>CM071689.1:39585000-44385000 GCA_036553675.1 Solanum okadae | reverse complement strand
ACTAGTATCAAGGGCCTAGTAGTACCATCATTACTGGAACAATGCTGGTGTGAAAAGAGAAAGAATATGAGGATGATACTTCAAAAAGAGGAAATTCCTTGGTGCATGATCAGTCAAATAATTCAAGTATGGCCAACACAAACACAAATACATGACTAGCACAACTATAACAATAAGAAACAACAATTGGAATACCAAGAACAAATTAATGTGATCACAAATTGATGCAACTTACCACCAACACAAACATATTCAAATATAAGTATGCAAAGAAATACCCTAAGTCCTCAAGGAGTCATAACGTTTAAACTGTAAAGATAATGGCAGCTCAATGAGTATTCTCTAGCATATGTATCTGATCAAGTCTTAAATGAATCTGATACAAGAACATTACTACCTTGAAGGATATAGTTCCTGCCAAAGCATCAAGGTCTTCCAGCAACTTCCCCATCCTAATCTCATTCCAGGGGTTCCTATACTGCTCTCTCAGCACATAATCAGAAGAGAATTTGTAAAGAACACTAGTCCTACTCTTAGATGGGGTTTTAGTAATCAAATCATTTTGTGCAGTAGGATCAACTGGGGCATCTGAAAACCTCTCAAAAATACTTGATCTTGCTTCCCACAAAGCATTTGTCACAGGCGAATGGTACATACCTGGCCACAAACTGATCGGCTTTCTAATTGAAGAACCTGCATCAATTGTAGGAGAGCTATCTAGCGGTGACCTAGTAGTAGCCACAACTGGGATCGGATCAATAAAAGTATCGTTTGCTCCAACTGAAAATTGCTTTGTTTGAGAAAAAGGAGACACCATCTGATCGCAAAATGCAGTGTTGAAAATGGGTTTTTCATCTTTGGCTAAACCAAGCAAGAAATGGGATTTTCTATAAAAATTGGGACACCTTTTGATCAAACAATGCAATCTTGATGATGGGTTACCCATTCTTGCTGTAAGGAATGGGGATTTTGAGATGAGAAGTTCAATATGAGAGCTGTTGTTGAGTTCTGGAGATCAAATTGCACCAAAAAGATAACTTTTGAGGAGAAAACCAAAACTCTTGCCTTAGAAGTACTGTTTGGAGGGAAAAAGCACAAGCACATGAGTCGATTCTGAAGTCCATGGTTCCTTTTGGCCATGTTTATGTGAGATAAGTGGAGGATGACTATATTGATGGGTAGAAATGGCAAGAAATTTAGTGTATTTTATTTTTTTAAAATGAATAGTGGTATTCTTTTTCTTTTTTTTCCCTATATAATAAGAAGAAAAAAAGAGAGGAGGGTTTCACATGTGAGTTTTTGGTCATTCAATTGTAAAAGGGCAAAAGGTCAAATATACCCCTATACTATTAGAAATAGTTTAAATATATCCCTTGTTATATTTTCGGGTCAAATATATCCCTCCGGTTATACTTTCGATTTAAATGTACCCCTCCCATCATACTTTGACACAAATTTGCCATTAACTTTAATGGAAGGACACATGTCAAGCTCAAAAAAAATGACCCGCCCCAATTCTAAATACCTAATTTTTTTTTGTTGAAACCCACCCATCTAACCAGAGTACCCAATTCATTTTATTTTCATTTCTTCTTTTTTCAATACCCAAACCTTCAAAAAGGGCGTTTATTTTCATTAGCTAGATTCATTCCTTCATAGTTTGATCTTGCCATGAGCAGGACATTAACCTTAAACGACAGCAAAGTCAAATTTTAAGGAAAAGGAGCAGGTAACAAGGGTAAGCATACCAGTAGCGCTCTTTCAGAGATTTTCAATAGTAAACTTTATTTGTGTATAATATTTTCACATTGAAATTCAGTGATTATATGAATAACTATATGATAATCTCCAAATTCAGGATTGTCTTTGTTACTGTCCAACAAACAAATAATCAAATGAAAAAAGAGTACAAAATCTGAAAAAGAAAATGAAACCCACTGTAATTGTAAAAGTACAAGCTTTTGAAGGTTTGGGTATTGAAAAAAGAAGAAGAAGAAGAAGAAGAAGAAGAAGAAGATGAAAATAAAATGGATTGGATCCAGTTAAACCGGTGAGTTTCAACAACAAAAAAATTAGGAATTTAGAATTGGGGCGGATCATTTCATTTTGAGCTTGACATGTGTCCTTCTGTTAAAATTAAGGGTAAATTTGTGTTAAAGTATGATGAAAGGGTATATTTGAACCAAAAGTATAACAGGAGGGGTATATTTGGCCCGAAAGTATAACGAGGGGTATATTTAAACTATTTCTAATAGTACATGGCATATTTAACCCTTTGCCCATTGTAAAATAAGGGGTCGTTTGATTGAAAACAAGTTATTTCACCATGCATATAACATAACTTATCTCATCACTATGACAAAAATGGTGGGATAAATAATCTAAGGACTACCTAATACTTCCAACCAGTGTTTTAAAAGGCTAGGGCGTGAGGCGAGGCGTTTTATGCAGTATGGGGCGAGGCGTTTTATGCAGTATGGGGCGAGGCGTAAGCCTCGAGACACGGGCGTAAGTCTCATGGATCTATGGGGCGTAGCCTCATGTATATTTAATTTTATAATTTTCTTACTAAGAAAATAAGCAAAAGTGAAACTTTCAATGATTTTACAAATATTTTTTTATAAATAACCTATAATATATAGAAATAATATTATGATTTTATTTGAGATAGGTATTAATAATCAATAATGAAGAAAAAAAAATATTATAACTAGTATTTGAGAAATATCATTACACCAATAATAAAAAGTATGATTTAAAGCAAAAAAGGTTTTCAAAAATTAAAAACGCACGGGACTTACGTTTTTTGCTCGGGGCTTGCACCCCAAATTCTAGGACTTACGCCTTATGAATCTACGTCTTCAATTTGCGCCCCAGAGCATTTTTGGTACGCCCCGCCCCAAACATTTTTGAAAACACTGCTTCCAACCAAACATGAGATAAAATAATCCTACATTTTATCATGATATTATTATACCTTATACCTAACACCAAACGACCTTTAAGGGTATTTTCGTTATTTCAGCTTACCAAAGTGATTATCCTTTTCTATTATCCTATGTTGTATACCTATCTTTCGGTCTAAAGTTGAGCAAACATGTAGGTGTCGTCTGATAGGGTGTATAAGAATAATATTAAATAAAGTGTATTAATATTGTTTGCATTAGTAATGTTTGTATTAATTATGTTTGCATTAAGGGAAATGACATAAATTCCCCCTGAAGTTGTACCGAAAAGTCAATTACATGTTTCAACTATTAGGGCGACCTATTACATACCTATACTACTCAAAAGTGTATTTATTTACCCCGTCTGTCACCCACTCCTAGGCGCGTTTCAATCGACATATTAGAGCATGTCAACACGTTAATAAACTCAATTTTTTTATTTTAATTAAAAACGTCCCAATGGTTATTTCTCTTATAACCCACCCAAAGATAACTGAAGAACCCTAAATTTTCACCCAAAAATCTGAAGCCCCAAATTCAATTTCAAACTTAGGTTTTTTAAATTAAAGGTAACTTTTTTCATTATTATTCATTCATCTCTTTTTCATTTTGATTCATTTCTCTCTTTTTCATTTTGATTTCTTTCTCTCTTTTTCATAATTTTTTTTTGAATTTTTTCGAATTGAGTTGTTTGATTAATTAAATCGCTTTAATTTTTATTAAGCTGCTTAATGGCTCGAATAAGCTTGACTAGACTCTGTATGTAAGATGAAGATCATGAATTAGAAGAGGTGCAATGCAAACATGGATTTGTTTTGCCTTTAATTTGTTGACCTCTTGGACCCCAATAAATCTTGGTATAGATATTGGGGTTGTCGTTACTATGGGGTAAGTTAAATATTTTTTTAAGAATTGATCTTCAAGAGTCATAGATTGATTCGTTTTGTTAATTTTAGTATGCTAGATCATGCGATTTTTGACTTTGGAAGGATGACTATATTGATCTAAGATCCAAATTTGTGATTCCTAAGTTGTTGGGAAGAATTGTTGAGCTTGAACACAAAGTTGAATCTTCTGGAATAGTTGAAGCTTCAGAAAAGTTTGACAACAAGCCTACTAGGTCGATCAACTCTGTGGAAAGTAAAATAGATATGAACAAGATAGAGTCAAAGATGGACAATTTTGATGATGATTTTTGAAGGAGATGAGAGTAATTGAAAAGAAATGAAAAAAATAAATTGGCTATGTCCAAGAAAAGGGAGAAACACTTTGGATTCCTCTCTTGTGTGTTTGTATTTTAGATATAAGTTTTTGTATTTAAAAGAGAAGACATAAAGTGACACCTAAACTTGGACCGGATTTTCAAAAAAATACTTTAACTATGCGGGCGTCCTATTACCCCACAAAACAATCTTGAACTGATATTATTACATCATTTTTTGTCCACATGACATAGAGAGTGTGTGCACTCTCTCAAAGAGAGTGGGCAACCTGAAATAACTAATATAATTTTATTTTTACAAGTATTATATTATAAAATATATTTTCTTATTATTTTAACTTTTTTTCCTCATTATTTTTTCTCTTTCTTCTTTCTTCTTCAAAAATTCATTGTCATCTCCATTGAAGTTTCTTACTCTCAATGTCACCATTTTTACCACAACATCACCTTCCCCTTTTTACTACTATTAGTTTTACTCTCTTTAATTTTAAAACTTTATTTAAATGTTTTCTTACATTTCGAACAATTTGATAATCCCATTAGATTTCAAGATGATTAGGAGGTATCATATAGTTTTTTTATTCGATTTCAATCAAGTTCTTTCAATTTTCGGGGAATTCATTGATTCTTTTAAAATTATCATTTCTAATCTTGAAGTTATATGAAAAAGAGTAATTGATGATACCTTCAAAATTTTAAATTTTCTTAGAAAAAATAATTAGTTTTGTTATCAATAATTCAATGAAGTCTAGGAAATATTATGATTTTTTTTTAATATAAAAAATCATTGAAATAAAGAATTTGATTGGAGATGAAGAAGAAAAAAGAAAAGAAAAAAAAATGGGATAGGGGTTCAACTTGACGTGGGGGGTGGGGTGAGGGTGGGAGGTGAAGAAAAAAGAAAGAAAATGGAGGGATGGATCAACTTGAAAGTGTGTGTGTGGAAGGGGGGGGGGGTGGAAAGATGAAGTGGAATTTAAGATGAAATCAAAATTAAAATACGTCAAAAAGTAAGAGAGAGAGATAAAGAAAAAACTTAGAATGAATTAAAAAAAAAATTTAATTACATTAACACGTGTCATGTAATGATTGGTGTGTGAACACACTTACTTCTTGAAATTTGGGGCTGATCGAAAATGATACAATAATATCAGTTCAATATTGTTTAGTGGGGTAGTAAGATGATTGCAAAGTTAAGGTATCTTTTTGAAAATTCGAGACAACTTCAATGGTGACTTTATGTCTTTTCTCTATTTAAAAAAATATTGTTTATGAAAGGGGTTTCAAGGAACTCGCTATGATCTCTCCATGTAATTGTATTTGCAATGTTGTAATGAACCTTTTCCTATGTAATGAAAAAATGTTGGATCCGGCTCCTCTCCATTTCTCTTCTCTCCATTTTCCCCAAGTTTCTATTTGGATTAATGACATATGGCATAGGTTAAATTAAATGGCTAAGATTTAATTTCTAAAGTAAATCTCTAACCATAATTTAAATAATAAATATATTAAATATTTAATTTTAAAAATTACTATAACCCCACCATCTTAGCTAATAAATTTATGGAAAAAAAGTTTTCTTCCTAATTTTTTTTTACGCAGGATGTTACTTTTATTTTCTTTTTTAGTTAATCTTTTCATTGCATTTTTTCCTTGAATTTTTCTTTTTGACCATTACCTATTGAAGAGTATGTTATTTTTCTTATTTTATTTCACCTTTTTTTTTTCTCTTTCCTCCAAAGTTAACATTAGCTATTATTTGGCTGCAGTGCAATGTTTGTATAATCCGTAACATTTTAAAAATAAATAAAAATATAAGCTTAAAAAGTTTTTCTTCTTGTTGAGTTATCGATTCAGTAACAAAACAGAATAATAATTTTTGTAGCAATAAAGAAAAATATTGTTTAAAAAAAAAAAGAGCTCATAGTAAATAGGAATAACAAGAAATTTTAGATATATTTATGAATGGAGATTTTTTGCAAGAATTATGGAATTAACATTTTTTTAAAAGTAAATGAAGAAATTATTTGTTATTTTAATCATGATTAGACCTTAATTTAGGTAATTAAATCTCAATCTTTAATTCTTAATTATGACATGTGGCTACCATCCAAATAGGTACTTGGGGACATGGAGAGGATGAGTAATGGAGAGGAGCCTCATCCAAAAATGTTGGCCGCAAGGCTTTATCTTGATTTGTCTCATTTATTTTTGATGAGTATTTGGTTTTATAAAGAAGTGAGGACATAAACTATACATTTAGTGTCCTACAATCTACCTGCTCAACTATCTAAAAGATCACAAATACCACTGTAAATTCAGGTTGTGTAGTCACTGTTAAAAAATCATTAGTGTAGTCACCACTTGCCATCCATAAACACAAAATCATTAACCATAAACTAAAAGAGAAGCATTTCTAAATAAAGAGACAGTCATAGCTGCATAATCATTAACCAAAAGAGAAGTTATAGTTGTCAAAGCTGTTACATAATCAATCAACACCAAAAATTAAAATGCAGTCATAGCTAAAAACAATACATACAACCAAATCAACACCAACAAAACATAATGTTGACATTACATTGCCAAAAATCTACCAAAACAAGTTAGATTGCATTAGATGTTATGAGCATTGGAGCTCTCTTGGCTCAAATGTGTAGTCTTAAACCTAGTCTCAATTTGTTTTCTTCCCCTTATTTCTTCAAGTTTCCTTGAGGTCATAACTTGTTTTTCCTTCCATTTCGCACCACTTGTTGGTTTGTACCCAAGATCTCTAGTGACAAATGTTGAAGATTTCATATTTCTAAATCTTTTACTAGGCATTCCAGGCTGCTCATTAATTCGGGTAACTTTCCTTAACTGGACAAGTTGACTTCAAACGGGCATATCTCCCTTATCCGAACTCAAAACTTAGCAAACTCGGTGGTGTTGGAAAAAGGATTCCAAGACCTTTCACTTGATATCTTATGGTTCATCATGTACTGAACGTTATGGTCGTTTGAAGTTGGCCCAAAACTCACAACTTAAGCATAACTTGGAAAAATCTCAAATTAGCTCTTTCCAAATTAGTTCTTTCTAAACTTAGCTCTTTCTAAGACGGGATGTTACAAGAGACTTGTGGTAAGCTCCTAAAGTGTGGAGTTGTCCATCTCCTTCTGTTTTGCTGGACTAGTCTCTTGTATTCAAAGACAGTTATGTTCTGTATATTTGTATTTACCTTCTACTCCTATTTTGATTAGTACCTCGAATATCGGCTGATACCAGGTTTTGGGATGTCTTATGTATATATTGATTATCTTTCTTTATTTTATTTCGATATTTGTTCCTTGTTTTCAATATGTTTCTCTTCCATGTGATAGTTTGTTACTTATGCCTCCTAGTTCCGGGCTATAGGTTCGGCTTACCTACTGATGGGATGTTAGTAGGTGTCATTATAATCTAAAATTTTGGATCATGACAATTGTTCTTGAAAGTGATTCGCTCCTGATTACTAGCATAATAAAAGGAAGAACTACCTTAGCATGGAATCGTTAAACACTGTGATGATGGATGTTAGGAACCTTATTGAGCATTCTAATATTGTGATTCTAGCAAATGCTATGGAAAAATATAGTTTAGATAATAGGGGGCTTATTACTTTTTATCCCAAAACAAAAGAAGCAAAAAGTCCCTACACTTGACAAGGGTCAGGTTGGCTTCATTGTGACACAAGCATTGAGAGATTCTTTTAGAGAGTTGATTTTTGAGCTGGAACTTTTGTTGTTTTATAATCCCCTTTTGTGTTTTTTTTCTTTGATTAATAAAGGTTGGTGTTAAGTGAAAGTGCAAGGTATTTTAATGGGCATGAAAGATCAAAAACATATCTAAAATTAAATTATTATTCTTTTTAGTTTAATATCTTAGATAAAATTATCAATAATTTATCTAACTTTTGTTATAGTGGTAATGTTTTTCCAAGTGAAGTATGCCACATGACATAATTTTTAAACAAAAGATATAGTGTGTAGTATACATACCATCATATATTAGTCGAGCGTGTTTCGTTTAATATTGAATGATAATCTAGGTAGTAAATTTACACTACTAATAGTTCAAGTATACAACTCAAAGAAAGGGATAGTTTAGATATGTTTTTTACCCTTAGCTCTTTTCTTTTTTTTTTGGTAAAATTCCTTCCTCGGCAAAATGAATGTTTTAAACTAAAGATAAACAATTATATTTATATGTTTATTTTACTTATGCATTGATAATTTTCTTTATAATGTATTTTTATATGGGAAACTTTCACATATAGCCACTAAAAATAGCTTAATTACGTTCCATAGTTATAGTTTGTTAATTACGATTTGTAGCTATATGTTATAGGAAGGAGAGTGGTGAGCGAGATTGGGAGAGGCAAGCGAGAGAGGGCAGATCGTGGGAGAGAGGTGAATTGTATATGTATATTGGTTAGATAATTGTATATATGTATTTGTATATCTGGTGAGCGGGATTGGGAGAGGGAGGAGAGAGGCGAGCGAGATTGGGAGAGGGAGGAGAGAGGCGAGCGAGAGAGGGCAATAATATAACTTCTATAGTTCGCATCTCATTTGTATAATTCGCGGGTACATTTAAATAATTCACGTGTTTTTGTATAATTGAGTAATCCAAAGTCTGGAATTAAACAAATATGATAAAACTTGAAATACCGAATTGATACAAACATAAACATATGAACTTTAAATAAATATACAAATTATATTATACAAATTAGATTATATAAATTATATTATACAAAATCCAAAAACTACACGTTTATACAAACTTTAAAAAGTTATACAAAAAAAAATGTGAATGTATAAGGTGATAAAACTGAAGAACCAAAGGAAATCATCGTCATATACAAATACAAACCGTCGTATACAAATACAAATCAAACAAAGAATTGTTAGTTGCGAAATATACAAATGTGGCGAATTATACAAACTCGAAGTCAGCCCATGTAATTAATGGTTAATGTTAGTCGCGAATGGTAATTATAGCAAACTATAGCTATGATGACTAATCTATATATATATAAAGTTGAATATAGAAAAGGTGATGTGGCACCTCTATATGGCCTCCATTGCATTTTTATTTTTTTCCCCTTTTAAAACATTTTTTCTATTTTTCTTATTTATATTCTATATATATATATATCTAAAGAACTCAACGATCACTCATGCATTTAATACTCTTAATTTTGTTTAGTTTCTCATGTTGCAATGAACAAGAAACTTAAATGGTGTAATAATGAGAAAAGGATTTAATACAAAAATTAGGTGGAGAGAACCTTACTGTTGCATTGGTCAAAAGGATTTTGTTTCTAATTAAATATGGTTAATTTGCTATTTTTAATGAATATGTCTTTTAAATCTATATGTATATATATAAAGGTAGATAAACAAAAAAAGTGATGTGACATTTTTCAATGGTCAAGAATTTTTATTTTTATTTTTTGATATTTTTCTAATTTTTTTAATTATTTTATTTTATAAAATCATCTCTTTAATTCCTACCTCTTCAATTACATAATCAATTTAGTAACATCTATAACTCCTAACCTTTCATATTCATAACCTTCAAATTATTTAATATACAATTTTATAACTCATCAAAATCACACTTATAAAAACCTATTTTGAGACATATATGATGATTATTTTATTTTCATTTTTTTTAATCTTCATCTTTTGTCTCATTGGTTGGTTAATTTTTTGTCTTCTTTGATTTGATTTTGCAGGAGAAAGATCTATAATGAATATATTAGACATTTTTACATAATTTACTTTTACGAGGTAAAATGATTTGACATGCATAATATAGTATCACTTTTTTCTATTGTAATTATATATATATATATATATATATATATATTAAATCTTGATTATATGAATCATGAGGTTTTTTAGAAAAAATGATTTGATTTTTTCTCTTTGCTTCTCTTTGTAGGTTCCTTTTTTTCTCTTTAACTCATAGCTACATATTCTTGATTAGTTAATTTTATTTTTATATTTTTTTTGTTGCTTAAGGTTAACTTACTGTGTTTTCAGGTTTGGATATTTTTAAAAATAAAAGCAGAAAATAGAGTTAACATATACAAGTATACTACTCAAGAAAGCATGTAAATGTAATTTTATAGTTATGTGGACCAAATTTTTATTAATTATAATGATAGAACATGGGAATGTAAAGTTAATTAATTTTCAAATATAGTAATTCATAGAAAAATTGACTATTAATACGTAACTTTGTGATCTTCATATTTTAATTTTTTTTAAAATTATTATTATTATTATTATTATTATTTATTTATTATTATTTTTTATTTATTATTATTATTATTATTATTATTATTATTATTATTATTATTATTATTATTATTATTATTATTATTATTATTATTATTATTATTATTATGGTTAGAAGTTCTTAAGTTTTTTATTCCCTCTTTAAAAAAAAAAGATAGTAATTCTATTAAATATTAACATTTGTTGTTTGAAAGATTACTACAAATTAGGAGTATATAGGTTTCCGTATAGTGCTTCAGTGCATCTTCACTATTGGAAATGTCTATTGATTATAGTGCTTTAAGATAGAGTGTTATTACAAAATTTATTAAAATTTACTTTTGCAAATGATAATTATTATTCCTTTTTAAGAAAAAGTGTGTTTCATGAGTTACAAAAAATATATCTATCTATTTGCATTCTCTACTTAAATATCGTGTCTTCTCAACTTCCTTCTACTTAATTTTTCATTATTGATTATAGTGCTTTAAGATAGAGTGTTATTACAAAATTTATTAAAATTTACTTTTGCAAATGATAATTATTATTCCTTTTTAAGAAAAAGTGTGTTTCATGAGTTACAAAAAAATATCTATCTATTTGCATTCTCTACTTAAATATCGTGTCTTCTCAACTTCCTTCTACTTAATTTTTCATTATTAATCAATCTATAAATAGCAATTCTCCATAGAATTGTTTAAAAAATAATCTCATTATTTAAATGCATTAAACGGAGAGCACAGCCAAGTAAGGAAAAAAGTTGTATAAATACACTAATTTTTCAAAAGAGAAAAATAGAGAAAAATACCAACAATATTATAGAATCATGTAACATTATGTGTTAATGAACTTGCATATTTATGAGTTACTTTTTATACAATTACACCATCCTAAACTAATCCTCTACACCTTTTCATTTACTATATTTACATAATAAACTAATAATAGATCTTTCAAAATAAATAAATATCAAACCAAATCCCCAACTTCCTCCAATTATTTATCAAAATCTTGACACTTATCTTTACGCAAACATTTGACAAATTCAAATAATTAATTCATCATTTAAACAATTAAATGGAAAGCACAGCCAACAAATAAAAAAAGTGGTATAAATACCACAAACAAAATTAAAAACATCAAGACACACCATTTATCTTCATAGTCACCATCTGCTCATAGTGGTTAATTGAGGTTAGTTTTTCAAATGTTCAATATTATTATATTTAAATTACATTTTATTGCAACACTCTATCCTTAGTTTGACTTTGACAAATACTTATACAAAAGTACTACAATGGATAAAAAAAAATCATGGATCATCCCCAACAAATTAGTTCGGAGAATTGTCAAGGTAAAGTATTAATGATAATATTCATAACTATATTAAGTTGTACTTCTATACAATTAACAAAACATTTAATGTTAAATACAAATGCAACTGCAAAATCAAGCAAAGCGATTAAAGTGATGTATGGAAATATTATGCAATAGCGAATTGCATATTTCAGAAAGGAACAAGAGCGATTGAAAAAATATATACACAAAGAAGAATGACATGACGTTTTTCATGAATTGATTTCAATGTTATAGGGAGATGAAATATTTTTTTATTAGAGAATATATTTTCTAAAAATCAATCTAATAGCAAATGATAGGACATTGTTGATGTATTTCTTTATATTTTTACTGTTATTTTACATTGAAAAACATTTCAAACACATTCACAAAAGTATTCATGATAGATATTATAATATAAAAGTTCAATCTCTTTGGCATCTTAATAAAAAGCAAGGAGGACCATCAAAACATACTAACAATTCCCCATTCAGTGCAATGGAAATAAAGTAATTTTTAATAGAGCATGTATCATTTCAAATAAAGAGATAATGATATGGTCGGATAATATAATAATACAATTGTTTGAAAAACTATTTGCACAGCGGAAGCATACCAACATCATACAACTTACAAGAATAATAGACAACACATTGTTTATACTAGAACAAGTACAATCATGTTAGGGCATATAAAATTTCTGAATTTAATTTCGGAATTACCTCTTGAAGCGTGAGCCGATACCTTCAAGTGAATCCACAAGCTAGTTGACAAGCTAGAAACTTCAAGCAAATTCATAAGCTAGTCCACAAACTAGACCACAGTTCTACGGTCTTCTACAGTGATCCCAAGTTCACTTCCGAACCCTCTCAATACTTGGGTGGACAAGTATTTTATGGAAAAAAATTATTTTTCAAGGGTTAGAAGAATCCCTATTTATAGAGATTTCTTCTTAGTCCAAGTAAAAGGAATACCATGTCTTTCCTTAGAATAGAAAGACATGTACCTCTCCCTTTCCTTATAAAAGAAAAAGCCATGTCCTTCTTCCTTTCCTTAGAATAGAAAAAGTGATATACTTCTCCCTTGCCTTAGAATATAGAAAGATACATACTTCTCCCTTTCCTTAGAATAGAGAAAGACACATACTTCTCCTTTTTCCCTTTACAATAAATTCTGAGTTCTAGATAAATATGGGCACAGTAGGGACCACAAAATTAATTACCGAGGCTTCCAATTATGAAAATAATTCCAAATAATTAATTTGAATTATTCGTACCATAATAAATTACAAATCATTCCACTAGAAATTCGTAATTGCAGTCCTCTATTTATATTTTGAAATTTCCCATGTTAAGATTATAGATACTAATCAATAAATTAAATTACTGACAAACTTAATTCAATGATCAATTTCCTTTAGAGCATTGCTTAACATATTTCATGTGTCGGATTCTTAAATTCACTTGCAAGGTTTGACACGATGAAAACTTTTAAGCTTCTCAAAAAGGCATATCATCAATCTCTATACCGAGACATGGATTTCATCAACTAACTTATTATTTCACCAATATATATTATCATCATCCAATCTACTAGGAATATTGACCCATCTTAGAATCTCACCGTTTAATAAATCAAAACGATGATTAACATATACAGATCATAATAGTTATATCAGGATTAAGAATATAAGTACATTTAATAGTTTAGAGAATATGCTTTTGTCACTCAGTCTAAAACAACTATCTCTACTAGGTCCCGTTCAATACATACAAAATGCACTAGCACAAGAAGTTAGAACTATACCATTCCCATAATCAAGATAAACTACATATAATCTTGTGCTACAATCGTCCCGATGGCATGTCCAATTTCCATCTTAGATTGTGAACAAAAAAAAAACTTTATACTTATAAGAACCGATGATTTAATCCTCTGTGTATAAGCTTAAACTCTATACACTAAATCATCTACTATATAAGTAAACAAGCACCATAAACGAATATATGATCTATTAAAATAAATAAATAATTATTCTATAATAAATACTATATCTAAGCACGTGGTTAATAGTATATATCCCAGCAATAATTAATCTACAAGAAAAAATATTTTAACAGATATCTTTTACCCTTCGCGCGAAGCGCGGCCATGTACCCTAGTTAAATAGTATAAGTTTGCTTAACCACATAATTTTTCCTTTTTATATTTATAACATATTTTTCTATTTTATAATCAGGCAAAGCACATAAATATTAATTCACTAGTAATATCATAATCTACATAAGAAATTAGTGTTTTATAAGGTATTTTTATATTTATAATATATTTTTTGTAATTTATAACTGCACAAAGCACATAAATATTCACTAGCAGTATCATAATCCGCATAAGAAATTAGGAAGTGAATATTCTAAAATTATCCGTTTAATTTTTATTTTGAATGGTTTAGGGTATTTTGTAGCCTTTGGTGTAGCTAGATAGAAATAGAATAGATAAGGAAGTTGGGGTCCACCAAAAAAGAAGTTATCAAGAAGCAACCAATAAAATTTGAATGCCAAATGCTTAGTATTATCCCTAAAACCACATAAGAACATTTCTTGTTTTGTGTGGTACGTGTTCGATCTTGACTTATAGAAATGTCCAATTCATTTAGACCAAGCAAATGCACACACACATACCAAAATTATGGCTCAGTCAGTGTCCCCTATAGCAGCAGCTACACTAACCTCACTATCAACCAAGAAGAATGCCCGTTTGAGTTCTTTTAAAGTTTTGGCTTGTCAATTGGACGCAAAGATTAATGTCTCTCGCAGGTTAGCTATACGTTTAATTTATTTAATTATTTGTCTTCCAACTCCCAAAAGAATGAAGACAATATATGTTGTAGTCTTGTAGAGATGAATCTTATCATAGACCATACACCTTAATTAGCTTGTTTGAATATAATGGTTGTTATCCGTTGCGTATTGTATTGTTAGTTTAAATACAATGTTTGTTTTGATTTTTTACTTAAATTTTATTGGATTGTACCGTTTAAATCTATTGTTAGGTAACGATTAAAAGTCTCGTTTTTGTGTAGCCACTGATTTGGTATACAATTGCGTCGTTTTCTTAATACTTTCTTCTCATTTTGTCTTTACTTATTATTTAATAATCATATATTTTTATCATTTACCCAACATTTTCATAATAACTCTTCTCCCTACGGCTCTATCCGTTTTTGATCGTGTAGGCTTATCATTCAAATTGTTAATGTACACATTATGTAAAATGGATAAAATAATATAATACGATACAATACTATACATTATGAAATTCCCATGGTTTCTATCAGTCTTGTCAATTGGATTAGATCTATAAGTCAGTTAAAAATACTAGGCATAGCACTAAAAATATGCAAAATGAGAAGTTCATATATATTTAGGTAATAATAGGTAGTCTAATACTATAAATTTAGCTGACATGCAGTACAACGCTAAGAAATGCTAATATTATTGAAAATATATGACATTTATGCAGGAGTTTGGCATTGAGCTTGGCTGGAGTAGCGGCGGCGCTGAATGGAGGTAACAACAATGCAAATGCCGCCGCAAGAAGACCTCCACCACCCCCGCCAACGGAGAAAAAGGATCCAAATGTGAGTGGTGTGTTGGCTAAAGTATTAGCTAGCAAGAGGAGAAAGGAGGCTATGAAAGAGTCCATCGCCAAGCTAAGAGAGAAAGGGAAGCCTGTCAAAGAAGTACCATCTGAATAGTTTGTTCGATCACTATGTATATTAAGAGAGAAATTATTGCTCTTGCTCCTCTTTAATTTACATAGTTGAGTTAAAGGTTTGCAAAATTACAAGTCAATTCTATCAATAATAATGAGATCAATGGTTAAAAACCAATCATAAAAGCTAATCATTTATGTATATTTTTGAACTTCCATGGGGTTATGTGTTTGATTTAGGAAAAAGTCTCAAGATTTTAAAGGAAGGATATGTACAAGTCACATACAACATTTGTTTGTCGGAAAAATCATATAGGTGCAAATAAAGTTAGATAATAAAAATAAGATTAAAGATAGAGCTGTCAAAATGGGCTGACCCAATCCAATTCAATCCAACCTTAACGGGCTAGAGAGTTAAATGGATTAGGAGGGTTGACCCTTTTAATTAAGGAAAAATTATATGAAAGAGCAAATTATTAATTCAAATTAAATGTTATAGCCATAGTTTCTTTTATTTGTAATTCGTAACAAACATTTCATGTTTTTTGTCATCTCATTTGTATACCGAAATATACAAATAGACCCATTTGGTATACATATGTGTTGTATATATGAGATAGGGAAAACATTTGCTTCAGGTTGCTAAACACCATTTGTGGCATTCTTGCCTTGGCTGCAATCAAAAGGTGGCCTTATTTCAATTTGACGTGCAAAATAGAATGCCAATTTTGTTTATATACAATTATTATGTTTTAGTTTGTATACCGAAATATACAAATACAAATTTTTATGTATATGTATACCAAAATATACAGATTAATAGCCATAACAAACATTATGTTTGCTATGGAGCTCAATTATACAAACTATAGTTTTAGTATACAAATATGGTTTTTATGTTTGCTAAACCTAAAATTTACTCTTTAATTAAAGGGCCTATAAAATAACAGCCAAACCCAGTCCTAAGCGGGTCGCGGTTGGGACGAGTCGGCCCTTCAACCAAAAAATGAACAACATTGATGCCTTAGAAAGAGTATCTAAGAGTATCGAACGCTGATCTCTGATGAACATGACATCAATACAAATAAAAGTTAATTTATAAATTACATATTTCAGTGAATACTACAAAAACACATAATAGCCATGATACAATATCGTAAGATTCATCCAAGCAAAAAATATTACATAATCAATTTTTCATAAACAAGACAACAAAGGGGAAATGAAAAATTAGGCATAAAAACAAAAATATGTTTGATTTTAATGGGCTAATGACCCTAAATAATAAAAGATCTACAAAACAGTTAGACTTGATTTTATATTTTTTAATAAATTTTTTACAAATAAAACACTACTAAAATATTTATAATAAATATTTTTTAACATTCATAGCCCATGAACTGGCCTCTAAGCCTCACGGTTTGAGCCTACGAGGCTAGCGGTCCAAATAAGGTTAAGCCTAAAAGCCTCGTTCCTAAATGAGCCAAAAAATTAAGTCCAATCTTATATAATTCAAGGATTGGATTGAACCGACTTAACAGATCAATCCTATTTTGACAGCTCTAATTGAAGACAAGTTAATTAGGTTGATTAAGCTTTCTTTCGTTTTCAAAAACCTTATGATTCGATCCGCATCTCTTCGCATTAATTGTTTCTTACCATGTGCGTATCTTTATGTCAAGACATATGTCCACGTGGCAATTGTTGAGGCCTCTTTTTATCGCATAGCTCTTTTCATTTACAAATGCCACAACCCAAGCAGTTGTTGTTCGTGATTTTGTTTTTTGCTTCTATGCTTGTTGCCATCGTAGGAATAATTGTTATTAACCTGTATTTCTAAAACACTTAGGGGCCGTTTGGTTATTGTGTATAAGACACATTTTATTTATATATAAAAAGTTGCATTAGCTTTATTATGTTTGATAGATGTTTTGTATTAGGTATAAAGGTCAACATAAGTTATACCATGTTGATTGATACGATTTTGAATGTTGTATAAAAATTATTCATGTATATATTTATACGGTGTTTGGTTGTGTTTTTTGTTGTCTTACATAATTAATACCAACATAACTTATGAGGAAATCTATGTATAAGTTATGTGGAATAGTAGGTGATATAAGTTATGTGGGTATTATTACATATTTACCCTATTAATATTTTTTATTTTTTTTTAATTGAGAACTTTACAGTTTTCCTTACTACGTTTGTTTTTCTATTTGTTTTTATATACAAACAATTTTTATTTCTTTCTATATATATGTACGTACAGTTTGTATTTATTTATGTAAATATAAATATTTTATTAATATTAGAAGTTGGTTGTATGAATTTTGACGGCACATAGTTAGTCGAATATTAGCGATATACATTATTAAATATATTCAACATATTTAATTATATGTATTATTATTTTGTTAATAATATATATTACTAATTTACAACAAATTCAATATTCAATAGTTAATAATTCATGTATTGTAATAGCTAATATTGGCATAGCTAAATCATGCATAACTAAACTCTGCATAATTAATACATGCATAACTAATACTTGTATAACTCTAACCAGTAACCAAACGACCCCTTAGAACAATGATTTTGAAGAATTTGATAAGTACTATAAGTTTAAAAAATATTCTCAAAACTAGAAACTTAAAACCAGTAATAAAAAATAACATCAAGTGAATACATCAAGGATCAAACAACCCTCGGAGGCTCGGACCATTTTGATCATTTTCTTAAAAAAAATTGATGTAAGACCGGCTGGTGGTAGGTAGAGTGATAAACTTAGAGGACCTGATCACATTTAATAGAAGTTATAGTGATATTTTTGTAAATTTTTCGATAGTACAATTCCTCACAAGTCAAAATTTCCTAGTATCGAGGAACTCGTAATAAATAGAAGAGAGTACCTAAACACAGAAAGTGCAGAAGGTTTCGCAGGAGAAAATGGAAGTCGGAAAACTGATTTTGGTGTTGAGTTATCTACAATATGTATACCCTCTATTTATCATTTACCTCTTCTTCCTTCCATTGGAGAGAACTCCACCTCCACACTTTGATGTATCAACTTCTTCAGTCAAGTATTTGCCTGGCTTCGGTTTTCTTCCTTTTCAACTAGATACTGGGTAAGAAGTTTTTTTTTTTTGGATTCTTTTTGTACAAGATGGTATTTGTAATTTGTTGTGTTGTTACTGTGTATGATAGGTATATAGGAGTTGGTGAAGGTGAGGAAGTGCAACTGTTTTATTATTTTGTGAAGTCACAGTCGGATCCTGAAACCGACCCGCTTATACTATGGATAACAGGTGGACCTGGTTGTTCTTCACTTGAAGGATTGACTATGGAATTTGGTAATATACTTCATCATAATAAGTAGTAGTAGTTGTAGTATTCACTTAATTTTTATGTTTACTTGGAAATTCTTTTAGCCCTTTTCTTCGGTGTAGTCGGAGAGATTTGATTTTGTAATCCTTTTATAAGCTAAGTTTATTTTTAGTCTCTCCTTATATAAGAAGGTGTGGAGGACACGGATTAAGATTGAAAATTAGTAGGTAAGAGTGTGTCCGTGCTAGTAGGTAGGAGTGCATTGTCTTGATGCTTCTTACTAGTAGTCTTAGTGCTATGCTTGTAGTTTCTTGTTCTTCGATTTTGTTGATATCTGTTTTTTTCGTGTAGTTCGATGGTAGTAATATTTGGTTCTGGTATGGTTCTGCTACTATCTGATGTTATGTTTACTACCTATTGTCTCTTGTACTTCCATTACGTACTTTTTAGTTTGTTTTTGTCTTGAACCGAAAGTCTATTAGAAACAGTCTCTGTACCTCATTTGTGAGGTAAAGATAAGGTCTACGTACATTCTACCCTATTCCCACAGAGTGGGGTCTGGGGAGGGTAGAAGACCTTATCTTTACCTCACAGATGAGGTACAGAGACTGTTTCGAATAGACTTTCGTCTCAAGACAAAAAAAAACTAAAAAGGTACGTAATGAAAGTACAAGAGACAATAGGTAGTAAACATAACAACAACTATATTCATTATTATATTAATAATTGAAAGCCTAGAGCTGCGAGGACTAATCAATCCAATTTGGTAAACCATCCAGGTCCTCTGCACTTTGATGATATGGAGTATAATGGGAGTTTACCTACTCTATCATTGAATACCCATTCATGGACCAAGGTGAACACTTACCTTACTCTTTAAGAAAGTACGTATAAAATTTTGAATGATTCTAGATTGTTGAAATGCCAATAAATGAAATGGTTTAGGTGGCAAGCATAATCTTTCTAGATTTGCCAGTGAAGACAGGATTCTCTTATGCAACAACTGAAAAGGCAAATCAAACAAATAATTTACAAACTGGTGAACATGCTTACCAATTTCTTCAAAAGGTAATTTCTTTCATTTCCTTTTTGTTTCTTTGTGCTCTTTTATTTGCATTTTAAGTTGTTCTCCTACGTCTCTATCAGTGAGATGAATGACGATTTGGTTTTAAAAAATTTCCATTGTAGTTGAAATTAAATAGCTTTTGCTTTTAATCATGCACGATTTGATTTTATAACAATTTCCATCTTTTCTTCTACTTTGTTTTTCTACATTTTGCATTAATTTGATAATATTTGTATTTTGGCATTTTGTAGTGGTTGGCTAATCATTCAAAGTTCCTTCAAAATCCAATATATATTGGCGGTGACTCGTACTCTGGGACAACTGTTCCAATTGTTGTTCAAACAATATCAAATGGTATGGTTCTCATGGATGAAAACTTGTCTTCATCATCAAGAATTTAATTTAATCTTATTCCTTTCTTTATTGATCTACTTCCATTCTAGATTTGATTTTGTATAATAATTATATGCTACAACATTTTTCCTCAAATTTTGAAGTTCAAAACTAAATAAAGTCTTACAGTTATGAACTGAATTTGTCTAAATGCTACTCTAGGATTTGTATGCTAGTTTGGACCTATATAAAAAGGGATCTATGTATTTTGGACAATTGTTTTATTGGCTGATTTTATATATCTGATACTAAGAAGAAAGATGTGGTTAGTGATTAGTTCATGTGTGATCTATTGTAGTTTCATTCATGTGCTAGTCAATTGATTGTGAAACAAAGTAGAAGTTTTGATCAATGCATGGATAATCATATTTATCCTGTTTTAGTTCCTGTGGTAATAGAAATTTTCATTAGATAAAAATTTAATCAAAATTTATTTTCTCAATTTGTTGTTATCATAAAAAGTAACAGATAAATTACGAAACCTTGGGCTAACAAAATGCATAATTATCTTTTATTTATTGCTTGGCCGAGATATTTATCAGTATCAGTAAATTTTGCTACTTCAAATGTTTTAAGGTAAATAATAGGAATGACAAAAATCATAGAGTTGTCACAAAATATTATTGTTGCTGCATTACATTTGCAGTTGTGGTGTTACACTTTAATTCATAGCTTTTATGAATTTTAGCTTTTACAGCATTTAACTTAGAAAGTTATAGAAGTGACAGTAAGTGGTGGAATCAATATGTGATGTCTTTGTTTCTTCTTTTATGTATCATACATTGATGTAGGTTCTTCATCCCAGAAATTTTGTACAATAGATTGCTATAAAGAATTATGCTCCTTTCAAATGTTTGTCTATGTATATGCGTGTATTATAAAGAGCTCAATGTTCCCTCCTCACTGTGCAAGTATTCCGTCTGAAGTCAATTAGAAGGATTTCAATGCACTTCTACTCTACACGTAATTCTACTTTTGACATTCCTTAGAAGTTTTTATCATGCAGGGAATGATGCGAAGACCAAGCCAATGATTAATCTTAAGGTTTGTGATTTTGAAGTTTTTCGCTACTGTATTAGACATATGTTGTGTGTGTACACATGTACATTGATGAGGGGGTGCCACTAAGTGACTTAGATAGGCATATTTTCCTACCACATGGATGTGGCTGATTAAAAACCTTTTTTTTTGCAAAATTTTCTCCCTTAACTTGTGCAATCAAACAAGCTTGGACACTAGATATGTGCCTCAAGTATATGTAGCGGAAGCTCAACCTTTCATTAACGAGGTCCTTGATGATTGTAGCCTTCTCAGCCATTTGTGTGTAGCCATTAGTTTCTTGAGGCATGTTTTCAGTGTATGCTTCTTATACAACAACAAACCTAGTGAAATTTCAAAAGTGTGGTCTGGGGAGAGTAGAATGTATGGAAACCTTACCACTACCTTGTGGAGGTAGAGAAACTATTTCCAAAAGGCCCTTGGCTCAAGTGTAGCAAATTCAGGTACAAAGAAGGAGACCGTGAAGAAATATAACAAGTAATAAGAAAATAGTGCAATAGTCGAAATACAATAAACAACATACGAGGATAGATTATTGAAAAAAATAATAAGCAATGATAAATGTACAAAACAAGAACTACAATATTACAACTAGTACAATGGCAAACACCAATCACTTTAAGCAAGACAACACTACACTACTAACCTTCTACCAAATACATGTCCTCCACATCCTCCTATACAAGGTCATGTCCCCAGTAACCTGAAGTTGTGTCATATTCTGTCTTATCACGTCTTCCCAATACTGCTTCGACCTACCTTTGCCTCCTAATTTTGTTGTCACATTAGTAAGAGAAGGTACTTACTTTTCTAATAACGTTGTCATGTTATGCGGTTACTGAATTTGATTTGGATGTAGCACCGTAAACTAAGTTGCTCAGTACTCGATCTGGTCCACCAAACCCCTCCCTTCACAAGACCAATCCAACTGCTTCCAAACAATCCACCAACCCTCAATAACCTAACTTTCCACAAAACAATCCGCAACAAGACAACCCTTTACCCTTAACTACTCCATATGCATCCCAAACTTCACTTACCCAAACTCCAGTCATCCAAACTAACTCACTGAACCAAACTACTCCACTAACCCAAACCACCTCGCTTACCCAAAAATACCAAGCGACCAACATATACCAGCGGCACACGCTGCAATCCCTAACATGCAATATGTGCCTCAAGTATATGTAGCGGAAGCTCAATCTTTCATTAACGAGGTCCTTGATGATTGTAGCCTTCTCAGCATTTGTGTGCAGTGGCGGAGCTAGGATTTTTAATAAGGGGGTTCAAAATCTGAAAAAGTAAACATACGAACTAGTTGAAAGGGGTTCGACATCTACTGTATATACATAAAAAATAATTTTAACCATGTATAAATAGTAAGATTTCCCGCCGAAGGGGGTTCGGATGAACCCCCTGACATACTGCTGGCTCCGCCCCTGTTTGTGTGTAGCCATTAGTTTCTTGAGGCATGTTTTCAGTGTATGCTTCTTATACAACAACATACCTAGTGAAATTTCATAAGTGGGGCTTACCACTACCTTGTGGAGTTAGAGAAACTATTTCCAAAAGGCCCTTGGCTCAAGTGTAGCAAATTTAAGTACAAAGAAGGAGATAGTGAAGAAAATATAGCAAGTAACAAGAAAATAGTGCGATAATTGAACTACAATAACAACATACGAGGATAGATTATTGAGAAAAATAATAAGCAATGATAAATGTACAAAACAAGAACTACAATATTACAACTAGTACAATGGCAAACACCAATCACTTTAAGCAAGACAACACTACACTACCTACTAACCTTCTACCCAAATACATGTCCTCCACATCCTCCTATACAAGGTCATGTCCTCAATAACCTGAAGTTGTGTCATATCCTGTTTTATCACCTCTCCCTAATACTTCTTCGACCTACCTCTGCCTCCTAATTTTGCCGTCACATTAGTAAGAGAAGGAACTTACTTTTCTAATAACGTCTTCATGTTATGCGGTTACTGAATTTGATTTGGATGTAGCACCGTGAAACTAAGTTGCTCGGTACCCGATCTGGTCAACTAGTTTTGGGTACTTTGACCGAATTCGATGGAGAAATTTCAGACAGTTTTGATGATTTCTATAATCAAAACAAAAACTAAGGTGAAACTGAAGAAAATGAAATACCTAGTATCTATGAATTTCTATTGCCACTTCCTTTCCTTTTATATCCTTTCAGGGTTCTCCTCTTGATCAATATTTCTCCTCAAGTTTTTCATATAATATCTCATAATTTAGGTTTTATAACTCTATTTTTAGATATTGAAATTATTTTAAGATGAATCCCCGCACTCGTATCATACATGAATTCGTATCCCCGAATCTTAAAATTTAGATCATAGAGGATCCGACCTCTGGATCCATACCCGAGTCCGAGCAACTTAACCCTGAAATTTACATGAGATAAGTAAACCACTCCGCTTGCATGCATACAACATTACAACTGACTTTATCCAAGCCAAGCTTACGTGCATATGATAAGGCAATGAAGTAAGAAAATGTCAAGGACGATAGAATTGTATGTGCAGGACTCTCTGTCTATGTTAACCACAAATGGACATGTTATTTGTGAATTGCACTTAACCACAATGGGCACGTTATTTGTAAATTACACTGTCTGCTATTTTTATAGAGCATATACATGAGATGAGTTATATTATAGATGCCAATTCATACTTGAAAAAAATTGTAGGGTTACATACTTGGAAATCCTTTGACAATTAATCCAGATGAATTAAACTATAGGATCCCATTTGCTCATGGTATGGGACTTTTATCTGATGACCTGTACAAGGTAAACCTATACCTGCTTTTGCTTTGATCTTCCCACTGCAATTTCTTCATCACTTTCCTTCTTGTTATTGCATTTCCATTTAACTCTTTAATTTTGTGTGTTCTTTGTAGGCGTTAGTGTCCAACTGTAGAGGAGAATATCAGAATATAGCTTCGAACAATTCAGCTTGTTCTAATAGCGTTCAGACATTCAATAAGGTTCACACTGTTTCATTTTTCATGCAGCACACCATTTTCCTCATTTCAAATGAAAATTAATACAAGCCATGAACTTATAGTTATGCGAGGGAATAAATAAAGAACACATTCTAGAGCCTCTTTGTGATAGTGTTTCGTTAAAGAGATACAGATCAGTTGGCCGCAGAACATCTCTTTATGCGAAGCTCCACAAACTCGAGAATTCAATGGTGCTTCCCGGAGTTAAATGTCTTGTAAGTGTTCATAATCCATAGTTTCATTTAGATATTAAACTACATTTTAAAATCTTTTTCTATTTTAGATAGTTTATTTTTTGGTTTGGTTCCTTACACAT
This sequence comes from Solanum okadae, assembly GCA_036553675.1. Lineage (NCBI taxonomy): Eukaryota > Viridiplantae > Streptophyta > Magnoliopsida > Solanales > Solanaceae > Solanum > Solanum okadae. The sequence goes on along the minus strand of CM071689.1, from coordinate 44,360,258 downwards.
TCAATATTGCACACAAATGTAGTGGTGGTATACAAATCTTCCATATGAATATTTTATTCCTACAAATGTAGGAGGACTGGCGCAAGCTTTCTGTTCATTGGGCCAATGATGATAGTGTTCAAGAGGCTCTTCATGTTCGAAAGGTTTATCAATTGTCTTGATAAAAGCATACACGTTAAACGAAGTGAAAAGTAATTCAAAAGTTAAATTTTAGGGAACCATTCAAAATTGGACACGATGCAGGGGAGACTTATCTTTCACATACAATGTCTACAATGTTGTACCATATCACGCCAATCTTAGCGCCAAAGGTTATAGGTCACTTATATACAGGTATGACAACTACATTTTAATGTTATATTTGCAAAAACAAATCTCATGATCTTATCTATTGCTGGGCATTGCCATGTCATTATCGTGTACTGATACGCATACATATGGAATTGCAGTGGTGATCATGATTTGACTATTCCTTTTATTTCAACTGAAGCATGGATTGGATCACTTAACTACTCAGTTACTGATGATTGGCGGAAATGGATTGTAAATGGCCAAGTTGCTGGGTAGGTAACCACATGTTTCTTCCTTTGTTTCTGACCTTAAATGGAGAGGTTTAAGTTGTTTCATCTTTTATTTCCATTGTTCTGTAGCTACACGAAGTCTTACTCTAATAATTTGACATTTGCCACTGTGAAGGTAAGTTTCTTGACTTCACTTTCACTTTAATTCTTCTCATAAACTCTCTTTTATGTTTCCAATTATATTTAATTTCCTTAGTGATATTTGGCTACGTTGCTCAAATTCTTCAAAAATGTCAACATGTGTGTTGGATTCTCCACAACTAATGTATTTTTGGAGAATTCGACACGGGTGCGACATCGAAAGTGAAGAGTTCGCGCAACTTAGGTATTTGGTGGATTAAGTGTGTGAAGTTGTAGTGTATGCCATCATTTTCAGGGATCAGGTCATGTGGCTCCTCTTTGGAAACCTTTAGAATGTTTAACCATGCTTACAAAATGGATATCTTACAAACAACTTTAGGTCTTCTCAAGGTCTGGAATAGATGATGCTGGTTAGTTGCTGGATCTTCCTCTCGTCTTTTTGAAATAATTTGATGTTTTTGAGCTTTTCGACTCACCAACCTATGTATTTTTACCCCAGTTTCTGGGAAGGTTGTTTCACCATTGGATCACAAGAAGAAGGGAACTTCTTTGTTATAGACTCTTGGGGATCGTCTGGTAAAGTGTATTAGAAGAAATAATCCATGTGTTATATGAGGGGTATTATTTAGTACTATGTTTGGTATTTAGTAATACCATGAAATTGATATATGTAACGACAAACTTCACAACCAATATGACTAGGAAATCTTTTTGCAACAAATTTACAAATCACACTACACCTATGTATTTCAAAATTCTCATAGTACAAAAAAATTTACTGCTTTTTACATCAGAAGAAAATCTTGATAATATTCCATCTAGCTATTCATTCTCACTTATCATCAATTTTTTAGAAAGCACTATTCATCACCTTCTTAAACAAAATATGCTACATGATTTGTATAACAGGCCTTTATTCATTCTTTACAAACTCTTTTCTCAACTTGTTAAGTTTTTTTGTCAACAAATCTAGATTGTGACTCGATCCTTTAGGCTTCAATTTCATAATTTCAGCATTGTAATCACGAGTCATTATATTTGCAAACTGAATTCAAATGAAAAAACATATTAAATTTGAATTGAAATATAAGTATATCTTGTTAACTTTGAAATATGAATTTAAACTATATGATTACATCATCATCATATATTATTATAAGTGGGAAGATCTTAACTTCAAAGTTGAATTACGATTTTACTTTTTCACTAAATTTAAATATTATTAAAAAAACTAATTAATACAATATTAAGTAATAATTATCTGGTATTAATCCATTATATTTTTCTAGATAGAATTAATTCATAGAATTCTAAAATGGAGTTTGGTAGATGAAGTATTTCGTAACAACAAAAAGCAGTAAATTATATCCTTTAAAAATTGAAATATCCTTAAACATTAAACAACAAAATGCCCTTTGAATTATCATACATCTTAATATGGCACACATATTTAGATTTAGTCAGAAATTTTACATATCTCAACTTTAACCAATCCAATTCTCATAGATGTTATGTATATCATCAATTTTTAAATGACTTTTATAATTCATGACTTATAATTATACATACCAAAAAGTTGTTTTTCAAAATCACTTTATATTAGTATAATTGTTGATGATGATTATTGGTGAATGTAATTATATTACTCATCATAGTCACTTTATGTTAATGCATACACTTAGTTATTCTAATGTATAATTGTTGATGGATGATTGCTGATGGATGTTATTGATCATCACATATGCAACAAAAAAAAAAGCAAATCTATTTATGTTTTTGTTAGTTATTGAGGAAGTTCCTCCATTCTTTTAAACTGGAACTTTCTCTCTTTAATTTTTGTTATTTAAGGGGTCGTTTGGTGTGAGGGATAAAAAAAAATGGTGATGGGATAAGAAAATAGTGATGAGATAAAATTTTTGTAGCTTAATTGGTTGCCACGTTTGGGATAACTTATCCCACCATTTATATCATAGTGATAGGATAAGTTATCCCATATATATTGTGGGATAAGTTATCCCAGGATATCCAACCCCAGGATAACTAATCTTGGAATAACTTATTTCCAACCAAACGACGTTTTAGAATTCATTAGCCATTTTATTGTTTTTAGTCTACTCTATTTCATCTTATTTTCGAATATTTGTGGGATGAACAGAATGTACATCTGAAGTTGTATAATTTATTGTGATGCTATAATAATGTAATGGATATTGATAAATTTTTATATATTCTCTTCAAACATTATATGTCATCTTCACAACTTATTACTCATGTGAAATCTACGTATCAAAATGATACAATTTCTTAAAACTATTTGATATGATTGTCAGATTGTCCATTTGATGTTAAGCTTTAATTTGGTGTTACACTCCTCTTTTGATTACTTAATTTTATGAATAACTATTTATACATATTGTAATTTTGTATTTAAATCATTTACAAATATTTATACTAAGTAGCGTGAAATACACGCATATTTTCTATTACGAAAATTCAATTTTTTTTAATTATATAAAAATCGTGTAATAATTACAAGAAATAAATGTACAACGCACGTTCCCAAAAACTAGTTTATATAAATACATTCATATGCTCTACATAATAAAAATATTTTCACCTTATTTCTTGATGACATGAAAATTTCATTTGCAATATTCTTCTAACAGATATTTAGCAATTGATTTCCACCTCAAATTTCTAGGAATGGAATTCGAAACACAAACAACTATATCTGCGTAACTCTTGAATAAAAAAGGAATCCACCTAATTTTTACTCTCTCTATCTCAATTTTTGTGACATATTTCGAATTTCGAGATTTAAACAAGACTATCTTTGACCGTAATTGTCACTTATCCTGACTTATAGTACTTTTTACGTAGTTTACAAATATATGAGTTTCAGATTAAAAAAATTGAAAATTTCATGAGCAAATTCTCGGTCAAACTTAAACTGTTTGATTCTCAAAAAAATGAAATGTGTCACATAAATTAGGACAGGTGACTTAAATATTTTCAAGCAACTTATTATGGTAAACATCTAATCCCCAATACCAAGGATATAAATTGAATTGCCCATTTTCAACAAAATAAAAATTGTTCTTGCTGATTTGTTGTTTGTTAGTGAAAAATTACAAAATAACAAAAATTAGAAGATTACAATTGAAAATAAAAATGAAGAAATAAATCTCTTCAGACTGAGGTGCGGATATCTCGCTCTCTTTAAGGAGATTCAAGCCCACTGTAGTAAATGTTTTTCACCGGTTCAGCAATAGTCCTTCTTCACTTGTCCCCTCCAGGATACAACAACCTAATCACAAAATATAACTCAACAACTTTGGACAAGAGTTGAGTCTAAAGCTCCACAAAAGAAACACCTCCTTTCAACTAATAAGAACTTTCTTTTTTGACAAACTTTATGCACTTTATATTTTTTTGTGTGTTAAACAAATGAAGATCACCACTATTTATAGTAGAAGAAGTCTTCCTAGGAATAAATAGGAAGATAATGGAGTACTAAATAGTAAAAATAATGGCCTTAGGAGTTACATATGTTATAAGGTATAATGGAGGAATAAAGAATGGAATTGATGCTTGATAACCAATGTTAACAACGGACAACAAATGTGCTGCCCATGGTCAGTCCACCAACGTTCTCAGCAACGTTTTATTTCCTCCAAAATAATGAGCAATTAAGCCCAAAATGTGCACATAATGAGTGGATAGTAATGTTACTTAAAACAATATGTAAGAAAACTGCCACTCACGGACACAGAGGCTTTCCAAATGACAAATTTTATTAATTTAAAATGCTAAATTACCAATAATCTCCCACTCATTTTAATATTAATCAAAATAGTCTATCAGTTGAAGGAAGATTATCATGCATAATGAATGTGTGCTTTTCATTGAACCTCCACTTAGTAAAACAGTAATTTTTACTCCAGAGTTGTAGTGGTCTTAGACTTGAACTATGACTGCTTAAGGGATATAAAATATCACTGCCTACACATAATAGTCAAGGTGTTGACATGAGCTTTAAAAGTCAGCACGTTATGGCCTTGTGCTATCCTGGTTTCATGTGTGCTTTTGAGAACAAACCAATTCTTATAGGAAGCGACCTACTTCCACACATCACATAGGTGAAATCTGTCGAGAGTGCTCCTGTAAGTTTAACACTCCACCCATACGGGCTACAAATATTCATTAAGAGTTTTGTAAACTCAACCTTCACAAATTACTACAGCAAACAATGCACTCACATCATAGGGAGGGAATAAAAAAAAACAGTGCATTTTTTCACAACAGGTCAACATATGATTAGTTTTTCCCTTTGAACCTGGTTATAGGATCTCTAGTCCCAGGTTGGGTTTCCTCATGTATGACTCAAGGATTTATAGGCTTCAATCCCATTCCCTCGATGTGCTCCAGACCTTTTCTCTTGTTAAGGCCTTAGTAAGAGGATCTGCAAGATTATCACAAAATTTGACATAATCAACATTAATGGTACCATTTGTCAAATATGATCTTACATTACTGTGTTTCCTCCTTATTTACCGCTGTAATAACGGTTTTAAACTCTACCAATCGTAGTGGTGCTATCACAATGAATTAAAATAGGAGGAATTGGTTTTTCAAAATAAGGTATTTGAAATAATAAATCTCTAACCAATTCGCTTCCTCACTAGTTGAAGCTAAAAACAATTAGTTCAGCCTCCATGGTAGAGTTAGCAATTATAGTTTACTTTTTTGATCTCCAACAAACATCACCACCACCTAAAGTAAAGACATAATCAGTGGTAGAACATGAATCACCTGATAATGTGTTCCAATCTGCATCACAAAAGCCTTCAAGTACAACATGATATATTTTTTAAAACAAACCACAATTTTTTGTTCCAATTAAATATCTCATAACTCTTGTTATAGCATGCCAATGTTCATTACCTGGCTTGCTTGTAAACCTGCCAAGTACTCCTACTGCATATGCAATATCAGGCCTAGTGCAATCAGTCACGTATCTCAAACTTCCGATTATGCTAGCATATTCCTTTTGATTTATTACATCATTTTCACTTTCAACAGGAAATAAGTGAACACTTGAATCAAAAGGAGTAGCAACATGCTTACAATCAAGAAAGTTATATTTTTTCAAAATTTTCTCAACATAATGTGACTGGTCAAGGAAAATTCCCTCACATGTTCTTGTTATTTTTATTCCAAGAATAGAATTTGCCTCACCAAGATCTTTTATATCAAAATGACTTTTAAGAATATTTTTAGCTTCATCAATAACATTCATGTTAGAGCCAAAGATCAATAAATCATCAACGTATAGGCAAATAATCACATGTGAATTATTCCAAGACTTGTGATATATGCACTTATCAAACTCATTTGTTTTAAAACCATTTTCAATCATGCAGGAATCAAACTTTTCATGCCATTGCTTTGATACCTGTTTCAAGCCATATAGGGATTTAGTAAGTTTACATACTTTGCTTTCTTGGCCTGCTTCAACAAAAGACACGGGTTGATCCATATAAATTTCCTCATTTAGGTCTCCATTTAAGAAAATAGTTTTTACATCCATTTGATGAATTTGCAAATAAAAAATTGCAGCCATAGCAATTAAAAGTCTTATGGATGTAATTCTTGTTACCGGTGAAAAAGTATCAAAAAATTCTAGGCCTTCTAGTTGTTTAAAACCTTTTGCAACTAGTCTAGCCTTATATTTATCAATAGATCCATCCAGTTTCAACTTTTTTCTTTAGACCCATTTGCAACCAATAGTTTTACAATCCGGTGGTAAATCAACTAACTTCCAAGTTTTATTAGAAATTAGTGATTCCATTTCATCATTTACAGCCTCTTTCCAAAAAATAGAATCATGTGAAGATAATGCTTCTTTCAAAGTGAGAGGGTCATCTCCAACATTAAACACACAAAAATCAGGACCAAAAGATTTTTCTACTCTAGCTCTTTTACTTCTTCTTAATTCAAAATCATTAACTTCTTTATTTTTCAAAGTAGAAGTAGAAGAACTAGGTAGTGACAAAATCTTTTGTTCAATCCTTTGACCCTCACTACTTTTAGAATCAAATGGAAATTTATTTTTATGAAAAATAGCATCACCTGATTCAATTATAATATTATCTTTAAGATTAAAAAATCTATAGGCTGTACTATTTGAAGCATAACCAAGAAAAGCACAAGTAATAACTTTCTTATCCAATTTTGTAATCTTGGGATCCATTAGCCTCACAAAGGCTAGACAACCCAAACTCTTAGATATCCCAAACTTGGTTTGTGGTACCTTTCCACAATTCAAAAGGTGTCAATTTAGACTTTTTATGAGGCACACGATTCAACACATAACAAGCAGTCAAAATAGCTTCACCCCAAAAACTTAAAGGTGCATGTGACTCAATAAGCATGACATAAGTCAATTCAACCAAAGTTCTATTTTTCCTTTCCGCTACACCATTAGATGAAAGAGAATAAGGAGGAGTAGTTTCATGAATTATTCTCAATGATCTAACAAAAGAATTAAACTCATATTCACGGCCTCTATCACTTCTAATTCTTTTTATTTTTCATCCAAACTGATTTTCAACCTCATGGAGATAAGTTTTAAAATTTTCAAAAGCATCACTTTTATTTTTTCACCAAGTAAACATATGTAAACTTAGAAAAATCATCAATGAAAGTGATAAAATACCTATTACCTCCACGAGTTAAAATTCCACCAAGTTCACAAATATCAGTATGAACTAATTCTAACAAATTAGTTTTTTTTCTTCAACTTGAAAATGAGGCCTTTTAGTGATTTTGGTTTTACTACAAGCCTCACACTTTTCAAAATTTTTCTTAATCATTGGGATTAATCCTAAACTACTCATGATTCCAACATAACGATCATTAATATGACACAAATAAGCATGCCAAAAATTGGTAGAAGAAAGCACATAAACAGAAGTAGAAACTTTATTCATTTTAACATTCAGTTTAAACATCCCATCACAAGCATACCCCCTCCCCACAAAAATACCCTTCTTCACTATTACATATTGATCAGATTCAATAATCTGTTTAAAGCCTTCTTTATTAAGAAGAAAACTAGACATCAAATTTTTTCTCATGGAAGGAGTATAAAGTACATCTTTCAAAGTTAACACCCTTCCAGAGGTAAAACACAATTCGACATCTCCCGTTCCAAGCACTTGAGTAGTATGTGAATCACCAAGCATGGTGGTTTTGGGCTCCTCAAAATGAGTATATTTTTTAAACCAATCTTTGTCATAACAGACATGACGGTTTGCACCAGAATCACCCACCATCCATCAATACTCTCAACCATGTTTATGTCGGTAATCACCGGCACAAAAAGTTCTTCGGTAACGTTTGCCTAAGGGTTTGGACCACGTTTCCGGAATCTACAAATCAAGCAATATGCCCACTCTTGCCACAAACAAAGCATGGTCCCTTATCTTGAACTTGTTGATTTTGTGCTTGGTTATTTTCACCATTATTTTTCTTGGGAGGTCTACCCTTATTTTTCTTGAATTTTTTCTTCTTAGACTTCAAATAAGTATTTTTGTGAGATTCAGGAGTAGTATTATTTGAAGTAATTAAATTTACCTTTGTTGTGATGTTGCTCTCTTCTGTTTGTAAAGTGCATCTTGGCCCCTTGCCTCTTCACCATCGTACTTTTCCACTTTCTCATGATGAGAAATAAGTTCATCATCATCCATGGAGGTGTCATCAACTTTATTAGGATTCTTCTCCGTAACACATAAGAAACATTGAGAAGACTTAAGTAGAAAAGTACTTCACCCTTCCATCTCTTGAAATGGTTACCATTGAACCGAAATGGCTTATTAAGGTCTCCCATCTTGACATCCGCGGTTTTTTCAACTGTAGCCATTGCTGAATCTCCTTAAAATTGTTAGTGAAAAATTACAAAATAACAAAAATTACAAGATTACAATTGAAAATAAAAATGAAGAAATAAATCTCTTCAGGCTGAAGCGCTGATATCTCGCTCTCTTTAAGGAGATTCATGCCCACTGCAGTAAATGTTTTTCACCGGTCCAGCAACAGTCCTTCTTTACTTGTCCCCTCCAGGATACAACAACCTAATCACAAAATATAACTCAACAACTCTGGACAAGAGTTGAGTCCAAAGCTCCACAAAAGAAACACCTCCCTTCAACTAATGAGAACTCTCTTTTTTGATAAACTTTATGCACTTTATATTTTCTTGTGTGTTAAACAAATGAAGACCACCACTATTTATAGTAGAAGAAGTCTTCCTAGGAATAAATAGGAAGATAATGGGGTACCAAATAGTGAAGATAATGGCCTTAGGAATTACATATGTTATAAGGTATAATGGAGGAATAAAGAATGGAATTGATGCTTGATAACCAATGTTAACAACGGACAACAAATGTGCTTCCCATGATCAGTCCACCAACGTTTTATTTCCTCCAAAATAATGAGCAATTAAGCCCAAAATAAAATGCACATAATGAGTGGATAGTAATGTTACTTAAAACAATATGTAAGAAAACTGCCACTAACGGACACAGAGGCTTTCCAAATGACAAATTTTATTAATTTAAAGTGCTAAATTACCAACATTGTTCATATTTTTCTTATAAGAGAACAAAAACTCATTCATGATAAACAATATAGTCAAAGCCGTTATCAATATCATTTTCACTTAAATAATTTAAACTAGTGATTGGAGTGATTTCTCTAAGACAAAAGATCAGCCTCTTTTCATTTAACTCTAACAACAAATACATTATTTGGATTTGTAGATCAAGAAAGTGATCAAAACTCATCTTCTTAAATAATTCAAGTTGTTTATTAGATGAGATATATTTAATTTGTTCAATAGAGTCATGATTGGTGTATGATGCCACCTACTTGTAAAATAAACAACATTAGTATGTTTCCAAAATTTACAATCATGCACATAAATAAAAAATAATTTTCAACTTCTAATTCAACAAATAACTTAAAACTCAACTCATCAGACCTCTATACATACCAACAATATCTGACATCCACTATTATAATATATTTTTGTATGTATTAAAAATTATATTGTAAATGTTACATTAAAAATTGATCTTCTATTTGCTTTCTAGTACAACCTTATTTTCAGATTATTTTACTTAATTACATGAGGTTCTTTGTCAAAATCATCATGACTATATTAACAACCTTTTTAGAGCTAGATTGGGCCTCTACACATCTATTTTTTGATTTATTTGGAACATACTCCATACACCCCTCACGTACGAGCCTGATTCTTTTTTATGGGCCAAATACGTGAAAATTCTTTGTAATTTGGGTGGCGATGAGATTTGATCCCAGAACCTTTGTCTGCTCGGTTATCAAGTTGAAGTTTGTGACCATCTCATCTAAAAAATTAAGCTGTTAGAGAGAGCACACACTTTTATTAGTTAATTATATTCTCAACAATAACTGTGTAGAAATTGAATTCGATTCAGAAACTGAGGGATTGTGGGGAATAGAATAGAGGATGAAGAAGACAATGACTAAAAAACTCTAAGAAAAGCATAGAAGAAAAGAACAAGACTAAAAAAGTATTTAAAAATATACGAATATGAATATCTATCAAGTATAAGTATTGCTATAGATGAAAATAAATAAAAAATATGTTTAAAAGCAGTAATTATTTGTTAAAAGACAACCATTCAAGTAAATTTTTAAAATTAAATATGTAGGATATCAACACAATTATCGAAGAAAATCAATGTAGGACAAAACAAAAGATATTTCTCATAAGATACCTATATATATATATATATATATATATATATATATATATATATAAAAGGTGATGTGATACCTCTCTATGATTTCCATTCTTATTTATCTTTTATCTTCTTTTTTTTTAATTTCTTCAATTATTTTATTTTGTAAAAGCATCTCCTTAACTCATAGTTCCTTAATAAATAAAATCATAACTTTCAAGCTTTTCATATTCATAACTTTCAATTATTTAATGTACAAATTTGTAACATCTTAAAATCATTTTAATAATTTTTTTTTTGAGTTACATGTACCTCCCACTATAATTATCTTCTTTATTAGAGTTTATAATATATATTCATGTATTCTTCCACCTTAAATTTTTATAATTCTCAATTAAATTTTATTGATGTGGAGTAATAACATGTTAAAAGATGAAAGCTAAATTTATTTATTTTATTTTTTATAATTAAAAAAATATTCATTCAATTTAATCAACTTTTTGCCTTCCACTATAATTACCTTCTTAATTAGAGATTTTATATGATTCATCCACCTTTAATTTTACATTTTTAAATTAATTTTATTAACGTGAATTAATAGTGTATTAAAAAATGGGAGATTAAAAGACAAAAATTAACCTCTATATATCTACCTTTCACTACCAAATTATGCATACATGAATTTAACCATTTTAGTTTTAGTTGTTCTTAGGAAATGTTTCAACATAATTTTCAATGTATTTTATTTCTTTTATGATATATAATTTTCTTAGATTAAATTTGTTCAAGAATATGATTAATGATTGATATTGTGCAACTTTGAAGAATTTAGGAATGACTTGAATGAACTCTCTTTAGTTCTTCTTGAAACTCAAGGTGTTACATCTAGTGACCTTAACACTCAAGAAATTTTAAATTCCTCGGTAAAATCCTACTCACAATGAAGGATGGTTCGAGTCTTAGCTCAATTTTTTTTTGTGGTGTTACAATATGTCCCTCTTGGGAGACGACTGGACTGGGTATGAAATGGGGTTACTCTTACTAAGGTCTGAGTATAATGGTATGCTCTTACAATACTCAAGCTTAGTACTCTAAAAACTCCATTACAAAAAGGACCTCTGAAAAGATATCTCCCATATTCCTTAGAACTCATTACTATCTTATTCTCGAACACTTGACTTGATTTCTCATCTTGTCATCTCCCCCTTAGGTCTAAAGCTGACACTTGAAAGTTATGGACCTATTCCATCATCTCTAACTGGTCTACATCCTCTTTTACTCTAATACTCGGGAGAGGTTTATCTCTTGACTACCGAACTCTCCATAAACATGTACTAAGACCTCTTTCTAAGGTGTTTCTCTTAACCTCTTAATGCTCTTACTACTCTTGTGACTTAGCCACACTTCTCTGCCCTTATCTAAAGGTTAGGGTCTCTCACTTGCACCACTCATATTTATTGCAGCTAATCACCTAAATTCCTCACCTACTCAATGTCAAGTCTTCCAGATCAAATCTCAAGACTAACATCATCACACTCACGTTGCCATTCTTTTGATCATGACACTCATCTCAAATTCAAGCTTAATATTTATTACTAAACCCGAATATCAATATGATTGCTCGCCTACTATACTAACTCACCACTACTATGCACAATTTTAGAAACACTCGTCAACTAAGACCTTATGACAAGTAGTCAATCCTTACCTCTCAGTCTCTACACTCACAAATTACCATCACATTCCACTTCACAACTTAAGTACTATTTGCTCACTTATTATACATCATTACTTAAACGGTTCTATAAACTTTGGAACATCATGACCCTCTCAAACAATTCATAAGCCTAGCTTAGATCTATCACTTCATGAATAGTTTTGCTCTTCTATTCGACACTTACACTTGGTCATTACCTACACAATGACACTTCATGACAAACTCCTTTCTAGCTATAACACACTCTACCTCCTATGATGAAATCTTCACAACTCATCACTTCTTAGTCTATCCATAAGGGAAAACTCCTCATTAATAACTTACTAGGTGTATGACTATAGTAACATAGCTTGTCAAAATACCATCTCTCTTTCTTAGATTACTAAAGATCTACATACTTTCCTCTAATTCTAGGTACTTTCACTACTACTTCTCATGATATCGTAACTCATGTTACCTTTTCGGGCAAAAATACTACCCAAGCTCTAATCATACTTCCTCATAAGGATCTTAGCTGAAACAAGGCTTAAGGAAGAGAGTACAACTTACTTTTAGCTCAAATGCATGATTCATCTAATAATGAGTGCATTCCTTTGAAACTCAACACTTAACTCACTCATGGGCTCCTCTCAAGCCCCTCTGGTGTCTCATGACTTTTTCAAAACTCTTGCTAAGAACAACTCATCGATAAAGGACTGAATTTAATGTTCAACCACATCTAGTATAAGGGGTAGTCGAATGAATCTGTGAAACGCATGAGTATGAATGAATCTCTATGACTTAGCTCAATTGAACGATTAAGAGTATGAAAGAAAGGAAATTTTTCTTAAATGTCTGTAGTCCCTCATTTATAGAAGTTGGACCCTCACAACCATAAATAAGATCCTACTTGACACGGCTTAATAGACACCCTAGGACACTTGAACTCTGTGCTATAATACCAAGTTTGTCACAATCCGAGTCTATACCCTGGACGTGGCCGGCACTCGAGAACTATTGCTGGTCCCCAAGAGAACCCTCATCCTGGCTGACTATAAGCGGAAGACTAACTCAAGCATACAAAAGCTTAAAAACTGAATTCAATTCAAATACTTAACTTTAAAATAATCTGAACAATACTGAATAGATAACTCTGAATAAAAATAATATATTCAACTCGCCATAAATAGGCAACTTAAGTCTTTAAAACATTTAACAAAATAAATGAACAAACTTTTGAAACTCTACTATCTATCTATGAACCCTCTAACTGACAAAGATGGAAGTCGGGACAAGACCCACGACATCCTAACAACTGATATAACTGAAAGTACAAGTGGAACCCTTCGAAAACAAGGAGGCTCATCATAGCTAACTCGAACTGCATGTGGTATCAACGAAATGCCTGTTGATGATCCTGAGTACCTGTATCTGCATCATGAAATGATGCAGACCAAATGGCTCAGTACATGGAATGTACGAGTATGTAAGGGGAATTCTAATGAATAAACATAAGCTTGAACTGATGGAAAAGAAACATACTTACCTCTTCTTAACTCACTCAACTCAACTCAACCCAACTCAAAGAAACATAGTCCAACTCAACTTAGAGAAAATAGGCTCAACTCAATGATGAGATATTCAACTTAGTGAAATAAGGCTCAACTCAATAATATGATATTCAACTCAGTGAAATAAGACTCAACTCAATAATAAGATATTCAACTCAGTGAAAAAAGGCTCAACTCAATAATAGGACACTCGACTCTGGGTAATCAAACTCTGGATACTCAACTCAATATAAAGCAACAATAAGAGATGCAATATATATAAAGCTCTTAAAAGAGTAGAAAGCAACTCAATGTATTTAAGAATACATTATACTCTGTTTGTATGCAAGGATACAAAATAAAATTTGTTTGTATATGAAAATACAAAATAAACTCTGTGTATATAAGAATAAAAAATATTCTGCGGGAAGTTCTCTAACCGACAACCATCACTATGAGCTATGTGATGATACACCATCTTGCCTCACGCTACCAGGGCCGTCCTATACCTTGCCGGGGGGTATAGAACCTACTACTAAGTGGATCCACTAATCTATGCTAAAATCATTAAGGAATCATCTAAAAAGTATGACCTTTTTCTACCCATGCTGGCTACAGAGACGTATCCAGAGGGGGTGCCGTGGGTTCACGCGAACCCATGCTCCCCTCTCTAGATCATATATAGTAATGTTATATTTTTTAAAAAATATTTAAATATAAATGTGTGAACCCATGTTCAAAGTATCATATAATAATACGATAGAAATTTAAATCTTATATCTATCTTGCCTTTTTGAGTAACACATCTCCAAGTGGTTATCGGTTACACTTTTGACGTTTCAACTAATTTTGCTTTTATTTTTTTCCTTTAATCTTTAAAAAAAATTTACTTTGAAAATTCCTAAAAAATTTAGCACAGTAAGTTTTTTATATAATTAAATCAAATGTGTATATTATAATTCAAAACTAGTAATATTATATATATTGACCTATAATTTTTAAAATTTAAAGGTTCATATTAAGAACCTAAAAGTCAAATCGTTCAAATTTATATTTAATATACATTTTTTCGTAATCGTGCACCCATCTAGCCGAAATCATGGATACACCTCTGGCTGGCTACACAGTTTATGGAGACTTTGAATTATTTGAACTCAAACTCGTCCCCATATCGGTGCTCAATACCACTCCCAAAATATAACTAGCTCATATGTATAAAAACACAAATTTTATGTGGTTTGGGATTATTACTCAAAATCAATCTCTTAAAAGAGATGGAACTCTGAACTGCTCATGAACACTCTTTCGGAAATCAGTGTTTCCTCTGTACTTAAATGTAAAAACATTTACTCTTGGAATTACTTAGTTCCCATATATCATTTTAAAGAAAAATGAACTCATCTCTACTCTTCCTCAAACTCATATGCTCAAGTCTTAAAACAAATTTAAAAAGGTTTGCAAAAGACTTTTTAGAATAGGGTTCATGCTGACTTATGGACATGAACGACTCAAGAACTTCAATGATACTACTCATTTCAAGAATACTCAACTCAGAAGGGTTCATGCGGAATTATGGGCACGAACAACTCAACTCAAGGACTTCATGATATTGCCTCATCTCAAGAATGCTCAACTCATAGGGTTGATGCGGAATTATGGGCATGAACAACTCAACTCAAGGACCTTCATGGGTAATATATGATAGTCTTATGATTAGGAATATAATTTCAAAAGGATTGGGAATTCAATACTTAAGACGTAGAACTTGCAGACACTACTCCTCTCAAAGATGCTCAACTTATGAAGTTCATGCAGAATTTATAAGCGTGAACGACTCGACTCAAGGGTCTAAAGAACATTATGGAACTCATGTATATGAATCTTCTCATTCTCATACTTAGTACCTCAAAACTTAGTTCAAATCGATAGTTGATCTCAAAGGATTCACAATTGAACTCAAAAACTTTCTTGAACTCTACTCTTAACTCTCTCTTGAATGTAAATTATGAATTCAAGTGTTATGGGATCTCATGATGATAAAGTAGAACCATGAATACATTATCCTCATTCTCATACTCACTTGCTCGAGTCTTGAAATAAGTTATTAGAAAATCTAGAAGCCTCCTAAAAAAGACTCAAAGGGACTTTCTCAAAATGTTCGAGAGAACTCTCAATACTTAACTCTTAACTCTACCTTGAATTAGAATTATGAATTCAAGGTAATGATTTGTGGTAGGAAATATATCGTGATGATTAAAAGTATTTTTAGATAGTTAATCATGATAAACGGTCAAGAAAACACTGTCTGGGAGCAAGTCTGCGATGCGGAGATGCATTTTAATATTTGGTCGCGAAATAAATTTGAGATAGTGGGGTCCGCGGTATCTTCGTGACCTAGAGAGGAAAAGTTTACTCTGAAGGAACAGGTCCGCGACTCGGAGAGGAAAAGTTTACTCTGAAGGAACATGTTTGCGACGTGGACCTGGTACTTGGTTTTTGTCCGACTTTTTCTTCCTCATTTTCTAACCCCAATTCGCGTAGATTCGATTTTTTTTCTCAATTTATCTTTAGATTCATATACCCAACACATGTACACAAGAATCTACTCATAAATGACCCTAAAATCGACACGATTTCCTCAAGAACTCAATAATTCCATCCCAATGCAAGAACGAAAGCCAATTTCAAGAACACAATTCAAGATCATCAAGACTTTCAACTTTCTATAACGAAATTAAGCTGAAATTAACATGATTTGTGTGTGGGTGAACAAATCCGACGCTATGTGAACTCACACACCTCTTAGGGATCAAACCCATGGCGAAAATCCGCCACAATTATCAAGAATCTCAACGAACGCCTTGATCTTTTCCTCTTTTCTCTTCTTTTCTCTTCTTTCCTCTTCTTGAACTTTCAACTAAAACCCTAGGTGTATATTAGGATTATAAAACTGAACCTAATCAGTTTATCCCCCTTAAACCTTACTAAAAACGAATAAAGTCTGATTGGATAAGGAAAAGACCAAAATCGGGTAACTTTCTTATTTAGATAGCCTGACTTCAAAAGGGAATAACTTACTCATCTAACCTCAAAACTTATCAGACTTGGTGGCATTGGAAAGATAATTCAAAAAGCTTTCATTTGATATCTTATGGACCACCTAACTCATCCTATACTGAAAGTTATGGTCGTTTGAAGTTAACCCAAAACTTAGAAGAATTTAGGAATGACTTGAATGAACTCTCTTTAATTCTTCTTGGAACTCAAGGTGCTACGTCTAGTGACCTTAACACTCAATAAATTTTAAATTCCCCGATAAAATTTTACTCACAACGAAGGATGGTTTGAGTCTTAGCTCAATTTTTTTTTGGGGTTTTACAATGCCAACATGGGTAAAGGTCGAAATTCGTGTGATGGTTCGAAAGTCGTTTCAAATATTCTTCGCATCCCCAGAATGATAGATTGTTGCCATTGTGCCTTGGTAGTCAAAAGAAAGGGGCACGAACAGTCTCTTTTTTCCAGCCTTTTTTTTTATTTTAAAGGCATATAGTGTGTTCTCGCTTTCAGGGGGAATTCAAGTAAAAATCTAGTACAAGGAGTTCTCTTGATCTTCCGGAGCAATGGAGATTTGATTATAACCGGAGTACCCATCCAAAAAGCAATACCATCCTCTTTCTGAAAGGCGGTCATGCATCTTATCCATGAAGGGCATGGGGAAATAATTTTTTTCGGTCTATGAGTTCAATTTTCGATAATCC
This sequence comes from Solanum okadae, assembly GCA_036553675.1. NCBI lineage: Eukaryota > Viridiplantae > Streptophyta > Magnoliopsida > Solanales > Solanaceae > Solanum > Solanum okadae. The sequence goes on along the minus strand of CM071689.1, from coordinate 44,342,801 downwards.
ATGCATACTCGCCATCTGGTTACAGGTCTCATAGAAACAAATTCACCCTTTTCATTTGGGACTACCGTGATCCCTCCTTTTTTTGGTACACATTGGACCGAACTCAGCCACTTACTATCCACAATAGGGTAAATCACCCCTGCATCCAACCACTTTTTATCTCTTTTTTCACCACTTCTTGCATAGGCGGTTTCAATGTCCTTTGATGCTCAACACTCGACTTACATTCATTATCAAACTAATTTTTTTGGGTGCAAATGCCGGGTGGAATGCCCACAATGTCAGAAACTTGTCCATCCAATTGCTTTGATATACTTTTGCAATACTTGAAGGAGTAACACCACTTGCAATTCAAGCAAGTCGGCCGCAATAATTACATGTAAAATGTTATTAGCCCCCAAGAACGCATATCGAAGATGGGAGGGGAGTACTTTCAACTCAAGCTTTTGTGGTTCCTTCGTTGATGGCTTTGCGGTAGGATTTTTTTTCCCGATCAATATCGAGCTTTAACTGAGCCTTTGAATATTCTCCCAAATCGAAAAGGGCAGGTACAAACTCATCATAACCTTGGACTTCCGACTCATCATAGTTTGCAAGCACCACTTCAAGTGGCTCATTCAACTACATTAAATGGCTAACACTAGCCACGGCTTCATCAATCACATCAATAGTCGAAACCACATGAATATCGCTGGGGTGCTTTATAGATTTACACACATTAAGGGTTACTTTATCTTCATTCACCCAGAACTTTAACTCTCCACTTTCAACATCCACTAGTGTTCTTTCGGTTGCTAGGAAAGGCCTTCCCAAAATGATGGGAATTTCGGTATCAATCTCGCAATCAAGGATAACAAAATCAACCAGAAAGATGAATCGATCAACCTTTACCAAGATATCATAGAGTATTCCCATAGGGTGCTTGATAGGTTGATCTGCCATCAAAAGCCTCATTGTTGTGGACTTTGGTTCACCCAATCCAAGTTGCTTATAGACTGCATATGACATTAGGTTTATACTTGCTCCCAAATCACATAAGTCCTTGGTGAATTGGAGCATGCCGATAGTGCAAGGAATGGTGAAGGCTCTGGGATCCTCTTTTTTATTATAAGCTCATTAGTCATAATTGCACTACAACTATGAGAGACTTCAATTGTTTCAAAATCCAAGCTTTTTTTCTTTGTGACTAACTCCTTCATAAACTTGGCATAACCCGATATCTCCAACAATGGATCCACTAGAGGGATATTAATCAATAATGTCTTAAACACCGATAATAATTTCTTGAATATCTCATCCTCATTTTTCTTCTTAAGACGTTGGGGAAACAGAGGAGTTATCTTGGGAAGAGGTGTCTCTTCTTCCTCAAGACCTGTATCTTCTTCGTGAGCTGGTGCCTCATCATTGCCCTTCAGATCACCTACCACTACCTTTCCATGATGTGTAACAACAACTAGGTCTCTATCACCATCCTCCCCTAAATCTTTGATGTGTGTAGTGAGTTGTCACCGTTATCTTTGGTTTCAATTATACTGAAAATAGATCCAATTGACCTTCAAGTAGCTTGATTGTATCAGCGTGAGAGTTCACTTTAACTTTAAAGACAAGAAATTTGATTTTATCCCTTTTAGAAAATCATCTGAACCCTCAACTTTGTCAAGGATTCGCGCCAATAGATCGACCATTCGGGAACTACTTTCACTCCCCTTTGACTTCGGGCTGTCACTTGATTGAGTGTGATCTTCTTCATAATCATCCATGCTTCTCCAATAATGACTTTACTTAGCCCATTCTTGATAGTATCTTCATTGCTCTTCCTCTTTGTGAGCGTTCCAACTTTTATTCCCACCTCACTGTAAATAGCGTGGGTGGAAACCCTCCTCGTATCCCTTAGAATTCCAGCCTTGATTCTCCCTAGAATTTGAATAACCCGAGGAAGAACCCTCCTCAACTCTAAATACGGGCTTCTTCACATTCTCTAACACATGTTCTTGTAGTAGCACCATTTGGGCTAACATCTTCTTGATGTTCTCATCCCTTTCTCTTTCCTTATCAAGTTGCTCTTGAGTCATTCTAAAACAAAAAGGCGAAACTTGATCTTTGTGAGTGTACCAAGATTGATTTATTTTCGTCATGTCATCAAGAAGAAATGAAGCCACTTCAAATGATTGCAACATTATTCCACCTCAAACCAATTGATCAGCCACTCATTTATTTACCGAATCAAGACTCCGGTAGATATATTGGAGTAGTAAATCATATGGTAGCCCATGAGCGAAGTAGGATTTTCTTAAACCTCAGTCACGTTTCATGGATGGGTTCACCCTCCAATCGTTTAAAACCTTGAATGTTATATCTGAGTTTCATTATCCTCGACGGAGGAAAGAACTTCATATTGAATGTCATGGTGAGCTCATCCCACGATGTGATAGAATTCGTTGGCAACTTAACCAACCATTTGCTAGCCTCCCCTATCAAATATAGTGGAAATAACCTGAGCCGAGTTGATTCTTTCAACACATTCTTGAATGAAAACTGACTACAAATATCTATAAAATTTCTCATATGCTCATGTGGATCTTCATGAGTCAACCCTCCATAGAGTCCCTTCATTTGGAGGAGATGAAGAGTTGTGCTCGTGAGATCAAATATAGCATCTTTTTCAGCTAATGGTAGGCAGAGTGCACCAATTCCACCCAATTTGATTGGATTATGCACACTATTAACATCATCAACATCATCTCAGTGACCTATTTGGTTACCATCCATCTATGTCTCACTTATTCTTACTTCTACTCAACACAAACAACATAAACCCAACACAACCTAAATTGAATCAACTACAACAGACAATTTCACAAGTTAAACTTTGATAAAAGAACTCTAAACAATGATACTCCCCAGCAGCGGCGCCATTTTGGTTAACGTTTCGAAGGCACTTCATCCAATTCTAAGTGTCAACGATTGCAAAGAAGTATAAACCCAACTAAATGATTTGGGGTCGATCCCATATATAGTATCTTTCTTTTGAATTCGATTATGAAATTATGACAGTGACTTTTGCAGCTGAATAAATAAACAAACTCAAAGATGTCGTAACTAATCCAAGTGAATAATTGTCAGAGTACCAAACCACTTCAACAATCAACAAGCGACAATCAAATAAGGAGGCAATGCTTGGGGGATTGACTAACCAACTGGTAGATTCAAATCAATGGGTGCAAATCACTAACCAACCGTGTTAATTTGTTATAGGTAGGGTGGACTTTAGATAAGGCACTTTTCTCTCGAACAAGTACCGTATTTCCACTGAGTTCTTTCGAACCTCAATGTATACCATAAGAAGACCAGCCCATAATCTCATCAAATCTACACTCTCGTGCTTGATACAAATGATGGAACTTGGGTTTCACTTTCTCAAGCTGAAACCGTCAAAACCTACTAACTATGGATGCCAAGATACTACCTTAGCTTTACACTTCTTTCTCAAGCAAGCATAAAACCCTTAAGTATATTGCGATAAACATGCAATATAGAAGTAAACAACAATAATAACTCAGACCCACTTCAAATTAACACCGAAAATCAATATATTCTAGCACCCATTAAATAAAACATAGCAATTGGTTACATTGTCAAACCTCAAGATTGGGGTTTTAGCCAATCATCGTAGAAAGAAGAAATTCGATACCTGCTACATGCTCCATAGTTGGGTATTTGAAAATAAAAAATTTACTAGGAAGAATATCCCCTCTATTACAATACCCAATTGAAAGATATAATGATAATTACTAAAAATCAACAATAGCAGTGTTTTTGCTCTCTTTCTTTTGTTCCTTACAATTTCAGAATGCTTTCTCTCTCTTCCAAACATCAATTTACACTAATCTAGAGTGTGGATTTTTGGGGCCAATTGGCGAGAAAAGTTGGGCTTTGCCGACCTTTTGGTGACTCGCCGATCGTCTTTTCATCTCGCTTTCATTCTTCACGTTGTCCTCATCCAACCACTATAAATTTAGGCAATCCAAATTGGGATCGTTGTTTTGTTCAGCGATGCGCCCTTTAGTCTTTTAGCTCACCAATCTATATTCACATGGGGCTTCATCCGTACTTTCGGTGACATGGTTGTCCTTTGCCGATGCAGTCGGCAAGTCGCCGAGTGGAAATATAGTTCGCTGAAGTTCTTCCTATTTCAGCCTCAGTGTTCTGTAAATTAAGGCGATCCAGGAGTAACTCGGTGATCATTAAGGTTGTGTTTTCTCTCTCTTTTTCAGCTTGTGTTGTCCTTTTTGCTTATTTGTGTCCTTGCTTTGTCCTCAACCCACGTTCTTGAAAAGTAAGGATTTTTCATCAGTTCATGGTACAAACTTAGCATTTGAGGACACTAAATCTTTATAAACAAAGCCGTAAATGAGTCCAAATCTCTGACTCATCATGGCCAGCGTGGTTTGACTGCATCATAATCTGGAAAACTGCTATATATACCCTTTTTGGATAAGGAGCATTACGATTTTTCATTGTTTTTTATTTGAGAACTCAAAATGACTTTTCACTCACTTTATTCGGAATCCTCATTATTTCATCAACTTCTCTTTTTCATTTCCAATTTTCAAAATAGCTCACCACAATATTTTTCTTTTTCCTTTACTTTTTATTAGGAGGGGTTCCTTCTTTTTGTAACAAACTTCGAAGTTGAGTCTCATTTCATCTTTCTTTGCCCTTCATTGGGCTTTCATTCCTCCTTCCCTTCCACACCCCTAGATTAGGCTTTTGGCCTTAGTTGGCTATTAAAACATAACAATTCTTTAAAAAAAATTGTTACAAGGTGGGAATAATTTGGCTCAAGTTGTTTTAATTTGGTTTTGTCAACAAATAATTTAGGCTCAAAATGATGCCAAAATGGATGCACACCCTAGAGAAGTAGTTACAATTTATATGGAAATTTAGGTTCCCCCTTAGAATAATTTTCCAAGATCATGACTTAAGTTTACCAAGGCTTAGATAATTACACTAACAAAGAAAAATTAGGATTCCACACACATACTTTCATGTGAGACTGAACCACACATGACACTTTGAAATACATTCATTTAGCACAGCCCGAAAATATCAAATGCGTATGTATGATGTTCATTTCAAGGCTCACATAAAAACACAATTAGTCAACAAAAGATTCAAAGAGATATCTCGGAAGTGCAACCACATCAATTTCATTCTTGCAACACCCACACTATACATCATGCTTGTCATGTGTACTATTCAAGACATCGATATTGAACATAATCAATCCTCAAAATAGTCTCAATTAAAACTCAAGAATTTCACAATTTTCAAAATCCATGGGGTAGTTTATAATTTGAGAAAAACAAAAGAGGCAACAAGAGATAAACATAAACCAAATGAAACACTCTAATATAAGAAAAAGTAAAAACTACAATGATCCAAAACATAAAAATAACAAAACACAAAGCAAAAGGGGAATATTGGCATAAAGGCCCTCACCCTAACAAAAATAAAAGTAGTTTCCTCAATGAAAGAGTACAAAGTACGGGAGGAAGTGTCATAATGTCCCTTTGACAGGCTAATATTATGGAGTTCAATCAATGGGAGGAGTCTCTGGAGGAGTAGAATCATCTGGGGTATCAATGTCTGGCAATAATATCACATGTAGCAGCAAGTTGGCATTAGCTTGGGCATCAATGCCCTGCACATTATGGGAGGATGGTAGAGTCTAAAGAGACTCCACAAGTGCAAACTGCGGAGGTCTCCTGAACGGATCTCTCCAAGGTAGCCTTGACAATCATCTCCTCGGTGTCTTGCAACACCATAAATGTCTACACAATCCCATGCTCATCCTCATCTCTCCTCAGCATCTCCTCATTGATCTCCTCGGTGAAATGATCATTGGGCCACTCATCATCATCAACAACATCCTCAACAAAATTGTAACACCCTCAACTATTCTACTTTGTTTCACACTAGAAGAAGGCTAACTATAGGGTATAGTTTGTGGCATGAAGGATGGAACGTCTGGTAGGGGAATATCACCCCATATAATCAAAATATCAGTAGATCGCAACTGGTCTACATCCACTCGTAAGGTAATATGTTGACCTCTCATAGTGTCAAGCACACTAGAAATACCCTTGGCCTCCTCTTCTTCCTCTAATTGAGCAGTGAGGTTATCCAACCTCATACTATGGGACTTAACCAATTTCTCACAATGGGTCACCCTATCCCTCAAAGGGGTCATCACCCTCTCAATTTCCATATCAATCACCATTGGCATGTCCTTCTCAGCCCCTGATAAATCAATGGTTGAGTCAAGGGATCATGGTAAGTAGTAACGGGAGAAGGCACAATTGAAGCATCAGTAGTAGTAGTAGTAGTAGGAGTGGGAGGCATACTGGGAGATACGCGTTCCTGCTCCACAGAAGGAGTAGATGTGGTGGCATCAGAAGCCAAAGTTGCTGGATCAACTACGGGCGTCCCACAATGATGTATTCTCGATCAATGATAGTGTCCACTAATACCACCTTGGGATGTCAAAGGATAGATTCATTATGTGAGGGCATGATATTTCTGTTAATGAACTCGAACCAGTTCCGGGCCACAATATCTACCATTCAAATCCCTCTAAATCTGCTATGTTATCCCTTTAAATCCGCTATTCTATCACAATATTATTCTCTACAATTACTGCCACACATTTGTATAAGTTAACTTATTTACAACACTATATACATTAATATTTACAATCATTCTCTATTAATTCATCATGTTCGATCAAAAGCATCAATTTGCCTAATAGAAATTGATGGCGGCGGTGTCATGCATTGGATTTTGTAAATGCATCAGCTATATGAAGACCACTATACACGTGTGGAAGGGTAATGACTCTTTTATCTACAACCTTTCGTATATTATGACAATATTTTTCAATACATTTGGTTCTCTCATGATAAACTAGATTAGTAGCAATCTGAATAACACTAGTAGTATAAGAATGATAAAGAGTAGGATTAGATTGAAGAAATCCCATCTCAGCAGGTAATTAACGAAGCCATACAACCTTAGTGCAAGCAGTAGACATAGATCAATATTCAAGCTTTGTTGATTATTTGGATACACAATCTTTTTTCTTACTCTTCCAAGATATCAATGATTTTCTAAAAAACATGCACCAACCAATGATTAAACAACGCGTATCAGGACATCGTGCCTATTAAGAATCACTAAAAGCAGTAATACAAATAGTAGAAAATCTCGGATAGAATAATCCATTAGTGGATTTTCATAGAAGATACCTAATGATGTGAGGAACTGTCAGAAAATGTAGATTTTTGGGAGCTTGCATACATTCCATGTAGGTGATAAGAACAAATTAGGCAGAGGTTTCATATAAATATCTTCTTTAAGATCACAATGGAGAAATTTGTTTTTGATATCAATTGGATGAAGAGACTAATTTTGTGAAGAAGTGATGGCAATAATTGTTCGCACCATAGTCATTTTTCTACTGGTGCAAAAGTTTCTTCATAGTCCACATCATTCTCCTATTTATTACCAAGAACAACAAACCAAACTTTGTATTGATCAAGAGTTCCATTAGAATGAATTTTATTTGAATAACCCCATTTACATCCAATTGGATGGACATTTGAAGGCCATGAAACAACCCCATGTGTTATTTTCTTTAGAGGACAAAAGTTCTTCATCCATTGCTTTCTGCCAATATTCATACTGGAAAACTTGTGAGTAAGAAGTTGTAGTAGAAATAGTGGATAAAGTAGAGGGAAAGGCATACCAATTAGGAATACGAGATACTCCAGTTGATCAACGAGTAGGCTTAGGAGGATTAGACCTTGAAGAATTCTAAAAGCCTAGTTATGGTGCAGTTTCAGGTGGTGGATCAGTTTTAGGACGGGTAGAGTTGGCCGATGTCGTTCATACACAAATTCAAGTTTGAACTAGTTAAAAGAAGATGACAATTCCTCAGAAGTAGGATGAAGAGGATAAATAGAAGATGACTCGCCATGAGTAGAAAATAATGCCAATTTTCAAAGAAAACAACATTTTAGAAACACAAAATTTCTCAGAACATGGATCATAGCAAATAAAACCTTTCTTTTGAAGTACCATAACTCAAAAGTAGCTTTAGTAGACTGAACAAAAAAGTTTATTATGGTGAGAAAAAGGCAGACGCACGAAAAAACACAACCAAATGTATGAAAATTATCGTAGCTAGGATTTTGATAATAAAGACGATAATATGGAGACTCAAGATTTTGAACTTTTTATGGTAGTAGATTAATTAATGGAAAACAATAGACACTGCTTCCACCCAATACTTGGAAGGGATAGAGGACTCAATAAACAATGTACGAGAGACATCTGAATATTGACAATTTTTAAGCTTAGGAACCACATTTTGTTGTGGTGTATATGGACAAGAGCTTTGTGAGACAATTCCATTCTCAAGAAAGAATTTTTTTTAATTCAAAAGACTTATATTCTCCACCACAATGAGATATTAATAATTTGATGCCTATAGAAACTTGAGTCTCAATCTAAGCCAAAAATTTCTTGAATATGGAAAATACCTCATATTTGGATTGAAGAAAATATACACATGTAAACTAACTATAATTATTTATGAATGTCATAAAGTACTTGAAATGCATAAGAAAAAATTGGTGAAATTCCCCAAGCATCATTATGAATAACATTAATACACTTTGTAGGATGACTACCAAAATTAGGAAAAGGAAGAGTTTTACTTTTTCCTAATTTAAAAGTACAACAATCAATGGAAGCAGTTTAAAATTGAGTTTTATGCCCTAATAAACAAGAATTAGATAAATGAGACAACATAATAGAATTTGGATGTCCTAGACGCTTATGCCAAACCTCAGTCTAATCAATTGTAGAAGTACAATCAAAGAATAGAATATGAGGAATGAAACAGTGTCTAAGAAACAATCTTCCAACTTTAGGCCCCTTTGCAATTGTCATCTTCAACACCTAATCTTGCAAAAAACAACAATTACAAGAAAAATTTACATCACAATTGTTATTCACCAATTGTCCAACTGAAATAAGACTAGTTGAGAGCTTTGGTCAAAGAAACGCATTTTTGAATGTTGGAGTAATATTCCTAACCATGGTAACTGGTAAATTACTATTATTTGCAATCTATATTTCTGATGAACCTTGATACTCACGAAAATTTTTAGTACGCTTTTTGAGTTGGTCATTTGATTGGAAGCACCCAATCAACAATACTAAATTTAGATGTAATATTATTACTTTGTAATCGGAATGTTGAAAAAGGTTGAAACGATCATTTGTACCATTTCAAGAGTAAGAGCTCTTCATGAAGATGAGTTATCAATAGTGGAGCCATTTGTCCCAGCTTGAAAAGCAATTTCCCTACGGTTTTGAGGGCACGTGGGACATACTTTATTAATGTGTCCTTCCTTCCAATAATTATACAACTTCTTACAACAATTGCTAGCAATATGCCTATATTTCTTGCAACTGTAGCTTTGAGTTCTAGTCATATCCTTTCCCTTTCCTTTACCTTGAGAAACAAATTCAACAGTGACATAATTTTCTTTCTTTTAAGCATTTTGTGGGAGAAGATGGTGCTCTTAATGAAGTAGTTTCCTAAAACAAACATCCAAGGAGGGAGATGGGTCATGTTCATCAAGTTAGAGCGAACACTCTCAAACTCGGACAGTAATTTCATCAGAAAATTATCTTTTTTTTTGCTTTTCTCATGACCTGCCTCAATTACAAACAATTATTAAAAGGTATTTTGGCATAAAGAATATTTGTAAATTCAGCCCATAAGTAGCGGAATCCAAAATAATAATCCTTAACAGAGAGACCACATTTAGAGTAGTTAGCAATTTAAAACTCTATCTTCAAGCATCTTGTTTTATTATCTTGGTTGTAAACCTTTTGTATATAATCCCACATAGCCTTATTTATCTAATAAGGCCATAGATTAGGAACAATAAGAGGGTCAATTGACCCTACAATCCATGTCATTACCTGATCATCTTTAATTCTCCATTCACCTAACTTGGTAGGATCAGTAGTAGCAAGATCACTACCATCTATTTGACCCCATATATCTTTTCCGGTGACAAAAAACCAAAATTCGCAAGAAGAACAATTATTTCCATTGAAAAGAACATTGAAGGATTCAAGTGATGTGAATTCAAGCTTTTGAATAGCTACAAAAACTAGAAATACAATGACTCAAGAAAAAACTAGAATGATCAAGACCAAGAGTCCTAGGTGTTAAGGACTAATTGTCGACGAATAGTCAACAAAAAAAAGATTTTCAAAAAAAAATAATCTATGAAACATGACATCAAAGAGAAAGCTTTAATACCATGTAAAGATTTTGATGAATGCTTCTCAAAGTGACAGTCTTTCCTTTATATATAGAGTATACACATTACACATCCTTAAAGATCTGTTATTCCTATCCCTAAAGATAAACTATTCAATCCCTCTCAATCTTCCCCTTAAATCTTCTATGCTATCTCTCCATATCTGCTATTCTATCACAATATTATTCTCTATGATTACATTAAAAAATTTGTATAATTAAACTTATTTACAATACTATATATGAATATATAAAATTATTCTCTATTAATTCATCATACTAACAAAAACAAGGGTTTCACAATTAAGAGGAGATCTATGGGGTGTGGGGATTTGTATTTATGTCAAGTAGGGGTTCACACGCTTGCTCTATAACACTAGACAACAATAGATAAGCTAGGTAATCTTCAATGACACTAATTTTTGTTCAATCTCAAAGAAATATATCATAGAATCTTCTTTTTGTATTATATATGAAAATCACAAAACAACCCTTTTCCTTGTTAAAATATCTCTTTCAAGCAGATATGGCAAATAAAATTGAACTATAATCTCTCTTTCAAGCAAACTACAAAAATCAACCCTAAATTGCAAGTATTGATCTATCTACCCACTTTAACTGGTCCCTTTCAATACCAAGTGAACATCTAAGCGAGGATTAAGTTGGCCAGCTTAACCCAAAAGTTAAACCCCATGCTAAATAACTCATATCCATGAATGAACAACAATAAAGAAGAGAAAGGCTCAACACCCACTAAATTAAATCAACACCAAACCACATAATCACACCCCTAGATTTGGTGTTTTAGACAAACATCATAAAAGAAAAATAAATTATACCCATGATGTTCTCAACAATTAATTAGTTGATAATTAACAAGAATCTTCAACACTCACTTCAATTTCAACCTTCAGATGTCTTTTACGAGAGTATTTTAAAACCCAAAAACTAAGAGAGGAACTAAAAAGTCTATTGTTCAATATCAAAAAGTTAGATTAGGCAAAAGATACATTTTCTCACTAATTAGAACTATTTATACTTTCCCTAAAACGTAACCCAAAATGCCCCTCGCATCCCATTTGACGACATTAGTCAGGCCAGTCTAGCATGATAGGTGGATCGTTGTTCCATCCATCAGCTCGCCATTTCTCAGCTTTGGGCTTTAGGTGTTTGAGCCCGAACAAGTAAAATCGATGAAGTTCACCTTTCACGATCGGGGGCTTGCCAATTTCCACCCTATTAACGTAGTTTGACCTTTATCTTTGCTCAGTACTATGTCACTTTTGGTAAAGGAATTTGGGATAAGCTTTTTACATTGGTGCATCACTAATGCATACTTTATTTGCCTACATACCTTGGTATTTTCTCATCAAACAATGTCAACTTTCGTAAGGTCTGAGCAATTAGGTGATCTATTTTTTTTGTTAGGTGATCTATTTTTTTTGTTAGGTGACTACCAGTTGAGAGTTTGTACTCCATTCGATGTTATTGACCTCTTTTTTAAGTATTAATCCTTGCCTTGTCCTTAAGAATTTATAGCTTCAAAACATCAAAATATTATCATAATACGACATAAATAGGCGTTGAAGACACTAATTGTTTAACTAAAAAAGCTCCAAATGAGTGAAAATCTACTATGATGATAGACTCGATATGGACCCAGGTCACTCTTACTAGGTGGGTGGCATACACCTATAGGAGTGGACTGATTGACTTGGCTTTCTTTGATATATAAAGATCCTATTTAGAGTCGGCACACCCCCGGATCTATCTTGCTAGATGGGCGGCTTACGTCCCTGAGAGTAGACTGGTTAGCTAGGTGGCTTAGAACATTTCTACATACCCTCTAGTTCACTCTTGCTAGCTGGGCTGGGATTCAATTGGCTGGTTGGGTGGTCCCTTTCTGAGTGTTGTGGTTACTTGGGCTAGCAACTATTTTGTGATATAGGTCGTAGTACTAGCTACCGATGGTAATTTCTCATGCCATCAACATCATTTCAGATCAGAGACAAGGGTGAGCACTTGGCATTCTAGACTTGTAGGTCTCCTTCTGTTTATTATATTGCTAGGCATTTGCTATTTGAGAAAAATTTGCTTTTTGTCCTGTTTTGGGACTTGTACTCTTATTTTTAATTGCCCTGTACTTGTGACTTCCGTGTTTTTGGAGGGATCTTTTGTGGAAGGTTGTGACTTTTTCGAAGGGTTGTAACTTTTCCAAAGAGTTGTGACCTTTCCGATAAGACACGATAAGCAGTTGTTCACACTACCCTTTGTTGCCTATAAATAGAGGAATTTCCTCTCATTTTAAAACAACAATTTTTTTGAACTTCTTCTTCTTCTTCTGGACAGTTAATTTTTTGTGTATTTTGCTCATGTTGAATGACTCATTGACACAATTGTTTTTGTATCAATGCACTGGTGAATAGAATCGTTCTATCCTGAGCGGATCTATTCCGTTAAACTTCGGGTACTAGAGGGGAATAATTTCCTTAAGGAGACACTATGCATTCAGTAGGCTTGATTTTTTCCATTCTATTTCATTCTATTGTTACATATCCTAGTATGTTTTTTAGAGTAATTAATTTATGATTATAATATTAATTATTGTTTTTGAGTACATGTTTTAAACTTTCCTGTTTATGTTTATGCAAAGTTATTGTTATAAGTATTTGTTAGTACAGATTAAATAACAAACGTTAATTGAGTATTCAAGAAATTTTTTCCTACTAAAATTGTTGAAGGTAAACTGAAAGAAGCCCTTACAAATCTCTAATTTCTTTATCAATAATGTCATTCCTTCACATACAAGGACGGGATATTGTATTTTTTCGAAAATCCTCTGAGAGTTAATAACTTGCATGCCCATATTTTTTGGTTTTTATGTTGTTGTTATCTATTTTTACTAAATTTTATCAGTGGATATTATGAGTACTTCAAGGATTGGAAGTTGATTGAAGTGTTAGTAAATTTTTTTGAGGTATGTTATTTCCAAACATTGGAACTTTTCTGGTTAGAATGATTTGTTATCGTCATTGCATATCTCATAGTTTACTTCCTTTAAGGTATGTTTATTCTCGGCGTTATGTTGTATCCTTAAAATTGTACTGATTATTTTTGTTTGGTATGTATATGATCTCATTTGTACAAATCTTTCGTCCTTTTAATGTTCTTCTTTTTTCCCCTTCTCATTCAGCTCTTCTAAATATTTTTGGTGTGAGTTATGACTATTGTCGACAAGATTAATTTGAAGAATATGAAACAAAACCTACTCTAAATAAAAGTAATATCTTAAGCTACAAAGATATGTGCATTAACATATATTTGTTGTCCTTCATGTCCCAAGTCATTGTTGAGTGTTTGAGTTATCTAGGTTAGATTCATTTTTAATTTTTTAATGTTCAAGAATATTTATTTAAGCTGAGTCTAGAATCCAGCATTTTGATCTACTTGTACTTTCATAATGCAACAATTATACATACATATTTCTGAAAAAGTCGTAAAGTTGCATTGATGAAGCATCTAGAAGGGCCTTCAGAGCTGTAGTTTAATAAAGAATGAATTTCTAAAAGGGTCAACAATATTATTTTGCTGTTATTTCAAAATTGTTTTTCTCCTTCTATAATTTTTTTTAGAGTAACAAAATAACAATAACGAAAAATGGTGAACGTTTGACATCAGACAAGTAGATTGTCTCTAAAAAAATTATTTATGTTGTTGTGGTGTACATTTTTAATGGTCTTAACTTATTTGTAACTAATATTGATTATCGAAAACTTTCACATGGTTTTTTTTCCCAAGGAGTTGTTGTTACCATAAAATTATCAGATTGTATATTTTTCATGTACGAAAAAATAGAAAAAGTAATGTTTAATTGCTACATAAAAAATATCACTCAATTTTAACAAGACAATTATATAATCAAACATAGTTTATGATAAATTATGTAAAAGAGAAAAATGATTAGCTATCAAGATATTTTTAATCATTCATTATATATTTCCAATTCTTTAGATATGTGATAATATCAAATCATTTAATTTCTGTTGAAATGTTCTTAAAACCTACTAAAATTTACTTTTTTTTTATTTATTATAACAGATGATTATTGGAAAGTTTGTTCAAAAGCTTAGAAAAAAAAATACTTATCACCGCGCGAAGTGCGGGTAAATTACCTAGTATGAGTTTATAAAACATCTACTAACGATAACTATTATTTTATATTGATTAGAATGCGGAATAAAAATAGGTGCATTAGGAATGTAGACAGTAAAATGTAACGACCAGGTTCCGTCGTAATAGAAAAGCCAATGGGAAAATTTTTGGGTCGGTAAACTTTTTTCGTAGTATCTTGAAATTTCCCAACCTAGTCTAGATTTGGATGAAATCGGAGTCTTTAAGGTGTAGGGAAATCTGATGACAATCGGGTGAAGTATTTGTGTTTTTGAATTAATGAGGAAATAGATAACTCGTCAAAGAATCTGTACGACTTTACGTAATTGAATTCGGGTGAGTAGAACTCTCGGAATCGATCTTAGAGTAAAGAGTATTTTCTGATCGTCTCTAGTTAGAGGTGTGTTGTGAAATGGGAATTTTGGAATTCCTGGAATAGCTCTCTGTTTCGTTTCAGCCGCTTTGACGCTGGTTTTACTGCTCTGGCGGGGCCGCTACAATAAACCCCTAAACGACCTCATTATGCCCTTTTCGACTTTTAGAGCTAAGGAAAGAACCCCAAACGACTCCTACTCATTTTTCACCATTCTCGAGGCTAAAGGTAAGCTTTTCACTCCTCGAATCCATTTTTTGATCTGTAGAACATAATAGCATGTGTGAATAATGATGGGGGAAGGTTTTGATCTAGATTCTATGGTGAAAACAACCCTAATTTGGATGATTGCGGATCATGGGTTGATCTAGGGTTCATAGAATTGTTAGTAATCCAGGTAATTAGTGATTGCTTATTGATTCCCATATTGTATTGATTGTTTGTAGACCAAGAACAAGCGGAACGAATTTGGAAAAGGAAGGATCAAGTTTCATAGTGTTTCGAGCTTGTTTCGAGGTAGGTGATGGTTGTGATTCTATGATTGTGTGATGTATGCTTGTTCTTGCTTCATTAAGATACTTGTATGTATATGAATGTTGCAATGTTGATGACACTTGTTGTAAATGAGATAGATGAATAATGAATGGCATGAAATCATGACTTATATGATCTTGATGATATACTTGTGTTTGTGATTGTGGTGTGTTGAATGGATCGGTTGCCACGTTCCGACGTAACTAACTTGGATCGGTTACCACGTTCCAGCATTAAAATGGGATCGATTGCCATGTTTCAGCATAAATATGGGATCGGGTACCATGTTTCGTATGCTAACTGTTTGGGTTTGGGTTCCATGAGAGAACCAATGATGTGATATAAAATGTGAAACTGATCGTTGTTCGTAAATGTTGATAATATTGTACATGTTGATATATATGCATGTGCTTATATTGTTGTCTGGACTTTCATATGTTGCACCAGTGGGATAACCGCGTGATCCTACCAATACACTGTGGTTGTGTACTGATACTGCAGTTGCTCTTATTTTTGTTGAGTACAGGGCATCTTCAAGCGGCTACTGACAGACCTCGCTTAGGAGATCAATGATCGTTCGAATTCAAGGGTGAGCCAATTCTTCCGTACTGCCATGGGATTCTGTTTCGTCTATGTCCACCATTTCCAGACTTAGACAATTGTTTTAGTTAGTTGATTAGTTCATTAGTTTGGGGTTGTATCCCTCCTTGTTTAGACTTGGTTCATTGTTAGATGTTATGGTATATTGACTTTCAGGTTCTAGGTTATTCTTCCGCATTGTTGGTTTATCATTGTTAGACTTTTGTCAGAATTTATAGAAACTCTATTTTCTTTCCTTAGTATTGACTTAAATGCCTTAGTTATTGCTTTAGTTACTTAGTTTGGATTATAGTAGTGGTTCTCCCACTGGAGTGATACTGTGGGTGCCAATCATGACGGTCTGGGTCGTGACATAAAAACAATATTATTTCAAAGAAATTAATAAATTAATGTATAACAATCTCTAAATTATTAATCACTTAATAACATTCCCTTCACTATTAATATCCCTTATAAACTATCAATGCATTACAATCTCCATATGAAAATATCTTTACCATAGTGGACGTTGAGGTTGCAAATGTATAAAAACATTGGTTAACCAAGAAGGAAAATTGTCAATTTAAAATGTATTTGGCCTGTCAGAATGGATTTAATCAATAAATGAGACATTTTCCAATCCAACACAAAAAATTGTCTGATTGAGATGGGTTGCATAAATATATGATAAACAATAGGCCATAACAACACTACCAGCACAACTCTTACCCTTAATAAATTTGTTTGTTTATTTTATTAATCAAGAAAAGAGTTCCATTAGTAAAACAAAGGCCAACTTGTCGTATACAAGAGTTATACCAATCCCTTCATTATTAAGTTCCCTCATAAACTATCAATGCATTACATTCTCCACATGAAAATATCTTTACCATAGTGGACGTTGGGGTTGCAAATGTATGAAAATACTGGTTAGCCAAGCAGGAAAATTGTTAATTTCCAATGAATTTGGCATGTCAAAATGGATTTAACCAATAAATGAGATATTTTCCAATCCAACACAAAAAAAATTCTGATTGAGATGGGTTACATAAATATCTCATAAACAATAGGCTATAACAGCACTACCAGCACAACTCTTACCCTTAATAAATTTGTTTGTTTATTTTATCAATCAAGCAAAGAGTTCCATTAATAAAACAAAGGCCAACATGTCGTATAATGAATAAAGTGTATTTGTATTGTTTGCGCATTATGAGGCGTTTGTTGTAACACCCTAGATTCAGAAAGGACAAAAATACAGATTTTCAGTAGTGCAGGTGCCACTGACGAATGCCACCTACGGACCGTAGGTGGGGTCCGTGGTTGGCCACCTACAACTCCCTCGTAGAACCCTATAAAAAATTAGCTAAGTCTAGAACCACGCCAAGACCTTCGGACCGTAGGTGTGACCTAGGTCTGTGGACCAGACCCCTAGCTTCCAAATCTTTGAAGTCAAACGACGCCCTACCGGGATAGACTGTCGGTTAGTCCACGGTCTGTAATTCAGTCCACAGTCCGTTGGTTAGGGGCCGTCGATGGCTTTGGCAGATTTTAAGTGAGGGTCGTTTGGTTTTTTCCCCTATGCGTTGGACATCTAAACTATGTCGTTTAACTCTTAAACTATATCGTTTTGGTGAATTTAAGCCTAGTAGCTAAATTAGAACTTACCCTAAGAGATTCATTCTCCAAAATTCATCCAATTAGAACGAAAAGAGGAGAAACAGTCGACCAAAACCCTTCCAAGAACCTATCAAGTTCCCTTCTGTTCCAGCTTTGAAATCGAAAGATTTCTCTGTGGAAGTCGTCACCAGGTATGTGGGTTTCACTGGTGGATTCCTTTCAGTTAGAATCTTGATTCCCTAAATATTGCTTAGACTTAAGTTTTCTAGAAATTCAGATAGCTGTTGTGATTTATCTGTTATAATATTCCTAATTAGATTATTATGTTTTCGTAACCATGTTGCTTGATTCTTGCATCAAATTCAAAACCCTAGTTGTGTAGATTTGTTTTTAGTTCATGAATTACACCTGCTAGGTCAGTTTATACAGATATACATGCCTCAATTTTCAAATGTTCCATTATCAGTACTTAATGTTACATTTTCAGTTAGCATGTCAGAATATTGAGCTATCCAGTATATTTAAGTTATGTTGTATTGTACACATTTCCAGTTGGGAGTAGGCTTAACACTGAGTTAGACTAAGGTCAGTCAACCACATAGTTCCAGAACTACGTGCCCCCGTAGGTTTATAAGTCCCCTATATAGGCATCATATTTAGTGATCACGTCATTTATGCCTTTATACCCTTGGCGAGGTATATTGGTTCCTCTCGATGGGGCGTATACATCGGACTCCACGTTTAGCTCACATGGTTTTATGTCGGTTAATAGTAGCTCCCACATTCAGACTCTAGTGCATTTGGTCAGGTTTCAGTATTCAGTTTCACCATGTTATATACTTGGTCATTGCATTCAGTTTAGTTCTTTTTCAGTATATTTAAGCATCATTATCATGTCCAGATTATATTATTGCTCAGTACGCTTTGTTAAGTTATATATTTATTTCAGCTTTACTCTATCATGTATGCTCAGTATCTTTCAAGTACTAACTCATACTCTGCGCTACATCTTTTCGTGATGTAGGTTCAGGTCCTCAACATTCAGATCACGTGTAGGTCGGTTCCCAATCCGTATCCAGTATTATTAGTGGTGAGTCATCATTCTTCGAGGACGAAAGACGTGTTTGTGTTCTTTTACATGCATTCTTTCATTTTATTTTTTTTAGTTTTGCTAGAGTTAACTGGGGGCATGTCCCAGCATCTCTAGTCAGTTAGAGGCTTATTTCAAACATAGTTTTAGATTCAGCTTTAGATTGGAGTGAATGTTAAGTATCATTAACTCTTATTCAGTTTTTTTTTATTTAGACTATTATTGGGTAATCCTTATAATTCAGTTTATCTTATGATTTGAGCTTCCCCATAGTATCTGTTGTTCAGTTTCTTAAGTATGCTTATGATATGCCCACTAAGGCTTAGCGTGGGGTCACTCGTGATCCTAGGTCCCGTGTTTACGTTAAGGGGGTAGCCTCGGGGAGGGACATTTGTTTTTTGTATTAAAAATAAAATGCATTCTAGAATAATACTTCCTATTTTTTTCTTTAACAATCTCAACCTACAACTTAATTGCCAACTTCTGCTCCTCCATATATTTATCTAGACGTATTTGTGAGTTAGGGTGTATAGTCTAATACATTAGTATTTACTTTTTTTTCTCGTCCAATGTTCGTAATTTTTCATGGATATATTCCAATACGTTGAACCAATTAGAATTTCCCTAAGCATAATCATGTTGGCAATCCTCTACTTTGACTTCTGAAAAAATTTCCATTATTTTTTCTATTCATGTGGAACCATAGGAATATGGTTTTACACTTAGTGAAAAGACCATAAAACCAACATTCCCTGCCGCCCGAGTTGTAAGTTTATATTCATTAAGTCTGAGAAAACAAGCATTGTTAGTTTCTCAAAATAATACCTTGTTCCATAATGTATATAAACTTGCGTCTTGAACTGGAGAAGATGTTGGTGTAATGGTCTTTTCACCAAGTGGAAAACCATTTTCCTATTGTTCCACAAGTATAAAAGAAATAATTGATAAAGTTTTCAAAATGAAACAAGAGTATCACCAACGTAATTAGGCTGAAGGAAAATCAAATGACATAGACGCATTTGAAGATTTCCATTAAAAAAAATTACAAAACTAAACAAAAAAGAATAAAATAGGATACTAATGTTTAAGATTATGCATAATTTCTCAGAAATACCTCCAAGTAAAAAATTGGAGGAAAAAAAAGTTGACAATGAAGTTGCCAGTGGAGAAACTTAATAAAGAAAAAGAAAGTGATATATAATCGAGCATCTCAAGTTCATAATTATCATGGGTTGGTTCATAATACAAACTGACCTACTCTTACCATAATTTAATATATTTTAATTTTTAATATTATTGTTTTTAATCAAGCAATGAGTTTCATTAATAAAAGAAATGCCAACTTTCTGTACACAATAGTTATACCAAAAAAGGAGGAACCTACAAAAACAATATAATGGATGACCCTAAAACTAAAGTAGGGGCACGACCCTTTACAATCGAAAGACTAACAAATGTCTTTACATTGGGGTCAAGTACGCCGTGTGGCATCTAGGGGCTAGCCTTGGGTCATGGCAAAACTGAACTGAATGGAATGACCAAGTGCTAATAATGAAGATAACATGTTGAACTGTAAACTGATATAAAAGTTGAAAACCTGGTAAAATGCACTAAGAGTCTGAATGTGGGAACTACTATTAACTAACATAAACAACGTTAGCTAAACGTGGAGTTCGATGTATATGCCATATCAAGAGGACCCAATATACCTTGTTAGGGGTATAAATGCATGACTTGTGTGATCACTAAATCTGGTGCCCAACAGAGGGGACTTTTAATCCTACGGAGGCACGTAGTTCTTGGACTATGAGGTACGGTGAACCCTAGTCCAACTTGGTGCTAAGCCTACTCCCAACTGAAAAAATATCTGACACAACTGAACTGAAATACTGGATAGCTCAAAGTTCTGACATGCAAATCTGATAATGCAACACTTATGTACTGATAATGTAACATTCGAAATCTGGAGCATGGTTATTGGTTCATTTGGCCTAGCAAGTATAATTCATGAACTAAGAGAATTCATACAAACTAGTGTTCTGAGTTTCATGCAAGGAACTAAGAAAGCTTTCCAATAATCAAGCTGATTCGATTTAGGATATTACAACGGCTAAATCACAACAATTATCCAAGGTTTTAGAAACCCTAGGTTTGAACAAAGTATCGAGAATCAAGAATCTGACTGAATTCTAGCTACGTAGTGGATGAAAGGAATCCACTAGTGAAATCCCACATACCTGGTGATGAAACTTGAAGGATGCCTCTGCTTGTTCTTGGGAAACTGCGCCTCTTTCTTCTCAATTTTCTCTAAGTTTAGGTGAAAAATCATTTTGGAAAGATTTTGATTAGAATATTACGCTTAAACTGAGTAAATAATGTAGTTTAGGGATAATATAATTAGGAAAAGGCCCAACTACCCCTAAGCTAATTGTCAACTGCCGACTTATGGACCCTAACTGATGGACCGTGATCTAATCGATGGTCCATTCTCGTTGTCCATCGTCTTGCTAAGAGAGTTGGAACTGGGATCATGAACCACAAGCCCTCAACTACAAATTGTGGTCTGACCGATGGTCGGTAGGTCAGGCTGTGGTCCTGGAATTTCTGGGCAGGGCTGGGGTGACCAATCATAGACCACACCTACGGTCCGTGGTCCCATCCACGGGCCGTGGGTTGCCTCCGTCAGTGGCACCTGCAACTTCTGGAAAATGTTGTTATTCCCCTTTCTCAAATCTGAGGTGTTACATTATCTCCCCCTTGGGAATATTCATCCTCGAATGAAGTCTAAACACGCTGAGTATGGAGGGAAAAAGCTGCATTCCCTACCACTAAGTACTAGAAACTAAAATCTAAGTGAACTGAGTTCCAAGAGTCTTGCAAACATGCTGAAATACAATAATAACTTGAGGAACAAGGTACTGAGACTGAATTTATGCAAAAGTAAACTGAAAGATTGGAGAGAAACTATTACCTCAAGCTGAAATGGAATCAGAAGGAAAGAGGTGAGGATACTTGGCCATCATGGCTGCTTCTGCTTCCCAAGTAGCTCTCTCTACGGACTAACTCCTCCACAAAGCATTCACTGAAGTGACTTCCTTGTTTCTTAACCTACCAACCTGACGGTCAAGAATCTCAACTGGAACGTCTTCATAAGTGAGACTATCTATCACAACCACTCTCTAATGGTACTATTGATCCCTGATAACCCACACACCTCTTCAACAAGGAAATATGAAAGACTGGATCCGTTGCTTGTTCCACTGGCAATTCTAACTCATAAGCCACATTACCAACCCTTTTCAGGATTCTGTAAGGACCTACATATATAAGACTGAGCTTCTCTTTCTTGCCAAATCTCATCACCCCTTTCATATGTGACACTTTCAGGAAAAAACCCAATCATCAATCTCAAACTCTAAGTCCCTTCTCATCACATTTACATAGGACTTCTGACGTCTCTGGTTTGTCTTTAGTCTATCTCTAATGTGTTGAACTTTTTCCATAGCCTCATGAACCAAATCTGGCCCAATCCTGCTTCATCTACTTCAAACCAACCAATGAGGGACCTGCATCTACGCCCATATAATGCCTCATACGGGGCCATCTGAATACTGGAATAGAGGCTATTATTATATGTGAACTCTATGAGAGGTAGGTGATCATCCTAACTTCCCTTGAAATAGATCACGCAAGCTCTCAACTTGTCCTCTAAGGTTTGAATGGTACGATCTACCATACCATCCATCTATGGATGAAATGTCGTACTGAGATTTACCCCTGTACCAAGACCTTTCTGAAATTATTTCCAGAAATGAGAGGTAAACTGAGGACCTCTATCTGAGATGATAGAAAAGGGAACCTGACGTAAATTTACTATCTCATTGATGTTGAGTTTGGCGTAGTCCTCTGCTAAATTTGTAGTCTTGACAGCTAAGAAGTGAGTGGACTTAGTGACTCTGTCTACTATCGCCCAAATGGAGTCATGTTGTCTGCGAGTACGAGGTAAACCCGTAATGAAGTCCATGTTTATCACTTCCCACTTCCATGTATTAATGTTAATTTCTTGAGTCATACCTCCTGATTTCTAATGTTCTACCTTAACCGGTTGACAGTTAGGACACTTACTCACAAAGTCTGCTATATCCCTCTTCATGTCATTCCACCGAAAGACTTCCATAGATCATAGTACATCTTAGTGGCACCTAGATGAATAGAATACTTGGAGTTATGGGCTTTGGTAAGGCTATTTTACCTCAAATCACCCATCTTAGGAACACATAAGCGGACCTGATAACGAAGCACACCATCTCCCCCTTGGGAGAAAACCTCAAATTTCTGCTAATGAACTGCACCTTTAAACTGAAGCAATATAGAATTACTATCTTGTTTTTCCTTAACCTTTGCTACCACTAAAGAATCTGATCCATTCTGAACTATCAAACCACCATCTGATATGTCAGTAAGGCAAACCAGTGAACATCTTTGGCTAACTCTTTCTTTTCTTCCTCAACATGAGCTACACTACCTATAAACACTCTGCTGAGTGCATCAGCCACTACATTGACCTTACCAAGATTAAAGCACATTCATGTCATAGTATTTGAGGAATTCAAGATATCTCTTCTAATGATAATTCAACACTTTATGGGTGAACACATATTGTGGCTCTTATGATCGATGAACACATCCACATGAACACCATACAAGTAATGTCTCCAAATTTTCAGGGTAAATACTACAACAACATGCTCGAGGTCATAAGTCGTGTAGTTCTTCTCATGGACCTTAAGTTGTCTAGAAGCATACACTATAACCTAAAATTGCTGCATCAACACACAACTTGACCCAACTCTAGATGCATCACAATAAATCACATAACCGTCTGAATCATCAGGTAGAGTCAAGACAGGAGCTATAGTCAACCTAGTCTTCAGTTCTGAGAAGCTTTTCTCACACTCATCTGACCACTGGAACTTGTCCCTTTTATGAGGCAACTTGGTAAATGGGGAAGCTATGGATGAAAATCCTTCCACAAATCTTTTGTAATAACTAGCCAAACCCAAGAAACTTTTGAAATCTGTTGGAGAGGTAGGTCTGGGCCAATGCTGTACCACTTCAATTTTCTGAGAATCTACTCAAATCCCTTTTCTAGATACCACATGTCCAAGGAAAGCGGACGACTGTAACAAGAATTCACATTTGTTAAACTTGGCGAATAATTGTCAATCTTTGAAAGTTTGCACAACAACTCTCAGATGAGTCGCATGCTCCTCCTCACTCTGAGAATAAATGAGGATATCATCAATAAAGACGATAACAAACAAGTCTAAATACTATTTGAACACCCCATTCATTAAGTCTATGAAAGGTTCAGGAGCATTGGTTAGTCCAAAAGACATAACTACAAATTCATAGTGACCATATCGAGTTCTGAAGGCTGTCTTCATGATGTCACTATCTCTAAATCTAAGCTGATGATAGCGAAATCTGAGGTCTATCATAGAAAATCAACTAGCACCCTGAAGTTGGTCGAACAAATCATCAATCCTGGGGATGGGATACTTATTCTTGATTATGACTTTATTCAACTAGCACCCTAATGTCACCATCTTTCTTTTTCACGAATAACACTAGAGCACCCCATGGAGAGATATTGGGTCTAAGAAGCCCTTATCTAGAAGGTCTTTGAGCTATTCTTTAATTCCTTAGCTCAGTCGGAGCCATTCTGTAAGGAGGAATCGAAATGTGATGGGTATCTGGAAGGAGATCTATTCCAAAATCGATTTCCCTTTCGGGAGGAACTCCGGGAAGATCTTTTGGAAACACTTCTGGAAACTCATTTACAACTGGGACTGACTCAAGAGTTGAGGTTTTAGAGTTTGAATCCTTGACCAGAGCAAGATGATAGATATACCCTTTAGAGATCATCTTTCTGGCCATAAGGAAAGAGATAAATTGACCCATAAGCACTGAGCTACTACCCTTCCACTCTAATATTGGCTTGCATGGAAACTGAAACCAAACGATTCTAGTTCTACAATCAGCTGAGGCATAACAGGAACGTTACCAATCCATGCGTAAAATGATATTGAAATCTAGCATTTATAACTCTACAAGGTCTACCGAGGTGACTTTCTGAGAGACTATGACAGGGCAATTTTTGTATACCCGTCTCGCTACAACTGGGTCACCAACTGGAGATGAGACTGAGAAGGGTTCTCATAGAGATTTTAGGCTGACACCAAAGTTTACTATATACGGAGTTACTAAAGATAGAGTAGCCCCTAGATCTAACAATACATAAACATCTAAATGAAAGACTCGTAATGTACTAGTGGCTACATCAGGAGAATCTTTCTTATCCTGGCGATCCTGGAGAGCATACAACCTATTTTGGTGTTGACCGCTACCTGTACCAGATGAAGCACCCTACTGAGTTGGGTGACCTGTTGGTGCTGCTGGAGCTGTAGATTGAGCCCTATTGTTGTTACCTTCTTTCCCTTACCTGGAAGAAGGGCAATCCTTCAACCTATGGCCAGACTGACCACACCCAAAAAATTCCTCTCTAACAGCCAGACACTCACCCGGATAGTTCTTACCATACTTTGGGGAAGTTGGAAAAGTCCAATTACCTGAAGCACTCTCTTGAGACTTAGAGCTTGGTTCCCTACCTTTTTGATCCAGTCGACACCTGGGGGATGGAGCACTAGCTGATAAAGGTGCTGGGGATGTAGATTTTTACTGAAACTATGAGCGATTTCCACCACCCGACTTATGCTGACAGTACTCATAGTTCCCTATTCTAGCCTTTTTGTTGTCCTTAGCCATTTCCTTAAGCTTATCTCCCTCAACCTGTTGAGCGTGAGTCATTAGCCTGGAGATATCTATATCCCCTAATAGCATATCATTCCTGCACTCGGTCTTCACCAAATCACATACCTTAAACAAGAACTTGCACATTTGTGCCCTTGGATTAGAAACCATGTGTGGAGCATACGTGGAGAGATGAGTGAACCTCAGTCCGTATTCTTGGACTGGCACTGTCCCCTGCCTCGAATTCATAAGCTCCTGAGCTTTAGTCTCCCTCAACTCTCTCGGGAAGAACCTGTCTAGTAAAGCTCTAGTAAAACAATCCCAAGTCACAGGAGATGCATCTGCACCCCTGTTGTCTTTCCACTTAGTGAACAAAATATGAGCCACATCCTTAAGTTGGTAGGATGCCAACTCCACCCTATCATTACTAGTCACTTCCATCACCCCAAAAATCTTCTTGACCTCATCAATGAAATTGTTTTGGTCCTCACCAACCTGCAACCCTAAAAATTTAGGCGGATTCATCCAAACAAAGTCTCGAACCATAGTTGCAGCTTATCCACCATTTGTGTTTGCAGGAATTGGGGCCTACTGATTTTTTTGGTTGGCCACACTCTGAGCCAAGAGCTGGATCACATTTCGAAATTATGCATTCATAACCTCATGGTTCGAGACATGGAGGAACTACATTAGCATTATGTGCATTAGCATTTTGTGTGTTAGCTCTATGGGAAGCCATGAGCTTAAACGCATAACGAGATATTAGAACAGAGAAATTAGATCATACTCATGCACGATAAGAGTCGAAAAGAAAGTGAATTTTTTTATTAAAACACTTTGTAGCCTCCCTCTCATAGATGTGGTGCGCTTCACACCCATGAAAGAGACTCTACTTAGTGCGGCTTTTAGACATCCTGAGACTCTTGAACCTAGTGCTATGATACCAAGTTTGTCACGCCCTGAGTCTACCCTCTTGACATAACACGGGACCTAGGATCACGAGTGATCCCAATCTAACCATGTGGGCATATATAAAGCATACTAAGAATAACTAAATAAAATATACACTATGTAGAAGCTAAAACGATAGATAACTGAATATGGGGAATACCCAACTAGTCTAAATAAAATAAACATACGAAGAGTTTAATAATAATGAAACATAAACTTAATAAGCCAAGTTAATTCTATTACTATGTATGAGAAGCCTTTAACTAAGTTGAGTTGCTGGGACATGCCCCAGCTAACTCTAACAGAAACTGAAAACTGAAAGTAAAGAATGAAATGGAAAGCATATCTATTGTCCTCGAAATGTGAGGACTCACCATTGAAGTTGCTAAATGCGGGCCGAGAATTGATCTAAGCGTGATTTGGATGCTGAGTACCTTAACCTACATCATGAAAGGATGTAGCGTAGAGTATGTGTCACTACTTGGAATGTACTGAGCATGCAGGATTTATATACTAAACTGAACAAATATATAAGCTGGACAATGCATAACTGAGCAATGATATAATCTGAAACAAGATATATGTATGTACTAAAGTATAACTGACAAGAACTGAACTCAATGCAATGGCCAAGTGCTAATCATGAAGATAATAGGTTGAACTGTAAACTGACTTAAATATTGAAAACCTGGTCAAATGCACTAAGAGTCTGACTGTGGGAGCTACTATTAACCAACATAAACCACGTGAGCTAAACATGGAGTCCAATGTATATGCCCCATCGAGAGGATCCAATATACCTTCTAGGGGTATAAAGGCATGATTGGCGTGATCACTAAATCTGGTGCCCAAGAAAGGGGACTTATAATCCTACGGGGCACATAGTTATGTGACTATCAGGGTACGTTGAACCCTAGTCCAAATCTATGCTAAGCCTACTCCTAACTGAAAATGTAGTTGACGCAACATAACTGAAATACAGGATAACTCAAAGTTCTGATATGCAAATTTGAGAATGCAACACTTATGTACTGATAATGTAACATTCCAAATCTGGAGCATTGTTATCTGTTTAACTGACCTAGTAAGTATAATTCCTGAACTAAGAGAATTGAAACAAACAAGGGTTGTGAGCTTCATTCAAGGAACTAAGCAAACTTTCCAAGAATCAAGCTAATTCGATTTAGGATACTACAACAACTAAATCATAACAATTACCCAAGGTTTTAGAACCCCTAGGTCTGAAGAAAATATGGAGAATCAAGAATCTGACTGAATTCTAGGGACCTATTGGATGAAAGGAATCCACTATTTAACTACCACATACCTGGTGACGAAATTCATGAAGAAATCCTTTGGATTTTGGAGCTGAAACTTGAAAAACGCCTCTGCTTGTTCTTGGGAATCTAGCGCCTCTTTCTTCTCAATTTTTCCTAAGTTTAGGTGAATAATCATTTAGGGTATGTTCTAACTAGAATATTAGGCTTAAACTGAGTAAAACGTATTTTAGGGATGAAATAATTAGGAAAAATATCTAACTACCCCTAAGATAATCCTCCACTGCTGACCTACGGACCCTGACCGACGGTCTGTACTGGTGGTCTTTCGTCTGGCTGACGGTCCGTTGTCTAGACCGTGGTCCTGGACTTTCTGGGCAGTTCCAGGGTAACCAACCACGGACCACACCTACGGTCCATATTCTTATCCATGGACCGTGGGTGGCCTTCGTCGGTGGCACCTACAACTTCTGGAAAATGTTATTATTCCCCTTTCTCGAATCTGGGGTATTATAGTGTCCCTATAGTGACCATACATTATTTATTATATTTTGGGACTAACAATTGGGTCACTTGGTTGTACATTTGGTTTTTATGCAATTTTTTGTATTTCAGAGCTTTGGAACCTTGAAAAATTGATTTCGATCAAAAGTTTGGGATGATCACCTCGTAATCTAATTCAGTCAGTTCCATCAGCTCCAAAAGGTTTGTTTTAGCAGAGTGGCTTGGTCGGTTCGACTCTCGATACTTTAAGCATGAGTTTGTGCAATTAGGTATGTTAACTTTTAAGTATTGTCCTAAGTTTGACCTTGGTCAGCATTCTTGTTACACATTTCTGAATGAGAATATCTACAGCGCGGTTAGCTCTGGAATGTCTAGTTTAGTCTAGAATGATTCTTCGTGCAGATTTTGAGGCTCTCGATCTAATTTTGAGGCCCATTGTGGATTTTAGCTTTTAAATGTAGTTTTGGTGTGGGGCCCAATTTTTGTCAGGACGAATTCATATGGTGTTTCTACTGCTTTATTTAGTCTAGAATATCAAATTTGGCAAAAAAATGTCCTTCGCATTCAGGGGCTTGGGTAATGTTCACGAAGGCCAGGTAGCGTAGCTAGCGCATTCGCGGTGCCTGTATTTGTGTGATCCCTTACCACGTTCGTGAGGCCACGATCCTCTTATACCCACAATCGAGGGGACCTTGATCATTTTCTTATTACTATAGCTTCATATAGCTATGTTTTAAAGCTACTAGTTTTTTTCTCCATTAGTATCTTGCATATGCTTCATACCTTTCTAACGCAATTTACTAACTTTAACCCGGAGGGAGGGGGGATGCAACTAATTAGATATGTACAACCATATTATAAAGTTTAATTGAGATAGAGTTGTACATTTTTTTTTTCTTAATCACATTAGGAGAAAATTTACCCATAAAAGAAATTAACATTATATGTGTAAATAAATTTAAGCGCATAGTTGTTTTTCATCTGTCTTTAGATTCAATCGGTTTGTATAACTTTGAGATCGAAGTGGCATAATGAGTACACGAGGGTTTTCTTTGATCCATCATTTTCACATAGTCTTATAAAAGATTTCAATTGATTTGTAGTTAAGGTTACACAAAATTGGAGCCAGAAAAGGAATAAATCAAATTTGGGAAAGTACCCAATAAAGCTAATGTAATTGAGTAAAATTAATTTTGTTTTATACAAGAAAAGAGCCCCATTTGTGTATATGCTCTCGATAAAAAATAGTACTCTGTTTCAACGCATGTGTGGATCTTACTGAAAAATCTGGCTCAATTTCTCTTGGAATCCTTAATTTGCCAGTAAAGTCAATAGTTATTAGAAAAAACTTGTATTACAGAGATTCCATCATCTTGTAGAGAACTACCCTATAATTAAGTGTGCCGCCCTCATTGGAAATAAAAAAGTATTAATGAGTGCATAAGAAATTTCTTTGATCATTCACTAGATCAATAAAAGACCTCAATAGACTTACGAATCAAGACTACACAAAACTTCATGAATGACTAACGATAAAAAAAAATAAATTCTAACTGAATAATATAAGAACTTCATATCGTGCAATTTTTTTGTTTAAAACTTTAGATAAAGGGATGACTGAAGACTAACAACAACTAACTTAATACAATGTCGAGAATTGACAATTTTAGATGTTTCCACCATGGGTAAAGTTTCCTCCATGCATAGATCCAAATTCAACAACTCTAGTTACACTCAATGATAATTATTAGTTCAAGAACTTTCCTCCTCGTCTGTCTCATGGACATCATTTAAATAAATCTTGAGATGCTAGGCCATAAAAATACTTCTTGTTTTTTCTAACTTTCTCCATCTCCAACTTCATTATCAGCATCTTCTCGAATATGTGCTTGTCTAACGGTATTTGTGAGCCAAGTTGCATTATCTTATACATTTGTATTAATTCTTTTCATTCTTATTTAATGTTTGAAATTCTTTACAAAGATCTTCAAAATCATCAAAGACATTCGATCTTCCCTCGACATGTTTATGGTAGTGGATCTTCTAGTTTCACTAAATTTTTTTTTCTATTTTTTTTGTTTACTTGTAAATAGAAACATGGGTTTACACTTGTGAAAAAGGCATAACACCAACATTTACTTCAATCCAAGTTGTAAGTTTATATGCATACTAAAACAAGGTTTTTTTCTTTTCGAGAAACTAACATTACTTGTGTTCTTCGACTCAATCAACTTGATTTCAATCTTTTGCTAATTCGTCAAGCTTTCCATATATATATATTTTTTTTTTCTTCTTTAATTATTTTCTTTCGAAATGGAAAACATGACCAAAAAGTGTAACCAAAAGATTGAAATGAAATTAATTGAATTTGAGAAAGCATACACAGTTTGTTTCTCAAAAAGAAAAATAGTTTGTCCCAACAAGCAGCTAAGTTTGCAATTTGAACCGGAGCACATGTTGGTGTTACACTATTTTCATCAAGCGGATAACCATGTTCCTATGATTCCACAATTATAGAAAAATAATTGAATTTTTTTTACGTTACACTAGATGATCAACAACATGATCATGCTGGTGTAAAATCAAATATCTTTGAGGCATTTAAAGATCTCCGTAAAGAATTACAAACACTGAATAAGAAAGAAAAAAGGAATACTATTGTTTAAGATTATGCACTCTGGCTCAGAACTACCTCAAGATTAACAATGGAGGAGCAGAAGTTGATAATGAAGTTTCAGATGGAGGAGCATAAAAAAAACTAGAAGTGTTATTATGGCCAAGCATATCAAGTTTTATTTAAATGTTTCCTCTGAGACATAGAAGGATTATAATTCTTGAACTCATAATTATCATGGTTGGATTTCTTGAAATTAGAGTTATGCTTGGAGAAGACTTTACCAATGATTGATTCTTTTAAAGTGGTCAATTCTTGTGTTTGTTACTAAGTAACTTGTTGTTAGTCTTCATTCACCCATTTATAAAAGATTTTAGACCACAAAAAAGAAGGTTATGGAAATCTTATGTTATTAAGTCAATCATTTTTCTTTGTTGCATCTCGTTGGTGTTGCTTTGAGTTTTCTAGATTGGTTAATTAATAATAGCCATTTACCGAAATAGTGAATAATGTGAATGTGATGGATCAAAGAAAACACCCGTGCAGTGGTCAGTGTTCTTTCATGGTTCCATCTTCAGGGAGGTTGGTGCATATACATTTTACATCAAGGCTAGCTCTATGTGAGATAGCGGAATCTTTTGTAATAAGAGTTCGTAAAACATTCATTAGCTATTATTATTATTTTATGTAGAATAGAATGTCGAATAAGAATATATGAATTAGCAATGAAGATAGGAGCTATTTAAAGACAAAAATATTCTTTCAAAGTAATTAGTTCATGTGTAACAATATTTAAATTGTTAATCACCGAATAACAATCCATCACTATTAATTTACCTGGTAAAATTCCATGCATCAAAATCTCCACAAAAATATCTCTATCGTAGTGAACCTTGAGATTGCAAATGTATAAAACTACTGGTCAGCTTGGGAGGAAAATTGCAAGTTTGGACTGGATTTGGAAGGTCAAAATGAGTTCAATCAATCAATGAGTCGTTGTCCAACCCAAACCAAAATATGTTGAACTGGGATGAGTTGGATCAAAATATGCTTAAAATGGGTCATAACACAGCCTGCCCAACTCTTACAAAGATTTAGATTGTTTGTTTAATTTTTAGTCAAGTAAAAAGTTTCCATGATAAAACAAGGCTAGCATGTCATATACAAGAGGTATACCAAAAAAAGAGAAACCTACAAACAAAATTAAAGTGTGAAGTAACGCTTGCATTAGTTCTGCTAAGATTTTTTTTATGTGTTTGGGTTGTGTATTAAAAATAAAATGCATTCTGTAACTTCCATAAAAAGTGTTTGTCTAAAAACTATCTTACACACTCTTTAGCTTTGGAAAATGTATGGGGAAAGATTTGTGGGGTATTAATATCGTTAATCTTTTTAATACGTGTGTTGAAACACTTTATTTTACTAATAAATGAAAAATTCATGGTATTAGTAATACACACCTCAATATACAATAGAGTGTATAACTAATGCAAGTTTTGTGATACTTCTGGCTATAAAAGTATAACAAAGAAGGTACTAATAATAGACAAGGCTAATGCATGTATTAATTTTCAAATACACTCTACCAAACAACTTTTTTTCTCTGTTTATTACAACAATTTATTTTTTTGAACATGGTAACTTTAATCTAAATATTCACATGTATAATACAACGAAATGTGTAGTTTCTTTCCAAAAGTATTACAAACTTGCCTATTTCTCTACCTTTCTAAAGCCTATAAACAATCAAGACATCAAAGATGTCTTCTTTTAAGCTAATACATCATCTTGTTCCTTTCGTCCTAGAATGGTCAATCATATGCATGTCGGGACAAATTTCCTTCTCTCCTCCTTCTTTGTGACATTTCTATCCTTGTTCCATCTGCTGAAAACCCATGTGATGCTTCCAAGTTTTACCCATATGATTCCTTTTAGACAAATGACCATTCAAAATAGATTATCTGTCCATTTGCAATGTAAGAAAAAATGGTTGGTTGTCTTTTTTAGATCCCTACACAAAAAATTTGGTCTGTAATAACATACCCAATCAATCATGCTATTTAGGGATGGCAATGGGGAGGGGCGAATGTGGGTGGGGTGGGTTTAAGGCTATGCGGGAAAGGGTGGGTTTAATGTTGTGCGGGGCAGGTGGGATGCGGGGGGGAGGTTGAAGTTTGTTTTTCTAAAACTAATACGGGGCGGGGCGGGTTGCGGGTATATGCAATTTTATATGGGTTCAAACTTAATTTATATTTTTTTACATGTTATAATAGTGATATAACATTATTTATTAACATATTTTTTTAAAGCTACTAAAATATTCAAGATAGTAAATGAAAATGGTTCAATAAATAAAATACAATTTCTTACATGTTTCCCAATTGACCTCTTAAAGATAAAATTTTAAGTCACTTTCCTATTAAATTAATACAACTTAAAGTAAAAATGAATTTATTTTAGTGAATTTTATTTTTACTATCAAACTTAACTAGAAAAAGAAAATATTTTAAAAAATATGCGGGGCGGGGTGGGTGTGGGTTGAAAAAAAAATCTTATGCGAGGTTGGTCATTGCGGGGCGGATTAAAAAGTTTATGGGTTAAGCTCAACCCGCCCCGCCACCACCCAAAACCGCCGCATTGCCATCACTAATACTATTCAACTATACATATTATAGTGGCTAGTATGGATTCCATGTTCTTCTTCGAATCTGGAAATGACCTCATTGTGTCAAGCCTCGATATCAAATTGTTAGGAGTTCTAGAGATGAATCAAGTCATAGGACGATGATCAGGAAAATATAAATTAGTTTACTTTGAGTTTTCTTTGTCTTTGTTCGAATTCCTAGAACAATCTATTTTGAATATAACTCCAACTCATTAAACAAATGTTGAAACATAAGATTTCAATGGATGAGGGAACTCCAATAACATGTTTTTTTAAATTAAACTATGACCTGTTTTATTCCACAAAATTCCTTTTAAATAGGGAGTCTTACTACACCAGTAAGAAGTCTAATCCTTATGAAACTAAGAATCATAAATCGTCTTCTAGAAAAATAACAATTGCTAAGCCTAATCCTTATGAAACAAAATAAAAAAAATCCTATTTTATAATAAAATACATCAAGCTACTAAAAAAATTATTAAATACTTAATTTAATTGGCTTTCTTTCAAACAGACGACTTGCTCACAAAATACCAATCTAACTTTTAAATAGGTTGAATTTGTACAGATCAGGATGGACTGAGTTAATAAATGAGTGG
The DNA here is from genome assembly GCA_036553675.1 of Solanum okadae. Lineage (NCBI taxonomy): Eukaryota > Viridiplantae > Streptophyta > Magnoliopsida > Solanales > Solanaceae > Solanum > Solanum okadae. Next base: position 44,308,607 of record CM071689.1, on the reverse strand, counting down.
GCCATTAACCCAGTATTTAGGAAAGCACTCGTTTCACCACTTTAAGCTTGAAGAGGAGCTTTACGATGTAAGGGCCTCAATGCATTAGTAAGTTTGAACCAGTCACTCATTTATGATAACTGTGATATGGATTTATCAGATAAGGAAGTGTTAAAGAGACTTTTATAAGGGAGATTATATTGGAGTTGAAGAAAATGATGAGGAATATAATGGTAAGGGAGAATACAAGATTCTAAAAATCATTTCCAAGTAGATCATTTAGAAGAACAATAAATAAATGTTTAACCATTAATAACTTTGATTTTGTGATATCTACTTTTTAGTTTATAATTTGAATTATTCTCTCTATTTATGTTGGTCATTTTTCTGTTAAATTGTGCTTCACTTCAATAAAGACAACACTTCGCTTACAATTAATGTTTAAGCAAAGCAAATCTTGTCACTTTTTTCCACTTCACACTTCCATGAACACTACAATAACCTACTCAAACTTGTATGAATTGGACACATCATATTTTATAGGAGATTTTTAACTCCAATAAAAAAACACAGAAAATTATTTACTTTTATAAACATGAGTCGACACCTCCTCTCTTGACTTCTATGGTCTTTATTATAGTAGGGTATAGTGGAGACCTAAATCAATGTTACTAGGCACTTGAGCAACCATTGTTTTTTACCCACACACTATATTTTTATGTTGAATACTAGAAATAATATATATAAAGATATTGATTGATCACCCGATATTAGAATGTAATTTATGATTAAAGACAATTAAGCATCCATGACTCAAAATTCATATTTCACAATGGTCCAACTTAATGATATATTACATTTTAGCATGAACAAGCCCTAAATAAGACCCTCATGTTATATGATTTCCAAGTAAGATATCTACTAAACACATTGTATTTTAGAGCAAAAACATAAGTTATTATCAACAAGACATAAGCTTGACCAAAGAAATTCACCCTAAATTCGTAAACATCAATTGCATACTCAATTATTCATTGTTATTGAAGTGTGCAATCTGGATTGAATTTTCAAATCATAATAAACCAAATACACAAGAATCTAAATATTTCAAAGCTTATCTAAGCCATAATCTACAAAAAGTGAAGAGATTAGCAAATAAATGTTTAGAAGTACCTATCTCCCAAGAGGGTGACAACTGATTGGGAGGGTATATATGTGTCTCCATACTTTGCTTTATTTTGAGCTCCTCCTCAAATTTCTTCAATATCTCGTTCCACATACCCTACAATAATATAACAATAATTTATACATATGACCTCTCTTTGGCATAAACAAACAAGCATAGAATAAGAAAAACAAGATAATAAGACCTTGTAGTGAAGTTCAGTGCGATGAATAAGATAGAATCCATGATTGCCTCAAAAAATGTTCCTGATATTATTATAATATATCTCCATCTCGGAGATTTCATTGCTCTGTTCCTTCTTATCTCCGTCTCCACCTCCACCTCCACCTGCGCCTCCACCTGCGCCTCCACCTCTGATTGCTTTCCTCAAATTTTTACCATGTGTACCATATATCCCAACTATCAGCTTATTGACTCACTCATAAGATAGGGCTCTTCCAATGTGAACCAAAACTCACTCGTATGAAAAGGCTCTTCCAATGTGTGCCAAAACTCAATTATATGATGGACTCTTCTAACATTGCCCAAATAAACAAGTTTTTGCACAGATAAATCATTTTTTAAGTGTGGTATTTAGTTTTGTCCTTTAGATTGATTTTTTGATTTAATTAAAATTAGATCAAAGTATTTTTCGTTATGTCCTAATTTTGGAATGCAGAAATTTAGAAAAAAATTGTCTTGTTCAACATGAGTTATGTAGTATCTAATTCGGAGAGTATAAGTTACTTGTTTAATATAAGTATAGAGAATATTTTATCTTATCCAATATGAGTTTAGAGAACTTTTATCTTATTTAACAAAGTTCATTAGGATAATATATGTCACTAAGAGATAAGTTTATGGTTTTAAAATTAAACGTATGTATCCATCAATATTAGTTCAATAGAAACTAAGTTATTTCGTAACTTATGGATTTTGACTTTTTAAGGCATAATGTTCTGAAATTGAATTTATGACTTGTAAGACATAATTTGTGTGTTGCGAATGTTTTCTTCTAAATATTTTTTTCCTCGTATGAAATAAATTGTGTCATGCGATTTTTATTTTAATGTCAAGGGTATGTTGGACAAATTTATTTATAATTACTTAAATGTTTAAAGATAAAAAATAAAATCATCAATTCAAAAGATAAAATTGACAACTACCCTAAAATAGTTGGAACTCCAATTCCTTTTTTTCTGTTGCACAACATTGTGAAAGTTAAACAAAATGACCATTGAATTTTGTTTTTTAGTTTAAAATAACTTAATTATAACTTATAACAAAAATGTATCCCTTATGCCTTCTTTGTTGCTGAAAAAATACATCTTCAGTATCCCTCACTTTGATAGCTTACTTGATGAAGTGTGGATCCTTTAGAAAATAAAATAAATAAAATAATGTGTTAAATCACTTTTTATATTCTAAAAATTAAGAATACTTTTATTTATTTGAAATATAACAGATTTTTTTACCATTTTAATTTAGCATATTCTAAAATAGTATGCTTAATGAAGGACCATTAATTAAGAAATAACTTATAATCTATTAAAAGTGCTTAGAGAATTCCATCTTAACCTTTCAATCAATAATAATGACAGCTAACTGCAACTCACAATTTTAACCAAGAAAAATGAACTTGAATGGAGATATGCAAGCATTCCACTGCGTGAAAGATTACATTTACAAGCACAAGTGAGAAAAGATTTTACATGCATGGGTAATCGAAAAGGAGATGAATTCCATGAAAAATTAATTCGTCCAAACTTACACTTCACTTAAAACGTATAAATGGTCGAAATCTATTACAAAACTTAACAAGACTTGAGGTCGATCCCACAGGGAATGTAGAAGAAATAAGTCTACTAGCTCTTATACTAATTTGTAGTTGATATTTCTAGAAAATAAAAATGTGTATAGTAAATAATGGGTTTGATTTAGTGTTCCAGTAACAATGTGTAAGTATAATCCAGTAGCGTAAGTAGCAAATGACAGTCTCAATGTTTTGGTTATCAAATAAAAGAGACCAGGATTATGCTCCCCATGATGTCAGAATTCATCTTAGATTTCACACAGATAACACTTATTTGATGTAAGGCATTCGTTATGAGCAAGTTCAGAACACCTAAATGCTTGTCAGCCCTATTTGATGAATATCACTAGTCTCCTCTCTGTAACACCTAAGTATTTGAAAGAGCTAAAAATAGATAGAAATAAATTGGAAACAACAAAATCTGAAAAATTTCAAGATAAGCTAAGAAGTAAGTTTTGGGTCAACTTCAAATGGCCATAACTTTCCTTACAGGATGAGTTAGGTAGCCCATAAGATATTAAATGAAAGTTCTTAGAATCCTCTTTCCAACACCACCAAGTTTGCTAATTTTTGAGCTCGTATGAAGGAGATATGACTGTCTGAAATCAAGCTGTTCGGTTAAGAAAAAGTACCCAGATTTAAATTCGTTAAATTCGTTTTTATTAATTACTTCGGGGTCTAAACTGATTTGGTTCAGTTTTCCCAAACCAATATACGTCTAGGGTTTTGAGAACAGTTCAAGAAAAGGAGGAAATGAGGAAAGGAGAAAAGTCAAGGCGCTCTTGGAGTTTTCATGCGGAATCGAAGGTCGTTTCGCCAAAGGTTGATCCCTAAAGAGGTTTGTGAGTTCTCATAGTGTTGGGTTCATTCACCCAAACACCAATTATGTTATTTTTAGTGAAGTTTTGTTCTTGAAGTTGATGAATTTGAGTTCTTGAAAGTGTTGTTTTTCGTTCTTGAATTAGGAGAGGTTGATGATTTCTTGTGATAATTTTGAGTATATTGAGGATAGTTTCGAGTAGATTCTTTTGTACTTTTGTTGGGTATTCGAATCTAAGTGATTGGGGAAGAAACCATTTGATTCTAGGCAAATTGGGGTTAGAAAACGAGGAAGAAAATTTGTGGGGATGATCAGGAAGAGGGGTGGTGCAGCGCACCTCAGATGCGCCAGCAGGTCTAGCGTGGCCGGCCAGCAGTCTGCCAAAATGCAGCCTCTAAACTTTAAGGCCTGGCTCTCCACGCCAACAGTACCGCCCGAGATGTCTGCCGCCACCCTTTCTCCATCGTATAGCCCGCCTAAGTCCTTCTAAAGTATACCTTTACTTCCTATTGATTCTAACTACTCTAAACTACTTCTAAACATCTAGAAATCATTTATTAACATTAATCATAACCTTGAATCCATAAATTCAAATTCAAGGTAGAGCTAAGCGTCAAGTCTTGAGAGTTCTGTCGAGTCTTTTAAACAAGTCTTGTGCAAACATCTTAAAACTTGTTTTAGGAGTTGAGCATTGAGTTTGAGAAAGAGTATAGCTAAGTTCATTTTCTTTAAAATGATTTATGGGAACTAAGTATTCCCAAGAGTAAATGCTTTCACATTTAAACAAGAGAGGAAACGCCGATTTCCAAATGAGTTTTCATGAGCAGTTTTGAGTTCCATATCTTTTTAAAGATAGATTATTCAGTAATAATCTCAAACCATAGAAAGAGGAAATGTTTTCTTTAAAATAATGATCTAAGTATATTTTGGGAGTAGTATTGAGCACCGATATGGGGAGAGTTCATGCAACTCACAACCCCCATAAACCATGTAGCCAACGTGGGTAGAAAGGGTCATACTTTTTAGATGATTCCTTAATGATTTTAGCATAGACTACTGGATGCACTTAGTTGAGGAGTTCTATACCCCGGCAAGGTATAGGACAGTTCTGGCAGCGTTGGTGAGACGTTGTATCATCATTTATCTCATAGTGATGGTTGTCAGTTAGACAATCTCCCAAAGAGAGTTTATTGTATTTTTACATACAACTGAGATATTATTGTATTTTTCAATACATTGAGTTGTTATCTACTGTCTTAAATGCTTTATATAAACTACATTTTTATTATTGTTTAATTACTGCATTGAGTTGAGTACCCATGAGTTGAGTTCAAATAAGGTAAGTGTTTCTTTCAGATTCTAGTTCAAGCTTAAGTCTTGTTTAGATTTCCCCTCACATGCTCGTACATTCCATGTACTGATGCCATTTTGCATGTATCTTTTATGATGCAGATACAATAACCAGGATCATCATCCAATGCTTCGTTGATCTAGTTGAGCTTCAGAGTTTTTAGTAAGTCTCCTTAATTTCAGAGGATCCCTTTATTTTTGTAACACCTCGTATTCTATGTGTACTAGTTCTATTTATATAATGCTTAAAAATTTCCTTGTGGTATAGTTATGGACTCAGTTTCCTATGAAACTAGTGACAATAGAATAGATTTAAAGTGAACTGTCTGTAGATTTTAATGTGACCCGATTAAGTTGAAGTCGATGGAAATATTTAAACTTGAGATCATAATTTGGTATTTGAATCTAAAGTTTAAAATGACATAGTGTATATAAGTTTTAATTTAAGTTAAAGGTATTAAGGTCTAGAAATGGAATAAAATATTGAGGTGCTTGCTTGAATTCATTAAGCTAGTAGATGACAAATAGCTGCATCACCTACTTTAACTTATTGACCAGCCCAAAGGACAAAGTAGGTGTATCACCTACTAAGACTCTATTGACCATATTATTGGGCCAAGTACACTACACCTACTTGCATTATTCTGGCCCAAGTTGGATAGAAGAATAAGGGGAAAATGGACTGTCACAACCCGAGCTACCCCCGAAACGCGGACACGGGACCTAGGACCACAAGTGATCCCAAGCTAACCCTGCTGGCATGATCATGAGCATACTAAAGATAATAAACTGATGCGGAAGCTAAATCATAAATAAATCTGAAAAGATGGGGAATACCCATATATTATAACTGAATATATCAAATCTGAGAGTTTAATACAAAAGAAATATCAAACTCAAATACTAAGCTGAATCTAACTATGTCTGAAATAAGCCTCTAAACTGACTAGAAATGTTGGGACATGCCCCAACTAGGTCTAGCAAAACTGAAACTAAAGACTAAAAGCGATAAAGATAAACATGTCACTAGTCCTCGAAGAATAAGGACTCACCACTGATGCTGCTGAACTGAAGATCGGGAATCGATCTAAGCGTGATCTGGATGCTGAGAACCTGAACCTACATCACGAGAAGATGTAGCGCACGTATGCGTCAATACTTGAAGGGTACTGAGCATGCAGAATAGAGTAAAGCTGAAATAACATATAACTGAATAAAGCAATAAAGCAATGAAATAATCTGTACATGATATAGATACTGAAAATACTGAATACTGAGCTAACTGATGCAATGACCAAATTTATAACATGCTGAGACTGAATACTGACTGTACTGAAATATGGTTAATGCAATAGAGTCTGACTGAACTGTGGGAGCTACTAATAACCGACATAAAACCACATGAGCTAAATGTAGAGTCCGATGTATACGCCCCATCGAGAGGACCCAATATACCCTTCCAGAGGTATAGAGGCATGCTGGCGTGATCACTAAACTGATGTTGCCCACAGAGGGGACTTACACCTACGTGGCTCGTAGTTCTGGGACTATATGGGTACGCTGAAACCCTAGTCCAACTCGGTATTATGCTACTCCCAATGAATTAAGTGGTTAACTAGTTATGACTGAATTTCTGTAAATACTGGATAGCTCGAAACTGAACATGAAAACTGAGAATGCAACAATTGATCTGATAATGATGCATTCATAAACTGAGGCATGTAAAACTGAATACTGAGATATCTGACCTAGCATGTGTAATTCAAGAACTAAAGAAATACATAGCTAGGGTTCTGAAATTCATGCGATAAACTGAGCAATAACATGATAATCTGATTTGGAATATTTAAATAACAAATTCATGATGATCTTTTGAAATTCTAGAAACCCTAGGTCTGTTCATAATCATGGAATCAAGAATCTGACTGAATTCTAGGGACCTAATGGGCGAAAGGAACCCACTAGTGAAATCCCACATACCTGGTGACGAATTCCACGGAGAAATCTTTCAATTTCGGGGCTGGAACTAAACAAACCTCGCTGCGTTCTTGAACCAGGGTTCTTGACCTTTTTCTCCTTTCTTGCTTTTAATTCTTCTGAGTTTGATTAATGATTTGACTTAGGTAAGTTCTAGTTATGTTTCTAGGTTTAAAGTGATTAAAACCTCATGATTTAGGGTTTAAACGATGTATCTTAGGGGTTAAACGAAATAGGAAAAGACCAGAAGACCCCTGAATTAACTGCTGTCGGAGTGACCTACGGATTGGACCTACGGGCCGCAGGTCAATCTATGGTCCGTAGATTGTGTCCGTAAGTCAAGCCTGCTCGACAGAACTTTACTAAAACGGGCATAACTTTTTACTCGAAGGTCGGAATTTAGCAAACTCGATGGCGTTGGAAAGATAATTCAATTATATATCTAACCATTGTCATGGGACACCTAATTCATTTTGTGCTAAAAGTTATGACCATCTGAAGTTGACACATCAATATTTTTCATCTAACTAGCTGCTAACCTTTGATCTACGGTCAGACCTACGGACCGTGGATCGAACGACGATCCGTGCTGGTCAACCGTAGTTCGTGTCAGAGGCTGGGTTAAGGAGGTCTTGATCCACGGACACAGACCACGGACCGTGGTCTGATCTACGGACTGTGGGTCTGTCCGTGAGTCGAGACTTAACCAATTTTCTGAGCTGGTTTGGGGAGGGGTTGCAACGGTGAACCACGGACCACCAGCACGGGCCGTGGTCTGACCTACGGTCCGTGGATGGTGACCATAAGTTGCACCTGCAACTTCTCCAAAATCTGCATTTTTGGTCCGTTTCGGATACGGGGTGTTACATTATCTCCCCCTTGGGACCATTCGTCTTCGAATGAAGACTAAACTAGCTGAAATGGAAGGAGAGGACTGCAATCCCTACCACTGAACACTGAGAACTGAATTTCTGACAGAACTGAGTTCCAAGAACATGCAAATACGCTGAAAATGCAAGTACAAACTGAAGGAACATGATTCTAAGACTGAATTTACGCATGAATGACTGAAAAACCAAAGAGGACTATTACCTTAAGCTGGAATGGAATCGGAAGGAAAGAGGTGAGGATACTCGGACTTCATGGCTGCTTCTGCTTCCCAAGTAGCTCCCTCTACTGACTGACTCCTCCACAAAACCTTGACTGAAGCGACTTCTTTATTTCTCAACCTTCCAACCTGACGATCGAGAATCTCAATTGGTACATCCTCATAAGAAAGGCTATCTCTTACAACCACAGTCTCTAATGGCACTACCGATGCTGGATCACCCACACACTTCTTCAAAAGAGAAATGTGAAAGACTGGATGCACTGCTGCTAGATCTGCTGGCAACTCTAACTCATAAGCCACTTTACCAATCCTTTTCAAGATCCAGTAAGGGCCTACATATCTGGGACTGAGCTTCCCTTTCTTGCCAAATCTCATCACCCCCCTTCATAGGTGACACTTTCAGGAAAACCCAATCATCAACTTGGAACTCTAGTTCCCTTCTTCTCACATCTGCATAAGACTTCTGGCGACTCTGTGCAGTCGTAAGTCTATCCCTAATGAGTTTCACTTTCTCCATGGCATCAAGGATCGAATCTAGTCCTATCAAGGCTGCTTCACCTACTTCAAACCAACCAACTGGAGATCTACATCTACGCCCATACAATGCCTCATAAGGGGCCATCTGAATGCAGGAATGGTAACTATTGTTGTAGGCGAACTCAATAAGAGGAAGGTGATCATCCCAACTACCCTTGAAATCGATCACACAAGCTCTCAACATGTCCTCTAAGGTCTGAATTGTACGCTCTGCCTGACCATCCGTCTGTGGATGAAATGCTGTGCTAAGGTTAACCTGAGTACCAAGACCCTTCTGAAATGAATTCCAGAAATGGGAGGTAAACTAAGGACCTCTATCTGAGATGATAGACAAAGGAACCCCATGCAACCTCACAATTTCATTAATGTAAAGCTTGGCATAATCCTCCGCCGAATCTGTAGTCTTGACCGCCAAAAAGCGAGAAGACTTAGTAACCCTATCAACAATCACCCAAATGGAGTCATGTTGTCTGCGAGTACGAGGTAAACCTGTGATGAAGTCCATGTTGATCACTTCCCACTTCCAAGTAGGAATGTCAATCTCTTGAGTCATACCTCCTGGTTTCTGATGTTCTACCTTGACTTGCTGGCAATTGGGGACCTTAGCCACAAAATATGCTATATCTCTTTTCATACCATTTCACCAATAGACTTCCCGCAGATCGCGGTACATCTTAGTGGCGCATGGATGAATAGAATATCTGGAATTGTGGGCTTCTGCGAGAATATGCTGCCTCAATTCACCCACATCAGGAACACACAATCTACCTTGATAGCGAAGTACACCATCTCCCCCTTGGGAGAAAACCTCCACTCTCTGATTGTGGACTGCATCCTTAAGTTCAAGCAAGATTGGATCACTATCTTGCTTTTCCTTAACCTCTACTACCAAAGAAGATTCTGCCCCATTCTGAACCGTTACACCACCATCTGATATGCTCATAAGACGAACTCCTAGGCGTACAAGTCTGTGAACATCCTTTGCTAGCTCTTTCCTTTCTTCCTCAACATGTGCTACACTACCCATAGATAGTCTGCTAAGGGCATCTGCTACTACATTCGCCTTACCCGGATGGTAATGCACACTCATATCATAATCTTTGAGGAACTCAAGCCACCTTCTCTGGCGAAGATTCAACTCTTTCTGGGTGAATACATACTGAAGGCTCTTATGGTCTGTGAACACATCTACGTGAACACCATACAAGTAATGTCTCCAAATCTTAAGTGCAAACACCACTGCTGCAAGCTCGAGGTCATGAGTCGGATAATTCTTCTCATATACCTTAAGTTTTCTGGAAGCATAAGCTATAACCTTACCTCGCTGCATCAACACACAACCTAGGCCGACTCTGGATGCATCACAATAGATCACATAACCATCTGAACCCTCTGGTAGAGTCAAGACAGGAACTGTAGTCAACCTAGTTTTCAGTTCTGCAAAGCTTTTCTCACAATCATCTGACCATTGGAACTTAACCTTTTTCTGAGTTAACTAAGTCAATGGAGAGGCTATGGATGAAAATCCTTCCACGAACCTTCTATAATAGCCCGCTAGACCTAAGAAACTTCTGATATCTGTAGCAGAGGTAGGTCTGGGCCATTGTTTCACTGCTTCTATCTTCTGGGAATCTACTCGAATTCCTTCACTAGACACAATATGCCCAAGGAAGGCAACTGATTGTAACCAAAACTCGCACTTGTTAGATTTTGCGAATAACTGGATATCTTTGAGAGTTTGCAGAACAACTCTCAAATGACTCGCATGTTCTTCCTCATTCCTAGAGTAAATGAGGATATCATTAATAAAGACGATAACGAACAAGTCCAAGTACTGCTTGAACACTCTGTTCATTAAATCCATAAAAGCTGCATGAGCATTGCTTAGTCCAAATGACATAACTACAAATTCATAATGACCATACCGAGTTCTGAAAGCTGTCTTCGGAATGTCACTATCTCTGACTCTAAGCTGATGATAACCTGATCAGAGGTCTATCTTTGAGAAATGACTAGCACCTTGAAGTTGGCCAAACAAGTCATCAATCCTGGGGATAGGATACTTATTCTTGATTGTGACTTTGTTCAACTGCCTATAGTCAATGCACAATCTGAGAGAACCATCTTTCTTCTTCACGAACAACACTGGTTTCACCCCATGGCGAAATACTAGGTCTGATGAAGCCCTTATCTAGAAGGTCTTTCAACTGCTCTTTCAATTCCTTAAGCTCAGCTGGAGCCATTCTGTAAGGAGGAATAGAAATAGGCTGGGTATCTGGAAGGAGATCAATTCCAAAGTTGATTTCCCTATCGGGAGGAACTCCGGGAAGATCTTCTGGAAACACTTCTGGAAACTCATTAACCACTGGAACTGACTCAAGAGTTGGGGTTTCGGAACTAGAATTTTTAACCCGAACTAGATGATAGAGATAACCCTTAGAGATCATCTTTCTGGCCTTAAGGTAAGAAATTAATCGACCCATAGGCGCTAAGCTACTACCCTTCCATCTAGGATTGGTTCGTCTGGAAACTGAAAACGAACAATCCTAGTTCTACAATCAACTGAAGCATAACATGAATGTAAACAATCCATACCTAGAATGACATCGAAGTCTACCATTTCTAACTCTACAAGATCTGCTGAGGTGACTTTCTGAGAGACTGTGACAGGGCAATTTCTGTAAACCCATCTAGCTATAACTGGGTCACCGACTGGAGTAGAGACTGAGAAAGGTTCTGAGAGAATTTCTGGGCTAACACTGAATTGGGCTGCTATATAAGGAGTTACGAAAGACAAAGTAGCCCCTGGATCTAACAATGCATAAACATCAAGATCAAAGACTCGTAACGTACCAGTGACTACATCAGGAGAATCTTCTTGATCTTGACGAGCCTGAAGAGCATAAAGCCTATTTTGGCGCTGTCCGCCACCAGTACCAGAAGAGTTACCCTGCTGAGTCGGGCGACCTGCTGGTGCTGTTGAAGTTGTAGACTGAGCTCTACCATTATTTCCTCCTTGACCCTGTCTAGAAGGACAGTCCTTCAATCTATGACCAGACTGACCACACCCAAAGCATCCTTCCTTACCTGCAAGGCACTCGCCCGGATGGTTCTTACTACATTTTGGGCAAGTTGGGTAGGTTTTGGTGCCTGAAACACTACCTTGAGACTTAGAGCCTAACGCCCTACCTTTCTGATCATTACGGAACCTGGGGGATGGAACACTAGCTGATGAAGGGGCTGGAGTCGAAGACTTCAGCTGAAACTGCGAGCGATTTCCACCACCCGATTTCTGTTGGGAATACTCATAGTTACCTGTTCTTGCTTTCTTAGTCTCCTTAGCCTGTTCCCTAAGTTTATCACTCTCGACCTGCTGAGCATGAGTCATGAGCCTAGAGATGTTCATGTCTCCCAACAACATAGCATTCCTACACTCTGTCTTCACTAAGTCTGACACTCCATACAAAAACTTATTCATCTGTGCCCTGGAATCAGTAACCATGTGAGGAGCATACCTAGAGAGTTGGTTAAACTTGAGCCCATACTCTTGGACAGTCATGCTACCCTGCCTCAAGTTCATAAATTCCTGGGCCCTTGCTTCTCTCAACTCTATGGGAAAAACCTGTCCAGAAAGGTTTCCCTGAAATAGTCCCAAGTAATAGGAGCGACATCTGTACCCCTGTTCTCCTTCCACTGAGTATACCAGATATGAGCCACATCCTTAAGTTGGTAAGATGCTAACTCAACCTGATCATTCCAGTGACCTGTATTACCTCAAAGATCTTCTTGATCTCATCCAAGAAATTCTGGGGATCTTCACCAGTCTGCGATCCTAAGAACTCAGGCGGATTCATCCTAACAAAGTCACGGACCCTTGATGGTATTGATCCACCATTTGCATTCACAGGAGCTTCAACCAGTTGATTGTTCTGGTTAGTGACACTCTGAGCCAACATCTGAATGGCATTCCTAAATTCAGCATTTGAGACTTCCTGATCTGGAACTGGAGGAGCTGCGTTTGCATTCCTGGCATTCGCATTCCTGACATAAGATCTACGAGGAGGCATGATCACTGAAACGTAGAACGTCGAGTTAGAATGGAATTAGATCATACCTTACGCACGATAAGAGTAACAAGAAAAATGAAGATTTTTCCTAAAGACACTTTGTAGCCTCCCTCTCATTAGATGTGGTGCGCACTACACACCCATGGAAAGAACTCTACCTAGTGCGGCTTTTCAGACATCCTAGGACACTTAAACCTAGTACTCTGATACAAAGTTTGTCACGCCTCGAGCTACCCCCGAGACGCGGACACGGGACCTAGGACCACAAGTGATCCCAAGCTAACCCTGCTGGCTTGATCATGAGCATACTAAAGATAATAAAGTGATGCGGAAGCTAAATCATAAATAAATTTGAAAAGATGGGGAATACCCATATATTATAACTGAATATATCAAATCTGAGAGTTTAATACAAAAGAAATATCAAACTCAAATACTAAGCTGAATCTAACTATGTCTGAAATAAGCCTCTAAACTGCCTAGAAATGTTGGGACATGCCCCAACTAGGTCTAGCAAAACTGAAATTAAAGACTAAAAGCGATAAAGATAAACATGTCACTAGTCCTCGAAGAATAAGGACTCACCACTGATGCTGTTGAACTGAAGATCGAGAATCGATGTAAGCGTGATCTGGATGCTGAGAACCTGAACCTACATCACGAGAAGATGTAGCGCACGTATGCGTCAGTACTTGAAGGGTACTGAGCATGCAGGATAAAGTAAAGCTGAAATAACATATAACTGAACAAAGCAATAAAGCAATGAAATAATCTGGACATGATATATATACTCAAAATACTGAATACTGAGCTAACTGATGCAATGACCAAATTTATAACATGCTGAGACTGAATACTGACTGTACTGAAATATGGTCAATGCAACAGAGTCTGACTGAACTGTGGGAGCTACTAATAACCGACATAAAACCACATGAGCTAAATGTGGAGTCCGATGTATACGCCCCATCGAGAGGACCCAATATACCCTGCTAGAGGTATAGAGGCATGCTGGCGTGATCACTAAACTGATGTTGCCCACAGAGGGGACTTACACCTACGTGGCTCGTAGTTCTGGGACTATATGGGTACGCTGAAACCCTAGTCCAACTCGGTATTATGCTACTCCCAATGAATTAAGTGGTTAACTAGTTATGACTGAATTTCTGTAAATACTGGATAACTCGAAACTGAACATGAAAACTGAGAATGCAACAATTGATCTGATAATGATTCATTCATAAACTGAGGCATGTAAAACTGAATACTGAGATATCTGACTTAGCATGTGTAATTCAAGAACTAAAGAAATACATAGCTAGGGTTCTGAAATTCACGCGATAAACTGAGCAATAACATGATAATCTGATTTGGAACATTTAAATAACTAATTCATGATGATCTGTTGAAATTCTAGAACCCTAGGTTTGTTCATAATCATTGAATCAAGAATCTGACTGAATTCTAGGGACCTAATGGGCGAAAGGAACCCACTAGTGAAATCCCACATACCTGGTGACGAATTCCACGGAGAAATCTTTTGATTTCGGGGCAGGAACTGAAGAAACCTCGCTGCGTTCTTGAACTAGGGTTCTTGACCTTTTTCTCCTTTCTTGCTTCTAATTCTTCTAAGTTTGATTAATGATTTGACTTAGATAAGTTCTAGTTATGTTTCTAGGTTTAAAGTGATTAAAACCTCATGATTTAGGGTTTAAACGATGTATCTTAGGGGTTAAACGAAATAGGAAAAGACCAAAAGACCCCTGAATTAACTGCTGTCGGAGTGACCTACGGATTGGACCTACGGACCGTGGGTCAATCTACGGTCCGTAGATTGTGTCCGTAAGTCAAGCCTGCTCGACAGACCTTTACTAAAACGGGCATAACTTTTTACTGGGAGGTCTGAATTTAGCAAACTTGATGGCGTTGGAAAGATAATTCAATTATATATCTAACCATAGGTCATGGGACAGCTAATTCATTTTGTGCTAAGAGTTATGACCATCTGAAGTTGACACATCAATATTTTTCATCTAACTAGCTGCTAACCTTCGATCTACGGTCAGACCTATGGACCGTGGATCGAACGACGGTCCGTTCTAGTCAACCGTAGTTCGTGTCAGAGGCTGGGTTAAGGAGGTCTTGATCCACGGACACAGACCACGGATCGTGGTTTGATCTACGGACCGTCGGTCTGTCCGTGAGTCGAGACTTAGCCAATTTTCTGAGCTTGTTTGGGGAGGGGTTGCAGCGGTGAACCACGGACCACCAGCACGGGCCGTGGTCTGACCTACGGTCCGTGGATGGTGACCATAAGTTGCACCTGCAACTTCTCCAAAATCTGCATTTTTGGTCCGTTTCGAATACGGGGTGTTACATTATCTCCCCCTTGTGACCATTCATCCTCGAATGAAGACTAAACTAGCTGAAATGGAGGGAGAGGACTGCAATCCCTACCACTGAACACTGAGAACTGAATTTCTGACTGAATTGAGTTCCAAGAACATGCAAATACGCTGAAAATGCAAGTACAAACTGAAGGAACATGATTCTAAGACTGAATTTACGCATGAATGACTGAAAAACTGAAGAGGAACTATTCCCTTAAGCTGGAATGGAATCGGAAGGAAAGAGGTGAGGATACTTGGACTTCATGGCTGCTTCTGTTTCCCAAGTAGCTCCCTCTACTGACTGACTCCTCCACAAAACCTTGACTGAAGCGACTTCTTTATTTCTCAACCTTCCAACCTGACGATCGAGAATCTCAATTGGTACATCCTCATAAGAAAGGCTATCTCTTACAACCACAGTCTCTAATGGCACTACCGATGCTGGATCACCCACACACTTCTTCAAAAGAGAAATGTGAAAGACTGGATGCACTGCTGCTAAATCTGCTGGCAACTCTAACTCATAAGCCACTTTACCAATCCTTTTCAAGATCCAGTAAGGGCCTACATATCTGGGACTGAGCTTCCCTTTCTTGCCAAATCTCATCACCCCCTTCATAGGTGACACTTTCAGGAAAACCCAATCATCAACTTGGAACTCTAGTTCCCTTCTTCTCACATCTGCATAAGACTTCTGGCGACTCTGTGCAGTCGTAAGTCTATCCCTAATGAGTTTCACTTTCTCCATGGCATCAAGGATCGAATCTAGTCCTATCAAGGCTGCTTCACCTACTTCAAACCAACCAACTGGAGATCTACATCTACGCCCATACAATGCCTCATAAGGGGCCATCTGAATGCAGGAATGGTAACTATTGTTGTAGGCGAACTCAATAAGAGGAAGGTGATCATCCCAACTACCCTTGAAATCGATCACACAAGCTCTCAACATGTCCTCTAAGGTCTGAATTGTACGCTTTGCCTGACCATCCGTCTGTGGATGAAATGCTGTGCTAAGGTTAACCTGAGTACCAAGACCCTTCTGAAATGAATTCCAGAAATGGGAGGTAAACTAAGGACCTCTATCTGAGATGATAGACAAAGGAACCCCATGCAACCTCACAATTTCATTAATGTAAAGCTTGGCATAATCCTCCGCCGAATCTGTAGTCTTGACCGCCAAAAAGCGAGAAGAGTTAGTAACCCTATCAACAATCACCCAAATGGAGTCATGTTTCCTGCGAGTACGAGGTAAACCTGTGATGAAGTCCATGTTGATCACTTCCCACTTCCAAGTAGGAATGCCAATTTCTTGAGTCATACCTGCTGGTTTCTGATGTTCTACCTTGACTTGCTGGCAATTGGGGCACTTAACCACAAAATATGCTATATCTCTTTTCATACCATTCCACCAGTAGACCTCCCGCAGATCGCGGTACTTCTTAGTGGCGCATGGATGAATAGAATATATGGAATTGTGGGCTTCTGCGAGAATATGCTGCCTCAATTCACCCACATCAGGAACACACAATCTACCTTGATAGCGAAGTACACCATCTCCCCCTTGGGATAAAACCTCCACTCTCTGATTGTGGACTGCACCCTTAAGTTCAAGCAAGATTGGATCACTATCTTGCTTTTCCTTAACCTCTACTACCAAAGAAGATTCTGCCCCATTCTGAACCGTTACACCACCATCTGATATGCTCATAAGACGAACTCCTAGGCGAACAAGTCTGTGAACATCCTTTGCTAGCTCTTTCCTTTCTTCCTCAACATGTGCTACACTACCCATAGATAGTCTGCTAAGGGCATCTGCTACTACATTCGCCTTACCCGGATGGTAATGCACACTCATATCATAATCTTTGAGGAACTCAAGCCACCTTCTCTGGCGAAGATTCAACTCTTTTTGGGTGAATACGTACTGAAGGCTCTTATGGTCTGTGAACACATCTACGTGAACACCATACAAGTAATGTCTCCAAATCTTAAGTGCAAACACCACTGCTGCAAGCTCGAGGTCATGAGTCGGATAATTCTTCTCATGTACCTTAAGTTGTCTGGAAGCATAAGATATAACCTTACCTCGCTGCATCAACACACAACCTAGGCCGACTCTGGATGCATCACAATAGATCACATAACCATCTGAACCCTCTGGTAGAGTCAAGACAGGAGCTGTAGTCAACCTAGTTTTTAGTTCTGCAAAGCTTTTCTCACAATCATCTGACCATTGGAACTTAACCTTTTTCTGAGTTAACTAAGTCAATGGAGAGGCTATGGATGAAAATCCTTCCACAAACCTTCTGTAATAGCCCGCTAGACTCAAGAAACTTCTGATATCTGTAGCAGAGGTAGGTCTGGGTCATTGTTTCATTGCTTCTATCTTCTGGGAATCTACTCGAATTCCTTCACTAGACACATTATGCCCAAGGAAGGCAACTGATTGTAACCAAAACTCGCACTTGTTAAATTTTGCGAATAACTGGATATCATTGAGAGTTTGCAGAACAACTCTCAAATGACTCGCATGTTCTTCCTCATTCCTAGAGTAAATGAGGATATCATCAATAAAGACGATAACGAACAAGTCCAAGTACTGCTTGAACACTCTGTTCATCAAATCCATAAAAGCTGCATGAGCATTGGTTAGTCCAAATGACATAACTACAAATTCATAATGACCATACCAAGTTCTGAAGGCTGTCTTCGGAATGTCACTATCTCTGACTCTAAGCTGATGATAACCTGATCAGAGGTCTATCTTTGAGAAATGACTAGCACCTTGAAGTTGGTCAAACAAGTCATCAATCCTGGGGATAGGATACTTAATCTTGATTGTGACTTTTTTCAACTACCTATAGTCAATGCACAATCTGAGAGAACCATCTTTCTTATTCACGAACAACACTGGTGCACCCCATGGCGAAATACTAGGTCTGATGAAGCCCTTATCTAGAAGGTCTTTCAACTGCTCTTTCAATTCCTTAAGCTCAGCTGCAGCCATTCTGTAAGGAGGAATAGAAATAGGCTGGGTATCTGGAAGGAGATCAATTCCAAAGTTGATTTCCCTATCGGGAGGAACTCCGGGAAGATTTTCTGGAAACACTTCTGGAAACTCATTAACCACTGGAACTGACTCAAGAGTTGGGGTTTTGGAACTAGAATCCTTAACCCGAACTAGATGATAGAGATAACCCTTAGAGATCATCTTTCTGGCCTTAAGGTAAGAAATGAATCGACCCATAGGCGCTAAGCTACTACCCCTCCATTCTAGGATTGGTTCGTCTGGAAACTGAAAACGAACAATCCTAGTTCTACAATCAACTGAAGCATAACATGAATGTAACCAATCCATACCTAGAATGACATCGAAGTTTACCATTTCTAACTCTACAAGATCTGCTGAGGTGACTTTCTGAGAGACTGTGACAAGGCAATTTCTGTATACCCATCTAGCTATAACTGGGTCACCGACTGGAGTAGAGACTGAGAAAGGTTCTGAGAGAATTTCTGGGCTAACACTGAATTGGGCTGCTATATAAGGAGTTACGAAAGACAAAGTAGCCCCTGGATCTAACAATGCATAAACATCAAGATCAAAGACTCGTAACGTACCAGTGACTACATCAGGAGAATCTTCTTGATCTTGACGAGCCTGAAGAGCATAAAGCCTGTTTTGGCGCTGTCCGCCACCAGTACCAGAAGAGTTACCCTGCTGAGTCGGGCGACCTGCTGGTGCTGTTGAAGTTGTAGACTGAGCTCTACCATTATTTCCTCCTTGACCCTGTCTAGAAGGACAGTCCTTCAATCTATGACCAGACTGACCACACCCAAAGCATCCTTCCTTACCTGCAAGGCACTCGCCCGGATGGTTCTTACTACATTTTGGGCAAGTTGGGTAGGTTTTGGTGCCTGAAACACTACCTTGAGACTTAGAGCCTAACGCCCTACCTTTCTGATCATTACGGAACCTGGGGGATGGAACACTAGCTGATGAAGGGGCTGGAGTCGAAGACTTCAGCTGAAACTGCGAGCGATTTCCACCACCCGATTTCTGTTGGGAATACTCATAGTTACCTGTTCTTGCTTTCTTAGTCTCCTTAGCCTGTTCCCTAAGTTTATCACTCTCGACCTGCTGAGCATGAGTCATGAGCCTAGAGATGTTCATGTCTCCCAACAACATAGCATTCCTACACTCTGTCTTCACTAAGTCTGACACTCCATACAAAAACTTATTCATCTGTGCCCTGGAATCAGTAACCATGTGAGGAGCATACCTAGAGAGTTGGTTAAACTTGAGCCCATACTCTTGGACAGTCATGCTACCCTGCCTCAAGTTCATAAATTCCTGGGCCCTTGCTTCTCTCAACTCTATGGGAAAAACCTGTCCAGAAAGGTTTCCCTGAAATAGTCCCAAGTAATAGGAGCGACATCTGTACCCCTGTTCTCCTTCCACTGAGTATACCAGATATGAGCCACATCCTTAAGTTGGTAAGATGCTAACTCAACCCGATCATTCCAGTGACCTGTATTACCTCAAAGATCTTCTTGATCTCATCCAAGAAATTCTGGGGATCTTCACCAGTCTGCGATCCTAAGAACTCAGGCGGATTCATCCTAACAAAGTCACGGACCCTTGATGGTGTTGATCCACCATTTGCATTCACAGGAGCTTCAACCCGTTGATTGTTCTGGTTAGCGACACTCTGAGCCAACATCTGAATGGCATTCCTAAATTCAGCATTTGAGACTTCCTGATCTGGAACTGGAGGAGCTGCGTTTGCATTCCTGGCATTCGCATTCCTGACATAAGCTCTACGAGGAGGCATGATCACTGAAACGTAGAACGTCGAGTTAGAATGGAATTAGATCATACCTTACGCACGATAAGAGTAACAAGAAAAATGAAGATTTTTCCTAAAGACACTTTGTAGCCTCCCTCTCATTAGATGTGGTGCGCACTACACACCCATGAAAAGGACTCTACCTAGTGTGACTTTTCAGACATCCTAGGACACTTAAACCTAGTGCTCTGACACCAAGTTTGTCACGCCCCGAGCTACCCCCGAGACGCGGACACGGGACCTAGGACCATAAGTTATCCCAAGCTAACCCTGCTGGCATGATCATGAGCATACTAAAGTTAATAAACTGATGCGGAAGCTAAATCATAAATAAATCTGAAAAGATGGGGAATACCCATATACTATAACTGAATATATCAAATCTGAGAGTTTAATACAAAAGAAATATCAAACTCAAACACTAAGCTGAATCTAACTATGTCTGAAATAAGCCTCTAAACTGACTAGAAATGTTGGGACATGCCCCAACTAGGTCTAGCAAAACGGAAACAAAAGACTAAAAGCGATAAAGATAAACATGTCACTAGTCCTCGAAGAATGAAGACTCACCACTGATGCTGCTGAACTGAAGATCGGGAATCGATCTAAGCGTGATCTGGATGCTGAGAACCTGAACCTACATCACGAGAAGATGTAGCGCACGTATGCGTCACTACTTGAAGGGTACTGAGCATGCAGGATAGAGTAAAGCTGAAATAACATATAACTGAACAAAGCAATAAAGCAATGAAATAATCTGGACATGATATAGATACTGAAAATACTGAATACTGAGCTAACTGATTCAATGACCAAATTTATAACATGCTGAGACTGAATACTGACTGTACTGAAATATGGTCAATGCAATAGAGTCTTACTGAACTGTGGGAGCTACTAATAACCGACATAAAACCATATGAGCTAAATGTGGAGTCCGATGTATACGCCCCATCGAGAGGACCCAATATACCATGCCAGAGGTATAGAGACATGTTGGCGTGATCACTAAACTGATGTTGCCCACAAAGGGGACTTACACCTATGTGGCTCGTAATTCTGGGACTATATGGGTACGCTGAAACCCTAGTCCAACTCGGTATTATGCTACTCCCAATGAATTAAGTGGTTTACTAGTTATGACTGAATTTCTGTAAAAACTGGATAGCTCCAAACTGAACATGCAAACTGAGAATGCAACAATTGATCTGATAATGATTCATTCATAAACTGAGGCATGTGAAACTGAATACTGAGATATCTGACCTAGCATGTGTAATTCAAGAACTAAAGAAATACATAGCTAGGGTTCTGAAATTCATGCGATAAACTGAGCAATAACATGATAATCTGATTTGGAACATTTAAATAACTAATTCATGATGATCTGTTGAAATTCTAGAAACCCTAGGTCTGTTCATTATCATGGAATCAAGAATCTGACTGAATTCTAGGGACCTAATGGGCGAAAGGAACCCACTAGTGAAATCCCACATACCTGGTGACGAATTCCACGGAGAAATCTTTCGATTTCGGGGCTGGAACTGAAGAAACCTCGCTGCGTTCTTGAACTAGGGTTCTTGACCCTTTTCTCCTTTCTTGCTTCTAATTCTTCTGAGTTTGATTAATGATTTGACTTAGGTAAGTTCTAGTTATGTTTCTAGGTTTAAACTGATTAAAACCTCATGATTTAGGGTTTAAACGATGTATCTTAGGGGTTAAACGAAAAAGGAAAAGACCAAAAGACTCCTGAATTAACTGCTGTCGGTATGACCTACGGGCCGTAGGTCAATCTACGGTCTGTAGATTATGTCCGTAAGTCAAGCCTGCTCGACAGACCTTCACTAAAACGGGGATAACTTTTTACTCGGAGGTAGGAATTTAGCAAACTCAGTGGCGTTGGAAAGATAATTCAATTATCTATCAATCCATAGGTCTTGGGACACGTAATTCATTTTGTGCTAAAAGTTATGACCATCTGAAGTTGACACATCAATATTTTTCATCTAACTAGCTGCTAACCTTCGATCTACGGTCAGACCTACGGACCGTGGATCGAACGACGGTCCGTGCTGGTCAACCGTAGTTCGTGTCAGAGGCTGGGTTAAGGAGGTCTTGATCCACGGACACAGACCACGGACCGTGGTCTGATCTACGGACCGTGGGTCTGTCCGTGAGTCGAGACTTAGCCAATTTTCTGAGCTGGTTTGGGGAGGGGTTGCAGCGGTGAACCACGGACCACCAGCACGGGCCGTGGTCTGACCTACGGTCTGTGGATGGTGACCATAAGTTGCACCTGCAACTTCTCCAAAATCTGCATTTTTGGTCCGTTTCGGATACGGGGTGTTACATGGACTGTAAAGGCCCAATCTTTCCAAGCCCACAAGAAATAATTTGAATGGAAACTAGGTGCATCATCTACCTAAATGTGTGGCCTCAATCAAAGACACATGTTTGGCTGCAAAAGATGTACAAGAAAGGTGGCAAAAGGCCCAATGTTCTCAAGTCCAAAAAGGCCCAAGTGAAAATTCCAAGTAAGTGGGTTACGTACTTGAAAGATTATGTCCCAAAATGAGTGAGAAAGTCGGCCAAAGAAGGTCTCTTTAAAAGTGATTGGTATCAGCTTTTTCCAACCATTTTTACTTTGCCAAAAATCTGATTTCTAGAGCTTTCTCTCTTCGCTCTCTTAGCTTCATACAACAACTTTTAAATACTATTAGGGTTCTTGAATATTAGGGAGTTCAAGCTATTGGAAGGTATAATACAAGACAAGTTAAGGAGGACAACCTTTACCGTGAAGAATCCAAGTCTTAGCAAGTGGTAGTTCTGTCCAACAAGGTAACCTACTACAATTTTCTCCCTCTTCTGCTTGAGTAAATTAGGAAACTTGGTATGTGTTAGTGAGTTGGAAATTGTTACTTTTACATGGTGTAATATTGGGGAGGATGTTCTGGTGATTAGTGCATGTTGGGACAGCCATGGAGGGGAGTCCTCTTTAAATTCAGTCATGAGCTTGTTTGAGCACCTTAAAAGTAATGTTAACTCTTCAAGTACTGGTGATCAGAAACTATGATTCATATTTCTTCTGTTACATTATTATGTTTAAGGATTATTTTATATATGTTATGATAAGGGATGTGACTGGATGTGCGGGGAAGTTATGGAGATGTTAAAGGACTTAAATATTGCAGGGAGTTTTGGGGAGGACCTGATACGAAGGTTGTACAATATATAGACGCGATTTAAGGGAAAGGGAAGGAAAGAAAACATTGACTAGATAAATTGCATGCTTACTGCTTGGTTACTATTTTGGTGAGATCAAGTAGCTCAAATTGATTGATTAGCTACTAATACTAGTCTTACAACTTATTTTATTGTAGATTAGTAATCTGAAGAGAAGGAGCTTAAGTCATGCTTTTTAAATTGTATAGCAAGGTATGTAAGGCTATTCGATTTCCTATTTCTTTGGCATGAATCCAACCTTTGCATTACAAAAGTAAGCTTTCGAAGTGCCCTTGGTAGTGACTGATCCATAGTTGTAGTTCCTACTCCCTAGAGCATTAAAGTGAGTACTCTAATATGAGTTTGTTACTAAATGTACGTGCTTACTCTACCAAGTATTAGCATGCAAGGTTTAAACTTGTTTCACCGTCAAAGTACCCTTGGCACGTATATCCCTTATATAAATCAAAATGATCCTAGATTACACATGGTAATATGTTTGTATGTTGGATATACAATCTGCCCATATCATGCCAACTTGCTTCAATTATCTATATCATGCCAACTTGCTTCAATTATCTATATCATGCCAACTTGCTTCAATTATGTTCCCTTTATTGGTTATTACTCCCATTGTGTTAGACTATAATGTTACCTCACAAGATCCCTACTTTCTCTGTTGTACATTTTATATGTACTTACTTGGAATATGTATCCGTCCATAAGTTGAATCTGCCCACGTTATCCCGTGGTTCCACTTTCATGTATACCTTGTATTTGATATCAGTTAGTGAGTATCCGGCTACCATATAGAGTTCAAATCTCTTGCTTGAATGTTAAATTTCTTCACTTGATATGTGCTTCAATTTGAGATGTCAAAATGCTTAACTGAGTGATATGCTCCTAAGTTTTACATGTTCATGTCACATTTGCTTCCCATGTCATTGTTATTATTGTAAGTCCATATTCATATGTCTTCTACTACTGGTCCACAGTTCCAAATCTCAACAATGATTATGACCAGCAAAACAACAACTTCAAAAGAGATAATGATCATCAAAAGAACAATCTCAAAAGAGTTGTGATTATCCAAAGAACAATCTCGAAATAGTTATGAGCATCAAAACAACAATATCAAAGATAAAGAATTTAAGTGATGATATATGTATAATTATGGGTGGCAACCCAGGGAAAAATGCCTAACATGGGTCAATCCCAATTGGTATAGAAGGGTGGCAGCTCAGGGGCGAAAGCCTAGCATGGGTCGATCCCAATTGGTATAAGAGGGTGGTAGCTCAGGGGCGAAAGCCTAGCATGGGCCGATCCCAATTTGTCAGGGGTGATCCCTATTAAGGTATGTGAGATCATAGTGTTGGGTTGGTTCTTTCCCCCACACGCCAAACCCGTTTTATCTCCGAGAAAATATTTGGTTGTGTTTGTTGAAGCCTTGTTGTTGTGGTTGTTGAAGTCTTGTGATTGTGTTGAAGTTCTTGTTGATTTGGGACATGTTTCCGATTGTGTTTCCGGGTTAAATCTATTATATGTTGAGGCGTTTTATGATTCTAAGTGTTTGGGGCTGGAACCATTGAAGTTAATAAGGTTTAAAGTTGGAAAAATAAAGGAGAAAAGTCGAATTTTCGGGGAAAATGTCTGGGGCGTCGCGCCAGCCAGCGCGCCCCAAAAAGGGCTCTGAAGCCCAGCCCTTGGGGCGGCACGTCTCTCAGAGCGCCCAGCAGGCCCCTCTGAGGTCTGAAGGCTGGCGCCTCGCTCCTCTCAGAGCTCCATGGACGCCAAGTCTTCCCATTCATTCCCCACTTTTTCTTACATGTTCCTTGGTGATGTACCTATGTTTTATAGTTGTTTTCAACACTCTAAGGTACATCTAGACATCCCGAACTCATCCATAAACATGAGATTATTACCCTTGAATTCATAATCCAAATCGAGGAAAGTTCGAATCAAAGTCAAGTGAAGTTAGAGTCAAGTCTAGAAGTTAAGAAGTAAGTCAAAGCAAGTCTTCAAAGTTTTTCAAGAGTCTTTGTTGAACATTTTAACTTCATTTTAAGGCTCAAGTTTTAAGTTGAGTAAAAAGTATAGAGTTTCAAGTTAAGCCAGTAGTATAGAGTTGAGTTCATTTCTCAAAAGTATTATGGAACTAAGTATTCCCCAAGGAAGTTTATAAATGTTTTCACATTTGAGTATGAAAGGAACTATGATTCCAAAAGAGCCTTTGGGCTAGTTTTCAAGAAAAGGGAACATCGATTCCAAGTGAGCCTTTGGGCTAGATTTTGAGATATTATCTCAAACTAAAGAAAGATGTGTTTTTAATACTTATGAGCTAAAGTATTTTGGGAGTAGTATTGAGCACCGAATTGGGGACGCGAGTTCATATTAACTCAACTCTCCATAAGAACCATGTAGCCAAACATGGGAATTAACGGGTCATTCTTTTCAGATGATCACGTAAGATTAACCTAGTGGATCCACTAAGTTAAGTAAGGTCCTATATAGCGGCAAGGTATAGGATGGTCCTTGGGCAACATGAGGTAAAACGTTGTATCATCACTAAGGCTCATAGTGGTGGTTGTCGGTTAAAGAATCTCCCACTAAAGTTATATTACTTTTATATAAGTAAAGTTGAGTTTGTTATCGTTTTATCCTTAACGAACTAAGTTGTTTATAGTGTTTTACAAGCTATTTATGTATTGCATGTGTCTTATTGCTTTACATTTGAGTTCAGTTATTTATGAGTCGAATAGAGCTAAGGTAAGTGTTCACTTGTACTCCTTTAAAGCTTAAGTTGTTTCTTAGTTTTCCAGCTCGCATACTGGTACATTCAATGTAATGATGCCAGTTGGCCTGCATCTTATGACGATGCAGACACAGGTATCGAGGATCAGCATCCAGCACGCCGTTGATCCAGCTGAGCACTCTAGAGTTAGTGTGAGCCTCTTTGCATTCTGGAGGACTCAGTTCTTTTGTTCTCTTAGTTTTGCTTTAATAGGATGTTGCGAGGTCTGTCCCAACATCCATCTCAGTGTTATAGAGGCTTCATAGACAGTCAGTCAGTTAGTTAGTTTTGAGTCTCTCATCTATGTATATATGTAAATATTCTATTTTGGGACTCGAGTTGCCTTTTAGGCCAGATTTTATCAGTTAAGTTGTTTTATGTCCTTGCATTGCATGGAGTTATTATGTTGAGTTAAGTTTCCGCTGAGTTAAGAAAGCCAGGCCAAGGGTTCGCTTCGGGCCAGCAATGCTCTTCGAGAGCCAGCCACGTCCAGGGTGTAGGCTTGGGGAGTGACATAAAGATATTAAATCTTTCAATAATTTACAGTCTCAATATAATAAATTTTATTTCAATTCCTTCGAAACTTAAAAAGTTTCTTTTGAGACTTATTACAACCCCAATATTATGAACTATTTCATTTCTCCGGATAGTAACAAATTAGCCTTTCGGAACTCTCAATTAATTTTGTGTACCACCACAAATTTCACAACACCATTTTTATGGTGACCATCTCATTCAAGGAGAAAATTATTATTATTGTCATGGTTAAATTTATTACATGCAAGACTTATTTCTTGATAACCAATGACAAATTTGTGTTGCCACCCAATAATATTTGTTTTGGTCATGACCACAACATTTATAGAAAAAATTACTTCTTTCTTTTGCCCTCCAATAGTTCATAATAAAACATACCATAATATTTGTGTAGTACTCAAATTATAAAATCAAAATGACCATTTATGTCAAAATAAATATATTTTTTTCAATATCTCAAACCTCCCGTAGAGGTGAGATGTGACATTTATCCAACCATACATGAACATGTTCTTACCCATATGAACACAAGTTACATTCTCTTCAAGAAATGAACCATAACCATTTGTACATGCTCCATAAATTTTTATCAGAAACTCATTGTCATGCTTTGGCATTATCAAATTTATGTGACTCACCTCAACATCACTTTAAGAGGTCAAATGTACCAAATGTACTACCACTTTGTATTCCTTTATTTTGATGGAGGATTTACAAAACTTTTCAAATTTGGGTTGCACCAATAACAATGTGCCCAATAACATCTCATACCACTTTATTACCTTAAAAAATTACTTCACATTTGAAGGAGCATCTTAAGAAACAATGTGTCCAATAACCTTACATACCACTTTAATGGAAAAAATTACCTTCACATTTGAAGGGCCATCTTAAGAACTCATAATGTTCTTCCTTTTAATTACCACAATGATGACCATTAACATTTTACCACATCCATATTCATACATTCAGCCACTTGTCATTTTTCAGACATATTATGCATTGCTACCACATTCACATAAGAGAATGGAGCAAATTAATTGGGTAAATTTCAGGACTTCTAGTCAAAAGTATAAAACTTTATGTTAGTCATCGTCATATCATCACTATAGTGCATTAGGACTTAAACCCAATGACTTACCATATAAAGATGCCTTTGGTCATAAACCAATGGGACTTGAACCCAACTTCTTATTATCATGGGGCACCGAGACTTTAACTCGATGTCTTACCCACTTGGTGAGGTGAAACCTCAATTCACCATCTTACCCTCAACCAATGTCTTAATAAACCAAATGCATTACCAAAATATAAATATTGAATACCATAAATTAATCTGAATTTGACTTAAAATTGAATAAAAATAAACAAAACTAATTGATTAGAACAACATGTTCGAACCATATAAAAGTCCCAAGTTAAAATAAATCAAAATATTTTAATAGTCCTTCTCAATATTGTTATGATGATTATCATTATTTACTAACCATTTTAAAATAACCACAAAACAAGTTTGGTTAGTACAAATAATATATAGGATATGAAGTATACCTTGCAATCGAAGAATTACTAGGATAATTCATAAAACTCAAGAAATACCTACCATTGTTTCTTGATGGAGAATGAGCAACTCGTGCTGATAACGTTTTGTAAAACTTAAGAACAAAAGAAGAATATAAGACAAGAGGAACAATAAACTAACTTTCTTTCTTTCAAGTGTTCACCAAATCTTCAAGTGTATACAATATGAACCCTTATGCCTCTATTTATAGTGTAACATATAGGCATACAAAAGGTTAGTCATAAACATGACATTAACAGGAATATAATGGGGAGGTTATGGAAGTGAAAGGTTACAAGAATAAGGGTTATAAATGTGGAGGTTATGGAGGTTATGGTTATCTTCATAATGGAGGAAAGTATGGAGTAACTTCTTGATGTAGTGGACATCCACAATATATTATTTTATAACACTCCCCCTTGGATGTCCATAGATAATATGCCTCGTTAAAACCTTACTAGGAAAAAACCCCGTGGGAAAAAATCCTAGTGAAGGAAAAAGAGTACACATATCTTTTAATACGCTTTGAATGTTGCCTCGTTAAAAACCTTACCAGGAAAATCCAATTGGGATAAAATCATTGTTAAGGAAAAGAGTACAACGCGTATTTTTCTCCCCCTGATAAAATTTTTACTTGATATCTCGGAGACGATGCATTCCAAACTTATATCACAACTTCTCAAATATTGATGTTGGCAATCCTTAGTGAATAAGTTTACAAGATATCACTTGAATGGGTCTTTGAACGTCTATCTCACCATTTTGTTGAAGATCATGTGTGAAAAATACTTTTGGTGAAATATGCTTTTTCTGACCTCCTTTGATTGTATCCTCCTTTCAATTGAGATATATATTATTTTCGTATATGGTGATTAGAATATCCTTTGCCAAAGGAAAATCACATATTTTCTGAATATGATAGATCATGATTCCAACCATACACACCCCCGACTTACTTCATAGATCAATATTATTTCTGTATGATTTGAAGAAGTGATTACCAATGTTATGTCTTAAAAACAAAATTAAAAAAAATTCACACACGAAACAAAATAAATTTAAAAGCTTATGTAATAACCAAAACAGTGAGCATAATCATAAATGAAATATAAAATAAGTTTCACATACAAAAGAAAGTATATATAGTCATAGGTGGAAAAGAAATGCACAGTAACAATAATATTAATCATTCACCTTGTTCACAAGTAAAATATAAAATAGATTCCACAATAATTTACCGTGTTCCCGAGAGAAAAATAAACACAATTATTTTATCTTCTTTTATTTACCTTGCTTCAATCCTGCAAAGTGCAATAGTAGAACATTCGTGCTGATAACGTGTTGTAAAACTTAAGAACAAAAGAACAATATAAAGATGAAGACAAGAAGAATATAAGATAAGATGAACAATATAAGATAACTTTCTTTCTTTCAAGTGTTCATCAAATCTTCAAGTGTGTACAATATGAACCCTTATGCCTCTTTTTATAGTGTAACATAGAGGCATATAAAAGGTTAGTCATAAACAGGACATTAAACATGAATATAATGGAGGAGGTTATGGAGGTGAAAGGTTACAAGAATAATGATCATAAAGGTGGTGGTTATCTTCATAATGGAGGAGGTTATGTAGTAACTTCTTGATGTAGTGGACATCCACACTATATTATTTTATAACATATATGTATTTATAAGTGTTTTTCATTTAGTTTTCTTTAGTAGACATATTCATCTTATTATGTGATTTTCCTAAAATTTAATTGAGAATCAAGTCTTTTATATTTAAATTTTTTGTTCCTACCATTATCTTGGAAAGATTGTGGCTTTCTTTTTTAAATGATGTCCGATAAAAAAAAACTCATTTGACATTTGACGTTGTTATATTCATATAACTAAAATGATTAATAAATAACTTGTCACTCCCCGAGCCTGCACCCTGGACGTGGCCGGCACTTGGGAACCATTGCTGGCCCCAAGCGAATCCTTGGCCTAGCTTACTTACTTAACGGAAGACTTTACCCAAGATAAATACTTTTAAAACAAGTAAACTGAACTGCTCAAAATATAACTTAGAATGTATTATAATAACATTCACTGCCAAAGTGGCAACTCAAGTCTCAACTTAACTGAAAAGGAAAAGTAAAGACTCATGAACTAACATCACTAACTCTGTCTATGAAGCCTCTAAAAAACTGAGATGGACGTCGGGACAAGACCCACGATATCCTAATGAACTAAAATGCTGAAAGCAATAAAAAGGATCCTCTGGAAAGCTAGGATGCTTGCCAACTGACTCTGAGTGCTCAATTGGATCAACCAAGCACTGAATGATGATCCTGATTACCTGTGTCTGCATCATAATAAGATGCAGGCCAACTGGCATCAGTACATTGAATGTACGAGTATGCGAGTTGGAATGCTAAACATAACTTAAGCTTGAAAGGAACTGAAGACTTACCTGGCTCAACTCAACTCAACTAAACTGATTTCAATATAAAGCAGTGTATATAAATGCAGTATAAAGAAAAGCTTTAAAGCATGGTTTCAACTCTGTGTATTTAGAAATACAATAATAACTCTATATGTATGCCATGATGCAATATGAACTCTTTTTGTATATGAAAATACAAATATTTCTAATGTATATAAAAAATACAAAGTACTGTTGTGGAAGTTTCTCTAACTGACAACCATCACTTAAGAGCTATCCTGATGATATAACATTTTGCCTCACGCTGCCAGGGCCGTCCTATACATTGCCGGGGGTATAGAACTTGAACTACTAAGTGAATCCACTAGTCTATGCTAAAAAGCACTAAAGGAATAAACTAAAAAGTATGACCCTTTTTTACCCATGATGGCTACATGGTTTATGGTGGCTCAGAGTTCTCTGAACTCTCTCCCATATCGGTGCTCAATACTACTCCCAAAATATACTAGCTCTTTATGATTTAAAAACATAACTTCTTTCTGTGGTTTAAGATAATTGCTCAAAACTTAGCTCGAAGGCTATCTTGGAAATCTCAGTTTCCCTTCTTGCTTAATTGTGAAAGCATTTACTCTTTTCTGAAAACTAGCTCAAAGGCTCTTTTGGAAATCAAAGTTTCCTTACTTGTTTAACTGTGAAAACATTTTAAACTCTTTGGGAATACATAGTCCCCATATACTTTTGAAGAAATGAAGTTCAACTTTACTCTTTACTTAACTCAAAACTCAAGTCTTAAAACAAAGTTAAATCATTTGTAAAAGACTTTTGGAAGACTCTGTGAACTTCTCTTGACTTGAATCTTAACTTTCCTTGAATTGAATTATGGATTCAAGGATTATGATTTGTGATAAGAAAGATCTAATGAAATTTAGGAATGATTTTAGATAGATAAGCATGAGAAAGATCAATAAATCATGTCTGAGGGTGGGTCTGCGACGCGGAGATGTATTTTAATTTTTGTCGTGAAATACTTTTTGAGGCAGAGAGGTCCGTGACCGCTCTGCGACGCGAGGATGAATTTTTCGAAACTGAGGGGCAGGTTTGCGACGCGGCCTGGGGCACCAGATTTGCCCAACTTTTTCCTTCTTTAGTTTTTCAGTCCCAATTCACCCAAACTCGATCATTCTTCTCAATTTCTCTTTAGATTCAGATACCCAGCATGTCTATAAAAGAATCTAACTCAAATAACTCAAGGAAACAACATTTTAACCTTAAGGAACTTCTCAATCTCAACTTAACTCAAGAATAAAGGCCAATTTCAAGAACACCATTCAAGATTCATCAACTTTCAACTTTCTAGAACAAACTTCGCTGAAATAAACATGATTGACGCGTGGGTGAACGAACCCAACTCTATGAAAGTCTCACATACCTCTTAGGGATCACCCCTTGATGAATTCTCAAGTGTAGCCTCAAGAACATGACGAATCCTTGCTTATTCTCTTCTTTTCTCTTTTCTAAAAACCCTAACTCAATGTTGTAAAGCATAAAATGAATCCTACCACTTTAGATCCCAATTAATTACCAAAAAACGAAATTAAGTCATGGGGTATGGAAAAGACCATAATGCCCTTCTAAAATCCTGATTGGACATTTCCTTATTTGAATAGCCCAACTTCCAATGGGCATATCTCCCTCATACAAACTCAAAATCACCAAACTCGTTGGCGTTGCATAGATTGTTCCAAGATATTTCCTACGATATCTGGAAACAAACCTAACTCATCATGAGCTAGAAGTTATGGTCATTTAAATTTGACCAAAAAGTCAAACTTAACTTAACTTAACCCATTTTCCAATTTTTTATTATTTCCAAAAATCACTCTTTCTAATTCTAGCTCTTTCTAGTTCTTTCAATTTGTGAGATGTTACAATATATCCCCCTTGGGAACATTCATCCTCGAATGAGATTACTCTTAATAGGCTAAGGGTGTAACATCTAACATTCAGTTCAAACACCCAACAATCAAAATGCAAAAACAACATGCCAACTTATAATATATACCAAGAAAAGGATTAGCGCCTTGATTTGGAATTTCTCCGGTTTCAAAGAGATGTGGATATCTCTTATTCATATCCTCCCCAACTTCCCAAATAGCTTCCTCAACAAATTGATTCCTCCAAAGAACTTTGACTGATGCTACCTCTTTTGTTCTCAACTTGCCAACTTGGCGATCTAGAGTCTGAACAGGAATCTCCTCATAAGACAAGCTATCCTTGATACATATATCTTCAGTTGGTATGATCAATGAAGGATCGTCCATACACTTTTCCAACATGGAGATGTGGAACACCGGATGATCTACTTCTAATTCTTGTGGTAGCTCTAACTTATAAGCTACATTGCCAATCCTATTGGATATTCTATAGGGATAATATATCGGGGACTAAGCTTCCCCTTCTAACCAAATCTCATAACGCTTTTCATGGGTGAAACCTTTAACGATACTTCAAACTCTAGCTCCCTTTTCCTAACATCAGTGTAGGATTTCTGACGACTCTGCGCCGTTTTCAACCTCTCTTGAATCACTTTCACCTTCTCCATAGCTTGATGAACCAAATCTGGTCCTATCAACTCTGCTTCACCAACTTCAAACCATCCAATAAGAGATCTGCATCTTTTCCCATAAAGAGCTTCATAAGGAGCCATTTGGATGCTCGAGTGGTAACTATTTTTGTAAGCAACTCAATGAGAGGTAGATGATCATCCTAATTACCCTTGAAATCAATCACACAATATACCTTGATACCTCAAAATACCATCTCCCCTTTGTTCAAAAGCCATCACTTTTTGCTTATGAACACTTGCCTTTAATTCAAGCAATAAAGGATCCTGGTTTTGCTTTTCTTTCACTTTTGACACTAATGAAGATTCATCCCCATTCATCACCACTACTTCTCCTTCTGTGGAATCCATTAGTGGAACTCCTAAACGTGCAAGTCTATGCACATCTTTCACTAACTCTTTCTTTTCCTCCTCAACATGGGCGGTGCTACCCATAGACAACCTGCTTAAAACATCAACAACAACATTAGCCTTACCTAGGTGGTAAATAATACTCATGTCATAATCCTTGAGTAATTCTAACCACCTTCTTTGTCTGAGATTAAGCTCATTCTGAGTGAACACATACTGAAGACTCTTGTGATCAGTGAATACATCTACATGAACACCATAAAGATAATGACACCATATTTTCAAAGAAAATACTACAACAGCCAACTCTAAGTCATGGGTTGGGTAATTATTCTCATGAACTTTCTACTGTCTAGAGGCATAAGCTATAACTTTGCCATTCTGCATTAACACACAACCCAAACCAACTCTTGATGCATCACAATACACCACAAAACTTTGAGTACCCTCTGGTAAAGTTAACCCTGGGGCAGTAGTCAACCTCTTTTTTTGAATTCATGGAAGCTTTTCTCACAAGCTTCAGACCATTGAAACTTCACTGTTTTCTAAGTCAACTTGGTCAAAGGAGATGAAATAGAATATGAAAATCCCTCAACAAACCTTATATAATATCCAGCCAACCCCAAGAAATTCCTAATATTAGTTGGAGATGTGGGTCTAGGACAATTCTGCACTGCCTCCATCTTCTGAGTATCAACTCTAATTCCATCACCGAAAACTATATGGCCCAAGAATGCCACAGACTCAAGACAAAACTCACATTTAGAGAACTTAACATATAATTCCTTTTCTCTCAAAGTCTGAAGAACTATTCTGAGAAGGCTAGAATGATCTTCTTTATTTCTTGAATAGATTAGTATGTCATCAATGAAGACGATAACACACATATGTAAATAAGGTTTGAAAACTCCATTTATAAGGTCCATGAATGTTGTAGGGGCATTGGTCAAACCAAAGGACATGACCAATAACTCATAATGACCATAACGGGTCCTGAATGCTGTCTTTGGAATATCACATTCCCTTACTCTTAATTGATGGTAGCCTAATCTGAGGTCTATATTAGAGAAATATGTGGCACCTTGATCGAAAAGATCATCAATCCTTGGAAGAGGATACTTATTCTTGATGGTAACCTTGTTCAACTAACGGTAATCTATACACATCCTAAGGGAACCATCTTTCTTTCTCACAAATGGGACCGGAGCACCCCAAGGTGAGATACTTGGTCGAATGAAACCTTTCTTTGAAAGATCTTTCAACTGTTTTTTTAACTCTTTCAACTCTGCTGGTGCCATACTATATGGCGGAATAGAGATAGGATGAGTATCATGAATAATATCTATACCAAAGTCTATTTCTCTCTCAGGAGGGACTCCGAGAAGATCATCTGGAAAAACTTTTGGAAACTCTTTTACTACTGAAATTGACTGAATATGAGGTGTCTCAATACTAGAGTCATTAACTCGGACTAATTGATATACACACCCCTTGGAAACTAACTTTCTCGCCTTAAGATACGAAATAAAACAACCCTTAGGCACTGCTGAACTGCTCTTCAACTCTATAACTGGTTCACTGGAAACTGGAACTTGGCTACTCGAGTTCTACAATCTATTGATGATGCATAACAGGCATGAAGTCAGTCCGTACCTAGAATGTCATCAAACTCTACCATGTCTAACTCAACTAAATCAGCCATGGTACTCTTGTGATTGATGGAAATGGGACAATCATGACAGACTCTTTCTGCTAGAATAAACCTACCAACAGGTGTAGAAACACTGAAGGGCTCAAGAAGTTGCTCAGGAAAAACATCAAAATTGAAGACTTGAATCATACCAGTGACAACATCTGGCGAATCCTCTTGCTCTCGGCGACTAGCGATACCATAAAGACGGTTTTATTCTTTGCCTTCCCTTGAAGTAGCTCATCTAGATGCAGCTCTATCTGGTGGAGCAACTGAAGAAAACTGGGCTCTATTACCCCCATTACCATTACTCTATCTGCTCTTAGGACACTCTCTCATAAAATGACTGTTCTGGCCACACTTGAAGCAACTAGTGGAGACATCACGACACACCCATGGGTGGCTCCTACCATACTTAGCACATGCAGGAGTCTTAGTACCCCCTTGTCCCTTACTACCTTGCGAATGCGCAGGTCTATCTCTGAAGTTCTGGAATTCTGACTATTGTACTCACATTTGTTCCTTGGTGCAGGTGCACTAGCAGATGATGGAGCAGATCCTTTCTGCTTATGTTGGAAAGAAGACCGGTTCATATTACTCTTTTGCTGCCTGGATTCATTCCCTGATGTCTTAGCCCTCTTATTCTCAAACTCTTCTCTATCCTTCAGCCGGTCCTTCTCAACTTGTTGCACATGGATCATCAACCTTGCTGTGCCCATGTAACCTATTAACATGGCTGCCTTACTTTCCTTACTTGACACATGAGTCAACCCAATAACGAATAAATTCATCATGCTCATCATGTCAGCAACCATTTATTTGTTTCTCTTAGCTCACGAGGAAAGAAATGCCTCATAAAGGCACTTTCGACCATAGGCCAGCAAACAATCGGTTACGCGTAAGCACGAGTTAGGAGGAAACTTTTTAGAGATAAAACTCTAACGCACGAAATGACTACGAAAGAAGTGAAGGAATTCCTAAATGTTGTAGCCTCCTAATTATAGATGTGGCACGCTTCACACAGATAACTAGGACTCTACAAACACGACTTCATAGACTCCCTAGGACTCTTGAACTCTGTGCTCTATTACCAAGTTTGTCACGCCCCGAGCCTACACTCTGGACGTGGCCGGCACTCAAGAGCCATTGCTGGCCCCAAGCGAACCCTTGGCCTGACTTACTTACTCAGCAGAGGACTTTACTCAAGATAAATACTTTTAAAACAAGTAAACTGAACTGCTCAAAATATAACTTAGAATGTATTATAAAAAAATTCACTGCCAAAGTGGCAACTCAAGTCTCAACTTAACTGAAAAGGAAAATTAAAGACTCATGAACTAATATCACTAACTCTGTCTATGAAGCCTCTAAAAAACTGAGATGGACGTCGGGACAAGATCCACGATATCCTAATGAATTAAAATACTGAAAGCGATTAAAAGGATCCTCCAGAAAGCTATGAGGCTCACCAACTAACTCTGAGTGCTCAACTGGATCAACAAAGTGCTGGATGCTGATTTTGATTACCTGCGTCTGTATCATAATA
The DNA here is from genome assembly GCA_036553675.1 of Solanum okadae. Lineage (NCBI taxonomy): Eukaryota > Viridiplantae > Streptophyta > Magnoliopsida > Solanales > Solanaceae > Solanum > Solanum okadae. Next base: position 44,271,796 of record CM071689.1, on the reverse strand, counting down.
AGATGCAGGCCAACTGGCACGAGTATGCGAGTTGGAATGCTAAACATAACTTAAGCTTGAAAGGAACTGAAGAACTTACCTGGCTCAACTCAACTAAACTAAACTGATTTCAATATAAAGCAGTGTATATAAATGCAGTATAAAGAAAAGCTTTACAACATGGTTTCAACTCTACGTATTAAGGAATACAATAATAACTCTGTATGTATGCCAAGATACAATATGAACACTGTTTGTATATGAAAATACAAATATTTCTAATGTATATAAAAATACAAAGTATTGTTGTAGAAGTTTGTCTAACTGACAACCATCACTTAAGAACTATTATGATGATACAACGTTTTGCCTCATGCTGCCACGGCCGTCCTATTCCTTGCTGGGGGTATAGAACCTGAACTACTAAGTGGATCCACTAGTCTATGCTAAAAAGCACTAAAGGAACCAACTTAAAAGTATGACCCTTTTCTACCCATGATGGCTACATGGTTTATGGCGGCTCGGAGTTCTCTGAACTCTCTCCCATATCAGTGCTCAACACTATTCCCAAAATATACTAGCACTTTATGTTTTAAAAATATAACTTCTTTCTATGGTTTGAGATAATTTCTCAAAATTTAGCTAAAAGGCTATCTTGGAAATCTCAGTTTCCCTTCTTGCTTAATTGTGAAAGCATTTACTCTTTTCTGAAAACAAGCTCAAAGGCTCTTTGGAAAACAAAGTTTCATTTTGTAATGACCCTTGAAATAAAGTAGGATAAAGTAGAGCCTCACATGGGTTTTATGCATTAATAACTTGTCAAAATAATGAAGAATAGCCTTTTAAGCTAGTTTTAAAGAGTTTGGAAGTCAAACGTCAATGGACGACCAAGACGTTCGGAAACTAGTCTTTTACGTGTTGGTGTGTTCTAGTATGTTGTTCATTTTTTTATGTGTTGTTTGGAGTCTAAAATCAGTGGAGGTGACCCTAGTGTCTTAATAAATGTTTTTAGGGTCAAAACGTTCAGATACAACTCTCTGGGGACCACCCTAAGGGTCCCCGAGGAGGACCCCAACCTTGGCCAAGCAAGCTGCTTGAAGTTGTGCCTGGAGGGAGCATGTCCGCGTCGCGGACTAGCTCCACCAAGGGCCAAAAGTTTGTTCCACGTTGCGGACACATCGCGGACTCTACTATCTCGTAATTTAATTTACGAAAACTTATGGGAACACCTCCACGTGGCGAACTTGTTTTCCGACGAAATTTGCGAAAATAAAACTCAGGTTTGAGTTGTTTAAAAGGTCCAACTAAGTGAGGGGTAGTTTGGGTACTTTGGGGAATTATTATAAATGGTCATTCTACCTATTTTAGGGTATTTTAAGTTGGTTAAAACCCCAAAACCTAGAATTAGACCCCATTCTTCAAATTGACCATTCCCTCTCAAAATAGATTCTCTCAAAAACTCCATTGAAGACCTTGATGAAGCTCATGCTAGAAGATGGGGTTTCAACTGATTTCTGCTTCAATTTCATGGGTCTTCAATAATTAAGGTATGATAACACTTGATTCTTGAATAACCTCTCAATCAAGGAGTTCTATCAAAAATTTTCAGAAGTGATTCAAAGACTGAAATTCCCAATTTTCAATCTAAACATGGGTCCTTAGTCAAACGATTTTCTAAATCATTCTATTGATGAATTAATGTGGAATTAAGGTTTTTAAGACAATTTTCAAAGGAATTCTTGAAGAACCCATGATCCCCAAATTCTCGAAAAGTGGCCTATGATGTGGGTCTTTGTGAATATGATCTCTATTGGTGAAATTATGTTTAGATTAGATTGTATTGATGTTTCCTATGATTATCTATATATATTCATGTTGAATTGTTGTTATATTGATGAGTTGAGAATAATGGTGTTATGGGCAAAGTTATGGGTTGATCCCTTTGTTTATAGAATTGTACTTAGATTATGTTTATGTTATTGAATTACATTATTGATTCCTATTGCGATATATGTCAATTTATTATGAATTGTTGAGGATTGATCCATGGTGATCATGGCTTGGAGAATTGGTAAGTTGACTTAACTTCTAGTCTATAGTATGAGAATTGATGTTGTGTGGTTTGATCCACTTATGGTGGAGGTGTTCACTTCTTGTGTATCTATGCATGTTGAAATCATGGCCTTGAAGACCATAAATGTGAAGTGAATTGATGATTATGATGCATATGTTTATGAAGTTATGCTATGAAGGTTATGTATGAAATCTTCAATGCTAGCATGATGTTTAAAGTGTGTTGATTATGAGGAGTATAATGTGAATGATAATGTTAGGGATAAGGTGTGGTCTACATGATTTATTATGTTAGGTACTATTGTGGAATGACCCCTACCTATATGACCCCTATATGAATGTTTGATCATATACATGTTAGGAGTACCTATTCAATGTTGAATGTGTCCTTGTCTCCTATGATGAAGTGTGGGTGTGTGGTCTAGAATTCCTAAGGGATTTATATGTGAATTGCTCATGATTTGGGGACATTGTGAATGTGTGGTGATCCCTTGAAGGGAAGTGCATTCAATATCAATGTTGTTGCTATTATGTAACTATGAGGACCAATATGCACATACACACTCTACATGTATAGCTATGAATATGATGTGTTATGGTGTCTATTGAAAGGTTAACTCTTATATGCACCCCTACATCTTATTATGCATGCAAAGTGTATTATTAGCAAGGTATGAATATGTGTTGTATAAAGGTGTTTATGTGAAAGGCTTTCTCACATATGTACACACACATGAATGAATGAATAAGGTTATGATAATCTAGTGAAAGTGAGTCTTTTGAAAGGTTTCGTCTATTGTACTGTAAACTAGACTATGTTATGAATATGGTATGACTATGTGAAAGGTCATTCACACATAATGTAGGTTCTATGATGAAAGTTCATTCTCATCTTAGAAACCTTTGAGCTATATGATATGAGGGATTAAGTCCTTAAAGCCTATTTTATGAACTAATGTTAAATAAAGGCTTAAAGATGTTTAGAAACGGAGTTGGAGCTTAGCACCGAGTGAACATGAAAAATGAGAGTTGGGGCTTCACGCTTAGCAAGTCCGGCTTCCTGCAAGAGAACCTTCACGTTTAGAAAGTTCGGGTTCCCAACACAGATGTTGTCTTATGAGATGGAAACCTCCACGCCTAGCAAGTCAAGGTTTTCTAGTAGCAATCTCCTTGTTCCATAACTACGTGCCCCCATAGGTATTAGCTTAGTGGATCCACTAGATAACTATTATGTATATAGGTCCTACTTTGGCAAGTAGTACCCTCTCTTTTTGGTGTGGGAGTAGAATATTGGATTCCATGTAGCTCACATGGTCTATGTCGGTTATGGCAATGTCTCCCGAAGGTTAAGAAATGAACTAAGATAAGAATATGAACTCTAATCATGATATCTTGAAGAGTTACTTAGTGTAGGTAGAACTATGGACCCTACTTATGCATTGCACAAGTGGACTCTAGGGGAGGTTATGATTAGGCTCTTTATGTAATGAAGATTATGGTATATGTATATTAATATGAAAGCATGTTAAGGTTTACTTTACTTGTGTCGAGACATGAAGTATGTTTATGCATGTGAATTACACTTATGACTTCTTGATGGGTTTGCTTAGTATATGTGGGGGTATGGGACTCCATGTGTTCATTGCACAAGTAAGCTTGTGAAGGGGTTGTGAGGGTGGTTTACCTATGATATGAACAAAATGGGTTATGACTATTGATGTAGTAAATGAATGAGTCCTTATATGATGTTATGAAGTATGTTGGTCTTATGTCTAATGTTAAATGAGGATGTTATGATTTGTTGAATATGATGTGTCTAGTCTATGGTGGCTTCCTAGGAACACTTGGTGTGAGTAGTTTTATGGGATGCTACTTGCACATTGCACTAGTGTGACTTGAGGGTTGTCTTAGATGATGGGTCCTATGTGAAGACTATGTCTTATGATGTGCTTATGAGTCTATGAATATATGTGGTTGGATTGATGAAGGCTATATGTAAGTTCACCCTTGGTAACCCTAAGGTGATACATTGCACCAAGTATTCCCTAAGGGTTGCTTGAGGAAAGGACTTAAGATAAAGAGGAAGGTAATGTATTGTATGCATTGAATGTGCCTAAAATGTTATAAGTGGCTCTATGTGCTATTATGAATGGTTTCCGTGTGTATGATGATGTATGTGGTTTATATTGTGCCTAATGTACTAAATGTTCTTGAAGTTTCTCTAAAAAGGCATGATGCATGGTTTCCACTTAAATGTCCTTTTAAGAGTATGTTTTGCATGGTTATCATGCTTAGTTCATTCTTGTACTAACACCATTCTTGTTCATCTTTTTACACTAAGTGTATGTGATGGTGACTAAAGGGTCTTTCTTAGAATTGATGAGCTTGGCTTACTATTCCCAAGTTTGGGTGTGTCCTTAATGATTCAATGACCTTTATGTTAAAGAGTTTCCTTAAGTTCTATGTACTAGATAGTAGTTTCTTTTGTATTGTAAGGGATGTGTCCCTCTTGTGTTGTAGTCATGTTTTAAGATGGCTACCTTGAGATGTAGTACTCCAATTTTTGTATTAAAGGTTTAATGAGGTGACTTTTATGTCTTGTGTTATATTATGAAAAAGTTTTAAATTTTCCGCTATTTTTTTAATGATAAATGCTATGATGAATGTTATGGGCTTGTATCCGATATATACGCCCTATCGAGAGGACTCAATTTACCTTGCATGGGTATACATGCATGACTGATGTGATCACTAAATCTGATGCCCAACAGAGAGGACTTATAAACCTATAGGGGCACATAGTTCTGGGACTATGAGGGTACGCTGAACCCTAGTCCACTCGGTGCTAAGTCTACTCCCAACTGGAATTGTGTCTGACACAACATAACTGAAATACTTGATAGCTTAATATTCTGACATCAAATCTGAGAATGCAACATCTATGAACTGATAATGTAACATGTGAAACTGGAGCATGTATATCTGTTTAACTGACCTAGCAAGTGTAATTCATGAACTAAGAGAATCTAAACCAGTAGGGTTCTGAATTTCATGCAAGAACTATGCAACAATTTCACGAAACCATGATAATCTGAGTAGGAACGCTATAACAGCTAAATCACAACCAATATCTAAGGTTTTAGAAACCCTAGGTCAAAGAAAGATATAATGTATCAAGAATCTGACTTAATTCTAGGGACTTAGTGGATGTAAGGAATCCACTAGTGAAATTCCACATACCTGGTGATGAAATTTACGGAGAAAATCCTTAAAATTTTGGGGTTGAACTGAAGAAAAATCTCCTGCTTGTTCTTGAGGGGTTGGTTGACTCTTTCTCCTCATTTTGTTTTGAGTTTGGTGAATTTTGGAGAATAAAAGTTTTAGGTAAGTTCTGACTAGATTATTAGGATTAAACTGAGTAAAAATACATAGTTTAACTGTCCAAAGTATATGGGAAAAGATCAAAATGACCCTAACTTAAAAGGTAACGAGACCATCGACGGACCTAACCGACGGATCATGGACTGACCGATGGTCCGTCCTGTCAGTTCGTAGTTTGGCCTCTAAGGCTGGGTGAAGGGGTCACGATCCATGGACCGTGGTCCCACCCACGGTCCGTAAATCCTGCTGTGGGTCGTGATTTTTCTAGAAATTCTTGGTGAAGTTCGGGTGACCAACCACAGACCACACCTATGGCCCGTGGTCCCAACTACGAGCCGTGTGTGGCCTCTGTCAGTGGCACATGCAACATTTGGAAAATCTGTTATTTGCTCCTTCTCAAATCCGGAGTGTTATATTATCTCCCCCTTGGAAACATTCGTCCTCGAATGAAGTCTAAACTAGTTGAGTATGGAGGGAAGGAGTTGTAATCCCTACCACTAAGTACTAGAAACTGATATCTAACTGAACTGAGTTCCAAGAATATGCAAATATGCTGAAAATGCAAAAACAACTGAAGGAACAAGATACTGAGGCCGAATTTACGCAAAGTAAACTGAGAGACTGGAGAAGAGCTATTACATGAAGATAAAATAGAATCGGAAGGAAAGAGATGTGGATACTTGGCTTTCATGGCTGCTTCTGCTTCCTAAGTAGCGACCTCTACAGACCGACTCCTCCACAAAACCTTCACTGAAGCGACTTCTTTATTTCTCAACCTACGAACCTGACGGTCAAGAATCTCAACTGACACCTCTTCATAAGTGAGGTTATCCTTTACATCCACACTCTCTAATGGTACTATCATTGTCGGATCACCTACACACTTCTTCAATAAGGAAATGTGAAAGACTGGATGAACCGCTTCTAGTTCTTCTAGCAACTCTAACTCATAAGCCACATTACCAACCCTTTTCAGGATTCTGTAAGGACTTACATATCTAGGACTGAGCTTCCATTTCTTTCCAAATCATATTACCCCTTTCATAGGTGATACTTTTAGGAAAACTCAATCATCGATTTCAAACTCTAAATCTCGTCTCCTTGCATCTGCATAGGACTTCTGACAACTCTGAGCTGTCTTAAGTCTATCTCTGATGAGCTGAAATTTTTCCATAGTTTCATGAATCGAATCTGGCTCTGTCAATGCTGCTTCACCTACTTCAAACCAACCAATCGGGGACTTGCATCTACGCCCATATAGTGCCTCATATGGGGCCATCTGAATACTGGAATGGAAGTTATAATTATAAGCGAACTCTATAAGAGGTAGGTGATCATCCCAACTACCCTTAAAATTGATCACACAAGCTCTCAACATGTCTTCTAAGGTCTAAATGGTACGTTCTTCCTGACCATCCGTCTATGGATGAAATGTTGTACTGAGATTTACCTGAGTACCAAGACCCTTCTGAAATGATTTCTAGAAATCTGAGGTAAACTAAAGACCTCTATCTGGGATGATAGACAAGGAAACCCCATGCAACCTGAATATCTCATTAATGTAGAGTTTAGTGTAGTCCTCCGCTGAATCTGTAGTCTTGACAGCGAAGAAGTGAGTGGACTTAGTAACTCTGTCTACTATCACCCAAATGGAGTCATGTTGTCTACGAGTACGAGGTAAACCTGTAATAAAGGCCATGTTTATCGCTTCCCACTTCCATGTAGGAATTTTAATCTCTTGGGTCGTACCTCCTGGTTTCTGATGTTCTACCTTAACCTGTTGACAATTAGGACACTTATCTTTGAAAATTAATAATTTTCAGATTCTTTCATTTAAAAATAATAATTTAATTTTTCTTATAAAATTGATTTGTTCTTTGTCAATTGTGACATTAGGCTAATCTCGTCAGTGTGTGACGCCTATTGAGTTATTCGTTCCGATAATATGACATATCTTTTGTTTTAGGCTTTGAATATCACAAGGAATATCATTTTCCTATTTCATCATGTTCATATTGTACATTTTCTACAATTGACTTTGTCTCACATTCTTTGTAGTATTCATCATCTATAGGATTGGAAGTACATTTGACCTGAGTCCTGGCTCAACAGGATATGTAGGCACCACAATGGCTCGGTCATACACCTAGCGTGATTTTGTTTCCTCATTGTAATAAAATTGGGACATAATTTTTGAGAATATCTTAAAAATTCACAATAAAAATATTATCTCCAGCAAGTTAAGATTGGAGATCATTTCGAGATTTGTCAAAGATCTAACTGGGACAGAATTTTTGAGGGAGACCTCAAAAATTTCAACAAGTACTGTCAACTTCAAATGATCTCCTACATGGCTTGAAGTTCAAAGTCGACTTCAAAATCTCCAGCATTGCCATAAATGGAGAAAAATAAATTTAGGATGCAAGCCACTAGCGCTTCGTACAAATCCCCCAGTAAAACATAAGTCACAATAAACACAAAATGGTCAAGAGTAAAATGATGGTTGCTCACATGTGTCAAGTGATAAGGCATTTTGTACATATTCTCTTTAAATGAATCTTTTCTCAAGATTTCTTGACTAAGTCGCTAGCTAAGGCAACATTGTGTCTATTAATCGTTCCTTTTCAAGTACAAGAACATGTGAAAGCATTGAGAGGATGACACATTCAAGACAATCATCGAACTATCCACCTCGTGCAATGGATAATCATAGAATCATTTATCATTTCCACTTTTTCATTTAGAGGGCCATTGCATTTCCATTTGCTGAGAGGGCCATTGCATTTTCATTTGTCAAGAGGGTCATTGCATTTTTCATTTGCCAAGAGGGCCATTGCATTTTCGTTTTCCAAGAGGGCCATTGCATTTTTCATTTGCCAAGAGGGCCATTACATTTTTCATTTGCCAAGAGGACCATTACATTTTCATTCGCCGAGAAGGTCATTGCATCTAATCCTCATCTATTAGGAGGTGAAAGATATGCACCCTATATAATTCACTTTCAAGTCAGAGGAAACCTGCGTCGAAAGATATTTTTAAGTCACATCTATTCGGAGGTGAAGGAAGTGCACCCTATCTATTCCACGTTCAAGTCGGAGGAAACTTGCGTCGAAAGATATTGTTAAGTAACATCTATTCAGACGTGAATGATGTGCTCCCTATCTATTCCACGTTCAAGTCGTAGGAAACTTGCGTCGAAAGATATTGTTAAGTTACATCTATTCGGACGTGAATAATGTGCACCCTATTTATTCTACATTCAAGTCGGAGGAAACTTGTGTCGAAAGATATTGTTAAGTCATCTCTATTCGGAGGTGAAGGATGTGCACCCTATCTATTCCATGTTCAAGTCGGAGGAAACTTGCGTCGAAAGATATTATTAAGTCACATCTATTCGAAGGTGAAGGATGTGCACCCTATCTATTCCACGTTCAAGTCGGAGGAAACTTGCGTCGAAAGATATTGTTAAGTAACATCTATTCAGACGTGAATGATGTGCTCCCTATCTATTCCACGTTCAAGTCAGAGGAAACTTGTGTCGAAAGATATTGTTAAGTTACATCTATTCGGACGTGAATGATGTGCATCCTATTTATTCTACGTTCAAGTCGGAGGAAACTTGCGTCGAAAGATATTGTTAAGTCACATCTATTCGGAGGTGAAGGATGTGCACCCTATCTAATCCACGTTCAAGTCGGAGGAAACTTGCGTCGAAAGATATTGTTAAGTAACATCTATTCAAACGTGAATGATATGTCCCTATATATTCCACGTTCAAGTCAGAGGAAACTTGTGTCGAAAGATATTGTTAAGTTACATCTATTCGGACGTGAATGATGTGCACCCTATTTATTCTACGTTCAAGTCGGAGGAAACTTGCGTCGAAAGATATTGTTAAGTCACATCTATTCGAAGGTGAAGGATGTGCACCCTATATATTCCACTTCCAAGTCGAAGGAGACCGCGTTGAAAGATATCGTTAAGATACATCTATTCGTAGGTGAAAGATGTGCACCCTATCTATTTCGCGTTTAAGTCGGAGGAGACTGCTCGAAAGATATTGTTAAGTCACATCTATTCGGAGGTGAAGGATGGGCACCCTATCTATTCCGCGTTCAAGTTGGAGGAAACTTGAGTCGAAGGATATTGTTAAGTCACATCTATTCGGAGGTGAATGATGTGCATCCTATCTACTACGTCAAAATCGACAGAGATTGACATCAGAACATTTACAAAAAAAAAAAAATCATATGTTGAATATAGTAAAACATGTCGCTTCTCTATTTTAATTACAGTTTCTACTAACAAGTTTATTTCAGTCTTTGCCGAGAGCATCCAAGAGGATGAATTCTCACATCAAACCATAGGTTCGGACGACATAAAAAAAGATGTAGCACAACGTGGAACTTTTTCTTAGTAGCGAATTAGGACATAGTCCGAAGAGGAGTATCAAACTCTTGGGACGCGAGCTGAGGAGAGACTTCCACCACAATCAAACCACACCCTTATTAGAAGGCATGTGGGTTTTCTTTGGGTTTATCGGTGTCAATTTTGCATCCAAAATTTTTTCACTCTTATCGGAAGCAACTTTCTAATACGAGTGACAATATACCAAGAGTTTTGGAAAGTATGTCCGTGTAAGTTCTTAATTATGTGTGTGAAGGGCCCCACATTCATGGCTAAGAGGTTGAAAGCCTCTTTTTCGTACTTGACTTACTTGTCACTCCTTCTGAACCAAAGGTTATCTTGCCTAATAGATTTCCTTTTCAATCGATTGAGTCGAATTACAATCAGCCTGATTTTCTTAGTTGAGGGATATGTAGGCAGGCTCAATGTTGAAATCTCGGTTGTATTTCGACATTCTCTCTCAAATCTTATTCTCGAGCGTTTTGGTCTCTCATAATTCGATATCGAGATAGCTTTTTAATTCTTTCATAATCGTACGTCCAATCAAGCGTATCGAACTACAAGTGGCTTGAATTCTCATATAGCCTGAGATATGTAGGAAACCCTATTCCGGGGTTTGGCCATAATTCTTTAAGTCCGTACCAAATCCATTTCCTAAAAATAAGATGTAGTCGGTCAAAATTGGATTCGTCAATTTCATTTGCCTCGAATTTCTTTCATCAATCCAAGTCAAACGAGGGACAGTTGTTGACACCCAATTTTGACCATCCACAATATAAATTAATCATCAAGCTTCTTCAATTTCAAACGATTTAAAATAATTAGTTTTATAAAATTTCAAAAAGTATTTTGCGAGTTATTTTTGTCACTTTTGGAATTTTAATATATATATGTTTTACATAATTATGTATATAATTAGTATATTTTATAAATATTTGAAAATCATCACAAAAGATTTTACATTTTTAGTTAAATATCTTATTAATTCACTTTAGTTTAAGTTATAGTTATAATTTTGAGTTAATTAGTTTGTAATTAAATTAATTATTTTATATCGTTACAATTAAGAAACTTGTTAATTAATTTATGAAAATTTGTCTTGTTGCAATTTTTAGCCAATTGCCTATCCTATCCTTAACCCATTAAATGACAAAATTTTGGGCCTTTTTTACCTCTTTTTAGCTGCCCACATTACATTCAAACAAACCCAAGCCCAACTTCCTCAATTCCAAATTTTCTCCTAATCCAGCCCATTTCTCCAATAAATCCAAGCCCACCTCAATACAATACCCAGCAACAATAGAACAGCAATACAGTACGCGACCCCCCCACCCATATACGTTTTCTTGTTCTTCTTTTTCCAGCAAGAACGCGTCCAAACACACAACAGTCCAAAGCGAAACCCGGAAACGCATACCCGAAAAAGGGTATATATTAATTATAGTGGCAAATTTCCTTAATTTTTTGGGTAATATGGTGGCCTAATGTAATCTTCATGGTTTAGTTGCAAGTTTGCCTGTTGATGCCACTGCTTTTAGAAGAGCTAATTCGGTTAAAAATTATGTATCATAGTCTAAGTAGTTATCCACTGGAAATTTTCTTTGTATTTAATACATATTCATTTTTGAATGTTATTGTTTGTTGGTCTGCTGTTAAACCTCTTCTATTATTGCAACTTTAGTTACTAGCATAATTTACTTTACTTTAGTCTTAAATAATGGCTTAGTTCACTTCCTAGCATGTAGCATAGTGTTCAAATATGTGTTTCCTGCTTTTGCTTCAACAATATGTCCAACAGCCTTTGTCAACATTTGATTTTATTTCCTTTTTCCTTGTTTAGCTTGCTTGTCATTCTTAAGTCTTAAGTGTTAGCTTGTTGATATATATATATAAATAGTTCATTTTTGCCTTCTTAAAGTCATCTGTTATCTAAACAGTGGCTTTGGTGGCTCTTTGAGTTTTGACATACTTAAGTTATTCTTATTTGGGATAAGGGTCTGAAAAATACCTCAACTTTGGTCGGATTTGTTGTTGCGATACTAAACTTTCATAATGACCTATTACCTCCCTAGACTATTTAATACCGTATATTTTACCCCCTGAACTATTTCATAGTGTATTTTAAAGGTATATATGTGCCCACGTGGACACATTACTATTTATAATTTTGCATTATTTTTTATGTCCACGTGGGCAAATATATATGTTTAAAATACGGTATTAAATAGTCTAGGGAGGTAATAGGTCCTCATGAAAGTTTAGTCACTTGTTTCTTTTCTCCTTCATCTCAAAAATGCTAATTTTTATCTTTTCGTTTGTTGTGTGAACTTGCTCCGAGTCCGAATGGATTCTCCTCTCCCTTGCATTTTGAGCAGGCCCTAAAGGCCCGTACCCATCCCATCTCGAGTCAGCCCGTTGGTCAACTTAAAGACCCCGATGAACAGGTTGAAAAGGCAGCAGATTACAGGGGGCAGAATAAGTTGCAGGTCCTAAAGTTCAAGGGAATGAACTGTATACGACCTGTATACACTCATTATACAGTGATATACATGTCTAAACAACGGAAAACAAGTCCGAGGTGGAGATACAGGTGCTGGAAGGTTGAAATGGGTTGTATACACTTAGCATACATTCCGATACACAGGAAAATTGGCCAAAATATGACTCTTATACAGAGGTATACACTTGGGGTATATAAAGGATTTGAAAGACATAAATGGGGCCAAAGCCTAATACAATTGCAGCAGGCCCAACAAGGGCCCAAATTCAGTTTCTCCTTTACTCTTAACTTATTTAATTGTGTGATAACTTATTTTTTGTATTTAACTCTAACTTTAGAGTTATTAATTAACTTAATTAAATTTCCCAAAAGATGAACTATATTCTTTATTAACGTTTATTTTAATATAATTCATTTTTATCAAATCTTATACTTTTACTTAATATATTTAGTCAAAACTTCTTTCTTATTCTTCAATCAATTTAAAATGGTTTTCATACTTTAATTGACCAATTTGCCTCAAATTATATTTTAAAAATGATTCAAATAAATTTTAATTAATCTAATTTCCGTTAAAATCCTAATCACTTGTAATTTGAGTCAAATGTTTCTATTAAGGTCCTCTTTTCTTAAAAAAAATAAAAAATTGTTCTTTGTTTAACTACTTTTTTTCCAAATTTAATCGAATATTGTAAATTATTTTTATAATCATTTTTTAAATAGTCAAAATGTTTTAGTCAAGTCGTAGGACAATCGCGTGTTAGCGGGCGCTTCAAATGCCTTAAAAATCTTCTTGAAGCGTAAATAAGAACTTCTTACCCATTTTCTCTGAATTTATAAAGATTCAATCTGTTTAAATCTTTTTAAATTAAATTTTCTTAATTTCTTTTAAAAATGAAATGGCGACTTTTTTCTAAGTATTTTTTCAAATTGTTTTATACTTAGAACATTTCAGAAGTGACTTTTCTAAAGATAGTAAAATTACGGCATAACAAGTGGCACCTGAATGAATAAAATATCTATTATGGGCTTTTGTAAGGATTTGCTACATCAACTCACCCACCTTAGGAACAAATAAACGACCTTGGTAACGAAGCACATCATCTCAACTGAAGCAATATAGGATCACTATCTTGTTTTTCCTTAACCTCCGCTACCAATGAAGATTTGAATCTATTCTGAACTATCACACCACCATCTGACATATATGTAAGACCAACTTCTAAGCGAGCAAGCCGGTGGACATCTTTTGCTAATTCCTTCTTTTTTTCCTGAACATGTGACTACACTATCTATAGATAATCTGTTGAGAGCATCAACTACTACATTCGCCTTACCAGGATGGTAAAGCACATTCATGTCATAGTCTTTGAGGAATTCAAGTCATCTCCTCTATCAGTGATTCAACTCTTTCTGGGTGAACACATACTGGAGGCTCTTATGATATGTGAACACATCCACGTGAACACCATACAAGCAATGTCTCCAAATATTTAGGGCAAATACTACAGCTGCAAGCTCGAGGTCATAAGTCAAGTAGTTCTTCTCATGTACCTTAAGTTGTCTAGAAGCATAAGCTATGGTCTTACCTTGTTGCATCAACACACAACCTAGGCCGACCCTGGATGCATCACAATAAGTCACATAACCGTCTGATCCATTTAGTAAAGTCAATACAGGATTTGTAGTCAACCTAGTCTTCAATTCTGAGAAGTTTTTCTCACACTCATCTGACCACTGAAATTTGACCTTCTTCTGCGTCAACTTGGTCAATGGGGAAGCTATGGATGAAAATCCTTCAACAAATCTCCTGTAATAACAGGCCAAACCCAAGAAACTTCTGATATCTATTGGAGAAGTGGGTCTGGGCCATTGCTTCACTGCGTCTGTTTTCTGAGAATCCACTTGAATTCCTTTACTAGATACCACATGACCAAAGAAAGCGTCTGACTGTAACCAGAATTCACATTTACTGAACTTAGTGAATAACTAGTGATCCTTGAGGGTTTGCAGAACAACTCTCAGATGAGTCACATGCTCCTCCTCACTCCGAGAATAAATAAGGATATCATCAATAAAGACGATAACGAACAAGTCCAAATATTTTTTGAACACCCTGTTCATTAAGTCCATGAAAGCTGCAGGAGCATTTGTTGAAAAACATAACTACAAATTCATAATGACTATACCGAGTTTTGAAGGTTGTCTTCGGAATGTCACTATCTCTGACTCTGAGCTGATGATAGCCGGATCTGAGGTCTATCTTTCAAAAATAACTAGCACCCTAAAGTTGGTCGAACAGGTCATCAATCCTAGGGATAGGGTATTTGTTCTTGATTGTGACCTTGTTCAATTGGCGATAGTCAATGTACATTTTGAGAGAACCATCCTTCTTTCTCATGAACAACACTAGGGCACCCCATTGAGAGATACTAGGTTTGATGAAGCCCTTATCTAGAAGGTATTTCAAGTGTTCTTTCAATTTCTTAAGCTCAATTAGAGCCATTCTGTAAGCAGGAATCAAAATAGGTTGGGTAACTGGAAGGGAATCAATTCCAAAGTCGATTTTCCTTTCGGAAGGAACTCTGGAAAGATCTTCTGGAAACACTTCTGGAAACTCATTTACTACTGGACTGACTTAAGAGTTGGGGTTTCGGAGTTTAAATCCTTAACCTGAACAAAATGATAGATATACCCTTTAGAGATCATCTTTCTGGCCTTAAGATAAGAAATGAATCGACCCATAGGCACTGAGCTACTACCCTTCCATTCTAAGACTGGCTCATTTGGAAACTGAAACCGAACGATTTTGGTTCTACAATCGACTGAGGCATAACATGAATCTAACTAATCCATGCCTAGAATGAGATAAAAGTCTACCATTTCTAACTCTACAAGATCTGTTGAGGTGACTTCTTGAAAGACTATGACATAGCAATTTTCGTATATCCGTCTAGCAATAACAGGGTCACAAACTGGAGTAAAGACTGAGAAGGGTTCTGAAAGATTTTATAGACTGACACCGAAGTTTACTGATATATAGAGAGTTACAAAGGAAAGAGTAACCCCTAGATCTAACAATGCATACACATATAAATGAAAGACTCGTAACGTACCAGTGACCACATCAGGAGAATATTCTAGGTCCTGGTGAGCCTGGAGAGCATACAACCTGATTTGGCGCTGACCACCACCTGTACCAGATGAAGCACCCTGCTGAGTTAGGCGACCTATTGGTGTTGTTGGAACTGCAGACTGAGCCCTATTATTGTTACCTCTTTGCTCCTGCCCAACAGAAGGGTAATCCTTCAACCTATGGCTAGACTGACCACACCCAAAGCACCCTTCCTTGCCTGCAAAACACTCGCCCGGATGGTTCTTACCACACTTTGGACAAGTTGGGAAAGTCATGTTACCTGAAGTACTTCCTTGAGACTTAGAGCCTGATGCCCTACCTATCTGATCATGTCGAAACCTGGGGATGGAGCACTAGTTGATGAAGGTGCTAGGATTGTAGACCTCTGCTGAAACTGTGAGCGATTTCCTCCACCTGATTTCTACTAAGAGTATTCATAATAGCCTGTTCTAGCCTTCCTGTTGTCCTTAGCCATTTCCCTAAGCTTATCTCCATCAACCTGCTGAGCATGAGTCATAAGCGTGGAGATATTCATATCCTCTAACAATATAGCATTCTTGCACTCTATCTTCATCAAATCAGATACCCCAATCAGAAACTTACTCATTTGTGCCCTTGGATCAACAACCATGTATGGAGCATACCTAGAGAGTTGAGTGAACTTCAGTCCGTACTCTTGGATTGACATTGTACCTTGTCTCAAGTTCATAAACTCCTAAGCTTTAGCCTCCCTCAACTCCCTCGAGAAGAACCTGTCTAGAAAAGCTCCACTAAAACACTCTCAAGTCATAGGAGCTGCATTCGTACCCCTGTTTTCTTTCCAATAAGAAAATCAAATGTAAGCTACATCCTTAAGATAGTAGGATGCCAACTCTACCCTATCATTTTCAGTCACTTGCATCACTCCAAATATTTTCTTATCCTCATCAAATACTGTGTCGGGAAAAGCCTTTCACTGACTAGAGTTGTTGGGACATGTCCCCAGCTAACCCTAGCAAAACTAAAACTCAAATGAAAGACTGAATATGAAAACACATGCCTATTGTCCTTTAACTATGAGGACTCACCACTGAAGTTGTTGAATACGGATTGGGAATCTAATCTATGCGTGATCTGGATGGTGAGTACCTCAACCTACATCATGAAAGGATGTAGCGCAGAGTATGCGTCAGTGCTTGGAATGTACTGAGCATGCAGGATATGGCTAATGGTTGAACAAACATATAAGCTGAACAAAATATAACTGAGCAATGACATAATCTGAACAGAACAATACTACTAAAATATATTGAAATGAGTTGAACTAAATGCAATGACCAAGTACTGATTATTAATATAACATGATGAGACTGAATACTGAAGTATAACTGAAAACCTGGTCAAATGCACTAGAGTGTGTTTATGGGAGCTACTATTAACCAACATAAAATCACGTGAGCTAAACGTGGAGTCCGATGTATACGCCCCATCGAGAGGACTCAATATACCTTGTTAGGGGTATAAAGACATGACTGGCGTGATCACTAAATCTGATGCCCAACAGAGGGGACTTATAAACCTACAGGGGCACGTAGTTCTGGGACTTTGATAGTACGCTGAACCCTAGTCCACTCGGTGCTAAGTCTACTCCCAACTGGAATTGTGTCTGGCACAACATAATTGAAATACTAGATAGCTCAATATTCTGACATGCAAATATGAGAATGCAACATTTATGAAATGACAAAGTAACATTCAAACTAGAGCATGTATATCTGTTTAAGTGACCTAGCAAGTGTAATTCATGAACTAAGAGAATCTACACCACTAGGGTTCTGCATTTCATGTAAGAACTAAGCAACGATTTCACGAAAACATGATAATCTGATTATGAACACTATAACAACTAAATCAAAACCAATATCTAAGGTTTTAGAAACCCTAGGTCTAAGAAAGATATAGCAAATCAAGAATCTGACTGAATTCTAGGGACCTAGTGGATGAAAGGAATCCATTAGTGAAATCCCACAAACATGGTGACAAAATTCACGAAGAAATCCTTCAGATTTCGGGGATGAACTGAAGAAAAATCTCATGTTTCTTCTTGAGGGGTTGGTCAACTCTTTCTCTTTTTTTTGTTCTATGTTTTGGTGAATTTTGGAGAATAAAGGTTTTAGGTAAGTTCTGACTAGATAATTTGGATTAAACCGAGTACAACGACGTAGTTTAAATGTCCAAAGTATAGGGGGAAATACCAAAATGGCCCTAACTTAAAAGCGGACGAGGCCATCGACGGACATGGCCAATGGACCATGGACTGACCGATGAGGCATCCTATTAGTTCGTTGTTTGGAGTCTGAGGCTGGGTAAAGGGGTCACGATCCACAGACCCTGGACGACGAGTTGTGGTCCCACCCTACCATAAGTCTTGCTGTGGGTCATGGCTTTTTTGGAAATTCTGGGTGAAGTTGGGGTGACCAACCACGAACCACACCTACAGTCCGTGGTCCCATCCACGGGCTGTGGGTGGCCTCTGTCGGTGGTACCTACAACATCTGGATCTCAAATCCAGGGTGTTACATCTAAACCCGTAAATTCTCCTTTCATGGCATAAAACCCAATTACATCAATTCCAACTTAGAAACATGGGTTAAGCATGAGTCCATGTAAATTCATCCTAAAACATGTATTCCTATCAATTCAATCATAACCCAATCAATTGGATCATCATGAAAACCCACAACATTAGAAGAAAACCCTAACTCAAATTGGGGAATTTCTACTTTTTAATTGGGGAATCTTGGGAACTCCATGGAAAGAAGGATTCCATGGATGAAAAGCCATCATACCTTAATAACAAAGCCCACAAATGCTTAAGGATTGGAGACTTGAACTTGACCCTAGCTTCAACTCTTCCTTCTTGTTCAACTTTCTAGAGAGAATTATTTTTGATAGGAACCCAATTCTTTTGGTGAGTTTGAGAGAATGATTTGAATGAGTGAATTTAGGGGTTAAAATAACTTATATAGGGGTCCTAGACTTGGGTAAAACGACATCACTTTGATTCAATTAAAACCAGAAAAGACTCAAAAGCCCCTATACTTTAAAACTGTCGACCCCACCCATGACTCCACTGATGGACCGTGGACTGACCTTCGGTTCGTCCTGCTTAAGTGTCAGTAGGTTCAGAGACTTTTTGGCCACAAACGGTTCTCCTAGCCACGAGCCATGGACCCATCGACGGATCGTGGGTCCTGGCATGATCACTACCTATGCCGACTTCCTTGGATGCTCATCCACGGACCCACCTATGATCTGTGGTCCCATCCACGGGGCGTGGTTGGCCCTTGTGAGATGACACCTTGAATTTCTCATCTCGAAATCCGAGGTGTTACAATTCCTATTCATTTAATATTTAAATATATATCATAAACCCAATAAATAACTGTGAAAAAAATTATAGCTATTTTATTATTTATTTTACTATATATGTTATTAATGGTATTATTGTAATAACTCAACTTTATAGGGTTATTTTGGTATTTCAACTTTTAACTTTTTTTTGTTCCCACTTATAGTAATACTAGATTTGGGAACGTTCGTTGCACGTTTATTCCATAATACTTCATATAAATTTTGTATTGCAAATGACATATTTTATCCTCTTCAATTCTTTGGTATTTACAAAAAAAATCCATCATTGTTTCGATAGGAACTACATATATCTTTCTAATAAATATAATATACCTTTAACTACAAAATTGACTAAAAGTGCATAAAGTAAAAGTAACTAACTATTGCACAAATTCAATATTCAAATACTAAAATACCACATGCTAGCCTAGGCTAAGGTATACAAAGCAACAAACGATGGTAAATTCTAATAATAATAACAACATAACAACAAAAAGTTGTACAATGACAACAAAGAAGAAACATAAATGTTAAACTAAACAAATAAAAAGAGACAAGAGAAGAGAGCATATAAATTCTCATGTTTTTTTCCAATTGGTTTAAGTGTGTACATTATTGTGTCAAATGTCACTATTTATAAGCTAACATTGAGGAACACAAAGAGTTGTCATAAATATGATATTAATCCATTTGAGATTATCGATGAGAGATGAGAGTTAAAAACATAATGAATATAATTAATGAGAGTTAAATACATTTACACAATGAAGAGTTAGAGGCAATTTATGTACTAATATGATGATTTACTATTTTCTGTTTAATATTTAATATATTAAACAATTTATAACATTTAAATGTAATGTAGAAATAAAACTATAATCTAAGGATAAAATATGTAAAAGAATTCAAAAATATTAAATGTTTAATGGAAAATCATTTTGACTAATTATTAAAAAATTCATAGTAACTATGATTATGAAAAATCATCACAATTACTACGTGGAAGATGTAAAGATTCTTAGTTTTTGCTTGCTAATAATAACTTACAATTTAATAATGACTATTGAATTGTAAGTTTAGCTGGAAATAGGAGTGTTAATTACCATAATACGAACAATCAAAATTTATTGAATCCTAAAATAAATATTAAATGAAAAAAACAATATTTTAAATAATTTCAAGAAATAGGAGTGTTAACTACCATAATACGAACAGTCAAAATTCATTGAATCCCAAAATACATATTAAATTAATTTTTTTTTTTTTTTACATAATTTCAAGAAAATAAATTAATAGTTAAAGAGTATTTTCGTAATTCAACTTTTGATTTAGATTCTTCCCACTTTTAATATAATATGATGATATGATATGATAAATGATATGATGATTACTCTTAACAATAGTTTTTTGTAACTTAAGGTGAATTCCCGGTGAGTTGCTTGAGCCAATTTTATCAATTGTTTTTCCTTTTCTAAAAGAGTGAATTTTTTAAAAGAAAATTTCTAGTTAATTTAAGTTCTCAAACCAATTGATTTTTGAAATGAAATTTGTGGATAAGTGAAATATTTGTTTATGGATCGAAACCAAATACAAATTAAATTGAGGCAAAAAGGAACTTCCCTCACTCGCTCTTGACAAGTGCTCAAATAAAATATGAAGCGGTTTCTTCTTGATTTTTCTTATTCACTTGGATTATAGTAATCTCTTCTTTACAAATTCACCACTACCAATCCATTAAGGTTTTCACACCTCTCAAACTACATTCATGGCATTGGAAATCACTGGATTTAATCAGAGAGCGACCCCGGCCAAGACGATCGGATTATGTATGGGTAGCATTTTTGTCACACTGATCTCCAAAATTCATTATAATGACTTTTTAATCGATATGAACCATCACCTTTCTGCCATTGCTCTTTTTAATGTGAAATCATTTAGGATGGAAAGACATTTTAAGTATGGTCCTCAAGTTTCTGCACGTGATAGAAAATACGAGCATATATACTTATATGGTATAAACATTTGAAACTATATCAGTAGTACCCAATGATCCTGCAATAATACAACCTAATTCTCCTCATCCCATAACTACAACTATGACCTTGACTTCTCATGGTAGTACTGGTTCCCCAAATACGCTTCCTTCATTGCTATCCACACCATCTGTCCAATCCAATCCTAGGTAGTTTGCAAAATTGGTATCTAATTTATAATCTATTCCAAGGCCAAATAACATATCTAGTGCTCTTTCAAATGTACCGATAAATCTTGTCCCAAAAATGGCCTCTTCTTTGCTAGAAGAATTTAATGGGAATGTAACTCACATTAAGGAAACAAATTCAATTGAACTAATATGTGTATCATTCAGCAAGCAGTCAAAACTATCTTCTATGAGAAATGTGGATCAGTCACAACCGAGGCAATCCTCTTCATCTCCATCACTGCAGATCACAAACATCGATGTAAAGACTGCTCTAGCACTAGTAATGGAACATCTACCTTCAGAGAGCATTGAAGAAACCCAGAAGTCATTGATGAAACCCACTACTAAGAACTTGCATTATCTATATCGTCATATCATTGTAAAGGTTAGTCTGTTTGAGGAAGAGATCACGTGCATCAAGGCCCTCATCGACACATAGATCATTTACTAGGAAGGGAAAATGTGAAAAATAAATTTGTTTTATATACACATCAAAGTATATAAATCATGCAGTGGAAGAGGAGATTGAAATTTTCGTGTCATAAGACGATTTAAGGAAGATTTTGGTTTCGAGGAAATAAATTAAAAGTTCAATAAGAAAGAGGTTGAAACTTTTTTAGCAAAAATAACAAGTCCAAAGAGGATTATGGAAATGATGATGGAAAATATATGGATGATGACGATGTTAACGTGAATCCAGATAAGTACATCATTCACTTTAACATCATCACCATTCATCTCTTTTTCATACTAATTTCCATCATCCACTTTGGATTTATTATTTTTTCGGTAAAGTCTCAAGCATCTTTCTTATTGAACTTTTGATTCATTTTCATGAAATCAAAATCCTCCTAAATCTTCTTATGATACGGGGATTCCCATCTCCTCTTCCCACCGAATAATTTCTTGAGATTTGATGTGTAGATAAAGCAACTCCATTTTCCACATTTTTCCTTCCTAGTGAATGTCCTATGTTCCTATGAGAGCCTCAATACACCTAATATCTTCCCCAAGCATACTGAACTCTAGAATGATTAGAGGATATATATACCTGCAAAGTGTTAGTTGTGAGTACCAATAATGACTACAGGGTTTCTTCAGTGCTATGTAATGATAGAGGTTCCATTATTGCTGCTAGAGAAGACTTTGAATTGATATTTTTGGTCTGCAGTCATGAAGATAGAGAGGACCGTCTCAATCCTGATTGTTTCTCAATTATCATGGGAGATAGTTTTTACTTCTTGGTGAATGATACACCTAACTGAATTTGTTTCATTAATAACTAGAGTCGGAGTATCATTCACACTAATTACTTCTAGCAAAAAAGATATCATTTCTAGGCCTGGATCTATTGGTTTACATGAAAGCGAACTAGATCCATTGATTGGCATTGAAAGAGATGATAAATTAGATAGTAATTTAGAAAGCTACCTAGGACGTGATTGAACATGTAGTATGGATAAAAAGGAAGGAAATGTATTTGGGAAACCAATACCACCATTAGATGTCGAGGACATAGTTTTAAGTGTGGGTGAGGAAAATGAGGCTATATTATTGCAGGATCGACGGGTATAAACGAATGTACTTTGAGGTGATAGAGCATACATAACCTACAGATCATATATGTCACTACCGTGGAAGACTATATACTCATACATTCTCTCACGTGCAAAAATATGAGGACCATACTTCTATCGTCTTTCCATCCAAAAGGATTTAACATTCCAAAGATCGATGGTGGAAGGTTCATATCGATTAGAAAGCCTTTGTAATAAATTTCAGAGATCGATATGACAGAAAGGAGTCTATTAATACGTAATTGGGTTGTCGTGGCTGGGGTTACTCTCTAATTAGTGCAGTAATTGTCGCTTTCATGAATAAGGTTTGAGATGTATGAAAACTATGAAGATTAAATGTGAACGTCAACACACCAATTATTGGGACTCTATTCTACATCTCATTTGTATTAGGAGACCGATAACCCAAGATCTGATACCAAATTGTCACGACCCAAACCACTGGGTCGTGTTATCACCTACTCTAAACCTAGATAGGAGAACCCTTGCCACCTAATTTAAGACTGAAAATGCGGAGTTAAACAAAATTTCAGTTTATAACCTTATTTAAAAATAGAATTACTCTCAATCTTGATTAAATAACATATATCTTCTGAAAATACACAGAATCCCCCCTAGGAACTAGTATACCCAGGTAGAATATCTTCTAAGAGAACATAGTATTTGAAAAATAAGACATAACTACCAACATAAGGAAAAAAGTAGTAGTAGTTGCATGAGATCATACCTAATAAACATCACTGATCCTGCAAGCAGGCTATCTCAAGTTGCATAGAAATAGTAGTATTAGTACAAACAACACGTACTGGTATGCATCATCGGTAGACCCAAATCTACCACATAATATCATGTAAATAATCCAAAAAAAACATATAACTTGAACTATATAATCTGATACTTTAACCCCAACCTGTACTACCAGATAACATCTCTAAACTCATGCACTCTATCCCAAATATGTCTACCTCCTTCCACAACCAACACTACCATTAGAATCCATTCCACCCTCCTATCATGTCATAACCTAACTCGCCTATCACATGAAGGCCTCCTGAGCCTACCTATCTTACCAAACACTAGGATTATCTTTCTAATTTCAGATTCAATTTTACTAACTATCTATGTTAACCAGTCCGTCACCTCACTTAAGGTCCCATGCCAACAACCCTGCCCTTGACATTTGGTTAGTTTAGAGAACCATCTGCAATACCCTTACTTAAGCACCTTGACTCAATCCCCTTATTGGATTTGTCCCAGACCACCTAAGGATCCCTAGGACATAGTCTACGATGTTAAACATGCAATCCTGGTCTACACAGAACCATCCTAGTATTTAAAGAAACCAATCCATCCACTCATGGTCCAACATATAATAAGTACGTCACAATAAATAAACCTAACTCGCTCATGGAACCAACACATAAGAAGTACATCACAATGAATAAACCTGATTCCTTCATGAATTGAACATAATAAGTACATAAAATTAAATAAACTCGGTTTGCTCATGGAACCAACACATAGAAGAACAATCAAACATGTACCAGGCGTGGTACCTGAGCTAACCATTATAGAATCTATACCAGACATGGTATCTGAGCCCACCAATAAATATCTTGTACCAGGCGTGGTACCCGAGCCAACAGAAAATATGTATCAGGAGTGGTACCCAAGCTAACTAGGAGATATATTGCACCATGTGTGATACCCGAGTCAACCGATAATCTGTATCAGGTGTGGTACCCAAGACAATCGATAAACGCACATCACACAATCACATTCACACTTGTAACACCATTGGCAAATAGGACAATCCATTGCATGAGATTGACAACAAAATATCATTTCAGTTTCATCTCTTTTACCTCCCTAACCACGTATTGTACAAGTAACACAAATGAAACAATTATCATGAACACATAATGCAAACGGGAAAAATTTCAACCATCACCTACCTCAACGACCCTTCCTAGACAATTTTCTTGCTCAAAAATAAGTTTACCCACAAGTTACAACCCGTAGGATAACACCCAACAACTATCATCAGACCAACATTTATAATCAAGTATCTTATCATCCTAAACAACAATAACCAATGTATTTAATCATCTTCCAACAATATGCAATGTATTATGCAATTAAAGACAGGTCTAACTACTAAGTTAAAGCCTAACCTACCAGGACGTTAAATAATTGTTGAAGAAATCTGAATATGAACTTCTAGCTCTGTCAAGGTGAATCCTGATGGAAGTAGACTTGGAATCCATAGTTTTTCACCCCATTTTCAAAGCTTTAGCTTGCTCCTGGTCTAGACACAATAATACAACACTAGATCAGTCTTAAATGGCCTAAATTTTACCAAAATGTATCCTAATCCCAAACCCCAGGCCAATTTTATGTTTAGTCAACCCAAACTAGGGTTTTTCCACCTTTAAGTCAAGCCAAACCCTCTCCTAAAGTTACCATCACAAATTCTAAAGCCTAAGAATTGAATTACCAAGTTAGGGGAGTAATTTACTTACCTCTACGGATAATTTTGATGGAGACCAGATGAAAATTATCCTAAGTTGCTCCTACGCACATCCAAAACGTTCTTGAATGGTATCGAGTAGTTTTGGAGAATTTTGCTGTATTATTATCGACTTACCCCACCATAGTGGCCCAATCTTGCTATAGCAGAAGCATTGTAGTAGGACCTCCCTCTATTGTGGGAATTAATTCCACCGATGTAGTGGTGTGTTACCTGTGTGATGGCTTGCACGGGACATAACCTTGGAAATCCTCTCAAATTATCTTATTTCGTAACACACTTCAAACCTTGACATCTTAAACCAACTCCTTCACACCAAGTTCTATATGAGAGTTCTATTCACCCGAACTCACTTCCAAAAAGTCCTACAAACTCCTAAAATAAGGAACACAAACTCCACTTAGACGTTTCACCCGATCCTTTCTCCAGATTTCCCTATACCTCATCTTGTCCATATTTCATCCGAGTCTAGCCTAGCCTAAAATTTTCAACTCTCTAACCCATAAGTTTTCCCACTTAGTTTCTTTTATGATTAGTTCACCCATTATGATAGGGAGGGTCGTTACCGTAAAAGAAACTAAAAATAATTAGCCTATATGATCAGCATAGGAGCATACACAATACATATATGTCAATGTATACCACTTGGTTCTTGAATTCAAGAGAGAAAAATAAAGGAACAAGAATTTAAGCAGAGAAATACAAAAAAAAAAGAAGATAATATTCGAGTTCATACTTTTGTCGATGTAAATAATGAACTATGTTAATCATACGCTAATCACTACTATTCATTGGCTCCAATTATCAAGCAAAAAATACAAATAAACTTATCTCATTTATAATATCATTTACTAAATCAAAGAAAAGACTTGATTATTTAAATAAGCTAAAACTCATTGACAGTAGATAGTAAAGGTTTAAACAATTTTGACTTGTTTTTATGAAAATAGAAAAATAGGATACAATAATTAGGATTAAAAGAAAAGCATTTGTTTTGAGTTTGGGAAGTAAACCAATCTGTGAACTTATAAATTTTAAAAATTGACATTCAAAACTCCAAGTGACTCATACAAAAAGGGTGTTCACAAACTTGTATGTTGAATACAATAAATAGGTAAATGATGAACTTAATACTTTAAGATACTCTATTCACTCTCACACTAATTAAAGAAAAGTCTTTAGAGAAAAGTTGAATTTAACTCTATTATTCGGAAACCAAGCAAGAATTATATATGAAAAAATAAAAAACAAAGCTAAGAAAATATTTAAAAGGGAAGGGCTTATTACCTTTTTCCGAGCAGAGCAAATGTGGGCGATGAGATTGATGAATAAGCTTCCACCTCTCGCTTAATTAACTCAAAAATAGATAGAAAAAATTTAGAACTTGAGCTTGAAAGTTATAGGTTGGGGACAATGAGTCCAACATCCTATTCGAGTAAATAAATTTTAGCCTTTTTGGCTTCGAAAATCGTTGTTGAAATACTGAGAAGGAGAGAGCTATTTATAGGATTGAAATCTTTTAATTCATGATTTGAACTTCGATGTGGGACTTGGGAAAAACTAAAATTTCTTAGAGGATAAGGATTGATGCGCTACAAACGTACAAATTCATACGATCTTTGAATGAAAATTAAAGTAAAAAATTAAAAAAATAAATGGGATAATAATGTGAACATAATGGAATGCTTTTTTAGATGAGTAGTGTAAATCTATCAAAAAAGTATAAAGAAGGATAAATATAACCATATTCTATTATAAAATTATTATATGACACTACTTTCACTTAATACTTCAATATTAACATTATAAGTTTATTAATTATTATTAATTTATATTTCAAAAAAATATTAATATTTGATAATTATTATGTATTATATAGAGTTGAAGTTTAAGTACATTACAACACTTTAAAATTAAGTCATGTCAAGAATTATACATGAAAAAAATATGTAATCGAAGAAAAATATGACATAATTATTACTAAAAGAGCAAATTTATTCCTGTACTTAAAAAATAATCAAATTTATTGATATATTTTATTTGTATTCCTAGCTGCGTTAGGAGGACAAAAGATATATTAAAACATAAGTCTAACAACAAGGAAATTTATACGAAAATTATAACAAGTATTAAATGCAAATTATTTATGAAATTAGAAGGATAAATTTATTATGTTTCCTTAAAATTTATAGGAAGAATATGACATATAAAATTTAAAGGTGTTGTTAAAAGATATTCAAAAGTATAATAATGATTTGTATGAGAAACACTATAAAGCATATAATAATGATGATCTTCGAATAGCTAAAAAGCCCAAAGATGTTTCAGAATATGATTTTGTAACGACCGGGTTCCGTCGTTATGGAAAAGCCAACGGGGAAAAAAATTGGGTCGGAAAACTTTTTCGTAGTAACTTGGAATTTCTCAACCTAGTCCAGATTTGGATGAATTCAGAGTCAGTAAGGTGTAGGGAAATATGGTAACAATCGGGTGAATTATTTATAATTTTGATTACATGAGTAGTTAGATAAGTCGTTAAGGAATCCGTACGACTTTACGGAATTGAATTCGGGTGAGTAGAACTCCCGAAATTGATCTTAGTATGAATGATATTTTCTGAGCGTCGTTGGTTAAAGGTGCGTTGTGAAATGGGGGTCTTGGAATTATTAAAATAGCTCACTGATTTCGTGCATGCCGCTGGGGCGGGATATTAGCCGCTAGGGCGGGGCCGCTACAGCGGGGTGAGGGCCGCTGTCGTGGATTTGATGCGATTTAAGGTCGTAAATAAATCCCTAAACAACCTTATTCTGCACTTTTCTATTTTAGAGCTAAGGAACGAACCCCAGGTGACTCTTGACAGTTTTCCACCATTATTGAGGCTAAAGGTAAGCTTTTCACTCTTCGAATCCATTTTTCGATCTGTAGAACGTAATAGAATGGGTAATTATCGATGGGGAGGGTTTTGATCTAGATTCCATGGTGGAAACAACCCTAAATTGGGTACTTGGGATCATGGGTATGATCTAGGATTGTTAAAATTATTAGTAATTTGGGTAGTTAGTGATTGTTTATTAATTCCCGTGTTATTGCTTGTAGACCAAGAACAAGCGAAACAAATCCGAAAAGAGAAGAATCAAGTTTCTTAGGGTTGCAAACTGGTTTCAAGGTAGGTGGTGGTTGTGATTTCATGTTGATGTGATATATGTTTGTAATTGCTTCATTACAATGCATGTATGTATACGAATGTTGCATTATTGATCACCCTAATCGTAAATGAGGATAATTGAATAATTGTATGCTATGAATCACCTCTTGTTGTATGATTGTGAGAATATACATTGCAATTGTGATTGTGGTTTTTAGAATGGGCGGGTGTCACGATCCCAGACACTAACTGGGATTGGTTGCCACGTTCCGACATAAATATGGGATCGATTGCCACATTTTGGCATAAATATGGGATCGATTGCCACGTTCTGGCATAAACATTGAATCGGGTACCACGTTTTGGTATGCTAACAGTTTGGGTGTAGATTCCATAAGAGGACCATTAAATTGTGTTGTGTATCTACTTGTGATGATTACGTTCATATCTAATGATGATTGATATTGGAAGATTGTATGTTGCTCTAAATTGATAACCAATGTGTATTATTGAGAATGTGGAATGCTACATTGATCCTGAAAAGATGACTAATATTGTATATGTTCAGTATATGCCTATTTTATAATGTTGTGGTTACTTGCATGTGTTTCACTTGTTGGGATAGCCGCGTGATTCTACTAGTACACTGTTGTTGTATACTGATACCGCACTTGCTCTTTCTTTGTTGAGTACAAGGCATCTTCAGGTGGCTATTGATAGACCTCAGTTAGGTGACTTTTGAGCGTGATCAGATTTAAGGGTGAGCCAGTTCTTTCGGACTACCATAGATCTTTCTTGTTTAAGTCCACTCTTTTAGGACTCAAGACTATTTTTTTAAGGTGTTGTTTAGTTTCGGGGTTGTACCCTTGTTCTTAGACTTGTCGTTAGTAGAGTTTTGGTACAATGACTTTTAGGTTCTAGGGGTTGAATTTCCGCATTAGTTTGGTTAGTTATTTGTTTAAACCTTTGGAGTTTATGGGAACTCCATTTTTATTGTCATTTAAACCTTCTTCCATTGCTTTAAATGTGTATAATTACTTTGGTTAAGTTGATTAGTTGGGCTGTAGTTTTGGTTCTCCCACCGGAGTGTTAGTGTGGGTGCCAATCACGATCGTCTGGATCGTGACATATTTTAAAGATTTTCTCAAATATTGAAATTCTGAAAAATTCAAGGTTAGATTTTGATTTTATGGGTGTGATACAAACATCTATATAAACTACACACATTCCATAACTTTATATTGTTTCCATATCACTTTTTTTTAAAAATCAAAAGTGAAGTGACTCAAGTTTATTTATACATTCATCTTTCAATTTTTGATTTCTTAATTAAGTAGATTTTATTGACTCGTTTATTTACAGAAAATGAGCGAAACAAATACCTAAGAATCGAAAAAAAAAATAACGAATCCACATATTGCTAGTAAAACAAATTTTGTTGTGATACACAATAATTTGGTATGTCCTCCTCTTAATTATTTAATATAAACTTGTTGGCATACAAAGATCTTTCATACCAACTTCTATGTAATCAGGAAAAAGAGAAGCAATCCCTCCGATGAGTTGTAATCTAAAGAAATCTTTATAGCTACAAGATCAAGAAAATCTGATCGAGTATACAAGGACTCTAATGAGGATACAATTAGTAAAATTGTATTACTTTTATTTTATTATAAGGTTGTTGAGATCTTTTTTTTCTTAAAGACTTGATTTTATTTATTTGAAATTGATTTCTAGGCTGAAATGGAGAAAATGCAAAGTCATCAAAGTGAAGATAACAATCAATCAATTGATGTATTTGTAGCAGTCATGGGACATGAACATCTAGGGTGCTTGATAATGTATGGACGAGGAGTTACAAAAACTACTTTGAAAAGAAAAGCACATTTTGAACCCTATTTAAGTGCTAATGATGAGATGATGCAACAACAAATGGAGGAATTGGAAGATGCATCAGAGGATGGCGGAAAAATTAGAAGAGTAAAAGTAACCATACACCGAGAAGTTACATATAATATCCTTGGACGACTTAATCATATGTATCATGAACTTCAATTTGAATGACGACATGATTGCAACATTGGGTGTTCAGTCACCGCAAGAAGCTATGCAACCTTTCAATCATCCATCTTCTAGCAACAACAATCCAGGTGTGTTATTTCTTCTTCTTCTCCTCCTCCTCCTTCTCCTATGTTTTCTTGCTAAGGAAGTCCTGCATAATTTTTTTCGCTAAAAAGGCGATTACAAACATAATTGAAGATAATGTTCTTTAGTAAGCTGGTCCTTAATCGTTTATCTTTGATCGACTCTTGTTTTAAAGAGTTTCTAGTTTTAAAGAGCCCTTGTTCAAATCGACGGTTGGAAGATTATCAATGTTATCGTGTTATCTTATCTTTATTTTGTAAAATTATGGTGTTTTGACTTTGCAAGCATATGATAGGAGAATGTTGTTGGGTGAGATTTTTAAAGAATGAGCGGGTAGTAAAATCAATGAGGATATTTCTCTTTGCATAATCCAATACTTAATTCTTTCATCCAACTTTAATTCTAGATTTTTTCAGTTGAATGTTGAGTTTTCTATTGACTTTTTTTGTATAGATTTGTCTCTATCAGGCTCTGGTTTTGAGTTGGGGTAAAGTAGGGAAAAAAAGCTTGGATTGTTCTTTTCCTTTTTCAAATGTTTGGTTGTATTAGATATGTATTTGAATTTTACAGTACTTGAAGATTTAACTTGAAATTCTATACACTCTACAACTATTGAGTATTAAAGTATTAGAGCAATCTTTGTATGGATTTTTGGAGATGTTATGTTGGCTCAATTGATACTAACTGTAAGTTGTCAATAATAAATTAGTAGTTTTTGATAGAATTTGGTGTTCATTTCTTAAATTGTAGATCGAAAATGGTGCATAATTGTTGTGGCTGATCTCTGAGGAAAAAAATCAACAAGTCTAATATCTGAAAATACAATATCATAATTGATTAAAATAGGTTGAAGAAATGATTCTGGTGCTAATTATGTAACAATAGAAATGAATATGAGTGAAGATTATTCTGCTTCCCAGTCAGTCTGACATCAAAACTGAAAAACAGAGGGACTATTTTTATTGAATAAAAAATAACTTGAGGATGTGGTAGTATAAGGGATGAACACATTACGCGAAGAAGACTCAAGGAAGTTGATTCGAAAAAGTAAGATGAGGTCGAAATTGGTCTCGATGAGTTTCCAAAGACATCATAATTATTATCATCTGAAAGAAGAAAAGGACTTGTATCCACATGATGTGGGGAAATGTTATTCTTAGTTTTGATGATCTGACAAACAAAGGGATCTTATAATGGGACCTGATCCTTCTTGCTAATATGAATTCAAATGTCAGGTTGTAAAAAGTACAATTGTTTGGTGAGGTTGGTGCACAGTCTCTAACCGTGGTAGAATCCTCGGTCAATAGCATTGCCTAGAAGGTTGTGTCACACCTCGAGCCTACACCCTGGACGTGGCCGGCACTCGAAGACCATTGCTAGCCCCAAGCGAACCCTTGGTCTGGCTTACTTAACTCAGCGGAAGACTTAAACTCAACAAAGATAAATTCATATAATAAACTAAAATGTTATAAAGAAACATTCAACTGGCCATTAAGGCATACTCAAGTCTCAACATGAAATAATGACAATGAAAAGACTAAAGAACTAACATCTGACTATCTATGAAGCCTCTAAAACAACTGAGATGGATGTTGGGACAAACCCCACAACAGCCTAATGAACTAACTAGAAAGCAATGAAAATAGATCCTCCGGAATGCAAAGAGACTCACCTACTGACTCTAAACTGCTCACTGAATCAACAGTGCGCTGGGATGCTGATCCTACTTACCTGTGTCTGCATCATAAGATGATACAGGCCAACTGGCATCAATACATTGAATGTAAGAGTATGCGAGTTGGAATGCTAAAACAACATAGGCTGGAAAGAGAATCTAAATGAAACACTTACCTTGGCTCTTCACAACTCATGAATACTTAACTGAACTCATTTCAATATAAAGCAGTTTAAAACAAGTTCAATATAAAGAAAAGTTGTTTAAAAACATGATGTCAACTCTGTGTATATACAAGGATACAACATAACTCTAAAATGTATGTAAAAAATACAATAAACTGATGTATATATAAAAATTCAATAACATATGTGGGAGTTTCTCTAACCGACAACCATCACATAAGAGCTATAGTGATGATACAACGATCTACATCACGCTGCCAGTGCATCCTATACCCGGCTAGAGGTATATGACCTGAACTACTAAGTGGATCTACTAGTCGATTGTGAAAAAGGTTCATCCAAAAAGTATGATCATTTTCTACCCATGGTGCCTACATGGTTTTATGGAGACGTAAGTTATCTAAACTCATGGTCGCCCCCAATTCGGTGCTTAATACTACTCCCAAAATATACTAGCTCTTATGTTTAAAAATATACTTCTTCTGTGATTTGAGATTAGTGCTCAAAAACTTAGCTCAAAGGCTATCTTGGAAATCTCAGTTTCCCTGCTTGTTTCATTTAGAAAGTTATTACTCTTCTCTGAAAACTAGCCCGAAAGCCCTTTGGAAATCTCAGTTTCCGTTCTTATTTAAATGTGCAAAAATATTTTAAATCTCTTTGGGAAATACTTAGTCCCTATATGTTTCTTTGAAGAAAAGAACTTCAACATTACTCTTTACTGAACTCAAAACTTAAGTCTTAAAACAAAGTTAAAAACGTTTGTAAAAGACTTATGAAAGCTTGAAATGAACTTCTCTTACTTGACTCTTGACTTTGATCGTAACTTCTATTGACTTGACTCTTAACTGATCCTTGAATTGAATTATGGATTCAAGGATTAAGATTTGTGATTTGGAAAGATCTCATGTTGTTTAGGAAAGATTTTAGATAGCTAAACATGAGAAAAGACCGAAACTCAAGATTTGAAGGTGGGTCCACGACGTGGAGGCATAATTAAATTTTGGTTCCCAAAATGTCTTTTGAGGTAGAACACCTCGTGTCAGCTCCATGACGCGAAGCTGAAATGTTCAAAACTGGGCACTAGGCGCGCGATGCGCGGCCACCCCTTAATTTCGTCCGACGAAATATCTTCTTCGTTTTCCAACCCCAAATAACCCAAACTCGGTTCTTTTTTTCCAGATTACTTTTAGATACAGATACCCAGCAAAAGTACCTAAGAACCTAACTCGAAACGACCCTATAATGCGACGTAACGAACTCAGAAACTTCCCAACTCAGTCAAATTCAAGAACAATATATGTATTCAAGAATAGGTATCAAGATCATCAATATTCATATGCTTTTAGGAAAAATTCAAACTGAAATAAGTATGTTTGGCACGTAGGAGAACGATCCCAATGTTAAGAGAGCCTCACATACCTGATAGAAGCAAATCCTTGGCGAAACACCAACTTCCTTGATCGATCTTGATGAATTTTCCCTTTTCTCCTTCCTCTTTTCTCTTCTCCTTTCTCCTTTCTCCTTATCCCTAGCGTGAAATCCCAAATTCTAAAACTGACTAAAATCTAATTTGACCCATATTAAAATCCTAAAAATGGATTTAAATAATAGGGCAATGAAAAGACTATAATACCCTTTAAAATTTCGGATTGGACATTTCCTTAATCCAACAGCCCAACTTCCAAAGGGCTTAACTCGCACATACAAACTCAGAATCGTGGAAACTTTGCGGCGTTGGAAAGATCGTTCCAAGAGATTTCCAACCATATCTGGAACTACACCTAACTCATCCTGAGCTAGGAGTTATGGCCGATTGAAGTTGACCAAAAACTCAATTTTAACTTACTTGCAATTTTTAAGATTTCCTTGACTTTCCAAAAATAACTATTTCCAGATTTTAAACTTCCTACTAGTTCCTTCTAGTTGCGAGATGTTACAATATCTCCCCCTTGGAAACATTCATCCTCAAATGAGATTTACTCTTACTAAGCTAAGGGTAACAACATCAAGTTCAAACACCCAACAAGCAAATGCAAACAAACAACATTCTTACTCATAATTTAGGTAGTACTAAGAAGAAAATTAGTACCTTGGTTAGCATTTTCTCCGGTTTCAAAGAGATGTGGATATCTCTTCTTTATATCCTCCTCAGCTTCCTAAGTAGCTTCTTCAACAAATTGCTTCCTCCAAAGGACCTTGACTGATGCTACTTTCTAGTCCTCAACTTGCGAACTTGGCGATCTAGAATCTGAACAGGAATCTCCTCATAAGATAAGCTATCATTGATCCCAATATTTTCAGTTGGTATGATCAATGAAGGATTGCCCATGCATTTCTTCAACATAGAGATGTGAAATATCAGATGAACCACTGCTAACTCTTGTGGTAGCTCTAACTCATAAGCTACATTGCCAATCTTTTTGGATATTTGATAAGGTCCAATATACCAGGGACTAAGCTTCCCCTTCTTACCAAACCTCATAACACCCTTCATGGGTGAACTTTCAAATATACTCAATCATCTACTTCGAACTCTAACGCCCTTCTCCTAACATCAGTGTAGGATTTTTGACAACTCTGTGCTGTTTTCAACCTTTCTTGAATAACTTTCACCTTCTCCATAGCTTGGTGAACTAACTCTGGTCCTATCAACCCTGCTTCACCAACTTCAAACTATCCAATAGGAGATCTGCATCTTCTCCCATAAAGAGCTTCATAAGGAGCCATTTGGATGCTGGAGTGATAACTATTGTTGTAAGCAAACTCAATGAGAGTTAGGTGATCATCCCAATTCCCTTTGAAATCAATCACACAAGCCCTCAACATATCTTCTAAAGTCTGAATAGTGCGCTCTGCTTGCCCATCTGTCTGAGGATGAAAGGCAGTACTTAAATTCACCTTCGAACCCAAACCTTTCTAAAAAGATTTCCAGAACTGTGCACTAAATTGTGCACCTCTATCTGATATAATAGAGACCAAAACTCCATGAATTCTTACCACTTCTTGAATATATAGCTCAGCATAATCCTCTACTGAATGGGTAGTCTTTAATGGCCAAAAGTGGGCTGATTTTGTCATTCTGTCGAACAATCACCCAAATAGAATCATGTTGTCTTCAAGACCTTGGTAAAACTGTGATGAAATCCATATTGATCATCTCCCACTTCCATTCCGGAAGTTCTATATTCTGAGCCAAACCACCGGGCCTTTGGTGCTCTAATTTCACTTGTTGGCAATTTGGACACCTAGCAACAAATTCAGCAATGCCCTTCTTCATGCCATTCCACCAATAAACCTCTCTCAAATCATGATACATCTTTGTGGAACCTGGATGAATGGAATATCTAGAGCTGTGAGCTTCCTCTATGATCCTCTCTTGGAGTCCATCCACCATAGGTGCACACAATCTACCTTGATATCTCAAAACACCATCACCTCCTTGTTCAAAAGCTAATACTTTTTGCTTATGAACATTTTCCTTCAATTCAAGCAAAATGGAATCTTGGTCTTGCTTTTTTTTCAATTCTGACACTAATGATGATTCAGCCCCATTCATTACCACTATTCCTCCTTCTGTGGAATCCATAAGTCTGACTCCCAGGCGTGCAAGTCTGTGCACATCCTTTGCTAACTCTTTTTTTTTCCTCAACATGGGCGGTACTACCCATAGATAACATGCGTAACGCATCAACAACCACATTAGCCTTACCTGGGTGGTAAAGAATACTCATGTCATAATCCTTAAGTAATTCTAACCACCTCCTTTGTCTGAGATTAATCTCTTTATGGGTGAACACATACTGAAGGCTCTTATGATCAGTGAATATATCAACATGAACGACATACAAATAATGGTGCCATATCTTCAAAGCGAATACTACAACAGCCAATTCTAAGTCATGAGTTGGGTAGCTCTTCTCATGAACATTCAACTGTGTGGAGGCATAGGCTATAACTTTGTTATTCTGCATTAAGACACAACCCAAACCAACTCTAGATGCATCACAATACACCACAAAACCTTGAGTACCTTCTGGTAAGGTTAAAACTGGGGAAACAGTCAACCTCTTCTTTAATTCCTGAAAGCTTTTCTGACAAGCTTCAGACCATTGAAACTTCAATGTTTTCTGAGTCAACTTCGTCAAAGGAGATGAAATAGACGAGAACCCCTCTACAAACCTTCTATAATAGCCATCTAAACCCAAGAAACTCATAATATCAGTTGGAGATGTGGGTCTAGGCCAATTCTGCACTGCCTTAATTTTCTGAGTATTCACTCTAATTCCATCACCGGAAACTATGTGGCCCAAGAACGCCACAGACTCAAGTCAAAACTGACACTTAGAGAAGTTGGCATACAACTCTCTATCTTTCAAAGTCTGAAGAACTATTCTGAGATGGCTAACATGATCTTCTTCATTCCTTGAATAGATTAGTATGTCATCAATGAAGACGATAACAAACATATCTAAATAAGGTTTGAAGACTCTATTCATAAGATCCATGAACGTTGCTGCTACATTAGTCAAACCAAAGGATGTGACCAAAAACTCATAATGACCATATCTGGTTCTGAAAGCTGTCTTTGGAATGTCACATTCCCTCACTCTTAATTGATGATAGCCTGATCTGAGGTTAATTTTTGAGAAACAGAAAGCACCCTGAAGCTGATCGAAAAGATCATCAATCCTTGGAAGAGGATACTTATTCTTGGTGGTAACCTTATTCAACTGACGATAATCTATACACATCCTAAGGGAACCATCTTTCTTTCTCACAAACAAGACTGTTGCGCCCCAAGGTGAGACACTTGGTTGAATGAAGCCCTTATCTAATAGATCATTTAACTGATCTTTCAACTTTTTCAACTCTGCTGGTGCCATTCTGTATGGTGGAATAGAGATAGGACGAGTATCTGGAAGAAGATCTATATCGAAGTCTATTTCTCTCTTAGGAGGGACTCCGGGAAGATCATCTGGAAAGACTTCTGGAAACTCTTTTACTACTGGAACTGGCTGAATATGAGGTATCTCAACACTAGAGTCATTAACTCGGACTAAGTGACAGACACACCCCTTAGAAACCAACTTCATTGCCTTAAGGTACAAAATGAAACAACCCTTAGGAACTACTGAACTATTTTTCCACTCTAAGACTGGCTCATTTGGAAACTGAAACTTGACTACTCGAGTTCTACAATTGACTGAGGCATAACAGGCATGAAGTCAGTCCATACCAAGAATGACATCAAAGTCTACCATGTCTAACTCAATTAAATCAGCCATGGTACTCTTGTGATTGAAGAAAATAGGACAATCACGATAGACTCTCTCTGCTAGAATAGACTCACCAATAGGTGTGGAAACACTGAATGGTTCACTAAGTTGCTCAGGAATAACATCAAAATTCATAGCAACATATGGAGTTACAAAAGATAAACTCGCTCCTAGATCTAACAAGGCATAAACAGTAAAGTCAAAGACTTTAATCATACCAGTGACAACATCTGACGAATCATCTTGCTCTTGGCGACTAGTGATAGCATATAAGCGGTTTGTTCCTCCGCCAGTACCTGAAGTAGCTCTTCTTGGTGCAACCCTGTCTGATGGAGCAACTGAA
Organism: Solanum okadae; assembly: GCA_036553675.1. Classification (NCBI taxonomy): domain Eukaryota; kingdom Viridiplantae; phylum Streptophyta; class Magnoliopsida; order Solanales; family Solanaceae; genus Solanum; species Solanum okadae. Next base: position 44,233,848 of record CM071689.1, on the reverse strand, counting down.
GAAGACTGAGGTCTATTTCCCCTACTACTATTTCCCTTCTTGTTCTTTGGACACTTTCGCATGAAATGCCCAGTCTGACCACACTTGAAACAACCAGTGGAGCCCTCACGACAAATACCTGAGTGGTTCCTACCACACTTGGTGCAGGCAAGAGGCTTACTACCCCTTTGCGCCACACTACCCTGGGAATAAGCAGGCTTAGCTCTGGAATTCTAACCATTGTACTCACATTTGTTCTTAGGTGCAGGTGCACTAGCAGATGATAGAGCAGGTCCCTTTTGTTTCTGTTGGAAGGATGACCGGTTGGCATTACTCTTCGGTTGCCCGGACTCGTTCCCCATCTTAGCCTTCTTGTTCTTGAACTCCTCTCTATCTCTCAGCTTCTCTTCTTCTACCTGTTGCACATACACCATCAACCTCGAAATGTCCATGTCCCCAATAAGCATTGTTTCTCGGCCTTCTTTGCTTGATAGATGGCCCAACCCAGCAACAAACAAGCTCATTCTACTCCTCATGTCCTTAACCATCTCCAAAGCATATCAGGATAGTTGGGTGAGCTTCAACCCATATTCATGAACACTGAGAGAATCCTGCTTAAATGTTAGAAATTCCCATACCTTATCCTCTTTCAATTCTCGGGGAAAGAAACACCCCAAGAAAGCCTCTTCAAAACATGCCCAACTCGCAGGTGGTGCATCCTCAGCTCTACCCCCTTTCCACTGATCAAACCAAGTCCTAAAACCATTCTTCATCTGATATGCAGCTAGCTCAACTCTCACAGTATCAGTAACATGCATCACATCGAACACATTTTTTAGTTCCTCAATGAAGTTCTCTGGATCCTTTGCAGTGCTTGAACCAGTGAAACTTGGAGGATTCATCCTCAAGAACTCACGAATCCTTGAAGTGTCAGCCTCTTCCTGACAAGCTCCTCTCTGCTGCCCAGCTTGGTTGGTCACAACTTGACTGAGCATCCTTATAGCCTCTCTGAACTAAGCATTGGTGACTTATTCTTGAGGTTGCACTTTAGGTGCATTGGGTAACTCTTGTTCCTCAACATTCCTCCTAGCTGGACGACCTCTGACTGCTCTTCGTGAAGGCATGATTATCTGAAACATGTGCAGGCACAAATTAGAGGGAAACTTTTTAGAGGTAAACTCTAATGCACGAAATGAGTGTGAAAGAAGTGAAGGAATTCCTAAATGTTGTAGCCTCTTAATTATAGATGTGGCGCGCTTCACACCGATAACTAGGACTCTACAAACATAGCTTCATAGACTCCCTAGGACTCTTGAACTCTGTGCTCTGATACCAAGTTTGTCACGCCCTGAGCCTACACCCTGGATGTGGCCGACACTCGAAGACCATTGTTGGCTCCAAGCGAACCCTTGGCCTGGCTTACTTAACTCAGCGGAAGACTTAAATTCAACAAAGATAAATTCATATAATAAACTAGAATGTTATAAACGAACATTCAACTAGCCATTAAGGCAAACTCAAGTCTCAACATGGAATAATGACAATTAAAAGACTAAAGAACTAACATCTGACTATATATGAAGCCTCTAAAACAACTGAGATGGATGTTGGGACAAACCCCACAACAGCCTAATGAACTAACTAGAAAGCAATGAAAATAGCTCCTTCGGAATGCAAGGAGGCTCACCGACTAACTCTGAACTGCTCACTGGATCAACGGTGCGCTGGGATGCTGATCCTAGTTACCTGTGTCAGCATCATAAGATGATGCAGGCCAACTGGCATCAATACATTGAATGTATGAGTATGCGAGTTGGAATGCTAAAACAACATAGGCTAGAAAGAGAATCTAAATGAAACACTTATGTAACACCCCGACTTTTCAAAACGTCTAAATTAACTCGTATCTTCGTGGAAAGACAAGGAGGGTGAGTAATAAATTAAAAATGATGTGTTATGTTATATTTTAAGTGTTCAAGTGTTGTATCTCAAGTTTTGAAGTTAGATAAGTGGCAAAATAAAAGTTGGCGAAAGATACCGTAAATTCCTTTTTTAAAGATTTGTCTGAAATTGAGTCAAATGTCTCGGACGTTTTCTCCCAATCTATTCAGAGTTGTGGTCCCTACAAACTATTTAATCGAAGGTCTACGAGTCTAGTTTTCAACGCATCAAACTGTTTGTTCATACGACTTCAGAATAGAGAGATATTCGCGTTTTCGTAGGACTGCGCAAGCAAGCACGTGAGGTGGGGCCCTAGGTCGGTGGAAAGTTGTATATATCTTCTTCTTCGAGTTTTTTCTCCATTTTAAGCTAAATATACAGAGAAAACATAGAAACCCATTTCTAGGATCAAGCTAAATATAGATTTTCTCGACTTAAGTCCTTGACGAAAGTTGTTCTACGCATTGGGCTCATCATCGTGGTATAATTTGTTTTATCGATTGCGTAGCATATCACACTTTAGTGTTGGGACAGCGGGGTTTTGAGTATATTTGAAGGTTTTGAGGTGAATTACGAACCTAAGATCGAGGTAAGACCCTTCTTTCATCGACTCTAACTTTTATAAGCAGCAAATAGCAATTTGCGACGGAAATACATATCTTTTATTGTATTGTCATGGTATCTTTTATTTTGTGTGTTAATTATGGTCCTACCTTGTTGTAGTATCGAGGGAGTTATGAGTTAAAGTCTTTAGGCCACGTGAATTTAGCGAAAAAGGTATGTTAAGGCTATTCTCTTCATATGGCATGTTTCTTTAAAGCTTAGGAGCAATGTAATTAAGTTGTTATCGTTGTTATACTTGTAGCCATTATTGTTGATTGTTGGCTGCTTGAGTGCGTATAATTCTCTCTTATCGAGATTCTTATTCAGTAGTAACATTCGTATGTTGGACACGACGTAGAGGCTATTTGTATAGGTTGCCTATAACTAAATTGCTCACTTTTAGCTGTTGGATTGTTATTGTTGCCTTTGGGCTATTGTGGTTAGCTACAGGAATGTAATCTATGCCTAGCAGGGTTATGTTCTGCCTACAGGGCTATATGGATGCCTAAAAGGGCTATGAGTTGCCTACGGGGCTATATTGATGCCTAGAAGGGCTATGAGTTGCCTACAGGGATATATATTGATGCCTAAGAAGGTTATGTTCTTCCTACAGGGCCATGTTATTGCCTAAGAGGGCTATGAGTTGTCTATAAGCTATGTTGATGCCTAAGAGGGCTATGTGACTGCCTGCGGGGCTAGGGGACTATCGATAGGGGTATACAAGCTGATTGGCACCTTCCGGGCTTATGGGGGCCTGAGTAGGTGGTATTGTGTGCTGTTTGTACCTACCGGGCTTATGGGGGCTTAGTTAGGTTGTTGTTTTATTATTTTTAATAAATTTAGATTTAGAAGCAGATCAGTACAATTATCTTATCCTTAATTTATTTCTCAGATTATTCCAGTATATCAAGATACCTCATCATAGTCTATTGCCTTTCATACTCTGTACATTATTTTGTACTGACGCCCCATTGCCTTGGGGGCGCTGCATTCATGCATGCAGGTCCTGACAGACGACCGAGTAGACCTCCTTATCAGCAGGATTGACTTTTATCCGGTTGGTCAGCCCCTTTCCTCCGGAGCTGCCATTGTTTGGAGGTTTGTTAGATTTTGTTGTACATATTTTTATGGGTAGGCTGGGGCCCTGTCCCGCCAATCGCTAATACTCTTAGAGGCTTGCAGACTAGTGTGTGGGGTTCATAACTACGTTATGGCCATGCTGGCCTAGTTTTGTTGGTTTGCTGAAGCTTGCTGGTTGTGTGACGCGTTGTCTTGTTATATGCATGATTTCAGTTTTGGTATAGATATCATGGTGGCCTCGACGGCCCAATTAGGACTTATGTGCTAGTTGACTATTTATTTAAATGATCTCCTGGGAGTAGCTGTTTCTTTTATAGATCAGTTGACAGGGGCCTTGCCGGCCGATGGCTTAGTTTTAAGCCGAGATATACTTGTTTGATTTCTTGATTGCGTGTAACTGTCATGCGCTAGTAGCAAATAGTTCAGCAGGGTCGGCTCGGGCCTTAGTTTTGGCATTAGGAGCCAGTTGCGCCCTTGAATCTGGGGCGTGACAACTTACCTTGGCTCTTCACAACTCATGAATACTTAACTGAACTCATTTCAATAGAAAGCAGTTTAAAACAAGTTCAATATAAAGAAAAGTTGTTTAAAAACATGATATCAACTCTGTGTATATACAAGGATACAACATAACTCTAAAATGTATGTAAAAAATGCAATAAACTAATGTATATATAAAAATACAATAACATATGTGGGAGTTTCTCTAACCGACAACCATCACATAAGAGTTATAGTGATGATACAACGATCTACATCACGCTGCTAGTGCATCCTATACCCGGCTAGAGGTATAGGACCTGAACTACTAAGTGGATCTACTAGTCGATTGTGAAAAAGGTTCATCCAAAGAGTATGATCATTTTCTACCCATGGTGCCTACATGGTTTTATGGAGACGTAAGTTATCTAAACTCATGTTCGCCCCTAATTCGGTGCTCAATACTACTCCCAAAATATACTAGCTCTTATGTTTAAAAATATACTTCTTCTGTGATTTGAGATTAGTGCTCAAAAACTTAGCTCAAAGGCTATCTTGGAAATCTCAGTTTCCCTACTTGTTTCATTTAGAAAGCTATTACTCTTTTCTGAAAACTAGCCCAAAGGCCCCTATGGAAATCTCAGTTTTCGCTCTTATTTAAATGTGTAAAACATTTTAAATCTCTTTGGGAAATACTTAGTCCCCATATGTTTCTTTGAAGAAAAGAACTTCAACTTTACTCTTTACTGAACTCAAAACTTAAGTCTTAAAACAAAGTTAAAACGTTTGTAAAAGACTTATGAAAGCTTGAAATGAACTTCTCTTACTTGACTCTTGACTTCTCTTGACTTTGATCTTAACTGCTCTTGACTTGACTCTTAACTGATCTTTGAATTGAATTATGAATTCAAGGATTAAGATTTGTGATTTGGAAAGATCTCATGTTGTTTAGGAATGATTTTAGATAGCTAAACATGAGGAAAGACCGAAACTCAAGATTTGAAGGAAGGTCCGTGACGCGGAGGCATAATTAAATTTTTGTTCTGAAACATCTTGTGAGGCAGAACACCTCGTATCAGCTCCACGACGCGAAGCTAAAATGTTCAAATCTGGGCACTAGGCGCGCGACGCTCGACCACCTCTTAATTTCGTCCGACAAAATTTCTTCTTCGTTTTCCAACCCCAAATCACCCAAACTCGGTTCTTTTTTTCCAGATTACTTTTAGATATAGATACCCAGCAAAAGTACCTAAGAACATAACTCGAAAAGACCCTATAATTCGATGTAATGAACTCAGAAACTTCCCAACTCGGTCAAATTCAAGATCAATATATGAATTCAAGAATAGGTATCAAGATCATCAATATTCATATGCTTTTAGGACGAATCCAAACTGAAATAAATATGCTTGGCACGTGGGAGAACGATCCCAATGTTATGAGAGCCTTACATACCTGATAGAAGCAAATCCTTGGCGAAACACCAACTTCCTTGATCGATCTTGATGAATTTACCCTTTTCTCCTTCCTCTTTTCTCTTCTCCTTTCTCCTTATCCCTAGCGTGAAATCCCAAATTCTAAAACTGACTAAAATCTAATTTGACCCATATTAAACTCCTAAAAATGGATTAAAATAATAGGGCAATAAAAAGACTAGAATACCCCTTAAAATTTTGGATTGGACATTTTCTTAATCCAACAGCCCAACATCCAAATGGCTTAACTCACATATACGAACTCGGAATCGCGCAAACTTCACGGCGTTGGAAAGATCGTTCCAAGATATTTCTAACCATATCTGCAACTACACCTAACTCATCCTGAGCTAGGAGTTATGGCCGATTTAAGTTAACCAAAAACTCAATTTTAACTTACTTGCAATTTTCCAGATTTCCTTATACTTTCCAAAAATAACTATTTCCAGATTTTAAACTTCCTTCTAGTTCTTTCTAGTTGCGAGATGTTACAAGTTGCGTCTATTATTCATAAAGGTTGTCCTCAATAGACACAATCTTAGTTTTTACATTCCTGAAATTCTCAAGAACACAAGTAAAAACCACTCATATCAAGAAGTATTATCCTCAAGAGCAACATGACCTAATAGAGTTGCAAGATGCTTAGTTGTCTTAGGATTATATCTTCCGTTCTTATATTGTAAATCTATTCCTAATCTATAAAGGAATTAGATCGTTGTTTCGTTCGTCAAAAAGTCTAAGTTAGTTGAGTGTAACTGATTTAGTGGGCAGTGTTGTATCTGCTTAGTCAAATTCAAAATCATCTAGAGTTAAGTGGTTTAGTGGGCAGTGTGGTATCTGTTTAGTTAAAGTCTAAGTTATCTAGAGTTAGGTAGCTTAGTGGGCAGTGTTGTATTTGCTTAGTTGCTTTCTTTGTAGTAGAGGTACTACATAGAGGGGGAAAAGATTTAGAGGTAAATTCCTTGGTTGAAGCTGTTGTAATCTAAATTGTTGCTCCGTTTGAGTGAAATAGAGTTAGATTGAAAGCATGTGAGAACGGGTCGTGGTTTTCACCGCCCTTGAGCATAGGAGTTTCCACGTAAAATGCTTGTGTTGTTTTCTTTGCTATTTACACCTTTATTACTTTTATTACTGAGTCGAGGAACCTGGTCTGTTGACTAATAGTGGAAGCATATATCTTATCAATTGGTATCAGAGTAGGTGCTCTCGCTGGTTAACACCAACAGAGATTCCTGCAGAAAGATCGTTGCTCCATTGAATCTAGAATAAGGACAATCGTCAGCAAGACCACCTCGTTTCAATGGTCAGTTCTATAGCTGGTGGAAAACAAGGATGCATGACTTCTTAATGGCTGAAGACAGCGAACTATGGGATATCGTGCTTGATGAACCCTTCATCCCTACTAATGAAGTGAAGGATAGAGAAATCACAAGAGTTGTTCCCAAGACTCGTCAGCAGTATGATAAGGCGGACATAAAGAAGATCAAGAAAAGTTACAAAGCGAAGAAATTGATGGTGTGTGGTATAGGTGTTGAAGAGTGCAATTGCATTTCAGCGTGTGAATCTGCAAAATAAATCTGGGATTGTCTCAAGATGGATCATGAGGGCATGGAGCAGGTGAAGGAGTCAAAGGTAGACATGTTGACTACCCAATATGAGAAGTACTTCACAATGAAAGAAGGAGAAACTATTCATGAAATGCATACTAGATTCTCCTTTATAACCAATGAGCTACGCTGCTTGAGAGAGCCTATTCATCCTAGTAAACAGGTCAGGAAGATTCTTTGAATTCTTCCTAAGTATTGGGCTAGCAAAGTGGATGCCATTACTAAAGCGAAGGACCTGAAGGTGCTGACTATGGATGCCCTGATTGGGAATCTTCAAACACATGAAATGAATAGAAACCAAGAAACTTCAAAGAATGAGGTAAAGAAAGATAAGTCTCTAGTTCTTAGGGTTTCTTCGGGTGACACCTCCGGTGAAGGGGAGGATATGTCTTACCTCACTAGGAGATTCCAAAAAATTATGAGGAAGCATGGAGGTTTTCGAAAAGGAGGGAACTCTATCAGGGCTGCAAATGCAAGTGACATGTGTCATAAGTGTGGAAAGCTCGGACACTTCATGAGGGACTGTCCAATGCTTAAGATTGAAACCAAAGAGTACCAAAGGCCTGGAGGTGAGAAATACAGGAGAAGGGACCCGATCCCTGATAAGAGAGCAAGAAAAGTTGCAGCTGACTATGTGGTGAAGAAAGCTCTTGCTGTCTGGGGAGACTCCTCAAGTGAATCAGAAGAGTCAGAACATCTCAAAGACGCATCCATGCTTGCTGTTAAAGATGATGAAAACTTGTTTGATGGCATGTTCGCCTTCATGGCGAAATCTGACGATGAAGAAGATGAAGAAAAGGTAACTCTCTCTGACCTTAAACAAAACTTGAATGCTTACTTTGTTAGAAAGTTGAGAAATCTAGATGTTGTTTTGATTGACTCCATTATGGAGTTAACAACTGAAAAGGACTCTATGAACAATAGTCTAGATAGTGTACATGAAGAAAAGTTAGCATTGGTTGGTCATGTGTATGTTATCGAGGAACAATTGACTGTTCTGGAGACTGAAAATCTAGAACTCAAGGAGAAATTGAAGACGTTGAGTGAGAACTCTAGCAAAGGAAAGGGTGACACTAGCGGTTTGCAAATAGACCTAGAAGCCAGTCTATACACTGCTGAAACCACATTTGCACTATCCTTGGAAAGAAATGATCAGATGGAAAGGGACCTGGTCGGTCTCAAAGAAGAATTGAAAAAATCTCTGAGATGGACCAACTCCACCAAGCTGCTTTCTAACATTACTAGTAAAGGTAACTACAACAGGGGGGGTTTAGGAAGCTTAAACATCAGTCCTCCCTATAATCCCCATAGTAAGTATGTGTCTGTGTCAGACAATATGTCATGTCTTCACTATGGTCGCAATGGCCATCTGAAAAAAGACTGTCCAGCCTCGAAAGCTTCTCAAGAAAAAAATTTAGTTTACTCTAGACTGAAAGGTGCACATAACAAGGGAATTGCTCCTATTATTAAGTATTCTAACCTGAGAAAGACTAACTTGCCTCATTGGCTAAGAAGCACTCTCATTATGCCTCTATCTGCTTACTGGGAACTCAGACTAAAATGGGCTCCCAAGTCTAACAAATGATCTTTGTTGCAAGAGAGTGGAGAGAGTAGCAGTCAGTGTTGGTTCATGGATAGTGGATGTTCAAAGCATATGACCGAAAAGACTGAAAACTTCCTTTCGCTCAAGGCACTTCAAGATGGAGGTGTCTCTTTTGGTAATGGAAAGAAGGGGTATATTCTTGGAGTTGGTAGAATTGGCAAATCACTGAAACACTCTATTGAGAATGTCTACTATGTGAGTGGACTAAAATATAGTCTTCTCAGTGTATCTCAAATATGTGACAAAGGAAATGAAGTCAGATTTCTATCAGAAAAATGCATTGTTACCAACTTGTCAACCAATAAGGTGATCCTGACAGCCAGAAGGTGCAAGAATCCTCGACAAATAGCATGGTCTTGAAGGTTGTTTCTATTATTCATAAAGGTTATCCTCAATAGACACAACCTTAGTTTTTGCATTCCTGAAATTCTCGAGAACACAAGCAAAAACCACTCCTATCAAGAAGTATTAACCTCAAGAGCAATAGGGACCTGATAGAGCTGCAAGCTGCTCAGTTGTCTTAGGATTATTCCGTGCTTATATTGTAAATTTATTCCTAATATATAAAGGAATTAGATCGTTGTTTCGTTCGTCAAAAAGTCTAAGTCAATTGAGTGTAACTGATTAGTGGGCAATGTTGTATCTGCTTAGTCAAATTCAAAATCATCTAGAGTTAGGTGGTTTAGTGGGCAGTGTGGTATCTGCTTAGTTAAAGTTTAAGTTATCTAGAGTTAGGTAGCTTAGTGGTAAGTGTTGTATCTGCTTAGTTGCTTTCTTTGTAGTAGAGTTACTACATAGAAGGGGAAGGGATTTAGAGGTAAATTCCTAGGTTGCAGCTGCTGTAATCTAAATTGTTGCTCCGTTTGAGTGAAACGGAGTTGGATTGAAAGCATGTGAGGGCAGGTCGTGGTTTTCACCACCCTTGAGCAAGGGGTTTCCACGTAAACTGCTTGTGTTGTTTTCTTTGTTGTTTACGCCTTCATTACTGCTATTACTGAGTCGAGGGACCTGGTCCGTTGACTAATAGTGGACGCATATATCTTATCAGGAAATATACAAAAGTATGGATATGCTAGATATTATCATACAAATATCCTAATCATTATAAATATTGGTTGACACCACTAATGATATTTTCACGTAGATAGCAACTAATTGTAGTAGTACTTTAGGGCTTGAGTTTCTTTTGGTTAATGTATTACCTTTGTAACCTATAAATAGTATCTTTTCACACAATTGTAATTCACTTGATTACAAGGAATACACCATCAACACACTTTTATTCTTGAGCTCCAAGCTTTTCATATTTCACTAATTAGTCTTTGTTTTGTAGCATTCATTTACTATATCAATCTTGGATCCGAGTCTTAGAGTCATCGAACAACATTGGATTCAGTATACAAACGTTCAGCATCTGAGCTCTAACATTTTATACCACTTCTTTTACATACTTTATTATCTCTATTTCGTTTTTATTTACATTTATCAACATATTCAATTGCTCACAAACCGATACAAAGGAGTTAAACTAAGACTCATATATCCTTAATCTCGTACAGATTCAATCGTACCGTTTTCTTAATAAACATATATATATATATATATATATATATATATATATATATATATATATAATCCTAAAATTATCAAATGATTCTTAATAGCTTATTACTTGACTTAATGACATTGCAAACAATCCTTCTTTTATAATTAATAATAAATATATAGATGTAAGTTATGTTGGGAGAAACGAACTAGTCAAACTTAGTAGTATATACAAAATGAAATGAAACAAACGAAAGTGCTAGTTGGCATCTAGAAGGCATTGTAGATGTATATAATTTACTTATGCACGTTGTGTAACAACTAATTCTTAGACACCAAAAAATCATTAAAATATATACATATTCTATAAAATAAAATCATTTAAAGATCAGAAAAAAGGAACATATATACTAATTGTTTCATTAGTGGGAAGGCCTAGCTTGTAGCAACATTGAATTATGGAAGGTATTGAAATTAGTGATTCAAATAAATGGAAAAAGGATGAAGAAGAAGCATTGAAATGGGAAGATAATGATCATGATATTGTTCAAACTTATAATAATAATGTTATAAGAAGAGGAAGTGATGATGAAAGAATAATTAGTCTTAGCATGGAAGAGAAAAGGAGTTTGTTGGATAGGCTTATGAACATTCCTCAAGAAGAAGAAGACAATCACAACTTCTTGTTAAAGCTCAAACAACGCTTTCATAGGTATATAATCTTAATACATTTGATTGTTTAAATATATTTTTGACCACTTTTGATTTACGTTAAATATTAACTAAGTACTTTCTTATCTATTCTTTGTGTATCGTGCAATTTTTTGTGTTTGGTTTATTGAGATTTGAGGAGACTTTCCTGATATTTCTGATTAAATCTTCTTCTTGTTTTCGTAGCTCACATAAAATCAAGCAGCCATAGTTTGTAAATATTTGATGGAAATAAAAAATGTTTATATTTGACAATGTTATATAACTACATTGCTTAGGAATATGTTTAATAGATTATTTTGAATCCACCCCAAATATAAGGGACAATTTTTGGCATTTTAATTTCTCAAGGCTGATGCATCCACTCTAAATCCCCCACATGATATTTAATTTTATCTTCTAGCTCTTATTATTTAGAAGATTGTAACATTCTCAAGATTATGTGTGATAAAATTTTGATGAATTTAACCAAGATTTTTTTTATTTTTTTTTTGTGAATGAATATTTGATCTTGTAAGTTTTAGTATATAGCTAGATTATGAAGTGAATTAATAAGGTTTTTTTTAATGGTTTGTATCTTAAATTGAGTTAGGGTTGGGATTGAATTTCCGAAAATCGAAGTTCGTTTCGAACATTTAAATGTAGAAGCAGAAGCGTATGCGGGGACAAGAGCATTGCCTACAATGTTCAACTTCACAATCAATATGATTGAGGTAATTCACCTTAATTAATTAATCAACATCTTAATTATGCAAACAGATTAAAAAGGAAAAAAACAATTTCTAGGTGGTAATAATCTTTAAATCATCTCTCTAATTTTAATTTTGGATCTAACTATTATATTCTCTACTTGTTGACTTTGCTTAAACTAAAACTAATCTAACCTCTATCTTTAAATTTGTAGGGTGCCTTGAATTATTTCCATGTTCTTCCAAAAAGAAAAAAGTCATTTTCAATTCTGAATGATGTTAGTGGAATCATCAAGCCTGGAAGGTGAGAGTTGATAATTTATCTTCTTTTTTTCTTTCCCAAATGATAATTAGTAAAATGTCAACAATTTGATACCGACACCGGATAGGAAGTCGCCTTTCGAGTCCCTCTGGGCTTTGAGCAGAGGCGAACGCAAGATTTGAAAAATTCGGGTGCACCAATATTAAGCTAAAAAAAGCTTTAAAAAAAGGTTCTACTTGGGATTGAAACCCTAGTCATTTGGGTGGATCTATTAGCTTGTACCACTGGTACAAAACACCATTTCAGATTTTTTATGGAGGCACTATTAATTATATTTAGTTTGTGTCAGTTTGTTAAGATAGATATACATATTTTTTTCGAAGTTAATGGGTGCACGTGCACCCCCACAATACCATGTGGGTCCGCCTCTGCCTCTGAGTACAAGTCGCCTTTGTTAAGAAATGGTTTACTCCAATGTGGAACTTTTCATCGAGAATCAAAATTTTTTGAAGCTTCAATGATAGTACGGAAATCGGATGGTCAATAATATTGTTTGGTTTTGCAGAATGACACTACTTTTAGGGCCGCCAGGTTGCGGCAAGACAACGTTGCTACTAGCTTTAGCTGGAAAGCTAAATTCAGATGTTAAGGTGAGCTATGAAACTTATATTATAATTCTTTTGTATACATATTAATTAAATAAACTCCAAGGGTTATAAACTATATACTAAACATTTAATATTTAAGGGGAAATTAAAGTACTCTTTTTTGAAAAAAATTAGACTTGGCAACATTAATATTTTATGTGATTTATGATATTTATAAATTTAACTCCCTTATTAATTAACATTCCTATATAAAAAAAAAATATTTCTCACAAACATCCACCTTTCCTTCACTATCTGCACGATGATTTCTGCCAGCTTAGCCCAAGTTATGAGATATGGTAGAATACTATCTCAAGTCAAAGCCAAAACAATCATTAAAAATTTAAAATAAAGTGACATATTATTTTTCAATCTTCTTCAAATTCTATAGATTATGATAATGATGAGGAAAATCATACTTCCACAACAGCTTCCATCAACTTTGATTTATTATTTCCACATGGTTCACATTAGAGTACAAAAAAATGTTACCATGATGAAATCAGAAGATCATGAGTTCGAGTCATCAAGGGAGTAAAAAGGGTGGGAGCTCTTAAAAGGAAAAAAAAAAAAACTAACCGGACGTCTACTATCCTTTTTTTCTCAATTTTTTTTTGTTATACATGAGGAGGGGAGGGGGAGAAATAGGGAGAGGATAACAAAGTGAGAAATCAAATTCTTACCGATAAGATGAGAGTTTAGATAGATAATCAAATAAACTACTAGCATTCCGAGTCATTTGTCTTAGGCAGCCACCACACGTTTTTAAGAGCAATAACTTAAAGTCAAATTATATTTCACTTTTAATTTTTTTCAGTATATATTGGTGTGTGTTTTATTATGATTAAACTACAACGTTACTTTTGCATAAAAGTAAAATTTATAAATCTCTAGTTTGAATCCCAACTATTGGTATAAGCCCATTTCCTCCCTCCAATCTTGGTGTACATTAGTGATTGCATTGTATATTCTTATTCAAGAGTTGTATCATTTGATGATGCCATGTGAATTTCTAGAAATATATGAACTGTATTACTAATCCTATAACGAAAATTTCGTAAGGGGATGAAGAAGACTATAATTAGACAAAGGATCTTCTTTTTAAAAATATTCGATTCAGAACTCTTACATCAAGGTCCAATGTTGAAATAATTTTGAAAGATTTCCCCTAATTTTATCCCATCTCAACAAATTGGGAAAAAAAAAACTTTACTAGCATTATTAGCATCGATTAAGACAAAATTTTCTTCATCTACACTTTATTATCTTTACTAACCTATGCTTTATGCTCTTCTTTTTTCTTGAAAAACAAATTATTATTAGGTTTCTGGGAAAGTAAGTTATAATGGGAATGGAATGGATGAATTTGTACCAGAAAGAACATGTGCATATATAAGTCAAGATGATGTTCATCTAGCAAATCTAACTGTGAGGGAGACTCTTGAATTTTCAGCTAGATGTCAAGGAGTTGGACCTCGTTACGGTTAGTATTTAAGCGAATACAATGTTTTTTTTATATGCATATATATTGGTTTTATTACGAGACAGCTGATGATGTTCATATCGATCTATTTGTGATTAAACTTCCTCCATTTTTCTTGTAGAAACAAGATATAAATAGTCAAAATAAATCAAATTGATCTTTTTTCTTAAGAGGATTATCTATAATCACTAACTATAAATTTTACATTAAATAAATTTTTCTTTTAGTTTTTTCCAACTTTTATTTTTTTTATGACAAGGGAAACCCGTAGCCACTACCCTTTGGGTGCGCACAAGTTAAAACCCCCTCTCCTATGCAATAGCTCGCAAACCACATAGGAGAGGTAACCCGCACTAAGCATGCCTGGTGCGACGAGCTTGACCCAAAAAGTTTTTTCCAACTATTTAGGATTTTTGAGTTAGATGATACTAAAATATTTTGAATACTAATCTTTACTTAAATAATTACACTTCAAAACAAAATGAGTTTGTATATACTTTTAATTCTATTTTTGTTGAGAATATTATAAACTAATAAAAGTTTCTCTCACACTTCAACATGGTAGCAGAGCAGGTAGAGGTTTGGGATCGAATCTCATCGTCATCCAAATTAAAAAAGAATTTTTACGTGCTTGGCGCATGAAAAAGAATAGGCCCACACGTGTAAATTTTATACAAGCTTGATTTAGTGTCTTTTTCTAATGTTTTGTTTTGATTTTGATTGAACTCGTTGTTGTGTTCATCTGATTAACAGTATAGGCTAAGTAAAGAGGTCATAAATCATAATGTTTCTGTCTATTCAGTAGTTTAATAATATGATGCAGAGATGTTGGAAGAGTTGTTAAAGAGAGAAAAGGAAGCAAATATAAACCCAGATCCTGATATTGACATGTTTATGAAGGTATGAAGATTAACATTCAGTTTCTGGTATGAAAGGGAATTTTAATAGCTTACCTGTTTTTGTCAAAATGATTTGTTTTCCAGGCAGCATCAGTTCAAGGGAAAGAACCAAATATAATAACAGATTATACACTCAAGGTAATCCTAACTTCATTACACTCACTAGTGCCTAAACAAGTCTATTTCTTGCAAGCATTTATCGCCTATTAACTCTTAATTAACAGATATTGGGTCTTGAGATATGTGCTGAGACACTAGTTGGTGATGAAATGGTACGAGGAATTTCTGGTGGACAGCTAAAGAGACTCACCACAGGTACTCATGTCATTTCGATACAATTCAACACCTTTGACTATCATACTGTTCATATATGGTTAAAACTATTTTGTTATGTATATATAGTTGATGTTGAACATCTTTTGGTCTCTTCGTGTGTCTACTTTCCGTATTTCTAACTCCCTTAGTGAAAATCCTGGCTAGAAAGTAGTCTATCTTGCTTTAACAACAATATCATTTTAAGCTATTAAATTTGCATTCAGAGGAAATGTTTGATTTTCTTCATTTTATCGTCAATTGTTGTTGTTGAAGTCTCTCTTCTTCTTGTCACCCTGATTCAGGAGAGATGATGGTTGGACCAGCAAGAGCTCTATTTATGGATGAAATATCAACTGGATTAGACAGTTCAACAACCTTCCAAATCGTCAAATCCATTAGACAATCCATCCACATTCTTAAGGGAACTGCTCTTATCTCCCTTCTGCAGCCTGCACCAGAAACTTATGGCCTTTTTGATGACGTGATTCTTTTGGCGGATGGGCGAATTGTGTATCAAGGTCCACGTGAACATGTTCTTGAATTCTTTGAGTATGTGGGGTTTAAATGTCCTCGGAGAAAGGGAGTAGCTGATTTCTTGCAAGAAGTAAATCTCATTCTTCATTACTATTTTCTACTTACATTAAAACCATAGTATCGACTGAACCATTAAATTTCCCTACGTAGGTGACCTCTAGGAAAGATCAGGAGCAATACTGGGCAAGGACAGATGAGCCATACAAATTTGTTTCATCCAGGGAGTTCTTTGAAGCATTTCAGTCCTTCCATGTCGGACGCGAACTTGCAAATGACCTTTCTGTTCCTTTTGACAAGGCCAACAAGAATCCTGATGCTCTAACCACCAACAAGTATGGCGTTAAAAAGAGGGATCTTTTGAAAGCTTGCATGTCAAGAGAAATCCTTCTCATGAAGAGGAATATATTTGTCTACTTGTTCAAGATAATACAAGTGAGTCGGCCAGCAAGTTTTATCTTGTCTGTTTGTTCCATGTTTATACAAAATATCCTGATGGAGTTGTAGCACCATTCTAGTTTATGTTCTATGTATTGCAATAGTCCAGAGCAAACATATAGGTTTTGCGGACGCATTTGAAACAACTATTTATATACAATTATTTGTATCATTACACTTGTAATTATTCTTAGTTTCTTGGTGAAAACTAAGAGTAAGACTTTGGTAATTTCAGCATCTGTTATTGGCTTCTATAACAATGACACTGTTCCTGCGAATCAAGATGCCGAAGGAGACACAGACAGATGGATTCATCTTCATGGGTGCATTGTTCTTTACAGTAATTGCAGCTATGTTCAATGGGTGCTCAGAGGTTCCTTTCACTATCTTGAAGCTTCCGGTCTTCTTCAAGCAGCACAACCTTCTCTTCTTTCCTGTATGGGCTTATACTTTGCCTGCATGGATAGTCAAGATCCCAATCTCAATTATCGAGTCTTCCATTTGGGTTTCTATCACATACTATGCAATAGGATTTGATCCAAACATTGTAAGGTAAGTAAATCAACACTAGTATCAGTTTAGCTTCTGTAACATTGGATCTCAAGGATTTGGATCCTTGATTTTTAATGCTTATTCTGTAACTTTGAAAGCGTACTTGCAGAGACTTTTCGAAGTTGAACAAAATTTGTGTTTTCACTTACATGTTCTCGCAATGAGAATATTTATATCTTTAGTTAGGATTTTGATATTCACAATCTGAATCTATTGCATATACATTTTCCTTATTTTTCTTTGTTAAACTGATTGTGGAACGAAAGGATTACCGTGGCAGGTTTTCCAAGCAGTTATTTCTAGTGATATGTGTTGACCAGATGGCTTCTGGATTATTTCGCTTCATGGCAGCTGTTGGAAGGAAAATGATAATCGCAAACACATTGGGATCGCTTGCATTACTTCTTGTTCTTGTAATGGGTGGATTCATAATGGATCGAGGTGAGAATATCTTTCTCAGCTATCATGTCAAAAAAGATCACAGTAGCTTAATAGTAACTGAAGGTAGAATTTTGTGACACCTACGCGAACTATGATAATATCTAACAGAACAATGATAACGTAACGACTAATACATTTTCCATATCTTTTATTAGAGCTTTATTAGTCTCTGAAGTTGAGGGTAGTTTGATCCATATTTTCTGATTCAGGTTGCTAAGCATGGAGACAGGGAGTACATTTTTGCATTCGGTAAAAGTGCTGATAATTGTGCTATTTGTTTGCAGATGATGTGAAAAAATGGTGGTTATGGGGTTACTGGTGCTCTCCGATGATGTACGCACAGAACGCCATCACTGTAAATGAGTTTCTCGGCAATAGCTGGAGTAATGTAAGCAATCCTTCTCTTGCTTTGAAATTCCATACACAAAGTTCATTTCATCTGAACTAGTACTCCTATTGCAGAATGTTCCTGGCTCAACAGATACACTAGGAGTTGTAGTGCTAAAGTCTCGGGCAATGTTTCCTGATGCACACTGGTACTGGATTGGAGTAGGCGCAGTGCTAGGATACGTTGTATTTTTCAATTTTATGGCTACGTTGGCCTTAACTTACCTCAAGCGTATGTGTTATTTGTCTGACTTGAGTTGCAATCACTTCCATCTATCAACTTCTAACATGCGTCTGAAAAACTGAAATTAATATACTGTATGCAGCATTTGGAAAATCTGGTGCAGTTTTGCCTGATGAAAAAGTTGTCGAAAGGAACACAAAGATACGGAATATAGACACAAAGTCATCAACAGGAGGTACTTCTTGTCTACATGATTCAAAATTACGTCTTAACATTGAGTTCATCAGCAAGATGGATTACAACGTTTGCTATAACGATGATAAGTTTATAGTTTGTCAATCTTATACAAACTAAAGCCACATAGTATGCATGAAACGGGAAAATATCGTCTAAGGTTGTTAGAAAATGTTTAGACACCTAAAATCTATAAAATGGTTTATGGTTTAGTTTACTCTTAAACAAAAAAATAACATAGAAATACCCAGGATGCTTCATATAAAACAGCTACTTGAATCATGCAGAAATGAAAAATGAGGGCAAAAGAAATGCACCTATTCGAGAAACCAAGTCAATCAAGAAGGGAGGGATGATTTTACCATTTCAACCTCTTTCACTAGTTTTTGATGATATCAGATATGCAGTCGATGTGCCTCAGGTACATAAAAAAGTGTTCCCTTTGTATTTTTGCATATTACATTTGGAATTATCCTTATTTAGTTTTCATGGAGAGATCACCAAACTGCTCCAAGTATAATTTTGCTTTTAAAGAGATGAAATGTTAACTCTTCCAAAACGTTGAAACTCTCCACGCTATTCAAATGCTTTCTGTTTTTGAATATATTTGTTGCTTGCAAGAAAATGAGCATTCTCTTAAAAGAGCTAATTTGATAATTTATGCTAAAAAGTGATGTCCTATGAGTAATGAGACTAGCTGCTAATTAATTATCGGATGGACAATTTTATTAAAATAAACATATCTATATCTAGGATGTGGTGGAAATAGTCACATTACATTTTTGCTTATAGCATAAATTTAAGTAAAAAGGAAAGCTTCTGTGAAGTACTTGAAACCGTTGCAGTCCTTTTGGATCTATACATACTCAAGATACGTTACTCTCGTAGGATATAAAACCTCAAGGTGTTTTGGAGGCCCAGTTAGAGCTTTTGAAGGGAATTAGTGGTGCTTTCCGTCCAGGAGTCCTTACAGCTCTAATGGGTATTAGTGGAGCTGGAAAAACCACTTTGATGGATGTTTTGGCTGGTAGAAAGACACATGGATATATAGAAGGAAGCATAACTATATCAGGATATCCGAAGAAGCAAGAAACATTTGCACGAATTGCAGGATATTGTGAACAAACAGATATTCATTCTCCTAACCTTACAGTACATGAATCATTGCAATTTTCAGCATGGCTTCGATTGCCTCAAGAAGTTGACAGCGCAACTAGAAAGGTATTATTTTGTTATGTCAGACTTCATTTTAGGATAAATGTATTCTTTTATTTTCATCTCACTGAAAGGTGCATTCTTACATGTTCTAGTTTTTCCAACCTTCCATTATATTCTTTTGAAAATGGCATATTGTTGTGACTTTGCAGCACTTTGCCTCAATTATAAAACTTCAATCTTTTATTAGGAAAGGTGAAAATGAAAAGCCACGGAACTCTCACTACCATTCATTAAAAATGCAACTTTGATACTTAGCATATATTTAGCTTACATGTCAAAAATCTTCTTAATTTCGTAAACTCCGCGTCTAGTCATGCATCTTCACATAAAATGAGATGGAGGAAGTATTGCTTATTGTATTCTCTAGAATAGAAGAGATCATACACAGATAATCAGCTTACAGAAACGCCTATTATTATTTATTTTTGAAGGACAACAGAAGTGTTTGCAATATTTAGGCTAGGTGATAACATATCAAAATGAAATGTATCCAGATGTTCATTGAAGAGGTGATGGATCTTGTGGAACTAACCCCACTGAAGGAAGCACTTGTTGGATTACCCAGTGGGAGTGGTCTTTCGGTTGAGCAGCGCAAGCGACTTACTATAGCTGTTGAGCTTGTTGCCAATCCATCTATAATATTCATGGATGAACCAACCTCAGGCCTCGATGCTAGAGCCGCTGCAATTGTCATGAGAACAGTTAGAAACACAGTTGATACTGGCCGAACAGTCGTATGTACCATCCACCAACCCAGCATTGACATCTTTGATGCATTTGACGAGGTAACCATTCCGTCTTAGCTTGTTTCTTTTTTCTGTCAAGCTCTGTAGCTAATACAAAACTGCTGTTAAATAAGAATATAATTCCAATAACAAATAAAATTACCTTGTGGATCAAAGTAGATTTGCTTAATATAACTAAGCAGTTTATCTTACAAACACTTGACATATCTGTTTCCATCGTACTTGACTTGTAAAATTGTTTCTGCACAGTTGGTGCTTCTAAAACAAGGAGGTGAAGAAATCTATGTTGGTCCATTAGGCCACCATTCGTCCAAGTTAATCAAATACTTTGAGGTATAGTACTGATAACAAGTTGTTGACGTCCTTGCTTGGTTAGATTTTATCCCATCTCGCAATGTTTATGTATGATTTGGCCACTTTTTCCTTTTCCAAGGGAATAAACGGAGTACCTAAAATCAAGGATGGTTATAATCCTGCCACTTGGGTGTTAGAGATCACATCAAAAGCACAAGAAGCTGCCCTTGGCGTTAATTTTGCAGTACTATATAAAAGCTCAGAACTATACAGGTATTCTTTGATAACCAAACAGAAATCCCTCAACTATGCCTAAATCTCAAACTAGTTGGAGCTAGTAGCTATGTGAATCTGTTCCTCTCTATTTGGACCCATTTCATTTATACTGGTACCGCATAAATGAATCCCCGGCTGTTTTTATGACTAATTTTGCATTGCTTAAATTCCTTCTTGTCATGCCACTAGAACTCTCAGCACCATGTATTGATATATCAGCTCTGCACACTTTATATGTAAATCCGAATACAATATAAGCATGTTTGTTCTTTCAACGCTACAAGGATTAAAATTACCGGATCCTATGTTAACATATAAGTTTTGCACAAAAGAGTTTAGCTTAGGCAAAAAAGATTCCACTTGTAGTCAAAGTGCTACATTTCCCTTTACTTATGAGCAGAGTTATTTTCAACAAGTTTTGAAATGGGATGGTACTAAACTGACGAATCCTTACTGTGTTGACGAATATTCAGAAACAATAAATCTTTGATCAGAGAAGCAAGTATATCAACCCCAGGTTCAAAAGAATTGAATTTTTCGACTAAGTACTCGCGATCTTTCTTCAACCAATGCATAGCTTGCCTTTGGAAACAGCATTGGTCCTATTGGAGAAATCCATCATACACTGCTGTGAGAATTCTTTTTACGTCGTTTACTGCCCTCATGTTTGGAACAGTTTTCTGGGATCTTGGCTCTAGAAGGTAACCAATTTTGTTGCTTTATCCACAAAAAGAAGAAGTCGAAATTTGATTCCTGAAATAATGTTAGTGTGGAATATCAGGAGAAGGAAGCAAGATCTTTTTAATGCTGCAGGTTCCATGTATGCATCTGTTCTATTTCTCGGTATACAAAATGCTTCCGTAGCACAGCCAGTTGTTTCCATTGAGAGAACAGTCTTCTATAGAGAAAGAGCTGCTGGCATGTATTCAGCTTTTCCATATGCTTTTGGTCAGGTAACTAAGCACTGGATATAGGTATACACGACCAATGCCTTGCGTGATTGGATCTCCTTCTTATAAGTTTATTGTTATTTTGCAGATTGTGATTGAGCTTCCTTACATTTTAGTTCAAACAGTTGTGTTTGGCGTGATAGCGTATGGCATGATAGGATTTGAATGGACAATAGCCAAGTTCTTTTGGTATCAATTCTTCATGTTTTTCACCTTGTTATACTTCACACTTTATGGGATGATGACAGTAGCTGTTACTCCAAACCTGAGTGTTGCTGGAATAATATCAAATTTCTTTTACGCAATGTGGAACCTCTTCTCCGGTTTTGTTGTTCCCAAAACAGTAAGTTCTTCCTTCAACACATCACCGATGATCAACAATTATACCTAATTTCACTTATTCTCATTTCTAGCTCCTTTCTCTTGCAGAGGATTCCACTGTGGTGGAGATGGTACTATTATATATGTCCTGTCTCATGGACATTGTATGGATTAGTTGCTTCTCAGTTCGGGGACTTAACGGATGAACTTGAGGAAAATTTAACACTCGAACAATTCGTGAAGATTTATTTTGGATTCGAGAGTGATTTTGTGCCATACGTTGCCATCATTGTCATCGCATTTTGTATCCTCTTCGCCTTCATTTTTGCCTTCTCGATCAAGGCTTTTAACTTCCAGAGAAAATAAACATGTCATTTTCAGCTTAATTTACAGGAAAGAGGCTTCAACCAATGGCCTAATGCTTCTCTCCTTCAAACGTCAGATGGACAATACATTTCTCAACTATACTCAACTCTTGTACCTTATACAAAACTAGATGAAGGATTGTCCATGCTGATTAATTACAATAATCATTGTTTTAGTGTATTGTTTCAACTAATTTGTAAGGAGCATTCTTGTTTCTTTAATTACTTCTCCGTATTTTAAGATAGAATTTTTATATGAGCTTCTCTCCTTACAGTCAGTGACTTTTACTCCACATTGAGAGTTAGAAAGCGTCAGTTCTTGTAACGAGGCTTAGGCCCACGGGGTAGGGCACGGCCCCCCAATTCTCAACCCCGACCTACTCAAGAGGTTTTTTACCCACATTTGAAAAAACTAGGGATACTATCAGAGATCTCCCCTCAAATTTTGCTCAATAACACTAACCTCCCTCATGATTTACAATATTATGCTTAGCTCCCTTATTTCGATTTATTTTGTAACAATTCTTTGTTTTATTTAATATTAAATGTAGAAAAATCGTGATATGACTAATTTTCCCTTACCAATTTACTTTTCCATTCAGTCATTTGTATAAATATCGTTTATTACTTTTTTTATTTTCTTATTTATTAAATTGATAAATAAGAAATCAAACCAACATAATCGGTTTTTAAATTCTCAAAATCAAACTAAACCAAATATAATATACATTTATCGGTTTGGTTGTTATCGGTTTCCGTTCGGTTCGTTTATTTGGTTATTTACCATACACAAAAATAAAAAAAACAGTTCATTCAAAACAGGAAAAAAGTGACGAACAATCCATTCAAAATAAAAAATAATTAAGACGGTTGATATTACAGAACTTTCGATCACAAAATTTACTATGAATAAAGCTTCAAAATTCACCATTTTGTCTTAGAAGGAAGAGACACTGACATTACTAATCCTACCAAGAATTGTTTTAGACACTCATATACATGAAATCAATAAGATAAATGTTTTCATTTCGAATATTTTTGCTTTCATAAATAGATAAATAATTTTGATAAAAACATGTATAAGATCTTTAAAATTGGTTATATAAATAATATATTATGTATGTATAATAATAAAATATATGTATATAATTTGTCGGTTCAATTCAGTTATTTCTTCGGTTATCTGAAACAAAATCAAAATCAAACCAAACACTATCGATTTTTAAAATTCGAAAACCAAATCAAATTCAAATAAAATCGATTTATTTAATCAGTTTTGTTTAGTTTTTCGGTATGGATCAATTTTTATCCAAACCGTGAACACCTCTATGTGTCATGTGTTTTCATAATATTTATGAGAATATTTTACTTTAAGCTAATTATTGGTGAAGGATATTAGTGAGGGTAAAGTTGTCATATTTTAATTTTTTTAATATTAATAATAAATAAAAGAAAAAATTGTTACAAAAAAAAGGTCAAAACAAGGGAAGTAAGAGCAAAACCTGAGGGGAGGTCTCTTAAATTATCCCATGATTGTAAGGATAACTTTTGAAAATTAAAACTAATATTCAACTATTCTACTATATATGAGAGGCTAGAGCAAACAATTTTCAGACAACTGTCACGACCCAAAAACCAGGATCATGATGGCACCTATTAAATTTCACCGGTGTAAGCCAACTCATAGCCTAGAACCAACAATAATGGGTGTTGACACCCAATTTTGACCCTCTTCGATAATTAATTTCCAAACTTCTTAAATTTTCAAATGATTTAGAACAATTAGCTTTACGAAATCCAAATATTTTTCTAGGTTAGTTTAAGTAATTTTAGTCGATTTTATAGTATTTTATAATTATATGTGAAATTAGCGTTTCTTAAATATTCGAAAGTCGTCTCAAAAAGATTTTGTTTTAATTAAATCTTCAATTGAGTTAATTGGGTTTAAAGTATATTTATAATTTTAAGTCATTTAGCTTATTAGTTTAATCATCTTCTCTCTTTTGTTATTTAACTTTGCATGTTAGTGTGTTTATCTAATTTTAAGGTTTTCCTAATCAATGCCCCAAAAGATAGCCATTTTGAATTAACCATTAAAAAATTAAGTGATTTTTTTACTTTCTCTATTTGTTCAAGTAGACGTATTTTCTTAAAAACTGTTAAGCCAAATAGTTAATTACCGGATAACCTCATGTTAGCGGGCATTTCGGGCGCTTTCAAACCCTTCCCGAAATGCTAATATAAACCCCGAACCCCCTTTTAATATTTTTCATTAGATTTCTGTTTTAGTCTTTTGGAAAATTAGTTTTCTTGATTTTTCTTTAAAAATTAAGTGGCGACTCTTAAAAACCCATCGTTTTCTCTCTTTTTAAATAAAACAGAATGACGACTCTGCTAGGGAATTGAATGGGTTCTAACCTTAAAATTAACTTATTTGGCTATTTGTTTAAATTGCTTGATTGTTCCAATTCTTGTATATTATAAATTGTTGCATTTCATGGCATCTGATTCCGCCAAACGACAAATAGATTGCATTAGGAAAAAAGGCGGTTACGTGGCTTTCCACGGCTGTCCTTCAGAAAAACACCTTTGAATTCTTTTGAAGTGATAAATGAATAGTTGGCTTGTGGTCATCCAACGTTGTTTATTATACTTCACACCGTAGTTTGTCCAACTCGGGTAACCAGGTCTTGTCTAAACCAACTCTTAGTCAACTAGCGTAGAGCGAAACCAAATCCCTTTTAGCGCATTGAACTAAGATGAATCAACACCCAAGTCGTGTTGGGCCCATTAGAGAGACCACCTTGAGTCCAAAATGGCCCATGACCTAAACAGACGATCATACTTATGTGTTTAAATTTGAAGGATGTAAACGTTGTTGGGCAAATCATTGTCCCTCGGGGTTGAAAGTTTTTTTAAATTAGCTTACTTTAGTTAAAAATGAAGGTCTTCATGAGTTATCATTTGCATCCAAAAACGTGGACATCCGAAGATGACGAAAAGTTCAAAAAAGATGGATTTTCCATGGAGGCATATCTTAGGATTGTACCCCTGCGCGGGACCGATTATTTTGTATCCCTTTTCCCCTATTATGTAACCCCATTCAGTTTATTCATAAAGCTTGTATAAATTTAGGTTTTGGGGAAATGGAATGTTTCAAATGACGTATACATCTTTCAAATCGTTAGGCCTACCCTTATCAAAAAAGGGTCACATATATGTTTAGAACGCGCAATATTTGTTTATGTGTTATAACAGCTTTTGTGATTATGTTGCTTTATTTGGAGATGTTCTAGCCTACTCTTTTTGGAATTTTTTTAGAAACCCCTAATCACAAATATCAAGTCACTATCAAAAGTGCGTCCAAATATTTTTCGATTCTTAATTGTTTCTCAACAAAAATTGAACTTCATTTTTCACATCTTACTTCAGAAAAAAAAGGTTAACCCTTTATCCCAAATCGAAAAACTATTCAAGGGTCGAACTACGTAGGACCTAATTCTCCTCTGTAAGATACGTAGGCAGCCGTTCAAGGTGTGGTCCCCATTTTTGAGAATTTTTTTTTTCAACTCTTACAAAGAAATTAGAGGTACATATCAATCAAAAAATCAGAAGTACGACAATGAAAGATACAATTGACTTTGTCTCAACTCAAGTCGACTTTTTCTTATTCACCAAGCTCAAAATTGAATAGACAAATTCCGAAAATTTTTATAATGGATGAGGGATAGATATGATGTGGCAAACACAAGTTGTATGAGGCTCTTCTTAGAATTTGCCAAGTGGATTATTGGGTCCCATTTTCAGAAAAATGGGCCAAATCCATTTCTCTCTCTTCCTTTTTAACGTTTTCTCTTTGATTGAAATCTTCAATTTTTCAACATCTCTTCTTCTTCTTTTTAAAAAAAAATAATTTTATTTATAAAAAATGTGAAATTTAGTCTAATTCATCGTACTTTTAACATTTGATATTATTTTTCTTTCATGTATTGATTATTTAATTACTAAAAATTATTTGTCAACTAACAAATTAAATAATATTTTTATTTTTATTTTCATTACACTAATAATTAATTATTCTTAAAAATATAAACAAAATTTGTAAAATTGCAAAAACAATTCTGAAGGAGTAAATTAATAAAGCATCATTTTTATTTATAATTTCATAAAGAATCCATAAAAGACAAAATAAATAACTAATATGAAAAACGAAAGGGGTATAAATTATTATTTCTTTCTCTTTCAATAATTTCATATATACTTAAATTCATCAAATATTCACAAGAAAATATAATGGAAAGAGCATCAATAATTTTGACAAATAATTACATAAGTTTTTGTACTATCTTAATGTAACCCAAAATCGAATTTTTCCATAAACACTTAAATATATACCTACTCTTCCATCAATTTATATGATATGTTTTTATTCTTGAAATCAAGCAATATAAAATTTAATTAATATTTTAAAATATATTTTTATTTTTTATATTAACATAAGAACTACAACTTATAACGTTTGTTCATAACTAATCCTTCCCTCTAAGTTGCAATTCAACCAAAAATACTACAAGTTGCAATTCTTATCATGTTAGCATATGAAAAAAATACATTTTATAGCTTGAATTTCGAGAAAAAAATAATCGAATAAAATGATGGAAAGAGTAAAATGAAAAAAAAAAGAATTGATTAATGTAATTTAAATAACTATTTATGTTTATCCTAAAACTAAAACAATTAATTTTTTATGAGATTAAGTGCACACATCTTAGTTTAACTTTTTTAAGTACATAATTATTTGACTTCAAATTTAAATTAGTATCAATATATTTATCTCTATTTGATTTTTGACAAATGAGTATTATGAACTATAAAAAAAGGTAAGGAAAATAAATATTAATTTTAAGAAATAATGAAATGCTAATTTTAATATAGTATTATTTTTTTCTTTGATCTTGTTATTGTATTATTTTAAATTTATGTAATGAAATATATTAAAATTAAAAAATAATAATACCAAGTACTTCATATTAAAGAGGGGTAAATAGAAGGTGGGGTGGAGGAGTGAGAAGAGAAAGGGAGAGGTTGAAAAGACATGGGACCTACAAAATGTACTTTTTTCTATTAAAAAAATCCCTCATACAACTATTACATGGCATACCTCATTCACCATAAAAATTTTCGACAAATTTCTTTCTATTTAGTCATTTCTCTATATATGTGGGCTAGTTTATTTTCAAAGGAAGCAACTCTTATGTGTTTGTAGTCATGTGTGTGATATTTTGTATTATTTATCATCTACAAAGACTAATACGTTTATCTTTTGAGTTATTTTTCTTTGGCAGGTAAACAAAACTGATATGTGTTGAGAAAATGGATGAACATCCATACTTCACAAGGTCCAAAAACCCCAAAGATTCCTTCTTCGACCAATGTTTGTCAAAAGGCAAAGAAAAAATGGTTGAAAATGCTGAAAACACTTATTTGACCGAAATTGTTGTGAATGACTCTATCATTGTTGAACAAAACAAGTTGATTGCACAATTGTTCCAACATATTGCTGAAATGAGGGATGAAATGGATAAGACCCGAGATTTGACAAATCTGGCTATTGTTGCCAACACTCCTACTCTAGACAATGGAAGACCTCCACTTCATTTTGCTACTTCGGATCCAACATCCGAACATTTTCCAAACAATTCGTCCACCACTACGAATCCAAAGCCTCCCGTCACTGACTTAACCACCCCTAACCTATATCATGCTAGCTCCTCACACGAAAAGTTACCTACTCCTCAAAATCCAAATACCAACATTTTCTAGAATTTTCCTCCGATCCATTAAATCCCGACTCAAATTTTCCAAAACCCACCTACCACTCAACCCATACCTCTAAAAACCGCATTTCATCTTCCAATATCGCCTGAGTTGTACCCTTCCTTTACCACACATTTTGAACCCGATCATTATGACAAGATGGAGAAGGAGTGGAAGGTCATAAGAGGAAAGGCTGAGCAAAGCATCAGAGAGGAAGTTATGAATGAAATGAAGGACGTTCAATACACCCCAGACATTGTGGGATTGAATTATGAAGATTTGTGTCGTCATCAACATTTGGAGCTCCCAAGAGGTTTTAAAGTACCAAAATTTGACACTTTTAGTGGAGTTGAAAATCCTTTGACTCATTTGAGGGGTTATTGTGATCAACTTATTGGAGTTGGGAAAGATTAGACTTTGTTAATGCGACTCTTTAGTCGAAGTCTAAAAGGGGAAGCTTTGGAATGGTTTATTTCTAAAGAAATCAAGTAGTGGCCAAGTTGGAACGCTTTGGCTAAGGACTTCATTGAAAGGTTTGGTTACAATGTAGAATTCATCCCTGATCGATACTCTTTGGAGAGAATCAAACAGAATTCTACTGAAAGCTACCAAGAATATGCCTATCGTTGGAGAAGAGAGGCTGCAAAGGTTAGGCCTCCCATGACCGAGAAAGAAATTATTGAAGTCTTTGTGCGCATTCAAGAGCCGGAGTACTACAATAGGATGTTGCTCATTTTAGGAGGAAATTTCAGTGAGATAGTCAAAATTGGTGAAGCTATTGAAGACGGTCTCAAGACCGGAAAAATCATCTGAATGACTCCTCAAGATGAATCCTCGGGACCATTGAGGAGGAAGAGGGAAGATATTTCCTCTATCTCATTTGAATTGAGCCAAAAATCAAAGAGGCATGCCGGCCTCAATGTTCGAAAGTCTTTACAATCCAAAACCTACCCTTTAGCTCCACAAAATCCTCACCCCATCCAACCAAATTACCAAGCTCCACCACCAAATTATCCAAATTACCGAGCTCCATTGTCAAATTACCCAAATGTTCAATCAAGTTACCAAGACACTTTGCTAAACTATCCAAATGCCCATCCTAGCTAGCAAACACCACAATACCAAAGTTTCCAAACACTAGGACCCACTCGCCAAAATCTTCCAAGTTACCGCTAAGTACTCCATCTTCACAAAATAATTACAATCTTTCTTGTCAGGAGTTTTTGAAGAAACCTTTTCGAGTCTTTACTCCTTTGGTTGAAAGTTGAACCCAACTCTTTGAGATATTGAAAGTGGCTGGTCTGATACGAACAATTGATCTAAAAAAATGTCAATGTAAATTCCAGACTTTACAGGCCCGATCTTCATTGTGCTTACCATTCCGAAGGTACTGGACATACCACTGAGGATTGCATCAATTTGAAGCATAAAATTCAAGACTTGATTGATCAAAGAATTGTCACTCTTCAAAGTGTCACTTCCAATGCCAATGGTGGGGGATTCACTATTAATATGATTAACCTAAAGTCTCAAGCACCTCCCCGTCAAAATGCCCAAAATTATCGTCCAATTGCTCCGCCTCAACAGGTCCATTATGATCCTCCTCGTCCACGTTTTGAGAAGAAACAGCTCAAAAGTTTACTCTTCTTATTGGAAGTCAGACGAAGTTGTTTGAGCGATTGAGAGCGGTAGGTATTATTCATCCGGTCAAGCCCAAGCCAGTCGATACTAGCTCAAGATTTTACTGAGTCGATCGAAATTGTGCGTATCATTCCAACAGTGTTGGGCATGATACTGAAGACTGTATTAATTTGAAGCACATGATCCAGGACTTGATTGACCAGAAAGTGGTGAGGACCACTGCACCAAATGTCAACAGTAATCCTCTGCCGAACTATGGAGGCGCCACTATCAATATGATAGAGACGGAGAATGAGTGGTGCATGGTAAAGACGATAGTTTCAAATTGTCCTAACAACCTTGAGAAAGTTGTAGCTTCTCCGAGCATAAGTGAGAAACTCGATTTTACGATCATGACATCCCATCAAGCTTTTTCTTTAGTGTCAAGAGGGGTCAGAACAAGAAGGGGATAATCATGTTCCACCAAAGTCTTTGCCTCATTTATGCCAGTCCTTTCTGGTAGAAGAATATGCCAATGATGACGGTTTTGGAGAAGGAATTGGGGATCTTTTTTAAGAAGATGATCAAGACACCAAGCATACGAGATGTCGAGCCAATGGAGCAATTTCTTAATTGGACTTCCACTCCGCTCTTGATTCCTCACTCATCTTGATAGATAAAGATGAATTTTAGGCTATTTCTAAAATCGGTGGTAGTCCGAATACGGCCCAAAACCCATTTTTTATGTCATTTTAATTAATTAGGTTTTAATTTCCCTCGTAATGTTTTGAAAAAGGAAAAATGACTCATGGTCATAGCCAAAGTTCATATTTCCTTATTTTCAATGAAAGCCTCTTCTATTGCGAAAATTTATGTTTACTTACTTTAATTCTGCTATCTAACAGTCTTTGTTTTTGTTTCAGTAAAAAATAATTTTATAAACCTGTCAATATCATGTCATGTCACAAGTTGAATAAACAAAATGAGGTAGATGAAGATGAGTTTGAAGAGTATGACGAGGAGATCATGATATTCGAACACCTTGTCAAAGATTTGAAATAGTTCGAGACTCAGAGTAAATCAAATTTGGATGAGACAGAAACTATAAATCTAGGAAAGGATGACTGTGTCAAAGTAGTCAGAATTAGGGTCCATCTGAGAGAAGCTCGAAAAAAAGAACTCAACAGTTTACTTAGAGAATACATTGATGCATTTGTTTGATCACATGTCGTGGTTGAACATAGACATCCATCTCAAGTTTCCAATCAACGCAGATGCTATCAAGAGCTATGATATTTGAAGATTTAGAGTTTCTTTTATTTCTTTCCTTGTAATCGCATCTTTTATTTGTAATCGTCTTATGTTCTGTAGTTAGAAAAATCTTGTAATGAACTACGTTTGACCTGAATTCTCAAAAGTGAGATTCGTAGGCGGCCTATGTCGGCCTCGGTCACCCTTTATCCCTTTTAATGTTTTTCCTTTGCTTTGAACTACGTTCGACCTGAATTCTCAAGAATGAGATACGTAGGCGGCCTATGTCGGCCTCGGTCGATTCCTTAGTTTTTTTTCCTATTTCTGTTTATCTTTGATGGGGAACTACGTTTGACCTGATTCCTGCCTCAATGGGATACGTAGGCGCCACAATGGCTCGGTCGTATCTCTCGTAAGATTTCTATTTTTCTTTACAATAGAAACTGGGACAAAATTTTGAGAGGGACTCAAAAATTCTCAAGAAGAAGATCTCTCCAACAAGTCAAGACTGAAGTTACATTGAGAATTGTAACTGGGACATAATTTTTGAGAAAATCTCAAAAATTCCAGGATTCATTCATCACAGTTCCAGATACCCCAAGACTTCTAACTGGGCTTTAAGCATCACTAGAAGTTTGTAGTAAATTTCAAACGTTTCAAGCATGATCAGAAATTTAAGTCTAACATCAAATGATCTCTAAAGTTTACAGTGAACTTCAACAATCTCCGGCACCATGAAAGTTTAGAGTCAACTACAAAAATATTCAATTATAGTAGATTTTAGCAGGACCATGCCAGAGATTTTCAAAGCTTTAAGGATCTTTTGAATTCTCTGGAACAAGCTGTCGGACACGCCAAAATTTCGAACCAAGGGCGTTCATTAATCTTGACGTGACATGATACTTGGAATTGACCTTTTCAATTACAGCTTTTTGAAAACCTTTTTTTTTTAAAAAAAGTAAAAACAAAAACAAATTTTGCCTATATGTTTTAGTTATTTTTGCGTAAAAATGTTTTGTCTTATCTATCAAGAGGCGGGAGATAGGAGAAATCAACCAGAGATAACAAGACAAGGAGCAGACAACCAAAGAAATCGGCACATATCAGTTCATTTTTAAACTAACAATTTTTCTGTGGATGCAGGTCTATAAATTTGCCTCAAGATCAGCATATTCCTCCATTCAATGAATATGGAGAAGTCAAAAAGGAGAGGATCTCCCCAAAATTGATAATTTTTCTGTGAATGCAGGAAACGTTTTATGCTTCTTATGACAAAGAATTGAGAATATAAGTAGCACCATTTCATTCAAATTCTCATCAAGGCAAGGTCCATAATGAACATACAACTGTGTTCAGAGATGGAACAGATGAAAACCCCGAAGAAAGGCATTTTACTGTTTTCCATCAACTAAAGATACTGGAGGACGTTATCTGCATCATATTATAAGACATGATAATATTAATACCCGGAGAGTCATTTATGTCGTATTGTCGAATGAGATGATACCACTACTCTGAGGGTCATTTTTATTTGTATTGTCGATTGAGACGATATCGCTACCGAAAAGATACCCAGAAGATCAAGTTTGTGATTGACTCTACCTTTTGTAAGTGAATTTTGATTTAATGAATGCAATCTTGTCTTTTACTTAAATTATCATCAGTGATTAAACTCCACAAGCAAGGGTTGTGGAATCCATGATGAGTTGACCTAAAAAGGGTTTTTTATGGAATAAATAGTGTATTGTGATTGTATACCTTATTAACTCTTTTATATTGATCAATTTCTAATGGTTGCGAACATTAGAACCTACACTAGGTTTGACTTGTTTGAGTAAAAATATTGTAAAACCTAGGAAAATAGTTAATTTCGAGGATTCGAGAGTATAAACTCGTCAAATGGTTGATGTTGTAGTAAGATTAATCAACTCCTAGTAACTGTTATTTGAATTGAGTATACACTTTTAGTTCAAACGAATAAAAGTGATATTCATTTAATTCAGTTGAGAAACGATTAAATGTAGCATAAGTTTGATGAACTAGTATATTAGTAGTGCAAAGTGAAATTTTGTACCCAAATTCAATTGATCAGTCTTGTCACGACCCAGGAGTACCCCCTAGACTTAACACGACGTACAAGACTCCGAAAAGCCTCATACAAGCCTCTTAGCATATCATAACATAAGAAAATAGGAAATGGTGCAAAAATTTATAACTTTATCTATACAATCGAAGTCTTTTATAAAAACAAGCGGAAATCTATAACACTTTGGATAAATCTTTGGGGACGTAGCCCATACAAAAGTCTAAAACATAAAAGAAAGACTTAAATGACGTAATGGTCAAGCCCCCCGAATGAAAGAGGACTCACCAAACTTCTTCTTCTTGATCTACTATGATCCTTGCCACGAGGATAGAATTCAATATAGCCAAACCCTTCACTTTGTGAAAAATGTAGAAGAAAAATGGGTTAGTACAAAATGCACCAAGTATTATAGCCATGCATAAAAACCTTTGAAAACATGCTAAAAGGGACATATTATAGTTGAATGCATGCACTTTGCTAATTTAAGCCATCATTTTGAAGATAGTGTGAAAATACATGTCATAAGCGTAAAAGACATCATGAAGAGATATAGACTATACCATGGTAGACAACAATCACAACTAGTGAGCACAAGAAATACCATTAGGAACATATACATAGTCAATACAATCTAGTTTTAGCATGACATGAGAGAAACACTTCATGAGTCACCTCAAGGCAAGCTTATGCAATGCATAGCTAAGATCCCATACTCACACACATACTAAGCAAGTCACTTTAGATCCTCATTCATGTTTACCATCTTTTAATCTCACCATTAGCCTATTTCTCATAGACAAGGAAACATTCACTTTTAGTCAACCACACCAAGGAAAGCAACCCATGGCAACAATGCAAGTTAGCATACAACATTACAAGTAGCCTTAACATCAAATGGAATTACCATCTAGTCACAAGCACATTCACTACATGAATAATCATGACAAAAGAGGAACCTACCATAACTACTCTTAAAGCCTACTTGTGCAATGCATGGATGAAGTCTCATACCCCCACCCACACTACGTAGAACTTCTTGAATAGCTATAGTTCATCCTAGACTTGACCTTGTGGGAATTAGCCTTAACTGACATAGACCATGCTAGCTTAGTCATGGAATCCGGTGTCTATACCCCACACCGAAAAGGGGTTGTCCTACTTGCCTAAGGTAGAACTTAAACTATTAGCTTAGGTGGATCCACTAGCTAAAAGACATATGAGGGAACATAGTTTATGGGATAAGGGGATTGCTACTAGAAAACCCGACCTCTACTAACGCGAGGGCTTCCATCCCAAGAGATTATTCCTAGAAACCCGACCACTACTATCATGAGGGCTTCCATCTCATATCACTATCCACTCGGTGCTAAGCATAATTCCCATTGAGTTTATATTAAGTCTTGACTTAAATTGATAATTATGGAAGAATGTCTTGACACTCAATCCACAAACTCATGCTAAAACTCCTAGATTCAATAGGTGAGACTAGTCTTCAAACCTTAGAATCACTATATGTGACAAACCTTTCACATTGTATGATATTCATACCTAAATGTGTGCATGAGGATAATCATCCAATCAACACAACAATTAGATTATAGTATATTCACTTTACTCTCAAAGCAATCTAATTGTATACACACAAGTCTGATTCACATAGCTAATTCTCATGTTTTGCCCTTTAAGGACTATAGATCACATTCAACCAATCTACCAAGAATTACTACATTAGATATGGATGGTAACATGATTCAAATAACTAAACTACTATAAGTACAATTCCATAGTATTCATCTTATTACAATTCACCCACATCACAAAGTCACAAATTGGGGACATGGAGGTTCATGGATTCTTGGAGGAAATTCAACATCAAAATCATAGAAATTCTTCAATTAATACATAATTCAAGTAATCAATTTATTCTATTCAAGATTCTATAACATTCTACTAATATCAATCAATACCCACACTTTAAGATCCAATTTGAGAAATTAGGGTAATTCATGGATTCATGGGAAATTTTATTATAAAACCACCATAAAACAACAATTCAATCATAAAATAAGATAATTAAATCATAAAAATATTTTTAGAAAGAATCCATGACTTGGAGTGAAAACCCTAGCATTTAGGGAATTTCCTAGTTTGAATTGAGAGTTTGAGGACTTCATGGTTAAAAGCTAACCATGAATCAAAGACTACCATACCTTAGGTGAATAAATTCAACAAATTCGTGTGAGAAATCCTCCTTTTCAAGCCCTAACTTGATCTTCATCTTCTTCTTCTTTGGAGTTCTAGAGAGAAAATTTTGGAGAGGGTGGTTTTATTTTGATTTGGGTAGTTGGGATTTTAAGAAGTGTTTTAGTTAGTTAATCACTTAAAAAGTCTTATATGGTCTATTAAATCAATATAAAATAACTTCACACTTAACTAAATTAATTAGGAATTACCCAAACTACCCTAGCCTTGGCCGAACCTTGGACAGGTTGCAGGCACGACCCACGACCTAGGACCTAC
Organism: Solanum okadae; assembly: GCA_036553675.1. Classification (NCBI taxonomy): domain Eukaryota; kingdom Viridiplantae; phylum Streptophyta; class Magnoliopsida; order Solanales; family Solanaceae; genus Solanum; species Solanum okadae. The sequence goes on along the minus strand of CM071689.1, from coordinate 44,198,298 downwards.
GGTCCGTAGGTGGGTCTATTGGCCGTCCTGCAGGTTCGTAGGTCATGGCCTGCAGCTCACCAATTTGTCTCTTGACCCACGACACTCATCCACAGGGCGTGGGTCCACCTACTGGCCGTAGGTGCCATCCGTAGGTGGTCCTTTTTGGGCAGTTTTAGGGCAGCTTTGGGGTTAGGCTTTAGGGTCCTCCTCAAGGACATTTGGTTGGTCCTTAGGGAGTCATACCTTGATATTTAACCCCTAAACCCCTCACCCTAAGTACGGGAAACCATTTTACGACATTAATCCACACATCAAACTCTAAAACTCTCACGTAAGGCTCTAGTTTCACCTACTAGTTTTTCGGGTGTTACATTATCTCCCCCTTGGGAACATTCGTCCTCGAATGACGATCTAGGCACCTCACAGAATTAAAGACTTAAGACTTGCAGCCCATCATGCATGAAAAATATAAATAATGCTTCATTTAAAGGAGGAAACATCAACTCCATCTCAAAACATAATCAATGCAATACAAGAGAGTAGGAACTAGATCTAATAACCCAATATGCACGAAACTCAATATTTCTCATATTCATAGGAGGAACTACTTTCTCCAACTAAAATAATGCTCAACACAACATCATGGAGCCAATATGCAATTACTCTCAAAATCATACTTAACCATGTTCACCAACACATGTAGTGAAGTCAAATAGGCAACTTATACTAAATGCACAACAACATGAGGAACTTCAATCATAAAAACTTATTTTCATACTAAACACGGACTTCATCAAGTACATGCATAATACAAGGAAATTATGGAACACATACAACATCCAAGACTCCACAATTATGTAACAAGTCAAGGGAAACATATCATCTCAAGCTAAATGAGAAATAGAAGGAAAGATAATGATATCGGGACATCTCATTGGCCCTTGGCCTCCCAAGTAGCACCCTCACCTACAACCCTCACACAAAGACCACTCCTTCACACTTTCATGAAAGGAACTTCTTCATCTTTCTATTTCTTAACTTTCTGGTCTAAGACCTCTACCGGTACTTCTAAATTAGAAAGGTTCTCGTTTAAGCACTCTATCTCACAAGCAACCTTACCAACACCACTTAAGATCTCATATGAGCCTACCAACCCGGGACTAAACTTTTCAAACTCTTTACACCTCTCAAGGTGAAAATTTCAAGCCAATCCAAATCATGAACATCAAGAACACCTAACCACTTTGCCATCTAAGCACATTATCTCCCGCTTGGGAGTAAGCCTATACAAACTTTTCTAAGCACCATTTCTCTCAACTCTAAGGTCGGCCCAAGTTATCACTAATCCTTCACATCCATCACACAAGGTGATTCTAAACCATGGATAATTACACTTCTACCCTCTTTTAAAGGAGTCTACTCACTCAACATTTCTAGGCATCTCTTAAACACCCTATTCATCAAATCCTCTAACACACCCTAAAACTCATCATGACTAAGTCGGGTTCTACCAACAAACACACCTAACCATAATGAAACCTATTTACACCCAAGACAACATCAAAGGCTATCAAGTCATAAAACACAAGCAACACCAGAATCTAAATAAGCATAAAACACATTTGGAGGACACTCTTGTTCTTCTCTAGCTTGGAGAGCAAAGGACCTAGTTTGCTTTGGAGCACTAGCACTTGAACCACTAGGACCGGATAAAGGGTAGGGTTGATACCTATGACGACTACCCCCTTCATTTTTAGCAACCAAAGGTCAATGCCTTATCTTGTGGCCCGACTCACCACAACCGAAGCAAATATTAGAACCCGCTAAGCATTTACCCACATGTCTCTTATCACACCTAGAACAAAGAGGCCATAAGGACTCACTAATACTCCCTCTTTGAGGCTTAGGGTTAGACACCCTCTCATCACTAAATCTTGGGATATACTTGTCCGAAGGACCTTGCCCGAAGGACCTTGCCCGAGAAGAATTTTCATCCTCAATCCTCAACCTCTTTCTCTCCCTCAACCTTTCTTTAAGTTTCTCCTCCTCAATTTAGAGAGCATAAATCGTAAGGTGAAAAATATCCATATCATGATCAAGCATGGCTATACAACAATCTTTTTCTACTAGATCGAATAAACTCGACACAAACTTACTCATTCCCGACCTAGGATCGGACACTAGAATTGGAACATACTTAGACAATTGGGTGAACCTCAATGCATATTCCTTAACACTCATATCACTTTGTCTAAGGTTAATGAACTCAAGCACCAAAGCTTCTCTCATCTCTAAAGGGAAGAACCTATCTAGAAAAGCACTCTTGAACACTTCCCACTCTATGGGACCTTTTCCTACTGGTCTAGCCTCTTTCCATTGATTAAACCAAACTTGAGCAACCCCTTTGATTTGACAAGAGGCCAACTCCGCCTTTTCTACCGAAGTCACTCCCACCAAGTCAAACATCTTAGAGACCTCATCTATAAACTCTTGGGGACCCTCTCCCTCTTTGGAGCCATAAAACTCTGGAGGGTTCATTCTCACAAAATCTCTCACTTTCAAAGTAGCCATACTCATTGTTGGATCCACTGGAGCTACCACCTCTCGACTCACTTGAGTTGTCATGACTTGAGCCAACATTAGAAAATCTGACCTAATCTCCGCATTAGTCACATTCTCCCCTACAGGGACAATTGGAGCTAGTCAAGGAGATTGGAGGGAACCTCTTGCTCCAAATTATCTTCCTCATTTCTTTCAATGTTAGCCCTTGAAGTAGTCATATCCTGAAAACCATAGGGCACAGATTAGGAGAAAGACCTAATAGAGCTAGACTCTATGGCACGACTTAGAGAATGAAGAAGTGAAGTTTTCCTAACATCCAATAGCCTCCTATTCATATATGTGGCGCGCTTCACATTTATGAACAAGACTTTACTAGACGTAGTTTGAGACATCCTAGAACCATCCCAAAATCTTGTGCTCTAATATCAAGTTTGTCACGACCCAGGAGTACCCCCTAGACGTAACACGGCGTACAAGACTCTGAAGAGCCTCAAACAAGCCTCTTAGCATATCATAACATAAGAAAATAGGAAATGGTGCGGAAATTTAAAACTTTATATATACAATCAAACTATTTTATAAAAACAAGCGGAAGTCTACAACACTATGTCTCAAATCATCTATAACACTTTGAATAAATCTTTGGGGACGCCCATACAAAAGTCTAAAACATAAAAGAAAGACTTAAAGGACGTAATGGTCAAGCCCCCGATTGCTATGAGGACTCACCAAACTTCTTCTTCTTGATCTACTATGATCCTAGCCACGAGGATGGAAGTCGATATCGCCAAACCCTACACTTTGTGAAAAATGTAGAAGAAAGATGGGTTAGTACAAATATGCACTATGTATGATAGCCATGCATAAAAACCTTTGAAAACATGCTAAAAGGGACATATTATAGTTGAATGCATGCACTTTGCTAATTTAAGCCATCATTTTGAAGATAGTGTGAAAATACAAGTCATAAGCGTAAAGCACATCATGAAGAGATATAGACTATAGCATGGTAGACAACAATCACAACTAGTGAGTATAAGAAATACCATTAGGAACATATACATAGTCAATACAATCTAGATTTAGCATGACATGAGAGAAACACTTCATGAGTCACCTCAAGGCAAGCTTATGTAATGCATAGCTAAGATCCCATAATCACACGCATACTAAGCAAGTCACTTTAGATCTTCATTCATGTTTACCATCTTTTAATCTCATCCTTAGCCTATTTCTCATAGACAAGGAAACATTCACTTTTAGTCAACCACACCAAGGAAAGCAACCCATGGCAACAATGCAAGTTAGCATACAACATTACAAGTAGCCTTAACATCAAATGGAATTACCATCTAGTCACAAGCACATTCACTACATGAATAATCATGACAAAAGAGGAACCTACCATAACTACTCTTAAAGCCTACTTGTGCAATGCATGGATGAAGTCTCATACCCCCACCCACACTACGTAGAACTTCTTGAATAGCTATAGTTCATCCTAGACTTGACCTTGTGGGAATTAGCCTTAACTGACATAGACCATGCTAGCTTAGTCATGGAATCCGGTGTCTATACCCCACACCGAAAAGGGGTTGTCCTACTTGCCTAAGGTAGAACTTAAACTATTAGCTTAGGTGGATCCACTAGCTAAAAGACATATGAGGGAACATAGTTTATGGGATAAGGGGATTGCTACTAGAAAACCCGACCTCTACTAACGCGAGGGCTTCCATCCCAAGAGATTATTCCTAGAAACCCGACCACTACTATCATGAGGGCTTCCATCTCATATCACTATCCACTCGGTGCTAAGCATAATTCCCATTGAGTTTATATTAAGTCTTGACTTAAATTGATAATTATGGAAGAATGTCTTGACACTCAATCCACAAACTCATGCTAAAACTCCTAGATTCAATAGGTGAGACTAGTCTTCAAACCTTAGAATCATTATATGTGACAAACCTTTCACATTGCATGATATTCATACCTAAGTGTGTACATGAGGATAATCATCCAATCAACACAACAATTAGATTATAGTATATTCACTTTACTCTCAAAGCAATCTAATTGTATACACACAAGTCTCATACACATAGCTAATTCTCATATTTAGCCCTCCAAGGACTATAGATCACATTCAACCAATCTACCTAGAATCACTACATTAGATATGGATGGTAACATGATTCAAATAACTAAACTACTACAAGTACAATTCCATAGTATTCATCTTACTACAATTCACCCACATCACAAAGTCACAAATTGGAGACATGGGGGTTCATGGGTTTTTGGAGGAAATTCAACATCAAAACCATAGAAATTCCTCAATTAATACATAATTCAAGTAATCAATTCATTATATTCATGATTCTATAACATTCTACTAATATAAATCAATACCCACACTTTAAGATTCAATTTGAGAAATTAGGGTAATTCATGGATTCATGGGAAAATTTATCATAAAACCACCATAAATTATGAATTCAATCATAATATAAGATAATTAAATCATAAAAACGTTTTTAGAAAGAATCCATGACTTGGAGTGGAAACCCTAGCATTTAGGGAATTTCCTACTTTGAAATTGAGAGTTTGAGGACTTCATGGATGAAAGCTAACCATGAATCAAAGACTACCATACCTTAAGTGAAGAAATCCAACAAATTCATGTCAGAAATCCTCCTTCTTCAAGCCCTAACTTGATCTTCTTCTTTGGAGTTCTAGAGAGAAGATTTTGGACAGGGTTTGATATTTTGATTTGGGTAGTTGGGATTTTAAGAAGTGTTTTAGTTAGTTAATGACTTAAAAAGTCTTATATAGGTCTATTAAATCAATACAAAACGACTTCACACTTAACTAAATTAATTAGGAATTACCTAAACTACCCTAGCCTTGGTCGAACCTTGGACAAGTTGCAGGCACGACCCATGACCTAGGACCTACGGTCCGTAAGTGGGTCTACTAGCCGTCCTGCAGGTCTGTAGGTCATGGCCTTCAGCTCACCAATTTGACTCTTGACCCACGACACCCATCCACAGGGTGTGGGTTCACCTACTGGCCGTAGGTGCCATCCGTAGGTGGCCCTTTTTGGGCAGTTTTGGAGAAGCTTTGGGGTTAGGCTTTAGGGTCCTCCTCAAGGACCCTTGGTTGGTCCTTGGGGAGTCGTACCTTGACGTTTAACTCCTAAACCCCTCACCCTAAGTACGAGAAACCATTTTACGACATTAATCCACACATCAAACTCTAAAACTCTCACGTAAGGCTCTAGTTTCACCTACTAATTTTCCGGGCGTTACATGTCTTGATGAACACAATCCTAGTTTATTCTCTCTATTAAATCTCTATTTAAGTAATATTGTAGATTGCTACTTGTTAAAAATTGATACTAAGAACAAAATCCCAATTCTTCCAACTTCTCCCTATTTATGTTGAAATAAGTAACTAAAGCCAAATAATTGCATAAAGTTCAGTTCTTGCCTTATTCCCTGTGAGATTCGACTCCAATGTAGTTGGGTTCTATATTTGACGACGACCACATTATACTTCCTTTAAGGAGGTGTAATTTGGGTAGGGGTAGGCATGGTATGGTACATACCGAATTACCATATCATACCGAAATTTTTAATACCTTGATTTTGATATTATGGTATTTGGTGTGGTATATGGTATATGATATACATTTTAATTTTTTTTGGTATTCGGTACAATATTTGGTATTTAGAAATAACATACCGAAATACTGAATACCATACTAAAGTATATAGTTGGATAAATAATATATATATACATATATATATATATATATATATATTATTGAAATACTAACAAATATGCAACCTAGTATAAGTATAAACTAAAATGTTTAGAAGTTGAAACTTTGACGACTCTATTTTGATTGAAATGTATATGAAATGTAATTGATTAACAAAAGAAGTTGTTTGTACTTTATTTTGAATTTATATTTCTACATGTGTAATGTATGATACAATTGAGACATTTTCTTAGTCATCGAAGTCATAATACTCTATTATACGAGTATATATTAGTCAAAGTTGAAAAAATTATGGTTACCGATTTACCATACCGTAGAATACTGAAACTAAACTTCAATATATTGTATCATACCAAATTTAATTGGTATGGTAATGATATAATATTTTAAAAACCGAATACCAAAATTACCGTATCGAAACTTTCAAATATTATACTATATTGTACCATGCCCGCCTCTAACTTTCGGCGCATCAACAATCTACTTAAACAAGCAAAAAAAAGAAAGTGACACTATGTACATTGCCGTGAAGGGGGAGATAATAATGTTGGGGCATGGTCCATAAATTCTCGACAAGGCTGGGTATTTAAGCTTTAATTAATTCAATGGATTTTTTATTACATATTCATTAGCTTATGACTACTATAACTTAGCGTTTTTCTCCATAAAATTAATACTACCTCCGTCCACTTTTAATTGTCATAGTTTTTTCTTTTTAGAATCAAACTATAAAATTTTGACTAACATTTTATGATGTATTTTTTCATTATATTGATATATAAAAAATTGCAATTTATAGTACTTTTTGTATAGTTTGTTAAATAACTAAATTTTTGTTTAAAATATCGAATTAGTGTAGTCAAATTGACTTTCGAAAAACGCAACATGACAAATAAAAGTTGACGGAGGGAGTATTGTTGTATTATAATTTCCAAGAATTTTATTGTAAGTTGCCGATTGCCTTAATTACTGTTTTATTAATTGAGAACGAGACCAAAAAAATAATGATGAAATGGGAAATAGGAATAAAACCGTAAGGTATAGTATTATATTTACAGCCATGTACAGATTTTGAGTTGTATGCTTCGTATATTTTGTTTTCTTTCAGTTTGTCACAAAGTTGGATATGAGATTCTCCTAACTACATTTACCATGGCTCCCCATCCCATGCAAATATTCTTAGGAAATTTACAATGTTATATTAAAAAATATTTATCATTTATAGTAATAATATTTTTTTTATTTGGATACTTATAATACAGTTTTAATACATATTATAGAGAATAATTTATAAAACACATATAATACAAATTTTATTGATGAATAATATATTTATTATACATTTATAATACATTGCATCAATTTCTTATCGAACAAGTATAAACTTTAATACATAGTTCAAATTTATATATTATCACTAAAATAAGTAATTATTTAATAAAAAATATCCACTTGAGTTATCTTTCCAATACTCTTTACAGGTGGATCATTTGGATGTCAAGACGATAAACTAGTCAAGATTCAGGGTGTGTTTGGTACGACGAAGAAAAACATTTTTTGGAAAATATTTTCCAATTTTCTCATGTTTGATTGGGTAAAATGTTTTGGAAAATGTTTTTCAAATCAACTCATTTTCCTCAAATTCAAGGAAAATGACTTCCCTTCAAAACTTAAGGAAAACATTTTTCAAAACTCCTCCAACTTCAAATTACATTTTTTTTTTGAAAAAATAAATTTAAAGCTTTTTTTTTTAAAAAAAAAGAAGCATTTTTCAACTTCAATTTTTTTATTTTTTTACCCCACCCTCACCCCGACCCCCCCCCCCCCCCAAAAAAAATGAAAAAAATTAATGTTTGTTTTTAAAAAATATTTTCAATTTCAAAATTTTATTTTCACCCAACCCTACCCTCGACCCCCCCCCCCCCCAAAAAAAAAAAAAATTTAAAGTTTGTTTTATAAAAAATACTTTCAATTTCAAAATTTTGTTTTTCACCCTCACCCCACCCCCTACCCTGACCCCCCCCTCCAAAAAAAAATTAAAGTTTGTCTTTAAAAAATATTTCCAATTTCCAATTTTTATTTTTTCACCTCCACCCCACCCCTACCCCAACCCCCCTCCAAAAAAAAAATTCCAATTTCAAATTTTTATTTTTTCACCCCGACCCCCCCCCCCCAAAATAAATTAAAGTTTGTTTTTAAAAAATATTTCCAATTTTTATTTTTTCACTCCACCCCCACCCCCAAAAAAATATTAAGTTTATTTTTAAAAAATATTTTAAATTTCAAATATTTATTTTTTTACCCCATCTCACCCCTACCCCCCCCCCCCCCCTCAAAAAAAATTAAGTTTCTTATTTTTTTAAAAATTCTTAAAATTATTTTCTACTCTCTAGTAAAAAGAAGAGATATTTTCTCAAAAATATTTTTCATTCATAGATCAAACACTAAAAAAAAAATTCGCAAAAATATTTTTACTCACCAACCAAACATGAAAAAATAAGTCAAAAATCTACTTGTTTTCCAGGAAAACATTTTCTCATACCAAACACACCCTCAGTCTAACCCAAATTTTCTTTGCCCAAAACGGGTTAGGTAATAAGTAATACAACATATTAAACCCCAATCCATTTTCTATTAAGTTTTCATTATTTTGATTTGTTCTTTTAAACTATTTTAGTACTTAATAGTTTTTTTGTTATTATAGTTATATATGTAACCTATCAAATTAAAAAAAAAATTAACAATATTTCTCATGAATCAATTTAAGTTACATATCAACACGATTTTTAATGAGTTGAGCTAATAAATGAGCGCGTTATTGGCTTGTTGTCTACGTCTACCCCTACCTCCTAATATACAAAGATAACATTTTTGTTCAATAAGCCAATGTTCGGTTTGATATTTCATCTAAAGACAAGGACAGAAGATTAAAGACAAATTTCCTTTGACATTAAAGATGAAATCAAGAAATTATTCAGTATATAAATACCCTATTTTATGAAAATGGTCTACACCAGAAAAACAAGAAATTAAGCTAGTTTTTCATATATGGATTTTCTAGTTGTTTGGCTTTCATTTGTCATAATTAGTGTACTATTCTTAATGAGCAGTAGTAATGTTGAGAAAAGAAGAAAAAAATATCATCCAGTTGCTGATAGCACTTTGAAGCAATTAATGAACTTTGATAGGATATATACATGACCATATGACTATTCTTGCAGCAAAATACAAGACTTATAGATTAGAGAGTCTCTTTAGAAGGGAGATTTATACTTCTGATCCAGCTAACATTGAGTACATTTTGAAAACAAACTTTGATAACTATGGCAAGGTATGTCTCTCTGCAACATGGAGTATATTTTACTCTTTCCGTTTCAGTTCGTTTGTCTAGTTTTAATTTAACAATAAGAAAAAATTTAAATCTCGTGGTCTTAAACTAAAGACATGTTTGAATCTATCAAAATATCTTTAAATATTATAATTTTAAAAATAGACAAAGTTATTTGGGTGAGTATTTTTTAATAAATAATTTAATTTATTATAATTTATAGCAATATATAGTAATATTATGATAAATCTGCACTATGTATAAAAAAGTGAATTATGCATGCACTATAGAGGAAGAGGTATTAGTAATGCATGTATTAATTATACTTGTATTAGTTATGCATAGATTATTTCTTATGCATTGTTTGGTTTGGTGTATAAAAAATAGTCTGCATTGTATAAAAATATTTATTTACAAAAGTATTCTTCACAATTATGGTGGAAAAGATGTAAAAGTACTTTTGAGGGGTAATTGGTTTTTAACCATATTAATGCATGTATTAAATCCTTTGCATAACTAATACCTAAAAATTCATGGTATTAGTAATACACTCATCAATACACAATGGAGTGTGCATGAAAAAATGCACCGAACAAGGGACTACTAATACATATAATTAATGCATGTACTATTTTTACTAATACACTCTACCAAACGACCCCTTAATGTTTTATAATATATAATGCTTGTTTGTTAAGAAATTGACACAATACATTATAAATGTATTAAAATGTGTGATAAATGTATTATCCATTAATAAAACTTGTATTATACTATGTGTTTTATAAATTGTTCTCTACCATGTGTATTAAAATGTATTATAAATATTAGAAGTGTTTAAGTGAAAAAAAAAGTTACTACAATAAATGGTAAATATTTTCTTAATATAACATATTTATATAAGTCCCTTTTAGAAAACATCACGGAGCATTGAAATTAAGGAGTTGTCAAAAGATAAAAGATAGATTTTTTTTTTCAAATGGATTAAAAAGGATAATAAAACAAATAAATTGAAATATAATGAAAATGCTTTTGAACTCAACCTGCTTTTAATGGGACATTTTTTTTATGCAAAATTAACAACAGAAATAATTTTAGAACAAACTATTAGCGACTGGGACATTTTTGAACTGATCAAATCAAAACATAAATTTATATGTTTGAAAAATCTGCAGGGGAAGTTTCATCATGAGGTTTTAGAAGACTATTATGCAGGGGCGGACCTACAGTGGTTCAAGTGGGTTCATATGAACCCACTTCGTTGAAAAATAACACTATATATATATAATCAGTTTTTAAAATTTTATATGTATATATTAAATTTTGAACCCACTAACACAAGTTTGAAGCTTAGCCGAGTGGTTGAGGGGGTTTAGTTTTCCCAGCCAACCCGGGATCGAAGCCCCATTGCCACATTTTAGTTTTAATTCATTTTTTTGATATATAAAACGTTCACAGAACAACTTTTTACTTTTACAATTAAAAGTCCAATAGTCAACAACTTTTGTCCTTTTTGTTTTTAATTTTTTTTTTTAAAAAAAACTCAACTAAAAAGACACTAATCCCTATTATTCTCAATTCTAAAAACTCTTTTGTCTTCTTCTTTGTTGAAATCTTCTTGAACCTCTCTTACTTTTCCCCCCAAAAATTTGAGCATATTTTTTTGTTGAAGGAAAAAAACTCTCCCCGTCTCTCAAATCTCGCATCAATAGTCAATATCCATCAAGTATGTTTTTCGCTCTTGATTCTAGTCTTTATATATACATATATGATTATTGTGGTTATTTTTTATTTCTTCAACTAAAAAATTCCTTATCATTCTAAAATCAACAAAAAATTACAAATAATATTAGGTATATTTCTATGTATTCGATTCTGAAATTAAGGTTATAATTATTTTGTTTAATATTTTGTTTTTATTTGTTAAATGTTGAATGAAGAGAAGTCATTCATAATATTCTTTTATCTTCTTAGTTTATATTGAAGCCTAGCTTTTCATCCATCTTGTTATTTACCGTCTCATTCATAAGTCAATGTAATTTTTTTTCAAATGTATTAACATTGTTTAGTATAGTCAGATATGTATGTTGTTAGCCTCATAAAAGTGCATTGTCTAAATTGTAGTCTTTTGTTTTATTGATATAACTTGAGGAGAATGCTTTCAACATAGTAATGTCAAGTTAATAAGATGCTATGGCAATTTATTAAAGTTAAGCAATGCAAATTGCAAGATCATTTAATTGAAATTCCATTTATTTGACAACGCTTTGTTTAGTTACTTTCTAATTAGAATTTTAATTTGGTAATACAGGTTGACTATCAAATGAAGAGATTTTTCTCTCCTATATCCTCCAAGTTGCCACAATCAAGTTCATCCGCTCAAAATGCTCCTCGGGTGGAAGAAAACTTGAACCAATTAGAAGAAACTCATCATTCCGTTAAAAGATTGAAACAAGGGGTATATTTGGATTCTTTACCGGTAGATCCAAAGAAAAGAATACCCATTCGAGACTATCATCCGGATGAACGTGATGAGATTAGACAAGCATATATCCAAAGAGGTCCTCATCAACCTCGAATTCGTGAGTTTCCTCAAAGTGATATTTATGGATTAAAAGTTGATCAAGAGTGAATTGCAAAATCGAATGGATGATGATTTTTTGAGTAGTTGTATGGTGCCTTATGCAGAGAAAAGAATATTTAATACTATTTCTGATGAGAGTATTATGAATAGGTTTCAAGAAATGAAAACTCGTAGAATAGAATTGTAATGATATATTTTAATTAATCAAAATTTGTTTTGTTTGCGTTTTTGCTTATTTATTTTTTATATCTTGAACCCACTTCGTGAAATTCCTGGGTCCGTCACTGCTATTATGGAGATGGTGTTTTCGCAGTTGATGGCGATAAATAGAAAGAACAGAGAAAGCTTTCAAGTCCAGACTTCTCCAAAAGAGTTTTGAGGGATGTTAACAGTATCGTCTTTCGAAGAAATGCAGCAAAACTTGCTAACATTCTGTATGAAGCTGTAAATTCTAATAACACAGTAGACATTCAAGTAATCTTCCACTTATTATTTGTACATTATCAAGTCATTTAAAAGATAACTATTTCATACGTAATCATAAAAAAATCTATGTAGGATCTGCTTCTGAAGTCATCTATGGATTCTCTGTTTCAAGTAGCATTTGGTATTGAGTTGGAGAGTGTGTGTCGTTCTAGTAAAGAAGGCTCGAACAGATTCATCCGAGCCCTTGATGAAGTGAGTGAATTGAGTTTCTGGCGATATATTGATCTCTTTTGGAGGATCAAAAAGGTTCTTAATATTGGATCGGAAGCTAAGTTAAAGAGAAGTGGTCAGATCCTCGACTGGTATATATATAATTTGATCAGCACAAAAACAGATCAACTTTCACATGATCACCAACATGATTCCTCAGTAAGCAATTTTATATTGTGTTATAATTCTACAGGAGATAACATAGTAGTCCCTCTGTCTCAATTTGTACAACTCACTTTTCTTTTTTTCTATGAATACATACATCTGTGATTTACTGTAGATCACAAATTTCAAAAGTTTTTTTTTTTTCTTAAACTCCGTGTCAAGTCATATTAAATCATATAAATTGGGACAAAGGGAGTAGCAATTATTGTATTCATCAATCTGAATTCTTTAATTGTACAACAGAGGAAAGAAGAAAACATTTTGTCGAGGGTCTGGCACTATTATACAACAAATCCAAAGTACTTGAGAGATATACTTGTAAAGTTCATGGGTGGTGGAAAAGACACAACGGGAATGACTCTCGCTTGGTTTATTTGGAGTTTATGCAAGCATCCTCAAGTACAGGAGAAGGTAGCACTAGAGATTAAAGACGCGACAAAATCAAATATTGGTACAACAATTTCAGATTTCGCTTCACATCTAAATGAAGAAGCTATGGATAAAATGCACTATCTACAAGCTGTGCTTTCGGAGACATTTAAGACTTTATCCTTCTATTCCATTGGTAAATATTCAAACTCTCTTCATTTACGAACATCAGTTTATTAGTTCTAAACTATGGACATACGTACTTTGGTAGAATGGGAAAGTTTGTTTCGAAGAAGATTGTTTGCAACAAATTTCAAACATATGAAAAATAAATAAACCACACAAATAAAATCTGAAGAAACATGAATATATAGATAAATATGCAGGTACAATTCTGTTCCTCCCTTGATTCTACTCTTCTAAGATTTATCTATGATTCAAGGGTTGTTAGTGACATATTTCTCGAACAAGGATGATTTAGATTTGACCTCTATATCAACATTCCATCAACTTATAGAATATTCGAGATCTTGATCTTTAAAAATACCCAAGAGTTTATGGGATATTTTGAGATGTCTTTTCAGGGAATTTAGTATCCTTTATATAGGCATAAACTAAGGTTTATGGTTGAGTAAACTCCAAGAATTCTAATTGAAACTGAACACACCATCTAGCGTTCCAATTCGAATTGAACACTACTTGTAGAGTCAGCAAAATTTCAATGTCTGCAAATGCCCCCAGCTTCAAGGCTTGTCGGAGTGTAGACTTGATGAAACTCAAAAACGAGGCTTGAAGTACTCATTCTTCCACCTTTGCAGCTTCAAATTTGATTTAAGAGAGAAGAGATGAAGGGCAGATTTGGTCCCGCTGGGCGTGTCAATTTATTTGCAACAAATTTTAAACATATGAAAAATAAATAAACCACAAAAATAAAATCTAAAGAAACATAATTTTATTCATCAAGATAGCAAATACAATTCTGTTCCTCCCTTGATTCTCCTCTCCTAAGATTTATCCATGATTCGAGGGCCGTTAGTGGCATATTTCTCGAACTATGATGATTTAAATTTGACCTCTATGTGAATATTCCATGTCTTTTGTGGAATATATCGAGATATTGATCTCTTTATGAAATTTTTGAGATGCATTTTAAGAGAATTTAGTACCCTTTATATAGGCATAAACTAGGGTTTAGGATTGAGTAGCTTCCAAGAATCCTAATTTGAGTTGAACACAATTAGTAGAGTCCCAACTCGAATTGAACACATCTTGTAGAGTCCCACAAAATTTCAATGTCTACAATGATGTACTTCCAAATGGATACAATGTGAATAAAGGGGATATGGTGGCATATCAACCATACGCAATGGGAAGGATGAGCTACATATGGGGTGATGACGCACAAGAGTTTAAGCCAGAGAGATGGATTGATGAAAACGGTTCCTTCAAGCAAGAAAGCCCCTTCAAATTTACCGTTTTCCAGGTCTGTACGTATATATATTGACAAATTGACAAGACTAATGACTTTCATTATTGAAGATAATGAATTAAAAAACATGTTTTGATGCACTACGCGCAGGCTGGGCCAAGGATATGTATAGGAAAAGAATTTGCTTATAGACAAATGAAGATCACTGCAGCGGTTTTACTACGATTTTTTATATTCAAGTTGGCAGACGGATCAAGGTCGGTCACCTACAAGACAATGATCCAGCTTCATATAGCTGGAGGATTACATGTTCGCGCAATGCAAAGAATCGATCAAAACTGAAAACAGCCAAAAAGAATTGAATCTCAATTACTGCATAAATTGAGATTCATAATAAATAATATGAATATCATTCTGCAGTGTGAAGTAATTTTCAGCAAAAATAACAATGCTGTAATTTTCTTATACCACAATATAGCTTTTAAAGAGTGTACTCGTCCCACAAAATTAACATGTGATATCTAGAAAAATCGCAATAATTCAGTTGATTGGTTACATCAATATATATTCAGTGTGGGACCTATGATATCTAAAGGCACAACCAAGTGCTTAAATCACTCCCGATCACCTTGGGATCTGTGCAAAGTAGTCAACAAAAATCATAAATTACCTTTTAGACTTATTGGAACTGCCAAAACTCAATTCCAAATTCATTTTCCCATTTTGTTGACTTTCACCAAATTAAACTTCAAATTTCTAAATTTCTAGATTTTTATTTTCTTCTCCAGTATGCATTTGATTGCCTCGGGAACCTGTCGTTGTCCCCAAAAGTCATTAATCACATTTTAAACTATGGAAAGTATATTTTTAAAAAAAGGTTCGATTACAATTTGTCCACCAACGTAGTTCATCTCCAAACTCAAACACCTATCGACCCATATAGTGCAATTTTAGGGTGTTACTTCTTGTGTTTGTGAGAAAAAGTATGATCTTTTGGGTTATTAAAGTAAATAATACTAATACAGAAATGTAAATAAGCATACAAGTCCAACAAAAAAATGTAACCAGTTTTGCCAGTTCAGTATATATTTTTAGTTTGAATTATAAAGTCATTATGCAATTTAAGTTCTTAAAAAAGGGAGTTTTTAACCTGTCTTATATGACTTCATATGATTACTTTGTGTCTTAATTGTGTTTACATTAGAATTGTCACTTGTATGTGAGAAAGAAAAAAAAACTTAATTGTCCGTTTAAGAAAGAAAAACCTTTTTTGGCAACTCTTTAATTCTAATTTTTCACATGACATGTTTAAGGCCATAAAATTAAAATACATTTTAATATATTTCACATATCTTCAATATAAAACCACAAAATTCAAAAGTGTTCCTTATTTTTCTAAATTCGTTAAAACCAGAAAAACAAATTGAAATGGAGAAAGCATTATTTTTAATACAGCTGCAGTGTGGTAGTCCATTTATTCTCCTTGACTTAGCTTCTAGTAGCTATTGATTCTACGAAAGGCACGAACATGTAATCCTCCATCTATATGAAGCTGAAGCATAGTTTTGTAGTTCACAGGCTTTGTGTCATCACTCAATTTGAATACAAAGAATTGCATTAAAACTGCAGCAGTAATCTTCATGTTCTTGTATGCAAATTCCTTTCCAATACATATCCTTGGCCCAGCCTGTGTGCGTATGCATCCAAACAATAATATTTCACGTCAGATGTAATTTAAACGCGTGGTGATAATAAGATTATGTCGTTGGATGAATGCGTGCAACAATAGTAAAGTAGTATGAGTGTGATTTTAATTATTAATACATGCATGTATGTATATTTGTATACCCTTTTTTGTTTTGCATATGTGCGCGAAAAATTGGAAGTTAATTTGAACGTTATGCAACATATTGGAACATGATGTTTATAATTTATATGTTTAGTGAACAGACCTGGAAGGCAGTAAATTTGAAGGGGCTTTCTTGCTTAAAGGAGCCATTCTCATCGAGCCATCGTTCTGGCTTGAATTCTTCAGCATCATCACCCCATAAGTATTTCATCCTACCCATCGCGTATGGTGGGTACGCTACCATATCTCCTTTCTTCACATTATATCCATCTGGAAATACATCATCTTGAAGGCATACTTTGGCATTCTGGATTCATGAAATGTAAACCCCGTGTTAGAAATAGCAGGGGAATTTGAGATACAGAAAATAAGTTGGAAGTATTTTTATGTTTACCACGGGAATGGCTGGATATAGTCTTATAGTCTCCGAAAGAACAGCATGAAGATAATGCATCTTATCTACTGCTTCTTCTTTCAGATTGGCCCCAAATTCTGAAATTGTTCCACTGCCTCCTTTCGTATTCGTTGTTTCTTTGATTTCCTCAGCCAGTTTTTCCTGCACACGTGGATACCTGCAGAGCATTAAAATAAACCACGAGAGTGTTGTTCCTGTTGTGTCTTTACCACCACCCATGAAGTTTATCAGTATATCTCTCAAGTACTTTGGATTCGTCGAAGAGTAATGCCAGAACCTTGACATAATGTTCTCTGCTTTCTCCTGTAAAATGTCCACAATCAACAAATTAACTTAATTGTTTACAAAGAGGGCGAAAAGTTCAATTGATCACGACTTACTGTGGGATCGCGTTGTTGTGAAAGCTGTTCAGCTTTGCTACGGATAAGCTTATACATGTACACGTCTATGATTTCCATACTTTTCCTCAATTTTGCTTCAGAACCAAAATTTAGTGCCTTTTTTATTTTCCAGAACATATCAATGTATCGCAAAAGACTCATTTCACTCGCGTCATCAAGTGCTTTGATGAATCTGTTAGCCCCTTCTTCACATGAACCACATACACTGTCAAGTTCAATCCCGAAAGCAACTTGAAATACTGAATCCAAACTTGACTTCAAAAGCAAATCCTACAAAATAGACATATATGATGGTTACGTACGTAGCTAATAGCATGACGTAACAGACATGATTTGTTTAATAAAGCTGAAGTAGCTCACTTGAATATCTACTGTTTCTTTTGAATTTGCGGATTCATCTAAGATGTTAGCAAGCTTTACTGCATTTTTGCTGAAGATAACACTGTTAACTTCCCTTATAACCCTTTTCGAGAACTCAGGGCTCGAAATTTTTCTCTGTTCTTTCCATTTCTCACCGTCTACAGTAAACATACCGTCTCCATAAAAGTCTTTTAGAATCTCATGATGGTAATCTCCCTGCACGAACATTTTTTAAAGTCAATCCATATGCTCATACCTCTTTCTATCCCAGTTTATATGGCACAGTTCAAATTTTGAGAGTCAAACAGTTTAACTATATTACACTATTTATGTGGATAGTACCTTTCCATAGTTGTCGAAATTGGTTTTTAGAATGTACTCAATGTTAGCTGGATCGGAAGTGTAAATCTCTCTCCGAAATGGACTCTCAAGTCGGTAAGTCTTGTATTTTGCAGCAAGATCTGCCATGTGATCGTGGATACGATGAAAGTTAATGAGCTGCTTCGTCGTAGAATCAACAATTGGATGGTATTTCTTTTTCCCTTTTTGCTTTTCTCCTAGTTTGCTCATGAAGAAAACTATCAGTACAAGAAAAGACAGAGAAATAGAAGGAAATGTTGCAAATATAGAGATTGGATTCATTGTTAGAATATCCATCTTATTTTTTGTGCCAATACTTAAAACATACATTCATTCTATTTATATAGAGTATATGATGGATTGGATTCTCTTTAGCTTTGGTACTTTAAAAGACTTGTCTTTCTTGTTTTCTTGTTCTATGTGTATTTTTGTTGTCTTAACCAATATTTAATTGAAGGTGGGAAATGAGATCCTCACAAATTTGTCTATTTCATGATGATTTATGTGTAATAGAACAGCAATCTTGAGCTACTAAAGTTAAAAGGTAAAAAAATTCCTTCATCTGACGACATTTCCTTATTGATACATCCCCAAAAAAAATTATGTGACATCTTTTCCTTATTGGTCTATCCTAGAAAGAATGTCATCTTACTATGATAAGAAACAATTTAGTTATAAAATTCTTCTTTTACTCTTAATGAAATGATTAACAACCATAGAAATATCTAAGAATTATTTTAGATCACAAATTTCAATAGTTTTCTTCTTTTACTTTAACATCGTGTCAAATCAAATAATGCCACATAAAATGAGATGGACGAAACCATAATAATGTCTTAGTGGTGGTGTATCAGCCAAAAAAAAAAAGAGGCCTCAATACAATACAACTTAGCAGCTACTTGGTCATATCATCACCAAAAATCAAGAAGTACTAATAAAGAAATTAACTTTGTCAAAATGTTGGGCATTTAACACTTATCATGTTGAAGCAGAGACTTAGCCTTCCCAGGATGATGTTGGAAGGAATGAAATGATCATTATTTGAAGCATGTTTAGCAAGAAAATTTGGTGTTATGTGTCCTATTAACTATTAAATTAAAGGTTTCTAAGTTTTCTTTCCAACACCAATAACCATTCTGTAAATGACAATAAAAAAATCGTAACATTACCCATTTCTCAACAATAGCTGAATGATAGTATTAAAAATGGTCACTGAAAAGGGAAAATACTATCTTTTATAATTTCATAAAATGATATAGTACATGAACACTGAATGTGGTAAGATCATTTTATGGTGGACAAGCTACAACAACAGTATAGGAGCTGGAGAATGAATCGAAGCAGAATATTTTATTCAGTTCCGTTTTTGCTTCTGCTCTACTGGAGGCGGAAATAGAGCACGAAAAATCCATGCAGCCAAAATTGCTCCTATGAAGGGACTGATCCAATAAACATAAAAGTGTTCCCATGTGTTGTGTGTATTGCTTAGGTAAGCCCAGCCAAATGCCTGCAAATCAACAAATAGTTGCGTGCTATGGGGACGATTTAACAAATTGAGCAGGAAACACCAAAAAGAAACAAATGGCTACAGGTTTAGGTGAATTTCATAAACGGTCATATAATTCATTATGACTTTTTTCTTTCACTAAAGTCACGTAACTATGTTTTCTAATATAACACATTCATAGAAAATGAGGGTAAAATGAAAGACGTGGTTCTTGATTGAACTCATTCCCGGTCTTATGTTCCCCACATTGTAAACGAAGATACCTAAAAAACAAAGTACTATTTAATTAACACCGACGAAGAAGTTTGTAACTAGACTACAGGCCACAGAAAATACAAATAAGTAATGAGAACATGTTTACAACTTACGAAGGGAAACAATAGAAATGTGATCAATCTATAGATTAGACATATTTAGCTAATATTTGCCATCTAAATCCATTTTCAATAATTACCTTATTCCATGATAGTATGAGGCAAATACAAGCATAATCAAGGTTCAATTGTTTAATGTTCATACATGGATAGGCACATTTTATTTACACCATTCTTCACATCTCTGTTTTCCTAATAGAGAAATATTAGAGAAAGGGCATCCGTTTTGCGTTGGTCATCTCCTTTGGAAAAACAGAACAGTGATTTCTTATGGAAAGATTGAGATGCAGAGCAAAGTCTAAAGTAAGTTTCTCAAGACTACCTCAATTCATTCATGGTGTGATGTGGGGAAGCTACGGGGATGTAATATGGAGGCAAGACAGCATTTCGGAAAATATTAAAGTTGGACAGGCAAAAAGAAATGCTTAACTAGGTGTTATAAATTCCTAAAGAAACTAGAAATCGAAGATTGTAGAGAGAGTAACAATTGTTCATTTTAGGGTGTATTTGGCACGAAGGAAAATGTTTTTTCTAAAACCTAAAAGAGTGTTTTTAATTATTTTCTAGTATTTGGTAAGTAAGCAAACAACATTATTCTAAAAAACAAAGAGTTAATGTGCCCCCAAGGCCTAGCTCAAGTGGCAAAAGGTGGAGGATTTGTGGCTTAGGTCGCAGGTTCAAGCCCCACACCATGCAAAGCGAAGCCCGGTATTTAAGTGGAGAAGGGTAGAGGGGCGGGCCCATTATCCACCGAGTTTAGAAGGCTGTGATTGGTCCAAAGGGCGGGTCACAGACGGATTTCTCGGTTATCAAAAAAAAAAAAAAAAAAAAAACAAAGAGTTAATGTGGAATGCCACTTATGAAACTTGTTTTCACTACTTCCATTAGGGAAGTCTCTCTGAGTGTAACCACTGCATTAGCAATACCACTTGTTCTCTGATATCATCAACTTTAATGTGGACTTCTGAAATCGCCAGTCACAAGTCCAACCAATTAGAAGCGAAAATTAGGGGAAAGTATAGCATTGTTTTCGTGAACACTTGCAATTTATCACTAGGTTTGTGATCACATAAACTTCATGCATAGTTTCAAGATTGCTAGAGCCCGAAAGAACACAGAATAGCTTCAAAAGAATATAAATGCATGTAGGTAAACTTGGAAGGATGAATGAGGATAGAGTTGGTTTTCAAAAGATTCAGACAGATTTAAAGTTCCCTTCCAGTAATGATTCTCCTTTAATTCACGGGGTTTCCTTATTTTCATGTTCAATAACTTTTTACTTAAATAGCTAGAAGAGGAGCTGCTAAAGAAGGTGCTAAAAAGAAATAAAAGAAAAGAGAAGTGGAAAAGAAGAAATCATAGAGCAGAAAATACGATTATTATTACACCCTCAATACAATCCCGAGATAACTAGTCCTGGAATATGTTATCTTGCAATTCTATCCCAACCAAACATGGGATAAACTCATCCTAAAATTAATACCGTGATTAGTAATCTCTTATCCCTCGTAACAAACGAGCCCTAAGGGAATTAAATTCTGACTATTCTTACAATGGGGAAGTCGATAAATCTTCTAAGAGGGCCTTTTCAGATGATTTATGAAACTGAAGTTAGATTGGATGTTCCTTGAGAATTTTTTTTGAGAACTGGCACTGTTAGAAGTTCCTTGGGAAATTGTGATTGCATTCCTATCCTACTCATCTCGTTTATTGCTTCTACTAAAAGTTCAAAATCAACCCTACCTATAAATTATAATTGTTTTTTTTTGACATATGCTATATTTATGCATAGACAAAGGCTGAGATCCCAGATATGTAAGTGAAGATCTTTCATAAAATATACAAATACTTAGATAGTTGAAAAGAATTTGTTATCAAAAACTTTCATTTTCTATTTCCCTCTCTACGCTTTGAACAGTCACGGGAAAACTAATTCTGTTCATCACTAGTGTGAACAGCTCCAGTCTAGAAACTGAGCAGCAGAAACTAAACAGTCGACTCATGGAGACAGTCAGATCAAAATCTATGAAAGAAATTACCAAAAACATATGTTCAAATGTATTAAATCATAAAAACAGTTCCATAAAAGAACAACATGGAAAAGTCAAATAATATATTATGTTCCAAGATGCAAGAAAAGGTACGCTACTTACATTGGCTGGATTCATAGAAGGTCCAGTGTAGTTTGAACCTGCAAGTACCAATGGTAGAGTTACCATAGTGAGCAACAAATTCTTGAGAAGTGTACTTTCCGGACCCCTTAGTACAATGACAAAGATCATAAATGTGATTACGAAGGTCAAGACACCCTCTGCAATAGCTCCGGTTTGTACATCCACCTTCAAAGCAGGCCCGTCAAGCATGTGGTGATAGTGTTTAGGCATAAGCTCCATGAGTGCTAGTGAACCAGCAACTGCACCTGCTACCTGTAATGATCAAAAATGGATTGGGCTTATTCTATTCACCTCCTTTTGTGTTATTTAAATTTCATTGTCAAATCAAACAGTTCTAGTTCTAGCACCAATTCGGTAGAACATGAATTTAAAAGTTTAGGGGTCGTTTTGATAGATGGATAAGAAACAAGTTATTCATGTATTAATTTCCATATAACTTATATGACGTTTAGTAGGTAGACAGAAAAATAAGTTATTCAAATATAAAATTATTACACATTTGGTTGACAATGTAAAAACTCGCATAACTAATACATATATAAATTATGAGGAATTCTATGTATTATTTTATAGATAGAAGGTGAAATAACTAAATTCTGCATAACTAATATCTACATAAAATAACACACATTCACTCATGACAGGGGGTGACGAATAAGCTGATTGAGTTGAAATTGAAGAAATTAAAAAAAGATTGAAATAGAAATCGAGTTGGGTCATGATCCGCTCAAATTTATTTTGGGCTCAAATAGGCTAAAAAATAGGTTCGGTCATGATCCATCCAATTTGACCGGCTTAATCTTAATATATTTAATATCAAGTATCAACCGCAACTGAATTTTAACTTTAAGAAAATAAAAAAAGAATTTACAAATAGATAGATAAATGCTAGAAGATATAAAATGGGAACCTACGTACGCTGCACCAATGCAAATAAAGAGTCTTAAATGAGTTTGAAATAAGAGATTAAATTGAGTTCAATTGAAAGTTCTTTTAAGATAGGTTAAGGATAGAATTGGTTGACATGGACCCAATTCAAATTATTTTGAACCCAACCCATGAAAATTTGATGAATTACCTAAATTTGGGTTCGTTTAGACACACCTACACATAACTAATTCATATATTACTAATACCTACTTAACTCTAACCAGCTACACATTGCACCTAGCAACACTCTATCAATAAAATTACAATGAAAAGGAAAGTAAAAAAACCTGAGCAGGACAACGAACAGCGGCAGAGACAAGAGAATCATCACCAAGACCAGCAGCATAAAATGCAGCATTTCCAGTTGGATTGAAACCAGCACCACCCAATACATCACCAAGAAAACCAAACACCAAGAAAATAAGAAAAACAATAAGGGTAGTTATGAAGAGGGATGCAATTTCATTGACAACACCAAAATAAGAAGCTATGAAATAAGTTGAAACCCCAATATTAGAGGAGCAGAAAACCCACAAAAACGTCAATGACCCATCAGCAATCGCTGATTTAATAACACCCATCTCTCTGTGTAAGCTAGTGCCGTTCGAAGAGAGGAAGGGGAGATCGGTAGACAAGAGTCAACTCCCAACTTCTACGAATTGGTAGTACAAATACATACAAGACGACACAGATGGAAACGAAGGAAGATTCATGGTTGCTTCAATTTTGTTTCTATTTCTTTAAAAAAATATTACTCCATGTCTTTTTCTTCTTCTTTTTTTTTTTTAAAAATAATTTTTTAAGACTACACAATTAAATAATATTTTAGTATATTTATTATATCTTTAGGTTGAGATTAAAGAATTTATAAGTCTGTTTAACTTTTTTAAAATTTTGTGTCAAATCAAAATCACGTATGTAAATTAAAATAGACGAACAACTAAATGAAGAGAGCCTAACAACTTTATTAAACTTTTTCCAAAATGACTTAATAATTTTCTAAATCGTTTTTCGAGAACTAAACTTGATTTGAGAAATTTTGGAAGGGATTTCGAGATTTCATTTATAATTTCTCCGTTATTTCATTGTTTAATTAGTGATTTAAGTTGTGTTGGGGATTGAAATTGAGGGTGGGTGCGGGACCCCAAATTGAGATTTATATAATTATTTTGATTTAGAGGCCAATTAACGACTCATTTTCACCGTAAGAGTTCCCCAACTTATGGGTGAACCAATTTAAAAGAAATTTCCAAATTTGACATAGTGGTTTGGGGTTTGACCTTTTGATATGATTTTCTGGTCGAACGGGTGTCTACGAAGTTGTAAACTCACCTAGATTATGTATTTGATCAAATTGGAAATATTTAAAGGTGTTGCGAAAGATAAAAGCCATAAATTGATTTTTTGTTACGATCCAAAAATTGGTGTTATAGAACCTATCTTATCCCACCAAAACAAAGAAATAAAAGAGAAAACAAAGAACTTAGAACAACATATTGCAGAATCCATAATATAAATAAAACATTCCCCAAAACTTAATGTCACGTCTACAAGTCACTAAATAATAATACATATTCAACAAGTCTGAATGTCTTGAATTCTAGAATAAAATAAAGTCATAATGTATAAGAGTATGTCAAGTGTGTTGGAGCAACTAACAACTACCTCACGTACTCCCAAGTGTAAGCCTAGACAGTGATGTGGGAGGATGATCAGGACGAATAAGATGAATCAGGTCTATAGCCTACACAAGTGTAGAAAAGCTAGGGAGTGAGTACCAAACCAACAACATGTACTATGACCCTAAACAAAGTGGTGTGGAACACCCTCAACCCCGACACACCATCTGAACCTCCAAAATACTAGAACCTGTACAAAAATCAGAATTCACTCCATCCAAGGAATGTTCTTGTGCTTAGTGTTGGTGCTAAGTTTTGACTTGATTTTCTTCTGTAAGAACAAGTGAATACTCCATTATATTTAGTTCCCAAATTGCCTCATCCAGAACCTCTTCCTAATACTGAAAAGTGGTATATATTTAGAATCTTTGGTACCAAAAGAGGGTGAACATGTTTTCTTACCATTGTCTCATTCCAGTGACCATTCACAAAAACTTTTATGTTGTTAGGCCTAGAATTGTCAGTTCTGTAGTTTGCTAAAGCCCCATTGCCCAGCCAGTCATCCCACCAAAAGTAGTGACAGCTCCTAAATGAATTTTCCACTTGATATGAGCTTCCATAAGATGTTTGTTTCTCATCATATACTTCCCTACATTGACCTGTTTTCCCCTTTTTACCAACAAGATTAGACATTTGACAATATTTTGCTCTTAAGAATTACCCCCCACAATGACCTTTTAGTCCTGAAATTCCACCATTGTTTATATTGGAGGGATATGCAAACATCTGAAAGCTCCCTTACCCCTATGCCACCTTCCTTATAAGGATCTGCAGTCAAGCTTTTAATACACTCAATAGTAGTTTTGGGAGGGGAGATGCTAAAAGAATATGAATGGGAATATATTGGAGAACATGTTTCACCAATGTGACCTTACACCCATAGCTCGATTTGAGAGATTTTGAAAGGGATTTTGAGATTTCATTGTGAGGGTAAAGACCTAAACTTTTATTTATGATTTCTCCGCTATTTCATTGTTTTAAAAGTGATTTAAGTGTTTGGGGTTGGAAAGGGGGGGGGGGGTGTACTTGAAATTGAGATTTATATAATTGTTTCGATTTGGAGGCCAATTAATGACTCATTTTCCCCGTGAGAGTTCCCCAACTTATGGGTGAACCAATTCAAAAGAAATTTCCAAATTTGACATAGGGTTTTGGGGTTGAGTTTTTTATGTGATTTTCTGGCCGAATGGGTGTCTACGAAGTTGTATGTTCACTTAGATTATATATTTGATCAAATTTGAAATATTTAAAGGCGTTGAGAAAGATAAAAGGCGTAAATTGACTTTTTATCAAGATCCAAAAATTTGGTGTAGTGAAAGCTGTCTTATCCCATCAAAACATGTCAACCTAACAACCTTCTACAAGGATAAAAAACAAAAATAAGAGAGAAAACAAAGAACTAAGAAGAACAGATCGCAAAATCTATTGTATAAACAAAACATTCCCCAAAACCTGGTGTCACGTCTACAAGGTACTAGATAGTAATACATATTCAATGAAAGAATAAGTTTGAATGTCTCTAGTACTAGAATAAAATAAAGACATAATATAAGAGTATGTCGAGTGTGCTGACACAACTAACAACTACCTCACGTATTCCCAAGTGTAAGCCTTAGGCACTGATGCAAGAGGATGATTAGGATGAATGGGGTCTGTAGCCTACACAAGTGTAGAAAAGTAAGGGAGTGAGTACCAAAACAACAACATGTACTATAACCATAACCAAAGTGGTGTCGAACACCCTCTACCCCGACACACCATTTGAACCTATAAAATACTAGAACCTGTACAAAAATCAGAATCCATTCCATCCTAGTAATTTTAATAGCAACATAGTGTTGGGTTTTGGGCCTTTTTCCCTTCCTATGTGGATAAATAAAAGTCCAAGGTTTTGGGTCTTCCTTGCTTTTCTTTGTGGATAAATTTAACCCAAATTTGTCTAGCCACTTTTGCCCATAAGCCCAATATTATGGTGCATATGTAAGACTTTATTTTAGGTCTTATTTGAATAGAATAACAAGATTTTGAGAGCAGCCATATAGAGAGAAATGTGAGAGAGTGTAGATTTTCGCAACAAATTTCAGATCGTGATTCCCGCTTCCTTTCTTAATCGATTGAGCTGATTTTTGGACAGCTTGTTCCTTTCAACTTAATCTTTGATTGGGAACTGAGATAGGGTGATTTGGAGTCCTGTAGATCCATATTTTAGCTTGTGAACAGTAGCTGCGATTTGGGTATTTTAGCTCCTTTTGTTTCTCTAGCTTTTGGTGCTATCTTGTAGTTGTGTTGCTCATTGTTTGGCACTTTGTTGGTGACCATTTTGGAGAACACTTTTGTAACTCTTGTTGATTATAGTGGAGCTTTGGCCTTGTGGTTTTTACTCTTCACACCGAAGAGGTTTTCCACGTTAAACTTTGGTGTCTCGTGTGTTGATTTATTTTCTTGCTTGGTTGATTTGTTTGCTGCCCAAACAGTTTTATTTTTGCATTATTTTGTCTTCTCTTGGTTCAAATAGAAGGGGAAGTTTTAACTTGGTTTTCTTCCGCTATCGCCTTGTCGTGCATATTTATTTTGTGATTGCCTTTCCCAACAAAGTGGTATCAGAGCATTAGGTTGTTGTTGATTATCTATTTGAATGATGGAGTCAAATATGAGCAAGATGATTTGTTTGAATGGTAGTAATTATCATACTTGGAAAGACAAGATGAAAGATCTTCTATTTGTCAAGAAAATGCATCTACCTGTGTTTGCTTCTAATAAACCCGAATCTATGAATGATGAGGATTGGGAATTTTAGCATTTACAAGTTTGTGGCTATATTCGACAATGGGTTGAAGATAATGTTAGAAATCACATTGTGAATGAGACACATGCCAGAAGTTTGTAGGACAAGCTCAAAACACTATATGCTTCGAAGACTGGTAATAACAAATTGTTTTTGTTGAAACAATTGATGAACATCAGGTATAAAGAGGGCACTCCTATTTCTGATCATATTAATGATTTTCAGGGTGTTCTTGATCGGCTGTCCGGAATGGGTGTAAAATTCGATGAAGAAATTCAGGGACTATGGCTTCTTAATACTCTGCCAGACTCTTTTGAAACTCTTTGAGTTTCTTTGACTAATTTTGCTCCCAGTGGTGTTGTGACCATGGAATATGCTAAGAGTGGTGTCTTGAATGAAGAGATGAGAAAAAGATCTCAAGGCTCATCTTCTTCTACTTCACACTCCGATATTTTGGTTACTGAAGACAGGGGGAGAAGCAAGTTTAGAGGTCACAATGACATAGATAAAAGTAGAGGAAAGTCAAAGTCCAGATTCAAGAATGTTACATGTGTCTATTGCCACAAGAATGGGCATATCAATAAATATTATTTCAAGTACAAAAGAGATATGAAACAACAAAAGAAAGAAGGTGACAATGAAAATTGTGTTGTTGTTGTTGCTAACGATGACCTTCTTGTTTCTTGTGATGAAAATGCCGTAAATCTTGTTTACGATGAGTCTAGCTGGTTTGTGGATTCTGGTGCTACTTCTCAAGTCACGTCCAGGAAGGAATTATTTTCTTCTTATACTCTAGGTAATTTTGGGATGTTGAAAATGGGCAATAATCATGAGGTTGCGGTTCTTGGTATTGGGACTGTTTGTTTGGAAAGTAATAATGGTTCCAAACTAGTTCTCAATAATGTCAAGCATGCTCCAGATGTCCGCTTGAATTTGATTTTTGTTGGATACCTTGATGATGAGGGTTATGTTAATACCATTGGTACTGGCCAGTGGAAGCTTACAGGAGATTCGATGGTGGAAGCCGTGGTGACAATTTGTCTAACTTGTACGTTTTTCAGGGCTCCATTCTTAGAGGCTTAGTAAATGTGGTGGAGAATGATACTTTATCATTGTTATGGCATAAAAGACTGAGTCATATGAGCTAGAAGGGGATGTACAATTTGGCTAAGAAGAATTTGCTTTCTGGAGTGAAACAAGCAAAGTTGAACAAGTGTGTTCATTGCTTAGCCGGTAAACAGAAAACAGTTTCTTTTCAGAGTCATCCGCCTTCAAGAAAGCTTGATTTGCTGGAGTTGGTACATTTTGATTTGTGTGGTCCTTTTAAGGTAAAGTCTCATGGTGGTGCACTTTACTTTGTGACTTTTATTGATGATCATTCGCGCAAACTTTGGTATTCTCTTTGAAGTCCAAGGATTAGGTACTTGATGTGTTCAAGAATTTTCAGGCCTTGGTTGAGAGACAGACAGGGAAGAAATAAAAATGCATCCATTCTGACAATGGTAGTGAGTATATTGGTCCATTTGATAGATATTGCAGAGAGAAGAGTATTCGACATCAGAAAAATCCTCCGAAGACTCCTCAGTTAAATGGTTTGGCGGAGAGGATGAACATAACTCTTGTTGAGAGGGTAAGATGTATGATTTCAGATGCTAAGCTGCCAGATTCTTTTTGGGCAGAAGCACTTAATACTGCTGCCCATGTTATCAATTTATCACCTACTGTTGCTTTGAATGGTGATGTTCCTGACAGAGTTTGGTCCGGTAAGAATGTTTCTTATGATCATCTTAAAGTTTTTGGGTGTAAAGCCTTTGTGCATGTTCCTAAGGATGAGAGGTCAAAGTTGGATGTTAAAACTAGGGAATGTATCTTTGTTGGTTATGGTCAAGATGAATTCGGTTATCGTTTCTTTGATCCAGTTGAGAAGAAACTTTTTACAAGCCGCTGTCGCACCCTATTTCGAACCGGCCGCAGTTCACAACATAATGTGGCTGACACTTTGATTTTGGAAAAATTGTTTTGTTTGTTTTAGAGTCGCCACCTAAATTTTAAGGGAAATATTAGGAAAACCATTTTTTATATGTAAATGTAAACTCTGTTTTGATTTGCGAAACCAATGAGATTCTGAGTAAGGGTTTTGGTTACTCGAGGGGAAGGTGTTAAGCACCCCTCAGAGCCTATCCGAAGATAGTCCTTAAACTTAATTTAGGAAAATATAATTAGGAAAACGTGTTTATTTATTTGTTTTAAAATCAATGATAAGTAAATTTTATTATATTTAAGAAAAGAGTACAATACAAGGTACGACATATATGTGTCTTATAAAATATATTTAATAGTAGTATTGTAAAATAAATAAATAAATATACTTAAATATACGATATATTCATATGTAAAATATATCTAGATAGGTGTATCATAATAACATTATCCCAAAAATATATAGATGTTGAATTTGCTAAAATTTGTCGTCTTATTAAGATGTAAAAATAAGATAGTAGCTGAGTGTAAATATGTAGTAATATGTGATGTGTAATTTGAATGAAAATACGTAAAATGGAGTTTTCTAAAATAAAATAGAATAAAAAATACTAGATGTTAAAATATTATATGAAGGTTTGTAATCTTAAATATGTTTATTATAAAGTGTGGTATATACATGTAAGTTGTGTAAAATATATGAATGTTTATCATTCTTTTTACACGTAGGGATAAGTTGACGATAAATTGTATTTGGTAAAATAATGTGTAAAGTGTAGGAATAAATTTATAAAAATAAATAAATAACATTTGGAATAGTAGATTAAATATAATGGATTATGTAGAGAAAATATAGAATATATACCTTTATGTGTATGACATATATATGTGTACCTTGTATTTGAACCTGTTTGCATATCTAAAATTTGAAATAGCATGTTAAAAAGATTAAAATGTTATTAGCAATGTTTGATTAAAAAAAAGTAAGTATAGTCAATACATTTTATAAAGGGGTGATGTAAAGAGTAAAAATAGGCCTAACTATTGAAACTTATTCCATAGTTACATTTGTTTTGTTAAATATATAAGCCTATTTCCCTACTTATCTTTCTAAAAAATGTATATCTAAAGATAAGTATCTTAGCCTTAAGTAGATTTCTAAATGTAATTATTCTAGCCTTTAAACTAGTTTCAAAATATTTGGAGGTCCTAAGCGATGAGCGGACCTAAATGAATATTATTTTAGCTTTTATGTATCTCTCGATTCATAATTTTAGATGATGAATTTTCCTATTCCTTAAGATAAAGGCCTAAGTATATATATTTATTTTTTCAATTTTGAAACACCTAAACAAATATTATTTTAACCCCTTGAAACTTTATTTGGAAAAAACTTTTAAAACTATGAGCCCTCTTTTCAACTTAAAAGGCCCTAAGGATTGCCTTAAGTAAAAATGCTAACCCATTTTTTAAGAAAATATCTTTTGCATCGTTTACTCTAAAGGGGTCTCAACTAAATTCATAAACAAATAATGTTAGTTCATGTGAAATAAGCTTCAAAATAAAAGACAAATAATATATCAAAAATTGTAAGCAAAGATTAGCCAATATATCCAAAAAATATAATTAAGACTCAAAAAGAGGAAGACTAAGAAATATTGGACTCCTAATTTGCGAGGCTCCAAGCATTGCGATGATCCTAATTTGTTGTGGGCCTAATATCTTAGGCCAATAACGAGTTTCAAAGTAGAAACTCCAGCCCTCCGTTTGTACATGAAATATGAGAAGATGAAAGGAAACAAATTAGAAAACATAAAAAAGAGAATAAGAAGTGATTAGGAATAACCATAATCATCTCAGCAGGGCAGTTATAAACATAAGTCATAAAGTTTAGCAACAACATCAAATACAAGTAAGCAATAAATGAATAATGAACCAAATATTTCACGTGATATAAAAAAAAATTAACTACATTTAAGAGAGAACATCTAACCTCTCCTATCCTTTCTACGGAGGTTGGATTGCATCTCCCTTAATCTCTCAAAAAAAAAAAAACTTTGTGACTAGGAATATGCTATCAAATAACATTCAACTAACTACCTTTGATCACACCGAGAAAAAGCTCGAAGCAGATTCATCAAGGACAAAACAAGTTCGAAAACTCAACTTGATTTAAGCAATTTTCATAAGAAAGGACAAAGAAGAGAATAGGGAGATATAAAAATGACTTTACACCAAAATACGTTGCTACATTCTAATGGGAATCCAAAGACAGAAAATTAATGATTTTAGGATGCATAAGAGTTGTGATACAAGTTCTCATTTATCCGAGCCTAGCTCTTTGGAGGATGCTAAAGGGCAACACCAAACGTAAGTTATTTCTCATTCAAACAGGTCCTCGAATGACATTAAGAACCAATAGGTCAGTTAATTGGCAAATCACACTAACAAGTTAGCGAAATAGGCAAGCAAGGAGGACGTTTCCACAAGGACGGACTCTCGTCATATATAAAAGGGGGTGGAAACTTTGGAACCTATAGAACTAAACATAACATTTTTTAGATCACATTCTTGACATGAAAGAGTACATGAGTTGTATCTCGAGTTATGTTCATCTAAAAAAAAAAGGGAGGGCAACGAAAAAAGAAGTCAACAGTCACATAGTATGCATTTCAAAAATTGGAAAATAAAAGAAGATGATATATTAGTTAATTAGGAACACCTTTCGATTTGCGAACTCGTAGAAAAAAAAAAAGGGACTACTGCACATTCACGCGTTAGGACAAACCCAATGCTCAACACTCAAGCAAAGGAAGGACTGATTTTAATTATCTGAAGTGTTTTAGCGCATAGTAAATGAGAATAACTTTATCTTTTGAAATACAGATGCGTGTATAAAAAAAGAGAATTGTTCTTAAATATTCAAACAACAAGAAGAGGCTAGTATAAACAATGGGAAGACTACAACCGCAAACTATCAATACAACAGAGAATGAAAAACCAAAAAAAAAAAACCGACTATTAGAATTTAGCTGAGATCTGATTCACTGGCCGTAGCTAACAAAATGACTGAACTAAAAAAAGATCAATCTAGGCCGTTAAGTTTCTTCAAAACCCAAAAATATATAATATGATGTACAAACCTATGATCAAAAACCCATACTAGATGATTTATAAAACTGTACATTTTGACTATTATAAATACTTATCATGAAGAGACTGAAGTTGGGAACAAAATCAAAATGAAGTTAAGAAAATCTCAATGGCTCAAAGATAAACACATACAAACATATAACAGGCACAATAGATGTTTACGAGCTGTACATGATTTATATTCACAAAGAACTGTAAGCAAATAGATTTAACTAACAGAATCTAAAGTACATAAATTGGTTTTGTTGAAACTGAAGTCGAAACAGGAAAGTTAAATGCTGATAAAAGTTAGTAATAGCTCTAAGAATATGGAAAAGACTATTGATTAAAAGTAAAGAGGGGGAACAACAATAAAAATTGATCGCAGATCCAGCAAGAAAGAAAGTCGATGCGCCATCCAACTTACTACAAGGTTGAAATATAATTCGAGCAAGCTTAAAATAAGTAATGCACATAACCAAATTAACATCACATAGAATCTGATTTAACTACAATTATAAATGACTTTCATGAAATCTAGGAAAGGAACTTAAGTAAGAAAGAAAACACAAGAATAATCATCAAAATTTTAACTTTGATGTGGACGTGAATCTTAGGTTATACAAAGCAACAAAAGTAAACTCAACTCTGTAAAAATTACAGCAAATGATCAGTTTTTATATAGTTCAAATCGACAGGAAATACACGTTCGATTAACATAACTTTCCAATAGAATGCTTAAGCAGGGTGAAAATATACATCAACCAATCCCAAAACATAATCTCATCTCAAAGGTGAAGCAATTATATAAAGGGGAAATTCGTCCTTAGAAGCAAGATTATACAATAAACGAATGTTGATTGATTAAGCAAACGAAAATTCTGACCTACTAACACAGTAAAATTCAAACATGTTTTAAGCTATATAGGACGACTAACATATGAAAAGGAGGCTCACCAAAAACAAAAAAAATTATAAACGAAAAAAAAAAAACTTACAGCAAACATAACACAACGTGTTTTTCTGTAAATGAAAATGAAATGACAGAGAAGCGAAAAAAGAAGAAGAAGATTACCTTGTGTTGAGCAGCAAACTAAAGCTTTGATGTCCAGAGATTTCAATTTCGAAACTCGAACTTCAACTCAAAGAAGAACAAAAACAGAGAGCAGAGATCACCTTAGAATCTGTTGCACTCTCTCTATTGCTGGGTGATTTTGGAACCTTTTCTGGATTGTTTTTTTTGGATATCCTTGAATGATTTCCGAATTGGAAGACGCCTGCCTTTTATAGGCGATTTTGGGAGAGGATTCCACTCTCATACTCATAAGATTAAGGGTAAGACGAACCAAAAATCCGATGGTTCTTCGCATCCCCCACTTTTCAGGCGGAGCAATGATGATGGTCAAGACTTCTAGGCCTTCTTTGGGTCAAAATAAAATCGGAAAAGATGTAAAGTTGATAGAGAAGGGGGCTGTGATTGATGGACGACGTGGGGAGATATATTGATGACCACCGGAAATTGCCATTTTCCGGTGGTCTGTAGGCGGAAACAATGGCAGAGGAGAGAGAGATCGATGGGAGAGGAGAGGAAAAGAGTTTGATGGAAAAGGGGCAATTTTTGGGAAGAGAAACGTATGGGGAAGAAGGAAACGTTTCTGGGAAAGGGAAGAAGCTTGACAGGCGATGGGATTGCACTTATTTTGGGAAAAGATGAAAAACTTGGGATTTAATTTGGGCCGTCCGATCATTTGATCGGACGGTTGGTAAAAATAAAGAGTTAAAAAAAAGACAATATATATATATATATATATATATATAATAGTAAAAGGATGAATTAATTTAAGGCCATTAGATTAGATTGTAAGGCTGAGATCGAATCTAAAGAAGCACAATCCATGTGCTCGCCTACGTGGCATACATGGATTGGCCGGTTTAATAAGACTTGGATTGCCAAATTTGCTCAAATTAAATTCATTTAAATTATAACTACTTTCTTTATTAAATAGCCATAAGTGATAATTATTTTGCAAGATTAGCTTATTCGATAAAATTAGTCACTCTTAAAAATTAAATTAATATAAATTAGTAAAATCATCCATTAACTAAGCTTTCTAATTTTAATAAATGTACGAAATAATATCTATTGTGACAAAAGGAATTATATTTGAACCACAATAGATTCAATTCTTAGGAAGAACAACATTTATTTTAAAAAATGAGAAAGTAAGTGGTAATATAATATTTTATAAGAAATAACATTTATGAAATAAATTTATCAAGTCAAATAAATAATTAAAAAAAAATATTTTTTGTATTCCTATAAAAATTTCATAACATATATATTTTATTATTATTATAATTTACTATAGTTAAATGTGGAGAGCCAAAATTGGGTGTCAACAGCCGTGATGTTGTGTTCTTTGAAGACCAAACAATTAAGATCTTGACAAAGCTGAAAAAGTTGATTCTCAGACGACTGAGAGCCTAGTTGATGTTGATCCAGTTCCTTTGACTATTCCACCAGGTGAAAATCTTCAAGTTAATATTGAAGATGGTGATCATATTCAGAATGACCAGTATGCCATTGATGCTCCAGTGCAAGACGATGTAGTTGGTGAGGAACCAACTATTATTGATGCTCCCGAGAGTTCTCTTAGAAGATCTACTAGAGAGAAAATACATTCATCTCGTTATTCTCACAATGAGTATGTACTCTTGACTGACGGGGGAGAACCAGAGAGTCTTGATGAGGCCATGGAAAATGAATAAAAAGAAATGTGGTTTGATTTTATGGAGGATGAAATGAAGTCTCTACATGATAATCATACCTTTGATTTGGTTATGTTACCTAAAAACAGAAAAGCTTTGAAAAGCAGGTGGATCTTTAGGGTGAAACATGAAGATGGTAACCCGGTTCCACGATACAAGGCTAGATTAGTTGTGAAGGGCTTTAACCAGAAAAAGGGAATTGATTTTGATGAGATATTCTCTCCAGTTGTGAAGATGTCATCCATCCGTGTGGTTCTAGGCTTGGCTGCAAGTCTGGACTTGGAGGTTGAACAGATGGATGTTAAAACTGTTTTTCTCTATGGTGACTTGGATGAAGAAATTTATATGGAGCAGCTGGAAGGCTTTGAAGTCAAGGGAAAAGAGAATTATGTTTGTAAATTGAAGAAGAGCTTGTATGGTTTAAAACAAGCTCCCAGGCAATGGTACATGAAGTTTGGTTCTTTTATGAGTCAGCAGGGCTTCAAGAAGACTTCTTCAGACCATTGTGTTTTTGTGCAAAAATTCTCTGATGGTGACTTCATTATCGTTTTGCTTTATGTTGATGACATGCTTGTTGTTGGTCATAATACTTGCAGGATTAAAGAGTTGAATAAGTCTTTTGTTATGAAAGACTTGGGACCAGCAAGGCAGATTCTTGGCATGCAGATTGTCCGTGATAGAGATGCCAAGAAATTGTGGTTGTCACAGGAGAAGTACATTCAAAAAGTACTTCGTAGATTTAACATGGACAAAGCTAAGGTTGTCAGTACACCTTTAGCTATGCACTTCAAATTGAGTACTAGACATTGTTCTTCCAGTGATGGTGAGAAGGATGAAATGAAGAAAGTTCCTTATGCTTCAGTTGTTGGTAGTTTGATGTATGCAATGGTGTGTACAAGACCAGATATTGCTCATGCTGTTGGTATTGTTAGCCGTTTTCTTTCTAATTCGGGAAGAGAGCATTGGAATGCTATAAAGTGGATTATGAGATATCTTTGTGGCACTTCTTGTTTGAGTTTGTGTTTTGGTACAGGGAAGCCTATTCTCTGTGGTTACACTGATTCAGACATGGCCGATGATGTTGATACTCATAAGTTTACTTCAAGATACTTGATTACTTTTGCAGGGGGAGCTGTGTCTTGGCAATCTAGGTTACAAAAATGTGTTGCTTTATCTACTACAGAGGCTGAGCTTATTGCGGTTGTTGAAGCTTGCAAAAAATTGATCTGGATGAAGAGATTCTTGGGGGAACTTGGTTGTGCTCAAGAGAGGTATGTGCTTTATTGCGATAGTCAAAGTGCTATTCATCTTGGCAAGAATTCTACATTTCATGGTCGGTTTAAACACATTGATGTGAGGTATCATTGGATTCGAGATGTGTTGGATTCTAAGTTGCTTGAACTTGAGAAAATCCATACCAATGATAATGGTTCCAACATGATGACTAAAGCTTTGCCAAGAGGGAAGTTTGAAGAATGTTGCATGATCGCCGGGATGGCAGTTTTCTCCACATAGTCGGTAGGGGGAGAATTGTTGAGTTTTGAGCCTTTTTCCCTTCCTATGTGGATAAATAAAAGTTCAAGGTTTTGAGTCTTCCTCCCTTTCCTTTGTGGATAAATTTAGCCCAAATTTGTCTAGCCCACTTTTGCCCATAAGCCCAATATTATGGTGCATATGTAAGACTTTCTTTTAGGTCTTATTTGGAGAGAATCACAAGAGATTGAGAGCAATCATATAGAGAGAAAAGTGAGATCGTGCAGATTTTCGCACAAACACTTGCGGGAAATTTCAGATCACGATTTCCGCTTCATTTCTTATCCAATTGAGCTGATTTTTGGATAGCTTGTTCCTTTCAACTTAATATTTTATTGGGAACTGAGAGAGGGTGATTTGGATTCCTGTAGCTTCAGATTTTAGCTCATGAACAGTAGCTGCGATTTGGGTATTTTAGCTCCTTTTGTTTCTCTAGCTTTGGTGCTATCTTGTAGTTGTGTTGCTCATTGTTTGACACTTTGTTGGTGACCATTTTGGAGAACACTTTTGTAACTCTTGTTGATTATAGTGGAGCTTTGACCTTGTGGTTTTTACTCTTCACACCGAAGAGGTTTTCCACGTTAAACTTTGGTGTCTCGTGTGTTGATTTATTTTCTTGCTTGGTTGCTTTGTTTGCTGCCCAAATAGTTTTATTCTTGCATTATTTTGTCTTCTCTTGGTTCAAATAGAAGGGAAAGTTTTGACTTGGATTTTCTTCCGCTATCGCCTTGTCGTGCACATTTATTTTGTGCTTGCCTTTCCCAACACATAGGGCATAAACAATACGAATAACCAAACAAATAAGTTACACCATCAGACTCCCAACAGTACCTTTACAACTTTTCCGATTCAATAACCACAATAATAGCAATTCATACATAGATACAATGATTATGAGGTGCAGTGTAATGCAAATGTCATAGAGAATAATGCATGTATGTCCTATCGATACACACCGCTGCTCAATGGTCACTCAGGACCTGCGAGGGAAATACCAATCCATGCATCCGTCCTCGGCACAAGGAACGTCCCTCGAAATCATATCATATCCACCCATGGCGTGGGGCACATCCCTTGAAATCACATCATATCCGCTCACATCGTGGGGCACATCCCTTGAAATCACATCATATCCGCTCACATCGTGGGGCACATTCCTCGAAATCATATCCTCTTTGTATTTCTTTTTCATAAATTTAACACTGTCATCTTATAACAGAGTTTCAGTACTAATGCAAATAAACATGATGAGAGAATGAGAAGTTTTGCATCAATTAATCAACCGCAACAATCATGGGCATATCATCAATAAGGAATCATTATAGTAATCAAAGGCCACTCATGGGCATACTACACAATAATAGATCACAAAGTGTAATTAACCCCACACACTTGAATTCAAAATTCGGGTGTTTACTCGTTAATAAGTCTACATGTATACATTCATCATTCCCTATTACTATCAATCACTAAGACACATCAAACAAGATTTAACACACTTTGTAAAAGAATAAAAAAGGTTAACTTATCAAATTGGGACTTGAACCTTTCTTTTACGCCGAGCCTCTGAATCCACACAAGATAAACAAATATAGGATCCCCATAAGAAAACATGAACAATGATACCCATAATGCTAATTTTATAAATTGGGTCCAAATCGACCCAAAAAAGTCAAACTCAAGGGCAAAGGGTAATCCTGAAAATTCTATAGAAAAATATGATACCCAAAGATTTAGGAACTCACACATGAAATTTTAACAGAAAAATGAGTTAGAAATCATTCTTAAAAGTCCAAAACACAAGATCAAAGTTCATTAGAAAACACTGTTACTCCCAAATGCACACACAAGTGTACGTGGTCGCGCAAGTAATATAGTGGCCCTAAAAGAGCCGGATCATCGAACCCAAAGAACTTGTCAATTAACTATTTACTAAATTATACTAGTCTAATTATTTATTTAAGAGTTCCAAAAGTGTTTAACTAATAAGAATGTAAGAATGGAATAATAAAATTACTTACAAAGGTTGGAAAATTTCAGGGTTGCAACATACTTAAAGTTTCATGTTTCACATCTCATGCAAGAATTAACTACGGTAATCAAATTACTGATTTACAAAGTTGATTTTATGATCACGGTCTTCCGACCTCTAATCGTTTACTCCAATTTACTGTCTAACTACATCGTTGAGCGGGGATAGGCAGGCTCAATTGGCGAGCATTTATATTTCATCTTGTTTTGTAACCAAGTTTGGTGTTCGTCCGGGTGTCAATCCTAAACACGAATCTAATCAAGTGATATGCAGGATAGATCAAACTCTTTGTATTCTTTGGTCTATCTACCTCTTCGTCTCCCGAGTCTAAGAATAGACAATATATTTATCTCTATGGTGGTCAATCATGAAATACTAAAACAAGAATACGAAAAAAAAATTAAGCGATAATAACATTAATTCAAAACAATCGATGTTCAACAATTACCCATAGCCACAACCCAGAACAAGGGTCTTTAACTACTAATGTCTAAAAAAAGAAGGAAAAGAAAAGAACCCTATAAAATATTGATAACTTTTCCTTTCACGGTATCTTGCCCCATAGTATATTCCTCTTTCAAAGTATATTTTGCT
This sequence comes from Solanum okadae, assembly GCA_036553675.1. Taxonomy (NCBI): domain Eukaryota; kingdom Viridiplantae; phylum Streptophyta; class Magnoliopsida; order Solanales; family Solanaceae; genus Solanum; species Solanum okadae. The sequence goes on along the minus strand of CM071689.1, from coordinate 44,158,522 downwards.
CCCTAATAATTATTTCTATGGCATATTTATAGAGATAAAAATCCTCAATAAAATAACTAAGTCCAAAAGAAATTAAGAATCCAAAATCAAAAAGATTGGAATTGCAGGCGCAAAAACTGTCCGACCGCCTCACATCAACAGTGCTTCCACTTGCTGCCACATTTCACAGCTTCATCTCACATGTATTCTTTGTTATCTGCTATGTTTGATTACACATATAAATATAATATAATATTTAATTTAATCCATTAAGCTGTTTTCTTGATTTCCTTTTATAATTTTCTATCTTTAATTCCTTTAGCTCCAAATTTCTTCATCTATACACCAATTTACTTCTACAAATAAAATATATTATTTAGCACAACTCATAAAATTCATGTTCAAAAAGAACAAATCATCATATATATTACTATAATTGGGAATAAAAAAAGTTGACAGGTTAAATACCAAAATACCCCTATAATACTACAATAATACCATTAATCATATATCATCCTAATATACGTAAAAGAAGAAGTTGAAATACTAAAATACCCCTATAAAGTTGAGTTACTACAATAATACCATTAATCATATATCATCCTAATATCTTATTATACTAAATACTAAAAGTGGAAAGATGTTAAGTCGAAAGTTCATAATAATAATAATAATAATAATAATAATCATAATAATAAAAAGGTGGAAAGACCAAAGGTCACCAATTCTAAAATGCATTGAATAAACATTTATTTGCACGCAATCTACCAATTATTTGGAAAGACCAAAGGTTCACCAATTCTAAAATGCATTGAATAGGCATTTATTTACACGTATTTCACATTGTCTTGATTCATTGTAATACAAATCTTATCATTTATTGAAATTTAAAAGGTAAGTTAATGGATTACTATTTTTCCCTACATTATTAATTAAATAATAAATTAAATTTAAATAACTATTGTTCTCTATAAATTTTAATCTTCCTTATAATTTCACCTACAAAAGTGACATTGAAGAGAATTACTGACTTTTCATTTTCTCTTCATTATTACCTCAATTCTTATCATTTATTAAAATTTAAAAGGTAAGTTAATGAATTACTATTTTCCCCTACATTATTAATTAAATAATAAATTAAATTTAAATAACTATTGTTCTCTATAAATTTTAATCTTCGTTATAATTTCACGTACAAAAGTTAGACATTGAAGAGAATTACTGACTTTTCATTTTCTCTTCATTATTACCTCATTTATTGTATTTATTTTGGGATGTTATGAATAGTAACAAATCAACAATTTCAACACACTATAAATAATGAATAAAATACTTGGTAAGGACATAGAAATACCAAGAGAAGGTCTCTATTCTGACTCTTTGATTTTTTTGACGAATTACTTATATTTTTATTCCTATTTTGATTTTGTTTGCAGGTTCTGTTTGATTTAATTTCTCCTCCAACATCTAAACCATAACAATATAATAAGGTAACGATTTCATCCAATTTATACTTTTCCAAATAGTGATTAAATTTACAGTTGATTTCTGTAGTTGGCCTCATATTTTGTTTTTGTGTATGTATCAAGTTCAATATTTTTCTAAAAAAATATGTATCTATCGTAAAATAAAATTACTCATTACAAATAAATAGAAAATGTACTACGTATGATATTTATGACTGAATCCTACATGTAAATGCAATTGGTAATAATATTATTTATGTGTATGTTTTTATATTTTCTCTCATCAGTCTTTTTAAATTTAATTTTCTATAAAAATATTATTGTTGTAACATTTATTTGAGATTATTGCATTTTAGTACTGATCATTACACACATGTCTTCATAGAATTTTAATCATTCTAACGAATTAGTTAAAAAAATGTATGGGATACACGTGCAAGGCACACGTTCAGAAACTAGTAAAAACAATAAATGTGAGACAAATAATGATTAAAAAAATATATTTTTGGCCTCACATCAACACCCCACACTTAAATTTTTGCTCGTCCTCAAGCAAACATTAAAGCTCATCTCAAATAAAGCAAACTAGGAATGCCATCACTTTGGTTGATACAAATAATTAGGCCATAGAGAAATTTCTAAACATCAAGTATGATTCCCGCTCATTATACAAGACATCCAAATAAAAAAACAAACATCTAACCTCCTAACCTCAAGGAAGGACTTTGAACACATCAAATTTAGGTTTACTTCCTTACTCATCAAAGAAAGCTAATAAAATCAACTATCTATCATGAAACAAGTGCCCTCACAAAAAGAGATAGTCCACACAGTTAATTCAATAGATTGAATATAAATTAAGAACTTCACATCAAGAACAAATCTCACACTCACAAAGAAAATTACATGTATGCACAAAGAACCATATGGTTACCCATTATGTACATCTCCACTAATTAAGCATGTTTGAATAGAATCAAATAGGACTTTAACGGTTTGTAATGTAGGCTAGGGGACGGGTAGAAAGACTATATAATAGTGACTTACACTTCCCTAAGCACTTTGCACTTTTAGACTTCATCACACATTATTTTCTTCTCTTTATTTTCAGTCCTCTTTTCAACAATTATTTCACAAGTAATTCTCATCATCTCAAGAATGCTTCAATAATTTTTTTTCTCTTTTTTTTCAAAGGATTTTTTTTCATGTCACATTCTTTTTCTTTTTTTTCATCACATTCTTTCAAAGAGAGCTTTTTAATCACTTTGTAGCTATAATTGATTACCTTTTTCACTCAACCATCCTTTTTTCTTCAGAATTAACAATTAGAATAAATCTATGCTATAATCCTCAAGGAAGCAATGTGCAAAAACTAGGGATTCAACAAAATAGTTAAGGATAAAATATGGCTACCAACAAAAGACTACAGGCTCAAGAAGGGCTAACTAGTGATATAATATCTGAAAAGACAAAAATTTACAAGACAAATCAAAGAAAACCTATTATCATCTCCTAAATAAAACAACACTTTTTATTTCGCTTCATTAACATGCAGGGCAAGTTCTAGGCTAAGATGCAAAATATGGAATAAACAAATTCTCACCACACATGGCACAAGTATCAATCAAGATGAATCAATTTCACTTCTAAGAGAGACAAGATCATAACAAACTACAAAATAAAATAAGCTATATACAAAGTCGCAATCATGACCTAGGCATCAAAGGGTCTGCAATTTCATAAACAATCAAGCATTCAAGAGAAAGTACTATTGTAACACCTCGGATCTCAAAATGGAGAAAATCCTAGCTCTCAGAAATTTGGTGTTAGTACCAACAGAACCACCCACGGACCGTAAGTGGGGTTTCGTCGTTAAGGTCCAAATTTTTATGGTGTCTAATCCCACCCACGGTCAACCAGTATGGTCCGTGGTTGGACCTATGGACCATAGGTGAGGGTTAGCAGCTATTAAGAGGAAAATGGATGTTGGGTCAACTTTAAACGGTCATATCTTTTAGCAGAAAATGAATTAGGTGGTCCATGGCCTATCAAATTAAAGATAATTAAAATATCTTTTCAACGCCACTGAGTTTGCTAAAATGCAAGCTCGGAGTAAAAAAATATGCTCATTTTAGTGAAGTCCGATTAGGCAGAGCATGAACGACGACCCCAAACGACGATTGGTAGTCCAAATGATATCCCGTCAGTCCTGTAGTAGATGGCACTCATCAGTTTTAAGTCAGGGTCATTTTGGTCCTTTTCCCTATGCATTAGGCACTTAAACTACGTCGGTTGATGCCTAAACTATGTCGTTTTACTTAGTCTAAGCCTAATAACCTAGTCAGACATACCCAAAACCCTCATTCTTCAAAAATCTTCCAAACTTGGAGAAAAAAAGAAGAGGAAAAGTCTACCAAACCTCCCAAGAACAAGTAGCAATGTTCTTCAAAGGTCAGCCCCAAAATCTGAAGGATTTCTCCGTAGATTTCGTCACTAGGTATGTGGGATTCACTAGTGGGCTCCTTTCATCCACTAGGTCCCTAGAATTCAGTCAGTTCCTTGATTCTACATAGCTTGTTTAGACCTAGTTTGTAAAATTTTGGGAATCTATTGTGATTTTAGCTGCTATAGAATCCATAGTCTAAATAACATGTTCTCTTGAAAACGTTGCATAATTACTTAAATAAAACTTAGAACCCTAGTTTGTGTAAATTCTCTTAGTTCATGAATTATACTTGCTAGGTCAGTTAAACAGAAAAGTCATGCTCCAGATTTCGAATGTCACATTCTCAGTATATAAAAATTGCATTCTCAGTTAGCATGTCAGTATTTTGAGCTATTCAATATTTAGTGCATTTTAGCTTCATATGTATTCAGTTGGGCGTAAACATAGCACCGAGTTGGACTAGGGTTCAACATACCCTCATAGTCCCAAAACTACGTGCCCGCGTAGGATAATAAGTCCCCTCTATTGGGCATCAGATTTAGTGATCACGTCAGTCATGCCTTTATACCACATGCAAGGTATATTGGGTCCTCTCGATGGGGCGTATACATCGGACTCCACGTTTAACTCACGTGGTTTATGCCGGTTAATAGTAGCTCCCACAGTCAGACTCTTAGTGCATTTGACCAGGTTTTCAACAGTTATATCAGTATTCAGTTCAACATGTTATCTTCATGATTAGTACTTGGTCATTGCATTCAGTTTAGTTTTCCAGTTATATTTCAGTATTTATATCTCTACTCAGATTACATCATTGCTCAGTTAGGTATTGTTCAACTTATATATCTTTTATTCAACTTAGTATTTATATCCTGCATGCTCAGTACATTCCAAGTACTGACGCATACTTTGCACTACATCCTTTCATGATGTAGGTTCAAGTACTCAGCATCCAGATCACGCTTAAATTGATTCTCGGTCCGCATTCAACTGCTTTGGTGGTGAGTCCTCATATTCTGAGAAAAATAGACATGCTTTCTATTTCAGTCTTTATTTTCAGTTTTCAGTTTTGTTAGAGTTAGCTGGGGGTATGTCTCAACAACTCAACTCAGTTAGAGGCTTTTCAGACATAGTAGTAGATACAACTTGAGTTGTTAAGTGGTGTTTTGGTCATCATTATACTTTCATTATATTATATATATTCAGACTAGTTGGTTTTTCCCCACTTTTAGTTATGCAGTGTTTTAGTTTCCGCATAGTACATGACTTATTCAGTTATTCTCAGTATGCTTGATTTATGCCAGATACATGGTTAGCTTGTGGTCACTCGTGATCCTAGGTCCCGTGTTACGTCAAGGGGGTAGCCTCGGGGGGTGACAAACTTGGTATCAGAGTGTTAGGTTCAAGAGTCCTAGGTTGTCTCAAAGCCGCACTAAGTAGAGTCTCTTTCATGGGTGTGAAATGTGCCACATCTATGAGGGGGAGGCTACAAAGTGTTTTAAGAAAAAAATCACTTTCTTTGCTATTCTTATTATGCGTGAGGTATGATTCAACTTTTCCTTTCTAATCTGTCGCTATGCATTTCAGATCATGCCTCCTTGTAGAGCTAACACACAAAATGCTAATGCACACAATGCTAACACAGTTCCTCTAGTCCCGAACCAAAAGGATACGAATGCAGAATTTTTGGAATGCAATCCAGCTCTTGGCTCAGAGTGTGGCCAATTAGAACAATCAGCAGTCCCAGTTCCTGCAAATACGAATGGTGGATCAGCTACAACTAAGGTTCGAGTCTTTGTTCGGATGAATTCATCGAAGGTTGGTGAAGACCCATGGAACTTTATTGATGAGGTTAAGAAGATTCTTGGGGTAATGCAAGTGACTGGTACTGAGAGTGTTGAGTTAGCATCCTATCAACTTAAGGATGTGACTCATATCTGGTTCACTCAGTGGAAAGAAAATAGGGGTGCAGATGCAGCTCTTGTGACTTGGGATTATTTTACTGGAGCTTTTCTGGATAGATTCTTCCCAAGAGAATTGAGAAAAGCTAAGGCACAAGAGTTTATGAACTGGAAGCAGGGTTCAATGTCGGTCCAAGAATATTGACTGAAGTTCACTCAGCTTTCCAGGTATGCTCCACATATGGTTGCTGATTCGAGGGCACAAATTAGCAAGTTCTTGTTTGGAGTATTCGATTTGGTAAAGACCGTGTGCAGGAATGCTATGCTGTTAGGGGATATGGATATCTCCAGACTCATGACTCATTCTCACCAGGTTGAGGGAGATAAGCTTAGAGAAATGGCCAAGGACAACAAGAAGGATAGAATAGGAAATTATGAATATTCACACAAAAAGTCGGGCGGTGGGAATGGCTCACACTTTCAGCAAAGGACTACAGCCCCAACACCTTCATCAACTAGTGCTCTATCCCCTAGGTTTCGAAAGGATCAGAAAGGTAGGGCATCATGCTCTAAGTCTCAAGGGGATACTTCAGGTAACAAGACTTTCCCAACTTGTCCAAAGTGTGGTAAGAACCATCTGGGGGAGTTTCTTTTACGCTGGGAAGGGTGCTTTGGTGTGGGCAGTCTTGCAATAGGTTGAAGGATTGCCCTTCTTACAGGAAGGGGCAAGGAGGTAACAACAATAAAGCTCAGTCTATAGCTCCAGCAGCACCAGCAGCACCAGCAGGTTGCCTAACTCAGCAGGGTGCTTTGTCTGGTACAAGTGGTGGTCAGCGCCAGAACATTATGTATGCTCTCCAGGCTCGCCAGGACTAGGAAAATTCTATTGATATGGTCAATGGTACGTTATGAGTCTTTCATTTAGATGTTTATGCATTGTTAGATCCAGGGGCTACACTGTCTTTGGCAGCTCCCTATACAATAGTAAACTTTGATGTCAGTCCAGAAACTCTCTCAGAACCCTTCTCAGTCTCTACTCTAGTTAGTGACCCAATTATAGCTATACGGGTATACAAAAATTACCATGTCACAGTCTCTCAGAAAGTTACCTCAGCAGATCTTGTAGAGTTAGAAATGATAAATTTTGATATCATTTTAGACATGGATTGGTCACATTCATGTTATGCCTCAGTTGATTGTAGAACTAGGATTGGTTTCTAAACGAGCCAGTCTTAGAATGGAAGGGTAGTAGCTTACTGCCTATGGGTCGATTCATCTCTTACCTTAAGGCCTGAAAAATGATTTCCAAAGGGTATGTTTATCATCTTGTCCGGGTTAAGGATTTAAACTCTTAAACCCCAACTCTTGAGTCAGTCCCAGTAGTAAATGAGTTTCCAGAAGTGTTTCTTGGAATATCTTCCCGGAGTTCCTCTGGAAAGGGAAATCGACTTTGGAATAGATCTCCTTCCAGATACCCAACCTATTTCGATTCTTCCTTACAAAATGGCTCCAGCTGAGCTTAAGGAATTGAAAGAGAAGTTGAAAGACCTTCTTTATAAGGGCTTCATCAGACCCAGTTGCTCTCCATGGGATGCTCCAGTGTTGTTCATGAAAAAGAAAGACGACTCCCTCAGAATGTGCATTGACTATCGACAGTTGAACAAAGTCACAATCAAGAATAAATATCCCATCCCCAAGATTGATGACTTATTTGACCAACTTCAGGGTGCTAGATTCTTTTCTATGATATACCTAAGATCTAACTATCATCAGCTTAGAGTCAGAGATAATGACATCCCAAAGACAGTCTTCAGGATTCGGTATGGTCACTATGAATTTGTAGTTATGTCATTTGGACTAATAAATGCTCCCTGCAGCTTTCATGGACTTAATGAACAGGGTGTTCAAATAATATTTGGACTTGTTCTTCATCGTCTTTATTGATGATATGCTCATTTATTCTCGGAGTGAAGAGGAGCATACGACTCATCTAAGAATTGTTCTGCAAGCTCTCAAAGATCGCCAGCTATTCGCTAAGGTCAACAAATCTGAATTCTGGTTACAGTCCATTGCTTTCCTTGGTCATGTGGTATCTAGTAAAGGGATCCGAGTGGATTCTCAGAAAATTAAGGCAGCACAACACTGGCCCAGACCCACCTCTCCAATATATATTAGAAGTTTCTTGGGTTTGGCTGGTTATTACATGAGATTTGTTGAAGGATTTTGATCCATAGCTTCCCTATTGATCGAGTTGACTCAGAAAAAGGTCAAATTTGAGTGGTCAGATGAGTGTGAGAAAAGCTTCTCAGAACTGAAGACTAGGTTGACTATAGCTCCTGTCTTGACTCTACCAGATAAAGGTCAAGATTCATGTTTCTCTATTCACATACATGCACTCATACATTGGAGCCATTAACAAGTATATATAACTCAAATAAGAAGTCGAACCATCACCTACCCCTAGTTCAAAGGACGGGGTTTCCCCTCTACGATACACATCATATTTAACGACTAGGAGGACATGTATAATCGTCCCTTTTTTCTGTGCCTGAAGGCCTAAACATGAATTCTACCATCAATTAGCAATATATTACGTAGTGAGCACGAATTTATGATTACCCAAGTAATGTAAACCTAGCCTACCTGGGCGCCAAGTAGCTGCAGAGGGATTGTAGTTCCAATCTTGGCTTTCGGACAACAAGACGGTGGATTTTGGTAGGGAATCAGTGAGTTATCATCAACCTTGTGCTAGAAATCTATTTCTCCTTTCTTCTCAAGCCTAAAGCAGCCTTTTGAGGTTTTTTTGGGGGTGATCTTCTCCTCTTTTTGGCACTTAGGGCAAAAGGAGGAAATAAGACTTCCCGTCATTAAGTTCTACCCTCCGTCCATCCCGCTTTGGCACTCCCATCCTACTAGGGCGTTGCTGCCGTAGCGGCATTACCCCGCTCTGGCGGGACAATGGTGCCTAGTTACTCACATTGTTTTGACCTTCATAAGTAACGACGGTTCGGGTCGTTACAATAGATACCAATTTACCCCTCGTTCATCCCCGAACGACAAGCGAAGGAGTAAGCACGAGCCAATTTAGAGTACTTTGAAACTAACAGATCAGCCCGTCATGGAATAATGAAAGATAGCGGTCCCCACAGTTTAGGCATGAAAGGATTTTTACCCAGGGAACCGACTAGGGAAACGAGGCAACACACAGAGGAAAATAGGCGCACCAATTTTCCTGGCCTGACCTTGCCAGAGCGAAAAGATTTTTACTAAGGCAGGGCCGCCATGGCAGGACCGTCCCACTGTGGCGGGAGGTCGAGACCAGTTTAGAAGAGGAAAAAGGGAATGGTTTCCCCATTTCCTTCTATACCTCCCCCCCCCCCCCCCCCAAACTCCAAAAACTCTCTCAATTGCTTTGCTCCAAACGTCAATCTTAAGGTAATGTTCTTTCTCCCTAATGTAATTACTTCAATGCTTGCTTAACAACGATTGCACAAAAATAATCGATTGGGTAGAATGGCCTTGGGGTAGTTTTCAAAATTTTCACATGGGTTGCTTGATTTGATAAGAAAAACTTAGTATGGACACTTCCCTTACGTTCACAATGTCTCCACAACATTTTGAGCGTAAGGATTTTGAGATAATAGAGCCGAAATGGTTTTGAAATGGGTAGGAGAAATTGAATAGTTTCTTGGTAGGAAATTTGACTTCGGGCACCATTTAAGAGTTGAAATGATAGGGTCTTCACATATTTAGATACCAGGGTACTCTAGAAACATTGATCTGGTGAAAATTTTGCTAAAAATGAGGTTTTGGGATGAAGGGGCGCTATCATCGCGCCCTGAAGTTTGACCCAGATGAAGGCCGCTCTGTGGGCCTCCATCCCACTGTGGCGGCCTTCATCCCGCTATGGCGGGATCCTACGGAACAATGGCCCCTTTTCACTTCAAATAGAAATTTTTCCTTTTCTTAGCCAGGGATTGACTAATTCCATGGAGTGCTAATGTGTACGTTTCATGAATTTTTGTAGGCTTGTCTAACCATGGCTGGAATCAATGAAGAAAACTTGCCCTTCATCCGGTTTCTCGATGCTGCAACTCGGGAGAGACACCATGATCACCAGAACACCAAATTCTTGTGCGAGAGGGGTTTCCACTTGGTGGGCTTAGCGGAGAAAGCACCCGTCTTCCATGCCCAACTGATGGAGTTTGGTTGGGCTCCGCTGACAGAGGCTTTCACTGTAATGCGCTTAGGCTGGGTGGGGGAGTTCTATGCCCTACTCCCTACTGTCCGCTGGGACGATCCTCACCCTACCATCTATATTCGAGGAGTCGACATCCCTCTGAGCACTTAGTTCATTCATGCAGTGCTCGAGGTGCCGGAGGTCTCCAACTCAGAGTATGAGACCAGACTGAGGGAAATGGATTTGGGTTGGCTGCGGGACACACTGGTTGAGGCTGTGTGCCTGGACCGAGTTTATTATGCTACTACGTAGGGCATCACCAGTACTCACTGGTCACCGGATGACAAGAGATGGCTGCACCTAGTATCTAGGAGGATCCACCCATCGGGCAACCATACCGACGTGACCTTTCCTCGGGCTCTAGTGGTGGCTTGTGCTGAGCAGGGGATTGGGCTGAATGTGGGGGCACAAATCATATTTGAGTGGAAGATGTTCTACAGAGGAAACAAGAAGGCATTCTTCCTACCTGGACTAATGACGGCGATGTGCAAGCAGGCATGGGTGCCACACACTGATGAGGTACTTCCTATTGATCCCCCTTTTCATCCTCTTTTGATTAGGCAACCCTCCACCCGAGGAAGAAAGAAAAGAAAGACGGATGAGGCCAGCAACACTAGAGCAGTGGCTGAGGCAGACAACGAAGGAGAGGATTATGATGAGGCTGAGACACCCTTTATACCTAGTCTCAGCCCCTACTATCAGGCGCTCGTGTGGAGGAGGACCTGGCGGCCGTTGGGAAGAGATTGTGAGGCTCCTATGCTAACACCTCGACTCCAGTTCCACCCTTCACTGCCCTCGAGGTTGAGATGCTCCACCACCAGTTGCAATGGGAGAAGAAAAAGAATGTAGAGAGGGACCATCTGATGAGATGGATGCGGAAGACCATTAAGGTCATTTTCTCTTGAGTTGCCCCCAGCAGGAGCTTCCCAGGCTCGAGCTGGAAGAATTTCAGGAGTTCCCCTGGTTGAGCGAGGCGTGGACTGGCGAGATAGCCTCGGAGGACCTAGATTCTGACAGTAACACTCCCCCTTCCCATGGACCTTGATTTGGGTTGTCCCCACTTGGGCATGTAACAAACAATATTTTTATTTCTCTTTTTGCTTTTCATTAAGTTTTTGTAAGCACATGGATGCTCGTTTAACTATTTTCATAGCCGTAATTAAATGCTAGGTGATTATCACTTACTGTTCTATTGTGGAGTATTGGTTGGATTGCAAAAATTAGCCGATGCACGATTCAGAGTCCATAGGCGAAACAAGGGAAAAACAGGGGAGGCAGGGCTGAGATTCTGTCTCATCCTGTTTCACTCTTGCAGGAGACTTTCTGCTCTGGCGCTCACGCCCTGGCGGGATGATCTCGCCCCAGCGGCTCTGACGGGGTCAGTTTCCAGGACAACACTTCTTGGGGGTTCTCTTCAATTCTAGAGTTTTTCATTGATTCCCAGGGCAATAATTAAGCATTTAGGATAACCCTTTAGCTAAGATAGGTGTCGTCGACCTCGAGGTCAACCCAGCGGTATACACACCATAACCTTTTCCCCCTACCACAAGCATGCACATCCTAAGAATATGCCTATTAATCACACGGTTTATAATCGATAGCGACACACGCCAAGTGAGCCCTTCATAACAACCAATTCCACTATTATGTAATAATACCCCTTTTTCTTATATGGTTCCCGACCAATCCTGACTGTCCTGAAACCGGAGTTTCCCTACAGTCACAAGCCGTTCTTTCCCCTTACCCTCTTTATCAATGGTAAGTCTATGCACATCTAACAATTGCATTCCCTCTTATAAGTATATCATGTCACATGTCAAGAATTCTTTTACGAATCACATCGTAGTTTATCTCTAGACCTTTGCACATAGCCAAGTGTTGACATCATAGTTTATCTCTAGACCTTAGTTGATCACCCATGCATTTGTACAACCTCTAAGGCCAGATACCAATTGGAACCTTCTTGGTTCAAATTACCTTTCTTGTGTACCTTCAGCCGCGACTACGGCGTCCAGTTCACTTTGTTGAGATACCAATTGGAATCAACTCATACCACAAGCAACAACTCGTACGGAAGGAGAAAAGAAATGGAAATACTTCTTAGGATGCATCATAGCTTCCTGAAGATTAGATGTGGACGTCAACACACCAATTCGCATGAGTCTATTCCACATTTGCTCTTGTACTGGAAGACCGACAATCTGGGCTCTGATACCAATTTGTAATGACCCAACCCACCGGGCCGCGTAGGCACCTACTCTAACACCTAGGTAGGAGGAACCTTGATCCCCAAATGGTTAAAAACATGAGAAATATTAAGAAAACTAGAGATAAAAGGAAATTCATGAGATTTTTACATAAATAAGAGTTTAACCAATCCAAAGTTAAACTTGTAAAATAAATAACCCCCCCCCCCCCCCCCCCCCGGGATCTAGTCTAAATAGGTACAAGAGCTTCTAAGATTACAAGGTATAAAGTACAGTAACTAATGACATAGCTCCTACCACATGGAAGGAAGAGTAGAAGTTGTTGGAGATTGTCTTCCTCTTCACCTATGAAACATCACTGACCCTGCAACCAGACTATGCCAAATGGTATAGCAAGAGTAGTATCAGTACAAATAACAATATTGGTAGGCATCATCAGTCAACCCGATGCCCACCGCATAATATAAAGAAATCAACCAGCAGGAAACATTTAATAGAAAGTACACCCCTCAACCTTTATCCTTCTGCCTTTACCATTCCCGTATACCTTGAACGTATTAGTACAGTTGACTCTAACCCCCTACTATATCACCCTGCTCGCTCTGTTCTTGATCATAACTTAACCATTCTATCTCATAGAGGAGTTCCCGAATACAACCACTACCAACCTGACCAACCACTCACGATATGCTCTCACTTCTTTTGCATCACAATTCTACCCTTGACCACATAGTATACTCTATCAAAGATCGCTAACAGTTTCGAATACGAGTCCTTTTCCCAAGGTAGGACTTACTACTTTCTGTATCATGAGCACTACCCCACTTCTTATTGTTTAAGAACACAGACAACCTCTCTAAAATAGTTGATTGTAACACCTGGACCCTCGGTCTCCACTTACCAGACAACATACTGATTGGGCATGATCATTCACAGTTAATTCCAGTAAACGAGATACGAACAAGTAAATACAACACAGTAAACACGAATATATAGGATGCATAATTCAATTATCATTTTAGGAGCAATATAAAATTCTCCAATATCAATGACAGGTAGATATGAATGTAGTAGTCACAAGTGGTTCTCTCATGGAACCCACACCTAAACTGTTAGTGTGTCGGAACGTGATACTCGATCCAATATATATGTGTCAGAACGTGACACCCGATCCAATATATGTGTCGAAACGTGACACCGGATCTAATATATGTGTCAGAACGTGACACCCAGTCCAGTCAGCACAACCACATCCATAATCACAACCACATCCATAATCACACCCACAATGAACAGTTCACACAGTCAAGTAACAGGTTCATGTCATGTAATTGTTCATACTTAGTTATTTCATTAGGTTTGATTCATGTTTCTCTATTCACATACATGCACGCATACATTGGAGCCATTAACAAGTATATATAACTCAAATGGGAAGTCGAGCCATCACCTACCCCTAGTTTACAAGATGGGGCTCCCCCCACAATACACATCATATATATAACGACTAGGAGTACATGTATAACCATCCCTTTTTCTATGCCTGAAGGCCTAAACATGAATTCTACTGTTAATTAACAATATATTACGTAGTGAGCACGAATTTACGACTACCCAAGTAATGTAAACCTAGCCTATCTGGCGCCAAGCAGCAACATAGGGATTGCAGTTCCAATCCGGCCTCCGGACAATGACACGGTGGATTTTGGCTGGGAATCAGTGAGTTATCATCAACCCTGTGCTAGAAATTTGTTTCTCCTTCCTTTCCAACCTTAGAGCAGCCTTTTGAGGTTTTCTCGGGTGATCTTCGCCTCTTTTTGGCACTTAGAGAAAAAGGAGGAAATAAGACTTCGCGATATTAAGTTCTGCCCTCCGTCCATCCCGCTCTGGCGCTCCCATCTCACTGGGGCGCCGCCACCATAGCGGCATTACCCTGCTCTAGCGGGACAGTGGGGCCCAGTTACTCACGATGTTTTGCCCGTCATAGGTAACGACGGTTCGGGTCGTTACAATTTTGTATATTAAACTAGATATATTTTCTATATGTATATACTGAATTTTGTGTTAACATAAGAAACCTAATAAAGTTATTTCCATTTAAGTCAAGCTCCAAGATTATTGAAAAATAAAAATCTAGTCTTGAGTACTTATGGTAAATTTGAAGCATGTTAATTATTATTTTTCTGTTAATATTCGAACCCGCCTCGCCTCATCCCATATTTTTCTACTATATTGTCATCTCAACCACAAATAGCAATCACAACATTCAACTCATCTTCTCATGAATTGCTCAAATTTTTTAATTAAATTTAAACATTTTCATAATAATCCTCTTCTATAATAATTAAATTTTATTATAACAATCATGTTTAATTATCCTCTAATACATAATAACTCATCACTCAAACTTCTTTTAAACTATCAGATAAACCATAACTCAAAATCGTTTATTTTTTTTGCCAATATAAAAAGTATATTCTTAAATTTGCATAATCTAGGTTAATTATCCTCTTTGCACCTTCGAATTTTAGAGGGTCATTCATATAAATTCCCTTATTTTGGTATGATATTTTATTTATCTCTCAATTGATGATTGTTAATTCCAATGAGCCTGCTAGCGAATCGTTGCAATTGAATTTCGATTTCAAAGAGATAATTTGTGTTCCTTTACATCAACTTGTATTTTTATATCATAATCTAATATAAGATATCTCTTAAAATGCATGACAATTTATGCCACTTGTTCCTATAACACTAATGTTGTTAGAGGCATGCGTTCAATTCATAACCACAAGGTAAAAGTTCTCTAAACTTATGGCAAGTGAATTAGATACTACACATTTATGTCGAATAACTTAATTCCTACAAAATATATGATGGAAAAGGCAAAATTGCTCTAACTTAATTCTTGCAAAATTAGGTCATAGATAAATGTGCTTTGACCCGTAAATTTTCATTGAATTAGAGAAGAATAAAAAAATTAAAGATTGAAAACCACTCCAAAATAGTAAGTTTGTGCGCAGGAACTAGGATCCCAAATTCTTGAGGAAAATCTCTCTCTCTCTCTCTCTCTATATATATATATATATATATATATGAATGTAGTTGTAACACCACAGAAATTAGTAGACTAAACTAGAGCTAAACGTGAGGGTTAACGTCAATGAAGAATGGTTAGGACCAAGGGCAAAGGGGCAACGGCCAAGGCTGCCCAAGCCTTGCCAAGGCACTGCCCCATGACGACTTCACGACCAGTGGTGGTCACCACGAGTCATGGTGCCACTCGTGGAGGTGAGGCAGTAGCCTCCTTAAGGCTCCCCCAAATTGGCTCCTCCACACGGGCCATTTCACGGCTCGTGAAGCCTTAGACAGCTCATGGGAGTGGCCTTGGTCAAGCCTTAGTAGTTGATGGTTGAGGGTTGAATGAGGGTGGCTTAGCCACTGCTTCAAGGCCTACGAGAGGGACCACGGCTCGTGGCTAGCACTACGGCTCATGAAGCCCCTCGTGAAGTTGCCTTGGGCTTGTGGGCTAAAGGCACAAGTTTCCTAGCCACTGCCTCAAGTCCACGGAGGGGACCACGGCTCATGGAGCCCCTCATGGCACCTGGGCCGCTCACTTTAAGTGAGAGGTGTTTTGGGTAATTCCGGTTTAAGTCCAATCAAAGTGAAGTCATTTTGCCTTACTTTTATACACCTATATAAGTCATTTTAAGTCAAAATACACCCATTCACCTCATTATTTCCCAAAACCCAAATCAAATCCCAAAGAGTTCATCTACTCCAAATATTCTGCGTCTAGAACATTAAGGAAGAAGAATAAGGAAGTTGGGGCTAGGGTTCAAGGAACAAGGTTTTGTACTCAAATTTATTGGATTCCATTGCTAAGGTATGGGATCTCTTCATCCATGGATAGCCTTCATCCATGGAGTCCCTCCGAAACGAATTTCAAAACTAGTGATTTCCCAAAGTTAGGGTTTGATTCCAAAGTCATGGGTTCCTTTCAAAATTGTTTCTAATGATTGAATTATGATATATTAAGTATGAATTTATGATTTCCTATGGTTTTTATGTTGTATCCCCAAGAACCTTTGAAACCCCCGTAATTCTCATTTATGATCTTGTGATGTGGGTTTGTTGATGATAGAAGTATGTTATGAAATTATGCATGTAGTAATTGGATTAATTGAATTATGATTATATCCATGTCGAATATAGTGAATTTTAGATGTGTTGATTGAGTGTGATCCTTGATTTATGAAGGACGGCGAAAGGTTATTCTCACGTATGATCTAAGAGCTATCCTAATGAACTAAGTTGAGTTAATTGTCAAAGACATCCCTCCATGAAACAAGTTATGACTTAGTAAGTACTCCGTGGGATTAATGCTTAGCACCGAGTGGCTATTGAATATGAGATGGAAGCTCTTTCGTTAGAAAGGCTGGGTTTCTAGAAGCAATCTCATGAGATGGAAGCTCCTCCATTAGAAAGGCCGGGTTTCTAGCAACAATCTCCTTATCCCATAAACTACGTGCCCCCGTAGGATATTTAGCTAGTGGATCCACCGAAGCTAACAAACCATGGTTCTACCTTAGGCAAGTAGGACAACCCTTTTCAATGTGGATAACACCGGGTGATCATGTTATAGCTCACATGGTCTCATGTCGGTAAAGGCTTATTCCCACAACAACAAGAACAAGAATATGAATGATGGTCGGTTATGTGTTTCGGATGTTGATGACTTAAGAAACCTAATCTTGACGGAAGCTCATAGTTCTCGGTATTCTATTCACCTCGGAGCCCCTAAGATGTACTGTGACTTACGGGAGGTCTATTGGTGGAATGGGATGAAGAAAGATATCGCGGAGTTCGTGGCGAAATGTCCTAATTGTCAACAAGTTAATGTTGATCATCAAAGGCCGGGAGGCTTATCCCAAGATATAGGTATCCTCACTTGGAAGTGGGAAGAGATAAATATGGATTTTATTGTGGGTTTGCCTCGCACCCAAAGGCAACATGATTCAATTTGGGTCATTGTAGATCGAATGACAAAATTGACACACTTCATACCCGTTAAGGTTTCATTTTCGGTGGAAGACTATGCCAAGTTATACATAAGAAAGAAAGTGAAGTTGCATGGGGCTCCCTTGTCCATTATTTCCGATCGGGGTACTCAATTTTCATCATATTTTTGGAAGTCCTTCCAAAAAGGTCTTGGCACTAAGGTTAAGCTAAGCATGACTTTCCATCCCCAAACCGATGGGAAAGCAGAACGCACCATCCAAACATTGGAGAATATGTTAAGGGCATGTGTAATTGACTTCAAGGGTAATTGGGATGACCACTTTCCATTAATAGAATTTTCCTACAATAATAACTATCACTCAAGTATTGGTATGGCCCCCTTTGAAGCCTTGTATGGTAGGAGATGTAGGTCTCCCGTTGGTTGGTTTGAGGTAGGAAAAGTTTCCCTACTAGGTCCCAAATTAATTTATGAGGCCATTGAGAAAGTCGAACTCATTAGAGAGAGGTTGAGGATGGCCCAAAGTAGGCAAAAGTCTTATGCCGATGTTAGAATAATGGATTTAGAAGTTGAGGTTAATGATTGGGTCTATCTAAGAATCTCACCTATGAAAGGTATGATGAGGTTTGGCAAGAAGGGAAAACTTAGTCCCCGATATGTGGGCCTATACCAAATTTTGAAACATATTGGGAAGGTTACCTATGAGTTAGACTTGCCAAATGAGTTGGCTCCGGTGCATCCGGTGTTTCATGTTTCCATGCTCAAGAAGTGTGTTGGAGATCTGGCATCCGTTATTCCTTTTGAAGGGTTGGGGATTGATGAGAGTCTTTCATATGAGGAAGTTCTGGTAGAGATTCTAGACTGGCAAGTTAAAAGGTTGAGAAACAAGGAAATAGCTTCTGTGAAGGTTTAATGGAGGAATCATCTAGTTGAGGGTGCTACTTGGGAGGACGAGGCCGATATGAAGCCCCTCTATCCTCATCTTTTTCCTCCTACTCCTACCCTAGTTTGAGGTAAGTATTTCCTCTTGGGTTTACCTTATTTTGGGAGTCATGTGTGTTATATGAGTTTTTCCATGATTACCTTATGTTATGCATGTTCTTAAGAAATTTATGTTTCGTAAGAAAATGAGTTTTTATGATTGATTTTCCCCATGTTGTTGTGCATTGAGTAAGAATTGCCTATATGCTTCATGAGATAACTTGTTGAACATGCTGTAGTTGTGCTTTTTGGAAATATGTTGCATAAAGTCTCCATGAGATTGTGTTGAGCATGCTTTTAAGTAGAGAAGGTAGTTCCTCCTATGGATATGAAATATGTTGAGTTTTCATGCATAATGGGTTGTTAGATGTAGCTCCTACTTCCTTGTGATGCATTGATTATGTTTGAGATGGAGTTGAAGTTTCCTCCTTTGAATTATGCATTATTTTGATGTTGCATGCATGATGGGCTGGTAGTCTTGAGTCTTTACTTCCATAAGGTGTCTAGATCATCATTCGAGGACGAATGTTCCCAAGGGGGAGATATTGTAACACCCCGGAAATTAGTAGGCCAAACTAGAGTTAAACGTGAAGGTTAACGTCAAGGAAAAATGGTTAGGACCAAGCGCAAAGGGGCAAAGGCCAAGGCTTCCCAAGCCTTGCCAAGGCACTGCCCCATTACCACGAGGGACTTCACGACCAGTGGTGGTCACCACGAGTCGTGGTGCCACTCGTGGAGGTGAGGCAGTAGCCTCCTTAAGGCTGCCTAAAATTGTCTCCTCCACACGAGCCACTTCACGGCTCGTGAAGCCTTAGACGGCTCGTGGGAGTGGCCTTGGTCATGCCTTAGTAGTTGATGGTTAAGGGTTGAATGAGGGTGGCTTAGCCACTGCCTTAATGCCCATGAGAGGGACCAGGGCTCGTGGCTAGCACCACGACTCATGGAGCCCCTCTTGAAGTTTCCTTGGGCTTGTGGGCTAAAGTCACAAGTTGCCTAGCCACTGCCTCAAGTCCACGGAGGGGACCACGGCTCGTGGAGCCCCTCATGGCACCTGGGCAGCTCACTTTAAGTGAGGGGTGTTTTGGGTAATTCCGGTTTAAGTCCAATCAAAGTGAAGTCATTTTTCCTTACTTTTATACACCTATATAAGTCATTTTAAGTCAAAATACACCCATTCACCTCATTATTTTCTAAAACCCAAATCAAATCCCAAAGAGTTCATCTTCTCCAAATATTCTCTCTAGAACTTCAAGGAAGAAGAAGAAGGAAGTTGGGGCTAGGGTTCAAGGAACAAGGTTTTCTACTCAAATTCATTGGATTCAATTGCTAAGGTATGGTAGCTCTTCATCCATGGATAGCCTTCATCCATGGAGTCCCTCCAAAACCAATTTCAAAACTAGTGATTTCGCAAAGTTAGGGTTTGATTCCAAAGTCATGGGTTCCTTTCAAAATCATTTCTAATGATTGAATTATGATATATTAAGTATGAATTTATGATTTCTTATGGTTTTTATGTTATATCCCCAAGAACCCATGAAACCCCTATATTTCTCATTTATGATCTTGTGATGTGGATTTGTTGATGATAGAAGTATGCTATGAAATTATGCATGTAGTAATTGGGTTACTTGAATTATGATTTTATCCATGTCTAATGTAGTGAATTCTAGATGTGTTGATTGAATGTGATCCTTGATCTATGAAGGGCAAGATATGAGAATTATGCATGATTATGAGATTTATGTATATGCTTGAAGAACACTTTGAGAGTGAAGTGTATATGATTATGATGTAATGGAGGTGTTGTTGAAAGGTTATTCTGACAAACACCCATATGCATGACTATGAATGAAGTGTCCATAATTATGATAATGTTGTTGTGTTGATTGAAAGGCTATTCTCATGAATACATAATGAACATGATGTGAGAGGTTTTCTCACTATATGATGATTCTAAGGTTGGAAAGCTTTCTCACCTATTTGAATCTATATGTAGACATGGACGGTGAAAGGTTATTCTCACACATGATCTAAGAGCTATCCTAATGAACTAAGTTGGGTTAATTGTTAAAGACATCCCTCCATAAAATAAGTTATGACTTAATAAGTACTCCGTGAGATTAATGCATAGAACCGAGCAGATATTGAATATGAGATGGAAGCACTTCCGTTAGAAAGGTCGGGTTTCTAGAAGCAATCTCATGAGATGGAAGCTCTTCTGTCAGAAAGGACGGGTTTCTAGTAACAATCTCCTTATCCCATGAACTATGTGCCCCCGTAGGATATTTGGCTAGTGGATCCACCTAAGCTAACAAGCCATGGTTCTACCTTAGGCAAGTAGGACAACCCTTTTCGATGTGGATAACACTGGGTGACCATGTTATAGCTCACATGGTCTCATGTCGGTTAAAACATATTCCCACAACCACAAGAACAAGAATATGAATGATGTCCTGAAGAGTTTTACTTGGCATGGGTGATATTTATGGGGTCTTATTCATGCATTGCACAAGTAATCTTTGAGGTTGTTTATGAAGTGTTCCTTTTATGATGATTATGACTATGTTGATGACTTATGTTTTTCCACTATACTATGATGATGTTCTAAACTTGTTAAATTGCATACATTCAACTAAAATGTTCCCTTAAGCATGTTTTCAATATTTTATGCATGGCTATCATACTTAGTGCATTTTTGTACTAATGCCTACTTTTCCTACATTTTCCCAAGTGTAGGGTCCGGTTCTCAAGGTGGTCCTCATTGTGGCTAAAGCTTGGATTTGCTCATTTCTCCTAGCTTGTTGGTGAGTCCTCATGATTCGAGGACGGATGTTTTCACATTGTAGTTTCTTTTTTTGTATTTCCTTTTCGGACTATGTTGTATGAGTTGTGTCCCTTTCTCTTTCAAACATTGTAATAGATGGCTATGTTGAGACTTAGAGTCTAGACTTCCGCTTTTGCTTTAAAATGAAATTTTTTTTAGACTTGGACTTGAAATGCGTTTTACTCTTATTGTTCTATTGCTTATGTTATGATATGCTAAGTGGCTTGTATGGAGTCCTTCGGGGTACTATACGCCATGTCACATATAGGGGGTACCCCTGGGTCGTGACAGTAGTGTTGTTGTGTCATAGAAAGAAAAAAAAAATTCAAATTCTTCGTTAGGTAGAGCGTGGTACATTCATAGATGAATTCAAAATAAAAGCAATTATTTAGTGATAATAACAAAAATGTGATAAAAAAATTAGATTTCATTGATTCAACCTTATAATCATTATTTTTTTGTTCAATCATTTATAAGTCCATACAACAACAACAATAATCATGTAAAATCCAAACACTCAAAATCTGACCATATATAAGAGAAAAACTTTGAATCCATATGAAAGAGTTAAAACAAAATTCATTATTTCTTGATCTTAGCTACCCCAATCAAGTCAAAAAAGATTTTGTTGCTCAAACTGATTGAACATATCTTCTGTTGAAGACAACTTGTAGACATCTTGACTTAAACTCCTTATATCTTCAAGGATTTCAGGTGTGGCGGTTGTAATTGCCAGTTCAGCCAACCTCTTTGATCGTTCTTGATTTCGACTATTGGCAGAAGGCACTTTTTCCTCCAAGCGTTGATAATTCTTTTGAAATCCATAGTTATCGCCAAATTTCAATGATACTTTTTTAGCAGCTATGCATTTTCAAAATTATTATTTTTCACCTGCTTTTTCTTCATTGATAACACATCTATAGAACTATTTTTTTGTGAATCAACTGAAAGATGATTGGTCTTAAAAGGGGGATGAGATCTTTTGTAGAACAACACTTCACCTGTCTTTTTATCCCTAACAATTACTAAAGGTACCTCCATGATAGTTTATTGTATTAGACTAGATCTATTTTGTGTGCCTATATATACTACTGGAATTTTTGTTACCAGAAGAAATCTAATAAATTTATTTTTATTTAAGTCCAAGCTCCAAGATTATTGTAATATAATAATCTAGGCATGATTTAACCCATGGTAAATTTGGAGCATGTTAATTATTATTTTTCCATTTAATCTTCTTATTACCCAATATTATTGTATTTTATTGAAAATAAATTCATATAAATTTAAGTACTTAAATTGGATACAAGCACAATATTTTTACATTGTTTATATATATATATATATATATATATATACTAGATTGACCATAACCCATGTTCAGTACGGGCCCAACATGCATGTTTTCACTATTGTTTTTTTTATTTTAAACAGTACAACTTAAATAATTCAATTACAATTTGTCAAATGTATTTGCACTAACATGAATTCAACATTTTCATTTATTTTGAGAAATAGAATCTCCCGTTTACTTGTGAGAATGAGTAACTACAATATTATATCAAGATAGAGAAAATCAAACACTAATTCATGCTGAAGTTTAAATAGATAATGATAAGCAATAGGCTATGTACAACACGTGCATTATTGAGTACTTTTATTTATTATAAGAAAAATGCATCAGATCAGCCCATGCATTGTATATTATATGGATATATGAACTTCATATTATTGAATGCATTATTATATTCTCTTCGCTCTGACATATACCTTAATAATCAACATTATTCATCAACCAAAATATCCAGCACCTAAATGTCCATATTTTCTTAGGTAAGTGAAGATCTTTCAAAAAATAGAAACAAGAAAAAGCGCTAGAACCCATTTAAGTAAGATCTACTACAAGGAGAGTGATATCTTGTTGCCTTCTTCACGTTGTGATCCCTATAAACAAATTCACTGCATAAATAAATCAGTATTTGTGAATTAGAAAGAACAAAGATGTTTTGATTAATGAAAGAGGAAACATTAAAATATCAACTTATTTTAAGTTTAAGAAGTTTAGAAGTTCAATTGTCTCTCTTAAACCATTGAAAAGACTCGTGGATCCTAAATATCACTCTATCAAGAACAAAACTCACGACACCATCCACTATAATAAGTAATGAAGTTAAGAATGTGTGATGTCAATCGATCTAAGCATTAAATTAATTTATCGAATTGCCAAAACGAAAAGAAAGAAAAGGAATCTACATATACAAATACATTGGCTCACCCTTCACTCCAGAAAAGAATCATATTCAATGAAATAACAATCTGAATATTCTTAATAGTCTGTTCCAGTTGATGGTCTTGCTTACCTTGTTACTATGCCATGAAGGAATTGTCCCCCTTTCTTGAGCTAATCAATCTCTATTTTGTGTAAAAGTTCTTCAGAAGTCTAGGTTTAGCCTCATACAGTCTTCTTATTGCTTCTTCTATAAATGCCACTGACTGTCAATTTTTTTTTGTTTTTATGTATTTCAGCTTGAAAGAAATGATTTCACATCCATCCCACGCTCTTTTCTATACATTTTTCATGTTTTAAGCATGTGCCCTAGTCTCAAAGACCTGAATTGAAGTTTCTGGATCATATGCCAGAGATGTTGCCAAGCAGGTTAAGGTAAATGATCTTGTTTCTTTTGTTGTGTGAACTTTCAAGTCTGCTATTCTATTCCATCAGTCATGAACTTTATGGAACAATTCTCTCCTTTCCCTCTATCATGTCTAACTTGGAAATCAACCTCTTTTCCAAGACGAAGACCAAGCTCAAATGTCACTGAATTTTTTTTACCGACAAGTCATTTTTATTTCAGAAATTACATCAACAACTTTAGTAAGTTTCACAAATATCTAGACTTGCTTAGTTTACTAAAGAAATAGAGTTAGATATACAATTTTTTGGCACTAAGTCATTATAAATACCAGTGGGTTATGTGGCATTTAGAATGACAAGCTAATCAAATTATTATAAGAAAATTATATTGGGATATAATATAAAAATGCGGGGTCATTTTCGGCAATGGTTATAAAGCCAAAGGGAAATGGTTTCAACAAGAAATTGATTATGGTGACTTGATGTATTTAATGCTTATGCGTGACATTGCTTGTAATTGAGCTTGATGTACTTGTTGTGGTGACTGAACAACTTGACTTTGAGGTTGACTTGACTTGGGCCATGTATTATAGAATCGCTAGGTTGGGTTGATTTCTATGTAGGTACAAATTCATC
Organism: Solanum okadae; assembly: GCA_036553675.1. Classification (NCBI taxonomy): domain Eukaryota; kingdom Viridiplantae; phylum Streptophyta; class Magnoliopsida; order Solanales; family Solanaceae; genus Solanum; species Solanum okadae. The sequence continues at coordinate 44,134,187 of CM071689.1, read as the reverse complement.
ATCATATATGATTGTGTCCTTGACAAAGGTTGCAACAATTTTGAAAGGATAGAGCTTATGGACTGATTGAAAAAGGTGTGGAAAAGTTAAAAAGGGTCAGTAATAATAAAGGCAGCATTTGGGGTTGAAATCTTGATTTGAGTTTGCAAATTTGCAATCCCTAAAGCACTGCAAACTGTCTCAATTGCTAGCATAAGCAAACAAGTTGAACTTTGCATATTTGTCAAGATTTCATTCCCAATTGCTACTGTTATGATGAGAGTTATCTTTGTAGAAATATCTAATAGTACAACCTCTTAAACAAAATATATTTTGTACTACTTACCTTCTCAAAAAAAAAAAAAGCTAGAAAAGAATACAATGAAATACCAACTAAAGGTTATAATCGTGCATTAGTTTTCTCTATCTTTATTAAGTTTTATTCCGTAATTATGTATTTAGTGTCTTGTATGCATAACAACAAGATTTTGAGGGTTTTAATAGAAGAATATGTGTTCCGCTTTATCTTGTTCTTGTTTTTGTGTTATTTTGGTTTCTTTTTCGTTTTCGTCGGGTTGAGGCTAGTGGGAAAAGACAAGTGTCATCACGTCCATTATTGGTTCGTGACATGCCGCCATGATAGTTTTGTGTGTAAATGTAGATCTATTTTGTGTGTCTATATATACTACTGAAATTTGTGTAAAGACAAGAAACCTAATAAATTTATTTCCATTTAAGTCCAAGCTCCAAGATTATTGAAAAATAAAAATCTAGTCTTGATTTCACTAATGGTAAATTTGAAGCATCTAAATTATTATTTGTCTATTAATATTCGAACCCGCTTCGCCTCGTTCCATATTTTTCATACTTCATTGTCATATCTACCAGAAATAGCAATCACAACATTCAACTCATCTGCTCATGAATTGCTCAAATTTATTTATTAAATTTAAACTTTTTAATTATAATCATATTCTATAGTAATTGTATTTTACTATAACAATCATGTTTAATTATCCTCTAATACATCATAACTCATAACTCAAATTCGTTGATTTATTTTTGCAAATATAAAAGTATATTCTTAAATTTGCATAATCTAGGTTAATTATCATCTTTGCACCGTCTAATTTTAGAAATTCATTCATATAAATGCCCTTATTTTAGGATGATATTTTATTTATCTCTCAATTGATGGTTGTTAATCCCAATTAGCCGTCTAGCGAATCATTGCAATTGATGTTCGATTTCGAAGAGATAATTTGTATTCCTTTACATGAAGTTATACTTTTATATCATAATCTAATATAAGTTATGTCATACAATGCATAACAAGTTATGCCACTTATTCCTATAACAATTGTGTTGTTAGAGGCATGCGTTCAATTCATAACCCACAAGTAAAAGTTCTCTTTACTTATGCCAAGTGAATTAGATACTACACATTTATGTCGAATAACTTAATCTCTACAAAATATATGATGTAAAAAGCAAAATTGTTATAACTTAAATATTGCAAAACTAGGTCATAGATAAAGGTACTTTGATTCGTAAATTTTCACTAAGTTAGAGAAGAATAAAAAATTAAAGATTGAAACCCACTCCAAAATAGTAAGTTTGTGTGCAAGAACTAGGATCCCAAATTCTTGAAGATAATCTGAATGTAGCGTTGTTTTGTCATAGAGAATAAAAATAATGTTCAAATTCATCGTTAGGTAGAGCGTGGTACATTCATAAACAAATTCAAAAAAAAAATTAGTTAGTGATAATAACAAAAATGTGATATAAAATAAGATTTCATAGGTTCAACCTTTTAATCATTATTTTTGCCCAATCATTTATATATCCATAAAACAACAACAACAACAACAACAATCATGTAAAATCCAAACAGTCAAAATCTTACTATATGCAAGAGAAAAACTTTGAATCCATATGAAAGATTTAAAACCAAAATCATTATTCCTAGATCTTAGCTACCCCAATCAAATCAAAAAAGATTTTGTTGCTCAAATTGATTGAGCATATCTTCTGTTGAAGACAACATGTAGACATCTTGACTTAAACTCCTTATATCTTCAAGGATTTCAGGTGTGGTGGTTGTAATTGCCAGTTCACCCAACTTCTTAGATCGTTCTTGATTTCGACTATTGGGAGATGGCACTTTTTCCTCCAAGCATTGATGATTCTTTTGAAATCCATAGTTGTCGCCGAATTTGAATGATACATGTTCAGCATCCACTGCATTTTCACAATTACTAGTTTTCACTTGCTCATTCTTCGATGATAACACATAAATAGAACTGTTTTTTTGTGAATCAATTGACAGGCGATTAGTCTTAAAAGGAGGATGAGATCTTTTGTAGAATAATACTTCACCTGTGTTTTTATCCCTAACAACTACTAAAGGTGCCTCCATGATAGTTTTGCGTATTAAACTAGATCTGTTTTGTGTGCCTATATATACTACTGAAATTTGTGTTAACATAAGAAACCTAATAAATATTTTTTTATTTTAGGTCCAAGCAACATGATTATTGTAATATAAGAATCTAGTCTTGATTTAACTTATAGCAGATTTGGAGCATGTTAATTATTATTTTTCCATTTAATCATCTTATTACCCATTATTGTTGTATTTTTGAAAATAAAATTAATATAAAATTGAATTATTTAATTTGGATACAAGCACAATATATTTACATTATTTATATATATACTAGATTGGCCACAACCCGTGTTCAGCACGGGCCCAACATGCATGGTTTCACCATTGCTTTTTTACTTTAAACATTACAACTTAAATAATTCAATTACAATTTGTCAAATGTATTTGCACTGACATGAAGGAGACATTTTCATTTATTGTGAGAAAGAGAAACTCCCATGTATTTGTGAGAAAGAGAAACTTCAATCTTACATAAAAGATAATAAATAAAGTCAAACACTGATTCATACTTAAATTTAAATAGATAATGAAAAGCAATAGTCTACATACAACACGTGCATAATTGGGTTCTTTTATTTATTATAGGAAAGCATGTATAAGACCACCCTATGAATTGTACATTATATGGATATATGAAATTCATATTATTGAATTAATGTGTTATTACATTCTCTCCGCTCTGACATAGACCTTAGTACTCAACACTATCCCTCAACCAAAATAGTTAGCACCTAAATGTCCATCTTTTCTTATGTAAGGAAAGATCTTTCAAAAATAGAATCGAGGAAAAAAGTTCTAGAATCAATGTAAGTAAGAAATATCTGATACAAAGAGAGTGATATCTTGTTGCCCTATAAGATCAACAAATTCACTGCATTAATAAATCACTATATGTGAATTAGAAAGAACAAATATCTTTTGATTAATGAAAGAGGATAACATGCAAATATCAACTTATTTTAAGTTTAAGAGGTGCAAAATTGAAATAGAAAATAATTTTTACAATACCTAAATGTGATTAAGATGACAAAAGTTTGCTTAAGTTTGAGCACTATCTTCCTTAAGAGTATCCAAAAATTGAAATATAACGAATAAAGGAAAAGCTGAAAATTTCTACCGAAGAAAATGAGAAAGAGAACTCCAAGCACCTTCTGTATCTTCCAAGCAGCGAGACCGAATCTTGCTCTTTGGAGTCTTAAGTGATGCTAACGATGGGTTTCTCAAATTGAGGATACCAGTGGTTTTCTGGAAAAGAAGGTGCCAATACACATGTTAACAAGTAAAGAACAAAGAAATGAATGCTTAATAATTATTGTTGTGAGAAAATCTAAAAGCTCATGCCTGGCTTTCTTCCTCAAGTGGACGAACAATTGCAATTTTAGAGAAGTTTAGAAGTTCAATTGTCTCTCTTAAACCATTGAAAAGACTTGTGGATCCTAAATATGACTTTATCAAGAACAAAATTTATGACACCATCCGCTATAACAAGTAATGAAGTTAAAAATGTGCGATGTCAACCAAACTAAAGATTTAATTAACTTATTGAATTTCCAAAAAAAAAAAGAATCTACAGATACAAATACATTGGCTAACCCTTCACACTTAGAAAAGAATCATATTAAGTGAAATCACAATCTGAATATTCTCAATAGTCTTTTCCAGTTGCTGGTCTTGCTTACCTTGTTACTGTGCCACCAAGGTATTGCTCCCCTTTTCTTCAACTAATCAATCTCTATTTTGTGTAAAAGCTCTTCACAAATTTTTGGCAAATGTCGAGGACCAGAGGTTTCTCTTAAGCCACAGGTTGAGGTTGTTGAGGACCAGGTTCCTCCCAAGTTTAGAGCTCTGTTGTTTTCAGGAGACTTTGTTGAGAATTCTTGGTGTGATAGAGAACCTTTTTCTGGGTAATATGTTAGGCACACCAGGATGCTCAGACGAGAGTAGGGGAGCAAACTCCAGGTGTTCATGTCTAGGTAGGCCATCCATCAGTGGTTCCTGCACCGGTTGTTGATGCACAGATTGCTCTTGAGGTTATTTGACAACGATTGATCGGTAGTGTTATGAGAGGTTTCAAAGGATTAAACTACCCCACTTTTAGGGTGGTAAGAGTGAGGATACTCACGAGTTTTAAACTTTGTGCCATGAGATGCTTGAGGTAGTGGGTATGGTGGACGCTCGTAGTGTTCGATTTGTGGCACTTCAACTTTGTGGTCGCGCAAGAGAGTGGTGGAGAACTTTTGTGAGGTCTAGATCTGTTGGATCAGCTCCAGTAGAGTAGGATATTATTCTAGTTTTATCCAGGACTGCTTCATTCCTTAGAGCGTGAGAGAGGAGAGTCATTTGAGATTGGAGACCTTGACTCAAGGTAGTGTGTCTGTGGCCCATTTTTGTGAGCACTCAAGGCATGCTATGACTATTGTTCCGGATAAGGCTGCGAGTGTTCATCGATTTGTGAGACAGTTGACTTTCTCGGTCAGTTCTAATGTTTTTAGGGAAGCCAGAGAGAGGGCTTCCTTCCAGTCCGTTGTGAGCACCGCCAGTGAGGCGGGGTTAATGGTCTTAGAGAAGTTTGGGGAACCCAAGAGGGCCCATTCTTCTGGTCAGTTTTCTGGAGCCTCATCTAGAGATAGAGGTTTGCATAGAGGTGGTATTTCTTTCCCAGCGTCATAGGCTGGTTCATGCTTCTATGCCAGTGATTGAGAGTGGGATGTCAACCCGAGGATCTTATGGTTCTGACCAAGGTAGCTATAGTAGTTCATCTGGTTAGCAGCTATAATTTTTTGTGTTGAGATCTTGCTTCACTTGTGGGGATCCAGGTCATATGATGCGACAATTTCCTCTATAGACTCATTCAGGACCTCAGTGTTCGCTTTCAACTACTCCAGTTAGGGATTCAGTTCCTTCGGCCAGGAGTTGAGGTAAAGTTCAGTCTGGTAGAGATGGCAGGACTAATGGTAGAGGTACTCCAATTGCGTAGGGTGGAGGTAGATGTTTTACTTAGACTATAGGTGGCGAGATGGCTAGTGTTATGCTTTTCCAAGAAGCCTGAGGTTGAGACTTCTGATGATGTGATCACAGGTATCGTCCCAATTTTCCATCGATATGCGTTTGTTTTGTTTGATCCAGGATCTACTTTCTCATATGTTTCTACCTATTTTGCTATTGGATTTGATATGATGTTTATTTGCATGTTTTGCTTATTCATGTTTCTACACCAGTGGATGAATCCTTTGTGGTGGATCGAGTGTATCGATCATGTCTTGTTTCTTTGGTCGGGTCTGATACTTGGGTATACCTGATCATTTTGGGGATGGTATACTTTGCTATTATCTTGGGTATGAATTGGCTTTCGTCGCATCATGCTATTTTTTATTGTTATGCTAAGAGTGTGATCTTAGCGATGTCAAGTATTCCCAGAGTTTAGTGGATGTGTGCTAGTTGTTCCTACCCTAGCTAAGTTATCTCTTTCATTAGATCTCAGAGATTGGTTGATAGTGGGTGTTATCCTACTTAAATTTCATTCGGTATACTAGTGTCGAGCCATCTCCCATGGATTCTATGCCCGTGGTTTAAGAGTTTACAGATGTGTTTCCTACTGATCATCAAGGTGTTCCTCCAGATAGGGATATTGATTTTTCTATTTACTTTGAGTCAAGCACCAAGCCACTCTCTAGTCCTCTTTATCGTATGGCACCAACAAACTTGAAAGATCAGTTGCAGGATTTGTTGAGTAAGGGGTTCATTTTCCCTAGCGTTCCTCTGAGGGGTGCTCCTATGTTGTTTGTAAGGAAGAAGGATGATTCTATAAGGATGTGAATTGATTATTGATAGTTGAACAAAGTGACAGTGACACACAAATATCCTCTTCGTCGTATTGATGATTTTTTTGATCAACTTCTGGGTGCATCTCTATTTTCTAAGATTGATTTGAGATCTGGTTATCATCAGTTAAGGATTAGGGCATCGAATATCCCTTAGACAGTGTTCAGGACTCATTATAACCACTATGAGTTACTTATGAAGTGTTTTGATTTGACTAGTGCCCTTACAACGTTCATGTAGTTGATGAACAACGTGTTTCGACCTTATCTAGATTCCTTTGTAATAGTGTTAATTGGTGACATCTTGGTGTACTCCAAGTCTGAGGAGGATCACAATCGACATTTAAAGATTGTGCTCGAGAGATTGAGGGAAGATAAGTTTTATGTCAAGTTATCGAAGTGTGAGTTTTGGCTTTATTTTGTGGTATTTTTAGGAAACGTGGTTTCCAAGGAGGGTATCCGGATAGATCCGACCAAGATTGAGGTAGTGAAAGGTTGGACCAAGCCTAACTCGGTTACCGAGATTAGAGTTTTGTGGGACTTGTGGGCTATTACCGATGATTTCTTCATAAATTCTCTACCATTGCATCTCTTTTGACTAGATTAACTCGGCAAAGTGTAAGTTTACAGTGGTTTGGTTTGTGTGAGGAGATATTTCAAAAGCTCAAGACTTTGTTGACATCAACTTCTGTTTTGACCTTACCCGAAGAGTGTTTGGATTTCACTATTTATTGTGATGCTTCTGGAGACGGGATAGGTGGTGTCTTGATGCAGAAAGGTAAGGTGATTGCCAATGCTTCTAGGCAGTTAAAGACCCATAAGAGGACTTACCATACCCATAATTTAAAGTTTGTAACAGTAGTGTTTGCGCTTAAAGTATGGAGACATATATGTATGGAGTTCATTGTGAGGTTTACTCAGATCATCGAAGTCTTTAGTACATTTTCAGCCAAGGAAATCTGAATCTGAAGCAGCGTAGATGGCTTGAGCTACTAAATGACTATGACATTACTATCTTGTATCATCTAGGGAAGGCCAATATGGTGGTCGATGCTTTGAGTAGGAAAACCTATAGCATGGGAAGTCTTGTCGTTATTAGTGTGGATGAGAGACCATTGGCTAGATATGTTTAGAGGTTAGCCAACAATCTCATTCGGTTGTGGGTTTATGAGGAGATGGGTAGTTTGATTGATTTTGTTGGGGCTCGTTCTTGCTTAGTTAAGCAGATTCGTGAGTGTCAGTTTAATGATGAGAAACTATGTCTCATTCAAGACAAGGTGATGAGAGGGGAAGACAAGGAGGTTGCCCTTGATTCTAATGGTGTCTTGCGGATTGAAGGAAGGATTTGTGTACCCAAGGTGGGCGAGTTGATTAGACTGATTCTTGAGGAGGCCCATTGTTCTCAATATTCCATCCATTCGGGTGCGGCAAAGATGTATCATCACTTGAGCCAACACTATTGGTGGTGTGGAATGAAGAGGGCTATTGCAAATTTTGTTTCGAGGTGTTTTACTTGTCAACTGGTTAAGTGTGAGCATCAGTGACTTGGAGGTATACGCTAGAGGATGCCCATTTCTACTTGGAAGTGGGAGCGGATCACTGTGGACTTTGTTGTGGGACTACTTGCCATTGTGGGTGGTTATAGGTTTACTAAGTCCGCCCATTTCATCCCGGTTTAGGTGAAGTATACGGTGGAGAAGTTAGTCGAGTTTTATAATTGTGCGACTACATTAGGTCCCAGTTTTTACTATTTTCTACTAAGGTTCCTTGTTCAATTCCCATTTCTGGAAGGCATTACAACATAGTTTGGGTACTCAGTTAGATATGAGTACAACTTTCATCCTCAGACAGATGGCCAGTCTGAGTGGACGATTCAGGTGTTGGAGGACATTCTCCGAGCTTGTGTGATTGATTTTGGTGCTAGATGGGATCGACAATTGACCTTAGCAAAGTTTGCCTATATCAACAATTATCATTCCAATATTTTGATGGCCCCTTTTGAGGCATTGTATAGCACGCGGTGCAAATCTTTGATCGGATGGTTTGATTCGGCTGAGAAGGATTCATTAGATACAAACTTTCTTAGAGATGTTATGGATAAGGTTCACATGATCCATAATAGACTATTGATAGTGTTAAGTCGACAGAAGAGTCATGCGGATCAGAGAGATCGAGCCCTAGTATTCATGGACGGTGATCATATTTGGCTCCGAGTGTCACCCATGAAGGGTCTCATGAGGTTCGGGAAAAAGGGAAAGCTTAGCCCTAGATTCATTGGACCCTTTGAGATTTTGAGTCGTGTGGTAGAGGTGGCCTATAAGTTCGCCTTTCCTCCTAGCTTGTCAACTGTGGATCTAGTATTTCATGTTTCCCTGCTTCGAAAGTACATGCTGGATGAGTTCCATCTACTTTTCCTTGATTTAGTTAAGTTGGGTCCAGACTTATCTTTTGAGGAGGAGCCTATATCCATTTTGGATAGGCAGGCTCAGAAGCTTAGGACCAAAGAGATTGCTTCAGTAAAGGTGCAGTGGAAGCATTATTCAGTCGGTAAGGTAACTTGGTAGACAAAATCAGATATGTGTGCCAAAAATCCTCAGCTTTTCAAAGCTCTAGGTACTTTCTTTTGCCTTATGTGCGAGAACGAACATGTTTTTAGTGGTGGATAATGTAATGAATCGGTCCGTCATTTTTGGAAAGTTTTGCAAAATTACTATTTTACCTCTCCTATTATTGGCCCTGAGTCCTTTATGATTGAATTTTGAAATGTTGGTTTGATCCTTGAGTTAAAATTGAGATTTGGTAAGTTTTGAGTTTGAAAGGCCAAGTTTTTAAGGAAGTGGTTTTTGGAGTCTTTTGGAGTTTCGAGTGTCAGGATGAAATTTTGAAAATTCCATCAGTCCCAAAATGTGAAATATGATCTGTAAAAGTTGTTGGTTTCAGATTCCAAATATTTTTGAGGATTTGAGGTCCTAAGTTGTGAAAATGTGGAAATTTAGCTTTTGTGTTGACTTTGGTCAACATTTGGGGTTCAGATGCTCAGATCCGAATTCTGAGAGTTTCGTTGGGTTCAGGGGATGATTTTAGGCCTAGGATAAATCTTGGTTGATTTTTGAGAGGTCCCGAGCTTGTTTTAGCTTTCTTAGGCGTTGAGTTAGTTTCTTGTGGTTTTCATGAATTTTGGGCCAAGGAGACCTCAGATTCGTGTTTTGGTGGTTTCATTGAGTCTAAAACGTCGAGTATAATTGGTTTGCATATGTTGTTTGCATTTTTGGGGTTTCAAACGAATCCTGAGGGTCCTTTTGATGACTTTGAGTCGCTAGTTTCTTGTTCTGGTGCATGCCCACTTTGGTCATTGCGATTGTGTAGCATTATCTTGAGGTACATTGCGATCGTGAGAGTCTTGCCGCTATAGCGATGGTCAACTTTAATGAGTTGACTACCTTACTCATCGTGATCGCGTGACCCTGGGTCACGATCACGATGAGCATTTGAGACATGGGCAGAATGTTCTTTAAAATCAGAGTTTCAACCCCCATTTCACCATTTTTGAGTTTTGGGAGCATTGGAGTGGTGATTTGGACCAAGTTTTTTAGGGAAATCTTTTTGGTAATGATTCTTAACTCCAAATCTTTGATTACCCATTATTATTATTATTGAATTTATGAGTTTAGATCAAGATTTTGGGTTGATAAACTGGGAGTTCTGCATGAACTTGAGTTTTGAAATAAAAGTGAGTTAATGAACGGATTCCAAGTCCTTTTTTGAAATGTTTTTCCCTAATGATTTCCTAAAGTCTTGAGTAATGTTTTCAAGTATTAAATTTCAACTTCAACCCTGAAATTTAAAATTGGGTTTTGTGTTGATTGACCCACCTTTCAAGAAGATTGATGTGGGTATTGTTACTTCCAGAAATTTATTGTGAATACTTGTTTGTGCATAGATTGTATGGCCTTGGAATTGATTCGGAAGGGGAAGAATCAACTATTAGAGTGATTGTTGATTGATTTAAGGCAAGTGGCTTCCTAAACCTTGTATTCTAGTTGAATCTGTATGCTTTCTTTATTGTTTGTGTATTGGGAGTAATGGGATGGGGTGAAGGGTTAAATCATCCACTTGTTATATCTAAATGAATAATAAGGGGTTGAAATGAAAAAGGTTATGTGTTCATCATGATGATGTGAATTGCCTTATTGTAACACGTGTTGAATGATTGATGAAATTTCTTGAAAGCATTAATGTGGACTTAAATTGCGCAATTTGTGGTCTCTTTGATGTGGTGTGATATTGTTTTTGTGCATGATCATTGGACACTATGATGATTATGAGGCCGAGGTCTTTGACGGTAACTGTTATTATGCCGACGTCTTTACCGAATAGAGTGTAATTTGGCCAAGATCATTACCAACGAGTGTTAATATGCCGAGGTTATTTTCGACAATGATTATAAAGCTGATGGAAAATGGTTCTGGTAAGAGATTGATTATGGTGACTTGATGTCTTTAATTCTAATGTGTGACATTGCTTGATAATTGAGCTTGATGTACTAGTTGTGTGCGACTGAACTACTTGACTTTGAGGTTGACTTATTTGATTCCATTGATTGATGAATTGGTTATTGAACTGAGAATATATTGAGCCTGTGAGCCGGATATTGTAGAATTGCTAGGTTGGGCTGATTTTTGTGCAGGTTGTAGTTTGAGGAGGATTAGTTGAAGAGTCGGGGTATTCATTTTCTAACTATTTCCTTTGTTTAGTAGGTTGCTTGTTGGGTGTCGTCTTGTTCTTACTCACCCCTTGATTCTACACTTGTGTAGGTTCTGAGCCCGGACCCGCGTGATCTCTTTCTCTTTCTTCGATCTCGAGGCTTGTCGAGGACTTGAAGAGGTAGCTACTTGTCATTCAGCGGCCCCTCTTTTTCCTTTTCTATACTTTCTATTTGAGAAACAAAGACTGTGACTTGTATTTATTTCTTAATTCTGTACTTATGTATTTAGTTGCTTGTATGCGTGACAACCAGATTTTGGGGGTTTTAATAGAAGAATAACGTTTCCGCTTTATCTTGTTCTTGTTTTTGTTGTTATTCCGCTTTTCTTTCATTTTCATTGGGTTGAGGCTGACTTGTCCTTGTGGGAAAAGACAAGTGTCATCACGTCCATATTTGGGTCGTGATATGCCTCCATGATAGTTTTGTGTATTAAACTAGATATATTTTGTGTGTTTATTTATACTACTGGAATTTGTTTTGACACATGAAACCTAATAAACTTGTTTCCATTTAAGTTCAAACTCCAAGATTATTGAAAAATAATAATCTAGTCTTGATTTCACTTATGGTAAATTTGAAGCATGTTAATTATTATTTGTCTGTTAATATTCGAACTCGCCTCGCCTCGTCCCATATTTTTCTTACTCCATTGTCATCTCTACCACAAATAGCAATCACAACATTCAACTCATCTACTCATGAATTGCTCAAAAATTTAATTAAATTTAAACATTTTCATAATAATCATATTCAATAATAATTATATTTTATTATAGCAATCATGTTTAATTACCCCCTAATACGTCATAACTCATAACCTAAACTTCTTTGAAACTATCAGATACACCATAACTCAAATTCGTTGGTTTTGTTTTACCAATATAAAAAGTATATTCTTAAATTTGCATAATCTAGGTTAATTATCCTCTTTGCACCTTCGAATTTTAGAGGGTCATTTATATAAATGCCCTTATTTTGGGTTGATATTTTATTTATCTCTCAATTGATGGTTAATAATCCCAATGAGTCGTCTAGCAAATCGTTGCAATTGCTGTTCGATTTTGAAGAGATAATTTGTGTTCCTTTACTTCAAGTTTTGTTTTTATATCATAATATGATATAATTAATGTCTTAAAATGCATAACAAGTTATGATACTTGTTCCTATAACACTTGTGTTGTTAGAGGCATGCGTTCAATTCATAACCCACTCGGTAAAAGTTCTCTAAACTTATGGCAAGTGAATTAGATACTACACATTTATGTCGAATAACTTAATTCCTACAAAATATATGATGGAAAAAGAAAAATTTCTCTAACTTAAATCTTGCAAAATTAGGTCACAGATAGAGGTACTTTGATTCGTAAATTTTCACTAAATGAGAGAAGAATAAAAAATTAAAGATTAAAACTCACTCCAAAATAGTAAGGTTATGTGCAGAACTAGGATCCCAAATTCTTGAGGAAAAAGAATCTCTCTCTCTCTCTCTCTCTCTCTCTCTATATATATATATATATATATGGAATAATATGAATGTAGAGTTGTTTTGTCATAGAAAATAAAAATAATGTCGTTAGGTAGAGCGTTGTACATTCATAAATGAATTAAAAAATAGAAGCAATTAGTTAGTAATAATAATAAAAATGTGATATAAAATTAGATTTCATAGGTTCAACCTTTTAATCATTATTTTTTTGCTCAATCATTTATATATCTATACAACAACAACAATCATGTAAAATCCAAACCGTCAAAATCTTACTATATGTAAGAGAAAAACTTTGAATCCATATGAAAGATTTAAAACCAAATTCATTATTTCTAGATCTTAGCTAGCCCAATCAAATCAAAAAAGATTTTGTTGCTCAAACTACTTGAGCATATCTTCTGTTGAAGACAACTTGTAGACATCTTGACTTAAACTCCTTATATCTTTAAGGATTTCAGGTGTAGCAGTTGTAATTGCCAGTTCGCCCAACCTCTTAGATCGCTCTTGATTTTGACTATTGGCAGAAGGCAATTCTTCCTCCAAGTGTTGATGATTCTTTTGAAATCTATAATTATCGAGAAATTTCAATGATACTTGTTCAGCAGCCACTGCATTTTCACAATTACTAGTTTTCACTTGCTCATTCTTCGATGATAACACATCAATAGAACTGTTTTTTTGTGAATCAATACAAATATGATTGGTCTTAAAAGGGGGGATGAGATCTTTTGTAGAACAACAATTCACCTGTCTTTTTATCCCTACCAGCTACTAAAGGTGCCTCCATGATAGTTTTGTCTATTAAACTAGATCTGTTTTGTGTGCCTATATATACTACTGGAATTTGTGTCAACAAAAGAAACCTAATAAATATTTTTTTTTCTTTCAAGTCGAAGCTCCAAAATTATTGTAATATAAGAATCTAGTCTTGATTTGACTTATGGTAAATTTGGAGCATGTTAATTATTATTTTTCCATTTAATCTTATTATTACCCAATATTATTGTATTTTTGAAAAAATTAATATAGAAATTAAGCACTTAAATTGGATACAAGCACAATATTTTTACATTGTTTATATATACACTAGATTGGCCATAACTCGTGTTGAGCACAGGCCCAACATGCATGGTTTCACTATTGTTTTTTTACTTTAAACATTATAACTTAAATAATTCAATTACAATTTGTCAAATGTATTTGCACTAACATGAATGCGACATTTTCATTTTATTGTGAGGAAGAGAAACTCCCATGTTTGTGAGAATGAGAAACTTCAATCTTACATCAAAGATAGAGAAAATCAAACACTGATGCATACTAAAGTTTAAATAGATAATGATAACCAATAGGCTACGTATAACACGTGCATAATTGGGTACTTTTATTTATTATAAGAAAAAATTCATAAGACCACCCCATAAATTGTAAACTATATGGATATATGAACTTCATATTATTGAATGGGTTATTACATTCTCTCCGCTCTGACATAGACCTTAGTACTTAACACTATCCCTCAACCAAAATATTCAGCACATAAATGTCCATCTCTTCTTTGGTAAGGAAAGCTCTTTCAAAATTAGAATCAATAGAAAGCGCTAGAACCGATGTAAGTAAGATACACTACAAGGAGAGTGATATCGTGTTGTCTTCTTCACATTGTTGAGGCCTATAAGGTCAACTTATTCACTGCATAAATAAATCACTATTTGTGAATTAGAAAGAACAAATATCCTTTGATTAATGAATGAGGATAACATGCAAATATCAACTTATTTTAAGTTTAAGAGATTCAAAATTGAATTAGAAAATAATTTTTACTATACCTAAATGTGATTAAGATGACAAAAGTTTGCTTAAGTTTGAGAACCATCTTCCTTATGAGTATCCTTGTCACGACCGAGACCGTCGTGACTGGCACCCACACAAACCCTCCGGTGGGAGAACCATTAATGCTTAGAAAGGAAATAGGGAGTTCCCATAAACTCCAAACAAAAGTCTAACAACTAAACAAATGCGGAAGTAACACCTAGAACCTGAAAGTCAACGTACCAAAACTTTAACAAGATCCATAAGCCTAAACAAGAAGGGCTACAACCCCAAACTAATGCACTAATAAGTAGCTAGAAAGTCTAAGTCCGAATGAAATAGACTGAGCAAAAAAGAGAACTCATGGCAGCCCAGAAGAAATGGCTCACCCTTGAATTCGAATGATCACTGATCTTCTAAGCGAGGTGTGTTAATAGCCGCCTAAAGATACCCTGTACTCAACAAAGAAAGAACAAATGCAGTATCAGTACACAACCACAGTGTACTGGAAGGATCACGCAACTATCCCACTAAGTGACCACATTGTACTGGTAGGATCACGCGGCTATACCACTAAGTCCAACATAAGTAAGTCATTACAACATAATAATAACATGCATACACCGAACATATACAGTATCAACATCATTTACGAACAACGAACAATTTCACATTTCTCAAGACACACAATTATGTCAAGTCATTGGTTCTCTTATGGAACCCAAACCCAAACAGTTAGTATATTGGAATGTGGTACCCGATCCAATGTTTATGCCGAAACGTGGCAACCGATCCCATATTTATGCCGAAATGTGGCAACCAATCCAAGTTAGTGTGTCGGAACGCAACACCCGATCCACAACAAGCCACAATCACAATCACAAAGTACATTCTCATAATCATACATTCAAGCATGATTCATGGTATACATACAATCATCTATCCTCATTTACAACTAGTGTAATCAATAATGTAACATTTGCATACATTCATGTGTCATAATGAAGAAAGAACAAACATATATCACACATTCATGAAATCACAACCATCACCTACCTCGAAACAAGCTTGAAGCCCATAAGAAACTTGGTTCTTCCCTTTCCGGATTTGTTCCGCTTGTTCTTGGTCTACAAATAATCACAATATTGCGAGTATAAAAAAACAACACCTAATTACCCGGATTATATCAATAATATCAATCCTAGGTCAAACCCTTGATCTCCATAACCAAATTAGGGATTTTTCCACTGTAAATTTTAGATCAAAACCCTCCCCTATCGATAATTACCCATTAGATTCTGTTCTATGGATCGAAAAATGGATTCGGCGAGTTAAAACCTTACCTTTAGCCTCAAGAATGGTGGAAAACAGTCAAGAAGACTCCTTGGTTCGTTTCTTAGCTCTCAAGTTCAAAAATTAGAGAATAAAACATTTTTGGGGTTTATTTCCGACTTTAAGTCGCGTCTGTCCCACCACAGCGGTACTCTCCCCGCTATAGCGGCCCGGCCCTGGCGGGAAAATCCCACCTTAGCGGCTTGCACGAAACCAGTGAGCAAAATTAATAATTCCAATACCCCAATTCCAAAACACACCTTCAACCAATGACACTCGGAAAGTACCCGTTCATGCTAAGATAAGTTTTGGGAGTTCTACTCACCCAAATTCATTTCCGTAAAGTCGTACGGGTTCCTTAATGTCTTAGCTATCTACTCATGTGATCAAAATCATAAATAGATCACCCAATTGTTACCAAATTTCCCTAGACCTTACTGACTTCGGTTTCGTCCAAATCTGGACTAGGTTGGGAAATCCTAAGTTACTACGAAAAAGTTTTCCGACCCAAAAACTTTCCCCGTTAGCTTTTCTATAACGACGGGAACCGGTCGTTACAATAGATGTCAATTTACCCATCACTCATCCCCGAGTGACAAACGTAGGAAAATAGGCTAAGGAAAGAATAGAGTAGTACCTGAATCGACGAACAACTGGGATACTTGTCTCGCATGTCCTTCTCGGTTTCCCAAGTAGCTTCCTCGAATGGACGATGCTTCCATTGGACTTTCACGGACTTAATATCCTTGGTCCTCAACTTACGCACATCACGATCAAGAATTACAATCCGTTCCTCCTCATACTGTAGGTCTTTGTCTAACACATTGGAGTCCCATTTAATGATTTAATCTCCGTCACCATGATATCTCTTCAACATAGATAAATGAAATACCAGAAGAAATCCCGATAGGTTAGGGGGTAAAGCCAATCGATAGGCCACAGGCCCTACACATTCAAGAACCTCAAAGGGACCAATGTATCACAGACTTAGCTTGCCCTTCTTGCGAAATCTCATCACCCCTTTCATGGGTGATACCTTAAGAAGAACATTCTCACCAGTCTGAAATGACATGTTTCTTACCATATGATCCGCATACTTCTTCTGTCTACTCTGAGCTGCTAGAAGCTTAGTTTGGATGCTTCTCACCTTATCTTGAGCATCCTTCACTAAATCCACCCCCAAAGGTTTCACATATCCAGCCTCGAACCATCCTATGGGTGATCTACATCCCCTCCCATAAAGTGTCTTAAATGGTGCCATATCAATGCTGGAGTGATGACTATTATTATAGGAGAACTCACACAAAGGTAAGAACTTATCCCAATGCCCTCCAAAATCAATCACACATGCCCTCAACATGTCTTCTAGCACTTGAATAGTCCTCTCTGATTATCCGTCCGTCTGCGGATGGAATGTTGTACTAAAAGTTAGTTTATTGCCCAACTCATCATGCAACTTCCTCCAAAATTTGGATGTGAATTGGGTACCACTATCTCAGATGATAGAAAGGGGCACCCCATGCAACCTCACTATATCTTTCACATACACCTTAGCCAATTGTTCAACATTATAATCTATTCTTAAAGGAATAAAATGGGCTGACTTAGTCAATCGGACAACCACTACCCAAATAGAATCAACTTTCCCCAAAGTCTTGGGAAGACCAACCACAAAATCCATGGCTATCCTTTCCCACTTCCATTCCGGAACTGGCATTCTTTGAAGCAACCCTGCAGGTCTTTGATGTTCATACTTTACTTCTTGTCAATTTTGACACTTAGCCACAAACTCCGCTATGGCTTTCTTCATGCCTGGCCACCAATAAATTCGCTTCAAATCTTGATACATCTTGGTCACACCCTGATAAATGGAATATCACGAACCATGGGATTTTATCAACAATTTCTGAATCAAGTCATCTATTCTAGGAAAACAAATCCTTCCTTTAAAACAGAGCACACCTTCCGCATCAAGAGTGGTCTCTTGTGCCTTACCAATCAGAGTCTTCTTCTTAAGTTCATTTAACTTTTCATCCTCAAATTGTTTGGCCTTGTTCTTCTCAATGAACGTGGCCCTAACTTCAATGCTAGCTAACACCCCTCCTTTCTCTGAGATGTCCAATTGCATGAACTTAGACTCCAAGGTCTGAATTTGCTTATCCAGAGGTCGCTTGGTTACACTCAAGGAAGCTAGACTACTCATACTCACCGCCTTCCGAATCAAAGCGTCTGCCACAACATTAGCCTTACTCGAATGGTATTGAATGGTCACATCATAATCCTGGAGTAGCTCCATCCACCTTCGCTGTCTCAAATTTAGATTCTTTTGAGTGAACACATGCTGTAAACTTCGATGATCAGTAAACATCTCACACTTAACACCATAGAGGTAATGCCGCCAGATCTTAAGAGCAAATACTACCACTGCCAACTCCAAATCATGTGTTGGATAATTTCTCTCATGAACCTTCAATTGATGCGATGTATGAGTTATAACATTCTTATATTGCATCAACACAGCACCCAAACCAGAATGTGAAGCGTCAAAATAAATAATAAAATCTTTACTTTAAATCGGTAATGCTAAAATAGGTGCGGTTTTCAAAAGATTCTTGAGCTTTTGGAAGCTCTCCTCACATTTTTCAGTCCATTCAAATGGTATCTCCTTTTTGGTCAAATTTGTCAAGTAAGTGGCAATAGAAGCAAAATTCTTCACAAATCGATGATAGTAGCTAGCGATGCCCACAAAACTCCTAACTTTCGTCACAAAGCTAGGCCAAACCCAATTCTTAACCGCCTCAATCTTT
Source organism: Solanum okadae (assembly GCA_036553675.1). Lineage (NCBI taxonomy): Eukaryota > Viridiplantae > Streptophyta > Magnoliopsida > Solanales > Solanaceae > Solanum > Solanum okadae. The sequence continues at coordinate 44,115,733 of CM071689.1, read as the reverse complement.
TGGGGATCTACCATTGTAACACCCCGTATCTGAAAGCAGACTAGATTTCAGATTTTCAGAAGTTGCAGGTGCAACCTACAGTCGCCACCCATGGACCGTGGTCTGACCTACGGTCCATGCTGTGGGTCCGTGGTTCACCACTGCAACCCCTCCCCAAACCCAGCTCAGAAAATTGGCTAAGTCTCGACCCACAGACAGACCCATGGTCCATAGGCCAGACCAAAGTCCGTGGTCTGTGTCCGTGGATCCAGGTCCCCTTTTACCCAGCCTCTGACACGAACGACGGCTGACCAGCATGGACCGTCGTTCGATCCATGGTCCATAGGTTGGATCATTGGTAAAGGTCAGCAACCAGTTAGGGGGAAATTGCTGATTGGGTCAACTTCAAATTGCAATAACTCTTAGCATAAAAGGAATTAGGTGTCCCATTGACCTACTATATGATAGATAATTGAATTCTCTTTCCAACACCACTGAGTTTGCTAAAATCCGACCTCCGAGTAAAAATTTATGCTCATTTTAGTGAATCCCTATTGGGCAGATTTAACCTACGACCCCAATCTACGGACTGTAGGTTGACATACGGTCTGTAGGTCCCGTCCGTCGGTCACTCCGACAGCAATTAAGTCGAGGGTCTTTCGGTCTTTTCCTATTTCATTTATCCCTTAAGCTACATCGTTTAGACCCTAAATTATGTGGTTTTAGTCAGTTTAAGCCTAGAAACATAACTAGAACTTATCTAAGTCGAAACATTTATCAAAACTTAGAAAAATTAGAGCGTAAGAGGAGAAGAGAAGTCAAGAACCCTAGTTCAAGAACGCAGCAAGGTTCCATCAGTTCCAACCCCGAAATCTAAAGATTTCTCCGTGGAATTCGTCACCAGGTATGTGGGATTTCACTAGTGGATTTCTTTCACCCATTAGGTCCCTAGTTTTCAGTCAGTTTCTTGATTCCCTTATTATGACTAGACCTAGGGTTTCTTGAATGTTAGAATTATTGGGTTCTTACTTGTTAGAATGATCCAAATCAGATTAGTATGTTAATATTCAGTTTATTTCATGAATTCCAGAACCTTAGCTATGTATTTCTTTAGTTCTTGAATTACACATGCTAGGTCAGATATTTCAGTTATTCAATTATACATGCCTCAATTATTAATGCATCAATATCAATTAATTATTGCATACTCAATTTGTATGTCCAGTTTGAGCTATCCAGTAACTTACAGAAATTCAGTCATACTGTGTTAATCACTTAATCCATTGGGAGTAGCATAATACTGAGTTCGACTAGGGTTCATCATACCTAAATAGTCCCAGAACTACTAGCCACGTAGGTTGTAAGTTCCCTCTGTGAGCATAATTTCAGTGATCACGCCATCATGCCTCTATACCTCTGGCAGGTTGTATTGGGTCCTCTCGATGGGGCGTAAACATCAGACTCCATATTTAGCTCATGTGCTTTTATTATCGATTATTACTAGCTCCCACAGTTCAATAAGATTCTATTACATTGACCATGTATCAGTACAGTTCAATATTCAGTCTCAACATGTTATAAACTTGGTCATTGCATTTAGTTTAGTCATGTTCAGTATTTTCATTATCATTATCATGTTCAGATTATATCATTGCTTATTTTCTTTGTTAAGTTATATGTTATTTCAGCTTTATTCTATCATGCATGCTCAGTACCTTTCAAGTACTGACGCGTACTCTGCGCTACATCTTCTCGTGATGTAGTTTCAGGTTCTCAGCATCCAGATCACTCTTAGATCGATTCCTGATCTCCAGTTCAGCAAAATCAGTGGTGAGTCCTCATTCTCCGAGGACAATAGTCATGAGTTTCTTTTTCAGTATTTTTAGTCCTTCAATTTCAGTTTTGCGAGACTTAGCCGGGGCCTGTCCCAGCATTTCTAGTCAGTTAGAGGCTATTTTCAGACATAGTTAGATTCAGCTTAGTATTGAGTTAATATCTTCTTTGTATTAAACTCATCAGTTTTTATTTATCTCAGTTATAGTATATGGGTATTCCCCATCTTTTCATTTTATTTATGATTTAGCTTCCGCATCAGTTTATTATCTTTAGTATGCTCGTGATCATGCCAGCAGGGTTAGTTCGGGATCACTTGTGGTCCTAGGTCCCGTGTCCGCATCTCAGGGGTAGTTCGAGCGCGTGACAAACTTGGTATCAGAGCATTAGGTTTAAGTGTCCTAGGAAGAATCTTCATTTTCTTGTTACTCTTATCATGCGTAAGGTATGATCTAATTCTATTCTAACTCGATATTCTACGTTTCAGCGATCATGCCTCCTCGTAGAGTTTACATAAGGAATGTTAATGCACGCAATGCTAATGCAGTTCCTCCAATACCAGACCTTGAGGTTTCGAATGCAGAATTTCGAAATGCGATTCACCTTTTGGCTCAGAGTATGACCAACCAGAACATTTAGCAGGTTCCAGTTCCTACTAATATAAATGATGGATCAGTGGCAGCTAGAGTTTGAGATTTTGTTAGGATGAATCCGCCTGAGTTTTTAGGGTCACAAGTTGGTAAGGACCCACATAACTTCATTGATGAGGTTAAGAAAATCTTTGGAGTGATGCAAGTGACTGGTAATGGTAGGGTTGAGTTGGCATCCTACCAGCTTAAGGATGTGGCTCACATATGGTACAGTCAGTGGAAAGATTCAGGGGCTACTCTTACCTTTGTAACTCCCAATATAGTAGTAATCTTAGGTGTCAGTCAAGAAACTCTTCCAGAACCTTTCTCAGTCTCTACTCCAGTCGGTGACCAGGTTATAACTAGACGGGTATACAGAAATTGCCCTGTCACAGTCTCTCAGAAAGTTACCTCAGCAGATCTTGTAGAGTTAGAAATGGTAGACTTTGATGTCACTCTAGGCATGGATTGGTTACATTCCTGTTATGCCTCAGTCGATTGTAGAACTAGGATTGTTCGTTTTCAGTTTCCAGATGAACCAATCTTAGAATGGAAAGGTAGTAGCTTAGCGCCTATGGGTCTATTCATTTCTTACCTTAAAGCCAGAAAGATGATCTCTAAGGGTTGTCTCTATCATCTAGTTCAGGTTAAGGATTCAAGCTCTGAAACCCCAACTCTTGAGTCAGTTCCAGTGGTTAATGAGTTTCCAGAAGTGTTTCCAGAAGATCTTCCTGGAGTCCCTCCCGATAGGGAAATCAACTTTGGAATTGATCTCATTCTAGATACCCAGCCTATCTCTATTCCACCTTACAAAATGGCCCCAACTGAGCTTAAAGAATTGAAAGAGCAGATGAAAGACCTTCTAGATAAGGGCTTCATTAGACCTAGTATTTCGCTATGGGGTACACCAGTGTTCTTCGTAAAGAAGAAAAATGGTTCTCTCAGAATGTGCATTGACTGTAGGCAGTTGAAAAAGGTCACAATCAAGAATAAGTATCCCATCCCCAGGATTTATGACTTGTTTGACCAACTTCAGGGTGCTAGTCATTTCTCAAAGATAGAACTCAGATTGGGTTATCATCAGCTTAAAGTCAGAGATAGTGACATTCTGAAGATAGCCTTCAGAACTCGGTATGGTCATTATGAATTTGTAGTAATGTCATTTGGACTAACCAATGCTTCTGCAGCTTTCATGGATTTGATGAGTTTCTTGAGATTTGTCGAGGAATTTCACCAAGGGTTAATCCCTAAGAGGTATGTAAGATCTCATAGTGTTGGGTTCGTTCACCCACACGCCAATCATATGATTTTAGATCCGTAATTTTTTTCTTGAAGTTGAATGATTTGAGTTCTTGATAAGTTTCTTGAAGTTTGGGTCTTAAATCGTTAATGATGAGTTTGATGAGTTCTTGAGATGAATGTTAGGAGTTTGAGGGTTTTTTTTAGTAGATTTAAATGTACTTGTGTTGGAAATTCGAATCTAAGTGAGTTGGGAATATACCATTCAATTCTAGATGAATTAGGGCCAAAAATCGAAGAAGAAAATTTGTTGGAATGTTCTGGGGATAGGTTGGAGCGGCGCGCCCCAGATGCTCCAAGGGGCCTGGGGCGGCGCCCCAGCAGTGCGCCAAATTTGGGTCTCTGAAGTTTAGGGGATGGCACCTCGCGCCAGCAATGTGCCAGGGTCGCCTGCCCCCATCATTTTTTCGTCGTTTGCTCCGTCTGAGTCCTCTTAAAGTGTACCTTCACTCCCTTTTGATTCTAACTACTCTAAACTACATTTAAACATTGAGAGATCCTTCATAACATGAATCATAATCCTTGAATTCATAATTCAAATTCGAGTAGAGTTAAGAGAAATGTTTTAAGAGTTCTTTGGAGTCATTTTGAGAAGTCTTTTACAATCTTTTAAAACTTGTTTTAAGACTTGAGTACTTGAGTATGAGGATGAGGAGAGTTGAGTTTCATTTTTCAAAATGAATATATGGGGACTAAGTGTCACGCCCCAAACTGGGGAAGGCGTGACTGGCACTCGATACCTTATGCGATCAAGTTAGACACTGAAACATGCCGACTCAGCTATGAGCCTAGAAAGTTGGGCAGCATAACATCTAAAATACTACGACTGGACCATCAAGGTCATAACCTGAATATCAGCAAGTCATACTGACAAAGGTAGACAAGCCAAAGATAGTAAAGTACTAGCTAGCCGACGAGGCCGAAAATGAAGATATACATACGTACATACATATATATACATGCCAAGTCTATGGGGGCTGGAGACTAGAAGCTGCAAAAAGAAACCTAAAATATTGTGTCTACAATAGCCTCTAAGAGTGTCATAAGCATTGATCGGGACAAGGGCCTGATTATATACAAACTATAGAATAAAAGTAACATCCTATGAAAGCTTCAGGAAGAGGTGGAGCTTACCACCTCACAACTGAACCGTGAATCCTAGCAGAGGGGTCAATCAGAATCCCTACCTGGACTTGCAGGCACGAAACAAAAATGCAGAATCCCCAGGCAACCGGACGTCAGTATGAATAAAAATGTACTGGTATGTAAGGAAGAAAGTAGAATCATAAATAGTTGTTATAAAAAGGGTAATAAAGATACCACCTGAAAGAGAAACTCTGATAGTAGTCATGGCTGATATCCAACCTTAAATAAATTAAATATGCATTGTATGTTCACTTAATCGTATGTCGTGAATACATATATATATAGGATGAAAATGCATCTCATACCCAACCAAGTGCAAGCAATGGTGGTGCCTCCCGGTAGCGAACCGGCATCATATTCGTCAACTTGTGGCCATTTATGTCTCATACGTATAAATATAGCAATAGGCCCCATACCTTCAGATTATAGCTCAGGAGTAGAATGCATAGCATGTAATGTCATGGATTTGTAATACATTTGTGTTACCTGAAACATGTTGCCAATCTTGGCCCGTTGGTACTCTTGTGCTCATGATCTCGTAATCACTTTCGTATCACATGTAAATATCTCGTATATATAACCATATGCTTGTAGATTAAACTAGAACACTTAAATTAAATTAAGAAATGTAACTTAAACTTGAGGATGTTCATAAAGATCTTAAGGTGCTTCACCTAGTATCTATATATGTTTCCTTAGTAGTTTGTAAAAGAAAGTATTTCAGAAAAACACGCCCTTTAGTAGTTTAAACATACGATTTACATTTAACAGTTTTGGAGATCAACGTATTATTTTAAAGTTTTTCAAAAATATAATTTAGTGAGGAAGGAGGACTGATTTCAAATTCATATTGTTCATCCCTAATCTTTTAAAGTTACTACACCAAAAGAAATATAAGAATTTGCGCACATGGACCTATAGACAAGAGAATCAACAAAATGACATAAAGACGTCGAATACCCTATCTAACCGAATGAGTTGAATAGCAACATAATGGAGTCACAAAAATATGTTAGTTGTAATCTCAATGCCTTCCACAAAAGGTCTTTCTAGCAATAGAGTAGTAAAATAATATTTGATGATTTAGGATTCCAAAATTCATGCTCAAAGGAAGTACAATGCTTAGCCTTAACATACCTCAATTATGGGTCTTGTTATATCAATATGGATTGATCCCCTTCCTTACAGTATGTAATCTACAAAAAATCATGTCACACAACCATTACAGGTAGAATATTAACACATCAGGGTCAAAGTAGCAATTTAGAGCTTACTAACAGAGTGATTAGCTCGCCAGACCCTTTTTAGATGAATGCTTCATTACCTTTTCTTCTCCTAATTACAACCCCAATTAATGACATAACATACATTTTTGCAGCAGCTATTAACAAGTGGAGGCTACGCAATAGTCAACAACAACCAAATAGATTATGCCTGCACAACAATAAAAACTTGGCGTATCGCCACACCCTTCCTTTCCAACCCCAAAATAACCACAAAAAAATCCCAACCATGAGTCTTCAAACCATTAAATCCAGAAAAAAAAAATGTAATAGAGTCCTATAATTGTTCAATATAACCATAATAACTCGAACTTACGGCTTTCGATCACCATCATGTGAGTTCGTCCAATAATTACGTTTGGATTCATGTCTTTCTCTTCATTCGACAAAAGAGAATAAAATGGAAGAACCTTAACTTAAAATTGATGGAGCTTATAGTATTTTAACATGTCTCCTCAATAACAAACAGTCTCCTCAAACACAAGACGTTCAACCAAGAAGAAACGATTTCAAAATTGCAATGCAATAATAGAACCAACGTTACACTTAATTATCTTACAATTAAGTACCCATCTATACTTCTTCTTCTCTTACAGACTCGTATCAACAACAACCACACACAAACAAATCAATTCTGAAAATTCTAGCAACAACAACATCATAAAATACTTCAAAAATAGCTCAACATCACATAAGTATCCAAATATGATTTTCCAGCTGTCTATTCGTGTTCTTGCTTATATAGCATAGCTATAACTTGGACTCACTCAATAAAATGAGGGGTGAGAATTATTACCTCCAAACAGCAGCAATAACACCTAAAAACGAGACTCCTTCACCATGAAGAATCCTTCAAATCACAACCAACGAGGAGGAAAGGAGTAACACAATCTCTATGAACATTTCGAGGGTGAAACTACGCTGAAATCATATAGATATTTTCTTGGATGATAGGGGAACCTTTAGAGACGATTTAGGACATTTTTTTTTCTTATTTTGGTTGGAAAAATATGAGATAAAACGAAGGAGAAATCAGTTCTTATAAGGCTAAACCAACATAGGGGCGAGGGACCCACCTTCACATGCCTGCTTGTGCAGTCTCACTAAAATCTAAATATCTCTCAATTCTAAAGTCGTATGGACAAACGGTTTAGTGCGTTGGAAAGTAGAATCGCAGGCCTTCGATTTAGTATATTGGGGTTCTTATAAATCTTTATAGATTGGGAGAAAAGCTCTGACACATTTAACGCAAATTTCAGAAAATTTATCAAAGAAACTTACTCTAACTTTTGTCAACTTTTATTTCCCAACTTGCTTGACTTCAAAACTTAACTTACGATCAATGGGAGACTATATCACCTTATAAACATTCTTATTAGCATATAAGACACTCTTTGTCTTACCCCAAAGGTACCGGTTAACTTAAACCTTCCGAACGGGCGGGATGTTAGAAGAGACATTCCTTAACTCGAACTTGTTTAAGGGAATCCTTGACCCATAACGTTAGTCTAATTCTTTTATTTTACCACCCCCTTTGCAACCTTATTATTTTTACATGATACACCAAGTCATATAAACCTCATACGCTCATGCAATGATACACATATTATGCGAAAGAACCACGGGGTCTCATATTCTCCCCTCCTTAAGAACATTCGTCCACGAATGAAATCAAACAATCTCTTGGTTGTATTCTTTGTTGCTAATGTGTTATTTGCAAGGCCATATTTGTTACGTCCGCAAATCTTAAACCCATTTATGAAAATCCACTTACAAGGCTTCGTATATCTAACTCGCAACAAGCCATAACACTACATTTTTGAGGTATTTAAAATCCCATTAAGTTGGTGTACATGAATAATTGTCAATTATTGAAACGCAACTCAGCTTAGGTCGTCAATAGATGGGGGGTACTTCTTCCTTATTTCCTCCTTGGCTTCTCAAGCTATTTCCTCAACGTTGTTATTCCGCCCTAACACTTTTATAGAAACCACTTCTTTAGTCCAAATCTTTCTTACCTACCAATCCAAAATAGCCACAAACACCTTAGCATAAGACATGTTTGTAGAGACACAAATATACTCAACGGGCATAATCTGAAGCATTTTCGATGCACCTCTATAACCTAGATACATGGAACACTGGATGAACCACTTTAAATTTTGAAGGAAAATCAAGCTCGTAAGCCATCCTGCCAATCCTCCGAATAATATTATATGGCCCTACTTACCTTGGACCCAGCTTTCCTTTCTTGACAAATTACATGATACCCTTCACAGGCCATTGTTCAAGAAAACCTAATCTTCTATATCAAACTCTAAGTCTTACTGTCAAACATCTGCATAAGACTTCTGACGACTCTATCATATCTACAACCGATCTCTAATAAGTTTTACCTTCTCTATCACTTGTTGGACTAGATCGTGACCTAGTAACTCTATTTCCCTAATCTTGAACCAATCAATTGGTGACCTGCACTTCCGCCCATAAAGTGCTTCATAAGGAGCTATATGAATACTTGCTTAGAAGTTGTTATTATAAGAAACCTTAATCAGTAACACGTGATCATAACAGTTAAAATATAGCACACATACCAATAAGATGTCCTCGAGCATTTAGGTCAGCTTGGCCATCAATCTGAAGATGAAAATCCACACTAAGATTAACTTGAGTCCCTAAATACTTCAACAAGGATCTCCATGATTGTGCTATAAAATGTGTCCATCTATTTGAAATAATCAATACTGAGACACAATGGAGTTTAAATATCTCTCTAATGTACATTCCAACATAGCATTCCACTAGTATGTAGTCCTGACTAGATAGAAATGGGCTGATTTCTTCAACATGTGAATAATAACCCAAATGGAATTGATCTTCCCTCGCAAATGAGGAAAACATATGACAAAACTCACATTTATCTCTTTCCACTTCCACAATGGAATAACTATCTCCTCCTGAGTTAGCAAACTAAGCTTCTGATGCTCTACCTCTCCCTATTGACAACATAACTCCTTAATACCATGAAAAATTTTCATGGATCCTATGTGAACAAAGTAGCGAGAATGGTTTGCATGTCCCATCTTTTCCAATAGAAGCTCTGTGGCATTCAAAACATATAATTGAACTCTGAATCTGAAGATTGTATCTCCTGCTCTATCAAAGGTGAAAACAAAAATTTGTTACTAAGCCTTGCCTCTGAGCTGATCTAAGCTAAGATCTTCATTTTGTCAAGCCTTCACCTCCACAAATAGAGATGATATTACTCAGTCCTGAACTATGCCGCTAGTATCATTGGAGTTTGATAATCTAACCCCCAAACAAGCTAGCTGATGGAGTTCTTAGGCCATCTCCTCGTTCTCAGCCCCCAAAGGTGATAGACTACCCATAGAATTATGATTGAGGGCATCTGCTACTATATTGCCTTTCCTTGGATGATATAAGATATTCACACCAATGACTTTCAACAATTCATGCCATCTGCGTTGTTGTAGATTTACCTTCTTTCAGTCTAAAAATATACTGGGGGCTCTTAGGATCTGTATAAATATCAACGTGAAAGATATTCAAGTAATGCCTCAAAATCCTCAAGGAATGAATAACTGCAGTTAACTCTAAATCGTAGGTCGAGTAGTTCTTTTCATTCTTCTTTAACTATCATGAAGCATAAGCAATTACCTTTCACTAATGTGTCAGAACATAAACCAGCCTAATGCTTGAAGCATAATAATACATTAGATTGCCCTCTTGACCGTCTTGGCATGGGTGAGATTTATGGGGTCTTATTCATGCATTGCACAAGTTAGCTTTAAGGTTGTTTATGAAGTGTTCCTTTTATGATGATTATGACTATGTTGATTATGTTTATGACTTATGTTTTTCCACTATGACTGATGATGTTCTAAACTTGTTAAATTGCATACATTCAACTAAAATGTTCCCTTTAGCATGTTTTCAATATTTTATGCATGGCTATCATACTTAGTGCATTTTTGTACTAATGCCTACTTTTCCTACATTTTCCCAAGTGTAGGGTCCGGTTCTCAAGGTGGTCCTCATTGTGGCTAAAGCTTGGATTTGCTCATTTCTCCTAGCTTGTTGGTGAGTCCTCATGATTCTAGGATGGATGTTTTCACATTGTAGTTTATTTTCTTGTATTTCCTTTTCGGACTATGTTGTATGGGTTGGGTCCCTTTCTCTTTCTAACATTGTAATAGATGGCTATGTTGAGACTTAGAGTCTAGACTTCCGCTTTTGCTTTAAAATAAAAAAAATAGACTTGGAATTGAAATGTGTTTTACTCTTATTGTTCTATTGCTTATGCTATGATATGCTAAGTGGCTTGTATGGAGTCCTTCGGGGTTCTATACGTCATGCTACATCTAGGGGGTACCCCTGGGTTGTGACAGTAGTGTTGTTTTGTCATAGAAAATAAAAATAATGTTCAAATTCGTCATTAGGTAGAGCGTGGTACATTGGTAGACAAATTCAAAATAAAAGCAATTATTTCGTGATAATAACAAAAATGTGATAAAAAAAATTAGATTTCATTGATTCAACCTTATAATCATTATTTTTTTGTTCAATAATGTATATATCCCTACAACAACAACAACAACAACAATCATGTAAAATCCAAACAGACAAAATCTGACCATATATAAGAGAAAAACTTTGAATCCATATGAAAGATTTAAAACCAAATTCATTATTTCTTGATCTTAGCTAACCCAATCAAGTTAAAAAAGATTTTGTTGCTCAAACTGATTGAGCATATCTTTTGTTGAAGACAACTTGTAGACATCTTGACTTAAACTCCTTATATCTTCAAGGATTTCAAGTGGGGCGGTTGTAAATGCCATTTCGCCCAACCTCTTAGATCGTTCTTGATTTTGGCTATTGGCAGAAGGCACTTTTTCCTCCAAGAGTTGATGATTCTTTTGAAATCCATAGTTATCGCCAAATTTCAATGATACTTTTTCAGCAGCCACTGCATTTTCAAAATTACAATTTTTCACTTGCTCGTTCTTCGATGATAACACAACAATAGAACTATTTTTTGGTGAATCAACTGAAAGATGGTTGCTCTTAAAAGAGGGATGAGATCTTTTGTAGAGCAACACTTCACCTGTCTTTTATCCCTAACAACTACTAAAGGTACCTCCATGATAGTTTATTGTATTACACTAGATCTATTTTGTGTGCCTATATATACTACTGGAATTTTTGTTAACAGAAGAAACCTAATAAATTTATTTTTATTTAAGTCCAAGCTCCAAGATTATTGTAATATAAGAATCTAGTCTTGATTTGACCCATGGTAAATTTGGAGCATGTTAATTATTATTTTTCCATTTAATCTTCTTATTACCCAATATTTTTGTATTTTATTGAAAATAAATTCATATAAATTTAAGTACTTAAATTGGATACAAGCACAATATTTTTACATTATATATATATATATATATATATACTAGATTGACCATAACCCATGTTCAACATGGGCTCAACATGCATTGTTTTCACTATTGTTTTTTTACTTTAAACATTACAACTTAAATAATTCAATTACAATTTGTCAATGTATTTGCACTAACATGAATTCGACATTTTTATTTATTTTGAGAAATAGAATCTCCCGTTTACTTGTGAGAATGAGTAACTTCAATATTACATCAAAGATATAGAAAATCAAACACTGATTCATACTGAAGTTTAAATAGATAATGATAAGCAATAGGCTACGTACAACACGTGCATTATTGGGTACTTTTATTTATTATAAGAAAAATGCATCAGACCAACCCACGAATTGTATATTAAATGGATATATGAACTTCATATTATTTAATGCGTTATTATATTCTCTTCGCTCTAACATAGACCTTAGTACTTAACACTATCCCTCAACCAAAATATCCAGCACCTAAATGTCCATATTTTCTTAGGTAAGTGAAGATCTTTCAAAAAAATAGAAACAAGAAAAAGCGCTAGAACCCATGTAAGTAAGATTTGCTACAAGGAAAGTGATATCTTGTTGTCTTCTTCACGTTGTGAGCCCTATAAATTCAACAAATTCATTGCATAAATAAATCAGTATTTGTGAATTAGAAAGAACAAAGATATTTTTATTAATGAAAGAGGATAACATGAAAATATCAACTTATTTTAAGTTTAAGAGGTGAAAAATTGAATTAGAAATTAATTTTTACAATACCTAAATGTTATTAAGATGACAAAAAATTTCTTAAGTTTTAGCACCATCTTCCTTATGAGTATCCTGAAATTGAAAGTATCAGGAATAAAGGAAAAGCTGAAAATTCAACGTAAGAAATTAAGAAAGAGAACTCCAGAGATCTTCTGAAGCTTCCAAGCAGCGAGACCAAATCTTGCTTTTTGGAGTCTTAAGTGATGCTAATGTTGGGTTTCTCAAATTGAGGGTACCTGTGGTTTGCTGGAAAAGAAGGTGTCAATACATATGTTAACAGATAACGAACAAAGAAATGAATGCTTAATAATTATATTTGTGAATGATTCTAGAAGCTCACGTCTGGCTTTCTTCCTCAAGTGGCTGAACAATTGCAATTTAAGAGAAGTTTAGAAGTTCAGTTGTCTCTCTTAAACCATTGAAAAGACTCGTGGATCCTAAATATCACTTTATCAAGAACAAAACTCACGACACCATCCACTATAATAAGTAATGAAGTTAAGAATGTGTGATGTCAAACGAGCTAAACATTAAATTAATTTATTGATTTGCCAAAAAGAAAAGAAAGAAAAGGAATCTACAGATACAAATACATTGGCTTACCCTTCACACCTAGAAAAGAATCATATTCAGTGAAGTCATAATCTGAATATTCTTGATAGTTTGTTCCTGTTGTAGGTCTTGCTTACCTTGTTACTATGCCATGAAGGAATTGTCCCCCTTTTCTTCAGCTAATCAATCTCTATTTTGTGTAAAAGTTCTTCAGAAGTCTAGGTTTAGCCTCATACTGTCTTATTATTGCTTCTTCTATAAATGCCACTGACTGTCAACTTTTTTATGTATTTTAGCTTGAAAGAAATGGTTTCACATCCATCCCATGCTCTTTTCTATACATTTTTCATGTTTTAAGCATGTGCCCTAGTCTCAAAGACCTGAATTGAAGTTTCTGGATCATATGCCAGAGATGTTGCCAAGCAGCTTAAGGTAAATGATCTTGTTTCTTTTGTTGTGTGAACTTTCAAGTTTTCTATTCTATTTCACCAATCATGAACTTTATGGAACAATATTCTCATATCCCTCTATCATGTCTAACTTGGAAATCAACCTCTTTTCTAAGACGAAGACCAAGCTCAAATGTCACTGAATCTTATTTACCGACAAGTCATTTTTATTTTAGAAATTACATCAGCAACTTTAGTAAGTTTCACAAATTTCTAGACTTGCTTAGTTTACTAAAGAAATAGAATTACATATACAATTTTTTGGCACTAAGCCATTATAACTACCAGCGGGTTATGTGGCATTTAGAATGACAAGCTAATCAAATTATAATAAGAAAATTATATTGGGATATAATATAAAAATCGGGGTCATTTCCGGCAATGGTTATAAAGCCAATGGGAAATGGTTTCAACAAAAAATTGATTATGGTGACTTGATGTATTTAGTGCCTATGTGTGACATTGCTTGACTATTAAGCTTGATGTACTTTTTGTGGTGACTGAACAACTTGACTTTGATGCTGACTTGTTTGATTCCTTTAATTGTTGAATTGTGGTTGTTGAACTGAGAATATCTTGGGCATGTGAGCCATATATTATAGAATCTCTAGGTTCAGTTGATTTCTGTGTAGGTACAAATTCATTATCATATATGATTGTGTCCTTGACAAAGGCTACAACAATTTTGGAAGGATAGAGCTTATGGACTGATTGAAAAAGGCGTGGAAAAGTTGAAAAGGGTCAGCAATAATAAAGGCAACATTTGAGGTTGAAATTTTGATTTGAGTTTGCAAATTTGCAACCCCTAAAGCACTGCAAACTGTCTCAATTGCTAGCATATGCAAACAAGTTGAACTTTGCACATTTGTCAAGATTTCATTCCCAATTGCTACAGTTATGATGAGAGTTATCTTTGTAGAAATATCTAATAGTACAACCTCTTAAACAAAATATATTTTGTTCTACTTACCTTCTCACAAAAAAAGAAGCTAGAAAAGTATACAATGAAATACCAACTAAAGGTTATAATCGTGCATTAGTTTTCTCAATCTTTATTAAGTTTTATTCCGTACTTATGTATTTAGTGTCTTGTACATGTGACAATAAGATTTTGTGGGTTTTAATAGAAGAATACATTTTTTGCTTTATCTTATTCTTGTTTTTGTGTTATTCCGTTTTTCTTTCGTTTTCACTGGGTTGAGACTGACTTGCTCTAGTGGGAAAAGACAAGTGTCATCACGTCCATTAATGGTTCGTGAGATGCCTCTATGATAGTTTTGTGTGTTAATGTAGATGTATTTTGTGTGTCTATATATACTACTGAAATTTGTGTTAACGCAAGAAACCTAAAAAAATTATTTCCATGTAAGTCCAATCTCAAAGAATATTGAAAAATAAAAATATAGTCTTGATTTCACTAATGGTAAATTTGAAGCAGGTTAATTATTATTTGTCTATTAATATTTGAACCCGCCTCGCCTCGCCTCGTCCCATATTTTTCATACTCCGTTGTCATCTCTACCACAAATAGCAATCACAACATTCAACTCATCTGCTCATGAATTGCTCAAATTTATTTATTAAATTTAAATTTTTTAATAATAATCATATTTTATAGTAATTATATTTTACTATAACAATCATGTTTAATTATCCTCTAATACATCATAACTCATAACTCAAATTCGTTGATTTATTTTTGCAATTATAAAGAGTATATTCTTAAATTTGCAAAATCTAGGTTAATTATCCTCTTTGCACCTTCGAATTTTAGAGGTTCATTCATATAAACGCCCTTATTTTAGGATGATATTTTATTTATCTCTCAATTGATGGTTGTTAATCCCGATGAGCCGTCTAGCTAATCATTACAATTGATGTTCGATTTCGAAGAGATAATTTGTGTTCCTTTACATCAAGTTATATTTTTATCTCATAATCTAATATAAGTTATATATGTCTGACAATGCATAACAAGTTATGCCACTTGTTCCTATAACAATTGCGTTGTTAGAGGCATGCGTTCAATTCATAACCCACAAGGTAAAAGTTCTCTTTACTTTTGCCAAGTGAATTAGATACTACACATTTATGTCGAATAACTTAATTACTACAAAATATATGATGTAAAAAGCAAAATTGTTCTAATTTAAATATTTCAAAACTAGGTCATAGATAAAGGTACTTTGAACCGTAAATTTTCACAGAGTTAGAGAAGAATAAAAAATTAAAGATTGAAACCCACTCCAAAATAGTAAGTTTGTGTGCAAGAACTAGGATCCTAAATTCTTGAAGATAATATGAATGTAACGTTGTTTTGTCATAGAAAATAAAAATAATGTTCAAATTCATCGTTAGGTAGAGCGTGGTACATTCATAAACGAATTCAAAAAAATTATTAGTTAGTGATAATAACAAAAATGTGATATAAAATAAGATTTCATAGGTTCAACCATTCAATCATTATATTTTTCCCAATCATTTATATATCCATAAAACAAAACAACAACAACAACAACAATCATGTAAAATCCAAACAGTCAAAATCTTACTATATGTAAGAGAAAAACTTTGAATCCATATGAAAGATTTACAACCAAAATCATTATTTCTAGATCTTAGCTACCACAATCAAATCAAAAAAGATTTTGTTGCTCAAACTGATTGAGCATATCTTTTGTTGAAGACAACTTGTAGACATCTTGACTTAAATTCCTTATATCTTCAAGGATTTCAGGTGTGGCGGTTGTAATTGCCAGTTCACCCAACCTCTTAGATCGTTCTTGATTTCGACTATTGGCAGAAGGCACTTTTTCCTCCAAGCGTTGATGATTCTTTTGAAATCCATAGTTGTCACTGAATTTCAATGATACTTGTTCAGCATCCACTGCATTTTCACAATTACTAGTTTTCACTTGCTCGTTCTTCGATGATAACACATCAACAGAACTATTTTTTTGTGAATCAATTGACAGACGATTAGTCTTAAAAGGAGGATAAGATCTTTTGTAGAACAATACTTCACCTGTGTTTTTAACCCTAACAGCTACTAAAGGTGCCTCCATGATAGTTTTACGTATTAAACTAGACATGTTTTGTGTGCCTATATATACTACTAGAATTTGTGCTAACAAAAGAAACCTAATAAATATTTTTTAATTTTAGGTCCAAGTTCCAAGATTATTGTAATATAAGAATCTAGTCTTGATTTAACTTATGGTAGATTTGGAGCATGTTAATTATTATTTGTCCATTTAATCTTCTTATTACCCAATATTATTGTATTTTTGAAAATAAAATGAATATAAAATTTAAGTATTGAAATTGGATACAAGCACAATATTTTTACATTGTTTATATATATACTAGATTGGCCATAACCCGTGTTCAACACGGGCCCAACATGCATGGTTTCACTATTGCTTTTTTACTTTAAACATTACAACTTAAATAATTCAATTACAATTTGTCAAATGTATTTGCACTAACATGAATGCGACATTTTCATTTATTGTGAGAAAGAGAAGCTCCCATGTACTTGTGAGAAAGAGAAACTTCAATCATACATAAAAGATAATAAATAAAATCAAACTCTGATTCATACTGAAATTTAAATAGATAATCAAAGCAATAGGCTACATACAACACGTGCATAATTGGGTACTTTTATTTATTATAAGAAAAAATTTATAAGACCACCCCATGAATTGTACATTATATGGATATATGAATTTCATATTATTGAATGTGTTATTACATTCTTTACGCTCTGACATAGACTTTAGTACTCAACACTATCCCTCAACCAAAATAGTCAGCACCTAAATGTCCATCATTTTTTATGTAAGGAAAGATCTTTCAAAAATAGAATCGAGAAAAAAAGTGCTAGAACCGATGTAAGTAAGAAATATCTGATACAAAGAGAGTGATATATTGTTCTTCTTCACGTTGTGGAGCCCTATAAGATCAACAAATTCACTGCATTAATAAATCACTATTTGTGAATTAGAAAGAACAAAGATCTTTTGATTAATGAAAGAGGATGACATGCAAATATCAACTTATTTTAAGTTTAAGAGGTGCAAAATTGAATTAGAAAATAATTTTTACAATACCTAAATGTGATTAAGATGACAAAATTTTGCTTAAGTTTGAGCACCATCTTCCTTAAGAGTATCCTAAAATTGAAATATAAGGAATAAAGGAAAAGCTGAAAAACTCAACAGAAGAAAATAAGAAAGAGAACTCCAAGCACCTTCTGAAGCTTCCAAGCAGCGAGACCGAATTTTGCTCTTTGGAGTCTTAAGTGATGCTAACGATGGGTTTCTCAAATTGAGGATACCAGTGGTTTTCTGGAAAAGAAGGTGCCAATACACATGTTAACAAGTAAAGAACAAAGAAATGAATGCTTAATAATTATTGTTGTGATCAAATCTAAAAGCTCACGCCTGACTTTCTTCCTCAAGTGGCTGAACAATTGCAATTTAAGAGAAGTTCAGAGGTTCAATTGTCTCTCTTAAACCATTGAAAAGACTTGTGGATCCTAAATATCACTTTATCAAGAACAAAATTTACGACGCCATCCGCTATAATAAGTAACGAACTTAAAAATGTGCGATGTCAAGCAAACTAAAGATTTAATTAACTTATTGAATTTCCAAAAAAAAAAAAGGAATCTACAGATACACTACAGATACAAATACATTGGCTAACCCTTCACACTTAGAAAAGAATCATATTCAGTGAAATCACAATCTGAATATTATCGATAGTCTGTTCTAGTTGTTGGTCTTGCTTACCTTGTTACTGTTCCATCAAGGTATTGTTCCCCTTTTTGTTAGCTAATGAATCTCTATTTTGTGTAAAAGCTCTTCACAAGTCTAAGTTTTTAGCCTCAAACCGTCTTCTTATTGCTTCTTTTGTAAATGCCATTGACTGTCAAGTTTTTTATGTATTTCAACTTGGAAGAAATGGTGTCACATCCAGTCAATGCTCCTTTCTATACATGTTGTCAGTTTGTTCCTTGGTATCAAAGACCTGAATTGAAGTTCCAGGATCATCTGCAAGATATGTTGCCTAGCAGCATAAGGTAAATGATCTTGTTTCTTTTGTTGTGTAAATTTTCAGACTCCTATTCTATTTCATCAGTCATGAATTTTTGAAACAATTTTCTCCTATCCTTCTGTCATGTCTAACTTGGAAATCAACCTCTTTGTCAAGACGATGACCAAGCTCAAATGTCATCTAGACTTGCTCAGTTTACTAAAGAAATAGAGTTAGATATACAATTTTATTGGCACTATGTCATTATACCTACCACTAGATTATCCGGCATTTAGAATGACAAGGTAATCAAATTATAACAATAAAATCATATTGGGATATAATATAAAAATTGAGGTCATTTTCGGTAATGGTTATAAAGTCGATGGGAAATGGTTTTGGCAAGAGATTGATTATGGTGACTTGATGTATTTAATGTTTATGCGTGATATTGCTTGATAATTGAGCTTGATGTTCTTATTGTGTGTGACTGAACAACTTGACTTTGAGGTTGACTTGTTTAATTCCTTTAATTGTTGAATTGTGGTTATTGAACTGAGAATATATTGGGCATGTGAGCCATGTATTATAGAATCGCTAGGTTGGGCTGATTTCTATGTAGGTTTTAGTTTGAGGAGGTTTGGTTGGAGAGCTGGGGGTATTTATTTCCTAGCTAGTTGCTTTGTTTAGTAGGTTGTTTGTTGGGTACCGCGTTGTTGGAACTCACCACTTGATTCTATATGTGTGTAGGTTCCAAGCCCGGATTCGCCTGATATCTTTCACTTTCTTAGATCTCGAGGCTTGTGAAGGACGGTAAGAGGTAGCGCTTTTCATTCATCGGGCCTCTTTTTCCTTTTCGTATATTTTGTTCTATTTGTGAAACAAAGCTTGAGACTTGTATTTATTTCTTAATTCCGTACTTATGTAATTAGTGTCTTGTATGTGTGACAGCCAGATTTTATGGGTTCTAATAGAAGAATAAGTTTTCCATTTTATCTTGTTCTTGTTTTTGTTGTTATTCCACTTTTCTTTTGTTTTCATTGGGTTGAGGCTAACTTGTCTTGGTGGGAAAATACAAGTGCCATCACGTCCATTTTTGGGTTGTGACAAATGGTATTAGAGCCCCAGGTTCATATGTCTCATGTGTGTAGAAGACAACTCTAAATAGAGTCTTGAGGATCGGTACGGAGAAGTCTGTGATTATCTTCAAGAGGCTACAAAGATTGTTAGGAAACTTCCTTTTACTCGTCCTTTCTTATCGTGTGTGGTTACCTTCGCTAGTGTTGAGTTTCTGCGCCATTTTTTGGCAGATATCGAGGACCAGAGGTTTCTCTTAAGCCACAGGTTGAGGTTGTTGAGGACTAGGTTCCTCTCAAGTTTGGAGCTCCATTGTTTTCAGAAGACTTTGTTGAGAATTCTTGGTGTGATAGAGAACCTTTCTCTAGGTGATGCGCTAGGCACACACTAGGATGCTCAGACGAGAGTAGGGGAGCAAACTCCAGGTGTTCATGTCCAGGTAGGCCATCCACCAGTGGTTCCTGCACCGGTTGTTGATGCACAGATTGCTCTTGAGGTTATTGGACAACGGCTGATTGGCAGTGTTATGAGAGGTTTCAAAATATTAAACCATCCCACTTTTAGGGTGGTAAGAGTGAGGATACTCACGAGTTTTAAACTTTGTGTCATTAGATTCTTGAGGTAGTGGGTATGGTGGATGCTCGTAGTGTTCGATTTGTGGCACTTCAGCTTTGTGGTCACGCCAGAGAGTGGTGGAGAACTTTAGTGAGGTCTAGATCAGTTGGATCAGCTCCAGTAGAGTGGGATATGCATTCTAGTGTTATCCAGGACTGCTTCATTCCTTAGAGCGTGAAAGAGGAAAGTCATCTGAGATTGGAGACCTAGACTCAAGGTAGTGTCTGTGGCCGAGAATGAGGCTCATTTCTGTGAGCACTCAAGGCATGCTATGACTATTATTCCAGATCAGGCTGCGAGAGTTCACCGGTTTGTGAGACGATTCACTTTCTCGGTCAGTCCTAATGTTTTTAGGGAAGTCAGAGAGAGGGCTTCCTTCTAGTCAATTGTGAGCACCACCAATGAGGCGGGGTTGATAGTTTTAGAGAAGTTTGGGGAGCCCAAGAGGGCCCGTTCTTTTGGACAGTTTTCTGGAGCCTCATCTAGAGATAGAGGTTTGTATAGAGGTTGTAGTTCTTTCTAGCGTCGTAGGCTGGTTCATGCTTCTATGCCAGTGATTGAGAGTGGGAATTCAACCTGAGGATCTTATGGTTCTGACTGAGGTAGCTATAGTAGTTCGTCTGGTTCGTAGCTGCAATTTTTTGTGTCAAGATCTTGCTTCACTTGTGGGGATCCAGGTCATATGATGCGACAATTTCCTCTATAGACTCATTCAAGACCTCAGTGTTCGCTTTCAACTACTCCATTTAAGGATTCAGTTCCTCCGATCAGGAGTCGAGGTAAAGTTCAGTCTGGTAGAGGTGGCAGAACTAATGGTAGAGGTACTCCAACTGTGTAGGGTGGAGGTAGAGGTTCTACTTAGTCTATAGGTGGCCGAGATGGCCAGTGTTATGCTTTTCGAGGAAGCCTGAGGCTGAGACTTCTGATGCTATGATCACAAGTATCATCCCAGTTTTCCATAGATATACATCTGTTATGTTTGATCCAGGATCTACTTTCTCATATGTTTCTACCTATTTTGCTATTGGGTTTGATATGACGCACTACAACATTTTAGGCTTTCAGCCACATTTGTAAAGCTTGGCGTAAACTAGCAAAAAGTGTGGCCTTTAATAAAAGGAAACACTTTTTTACTTTAGGCAACACTTTTTTGGGGGTGGCCTAAAGAGGCGTAACCTTTGACCTTAGGCTACACTTTTCAAGTGTTACTGTCGCAGCTACGCTTAAAAAGCGTGGCCGATGAGGTACAAAGGCCACGCTTTGTAGCATCTCATTGGCAACACTTTTATTTGATAAAACTACACTTTCTAGCGTGGTCTTTGCTTTGTTATTGGCCACACTTTAAAAGTGTAGCTTTTTATACCTCTTCAACAACAACACTTATAAAGTGTAGCCTTTTCAAATGTACATACTACATTGTACAATCAATAAGCCACACAATTGGCATTCCTCTAGCCACACTTGCAAAGTGTGGCAACGTTGTCTAGAATTTTTATAGCCACAATTTCTAATTGAAAAATAATAATTTTTGGTTTGGATAGATTCACTAGTATTGCAAACTAACTAACAATAGATTAAAACAAGAGTTTTACACAAATGAAAACAAAGAAAATATAACCATAACAAAATAGGATAGATGCAAAGAGTTATTTGTCTGTGGCTTCCACACGAAGGGGAACTCGAAATGCAACAGATAGCTTTATTTGAAAATGACATTAATACTCCAGCTAGAAATTTGTCTGATGATCCCTGGCTTCCAGCAAGCTCAACGTCCAAGTTTTCCCCTGCAGAAGAAAAGGAAAATTAAGTTTTAGTAAATGAAAAAACAGAAACAAAGAGAGGAAAATTGTGGCGGATAGGATAAGTTTCAAAGAAACTGTGAATTTGACTGACCTTTCTACTTTACTGTGTTGCCTTGAATTCAGTTTCAGGGGAGAATATGCTGAACTTGAATTTTATGTTTTGAGATATCATCTTATGTTCCACTATATCTTCTGCAGATTTGACTGCTTTGATTGTGTTCTCTAGCCTCATCTCGTAACGGTTAGGTATATCAGCCAACTCAAATGGCACAGAGTTGAGCTTATCACACGAGACAAGAACAAGTTGGCCAAGGATGGGGAAGTTATGATTTGATGCCTCCCAAGTTTCTAATTTTGCCCTCTCGTTCCATAATACTGGGAGTTTGCTAAAACCTCCTACCTCCGGCTTCCAAGTATCACCCATGAATGCATTTTCTTTCAACTTAAGAACCTCAAGGAATTCCAATTGCCCTAATTTAGCTGCCTCACTCCATGCAAACATTGTGTTTCCCAAAGTTAACTTCTTAACTGTACGTACAAGTCTGAAGAATGATACAGGAAGTTGAACTATTTTATTCATGTAAACAACATCATTCAACAGTTTCAAATGGTCCAGACACTGTAGCTCTTCAAGATTGTTGATACACCCTTGTAAGCACCAAGAAAAGCCGCCTTTGATTGTATATGGAAGTAGAGGCAAGAGGAAGAGTCACCACATGGAAGCACCTAAGGTTTGTGAGCAGAACAATGAAATGAAAGATGAAGACATAAGCAATAATTGTAAAAGAGTACCAGTTCCTGGGAAATTTGTATATCCTGGTGATGGCTCTACTTTATTTCAGGAGAAAAATGACAAGATGGTCCAACCAGATGCTGGTAACCTAGAATCCCCTTTTGTGGAAATGACTGAGCATCTAAGAAATCTACAAGAACATATAGATCAGAAAAGAAACTCAGCAGAAAAATTCAAGAAGAAAGCACTGGACCAAATTGAAGTAAATGATAGATTCAAATCATGTTGTTGATTGTAAATTGAAGTAAGAATATTAAATGTATACGGATGGTAATACTAATACTAGAAGTAGGAATGTGTTTGACAATATGATTACCATTGACACTTTTAGAGTATTTATCCAACTTTGTTAATTTTAAATAGAAATTACAAGAAAATACTAGAAATAAGTTAGAACAATATGTATCAAACATTCGTTCAAAACTGAAATTCATTAGGCAACTCTAATCAAACAAGCTAAACATGGGCTCATCTTCACACTCTTCCTGAAATTAAAATTCATAAAAAACATAAATCATAAATTTAACAAACAACAAGGGGAAACGAATGGAGTTTCAACACAATATTATACAAAAATCAACTCAAATCGTACCTTTTTCTAACCTGCAGCAAGTGTTGTTGCGGCATTTTCACCAGTAGCAGGAGCAGCAGCGGCAACAGAGCTAGTAGAAGCAACATTCATTACAAGCTCCTCCATATTTTTCTTTTCAAAAAGGCTGGGCGAGTATGACTCCACCTTCACATTGGCTAATGTACCTATTTTCTCAGCCTAAATAGAGGGAAAAAAATAGAGACATAATAAATACAAAAGTAAGGAGAGTGGATCTACTAAAATAATTTTGATTCGATTGCGTTATAGTAACAGGAATGCCATCATCATGAAGGATCAAGCAAGCATAAGTACAGTTTTTTCTTTGAAAACACCTGGCAGAAAATCATTTCTAGGATTTGCACCAAGAAGCAATCTGGGGCAACTGCATGGAGATGATCATATAGAAATAACATCAAAAACTCAGGGCATATGTAGGGTCAAGAGCTTTGATGGATCAAGACGAGAATAAAAGTCTAATACAACTGATGAATTATCAGATGATGCAGGAAATTTGGAAAATTCTCCTTTTCTAGAATCAAGACGTACCATTGAAGAAGATAGATAGATTAAATTTTCCAAGCCATCATCCATGGAAAGTGATCCTGAGGACTATGAAGATAGTTCCAATATTCAAGTTTGATTCAACAACCACGGTCTCCTGAAATTTGTAATACCAAGGAAGAACCTCCTTGACCAAACAAAAAGCTCTCCAACAAAGGCTGTGCTAATCTTTCTAGAGTTAGTCTTGCTGCAACTTCTTATAAAAGAATTGATTGTAGGAAGTTTGAAAGGTATTTAGAATAGAATGAAGAGGATGTGCTAACTAGTGCCATCACCTTATTTTCTTTCTCATTAGAGAAAGTTAGAAGCTAGGTGAAGTCTATGACTAACCAAAGATCTACTGAGATCCTGAAGTCAGTTGCTGAGAAAGTACATATGCAATTGCAGAAGTATCATGTTTGAGATGGTGGCAACCACCTGATTGCCACTACTACAAATCCAACAGGTGTCCTGTAATCTCTTAAGATCAGAGAGCCATAACTGAAGTATCATGTTTGAGATGGGAGTATCAACATATTCTTTTATAAAAGAAGGAAGTATCAAGATATGGTTTAATACATTATTAGGTTCACATGAAAGATACCAAAAACTAACGGACCTGTCAGAATCATCTGCCAGCATCTTGTAGGAAATCAACATTCGTTTTGACTTTTTTCCGTTCAAGTCGTCTATCATAGAAAGAATCATCAACATACCCAAACAAAGCAGCCATCTTCGTATGCCAGTATCTTGGCGGTGGCATATCGGTTAACGGTGCGCTTTGTTTTCTTGTTGTTTTCTCTATGACTGTTCTCTCATAACCTCCAATTTGAACCCAATCGTGTATATTTGGCTCAGATACCTTACGTTCACCGGTTGGTCTTCTAGAAATGGCCTGCATATCAAAGGGACTTCCTCCGATATACTTTCAAATGTAGAATTCCAACCACAATGAGTAAAAACGCCTGCTACCACGGGATGTGCAAGAAACTATCTTTGTGGACTACCTGTTATGCACGAGTACCTACTCAAGTAATTTAAGCATGACTACCTCTTTCATTCATCAAGGTTGCCAAGCTTTTGGATCCTCCCGTGTGAGGCATCTTTTGCTTAGCTCTATGAATTCTATTTGCTTGACTATGCTTCTAGAATGAGAAACAATACAATTATATTATTCTTACACTAGGATCCTCTATACCAATGCTTGCAATAAATAGAATTGTTCGTTTAACATACTTAACTTCTATTAAGAGCCTATTTGATTGATAAAGAAACAAAACATTTACACTAAGAATAACACAAAATAGTGTGGATAAAAAAAGACGGATGCATGGCTGACAACCTACGTAAAGTTAAATTGATTTATGATGAACTCACACAAAATGGTATTACATCAACAATTGATACATAATGAGAGTGAACTAGGAATGCATGAAAGTAAAAGACATAACAATATGAGATACATACAGGTCATTCATGCTATTTTGATCTTCTAAGTTGAGCGCCCAAAGTAACATCAATAGGTACAGAAGTTTATAAGAATACAAGCAAAGTGAGATCAACAGCTTAAACAACGCTCATGTTTCTTATTTTTTGGCTAATGGTCACTGGAATGAAGCTTTGTTAAGGAAAAATATTCCACCTACCTTGGTTCCTAAAGTCATGGGCACTCAAATCTATTATCAGGCTGGAGTTGCAGATTATGGAAACCAACTGAGAATTGGAATTTTTCATGTTCATCAGCCAAGAGTCATCAGGAAAACAAGAAATAAACCATGCTCACCTCACTTACCTGGCAGAATACTATTCCCTTCAAAGTATCATTTCTCATATGGAGGGCATTGAGAGCAAAACTTCCAACAAATGAGAAGATCAGAAATTTTGGCATGGAACCAATAAACTGCTCATGCTGCAGCAAACCTGGAATGGATGACATAGATCATGTTTTTGTTTCAGGTCATTTTGCTAATCATATATGAAGGAAATTCTCTGCTTTTCAAGGTTTCTTTCACAAGCACATCCCCTTGAAACACCTTCTGCTAAGCTGGTGGGAATTGGAAGCAAAAAATGAAGTTCATAAATTGTTACAGCAGGCCCTGCCTCTTATTATTTGTTGGAACTTATTATTTAGTGTTGTCATATAAAAATTGATAATCTCGATTATTCTTCTCAATAACAGCAGCCCCAAGGACAATGTTGATGTCTAAAGCTTTTATCCAAGGAAATATTTGTTATACACTTCACTTTTTAATAGAAATCAATCTTTTTCGAAATAATTTTAGGGTTCTTCAGCAAAAATAAACTGAATCGAGCAACAAGCCTAACAAAAGTTCTAATTTTGCATCAGAAAAAATAAATATCAGTGCATATATATAGCATAAAAGCCTTAAAAAGTAGAACAAATAACAAGCCATCAGTATCCAACCAAAAATCAACACAAATTGCAGCAAGATAAGAAAAACAAAACCCACACAATAAACCTAGATGTTAGTTGGTTGAGTATTTTTCCAGTTACTCACAAAAAATCATTTGTTTTGTACAGATTCAAGAAACCCAGATCTTAAACATGTAAAATTTTACCTGATAACAAAAATCATTCCGGTGTGATGAAGTTGATGTTCATCATCTTCTTTTTCCAAGGGGATTACTCGTCTAAAGATCTGTAAATTTATTCGATGTAGCGTTTTCTTAAAGAAATTCGGCACTGATTGCTGAGAATTCAATTAGGAATTTTTTCGGAGAGGTTTCTTCGCCGATCTTTCTTCAGAGAGATTTAGAGTGATTTGGGCAAAAGTATTTTAGAGTTTATTTTCAAATTATTTTGTCCTATTAAAAATTGGAGGGAGAGTTAAATATGTGAGAGGGAAAACAATATTTTAGTGAAATTCTAGGAAAATTAGAAGGCCACACTTGTAAAATGTTGTTTCTAGAATTAGAAATATAGTATATTTTAAAAGTGTAGTCATATGTGTAAATAGGTGTTGCCAATTATATTATAAAGTGATAACGCTTATAAAGTGTAGTCTATATTACTAAAGAGCACACTTTACAAGCGTTGTCAATATTACCCTGGCCAAAAGTTAAAAATTAAGGCTACACTTAAAAAGCATGCCCAAAAAATTTTAGGCAACACTTTATAAGCGTTGTCCCGATTTAGTGTGGCCTTAGGCCTAAAATGTTGTAGTGACGTTTGTTTGTATGTTGTGCTTATTCATGTTTCTACACCAATGGGTGAATCCTTTGTGGTGGATCGAGTGTATCGATCATGTCTTGTTTCTTTGGTCGGGTCTGATACTAAGGTAGACCTGATCATTTTGGGGATGGTATACTTTGCTATTATCTTGGGTATGAATTGGCTTTCTTCGCATCATGCTATTCTTGATTGTTATACTAAGAGTGTGATCTTAGCGATGTCAAGTATTCCCAGAGTTTAGTGGATGGGTGCTAGTTGTTCCTACCCTAGCTAAGTTATCTCTTTCATTAGATCTCAGAGATTGGTTGATAGTAGGTGTTGTCCTACTAGGATTTCATTTGGGATACTAGTGTCGAGCCATCTCCCATGGATTCCATGCCCGTGGTTTGAGAGTTTACAAATGTGTTTCCTACTGATATCGAGGTGTTCCTCCAGATAGGGATATTGATTTTTCTATTTACTTTGATTCACGCACCAAGCCACTCTCTATTCCTCTTTATCGTATGGCACCAGTTGAGTTGAAGGATAATTACAGGATTTGTTGAGTAAGGGGTTCATTTTCCCTAGCGAATTCTCTATGGGGTGCTCATGTGTTGTTTGTAAGAAAAAAGATGGTTCTATAAGGATGTGAATTGATTATCGACAGTTGAACAAAGTGCAGTGACATACAAGTATCCTTTTCCTCATATTGATGATTTTTTTTATCAACTTCAGGGTGCATCTCTATTTTCTAATATTGATTTGAGATCTGGTTATCATCAGTTAAAGATTAGGGCATCGGATATCCCTTAAACAGTGTTCAGGACTCACTATGAGCACTATGAGTTTCTTATGATGTCTTTCGATTTGACTAGTGCCCCTACAACGTTCATGGAGTTGATGAATAAGGTGTTTCGACCTTATCTGGATTCCTTTGTGATAGTGTTAATTGGCGACATCTTGGTGTACTCCAAGACTGAGGAGGATAACGATCGGCATTTGAGGATTGTGCTCCAGAGATTAAGGGAAGATAAGTTTTATGTCAAGTTATCGAAGTGTAAGTTTTGGCTTGATTTTGTGGCATTTTTAGGACACGTGGTTTCCAAGGATGGTATTCAGGTAGATCTAGCCAAGATTGAGGTAGTGAAAGGTTGGACCAAGCCTACCTCGGTTATCGAAATCCCAAGTTTTTTGGGACTTGTGGCGATTACTGATGATTTGTTCATAAATTCTCTACCATGGCATCTCCTTTGACTAGATTGACTCGGCAGAGTGTAAGTTTACAGTGGTTTGATGTGTGTAAGGAGAGATTTCAAAAGCTCAAGACTTTGTTGACATCAACTTCTGTTTTGACCTTACCCGAAGAGAGTTTGGATTTCACTGTTTATTGTGATGCTTCTGGAGACAAGATAGGTGGTGCCTTGATGCAGAAGGGTAAGGTGATTGCCTATGCTTCTAGGCAGTTGAAGACCCAAGAGAGGACTTACCATACCCATAATTTAGAGTTTGTAACAGTAGTGTTTGTGCTTAAGGTATGGTGACATATCTGTATGGAGTTCATTGTGAGGTTTACACATATCATCGAGGTCTTTAGTACATTTTTGGCTAGGGATATCTAAATCTGAAGCAGCGTAGATGGCTTGAGCTACTGAATGACTATGACATTACTATCTTGTATCATCTAGGGAAGACCAATGTGGTGGCCGATGCTTTGAGTAAGAAAACCTATAGCATGGGAAGTCTTGTCGTTATTAGTGTTGAGGAGAGACCATTGGCTAGATATGTTCAAAGGTTAGCCAATAATCTCATCCGATTGTGGGTTTCTGAGGAGATGGGTAGTTTGATTGCTTTTATTGGGGCTCGTTCTTGCTTATTTGAGTAGATTCGTGAGTGTCAGTTTAATGATGAGAAACTATGTCTCATTCGAGACAAGGTGATAAGAGGGGAAAACAAAGAGACTGCCTTTGATTCGTGTCTTGTGGATTGAAGGAAGGATTTGTGTGCCCAAGGTGGGCGAGTTGATTAGACTGATTCTTGAGGAGGCCCATTGTTCCCGATATTCCATCCATTCGGGTACGGCAAATATGTATCATGACCTGAGCCAGCATTATTGGTGGTGTACAATGAAAAGGGATATTACAAATTTTGTTTCGAGGTGTTTTACTTGTCAACTGGTTAAGTGTGAGCACCAGTGACTTGGAGGTATACGCTAGAGGATGCCCATTTCTACTTGGAAGTGGGAGTGGATCACTATGGACTTTGTTGTATGACTACCTGCCACTGTGGGTGGTTATGATTCTATTTGGGTGGTTGTAGATAGGTTGACTAAGTCCGTTCATTTCATCCCGGTTTAGGTGAAGTATACAATGAAGAAGTTAGTCGAGCTTATAATTGTGCGACTACATTGGGTCCCAGTTTTTATTATCTTCTACTAAGGTTCCTTGTTCAATTCCCATTTCTGGAAGGCATTGCAGCATGGTTTGGGTACTCAGTTAGATATGAGTACAACTTTCATCCTCAGACAGATGGTCAGTCTAAGCGGATGATTCAGGTGTTGGAGGACATTCTCCGAGCTTGTGTGATTGATTTTGGTGCTAGATGGGATCGATAATTGACCTTAGCAAAGTTTGCCTATATCAAGAATTATCATTCCAATATTTTGATGGCCCCTTTTGAGGTATTGTATGGCAGACGGTGCACATCTTTGATCGGATGGTTTGATTCGGCTGAGATGGATTCATTAGATACAAACTTTCTTAGAGAATCTATAGAGAAGGTTCGTATGATCCATAGTAGACTATTGATAGCCCTAAGTCGACAGAAGAGTTATGTGGATCGGAGAGTTCGAGCTCTAGTATTCATGGAAGGTGATCATAATTGGCTCTGAGTGTCACCCATGAAGGGTCTCATGAGGTTCGGGAAAAAGGGAAAGCTTAGCCCTAGATTCATTGGACCCTTTGAGATTTTGAGTCGTGTGGTAAAGGTGGCTTATAAGTTGGCCATTCCTCCTAGCTTGTCATTTGTCCCGGAATGTGAAATATGATCTGTAAAAGTTCTAGGTTTCAGATTCCAAATATTTTTGAGGATTTGAGGTCCTAAGTTGTGAAATTGTGGACATTTAGCCTTTGGGTTGACTTTGGTCAACATTCGAGGTTCGGATGCTCAGATCCGAATTCCAAGAGTTTTGCTGGGTTCAGGGAATGATTTTAGGCCTAGGATAGATCTTGGTTGATTTTTGGGAGGTCCCGATCTTGTTTTAACCTTCTTAGGCGTTGAGTTAGTTTCTTGTGGTTTTCACGAATTTCGAGTCCAGGAGACCTCAGATTAATGTTTTGGTGGTTTCACTGAGTCTGAAATGTCAAGTTTAATTGGTTTGCATATTTTGTTTGTGTTTTTGGGGTTTCAAACGAATCCTTGGGGTCCTTTTGATGATTTTGAGTCGCTAGTTTCTTGTTCTGGTGCATGCCCACTTTGGTCATCGCGATTGTGTAGCATTATCTTGGGGTACATTGCGATCGTGAGGTTCTTGTCGCTATAGCAATGGTCAACTTTAATGAGTTGACGACCTTACTCATTGCGATCGCGTGACCCTGGGTTGCGATCGCGATGAGCATTTGAGACATGGGCAGAATGTTCTCTAAAATCGGAGTTTCAACCCCCATTTCACCATTCTTGAGTTTTGGGAGCATTGGAGTGGCGATTTGGACCACGTTTTTGAGGGAAATCTTTTGGGTAATGATTCTTAACTCCAAATCTTTGATTACCCATTATTATTATTATTGAATTTATGAGTTTGAATCAAGATTTTAGGTTGATAAACTAGGACTTCTGCATGAACTTTAGTTTTGAAATAAAAGTGAGTTTATGAACGGATTCCAAGTCCTTTTTTGAAATGTTTTTCCGTAATGATTTCCTAAAGTCTTGAGTAATTTTTTTAAGTATTAAATTTCGGATTCAATCCTGAAATTTAGAATTGGGTTTTGTGATGATTGACCCACCTTTCAAGAAGATTGATGTGGGTATTGTTGCTTCCAGAAATTTATTGTGAATACTTATTTTTGCATAGATTGTATGGCCTTGGAATTGATTAGGAAGGGGAAGACTCAACTATTAGAGTGATTGTTGATTGATTTAAGGCAAGTGGCTTCCTAAACCTTGTATTCTCGTTGAATCTGTATGCTTCCTTTGTTGTTTGTGTGTTGGGAGTAATGGGATGAGGTGAAGGGTTAAATCATCCACTTGTTATATCTAAATGAATAATAAGGGGTTGAAATGAAAAAGGTTATGTGTTGATCATGATGATGTGAATTGCCTTATTGTAACACTTGTTGAATGATTGATGAAATTTCTTGAAAGCATGAATGTGGACTTAAATTGCGCAATATGTGGTCTCTTTGATGTGGTGTGATATTGTTTTTGTGCATGATCATTGGACACTGTGATGAGACATATGATAATTATGAGGCCGAGGTCTTTGACGGTAATTGTTATTATGTCGAGGTCTTTACCGACAAGAGTGTAATTTGGCCAAGATCATTACCACCGAGTGTTAATATGCCGAGGTTATTTCCGACAATGATTATAAAGACGATGAAAATGGTTCCGATAAGAGATTGATTATGGTGACTTGATGTATTTAATTATTATGCGTGGCATTGCTTGATAATTGAGCTTGGTGTACTAGTTGTGTGCGACTGAACTACTTGACTTTGAGGTTGACTTGTTTGATTCCATTAATTGATGAATTGGTTATTGAACTGAGAATATATTGAGCCTGTGAGCCGGATATTGTAGAATTGCTAGGTTGGGCTGATTTTTGTGTACGTTGTAGTTTGAGGAGGATCAGTTGAAGAGTCGGGGTATTCATTTTCTAACTAGTTCCTTTGTTTAGTAAGTTGCTTGTAGGGTGTCGTCTTGTTCGTACTCACCCCTTGATTCTACACTTGTGTAGGTTCTGAGCCCAGACCCGCGTGATCTCTTTCTCTTTCTTCGATCTCGAGGCTTTTCAAGGACTTGAAGAGGTAGTTGCTTGTCATTTAGCGGCCCTTCTTTTTCCTTTTCTATACTTTCTATTTGAGAAA
Organism: Solanum okadae; assembly: GCA_036553675.1. Classification (NCBI taxonomy): domain Eukaryota; kingdom Viridiplantae; phylum Streptophyta; class Magnoliopsida; order Solanales; family Solanaceae; genus Solanum; species Solanum okadae. The sequence continues at coordinate 44,083,637 of CM071689.1, read as the reverse complement.
CAAAGACTTTGACTTCTATTTATTTCTTAATTTTGTACTTATGTATTTAGTGGTTTGTATGCGTGACAACCAGATTTTGGGGTTTTAATGGAAGAATAACTTTTCCGCTTTATCTTGTTCTAGTTTTTGTTGTTATTCCGCTTTTCTTTCATTTTGGTTGGGTTGAGGCTGACTTGTCCTTGTGGGAAAATACAAGTGTTATCACGTCCATATTTGGGTCGTGACATGCCTCCATGATAGTTTTGTGTATTAAACTAGATCTATTTTGTGTGTATATACTACTGGAATTTGTTTTGACACAGGAAACCTAATAAACTTGTTTCCATTTAAGTCCAAGCTCCAAGATTATTGAAAAATAAAAATCTAGTCTTGATTTCACTTACGGTAAATTTGAAGCATGTTTAATTATCCTCTAATACATCATAACTCATAACTTAAACTTCTTTGAAACTATCAGATACACCATAACTCAAATTCATTGGTTTTGTTTTGCCAATATAAAAAGTATATTCTTAAATTTGCATAATCTAGGTTAATTATCCTCTTTGCACCTTCGAATTTTAGAGGGTCATTCATATAAATGCCCTTATTTTGGGTTGATATTTTATTTATCTCTCAATTTGATGGTTGTTAATCCCAATGAGTCAAGTTCTGTTAATTAAATGGTTGCAATTGATGTTCGATGTTGAAGAGATAATTTGTGTTCCTTAACATCAAGTTTTGTTTTTGTATCATAATATAATATAATTAATGTCTTAAAATGAATAACAAGTTATGCTACTTGTTCCTATAACACTTGTGTTGTTAGAGGCATGCGTTCAATTCATAACTCACAAGGTAAAAGTTCTCTAAACTTATGGCAAGTGAATTAGATACTACACATTTAGGTCAAATAACTTAATTCCTACAAAATATATGATGGAAAAAGAAAAATTTCTCTAACTTAAATCTTGCAAAATTAGGTCACAAATAGAGGTACTTTGATTCGTAAATTTTCACTAAATGAGAGAAGAATAAAAAATTAAAGATTAAAACTCACTCCAAAATAGTAAGGTTATGTGCAGAACTAGGATCCCAAATTCTTGAGGAAAAAGAATCTCTCTCTCTCTCTCTCTGTCTCTCTCTCTCTCTCTCTCTCTATATATATATATATATATATATATATATATATATATATATATAAATGAAATAATATGAATGTAGCGTTATTTTGTCATAAAATATAAAAATAATGTCGTTAGGTAGAGCGTGGTACATTCATAAACGAATTTTTAAAAAAAACAATTATTTAGTGATAATAATAAAAATGTGATATAAAATTAGATTTCATAGGTTCAACCTTTTAATCATTATTTTTTTTGCTCAATCATTTATTTATCCATACAACAACAACAACAAATCAAAAAAGATTTTGACCAAATTTAAAATGAAATTCATTATTTCTAGATCTTAACTACCCCAATCAAATCAAAAAAAAAATTGTTGCTCAAACTGCTTGAGCATATCTTCTGTTGAAGACAACTTGTAGACATCTTGACTTAAATTCCTTATATCTTCAAGGATTTCAGGTGTGGCGGTTGTAATTGCCAGTTCACCCAACCTCTTAGATCGTTCTTGATTTCGACTATTGGCAGAAGGCACTTTTTCCTCCAAGCGTTGATGATTCTTTTGAAATCCATAGTTATCGCCAAATTTCAATGATACTTGTTCAGCAGCCACTGCATTTTCACAATTACTAGCTTTTACTTGCTCGTTCTTCGATGTTAACACATCAATAGAACTATTATTTTGTGAATCAATTGAAATATGATTGGTCTTAAAAGGGGGATGAGATCTTTTGTAGAACAACAATTCACATGTCTTTTTATCCCTAACAGCTACTAAAGGTGCCTCCATGATAGTTTCGGGTATTAAACTAGATCTGTTTTGTGTGCCTATATTTACTACTGGAATTTGTTTCAACAGAAGAAACCTAATAAATATTTTTTTTATCTTAAGTCCAAGCTCCAAGATTATGGTAATATAAGAATCTAGTCTTGATTTGACTTATGGTAAATTTGGAGCATGTTAATTATTATTTTTCATTTAATCTTATTATTACCCAATATTATTGTATTTTTGAAAATAAATTAATATAAAAATTAAGTACTTAAATTGGATACAAGCACAATATTTTTACATTGTTTATATATATACTAGATTGGCCATAACCCGTTTTCAGCACAGGCCCAACATGCATGGTTTCACTATTGCTTTTTTACTTTAAACATTACAACTTAAATAATTCAATTACAATTTGTCAAATGTATTTGCACTAACATGAATGCGACATTTTCATTTTATTGTGAGAAAGAGAAGCTCTCATGTACTTGTGAGAATGAGAAACTTCAATCTTACATCAAAGATAGAGAAAATCAAACACCCATGCACACTGAAGTTTAAATAGATAATGATAACCAATAGGCTACGTACAACACGTGCATAATTGGGTACTTTTATTTATTATAAGAAAAAATGCATAAGACCACCCCATAAATTGTAAATTATATGGATATATGAACTTCATATTATTGAATGTGTGATTACATTCTCTCCGCTCAGACAAAGACCTTAGTACTTAACACTATCCCTCAACCAAGATATTTAACACGTAAATGTCCATCTTTTCTTTAGTAAGGAAAGCTCTTTCAAAATTAGAATCAAGAGAAAGCGCTAGAACCGATGTAAGTAAGATCTGCTACAAGGAGAGTGACATCTTGTTGTCTTCTTCACATTGTAGAGCCCTATGAGGTCAACATATTCACTGCATAAATAAATCAGTATTTGTGAATTAGAAAGAACAAAGATCTTTTGATTAATGAAAGAGGATAACATGCAAATATCAACTAATTTTAAGTTTAAGAGGTGCAAAATTGAAATACAAAATATTTTTTACAGTACCTAAATGTTATTAGGATGAAAAAAGTTTTCTTAAGTTTGAGAACTATCTTCCTTATGAGTATCCTTGTCACAACCCAGACCGTCGTGAGTGGCACCCACACTAACCCTCCGATGGGAAAACCATTAATACTAATTAGCTAACCAACTCTAATCAAAATACTAAGGCATTTAAGTTACAAAAGCAAGTTAAATGCTAAGAAAGGAAATAGGGAGTTCCCATAAACTCCAAACAAAAGTCTAACAACTAAACAAATGCGGAAGTAACACCTAAAACCTGAAAGTCAACGTACCAAAACTTTAACAAGATCCACAAGCATAAACAAGAAGGGCTACAACCCCAAACTAATGCACTAATAAATAGCTAGAAAGTCTAAGTCCGAATGAAATGGACTAAGCAACAAGAGAACTCATGGCAGCCTGGAAGAACTGGCTCACGCTTGAATTCGAACGATCACTGATCTTTTAAGCGAGGTCTTTCAATAGCCGCCTGAAGATGCCCTGTACTCAACAAAGAAAGAGCAAGTGCAGTATCAGTACACAACCACAGTGTACTGGTAGGATCACGCGGCTATCCCACTAAGTGACCATACTGTACTGGTAGGATCGCGTGGCTATCCCACTAAGTGCAACATAAGTAAGTCATTACAACATAATAATAACATGCACTCCGAACATATACAATATCGACATCCTTTATGAACAACGAACAATTTCATATTTCTTAAGATACACAATTATGTCAAGTCATTGGTTCTCTCATGGAACCCAAACTGTTAGTATACCGAAACGTGGTACCTAATCCAATGTTTATGCCAGAATGTGGCAACCGATCCCATATTTATGCCGGAACGTGGCAACCGATCCAAGTTAGTGTGTCGGAATGCAACGCCCGATCCATTCAACAAGCCACAATCACAATCACAAAGTACATTCTCATAATCATATATTCAAGTCATGATTCATGGCATACATAAAATCATTTATCCTCATTTACAACTAGTGTGATCAATAATGTAACATTCGCATACATGTATCATAATGAAGCAAGAACAAACATATATCACACAATCATGAAATCACAACCATCACCTACCTCGAAACAAGCTTGAAACCCCTTAGAAATTTGGTTCTTCCCTTTTCGGATTCGTTCCGCTTGTTTTTGGTCTACAAACAATCACAATATTGCGAGGATTAATAAATGACACCTAATTACCCGGATTATATCAATAATATCAATACTTTGTCAAACTCTTGATCCCCATACCCAGATTAGGGCTTTTTCCACCATAAATTCCATATCAAAACCCTCCCCCATCGATATTTACCCATTAGATTACGTTCTACGGATCGAAAAATGGATTCGGAGAGTTAAAGCTTTACCTTTAGCCTCAAGAATGGTGGAAAATTGTCAAGAAGACTCCTGGGTTCATTCCTTATCTTTCAAGTTCGAAAATTGTAGAATAAATCATTTTTGGGGTTTATTTCTGACTTTAAGTCGCGTCTGTCCCACCACAACAGTACTCTCCCCGCTACAGCATCCTCGCCCTAGCGGGAAAATCTCGCCTTAGCGGCTTGCACGGAACCAGTGAGCAAAATTAATAATTCCAATACCCCAATTCCACAACACACCTTCAACCAATGACACTCAGAAAATACATGTTCACGCTAAAATCAGTTTTGGGAGTTCTACTCACCCGAATTCAATTATGTAAAGTCGTACTGGTTCCTTAACGTCTTAGCTATCTACTCATATGATCCAAATAATAATTAGATCACTCAATTGTTACCAGATTTCCCTACACCATACTGACTCCGATTTCTTCCAAATCTGGACTAGGTTGGAAATCCTAAGTTAGTACGAAAAAGTTTTCCGACCCAAAAAATTTTCCCGTTGACTTTTCTATAACGATGGGAACTAGTCGATACAATAGATACCAATTTACCCATCACTCGTCCTCGAGTGACAAACTTAGGAAAATAGGCTAAGGAAAGAATGGAGTAGTACCTGAATCGACGAACAACTGGGGATAGTTGTCTCGCATGTCCTTCTCGATTTCCCAAGTAGCTTCCTCGACTGGACGATGCTTCCATTGGACTGTCACAGACTTTATCTCCTTGGTCCTCAACTTACGCACATCACAATCAATAATTGCAATCGGTTCCTCCTCATATTGTAGGTCTTTGTCTAACACAATGGAGCCCTATTTAATGATGTAATCTCCTTCACCATGATATATCTTCAACATAGATACATGAAATACCGGATGAACTCCCAAGAGGTTAGGCGGTAAAGGCAATCTATAGGCCACGGTCCCTACACATTCAAGAACCTCAAAGGGACTAATGTATCGCGGACTTAGCTTACCCTTCTTGCCAAATCTCATCACCCCTTTCATGGGTGATACCTTAAGAAGAACATTCTCACCAGTCGGAAATGACATGTCTCTTACCTTATGATCCTCATACTTCTTCTGTCTACTCTGAGCCGCTAGAAGCTTAGTTTGGATGTTTCTCACCTTATCTTAAGCATCCTTCACTAAATCAACCCTTTAAGGTTTCACATCTCCAGCCTCAAACCATCCTATGGGTGATCTACATCCCTTCCCATAAAGTGGTTCAAATGGTGCCATATCAATGCTGGAGTGATAACTATTATTATAGGAGAACTCACACAAAGGTAAGAAGTTATCCCAATTCCCTCCAAAATCAATCACACATGCCCTCAACATGTCTTCTAGCACTTGAATAGTTCTCTATGATTGTCCGTCCATCTGCGGATGGAATGTTGTACTAAAAGTTAGTTGTGTGCCCAATTCATCATGCAAATTCCTCCAAAACTTGGATGTGAATTGGGTACCACTGTCTGAGATGATAGAAAGGGGCACCCCATGCAACCTCATTATCTCTTTCAAATACACCTTAGCCAATTGTTCAGCATTATAATCTATTCTGACCGGAATAAAATGGGCTGACTTAGTCAATCGGTCAACCACTACCCAAATAGAATCAAATTTCCCCAAAGTCTTGGGAAGACCAACCACAAAATCCATGGCTATCATTTCCCACTTCCATTCCAGAATTGGCATTCTTTGAAGCAACCTTCCAAGCCTTTGATGTTCATACTTTACTTCTTGGCAATTTTGACACTTAGCCACAAACTCCGCTATGTCTTTCTTCATGCTCGGCCATCAATAAATTTGCTTCAAATCTCGATATATCTTGGTCACACCCGGATGAATGGAATATCGCGAACCATGGGATTCTGTCTACAGTTTCTGAATCAAGTCATCTATTCTAGGAACACAAATCCTTACTTTAAAACTGAGCACAACTTCCGTATCAAGAGTGGTCTCTTGGGTCTTACCAATCGCAGTCTTCTTCTTATGTCCATTTAACTTTTCATCCTCAAATTGTTTGGCCTTGATCTCCTCAATGAACGTGGCCCTAACTTCAATGCTAGCTAACACCCCTCCTTTTTCTGAGATGCCCAATTGCATGAACTTAGACTCTAAGGTCTGAATTTCTTTAGCCAGAGGTCACTTGGTTACACTCAAGCAAGCTAGACTACCCATACGCACCGCCTTCCGACTCAAAGCGTCTGCCACAACATTAGCCTTACCCGAAAGGTATTGAATGGTCACATCATAATCCTTGAGTAGCTCCATCCACCTTCTCTGTCTCAAATTCAAATCCTTTTGAGTGAACACATACTGCAAACAATAATGATGAGTAAACACCTCACACTTAACACCATAGAGGTAATGCCGCCAAATCTTAAGAGCAAATACTACCGCTGCCAACTCCAAATCATGTGTTGGATAATTTCTCTCATGCACCTTCAATTCACACGATGCATAAGCTTTAACATTATTATCTTGCATCAACACAGCACTCAAACCAGAATGCGAAGCATCACAATAAATAATAAGATCCTTACCTTCAACCGGTAATGCTAAAATAGGTGAGGTGGTCAGAAGATTCTTGAGCTTTTGGAAGCTCTCCTCATATTTTTCAGTCCATTCAAATAGTATCTCCTTTTTGGTTCAAGTGAATGGCAATAGAAGCAAAATTCTTCACAAATCAACGATAGTAGCTAGCGAGCCCCACAAAACTCCTAACTTCCGTCACAGAGCTAGGCCGAACCCAATTCTTAACCGCCTCAATCTTTTGGGGATCTACCATTACCCCTTCTTTCAAAACTACATGCCCCAAAATTGCAACCAAAGTCAACCAGAATTCACACTTAGAAAATTTTGCATACAACTTTTATTTCCCAAGAACACGCAGAACAATACGAAGATGGTCGGCATGCCCTTCCTCACTTTTCAAATAGACCAAAATATCATCAATAAAGACTATAACAAACGAATCAAGAAATGGTTTGAACACACCATTCATCAAACTCATAAAAGTTGCAGGAGCATTAGTCAACCCAAACGACATAACTAGAAACTCATAGTGCACATAGCGGGTTCTAAACGCCGTCTTGGGCACATCCTCGGGCCTAATTTTTAATTGATGGTAACCAGATCTTAGATCATTTTTTGAGAAGATTGATGCACCTTGCAATTGGTCAAATAGATCATCGATCTGAGGCAATGGGTACTTGTTTCGAATGGTGACCCTATTCAATTGCCGGTAATCTATACACATTCTTATACTACCATCTTTTTTCTTAACAAACAAAACTGGAGCACCCTACAAGGAAGCACTATGACGGATAAATCATTTATCAAGAAGCTTTTGGATTTGAGCCTTAAGCTCTCTTAACTCTGTCGGAGCCATACGATATGGAGGAATAGAAATGGGGCGGGTACCACGTTCCAAATCTATGTAGAAATTTATATCTCTATACGGAGGCATACCATGTAAATCAGTAGGAAACAGTTCTCTAAATTCTGACACCATGGGAATAGACTCAATAGATGGAGAATCAACCTCAACATCTCGAATATGAGCCAAATAAGCTAAACAACTCTGCCCTACCAGTTTCCTAGCCCGAATGGAGGATATGATCTTAGATTGTTTAGGCTTGTACACCCCTTCCCACTCTAACTTTTCCCTTCCTGAAATTTCTCGAGTTACAGACTTAGTATTACAATTTAACACCGCATAATAGGGGGACAACCAAGTCATGTCTAAGATTATATCAAAGTCAGTCATATCCAAAATCACCAAATCAGTCCAAGTCTGAAAACCCATAAACAAAATAGGACAAGCATGTTAGACATGGGTGACTATGACCGACTCTCCAACTGGGGTAGAAAAATGGATGGGGCATCAGGTATATCGCAAATCATATCAAAATCTAGACTGCTGTTGCGCGGAATCCATCATGCGCAGGTGGGGACAATCTGTCCTCATATGCCTAGGTTCTCCACAATTGTAGCAAGTACGATAAAAATATGGCATGTTTCCCGCCGAAGGTGTGACTCCCTGACTATCCTAAATCAAATTCTGAGGTGGAGTTCTAGAGTAATTACCTATAGAGTGGGAATGGCGGACTGAATTGGCCAGGTTGCAAGTGTTGGCCTCCTTGAACCTCTGGAGTAAGATCCCTGAAAGTTGCCTGAATTTTTGGCTTTCTTAGCCAATGCCTTAGCCTGACCGTCTCGGCTCACCCCCTCCACTTTCTTCACAGAGATTGTCACATCATTAAAACTTTTTTCTGCAGAGGTCATATGAACAGATAATACCTGTAACTCAGAATTCAGTCCCCTAACAAATAGACGAATCCTCTCTTCCTTAGTAGTCACCAATTGAGTAGCATATCTAGATAAAGAACAGAACTTAGCCTCATAAGCAGCCACAATCATACAACTTTGCTCCAAATCCATGAACTCGTCTTTCTTACGATCTCTCAAAGTCCAGGGCACATACTTATCTAAGAACAGAGCATGAAACTGAGTCCAAGAGAGTGGGGGTAAATTTGAAGATCTGCATTCCACATAAGCTCTCCACCACTACTTAGCCTCACCCTGAAGCTGGAAGGTCACGAACTCTACTCCATGCTGATGGACAATTCCCAACTTATGAAGCCTCTCATAGCAATCTAAAATAAACTCAAAAGCATCCTCACTCTCAAAACCAAGAAATACATGAGGTTTTAGCTTCAAAAACTTAGTCAACATTTCATGCTCATTACAAGTCATAACAGGACCAACAAAGGACGAAACAAAGCATCAGTACCTTAAGTTCCACCTACCTTAGGGCAGTGTTAGCAATAGGGGGATGGGCGGGAGCCTGAGCTGCTTGAACAGAGGGAAGCACTCCTGGACCAACTAATCCTTTCAAGAATGACATAATTTGTTGAGATAAAACTCTACTAGACTCGTTTTGGTACATCGAGATCAACGAACCTAAGCTCTAATACCAACTTTGTCATGACCCATACCATTGTGAGGGTCACCCACACTAACTCTCCGGTGGGAGAACCATTAATACTAATTAACTAACCAACTCTAATCAAAATAGTAAGGCATTTAAGTTACGGAAGCAAGTTAAATGCTAAGAAAGGAAATAGAGAGTTCCCATTAACTCCAAGCAAAAGTCTAACAACTAAACCAATGCGGAAGTAACACCTAGAACCTGAAAGTCAACGTACCAAAACTCTAACAAGATCCATAAGCATAAACAAGAAGGGCTACAACCCCAAACTAATGCACTAATGAATAGCTAGAAAGTCTAAGTACGAATGAAATGGACTGAGCAAAAAGAGAACTCATGGCAGCCTGGAATAACTGGCTCACCCTTGAATTCAAACGATCATTAATCTTAAAAGCGAGGTATGTCAATAGCCGCTTGAAGAAGCAATGTACTCAACAAAGAAAGAGCGAGTGCAGTATTAGTACACAACCACAGTGAACTGGTAAGATCACGCGGCTATCCTACTAAGTGCAACATAAGTAAGTCATTACAACATAATAATAACAAGCATACACCGAACATAAACAATATCTACATCATTTACGAACAACGAACAATTTCCCATTTCTCAAGATACATAATTATGTCAAGTCATTGGTTCTCTCATTGAACCCAAACCCAAACTGTTAGTATATCAAAACGTGGTACCCGATCTAAAGTTTATCCTGGAACGTGGCAATCGATCTCATATTTATGCCGAAACGTGGCAACCGATCCAAGTTTGTGTGTTGGAACGCAACACCCGATCCATTCAACAAGCCACAATCACAATAACAAAGTACAATATCATAATCATGCATTCAAGTCATGATTCATGGCATACATACAATCATCTTTCCTCATTTACAACTAGTGTTATCAATAATGTAACATTCGCATACATATATGTATCATAATAGAGCAAGAACAAACATATATCACACAACCACGAAATCACAACCATCACCTACCTCGAAACAAGCTTGAAACCCCTAAGAAACTTGGTTCTTCCCTTTCCGGATTCGTTCTGCTTGCTCTTGGTCTACAAACAATCACAATATTGCGAGGATCAATAAACGAAACCTAATTACCCGAATTATATCAATAATACCAATCCTAGGTCAAATCCTTGATCCCTGTACCCACATTAGGGTTTTTTCCACCCTAAATTTCATATCAAAACCCTTCCCTATCGATAAATACCCATTAAATTACATTCTACATATCGAAAAATAGATTCGGGGAGTTAAAAACTTACTTTTAGCCTCAAGAATGGTGTAAAACTGTCAAGAAGACTCCTGGGTTCGTTCCTTAGATCTCAAGTTTGAAAAATTACAGAATAAATCATTTTAGGGGTTTATTTCTTACTTTAAGTCGCGTCTGTCCCGCCACATTGGTACCCTCCCCGCCCTGGCGGGAAAATCCCGCCTTAGCGGCTTGCACGGAACCAGTGAGCAAAATTGATAATTCCAATACCCCAATTCTACAACACACCTTCAACCAATAACACTCAAAAACTGCCAGTTCACGCTAAGATCAGTTTCGGGAGTTCTACTCACCCGAATTCAATTCCGTAAAGTTGTACGAGTTCCTTAACATCTTATCTATGTACTCATATGATCAAAATCATAATTAGATCACCCAATTTTTACCATATTTCCCTAGACCTTACTGACTCCGATTTCATCCAAATCTGGACTAGGTTGGAAAATCCATAGTTACTACGAAAAAGTTTTCCAGCTAAAAAATTTTCTCCGTTGGCTTTTCTATGATGAAGGGAACCGGTCGTTACAATCCTAAAATTGAAAGTATAAGGAATCAAGGAAAGCTGGAAAATTCAACATAAGAAAATAAGAAAGAGAACTACAGAGGCCTTATGAAGCTTCCAAGCAGTGAGACCGAATCTTGCTCTTTGGAGTCTTAAGTGATGCTAATGGTGGGTTCCTCAAATTGAGGGTACCCATGGTTTGCTGGAAAAGAAGGCGCCAATAATCATGTTAACAGGTAAAGAACAAAGAATGAATGCTTAATGATTATTTTTGTGAATAAATCTAGAAGGTCACGGCTGGCTTTCTTCCTCAAGTGGCTGAACAATTGCAATTTAAGAGAAGTTTAGAAGTTCAATTTTCTCTCTTAAACCATTGAGAAAACTTGTGGATCCTAGACATCACTTTATCAAGAACGAAATTCACGACGTCATCCACTATAATAAGTAATGAAGTTAAGAATGTGTGATGTTAACCGAACTAAACATTAAATTAACTTATTGAATTGATTAAATAAAAGGGAATCTGCAGATACACTACAGATAAAAATACATTGGCTCACCCTGTTTCGGTTACTGGTCTTGCTTACATCGTTACTATGTCATCAAGGTATTGTTCCCATTTTCTTCAGCTAATCAATCTCTATTTTGTGTAAAAGTTCTTCACGAGTCTAGGTTTAGCATCATATCCTCTTTTTATTTCTTCTTTTGTAAATGTCACTGACTATCAACTATTTTTATGTATTTCATCTTGGAGGAAATGGTGTCACATCCATTCCACACTCTTTTCTACACAGTGTTCATGTTGTCGGTCTCAAAGACCTGGATTGAAGTTTCTGGATCATCTGCCAGCGATGGTTCCAAGCAGCTTAAGGTAAATGATCGTGTTTCTTTGTTGTGTAAACTTTCAGTCTCATATTCTATTCCATCATTCATGAACTTTATGGAACAATTTTCTCCTATCCTTCTGTCATGTCTAATTTGGAAATCAACCTCTTTGCCAAGATTAAGACCAAGCTCAAAGTCACAGAATCTTCTTAACGACAAGTCATTTCTATTTCAGAAAATACATCAACAACTTCAGTATGTTTGAAAAATATCTAGACTTGCTTAGTTTACTGAAGAAATAGAGTTAGAAATACAATTTTTTTGGCACTAAGTCAATAAACCTACCACTGGATTATCTGGCATTTCATAATGACATGCATGCTAATCAAATTATAATAAGAAAATTATATTTGGATATAATATAAAAAACGATCTAGTAAAATTGACATTTTGGCCCTTCGTTATTTTCATAGAATGATATTTGTTCATAGAAAATTAATTAAACTCAAAAAGTAATAATGCATAAACTTTCTTAAGTCACAAAAATTAACACTTTTACCTCTTCTATTTGGATATCATAAAACAGAAGATGTAGATTCACCACTAAAGAATACAGCCGCTCAATTTTAGTCAAGTAACTATTGTCTAAATCAGAAATACCAAATGTTGAACATGAAAGAATGCCTCCTCAACAGATTTCGTTGACTATAATAGATTATTAACTCCACTTATATTCAAGAGAATAAAGACTTTTATTTCTTAGTGTGGCAATTTTCGTAGACTGACAGTTAGAATATAATAACATTATAATGAATTATTTTAGTAATTATTCCTTTGATGTTCTCTTAGGTACGTGCTACATTTTCGGTCACAGAGTACAGGAGGTTCATATAGATTATTTCCAAAATATAAAAGAGATACTCCCTCCGTTTCACAAAGAGTGACCTAGTTTGACTTGGCACGAAGTTTTAGAAAATAAAGAAGACTTTTGAATCTTGTGGTCCTAAATTAAAGTTATGTCAAATGTACTAAATTGCCCTTCAATCTTGTGGCTTTAAACATGCCACGTGGAAAGCTGAAATTAAAATGTTACAAAAAAAAAGAAGAGGTCATTCTTTTTTAAATAGACTAAAAAGGAAAGGAGGTCATTCTTTTTGAAACAGACTAAAAAGGAAAGGAGGTCATTCTTTTTTAAACGGAGGGAGTACTATTTTATATATAAAAATTTCAGTTTCAAAGAAAGAATGATAAGAAAAAGAAATGCATATCATGAAAGACCAACAAAACAAAATGTAGCACCCCGAAATTTTTTTAGCTAAGACTTCAACTCTTCTTCATTGTGAACGGAATTTTTTCGAGTGATTTGAAATTTTCCTAGGTGTTAAGGTCGCTAGATATAACACCTCTAGTCCAAAAAAAAAGAATCAAAGAAAAGTTTGTTCAAGTCACCCATCACTTTCTTAAGTTTTGGGTCAACTTCAAACGACCATATCTTTGTAGAACATAAAGAGTTAGGTGGACCATAACCTATCAAATTAAAGGTCTTCAAGTCCTCTTTCAAATGCCTCAATTTTTTCTAAAACTCGAGCTCTGAGTAAAAAGTTATGACTGATTTACTAACGACGCCCAAACCTGGCAGCAGCTCCGCAATAGTTACGCATTATAGAGCCAATACGGACCTCACTGCCTGCTGGAAATTTTTTCAACTTCCAACTCATTTTATTTATTTCTTTAAGGGTATTTTAATCCTAAAAATCCTTAGGAGGTCATCTAAATTACCCTAAACGTGTAGAAAAATCAGTTTTCATAAATCAAACCCTCTCATTCACTCCTAAAATTCTACGCTCAAGAGATTCAAGAAACGCTAAGGCTAGGGTTCATCTTCCAAGATTTTCCTTCAATTTTCTTCAAGAAGATTGTTCTTCTAGGTATGTAAGCTTTCATAATGTAGGGTTTGTTCGCCCTCACACCAATCATGTAAAATTTCATCCATGAATTCGTTTTAAAGTTGATTGATTGAGATTTTTGATGAATTCTTGAGGTTTAGCTTCACTCTTTATTAATGGAGTGTTGTTGAGTTGTTGAAGTCAGGGTTTTACGAATTAGTGTTATTCTTAATAGGTTTTGTGTGGGTTTCATTGAAAACGTTCTGGGTTTATGAAAATTCGTGAATTGGGACCATAGAATTGCATAAGTATGAATTGAATCGAGTTGGGAGAGGAAGAAAAGATCAGGAAAATAATTGTGCCCAAGTCTATTTCGCGGAGACACTTAATATTGTCAGTCATCATATAGTCACCCCCTCTCCGCGTTGCGGAGAGGATACGGAGTCCTCTGCCTCAAAAATTATTTTGCGACCAAAAATTTAATTCATCATCCGCGTCGCGCCAGTGACCTCCAGTTTGTGTCTTCGCTCGTTTATTGTTATCAACTATATAAACTTCATTTAATCATTTAGAGATCCTATATCCTATTCATAATCCTTGAATTCATACTTCAAATTTGAGGTAGAGTTAAGAGTAAAGTTGGAGAAAGTCCCTTTGAGTCTTTTCGAAGAGTCTTCTACATTTACTTATAATTTGTTTCAAGACTTGAGTAAGTGAGCATGAGAATGAGAGAGTGTAATCATGATTCTACATTATCATTGAGATCCTTGAGTCGAGTCGTTCATGCCCAGAATTCCGCATGAACTCCATAATTGAGTATCTTTGAGAGGAGTAGTATCTTTGAATTCTAAGTTCTTGAGTATCGAATCCCTAACCCTTTTGAGATTATATTACTAATTATGGGACTACCATACATTACACATGAGGTCATATGATATTTCAGTCAGCTTTGATGAGCCTTCTTATATTCCAGAGGACTTCACCTTTACCTTACAATTACTACTTTTGAGATGTCGTGGGTCTTGTCCTGATATCCTTCTGATAGTAGAGACTTCATAGATTAACAGAGTTGAGGAGTTTTCTATATTTACTTTCTTTTGAGTATTTTACAGCCTTTTTAAAAGGTTTAGTATTTGAGTTCAATGAAATTTAATTTAGTTTTAAGCTTTTATATGCTTGAGTTAGTCTTCCGCTTGTAGTCATCCAGGATGAGGGTTCTTTTGCGGACCAACAATGGTTCTCGAGTGTCATCCATGTCTAGGGTGTAGACTCGGGTCATGACAAACTTGGTATTAGAGCACGATTCAAGTGTCCTAGGGTGTCTATGAAGTAGGATCCTATTTATGGTTGTGGGGGATCCACTTCTATAAATGAGGGACTACAGACATTTAGAAAAGTTTCCCTTATTTCCTACTCTAAATCGTGCAATAGAACTATGTCGTAAGGAGCTTATTCAAACTCATGTGTTTCTCAGATTCATTTGACTACCCCTCATACTAGAGGTGGTTGAAAAGTAAAGTCAGTTCTTTATTGATGAGTTTCTCTCTACAAAAGTCTTGAGGAAGTCATGAGACTGCAGAAGGGGCTTGAGAGAAGCCCGTGAGTGATATTCATATGTATCATGTGTTCAAGCTAAAGGCAAGATGTACTCTCTTCTCTAAACCTTGTTTCAGCTGAGATCCTTATTAGGAAGTGTGTTTTAGATCTTGGGTAGTATTTTCAGCCAAAAAGGTAGTATGAGTTACGAGATTATGAGTAGTAGTAGTGTAGGTTCCCTTAAATTAGAAGAATGCATGCAGAGGTTAAGTTATCTAGGAAAGGGAGGTAGTGATGAGGCAAGTTATGTTATTATAGTCATGCACCCAGCAAGTTATTAATGATGAGTTTTCTTTTATGAGTAGATTAAGGGATACTAATCTTGTTTAGAGTTCATGATATAAGGTAGAAGAACAGTTACAAGTTAGGATGAGTAAGAGTATATTTTAACTAGAAAGGAGTTTATAATGAGGTTTCATTGTGTTGGTAACGACCAAGTGTAGGTGCTGAATTGAAGAGCAGGGTTATTCATGAGGTGATAGCTCTAAATTAGGTTCATGATTTTTTAAGGGGAAGCCCATAATATTCAAAGGGTTATAGAACTAACTAGGCAATGATGTATAGCGAATCGGTAAATAGTACTTAAGTTGAGAAAGGAAGTGTGACGGTAAATTATAAGTATGAAGACTCAGAGATAAAGATTGACTACTTGTCATGAGGTTTTAGTGGGCGAGTGTTTCTTAATTTTTATCTAGTAGTTGTAAGTTAGTATAGTAAGCGAGAAATCATATTTATATCCAAGTTCAGTAATAAACATTAAGCTTGAATTTGAGATGAGCATCGTGATCAAAAGATTACAACATCAGGATGATGGTGTTAGTTTTGAGATCTAATCTAGTAGGTTTGACCTGAAATAGGTGAGGAAATCAAAGTGGTACTTTGGAATGAAAATGTGGTATTATGACCCATAAATGAGAGAAATGAAGGTAGAGCAGTAAAAGGTATAACCTAGATGGTATGTAGCCAGACGAGGTCCCAATTGAGGTTATGATTTTTTTTTGTGCCTAGGTCGTATAATTGAGCTGCCAATATGGGATAGGCTGGTGCAACTGTAATTTTCTTAAAGAGTTAGATGAAGCAGCCTTGGGATCCAATGAGAAGAAGTCGAGAAAAACATCTTAGAAATAGGTCTCAGTACCTGCTTATGGAGAGTTTGGTAGTCATGAGATAAACCTTTCCCGAGTGTTATAGTAAAGGGGGATGTAGACCAGTTTAGAGACGAGGGAATAGGTCCATAGATGTCAAGTGTCATCTTTAGACCTAAGTGGGGATGATAAGATGAGAAATCAAGTCAAGTGTTAAGAATAAGATAGTAATGAGTTCAAAAGAGTATGGGAGATATCTTTTCAAAAATCTTTTTAGTAGTGGAGTTATGTTAGAAGAGGAAGGTTAATGATCTTATCGTGATGATGATGGTGTGATAATTCCATCTAAGGTTCCAAATGAGGAGGAAGAGGAGGATGAGGTTTTACTATGAGAAATAGTTAACTGAGAGCCCTTAGTTGGTTCCGAGTAGTAATGCGGGAAATTCTAGTTGGTATGGCAGGAATGATGAGAGAATGAGAACTTCTTAAGGAGCTGGTTAGTAGGAGTCCATGGAACTGTAAGGGTACTAAGCTTGAATGTGGTTTTGTTAAACATTAGATGGTTTTTGATGTAACACCCCGAAAATTTTTTAAGCTAAGACTCAAACCATCCTTCGTTGTAAGTAGGATTTTACTGAGGAATTTAAAATTTCTTAAGTGTTAAGGTCACTAGATGCACCTTGAATTCCAAAAAGAATTAAAGAGAGTTCATTAAAGTCATTCCTAGGTTCTTCTAAGTTTTGGGTCAACTTAAAATGACCATAACCTTCAGTACAGGATGTGTTAGGTGGCCCATAAGATATCCAATGAAAGGTCCTTGAATTATCTTTCCAATGTCACCGATTTTGCTAAGTTTCGAGTGTCGTCCACGTCCAGGGTGTAGACTCGGGTCGTGACAAACTTAGTATCAGAGCACAGAGTCCTAGGGTGTCTATGAAGCCGTGTCAAGTAGGGTCTTGTTTGTGGTTGTGAGGACCCCACTTCTATAAATGAGGGACTACAGACATTTAAGAAGATTTTCCCATCTTTCATACTCTTAATCGTACAATAGATCTATGTCATAGAGATTTATTCATACTCATGCGGTTCTCAGATTCATTCAACTACCCATCATACTAGAGGTGGTTGAAAAGAAAAGTCAATCCCTTATCGAAGAGTTACTCTTAGCAAAATCTTGAGGAATCATGAAACTCCAGAGGGACTTGAGAGAAGCCCATGAGTGAGTTAAGTGTTAAGTTTTAGAGGAATGCACTCATATTCATGTGAATCGTGCATTTGAGCTAAAAAGTGAGTTGTACTCTTTTCCTTAAGGCTTGTTTCAGCTAAGATCCTTATGAGGAAGTATGCTTAGATCTTGGGTAGTATTTTCACCCAAAAATGTAACATAAGTTACGAGATCATGAGCAATAGTAGTGAAAGTGCCCAGAGTTAGAGGAAAGTATGCAAAGGTAAAGTAATCTATGAAAGAGAGATAGTAATGGGGCAGATTATGTTATTATAGTCATGCACCTAGTAAGTTATTAATGAGGAGTTTTCCCTTATAGGTAGACTAAGATGATGAATTGTGAAGATTCCATCATAAGAGGTAGAGCATGTTTTAGCTAGAAAGGAGATTGTGATTAAATGTCATTGTGTAGGAAATGATCAAGTGTAAGTGTCGAATAGAAGAGCAAAGGTATTCATAAAGTGATAGATCTAAGCTAGGGTTATGATTTTTTTGAGAGGGTCATGATGTTCAGAAGGTTATAGAACTGATCAAGTAATGAGGTATAGCATAGTAGGCGAGCATTAGTATGGATATTCGAGTTTAGTAATAAACATTAAGCTTGAATTTGAGATGGGTATCTTGATCAAAAGGATGGAAACATAAGGGTGATTATGTTAGTCTTGAGATTTGATCTAGAAGACTTAGCATAGAGTAGGTGAGGAATTGAGGTGATTAGCTGCAATAAACATGAGTGGTACAAGGGAGAGACCCCAACCCTTAGATGTGAGCAGTGAAGTGTGGCTAAGTCAAGAGTAACAAGAGCATTAAGAGGTGTGCCGAGAGGGTATGTAATCATAAGAGGTTGAGAGAAACACCTTAGAAAGAGGTCTTAGTACCTGCTTATGGAGAGTTCGGTAGTCATTAGATAAACTTCTCCCGAGTGTTAGAGTAAAAGAGGATGTAGACCAGTTAATGATAATAGAATAGGTCCATAGCTTTCAAGTGTCAGTGTTAGACCTAAGGGGGAGATGACAAGATGAGAAATTAAGTAAAGTGTTTGAGAATAAGATAGTAATGAGTTCTAGAGAGTATGGGAGATATCTTTTCAGAGGTCATGTAAGTAATGGAGTTGTTAGAGTACTAAGCTTGAAGGTGGTGTTGTTAAACATTAGGTGGTTCTTCATATGAGCCCAATGTGGTGGTAAAGAGTATTAGTCTTGGGATGAGATTCCCTAAAGAGAGGTATAGAACCTGAACCTAAGGATTTGGGTTAAGTGAGAATATAGTAAGAGCATACCATTAGACGCAGACCTTAGTAAGAGTAACTCATTCCATACCCAGTCCAGTCGTCATTCGAGGATGAATGATCCCAAGGGGGAGATATTGTAACACCCCAAAAAAAATTTAAGCTAAGATTCAAACCATCATTTATTATGAGTAGAATTTTACCAAGGAATTTAAAATTTCTTAAGTGTTAAGGTCACTAGATGCACCTTGAGTTCCAAAAAGAATTAAAGAGAGGTCATTCAAGTCATTCCTAGGTTCTTCTAAGTTTTGGGTCAACTTAAAATGACCATAACCTTCAGTACAGGATGTGTTAGGTGGCCCAAAAGATATCCAATGAAAGTTCCTTGAATTATCTTTCCAACGCCACCGAGTTTGCTAAGTTTGGAGTGTTGGCCACGTCCAGGGTGTATACTCGGGTGTGACACTTGATATGATCTCAATGTTGGTTGATTGTGGTGGTCAGGAGTAATATCCTTGGGATGATATTCCCTATAGAGAGGTATAGAACCTGAACCATAGGATTTAGGTTAATCTTGAATATAGTAAGAGAGTTCCATTAGACTCAGACCTTGGTAAGAGAAGTCATGTACCCTTGTGAGAGCTATGAGTTGCAGCCAATAAGGTATGGTAACAAAGAAAGAAGAGCGTAGTAGAGGAGTGTTGTTAAGCTTAACAACTAGCAGTCACATTACCCTGGGTAATGTATTCCTAGTCTTACTTCATGCCCAGAATTCCTTTGTTTCAAATAAGGTAACTTTAGAGAGAACGTGACTATGTTCATAACAGCATCGTTCTTGACTTGGGTGCTATAGAGAGTCCCAACTCTTATGACGAATCAGTTCAGCCTATGTTAGTAGGAGAGTTCATGAGTCAAAAGAGATAGTATGACTAACCCCGTTCCATTCCCAGTCCAACTGTCATTCGAGGACGAATGATCCCAAGGGGGAGATATTGTAACACCCCGAATTGTTTTTAGCTGAGACTCGAACCCTTCTTCATTGTGAACGGAAACTTTTCGAGTGATTTTAAACTTTCTTAGGTGTTAAGGTCATTAGATGTATTACCTCTAGTTCAAAAAAAAGAATTAAAGAGAAGTTCCCTCAAGTCACCCATCATTTTCTTAAGTTTTAGATCAACTTCAAACGACCATATCTTTTAGCACATAAAGAGTTAGGTGGCCGAAGACCTATCAAATTAAATGTCTTCAAGTCCTCTTTCCAATGCCATTTATTTTGCTAATATCTGAGACCTTAGTAAAAACTTATGACTGATTTACTAACGACGCTCAAACTTGGCAGCAACTCCGTGATGACTCCTCGTTACGGAGCCAATACGGACCTCACTGCCTGCTGGAAAAAAATTTCGACTCCCAGCTCATTTTATTTATTTCTTTAAGGGTATTTTAGTCTTAAAACCCCTTAGGAGGTCATCTAAATTACCCTAAACATGTAGAAAATCAGTTTTCATAAATCAAACCCTCTCATTCACTCCTAAAATTCTACGCTCAAGAAATTCAAGAAACGCTAAGGCTAGGGTTCGTCTTCTAAGATTTTCCTTCAAGTTTCTTCAAGAAGATTGTTCTTCCAGGTATGTAAGCTTTCATAGTGTTGGGTTTGTTCACCCTCACGCCGATCCTGTAAAATTTCTTCCATAAATTCGTTTTAAAGTTGATTGATTGAGATTCTTGATGAATTCTTGAGGTTTAGCTTCACACTTTATTAATGGAGTGTTGTTGAGTTCTTGAGGTGAGGGTTTTGCGAATGAATGTTATTCTTAATGAGTTTTTTGTGGGTTTCAATAAAAACGTTCTGGGTTTATGAAAATTTGTGAATGGGACCATAGAATTGCGTAGGGTATGAATTGAATCAAGTTGGGAGAAGAAGAAAAGATCGGGCAAATAATTGCACCCAGGTCTGCGTCACAGAGACGCTTAAGATTTTCAGTTTTCAAATAGTCACGCCCTCTTCACGACGCGGAGAGGATACGGAGTACTCTACCTCAAAAATTATTAAATAACCAAAAAATTAATTCATCTTCTGCGTCGCGCCAGTGACCTCCAGTTTGTGTCTTCGCTCGTTTCTTATTTTCAACTATCTAAACTTCATTTAATCATTGAGAGATCCAATATCCTAATCATAATCCTTAAATTCATACTTCAAATTTGAGGTAGAGTTTCGGAGAAAGTCCCTTTGAGTCATTTCGAGAAGTCTTCTACAATTACTTATAATTTATTTCAAGACTCGAGTAATTGAGCATGAGAATGAGAAGAGTGTATTCATGAGTCTACATTATCATTGAGATCCTTGAGTTGAGTCGTTCATGCCCAAAATTCTGCATGAACTCCATAAATTTAGTATCTTTGAGAGGAGTAGTATCTTTAAGTTCTAAGTTCTTGAGTATTGAGTCACTAACCCTTTTGAGATTATATTCCTAATTTTGGGATCACTACCATATGTTATTCATAAAGGTTCTTGAGTTGAGTCTTTCATGCCCATAATTCCGCATGATTTCTATAAGTCGAGCATTCTTGAGATGAGTAGTATCATTGAGTCCTTGAGTTCTGAAGTTATTGAGTTCTGAGTATTGAATTTATATATGGTTATTGAAACCCTTGAATTGAGTTGTTCCCGTCGATAATTCGGAATGAACTCTATTTTGAGAAGTCTTTTTTAATTATTTATAATTTGTTTAAAGACTTGAGTAAATGAGTATGAGGAAGAGGAGAGTCGAGTTACATTTTATTTAAAATGAATATAAGGGGACTAAGTATTCCCAAGAGTAAATATTTTTTACATTTAAAATGAGAGGAAACTTCGATTTCCAAATGAGTTCATGAGGAGTTTTGAGCACTATCTCTTTTAAGAGAACCATTTGAGTAATAATCTCAAAGTTTGAGGATGAGGAAATGTTTTTAAACGTATGAGCATGAGTTATATTATTGGGAGTAGTATTGAGCACCGATATGAGGGTGGGTTCAGACAACTCAAAGTCCTCATAAATCATGTATGCCAACATGAGTAAAGGGTCATACTTTTTTAAATGATTCTTTATTACTTTTTAAGCATAGCTTAGTGGATCCACTTAGTTGAGGATGTCCTATACTCCGGCAAGGTATAGGAAAGTTCTGGCAGCATGGACGAGACGGTGTATCATCATATATCTCATAGTGATGGTTGTCGGTTAGAGAATCTCTCAACTAAGAGTAAAGAGTTATTATTGTATTTTCATATACATTTGAGTTATTATCTAATGTTTTAAAAGTTTCATGTATATAGCATCTTTTAATGTTGCTTTCATTATGAGTTGAGTATCCTAAGTTGAGTTGAATATTCTGAGTTGAGTTGAGTTGTGTATCCTTGAGTTGATTTAAGAATTCCTGAGTCGAGTTGAGTATTCTTGAGTCATGTTGAGTTGAGACGAGGTGAGTATGTCTTCCTTATTTTCAGTTCGAGCTTATACTTATGTTGCAAAGTTCCCTTTTACATGCTCATACATTCCATGTACTAACGTCATTTGGCCTGCTATGATGCAGATATGGATACTCAGGATCATCAACAGGCATTTCATTGAGGTCATGTGATATTCCAGTCAGCTTTAATGAGCCTTCTTATATTCTGGAGGACTTCACCTTTACCTTACAGTTAGTAGTTTTGAAATGTCGTGGGTCTTGTCCCAATATCTTTCTGTAATAGTAGAGGCTTCATAGATAGACAGAGTTGAGGAGTTTTCTGTATTTACTTTCTTTTGAGTATTGTACAGACTTTTTAAATGGTATCAGAGCTATGGATAATAAGAAACATGGTAAGAAACATACCAGTAGAAAATTAAGAAAAATAAGAAGAAAATTAGACAAATTATATCCGGAATATAAACAACTTAATATCACGAAAAATGATAACGAAAAATTAAATCAATTAATAGATAATATATCTAAAATGGAATATAAATATATTCAATACTTAAAAATACAATGAATAACAAGAATAGCGAATATAGACAAAAACTTAATGAAGTAATTATAGAAAAACGACAAGAATTAGAACATAGGCAAAATAGACTTAATAGTAATATATTTGCAGGAATCTGTCACAAATCTATAGTAGCACAAAGAAAGACTATTTTTTATCTAGAAATGCAAATAAATAGCTTAGAATATAAACTACAACATAATTTATAAATTAATAAAGAAGAATACGCAATAGACGAAAAAACGTATGAAAATTATGACGGATTAAAAATAAAGATAATATTTTCTAATCTAGGGAGAAGATATAAGAAAATAGGTGATAATATAAGTTTAATGTTAGAAAAAGAAACGGTAAAACTAGAAGATAGTTTAACTGCTATGATAAGAATAACAAAAGAAAATGAAGAAATAGATAGAAAAACGGAAATTGAAAAAATAAAACAACAAGCAAAAAAGGAAGTACAACAATTAGAAGAAGTAAAAAATACCAAAATAATAGAGCTAGAAAAAGAGTTAGCAATACTAAAAGAAATATATGAAATGAAACAAAAAGAAAAAGAACAAAAAACAAAATTAACAAATGAGATAATTAAATTTAAAGAAAAATTACAACTAGAAGATGAATTAGAAGAAAAAGGAGAAAATAACCAAGATAATCTACCCGAAATAAGAGTTGATGAAATAAACGACGATGATATAGAACAACATTCGGAAACAAGCGAAACATATACGGAACTTCTAGCAAACATAGATAACACGAAGAATTTAGAAGTAAATACAGGAGACATAGACATGGATGAAAAACCTAGTACATCAGGAGTAAAAAACTCAAAAAATTTTAATCCAAAATATTATAATGAAAACTATGAACAATATAATAGAGAAAAAACTATATGGGATAAAAGATTAAATAAAACATGGACACCTAAACCAATAACTGAACGACATGATTTTTTAGATTTAGACTGTGTAGCGGATATAAATAAAACAATTCAATTATGGATAGGTTACATATCAAAACAATTAATAGATAACAAGATAGTAATGGCAGAGGCACCAGGATACATAGAAAGAACACTTATAGGAACAGTAAAATTATGGCTACAAAATTTAACAAGTGAAAGTTTAACAACTTTAAGAAATAATAAAAAATTTGATGGTGGAATAGCTACTACAACTATGGAAATACTACATAAATACGAAATAGCTATAAGAAATGAATTTAGTAGCATGACAACAGAGGTAGAAGAACAAAATAAAGAAAAAATCATAAATCGGAATCTAATGACAAAATTAGCAATATGTAATATGTGTTACATAGATGAATATACATGTGCATTTAGAGAATACTATTATAAAGGAACATATAACACAGAAGAAAGTAAAGAAATAAGAAAATTATATTTTACAAAATTACCAGAACCCTTTAGTTCAAAAATAATAAAAAGTTGGAACGAAGCAGAATTAACAGACACTTTAGGAGCTAGAATGAAATTTTTGCAACGATGGTTTATGGAATTATGTGAAAAACATAAAGAAGAAATAAAAATGGAAAAAATATTAGTAAAAAACTTAGCATGTTGCAAAAATAAAACAGCACCTCAATTCGGTTGTACGGATATGTATTATAAAAATAGAAAGAAATATAATAAAAAATACAGATCAAAATATAAATATAAAAAACCTAGAAGAAGATATTATGTAAAAAACTATAAAACTAAAAGACCATATAGACCAAAAAGAAAACTAACGGAATGTACTTGTTATAATTGTGGAAAATTAGGACATATAGCTAGAGATTGTAAATTACCCAAGAATCCGAAGAAAAAACAAATATCAGAAATAATAATAGACGATGAAAAATATACACAAATAGAATACGTAGATTATGAATTAGAAAGCAATGATAGTATATATGAATTATCGGAAAATGAAATGGAAAATAATCCAGTAATAGAATCAGATAATGAATACGATATCGATGACTGAAAAAGATATACAAACAATAACTAAAGAAAAATATCAAGATGAAGAATCGACAGAACAAAAAATAATATTTGATAATAATATATTTGAACAAATAAAAGGAAAAGAATTAGATCTAAGTGTAACAAAAATATTCGAAATACCAACAATAAGAAATTGGTTTAAACGACAAAAAGAAGAATATTATGTAGTAAGTCAAAGAGAACATATCATAGATTGCAAATACACTAAAGGAAAGGCCAAAATACCAATAATAAATAAACGAATAATAAATAAAGAAATACAAGATATTAAGGCTAAAAATCCAATTAAATATGTACATTTAGGAGGAACGGAAATATTAATAAAAGCATGTTTTAGGGAAGGAATAGATACACCCATAGAAATATACTTAGCAGATGATAGAATCATACAACCTATAGAAAAAAGTATAATAAGCGCAGTAAAAGGTAACCTCATATACCAAAAATTTAAATTTATAATAAGTGCTAACTACTCGGTAGCAGTAAATGACAGAAATATAGATAAATCATTAGTATTATATTGGAAAATGTCAGGAATAGAACTAGCCCCGGGAAGTAAAATATTTACAGCTAGATGTAAGAACTTATATGTTTTAACTACAAAACATAAAATAACAGCAAAAAATAAAATAGATAAAATAAAAATAGAAGATCCCTTTGAAAGAATAGTTACAGTCATAGATAATAATGATTATAGCTATAATGAAATTGATATAGAAGAAGATTTAGAAATAGTAAAAGAAAGACTAAGTACGTCTAAAAGAGTAAACAATGAGATACCCCAAATATCATCAAAAATGAGTACCTCAAGAAGAATAGATAAATCTCCACAAAAGTCAATGGAAGAAGAAAGAAAACCACATCATTACTACATAACGGGAATAATGGAACAACGAAAATATTTAATATTAATAAATACAGGACTAGAAGAAAATTATATTACAAGGGAATTAGTAACGGAAGATGAAATAATAACTATTGAACAATCATGCCCCGAACTACCAAGAGTATTAACACGTACCGAAGAAACTACGGAAAAAGAAATAATCATTGGAGGAATACCAATAATCATAAAGTTTAAAATATATTAAGGAGATGAAAATATCACTTTAAGAATAAAATGGCTAGAACAAGTAAAACCGTATAATCTAGAAGACAAACAGTTAATAATAAATTATGAAAATCAAAGAGTAATAATAAAAAGGACTTTAGTATGATAAAAATATGAAAATATATATACTTGCAAAGATAATAATAGAAGGATATTACAACAGATATTATACACCAATGATAGATACGGGAGCAGAAGCTAATATATGTAAATATAATTGTTTACCAGAAGATAAGTGGGAAAAATTAAAAACACCGATAGTAGTAACAGGATTTAATAATGAAGGAAGCATGATCACATATAAGGCAAAAAATATAAAAATACAAATATGGATAAGATATTAACTATAGAAGAAATATATAACTTTGAATTAACTACAAAAGATATGCTATTAGGAATGCCATTTTTAGAAAAATTATACCCACATATAATAACAAAAACACACTGGTGGTTCACGACACCGTGTAAACAAAAAATAGGAGCAAAAAGAGTAAATAATAAAAAACGAAAAACAACAGAATGGATAAAAGGAAGTGAAAAAATTACACAAAAATTAGAAAATATAAAAGAAGAAGACCCTAAAATAGAATTAATAATATTCTCTATAGATAAAGTAAAAATAATCCAAGATAAGTTAGAATTATTATATAGTGAAGATCCTTTACAAGGATGGGAAAAACATAAAACAAAAGTAAAAATTGAGCTAATTGATAATAATAGTATAATAACCCAAAAACCATTAAAGTATAATTTTAATGATTTAACCGAATTTAAGATACATATAAATGAATTATTAGAAAAAGGATATATACAAGACAACAATAGTAAGCATACAAGCCCGGCATTTATCGTAAATAAACATAGTGAACAAAAAAGAGGAAAAAGTAGAATGGTTATTGATTATAGAAATTTAAATGCAAAAACTAAAACATATAATTATCCTATACCAAATAAAATACTAAAGATAAGACAAATACAAGGATATAATTATTTTAGCAAATTTGATTGTAAATCAGGATTTTACCATCTAAAATTAGAAGAAGAATCTAAAAAATTAACGGCATTTACAGTACCACAAGGATTTTATGAATGGAATGTATTACCCTTTGGATATAAAAATGCACCAGGTAGATACCAACACTTTATGGATAACTATTTTAAACAATTAGAAAATTGTGTAGTATATATTGATGATATATTATTATACTCCAAAACACAAGATGAACATATAAGATTATTAGAAAAATTTATACACATCATAGAATATTCAGGTATAAGTCTAAGTAAAAAGAAAGCTGATATAATGAAAAATCAAATAGAATTCTTAGGAATACAAATTGATAAAAACGGAATAAAAATGCAAACACATATAGTACAAAAAATAATTAACTCAAATGAACAATTAGACACAAAAAAGAAATTACAATCATTTTTAGGACTAGTAAATCAAGTAAGAGAATACATACCAAAATTAGCAGAGAATTTAAAACCATTACAACAAAAATTAAAGAAAGATATAGAATATCAGTTTGATAAAAAAGACCAAATACAAATACAAAAGGTAAAATTATTATGTAAAAACTTACCTAAATTATACTTTCCAGATGAAAACAAAAAATTTACTTATATAATAGAATCAGATGCGAGTGAAAAAAGTTATGGAGGAATATTAAAATACAGGTATGATGACACTACGATAGAACACCATTGTAGGTATTATTCAGGAACATTTAATAATACAGAAATAAAATGGGAAATAAATAGAAAAGAATTATATTCAGTGTATAAGTGTTTATTATCATTTGAACCATATATTGTATATAACAAATTTATTATAAGGACAGATAATACACAAGTAAAATGGTGGCTAACAAGAAAAATACAAGATTCGGTAACAACAAAAGAAATAAGGAGATTGGTATTAAATATATTAAATTTCACATTTACAATTAAAGTAATAAAAACTGATAAGAATGTTATTGCAGATTACTTATCAAGACAAAGCTACTCAGACTGAAAACGAAAATACAATGGAAGAGATACTCAAAGCCATAACTACACTTTGTATAAAAGTGGATAGTATGGATAACGAGATACAAAAGCTAAAGACTAATGAAGATAATTTGAAGTCTAAAGCTAGTCAGCAGCATGACTATAAAAATGCGGAGCTACGTCAATCGGAAGACGGAAAAAATCCAGAGCTAAAAGGAGACGATGGGAAACTCCTTAAAACCCATAACATTTGTTTAAATACAGCTGCAGGTACAGGCAAACGAGTTAGTGAAAAACAAAAGAATTCAAACTTAAACCAGCTATTCGAAAAACCATTTACTCCAAGGCTAACACCAAAAAACATATTATCTATAGAACCACAAATTTCTACATATGCAGATAGCCTACACCATGACAAAAAAACATACAACCATATTACGCGAACCTATATAGAAAATATATACAAAATCCAAACATTTTTAAATCTTAACCCAAGATCTATTACAACCCGAGAACCCAGCCAAGATTATTTAACCCAAAAACTACAAGGTTATAATAAACTGATTGCACAACCTAAAACTAACGCCAACTTGGTGAGGACATGTTATAACTATGGATTACTAAATACTGTATATACATATGACGGAGAAGAACTAAGCGGAATACCGGAGCTACATAGAGCATTTATTACTTATAAGAGAGTTACTAAAGGAAATCTATTCTACGTAAAGTTTTATACGGCAACAGCAGAGATACTACACGAGGAAATAAAACCTCCGATACAAGTAGTAAAGATAGGACTAACAAAAGATATGATAATACCAGAAGATATCGGACAACAACCAGAGATACAAAAAACCGAGATACCCAATTTTTATGCCAATAAGAGAATAATTGGTATATCAACTATTATACAAGAACTAGCAAATAATTATTTAAATGGAAACGCAATATGGAGTTACTATGCAAGAGATCAGTTAATGATCTATTCCAATTCAAGGGAGCTAAGGAAAGCAGATATGGATGAAGTCCAGAGATGGATTTTATCATTACTTAAGCCAGAAGAACGACCTACAACACGAGCATTAAAAGAAGGATTTATTTCAACAGAATTATTGACCAGATATTGCAAGCTAATTGGTCACAAATACCCTGACCACATATGTTCAAAATGCAATGGAGAAGATAACGTAATTCCCGATGTCCAGCTGGAATAAGATAAAGACGGAAGGAGATAAGAAGAAGAAGACAAGTCAAAAAGATAGATTGAAAAAGTTAGTACGTAAAAATGTAAAAAAGTCATAATAGTAATAGTAGTATGGCATGTAAAGTATGACAAGTGTAAAGTAGTCAAAGACAAGAAAAGAAGATACGGATGAAAGGAGATAAGAGAAGAGATAAGAAGACACTTGTAAATACACTAGTCTTATTATTGAATGTAATGTAAAATAAGTCAAATAAGTGGGTAGTGTGTGCATGTGCATATTAAAAGTAGAATGGACAAATGTAATAAAGTAGTATGGGCAAGTATGGGCAAGAATGGACAAGTGTAACAATGTAAGTAGTAGGAATGGTAGGTGTAAATTGTAAGTAGTACGTAAGAATTCCTTTCTATATAAGTGAAGGGATATGTAAATGTAAAGGCGGGCAATGCCAAAAGCAATAAAACTCTTCTTACATAAAAATCCTCTCTTTTCAAAATACTCTCTTAAGATATTAAACACTTAAAAGTTAATATGGAGAAATCTGAAATCCAGTCAGATATTTCAGATAGCATGGCAAAGCAAGAAGCAAAGGTATTTTGTTCAAAATATATGCGGAACTGATTTCATATATTCCTGAATATCATATATGTGATTGAATAAATTTATGTTAGTTATTATGTATTAGAATTATTTGAATCATGATTTCTAGTTTATTAGCACACTGGAAACAGGGAGAAAACTTCTATACTATGCCATCCTAATGTTGAAACCGGTAGGCGAGGAAAGCCGTTTAGGGGAGTAAACAAAGTTGAGGCGCTGATAAGAAGGAAGTATCCGCTAAAGTACGATGCTAGTAGTGACAGGAAAACATGATAAAGATAATCTAGTTCATAATGATCTAATATGAATTTAATCAATTATGAATATGATAGGAAGGAATAATTTGAAATAAAAAATCTGCATGATAAAAAACATGACTACATACGTTCATAATGAAATGATAAAAAACTATGAAACCTTGATCTTATATGTACTTAAAGATATAAAAATAATAGAATTAAGAAGAATCATATGGGAAAAAATATTTAACAACGAACCAGAAGATATATTGGACCAACAATGGTATGAAATAGATTTACATGATTTAGACTACGAAAGAATAGAATGGTATGATTTAGAAATAAATTCAGATTAAGATGAATTACGAATATTTACAATATTGGATAGAAGCTATTGAAGAAATAAAATTGTTAGAACAATTAATGGCAAAAAATTTATATATGTACCAAGAAACCCAAGATATGTTATATTTAGAATATATCATAAAAAATATTAATGAAATATTCAGATTAAAACAACTATCGGAAGAATATTACAATAAATATTATTACATATTACCATGAATTTAGCACTACCAAAAAATAATATTAAAGGGATATCAAGATTAAGACACTTAGTAAAAAGATACTATAGTAAAATCCTTAAAATAAAATGCTCACCTACCAAACTATCAGCTACCACATCACCACTTCCATGAATCCACTAACTACCAGTTCCGCTACGAAAAATGGTGAAATTTAACTCAGTTTTAAGCTTTTGTATGCTTGAGTTAGTCTTCCGCTTGTAGTCAATCAGGATGAGGGCTCCCTTGGTGACCAGCAATGATTCTCGAGTGTCGGTCACGTCCAGGGTGTAGACTCGGGTCGTGACACAAAAAGGATAAGAAAATTTGTCTATATAATTTATAACCTAAAAGTTGTCTATATAATTTATATTCAGTAATATTATCAATATCAATGCACTATTAGTTATCCCACTATATTTTCTTTTAGGTCTAAAAGAATTAAGAAAAGGGGACTTAATAATGTTGATGGACAAATTGAATTAGTTCCTAAGAATTTTTAAATGCAAAAATCAGCCTATAGTAGACTATTCTTGCAGTTCTACTAATTCTCAATTTAAAGAGAAAGTAGAACAATATGCCGAACACCAAAATTAAAAAAAATAATAGTGCCACTAAACAATACTCAAGATCTCATTGTTGATCAAAATAAAGCAAGGATAGTATATGTAACAAGTAATTAACAATCATACCTTGCATCTTTAGCATGTGGAAGATGATAGTAAGTAGAATTGTGAAACAAGTTAAGAAGAGTCTTTGCTCATTAGCTCCCAGAAATTTCACTAATGCAACAAAAAAAGGACAAAGACAACGGAATAGTCAAAATATGATGTCTCATTCATACCATTAAATACCTTGGGTGCACAATCCACTTCTAAAATTCAATGAACTTTGACAGCTCAAAAATGTTCATAAGGTGGTTTAATTCTTTACTAATTAGTTGAAAACGAAGACAAAATTCATCAAAGAAACATGATACATGTGTAACTCATGTACAATTACAAACATATATATAAAAATTAAAGTACAAAATTATATTCAAAAGGACTGAACACTTACAAATACACCAGATTAGATGAAGAAAAATCTAGCCAATATTGACCATAGATAGCATGAATCTTGGTAGCAGACCAATTTGGGGCAAACAACTTGTAGAGGAAAATCAGGAACAAAGAACGAGATATAAGAACAAGGAGGCCTAAAGAAAGAAGAAGAATGGAAGTAGAAGTGAATTGAAGCCAGATCCCAAATAGTAAAAAGGGAGACAGGTGGTCCTAGGAAAAGAAAAATTGTGGGCTGCAATTGAAGTGCAATACAAGTGTGAGGCTAAATAAAAATCATCAATTGTACAATTCATATAACTTTTTGTACAACAGCCTATTGTTGTGTTCGTCCCAGCCTTTATTGCTAAAAGTATGTGTTGTCCATGTTGACCATACACACATTATTTTTAGTACAATAATGCAATGCTGCTTCCTTGCTAAAAGTACGTTTTATGTTGCTTTTTGTACAAATATTTATAGATGTGTTCGTACTAGGCCATATATATATATATATATACTAGGGTAGGGAGGCCCGTGGCAAGCACGGGCCCAATAGTCAAAATATTATGGTTTTGAAATTATGTTTATATTAATGAATGAAGGATCAAGGTGTTTGTAGAAGATGGATAATACTATATATTATATTAATATGTACAATAGACATTAGTATGCTGTTGATTTGAACGATTTGCACATACTAAGTAATGTAATATAAGCAAAATAATATAGTACATGATGCAGTTTTGCTAAATAAGCTTAGCATGTCATTGTCTATGACATATTAAAAGGATGCTGCAGTTTGCCTCTGCATAGGTAATGTTCGTCATGCAAAAAACCAGAGCATAGGGAGAGTCATTCGTTGTAGTGTCCCTATTATAAGCAAAAGTGACAAAATGGGGTGACAGAGTTCCTGTAATTGCAGAGTTTAAAGTCTGTCAGAAATTGCAAACATGGCAACACATAGCAAACGAATTATAACATACGAATCAAATAGAAAGCAAATCGTGGACTGATGATAAAAGTGAGAGATTCCCTGTTGAATGTCTGTGTGATTGACGTAATAGTGTATGCATAGTGTAGGACATCATAACGAAGTGGAATACCACAAATGTACAAGACTGTATGCAGCCGAAGTTCTGGAAAGAATCATGTGGACAGGCTTGTATTGCAGTGCTAAATGACAAAGAATAACCAAACAGCAAACGGACGCTACAGTTTTATGATATTGGAAAGACACAGCAGACACAAGGATTTCTTTGAATGTGATCAATATGAATGTGAACAACAGTGGTCATAATCAAATGTCAAAAGGTCACCTCTGGTTTTGTTGGTTTGAACGACACTTTGATTGGATGTGAGGCGGCTTTTTGGAAGGAGTATAAATGTGAAGGAGTAAGAAATTAGGGGCAGTGTGAGAAAGAGCTGCTGCTAACTGTGAAGTAACAGAGGTGGTCAATTGTTATAACAAAAATAACTGATTCAACAGTGAACATGAGATGAGGAGTTGAAAATAAATTGGTAACCAATTGATTTGACTGTAGGTATGAACATGGATAGACAGTTTTTAGTCGTCAATGAATGTGAGAGTTTCGAATGTGATGTGAGACATAAATGGGGAGAAAATGTGAAATTTGAAAGTAGATAAGACCAAATGCAAAAGCAGCAGTATGAGATTTACAATGTTTCATATGAACTATATGGTTATGTGTATAACACGAAGTAAACTAGAGCTAAAAGTAGACACTTTTAGCAGTATATTTTAAAATACCTGTGAATATGTGGAAGTGATAATTATTGTGACCTATAGGTGGGTGTGAAAGTGAGAAGTAGACTGACCTTTTACACCATTTTCGTTGGGGTGGGTGGTTCAAATTTTGGCATTGAATTTGAAGAAGCAGCTGCAGTGGTTGTTGCCGTGACTTCTACCTCACTTATTTCCAAAGGTTTAATCTTTTTAGAAGTCCTATCAGTAGTGCTCTGTGGGGTATGTGCTTTTTCGATGTAGGAAAGAACGGACAAGCTTGCATGTGTGGTATTTGAGCTGCCCCAAGATGACTTCCTTAGCTGAATTTCGAAGACTTTGTTTGAGAGCATGTGATGGACATGATTAAGAGACAATGATTGTCGCTGTAAATGTAACAAGTTAGAACAAATAGTTTAGAACAGAGCATATGTGGTAAAGTGTGTGCGCTGAGGATATATGGTATTATGACAATAGGTCTGTACAAGTAGGCAGCGGGAATGAGAGCTAACATTAGTGCAAGTTATGTCAAATATGTCTTCTGCTGCCATGCACAGTATTTTTTCTCCTAATTCAGCAGAGATAGATGTTGTGGTTGTAGCAGTGCCGTCAATAAGATCAATTTGAAAGCTGCAGCTGAAACGATGGGAAGCTTGAAATATGTGTGTAATATATGCTATATTTCACAGCAAGTGTAGTTTAGAAGTCAAAAGTATAGTACCGAGGGACTAATGTTATTTTCCGATTGCATTTTGGACATTCAAAATCTTTTCTATCCTTTGTGCCTTTTTTTTGTTTGCAGCCTGAGCATTCGAGCACACAAAAGTCTTGGAATTCATCTAATATGGCCATTTCTGCCTCAACATAGAGCACTCCCATCTGTCGGAAGCGTTTATTATTTATGGAAGTTTACAGAATGACAGAAGGAAAAAGAATAGTGTCAAATAAGGAACTTCAACTATGACTTACAGAAGGTGCTGAGGAGATTTCTGCAATAGAGATAACTTGTTGGCCAGTAGGAGTGACTATGGTGGGAGTGACAGATGAGCTTGTTGAAGTTTTCTCTGATGAACAACTTAACAACATTGTTTTATTTTCGTTTGCCCTATTGTTAGAACAGCTAATATGTTTAGTAGGTTCATTACAGGGAAATAAAGCTGTAGAATAAATAGCAAAATGTCAGTACCAGTTGATGAGTGCCACTGCTTGTGGGTAATTTGGATTGACACGTACTGTGGAGTTGTACCTGGTTTGCAGTGACAAGCCTGTATAATACATAGGTTATATAATGTTTTGTTATTATGCAAAATTATGTTGGTAAGAATTTTAGTGCATATGTACCTTGATAAGTAGAGATTCCTATACTCCTTCCGAGGATTACAGGCAGATCTGCCTCTGTTGCCATTTTAGAGGCAACTTCATGTCCTTCTATTTCTCCGAAATCCTCCCATAGAGTGAAGAGAAACTGTTTTTTCCTGAGGGTGTGACAACATAAAGAGGCAAGAGTAAGTACTATGATAATGCTTAGATGATAATTGATGATGGCAGCAAGCAGATGGAAAAAGTGGTTACTGAGTCCAAAAAATTGTGGAATTTGAGAAAATAGAATGTAAGGTGTTATACTTACTGATTGTCACAAAGGGTAATTTCTCGACACCTATGATGACTGC
Source organism: Solanum okadae (assembly GCA_036553675.1). Taxonomy (NCBI): domain Eukaryota; kingdom Viridiplantae; phylum Streptophyta; class Magnoliopsida; order Solanales; family Solanaceae; genus Solanum; species Solanum okadae. The sequence goes on along the minus strand of CM071689.1, from coordinate 44,048,498 downwards.
GACCTGCATTTTTTTGGGGACCACAGCGAAGAACGACTGCCAGTGTATCTGCGTATGTAACACATAATGAAATGGGGTAAGTGTTCTGCAGCAGTGAAGATGTATATTTCAGTGGTATAATAGTAATTAGGATGGACAGACCAATTTCAGCAGTAGAATCAACCATCAGATGAGGAATGCGGTCAAAGGCTGTGATATTGAGCTTGGTAGGCGGGGGAAGTGGACTTTCAACCTCATTAGAGGGTTTGATTTCTTCAATTACTGTTTCTTTGTCAAGAATCCAGTAAAATTGATGTAGTGGTTTACCGTATGAAGTGGGTGGGACTTTTACTCTTGCAGTAGAGATGAGGAAGGTATTCATGAGTTTAAGCCTAGCTGCATACTGTTCAATTTCTTCAGCATACATAACTGCCTTAATTTGGCATTCCTAAAAGTAAGAGTCACAGAAAGTTTAGATTAAGTAAGTTGAGAACAAAAGAGCAATAGCGATAAGACGAAAAATAATAATGTTTTTACCGTTTCATCTTCCAAAATTAGATTTTGGAATGTACATTTCTTGTCAAGGCTTTCTCGTGGGCGGCCTATTTCGACAATTTGAACTTTGCAAATCCAGTCTGGTGTTGCTGGTTCTATTTGGTCGATGTGCAATCTTAGTACCATGTTTGTACGAAATTGAGTTAACCAAATAGTACTATCTGCAGGATAACATGAGTAGTGAGCCAAAGTAGTTGGTTTGTTCTGTTTTTATGAACAGGGTTGATTAGACAAAAGGGAAAAAAGGAATGAAATGAAAGCAGCAGTGTGGAGTAAAATGCATCTTGTACATGCATGAATGAGGATCTGATGTAGTAACAGAGCAGTAAGAAACTCTGGTAAAATAAAGTTAGGAGAAACAGCGAATATAAAGTATAAACTCATACAAGAGCCTATAGTTTGTAGCATAGTACTTAGTTTTGCTGGTCTGTTGATGTTGTAACCATTTATGTGCTATTAGTTCTTTGTCAATCATGAGATGCAGCAGTATAATTTGAGAATGTGAAAGTAGGAAATTGACAATCTGCTACAAACAAAGCAGTGACATGCAAAAGGATGAAACGAAGTACACTACTTGAGACCTGCACTTCTTACTATTCGGTGCTATGAGATATAAACAGCAGAAACATTCAAAAGTTTGTATGGGAAAAAAGCAGAACAAATGAATAGAATAACAATAGTGTTGTCATAGTAGAAGTAAAGCCATCTGTAAATCTGTTAGGGCCTTTTAGTGGACCTCAATGGAGACATAAAATCAGTTATAAGTGATTATTAATGTACAAAGTAGAATTGGAGAACTATTTTTTCATTGAAAATCTGTTACAGCGACAGAAAATGTTGCAGAATATTAAAAGATGAACAATTATCTCTGAAACCTGACTGAAATCACTATAGATTTGGGAAAAACAATATGAACAAACTTTTAGAAATGTTGGTTGGACATGGTATTGTATCACAAAAATGTTATCTATAGCACACGACTTGATAAAAAAAGAAGAACAAAAGAAGAGATGCAGAAGCTACTGAAAAGTCATTAAATTTTTATGATTCTTCTGAACAGTTAGTGTCTAGTGTGGGAGAACATGAAAAAGGAAGAAATAATACCTGAGAAAAGGAGCAAAAGTTTTTTGTGGAATGAAAGGCTATTAAATTGATGTTATATGAGTAATATATATATAAGGGTAATATTTTATATATATTATATATATATATACATATATGTGTATATATATATATATATATTAAAAAAAATATGTATTACCTTACCCTTATCTAATATGTTATTTTTATTTTAGAAATATAGAAATTATAAAGGACAAAAAGACATGTGTCTTGTTAGAAATTCATGGGGTTTTGGTTGCCAATGAAGTGGTGCCAAAAAAGACAGTAAATCAGTACATTGGGCAGGCCAAAAAGAGACAAAATTATTACATTTGACTACCTAATGTAATACTTTTTTTATTTTTTTGCATCATTTCATTGGCAGCCAAAAGTGCTTGAATTTTGGAAAAGATAGCTGTAGTTTTTTGTCCTTTGTAAATAAGGATAGAAAATATTTATGTACGTATCTATGTATGTATGTATATATATATTACCCTTATCTATGTATATAATATATATATATATATATATATATCTATCTATCTTTCTCTCTCTGTCTATCTCTCTATCTATCTATATATATATATATATATGTGTGTGTGTGTGTGTGTGTGTGTGTGTGTATATATATATATATTATATATGTATATATACAGAGGCAGATACGTGAAACCATGTGTCATCTCGTGAGTTTGGTAGGAAAAATGTTATACCATTAGCATTTTCTTTTTACTGTAACATTGAATCGAGGATGATATTTTGGTCATCTATAGTGAAGAATTGAAGATGCAGTATGTAGTGGAAGTATGAAGAAGAAAGCTAACTGTATCTTTACTCCAATATCTGAAGGAGACTGTAGGTAGCGAAGACTTTTTTGCTGATTCAGATAGTGCAATATGTGATCTTCATTGTTGCTTTATGTCAGTTGATTGTCCATCCATGTGAGTGGGATTTCACAAGCAAACTGCTGCAGAAGAAGAGCACAGAAACATCTATCATTTATATCATGAATGTGATGAATTAATAACTAATATACTACACAGTGAGAATGGATGTAAAAAAAAATTAAAATGAAGTAAGTCATTAGTGCTAACCTGAGATATCATTGTTTCAATTATTGTGCGTCTGACTTTAGGTGGAAACATGTATATGTCTTATGCAGTACTGCTTCAATGGGAATAAAGTTTGTAATATTAGTTCAGAAATGTTTAGAAGAAATAGACCCTGAAATGGATTTGAAAACAAATACAAACTTCGGATACCTGGTGCAGTATTGGTACTCCAGCATTTATATTAGCGATGAGATGTCAGCTGATTGAAGTAGTGTCTACAATGTTATTGTTGCAGGAGTTTGGTGATGTTCCATTAATGAAGAGCTAAAGATACACACAACTGAACATGCAGAAGTAAAATAAATTAGATCATATGAATCAAAGCAAGAAAAAAACAAATATTCTTTCACCTTACAAATACTGTGTTATATACATATATGAATCAACATAAATACGAAGAAACACATATCGAGAGAGCAAAACAATATCACCATACAGAAGAGAGACTACTTTGTAAGTAATGGTAGTAAAATCTTTTATAAGGATAAGCAGATGGCTAAATACTATAAAAGGCGACAAAACTTTACTACAACAATAAATAATGTAGAAATATTCACATTGATAACAACTGCTAAGAAATGAGAAGCAATTTTTTCCTTTTCTGGTTGATTAATAATGGTTTCTCTTTAAAACCCTTTTAGCCAAAACGGAAAATGAAACGATTTCCAATGGTATGGGTTATTGTAAAAGTGAAACAGACATGGAAGACCAAACAACAAAAGATGAAAAAACCATTATATTCAAAACCTTGATATACATACAGTGATATCCTGCGTAACCATAAAAAATTCTTTCTTCAAAACCCCATATTGTATACCAAACAAAAACAAAAATCTTTCAAGAAAAACAGCATATTGTAAACAAAGTAAAAACAAGAATCTCAGACGAACAAAAAAAAAGAAAAATTATGAAGAAATTGAGCATAATGTGTAGAAAGTAAAAAGAAGAAAATGTATGAAGAAACAGACCATATTGTATACCATCAAAAGAACAAGAAAAATGAAGAAACAGAGCATAATATAGTATGCAAACAAAAAACAAGAAATTTATAAAGAACACAAAAACCCATATAAAGAAACACACAGTTCATGAGAACCGATATATTGTATATACAAAGCAAGAAAAAGCAGCAAAAGACATACAGAAAGAGAAACAGAGCATAATATAGTATACAAACAAAAATCAAGAAATTTATCAACAACATAAAAAACCCATATAAAGAAACACCCATCTCATGAAAACCCCATACATTGTATATTCAAAGCAAGAGAAATCATCAAAATACATACACCAAGAGAACCAGAGAAGGAGAAAAAACCTTAGAAATCTCATAACGATAGAAAAAAGAAATGTCAATGCATGTTTCGATCAGCTAATAGTTGATTAAGTTCAGTAATGACTGATTTGTGTTAATATACTTATTTTGAATGATAATTTCTGTCCGACTTCAAAGTTATTAATAACAAATGTAGGTAACGTAGGTGTATCGTTGACGAAAAAATTGAACACAACAATACTGATTCGTTGGCCTTTTGCACTATGCAAGCAACTACAAGTATGGTACTACAACACCTCTTAATATATTGTGATTAAAAAAATTTTACATGTGAAATTAAGATTACTGTCTGAGAATGAAAGTCCTAGTAGAGCAATAAAAGTGAGAATAAAGTAGGAAGTAGAGAGAACCCGAGAGTAGTTTATCGTCATCTAAAATAATAACCTATAAAGAGGAAAACTTGCTAAAGTCCACGGTGAACTTCTTTTCATTACTGCATGCACCTACTATGTAATTTTTAGTTGAAGTAAGTATAACTGGTAAAATCAGGAACTATATGTGTTACCTATAGAGTACAAAGTTGTCACTATATTGTTACAAATGTAAACGTGTAAGCAAACTATTACTGAAATACAATGAAGCACTGAAGTTGGAAATAGATAGTTTCTAATATTACTTTACAAATGTTCAGAAGAAATAAACCTTCAAAGAGTTTTTAAAAGCAATAGAAAATTGTGATACCTGTTGTAGTATCGGTATTTCAACATCTACCACCAAAAGTAATATAACGACTGACCATCCTAGAACAATTATTAGACATGCTTTGTACTCTGTCTCTTCTGTCAAAGATAGATCAAAATTTTTAATACTGTACATTTGAGCAGACACATTGAATGATGATTCATGTTCGACATAAACCAGTAAATGGGTTAGTCGACTTGAATAATAAGCAAGAAAGAACATTAATTGCAAGTAGATTAAAAGATAAGTCGATCTATATTTATAATATGCGTTTCAGTCTTTCTCTTACATCACAAGGGCATCAACTTAGTGGAAATATAGTTAACCAAGATACTTCGCAATAATTATGAGAAAATAGAATCTCAGACTATAGGCTTTCGAAATACAAAAGGAGCTGCTCAAAAGGCTCTCTTTATAAGTTAAGTTCAATCAAACAAAACATATGCCTAGGTTATGAATTCCTTGCAAATATATGGTGTCATAAGAACTTCTGCAACTACTATTTACCTCATAAAATTTGAATTTTATGATTATATCTCCTTCCCCTCCTCTTTCCTACCTCCATAATAACCAGTTATCAGTTTATGCCAGAATCACCATGCCCAAAGAACTTCAACTTCTTATTAATATAAAAGCCTTAACTTCATAAGTAATCACTGATCCAATAGGTTTGTTATAATTGATAATAATAATAAGTTAATTATTTGTTGATGATTAGCACAATTATTCCTCACTCAATCAATTCAAGATAGAATATCGCAAATATTAAACAGAACTCAGTAAATAAATTTGAACTCAAGTTACCTTTGCAAGTGGTGCACTTTTGATGTGTATATATTGGCCCTATCCAAATTTACCATCACTAAATGATTTATTTTGTAAGACACGCCTTCATCATCTGTGTGGTTTGTTGTTGCATTTTCATGACCACATACAACTCAGTTACCTAATACAATAACAACATATTCAGTATGGTCCACAAGTGGAGTTTGATGAGAGTTAAATGTACGCAAACCTTACCGCTATCTTGCCAAGTAGAGAGCTCGTTTTTGAAAGACCCTCAGCTCAAGGAGAACAAAAACACAAGATTTAAGAAAACATAAGCAACAGCAAGACAGTAAGAAAGTAGAGTCTCTAAATCCAAACCTGCAAAGAAAAAATACCAAAATGAGCAGTAGTATATGCATATGCTATTAACTATTGAAATCTTTATAGTGTTTGAGCTTTTTCTTATGTTTTCCTTTTTGAAAAGTGTCAATGCTATGTCTTTTTCTCCAGTAAAAACTACAGTATACACCTTCTACACATTTTTACATACTCCAAAATTATCAGATTTAGGAGCGGTTGAACAGTAACATCTATGCTTTAAGTTAGACATGAAATATATTCTCTGAGTAAAGAATCTCCGTCAACACTATGTTACCAGAGCCAACAGATCTCTTGTACCCATTGAGATAGTAGAATGGCAGCTAAAACTTTTACAGACTTTAAATCTCCTTTATTTTACCTGCTTTTCTTCTTATTATTATCCTTTCCAATCTGCTTAGTTGGCTCTATTATACCACCTTTCACTCCACTGCATTGCGTAGAATCATGCCCCTTATCCGTGACTGCACGTATGCAATAGCTGTCCCACCAACAATAAGTATACATGTTGTAAGCATTAGATCTTTCCTTTTAGAAGTCCTCGCCCATGTTCAGTAAAATATAGAAGCTGAAGAGAAGGCATCTGTAAAAATAAATCTTCCAACCCAAAAAGTTTTAGCAGCTAAAATTTTTTATACTTGTATAAATATCAAATTAATTATCCATGAAACACTCAAATAAGAACTCAATTTACTCAAAAAAAAATTCAATTTAGCCACATCTCATGGTGAAAGGGGCATCACAATTCGACCTCAAAGAATCTAATTTAGTCAAATTTCGTGCAAATTTTTTGTTTCCACTACATTTTCACATAATATTGTATCCAAAAGTAAATTATTCAATCAAGGAGTAACTGTGTCTTATTGAAGAAAAATTTTGACATAAAAATGATTTTAAAAAAATATTTTGGGCTCCATCCATCTGTAGGCATGAAAGAAAATGTTTGAAACTTCAAAGCTTATATGGTATACCATTTATATTTACTAAGAAGAATAACACTAAATCATAAAAAACAATTAATATAAAGCTTTCGGGTTAAAAAAAAGAAGAGAGTATACTAAGTTGGTAGAGCCTGTTGAAATACACTTGTTGTTCCTTACCTAAATAAGGACAAATAGGTAGTTGGTAAATCTGAAATATTTTTCAAAAATTATTTTATGTATTAAATTTACTATTGTCTTGAGCTATACAAATACAGTAATGACTTTATGCAATTAGTTCTTAATAGTTTTGTTATCAGTTCTGTTATCCCTGAATGTGGCCTTTTTTCCCTGAATACTCTAAGCTCAATTTTCGGTAGAAACTTTTTATGCTACTTGGTTATTGTATTTTAACATAGTAGCTAACCTATAATGATTGTATAAATAGTTGTTAACTTGTTATAGCATGCTAGCTAAAAGAAAGTATGACAGTAAGGCAAACAAAATCATTGAAAGTAAATACTTACCAGCGTGAGGACATTGGTCAACATATGCACCATCAGATATGATTCTTTGAAGGATGTTTGATGTTTTTGGATAGCCCATGCTTACAATGTGTGTAAATAATATGTGGTTACTGTTGCCAATAGAACAACCAAAGTAGCACTGATATTGTCTCTTCTTAATCATTTAGACACTCTTTAAATGTGCACTCCCAAGCATATCTGCATACATTTATCACACAAACAGATTACATAAACAAAGTACTATAAAGGACAGTTTCTTTAAATAAAAAATCCCTTACACATTCTTTGTAGCAGGAAAAAGACTTCCAGAAATTAAAAAATGTCGTCTAATGATCTGCTCTTCATCTTCCTCATCATGATTTTCATAAATCTCGTCGGCTCTAATCCAATTCCAACTGTTTCTTATGTTCAGTTAAATCATCAAAATTAGAATAAATTGTTTGCTGCTGATTAGTATTAGATAAAAGACATCAACATTACTACTTTCTGTCAACTCCAATATAGAACGTAATTAAGCTGAAAGGTAACAAAAATAATTGACAGAATATAAGTGCATTACTGACGTTGAAATTTTTGTTGACACAACCTTCGAGTTGTTTTCAATGTCATTAGGTGTTATAAAATTGACCGAGAAAATATAGATATATGCATCCCCGTAAGTACCAAAAAAATGTTATAATTATACAAATTGAAATAGACAAATGCAACATTGAAGCGGCATGGATAGAAAAGTACAAGTTCTGAGTAAGCGGCTTATAAAGTTTTCTCTTCTACCTGGACCGTTGGCTTATATCTTTGACTTACCGTTATCTTGTTATCAAATGAATTGAAGCTAGTACTCAGAATGAGGACATGCTCCATATGCTGCAACTTCTCTTTAATCTAAGAAAATCTTCTTCTATTTCTGACTGTTTTGTTTTATAAATCTTCTAGAATTTGCATCATGTCTTTCTGAAGCCCTCTTCATTGAATTGCAAGTGCATTCTGTGTATATTCTGCATCATACTATTCTTGATCTTCTTCACCTACCTGACCACCAATTACTTCACCTATATATCTCCTAGCACTAATAGTAGCAGCAGCGATATCCATTTCAGAATGTGCACAAACGCATGTTGTTGGGTTTTCATGGAACTCTCCCCTGCCTCGCTTTACCTCCATTGGCTCGCCTATGAAACCTATTTGAGACGTTCCAATTTGTGAGGCAAACTCTTGTCATGTCATGTTATTTCGATGAAGGAGTAAATTATTAAGCTTCTTCGCATTTCGGCGGATAGTTGGCCTGTGATCAAAATATCTCTTGAAACACGAAAAGGATTTTAAAAAGTTCACCCTTTCTTGGAGTAGCAGACTAACAAATAAAGTAACATGGTATTTGAGTAAAGAATATGACATTTCTATGAGTATATTTTGACCAAAATCAGTTACCAAAAGAGGCAAATGCTCAAAAAGTTCCACAATAGCCTTTAATAAATGAAATGCAAACTAAACGAAGTTGTTGTCATCCTTATCCAAGGAGCAGCTTGGCTATATTTTTATTCCAGTAAATAAAAGCATAATTAATTTTTTACCTGTCATTATATGTACATTAGTAAAAAAAATACTCTGCATTAATAAGAACTGGGAGCCAAAAATAACAAAAGAAGGAAAAAAAAACTCACCTGAATTGAAAAATACAACAGAGATATAACAAACAAACTGCACCAAAGAGAAACAAATACGGTAAGAAGCAGCAGGACAAACAACATTAGAGGTAATCGAGGGTTTTATTGAATCAAATAGAGAAACAAAGACAGATCAAAGAGGAAGCTAGATAGGAAAAAAACAAAAAATCGACAAGATATAATACCAGAGACTATGTCGGTTTCTGTCTCAGTTGTCACTATTCATTTGTGAGTTTCAAGCCTTTCGCTATTAGAATTTTTCAAACTCAAATTTAAAAAATTAGGTTAAAATCTCAAAATTTCAATGGAAATGTAAAGCGAAAAAAGTTACCTGCATGCAAGGCTTCCCGTACAAACGTAGCAACAACATAGAAAAGAAGAAGCAAATAAGAAATAACCATTGTTGTTGGAAGAAGAAAACAATCAGATATGAAAGAGGAGTGAAGAAAGAAGAAGAACCAAAACAAGCGGGCCCTGATTTCATAGTGAAGCCTAAAATCAGTGGAATTTTGGGGGCGATTATACTATACGTTAGGCTTTCCGTTAGAGCTGGCACTGCAAACATGTAAATTTGGCTTAAACGCTGAAGAAATACCTGCGTAGGTCGTCCGAAACAAGCAGAAATGTTGAGGAAAGCTTGATACCCAGATTTGAACCCTGTAGACAAACAGAAAACAGCAAGCAGCAGATGGATTGACCATTGAAGAGGTGAGAAGTAGAAGGAACAGCTGAGAGACTTAACGAAGGAGGAGAGAAAGTTAAAGCATGAAGAAGTACCTGCGCAGCTGGTCCGAAACAAACCCAGATCTTCAGCAAAGCCTGAGAGAGAGATTTAAATTGTGGCTTGAGAGAGAGATTGAAAGTGTGTAGAGAAAGAGGAAATACTAAGGAGCAGACGTATTCGCCATTGAAGAGATCACAACTAGAAGGAAGAGCTGAGAGAATAGTGCTACTGTAGGAAGGAGGCGAGAAATTAGGGTTAGCAATTTGTCTGATTATAGGAAGAAAGTTGTAGAAAAGGTGTCTTTATTTATTGATGTACAATTAGCACTACCATTAGTACAATCCAAAAATGCAGTGTTGGTCCTTTGTAAAAGGTACAATCAGTACTGCGTTCAGTACAACAAATTAGTGCAGTGTTGGTCCTTTTGAAGTCTCACTTCTACATAAGGGTAATATATATATATAGAGAGAGAGAGAGAGACCATCTTTGACTTTTTTGTGTGTTCATTTTTCATATTTTTAACCCCTCAATAGAAATTGTGGTTACGTCACTACCTCAACTTATGATTGTTAAACTTATAAACATTTTTATTTTAACCAAAATTTTTAAAAAAATATTCTATTCTTAATTTTTTTTTTCTAATTTAATTCTTAAAATACCTTTTGCATAAATAAATTTGAATTTGCTCTTCACACATATTGTTTATTCCTCCTTTTATTTATAAAGATACTTTTAAATTTGTAATTCTTGAGAAAAAAGACATTCGAAAATATATTTGGTCATTTTAACATTGTTATCCAATTATGTGACTGGTTATATATAGGAGCGGCAAACGAGCGGGTCGAGTCGAATATGGGTCGATCAAAAATGAGTTAAATAAAAATGGATAAAATACTCGACTCGACTCATATTTTAAATGGATAAAAATTAGTTACCCAATGGATAATATGGGTATCCATATTTACCCATATTATTATACATATCATGTTAAAAGATTCAAAAGCAAGATCTCTTCACCCCCATATTCCCCACAATAAAAAATACTTAAAACTTTTTAAATTTAAACTGCCCACCTCACCCCACCCCCAACTCCAATGCCTCAAAAACTAATTTTTCTTTCACTACTCCGACGCCTCCCCCCCCCCCACCCCACCCCACACCACCCCCAACTCCAATCCCTCCATCCCCCCACACCCAACGCCTCAAAAATTAAATTAAATTTGTACTACTTCAACCCCCCACCACTACCATTACCCCCCTACCAGCCCATCCCCTCAGCCCCTTCCCCAAAAAAAATTGTTTTTTTTAAAAAAATGAATTTTTTCCATATCCCACCAATCCAAACCCTGACCACCTACACCTTAAAAAAAATATTAATGTCACTATTCTTTCTTTTATAAATGAGTCTATTTTACTCATTTAACTACCCATTTTTAAATGAATAATATGAGTGTGACTCGTTTTTTACCCATTTTAAATGAGTTGGGTAATATGGGTAATTTGAATGGGCACCCATATAAATTACCCATTTTGTCATCCCTAGTTATATATATAAATTCAGTTTCAACACTCATAAGTTGAACTAGATACAAAGTTTGTGCCAATATGAGCCCATGTGTTACTTTTTATATTTCAATTTATATGACATAAATGAAATTTTGAATTGATCAACTTTTTTTATTTGTTTTTAAAATATTCTAAGTTGTTGAGAATGCTAATACTTTTTATGTCATTTCGAATATATAACAAACTAAAAAAAGTAAGACAAATAGATTTCCAAAAAGATGTTTGGTATCAGTTTTCTTAAAAAGTAAGACAAATAAATTCTCCAAACATTACATACACAGTTTGGTATCAGTTTTCTGTATTTTTCTACTATTATAGAAGAGTGAATTTAACTTTGAGGTATCAACATGTGTGCTTTGTCATTTCATGATTAGTTGTTATTTATTTTTTTACTTTTTTTTGGTTTATTCCATAGGCATAATATTAAGAGAAAAATTATCTATGCACAATTATTAATGAATCTATTCCTTCATATTATTTGTTCATATTTTATTTACACACTTTATAAAAAATCATAAACAAAAAGAGTGTTTTTACTAATTTACCTTTTAACTCTTTTAATACTTTTTCGTTTACATTCTACTTATCACATTTGAAATTGAGAAAATAATGATTGACATGACTATTGAAGAGTATTTTTACTAATTTACCTTTTAATTCTTTTTAATACTTTTTCGTTTACTTTTTACTTATCACATTTGAACTTGACATATCCATTAAGAAAATAATGATTGACATGACTATTTTACCACATTAACCCTAATAATTGATGTTAGTATTGTTGGATATTTTGTAATATATAGAATAGTTAAATTAAATAGACACATCTATCCATGAAAGAATATGATTCTTATGAAAGTCATATGATCATGAAAGAACATGACAATTATGAAAAGTCATGTGTTCATGAAAAAACATGACTCTTATGAAAAGTCATCTCTTAAGTTCTATAAATATAAAGACTCTCTTTAAGTAGTCTGAAAAAAATGTGCATGTATAAATAAATGATTTTTTTGTATACCATAGGGATTTGTTTGTATTTTCCAATATGTATACGGGCAATATCTCTTTAAAGAAAGTGATTTTACACGCCTCAAAGACATCTTCTTCGTCACTTATATTTCCTATTATTTTTTCTAACAACTATTAATTCTTGGAAAATAATTTAGGGAATAAGTAATTAATGTTAAGGATAAAACGCTACTAAAATTTGAACCCTTCATTTTATGGAAGATCAAGCATTCATCAACCCATTGACCTAAACTCGAAATTATAGAATTATAACAAATCATATTCAAATCAAATGAATTCTATTTAATAAATATTATTTAAATTAATTGAATTGTAATTATCTTTATTTACATAATGCCCGTGTTTGCACGGGCTTGCCATCCTCTAGTAATTCCAGAAGAGTTGGAATTGCCATATAAAATTGTCAATGCTATAGGGGATTATCTTCCTTCATTATACAGAAAAGCAAAGATAGCTATGTGAGTTCAACAGAACTCATTGTTTTCGATTCGAACTACTTATTCATATGCAGAAATAATACAAAATGCACATATATAACATGATTTGCATATGGTACCTCTACTTCTTTTGCTGCTCCCTTGCAACTGTAATGAATTATTCCCTTATTACATGTTGTTGACTTTCTGTTTAACGCTTCCTCTGAAATTCTAGACAAATATAGAAGTGTCATAGGGTTGTGGGCAAAATGGAGGAACGCCTTTGGAAATACTCGTCCATGTAAAGAACCTACACATTAGTAGATAACAATTAACTACTACTCAAATCCAACAACATTAAATCTTTGATCTTTTTTCCTTTCCATATAAATGACAGTTGTTAATTGACTACGTGTAGAAGAAAAGAAATACTTTTGACACATACTAGAATAGTGTACGCAAACCTTATCTCTAACTCAAAGGTAGATAGATTGTTTCTAATAGAACGAGAGAAAATAGTCCAATAATCATAGGGGTTATATTTCACTATAAATCCTTGATCCTACTATACACCTGGGACTGTGAATTTAGGTCTTAGGCCTAAGACCTAATTTCACATGGTATCAGAGTATGACCCATCTCACCCAATGATGGACCCCTAAAATTCAAAAATTGTCCACGCACCAGATGTTAAGCACTAGGCGTGAGTTGGGGTGTTAAAGAATGACAAAAGTCCCACATTAGTGGTTAATGAGATGGGTGGATTCCTTATAAAGCTTGAACAATCATCATCCCTTTGAGCTAGCTTTTGAGTGTAAGTTAGGCCCAACACCTACTTTCACAAGGACTCCTGCACTGAAGTAGCTGGGTTTGTTACTATGGATGTAATTGAAGAGAATGTTGAAATTGTTTTGGACTACATCATTAAAGAACACAAGGAATTCTGGTTATGGGTTCTCTTAGAGCTTGTTTGGCATTGCTGCTAAAAACTTCTTATTTCTAGAAGTGTTTTTTTAAAATAGCTTTTCTGAAAAGTGCTTCTCAAAAAAAGTAATTTGTGTTTGGCAAATTTATTTGAAAAGTGCTTTTGATAAGCAATTTGTGTTTGGCTATCTTTTTTTAAAAAGTGTTTTTGAGAGGCAAATTACGAAAAAGGGCAAGTATCAGTGTGCTTTTAAGATTATTTTCTACAGAGAAACTATTTTATATTTCTAATACATAAATTTAATTTAATTTTTATTTTAATCAAATTAAAATGTACATATTCAAATTATTAATCAATATTATACATAGATAAATATAACGACCGGGTTTCGTTGTTAGAGAAAAGCCAACGGGGGAAAATTTTGGGCCGAAAAACTTTTTCGTAGTAACTTGAAATTTCCCAACCTAGTCCAGATTTGGACGAAATCGGAGTCATTGAGGTCCAGGGAAATATGGTAGCAATTGGGTGGTCTAATTATGTTTTTGATTACATGAGTAGTTAGATAAGTCGTTAAGGAATCCGTACGACTTTAAGAAATTGAATTCGGGTGAGTAGAACTCCCGAAATTGATCTTAGCGTGAACGGGTAGTTTCTAAGTGTCATTGGTTGAAGGCATGTTATGAAATGGGGGTATGGTAATTATTAAAATAGCTCATTGTTTCGTGCAAGCGGCTTTGGCGGTGATTTCGGTTGCCAGGGGGGCCGTTGTAGCGGGGAGGGGACCACTATGGCAGGCCAGACACAACTTACAGTTGTACATAAACCCCAAAAACATTTTATTCAGCAATTTTTGAATTTTAAAGCTAAGGAACGAACCCAGGATTTTTATTGACAGTTGTCCACCATTCTTGAGGCTAAAGGTAAGATTTTAACTCCCCAAATCCATTTTTCAATATGTAGAACGTAATCGAATGGGTAATTATCGATGGGGGAGGGTTTTGATCTAGAAACTATGGTGGAAAAAGCCCTAATTTGGATACTTGGGATCATAGGTATGATCTAGGGTTGTTAGAATTGTTAGTAATCCGGGTAATTAGTGTTTGTTTATTGATTCTCGTATTATATTGATCATTTGTAGACCAAGAATAAGTGTAACGAATCCGGAAAGGGAAGGATCAAGTTTCTTAGGATTTCAAGCTTGTTTCGAGGTAGGTGATGATTGTGATTCTATGATTGTGTGATGTATGTTTGTCTTTGCTTCATTATGATACATGTATGTATGCGAATGTTGCATTATTGATCACACTTGTTGTAAATGAGGATATATGAATTAACAATGTCATGAATAATCACTTCATTTTATGATTATGAAAATGTACTTTATGATTGTGGATTATTGAATGGATCGGGTGTTGCGTTCCAACACACTAACTTGGATCGATTGCTACATTTTGGCATAATTATGGGATCAGTTGCCATGTTCTGGCGTAATTATTGGATCGGGTACCACGTTCCTGTATACTAACTGTTTGGTTTTGGGTTCCATGAGAGGACCAATGACTTGTCATAATTGTGTATCTTGAGAAATGTGAAATTGTTCGTGGTTCGTAAATGATGATGATATTGTATATGTTCGATAAATGCTTGTGATTATATTGTTGTATTGACTTATATATGTTACAATTAGTGGGATAGCCGCGTGATTCTACCAGTACATTGTGGTTGTGTACTGATATTGCACTTGCTCTTTCTTTGTTGAGTACAGGGCATCTTCAGGAGGCTATTGACAGACCTCGCTTAGAAGATCAGTGATCGTTCGAATTCAAGGGTGAGCCAGTTCTTTCGGGCTTCTATGAGTTCTCTTTATGTCTATGTCCACATTTCGGACTCAGACTTTCTAGTTAGTTATTAGTTCATTAGTTTCGAGTTGTATCCCTTCTTGTTTAGACTTGTTGAACTTTAGATGTTTTGGTACATTGACTTTCAGGTTCTAGGTGTATTTTCCGCATTGTTTAGTTGTTAGATCTTTTGGAAGTTTATGGGAACTTCAGACTTTAGCTATTTAGTAACTTAAATGTTTTAGTATTTTTGGCTTAGTTGTTTGGTTTGGCTTGTAGTAGTGGTTCTCCCACCGGAGGGTTAGTGTGGGTGTCAATCACGATGGTCTGAGTCGTGACAATAAATAAATAAATAAAATATTAATATAATGTTAACATGATGAGTTAAATATAATTTAAAATATCAAGTAAAATAAATTTAAAAACTATTCCACAAATAAAATCAACACATACGGAAAAACTTACCACAAAAATAAATAAAGTTCTTCATACATCACAAATTTTTTCAATGATTTCATTCCTAATTTTACCATGCAATATTTCTATAGTAGTAGACGATCTGCCTTGTATTTCTGAAGGTATCTCTGAAGGCCCCCCATCTTCTTCTTCGATTTCTGTAGTAATGTCTTCATTTGAAAAATAGTTGAAGTCTTCTATCAGTAGTAGAATGTCGTCGTATGATATTATGTATAGTCATAGTACTTGTAACAAGATGAACCTGAGTGTCAAATTTATAAAATATAAATAATAATAATAATAATAATATATAAACATAAATAAAATAAAAAAGTTTATCATATAAAAATAAAAAATAAAATTCTTGAATGAAACTTAACTAAACTTATGAAATATGTTAATTAATTAATAAGAGATATATTGGTAAATATGTAAATATGTAAGGGATATTTTAGTCTCCATAAAAATAATTTTCTGCTTCTGCTTTTTTTAAGAAGCAGAAATTTTTAGCTTCTTCCCAATAGCAGAAAAATTGTTTCTGCTTCTATTTAAAAGCACTTTTGAGGGTTTTCCAAACAATTGATTTTTCAAAAAAAAAATGTATTTTTCTAATTAAAAAAACACTTTTGGCCTCCCAACAGCAATGTCAAACAGGCTCTTAGTCTTGTTTATTTGATTTATACAATGATATTTTGAACTGCAAGACATATGTTTTCCCCTACAGAGCACCCAAAATCTGCTACAAGAAATGGGCTACAATCAGGGTTTATTATCCCCATATCTCAATCAACTCGATCATTACTTTCTTTGAATATTTGTAACATCCCGCCTTAGAAAGAGCTAAATTTAGAAAGAACTAAGTTGGAAAGAGCTAATTTGAGATTTGTTCAAATTAAGTTAATGTTGTGAGTTTTGGGTCAACTTCAAACGACCATAACTTTCGGTACATGATGATTTAGGTGGCCCATAAGATATCAAATGAAAGGTCTTTGAATCCTCTTTCCAACACCACCAAGTTTGCTAAGTTTTGAGTTCGGATGAGGGAGATATGCTTGTTTGAAGTCAACCTACCCAATTAAGGAAATTTACCTGAATTAATGAGGAGAATTTTGGTCTTTTCCTTACCCTATCAGCTTTAAACGTTTTTAGTAATATTTTAGGGGTCAAGACGGATTTGGGTCAGTTTTCACAATCCAAAATACGCTTAGGGTTTTGAGAAGAGTTCAAGTGGAAAAAAGAGGAAAGTTCAAGGTGTTCGTCAAGGTTCTTAAGATTTGTCGAGGAATTTCGCCAAGGGTTAATCCCTAAGAGGTATGTAAGCTCTCACAGTGTTAGGTTCGTTCACCCACATGCCAATCATGTAATTTTAGATCCGTAATTTCCTTCTTGAAGTTGAATGATTTGAGTTCTTGATCAGTTTCTTGAAGTTTTGGTCTTAAATCGTTAATGATGAGTTTGATGAGTTCTTGAGATGAATGTTAGGATTTTGAGGGTTGTTTTGAGTAGATTTCCATGTACTTGTGTTGGGAATTCGAATCTAAGTGAGTTGAGAAGAAACCATTCGATTCTAGGAGAATTAGGGCCAAAAATTGAAGAAGAAAATTCATCGAAATATTCTGGGGAGAGGTTGGGGCGGCGCGCCCCAGATGCTCCAAGGGGCTGGGGCGGCGCCCCAGCAGTGCGCCACATTTGGGTCTCTGAAGTTTATGGGTTGGCGCCCCACGCCAGCAGTGCGCCAAAGTCGTCTGCCCCCACCCTTTTTCCATCGTTTGCTCCGTCTGAGTCCTCTTTAAGCGTACCTACACTCCCTTCTGATTCTAACTACTCTAAAATACATTTAAACATCAAGAGATCCTTCATAACATGAATCATAATCCTTGAATTCATAATTCAAATTCAAGTAGAGTTAAGAGAAAAGTCTTGAGAGTTCTTTCGAGTCATTTTGAGAAGTCTTTTACAATCTTTTAAAACTTGTTTTAAGACTTGAGCACTTGAGTATGAGGATGAGGAGAGTTGAGTTTCATTTTTCAAAATGAATATATAGGGACTAAGTATCCCCAAGAGTAAATGTTTTCACATTTAAAATGAGAGGAAATATCAATTTCCAAATGAGTTCATGAGGAGTTTTTGAGTATAATCTCTTTTAAGAGAACCTTTTGAGTAATAATCTCAAAGCTTGAGGATGAGGAAATTTTTTTAAACATATGAGCTGAGTTATATTTTTGGGAGTAGTATTGAGCACTAATATGGGGACGAGTTCATACAACTCAAAGTCCTCATAAACCATGTAGCCAACGTTGGTAGAAAGGGTCATACTTTTTAGATGATTCCTTATTGCTTTTTAAGCATAGCTTGGTGGATCCACTTAGTTGAGGATGTCTTATACTCTGGCAAGGTATAGGACAGTTCTGGCAGCGTGAACGAGACGTTGTATCATCACATAGCTCATAGTGGTGGTTGTCGGTTAGAGAATCTCCCAAATTGAGTTATTTTGTATCTTTACATACAAACTGAGTTATTATTGTATTTTTAAATACATTGAGTTGTTATCTACTATTTTAAATGCTTTATATAAATTGCATATTTATTGTTGTTTTTATATTGTATTGAGTTGAGTATCCATGAGTTGAGATTGAGTTGAGTTGAGGTGAGGTAAGTATGTGTCACGCCCCGAGCTTACACCCTGGACGTGACCGGCACTCGAGAACCATTGCCGGCCCCAAGTGAACCCTTGGCCTGGTTTAACTATTAGCGGAAGACTTACTCATAAACAAGATGAACTGAAAAGCACAACTTTTCTCAATGTCTTAAAGAAATACTCAGAATATTTTAGAAATAAAACATTCAACTAGCCAATGAGGCAACTCAAGTCTCAACATAAACAACTGAAAAATGGAAAGACTCATGAACTACTATCTATCTATCTATGAAGCATCTAATACTATAAGGGATATCGGGACAAGACTCCCGATCATTGATGAGTCCACGATTTGGACTTATTTAGGGCTTTATTTGGATAGATTTTGTGTCCTTAGATGCTTGTTTTATGCCAAAAACTTAAGTAAAACCCTTGATTTCCAGGTATTTGGATTGAGGAACAAAGCATGGACACTAATTTGCAAAAAGGAACAAAGCAAGCTGAAAGAGCGAAGAAATGAAGGCTTGGTGTTCGCCAAGTCCCTTTGGCGAGTCGCCGAATGGCTATTACCTCGCCTAAAGTTCCATTGTGCCAAGCCTTGAAGGAGAAAATCAATTTGGCAAGAGGAAGAAGCAGTCGGCGTGTCGCCGAGTGGTTCTGTGATGCAGTGTTGGATCGCCCAAAGTTACAGAACTTGAGGATGTTGAAGGCCAAAGCAAAAAGGCAATGGAACTCACCAAAGGGTGGATCGCCGAGTTGATCGGCGAGCCCGACTTATTGCGCCGAATGGCCCTTCGCAGCATATTATTGGAGACTATAAATACATTTTCAAACATTATGTTTAGTATCAAATTTTATTTTGAACATTCATTAGAGTAATTTTTGAGTTTGAACTCTGAGTTTTGAGACAACTTTTCCTTAACTTTGAAGAATTGAAGTTTTCCATTTTTGAGAAATTGGAAGTGGGTCTTCGAGATTCTTCAAATCGGACCTTTGTAAAGACGAAATTAATCTTACCAGTTGATGGAAACACAATTTGGTAACGATTTCTATCTTTTTATGATGTCTAGCTAAAACCCCAATTCTTGGGGTGTGATTATGTGATTATGGGCTGATTTAGCTTATGGGTATTGCTAATTGTTAGTCTAAAAGTTGTTTAGAAGTGATTTCAATATGTAATTGTGGTTAAAATTAAAGGATTGTAGTTGCAAATGCAGTTCTACCTTCGTATTTTTTGCTTGCTCGAGAGAAAGGTTTTAAAACCAAGATTACTGAATTGATGGTCTGTGGGTATTGGGTTGTCATGGGTTCAGCTCGAGAGAGTGAACCCTAAACCTTTTTCCACACATTCAGCTCGAGAGAGTGAATGGACTAAGGCGGTGGTTGTTCTTATTTGCTTGCTTGTTGGTGTTCAAGAGAAACCAACTTGATTCGGGGTAATTCGAGAGAAAGTTTATCCCCACTAAAGTCTAGCTTATTCACTGATTTACAGCTATTTACTAACAGTTGCAATTACCCATTTGTTTATATTAGCCTATAATCGAATCACATCCCAAGAACCCGTCTCAATATTTGTTACTTTGTATTATTTGTTGCTATTGTAGTTGCTAATTAAAACCAAAACCCCCTATTATTTGACATTCGTGTCAACCCCCTGATTTACATTATGTTGTTAATCGTAAATGTCTATTCATATGGTTGATTTGAACATATTCATATTTTTCTATTGTATCTTAAACACGTACCACTCCCTGTGGGATTCGACCCCAACTCATTTAATTGGGTTATATACTAACTAACGATCGTTGACTCTTAGAACTAGATTAAGTGTCTTTGATAGTGTTATTCAATCAATCATCCTAACAACTGAAATAACTGAAAATAAAGAAGGGATCCTCCGGAAGCAAGGAGGCTCACCAAACAACTCTGGAACTCAACTGGATCAACGAAGCGATGGTTGATAATCCTAGTTAATTGTATCTGCATCATAAAACGATGCAGACCAAATGGTGTAACTACATTGAATGTACAAGTATGTGAGGGGAAATCTAAAACATGACATGAGCTTGAACTGGAACTGAAGAAACAACTTACCTCATCTCAACTCAACTAAACCTCAACTCAATTCCATATAAAGCAATAACAATAATGCAATATAAATAAAAGCTTTTAAAATAGTAAATAGCAATTCAATGTATTGGAAAATACAATATAACTCAGTTTGTATGCAAAAATACAAAATAACTCTGTTTGGGAGATTCTGTAACCGACAACCATCACTATGAGTTATGTGATGATACAACGTCTCACCCACACTACCAGAACTGTCCTATACCTTGCCGGGATATAGAACTCCTCAACTAAGTGTATCCACTAGTCTATGCTAAAAATCAATAAGGAATCATCTAAAAAGTATGACCCTTTCTACCCACGTTGGTTACATGGTTTATGGGGGTTATGAGTTGTTAGAACTCTCCCCCATATCGGTTCTCAATACTACTCTCAAAATATAACTTGGCTCATATGTTTTTTAAAAAAAATATTTCCTCTTCCTCAACTTTGAGATTATTACTCAAAAGGTTTCTCTTAAAAGAGATAGTTCTCAAAACTCCTCATGAACTCTTTTGGAAATCGGTGTTTCCTCTTTTATTAAATGTAAAAACATTTCTCTTGGGAATACATATTTCTCATATATAATTTTAAACAAAATGAACTCAACTCTACTCTTCCTCAAACTCAAATGCTCGAGTCTTAAAACAAGCTTAAAAGGTTGTAGAAAGACTTCTTAAAATGACTCGAAGAACTCTCAAGACTTGACTCTTAACTTTACCTTGAATTTGAATTATGAGTTCAAGGTTAAGATTCATGTTATGAATGATTTCTAGATGTTTAGAAGTAGTTTAGAGTAATTAGAATCAAAGGGGAGTAAAGGTACCCTCTGAAAGATCACTCAAACGGGCTAAACGATGGAGAACAGGTGGGGGCAGACGACCCTGGCGTATTGAGTGGCGCAAGATACCAACCTTTATCCTACATACCAGTAGTTGGGGCGCAATGGCTTGCGCAGGGCACCAGGCCCCAAACTACAGAAGCCCTTTTCTGGCGCACGCGCAGGGCGCCAGCCTCTTCCCAGATTTTTCTGACAAATTTTCTTTCTCATTGTTTTACCCTAATTCGCCTAGAATCAAATGGTTTCTTCCCCAATCACTTAGATTTGAATACCCAACATAAGTACACGGTAATCTACTCAAAACAACCCTCAAATCACTAACTTTTATCTCAAGAACTCATCAAAATCCCAACAATCAAGATTACGAAAGGAATTTCAAGAAAACTTATCAAGAACTCAAATCCTTCAGCTTTGAGAACGAAATTGCATAAAAATAACATGATTAGCGTGTGGATGAACGAACCCAACACTATGAGAACTCACA
This sequence comes from Solanum okadae, assembly GCA_036553675.1. NCBI lineage: Eukaryota > Viridiplantae > Streptophyta > Magnoliopsida > Solanales > Solanaceae > Solanum > Solanum okadae. Next base: position 44,026,448 of record CM071689.1, on the reverse strand, counting down.
TACCTCTTAGGGATCAAACCCTTGACGAAACAACCTTCGATCCGCAAGAAAATTTGATGATCGCCTTGAATCTTCCCTCCCTTCTCCTCTTTTCTTTTCTTGAACTTTTTTCTAAAACCCTAGCGTAAATTAGGATTGTAAAAACTGAACCTAATCAGTTTAGACCCCTAAATATTACCATAATTAGTTTTAAGCTGATGGGGTAAGGAAAAGACCAAAATACCCCTCATATTTTCGGGTAACTTTCCTTAACTGAAAAGTCTGACTTCAAACGGGCATATATCCCTCATACGAGCTCGAACTTTGGCAAACTCGGTGGCGTTGGAAAGGGAATTCCAAGACCTTTCATTTGATATCTTGTGGGCCACCTAACGCATCTTGTACTGAAAGTTATAGTCGTTTGAAGTTGACCCAAAATTCACAACTTAAGCATAACTTATAAAATTTCAAATTTTGCTCTTTCCAAACTAGTTCTTCTTATATTTAGCTCTTTCAAATACCGAGGTGTTACGGTATATTTCCTTCCAAGTTCAAGCTTTTATGTTATGTTCAGTGTTCCCCATACATGCTCATACATTCAATGCATTGATGTCATTTGGCTTCCATCGTTTCATGATGCAAATACCGGAGATCAAGGTCATCAACAGGCGCTTCGTTGATACTATAGCAGTTCGAGTTAGCTTTGGTGAGCCTCCTTGCTTCGTAGGATCCCTCATTTACTTTCATTTATTTCAATTTTGTTAGGATGATCGGGGGTCTTGTCCCGACATCCCTCATAGTATTAGAGGCTTCATAGACAGTAGCAGTTGAGAAGTCCGTTTCATTTTCTATTGTTAATGTTCTAGACTTGAGTTGCCCTTGTGGCCAATTTGGATATTTTGAAATGTTCTAAGTTAAGTATTTGAGACATTTGAGTTAAAACTTTATATTTGAGTTTAACTATGTTGAGTAAGTCTTCCGCTGAGAGTTGAGCCAGGCCAAGGGTTCACTAGGGGCCAGCAATGGTTCTCGAGTGCCAGTCACGTCTAGGGTGTAGGCTCGGGGTGTGACAAACTTGGTATCAGAGCATAGAGTTCAAGAGTCCTAGGGTGTCTGTGAAGTCGTGTCTATAGAGTATTAGTTATCGGTATGAAGCACACCACATCTATAATTAGAAGGCTGCAACATTTAGGAACTATCTCACTTCTGTCATACTCTTTTCGTGCGATAGAGTTTAACTCTATAAAGTTTCTTTCTAATTCATACTTGCACGTATCTTTCAGATCATGCCTCCACAAAGAGCTCACTGAGATCATCCTGCTAGGAGGAATGTTGATCCCCATAGGTCTCGAGTCGGGATCGAGCCTCAAATCGAGTGTCGGAGTCATGTCCTAAATTGTTCATTAAGTGTCAGCTTCGAATCCCAATTTGGAAGTTAGATACTGATCCTGGGTCCTGAGTCAGGTCTCAAGGATAGATTCCAAATTAAAAAATATTTTTCATTCACCAACTTAACTTAGAAAATATTTTCAAGTAAGTATTTTTCACTTATTAATTAAAGATAAGAAAATAATTTAAAAACCAACTTATTTTTTAAGAAAATATTTTTCTCCGTACCGATATATTACATCATTAAATCACACTTGACCAACCAAAATAGAACGGCCATGAATATTTTACTCAAAGAAGACTTATCATCATGCATGTGACAACAGGTGGCACTAATTAGTTGATTTATTGCATCAACCAGGCACATGGCAACAACTCAAAGGATCTCTAAATTATCCACTCTTTTTTAATTTCTTCTGATGGTAAGTATCTGCTTGTTTGCAATCCACGTGGTTTAAATTATGTTTGTTTACGTGCACACCTCCGTGCCATTTGTTGTCTAATGGACTATAATTTTTTTTCATATTTATTTTTAGATATTTTTAAAATTCTTTTACAACGACAATACTTCATTTATCCCTAATTACTTGTCCATATTTCATTTTTTAGTTGTTCCTAATTACTTGTCCATTTTGACAAATCAAGAAAGGATAATTTTTTTACCTATTTATTATACCCTCAATTAAACTTTGAAAAATATAGAACATCTTGAAAATCCTAAGTTTTTAATTCATCCACTTCATAATTAATAGGGGTAAAATGGTAAACTCACTATGTCAATTATTATTTTCTTAATAGGTGTGTCAATTCAAAGGTGGGCAAGTAATTAGAGACAGAGGGAGTACTATTTTTAGAGCCTTTTTTATATTGCTATTGGGAGCTCAGAAACACGTATGAGAAAAAACATATTTTTTTTGAAAAATAGGTGTTTGGCAAACCTATATGTTAGATTTCATACTTAGCTTGTAAGCTCAAGCTACATTAATGGCGTTTTTTTTTTTTTTTTTTTTTTTTTTTTCCTTTGTGGCATGAAGACTATGTGACAACTAAAGGCAAGGAGAGTTCATTATATCCCATTTCAAATTATATGACATATCACAGGTTATCAACTAAGTGCAGAAAGATATTGGCCAGTTTTTCAACAACAACAGAACCAACTAACTTTCAGGAGGCTTCCAAGGATGAAGGATGGGTGTCAGCAATGAAGCAGGAGATTAAAGCCTTGGAAGATAACAATACTTGGGAAATAGTTGATTTACCAAGAGGAAAAAATGCTATTGGATCAAAGTGGGTATACAAGATAAAGTATCAAGCTAATGGGGAGATAGAAAGACTTAAGGCAAGGCTAGTAGCAAAAGGATATAGTCAAAAGGAAGGAATTGATTATCATGAAACTTTTTCACCTGTGACCAAGATGGTCACAGTTAGATCAGTGATTGCACTGGCAGCATCAAAAGGCTGGAATTTGTTTCAAATGGATGTATACAATGCATTCTTGCAAGGGGATTTGAATGAAGAAGTGTATATGGAACTTCCTCAAGGTTTCAAAAGGCAGGGGGGAACCAAAGTTTGCAAACTGAATAAGTCATTATATGGCTTAAAACAAGCATCAAGACAATGGAATATCAAGTTATCAGAAGCATTAGTGGATGCAGGGTACTGTCAAAGCAAGTATGATTACTCAATGTTCACTAAAAAGAGGCAAGATGAAATTGTGATAGTATTAGTGTATGTGGATGATTTACTGATCACAGGAAGCAATGAAGCTCTCATACAAGAAACAAAAGAAGCTCTGCACAAAAGGTTCAAGGTCAAAGACTTAGGAGAGCTGCGATTTTTTCTGGGAATAGAGGTGTTGAGATCCAGTAAAGGGATACTCTTGAATCAAAGAAAATATGTATTGGAGATGATATCTGAGTTGGGGCTAGGAGGTACAAAACCAGTGAGTACTCCTATGGATATAAATCAGAAATTCACTTCAGTAAACTATGACAATTGCACTGGGAATAACACTGATGAGTTGTTAGAAAATGTAACTGGATATCAAAGGTTAATTGGTAGGTTATTATATTTGACAATAACCAGGCCTGACATAAGTTTTGTGGTGCAGACTCTTAGTCAGTTTATGCAGGCACCTAAGAAATCACACTGGGATGCAGCAATCAGAGTTGTGAAATATTTGAAGCAACAACCAGGTTTAGGAATCATGATGAGCAGTGATGGAGTTGATTCTTTAAGCTATTTTTGTGATGCTGACTGGGCTGCATGCCCTAACACCAGAAGATCTGTGACAGGGTTCTTGATTAAGTTTGGGAAGTCATTAGTATCATGGAAATCAAAGAAACAACATACAGTGTCCAGGAGCTCTGCAGAAGCAGAGTACAGAAGCTTAGCTGCTGCAACATCTGAGATTGTTTGGCTGCTGGGATTGTTTAATGAGTTGGGAGTTGAAGTGAAGAAACCTGTGGATGTATATTGTGATAGCAAGGCTGCCATTCAGATTGCAGCAAATCCAATTTTTCATGAACGCACCAAACATATAGAGATAGATTGTCATTTTGTTAGGGATAAAATCAAGGAAGGCAAAGTGCAGACTCAACATGTTGGAACAAGAGATCAACAAGCAGACTTACTCACAAAAGGCCTTGGAAGAAATCAACATGTGTATTTGTTAAACAAGCTGGGAGTGCTTGATCTATTACACCCTCCAGCTTGAGGGGGCGTATTGAAGCTAGTTAGTTAAGCTGACACTTATATGTTAATTAGTTGTTAGCTGTAGTTAGTGGAAGTAGAAAGTCGGTTAGACTAGTAACTAACTATAATGCTAAAGAGTCCAGCTGTGATGATCAGTTAATCACACTATAAATACTTGTATGTGCCTTCATAGTTAAAAGTTCAGAATGAAATAAATTTCTCTCTTCTATCTTCTCTCAAAATGCTTCAGCCATTAATGTAGCTTGAGCTTACAAGCTAAGTATGAAATCTAACACTGTAAAACTGGTTTTAAATAAAAGAAGAAGCAGTTTTTCTGCTGTTGGGAAGAAGCTAAAAATTTCTGCTTTTTTTTTTTTTAGAAAATTATTTTTTTTCAAGACTAATATATATATCTTATTAGTTTAATTAACATATCTCATATTTTTGGTTAAGTTCCATTTAATAATTATATTTTTTATTTTTATATGATAAATTTAATATTTTATTTTACGTTTACATATTATTATTTTACATAATTAGAAAACAAGAAAAAGGTAACAATAACATTTTTGTAAGATTAGAAAAAAAGAAGAAAAAATAACAATTACATATTTCAACCTTTCAAAAAATGTATAAGATTGGTTGAAAATTTGAATATGAACAATTTAATTTAATAAAAATAAAAAATTAATTTAATTTATTCTAATAGATGTTTAAATTAGTTTTTCTCTATAAAATAATCTTAATTAAAAGTACAGTAATACTTGCACTTAATCATAATTTAACTCTCAAAAGTATTTTTTTTTAAAAGATTAGTCAAACACGATTTGCTTATAAAAAGCACTTTTCAAATGAATTAGCCAAACACAAATTGTTCTTTTTTTCAAAAGCATTTTTCTAAAAAGCAATTTTAAAAAAGTATTTCAAAAAATAAGCAGTTTTTAGCAGCAATGTGAAACAGGCTCTTAGTCTTCGCTGTGTAATATAGGTTATTTTTTCTATTTTAATTTGTGTGACGTCAACTGAACTTAGAGTCAACTAAATATAATAAAATATTTTAATTTATTAATTATTATAATTTTTAATATTTTAAATAAATTTTCACGTAATATATTTTATACACTAATTTATGTGGCATATATGTAATTTTTAGAATTAATTGAATTTTTCTGTTTTTTTATATATTTTAAATTATTGATTATTATTATTTATAATAATTTATTTATAATTTTTTAAATATATATCATATTAAAAAAATAACCAAAAAAATTAAAATAAAGAGTTTCTCAAAAAATACCATCATCTAGATATAAGACCCAAAAAAAAAAGATACAAGACCCAACGACAAATGGCTACCTGTTTTTGACTGCTTATGAACAGTAGTAATAACTTAAAGATAAATATATAACAATTTGATAATTATTTTAATTCACCTTCACTTACTTACAATAAATATGTTTTAATTTCATTTGATGTCTAACTTCAACTCACATGTGCTTTAATGACTTTTGTCCTATAAACATTTTCTAATCTTTATAAATCATCTTTTGGTTAATCCTAAAGTTGGGATAGATTCATAAGAGATCTGATTAAATTTTACTTATGATATCGATCAAAATGAAACATCAAAAGAATTGATTGCAGAGTCATACGAGGTAAGAAATTTTTAAGTGTTGTTTTTAGAAAAGGAATTGAACCACTTATTTTGATCAGGAAGAATATGTCATTCAACAGAGAGATTCTAAAATTGCAGAGATGATAGTGAATTTTTAATGTACATTTAAAATGAATGATAATTAATAGGTCATACTAGTCTTTTAAGATGTCAACTAGCAATATCTCTGTGTGAAATATGTTTTGCTATTATATTTTATTGTTTAAAGATGTAAATTATTAGTCTTAGAATTATATAATAATAGACTGTGTAATTATTTAAAAAGAAAAGGGTATAGTATACCCATTTATTTTGCAATTTGAAGTTGATATATAAATTGATAAAAAATATGATTCATATATAGTCTTATTATTACATGAATGATCCATATTTACCCTTTACATAAACGAAAGTGAAAAAAAAAATTAAATTTACTTTTTTCATTATTTTTTTAAAAAAGAATTGTGTAGGGTATAGAATTTTTTTTATTACTTTGATTCAACAAATAATTTGAATTTATTATTTTTATTGACAAATTTATTTTAACTCATTTTCTTGTAATTATTTTTTATAAATACCTCAATTAATTTTTACATATACAAAAATAAATTATAATACAACACAAAAAAAAAATTAATTCTTAAATTTTGTTACTTTTATTAAATAAATAATATATGAGTCACTTTTATAACGATAGAAATATATGATTGATTTTTTCACTTTCGTTAGATAAAAAGTGTGTATATATGAGTCATTGTATAACAATAGGGGTATATATAAGGTACTTTCATAATGAGTGGTATATAGTTCTAAATGACAAAATTGAGGGGTATATCAAACCATTTTTTCTTTTTTTATATTAATGTCACGGTGGTCTTGTCCGGTCAATATAATGATGGTATTTTTATTACATTTGATAAAGATTAACGACTTAGGAGAATATAAATGGTAAATTAAAAATTGATTTGATTATTAGCGAGAATAATCGTTATATGATATATAAATGGTTTAAAAAGTAATTATATGAATTATAAATTTTATCTACATATGAAATTAATAGCTAATAGATATGTATAAATTAAATGTGTTTTTTCTTGACAAAATATGAATTTGTGGATCAATTTTTAAATGTGAAAAATCTCAATTCATAATTTGAAATATCCAAATCATGACTTTTAAAGAATCTAAAATCTCATAATTTCAAATTATAAAATGAAATTAATATAAAATTACATGTCCAAATAATACTAATTTTATATCATAAAATAAAATCGCATACCCAAACACTTACTTAGTAAACACAAATCTTTATTCAACAACGAAATTAATAAGAAAAAGTGATGGAAAAGTCGCAATTGCAGAACACTTTTGTTGACTTATATGATGAGGGAGCAATGAATAACAAAGACTCAAATCACAATAACATCCAAAAGGATAAGAGAAGAAAAAAGAATCAAGTAATGCTTGGGTTGAATAATTCTTTAAGAAAATAATGATACGTGGGAGGTGTCAAGATGAGTCCAAATATAAGCAATCTATCTAATTCATCTAAAAATTTGTGGATAGGACTAAAGATAATTTGAATTAGATTTAATCTCAAGTGTATTCAAACATTAATTCATTTCTAAAGAATCTTCAATTGAGCTCAATTTAATCTTCAATTTTAACCCATTATAAATTCTTTATTTGTATTAGTGTAATGTATGTTCTCATATAAAAGGTATGAATTTCTCTTTATTTTATATTTTCTAAGATTTATCTATCCATTTGTAACTTATTTTTGTTATTTTCTTGAGTTGAAATTTAAATTGCGATTATAAAAATTAAATTATAATATGTTATAATTATTGAAATTAAGCAGTCATGACACAATTCAATTTTTAATCCATTTGAATTCAATTTATTTGAACCCAAAGTAAATTTATATTAATTATAATCTTTATTCATTTTAATATCTCTAATTTCAACTCAACCACCCATTTAACGACTGAGTACAAATGAGAGAAACACAACAAAATTAAAAGCAAAATTTGAGGTGAACAACACACCAAAAACGAGGATTCGAAGAAGTTCACAAAAGTGGTCATCAACACACAAACCCCTCCCCCATCCACCCACCCACCGATGTACTATCATTTTTCTTTTACATGATTATTACTGGTGTGAAATCACAATCTTGACATTTTTGCCAAAAGTGATGAACTAGATTGGTAAATCAATAAAAGTTCTTTTAAATAGAAGTAGAAATAAAAAAAAATTTATCGGAAAGAAGTTAAAAGTTTTTGCTTTTTAAAAAAAGCAGCGAAATCAAAAAGTTATTTGTCTCAAGACTAAAATATTCTTTTCATATATACATATTTATCAATATATTTCTTATTAATTAATTAACATATTTCATAAGCTTGGTTAAATTTCATTTAAGAATTTTATTTTCTATTTTTATATAATAAATTTTATAATTTATTTTATAGTTATATATTATTTTACGTATTAGTTTGTAGAATTAGAAAAAAGTAACAACAATATTTTTACAAAACTAGAAAAAGGAAAAAAAATAACAATTAAAGATTCTAGCCTCCTAAAAAGATATAATATTGATTGAAAATTTAAACTTGTAAATTTTAATTTTTAAAAATAAAATTTAATTAATTTTTTTGATAGATTTTACAAACTCAAACATATATGATATAAATTAATTTGATACTCTAACTTGAAAAATAAAATAACAAGATATTATAATATATAGATTTTAATGTTGAAATTTGAAAAGTTGAAGTTTTGAAAATTATGATTTTTATAATTTAAAATAATATTTGAACATGCATTTTAGTTGGAACAAATTTGAAATTTGGTAAGTATGTGTTGAAAAAATTTGAAGTTCAATTTTTTTCAAAATAATATTTTTAAAATCTAGGGTCAAATACTACATACTAGTAAAGTATTTTTTTTTCAAAAACAAAAATAGAAATGGAGAGAATATTATCCTTATATTTGACAAGGCATAATCGAAACCGTACTCTATCCATTATCCAAATATCTGTTCCGTTTTTTTTCTGGTCCGGATCTATTTCAAAACGAATCAATTTGAACCGTTGGATTATGATAAAGCAAATTGTACCTTCTAAAAAGATTATAATATTCCCAAATTTGATCCACCTGTCGCTTTGTCTCTCGCCTTTTGCCCTTTTACGTCAATCTTGAAATCTCCATTAACAAGATAAACTAAGAACCGAAGAAAGAAAAGGAGAATAACCCTCTTTCAGATTTCCAGTTTCTTCATCAGGGTCGATTGCAAATTTTGTGTCTCTTTTGGTTTGTTTTTTTATTTTATTTTATGTTGAGGTGTTTTTTTGAGAATTTGAGATCATTTCAAAAGGAAAGCCATGACGAAATTGATGAGCAAAGGTTTTATGTTTCCTTCGTCTTCTGATTGTGGTGAAATTTATCATCATCGTCCTCTTAATCTACCAGGGATCTGTTCTTTTCCCAATAAATCGGTCAATCTTTCTTGTCTTCCTTCGTTGAACCTTTCATCTTCTTGTTTGCCAAGAACCGATTTTTATGGTCGTAGATTGGTTATAAACGAAGGCGTATCCAAGTTCAACCGAAGAAATTCCCAAGTTGTTGATATCACTGCTCAGGTTTGTTTCTTTTTTGTTTTTGAGGGTTTGTGGTTGAAGATCTTGAATATGAGTAGTTTTGGATCATATTTGTTTTCATGATTTTGGGGTCAAATCAAACTTTGTTGAATATTGTTCATTTGCCTGATATTGGTTTAGGTCATTTTTGCTGTATGATGATATGTTTTCCTAAATGGATGCCTTTGTTCAATTTTCTCAACTTGTTTTTGGTGTGCTTACAGATGAGTATTGGAGTCAGGAAAGCACAGAAATGGTGGGAGAAAGGGGTTCAACCTAACATGAAAGAGGTGAACAGTGCACAAGAACTTGTTGACTCTCTTTTGAGTGCAGGGGATAAATTAGTTGTTGTTGATTTCTTTTCCCCTGGCTGTGGAGGCTGTAAAGCTCTTCACCCCAAGGTAAAAAAAACTCCTTTTCTTTGTCTAAGAATGTTTTTCTTAGCAAATTCTAACTTGTTGTATGTGTGTGGTTATCTAGAATGTCAATATAAGATCTGTAAACTGTATTTCTATTAGTTTTGAACTGACTTTGTCGAATTGGTAAATACAGTTGTGTCAGCTGGCAGAGATGAATCCAGATGTGCAGTTTTTACAGGTGAACTATGAGGAACACAAGTCGATGTGTTACTCTCTTAATGTGCATGTTCTCCCATTTTTCCGTTTCTATAGAGGAGCTGAAGGCCGTGTTTGCAGCTTTAGCTGTACCAATGCCACGGTTAGTTCTTTATGCACCTATTACCTGCTTTTGCTTTAGCTCTGCCATAGCAATTTATCGTGTTTTTGGATAAGAATGTTTGATGATGGATTCCATTAGCTGGCAATGCTTTCTTCGAATTCAGTGAAAGTCATTGGATCTCGCTTTTCTTGTCTAGGTCTGTCCTTAAGTTTTATCCACTATCACACTTTCATTTGATAGATCTTCTCCTTGATTTCTTCAAGATACTAGTCTAGAATCTTGATCTTCTTAGAAATGTGAAGCAGTGATTTGCAATATACTGAGCTAGATTCTCTATGAATGTTATAACATCAATGCTATTATTGGCTTTGCACTTATTTTGTTGTATTTGTTATCTTTGTTTGAAACTGTAGTCTAATATCAGTGTGCATACTATGGAACAGATCAAAAAATTCAAAGATGCATTGGCGAAGTATGGTACAGATCGTTGCACCCTTGGGCCACCAAAAGGGCTTGAGGAGAAAGAGCTACTTGCATTGGCAGCTAACAAGGATCTCTCCTTTAATTACACTCCAGAAACAGAAGAAGAACCCATCCTTGTTACCTCACAAAAGGAAGTTCAGGATAGAACCCCTCCAAATCCAAATATAGAGTCCCCTCTACCACTCCCTCTTCCTCTCCCCATTACGTCAACTAGCTCACAGACGGCCAAACGGGATATAGAGAAAGAAGCATATGCTACTTCTGGTAGATGATTTTAAAATTTGTGGTAAATGATGTTGAAGAGGCTATATATGTACAGCTATATATAATTATGCTTTGTTGTGTTATAAGACGATTGCAGTCTGGAGGAACTTAAATATTAGTATAGGGAATGTGAAATATTTACTGGCTACTGCTGGGTATAATCTGGTCTTGTACATAGTTAATGTGGAAGCTCTGGTATATATGTGAAAGCCTGAGCGATAGCGAGAGTCCACTCTTCCCTTTTACTTGGCTTCTCCTTTTTTAATTGGAGCAAGTCGAAATGGTTCTCTGATATTAGTAAGATGTTTGTACTGGTTTTTGATCTCTTTGTTATTGAGTAATGATAATATGATTGTCTTTTTTATTCTCCTGTTTCTGACCGTGTTTAGCTTCAATACAATTTCATGGCTCTAATGACATTGTTTTTCATTCCATGTAAGTCTATACAAAAGACTGTTAAAGAATCTAAAGTCACAAATCGTATAGTTTTGGAGGGGGATGAAGAAGATGTAGCACATGTTATAACTTAGGTATCTAAATAAGCAGACATATCTCCCAAATCAAGTAGGAAAACATCAGGGAAAGGCAAGAAGAATGGTAACTGTTAAGTGATGTGAAGCTTCATCAATGGAGAACTATACAAGAGTTCCCATGGAGAAAAGAGGAGAGCTCTAGAGAGAAAGAGATGATATTATTTCGACTCAAAATGAACTGTATAGCTTTACATCATTTATACACAACTTTCTTTTTAACTAACTTGCTTAATAACTAAGGGGCCGTTTGGTTATTGGTTCGAGTTATGCATGTATTAGTTATGCAGGGTTTAGTTATGTAAGATTTAGTTATGTAAGTATTAGTTATGCATGTATTAGTTAAATAGGTACTCCCTCCGTCCCTATTTACTTGTCCATATTTCCTTTTTTGGTTGTCCCTATTTAGTTGTCCATTTTGACAAATCAAGAAAGGACAACAAATTTTTTCCTATTATACCCTTATTTACACTTCTTGAAAATTGTAAAAGTATATGTTGTTTCCCTCCAATTTATTTCATTTGAATTCAAAGAAGTGGTTGTAATTTTGAAGTGACAAGTTGTCATAAGGGTAAAATTGTAACTTCACTGTGCTAATCATTGTTGCCTTAATCTGTGTGCCATTTCTAAAGTGGACAACTAAAAAGGGACGGAGGGAGTATTAGTTATGTGGTATTATTTAGTTATGCAGAGATTACCATGCATGAATTATTAGCTATTGAATATTGAATTTGTTGTAAATTAATATATTATTATTTACAACAAATGAGCAAGCAAATAATATAAATTCTCCCTATTTTTGAATAAAAGTAAAGAAAAAAGAATTCTCCATTTTTACTTAAGTGAGAATTATGTTTATTTTTTTGCTATTTTATTTTATTTTATTTATTTTTCAACTCAAACGAGCACTTTAAATTATTTTCTTGATTTATCGAAACCACAAATAAATTCTTACGAAAATAATGTAAAAGACAACAACTCTTACTCCTCCAGTTTCCATTGAAGCACCACCGCCACCTTCTCTTGAAGAGCAATCACTGTAGTAATCACCTATTCAATATATTTTGGAACTTACTTAAAAAAATAAAATATCCAATATTGCTATGCTAATAATCTATATAGTTAGGTAATGTTCTCAATAAATAGACATAAAAATAAATCAATAGGGGTAAATGTGTAATTTATTATTTTAATACATGTATAATAATACTCACATAACTTATTTCACTTTCTACCCCGCATAATTTATACATAAATTTCCTCATAAGTTAGGTTGGTATTAATTATGTAGGACTACAAAAAAGCACAATCAAACACCGAATAAAATTAATGCATGAATAACTTTTATACCATGTTTAGAATCCTACCAATCAAACATGGTATAAGTTAGGTTGACTTTTCTACCTAAGACAACTTCTACCAAACATAGTAAAACTAATACAATTTTTTATACAGGAATAAAATGTAAGTTATACGGTAACCAAACGGCCCCTAACTTTATTTAATAAACTAACTGCTTAGCTGTAGCCAGCTGGCATTCTTAACAACTAATATATATATATATTAGTATGAAAAGATTGAATACTCCAAAGCTTGGATAATAGGAATGCATGTTGTGCTCGACCAAGTCCCTTTGTCAGTATGTCTGCTAATTGTAAATCATTACTTGCGTGTTCGGTTTGAATTACCCCTTCTTCTATCTTTTTCTTGACGAAATGACAATCTATTTCTATGTTATAAATTGGGTTAGCCACTTTTGTATTGTTATTTTGCAGTCACTATTCATCTTCACAGGCAGCTTCAATTCCCAATTCAATTATGTGAACAACCCCACTAACCACACCATTTCTGCAGTTGCACTAGCCATACTTTTAGACTCTGCAGAGCTTCTGAAAATTGTGTTATGCTTCTTGGCTTTCCAAGATATCAATGAATTTCCTATCTTTACTACAAAATCAGTAACAAATTTTTTTTTGTCATAGGACAAGTAGCCCGATTTGTATCACAATGCACAATTAGTTATTTCGATACTTCAAATGATAAAAGAATCCCTAAACTAGGAGCACTTTTAAGGTATCTCACCACCCTTAATATTGCCTCCGTGTGGGATTTCTCGGGCATGTGCATGAACTGATTGAGGATATGTACTGCATAGGTTATGCATAAGCTATGCCAGGCCTTGTCATGGTAATATAGCAACTTCCTCACTAGCTTTTTATAGCTTGTTGGATCTTGTAGTGGACCATCTGTACCGCTTCTTTACCTATGTGTATCCGTCATATATATAACACATTGGTGAGCCTTGAATTAGCTTCAAGAGGTGCGCTGACAAGTTTGGGTCATGCAAAACCAAGATAAGAGATTAAATCCAAAGTAAATTTCCTTTGATATACTGAGATACCCTTCTTATTTCTAGCAATTTCAAGACTAAAAGGAAATACTTCAATTCCACAGGTCCTTGATCTTGAAATGTATCTGAAGAAGGTGTTTGGATCCAATAATTAAGAGATCATCTACATAAACAAGGATGATCACAATGTGGCCACTAGAATTCTTGGTGAACAAGGAGTAGTCATGATGACTTTGGACAAAGCCAAAACTTAAGAGTTCCTTTGAAAATTTCAAATTTCACTGTTTGGATGCCTATTTAAGGCCATATAGGAATTTATGAAGTTTGCAAACCTTGGAGGGCTCCCCTTCTCTTGAAAAGCCAGGAGGTCCATCGGATGGACTTCCTAATTCAGCATGGCAATAATAGCAAGAATTGATCTAATTGTAATCATTTTTACAACTGGTGAAATAATCTCCTGATAATCCAACCCTTCCTGTTGTGTATATCTAGCCTAGCCTTGTACCTTTCCACTTTCCTTTCTACATTATACTTCACCTTAAAGACCCACTTACAATCAATAGCCTTTTTATTAGTAGGCATATCAACCAAACACCAAGTTTGTTTGTAATGACCCTCCTGGTCATTTCTGTGTTTTTCCTTCTGTGTGTCGTTTAGAGCATTCCTGTAGCGACCCCAAGTCATTTATGACTTGCTGGGACTGACAGTTCGGTCACCTGGTCGTTCGTTTGGTCTTGGTGCGAGTTTTGTGCTTTGGAGCTTATGAACCTTGAACGATCATTTTCGATCAAAAGTTCAAGAAGATGACATCGGAATCCAATTCTGACGATTCCATCAGCTCCCGAAGGGTCATTTTAGGGTAGTAGCATGGTCGACATGACTCCCGAGGTTTTCAGTGTGAGTCGGTGCGATTAGGCGTTTTAACTTTAAGTTTATGCCTAAGTTTGACTTTGGTCAACATTCTGAGTAAACGCGCTCAGATGAGAATTTCGTCAGAGCGGTTAGCTCCGTAATGTCGAGTTTGGTCTAGATTGACCCTTCTTTTGTGTCCCGAGGTTTTCGATATCTTTCCAAGCCCTTTTGTGGGTATTGACTTAAAATGGCTTTTGGAAGTGGGACCCACTTTTTATCGAGATGACCTTTGATGGAAATTTTGACTGCGCCGTTGAGTCCAAAATGTTGAATTTGGTATGGTTGCATATCTCGTTTGCGTGCATGGGGTTCCGAACGAGATCGGAGCACCCCGTCGGAGTTTTTAGTTGTTGGAAAAATTGCAGAAAATCTGCTATATAATGCAGATTTTCAGCAACATTTCCCAAAACTTAAATCCTCATAACTCCCTCATCTCTCATCCGATTTAGGCAATTCAAAGTGCGGGAGCTTCGTATTTTCGGTGGCTTCACTATAGAGTGTTTGGAAGTTGTTGGGTGCACGTAGTTCGAGGTAATTTCGCGATTAACCTGACTGTTGTATCCCTTTTCCGAGCCCTTGTTTTTGGCATTCTTGTTTTGGTCATATCTCACTCATTTTAGCTCGGTTTTGGGTGATTCAAAGTCCCACGTATTGAGAATTGTCGTGGCTTCATCGTAGAGTGTTCAAGGAGTGCTGGGCACCTTTTCAATTCTCATTAATTCCGAGTTTAGACTGCTGTTGTTTTCTTTTAAGTTGATTATCGTGTGGTTTTCTTGCTTGTTGGTTGTTGTTGTGTTTTGGACCTTGAATTGTGTTCCATTTTGGAACACAAGTTCGGAGTACTGTTTAGGATCTCTTGACTGAGTCAAATTCGAACAGATCGGTGCGGGTCCCACGATTCCCGTTTTGACTCCAAAATTTGACCCGTCTCCGTTTGTTGTAATTTTGGTGTCTAAACGACCGTAGTAACGTTGTGTCTCTATTTTTGCTAGCGGGGCAGCGTTTCGAGGTCGTTCGGATAGGGAAAGCTCCAGTAAAGTGATTTGGAGAGCGCGCGATCGGCCTTAAGATAGGCTACGGCTTCCTTTCTCTTAATTGTGTAAAAGCATGTTGATTGGAGTGAATTGGGGGTAGGTACCAATTTCCTACCTTACTTTGATTAGATACCTCATGTTAGGATCGATTGGCCACATTTCGGGTATAGTATCATGTTAACCGGTTTAGTAAAGTTGCATTCTTATGTGCTAAATGCTATTGTATGCTATGTATTGTATGTCTTGTTCATCCTTAACCGTAAACATAATGTCCTTAGTCTAGGTTAGGCTAGCATTGCCTTAGACTTATGACCCGTGTGGACTGGATAGCCTTGACTTTCTGCCGACGTCGTTCGGATGACTTAGCTCCTTGTAGACTGGAGTAGCAGACTTGAGTCTAATAGTTTGAGCCTTAGATTAGGCGTTATCGCTGCTTGCTGCACTTCTGTATCTTCTCCCTCTAGTTCTGACGCGTTCTCGAAGGTTTGGTGCATCACTAGAGGCGTGAGATTGAGATAGTATAGGCATGGAGCCTTTTCTGTGATTTCTTAGAGTGGACAGCGTTTCACGGTGGTTGTTGTTGGATTGGATCCTATTGGAGATACCATCACCCCCGGGGTCGTTCTTTCTAGCTGAGTTGGGAACGTATCGCTGGCTGGGTAGACTTGGTGATATCGGCGATCGCCCCCGGGCCTCTCGGTCTAGCTGGGCTGGGAGTGTGCTGCTAGCTGGGTGCCCCCGGGTCGCTCTTTCTAGCTGGGCTGGGAGCTGACTGCATGGTAGGACGACTCGCGATATCTACCTCACTCACGGGTCCCTCTTTCTAGCTGGGCTGGGAGTGGACTGTTTGGTTGGGTGCCCCCTAGGGTCACTCTTTCTAGCTGGGCTGGGAGTGCACTGCTGGCTGGGTGGAGTCTGATGGATTATCTCAGTTACTTTGGGCTGGGAGCCCGATTTTCTTCTTTCTCAGTAAACTTAGCTTTTCTGTGTACCTGTCGGGCTTATGGGGGTTCGTTCAGGTTTTATTTGAGCTTGAGCACGAGTGTACATTCTGGGCTTATGGGGGTCCAGTTAGGTTTAGTTTAGTTGTACTTAGTTTGTTTCTGGTATGTTCGTGTGCTTTCTTTTCATATCTTATTTGACCTCTCTATGTCTAGATTCTATCCTTTCTTATTGTTTTTACCCCTTTTTGCTCAGTCGGCCTATGATGCCTACTGAGTACCTGTTGTGTTGGTACTCATGCTATGCTCTGCATCTATTTCGTGATGCAGGTCCCAGTACTAGTTACCAGCGGTGATTAGTTCCAGCCTTCTTTTGCATCTGTGATTCGGAGACGAGAGCGAGCACTTGGCGTTTTGGGTTTGTTCTGTCTCCTTCTTTTGTTTTTAGCTAGTCTTGTTGCCTTTGAGACACGCTCTGTTGTGGTCCACTTTTGGGACTTGTACTCTTTATTAGATAGCTCTGTACTAGTGACTTCCATGTTCTGGGAGGGATTTTGTATATATTTATTTTGGGTTGCTTCCGCCTTGTTATTTTTGTTTAGATTATTGTTTTCGCTAGTTTCTGCCCTTTCGCTCATTGCTTGATGTTCTGGGTTACAGGTTGGCTTACCTACTGGTAGGGTATAGTAGGTGCCATCATGACTCGAGAAATCGGGTCGTGACATTGTTATAAGTGAGAGAAGTTCCAACTTCATGACATCTAACAAGTGTGTGTCTTTCATCACTTCAATATGACATGTAGGCTCTTTAATTGTTGAATAATTGCATATAGAATGGTAATATAATGTAGCTAAGGATGTATAGGACATATAATCAGATAAAGGATATAGACAAGCATTGGATCTAGATTCTGTATTAGAAGGTAGAGATGTATGGACAAAATTATGCAATCAATTCGGAGGCTTGGGCACTCTTTTGGTCCTCCTGGTTCCAGAGGTTCTGGTGGAGGTACTACTATATGAGGTGAACCTGGAGGTTTTAGTCCAACATCATGTGAAGCAACTTCCTCTGCTATGTCCAAATTTAAAAGAGAATAAGTAGTGTTTGAAATTATGATACTATGGAGATTTGATACCTCCAAATGACAGTCAGTAGATGAATCTGAGCCAGAAATTGTTTGGAAAGGAAAGACACCTTCCTTAAATACAACATCTCCATTAACAAACAATTGCTTCCTGTCAATGCCGTAAAGAAGGTAACCTTGTCGTGTGCTAGAATAGCCCAAATGAACTGCCTTCTCAGCCCCGGGCCCAAACTTGTCATCAGTATCCTTGGTGATAGTTGCATAACATAAGCTACCTAGAACTCTTAGGTATTGTATATTTGGCTCTCTTTCATAGAAAACTTCAAAAAGGTGATTTGTTTAGCAAGGTCGTGGAAGGTATTCTATTGATGAAATATACTGCATTCTGAACATATAACCCCCAGAATCTCAAGGGTATGTGACCTTGGAATCTAAGAGATCTTTCCACCTCAAGAATTTGTCTATGTTTCCTTTCAACCACCCATTTTGTTGAGGTGTGTGAACACAATCTTTACAGTGTGCATTAAAAAATTTAGTTTCATTGCCACTTCTGAAAACTTTGACAAATGGCTAGCTGATTTTTATTAGAAACAATAACTTTTTTATTACAATATTAACATCACTCTTGAGTTTCAATAAGAACAACCAAATCATCCTACTACAATCATCTACTATAGTAAGAAAAAATATATTCTCATCATGTGTGGGAGTTTTGTAAGTACCTCAAACATCTACATGGACTAAATCAAAAGGATTACTAGCTCTACTGACATTAACCGGGAAACAAAGTCGTGTTTTCTTTGCAAGTGGAAAAATAGAACAAGGGAAGTTTCTATTAACACTTGTTGTTGATTTTATGATGGACATTTATTGTAGAGCTCTACTGGGAATCTTTCCAATCCTTTTGTGCCATAGCTCTGCATCAGATTTGGTGACAACAATTGAAGCTAAAGCTGAGGCACAATGCTCTCACACCTTGTAATCTTAATAGTTTAACTCTCATTCTAATTACCAATCCCTCTCTCCTTCACAATAAAAATATCCTGCATCAAACAGAAGAAGTTAGGGAAAAATGCCATACAACATCTAAGTTCCCTTGTCAACTTGGAAACAAATAGAAGATTGTGTTTAAAATCTGGAACACACAATACATTTTGTATATCTCCCTATAATAGCCTACAACTACCAATATGTGTGATGAGAACTTTAGTCTCATTAGGAAAGTGTACCTTTTGATGTTGTTGTTCACAAGCAGTGTACAAAATAGCTAGGCCTGATGCCATGTGGTGTGTTTCCCATGTATCCACTATTCACCTATTCAACACATCATTAACATTAATGTTGTAATAGTACCTATTGTGTTGGTTGTAGCTGCAGGTGTTCCCCCATTTGCATTCTCCTTATCGAGCATTTGTACAAGATGGTTGTATTGGATAGGTGTGAGCATTGGTTCTCCTCCCCTTGCATGGTTTCCAGGCTGCATCCCCATAAAACCTTGATTGAAAGGGTCATTGTTGTGTTGAACATGTGAATAGTAGGATAATGTCTCAAGTGTTCCTGGTAAACCCCATGTCCATAACTTGCATTCCCCTATAGGTGTTGGTGAATATTATTGGTAGGTTTTTGATCTTGTGGTCTGGTGTAGGATGAATTTTTGGCAATAATGTTTGGCATGCCTTCTAGTTTCTGTCCCTTTCGGTTAGCAGGATAACCAACAAGTCGATAAAAATCCCTCTTAACATGGCCTTGTAGTTTGCAAAAATCACAGCGTTTGTTGGAATTGGGATTGTTGGAGTTGTTTTTTTGAACTTCTGGTGTGATCTCCTCGCACTCCATAAGGTTGCAATATCATTCCTTCAGCAATAGAATTAGGGACAAATCTACCATTTTTTTTCTTTCATCCTCAACAATCAGGGCATAAGCTTTATTGAGCGTGGGCTCAGAAGTCTTCATGAGAATCTGATATCTTTCTTGGTCATATGAATCATTTAATCCACTAAGAAATTGCAGTAGACAGAGTTGTTGAAGGTGTTCGACATTCTCTTTCACCTTTGGACAACAATAATTTGGTGATGGAACCATAACATCAAACTCGCCCATAGTTCCTGTAGCTTGGTGATGTAATCAGATATAGAGTTTGTCCCTTGACAAATCATTGCAATCTCTCTAAGTAATTGGAAAATTTGCATGCGATTAACTTTATCAAACCTCTCCTTCAAATCCCTCCACACAAGATAAGCATTGGATTTATACACTATACCATTTAGAAGATTCGGTGCAACCATATTCATGATCCAAGATAGAACCAAGGCATTGCAAGTTTCCCAGTTCATGATGTTAATCCATGTGAAGTGAAATTAGCCTTTTTTTCAAGCTTCATAAGCTTCAAGATCCCTTGTGTGTTGTGTTGTGTTGTGTTACCCTCTTCTGGTTGACTCAATATATGATTTATACCTTTGAGAGCATTTTTCTCTTCTAGTACATACCATATTTTACGACATCAAATGTCGTAATTGTCACCGTTCAGTTTTTTACCTTTGTTTAAGTCAACAATAATACTTTTTGATGCCATGTCTGTTTTAAGATATATTAAAGCAATTTTTTTTAATCAATTATGTATGTGACATACCCATTCGAGCAAATCATTTCTCATAAAGTTTCATATTTAATGTAAAATCAAGAAGACACATAAGCATCCAATCATCATCTACAAATTAAATATTTAACCAAAATTCGAAACTAATTTCTTAATGTTTATAATAATATAATGAAGACTTTAATAACAGAGATTTTTAAATCTAATAACATATATTGAGAAAAAAACAAACTACATATTTTATATACTGGAAATAAGCAATAACAAGTTACAAGTCATTTAAAGACTAAAATCGTCCAACAAGCCTTCAAGGCAATAAATATACATCCTAAAAGGCTGACTAGGCCAAATTTCATGATAAACATCAGTCAATCTACTATTCCAAGGTTCATGGAGAGCGTCAGTTAAATAAGCTAAGGCCTTCCAATTTTAAATTTCCTCATAATCAGTCAGTTCAACCCATTTTAATTAAAAAAGGTGATAAAAACACGTGTTGAAATATAGAGGACATTTTCAAAGACTTAAACTCTTTAAAATCCTTTTTTCTTTTCCTTCGAATAGCCCTTTGATTCCTTAACAAATTTTATGTCGCCCTTGGAACACCGATCTGTATGATTTCTCGCCCTCGGAAACATGTCCTACATCGACGTGCTCTTCGACATTATCCCTTTGCTTGACTTTGAGAACTCTCACTTGGAGTGATTCGAGTTTGTTCTTTTTCAGTCATGTCTGAAATAGAAACAAGAAAATAATAAGAATGGTTGTACCACTCAATGTGACAACATATGCCACTATTATTTGTAGAAGACAAAATTTATTTAAGAAACTTAAAGACTAAACAAATTTATCAAGACCAAATAATTCTTTTATCTAAACCATAATATATATACTCAAATATCAACATATGGTTGTGAAAAATAAATAAATATAAAGTCTACAACCCAAAAGGTTTTGACCAGATTCAAAAAGTATATATTTAATTATATAAATTTCACATGTCTTGATAAGATTTTTTTAAAATTTCAATCCATTGTACAAGTACAATATTACTTCCTTAAGTAAATAGGAATGAATGTCATATCAGATGGCAAATTAAATATTTAAATAACTATTAATATCTAGTAACACGAAGGTTGTCGCCCCCCATTTTTTCACAAAAACGGACTTTTGACCTAACAACTCTTTTGGGCTTTTAGGTGATTGAAGAGTCGCCACCTAACGAATTAAGGCACGTTAGGGCGCCTATCTAATCTAACTAATTCAAGCTAAAGTCAACGAACCAGAGATCAGGGTAAGGGTTCAAATTACCTCGAGGGGAAGGTGTTAGGCATCCCTCGAGGTCCACAAATGTGGGTCCCGGCCGCATCTCATGCAATTTATGTGGGGGTTACAAGTAGCACTTAAGGTCACTTCATCTATTGGTTACTTATTAAAATATGCTAGCTAAGTGATAACAAACATTAAGCAATTAAAGATCAATTTATTTTTTTACTTTATTAATTAAGCATGCAAAACTAGATGATAACTTAATACTAATTAATTAACACAAATAAAATTTAAAAGAGATAGAAAGAAGATAGAAAGTAGATAAATATGTAAGCAAAATGTCACTTTTTATTTAATTAAACTACTCCAAATAAATATAACTAAAAAAAAAACAAGTAAAGGGAGAAAGGAAAGGGAGACTCTGATAGACTTTACGAATAAGCACTCGACTTTTTTTTTTTTTCTGATCGGCTTCCGTGTAGGGACAGACAAAACCAATGTTTGTCTTTCAAGCTTGAGTTGGTGTCATCATCTCCGTAGGGCCTAAACTACCCCTACCCCACCACCACATGCTTTTCGTCTCTAAAAGGTGCCTAGTATCCCCGCTTAAGGTCCAAGAGGCATTGGACTACTATTAGGAGGTTTTAGACTAGAAATAAAATAAAGGTTCTTACTAGGCCAACCTAGACACCAAGTCAAACAATTTGGACAAGCATTTAGCACATAGAGTCTCATATTGGCCTCTAGGTTTTATTAAACATGCTTTCAAACACACATAAATGGTGAAAGGATTTCATGCGAAGTGTGTGCATACAAAATAAGCAGCATAACAACATAATTATTTAATTAGGGGGGGAGCAGAAAGTTATTTCAAAATGTAGATTGTAACTAATTATTGGCCAGGTTAATTAGGACAGATTAGCTGAATAAGAGCATATGGGCAGTAGCAAATTATTAATGTTTATTCTAAGTGACCCCAAAGGCTATCACAAAGCAGATTTTATTCACCGTTGATTTTAAAATGGCAAAATATTATTAAAATAGTTTAATGTTGCAGAAGCTAATTAATTATGGACAGGAAATAATCAGAGAGCAAATCAGTATTTTATTCAAAATCTGTTTAACTTATTTAAACCTATATGCATACATACTATAATATATTTAAAATTATTTAAATTCTATAGGCATGTTATCTAAAAAGGCAGAATAATATTTCAATATAAACATACTAGGACAATATTCAAAATTTTATTCATTTAAAAAGGAGCTTTAGTTGAATTACATGAAACAAGGAGCACACATATATCACTTATTTGTTAAATAATTAAGAAGGTGGTTAATGCTAATCCAATAACATACTATAATAAGCAATTAAAACACGATCAACTTTTAAACTAATTAAAATAAATGATTAATGGCAATAGCATAATTTGTTTTATTTTAGTTAGATCTAAAACATATTTGTTAAAATACGGACTATCAAGCAAATCACAATCCTATAAGCATGCTTTCTAACACAAATAAGTTGTGATAAAATAAGCAAGTAGCACGTAAACCCCTCCCCCTTAGGCGATTCACCGAATGTATATCATATATAAAGAATTAGTGTTACTACAAGATTATTACAAAACCAAAATAGCCAAATGTCATAAACATGAAAAGAAATAGCTAGATTCTTCCAAATGACCCATCGCAAGTGACTCTTCAACTTGAAACCAAGTCCCAAACCTGTTAAAGTAAGATCCAGACAAGCATATAACGAAATAAAAGCAATATAATATGGTAAAATAATAATACCAATTATGGACAGATTCATCATACACGCATTTATTTCATGTGTCCAGCTAAAAGTGGACAAATACGCATTTAGACAAGTAAGCATAACAACAAATATAGTGTCACACAGAGTAAGGGGAGAACGAAAACTAACCTATACGCTTCCCTTTATTTGTTTCAAACTTAAAATATTCATAATAGATGATGCAAGAAGATATTTAAATTAATAAAGAAAACACTAACCAATCAAGTAGAAATACTTATCACCAGTGAAGTATTTTTAAAGAGATATCTGCGAAACAGTAATGCAACAAGATAACAAAAGATGCTCCAAAGCTCTACCAGAATTCATATTTTCTTTTCAAGAATAGAGAGTGTTTTCGCTAGTTGTTAGAATGGGTAAGCGTATGTCAAAAAGTATGTTCAGTGTGAATGAGTCCTATCATCATGCTTTCTGATTTTTAAAGTTCCTCCTTATATTGTGAATATGTGACTATTGATATAAAGGAAACAAATAAATTAAAGAGTAAATCAGGGAGGTCCACTCCTTAATCACATAAAGAGAATCAATTAGGCAGAAAATAAGCAATACTTACCATAATGGAAACACGTAAGAATCTCAAAAAAATCAGAATTAGAGCTGATCAATGACACATATTAATAAAAATTCATAGAACCTTACCATAATTAATTTCAGAATCAAGCAATCAATTATCAAATCAGAATAAACTTCGATTGAGCTAAAATGTACCATTTATTCTAAAATTGATGAGCTGCAGAATCAATTACACAGAGATATGCCAGAGTTGATGAATAATCTACTCTATATCCAAGATATTCAACAACTTTAATCATACTAACATTAGTGAATTATATACTAAATTAATAAGAGGAATCGAGTAAACTTGGGGCTGATTTAGACTGAAATGAGCATTTATTATTGAAAGAGCATGTATAAGCAATCCAATCATATCAGAATTCAATTCATAACGAATCTCAAGTAAGCAGAATTCATAGCATATGAATAGGAAAGTTATGGAAAAAGGATCATAAAGATTAGATAATTTGAAAGTAAACAAGGAATTAAAATGATAAATGAAGCAAATTAGGAATACATTATCGGGACTGATCTGTTTTGCAGCTAATTAATGGGCTGATACACGTTACCAATGTCTCCTGGACGGAGTTTCACTGGAGGAGCAGCGTTCGTCGGCGCTGGTGGTCGGAGCCGCTGGTCTTGGCGTTGTTGTTGCTTCCGTTTGGAGTTGGTGTTGTTGTTGCTGTCTTCGCCGGAGTAGCAGGTGACTAGGGGGAGAAAATCGGAGAAGAGAGAGGGAGAGTATGGCGCCGCCTGGCGCACCTCGCCGGAGCTGCTGCTGTTGTTTCTCGCCGGAGGAGAAGAGAGAAGCAGCGACGGGAAGGTGAGGAGAAGAAGGGTGGTGCGGCAGTCTAGAAGGAGAGGAGAGGAGAGGAAGAATGAATAGGGTTTTGGTCTTTTTGATTAAAAGGGAAGAGATGAGATATTTAATCCTTGCCCTTGAATTGAAATGAGATGAGTGGCTAAGATCGATTTTCACAAGACGGGCGGTCGAGATTGAAAGGATAGGATCTTAAATCAGATTGGATTAGATTTGGAAAGGCCAAAATTGCAATAAAATTAGCTAGAATTGAAATGAAAGGATGGCTATAACTGAAATACAATTGGGATTGAATATGCTAGAATTGGAATGAATTAGAATAAAATAAGCTAACATTTAAATGATTTTGAGGGAATTTAAAGAAATGCTATCCAATTAAAATACTACAAAATATTATAATTAAAATTACTTAAAATTTTAAAACATTTGAATTATTTCGAGTTTTACTAATAATTTTATAGTATTTACAATAATTTGTATAAAACATGCATACTAAATATATAGTTTTAAGACAAATTGATTAAAAATTTAAACTCGAATATGTTTTAAAAAATACGTATTTAATCGAATCGCATTCCCAAAAAAGGTTAGAGGTCGATCAAAATTGGGTGTTAACAAAGGTAAATCACATTTTCCATAAAAGTTTAAGGCTCCCATAGTACTATAATAAATATATATGTACTTGTTTTCATATTCTAAAAGGATATTGTATTTAAAGCATTTTACTTTTCCTTTGACCTTTTCCCGTAAAGAAAATACAAGAACCCAACTTTATAAAATAAATAAATTAAAATGTGCAAGGTCATTTAATATACATAATACTCCTTTTCACTTCACACCTCTATTCAAATTCAACTTTTCATCTTATTTCTAGATATAAAAATATTCTCAAAAGAACGAGAAAAAGTAACTTCACTACCAGAAGAGAAGAACGATAGAAAAAATTCAACATTTTTCTTCTTTTCTATCCAAAACAGTTCAAACAATAATATTTTTTTATCACCTTTTCTTTTCCCAACTCAAAAAACAAATTTTATTGACAGAAAGACGAAATTGAAGAATCAAAAGTATGTTCTTAGTTTTACAATCAAATTCAATTTTTTCTTTTAATAGGGGGAGTTCGAATTAACCATAAATTTATAGAAAAAATATACTAATATTCATATAAATACTTTTTACAAAGATTTTTTTTATAACATATAATCAGTACATAATTTTCAAAAAATACTATGTAAACATCGAACAATTAACAATGGCTCTGATACCACTAATAGATTTAAACAATATATTTTTATAATATATATATAATTTTCCCAAAAGAAACACAATAATAAATAAAAAAACTTTTATTCAAATATGTTTCACACGATTTTTGAGGAAAGAAACATAAGTATTATATACTTCCAATAAATAAAGAAAGGAAAAAGTTTTCTAGTAGTACTAAAACTCTATTTTGAAAAAACAAATTCCTCAAATAATAAAGTAAGTAGTGTTGTTATTTGACACAACACTTTTTTGACACAAATGACATGATTGAGCTTAAAAACTACAATGTTCTTTAACACTTTTGGCTCCAAAACCATCTAAATTTCCCTCCAAATAACAAAACCACTTTTGAATTTTATTTATTTTTTAATTTCTTTCGATATCTTTACTTCCCCTTTACTTTACTCATTTTATCTCACATTCATATTTTAACTTTCATTAATCATCTTATCTCTCATTGTGATTTTAAGTTTTTGATCCACTTGCTCGTCGATTTATAAATAGAAATTATATAATTATAACAAAATGAATTCCAATAATCAGAATAGCCAGTAACAGACAACTTAAAATTTTATTTTTGAAAAATAGTTTAAATTTAAATTTTTTCGATTCTTTTACCCCGCTCAACCCCTGACTATCCCTATCTCAACTTTCCACAAAAAAAAATATTTTTGAAAAAAAATAATTAAATTTTCATTTTCTTTCGCCCACACCCACTCCAAGTTTGTTTTAAAAAAAATAGTTTTAATTTTTAATTTTTTACCCTACCCTACCCACCCCTCTACCATCTTCCCTAAATTATAATGATTTAAAAGTTTATTTTTAAAACAATAATTTCAAAATTTAAATTTTTTATTTTTCTTACCCCACTCCAACCCCCTACTGAAAGTTAGGTCTCGAATCATGCGTGATTGCGTCCTGATTTAAAAGTTTGGGTCGAAATTTAATTTGAAAGTTAAATATTCGGTCTCACATCAATTGTTGGTTGTCGTGGTCAGATCCTGATACAAAAATTGGGTCTCGATTCGAGTGTCGAAGTCAAAACTCAGATTGATGAATCACGTTCAAGTTCGGGTGTCGGGGTCAGGGTCAGGGTCAGGTCCTAGCTCGAATATCTGGTCTCAATTCGAATTTCAGGTCTCGGGTTGAAAGTCGGGGTCAGGTCCTAGGTCAGAATCTCATGGTCAAATTTCAGATGTGTCGTCGGGGTTGTGTCCTAGTTCGCGTGTCGGGGTCATGTCCAAAAGATTGATTATCGGGTCAAAAATCATTTTCTACTCTTTAGTAGAAAAAAAGATATTTGATTAAAAATGTTTTTCATTCACAAACTAAACGCTAAAAAATATTTTCTACTCGCCAACCAAACTTGATAAAATAAGTTAGAAATCCACTTATTTTCTAAGAAAATACTTTCAAAGAAAACATTTTTTCTTCATACCAAACACATCCTAAGTGTTTTTTATTTGAAAGGAAACAATTATTGGGCAGTGTAATTTCTTGAAACCATCTAGCGTTTAAGACTTTTCTTAGTGATTTAACTTTAGAGGACATTTTGGGTGAAAAAAATTAATTTACAGCAACATCCTTATCAGCCACCTCTAATTACGAAAATAACCCCAAAAAATAGAGTCGTGCCAAAAGAGTCATGCCAAATATATTTATTGTAAAGTAAGATGTACTATTAATAATTCAAATAATAGTCACAAAATAGTACTAACATAACATCACTTTTCATGAACTTACTGGAATTAGTACAACTTTTAAAATAGTAGTATAACTTTTAAAATAAAGACACCAACATGACTATTGCGATTTGTTTTAAATAGTAGTACAATCAATGATGGCTCTGATACCATTGTTAGAATTTCGTAACAAGTACATGATTGTGTACCTATTAATAGTAGCGGAATGATAATTGAATCTTGTGAACGAGTTGCTCCTAGTCCAACTTTGAGTCTCAAGAATTCAAAGTAATGTTTCACAAGCTAAGTGTCATTTTTGTTTTTGTTGATATTTATTTTATTCAGAAAAAAAAGTGAAGAACACAAAATAGAAAAAACGGAGGGAGAAATGGAATAACTAAAATTTTATCTTCTCTACTGACATCAACAAAAACAAAAGGAAAAAAAAGTCTGAAATATATCTGAACTTTGACCGATATTGTTGTTACAATATCGAACTTTGGAAAGGACCTTTTACCCCTCTATACTATTTAATAGTGTATTTTAAAGGTATATATGTGCCCACGTGGACATCATAAATATTGCATCATTATAAATAGTAATGTGTCCACGTGGGCACATATATACCTTTAAAATACACTATTAAATAGTGCAGAGGGTGAAAGGTCTTCAATAAAGTTTGGTATCGTAACAACAATTTTGATCAAAGTTAAAGTATTTTTTCAGACCCTTTTTTCAAAACAAAAATGACAGTTAGTTTGTGAAACATAACTTTGATTCCTTAAGACTGGAAGTCGGACTTGGAGCAACTCATTCACAAGATTCAATTATCATTATGTTGCATTCAGTTGCTGTTAATAAGTACACAACCCTGTACTTGTTACGAAATTCTAACAAAACTATAACCAATAAAATCAAAATGAATCAAAATCGTTACAAACACACTTTAATATTCATGATTTTTTTCTAACTTAGAATTCTTAGCAATATTCTTTAGTGTTGTCGGATTTCAAATTTCTAACTTGTGAAGAACTCCCATTTACAATATTCTTCAATCTATTATGTTGTATTTTTTCGTACGAAGTCAAAATTTGAGTCATCCGTCAAAGAAACCGTGAAAATCTTACACTATCTTTTTCCTTTTGCTTTATAGAATTAATATAGCCATCAGTTATCCTTCTTATGTAGTACTCACATTCTTCACTAATGTTTAAGTGAATATATGCAATTTGAAACTTATTTCTCAATTTAGGGCTATTTTCTTCAACTACTATGAGATTCTTACGAGGAGTGTATGGAAGTTTTTATTTTTTGGACATAATTTTTTAATTGAAAAATTATATTAAGATTTCTCAATTAAAAGTAAGAGTAAGGAGCAAGAAATTAGTAAAAAATAAGAGCGATGAGGATACAGATGAAATCTTTTGGAGAAGAAAGTGGAGAAAGATTTGAAAAATTCTTTTCCTTTTTGAAAAATATTGAAAGATGTGTATCCTCAATTTCCTAAAATGTAGTTATAGATATATTAAATATTAGTTATTAGAGAGAGAAAAAAGTTTCCCCTATTTTTACTTCTAAATATGATAATTAACATAAAAAGTAGAATTTAATTTAATACAAAATAATCTTAATATGTTAATAATTATAATTAGATTGTTATTTTAATAATTATTGAAAAAACATATTTATGACTAATAATATAAAATCTTAAATATTTATGTAGTGTGCTTTTCTCTTTAAATAAACCTATCCCCTCCCCCTTCCCTTCCTTTATTCTTCTTCCTATTCTTCTTTCTCCTCCTCCACCTCCTCCTTCTTCTTCCTTCTTCCTCCTCATTTTTCTTCTTCTTCAATCCTATTTCCCCTTCCACCATCGTCGGCGCTGTTGCCAGTAAACTATCGCCCTACTTCTATCTTCTTCTCCATCGAATGTTAACCCTTTCATTTACGATTATATTTTGCTTACCCAAGCTAAATATTTATTCCTCTTTCATATTAATAGCATCAAACCATTGCCTTCATCTTCTTCCAACTAGCAATTATTTATCACAATTACAAAAAAATGACAAATTTATACCAAAAATAAATTCATTAACATTTTGTTCATCAAAATAAATATAACTTCACCAAAATATTTGAGACTTAGAAAAAATCAAAACAAAAATTGGAGAGAGCGAGAGAAAAAGAAAGAGGTGGAGGGGATAGAGTGGGTATGTGTGTAAAAAGATGATGAAAATGGTAGATGGAAATAGTTGCAGGAAAGGTAACACTGGTTGGGGAAGAAGACTACCTTCTTTTTCCTTTTTATTAATTTTTTATTTTTATTAATTTAGATGTATGAATTAGAGAGAGAAAAAAATATTACTTCCTCTATCTCAATTTATGTGACACATTTTGGATTTCGAGATTCAAACAAGTTTATTTATGACCGCATATTTTTCATATATCTTTAAAATTTTGAATTATCAATTATTATAGTACTTTTTACGTAGTTTACAAATATATAAATTTTATTTTTAAAAATATGAAGAGTGGATGAGCAAATTCTCGATCAGACTTAAACTTTTTAACTCTCGCAAAATGAAATGTAACATAAATTGGAACAAATGGAGTATTATTTTATTATTTTATGCTCTTAAAGAAGGGTGGACACATTTTTTCTCATGTCAGCACGCTGTGTTCAATATGAATGACTTTTGAACAAACAAGATGTTCAATTGGTACAAGTAGGGGTTGCAAAGGATGGATTGGTTCGGATTTGGATGGATTGAGTTAAAATGGATTGGATCACAACTCACCCATATAAAATAGAAATTACATTAGTTCTCCTACACTGCTCAGAAGTAGCTAGAAGATCAGCAGAAAAAGTGTAACGACTGAAAGATGAGAAGTAGCTTTTTGAAATATTTCCTTATTCTTCCATCTCCTTCAAAATGCATATGTTGCTCTCAAGAAAATTAGCAATGGAGCAGCAGCACAGGAATCAGAAGGTATGCAAGACCAAAATGATGAAATCGAGGACGTTCGAACACGATCCTTACCCTGCTGAGCAACTTCAGGTTTCACAATTTCCCCCTTCCCTTCTTGAATGAATTAATGGGTTATACATATAAAGTTTTGCTTTGCTCTTTGTTCTACGTCATTCCTATGGTAACGACAGTAGCAACAACTTGATGTCCGCCTCTAATTTTCAGATGTAGCAAAACTTGCAGAGATCAACTGACCCATTTCCCCTTTTCCTCTAATCGGAAATCCCGATTTTCTTGTTCTTTTTGGTGTCGTTCCCACTCACCCATATAAAATATGGGTAAATATAGATTTGGTCAAATATGATTTGGGTAAAATGATTGTAACCCACCTTAATCTCCTAAAGCCAAAAAATATTAAATCAGAACTAAATTGGTAATACCTCAACCCCTACCACCTACCCCACCCCTATATTATTATTATTATTATTATTATTTTAAAATTAATTTTTCATACAAAAAAAAAGAATTTTTTTTACCCTGTACCCTCATGGCCCCCCCTCCCCCCCACACCCAATTTTTTTTTAAATAAAAACAAAATTATTTATTTTTTTTGAATTTTTTTTTTGTCAACCCTACCCCCCTTCTCCACCCCCACCCCAGGACACCTCCCACCCACACACAAAATATTTTATAAAAAAGATTTTTTTAAAAGAAAAAATTCCCCCCACCACCACCACCCAATTATTTATTTATTATTTTCAAAAACAAATAGTGCAATCAGGACTTTTTATCATAAGTGAGTGATATATGGGTATATATGGATTCTCATGTTTATCCATTTTGTTCATATTTATATGAGCTTAAATAGGTTAAGTCCATATTTATCCATTTAACAAAATATGAGTTAACCATTTAATTTAGTATGAAAAGGTGGATTCATTTCACTTGTAAGGACTGAAATTACCACCCTAGGTACAAAGATAAGTTGAAATGTCAAGATGAAATATGTGGACTACTTTAAATGACCATCGATAACTTAAGCCTTTTTTATGTGTTAGAATTTATAAAATTCCAAAATCTGTTCATTAATTCGCTAACCCTTTTTTAAACCTAAGACATGTAGAGAGAATTTCTATTACTTTTTTGCGCGCTATTTAACATTGTTCTAACAGATAAAAGAAGTTAAGGACATACGCATGAATGCAATACAAAAATTTAGCTCATACTCTTGTGCCATATAAAATGGGTCAAACCCGTCTTTCATTCAACCCAAATTTACCTGAATTAATATGGGCAAATTGCAACCCAACCCGTTTTAATTTAACCCAACCAAACCCACTCACTACTTTGAAAAAAATCATAACATTTGAAGAAACCATATAAATAAATGATTCTTAAAAAAAAGAACAGTAGCAACAACAAATAGTACGATAACTGAAGCAGAGAAAACAACAGAGCACTAATAATAATATTGATAAGGAAAAACTCGACAATTTTCGACTACCCACCAACCTTCTACCTTAATCAAGCCGTCAATAAGCTATAGGTCATATCTTGTCAAATCAACTCGCCAAAACTTTTTCAACCTACCTCTACCACTCCTAAGACACACCACAGTGAACCTCACACCTCACTAGGACATTTGTACATCTCTTCAGATGTCCGAATCATCTTAACCTCCCATACATTCATCTCCACATCCTCATTTCTGCTACTTTCATCTTCTGAGCACAACATAGTAAGGTTGAATTACAATAATCAGAGATGGAGGAAAAGTAATATGATCAAGCTCTACCGACATGCTCGATGCAGAAACAAAAAAATAAGTACAATCACTAGTAGAGAAAAAAGGGTACATAAGGAAAGCAGAAACTAAAACCACAAATCAGTGAAAGCACATTACATAGTTGTCATTATTGTGTTATACAATGGCATTGACTTCTTACCAATCCTATCACAGAAGACTTCTCAGATACTCTGTAACTGAGAAAATGAAATCCGGATGGTTGAGCTACCAAGAGATGTAGCATTTTTGCATACGAGTGCCTCAGTTGCCTGCTCCTCCTTGTCAAAAAGAACAAGAGCTTGCTGTTTGCCATTCATCTCAAAAAGCTTACTATTGATGATGGGACCATGCTCCTCCAAATGTGCAATAATCTCTGCCTCCGTTACATCCTGGGGTAAGGAGGATAGGTGGATCATCTTGGTAGGGGAGCAGCAGTACCTATAGTTTTTAGCAGCATTACGGTTAAAGCGGTTGAGATTTGAATTTGAGTAGTCATGTGTGTCCGGCCCTGTAGTAATATTGGGGTACTTTGAGAAGTTGACTTCCAGACGCTTTTCAAATAACATGGCACCCTATATCCAAATCCAAGGAAGGAAAATTGATAGAAGCTTCAATATAATGCATAATCATAGAGACTAAAAGTAAGCAAAGATAAGGGGTATTGTTAAGTGAGGCAATTGAGAATAGTCAACCATGAACATTATTCACATGTTCATGCAAAGGAAAAATAGCAGCAGAGAGGTTATTGGATGCTTCAAAAGGTATCTAGATAGCTGATAACAGGTGGAACAAATCAAAATAACCTCCCAAGTCCAAACAAAACAGATCCTGAAGAGAATATCAACCAGACCTTCAAAAAGTGAACAGCCAGCTCTGCCTGGAACCCATCACCCAGCTGAACCAAAGCATGATCTGGTTTATTGCGCAGAATCTTAATGCTGACAATATTTCCATAAAGAGAGCACAGGTTAAAAAGTTTGTCCTCATTTATTCTCTGCGATTAGGAAAAAAAATCAGAAGAAAATGTCAAGATTCTAGAATGACTT
Organism: Solanum okadae; assembly: GCA_036553675.1. NCBI lineage: Eukaryota > Viridiplantae > Streptophyta > Magnoliopsida > Solanales > Solanaceae > Solanum > Solanum okadae. The sequence continues at coordinate 43,993,013 of CM071689.1, read as the reverse complement.
TTAGAAGTAATAAAATTATAAAGAGAACAGTCTTATGGTACTCATACTCGGATAAAGAACAGAAGCTTACATCTGAATTTAAATTAGAAACAAGAATAGTACATCTGTCATTTGTCCCGCTAATTCCAGGTGGCAAACCACCAGCAAACGCAGCTGCAATTGCTTCTGCATTTCCCATCTACTTGAACAATGTGAAAACAAACTTAGAAGTTCTTCATGGCTTGTACCAAGGAAATTACCAAATATAAGAGAGTTAAGAGAGAAGTTAAAAAGGTTAGCATAGCGCAAGGAGAAGCCCTCATGGCTTGTACCAAAAGCTAGGGATGCCGGAAGGGGAGAAATACACGTACAAATTAGCGCACCTAAGAAAGAAGAGGAGCAAAAACTTAAGCAAGATGAAGTGTCTTAAAGAGATATGAGAGCAAGGAGATATCGGAGGCTGTTTTGATCAGTTCTTCAACTTGAATCATGAGGATAACTTCAAATATCTACATCTATGCTTGGTAGAAACTTAAGCTATACCATAGAATTAGATAGTAAAGTACGCCAAGAAAAGTATTGAGGATTAGAAAAGTTTGTGGACAACATGGTATCTTGATAGAGGTTTCGAATCATCTTGGAGATGTAGTGGTAAGATTTACCAAAATATCTGAGGATGCGTTGTGCTGGAAATCTGGAAGTGTAGATTTGCAATGGAGATTATTTTCTTGCTAAACAAATTGATGAAAATATATAGCAAGGGTAAGGTTTACAACAGTGTTCGTTGACCTAGAGAAAGCATATGAATTATAATAGTGCCATAAGAAGTCCTTTAGTGGTGTTCTAGAAGAAAAGAAATTCTCATATTAAACATATATATTCCATAAATGCATGAATAAGCTGTCAACAACGGTAGGAGATATAAAGGAGTTTCTTACAATCGTGTATTTACACCAGAGATGGGCACTTCATTTAGCCTAGTTATAGACGAGTTGCCCAATTGTAATACAGGATGAGGTCCAAAAGTAGATGCTATTTTTATTTTTTTTAGAATTATTAAAAAAAATTATTTAATAATTCTCAAAAAAATAAATAAAATAGCATCTACTAAGTAGATGCTATTTATTGTGTTATAATTGACTAAACTAGCTATTTATTGCATTAAAATTGAATAAGCCGGTAAGGGAATCAACCAAAAGCTTGAACTATTAAAAGTTACTCTAAAGAGTAAGGATTTAAGATTAGCAAAGGAAATAACAAATATATACATTGCATATTTAGACAACATAAGAAGAATGAGTAGATGTGAAATTTGATAGGATTGCGGTGTACAAACAAATTTTATTCAGATATCTAGGCTCTGTTCCGGTAGAATGGTAAGATAAATAAAGTTATTACACATTAAATCAAAGTATTGAAATAAATGCTACTAGAGTGTTACATGACAAGGGAATACCTATCGAAGTGAAATGTAGATAGAATGGTTGTAAAGATCGACAATGTAATATGAGATACTGTTCGGCTCCAAGATCCAACATATACAAAAATATGAATGAAAAGAATAGATGTGTGGCCATACATGATTAAGCAAGACTAAAAATCATCACATTTGACAGAAGATGCAAGTAGCACATATGATGGAAAAGGCAGGAGAAAGTTTCTTAAGATAATTCCCCATGTTCTCTGTTGATCTCCAGATGCACCGATATTTAACTATGAACCATGGTCATTGATGATGTTAAACTAGGATAAGGTAGACCAAGCAAGCTGTCTCAGTAGACCTATGACTCTTGGAATCTATGTAGACTTAGCAAAAAATAGAGCACAATAGAAGAAACAAATTCATATAGGCAAGACCAATTAGTTGGGATTGAACTTTAATAATGTGAGTATGTTTACAAATGTTTGTTAGGAGTCTTTTAGTCTTGTGAGAGATGTAAAGCCAGTAGAAAATTGTTGGTGCAAGAGAATCCAAAATATTAAATATTAAATATTAAATAGGAGGATTTAAATGGAACAACATGATAGTCAGGTATCATCAACCCAAAACTATCTAGTTTTTTAAATACTTTAAAGATGATGAGATAGATGCACACCTGAGGAAATCCACCTGGAAAACCAAGAAGAAAAATTACAGTAAGCAAACTAGAATAATATTTGGCATTGACTACAATATGATAAGGCGATAAGCAATAAGCACCTGGATGAGCTCCAGAACCTTGGAAGGAGTACATGTCTCCATATCCTTGCTGTCACACAATAAAAAATATGAAGTCAAACTCATGTTGAAAACACACACCTCCCTAGTAATAATAGGACAAGATAAACTACTTGAGAGGATTTGCCCTTCTGTTCTGATGGTAGATTTGGGTTAGTGAAGTCCCTTGAACGTTCATTATTGTAGTTCACTTGCAATTCATCTAGGCTGAAACATAAATAAGTTTATGGTTAAGACATCCATCACAGTAAATGAGAGAAAATATGGAAATATTTGCATGCAGAGATGAGAGTACTATAACTTTCAGATTGAGCTGAAACCTACTTAGAGAACTGTATGTCAAGCTGACAGCAGCCATCATATATATTACGCCCCTACAAGAAAATTGTATGCGCTAAAGCTTATTTTATCTCAAATGATAAAACAACCTGAAAGGGTCCATATAAATCAAGTGATCTTAATATATCATAAACACACCTGAAGTGAGTTCCTTGCAGAAACAGAACTCTGTTGTACTTGATACTGGATCAAAGCTTGAAAACCTACGTTTAAAAATATCATAAGAAACAAGAGTTACGCGAGATATGGCCAAGAATGCAAACATAATTATTATAAGCTCAAATATCCTCCATGAAACATTAAAATAAGAACGAAAAACAAATGATTTAAATCCATAAATTGAAGTCCTATGATACAAGAAAGAAATCCTTTTTCCTCTCTTGATCCTTCCATATATTCCAGATAGTCTTAAATCCAAAACAAGAAACAAATCATGAACAGAACATAGAGAGATAGATATAGAGAGAGAGAGAGAAACTTGAAGGTGCTGACCAGCCGACTTCTGAAACGTGACAATCTTCTCTACAAATCCATGTGGAGAAAACACTTGATGCAGCACATCCACGGTTATAGGGTATAGCATGTGATGTATTGTGACTAAGAGAATTCGATTAGGCTGAGAGTCCAGAGTGAGCCGAACAGCAAAGCAGCATAGAGAGAAGAGAAGAAATGAATAGAGAGAAATAGATGACAGAAAGGAGAAAAGAAGAACACAAAAGAAATGCTTCATCTTGGTTCAGCACTAAAGAAAGGCATAAAGACAGATCACGAAGCAAGAGATAATGACAAAAGAGCAAAGCCAGTAAGCAAGAGAATACAGAAAGTTATAAGTATTGACTTTAAGATGTTAGCCCAGTGCATGATCCTTTTCATCAGTGTCATGTCTCATAATTATTTCATACAAAGTGACACTTCCTGAAAATCTTTTGAGCCTTACTGGAAAAGTTTTGCATCAGGTAAAACTGAAAGAAGCAAACATATTATTTTTACAAAAGCAATGCTGATTCTTCCTGGTTTTGGATATATTCAGCCAGATCACTATGATGATTGTAGAGAATACTGGGAAGTATGAAAACTGGTGGCTACGGTGGGCTCTCACATGCTTTAATAGCGCACAGTCATCTGATCCTTCCCTTATCCCTCTTCTGATTACAGTTACCTTATGGATAGCCTGTTTTCTCTTTCCGGTCATCAAGAGGTATAAACATTGCCTGCAGGGAGCCTACAGTTTTTAAAGACTTATACTGAAGTTCTGCACAGAAAGAATCAGTTTTTGGCAACAGTGTACTGCAGGCAACACCCACCCCAAAAAAACAAAGATTTGGCACAATGCAAGTAACAAGCCATTCCACTATTCTGCTTGTCTGGCTAGTTGGCAAGACTTGAACACTTTTATCCGCATTGCATAATTTCTATTAGAAGACATTTGCAAGAGAAGAACCACTCAAGCAGCTTAATGTAGTGAAATGTGGCAAGTCAAAGCTAATTAGTCTATCAAATTAGTGTAATCATTAAATCTCAATTACTTCTCCATTGATTTCCGTAACTTGCGTTAGCCATCACATTATTCTAGTATTCTTTCTTAAAAATTGTTGAGTATGCCACTTAAGATTTGGGCATGTTTTCATTATAGTCACACATGCACAGAGATAGTCATTTCTCATCCCAATGAATTTCATTAATTATTTGTCAAGTTACAAAATTAGCCTTAAAATACTCAATACCACAGACAGAGAGTGAAAACTTCTGCTTAGATCTTCTGTAGAATGAACAAATCATAGTAGAAACTCTCTTCTTATCAAAAACCAAAAAACAAATACAATTTACAGCAACTCTCTTCTTATCAAAAACAAAAAAAAAACAAATTCAATTTACAGCAACTCTCTTCTTATCAAAACAAAAAAACACAAATTCAATTTACCATGAAGCTGATAAATGCACATCAGGATTAAAAAGAATAATAATGCAAATACAGTTAGCTCAAATTCTAGTCTTACGGAGGACGGAAGAAATTGTCAGTAAATCATCCAGTCCTGTATAGGACCGAGTTCAATATCAGTAATCCAAGAACCAACATACAAAAAGGAACATCCCTTACCTCATCTCCACGGCCTTGTGCATTCTGATCCATAGTTGTCAATTCTTGGTGAGATGAGAATTGAACGTAAACATTCCTCCCCCTATAGGACAAGAAAATGAGTCACAAATCAAGGTCCTACAGAACATTCTGATAAGAATTGTGCAGCTTAAAGCTTGGAAAACACAGATGATTCAAAAAGTTTCACATAGAGTTCTCCAAACAGAATACTAGTTTCTCTCTTACATGGTACCTTATGCTGGGTTGAACATTTGAGTAGAATTGCAATGCCTTTACAGCTGAAGGGACATCTTGCATTTGCAAGAGGGCCTAAAGGCACAAGTTATTAAAAAAAAATTAGAACCAGTAAATTAATAAATTTATGAGTGTCATTCAGTGTGCAAGTACGAAAAAAGCACCTGATTTTTTGCCCTAAGCATTACAAGTTTGGTAATTACGCCAAATGGTTGGAATAGTTGAAGCAAGTCATTCTGGAAAAGAACCAAAAATCAAATTACTGTACAAATCAATTATTTTCCATCATATCAGTAGTTTCTGGGTATATGGCGTTGGAGGAAGATTTAATTGATCTCAAATTAATCAACACAAAGGAAATAATGCTCTCCATTTTCAGATCTAATGTTTACTATAACTAAAGCATAAAGAGTGCCGCTCTTTCAGAAGAAATGAATAAACACTATCACTACAGACGGACACTCAAAACTGATTCACTTTCAAAACTCAGTCTACACCATAAACTAAGAGTTGAGAGGTAAAAAGACAGCAGTAACTTGATCTTGAAGAGATCTATAGACACTTCAACTTCCCACCCCACTCACCCCCCGGGGCGCACCCCACAAAATATATTTTGACTGATTCACCTTTTCAAGAAGTTCAGAGAGGGGTATGGAACATACAGACTGAATTGCAACAATGGACAAAGAGACTTTCTTTCTGCATCTGTTTCACTATTTTATGTTTTTTTTTTCAGAACACCATTACATCAGATACCTTGCTCTTTGATTAGAGAATGTACATCACTTGTCAAAAAAAACAAAAAATTAGAGAAAAGGTACTGTCTGTTTTATACATAGTTTTTTCTTCCCTATGTATCAAGAGTATAAAGCATTTTCATTTATACTAATAATACATAGGAACTAAAGCTTACAATGACGTAAAGAAAAAGATGTCAAACACTAAAAATATTCAATTCTTAATAACAAAGGCATTAAACAAAAACATAAACAACTTGCTTATGAAAATTTGGAGCTCACTGATCACATATCAAAGTACTATCAAACAAAAATAAGGGGCACAACTAATCAGTATAAAAGATCCTACAAATCTACCTCCGAGATCTCATGCCCCACATTGCGAACATGAACAACCTTTGAAGGATCAGACATTTATACCTGAATCACAACAAAACAATTAAAAAAAAATTGAAATATATAAACTACTAAAAACATATCACAGAGTGTGCTGATGAATGATTAAGCACATACAAGATACAAATGCTGTGGATAAAAAGGCTTCAGGAAAAAAGACAGAAACCAGAACTTGCAGCACACAACCAAACTTTTGTATCTTATTTTGTTAGTAATGGCATGTCAAAGAGGCATATATACGAAATTCAAACTATGAAAACAACAAAAAAGACATTTTGCATCAACAATATGAAATTAAGTGTAGACATCACTACTCTCCTCTTACTCCTAATTCCTTTAGCAAAAAGGTTAATTTGTTTATAGTAGTTCTCTCAATTTTTTTCACATCTAAAGAATCACATGTAGTTGCAACATGAACTCACACTAAAAAAAGTAAAATTAAAGATAAGGCTTTCTAGCAAAAAATTAAAAACTAAGAAAAATAATAACAAGATTCAATTTTTAAGGTGTTACTAGCCAACTATTTTGATCAAATTCCCTACCCAGGAAAAAAGATTAGTAATTTAAACACACATCAAGAACTTCACTGGCACCATAATAGACAGTTAGAAAAGGCAGTGTAACTGAATTAACAGTAGAATAAAAGTGGATAAGCAGAAAACTAAAGCTTAGATCTAACCTTCAGAAATGGAGGAAAGGGGGAGGGGGACTAGGGTTTGGTGTACGACAATGAGGATTTTTCCTTTTTATTTTTATTCGATGCCCCCGAGATAAAAAAAACCGACAGATATGATGTTTACACAAATTAAGAAAAGCTTTTGACACATAATACAGGGTGTTTTTTTTTATTGATCAAGAAAAATATTCTTTTAAAAAAAAATAAGTTTTAAAATAAGAAAAATGATTTTTTTAAATAAAAAAAAATTTAAGTGACATTTTAAGGGATCGTTTGGTAGGTTGCATTAGAAGAAATAATCCATATATTAGGTAAGATATTATTTAGTACTATGTTTGATAGGAATTTGACCTATGTATAACTAATCCATGGATTAATTATACCTCCTACATGGTATTATAGGATGTATAACTAATATCTTCCATTTGGAGGTATTAGTAATATATAGGATATAATACCATGGGATAAATCTATGTAAAGACAAAAATATCCCTCAAATCATTTTAATTATTTTGTTTGTTTTCTTGATTTTATGATTTATATTTGTACTAGTAAATTTATTTAAATAAATTAGCTTACAAATTATTTAGAGAGAGTTGTTTGTTACTAAATAAATCGAATACAAATCAATACAAATTTGAAATGTGAGTATATGACGTTTGTGATCTTAATTGAATGTATTATATATATATATATATATATATATATATATATATATATTTGTGTGGTTTTCTAATTATTTGTATTTTGAAGAATTTAAAACATACATACATATTAAAACTACAACTTGCAATTTTTATGTGTAAATGTAGATGGTTTATTAGTTTTACCATTGTTGACCGTCTTTTTGATTTTAAAAGTAGTTGGTTTATCTTTTTTAAATTGAAAAATGACATTTTGTGAGTCATCAATTTATTAAGATGACAATTATTTATCCTCAAATAATTCAAGTGAAAAAATAGCAAACATGATTACAAAATTGTTCTTCTCATAGCTAGTTAGAAGGCCATAAAAAAATAATTTTGTCCGGCAATTATCTACCTTGACTCAATTAGCTAATAATTCAAGGGTATAATTGGAAAGAAGCTTTTTATAGAGTTTTAATCCAAACACAAGAGAAGTGGAAATAATGAACCAAACACTTGATAAAAATAAACTCTGCATTACTAATACCTGCACTACTAATCCGTGCATTACTAATCCGTGTATTACTAATTCTTGCGTTATTAATCTTTGTACCAAACAACCCCTAAGTGTATTATTTTTTCCCTCCTCATTCAAACTCCAACTCTCACTCCTTAACCATCCCATTACAGGGTAGGTTAAGCTTTAACCCACAAAGTTTTCAATTTGCTCTGCTTCGCCTTACATTGTATTTTTATGTGTTTTTAATGTGGCCCGCTCTGTCCCACACAAATTCACCCCCCATAATTTATTTCACTTCCAAATTATGATTAGGGCTAATTTTAATTATTAAATTTATTCCACACTTTCATATGAGTAGCACAAATGAATTGTGTTAATTAATTTACAAATCTTATATATAATATGTTATTTAATACATTGTTAATTTATAGTACTAAAATTATTTTACCTGATTTGCATATATATTATCTTTATGATAAATTTTGTCTTTGTTATTAACTAATTGGTGCAGAACTAAATGGTCTTATGGAAAATTTAATGTAGTAAATTGGCTGAAATTTAAAATTTGTCACAATCCGAGCCTACATCCTGGATGTGGCCGGCACTCAAGAACCATTGTTGGTCCCCAAGCTAATCCTCATCCTGGCTGACTACAAGCGGAAGACTAACTCAAGCATACAAACTTAAAAACTGAATAAAAATTCATGAAACTCAATTACAAAGCTTTAACTCAATTGAAAAACTCTGAATAAAAATAAATTATTCAACTCGCCATAAAATAGGCAACTTAAGTCTTTAAAACATTTAACAAAATAAATGAACAGACTTCAGAAACTATATTGTCTATCTATGAAGCCTCTAAATAACAAAGATGGAAGTCGGGACAAGACCCACGACATCCTAACAACTGGTATAACTCAAAAGAAAAAGTGGAACCCTCTGGAAGTAAAGAGGCTCACCATAGCTAACTTGAACTCCATGTGGTATAAATGAAGCTCCTGTTGATGACCCTGAATACCTGTATCTACATCATGAAACGATGCAGGCCAAATGGCTCAGTACGTGGAATGTACGAGCATGTAAGGGGGAATTCTAAAGCATAAACATAAGCTTGAACTTAATAAAAAGGAAACATACTTACCTCTTCTCAACTCACTTACTCGACTCAACTCAAGAATAAAATACTCAACTCAAAGATATGATACTCAACTCAAAGGTACTCAACTCAAAATTACTTAACTCAAGATACTCAAGGATACAACAACAGTAAAAGATACAATATATATGGAAAGCTGTAAAACTGTAGATAGCAACTCAATGTATTGAAAAAAAATACAATAATACTCAGTGTGTATATAAAAATATAATATAACTCTATGGGAGTTTCTCTAACCGACAACCATCACTATGAGCTATGTGATGATACAACGTCTCACCTACGCTGCCAGAACTGTCCTATATTTGTCAAGGTATAGAACCTTTCAACTAAGTGGATCCACTAGTCTATGCTAAAAAGCATTAAGGAATCATCTAAAAAATATGACCCTTTCTACCCACGTTGGCTGGTTTATGGAGACTTGAGTTATTATGAACTCGTCCCCATATCGGTGCTCAATACTACTCCCAAAATATACTCAGCTCATATGTTTAAAAACATAACTCTTTTTGTGGTTTGAGATCATTACTCAAAAACTAGCTTAAAGACTCTCTTGGAAATCTCAGTTTCCTTTCATCTTAAATGTGAAAACATTTACTCTTTGGAATACTTAGTTCTCATATATCATTTTAAAGAAAATGAACTCAACTCTGATCTTTCTCAAAAACATTTCAAAAATCATATTAATATGATCATTGATGACTTGGGAAGTCATATTGCATAAACATTGATGGTATCTCTAGATACCATACTGCTCATACATTGATGACATACTCGATTGTCATACTAATCATGTTTTAGAAAACTGTTTTGGAAATCTCTGTTTCCTTCTCTTTTAAATGTAAAACATTTACACTTAGGAATACTTAGTTCCCATATATCATTTTAAAGAAAATGAACTCAACTCTACTTGTTCTCAACTCAAGTACTCAAGTCTTAAAACAAGTTAAGAAAAATTTGCAAAAGACTTCTCAGAATAAAGTTCATGCCGAATTATGGACGTGAATGACTCAATTCAAGGTTTTCAATGACCATACATAAAACTCAATACTCGAGACTCAACAGCTCAGAACTCAAGAACTTCAATGGTAATACTCATTTCAAGAATACTCAACTCAGAGGGTTTCATGCGAAATTATGGGCATGAATAATCTGAACTCAAGGACTTCATGATACTACTTCATCTCAAGAATGTTTGACTCATAGGGTTCATGCAGAATTATGGGCATGAACTACTCAACTCAAGGACTTCATGGGTAACATGTAATAGTCCCATGATTAAGAATATAATCTCAAAGGGGATTAGGAACTCAATACTCAAGACTTAGAACTTGAAGATATTGCTCCTCTCAAAGATGCTAAATTTATGAAGTTCATGCGGAATTATGTGGCATGAACGACTCGACTCGACTCGAGGGTGTAAATAACAATATGGAACTCCTGTATATGAATCTTCTCAATCTCATACTTACTTCCTCAAAACTTAGTTCAAATCGATAGTTGATCTTAAAGGATTCACAATTGAACTCAAAAGCTTTCTTGAACTGTACTCTTAACTCTCTCTTAAATGTGAATTATGAATTCAAGAGTTATGGTTCATGATATGAAGGATCTTGTGATGATAAAGTAGACTCATGAATACATTCTCCTCATTCTCATACTCACTTGCTTGAGTCTTGAAACAAGTTATTAGAAATTGTAGAAGACTCCTCAAAAAGACTCAAAGGAACTTTCTAAAAAATGTTCGAAAGAACTCTCAAAACTTGACTCTCAACTCTACCTTGAATTTGATTTATGAATTCAAGGTTGTGATTTGTGATAGGAAATATCTCGTGATGTTTATGAATGTTTTTAGATAGTTAAACATGAGAAACGATCAAGAAATCACTGTCTAGAAGCAAGTCCGCGATGCGGAGATCCATTTAAATATTTGGGCGAAAATAGTTTTGAAACAGTGGAGTTCGCGTCCTCTCCGTGATGCGGAGGGGAAATTTGTTCACTGGGGCAGCAAGTCCGCGACGCGGACTTGCGTGCCAATATCTGCTCGACTTTTTCCTTCTTTGTTTTCTAACCCCAATTTACCTAAATTTGATTTTTTTTCTCAATTTCTCTTTTGATTTAGATACCCAATACATGTACACAAGAATCTAATCAAACACAACTCTAAAATCGACACGATTTGCTCAAGAACTCATCAATCTCATCTAAACTCAAGAACGAAAGCCAATTTCAAGAACACAATTCAAGAACACCAAACTTTCAACTTTCTAGAACGAACTTAACGTTGAAATTTACATGATTGGCGTGTGGCTGAACAAACCCAACACTATGGAAGCTTACATACCTCTTAGGGATCAAACCCATGGCGAAAATCCGCAACAACTCTCAAGAATCTCGATGAACGCCTTGATCCTCTCCTCTTTTCTCTTCTTTTCTCTTCTTGAACTCTCTTCTAAAACCCTAGGCGTATATTAGGATTATAAAACTAAACCTAATAGGATTAAACCCTTAATACCTTACTAAAAATGAATTAAATCTGATTAGGTAAGGAAAAGACCAAAATACCCCTTACTATTTTCGGGTAACTTTCCTTAACTGGACAACCTGACTTCAAAAAGACATATCTCACTCATCCAACCTCGAAACTTAGCAAACTCGGTGGCATTGGAAAGATAATTCAAAGACCTTTCATATATTATCTTGTAGCCCACCTAAATCATCATGTACGGAGAGTTATGATCGTTTGAAGTTGACCCAAATCTTAGAAGAACTTAGGAATGACTTCAATGAATTCTCTTTAGTTTCTTCTTGGAACTCAAGGTGCTACATCTAGTGACGTTAACAATTAGGAAAATTTTAAATTCCTTGGTAAAATCTCACTCACTATGAAGAACAGTTCGAGTCTTAGCTCAATTTTTTTGGGGTGTTACAAAAATAGACTATGCACAAGGGTGTTTGATGATATGCTCGAGTTTATCTTATTTATAGTAGTCTTTGTCCTCCTAAGTTTGTAGCAGGAAAATCTCTATGAGCAACTTTGTAACACCTCAAAAATTGAAAAGTCGGATTGTAAAGGAAAAGTTGCAGGAAAATTTGTTGAGGCTGGTTCTACGGAAGTCATCCATGGACCATAGGAAGTTCTACGAGCCGTAGGACTTGGTTTGAGATTTGGAAATGACAAGTGTTACAATCAAATTACAACCTAGATGTGACATGACAAATATGATGACCCTAAACAAGCCACTTGACATAAGCATGACGTATTGAATATACAATTTAAGAGATATATCAATATAAGTCTCAAATCGTACGAAGACATAAACGATACCAACATGGTACATGAAGAATAAGCAGAATACTACTAAGTCTGACACAAGCCTCTAACATCATAAGGGTGGTTGGGACGTTACTCATACACCACGTACAAGTCTGAAACAAAAGACATAAAAGTGAAACAACTAAATCATCAACGGTCTTGTCCTCAAAGCATGAGGCTCACCAATCCAAAAGCTGGTAGAGCAATCCAAGCTAGCCACAAGTAGGAGGAGAAATGTGGGATCCTATATTATGAAACAATATAGGCATAAGTATGCATTAGTACATGGAATGTACTAAGTATGGAGAAATGCATAAAATATAAACATGCTCATATGAGGACTCTAAACATGATATGCATGGCCAAGCTAATACATAGTAAAAAGCCTTTACAAGGAATCATAAATCATGAACATGGTCAATGCATACATAAAATAATTTGAAAGCTTTCATAAAACTTTTGAAGGTAACATAGTTCATTTTTTTATATTTACCATTAACCGAGATAGACCATGTGAGTTATAACATGGAATCTGATGTCTTGCTCCCACACCGAAAATAGATGTTGTACTTGCCAAGGTAAGGACCACAACTTCTAGCTTAGGTGGATCCACTAGTTATGTCTTTCTAAGACAAATCCTACGGGGACACGGGACAAGGAGCTTGCTTCTAGAGAACCGTCATCTACTAACGGGAGAGCCTCCATCTTAATATCCTCTCGGTGCTAAGTAAAAATCCAAAAGGTATTAGTCATATTCACATTCTATCAGCATACTTGAAAAGTCATAATTAAATTACCAATCCAATCTTAAGTCATCATAGAGTAGCTCTTTTAAAACACAATTCATACGTGAGAAAATCTTTCACAACCATGATTTCATAATATGTGAGAAAACCTTGTACAATTCATTGATACTTATCTCAAAAGCATCCTTAGTTCATAAAACATCATTTTCATAAGACATGCATAACTTTCATAAACTATCATTCATAAGTTCATAGGTTTTCTTCATAAATTCATCATCATAATCAAGTAAAAAGCATGGGTCCGTATGAAATTAATTGAAAACCATGCAATTGAATCAAATCACGCATAATAAGATTGAAATCAAACTATCGAATCATAACAAATAGGACTCATGGAGATTTGCATGAAACCCTAATCAAATTAGGTGAAATTTACTTTGGAAATAGAGATTCTTTGGGATCCAATGGATGAATGGAATCCATTAGTGAATTCTCATATTTCTTGATAATCACAGTCTAGCAAAGCAAGGAAAAGAAAAGACTTGAAGCTTGAAATCCTAGTTTTTCTTAATTGAGCTTGAGAGAGAATTGGAGAGGATGAACTTGGATGGGAATTAGGGATTTGAGAGAATGAGAGGGTTTTGGGTAGTTTTAGGAACTGAAAAATAGTTATAGGACTTATAAATAGGGTCAAAACGACATCGTAAATGTATTAAATGTATAGGAAAAGACCCAAATAACCTTAAGAAATAACTGCCGGATAGACCTAGGGTTGGGACTTATGGTCTGTAGGACTTTCTATGGCCCATATTGGTCAACCTTAGAACCAACTTCAAAAACCCAAAATTTGTTCAACTTCCCACGAGACCTTTATACGGTCCGTTGTTTCATATACAATCACTAGACCTCTTCCGTAGAATCCAAGTTCAAGTTCAAAATTTCACCAAGTCCAAATTACTTATATGAAACACTCCTACAACACGTAGAACAATCTACGACTCGTCAACCCTTCTCGTAGACTAAGGTCTTAATTCAAGTACACTGAATCCTTTTACGGATCAGTCCTATGACCCGTTGAATGCCTTACGCCTCATCCTGTTCACTCGTAGGTCAAACATTGGAAACTTAAAATTTGCAATACTCAACTTAAGTTCTACGACTCACTTTCTATGGCCCGTAGAACCTCCTACGATCCGTAGATTGGACTCGTAGATCACAACATCAGTGTCCAAAACTGAACTTTTCCTTTTGAATTCAACTTTCCAATTTTTGAGGTATTACAACAAGTCTTTGATATTTGACCATACGAGTAGTAAAAACAAATTATAGAGCGTTCTATGGATCAGATGACTGATCCATAGAGTTGATTTAAAGAATTGATTTGAGACCTCAGGTCTACGAGAGGATTTGGCGAGTCATAGTCTGGTCTACGAGTCGTAGAAAGTATTCGTATGTAATACCTCGTAAGTTGGAAAGTCAAAAGAAAAGGGATAGTGCAAAAATCTGTTTGAAAACAGGTTCTACGAGTCCAATCTACGGACCTCAGAAAGTCCAACGAACCGTAGGAAAAGAACCGTAGATCCAATGTAGAGTTTTCTTAAAAATCAAGTCCTAGTAGCTTTTCTATGATTGACTAGTACGGTGCATCAATCCATGTACAAGTCATAGATAGGTCTTGTAGGTAAGTTCTAGACTTAGTAAAAAAATTTAAGACCAAAAGTTGGTTTTTATGGTTGGTGTCTACGAACTGTAGAAAGACCTACGACCGTAGACAACTTTCGTCAAAAGTTGGGTGAAATTTAGAATCTAGTACTTGGTCTACGGTTGACCAGTACGGATTGTAGAAAGTGCTACGGTCCGTAGGTCACACCCGTAGACTAGTCCGGCACTTAATTTTAAGGGGCTTTTGGGTCTTATGCCTAATTGATTAATGCCTAAACTAGGTCATTTTCATCCTAATCCTAAACCTTATATTAAGTATTTTAATCCCAAAAACTACCTATTCTAAATCATTTCCCTAAATCCCAAAATTCCCTCCAAGTTCATCCCCTTCAGATTCCCTCAAACTCGAGGAAAATCAATTTAGGGTTTCAAACACCAAGATCTCAATCTACCATAGCAATTGTGCGTTAAACTCCAAGTTGTGTTAGTATTCACCTATGGAGTCCTTTCCTCCACAGGGTTCCTAAGATCTCTAATTTTACAAGTTAGTTTCTCCATCATAGTTAGGGTTTTATTCAAATCTCCATGGGTTCCTTTCAATTATGATCCAATTGATTATTTTCTATCGTCTTATGCATGAATTGAAGTAATTACACGTTTTAAAGTTAAATTCACATGAACCCATGCATGATCCATGATTTTTAGATTATGATCATATGATGAAGCTTATGCACTAAGGAAGATGAATTTATGAAGATATGCATGCTCTTTCATGAAATTGATATAAATAATTTAAGGCTGCTTTGAGAGTAAAGCATCAATGTTGTTGTTGTTGTGAAAGGTTTTATCACATACTACTAAGACAATGATTGTGAAAGGATTTCTCACAAAAGGATTTCTAAGGTTGAAAGGTTTTCTCACCTAAGTTGAATCAAGATTAAGGAGTTATTCTAAATAAATTTTAGCTTGGATTGGTTGCTTAATTGGGTCTTTCCATGGACAATGAAATGAACAAGATAAATGACTATTCCATGGGATTTTCGCTTAGCACCAAGAGGATATTAATATGAAGGTTCTCCTATTAGTAGAGGTCGGGTCTCTAGTGGCAATCTCCGTATCCCATAACTATGTGCCACCATAGGATGGTTGTCTTAGATAGACATTTGACAATGGATCCACTTTAGCTTAGATATATGGTTCTTATCTTGGCAAGTAAGGACACCCTTTTTCGGTGTGGGGCAGACACTTGAGTCCATGTTATATCTCACATGGTTTATGTCGATTAATGGTAAACTTCCCACTATAATGAATTAAGGTTACTTTATGAAAGCATCTCACAAGTGATTTAAAGATATTTAGCTTGCATTAATCATGATTATGATTTATATTTTCTAACCCTTTTGTCTTATGATTTAGCTTGGTCATTGTATGTCATGTAAAGTTCTTTTTTAGCATGATTTACTAACTCTTATGCATTGCTATCATACTTAGTACATTCCACATACTAATGTATACTTGTGCCTACATTATTTCACTAATGTAAGGTCAGACACTCCTACCTCTCACACTCGTGGCTAGTTGATCTTTTAGCACTCAAGGATTACTGAATCCTCATGTTCTGAGAACCGAGACACTTTTATTGCTTTCTGTATTTCAGTTTTTAGACTTTTTATTTGATGCATAAGTTACGTCCCAATCACTTCTATTGATGTATTAGATGTCTTATTGAGACTTATGTACACTTTAGCTTTTATCAAACTTCGTTATGATATAAGACTATATCTTTGAAATCTTTATTTTTATTATATTGTATGTTGTATGCTAAGTGGCTTGTGTAGGGCATCTTGGGGTCCTATACACCATGTTAAGCATAGGGTATACTTTGGTTCGTGACAAACTTGGTATTCAAAGCACAATGTATAGAAAGGTCCTATGATGATGTCTCATAAGCCACATCAAGTAGAGTCTTGTTCATGAGTGTGAAGCACACCACATTGAGAATAAGAAGCTATAAGATGTTTATGAAATGCCACTTCTTTCATTACTCTGAAGTCGTGTGATATAGTGTAGCACTATATTTCTCTTTCCTAATCCTGATCCAATGTTTTTCAGGATATGGCCCCTTAAAGAGCATATGTTAAAAGGAATGCGGGTAAGAATGTAGATCAAGAAGCTCCTCAAGTTCCGATCGACCCTTTCGCTGAGCAAGTGACCAATGCAAAATTTCGAGCTGTTTTTCAAGAGTTGGCTCAAGCCATGAAGACTCAAGCCAATAAAAAGGTTGTGGTCCCCGTGAACACAAGTATGGGCACAGAGGCAACTAGAGTAAGGGACTTCACTAGAATGAATTTATCAGAGTTTCATGGTTCCAAGGTTGAGGAAGATCCTCAGGAGTTCATTGATGATGTGTATAAGATTTTGATGATCATGGGTGTGACACCGGTGGAAAAGGAGAAATTAGCTACTTATAAACCTAAGGGTGTTGCGCAAGTTTGGTTCAACCAATGGAAGGAAGAGAGCGTGGTTGATGCGAGTCCTCTTGATTGGGAAAAGTTCAAAGTCACTTTCCTTGATAAGTTCTTTCCCCTTGAGATGAGGGATACCAAAGTTCTTGAGTCTATTAACCTTTGTCAAGGGAATATGAGTGTGAAATAGTATGCTTTGAAATTCACACAATTGTTGAGATATGCTTCTTCTATGGTTGTCGACTCAAGGGAAATGATGAGTAAGTTTGTTTTGGGTGTGTTTGAAATGGTGGTCAAGGAATGCGGTACCGCCATGCTCATTAAGGAAATGGATATTTCTTGCCTGATGGTACATGCTCAACAAATTGAATAGGAGAAGCTTAATGAAAGATCTACGGAGGCAAAAAGGGCAAAAACTGGTGATGATGACTTTTCACATCGAAGTCTGATGGACATGGTTGTTCTAAATTCTGACAAGGGTTCCCCGATCAAGGTTCCTCTAATGATCCAGTTTCAAAGTTCAATAAGGATAATGTGTATAACCCTAAGCATCAAGGAGGGAATGTTGATGGATCTTCATTGTCTACTTGTGCTAGGAATGGAATAAAGCGTGAGGGCCGATACAGATGGTTGCTTTGGTTGTTGTAAGAGTGGTCACAAGATAAGGGATTGTCCATTACTTACTACTAAGGGAAGATAAGGTAGGAAAGC
This sequence comes from Solanum okadae, assembly GCA_036553675.1. Lineage (NCBI taxonomy): Eukaryota > Viridiplantae > Streptophyta > Magnoliopsida > Solanales > Solanaceae > Solanum > Solanum okadae. Next base: position 43,975,134 of record CM071689.1, on the reverse strand, counting down.
TCCACCTAGTGGTTCAGGTTTAAGTTCTCCAAAGCAAAACATATTTTATGCATTTCAAAGTCGAAATGAGCAAGAGGTTTCTCCCGATATTATTTCTGATATGTTGAAAATCTTTCATCTTGATGTTTATGATTTTCTTGATCCTTGTGCTACCTTGTCTTTTGTGACATCATATGTGGCTTTGAGATTTGACATTTCTTCGGATGTGTTGTTAGACCCTTTTTCTGTCTCTACATCTATTGGTGAATCTATTGTGGCGAAAAGAGTCTATAGAAATTGTCCCATCTCCTTATCCCATAGAGTCACTCATGTTGATCTTGTAGAGCATGATATGTTAGATTTTGATGTTATTCTTGGTATGGATTGACTCCATTCTTGTTATGCTTCTCTTGATTGTAGAACCCGAGTGGTCAAGTTTTAGTTTCCAAATGAACCCACCCTAGAGTGGAAATGTGGAAATTCGATGCCTAAGGGTTAGTTTGTATCCTGTCTTAAAACTAGAAAGATGATTTCTAAGGGTTGCATATATCACCTTGTTCGAGTTAGGGATACAAATTTCGAAACCCCTATTCTTGAATCTGTCCCTATTATGAATGAGTTTCCGAAAGTGTTTCCTTGATGATCTACCTGGTATTCCTCCCAAAAGAGAAATAAACTTCGCTATTGACCTTTTCCCAAATACGCAACCTATCTCTATTCCTCCTTATCGTATGGCTCCGAAAGAATTTCAGGATTTGAAGGACCAATTGAAAGATTTTTTGGATATCGGTTTCATCCAACCAAGTATCTCTCCATGGGGTTCTCCAATTTTGTTTGTTCATAAGAAGGATGGTTCACTTTACATGTGTATTGATTGCCGACAATTGAACAAGGTTACCATTAAGAATAAGTATCCTCACTCAAGGATATGTGACTTATTTGACCAACTCCATGGAGCGAGTTGTTTATCTAAGATTGACCTCTAGTCGGGTTATCACAAATTGAGGGGGAAGGAAAATGACATCACGAAGACGGGTTTTCAAATTTGGTATGGTCATTATGAGTTTTTTGTAATGTTTTTTTGTTTGACTAATGCTCCAGACACATCTACGGACTTGATAAATAGAGTGTTCAGACAATACCTGGATATGTTTGTGATTGTATTTATTGATGACATCTTGATTTACTCGCGGAGTGAGGATGAACAAGTTGATCATTTGAGGATTGTGTTGCAAGTCCTCAAGGACCAAAAAATCTTTGCAAAGTTAAGTAAATGTGAGTTTTTATTAAGATCCATGGCTTTTCTTGGTCACATTGATTCTGGCAAGGGTATTGAGGTAGATCCTAAGAAGACGGATGCGGTTAAAAATTGAGGTAGATCCTAAGAAGACGGATGCGGTTAAAAATTGAGGTAGATCCTAAGAAGACGGATGCGGTTAAAAATTGAGCTAGACTTTTATCCCATACAGATATTCAAAGTTTCTTGGGTTTGGATGGATATTATAGAAGGTTCATGGAAGGGATTCTTCTATCGCCTTTTCATTAACTGCATTGAGCCAAAAGAATGTTAAGTTCTTATGGTCGGAAGCGTGAGAAAAAAGTTTCCAAGAGTTGAAGGATAGACTCACTTCGGCTCCTATTTTGACTTTACCAGAAGGATACGATGGGTTTGTTGTTTATTGTGATGCTTCAAGGATTGGATTGCAATGTGTTCTTATGCAAAATGGGAAAGTTATTGCTTATTCCTCAATTCAACTTCAGATTCATGAAAATCACCATGATTTGGAGCTAGCGATGATTGTGTTTGCCTTAAAGATTTGGAGTCATTTCTCATATGGTGTTCATGTTGATGTCTTTACCCACCACAAAAGTTTACAATATGTGTTCAAGCAAAAGGCTTTAAATCTTCACCAACGTAGATGGCTAGAACTCTTGGAGGACTATGACATGAGCATCCTTTATCACCCAAGAAAAGCTAATATGGTGGTCGATGCCTTAAGTTGGTCGTCTATGAATAGTGTTACACATGTTGATGATGGTAAGAAGAAGTTGGTTCATGATGTTCATAGATTTTCCCAATTGGGTGTTCCGTTGGTTAATTCTAATAAAGGTGGTTTTATTGTTCATAATGGTTCAAAATCATCATTTGTATCAAATGTAAAAGCCAAGCAAGGTCTTGACTCGATTTTGGTTGAATTAAAAGAAGTGGTGATTAAAAATTTCGTTGAGGCTTTCTCCCAAGGGAGAGATGGGATAATTCAATATCAAGTTCGCTTGTATGTTCCCAATGTTGATGACTTGAAAGAAAAAATCTTATCAGAAGCCCATAGTTCTTGATATTATATTCACCCAAGAGACACTAAGATGTATCGTGACTTACAGGAGGTCTATTGGTGGAATGGGATGAAGAAGGATATGAAAAAATTGTGGCTAAGTGTCATAATTGTCAACAAGTGAAAGTTGAGCATCAAAAGCTGGGAGGTTTGTCCCAAGATGTTATTATTCCTACTTGGAAGTGGGAAGACTTGAAAACGGACTTCATTGTTGGCTTATCCTGCACTGGGTGACAACATGACTCAATTTGGATAATAGTAGATCGTATGATGAAGTCGGCTCATTTCATTCTCATCAGGATTTCTTATTTGGTGGAAGATTATGCTAAGTTTTATCTATGGGCGATTGTTAGGTTGCATGGAGTGCCCCTATCCATTATCTCTGATCGTGGTACCCAATTTACTCTCAGTTTTGGAAATCTTTCTAAAGGGGTCTCGGTACTCATGTTAAGCTTAGTATGACCTTTCACCCCAAACCGATAGGCAGGTGGAGCATACTATTCAGACTTTAGAAGATATGTTGAGAGCTTGTGTGATTGATTTCAAGGGTAATTGGGATGATCATTTGCCTTTGATTGAGTTTGCATATAATAATAGCTATCATTCAGGCATCGGTATGGCTCTGTTTGAGGCTCTTTATAGTAGGAAGTGTAGGTCTCCTATAGGTTGGTTTGAAGTTGGTGGTGGTTGTGGATCTCCTATAGGTTTGTTTGAAGTTGGTGAGATTGATTTGATAAGTCTTGAATTGGTACATGAGGCTATGGAGAAAGTTCATCTTATTAGAGAAAGGTTGAAAACGGCTCAAAGTCTGCAAAAGTCCTATGTCGAAGTTAAAAGAAGATATCTTGAGTTTGATGTTGATGATTGGGTTTATTTGAAAATTTCACCTATGAATGGTGTCATGAGGTTTTGAAAGAAGGGGAAGCTTAGTCTCGATATGTAGGCCCATATCAAATTTTAAGGTGTATTGGTAAAGTTGCCTATGAGCTTGTTGAAGAAGTGCGTTGGAGATCCAACATCTATTGTTCCTTCAGAAGGTTTGATGAGTCGGGGATTTCGACTCATTTAGGGCTTATTATTCAAGGTTTTAGTGTCCTCAATGCCTATTTTATGCTCATAACTGATGTTAAAATGTTAATATGCAACAATGAAGGTGCAAGAGTAAGACAAGGACCTTACGAGGCAAATAGGAGCAAAAAAGCTGAAAAAGTTGAAGGAAAGCAAAGCTGGTCCTCGCCAATGCCACTCGGCAAGTCGCTGAGTGGACCTTCAGCTCGTCGAAAGTTCCAGCATGCCATCCCATGGATAAAACCAACTTGGCGAGCAGACAAGTGGTTCGGCGACACGCTAAAGAGATCGCCGAATATTACAGAAAGTTTTGGTGAAAAGCCACGCCAAAAAGGTGAGAAGAGGAGCACTCGGTGCATCGTCGACCTGTTCGGCGAGCTCGACTTACTTTGTCGAGTTTCCACATTGTTCACTTCTGGGTTTTTGAGTTTTAACATTCTAGAACATTATTTTTACATTTTTGAGTAGAGATTTAGGGATTGTGAGACTTTTAGCCTAATTTCCAGCATTTGGAGACTTGCGGATCATTGTGAAATTTGATGGAAAATTTCGTTGGTAACGATTTCTTGTTCTTTACTATGTTTGGCTAAAACCCCATTCTTGGGGGTGTGATTATGTAGTTGAATGCATTAATTGGCTAATGGGTGTTGTTAGTTACTGATTTTATTGTTGTTTTGAAGTGGGTTCAATTAATTGTTCATGTTTTAATTAAGGAATTGTAGTTGCAAATGCAATTCTAGCTTAGTACTTGATACTTTCTTGAGAAAGAGGTGGTAGAGTCGAATTCTTAGTCGATAATTGTATCGATTGCATTGTTACAAATCTAGCTTGAGAAAGCAGGTTTGATTGCAATCTTGCAAATCTATCTTGAAAAAGTGGATTGATTAAAGTAATGGGTTGTTTGATTGTGTTTTGCCTGTTGAGGTTCGAAAGAACTCACTTGAATCACAATAGTTGATTGAGAAATGGCTATTGCACTCATAACCTAGCCTACCCACCGAGATTCAACATCTTTGAGTAATTAGTAATCACCCATTACGCGAAATTAGCATTCAACTTATCACACTCCCAAGAAACCTTCTCTACTTGTTTACTTTCGGTTTTAGTAGTCATAAATTGGTTACTCGAATCCCTCCATTTGATATTAATTGTCAAAACTTTGTGATTTACTTTAATGTTGCAAACTTCTACCTTTACAAACTATTAGGACACAATTTTACTTCTTGATCGAATTCTCTACTGTATCACTCCCTATGGGATCAACCCCAATTCTTAGTTGGGTTTATACTTGTTAGTGACCACCTACACTTAGAATTGGATGAAGTGTAGTTGAGCGTTATCAAGGTTTGGGAGTTAGAGAGAACCTTTGTTATGAAGAGATTTTGGTTGAGATCTTTGACCGGCATGTCCGGAAGTTGAGAAACAAAGAAGTTTCTTCCATGAAGGTTTTTTTTTGGAGGAATCAACTACTTGAGGGTTCTACTTGGGAGGCTGAGGCCGTTATGATGTCCATGTATCCTCATATATATCTTTCCCTCCGTCCCTACTCTAGCTTTAGGTATTTAGTTCCTCATGGTTCACTCTTTTGGTTTCATATGTATTAGTCATTCTCATGTTTCCTCATGCATGCACACTCATGAAAAATCTGATTTTTGATGTTATGATTTAGCTTAAAGTGATTCTCCGTGTTTATGTGCATTTAAGTATGAGTTGCATGAATGCCTTATGAAAAGATGTTTTAAATATGCTTTAGCTTGGAGTCAACTTTCCTTCTCGGATATGTCCATTTATATGAGTGCATTCTTGTTGGGTTGTTAGTTTTTCTCCTTCTCTATTCATGCTAGCTTGAGTCTCATTCAAGGATGAATATTTCCAAGGGGGAGATATTGTAACACCTCAAAAGTTGGAAAGTCAAAAGAAAAGGGGTAGTGCAGAAATCTGTCTAAGAATTGGTTCTACGAGTCTAACCTACAGATTGTATAAAGGAAACTGTAGATTGAGGGTAAAATTTTCTTAAAAGTCAAGTCCCAAACCTTTTCTACGATTAACCAGTAGAGTCCGTCAATCCATGTACAAGTCGTATATAGGTCTTATAGGTGAGTGCCAGATTTAGTGAAATTTTAAAGACAAAGGTTGGTTTCTACGGTTAGTGTCTACGGATCATAGAAAGACCTATGGACTGTAGACCATTCTCATCAAAAGTTGGGTTAAATTTAGGTTCAAGGAATTGGTGTACGGTTTTCTTGTACGAACTGTATAAATGTAACACCTTGGATTCGAGAAAATAGAAAAAAATGCAGCTTTCCAGGTGCTGGTGCTAGAACCACGGAAGCCAATGACGGTCGTGGTCTGACAGACGGTCCGTAAGTGGGGTCCGTCTTTGGGGTCCAAGATTTAGGGATCGGATCACCCACGGCCGATCAGTATAGTCCGTGGTTGGACCTACGGACCATAGGTGAGGGACAACATCTATTTAGAGGAAAATGGTTGTTGAGTTAACTTCAAACGATTATATCTTTAAGCACAAAATGAATTAGGTGGCCCTTGACCTGTCAAATTAAATATAATTGAATCCTCTTTCCAACGCCACCGAGTTTGCTAAAATCCAAGCTCACAATAAAAAGTTATGCTCATTTTAGTGAAGCCCTGTCGGGTAGAGCATGAACGAAGATCCCAAACGATGGGCGGTAGTCCAAACTACGGTCTGTCAGTCCCACCGTGGATGGCCTTCGTCAGCTTTTAAGTCAGGGTTGTTTTGGTCTTTTCCCTATGCATCGGGGCACTTAAACTACGTCGTTTGATGCCTAAACTACGTTGTTTTACTCAGTCTAAGCCTAATAGCCTAGTCAGACATACCTAGAACCCTCATTCTCCAAAAATCATCCAAATTAGAACGAAAAGAAGATGAAGAGCCGCCAGTTTCTTTCAAGAACAAGCAACAGTGTTATTCAAGTTTCAACCCCAAAATCCATCCGTAGATTTCGTCACCAGGTATGTGGGATTTCACTAGTGGGTTCCTTTCATCCACTAGGTCCCTAGAATTCAGTCAGTTCCTTGATTCTACATAGCTTGTTTAGACCTAGGGTTTGTAAAATCTTGGTAAATTTTTGTGCTTTCAGTTGCTATAGTATCCATAGTCTAAAGAATATATTTTTCTTGAAAACATTGCAACATTCCTTGTATAAAACTCAAAACCCTAGTTTGTGTAAATTCTATTAGTTCGGAATTATACTTTCTAGGTCAGTTAAACAGAAAATCATGCTCCAGATTTCGAATGTCACATTCTCAATATATAAATGTTGCATCCCCAGTTAGCATGTCAGTATTTTGAGCTAATCAATATTTAGTGCATTCTAGCTTAATATGTATTCAGTTTGGAGTAGACTTAGCACCGAGTTGGACAAGGGTTCAGCGTACCCTCATAGTTCCAGAACTACGTGCCCGCATAGGATTATAAATCCCCTCTGTTGGATATCAGTATTAGTGATCACGCCACAGTCATGCCTTTATACCCCTGGCAATGTATATTAGGTCCTATCGATGGGGAGTATACATCGGACTCCACCTTTTGCTCACGTGGTTTATGTCGATTAATAGTAGATCCCACAGTCAGACTCTTAATGCATTCGACTAGGTTTTCAGCAGTTATATCAGTATATAGTTCAACATGTTATCTTCATGATTAGTACTTGGTCATTGCATTCAACTTAGCTTTTCAGTTATGTTTTAGTATTTATTTTCTTGATCAGATTATGTCATTGCTCAGTTATGCTTTGTTCAGCTCATATATATTTGTTTAGCTTAGTATGTATATCCTGCATGCTCATTATATGCCAAGTACTGACACATACTCTGCACTATATCCTTTCATGATGTAGGTTCATATACTCAACATCCAGATCACGCTTAGATCGATTCTCTGTCCGTATTCAGCAGATTCAGTGGCAAGTCCTCATATTCCGAGGACAATAGACATGGTTTGGTTTTAGTCATTACTTTTAGTTTCAATTTTGTTAGAGTTAGCTGGGGGCATGTCCCAACAACTCAACTTAGTTAGAGGCTTTTTAGACATAGTAGTAGATTCAGCTTGAGTTGTTAAGTGATTGTTTCAGTTATCACTAAATTCTTAGTTTATTTCACTTATATTCAGATCATTGGGTTGTCTTCATTTTCAGATATCCATTGTTTTAGCTTCCGCATAGTATATGTTTTACTCAGCAACTTTTATAGTATGCTTGATATATGCCAGACTCGGGTTAGCTTGGGGTCACTCGTGATCCTAGGTCCCGTGTTACATCAAGGGGGTAGCCTCAGGGCGTGACAAACTTGGTATCATAGCATTAGGTTCAAAAGTCCTAGTATGTTTGAAAGCCGCACTAAGTAGAGTCTCTTTCATGGGTGTGAAGCGTGCCACATCTATGAGGGGGAAGCTACGAAGTGTTTTATGAAAAACTTCTTTTCCTTCGCTATTCTTATCGTGCGTGAGGTATGATTTAACTTCTCCTGTTTAGCTCACATGGTTTATGTTGGTTAATAGTAGCTCCCACAGTCAGACTCTTAGTGCATTTGACATGATTTTCATCAGTTATATTATTATACAATTCAACATGTTATCTTCATGATTAGTACTTGGTCATTGCATTCAGCTTAACTTTTCAATTATGTTTCATTATTTATATTCTTGCTCAGATTATGTCATTGCTCAGTTATGCTTTGTTCAGCTCATATATATTTGTTCAGCTTAGTATTTATATCCTGTATGCTTAGTATATTCCAAGTACTGACGCATACTCTGCGCTACATCCTTTCATGATGTAGGTTCATGTACTTAGCATCCAGATCACGCTTAGATCGATTCTTGGTCCGCATTCAACAACTTCAGTGGTGAGTCCTCATATTTCGAGGACAATAGAGATGCTTTCAGTTTAGTAATTATTTTTAGTTTCAGTTTTGTTAGAGTTAGCTGGGGCATGTCCCAGCAACTTAACTCAGTTAGAGGCTTTTCAGGCATAGTAGTAGATTCAACTTTAGTTGTTAAGTGGTTGTTTCAGTTATCACTAAATTCTTACTTTATTTCACTTATATTCAGATCATTTGGGTTTTTCCCCATTTTCAGATATCCACTGTTTTAGCTTTCGCATAGTATATGTTTTACTCAGTAACTTTTATAGTATGTGTCACGATCCAAGCCTACACCTTGGATGTTGCCGGCACTCTAGAACCATTGCTGGTCCATAAGTGAACCCTTATCCTGGCTGACTACAAGCGGAAGACTAACTTAAGCATACATAAGCATCAAATTGAAAGAAACATTTAAAAATAGCTTATTGAATCTCAAAACTTCACTTAATATACTGAGTATGAAACATAAGTTTTAAACAAAACAAATGAAACTCAAAGACTCTCCAAAACTGTCTATCTATGAAGCCTCTACTATACAAAGATGAGTATCGGGACAAGACCCACGACTCCTCAAATGAACTACTACTAACAATTCAGAAAGCTGGAGTACTCCAAAAGCAAGGAGGTCTCACTCATAAGCACATAAGCAGATGAAGTGATCTCAACATACTCTTGTTGAGGATCCTAAGAACCTGTATCTGCATCATTAAAAGATGCAGGTCGAGTGACATTAGTACATTGAATGTACGAGTATGTAATATAGTTGAATATCAAATAGTTGAAAGAAAGGTCTGCAATAGATAACAACGTACTCAAGTTGAATGTAAAGAAATAAATGAGAAATCATTTAAAGCTTTACAAAATACTTTCTCATCTCTGAACTCAACATAATAAGTGATATATAAAAATAATCTTTAACTCAATTGGGAGATTCTCTAACCGACAACCATCACTATGAGCTACGTGATGATACAACATCTCACCCACGCTGCCAGAACTGTCCTATACCTTGCCGGGGTATAGAATACCTCAACCAAGTGGATCCACTAAGCTATGCCTAAAAATAAATAATGAATCATCTAAAAGTATGACCCTTACCCATGTTGGCATACATAGTTTATGAGGACTTTGAGTTGTCTGAACTCGTTCCCATATCGGTGCTTAATACTACTCCCAATAATATATACTCATGCTCATATGTTTAAAAACATAACTCTTCCTCTGGTTTTAGATAATTTCTCAAACTACCCTCTTAAAAGAGGTAATGCTCTTGAAATATCTTTTGAACTCATAACTCATTTAGAAATCTTAGTTTCTCTTTTACCAATGTAAAAATTAATACATCATAATCCCCTTATACTCTTGCTCAATTCATACTTGAAAACTCTTTCTAAAAAACATATCAAAATCATATTTTAATATGATCATTGATGACTTGGGAATTCATACTGCATAAATATTGTTGGTATATCTAGATACCATACTGCTCATACATTGATGCCATACTCGATTGTCATACTAATCATGTTTTAGAAACTCTTTTCTCAAAACTCAGTTTCATAACTAAGTGTTGGCTTTAAAAATCTTTTAAAAATTTATAACTCAAATGATAGGGTTGATGTAGAATTATGGACATGAACAACTCAATTTAGGGATCTTAATAGCAATAAGGAAACTCAGTACTCATTACTCAAGAACTCGAAACTCATAATTCAACGATATTTCTCCTCTAAAAAAATACTCAATTCATAGGGTTCATGCTGAAATATATAAGTGAACGAATCAACTCAAGAATATTAAGGCATAACATATAGAAATTCAATAATTAGGAATAGAATTTCAAAAAGAAATAGGAACTCAAGAACTCTAATCAACTTATCTCAAGAATACTCAAATCTAGGGATAGAATCCTAGATTTCTCTTTTACTGATTTGAAAATAGATGTAGGGCGGGAGGATGAACTAGTGCAACACTATGACAGCCTTACATACTTGGAAGAATAAGGTTCTTGAAGAATCTTGAAGAAGAATTTGATTAGAAGCCTTGAAACCCTAGCTTGAAGGAGAAAAATCAAGAAAACCTTTTCTTGAGATTTCTTGAATTAGTTTCTTGAAACTCTATGGCCAAGAATTATGATTTTCATTAGTGATGCATAATTTAATGGAGGAATTTGAGTTGGAAAGAATGAAATTCTTGGAGAAAGGCTTACCTTGAAGAAGAATCTTGAAAAAGATTGAAAGAATCTTGAATGGTGTCTTCTACTTTTATAGAGATGCAAATCTGATTGTTTTGGGTCTTAAATTAGTCAAGAAATTCATTTAGGGTTTTCTTAGAGGTAAAAAGACAAAAATGATCCTTTTTAATGTTTTCCCGTTGGCTAATTTGTCACTACACTGTATTAGGTTACTAAAATGGTCATTAACTATTTACTCAAATATCGGATTGTTGCGAAATTGGTGGCGTTGGAAAGTAGATTTAAATACCTTTAATTTGATAGGTTTTGGGCCACTTAAATCTTTATATTCTAAGAAATATGGTCGTTTAAAGTGACCCAAGTAGAATCTTATATCAAAACTTAATCGATAAGGAAACTTTAAATCTACTTTGTGCTAGGAGTTTCTGGTGACCTTAATTGATATCCAAAATCATTCCCACACTATATAATTTACCTTTACACATATCAGCAATCTAAGAATCACTCGATATGACCCTACAAGTAAATGAAGAATGGTTCGGGTCTTAACTTAGATATTTTTAGGGTTTTACAATATCTCCCTCTTGGATCGTTTGTCCTCAAATGATGGTTGGTCTTAGAATGGAAAGGGGTTACTCTTACTATATTCAAGTCTAACTCAGAATCACAAAGTACTTAACATAGGGTGATTGTTCTGATTTATATCACAAGATTCGAGTTCTATACCTCTATAGGAAATCTCATCCCAAGAACACTATTCATTACCACTACATTCAGCTAACCTTGAGCTCATATCAACAAACACCTAATGTATTACACATTGTCCACATGTTTACAACACCACATTTAAGCTTAGAACCTTAACCACGTCATAGACTCCTACTAACCCACTTTCTAAGAACTTCTCATCCTTTCATCATCTCTACCAACTGAACTTTCATCCATTACCACCAAGAAGCTGACTTAGTAGTCATTGTAAAACCTTATCTCCTTCTTCCTCCACATTTATAACCTTAGGTGGAATAAACACACCATCACTATCACAATTAGAATTAGCAATCCTCTTCTCCATCATCACACAACTATTATCAACAACACCCCTCTCGGAAACTAAAAAAGTATTACTGAAAGGACTTTAGGGTGAAAGATCATAAGCACGATTAATTCGAGAATTTTGATATAAGAATATGCATGGCATAACATTATGTTGCTAGCCATTGAGAGTAAATCAGGAACTTGTGAGACTGAACATACTTTGAGACATGAATACTTATATGAATATGTTCATATCATTAGGCTGATATACACAACTTTATGGATTAAGCTCGAGGTTAATAGGCTAATGTCTTTGCCCCTCATTCTGGAAACTGAGCATTAATGTGAATCTCTTTGAAGTGTATGCGCATAGGTCATAGACACAATTCTGATATTAGGAATATCCACAAGATGTTGTAATAACTTCACTTGAGGAATATGCAAGATTATGAACGGATTGATATATCTCTAAAACTCTTTCTAAAGACATCACTATCTCATCCTCAACACTTGACTTGATTTCTCATCTTATCATCTCCCCCCTTAGGTTTGGAGTTGACACTCTAAAGCCATGGATCTGTTCTCATCATCTCTAAACTGGTCTACATTCCATTTACTCTAATACTCGGGGAAGGCTTATCTCATAGCTACTGAACTCTCCATAAGCAGGTACAAAGAATCCTTCTAAGACCACTTTCTAAGATGCTTATCTTAACCTCTTCTCAATGGATTATAAGGCTGTTTCATCTAGCTCTTAAGAAAGAAAATTAATGCTTACCTCAGCCTATTACACATTAATAGCTCAATTATACTATCTAGGCACACATGAAAAATAATCATTAACTTAATTGAAACCTTGTCTAACTACATACGATCTCGCGTACACCTCTGAATTATCTTGTTAATCTAATGACTTAGCCACACTTCATTGCTCTCATCTAAAAGTTAGAATCTCATACTTGTACCACTCACACTTGTAAAAGGTAACACCTTAATTTCTTACCCACTCTATGTCAAATCTACCAGATTAGATCTCGAACTAACATCATCACCCTCATGTTTCCATTGTTTTTGACCACCACTCTCATCTCAAATTCATGCCTAATGTTTATTACTAAACCCGAATATCAATATGATTGCTCACTTACTATACTAACTTGCAACTACTAGATACAAATTAAGAAACACTCGCCCACTAAAATCTTATGACGAGTGGTCAATCTTTATCTCTCCGTCTACATACTTATGAATTATCGTCACATTCAATTTCACGACTTAAGTACTATTTACTCATTCACCATACATCATTGCCTAATTTGTTCTATAACCCTTTGAATATTATGGGCTTTCCCTTAAAGATCATAAGCCTAGCTTAGAGCTATCACCTCATTAATAGTCCTGCTTTTCTATTCAACACCTACATTTGGTCGTTACTAACACAATGAAACCTCATCATAAACTCCATTCTAGGGAAAGTATACTCTAACTCATCCTAACTCGTAACTATTTCTCTACCTCATATCATAAACTCTATAAAAGATTAATATTTCTTAGTCTACTCACAAAGGAAAACTCATCATTAAAAACTTACTGGGTGCATGACTACAACAACATAATTTCCCTCATCACTACCTCCCTTTCTTAAATTATTGAACCTGTGCATACATTCTTCTAATTTAAGGGGACTTTAACTACAACTGCCTTATCAATGTAAAAATTTATAAATCTAGGAATACATAGTCCCCTTATACTCTTACTCAATTCATACTTGAAGAATCTTTCTCAAAAACATATCAAAAACATATTTTAATATGATTATTGATGACTCAGGAAGTCATACTGCATAAACATTGATGGTATATCTAGATACCATACTGCTCATATATTGATGTCATACTCGATTGTCATACTAATCATGTTTTAGAAACTATTTTCTCAAAACTCATCTTTACTTTCTCAAAACTCAGTTTAAGAACTCAAGTGTTGGCTTTAAAAAGCTTTACAAAATTTATAATCAAATCATAGGGTACATGTGGAATTATGGACATGAACGACTCAACTCATGGATCTTAATAGCAATAAGGAAACTCGGTACTCAGAACTCAAGACTCAATACCTCAAGGACTCAAGAACTCAAAACTCATAAATCAACGATATTTCTCCTCTAAAAAATACTTAATTCATAGGGTTCATGCTGAAATATAGACATGAACAAATCAACTCAAGAATCTTAATGCATAACATATAGAAATTCAATAATTAGGAATAGAATTTCAAAAACAAATAGGAACTCAAGAACTCAAATCAACTTATCTTAAGAATACTCAAATCTAGGGATAAAATCCTAGATTTCTCTTTTACTGATATGAAAATAAATGTAGGATGGGAGGACGAACTAGTCCAACACTATGATAGTCTTACATACCTAAAAGAACAAGGTTCTTGAAGAATTTTGAAGAATCTTGAAGAAGAACTTGATTAGAAACCTTGAAACCCTAGCTTGAAGGAGAAAAATCAAGAAAACCTTTTTTGAGATTTCTTGAATGAGTTTCTTGAAACTCTATTGCCAAGAATTATAATTTTCATTAGTGATTCATAATTGAATGTAGGAATTTGAGTTGGAAAGAATGAAATTCTTGGAGAAAGACTTACCTTGAAGAAGAATCTTGAAAAAGATTGAAAGAATCTTGAATGGAGTCTTCTACTTTGATTTTTCCTTAGGGATTTGCCTTAGGGTTTGATAGAGAAGACAATGATGGATTAAGAGATGAAGTTCTGATTGTTTTGGGTCTATAATTAGTCAAGAAATTCATTTAGGGTTTTCTTAGAGGTAAAAAGACAAAAACGACCCTTTTTAATGTTTTCCCGTCGGCTGATTCGTCACTGCACTATATTAGGTTTCTATAATGATCAGTAACTGTTTACTCAAAAATCGAATTGTTACGAAATTGGTGGAGTTGGAAAGTAGATTCTATTAACTTTAATTTGATAGGTTATGGGCCACGTAACTCTTTATATTCTAAGAGATATGGTCGTTTGAAGTTGACCCAAGTAGAATCTTACATCAAAACTTAATCGATAAGGAAACTTTTAACTCTACTTTGTGCTAGGAGTTTCTAGTGACCTTAATTGATATCCAAAATCATTCACACCCTAAATAATTTACCGTTACAAATATGGGCAATTTAAGAATCACCCGATATGACCCTACAAGTAAATGAAGAATGGTTCGAGTCTTGACTTAGAAATTTTTAGGGTGTTAGAGTATGATTGATATATGCTAGACTCAGGGTTAGCTTGGGTCACTCGTTATCCTAGGTCTCATGTTACGTCAAGGGGTTAGCCTCGGGGCATGCCAATAAAGTTCTACGGTCCATATGTCACACCTATAGACTAGTCCGACAATTAATTTTAAGGGGCTTTTGGGTCTTATCCCTATTTGATTAATGCCTAAACTAGATCATTTTCGTCCTAATCCTAAACCTTATATAAGTCTTTTAATCCCAAAAACTACCTATTCTAAATCATTCCCCTAAATCCCAAAATTCCCTCCAAGTTCATCCCCTTCAAATTCCCTCAAACTCAAGGAAGAGCAATCTAGGGTTTAAAACACCAAGATCTCAAATCGCTCATAGTAATTGGGCTTTGAACTCCAAGGTATGATATTATTCACCTATGGAGCACTTTCCTCCTCATGGTTCCTAATTTCTCCAATTCTACGAGTTAGTTTCTCATTCATAGTTAGGGTTTTATTCAATCTCTAGGGTTCTTTTCAATTTGATTCAATTGATTGTTTTCTATCTTCTTATGCATGAATTGAAGTAATTACATGTTTTTAAGTTAAATTTACATGAACCCATGCATGATCCATGATTTTTAGACTATGATTATATGATGAAGCTTATGAACTATGGAAGATGAATTTATGAATATATGCATGTTCTTTTATGAAATTGATATAAATGATTTAATGTTGCTTTGAGAGTAAAACATCAATATTTTTATTGTTATTGTGAAAGGTTTTCTCACACACTACTAAGAACATGACTGTGAAACTATTTCTAGCAAAAGGATTCATAAGGTTGAAAGGTTTTCGCACTTAAGTTGAATTAAGATTAAGGAGCTACTCTAAATAAATTTTAGGTTGGATTGGTTGCTTAATTGGGTCTTTCCATGGATGATGAAATGAATAAGATAAATTACTATTCCATGGGATTTTTACTTAGCACCGAGAGGATTTTGAGATAGAGTCTCTCCCGTTAGTAGAGGTCCGATATCTAATACCAATATCCTTATCCCATAACTATATGCTACCATAAAATGATTGTCTTAGATAGAAATTATCTAGTGGATCCACTTTAGCTCAAATTTATGGTTCATACCTTTGCAAGTAAGTACACCCCCTTTTTGATGTGGGTCAGACACTAGACTCTATGTTATAGCTCACATGGTTTATGTCAGTTAAACTTTCCACAATAATGAATAAGGTTACTTTATGAAAGTATGTCACAAATGATTTAAATATGTTTAGCTTGATTTGACCATGATTATGATTTATGTTTTCTAACCCTTTTGTCCTATGATTTAGCTTGGTCATTTTATGTCATGTAAAGTTCTTTTTAGCATGATTTCCTCACTCTTATGGATTTTTTTTCATACTTAGTACGTTCCACGTACTAATGTATACTTGTGCCTATATTGTTTCACTAATGTAGGGTCCGAGACTCCTACCTTTCACACTCGTGACTAAGTGATCTTTTGACACTCAAGGATTGGTGAATCCTTATGTTCCGAGGACTGAGACACTTTTATTGGTTTTTGTATTTCATTTCTTAGACTTTGTATGTGATATATGTGTTACGTTCCAATCACTTCTATTGATGTATTCGATGATTTATTGAGACTTACGTAGACTTCCGCTTTCATCAAACTTCATTTTGATAAAAGACTGATTCTTTGAAATCTTTATTTTTGTTATCTTGTATGATGTATGCTAAGTGTCTTGTGTAGGGACTCTCGGGGTCCTATACATCATGTTAGACCTATGCTATACTTTGGGTCGTAACACCGTAGAAGTGTTCTAGACATAGTGAAATTTTAGGATTGAACATAGATTTTATGGATAAGGTTCTATGAGCCGTAGAAAGTGGGATGAAATGTAGGAAGGTCTAGTAGAAGTGAGAAGAAATAATGAGGCCCAGTAACATGGTCTACGGTTGACCATGAAGGGCTAGTAGAAAGTCCTACGGATTGTAGACCCAAACCGTAGACTTATCCGACAATTTTTAATTTAGGGTGTTTTGATCTTTTCCTATTTAATGAACCCCTAAACTATGTTGTTTTCACCCTATAATTATCCTTATAACAATTTTTACTCTTACAACTAAGTCTGATACCTCTCATTCATTCGATTTCCCCAAAACCTCTAAAGTCTTCTTCTCTAAAATTCTCTAAACAACTCCAAGGTGAAGAGCTAGAATTTTAAGCTTTAAGGTCTCATTCTCCTTTCATTCTTAAGGATTTGATTATCAAGGTATGTAGAAATTCACCAATAGACCCTTTTCATTCATTAAGTCTAAAAGAATCTCAATCTCTTGAGTTAATTTCACCCAACTCCCTTAGGGTTTCATGAAATTTTCCATGGGTTCTATTTAATATGACTCAATTACTTATAAGCAATCTTATTATGCATGTACAAGGTTTTCAATTGATTTCATGACGACCCATGCCTATGCCTATTTTATGAATATGAATCATGCTTATGAATTTATGAATTATGATTATGAAAGCTATGCATGTTTTATGAAAATGATGACTTAGAAACTAAGGATGCTTTTGAGATAAGTATCAATGATTTGTGAAAGGTTTGCTCACATATGAATGAAGTCATGATTTGGATGTTTAGAAAGGTAAGTGTCTATTATGAAGAAGTTTATGAAATCATGATTTGAAAGGAGCTACTCTTATATGAACTTATGATTGGATTGATAGTTTGAATTGCTGTCTTTCCAAGTATTTTGATATGGATATGACTATGTATTTTTTCCGTTGGGATTTACTTAATACGTGGTGGACTTTGGAATGGATGTCTTACTACTAGTAGAGGTTTGGCCTTTAGTAGCAAATTCCTTGTCCCAAACTGTCACGCCCCGAGCCTACACCCTGGTAGGACTGACACTCGAGAACCATTGCTAGCCCCAAGCGAACCCTTTACCTGGCTTACTACTCAACGAAACACTTTACTCAACAAAGATAAGTTCATGTAATAACTTAGAATGTATAAAGAAACATTCACTAGCCAAAATGGCAACTCAGGTCTCATAGCAAATCAAATGAAATGAAAGACTCATGAACTAACAATAACTAACTGTCTATGAAGCCTCTAATAACTAAGATGGACATCGGGACAAGACCCCCGATCATCCTAATAACAAAGCTAAAATGATAAAGCAATAACAAAAGGGATCCTCCAGAAAGTAAGAAGGCTCACCAAACAACTCTGAGATGCTCAACTGGATCAACGAGGCACTTGATGCTGATCCTGGTTACCTGTATCTGCATCATAAAATGATGCAGGCCAAATGGCATCAGTATATTGAATATACGAGCATGCGAGGGGAAAACGAAACATGAAATAAGCTTGAACTAAATTTGAAAGAAACACTTACCTCAGCTTTACTCAACTCAAGGATACTCAACTCAATGCAGAAATAAACAACAGTAAAGATGCAATTTATATAAAGCATTTAAACAATAAGTAGCAACTCAATTTATGTATATAATAAAGTAATATAATTCTGTGCGAGTTTCTCTAACCGACAACCATCACTATGAGCTATGTGATGATACAATGTCTCTCCCATGCTGCTAGAATTGTCCTATAACTTTTCGGGATATAGAATACCTCAATTAAGTAGATCCACTAGTCTATGCTAAAAGCATTAAGGAATTATCTAAAAAGTATGACCCTTTCTACCCATGTTGGCTAAATGGTTTATGCAGACTTGAGTTATTATGAACTCGTTCCCATATCGGTGCTCAATACTACTCCCAAAATACTTAGCTCATATGTTAAAAAACATAACTCTTTCTCTGTGGTTTGAGATTATTACTCAAAAATTATTTCTTAAAAGAGATGAAACTCAAAACTACTCGTGAAAACTCATTTGGAAATCGGTGTTTGCACTCATCTTAAATGTGAAAACATTTACTCTTTGGGAATACATAGTCCCCATATAATATTTTAAAGAAAATGAACTCGGCTCTACTCTTTCTTAATCTCAATGCTTAAATCTTAAAACAAGTTTAAAAGATTTGTAAAAGACTTCTTAAAATGACTCAAAAAACCCTCAAGACTTGACTCTCAACTCTACCTTGAATTTGATTTATGAATTCAAGGTTGTGATTTGTGATAGGAAAGATCTCGTGATGTTTAGGAGTATTTTTAGATAGTTAAACATGAGAAATGATCAAGAAATCACTGTCTGGAAGCAAGTCCAAGATGCGGAGATGCATTTTAATATTTGGTCGTGAAATAAATTGAGGCAGAAAGGTCCGCGACCTCTCCGCGATGCAGAGAGAAAAGTTCCAATTTTGAGGAACAGGTCCGCGACGCGGACCTGGTACCCAAATTTTCCTGACTTTTTCCTTCTTTGTTTTCTGACCCCAATTCGCCTAAATTCGATTCTTTTTTTGAATTCCTCTTTAGATTTAGATACCCAGTACATGAACACAAGAACCTTTTCATAGACAACTCTAAAATTAACATTATTTCATCAAGAACTCAACAATTTCATCTAAATTCAAGAACGAAAGCCAATTTCAAGAACATAATTTAAGAACATCATACTTTCAACTTTCTAGAACCAATTTTACTGAAACAAACTTGATTGGAGCGTGGGTGAACGAACCCAACGCTATGAATGTCTCACATACCTCTTTAGGGATCAACCCTTGGCAAAATGACTTCGATTCCGCAAGAAATCTCCAAAAACGCCTTGACTTTTTTCCTTTTTTCTCTTCTCTCAAAGCCCTACCGTAATTCTAAATTGCGTAAACTGAAATAATTCAGTTTAGATCCCCAATAAATTCCTAAAAAACGGAATAAATTAATTGGGAAATGAAAAGACCAAAATACCCCTTTAAAATTTGGTTGACTTTCCTTATCCAGGCAGCCCAACTTCAAACGGGCATATCTCCCTCATACAAACTCGAAAATTAGCAAAATTGGTGTTGTTGGAAAGATAATTCAAATACCTTTCATTTGATATCTTTTAGCCCACCTAACTCATCCCGTACCAGGAGTTATGGTCGTTTGAAGTTGACCAAAAACTCATACTTAACATACTTGCCAAATTTCAGATTTTTATTCTTTTAAAACATGGTTCTTTCTAATTCTAGCTATTTCAAATAGCGAGGTGTTACAATATATCCTCCTTGGGAACATTCGTTCTCGAATGAGATTACTCTTAGTAGGCAAAGGGTTTAACATCTAACATTCAGCTGAACCACCCAATAAGCAAATCTAACACATTCAGTATATCAATTTAAAGAGTACTAAGAAAAGAATTAGTATCTTGATATGGAATTTCTCCTGGCTCAAAGAGATGTGAGTATCTCTTCTTCATATCTTCCTCAGCCTCCCATGTAGCTTCCTCAACAAACTGATTACTCCATAAGACCTTGACTGATGCTACCTCCTTGGTTCTCAACTTGCGAACCTACCGATCTAGAAGCTGAATAGGAATTTCCTAGTAAGATAAGCTATCCTTAATACCAATACCCTCAGTAGGTATAATAAATGAAGGGTCGCCCATACACTTCTTCAACATGGAAATGTGGAATACCGGATGAACCGCTGCTAACTCTTGGGGTAGCTCTAACTCATAAGCTACGTTACCGATCCTTTAGGATATTATGTAAGAACCAATATATCGGCGACTAAGCTTCCCTTTCTTACCAAATCTTATAACGCCCTTCATGGGTGAAATCTTCAAATAAACCCAATCATCTACTTCAAACTCTAAGTCTCTTCTCCTAACATCAGTGTAGGATTTATAACGACTCTACACTATTTTCAGCCTCTCTTGAATAATATTAACTTTCTCCAGAGCTTGATGAACTAAGTCTGGTCCTATTAACCCAGCTTTACCGACCTCAAACCATCCAATAAGAGATCTGCATCTTCTCCCATAAAGAGCCTCATACGGAGCCATTTGGATGCTAGAATGATAACTATTGTTATAAGCAAACTCAATGACAGGTAGGTGTTCATCCCAATTTCCTTTGAAATAAATCACACAAGCCCTCAACATATCTTCTAAAGTATGAATA
The DNA here is from genome assembly GCA_036553675.1 of Solanum okadae. Taxonomy (NCBI): domain Eukaryota; kingdom Viridiplantae; phylum Streptophyta; class Magnoliopsida; order Solanales; family Solanaceae; genus Solanum; species Solanum okadae. The sequence continues at coordinate 43,954,290 of CM071689.1, read as the reverse complement.
GTGCGCTCTGCTTGACCATAAGTCTGAGGATGAAGGACTTCCAAAATTGTGTAGTAAATTGTGCACCTCTATCTGAAATAATCGACACTGGACTCCATGAAGTCTAACTATCTCTTGAATATATAACTTAGCATAATCTTCTGTTGAATGTGTAGTGTTTACTAGCAAAAAGTGGGCTGATTTAGTCATTCGATCTACAATCACCCAAATAGAATCATCCTGCCTGCGAGACCGCGATAAACCTTTAATAAAGTCCATATTGATCATCTTCCATTTCCATTCCGGAAGATCTATATTCTGAGCCATACCACCGGACTTCTGGTGCTCTACTTTAACTTGTTGGCAATTCAGACACTTAGCAACAAACTCTGCAATGTTCTTCTTCATACTACTCCACCAATAAACCTCTCTCAGATCACGATACATCCTTGTGGAACCCGGATGGATAGAATATCTAAAGCTATGAGCTTCCTCCATGATCCTCTCTTGGAGTTCATCCACCCTGGCACACACAATCTACCTTGATATCTCAATATACCATCTCCTCCTTCTTCAAAAGTCATCACTTTTTGCTTATGAACATTTGCCTTTAATTCAAGCAAAATAGGGTCTTGGTCTTGCTTCTCTTTCACCTCAGACACTAGTGACAATTCAGCCCTATTCACCACCACCCCTCCACCTTCATTGGAATCCATTAAACAAACTCCCAATCACGCAAGTCTATGCACATCTTTTGCCAACTTTTTCTTGTCTTCATCAACATGGGTAGTACTACCCATAGACAACATGTTCAAAGCATCAGCAACCACATTAGCCTTACCTGGGTGATATAGAATACTCATGTCATAATCCTTGAGTAACTCTAACCACCTTCTTTGTTTGAGATTAAGCTCTTTCTGACTAAACACATACTGAAGACTCTTGTGATCGGTGAACACATCCACATGAACACCATAAAGATAGTGACGCCATATTTTCAAAGCGAATACTACGACAGCCAACTCTAGATCATGGGTTGGGTAATTCTTCTCGTGAACTTTCAGCTGTCTAGAGGCATAAGCTATAACTTTACCGTTCTGCATTAACACACAACCCAAACCAACTCTGGACGCATCACAATACATAACAAAACCTTGCGTATCTTCTGGTAATGTCATTACTAGGGCAATAGTCAACCTAGTTTTCAATTCCTGAAAGCTTTTCTCACGTGCTTCAGACCATTGAAACTTCACTGTTTTCTGAGTCAACTTAGTCAAATGAGATGAAATAGATGAGAACCCCTTGACGAATCTTCTATAATATCCAGCCAACCCCAAGAAACTCCTAATATCAGTTGGAGATGTGGTCTAGGCCAATTCTGTACTGCCTCTATTTTCTGAGTATCAACCCGAATTCCATCACCAGAAACAATGTGACCTAAGAATGCCACAGACTCAAGCCAGAACTTACACTTAGAGAACCTAACATACAACTCCTTGTCCTTCAAAGTTTGGAGAGCTATTCTGAGATGGTTAGCATGATCTTCCTCATTCTTCAAATAAATTAGAATATCATCAATGAATACGATAAAAAACATATCCAAATAAGGCTTGAATACTCTATTCATAAGGTCCATGAATGCTACAGGAGCATTGGTCAAACCAAATGACATAACTAGAAACTCATAATGACTTTAACGGGTCCTGAAAGGTGTCTTAGGGATATCACTTTCTCTTACTCTCAACTAATGATAGCCAGATCTGAGGTTTATTTTTGAAAAACATGTGGCACCCTGAAGTTGCTCGAAGAGATCATCAATTCTCGGAAGAGGATGCATATTCTTGATATTAACCTTGTTCAACTGACGGTAATCTTTACACATTCTAAGAGGATCATCTTTCTTTCTCACAAATAAAATCGAAGCACCCAAAGGTGAGAGACACTTGGTCGAATAAATACTTTCCCCAGGAGATCTTTCAACATCTCTTTTAACTCTTTCAACTCTGATGGCGCCATTCTATATGGCGGAATAGAGATAAGACGAGTGTCGGGAAGAATATCTATACTGAAGTCTATTTCTCTCTCAGGAGGGACTCCAGGAAGATCATCTAGAAAGACCTCTAGAATCTCTCTTACTACTGGAACTAGCTGAATAGAAGGTATCTCAACACTAGAGTCATTAACTTGGACTAAGTGATAGACACAACCCTTGGAAACTAACTTTCTTGCCTTAAGGTACGAAATAAAATGACCCTTAGGCACTGCTGAACTACTACTCCACTCTATAACTGGCTCATTAGGAAACTGGAACTTAACAACTCGAGTTCTACAATCAATTGATGCATAACATGCATGAAGCCAGTCCATACCCAGAATGACATCAAAATCTACCATGTCTAACTTAACTAAATCAACTATGGTGCTCTTGTGATTGACGGAAATGGTACAATCATGATAGACTCTCTCCGCTAGAATAGATTCACCAACAGGTGTAGAAACACTGAAGGGCTTAAGAAGTTACTCTGGAAGAATATCAAAATTCAAGGCAATAGAAGGAGTCACAAAGGATAGACTCGCTCCTGTATCTAGCAAAGCATAAATATGAAAAGTAAAGACTTTGATCATACCAGTGACAATATCTGGAGAATTCTCTTGCTCTTGGCGACTAGTGATAGCATAAAGGCGATTCACTCCTCAGCCTATCCCTGAAGTAGCTCCTATAGGTGCAACTCTGTCTGGTGGAGTAACTGAAGAAAATTGAGCTATATTGCCACTATTCCCATTACCTTGCATGTTCTTAGGGAATTCTTTCATGAAGTGACCCTCTTGACTACACTTGAAACAACCACTAGAGCAATTGCGTTAAGTACCTGGGTGGTTCCTACCACACTTAGCACATGTAGGAGCCCAAGTACCTCCTTGTGCCACACTACCCTGAGACTGTACATGTCTAGATCTGAAATTCTATGAATTCTGACTATTGTACTCAGCTTTGTTCTTTGGTGCAGGTGCACTAGCAGATGATGGAGCAAGTCCCTTTTCTTACATTGTAAAGATGCCCGATTGGCATTACTTTTTTGCTGTCCGGACTCATTCCCTGACGTCTTAGCTTTCTTATTTTTGAACTCTTCTCTATCCCTCAGCTTATCCTCCTCAACCTTCTGCACATGAATCATCAACCTTGTTATGTCCATATCTCCTATTAGCATAGCTGCCTTGCCTTTCTTACTTGACAGATGAGACAACCCAGCAATGAACAAACTCATCCTACTCTTCATCTCAACAACCATCTCTGGAGCATTAGTGAGAAAGTTGGGTGAAACACTCATCGATTCCTGCTTAAGAGTGAGGAATTCTCAAACCTTTTCTTCTCTTAGTTCTCGGGAAAAGAAATGCCCCAAGAAAGCACTCTTGAACACAGCCCAACTTAACATCGGTGCACCCTCAGCTCTACCCTTCTTCCATTGGCCAAACCAGATTCGAGCAACACTCTTTAGTTGATATGCAACTAGTTCTACTCGCTCAACATTAGCAACACGTATAACCTCAAACACTTTCTGTAATTTCTCTACAAAGTTTTCCGGATCCTCAGTGACACTTGAACAGTGAAGCTTGGAGGATTCATCCTTAAGAACTCACAGATCCTAGAAGTATCAACCACTTTCTATCGATTCTCCCTTTGTCCAACTTGATTGGTCACAACCTGACTCAACATCCGTATAGCTTCACGGAACTCAACATTGGTGACCTTTCCTTGGGGTTACACTTCAGGTGCATTAGGTACCCCTTGCTCCTCAACATTTCTCCTAGCAGGAAAACCTCAGACAGCTCTTCGTGGAGGCATGATTTGAAAGATACGCGCAAGCACGAGTTAGACATAAACTTTTTTAGAGATAAACTCTATCGCACGAAATGAGTATAAAAGAAGTGAGATAGATCCTAAATGTTAGAGCCTCCTAATTATAGATGTGGCACACTTCACACCAATAAATAGGACTCTAGAGACACGATTTCATATACTACCTAGGACTCTTGAAGTATGTGCTCTGATACCAAGTTTGTCATGCTCCGAGCCTACATCCTGGGCGGGACTGGAGCTCGAGAACCATTGTTGACCCAAGGGAACCCTTTGCCTGGATTACTACTAAGTGAAAGACTTTACTTAACAAAGATAAGTTCATGTAATAACTTAGAATGTATAAAGAAACATTCACTAGACAAAATGGTAACTCAAATCTCATGTCAAAACAAATGAAATGAAAGACTCATGAACTAACAATAACTAAATGTCTATGAAGCCTCTAATAACTGAGATGGACTTCGGGACAAGACCCCCAATCATTCTAATAACAAAGCTAAAATGATAAAGCAATAACAAAAGGGATCCTCAAAAAGCAAGGAGGCTCACCAAATGACTCTAATATGCTCAACTGGATTAACGAGATGCTCGATGCTGATTCTTGTTACCTGTATCTGCATCATAAATTGATGCAGGCCAAATGACATCAGTACATTGAATGTATGAGTATGCGAGGGGAAAACTAAATATGACATAATCTTGTACTGAATTCTGAAAGAAACACTTACCTCAGCTTTACTCAACTAATGGATAGTTAACTCAATGCAGAAATAAATAATAGTAAAAATGCAGTTTATATAAAGCATTTAAACAGTAAGTGGCAACTCAATGTATTGGAGAAATACAATAACAACTCAATTTATGTATATAATAAAGTAATATAATTCTTTGGTAGTTTCTCTAACCGACAACCATTTCTATGAGCTATGTGATGTTACAACGTCTTGCCTATGCTGCCAGAATTGTTCTATAACTTGCCGGGATATAGAACACCTCAACTAAGTGGATCTACTAGTCTATGTTAAAAGCATTAAGCAATCATCTAAAAAGTATGACCCTTTCTACCCATGTTGGCTACATGGTTTATGGAGACTTGAGTTATTATGAACTCGTCCCCATACCGGTGCTCAATACTACTCCCAAAATTCTCAGCTCATATGTTTAAAAACATAACTCTTTCTCTGTGGTTTGATATTATTACTCAAAAACTTATCTCTTAAAAGAGATGGGACTCAAAATTACTCATGATAACTCATTTGGAAATCGGTGTTTCTTCTCATCTTAAATGTGAGAACATTTACTCTTTGGGAATACATCGTCCCTATATAACATTTAAAAAAAAATGAACTCGACTCTACTCTTTCTTAATCTCAATTCTTAAATATTAAAACAAGTTTAAAAGCTTTGTAAAAGACTTCTTAAAATGACTCGAAAAACCCTCAAGACTAGACTCTCAACTCTACCTTGAATTGATTTATGAATTCAAGGTTTTGATTTGTGATAAGAAAGATCTTATGATGTTTAGGAGTGTTTTTAGATTGTTAAACATGAGAAACGATCAATATATCACTGTTTGGAAGCAAGTCCGCGACGTGGAGATTCATTTTAATAATTGGTCGCAAAATAAATTTTGGGCAGAAAGGTCCGCGACCTCTCTGCGACGCGGAGAGAAAAGTTCCAATCTTGAGGAATAGGTCCGCATCGCGGACCTGGTACCCAGATTTGCCCGACTTTTTCCTTCTTTGTTTTCTAACCCCAATTCACCTAAATTCGATTCTTTTTCTCAATTCCTCTTTAGATTCAGATACCAAGTACATGAACACAATAACCTACTCATATGCAACTTTAAAATCGACATGATTTCATCAAGAACTCAACAATCTCATCTAAACTCAAGAACGAAAGACAATTTCAAGAACACAATTCAAAAACGTGATACTTTTAACTTTCTAGAATGAATTTCGCTGAAACAAATATGATTGGTGCATGGGTGAATGAACCCAATGCTATGAAGTCTCAGATACCTCTTTAGGGATGAACCCTTGGTGAAACAACTTTAATTCCGCAAGAAATCTCGAAGAAGCCTTGACTTTTCTCCTCTTTTCTCTTCTCTCAAAGCCATAGTGTAATTCTAAATTGCGTAAACTAAACTAACTCAGTTTAGACCTTAAATAAAGTCCTAAAAATGGAATAAATTAATTGGGTTATGAAAAGACCAAAATACCCCTCTAAAATTCGGTTGACTTTCCTTATCCAGACAGCCCGACTTCAAATAGGCATATCTCCCTCATACAAACTCAAAAATTAGCATTCAGTGGCGTTGGAAAGATAATTAAAAGACCTTTCATTGGATATTTTGTATCATACCTCAATCATCCTGTACCAAGAAGTTTGGTCATTCGAACTTGATCCAAAAATCATACTTAACATACTTGCCAAAATTCAAATTTTTATTCTTTCCAAAAATGGTTCTTTCTAATTCCAGCTCTTTCAAATAGCGGGGTGTTACAAAAACTTCATGCCCCCGTAGGATTATCTTAAATGACCTAAGCTAGTGGATCCACTTTAGTAAAGAATGAATATGACAGAGTTCTACGTTGGCAAGTAGATTCCTTTTCGGTGTGAAGGTCATGCTGGATTCCATGTTATAGCTCACATGGTCTTATTTTTGATTAACGATTAATATCCCAAAAATGAACTATGTATTCTTCAAAAGTTTTATGAAAGCTTATAAAATGATGTTAAGTATGCATTGACCTTCATATATGATTTATAATTTCTTATGCAGACTTTTATCACATTTTATTTGGTCATGCATATCATGTTTAAAGTTTCTCATATGATCATCCCTACATTTTTATGCATCACCATACTTAGTATATTCATTATACCAATGCATTCTTGTTCTATATTATCTGATAATATAAGGTCTAACGCTCCTCCTCCCGGATGTGCTTAGATCAGGGATTGCGCAGATTGATCACTAAGATTGGTGAGTCCTCATGGGTCAAGGGCAAAACCATATACAATTTTATTGCTTTATTTTTTTTCCAGCTTCAGACTTGTATTTGATGTAGGTGTTACATCACAACCACTCTTATGATGTCCGAAATTCTTGTGTTGGACTTAGTAGTATTCTACGTATCTCTTATGTACTCTATTGGTATCGTTTATGTCATTTTATGATTTGAGACTTATCGTGATTATATTTGTTAAATTATTTTTCTTTTTATGTCATGCTTATATCAAGTGGCTTGTTTAGGACCTCTCGGGGTTTAATTCGCCATGTCACACCTAGGGAGTTGTCACGACCCAGGGGTACACCCTAGATGTAACATGGCGTACTTGACCCCGAAGGGGTCTCATTCAAGCCCTTAGAATATCATAACATAAGATAATAGAAAAGTATGAAAATTTTAAAACTTTATCCATACAATCAAAGTTTTCTATAAAAGCAAGCGAAAGTCTTACTACACTTGTCTCAAACCATCTAATACAGCTTTGAATACTCTTAGGTCACAACCCTTACAATAGTCTCAAAAACATAAAGGAAAGGTGATCAAATCCTTGATGCTATGATGACCACCAAGTCTTCAACTCCTTGCACTTCTAGAAACTTATCTTCAAGAATGGAACTCAAAATCGCCGAACCCTACATTTGATTAGAATGTAGGCAAGAGTATGCGTTAGTACAAAAGTACTAAATATGATAGCTAGCATAACATCATAAGAGCATAACATAAGGGTTAGTCAACATAAGACATAATCCGTAAGCATAAGAGATACTTCATAAAACATAAACTATAAGCATAAGAGACAATATCATAATCAGAAGCAAAGTCTCCAACATAATCATCATATAAGCATTATTCAACCCTTAGTTTTTCATATCATAAGAGAACTACTTCTCAAATAACCCCAAAGCATACTTGTGTAATGCATGAATGAGACCCCATAATCCCATCCATTCTAAGTACAACTTTTAAGTCATCATAATCATACTTACCATCTTATGGTCTCCTCCTTAGCTTACTTCTCATAGACAAGGGAATCTTCACCTTTAGTTAACATATCAAGGAAGGCAACCATGGCAACAATCCAACCTAAACATATATCATATAGGCAAATATCATATTAGGACATGCTTACAATACTTACTTGAAGTAATCAAGTTTCATCATATACATGCTACTTAGGTTAGGGACTTGTCCCTCATATTCATAGTAGTCATGAAAGAGTACTTCTTTACTTAGTCCAAGACAAGTCATTACTCATGAATGATCATAATTCACCTATTCAAGGTTACTAAGGAAAGGTACTATTACTCAATCCAGGCTAAGCATGCAACACATAATAGACATACTTCATAAGTAGGTTTAAGTCATACTTGCACAATGGATGAATAAGACTCTACAATCCTACCCATGCTAAGTACTACTTTAGGCTATCATACTTCAATGATTATTATTTATCATTCTAGACTACCAAGGAATAGCACCCTATTAGGCTAGACCAAGCTAACAAGGAAAAGTCACCATATTGGACTAGACCAAGCTACCATGGAAAGACATACTATCATGCAAGTCCAAGCTATTCTAGGAAGGGTACAAGGGTTCCATCCTAGCTACCATGAAATGGTCTTAAACCAAGTCATGCTACCATATAAGCATTCTATGATGCTAGTTCAAGCTACCCTTAGGAGAGTGTTATTCCTCAATCCTAAGCTACCATGAAATGGTCTTGGCCTAACCAAGTCATGCTACCATACAAGAATTCTAGGATGCTAATGCAAGATACCCTTATGAGAGTATGATTCCTCAATCTAAGGCTACCATGAGAACTCCTAATTCAAGCTACCAAGCATGGTCTTATCTTTCCAAGTCAAGCTATTCATGAAGGAATCTTATGTCACAACTTCAAGCTATTCTAGTCTAACATGCATCATTCATTTTAGGTGAGAAAACCTTTCAACCTAGAATCATTCTATGTGAGAAAACCTTTCACCTCATATCATATTCATTCATAGGTGTGTGTGTGAGAATGTCCTTTCAACAACACAACAACATATCATGATCATAGACACTTCACTCTCAAAGTATTCCTTAAGCATATAGAATTCAACGTATTAGCTTTACTCTCAAAGCCCTAAGAATCAACATGCCTCACTACAAGCCTTACTCTCAAAGCTTTACTTCTTACAATAATACTTCATAGCTAGATCACAAAACATTCTAGTCATAAGCTTCATCTTTAAGCAATTCTAGTCATAAAGCATCATAAAAGTTCAAGTTCAACTTTACTAGTCATGATCCATTATATTAACATTATTCTAATTCAATTCATGTCTATATTTTTATATTCTTGAACAATTACTACTCATAACATCAATTCTAGAAGATCACCTATGAATCCTCAATTTCGCCTTTCATGGCATAAACCCACATAATATCAATTTCACCAATTAGACTAGGGTTAACCATGAAAAACATGTAATATCTTTATAATAACATAATTAAATACTAAATCAATCATAAACAAGTATTATCCACTCAATTGGAATCATACTCAACACTACCCACAATATAGGAAGAAACCCTAGCTAGAATTGGGGGTTCATCTTCACAATTGGGGGAAATCTAGGGGGCTCCATGGATGCAAGAATCCAAGGATGAATAATCTATCATACCTTGATTATAAAGACCTCATAATGCTTGCAACAATGGAAGAATTTGACCTAGATTGCTCTTTTTCTTCTTCTTCTTCTTCTTCTAGAGAGAGAATTTCTTGGGGGGGGGGGGGAATTGGGTTCTTTGGTGAATTGAAAATAATGATTTGGAATCATCTAATTAATGATATAATAAATTTATATAGATGGCCTAATTACTAATAAACTGATCCTACTTAATAACTAATTAATTCTAGAATATCCCCTAATCCCTTAACTTAAGCCGACTTAAGACCAACCTGCTCCAACCCACGAGACCCCGACCCACGGGCCGTGATGGTCATCCATGGGTGGTGGTTCTGCAGGTCCATAATTGGGGTCTTGACCCACGACCCCTTCCCACGGGGTGTGGGTCCACCTACTGGGCGTGAGTCCCATTAGTAGGTAGCCCATTTTTGGGCAGTTTTTAGGGATTATTTTGGGTCCCTCTCGAGGACCATTGGTTGGTCCTTGGGAGTTATACCTTGACTCCCTAACCCTAAAACCTTCATTCTAAGTTCGGGAAGTCAATTCTACAACTCTAATCCCCACGTAACGCCCTAGAACTTTTACGTTAGGTTCTAGTTAAGTCTACAAATTTCCGGAATGTTACATGAGTAATTCGGGTCGTGACAAACTTACTTAAGAATCTTCCAGTAAAGTCATTTTATTGCGTATGAGGTAGCCTCCATTTTATAAATTTATCCGTAGAACTCATTATATAGGAAATTTCCATAAATAAATCTACATTTTTAGTGTTTCTCAAGCTGTACGTTTTAAAAAGAAAGTCTTGCAGTGTGAAGTCTTATTTGCACTTTTTTTTTTGAATTTCAACTATAATATTGTTATTGAGCTCACTAACTATTATAATTGAACCCATTAGTTCAGTTGTATGAGAGGTGAAATTAATTTAATGCAAGATGCTGTTGTACATATTGTATAAATTTTTATATTGAGATTAAGCTCGATTTGTTTTTAGATTTCATTGGATACATACAATTTATCGAGTATCATTGTAATTCTTTCTTGGCACAATGTCGTTGTTGTTGTGGATCTTCTATTTGTAAATCTTATTGTATTTATGGGTGATCTTTTATGTAGATAAATTCAAGAATTATCCACCTATAGTGATTAGGTCCCATTTTTACATTTGACGTATTTATTCATTGAACACCTTATCTTAAACATGCTTGTATATTACTAACATACTTGGTCATCCATGTTTACGCTGGCTTGGAGCAAAAGCTGGACTATTCTTTCATTTTTTAAAAATGTTGATATTCTCCAATATTACTTCTTGCTCCCAAATCAAGTTGTTGATTAAAAGTATTGTATCAAGTAAGCGTATTGATTCCTTTGTGAATGCCTCATTAGGTTCATCCAGTAAAACAATAGATAATATCAGTGTTTTAAAAGGTGAGGGCATGAGGCGGGGAGTTTTACTTAGCGTAGGGTGAGGCAAAAGCCTTGAGACGTGGGGCGTAAGTCTTATGAATCTTTAAATTTACAATATAGTATAATAATATAAAACATACAAAAATATAAAAATACATCAATAGTTTGAAATAATTACAAGCATAATTAAGGAAACTCATAGAAAATAAAACTTATAACATGATTATACAAGTATAAATAATCTAATATCTCAACTTTCTAATAATAAAAGAATCATTATTTCTAAAAATATATTATTATCATACTATACAATTTACCCCCTTAAAAGAAAATAATCAATAAAACTTACTAGTATTTGTCATGACCCAAAGTATACCCTAGGTGTAACATGACGTATAGAACCCCGAGAGACCCTACACAAGCCACTTAGCATACATCAGACAATATAATAGAAAGAGTTCAAAGTAATAGTTTTATTGCATAAAGGAATTTGACAAAGCGGAAGTCTAACATAAGTTTCAATAAGCCATCTAATACATCATAAGGAAAGTAATTGGGACATAACCCATACATCACATACAAAGTCTGAAAATGGAAAATAACATAAAGCAATAAAGGTATCTCGATCCTCGGAACATGAGGACTCATCAATTGTCAAAGTTAATAAAACCAACAAGTCATGAGTATGGGAGGTAGGAGCGTCGGACCCTACATTAGTGAAACAATGTAGGTACAAGTATGCATTAGTACATAAGTATGGGCAACATGCATAAAAATAGATATGACAACATGATTAGTTTAAAAAATATAGGCATGATCATTCTTGAACACTTAAAGACTTAAAGAAGACTTGACATGTAAATCATGAAATATAGTCAAAGACATTAACATAAGGGACATAAGAAAACTTTGAAGAAACATAGTTATTTTGTGGGATATTAGCTTTAACCGATAATAAGACCATGAGAGCTATATTATGGAATATGGTATACCCTTCATACTGAAAGAAGGGGAACCTACTTGACAAGGTAGCGTCCGTACATAACTTCTTTTGCTAAAGTGGATCCACTAGCTAGGTAATTTAAGGCATATCGTACGGGGGCACGTAGGTGGGGATAGAGGTTGATACTAGAGATTACCCTATTTGAGCCTCCACCCCAAAGCCATCTCGGTGCTAAGTCTAGATCTCAACAGAATAGATAAAAGTCAAATATCAATTTAACATAGGAAAGACAATGATCAATACCAATCCACAACTTTCAATATCAAAACATAGAATAACTCCTTAAACATAATTCAACATGGATGAGAAAACCTTTCACCAATGTGAATCCATATGTGAGAAATACCTTTCACAATCATGATCATAGTAACATGTGAGAAAACTTTTCACAATAACATTGATACTTTCCTTTCAAAGCATCTTCAAATCATCTATAATAACTTCATAAATACATGCATATCTTCATAAATTCATGATTCATAGGTTCATGAGTTCATCATAAGTCCACAGTTGAAAAATAATAATTTAGGAATGAGAAACATAACTCCAACTAAATATCACGTATTATCATAGAATCATGCATTAGAAGACTTAATTCACAACAATTAATCAAAATTTAAGGAAACCCATAAAGATTGGATTGAAACTCTAACTTAACAATTGAAATTGAATTGGTGAAATTTGGAAACCTTAGGGACCCCATAGAAGAATGGATTCCATGGGTGAATATCCACATACCTTTATGCTAAAATCCAAAAAACAAAGATGAATTGGAGACTTGAATTGAATCCTAGCTTCTTCTTCTTTCTTAGGTTGAGAGGGATTTATGGAGTGAATTTGGTTAGGTTTTGGGAGATTAGGAAAATGAGTTGAAACTGGATAATTTGTGGCTTAAAAGATTTATATATGACTTAGGGTAGAAGGCAAAATGATATAGTATTGGATTAAAACAAGTAGGAAAAGACCAAAAGCCCCTTTAAAATAACTGTCGGACTCGACCTACGGTTCTGACCTACGAACCGTGGGACTTTCTATAGTCCGTACTGGTCAACCATAGACCAAATACCAGGACCATGAAATCACCTATCTTTTTACAGTACACTTCTACGGTTCATAGGTCTTCCTACTATCCATAGACACCAACCATAGAAACTAACTTTAACCCTCAAAATTTCCTTAAATCTGGGACTCCTCTACAAGACCTATCTACGACTCGTACATAGGATGCTCGACCGTCTTGGTGAACCGTAAAAAGGGTACTGACACTTGATTTTAGAAAATTATTTTCTCATTTCCTACGGTTTCCATCTACGGCTAGTCTTCTACTATCCGTAGATGGGACCCGTAGAAACAACCTACAACCCAAAACTTCTTTTCTTTCTTTTCCAAACTCCAATGTGTTATAGTATTATAAAAAACACCACACCATCATGAATAAAAATAAAATTACTTTCAAATATCTAAATAAAAAATGATAATTTTGAGACATATGACATAAACATGAAGACAATGATAAGCGAAAAAGTAAAATTTCGCTATGTACTTTTAAAAGAAATTTTACGTAATATATAATCACCTAACACTGTTACCTAATAATAAATATGTGATACTACAACTTTTTATTTTAGTTACTCTCAATCTTATTATTTCTGTAAATTAAAAACTGTCAAGTATAATTCATTTATTCAGATATTATGGGGGTACAAATGTTAACTAAAAATTTTACACATAATTTGTGTAAGATCTGTTAGACGAGCCCCTAGCGTTGGGCATTTGGTGTTGAGCCTGATTAGGACACAAGTCTTACATAACTAATCCCCACACTTGAGTCTCATGCCATTTTTCCTAGAGCCTCGCCCTGGGGCGATCCCTGAGGCAAGTCCAAATCGAGTCTTCTAAAACATTGATAGCTATTATAGTAGTAGTTGCACTAGCTGGAGTTTCATCACTAGTAGAAATTCTTTATGTGAACTAATAGAAAGATGGAAGAAAAGGTAGCAACATATACCCCGACATCTTTAGATCAACCCTATTCACCTGGACTTGATAATTATAAATTTCACTTCTTTTTACTTCTACTTCTTTGGTCTCTAAAAAAATAGTCTTTTTTGGTCTCCGTTTTGGTACTTTTTTTTTTCCTTCTAAATTTTTATTGTAAATTACCTTTTGAGTAAAGCTTCCAATTGAAGTGCTTTTCACAATTAAAAAAAATTTGAAGTTTTTTCCAACCATACTTTTTAGAGTAGTCTATTATTTTCATTTCATTATTTAGCTTTAACTTCATGTATGGTGACTTTCTTCCTCTCATATGTGTGTAATGATTTCTCAGATGAATTAATATATTTCAAGTATATTCAAAGTCTGAGTAGTGTTTTATAATTATTTGTTAGCAACATATTACTTTAAATTTGACGGATGTGGTAACACGTAATTACTCTAAAGGTAATTTTGTACTTATAGTCAGTATCTTATTCAACCTTTTTAGGAATAATTACCAACAGGTCAAAAAGCTTGTTAAAGTTTTTTGAAACACTTTATTATCTCACACTAAATTATTCTTTAAATATATTCATGAATTTTACTCAAGTTACTCTTTAAATTACTGCTTTGTGATATCAGTCTTGAACATCGTAAGGATTTGACTCTTTTGTCTAATCATGGCCAATTATCACTCACATTCACATATAGCAATCACGACCCATACCGGTGTGAGAGACACCCACACTAAACCACATGGTGAAACAACCAACAACTAACATAAACTAAATTCAACACCATTTATTTAAAACAGGTTCATCATCTAAAAGTAAGAAAAACAGTTTTCAAACAACTAAGGATTGAATCCCCACAAACTCAACCAATAGTTCAAAAAACTTAATAATTAAAGAATTGAGCCCCCATAAACTTAATCCAATAATCAAATATTTGTGCGGAAATAAACCCCTAAGAACTGAAAGTTGTGATACCAAAACTCTAATGTCTAAAATAAAGGTGATGCAACCCCGAAACTTAAAATAATAAACAATAGTCTAAGAATGTCTTAGTGCAGAAAGATGGTCAAGAAAGTAGAGAAATCCACGACAGCCTAAAAGAATAGCTTAGCCTTGGATTCAAAATTAGATGTCCCTTAATTGAGGTTTTCGATCAACCGCTGAAAGATGCTCTATACTAAACAAGTAACGAACATGTGCAGTTTCAGTACAAAAAAAATGGTGTACTGGTAGGATCACACGATGGCCAGTAAAAGAAATGAATGTAAGTAGTTTACCATAATACAGTAACACAGACAACATATTACAATTATTAATTAATATAGCGTGTTGAGGAAGGAAAGAAAGAATAGCCATAGATGTTCACATTGTGGCTAAAGGTCCTAACTATCAACGGGTTAAAGTAGAACATCAGAAACCAGGAGGTGTGACTCAGGAGATTAGCATTCCTATGTGGAATCGGGAAGTGATAAACATTGATTTCATCACGGGTTAACCTCGTACTTGTAGACAACATGACTCAATTTGGGTGATAGTGGACAGAGTCACTAAGTTAGCTCACCTTTTGGTGTCAAGACTACATATTCAACTGAGGATGATACTGGACTCTACATTAGAGAGATATTTAGGTTGCATGGAGTTCCTTTGTCTATCATCTCAAATAGTGGTCCCTAGTTTACCTTTCATTTCTGGAAGTCATTTTAGAAAGGTCTTGGCACTCAAGTAAATATAAGTACATCATTTCATGGTCATGTAGAGCTTACCATTCAGACCTTAGAGGATATGTTGAGAGCTTGTGTGATCGAATTCAAAGGTCATTGGGATGATCACCTACCTCTCATAGAGTTCTCTTACAATAACAACTTCCATTCCAATATTCAAATGGCCCCTTATGTGGCACTCTATGGGTGTATATGTTGGTCACCGAATGGTTGGTTTGAAGTAGATGAAACAACCTTGATTGGGCCAGATTCGGTTTATGAGGCTATGGAGAAAGTTTAGCTCATCAGAGATAGACTAAGGACAACTCAGTGTCGTCAGAAGTCCTATGAAAATGTAAGGAGAATGAACTTAGAGTTTGAAATTGATAATTGGGTTTTCCTGAAGGTGTTACTCATGAAATGGGGTGATGATATTTGGCCAAAAAGGGATGCTCAGTCCTAGGTGTCACATCTTGAGCAACCCCCCAGGACATGGACACAGGACCTAGGATCACGAGTGACCCCAAGGTAACCCTGCTGGCAATCATAAGCATATTTAAAGAATTTCAACATAATAGACATACTGTGCGGAAGCTAGAAACATATCATAATATGAAATGATGGGGAATATCCAATACTATCTGAATAAATAATCTGTGAGTTTAATGACAACTGAAATATCAAACTCTAAAGCTAAAACTGAATCTAACAATGTCTGAAATAAAGCCTCTAACTGACTAGAGATGTTGGGACATGCCCCAGCTAAATCTAGAAAAACTGAAACTAAAGACTGAAAGTAAAGATAAATATGTCAATCATTCTCGAAGAATGAGAACTCACCACTGATGCTGCTGAACTGGAGATCGGGAACCGATCTATGCGTGATCTGAATGGTGAGGACCTGAACCTACATCACGAGAAGATGTAGCGCAGAGTATGTGTTAGTACTTGAAAGGTACTGAACATACATGATAAAATAATGCTGAACAATATACATAACTGAACAAAGCATATAACTGAGCAAATGACGTAATCTGAACATGATACTATACTGAAAATACTGAACATGAAACTAACAGAATGCCATGACCAAGTATATAACATGTTGAATCTTAATTCTGAATTGAATCTGATAACCTGGTCTATGCACTAGAATCTGACTGTGGAAGCTACTAATAACAGACATAAAACCGTCCGATGTATATCCCCTATCGAGAGGACCCAATATACCTTAGCAAGGGTATAAAAGCATGACTGGCGTGATCACTAAGTATAATGCCCACAGAGGAGACTTACCTACGGGGCACGGTATTGCCCCTGAGACTATGAGGGTGCTTGATCCTAGTCCAACTCGATATTAAGCCTACTCTCAATAGAATGTATGGAATACAACAAACTGTAATAACTGATTAGCTCGAGATTCTGACATGTTAACTAAAACTGCAACATTAATATACTGATAATGAAACATTTTTAACTGGAGCATGTATAACTGAATAAACTGACCTAGCAAGTGTAATTCATGAACTAAACGAACCTACACAACTAGGGTTATGAGTTTCAAGCAAGAACTAAGCAATAATTCCACAAAAAACATGATAATCTTATTTGGATTAGTCTAACAACTGAATCACAACATAAATTTGAAATTCTAGAAACCCTAGGTCTAAGCATGGTGTAGAGAATCAAGAGTCTGATGGAATTCTAGGGACCTAATGTGTGAAAGGAACCCACTAGTGAAATCCCACATACCTGGTGTCAAAATTCATGGAGAAATCTTTTGATTTCGGGGCAGGAACTGAAGAAAACCTTGCTGCGTTCTTGGACTAGGGCTGCTCGACTTTTTCATCTTTTTTTTGCTCTAAGATCGATGAATATTTGGAGAAAGAATCGACTAGGGTAGGTTCTAATTTAGTTGCTGGGCTAAAACTAATCAAAACTACGTAGTTTGGGGTCCAACGCATTGGGAAAAGACCAAACGACCCCTGACTTAAAAGTTGTCAGGGGTCATCGACGGAGTTGACCGACGGACCGACAGTCCATTCTGGTTGGCCATTTTTCGCGGCTGGAAGCTAGGATCTGAGGTCTCGATCCATGGACTAGGACCATGACCCATTTTCTGACCTACAGTCTATGGGTCTGGTCATGGGTCAACCTTAGACCATTATTCTGAATTTTTCTGGGAGAGGCTGCAGGTGTCCATCTAGGGACCCCACTTACGATGCATGGGTCACCCTACGGTCCGTGGGTGGTGCCCGTCGGTGGCACCTACAACTTTTGAAATTTGCATTCTAGTCTGTCTAGGATACAGGGTGTTACATCATCTTCCCCTTGGAACATTTGCCCTCGAATGAAGATTAAACTAGCTGAATATGGAGGGAAAGAGCTGCAAACCCTAACACTAATTACTGGAAACTAATTTTTGATTGTACTAAGTTCCAAGAACATGCAAATAAACTAAAAGAACATGATACTAAGACTGAATATACGCATGGGTAACTGAAAAATTGGAGAGGAGCTATTACCTCAAGCTGGAATGGAATCAGAAGGGAAGAGATGACGATACTTGGCCTTCATGGCTGCTTCTGCTTCCCCAGTAGCTCCCTCTACTGACTGACTCCTCCACAAAACTTTAACTGAAGCGACTTCTTTGTTTCTCAACCTTCGAACCTGACGATCAAGAATCTCAACTGGCACATCCTCGTAAGTGAGACTATCCTTCACAACCACACTTTCCAATGGTATTATAGATGCTGGATCACCCACACACTTCTTCAACAACGAAATGTGAAAGACCGGATGCACTGCTGCTAGTTCTGCTGGCAACTCTAACTCATAAGCCACTTTACCAACTTTTTCAAGATTTTGTAAGGGCCTAAATATCTAGGACTGAGCTTCTCTTTCTTGCCAAATCTCACCACCCCCTTCATAGGAGACCCTTTCAGGAAAACCCAATCATCAATTTGGAACTCCAAGTCCCTTCTCTTTACATCTGCATAAGACTTCTAACGACTCGGGACTATCTTAATTCTATCTCTGATGAGCTAAATTTTTTCCATAGAATCATGAACCAAATCTCACCCTATCAAGGCTACTTCACCTACTTCAAACCAACAAACTGGAGATCTACATCTACGCCCATATAATGCCTCATAAGGGGCCATCTGGATGCTAGAATGATAGCTATTATTGTAGGCGAACTCTATAAGAGGAAGGTGATCATCTCAACTACCCTTGAAGTCAATCACGCAAGATCTCGACATGTCCTCTAAGGTCTGAATGGTACGGTCTGCTTGACCATCCGTCTGTGGATGAAATGCTATGCTAAGATTAACCCGAGTACCAAGACATTTCTGAAATGACTTCCAAAAATGAGAGGTAAACTAAGGACCTCTATCTGAGATGATAGACAAAGGAGCCCCATGTGACCTGACTATCACATTAATATAAAGCTTGGCATAGTCCTCCACCGAATCTGTAGTCTTAACAGCCAAAAAGTGAGCGGACTTAGTAACTCTATCTACTATCAACCAAATGGAGTCATGTTGTCTGCGAGTAAGAGGTAAACCTGTAATAAAGTCCATGTTTATCACTTCCCACTTCCATGTAGGAATGTTGATCTCTTGAGTCATACCTCCTAGTTTCTGATGTTCTACCTTCACTTGCTGGCAATTTGGGTACTTAGCCACACAATCTGCTATATCCCTTTTCATGTCATTCCACCAAAAGACTTCCTATAGATACTTGGACAAATAGAATACTTGGAGTTATGGTCTTCTGCAAGAATCTATTGTCTAACCTTACCCACCTTAGGAACACATAACCGACCCTGATAGCGAAGCACACCATCTCCCCCTTTGGAGAAAACCTCAACTCTCTGCCGATGAACTGAACCCTTCAGTTGAAGTAATATCAGATCACTGTCTTGATTTTCCTTAACGTTCGCTACCAATGAAGATTTTGACCCATTCTGAAATGTTACACCACCATCTAATATGCTTATAAGGCGAACTCCCATGCAAGCAAGCATGTGGACATCTTTTGCAAGTTCTTTCCTTTCTTCCTTAACATATGCTACACTACCCATAGATAGTCTACTAAGAGCATCTGCTACTACATTGGCCTTACCAGGATGATAAAGCACATTCATATCATAGTCTTTGAGGAACTCATGCCATATCCTCTGGCGAAAGTTCAACTCTTTCTAGGTGAACACATAATGAAGGCTCTTATGGTCTGTGAACACATCTACGTGAACACCATACAAGTAATGTCTCCAAATCTTAAGTGCAAACACTACTGCTGCAAGCTCGAGGTCATGAGTCCGATAGTTCTTCTCATTCACCTTAAGCTGTCTAGAAGCATAAGCTATAACCTTACACCGCTGCATCAACACACAACCTAGGCTGACCCTGGATGCATCACAATAGATCACATAACCGTTTGAACCCTCTGGTAGAGTCAAAACAGGAGTTGTACTCAACCTAGCCTTAAATTCTTCAAAGCTTTTGTCACACTCATCTAACCACTGAAACTTAACCTTTTTCTGAGTCAATTTAGTTAATGGAAAACCTATGGATGAAAATCCTTCCACGAACCTTCTATAATAACCAACCAAACCTAAGAAATTTCTGATATGTGTAGGAGAGGTAGGTCTGGGCCATTGTTTCACTGCTTCTATTTTTTGAGAATCCACTCAAATCCCTTCACTACACACTATATGCCTAAGGAAAACAACAAATTGCAACCAAAACTCGCATTTGCTAAACTTAGCGAATAACTGGTGATATTTGAGAGTTTGCAGGACAATCCTCAAATGAGTCACATGTTCTTCCTCACTTCTGGAGTAAATGCGGATATCATCAATAAGGACGATAACGAACAAGTCCAAATACTGCTTGAACACCCTGTTCATCAAATCCATAAAAGTTGCAGGAGCATTAGTTAGTCCAAATGACATGACTACAAATTCATAATAATCATACCGAGTTATGAAGGCTATTTTCGGAATGTCACTATCTCTGACTCTGAGCTGATGATAACCAGATCTGAGGTCTATCTTCGAGAAATGACTAGCACCCTGAAGTTGGTCGAACAAGTCATCAATCCAGGGGATAGGGTGCTTATTCTTGAATATGACCTTGTTCAACTGTCTATAATCAATGCACATCCTGAGAGACCCATTTTTCTTCTTTACGAACAATACTGTGCACCCCATAGGAAAATACTAGGTTTGATGAAGCCCTTATCTAGAAGGTCTTTCAACTACTCTTTCAATTCCTTAAGCTCAGCTGGAGCCATTCTGTAAGGAGGAATAGACATAGGCTGGGTATCTGGAAGGAGATCAATTCCAAAGTCGATTTCCCTTTCGAGAGGAATTTCGGGAAGATCTTTTGGAAACAATTTTGGAAACTCATTAACTATAGGGACTGACTCAAGAGTTGGGGTTTCGGAGCTTGAATTCTTAATCTGAACTAGATGATAGATATACCCCTTGGAAATTATCTTTCTGGCCTTAATAAAAGAAATGAATCGACCCATAGGCACTGAACTACTATCCTTCCATTCTAAGAGTGGCTCATCTGGAAACTGAAAATGAATGATCCTAGTTCTATAATCGACTGAGGCATAATAAGAATGTACCCAATCCATGCCTAGAATGGTATCAAAGTCTACCATTGTTAACCTTACAAGATCTGCTGAAGTGACTTTCTGAGAAACTGTGACAGGGTAATTTCTGTATACCCATCTAGTTATAATTGGGTCACCGACTGGAGTATAGAGTGAGAAGGGTTTTGAAAAAGTTTTTGGACTGACACCGAAGTTTACTGCTATATATGGAGGAAAGAGTAGCCCCTGGATCTAACAAAGCATAAATATCTAAGTGAAAGACTCGTAACGTATAAGTGACCACATCAGCAGAATCTTCCTGATCCTTGCGAGCCTGAAGAGCATACAACCTGTTCTGGCGCTGACCGCCACCTGTACCAGTATGTTACCCAGCTGAGTCGGGTGACCTGCTGGTGCTGCTGAAGTTGTAGACTCAGCTCTACCATTATTACCTCCTTGACCATGTTTAGAAGAAGGACAATCTCTCAACTTGTGACCAGTCTGACTACATCCAAAACATCATTCCTTTCCCGCAAGACACTTGCCCGGATGGTTCTTACCACACTTAGGAATTTGGATATGTTCTAGTACCTGAAACACTCCCATGAGACTTGGAGCGTGATGCCCTATCTGCTCTTGTCGTAACCTGGAGGATGGAACACTAGTTGATGAAGGTGATGGAGCGGTAGATTTCTGGTGAAACTGTGAGTGATTTCCACCACCTGATTTCTGCTGAGAGTAATCATAGTTATCTGTCCTAGCCTTCTTATTATCCTTAGCCTGTTCCCTAAGCTTGTCTCTCTCAACCTGCTGGCATGAGTCATAAGCCTAGAGATATTCATATTTTCTAGCAACATAGCATTTCAGCACTCTGTTTTCACTAAGTTGGATACCCCATACAAAAACTTATTCATTTGTGCCCTCGAATCAGCAATTGTATGTGGAGCATACCTGGAGAGTTGGGTGAACTTGAGTCTGTACTCTTGGACTAACATGCTACCTTGCCTCAAATTCATGAATTCTTGAGCTTTTGCCTCCCTCAACTCTCTTAGGAAGAACCTGTCCAGAAAAGCTTCACTAAAACACTCCCAAGTAACAGGATCTGCATCAGTACCCCTGTTTTCATTCCACTGAGTGAACCAAATATGAGCCACATCCTTAAGATGGTAAGATGCTAACTCAACCCTATCATTCCCAATTATCTGCATCACTCCAATGATTTTCTTGACCTCATCAATGAAGTTCTGGGGATCTTCACTAACTTGCGACGCTAGAAACTCAGGTGGGTTCATCCTAACAAAATCCCAAACTCTAGCTGTAGCTGACCCAACATTAGCATTGGTAGGAACTGGGTCCTGCTGAATGTTTTGGTTGGTCACACTCTGAGCCAAAGTTGTATAGCGTTCTAAAACTCTACATTTGAAATATCAAACTCCAAAGCTAAAACTGAATCTAACTATGTCTGAAATAAAGCCTCTAACTGACTAGATATGTTAGGACATGCCCCAGCTAAATCTAGCAAAACTGAAACTAAAGACTGAAAGTAGAAAGATCATCATGTCAATCGTCCTCAAAGAATGAGGACTCACCACTGAAGCTGCTAAACTGGAGATCGAGAACCGATCTATGCGTGATCTGAATGCTGAGGACCTGAACCTACATCATGAGAAAATGCAGTGCAGAGTATGAGTCAGTACTTGAAAGGTACTGAGCATGCAAGATAGAATAATTCTGAACAATATACACAACTGAACAAAGCATATAACTAAGCAAATGACGTAATATGAACATGATACTATACTGAAAATACTAAACATAAAACTTACTGAATGCCATGACCGAGTTTATAACATGTTGAATCTGAAATCTGAACTGAATCTAATAACCTGGTCTATACACTGGATCTGACTGTGGGAGCAACTAATAACCGACATAAAATCAATGAGCTAACTATGGAGTCCGATGTATACGCCCTATCGAGATGACCCAATATACCTTACCAAGGGTATAGAGCCATGACTGGCGTGATCACTATGTATAATGCCCACAAAGGGGACTTACCTACAAGGCACGTAGTTCTAGGACTATGAGGGTGACTGACCCTAGTCCAACTCTGTATTAAGCCTACTCCCAATAGAATGTATGAAATACAACAAACTGTAATAACTAATTAGCTCGAGATTCTGACATGTTAACTGAAAATGCAACATTAATATATTGATAATGAAACATTCTTAACTAGAGCATGTATAACTGAATAAACTGACCTAGAAAGTGTAATTCATGAACTAAATGAATCTACATAACTAGGGTTCTGAGTTTTAAGCAAGAACAAAGTAATCATTCTACGAAAAATGATAATCTAATTTGGATTAGTCTAACAACTAAATCACAACATAAATCTGAAATTCTAGAAACCCTAGTTCTAAGCATGGTGTAGAGAATCAAGAATCTGACTGAATTCTAGGGACCTAATGGGTGAAAGGAACCCACTAGTGAAATCCCACATACCTTGTGACAAAATTCACGGAGAAATCTTTTGATTTCGGGGTTGGAAATGAAGAAAACCCTGCTGCGTTCTTGGACTAGGGTTTCTTAACTTTTACCTCTTGTTTTGCTCTAAGATCGATGAATTTTAGAGAAAGAATTGACTAGGGTAGGTTCTAATTTAATTGCTATGCTAAAACTGACCAAAACTACATAGTTTAGGGGTTAAACAATTTAGTTTAGGGTCCAACGCATAGGGAAAAACCAAAAGACCCCTACCTTAAATGCTGTCGGAGGTCACCAATGGACCGTGGATGGATCGAAGGTCCGTTCTGTTCGGCCATCGTTCACGACTGGTAGGTAGGATCTAGGGTCCCAATCCACGGACCAAGACCACGACCCGTGGTCTGACCTACGGTCCATGGATCCGGCCGTGGGTCGACCCTTAGACTATTTTTCTGAACTTTTTTGGGAGGGGCTGCAGGTGTCCATCCACGGACCCTACCTACGGTTTGTGGGTCACCTTATGGTCCGTGGGTAGTTCCCCTCGGTGGCACTTGCAACTTCTGAAATATGCATTCTGGTCTGTCTAGGATACGGTATGTAGGTCCTTATAGAATCCTGAAAAGGGTTGGTAATGTGGCTTATGAGTTAGAGTTTTTTTGCAGAACTAGCACTGGTACATCCAGTCTTTGACATTTCTTTGTTGAAAAAGTGAGTGGGTCATCCGGCATCGATAATACCTTTAGAGAGTGTGGCTGTGAAGGATAGCCTCACGTATGAAGAGGTTCCAATTGAAATTCTTGACTGTCAAGTTCGTAGGTTGAGAGATAGGGAGATCGCTTCAGTAAAGGTTTTGTGGAGGAATCATTCCGTAGAGAGAGCTACTTGGGAACCAGAAGCAACCAGGATGGCCAAGTATCCTCACCTTTTTTCCTTCTGATTCAATTTTAGCTTGAGGTAATAGTTTTTCTCTAGTCTCTCATCTTACTCTTGTGTAATTCAGTCTTAGTATCTTGTTCCCTTAGTTATCCTTGCATTTCAACATGTTTTCATGTTCATGGAACTCAACTTAGTTAAATATCAGTTTCTAGAATTCAGTGGTAGGGATTGCAGCTCTTTCCTCCAAATTCAGCTTGTTCAGTCTTTATTGGAGGACGAATGATCCCTAGGGGGAGATATTATAACACCTCGGACTTTGAGAAAGGGTTAATAAGGAATTCGAGCAAGACCACAAACCCAAAACGTACTATGTACCCTTCACGTCTCCCTAGCGGGTCATTTGGGGGTCTATGGCCCGTTAAGGGCTTTGTGAGCACCAAAACAAGACTGCCCTATAGGGGTCACCTATATGGCACCCTAGACGGTCTATCTAGGGTTTCACGGCCCATCAAGGGCATTGTGAACCATCCTCAAGGATCTTCCTAGGAGGGAGTCACCTAGACTGTGCCTTTGACGACCCTTGGTGACTTGGACGACCCAACTAGGGTTTTGTACAATTCACATAAATAATAAGGTTTCACCCAAGGTCACTGTGAAGGACCAAAGACGCCTAGATGGCCCGTGGATCTTCACACGGACCGTGAAGTCATCCATGAAAGAGACTTATGAGACTTTGAGTTTTGAGTCAACTTCAAAAGATCATATCTTTCAGCACAAAATGAATTCAGTGGCTCATGACCTATCATATTAAACATCTTTGATTCCTCTTTCCAACGCCATCAAGTTTGCATAATTTTGAGCCTGGAGTAAAAATTTATTCTTGTTTTAGTGAAGCCCTATTGGGCATGCAATCATGACGACCCACTAAACGAGCTATCATGCCTTAGACGACCCGTCAAGCCTCTCGTGAAGGTCACTTTGTCAGCTTTAAGTCAGGGTTGTATTGGTCTTTTTCCCTATATGTTTGATACTTAAACTACATCGTTTTACTTAGTCTAAGCCTAAGTAATTAGTCAGAAACTACCTAAAACCCTCATTCTTCTAAAGTCATCTAACTTAGAAAGAAAAGAAGAGAAAAAGGCGACAATTTCTTCCAAGAACAAGCAGAGGTCTGCTTCAAGTTCAGCCTCGAAATCCAAAGGATTTCTCTGTAGGTTTCATCACCAGGTATGTGGGATTTCACTAGTAGGTTCCTTCACCCATTAGGTCCCTAGAATTCAGTCAATTCTTCAGTTTCTCAATAAATTGTTTAGACCTAAGGTTCCTAAATCTTAGGGATCCATGGCAATTTAGTTGTTATAGTCTCTATAATGTTAATTACATGTTTCTTGGAGAACTAGTGTAGTCCCATGTATAGAACTCAAAAACCCTAGCTTGTGTTCGTTATCAGTATGTCATCAATTATACTTACTAAGAAGATTACTTAGACAATCATACTTTAGAATTCGAATGACATATCTTTCAGTATATGTATGTTGCATTCTTAGATAATTATCATTATTTTGAGCTACTCAGTATTTCAGTTGCATTTTAGCTTTACATTTAGTTGGGAGTAGACTTAGCACCGAGTTGGACTAGCGTTCAGTGTACCCTCAAGTCCCGAATCTACGTGCCCCCATAGGTTTATAAGTCCTCTCTGTTGGGCATTAGTTTTAGTGATTACTCCACAGTCATGCCTTTGTACCCCCAACAAGGTATATTGGGTCCTCTCGATGGGGCATATACATCGGACTCAACATTTAGTTCACATGGTTTATGTCGATTAATAGTATTTCCCACAATCAGATTCATGTTGCATTAACCATGTATTCAGTATTTACTTCAGTATTCAGTTCAATATATTATCTTCATGATTAGTACTTGGTCATTACATCCAACTCACTTTCCAGTTATGCTTTAGTATATCTATTTCCATGTTTTGTTAATTTCTTGTTCAACTTAGAATGTATCATGCATGCTCAGTACATTCAAAGTATTGACACATACTTTTGCACTTCATCATTATATGACATAGGTTCAGGCGCTCAACATCCAAATCATGCTTAGCTCGACTTCCAGTCCATACTCAACAACTTTAGTGGTGAGTCCTCATAGTTCAAACAAAATAGACATGATTTACTTTCCAGTCTTTACATTTTTAGTTTCAGTCTTGATAGAGTTAGCTGGGGGCATGTCCCAACAACTTAGACCAGTTAGAGGCTTTCAGACATAGAGTAGATTCAACTTGAGTTGTTAGTGTTGTTTTCAGTCATCACTATACTCTTCATATATTTGATATATTCAGACTTGTTGAGATTTTCCCTATTTAAGATATTAACTATTTTTAGCTTCCGCACAGTGCATGGTTTATCAGAACTTGTATAGATATGTCAGGCCATGGGTTAGCTTGGGGTCACTTGTGACACTAAGCACTGTGTTGCACCTAGGGGGTAGCCTCGGGGAGTGAAAATTGTTGTTATGATGACTGACCCTTATAATGCACGAATTTGAATTAATGAATTTTCAATGAGAGTATCAACAATGAACTTGGACAATAAACAAAATAAATTTTAAAATACACACAAAAGACATTCCAAATATATTAACTTCCAACTTCCCACGTACTTTATGTTCTCCAGATAGGTCAGCTAGTCAAATGTCCTTCCTATATCCTCTCCCTTGACAATATATTTCACTTCCTTTCTTAAATTATGCAAATTTCTTAAACGATTGATGATTTGAAAATTTCACACAAATCATTTGTCATATTAAATGATAAATTAAGTTTAGAATATAGTTGATCAATTATTACTAAATAATAAAAGCGCATATCAAAGTAAATCTCTTGTATTCATTATTTTGATGTGAATACACTTAATGTTTTTTTTTCTTGAAAACGTTTATCAGTCAACTTATAATTATAGTTAAAATAATAAGTTTGAATATTATTTTGTTTTTTCCCTAAACTAATTGCTAGTCAAACTTCAATTACTCTGATCCTATCAACTCTAATCCAACCCACCTAATCCTCCAAACACTTCTTAAAGGAAAATACTAATTAATTCCTAAGATTTTAACAACCTAATAATCAATAACTGCCTATTAACTCAGTCACTCCCAACCCTCTTTCCCTATCCCCACTATATATATCCCACTCCCCCTACAAATCCTTATCAAGTAAACCCATAGCCCCATTCTCTATTTCTGATATCTCATATACTCAATGGATTTTATTCAGTGGAAATAATAAAGAAAATGGGTCAGATCAAGCGTCGATGGAATCCTGGAGAGGACGTACTGTTGCAGAAGCTAGTAGAGGAGCATATAGTAAAGAACTGGTTGCTTATCAGCCAATCGATTCCTAGTCGATTTGAAAAATCGTGTAGGGAGCATTGTTGTAATCATCTTAATCCTCAAGTGGATCATCAACCTTTCACTCCAGAAGAAGATGATACTATTTTCAAAGCTCATGCCAAATTCGGTAACCAATGGGCTATGATAGCTTCTCTGTTACCGGGTCGAACCAATGACATGATAAAAAATCATTGGAATTCCACCCTTAAACGAAAGCACTCTTACAAGTCAAAAGATTTGACATTTGAAAAGCCTCAACTTCCTTTGAAGAGATCATTCAGTATCAGGACATGTATAAATTTAGGAAGTCCATATGAATCTCATATGAGCAATTTGGAAGTTTCTAGGTTTCCTCAGTTGTGTCTTTATCTGCATATTGTCCCACCATGTCAAAAAATTGCCTCTATCAACATATCCACTTGTAATGCTTGATCCATTAACATCTTTGAGTTTGTATAGATCTGATTTGAGCAATTTCAGTATATCCAGGTGCCCTCAGTTGAGCCTTTATCTGCACATTGCCCACTAGGTGAAAATTTCCTTCTTTCATTAGTTTCACTAGTAATCCCTAATCCTTTAACAATTGTGAGTCCATATGGATCTGATCTGAGCAATTTGGATTTATTAAGTTACCTCAGTTGAGTCTTAATCCGTCCATTACCCCAATAGGTGAAATTATGCCTCTTTCATTAGTTTCACCAGTATTGCCTGGTCCATCAACATCTTTAAGTCTCTCCTTACCTGAATTCAAATGTAGCGAGAATTGGATTAAGATAAACCGAATCGATCAAGTAGCTTGAACTGACACTTGTATCAACATCTACACCTGTATTAGCATCTGAACCCACTCCATCGAATTTGATGCCCAAAATTTCAACAACTCATAATGATAATTCTGATCTTACAAGTATGGGGAAACAATTGTTGAGCCCAAATATTTTGAAAGTATTACAAGATATGATACAGAAAGAAGTTAAAAATTATGTGTTACAGTTAGAGAATGAAAGAGATTCAATGAACACAGAAGCAACAATGCATGCTATTGTTAACAACATTGGTGTTAGCAAAGATTTGGTAAAAAATGAATAAGGAGGAGGAAAAATGGAGAGATCATAGTTATTATT
The DNA here is from genome assembly GCA_036553675.1 of Solanum okadae. Taxonomy (NCBI): domain Eukaryota; kingdom Viridiplantae; phylum Streptophyta; class Magnoliopsida; order Solanales; family Solanaceae; genus Solanum; species Solanum okadae. The sequence continues at coordinate 43,925,163 of CM071689.1, read as the reverse complement.
TTGTTTGAACTTTAATTATTGTTTTTATAGTATCTCATTAGACTATTTTAGGAATGTAGGATAAAAAGAGAGAAAACTATGTATATTCCTAAGAAATGTATGCAAGGCCCAATCACCCGCACCCAACCCCAAAAAATTTAGAAAGAAATTAGAAATGATGAATCTTCAATTAAATTTTTGATGAAATCAGTCATTTTTATATCATTTGAAGTGTTGTTATTAATATAACTCTTTCTTTGGTACTTTTATATTTAAATTTAACTATTGAGATAATCATCTGTGGTATTTGATTAACTAATTGTTATTTGAGGTGTTATCAAAAAGAAAATTAATCGGTGGTATTGTTAAATTGATAGATGGTATGATTTTTAGTTTTATAGAGTGATAACTATTTTAAAATTGATGATTTTTTTTAGAAATAATTTAATTTTTAAATTTTTTTATCATTATTTTACCATTAAAAATGATCTATAGTCATACAACAATGTTAAACCCAATTAAGTTGAATTAACTATATCAGACAAACTAAAATATATCAGATGACTTATTTTAATAAATAATTAAAAATAAAATAAAGATTAGTTATAACCCAAAAGGGAGTAAAGTTAGTAGCTAACTAAAACTAACGGCGGAAAGGCTTATTTTAACAAAAATAATTAAAAAGACAATAAATATTAATTCTTGTCTTGTTTGTGACTTAATTGTCAAGTTATATCTCATTTATGGATCAATTGATGAAATCAAAGGTGCAAGCAAAACATCCTAAAAGTGTTGTTAACGATTCAATAGTAGACAAGTGAGTGTGACTTATATTATTGAGATGTTCGACTTGATTCTGAAAGGCGTATAGTTAATTTTATGGAAAGATGGTCGATCCAGAATGGACTATACTTTTTTTTAATGAAGTCATGTATTTTGATTCCATATATCAAACAAAAAAGTATCATATGATTTATGCATCATTTATTGGAATAAATCATCAAAGACAGAATATAATTTTTATTGTGCTGTTTTATTTGAATGACATTTTTAAAGTCAATGGAAAGAATTTTTCCACATACTATAACTTATGAAGCTCGAGCATTAAAAATTGTCATAAGATAAATAATATCGAGCATCTGGCATAGATTGTGTCAGTGCCAGAATACCCCATCTCATTTGGGTTCACTTGAAAATGACAAAGGTTCTATTAAAAATTTAACAAATGTAATGTCTGAATGTAATTCTATTACTGAATTTGAAGAAACATTAAAGATTATGCTAACAACTTACAATGTAGAAGAACATGATTGGTTGAATAACTTTTATAATACTCGATACATGTGGTCAACAATTTTTAATAACCATGTGTTTAGTGCTAGATGAAAAGTGACATCTCGAAGTACTAATCATGTTCTAAATAGATTTGGACATCCAAACACTTAATTACATATTTGTATGATTGATTATGAGAAAAATGTATTTACTAAGTAGCAGTTGAATGAAGAACAAAATGACTTCAAGTGTAATTAATAACGTAAGCCTATTCTTGTTGTTAAATATAGTCCAACTTTAACACAAATTTTTGCAATCTACAATCATAAGATTCATAACATATTTGAGAAAAAAGTTTTTCAAAGGAGCTAGGACAAGTTCTAATGTTCTATTGAGACACAAGTATGTTGTGCTAGTCAAATATCTAAATATAAAATAAGAATGCATAATATAAGGAAGACCTGATTTGATGAGTTCAATCCTGTAATATTACATGTGACATGCAGTCACAAAAAAATATATATGAATATATGGATATCGTATGTGCACATTACCCACTTATTTTTTCTTCCAATATATATGATGTGAAATTCTTGAGGAATACATATTTAATTAAGAGATGAACCAAAAATGTTAGAAAAAAATAAGAAATCTATCAAGTAAGAGTTGTGTTATTGATGAAATTAGAATCTAAGATTGTTTATACTAATAGTGTGATGCAAACATGTTAATGTCTTAATCATCTTAGCAAATGAAATATGGAGTGTCGTGAATATTTTCAAAGAAATATAAAAAATGCTTCATTTGAGTTACTCGACTATCTAGAAAAACTGCATAATACCATACTTCAACAAAATGATAGAAAAATATAGAAGACAAGATATTGATCTTCATGTAACAACTCCAATTGTTCGCAGAGAAAGTATCAAAAGACATTGAGACAAACAAAAAGAAATATATCATATAGAAAGTACCATAAGTATAATACAAGTCTTTATTTAGTTTTAATTTTCACAATATGCTAATTAGTTTTTATTTATTATTTATAGAAAAAGCTCAAGTTATTACATTAGAAGTAAAAAAAATTGTTTGAGAACAACACATATACTCCATATCAAACAACTTTTCTTTTACGAAAAGTCAATCTACAAGTTAATTTTCTTTTATATCTTTTTTGCATAAATTTTCTTATGGTAATCATATTATTTTTAGAGATGTTGCTTTTGATTTGAATATGAATGAATTGAATGTTTCACTTTTAACCTTGTTAAAAAGTGTTGAGAACACCACACATATATTTTATCAATACTTTCTTATATATGAATCATGTAAAACAAAGTGATGTATAATTGTACCTATGTGGTTTTTTTCAATTTGATCATAACATAATAAAATGTTTCACTAATAAAATAAAGTAAAAGTAGTCGCTTTTGCTCGGTATGTCTAAGTAAATAATTCAACTAGTATTATTCATATCCAAACTCTTAATTAGCTCCATACTCTCCCAATTTAGCCTCCTGCTCACACAAAGAAAAGAAAAAACATAAAGCAACATAAGCTAACCATCAAAATTAATAGTATATATTATATCATCAATTCACTATTATAATTTATAATTATTAAAATATCAAACATATGTACATTTGCAAACATCCTATTCTTGGTCCTCAATTGAGTCTTTCCCTTGCTCAAGCAATAATTCGGGGACATGTAAATCATCTATATATAGACAAAACAAAAATAAACAATTTAAAACTTTATTACAATAGTCTTTTTTCACTTGTTATAATAAATTACTTAAATATTTATTTTACGTTATCAATTAATACTTGTTAAATAGAACTATCAATCAATTATATACTATTATGTAACAAAATATTTCCCTATTAATATTTAATGCATAGAAATTAACCTATCAACCTCCTTTGTACATGAAGTATTGATAACGTCTATATATATAAGGATTCAAATCGAGATTATCTTATGGAAAAAAAGGTGCAAACTTTATGGATAAATTGTGTAAAATAATTTTACACGATCTTATTACTTATAATGTTATAATAAGTAATTCTCTGTAATGAACCTTATCCACTAAACCTAAAAAAAAATCATCATTAATGAAATTAACCCATCAACCTCCTTTGTGCAGAAGTATTGATAACATCTATTTATAAAAGGATTCAAATTGAGATCATCTTATGGAAAAAAAGGTGCAAACACCATGGATAGATGGTGTAAAATTATTTTACATGATCACGTTGCTTATGATTTGATAATAAGTAATTCTCTATAATATACATTAATCGCTAACCTGCCAAATTACATAATAACCTGTTATGATAATTCAATTTAGGAAAATTTAATATGTGATAATGATGTACTTTGCACAAAATTTCCTTTAAATTTAGGTTCATAAACCCAAAGGCTCACCTAAAATAAAAGTGAACAAAGAAAGAAAGGGAAAATTAGCAATCAAAATTATGAGCTAAATGTCAATACTGTCATGCAAAAGGAAATTAACACTATGTATACATACTCTCTCTATAAATTAAATGAATAAACAAAAGGTTTAATACATCAACGATAAATCCTTAAAAAGTGTTTCTATTAGATATTTCTATTTAAGAGTTTGAAATTTGTTTTAAGTGTTCTCAAGCGCCCATTATGACGTCACATAAAATATGTCATCTAATTTAATTATACACATCAATATTAATTGAAAGGTGTATGAGGTTTTAAGGTTTATTAAGAGAATTATATATTGTGTATATTTAAAGGAGAGAGTGCAACTTCAAAATACATGAATAAACCTTTTTAAATTTTGTTCGAATGTGTTTATAAGAACAATTTATCATGTGCTCATGTAATCAATCGTAATATGTTATTATTTGAACTACAATATACCCTGGGTGTGGAAACTTAGGAACTCTGATGTGACCACCATGCTTATGTTTAGGGAAATACCTATTGTAATTCCTTATAATATATTTGTCTAAATTTTCTCCCTCTCTAACTCTTTCTCTGTATATATTCTTTTACGTTTGGTTGATAATTATTTAAGCTATTTTCATGCAATTACTTTACCATTAATTGTGTAGTAGAAAGTTCACTCAACATGATAAATAAACAAAATTTATCTAATGAAACTAATTCAAAGTTACTTAGATGAAATAATTGATAAACTTTCTTTGTTTTAGTAATGACAAATATTTTCTCAAGTGATATAAGTTTTGATTAAAATATCTTTTCGATTCACTATTTTCAAATACAAACTTTAAGTAAAAATTAGAGATCGATGTGCAACACGTGTGCGTGTGCGTGTGCGTGTGCGTGTACGTGTGCGTGTGTGCATGTGCGTGTGCCTATGCCTATGGTGCGTGTGTGCGCGCATGTGCGTGTGTGTGTGTGTTTGTTGTATACAAATCCATCAAAATGCCACAACATATATTATTTGAACACATAATTGTAAATACAACGAGCACAAAAATAAAAAATTTAAAGATCAAACTCATCAAATTTCAATTTTAGATCTGCCTCTACTTGTAGTGTCAAACTATGCTAGGTTTCAAATTGGATCAACAAGTCCAATCATAGGCTTTAATAAAAGAAGCATCTTCAGTTTCCTATTTGGATTAATTAGTCCAATGGATCGGATTAGCACCGCCAAAGGATGAAAACATAATTAAGTAAATAATTGTATATTCTCTCTAACACTTTAAGCTTTTAGATGAGATGATCACACACAGAAGTCTGCATTTGAGTTTTATTTCTATTCATATAAAAATCACGTTCTTGACACATAAAAAAGAATTAGTACTCCACACGTGTGGGACATATTAAAAATGTAATTAAGTGCATAAAAGTGTACACTCTCTGTGTATGATATATGGACTTGTGAATTGTGATTGAGAATTTAGGAGTTAAACTGTGTGAAATATGAAGATCTTGAAATACATTGTTAAGAATGACGAAAGCCCCACATTGGTGGTTAATGAGATGGGTGGACTCCTTATAAGGCTTGGGCAATCCTTCTTCCTTTGAGCTAGCTTTTAGATTGTGCGTTAGGCCCAAGACCTAATTTAACATGGTATCAGAGCAGGACTCGTCTCACCCAATGTTGGGGACCCCAAAAATCAAATTGCCGACGCACCAGATGCTAAGCATTGGGCGTGAGGTGGGGTGTTAAAGAATGACAAAAGTCCCAGATTGGTGGTTAATGAGATGGGTGGACTCCTCATAAGGCTTGGACAATCCTCCTCCCTTTGAGCTAGCTTTTGTGTTGTGAGTTAGGCCCAAGACCTAATTTAATATAGATCATATCAAGGACTTTTAATTTTTCAAGATATCAAAGTCAAGCTTAATTGTTTATGATTAATTTTTTCCTATTGATGAAAAATTAAATTTAGTTTACGAAAGGCATATTTTTTGGCAAAATTTGGTATTTTATTCATGTCTTTGGAGAAAACAAAAAAAAAACAAAGTTACACCTCAACGGGCAAAACCCGAACCTAACTAGCCCATTACTAAAAAACAAAACAAATTATAAAAAAAGGAAATGAATAAACCCAGGCCCAACCCAAACCAGATAGTGAAGTATATCTATTCTAAGTAGAGTTTAATAATCAGATCCCCTTCACAAATCTTTGTCCCTTCGCAACTTTCTCCTCTCTTTCTTTTATTTCATTTCTTCACGTGAAAATGTTGCCTCCTTGGACTAATCCATCTCTCTGCCTTCTCTTGCTATGGATTATCAACGTGATGTTGATGTTCTTCCTGATTGTTGAAGAGTCAGCTACAAGAGTAAGTATCGTGGTTTGTGAGTTTGTCCTCCTTGCTTGCTACTGACTTCATAGTTTTTTTACAGTTGCGTTCTTAGGTTCCATGGGTTGTGCTTGTTGTTTTTCTTACTGTCAGATCTTGTCTAAAGGAGGAAAGCATCTTCACTTGGTAAGTCTTCTCACTTATTTTCCTCCTTATCCTTTTCCTTTGTAGCCTATCCCTTCCCTATATCCTCTTAAAGGTGATACTCTTAACGACGGGCATAGTAGTTTGTCGTTGTTGATGATTCTTCTCCCATTAGTCGCCATGCTATTAAAACTTGTGAATGTGCAACTTCCTCTGTCAATAACTATATTTTCCATATGATCTGCTAATTTATATCCTTCTCTTATAATGTGTTGAAAAATTAATTGTTTCTCATGTAAACATGCTCTTATTTCCGTCACCATTGCTCCACTTATCCATGGACAAGGCCACTTCCCTTCTAATACCTTGTACGTACATTAACATTGTGTTTGTCTTAATGATAATTTTGCTATGTTGTGACTGTTTCCAATGTTTGCATGCCTTTAGTATGGCTTTAGTTTTTGCCACTGTATTAGTAGTATTCTCTATTCTTGCTCCTTCAGCGTATTTAATATCTCCCTTATCATTCCTTAAGCAAAAGACATAAAAATTGATATTCGAATTTCTCTGAGATGCTCCATTTGTATTACATTTCGCCCACCCATTCGGCGGGAATTCCCCTAAGACTCTCTTCCCCTTCATTTTAGGTCTGTAACTTGTCCATTCTATCATCATATCAAACCAATTAACAGGACAAGACCTATGAGGCTGCCTTAGTCTTGCCAGCATATACATGTTCCTAGTGACATTGTGAATGATTCGTGTTATTGATGCCTTCTTCCCTTCATGCTTTATCCTGTTTCTTTTTCTCCATAATTCTCATATTACAAAGCTGGGTAGAGCTGTGTAGAAATGTCTCATATTCTTCCAAACATCTGTCCCCCACCATGGCATTATAACTTCTCTTAATTGAAGTTCATCCATGTTTAGAGCTGCAAAAGACCAAAAGTAGGACCAAATCCGGTTAGTTGAATAAGATTTTAGAAACACATGAGATAGTGTCTCTTGTTGAGGTCTTTCACAACATCAACATTTGGATGGGCCCTCTACACCCCATTTTCTCACTCTATCATCAACATGGATTTCAAAAGGTACACCCTTTGTGCACATCCATTTGTAAATTATGTTTTCCTTTTCTTTGTGTCTGATATAGTGCCAAGCAGATTTAATTGAGAAGCTTCCCCCTGTGATCTCTACCATCTAATAAGATTTATCAGCCACTGCTTCATTATTTGGGGATGAATATTCTGTAGATTATGATTCATCAACTCTTGTGGGAGTATTTCTTCTAGTACCTCTATATCCCTTTCCCCTAGTCTAGTTAGTTCAATAATTGTTTTGTATGTTTCATAATGAGATTATTTAATCTATTAACATTTTACTATGAGGTTTAATATATTTTTCTCTAATAATTGTAGGTTGATCTGATCTGAGTAAATTTGTATCCTCACAATGTTACCAACGACACACTTAAGACCTAAAGCAAGGCACACAATATGTTGAATGTTTCGGCTAGTTCTAATTCCTCTCCAACTATTAAGTAGCTTTAGGGAGGTATGAAAAATGCATTTTCAACTAAAATTATCATCTAAGCTAACTACACAAAGTTGTGAGACTTCTGGAAGAAAAAACAAAGTTGAATGACTATAATGACCATTAACTATAAGTTTTGTCAAAGTTTAAATTCATGTAATCTTGGTAATAAGAGGTTGAATAATTCAACTCTTTGACCATTTCTTTGTTTTCCTTCTTATTTTCTCTATTGCTTTTTGTGTAATTTTGTAGGAGAATTCAAGAATATTTGTAAAAGATTGAGCCAACAATGAAGCGCTTGAGAATTTCTTATGAAGAAAAAGAAGAGGTTAGCTCTTTTTTTTTGTTTCTACTAAGTAATCTGTGATTTTTTCTTGTGTGTATAAATATTTAACCAATAAGATAATATCCACGTATCATTTTCTTGGTGGGATAAGGAACAAAAATTCAAGATTAATTTTATTCCACATTTGATTAGGGTGTTAGTTAATCCTAGGATAAATTTTATACTAAATTGGTGGTATTGGATATCACATATAGAAGGTGAGATCCAAGAGTAGAACTTTATGGCTCAAAGTATATGATTCAAGTGTAACTCCTTTTGTTAACTAGGGTTCGAAATCAATTATTTGTACTTAATTTAGTGAAATTTATAATACAGAAGTACAAATTCATAGCTAATTATTAGCTTATGATTAATCTGTAATCGATTCTTTACATGACAAATTTAAGGTTTGACATTTATAAGTTCGAGTTTGGGATTTTCTACTATAGTCGATTTGAATTTACTCGTATGTAGGATTTTAGTGAAAGTTACTAGGGTATGATACGAATCCTATGAACATATACATTTGTCCCTCTCTCAATAGAGAGGATGGTCAAGAAAAGTACATTTCTAGAAATGATTTCCTTTTAAGTATCTCTGAGTGTCTCCTAAAACATTAATGTTGAATATGAGTAAATAGAGCATGTATAATAATCCAACATGAGATTAAGGCTTAAGAACTTCTCCAGTTTTGCCTCTTAATGTAAATAATTCTAACTAAAGTATCACCAAAAGAAGATCGCAAAACGTGGGCATTGATATTTAATTTTCAAAATGGTCCGATTATAAGAAAACCACCATAAATTGATTGGAATGTGTTGGTGTAAACAGCTAAAGAAAAACATACGACAAAATAAGAAAAAGAGATATTTTATTAAGCTGAAAGAAGAAATATTTAAATAGAAGGAACTCCTAAAAATCTGCAGTAAATAATGCAATAACTGAAAAACAGAATCTTCCTATTAACTAGGCACTAAGTCTACCAACAACTCTACATGCCTAAAGACTTGGTAACTCACAATTGAAAGACTAAAACAAAAAATATCTATCTTCTGGAAACAGAAAACACATCAACAACCGTGTCATTATGCCAACTCAACATCAATTAACAGCTCATGAGGCAGATTTCAACACTCCTCCTTGCATCAAGAGCTGCAAATTCCAAGTTCCTTTCTCAAGAACTCAAATTTGCTTGCCGGAAGAGCTTTTGTAAAAATATCAGCCAGCTGCTCTTCCGTTCTGCAATATACCAGATTCACTAAACCATCCTCTTGCACTTCTCTAAGAAAATATAGCTTCACATATAAATGCTTGGTCTTTCTATGAAAAACTGGATTGTGAGAAATAGCAATGGCAGCTTGGTTGTCCATAAATATCTCAGTGCTTTCCTTCATCTCCAACCCAAGATCGCAAAAGATTTTCTTTATCCATAAAGCTTGATTGACCGCAGCTGTAGCAGCAATGAATTCTGCCTCTGCAATTGATTGAGCAACAATCTCTTGTTTTTTCGAACACTAAGAAAAGCATCCAGCGCCAAAAATAAAACAGTACCCTGAAGTACTTTTCATATCTTCAGCAGAACCACCCCAATCACTGTCAAAAAATCCTTGAAGTTTAAAATTTTGGTATTTTCTAAATTTGACTCCATAGTCCATTGTACCTTTGACATATCTGAGTACTCTTTTTACAACTTGCATATGCAATTCACTAGGAGAATTCAAGAATCGGGATAGTACACTTACATCATACAATATATCTGGCCTTGTTGTTGTAAGATATATCAAACATCCTATCAAGCACTACAACATTTTAGGGCTACGGCCACCCTAGAAAAGTGTTGTCTAAACTAGCAAAAAGTGTGCCCTTTGATAAAAGGCTACACTTTTTGACTTTCGACAACACTTTTTTGGGGGTAGCCTAAAGAGGTGTAACCTTTGACTTTAGACAACACTTTTCAAGTGTTGTCTTATTAGCTACGCTTAAAAGCGTAGCCTAAAAAGCAAAAAGGCCACGCTTTGCAGCTACGCTTAAAAGTGTTGCCTTATCAGCTACACTTTCAAGCGTGGCCTTTTCTTCCATATTGCCCACAATTTTAAAGTGTTGCCTTTTCTATCTTATGTAAGACAACACTTTGAAGTGTAGTCCTTGCCCATGTGCATACCACAATTTACAATCCTATGGCTACACTTTTAAGTGTGGCAATATTATTTTGGCTATAAAAGATTTATATGCCACAATTTCTAATTAAAAACCACGAATATCTTTTTGCAATAAATAAACTCAAGCATCAAATTAGCTAATAAGTAATTCAAATATATAGATTTGCAATAAACTTCAAAAGATAGTATGTCTTGTGTACATACACATACTTATAAAGCAATATTCTAAATATGTGTACACAATAGTTCAAAAAGTACTCTTACAATAGTTCAATATATTATAGCAATGAATATATTCACAAAATCAAATATAATGTATTCAAACTTTTGCAATAGTTCCAAAACTCTTCATCATCCACTTCAATGGGATCAAATTGACTTGCGGAGACCCTTCAAATTTGATCACCTCCATTTCCCTACACAAATAAGATTACAGAAGTTATAGAAGAGGCAAGAAGTTCCAGATTGCAGCAGTTATAGAATAACAAATCAGATTGCAGATTGCAGTAGTTATAGAGAACAACAAATCTGCAGATTGCAAATTCCAGATTCAAGATTCCAGCAGTTCATTGAAAGATACTTCTATGCAAGTTGAACAGTCATTTACATATTATATATATGTAAATTATTGCAATAAAGGTACTAAAACTTGAAAAAAAGGGTGCTTCGAAAAGCTTTTTGGCTGAATGTGAAGCCTTGAGGAACATAAGGCACCGGAACCTGGTGAAGATCTCAACAGTTTTCTCACGTGTTGATTTTGATGGCAATGATTTCAAAGCTCTCATTTATCCATTTATGGAAAATGGGAGCCTAGACGAGTAGTTACAGCCGAAGGAGGGACAAATGTTGCAGAAGAGATTGAGCATCTGACACAGATTAAACATTACAATAGATGTGGCTTCAACATCGCATTATCTTCAGTCAGTGCCATACATCTATAGTTTACTGTGATCTTAAGCCAAACAATGTTCTATTGGACAATGATCTGACTGCTCATGTTAGCAACTTTGGCAAAGTTCATGTCTTACTCGAGTCAAAATGCCGATGTAAATCAATTCAGCACAAGTGGGATCATAGGCACAGTAGGTTATGCTGCTCCAGGTAAATACTATAGTGGGGATCTTACTCTAAATATTGTCTGAACTCTGAAATCCATTTTTTTCTCCATAAGACCATAACATATTAACAATTTAAGCAATTACATGCCATTGAATTAGCTCAGGCCTATACTTTAACAAAGATGTATTCAGAAACAAACAAATATCATAACTGAGATTCTCTTTACATGAAGAAAACTGGACATTTGCAGACAACCAGGCAAACAAAATTGATCAACAATCATTTGTGTCTCATTAGAATACCAACTATCATAACTGAGATTTTCTTTATCTATTTATATGATAAAGAACTCACTGTTTATAGCAAGAGCAAGCAGATTTCAATATGAGAATACCAAATAATCTCATTAGAATGACTCACAAAGAGCAACGTAAACCAGAAATTTAACTTAAAATGGAAAAATAAATTCTAAATGACTATCACACAACTCATTTAATGCATTATAGCATGAATTTATCACTCAAAACAATAGAGTCCTATGGGCTTAAACAACCAATTATTAAAACACTTCAAATGGAAAACAAGTAAGGCTTAAATACAAGAAGAAACTTTCATCATTTTAGGTAAACATACACCATTTGAAACAAAATTTAATACCAAGAGGAAGCAGACTTTCCTTCAACGAATCATGAAAATTGGTTGTCAAAGTTCTTCAACGAATCATGAAAATTGCACCTTTAGCCTATTTGTATCTTTTCATAGATTCTCTGACTTAATATTTTAGCATTTTCTTGATGATAGTAGCTAAAGGGCTCTAGGAATGGAAGTAAATAAATAAGTACAGAGTCTAAAGAGTCTGCAAAACCAACTCTCATTATTCACTTGCAATCTGAAAACCTTAAATCAATATGGGAAATTAACACTCAGTTACATAAAACAATGGCCTTGCGTCATGCTCAAATAAGCACTCTACAAATTGATATGTTGTTGTTCATGTCTCTTTAGGTTTTCTCCAATTTCCAACTACGTACGCACATGAAACTTGAATAGAACTCATAGACATCAAGAGCAGGGGCGGACTTACGTGAGTGCTATGGGGTTCACTGAACCCTCTCTGGCAGAAAATTACCATATATATAGGGTGGATTTTCAATATTTTTGTATATATACTAATTTTGAATCACCTAAATCAAAGAGAAAAGATAGTGCAGTGGTATTGGACTGTGCAACTTTAGCCGTGAATGTTATTCTCAATTTGCAGGTTCGACTATTTATGCACAGAAATTGTATTGACTTAAGCTCATGAGTGCACTGCCCATAACCAAATATATTTAAAAATCTACCAACCCATTACAAAGAGATATGTCTACATCTGTCTCACCACAATACTAATAATCCCCACCCCCCAGGTTATATGATCTTTGCAAATTATTAGTCATCATTATAAAGTTGAAATAAGGCTTCCTTATTCTCACTTTAGTAATGAGGCTAAAAATGATATTCCTATTGACCTTGCGACTCCTACTATCACTACCAGGCAAGGATTGCCACCTGGAGCCACAACTACACACACAAATCAACAACCAAATCAGGAGAAGGCTAATAAGATATCATATGAGCAGTTGCATGTTCAAAAGATGAAGACTTACAGGCAGAACCACCACACTATGGGAGGACCTGGTTCACCACAAGAGAAGATAGGGCAAGACCAACAATATCAGCCTAAGGCACAGTCAGGTAAGACACTTACCTCTACTATTTCTACTCATAATAACTATAATAATCTTATTGTGCAGGAACAAACCAACATACAAGAAGAACACAAAAACCATCTTCACAATTTGATACATCAATAAAGGAAATACATCAACAAACAAATATCCAACTCCAAGTCAACCTCAGGCCAAAGAACAGGGGCAGCAAGAGAAATATCCAAAGATACTCTAATGCAGACATGTAAATCAGGATAGTAGTCGCACCAAACAAAGCATGGAAAAAGAGGAAACTCAACTCCAACAACACCAAGATATTCTACTGCAGACAGGTAAATCTCATAACTATACTTCTGGGCAGTGTGAGAAACTAATCTTAAGTATGTTTTAAGATACTTAAGATTGAGTTTGGAAGAGTTCTACCTAAGTGGATATACCATATTAAATTGCGTTGGCATGTGTACTTGTCTGCTATATACATTCTGAAGAATCAGTTTGTAGGGAGTGCAATGTTTTGAGGAGCTAAGCTTACAAGATTATTTGTCTATACTTGTTAGTTTGTTAGGCATACATTTGCATGAATTAAGATTTTAGAGACTGTAATGTTTTGTGTAGCTGAGCTTACAGAGTTATAGGATTATTTGGCTATACTTGTGAGTATGTTAGACTTTAACACTACGAAGATAGAGTTATAGGATTATAGGATTTTATTTGGTTATACTTTTGTGTAGCAGAGCTTACAGAGTTATAGGATTTTAGAGACTGTAATATTTTGTGTAGCTGAGCTTACAGAGTTATACTTGTGGCTTCTTCGCATTACTATAGTCTTGAACACTACGGAGCTGAATAGTGTAATTCCAAATTTATAATATTAAGGAAAACAAAGATAGACACTACATCGCTAAAATGGATCCATTAACATTAAGCAGCCCCTCGTTTTACTATAATACATAACCGCAAGTCTGCTGAGATGTTATTAAATTAGTACTAATAGCTGAATTAAGAATTACTGCAAATTAGAACAAGAGGTAATAATTGACAACTTCATGTAGAAGGATCTAAAGGCTAGATACAGATGTTTTACTTACATGTGGTAACCGCAATTGCTACCCTTATTAATACCACTGACAACCTGTAAGCATAAATTGACATGAGTACACATAGTGTGATGAGATGATACATATTAGGTTTTAGTACACATGTAGCCTGTAGGAAAAGCTCCAATGCAAACTATATAGACATCTATAGCATGGTTCAGCATTAAGTATCAGAAATAACTCTAATAGAAATCCCTATCGGCAAATTAATTGCTAGCTAGTTATCACAAGTATCATAAATGGGTCTACATAGCTAAAGAGGACCAAATGATATACAAAAATTCTAATCTCCCATTATTTCTTTGACTGGACCTTTGCTCCTGATTTATTAAGGAGTATCATCCCAGTAGGGAGGAGCTAGTTCACACATATTAGATACATCACGGTATGTTCGGAAGTTCTCTTCAATCTTCTCATGGTTTACCCCTGTTTACAATAGTATTTTTGCATTCATTTACATATATCTCTAAATAAAATATCTCGTCTGCTCAATATGGCTAGGGCTAACTTTGACGTTCAGATTTTTGGCACTTTCTTCCCCTACTTTGGAATTTCAGCTGTAAGAACCCCAAAGTAATCAATTCCTTTTAAACACAAAACAAAAATTCAATCAATTGACTGTTTTTAGTACTAGATGATTAGTAGAGAATAAAAAGGAATCTCGGCTGTACAAAATTGGTACTTACGCTTGAAGAAATAGGAATAGGAGAATAAAAAGGAATCTCAGCTCTTCAGTTCTTCAGCTTCCTCTCTTCAGTTCTTCAATCTTCAGTTCTCCGATCCCCAGTTCTTTAGCTTTAGCTCTTCATCTCTTCGAGAAAATCGGGTTCTGGAGAAGAGAATCTTTAGCTCAGCTCTTCAGTTCTTTAGCTTCCTCTCTTCGATCTTCAGTTCTGGATAAAAGCTTGTTCTACAGACAAAGAGTAAAGCGTATGTTCTAGGAAAGAAGAGAGTAAAGCATATGTTCAGATAGGAAAGAAGAGCAATCGAAAAGTTTTATTAATTATTTTTTTTGGCCAATAAAAATGGGTGGGAAAGTTGAAAATGTTGGAGGGAATATAATATTTTAGTGAAAAATTTTAGGCCACACTTTTAATGTGTTGTTTTTACAATTATAAAAATAGGACACTTTAAAAGTGTGGCCATATATGTAAATAGTTGTTGCCATTTATTTCATACTATGACAACGCTTATAAAGTGTAGCCTATACCATTAAAGAAGACGCTTTACAAGTGTTGCCAATATTATCGATGCCAAAAGTTAAAAATTTAGGCTACATTTTAAAAGCGTTCCCAAAAATATTTTAGGCAACACTTTACAAGCGTTGTTTAGATTTAGTGTGGCTGTAGGCCTAAAATGGTGTAGTGAAGCTTCTGCAGCTTCCTTCTTGTACTCGTTCAGCACCATCATCCTTCATTAAATTCTCCTTTTGATTCATAGGGGTACTCATACTTTTGCAATCGTCCATTCTAAATTTCCCCAGAATTTCTTTTGCATACTTCTTCTGACAAATGAATATTTGATCTTGGATTTGTTTAACCTCCATTCCAAGAAAGAAAGCCATCTCTCCGAGATCCGTCATTTCAAAGACTTTCATCATCTCCTTTTTCAACTCTTCTATAAGCACAACATTACTCCCTGCTACTAAAAGATCATCAACATACAAAGAAATTATAATAATGTCAGAGTTAACATGCTTTATGTAAAGAGTTGATTCACTTGGGCTTTTCTGAAAACCTAAGTCAGAAAGATGATCATTGATTCTACTGTACCAAGCCCTTGGAGCTTGTTTTAATCCATAGAGAGCCTTAGCAAGTAGACTTTGTCTTCCTGTCCTTCGCAACAAATCCTTCAGGCTGCTCAACATAGATTTCTTCCTGCAAGAAACCATTCAAAAAGGCTGATTTAACATCTAGTTGGTAGATTTTCCGACCCTTTTGTGCTGCAATTGCCAAAAGAAGCTGGATTGTGTCAAGTCTTGCGACTAGCGCAAATGTTTCAGAAAAATCTACACCAAAAATCTGAGCATAACCCTTAACCAAAAGCCTAGCTTTGTGTTTGTTCACCGAACCATCTGCATTTAGCTTAGTTCTATAAACCCATTTAACACCAATAACCTTTTTATCTGGAGGCCTTTCTACCAGCTTCCATGTGTCATTTTTCTCGATCATGGTTAGCTCCTCCTGCATTGCGACTATCCATTTATTGTCTCTTTCAGCTTCTGCATATTCAATAGGTTCAAATACGGTTACATTGCATCTTTGATAGATATCTGAGAGTGATCTAGTTCCTCGAATGGGAGGATGATCTACTCGTTCCTCAAAATTGTGCAACTCATTAGCTTCTCTTTCTTGCTTTTCTCCATCCCAATCCCATTGCTTTTGTTCTACAAACTCCACATCTCTGCTTACCAAAATTTTTCCAGTTTGTGGTTGGAAAATTTTGAAAGCTTTTGACTGCAGGCTATAGCCAATGAAAATTCCAGGTTCTGCCTTCTTGTCAAGTTTATCCCTTTTCGGCTGAGGTATGTGAGAAAAACATAAGCAACCAAAAATCTTGAGATTCTTTAGTAAAGGTTTGTACCCATGCCAAGCTTCAAAAGGTGTTTGACCATTCACTCCTTTGTAGGCAGCCTAATCAACAAAAATACAGCAGTATTGGCTGCCTCTGCCCAAAACTTTTTGGGAAGCTCTCTCTCGTGCAACATACACCTTGGCATCTCTATGATGGTCCTATTCTTCCTTTCACTTACTCCATTTTGCTGGGGAGTATATGGAGTAGTAAGTTGATGCTCTATTCTAGCAACTTCACAAAAGTTTTTGAACTGATCTGAAGTGTACTCAGTCCCATTATCTGATCTGAGCACTTGTAGTTTGCAGCAGCTTTGATTTTCTACCAAGGCTTTGAATTTCCAAAAAACTTCAGCAACCTCCGATTTGAATCTTAAGAAGTATATCCAACACATCCTTGTTAGATCATCAATAAATATTATGTAATACCTGCTTCCTTTCAATGATGGAGTTCTTTGGGGGCCTCCAATATCTGTATGAATCAGCTGCAATTTTTGAGTCGCTATACAAGTTGATTTTGGAATGGCAATCTTGTATGCTTACCAAATTGACATGCGTCACAACTTGGGAGTTCCTCTTCAAGTGGAGGTAAACCTTTTGCCAACCCTTTTTTTTGCATATACAAAAGCGCCCTGTGATGGAAGTGACCCAACCGTTTGTGCCAAGTTTCTACAACACTGGACTGACTTGGAAAAGCTATTTGTTCTTCCTCCATTGGATTCAAAGAAAAGCTTTTACCCTGAATTTTAATTCTAAATAGTTCCTGATGACTTATCAATGATCAGAAACACTTTATCTTCAAAAAATAATTTGAACCCATTTTTAAGTAGTTGTCCAACACTTAATAAATTCTGATCAAGTTCAGGAACAAACAAAACTTCATAAATAAATTTTGTACCTATATAACTCTCAATAGCCATAGTCCCCTTTCCTTTTGCAGGGAGGTATTCTCCATTTCCACTCCTGACTCTTGATGTTGTTCTATCAAGCCTTTTGAAAACCTTTTCATCCCTAGTCATGTGGTTTGTACAACCATTATCAATAAGCCAACTGTCACTTGAAATACTAGATGTAAAACATGATGCAACAAATAGTTGTTCTTCCTCATGTTGATTTGCAACTTGAGCTTCTCTTAATTGCTGCTGTCCTTTTTCCTTGCAGATGATCTCAGCATGCCCAAGGTTTTGACATTTTCGGCATCTCATATCCGGGTTTCTCTAGCATTTGAAGTGAGGATGATTCTTTCTTCCACAATATTGACACAGAGGGAATTTTTCTCCTTTGTTGCTGCCTGAATTGTGGCTACTTCCATTACCAGCAGAAACTTGATTATTTTCAGCATAATTCGTCTTCCCTTTGATTTTCTTGTATTTGTTTCCAGGATAGTTTTGTAACTTGGCCTGAAGTGCACCTTCTACCGACCCTTCCTGTCTCATTAACCTTCATTGCTCTTGTTCCTGCAATGCATTTAGTAATTCTGCCAAAGTGATCTTTGACAGATCCTTAGTATTTTCTAAGGAAGCAATGGTTGGTTCAAACTTCTAAGGTAACGTAACAAGAAGTTTCTCAATAACTCTGCTATCAGGAAGCTTATTACCCAACATTCTTACTTTGATCACAATGCTAAGAAGCCTATCTGAGTATTCTTTGACAGTTTCAGAATCTTTCATTCTTTGTATCTCAAATTCTCTAATGAGATTCATAACTTTCATACCTTTGATTCGCTCATCTCCTTGGTATTCTTCTTTTAGAAAATCCCAAATTTCTTTTGCCGATTCTAACGTCATGATTTTATAAAAAAGTATAGGTGAAAGTGCAGCATATAAGCAAGATTTCGCCTTGGATTTTCTTGTCTTCCTTTCCTTGTGAAGTTTGATCTGAGCCATTGTTGGATTGCTTGGTAAAATAGGAATTTCGTAATCCTCCTTTACTGCTTCCCAGAGATCACATGGCTCCATGTGAGTTTGCATCTTGATAGCCCATACCTGGTAGTTCTCTCCATCAAACACTGGTGGAGAAATAGCATAAGAACCAGAAGAGTGTTCTGAATCCATGTGTTCTGATGGCTTTTCAGGGTGACAGGTAGGGACTTTGTTGATGGTTCACTTAGACTACACTCACAGGTCACTCACAAGTCCCTTAAGAAGAGGGCTCTGATACCAATTTGTTGGTGTAAACAGCTAAAGAAAAACATACGTTAGAAAAAGAAAAAGAGATATTTTATTAGGCTGAAAGAAGAAATATTTAAATAGAAGGAACTCCTCACAATCTGCAGTAAATAATGCAGTAACTGAAAAATAGAATCTTCCTATTAACTAGGCACTAAGTCTACCAACAACTCTACATGCCTAAAGACTAGGAAACTCACAACTGAAAGACTAAAACATAAAATATCTATCTTCTGAAAACAGAAAACACATCAGCAGCCATGTCATTATGCCAACTCAACATCAATTAACAGGTCATGAGACAGATTTCAATAGAATCTAAAGGCAATTCCATATGAGTAATCCATACCGAGATTGGTCCACACACATGCCTCCACGCGCGGTTTGAGTTGGACAGACTCTAGTGGCTTCACTGACGCTTGAGATCCACTCACGTCTCTTCCAACCACCAAATTTTAGTTAATGGAGGATCAGTGGGATATATTCTCCCTAGGCATATGATAAAAAATAATTTTGAAGTCAAACGAATAAAAAATAAGATAGTTGCTAATTCTGCCAACCACGATGAACCATTACTTCAAATCTTACAATGTAGGTTAGGCTCTGATACCATGATCAACGAAATGCAGAGAATAATTTGTATATTATTCAAAGGATAAATATGTATAAATACAATAAAATTAGAAGCTAACTAAGGCAAAAAGATAAAGAGGAAATCCTAAACGTATGTTATCTATATATATCTTTGTACAAAATCAAGAAACAGATCTATATACATTCTGTAACAGTAATTATCATCCTCCTATTCTCAATGGTGTTTTATTATTGGTTTATATTTTTACATTCAAGAATCTTAGTTCTAGTTATCTTTGTCTGCCCTTGATTGACCGATACTATCAATTAATTTTGGACATGCTCTCTTTGCACATCTGAACTTTGTCGTCTAATTCAAAACCCTCATATGAAAGCATGGATCGAAAGAGTTCCTAGAGTATAAGAGGATGAAATATATCTCATGTCCATACTTATAAATATGTGTTTAATTTGGTTTGATCAAGTTATGAATTTCTCCTTTTAGATGAACTTTATGTGAATTAATGTCAATCATGGGATAACATCCCAATGAGTGTTATGTTGCATGACACTTTGCGCTAAGAGTTACAGAGAATCCATACATATTAGTACTGAAAATGAGGAGAGATGCAACTTGAAAATGTCACTAGAGGAAAAAGTAGATTGGGAACACGAAATGTTAGAAATTTGAAGAGAAAATCTGTGAAAGAGGAGTGGAAAACAACGTAAGTACCACTTGTTTGATTGGTGATAAATGCATACCTAACGCGTATTTTGGAACTTAATTTGAATCATAAACACCAAACAAGGTTCAAGAAGATAATGTATCTATTATGTAAATTCGTTGACTTAACAAGTTAAGGTTGTGTTAAAGAGTCTTCTTCATTAAATCATATATACTTAATTGGTTATTCTTTAATATTTCTATTTGTTGACATATTTAGCTGGTGGATTCAGCTAAATATAAAAAATGGATTTGATTAGTTGACAGGTTATACTGTTTGAGGTTGAATATTACCATTTAAGTTTATAGTTGAATTTTTTTTGAAGTTTTGTCTTATTTTACTACCTTCTATCCAAAAGATGCACTAAAAATCTCCACTCTTTGATTTGTTGTTTTGAGTGTTTCTGTTGGATGGTGTATATAATTGCTAACGTCGTTTAACTTTTGTAAAAAGATTGCACCATTATGACCATATTTTATTTTATTGTTTTGGTAGCCTCTTGCAGATAAGTATATACATGAGAATTACTAAAACAGTTAAGTTAAACATTAATGAGTCAGATAGTGTTGGAGATGTCAATGCTTTTCTTCATGATAAGGAGGGCATACCAGTATGTAATCAGTAGCTGTTTTCAAAAGCTAATAGTCTAATGGATGGACGGAAATTAGTTGATTATGACATTTGCAAAAACTCCATACCGGTAAAGAATGGTGATTGTAAGGCCACAAGAATTGCTAAAACTCTTCTTTGATCTTATATTGATAGAGAATGGTGAAAGCTCATCTAACTTGGCTGGCTATTCCCGTCGTGTCAATCTTCTAGTCGGAGGATATAATGGTGTATCATGGTTATCTATGTTAGAGTCATACTCACCTTTAAATGATGTGTTAAGTCATTTAAGCCAATGCATTATGTCCGATCATATGCCAAAGTTGCAAAACTATGTGGAGAGCTTTTGTATTTGGTGGTGGTGATAGTGGTGCTCTTGGAGCCAGAAGCTTGTGGTACAATATAGGTACACTCCTAACACTCATTGCTCCTTTGTGCCATTTTTTCTAGTATCTTAAGTTTCTTATGTTGATGTTATGTTAATTTTGTGAAGTTGTATCATATAGACCAGTTGATAACAAGTGGATTCTATGCTCCCCTTTGAATATGAAAAAGAGTGCTTTAGCTGGTGCCACTTGGAAGGACAATTATTTTGCAATTGGCCTTGGAAATGTGATTGATTGCTTTACAGAGGTTGACATGTCAATCAGAAAAGAGACAGGAGATTGATTAACATCTCAACTTCTAAAAAACAGTCAATCACATTTCCACCGCCAATTGCAAAAATTTTGTCCTTCCAAGTAGCACCAACTAAAGCACCCTTTTTCGTATTCAAAGGGAAATATAGAATCCACTTGTTATCAACTGTTCTATATGATACAACTTCACAAAAGAAACATAACGCCAACATGAGCAACTTAAGACACTAGAAAGAGTGGCACAAATGAGCAATGAGTGTTAGGGGTGTATCTGTGTGTTACCACAAGCTTCGGGCTCTAACAACACCACCATCACCACTACCAAATACAAAAAGCTGTCCACACAGTTCGCAACTCCGACATATGATCGGACAGAATGCATTGGCTTAAAAGACTTTAACACATCATTAGAAGGTAAGTATGACTCCAAGGTTGCTAACCATGATACACCATTGTATCCTCCGACTAGTAATATTGACTCAGCAGGAATAGCCAGCCAAGTTAGATGAGCTTTCACCATTCTGTGTCAGTATGAGGTCAAAGAAGAGTGTTTCTTAAAATTGTTGAAAGCATAAGGAGTTGTCTTGGAACCTATTGAAAGAGTTGGTAGTTAGTTGATGATCACGCGATAACTTATTTTTCAATCCCTTAGCATAAGTTATCTCATGATTAGTTATCTCAAGTTGATGATCAGTCGGACAACTTGTGTTTGCTGCAATATTTGCAAATATACATGTTGTTTTTTGGAAGTTTGCTGGATCATTTTGAAACTCAAAGCCAATGCAATGGTTTTCCTTTTTTCTGTTTTCTGCTTTAAATAGTGTGTACTTTAATTGGTTTGTTGAATTGATTAGTTACTACTCCTTTTATTCCAATTTACGTGACATTGTTTCTTTTTTATTTACTCTTATTCAAGAAGAATGTGACATCTTTCTAGCTTTGGGAATAATTTAACTTTTATCGCTTTATTATACCCTTACAATGTATTTTACTTTACTTTTGATATTTGTTTTCTTAGATATTGATTTTTTTGGTGTTCGGTTGGTGAGTGAAAAATATTTTTAAGAAAGATTGGACAGACAACTTGTGTTTCATATAAAGATAGAAAGGATCAGTTTTGAAAACACACATGTTGATATTTGGAAGGTGGTAAACTTGTTTTGTGTTAGATCTTCTTAGAATTCATGGTGGTTGTGGTTGGGTTGACGATGGTAAGTGGTGGTGATTGATGGTGGTGGTAGTTGTGTATGATGAGTGAGAGTAGATGGAACAGCCGTGAACTCACATTTTTATACAAATTCTTAAATAGACATCTTAATGATATTTAGACTTACAAAGTGGTTTTAAGATAAGTACACTTAATGAATAAGATCTGAATGATTAATATTTAGACATTTTAAAAAAATAGACTTAATGACTGAGATCAATGATTAAGATAAAGACCTTCATTAAGTGAAAACAAATGAGGTCTCAATATAATATGATAAAAACTAGATCTAGGCATCTTGCCAAGTGGATTTGCTTTTAAGAAAAGTTCTTCTCTCTCTTATGTTACATAATTCCACTAACTTTTCATGGATGTCTTCTGTTGTGTCCTTAGATTCTTTAATTGACCATTTTTGTTATGAACATAGATATGACAATGGGGTTGTGTAGGTGGAGCGGGTAAGACTTTCTTCAATTATAGTCTTAACCAACCTCGCCCTGCCTCATTTTGGATCAAGTAAAATCTTTCATTGATAATAATCTTGGCCATATAAAAGTAACCTACAAACTATGGTTATCTCTAAAAGCTAACGAATCCTCTATACAAATAGGAACTACAGTGGTGCACCAAAAGAAAATAAAGTGTAAACCCCAGAAATTGATTGAGCTAAGACTTGAACCATCGTTCGTTGTGAGTAGGATTTTACCGAGGAATTAAAATTTCTTAAGTGTTAAGTTCACTAGATGTAGCACCTTGAGTTCGAAAAAGAACTACATTGGAAATAGCAAAATCTGAAATTTTACAAGTTAAGATAATTATGAGTATTAGGTTGACTTCAAACGACTATAACTACTAGCTCAGGATGAGTTAGGTCTTCTACCAACTACCGTAGGAAATTCCTTTGAATTATCTTTTCAGCGCCTCCAAGTTTGCTAAGTTTCGAGGTCGGATGAGTGAGATATGGCCTTTTGAAGTTAGGTTGTCCAGTTAAGGAAAGTTAGCTGAAAATAGTTAGGGGTATTTTGGTCTTTTCCTTACCAAATAAGATTTAATTCATTTTTAGTAACGTTTTAAGCGTATAATCCTATTAGTTTCAGTTTTATAATTCAAAAATACACCTAGGGTTTTAGTTGAGAGTTCAAGAAGAGAAAATAAGAGAAAAGAAGATAAAAGAAGATAAAAGAGGAGAGAATCAAACGTTCGTCGAGATTCTTGCGTGTTGTAGCGGATTTTCACCATGGGTTTGATCCCTAAGAGGTATGTAAGCTTCCATAGTGTTGGGGTTTTTCACCCACACGCCAAACATGTTATTTTCAGCGCAAATTTCATTCTTGAAGTTGGAAGATTTGAGTTCTTGATGAGTTCTTCATAGATGTTCTTCAAGTTCATTCTAAATCTTGTTGTGTTGGGTTTTGGATGATTTCTTGAGATCAAAGTGAGTGTTTTAAGGGTTGTGTTGAGTATATTAGAGTGTACCTATGCTAAGTAATTGATTCTAAGTGATTGGGGAAGAAACCGTGTGATTCTAGGTGAGTTAGGGTGAAAAAAATGAGCAAAGAATTTCGTCTAGTTTTCTAGGTTGGGGACTGGCACAATGTGCCAGCCAGAGAGCCCCAAACCTTCCTCTGAAGTTTAGGGGATGGCGCCCCATGCCAATCAGAGCGCTAGGGTCGCCTGCCCCATCCATTTTGTCTTCGGTTTCTCCGTTGGAGTTTGTTTAAAGTGCACCTTAACTCCCTTTCGATTCTAAACACCTAGAAATCATTCCTAACATGATCATAACCTTGAATTCATAATTCAAATTCAAGGTAGAGTTAAGAGTTAAGTTTTGAGAATACTTTCGAACATTCTAAGAAAGTCCCTTTGAGTCATTTTGTGGAGTCTTCTATTACTTCTAGTAACTTGTTCCAAGACTCGAGTCAATGAACATGACAGTGAGGAAAATGTATTCATGAGTCTACACTATCATCTATATCTTTCATATCATGAGCCATAACTCTTGAATTCATAATTCACATTCAATAAAGAGTTAAGAGTAGAGTTTAAGAAATCCTTTGAGTTCGATTGTGAACCCTTTGAGATCAACTATTGATTTGAACTAAGTTATGAGGAAGTAAGTAAGAGACTGAGAAGATTAGTAGACAGGAGTTCCATAATGTTATGTAGACCTACGAGTCAAGTCGTTCATCCTCATAAATTCCGCATGAACTCCAGAAGATGTGTATCTATGAGAGGAGTAATATCTTCATGTCCTAAGTCTTAAGTATCGAGTTTCTAACCCATTTGAGATTACATTCCTAATCATGGGACTATTACCTATTACCCATGAATTCCATGAGTTGAGTTGTTCATTCCCATAATTCCGCATGAACATTATAAGTCGAACAATCTTGAGATGAGAAGTATCTTTGAGTCCATGAGTTGAGTAGTTCATGCTCATAATTCCGCATGAACCCTCTGAGTTGAGAATTATTGAAATTAGTAGTGTCATTGAAGTTCCTGAGTTCCAAGTATTTGAGTTCTATCTATGGTTATTGAAAACCTTGTATTGAGTCGTTCAAGTCCATAATTCGGCGTGAACCATATTTTAAAAAGTCTTTTACAAATGTTTAAACTTTGTTTTAAGACTTAAGCTTTGAAGTTGAGGAAAGAGTAAAGAGTTGAGTTCATTTTCTCAAAAAGCTATAAGGGAACTAAGTATTCCCAAAGAGTTTATAAATGTTTTCACATTTGAGCAAGAATAGGGAACATCGATTCCAAGAGAGCTTTTAAGCTAAGTTTTGATTAATTATCTCAAACAAAAGAAAGAAGTTTGTTTTTAAAACATATGAGCTAAGTATATTTTTGGGAGTAGTATTGAGCACCGATAAGGGGATGCGAGTTCATATTAACTCAAGTCTCCATAAACAATGTAGCCATCATGGGTATTAATGGGTCATACTTTTTAGATGATCACATAATTTAACCTAGTGGATCCACTAAGTTAAGCGTTCTATATGATGGCAAAGTATAGGACAGTTCTGGCAGCGTGGGAAAGACGCTGTATCACCACTTAGGCTCATAGTGGTGGTTGTCGGTTAGAGAATCTCCCGCATAAACTATATTACTTTATTATATAATTAAAGTTGAGTTTGTTATTGCATTTTCTTTAACAAACTAAGTTGTTTTTACTGTTTATAAAGCTTTCCATATATTGCATGTGTATTGTTGCTTTATATTGAGTTGAATATCCAGAGTTGAGTACCCAGAGTCGAATATCATATCTTTGAGTTGAGTATCTAATCTCTGAGTTGAGTATCCTATCCTTGAGTACTTCTGAGTTGAGTAAGTTTGAGTTGTTTTTAATATCCTTGATTATTCCTTGAGTTGAGTAAGTTTGAGAAGAGGTAAGTATATTTCCTTTTCATCAAGTTTCAGGCTTATGTATATGCTTTAGAATTCCTCTTACATGCTCGTACATTCCACGTACTGAGCCATTTGGCCTATATCTTCTCATGATGCAGACATAGGTATTCAGAATCATCAACAGGAGATTCGTTGATACATCCAGGAGTTCGAGTTAGCTATGGTGAGCTTCCTTATTTCCGGAGGATTTCATTTACTTTTCAGTTTAGTCAGGATGTCGTGTGTCTTGTCCTGACTTCCATCTTTATCAGTTAGAGGCTTCATAGATAGTCAATATAGTTGAGAAGTCTGTACTATATATTTATTTAATTAAATATTTTAAAGACTTAAGTTGCCTATTTTATGGCAAGTTGAATATGTTTTTTAAATTCTAAGTTGTTCATTTGAGTTAAAGTTTTGTAAGGTTGAGTCTATTGAATTTTATTCAGTTTTAAGCTTTTGCATGCTTAAGTTAGTCTTCTACTTGTAGTCAGCCATGATGAGGGTTCGCTTGAGGACCATCAATAGTTCTTGAGTGCCGGCCACGTCCAGGGTGTAGACTCGGGTCGTGACAAACTTGGTATCAGAGCACAGACTTTAAGTGTCCTAGTTTGTGTATGAAGCTGTGTCAGTAGGGTCTTGTTTATGGTTGTGACGGCCCCACTTCTATAAACGAGGGACTACAAATATTTAAGGAAAGTTTCCCTTCTTTCATACCCTTAATCGTGCAATATAGCTAAGTCCTAGAGATTTATTCATGCTCATGAGTTTGTTCAAATTCATTCGACTACCCATCATACTAGAGGTAGTTGAAAGTAAAAGTCAGTCCTTTATTGATGAGTTTTTCTTAGCAAGAGTCTTGAGAAAGTCATGAGACTCCAGAGGGGCTTGAGGGTAGCCCAAAGAGTAAGTTAAGTGTTCAGTTTCTAAGGAATGCACCCATAATTATATGAATCGTGCATTTGAGCTAAAAACGAGTTATATTCTTTTCCTTAAGCCTTGTTTCAACTGAGATCCTTTTTAAGAAGTATGTTTAGAGCTTGGGTATGATATTCACCTCAAAAGGTAGCATGAGTTATGAGATCATGAATAGTAGTAGTGAAAGAGCCCAGAGTTAGAGGAAAGTATGTAGAGGTTTAGTGATTTAAGAAAGGGAGATAGTGTTTTGAAGAGCTATGTTACTATAGTCATGCACCTAGTGAGTTAGTAATGAGGAGTTTTCCCTTATGGGTAGAGTAAGAGTTTCTAGTCAAGATGAGATAGAGTATATGTTTGTTAACCAGAATAGAGTTGATGTTGATGTGCCATCGTATTAGAGGAGACTAAATTGATATGTTGAATAAAAGAGCAGAGTATTTCTGAAGTGATAGATCTAAGCTAGGCTTATGATTTGTTTGAAAGGCTCATGATGTTCAGAAGGTTATAGAACTGATTAAGTAATGAGGTATGGTATGGTAGGCGAGTAATTGTATTGATATTCAGGTTTAGTAATGAACATTAAGCTTGAATTTGAGATGAGTGTCATGATCCAAAGAATGACAACATGAGGGTGATGATGTTAGCCTTGAGATTTTAATTAGTAGACTTGACATAAAGTAGGTGAGGAATTGAGATATTGCTGCAATGAATATGAGTAGTACAAGTGAGAGACCCAAACCTTTAGATAAGAGAAGCGAAGTATGGCTAAGTCACAAGAGTAACAAGAGCATTAAGAGGCGTGCCGAGATGGTATGTTACCAGATGAGGTTCCAATTAAGTTATGATTTTCCATGTGTGCCTAGATAGCATAATTGAGTTGATAATATGGAGTAGGTCCATAGATTTCAAGTGTTAGCTTTAGACCTAAGGGGGAGATGATAAGATTATAAATCAAGTCAAGTGCTTGAGAGTAATATAGTAATGAATTCTAAAGAGTTTGGGAGATGTCCTTTCAAAGGTCCTTTTAGTAATGGAGTGATGTTAGAAAGAGGAGGATGAGGTTTTACTATGAGAAATAGTTAAATGAGATCCCTTAGTTGGTTCCGAAGGTGTTAGTTAGTAGGAGTCCATGGAGTTGTTAGAGTATTAAGTTTGAATATAGTAAGAGTATACCATTAGCCTCAGACCTTAGTAAGAGTAACCCATTCCATATCCATACCAGAACCGTCATTCGAGGACGAATGATCCCAAGGGGGAGATATTGTAACACCCCAATTTTTTTTTGAGCTAAGACTTGAACCATCCTTCATTGTGAGTAGGATTTTACCGACGAATTAAAATTTCTTAAGTGTTAAGTTCACTAGATGTAGCACCTTGAGTTCGGAAAATAACTAAATTGGAAATAGCAAAATCTGAAATTTTGCAAGTTAAGCTAATTATGAGTTTTAGGTTGACTTCAAACGACTATAACTCCTAGATCAAGATGAGTTAGGTGTTCTACCAGTTACCGTAGGAAATACATTTGAATTATATTTCCAATGCAGCCGAATTTTCTAAGTTTCAAGGTCGGATGAGTGAGATATGGCCTTTTGAAGTTAGGCTGTCCAGTTAAGGAAAGTTAGCCGAAAATAGTAAGGGGTATTTTGGTCTTTTCTTTACCAAATAAGATTTAATTCATTTTTAGTAACATTTTAAGGGTCTAACCCTATTAGGTTCAGTTTTATAATTCTAAAATACACCTAGGGCTTTAGTTGAGAGTTCAAGAAGAGAAAAGAAGAGAAAAGAGAAGAAAAGAGGAGAGGATCAAGGGTTCGTCGAGATTCTTGCGTGTTGTAGCGGATTTTCACCATGGGTTTTATCCCTAAGAGGTATGTAAGCTTCCATAGTGTTGGTTTTGTTCACCCACATGCCAAACATGTTATTTTCAGCGCAAATTTCATTCTTGAAGTTGAAAGATTTGAGTTCATGATGAGTTCTTCATAGGTGTTCTTGAAGTTCATTCTAAATCTTGTTGTGTTGGGTTTTGGATGATTTCTTGAGATCAAAGTGAATGTTTTAAGGGATGTATTGAGTAGATTAGAGTGTACCAATGTTATGTAATTGATTCTAACTAATTGGGGAAGAAATCGTTCGATTCTAGGCGAGTTAGGGTGAGAAAAACAATCAAAGAATTTTGTCGAGTTTTCTGGGTTGGGGCCTAGCGCCCCAAACCCTCCTCTGAAGTTTAGGGGCTGGCGCCCCACGCCACTCAGAGTGCCAGGGTCGCCTGCCCCATCTATTTTGTCTTCGATTTCTCCATTTGAGTTCGTTTAAAGTGCACCTTCACTCCCTTTCGATTCTAAACACTCTAAACTACTTCTAAACACCTAGAAATCATTTTTAACATGATCATAACATTGAATTCATAATTCAAATTCAAGGTAGAGTTAAGATTTAAGTTTTGAGAATTCTTTAGAACATTCTAAGAAAGTCCGTGGATCTATTCCGTGGATCCAGGTGTCTGAAATATAGGTCGCAGATGAAAACCACGGAAGTGCAGAACGGTCCGTAGATGAATCTACGGACCGTAGTCCACATCCGTAGTTTTTCACTTTATGTACATTTCAGGTGCATCTAATGACGAACCCCATCTACGGTCCGTAGACGGGGTATCGTGGAAGCAATCAGTGCCTGGTAGCATACATTTTTGGTTTTTTTTTGGCTTCAACATAATCACAACCTAATCATGCATCTAAACGATTAAAATATGCTTGTTCATCATTCTTAAACTCCCTACCGATTATTATACCAAGCAATTTAGACTAGATGCGGAACCCTAAATCGAAACTAGCATATAGAATTTACGATCATATAAACTCACATCACAATTAATGCCATACAATCACTATCTATCATTCCAAGGGCATTGTACTATTCAAGTATATCATGCAATTTCATCTGACGATTGCCCAAGGTTAAGACCCACTCCCAACCCTCTATATTCAATCTATGAATTGAAATTCAAAGTGAAGAGAAAGTCTATTACCTTACAAGCACAAGGAGTGGGGTGATTGCGTGATGGTACTATGATTTAGCAAGACCAAAGAGTCACCTTTTCGTCACTGACCAAACACCGGACCCTTGTTATCAGATTATGGAGTGGGTTGATTATGGTATGGAAAGGGTTTTGGGAATATATGGAAGGGAGGATATTATGTGGTGGTTATGGAGTGATTTGGGGAGTTGAATTAGTGGGAGAAACGGTTGTGGGAGCAATGGAGGGAAGGGAAATGATTTAAAACAATGGGGGTTTTAAGTAATGGGGGTCCGGGTCGGGTCATTCAACTCTAGGGTGTGGTCTCACGAGACCCCGTCTACGGTCCGTGAGTCGATCTACGGTCCGTAGATCAGGACCGTAGATCACAATTATACTAGGACAATGTTAGGGACTTACCTGGGATCTACGGATACCATTGACGGTCCGTGGATCAATCGACGGACCGTCGATGGGGTCCGTAGACCTCTGCACCAGACCTTTTTCTGCAGATTTCTTGCGTGGTGTACCTGCACATGAAGCAACCAATAGGCTATTTTATTTTTTTTATTTTTATTTTTTACATTTTCTGGACACTTTTTTTTTTAGACACGGACCCTATATTACTTCTAGCCTACACTAAGAACTAAAATACTGAAACCCCTACCTACTTTGATACAAAAACGTAAGTAATCAAAGAAAGCTAAACTACATAATGTAAAACAGAACCCTATTGTTGGCTAGATTTTACATCTTGGGTTGCCTCCCAAGTAGCGCTTGATTTAACGTCGCGGCACGACGCAAGTATCTTGATTATTCAGACTTCATCAAGATTGCAGGCCTCAATCACTTCTTGCACAGTTTCAGCATTTCCCAAATAGATCTTTATCCTTTGCCCGTTCACCACGAACCTTGTTCCATCCTTATTTTCAAGCTCAACCGCTCCATGTGAGAGCACTTTTGTGAGCAAAAATGGCCCAGTCCACTTGGACTTGAGCTTGCCTGGAAACAAGCGCAACCTGGAGTTGAATAGCAGCACACGATCGCCAACCACAAATTCTCGCTTTTCAATTCTTTGATCATGATACCTCTTCATCTTCTCTTTGTATAAGGCTGAACTTTCATAAGCTTTTAGGCGAAACTCATCAAGCACATTCAGGTCGTTCAACCTTTGATTAGATGCAGTGCCCCAATCCAAATTTAACTTCTTCATTGCCCACATAGCTTTGTGCTCTAACTCTACTGGTAAATGACAAGACTTCCCATATACAAGTTGGTAAGGCGACATACCTATGGGGGTCTTGTATGCAGTGCGATATGCCCATAGAGCATCATCAAGCTGCCTTGACCAATCAGTTCGATTGGCGTTCACAGTCTTCGCCAGTATCTGCTTTATTTCTCTGTTGGACACCTCAACTTGACCGCTAGTCTGTGGATGATAAGGAGTGGCTACATTGTGACGGACACCATATTTCTCAAGTAGTGTTTTGAACAACTTGTTACAAAAGTGAGAGCCTCCATCGCTAATAACAGCCCTTGGTGTACCAAATCTGGAGAAGATATTCTTTTTCAAGAATGCGGTGACACTTTTACCTTCATTGTTGGGAAGTGCTACTGCTTCCACCCACTTCGATACATAATCAACTGCGACCAGAATATACTTCATCCCATATGAACTCACAAATGGGCCCATGAAATCAATGCCCCATACATCAAACAATTCGATCACCAATATGGGATTCATAGGGAGCTCTTGCCTCTTTGAAATCCCTCCATCTCTTTGGCACCGATCACAAGACTTGGCGAAATCATGGGCATCTTGGTGGATGGTAGGCCAATAGTACCCACACTGCAAAATCTTATGTGCAGTCCGAATACCACTATGATGCCCACCAACGGGTGATGAATGGCATGCTTCAAGTACACTTAGCATTTCAACCTCAGGCACACAGCGACGAATAATCCCATCAGCACAACTACGATACAAATAAGGTTCATCCCAAAAGAATTTCTTCACATCATGCATAAATTTCTTTCTTTGGTGAAAAGACAAATCGGGTGGCACAATGTCGCTTGCCAAATAATTCGCAAAGTCTGCGAACCAAGGAATCAAATCATTAGAAGCGGCCAATACCTGTTCATCTAGAAACGCATCATTAATTTCAGCCCTATCTCCAAGCTTTAGCATGGCCTCTTCCTCTAATCTGGACAAGTGGTCGGCAACTTGATTTTCGGTTCCCTTTCTATCTTTTACCACAAAATCAAACTCTTGCAGCAACAATACCCATCAGATCAATCGTGGTTTTGCATCCTTTTTCGCCATCAAATACCTCAATGCAGAATGGTCAGTATGCACGATGACCTTAGTACCAAGCAAGTAGGAACGAAATTTTTCGAATGCAAAAACCACTGCAAGAAGTTCTTGTTCGGTCACTGTATAATTCTTCTGGGCCACATTCAGAGCTTTGCTAGCATAGTAAATAGGGTGAAGAATTTTCTCACGCCTTTGAACCAATACTACACCAAGCGCCACTCCACTCGCATCACACATTACCTCAAACGGTTGTTCCCAATCTGGTGAAATAATGATAGGTGCTGTAACCAACTTTTCCTTCAACTCTCCAAATGCTCTAAGACAAGCATCATCAAAGCAGAACTTATTCTCCTTCTCGAGCAGTTTGCACAAGGGATGTGCAATTTTTGAGAAATCTTTGATGAATCTCCTATAAAAACCTGCATGCCCAAGAAAACTTCTAACACCTTTTACAGAGATAGGTGGTGGAAGCTTTTCTATTACCTCGACTTTAGCTCTATCAACCTCAATACCTTTCTCTGAAATTCGATGACCCAACACTATACCTTCCTTTACCATGAAATGACATTTCTCCCAATTCAGCACTAAGTTGCAGTCTTCACATCTTTTGAGCACCTCGGCCAAATGTTTTAGACAGTGATCAAACGAATCACCTACCACTGAAAAATCATCCATGAACACCTCAATAGTGTCCTCCACCATATCAGAAAATATCGACATCATACATCTCTGGAAGGTCGCTGGAGCATTGCACAATCCGAATGGCATCCGCTTGAAAGCAAAAGTCCCATATGGGCAAGTGAAGGTGGTCTTCTCTTGGTCTTCCGGAGCTATAGAAATTTGATTGTAGCCCGAATAACCATCAAGAAAACAATACCAACCCTTGCCTGCAAGCCTATCTAACATCTGGTCCATGAATGGCATAGGAAAGTGATCTTTCTCTGTCCACGCATTCAGCTTCCGATAATCCATGCAAACTCTCCATCCCGTGACAGGCTGCATTGAAACAAGCTCATTTCGTTCATTTGGAACCACAGTCATACCACCTTTCTTTGGTACACACTGCACAGGACATACCCAATTACTATCTGAGATGGGATAAATAACTCCCGCATCCAGCCACTTGATGATCTCCTTTTTGACTACCTCTTGCATAGGTGGATTTAATCTTCTCTGGTGCTCAACACTGGGCTTATGATCTGGCATGAGTTGGATTTTGTGAGAACAGATACCGGGGGGGATCCCAATAATATCTGCAATAGTCCACCCAATCACTCGCTTGAACTTCTTTAATACAGTCACCAAACACTCAACTTGCCTTGCATTTAAATCTGCTGCAATGATGACCGGCAAAGTATTCTCTTCGCCTAAATATACATACCTCAAGTGTGATGGTAGAACTTTGAGCTCTAATTTCGGTGCCTCCACAATAGATGGTCTTGTGGGTGGGGACTCGCGATTCTTCATGTCTAGCTCATACTTCTTTGGTTTGGACCGATATTCAAACTTATCAAGTGCGGCTACCAACTCATCATACTCATCAATACCATCACTACCAAAATTCATCATGACTGCTGCTAGTGCCTCAACACCTAATCGCTCTTCAATTTGCACCTCTGACCCACTCTCCACTCTGTAAGTTATAGCAGATACTGTTTGTAGCTCACCATTCTGCTTCATGGATCTACAGATATTGAAAGTTGCTTCTTCATTGTTCAGTCTGAACTTCATCTGTCCCTTTTCCATATCAACCAACGCACGCCCTGTGGCAAGAAATGGTCTCCCAAGGATGATGGGAACCTCAAAATCAACCTCACAGTCAAGGATCACAAAATCCGCCGGAAAGATGAAAGACTCTACTTTCACTAGCACATCATGGAGCACACCTATGGGCCTCTTCACAGTCCGATCAGCCATCAGTAACCGCATTGCAGTGGGCTTTGGATCCCCTAGACCCAACTTCTTGTAAATAGATAAAGGCATGAGGTTGATGCTCGCACCAAGATCACACAATGCCTTAGCAAAGTGTAATAACCCTATAGTACATGGGATCGTGAAAGCACCAGGGTCTTCTTTCTTCTGCACTAGAGATCTTGTAGCAATAGCACTACAATGCTGCAATCTATCATCATCTTCAAAACTCACAGACCTTTTCTTTGTCACCATATCTTTCATGAATTTTGCATATCCAGGCATTTTCTCCAAGGCTTCTATCAGAGGGACATTGATAGAAAGCTACTTCAACATAGTGATAAACCTGCGATATTTCCCATCTTCAGTCTTCTTCACTAACCTTTGAGGAAAAGGTGGTGGAGGTCTAGGTATGGGCACCACTTTTTGAGGTATCTCCACTTCTTGTTCTGTCACAACCTCTGACTCCTCTCTAACTTTCACCACATCATCTTCTTTTTTATTCTCAACTTCTACCACAGACGGCATAGGTGGATCTATGGTTTGCTTACCCCCTCGAGTGGTAATTGCCATACAATGTCCATCATTCTTTGGATTCTGGATGGTGTTGCTAGGAAGAGTGCCAGGTTGACGTGGGTTCACTGCAGTAGACAACTGCGTCATCTGCTGCTCTAGGTGCTTTATTGACACTGCATGGGCATCAACCTTTTGACCAATTCCAGATAAGTCGTTTCTCATCTCCTTCACATTCTCATCAGTAGCATCAAACCTTCTCATCATCTTCTGCAGCATATCTTCAATACGCGTCATATTACCTCCAACTTCCCTAGCACCAGATTCCCGATTTTGAGGGGGAACATAGGGTCCAACCCGATCGTTTCTGTTGCCATAGTTGTTCCTGTTGTAGTTGTTGTCGCGATTGAAGTTCCCATCTCGGACATAGTGACCATCTCGGTTGTAATTTCCATAGTTCCGACCTTGGTTCCCTTGACCTTGGCGCCAATTATCCGTGTTGGATCCTTGGGCGTTTGGTCGGAAACCCCCCGTTTGATCATTCACCGCATAAGTGTCCTCTTCATAGTAACACTCTTCAACTGGTGGTGGAGTTCTAGTTAAGTAATTTACAGCATTTACCCTTTCTGCTCCTCCACTCAGATGCTTCAATACCAGCCCAAGCTCTGTCCTCATCTGAGCCATCTCCTCACGGATATCATCTGCAGAGTTAACAGTTGCATTATGAACGGCAAATGTGTTTCTCCCAGTATCTGACCTCCTTGTGCTCCATGCTTTATTGTTGCGAGAGATCCTCTCCAGTTTTTCAGAAATCTGTGCATATGTACAATCACCATATGAACCTCCAGCAATAGTGTCAAGAACGGCTTTATTGTTATCATCCTGTCCTCTGTAGAAATACTCTTTCAGCGACTCTTCATCAATACGGTGATTTGGAACACCTCTTACGAATGCAGTGAATCTGTCCCACGAGCTGCTCACAGACTCCCCAGGTAATGCTACAAAATTGTTGACCCTATCTTTGTGATTGAGCTTTTTAGACACCGGATAGTACTTTGCTTTAAACACTTCCGCCAATTGGTCCCATGTGAATATTGAGTTATAAGGAAGCTCAGTGAACCATACTGCAGCATCACCTGTCAGTGACAGAGGGAACACTCGTAGCCCAATGACTCTCATATCCAAGTCT
This sequence comes from Solanum okadae, assembly GCA_036553675.1. Classification (NCBI taxonomy): domain Eukaryota; kingdom Viridiplantae; phylum Streptophyta; class Magnoliopsida; order Solanales; family Solanaceae; genus Solanum; species Solanum okadae. Next base: position 43,889,387 of record CM071689.1, on the reverse strand, counting down.
GGTCTACCTACACAACTTTTGCAAACCACCCTGAGCTTGGCTAAGTGAGCATGTGGATCCTCCGATGGCGATCCTGAAAATAAGCCTCTTGCTGTAAGCATCTGCATCAAACTACTAGTCACCACAAATGTGTGCCCTGGAGGTAGAGGAGGTAGGACAATGGGTCCATCAGAGTCTGCTATATCGATGTTACCCCGATAGTTGTCATGTGGTTGTGGGCCATGCACTCTCACTGCATCTCCCAATTGATTTTCAGCTACACCCCGGTTTTCCCCACCAACTACTCTTGGCTGCTGTAACTCAATTGCTTCATCTAGATTTCCTCCGATAGGATGAACTGGAAGTCCTTGATTGTTCATTCTTCGCAAAGTTCTGTTAAACTCTGGATCGTATGGAGTGAGTGGTTCGCCTTGGCTTCGTGTACTTGGCATACACTAGGGTCGGAACCTGAGAGAGACAAAAACAAAGAAAAAAAGTAAAATTAGGAAATATTTGACTAACGTTCAATATTGTAGTTAAAACTAAATCTAAAAGCCAGATTCCCCGGCAGCGGCGCCAAAATTTGATACGCTCAAATTACACTTCCTTTCAGAAGCATAAGCGATCGTTATCAAGTAAGGAACCCAACTTGTAGGTTGAGGTCGATCCCACGAGGAAAATGGTTTAGACTTTACTTTTAACCAACAATTATAGTCAATTAGTCAAATTATTTCCAGAAACAGGTAATAAAAAGGGGGGTTTGTGCTTGTGTGAAACAAATAGTAAAACAAAACTTAATAAGTAATCAATAATTAAACTCAACTTTGGTTGTTATCAAGATAAGATAAATAACTAGGGTATACGTGTTCCCCATAATCTCATAACGCAGTAATCATAGTAATAGCAATCCTTTTCTAGTATATTACATGCAAAGTGATAAGTTAGGTATCTCTAAATCCTTGGTCCGGCATCTAGAGAATTTCACCCCGCACCTTGGTCCGGCTACGTGTGTATAATTTACTACCCCTTACCTTTACCTCATATTAGACATCATAATCGATGTTTGGCTTAGTTATTACTTCGCACCAATCGACACTAGCCTATTAGATAGTATCACACTAAATCTATGTTGATAATTCTTTTCTTGTTAATTACCTTCTTGGTCCGGCAAGTAGTAACAAGGCTAGTTCTAACGCGTGCACTCGTTAAAAAGACTTCTAAACGAAAGAATTATCAATACATGCATAACACTATTCAAGAATTGCTTATTTACTATTCATACTTTGTTAATTGATCATGGTTCCCACAACCCTAGTTGTGGATTTAGTTACTCATACTAGCAAGAACACAATTCATAATTGTAGATGAAGAAATCATGAACTTACTTAAAGAAAATAATAAACCCAGAAAATTTACTTGAATTGCAAAGCCAAAATCTTCAAAACGAACTTCAGAAATCAATAATTGCTAGGGTTGCCAATTTATCTCCAAAGTTCCAAAGCAAAAATAGAATAATAGTGTCTAACCCCCAAAAATGAGGTTTACATGTCCTATTTATAGAAAACAAATCCTAAATAAAAAGGGAAACAAATTAAGGAAAGTTTTGTTCAGGTACGCGTCTTCAATCCACGAGACTGACTTACGGACCGTCGATCGATCTACGGTCCGTAAGTCCCTTCCGTCACTCGGGACTTAGAAAATATTTCAGCTTCCAAAAAATCATCTTCTCTTAAGCAAACGACGGACCAACAGTACGGACCGTAGATCGACCTACGGTCCGTCAATCCCTTCCGTAGCTCCATACTTAGCATCTTCAAAAATCAGGTACTGGAACCCTCGCAGTCTCAATCTACGGATCAACAGTACGGTCCGTAGATCAATCTACGGATCAACAGTACGGTCCGTAGATCAATCTACGGATCAACAGTACGGTCCGTAGATCAATCTACGGACCGTCAATGGGCACCGTGGTTCCACACTTGGTCAGATTTCCCTGATTTGTCCTCAACACTTCCCTGCTGATCTACGGTCCTCACCTATGGACCGTGAATGGACCTACGGTCCGTAGATGACCTCCGTGGATGCCTTTTTCTGCATTTTCTTCAGCTGTCTCTAAACTTTCGCGCCTGAACACCTTTCCTGCAAAACATGATAAAACACATAAAAACCAATATAAAAAGGCCCTAGACACACACAACTTGTAAGTGAAATGTATTAGAAATACCGTAAACTCACGGTATATCAGGAGTCTTCTACAACTTCTAGTAACTTGTTTCAAGACTCGAGTAAGTGAGCATGAGAGTGAGGAGAATGTATTCATGAGTCTACACTATCATCTATATCTTTCATATCATGAACCATATCTCTTGAATTCATAATTCACTTTCAAAAGAGAGTTAAGAGTAGAGTTCAAGAAAGCCTTTGAGTTCAATTGTGAACCCTTTGAGATCAACTATTGATTTGAACTAAGTTATGAGGAAGTAAGTAAGAGATTGAGAAGAGTAGTATACATGAGTTCCATAATGTTATGTAGACCTACGAGTCAAGTCGTTCATACCTATACATTTCGCATGAACTCCAGAAGTTGAGTATCTATGAGAGGAGTAATATATTCATGTCCTAAGTCTTAACTATTGAGTTTCTAACCCATTTGAGATTACATTCCTAATCATGGGACTATTACCTATTATCCATGAAGTCCATGAGTTGAGTTGTTCATTCCCATAATTCCGCATGAATATTATAAGTTGAATAATCTTGAGATGAGAAGTATCTTTGAATCCTTGAGTTGAGTAGTTCATGCCCATAATTCCGCATGAACCCTCTGAGTTGAGCATTCTTGAAATTAGTAGTATCATTGAAGTTACTGAGTTCCAAGTATTTGAGTTCTATCTATGGTTCTTGAAAACCTTGTATTGGGTGGTTCAAGTCCATAATTAGTCATGAACCATATTTTTAAGAAGTCTTTACAAATATTTAAACTTTGTTTTAAGTCTTAAGCTTTGAAGTTGAGCAAAGAGTAAAGAGTTAAGTTCATTTCTCAAAAAGCTATAAGAGAACTAAGTATTCCCAAAGAGTTTCTAAATTTTTTCACATTTGAGCAAGAAAAGGGAACATCGATTCCAAGAGAGCTTTTAAGATAAGTTTTGATTAATTATCTCAAACAAAAGAAAGAAGTTTGTTTTTAAAACATATGAGCTAAGTATATTTTTGGGAGTAGTATTGAGCATCGATATGGGGATGTGAGTTCATATTAACTCAAGTCTCCATAAACAATGTAGCCATCATGGGTATTAATGGGTCATACTTTTTAGATGATCACATAAGTTAATCTAGTGGATCCACTAAGTTAAGCGTTCTATATGATGGCAAAGTATAGGACAGTTCTGGCAGCGTGGGGAAGACTTTGTATCACCACTTAGGCTCATAGTGGTGGTTGTCGATTAGAGTATCTCCAACAGAAATTATATTACTTTATTATATAAGTAAAGTTGAGTTTGTTGTTGCATTTTCTTTAACAAACTAAGTTGTTTTTACTGTTTTATAAAGCTTTCCATTTATTGCATGTGTATTGTTGCTTTATATTGAGTTGAGTACCTAGAGTCGAATATCATATCTTTGAGTTGAGTATCTAATCTCTGAGTTGAGTATCTTATCCTTGAGTACTTCTGAGTTGAGTAAGTTTGAGTAGTTTTTAATATCTTTGAGTATTCCTTGAGTTGAGTAAGTTTGAGAAGAGGTAAGTATGTTTCCTTTTCATCAAGTTTCAAGCTTATGTTTATGCTTTAGAATTCCTCTTACATGCTCGTACATTCCACGTACTGAGCCATTTGGCCTGCATCTTCTCATGATGCAGAGACAGGTATTCAGGATCATTAACAAGAGATTCATTGATACATCCAGGAGTTCGAGTTACCTATGGTGAGCTTTCTTATTTCGAGAGGATTTCATTTACTTTTCAGTTTAGTCAGGATGTCGTGGGTCTTGTCCCGACTTCCATCTTTATCAATTAGAGGCTTCATAGATAGTCAGTTTAGTTGGGAAGTCTGTATTATTCATTTATTGTATTAAATGTTTTAAAGACTTAAATTGCCTATTTTATGGCAAGTTGAATATGTTATTTTTATTCTAAGTTGTTCATTTGAGTTAAAGTTTTGAAAGGTTGAGTCTATTGAATTTTATTCAGCTTTAAGCTTTTGCATGCTTAAGTTAGTCTTCCGCTTGTAGTCAGCCAGGATGAGGGTTCGCTTGGGGACCAACAATGGTTCTTGAGTGCCGGCCACATCCAGGGTGTAGACTCGGGTAGTGACATAAAGGATTGAACTCTACTTTCTAATTGACCAAATCTCATCTCTACCCCTTCAAAGCTCTCCCATTTCTCACTTTCCAAATGATGCACATCAACAGAAGGAGAGTAACATTTCTAGTCTTGTGCCTTCTTCTCCTTGCTCCACTCTTCCAATTGAATATAACTTCTTTATAGATCTTGGAAATGCACAAGAAACTCCGAACCAACTAAATATATATCACCATAGCCACGTGTCTAAATTGCAATTTACTAAAATATGATCTACATCCATACCTACATCATGGCAAAATATACATTAACTTATGTCAAGAACCTTTCGTTTCGTCAAATTGTTTTTTCATTAAAATCATTCTTCTATCAGCTAACAACGTGAAGAAACACACTTGTTGAGTTTGCTTTTAGTTACTGCAGTCATTTTTTAAAATAATAAGCTACCTAGTTTTAGGATGAATTTGAATTTAAATATTTGTTAGGTTGTTTTAATTGTTGAGATTATTTAGTCTTTTTAAATTCTTGTTATGCAGATTTTCTGTAGATTATGTTATCAAGTTGGCTATTTAAAGCCCTATTATGATTAATAAAATATTGAGAGACATTTTCAATCTTTTTGTACTGCCCCACTTTTAAAAAAACACCAACAATGGTAGCAGAGTTTCATTGATCTTAAGGGATCTGTGAAATCTTCCAAAGAACTACCATACATTTTTAACCCGTAAGGGTTACCTTTTTAACCCGTCAGGGCTACCTATTTTAACCCATCAGGGCTACCTTATCAACCCGTGCATTTTTCAACGCACAGGCTTTTCTAAACCAACTTTTTAAACCAAAATAATGGCAAGCAGCAGTCTCTCTTTGAATGCCCCAAAATTTTTCACTGGTGAAAACTATCAGATTTGGTCAGTGAAAATGAAATCATATCTTGAAGCCTATGATCTGTGGGAAGTTATAATGGAAGATATACCCTTACAACCTCTCCCTGCAAATCCTACCCTTGCTCAAATTAAATCTCATTCAGATGAAAGAACCAAAAAATTCAAAGCCAAAACTGTAATTCAAAATTCAGTTGCGGATTCGATTTTTTCAAAAATCATTGCCTGTGAGACGTCAAAAGAAGCTTGGGAAAAATTAAAAAAGGAATATCAAGGAAGTGACCGAGTCAGGCAAATGCAAATTTTGAATTTGAAAAGAGATTTCGAATCTCTTAGGATGCAAGAGGATGAAACTATTGTTAAGTATTCTGACAAGATTTCTTTTATTGTTACTAAAATCAGGTTGCTTGGCGAGGATTTCAAAGATGACAGAATAGTAGAAACAATTCTTGTGACAATTCCATAGAAATTCAAATCTAAAATTTCATCTTTGTAAGAGTCTAATGATCTCTCTACTATTTTTGTTGAAGAACTAATAAGTGCTCTTCAAGCACAAGAACAAAGAAGATCCTTCAAGCAAGATAATGTTACTGAGGGTGCCTTTTATGCACAAAACAGAAAAGAAAACGATAACTATCCTCTTTGCAAATACTGCAAAAGAAAAACGCACTTGGAAATTTTTTGTTGGTGGAGACCGGATGCAATATGTGGAAATTGCAAACAAGCCGGTCATGTTACAAAAGTTTGCAAGCTTAAGAACAATCTTCAAGCACAAGTTGTAGAAGCAGAAATCGAGGAGGAGCAACTTTTTTAAACTGCTGTATCTAAAGCAAAGGAGGAGTGTTGAGTTTGCTTTTAGTTACTGCAGTCATTTTTTAAAATAATAAGCTACCTAGTTTTAGGATGAATTTGAATTTTAAATATTTGTTAGGTTGTTTTAATTGTTGAGATTATTTAGTCTCTTTAAATTCTTGTTATGCAGATTATGTTATCAAGTTGGCTATTTAAAGCCCTATTATGATTAATAAAATATTGAGAGACATTTTCAATTTTTTTGTGATGCCCCACTTTTAAAAAAACACCAACAACACTTTTTTCGTCACCTTAGGAATCCATATGAAATCATATGGCAAGCTATCCTCCTCCTTGGAAAGAAGCTTCTCGTAAAAGGACTTGGCAGAGAACACTTTTTTGTTCCCAACTCCTAACTTGAAGCATTGGATTATTCGATTGGCTCAAACTGCTTGTGAAGTTAAGCAATCAATATCTAAAGTTCAATCACCTCCCACTCTTTGACATGCTTTTAAACCTCAAATCCAGAAAGGCCATCCCCTACCTCTTGCGCCAATGTACTTGAAATTAGTGGTAGATGACGCCATCGACAATGTGTTCATCCCACCTATATATATGTATGTGTGTTGTGTATGAGTCCATCAAAATGTCAACAAAAATTTAATTTGGACACACTATTTTGAAGTGTAACGAGTTCAGCACTAAGAAATTTAAAGACCAAATTCATCAAATTAATTTCTAGACCTGCCTCTGGTTATAATGTCATACAATGCTTGTTTGCAAATTTGATCAGTAATATTCCAATCATAGATTTTAATAAAGGAAAGTTGTCTTCAGTTTCCTACTTGATTTAATTAGTTCGGTGGATTGGATTTCCATCACCGACTATTGAAAATATAATTAAGTAAATAATTGTATATTCTCTCTACTGCATTAAGCTTTAAGATGAGATGATCACATGCAAACGTCATTGTTCAAATTTCACCACCAGATATATCAGAAGAAAATTCCACATGCTTGACACATAAAAAAGGATATAATTGAGTAAATTAAATTATACACTCTCTAAATATGATATATGTACATGTGATTGAGAATTTAGGAGTTAAACCGTGCAAAATGTGAAGATCATGAAATCCATCATAATAAGTTCTTTCACTATTTAAAGATATCAAAGTCTGGCTTATCATTTTTTTTCCCATTAATGAAGAATTAATTAAATTTAGTTTTTAAGAGGCATAAAAGTATAACATTGTGAGATTACTTCTGAGTTTTAACAGGTTTGAATGGAAAATGAAAGGACTGTATTTTTTCTGAAGAGTTGTGACTTATTTGAAGGGTTGTGACTTTTCGGAAGAGTTGCAACTTTTCTGAAAGGTTGTGGCATTTTCAAAGGGTTGTGACTTTCTAGAAAAGTCTCGAAAGATTGTGACTTTTCTATAAAGATTGTGACTTTTCTAAAAAGATTGTTACTTTTCTAAAAAGATTGTGACTTTTCTAATAAGGCACAATATGCACATGTTCATACTACCATTTGTTGTCTATAAATAGAGTGTTGGCTTTTAAAAGGTGTGAACGAAAAATGAAGAGTTGCAACTTTTATGAAGAGTTGTGATTTTTATGAAAAGTTGCGAGTTTTATGAAGAGTTGTGACTTTTATGAAAAATTGTGAATTTTATGAAAAGTTGTGACTTTTATGAAAAGTTGTGACTTTTATGAAAGGTTGTGACCTTTCCGAAAGATTGTGACTTTTCCGAAAGATTGTGACTTTTCCAAAGGGATGTGACCTTTCTAGTAAGGCACAATAAGAACCTTTTCACACTACCCATTGCTTTCTATAAATTGAGGGATTTCCTCTCATTTAAAGGAAACTATTTTTTTTGGACTTCTTCTACTACTACTAAATCTAGTATTCTAAGTGTACTTTACTGCCGTTGAGTGGTTCACTGACACCGTGGTTTTAGGTACCAATACACCGGTGAGTGAGATCGTTCTATCCTGGGAGGATATATTCCATTAACCTCGGGTATTTGAGGGGAATAATTTCCTTAAGGGGACACTGTGCATCCAGTGGGCTCAATTTTCTTTCTTTGAGAAATTTTTTTTTATATTGTTTCTAATCCGTTTTTTATTATATTTTCTCTACTAGTTTTAATTTTCTAGTTTTGAAAATACTCTTTAGACTTTATTGTTTCTTACCAAGTTCTTCAAAGTTTTGTTCTAAGTATCTTAGGAATACAAGATGAACAACAATCTTAAGGAAATTATTATACTATTGGTATTTCTTGTGTTCTACTCATTGAGGGAAACATATCATGGAAGTAGAAGATTAATGCACTACTTCTTCATAATTCGGTGCTTTGTTTAGCAAGGTCAAAGTGAGAATGTACCTGTCACGCCCCGAGCTACCCCCGAGACGCGGACACGGGACCTAGGACCACAAGTGATCCCAAGCTAACCCTGCTGGCATGATCATGAGCATACTAAAGATAATAAACTGATGCGAAAGTTAAATCATAAATAAATCTGAAAAGATGGGGAATGCCCATATACTATAACTGAATATATCAAATCTGAGAGTTTAATACAAAAGAAATATCAAACTAAAGTACTAAGCTGAATCTAACTATGTCTGAAATAAGCCTCTAAACTGACTAGAAATGTTGGGACATGCCCCAACTAGATCTAGCAAAACTGAAACTAAAGACTAAAAGCGATAAAGATAAACATGTCACTAGTCCTCGAAGAATGAGGACTCACCACTGATATTGTTGAACTGGAGATCGGGAACCGATCTAAGCGTGATCTGAATGCTGAGAACCTGAACTTACATCACGAGAAGATGTAGCGCACGTATGCGTCAGTACTTGAAAGGTACTGAGCATGCAGGGTAAAGTAAAGCTGAAATAACATATAACTGAACAAAGCAATAAAGCAATGAAATAATCTGAACATGATATAGATACTGAATATACTGAATACTGAGCTAACTGATGCAATGACCAATTTATAACATGCTGAGACTGAATACTGAATATACTGATAAATGGTCAATGCAATAGAGTCTGACTGAACTGTGGGAGCTACTAATAACCGACATAAAATCACATGAGCTAAATGTGGAGTCCGATGTATACCCCCCATCGAGAGGACCCAATATACCCTGCCAGAGGTATAGAGGCATGCTGGCGTGATCACTAAACTGATGTTGCCCACAGAGGGGACTTACACCTACGTGGCTCGTAGTTCTGGGACTATATAGGTACGCTGAAACCCTAGTCCAACTCGGTATTATGCTACTCCCAATATATTAAGTGATTAACACATTATGACTGAATTTCTGTAAATACTGGATAGCTCGAAACTGAACATGCAAACTGAGAATGCAATAATTAATCTGATAATGATGCATTCATAAACTGAGGCATGTAAAACTGAATACTGAAATATCTGACCTAGCATGTGTAATTCAAGAACTAAAGAAATACATAGCTAGGGTTCTAAAATTCATGTGATAAACTGAGCAATAACATGATAATCTGATATGGAACATTTAAATAACTAATTCATGATGATCTGCTATAATTCTAGAAACCCTAGGTCTGTTCATAATCATGGAATCAAGAATCTGACTGAATTCTAGGGACCTAATGGGCGAAAGGAACCCACTAGTGAAATCCCACATACCTGGTGACGAATTCCACGGAGAAATCTTTCTATTTCGGGGCTAGAACTGAAAGAACCTTGCTGCGTTCTTGAACTAGGGTTCTTGACCTCTCTTCTCCTTTTAGCGTTCTAATTTTCTAAGTTTGATTAATGATTTTGACTAAGGTAATTTCTAGTTATGTTTCTAGGCTTAAACTGATTAAAACCTCATGATTTAGGTTTAAACGATGTATCTTAGGGGTTAAACGAAATAGGAAAAGACCAAAAGACCCCTGAATTAACTGCTGTCGGAGTGATCTACGGATTGGACTGACGGGCCGTCATTCAATCGACGGTCCGTCGATTGGATCCGTAGGTCAAGCCTGCTCGACTGGCTTTCACTAAAATGAACATAACTTTTTACTCGGAGGTAGGATTTTAGCAAACTCGGTGGTGTTGGAAAGATAATTCAATTATCTATCTAACCATAGGTTATGGGACACACAATTAATTTTTTGCTAAGAGTTATGACCATCTGAAGTTGACCCATCAATATTTTTCAGCTAACTGGCTGCTGACCCTCATCTACGGTCAGACCTACGGACCGTGGATCGAATGACGGTCCGTGCTGGTCGACCGTAGGTTGTGTCAGAGGAATGGAAGGGAAGTCTCGATCCACGGACACAGACCACGGACCGTGGTCTGATCTACGGACCGTGGGTCTGTCCGTGAGTCGGGACTTAGCCAATTTTCTGAGCTGGTTTGGGGAGGGGTTGCAGTGGTGAACTACGGACCACCAGCGCGGGCCGTGGTCTGATCTACGGTCCGTGGATGGTGACCGTAAGTTGCACCTGCAACTTCTCAAAATCTGCATTCTTATCTGTTTCGAATACGAGGTGTTACAGTACCAGAAAAATTGGTGGTATTCCGGTTAAAGATTACACCAGGTAACCTTCTTATTATTTATCTAAGGATGAAAATAGTTTCTAAAAGTTAACTCTTTTGACATTTATCATGTGTGTCTTTAGAAAAAGATTTGCAAACCATATGTTTTGGAATTAATTTTCATTGGTAAATAGTATTGCCTTTAAAATTCTTTTGTTTGCAGAATGAGAGATGTACATATTGCTTTGATAAAATAGTATGTCAAAATGTTATAGTTGGAAGGCTATTTGAAAAGAAATGCATTTCTATGTGATAATCTAAGAATATGTTTTATTCTGTTTGGAGAAAAAAAACTTTTGTAGTATTGTATTCCTTGTAAAATTTGATTGTGCCTGATTGTTGTAGACTAAAAACTTTTGTAGTTCTCTACTCTAGATAAATTGGACAATGCAATTGATTTGAAGAATATGAAAACTTCACATAATAAGTCAGTGTTGTACTTTTGGTTTTCTATATACTTCACTGTTATATAGAAACAAATTGTACAATTTTTTTTTCTTATTGTTAGTATTCTAAATACTAAGTGGTATGTCTATTTGTGATAGAGGAAAAATACCAGTGACTTAGAGTTTGTGATTTTGTGCCTCTATGGAATGAACTTTGACATTGTGTAAAGATTGTCAAAGGGAATTGAAGCACTATATTCTTTTGTAGAATAATATTTTCAAACGAGGTTTCATGTTGCCAATGACATTTTGATAGCATGAGAAAAAATATGTTGAAAAACTATTTTCAAATACTTGAAAAATATTTTTCAGATCATATTTAAAATGTGGGGGGGTTCTTTGCTTATGATAAAGATAAAATTAAACTTAGTGTCTAAATTTAAATTTGGATCACAAGATATGAAATTCGATGATACTTTTGTATTATGTTAGACCCACAAAAATCTTGGGAGTATATTTGATATTGTGGTTGTTGAGTTTCTCTTTTACTAGTATATGGTATGACTAGTATGAAACTACCAAATTATATGTATACTTATTCAAAATAGTTGTGTTCTTTTATGAAAGAGTATCACTTAAATGTTGTGATTTTTCATGAAAAGATATGTCTATTAAAATATAACTATTTGTATAGACATGAATATTGGTGAATAGTCATTTGTCATGTTTTATAAAAGAAACATTTGAACTATATTGCCTTTATTGGACCCGATGAAACTATGTTCATGGGTGGTTCTATAACAATCAAATTGAAAGTTATGGAAATGTCCTTCTGAAAAGGACATTTGACAAGGTGTTGACTCTAAACAATGTTTGTATCACACAAAATTGTAAGAAGTAGGAACAACATATTTGTGAGAAAAAGCTACCTCACGAAGAGCTTTTCAAACTCAATATTTTTATATGTTCTTACTTGCTTGAGTCAAACTGTTTGTGACATGAACACTTGGGATATATCAATTAGAAAACCGTGCAAGGAAAACTGATTAACTTAGAAGTTTTGTCTAACTTTGAGTGCAATAAATAAAAATGTCAAGTTTGTGTTGAATCTAAGTATGCTAAGCACTCTTATAAATCGGTTGAAAGGAATTCTAATTCCTTAGAATTGATTTACACTGATATTTTTTACACAAAGTCAACACCATCTCGTGGTGGGAAAAAGTATCTCATAACTTTTATTGACAATTGCATTTGATACGATTATGTCTATTTGCTGAATGGTAAGGATGAAGCAATAGAAACGTCTATGCAATATAAAATTGAAGTTGAAATCAGTGGGAAAAAAGATAAGAAGTGATACGGATGGAGAATATAAATCTCCTTTTGCAGAAATATATTTGGGAAGTGGATTTATCCATCAAACTACTGCCCTATATACCTCAATCTAATGGAATTGCAGAATGGAAAAAAAAATTGAACTTTGAAGGAAATGATGGCTACATTACTTATAAGTTCAAGTTTACCACAAAACTTGTGTGGATGAACTATCCTTACTCCAAAAGGGAACAACAAAAAGTTGTCTTTTCAGAAAGAAAGCTATTTTGTTTGTTCAGGACACAATCTGTTCCATATGAAAAATGGAAAGGAAGAAAATCCAACTTGAAATATTTCAAAATGTGGGGGTGTCTAGCCAAAGTCCAAGTTCCTATTCCTAAAAGGATTAAAATAGGATCTAAGAAATGTGGACTCTAAAATTAGACTTGAGTAGTCTAATGAAAGGTCTAAAAGACCTTGGAAAGAACACAAGGAGAATGTACTTAATAAAGAGATTCAGACGCATAGTAAATGTCAAAGGACATCTACTACCTTCAGATCTGATTTTGTAACATTTCCTATGTCTTATGTGGACTCATTTTTTTTGAAAGATGGAGTCAATTGTGAGATTGGTTCAATCTTGAGCTATCCTATTGGAAGTTGGTTGATCTTCCTCCAAGAAATAAACATTTGGGTTCAAAGTGAATCTTCAGAAGGAAAATGAAAGTCGCTGGAACTGTTGACAAATATAAAGCAAGACTTTTTATAAAGGCTTTAGACAAAAACAAGGTCTTGATCTTGTTGACACATACTCGTCAGTAACTAGAATTACATTTATTCGGATGTTAATATTATTAGCTACGATATATGACCTCCAAATTTATCAAATGAATGTGAAAACAACTTTCTTAAATTGAGAATTGGAGGAAGAAATTTACATGGAATAACCAGAGGGTTTTGTGGTTCCTGTTAAAGAAAAGAAAGTGCGCGAACTTGATTAGTCACTTTATGGACTAAAACAAGCACCCAAGCAATGACATAAGAAATTTGACCAAACAATGTTGGTAACTGGATTTAAGAATAATGGAAGTGATAAATGGTTTACATTAAAATCACAAGGTAATTGTTTGTTTGTATATTGGTGATATGTTGATCATCAGTAAAGACACTAATGACATAAATGCTACTAAACATATGCTAGAAAGCAACTTTGATATGAAACATCTTGGAGTTGCTGATGTGATCTTAGGTATAAGAATCCTTAGAACTCCATAATGTTTAGCATTGTCACGGTCTCATTACATTGAAAAGGTACTTAACTAGTTCAAATATTTGGATTTTAATATTGTCAAGACTCCAATAATGTGAGTTTTGCACTTCAAAAGAATGAAGGTGAAAGTCACTCACAATTGGATTATGCTAGAGTATTGGAAAGTATGATATATATCAGAAAGTGTACGCGATCAGATATAGCATGTGCTATTAATAAATTGAGTCGGTTCACGAATAATCCCAATCGAACTCATTGGATGACAATGAAAAGAGTTTTGGGGTATTTAAAACATACTCAAAACTATGTCTTGCATTATAACAAATTTCCTGCAGTATTGAAAGGATATAGTGATGCAAATTAGATCACCGGGATCAAATAAAGTAAAATCCATGAGTGGATATGTATTTACTCTTAGTGGAGGAGCAGTCTCTTGGAAATCTTCCAAAACGACATGTATCGCTAGCTCTACAATGATCTCTGAGCTAAGTGCTCTAGATAAGGCCGGTGAATAAGTTGAAAGACTCCGGAATTTCTTGATAGATATTCCTTTTTTTGGCCCAAACCTTTGGCATCAGTATGCATACACTTTGATAGTCAAGATGCAATAGGTAGGGCATGGAGCATGATGTATAACAAAAAGTATCCTCATATAAGACATAGACGTAATACCGTTAAAAAACTACTCTCTAGTGCAATTATCACAATTGACTATGTAAAGTCAAAGGATAATGTGTCGGATCCACTTACAAAAAGGTCTAACTAGAGAGAAAGTTGAAAGATCATCTAAGGGAATGGTTTTACGGCTTAGGACAAGTCATGATGAAGGTAACTCTACCTAGCAAACTGGAGATCCCAAGAGCTAGGTTCAAGGAGAAAAACAAAGTTGTGACTGTCGGTTCGACATTGTCAGCCAACTCAATTCATTCTCATGATGAAGACAATGTTCAGGAATAAGGATACAACATTAAGGCTTGTTAATAAGTTAATAAAGCTTAAAGTTTTTAATGATTCACTAAGTTTGACAGATTTGACCAAAAAGTGTATCTACGCGATAACATAATTAGAAATCACCTATGTGAGTGTGAAGTGTAAGCCGCTTCAAAGAGGATGATTGTCAAAAGCCCATATCTCTATACACTCATGAAACTAGAAGGTGTTCATGGCTGAAACAAACACAAGCGTAAGAACCATAAACGGTAAAGAGTTGATTATGTGACATATGGTTGTCTAGGTATATACCAAAGCTTGACGGTTCAAAGATATCAAATCTACCGATTGACTGAGTATATCCGACATATGTTCACTACCGAAAGTTCAATGGGAAACCTACTTATCCAGATGCAGTTAATTCTTGCTTGTAAAGTACACATACTTGTCCGTTTCTTTGTGTTGGAGTCATTCCCCATTCATGCGGGGGATTGTTGGGTTTTAAAAGGTGTGAATGGAAAATGAAGAGTTGCGAATTTTATGAAGAGTTGTGACTTTTATGAAGAGTTGTGACTTTTATGAAGAGTTATGAATTTTATGAAAAGTTGTGACTTTTATAAAAAAAAAATGTGACTTTTATGAAAGGTTGTGACCTTTCTGAAAGATTATGATTTTTCCAAAGGGTTGTGACCTTTCTGGTAAGGTACAATAAGAACCTTTTCACACAAACCTTTGCTTTCTATAAATTGAGGGATTTCCTCTCATTTTAAGAAAACTAATTTTTCTAGACTTTTCTACTACTACTAAATCTAGTATTCTAACTGTACTTTACTGCCATTGAGTGGTTGATTTAACGTTTCCAATTATAGGTGTTCAACGATCGCAAATCAGTATAAAACCCAACTAAATGAGTTGGGGTCGATCCCACATAGAGTAGTTCTATTTGGAGTTCGACTATGAAGTTATAACAGTGACCCTTGCAGCTGAAGGAATAAAAGTTCTAGGAAATTATGAATCAAGTTCAAAGATGCAATCACTATTCCAAGCAAGTAGATCTTCGACAACAAAACAATTTCAGCAATCAACAAGGACCAATCAAATAAAGAGATAACTCTTGGGGGATGGACATACCAACTGCAAAGTTCAACTCAACGGGTGTAAATCACTACCAACAATGCTAATTCGTCATGGGTAGAATCGACTATAGGTAAGACACTTTTGTCTCGAACAATTACCTTATTTCCACTGAGTTCTCTCCAACCTCAATGCTATCCATAAGAAGACCAGCCCACAATCTCATCAAATCTACTCTTTCGAGCTAGATACAAAGGATGAATCTCAAGTTTCACTTTCTCAAGCTGAAACCATCATGACCAGTATGGATGCTAATTTACTACCTTAGCTCTATACTTTCTCTTGAGCAAGAATAAAACTCTGAAGTATATTACACTAAACATGCAATATTGGAGTTAAACCATATTAATAACTCAAACCCACTTCAAATTAATACCAAAATTTACTAATTAATAACACCCATTAAGTCAAATGCTACAATTGGTTACATTGTTAAACCCTCAAGGTTGGGGTTTTAGCCAATCATAGTAAAAAGAAAAAATTCGATACCTGCCATATTTTCCATAGCTGGGTAAATGAAATTCGAAAATCAAAAGTGTATAATATCTTCTCTATTACAATACCCAATTGAAAAACCTTGCTAAAATTACTTGAAATCAACAATCGTAGTATTTTTGCTCTCTATCTTTTGTTCCTCACAATTTCTGAATGATTTCTCTCTTCCAAAAATCAATTTATACTAATCTGAGGTGTGGCTTTTTGGGGCTAATCGGCGAGGAAAGTCGGGCTTCGCTGACCATTCGGTGACTCATCGATCATCCTTTCATCTGGCCTTTGTTCTTCACGTTTTCCTCATCCAAACACTAAAATTTTAGGCGATCCAAATCGAGATCGTCGTTCCATTCCATGATGCTCCCTTTAGTCTTTTAGCTCGCCAATCTGCATTCACCTGGCTCTCCATCAGTACTTTCGGCGACATGGTCGTCCTTCACCGATGCAGTCAGTGAATCGCCGATAGGAAATGCAGTTCGCCGAAGTTTCTCCTATTTCAGGCTCAGTGTTCTGTATATTTAGGCGAACCAGGAGTAACTTTGCGATCCGCCGAGTTTTCTCGATGATCATCAGGCTTGTTTTTCCTCTCTCTTTTTCAGCCTGTGTTGTCCTTCCTGCCTATTAATGCCCTAGCTTTGTTCCTCAACCCACGTACCTAAAAATAAAGAATTTAACATTAGTTATTGTCACAATTTGAGCATTTGGGGACACTAAATCTCAATAAATAAAGCTCAAAATGAGTTCAAATTTCGGACTCATCAACACCCCCAACTTAAATTTTTGCTTGTCCTCAAGTAAAACTCAAGTTCAGCAGCTCAAAAAGGATGTTGATAAGCTGAAATTACACCTCCCTAAAGAACTATAAGCGATCGTTATCAAGTAAAGAACCACACTTGTAGGTTGGGGTCGATCCCATGAGAAAAATGGTTTAGACTTAACTTTAACCAACAATTATATTTGTTTGGTCAAATTACTTCCAGAAACAAGTAATTAAAGGGGGGGATTTTGTGAAACAAATTGTAAGAATTCAGTAATTAATCAGTAAACAAAAGTCAATTTTGGTTGTTATCAAGATGAGAAAATTAACTAGGGTAGATGTTCCCCACAAGCTCATAATGCAGTAATCCTAGTAATAGCAATCCTTTCCTAGTGTACTACATGCAAAGTGATAAGTTAGGTATCTCTAAATCCTTGGTCCGGCATCTAGAGAATTTCACCCCGCACCTTGGTCCGGCTACGTGTGTATAATTTAGTAACCCTTACCATTACCTCATATTAGACATCACATCGATGTTTGGCTTAGTTATTACTTCGCACCAATTGACACTAGCCTATTAGATAGTATCACACTAAATCTATGTTGATAATTCTTTTCTTGTTGATTACCTCCTTGGTCCGGCAAGTAGCAACAAGGCGAGTTCTAATGCGTGCACTCGTTAAAAAGACTTTTAAACGAAAGAATTATCAATGCATGCAACAACACTATTCAAGAATTTCTTAGTTACTATTCATACTTTGTTAATCGTTCATGATTCCCACAACCCTAGTTGTGGAGTTTAGTTACCCATAATCATATGAACACAATTCATTGTTTTAGATGAAAGAATTATGAACTTACGTAAGAAGAATAATAAACCCAGAAATTCAACTTGAATTGCAACACCAAAATCTTCAAAACGAACTTAGGAACTTAAGAATTGCTAAAGTTGCAAGTTAATCTCCCAAGTCAAGAACTAAAATAAAAGTAATAAAATCTAACCTAAAATAAGAAGAAGAAAAGAACCCTAAATAGTATTCCGTATGAATTCCTCCATTCCAAAATAATATTTCTATGGACTATTTATAGATATAGAAAACCCTAAATAAAATAATTGAGTCCAAATTAAATTAGGAATCCAAAACAAAAAGGAATTGGATTCCTTTTTTTTCCACCGCGTGAGCTGTCCGTGAACAGTACTGCGGCCTCACAGAATTTGTGCCTATCTTCAGATTCTTATGCCTAACAGCAGAATTGCAATTGTAATTGCAATATAACTTATGTATTATTTTATAACTTTTAATCCATTAAGCTGCCTGCTTGATTTCTTCTCCAACCTTCCATGTTTAATTCGATTTAGCTTCAAACTTCTTCATTTTTCCACCAATTTAATCCTTCAAATAAAATATACAATTTAGCACAATTCATAAAATTTAAGCTCAAAAAGGACAAATATAAATAATAAATGTGAGGCAAATAATAATTAAAATATATATTTTTGGCCTCATATCAGATGTCTTAAACAATGCTACAAAAGACTCAATCATGAATGCATACAACAAGACTCAACTTACTCATGCTAGGAACAATTGTGCACTCAAAGATTCAAGTTGTGACTCACCATTATCAAATACGCTCACGTTCACAATACTCGCTTCAAATGCAAGTTCAAGCTCAACAAAGGTACTCAAATTCTCTCACAACAAAGATGATTCCATATTCACACACAATTCTTCAACAATTTATAGTTCCGAAATCACATGCGACTCTCACACTCACAAAGATGAAGAATGCATGACTTCACCCATAGGTTTGCCTTTATTTTCTAATCAACATTCGTTTCAGCTCACTCAAGATCAAAAAGGTATTTCCAAGGCTTGTAATAAGGCTGAGTGTAAATGTATGGTCATTTAGGCTCAATGGCTACTACCCTCATGAAATGTGGTCTGAACATCACTTTCTTCCTTTTCTTCAACATTTGAATCATGCTCAAAAGTTACCCTATTATTCACTTTCACGTGGACTACCAGATACCCCCATTTCTTTTTGCAATTTTCACAGCTTTATTTCACAACTTTTTCATTAATATATATATTTTTTTATTTTTTTATATATGGAAGGGTTCCATATTTTTCAAAACCATGGGTCAAAGAGGATTTCTTCACATTTCTTGATTTACCTTCTCTTTTCACCACACCCCCAACTTAGGCTTTTTTCCTAAGTTGACTATTCAAGAAAACCACACTTCATGATTATGGGTGAATGGCTAAAGAGGGGTCACAATTGCATCAAGTTTCTTCAAAGAAAAGGGTAAGACTCAAAGGGGTTCAAGCAATGTTCACACATCTCACAAGGTTGGCCACAAAATAGGTATATGGTCAAATTGTTTCACTCTTCAAAATTGTTTCCTAAGATCATTTCAAGTGCTTGCATCACTTAGTCAACAGGACCAATGGGGCAAATTCTAGGTGTCATCACACAAGGTTCAAAGTAAGCTCATCACACAAGGCATTGGCACCAATATCAAACGAGACTACACTTTCTCTAGTGTGGAATGTTCATCACAGGCGACTCCATTCGATAACCAGCTAGTCACAATGAGATGCAAAAAGTCCACATATTGTTTATGCAATTTCATTTGGCCTCATCGTAGTTGCGCATTCATTTATGTTCGATTAAGAGCACTATTCAAGTCATCGGTATTGATCATAACCGATAGTCAAATAACTTTTTTGAAAGAACAAAGGACTTAATGACCAAACACCTACCACCCAACTAAAAGCATCCAACAGTGTCCCCAATGTGAGTAGAGAACAGACAATAATAAAACAAAGAAAATAAAAAAATAAAGGTAAACTACTAGCACGTAAACACGCAGAGTAGGGTGACAAGGAATCTTCACTGGGTGCCCATTTGGTGAAAACTTGTTAGAGTCGCCGAACTGCTTGGTGCATCGCCCAATGGTCTGGAGATCGCTGATATTTCCAGTGTGCAACCCATCCATGAAGGGGGAAAAAGGCAGAAAGAAGGAGTCTGTCAAATTTATCGGCACATCGCTTAATGGACTTGAAACCTTGCTGAAAGATCCAATAGGCCAGGCTATCAGAGTTAGTATAGAAAGGCGGTGAAAGTTGGGTTGCCCAATCACTTCGGTGTGTAACCGAATGATAAAGGTTCCCCGCCTAATTTTCCAGTTTTGCATACCCACTTTCTATGTCAGAAGGCTCTCTATGTCCTGCTCGCTGAACGGATTCGGCGATCTGCCGATAGGATCCTCGCCTCGCAAAATCACCTACACCTGCACATTCAACGTACATTATTTGAAACACTAACACTTGGGTTGCCACCCAAGAAGCTCCTTATTTAATGCCGTGGCACGACGTGGCAATGCCCTCAAGCATATTCCAGATACACCACTTTAATCAGAGAAATCTCCTGGAATTCTCCAAAATACAACTTCCAGCGTTACCCATTCACCTTGAAGGTAGTACCTTCTTTACCTTCGACTTCAATTGCTCCTTAGTGAACACCCGTGTTACTCGAAATGGGCCTGACCATTTGGATTTGAGCTTTCTCAGAAAGAGTCTTAGTTGAGAATTATACAACAACACCCAATCTCCAACTTGGAATTCTCTCCTAAGGATTCTAGAATCATGCCACTTCTTCATTTTTTCCTTGTAGAGTGTTGTTCATACGCCCTAAACTTGAATTCATCCAATTCATTTAGCTGATCTACTCTTCCTTTTGAAGTTTTTGCCCAGTCTAGATTTAGAGCCTTTAATGCCCATAATGCTTTGTGTTCTAATTCAACCGGTAAATGACAACATTTCCCAAAGATTAGTTGATATGGTTGATGTCTTGTAGGCGGTTCGATATGCCCACAAAGCAGCATCTAACTTTTGAGACCAATCAGTCCTATTAGCATTTACAGTCTTAGAAACGATATTCTTGATCTCCTGATTTGAAACTTCTACTTGGCATCTCGTTTGAGGATGATATGGCGTTGCTACTTTATGTCTCACCCCATATTTGCTCAATGCAGACGCAAAAAGCCTATTGCAAAAATGATATCCGCCATCACTAATAATATCCTGAGGAGTGTCGAACATAGAAAATATGTAACGTTTTAGAAACTGAACGACACTTATCCCTTCATTTTTTGGTAGTGCCACATCTTCCACCCATTTAGAAACATAATCTACTGCCACCAAAATGTACTTATTACCAGACGAACTCACAAATGTGCCAATGAAATCTATTCCCCAAACATCAAATAATTCAACTTCCAAAATAGGTTTCAGAGGAAGCTCATGTCTTCTAGATACTCCACCTTGTATTTGACATTGTGTACATTTCTTAACAAATTCATGGGCATCTTTGTAAAGGGATGGCCAGTAGTAACCATTTTGGAGGATTTTTGCAACTGTACGCACTTCACCATGATGACAAGCATAGAGAATTTCTCTCTCGAGCAAGCATAAAACTTTGAAGTATATTACGCCAAACATGCAATATTGGAGTTAAACCACAGTAATAACTCAGACCCACTTCAAATTAACACCAAAATTTACTAATTAATAACACCCATTAAGTTAAACACAACAATTGGTTACACTGTCAAACCCCCAAGGTTGGGGTTTTAGCCAATCATAGTAAAAAGATGAAATTCGATACCTGCCACATTTTTCATAGCTGGGTTTATGAAATTCAAAAATCAAAAGTGTATAATATCTTCTCTATTACAATACCCAATTAAAATCCTGTCACGACCTGAGCCTATACCCTAAACGTGGCCGACACTCGAGAACCATTTATAGTCCCCATGAACCCTCATCTTGGCTGACTACAAGTGGAAGACTAACTTAAGCATACAAAGCTTAAAACAGAATAAAATTCATTGAAACTCAAATAATTAACTAAGAATATAATCGTATATTCATCTAGAAAAAACTAGGCAACTCAAGTCTTTAGAACATTTAACAAGATAAATGAAATAGACTTCTGAAACTCTACTGTCTATCTATGACGCCTCTAACTGACAAAGATGGAAGTCGGGACAAGACCCATGACATCCTAAGAATAGATATAACTGAAAGTATAAATGGAACCCTCCGGAAGCAAGAAGGCTCACCATAGCTAACTCGAACTCCATGTGGTATCAATGAAGCTCCTGTTGATGACCCTGAATACCTGTATCTGCATCATGAAATGATGCAAGCCAAATGGCTCAGTACGTGGGATATACGAGCATGTAAGGGGAATTCTAAAGCATAACATAAGCTTGAACTTGATAAAAAGGAAACATACTTAGCTCTTCTAAACTCACTCAACTCAACTCAACTCAAGAATAAGATACTTAACTCAAAGATACTCAACTCAACTCAACTCAAGAATAAGATACTTAACTCAAAGATACTCAACTCAACTCAATAAACTCAAATCATGATACTCAATGATAAAGTTACAGTAAAAGATGCAATATATATGGAAAGATTTGAAAATAGTAGATAGCAACTCAATGTATTTAAGAATACAATATACTCTGTTTGTATGCAAGGATACATTATAAACTTTGTTTGTATATGAAAATACAAGTAAACTCTGTGTATATAAACATACAAATATCTCTTTGGGAGTTTCTCTAATCGACAACCATCACTATGAGCTATGTGATGATACAACGTCTCGCCCACTCTACCAGAATTTTCCTATACTTTGCCAGGGTATAAGACCTATTCATTAAGTGCATCCACTAGTCTATGCTAAAAATCATTAAGGATCATCTAAAAAGTATGATCCTTTCTACCCACGTTGGCAACATTGTTTATGGGAGCTGTGAGTTATCTGAACTCTTCCCCATATCGGTGCTCAATACTACTCCCAAAATATACTAGCTTATGTGTTTAAAAACATAACTTTTCTGTGGTATGAGATTATTACTCAAAAATATTTCTCTTAAGGAGATGGTACTCAAACTGCTCAGAAATCATTTGGAAATCTCAGTTTCCTCTCATCTTAAATGTGAAAACATTTACTTTTGGGAATACTTAGTTCCCATATATCATTTAAAATAAAATGAACTCAACTATGCTCTTTCTCAAAATCATTTCAAAATCATATTATAAAATGATCGTTGATGACTCGGGAAGTTATGGCTCACGTAACTTTATATATTCTAAGATATATGATCATTTGAAGTTGACCCAAGTAGTTACTTACATCAAAACTCAATCGATAAGGAAACTTCAAGAACACTTATCAAGAACCCATCAAGAACTTAAATCCTTAAAATTCAAGAACTAAATTACACTGAATAAATCATGATTGGCATGTTGGTGAATGAACCCAACACTATGGAAGCTTACATACCTCTAAGGGATTAAACCCATGGTGAAAATCCGCAACAAAACTCAAGAACTTCGACGAACGCCTTGATCCTTTTCTCTTTTCTCCTCTTTTCTGTTCTTTTCTGTTCTTGAACTTTCAACTAAAACCCTAGGCGTATATTAGGATTATAAAACTGAACCTAATAGGATTAGACCCTTAAAACATTACTAAAAACGAATTAAATCTGATTTGGTAAGGAAAAGACAAAAATACCCCTCACTATTTTTGGGTAACTTTCCTTAACTGGACAAGTTAACTTCAAAAAGGCATATCTCACTCATCCGAACTCCAAAATTAGCAAATTTGGTGGCATTGGAAAGACAATTCAAATACCTTTCATTTTCCATCTTATGGAACACCTAAACCATCTTGTACTAAGAGTTATGGTCATTTTAAGATGACCCAAAACATAGAAAAACCTATGAATGACTTGAATGAACTCTCTTTAGTTCTTCTTGGAACTCAAGGTGCTACATATAGTGACCTTAACACTTAAGAAATTTTTAATTCCATGGTATAATCTCACTCAGTACGAATAACGGTTCGATTCTTAGTTCTAAAATTTTTCTGGGGTATTACAATATCTCCCCTTGGGATCATTCGTCCTCGAATGACGACTGGATTGGGTATGGAACGGGTTACTCTTACTATATTCAATCTTAGTAATCTAACAACCCCATGGACTCCTACTAACCAGCTCCTTAGGGAATTCTCAATACTTGACTTGATTTCTCATCTTATCATTTCCCCCTTAGGTCTAAAGCTAACACTTGAAAGCTATGGACCTATTCCAGATTGACAACTAAATTATTCTATCTAGGCACACATGGAAAATTATAACTTAAATGGAACCTCATGTGGTAATATACCATATCAGCACACCTCTTAATGCTCTTGTTAGTCTTGTGACTTAGCCACACTTCACTGCCCTTATCTAAATGTGAGGGTCTCTCACTTGTACCACTCATATTTATTACAGCTTATCACCTCAATTCCTCATTTACTCTATGTCAAGTCTTCTAGATCAAATATCTAGACTAACATCATTACCCTCATGTTGCCATTCTTTTGATCATGACACTCATCTCAAATTCAAGCTTAATGTTTATTATTAAACCCCAATATCAATATGATTGCTCGCCTACTATTTAAACTCACCACTACTATGCTCAAATTTTAGAAACACTCGTCCACTAGGACCTTATGACTAGTAGTTAATCCTCACCTTTTAGTATTCATACTTACAATTTACTATCACATTTCCCTTCACAACTTGAGTACTATTCACTCATTCACTATACATCAATGCCGAATTAGTTCTATAACACTTTGAATATTACGGGCTCTTCCTCAAAATCATATGTCGAGCTTAGATCTATCACCTCATGAATACTGTTGCTCTTCTATTTAACACTTACACCTAATCTTTTCCTACACAATGACACTTCATCACCAACTCCTTTCTAGCTGCAAAAACTCTACCTCCTATGATGGAATCTTCACAACTCATCACTTATTAGTCTACCCATAAGGGAAAACTCTTCATGAGTAACTTATTAGGTGCATGACTATAGTCACATAGCTTGCCTCATCACTATCTCTCTTTCTTAGATTACTGAACCTCTGCATACTTTCCTCTATTTCTGGGCACTTTCACTACTACTGCTCATGATTTCGTAACTCAGGCTACCTCTTCAGGTGAAAATATTACCCAAGCCCTAAACATGCTTCCTCATACGGATGTCAACCGAAACAAGGCTTAAGGAAAGAGTACAACTCACTTTTAGCTCAAATGCACGATTCATATGAAGGCATTACTTTGAAACTGAACACTTACTCACTCATGGGCTTCTCTTAAGACCCTCTGGAGTCACATGACATTCTCAAGATTTTTACTAAGAAAAACTCATCGATAATGGACTAACTTTTCTGTTTAACCACCTCTAGTATGATGGTACACGAATGAATCTGAGAAATGCATGAGTACGAATAAATCTCTATGACATAGCTCTATTGCACGATTAAGAGTATGAAAGATGGGAAACTTTTCTTAAATGTATGTAGTCCCTCATTTATATAAGTGGGGCCCTCACAACAATAAATAAGATTCTACTGACACGGCTTCATAGACACCCTAGGAAACTTGAACTCTGTGTCTGATACCAAGTTTGTCACGACCTGAGCCTACACCCTGGACGTAGCCAACAATCGAGAACCATTTCTAGTCCCCAAGCGAACCCTCATGCTGATTGACTACAAGCAGAAGACTAACTTAAGCATAAAAAGCTTAAAACAAATTAAAATTCATTGAAACTCAAATAATTAACTCAGAATATAGTCGTATATTCAACTAGAAAAAACTAGGGAACTCAAGTCTTTAAAGCATTTAACAAGATAAATGAAATAGACTTCTGAAACTTTATTGTCTATCTATGAAGCCTCTAACTAATAAATATGGAAGTCGGGACAAGACCCACGACATCCTAACAACTGATATAATTGAAAGTACAAGTGGAACCCTCAGAAAGCAAGAAGGCTCACCATAGCTAACTCGAACTCCATGTGGTATCAACGAAGCTCCTATTGATGTCCTTGAATACCTGTATCTGATCATGAAACGATGCAGGCCAAATGGCTCAGTACGTGGAATGTACGAGCATGTAAGGGGAATTCTAAAGCATAACATAAGCTTGAACTTGATAAAAAGGAAACATACTTACCTCTTCTGAACTCACTCAACTCAACTCAAGAATAAGATACTCAACTCAACTCAAAGATACTCAACTCAATATACTCAAGTCATGATACTCAAGGATAAAGCAATAGTAAAAGATGCAATATATATGGAAAGCTTTGAAAACAGTAGATAGCAACTCAATGCATTTAAGAATACAATATACTCTGTTTGTATGCAAGGTTATAATATAAACTCTGTTTGTCTAAGAAAATACAAGTAAACTCTGTGTATATAAAAATACAAATATCTCTGTGGAAGTTTCTCTAACCGACAACCATCACTATGAGCTATGTGATGATACAACGTCTGGCCCACGCTGCCAGAATTGTCCTATACTTTGTCAAGGTATAAGACCTATTCACTAAGAGGATCCACTACCCACGTTGGCCACATGATTTATGGGGGTTGTGAGTTATCTGAACTCTCCCCCATATCGGTGCTCAATACTACTTCCAAAATATACTAGCTCATATGTTTAAAAACATAACTTTTCTGTGGTTTGAGATTATTACTCAAAAATATTTCTCTTAAAAGTGATAGTACTCAAACTGCTCAGAAGTCTTTTGGAAATCTCAGCTTCCTCTCATCTTAAATGTGAAAACATTTACTCTTGGGAATACTTAGTTACCATATATCATTTTAAATAAAATGAACTCAACTATGCTCTTTCTCAAAAACATTTCAAAATTATATTATAATATGATCATTGATGACTCGGGAAGTCATACTGTATAAACATTGATGGTATATCTAGAAACCATACTGCTCATACATTGATGGCATACTCGATTGTCATACTAATCATGTTTTAGAAAACTCTTTTCTCAAAACTCAGTTTAAGAAATCAAGTGTTAGCTTTAAAAAGCTTTTTAAAATTTATAACTCAAATCATAGGGTTCATGTGGAATTATGAACATGAACGACTCAACTCAGGGATGTTAATAGAAATAAAGAACCTCAATACTCAGAACTCAAGACTTAATGTTACTATTCATCTCTAGATTGCTCGACTCATAGGGTTCATGCGAAATTATGAGCACGAACAACTCAACTCAAGGGCTTCATGGGTAACATGTAGTAGTCCCATAAGTAGAAATATAATCTCAAAAGTATTAGGAACTCAATGCTCAAAGACTTAGAAATCGAAGATGCTACACCTCTCGAAGATACTCAATGCATGGAGTTCATATGGAATTTGAGTTGAAAAGAATGAAATTCTTGGAGAAAAACTTACCTTGAAGAAGAATCTTGAAACAAATTGAAAGAATCTTGAATGGGGTCTGCTACTTTGATTTTTCCTAAGGGTTTTGTCTTAGGGTTTGAGAGAGAAGAGAATGATGGACTAAAATATGAAAATCTGATTATTTTGAGCCTTTTATTAATCAAAAAATTCGTTTAGGGTTTTCTTGGAGGTAAAAAAAACAAAAACAACACTTTTTTAATGTTTTCCCGTCGCCTAATTCATAACAACACTGTATAGGTTAGTAAAATAGTCATAACTTTTTACTCAGAAATTGGATTGACGCGAAATTGGTGGCGTTGGAAAGTAAATTAAAATACATTTAATTTAATAGGTTATGGATCATGTAAATATTTATATTCTAAGAGATATGGTCAATTGAAGTTGACGCAAGTAAAATTTTACATCGAAACTTAATCGATAAGGAAACTTCAAGAACACTTATCAAGAACTTAAATCCTTAAAATTCAAGAAATAAATTACACTGAATAAATCATGATTGGAGTGTGGGTGAACTAACCCATATGGAAGCTTACATACCTCATAGGGATTAAACTCATGGAAAAAATCTGCAACAAAACTCAAGAACTTCGACGAACGCCTTGATCCTTTCCTCTTTTCTCTTCTTCTCTCTTCTTGAACTCTCAATTAAAACCCTAGGCGTATATTAGGATTATAAACTGAACCTTATAGGATTAGACCCTTAAAACATTACTAAAAATGAATTAAATCTGATTTGGTAAGGAAAATACCAAAATACCTCTCACTATTTTTGGGTAACTATCCTTAACTGGACAACTTAACTTAAAAAAGGCATATCTAACTCATCCGAACTCGAAACTTAGAAAATTTGGTGGCCTTGGAAAGATAATTCAAAGACCTTTCATTTTCCATCTTATGGCAAACCTAACCTATCTTGTGATAAGAGTTATGGTCATTTTAATTTGACCCAAAATATAGAAGAACCTAGGAATGACTTGAATGAACTCTGTTTAGTTCTTCTTAGAACTCAAGGTGCTACATCTAGTGACCTTAACACTTAAGAAATTTTTAATTCCTTGTTATAATCTCACTCACTATGAATAACGGTTCGATTCTTAGTTCAATTTTTTTTCTAGGGTGTTAATAAACCTTCTTAAAATTACTTGAAATCAACAATCACAGTGTTTTTTCTCTCTATCTTTTGTTCCTCACAATTTCTGAATGCTTCCTCTCTCTTCCAAAAATCAATTTATAGTAATCTGATGTGTGGCTTTTTGGGGCTAATCGGCGAGGAAAGTTGAGCTTCACCGACCATTCGGCAACTCACCGATCATCCTTTCATATCGCCGTTGTTTTTCATGTCTTCCTCGTCCAACTGCTGTAATTTTAGGCAATCTAGATCGGGATCGTTGTTCCATTCTGCGATGCTCCCTTTAGTCTTTTAGCTCGCAAATCTGCATTCACCTGGATCTCCATCAGTACTTTTAGCGACATGGTCATCCTTCGTCGATAGGAAATGCAGTTCGTTGAAGTTCTTCCTATTTTAGGATCAGTGTTCTGTAAATTTAGGTAATACAAGAGTAACTTGGCGATCCACCGAGTTCTCTCAGCGATCATCAGGCTTGTTTTTCCTCTCTCTTTTTCATCTTGTGTTGTCCTTCTTGCCTATTAATGTCCTAGATTTTTTCCTCAACCCATGCACATGAAAATTAAGAATTTAACATTAGTTATTGTCACAATTTGAGCATTTGGGGACACTAAATCTCTATAAACAAAGCTCTAAATGAGTCCAAATCTCGGACTCATAAGTGGTTCGCTGACACCTTGGTTTTAGGTACCGATACACCAGTGAGTAAGATCGTTCTATCCTGGGAGGATACATTCCATTAACCTCGGGTACTTGAGGGGAATAATTTCCTTAAGGTGACACTGTGAATTTAGTGGGCTCGATTTTCTTTCTTTGAGAAAAATATTTTTATATTGTTTCTAATTTGTTTTTGATTCTATTTTCTCTACTAGTTTTAGTTTTCTAGTTTTGAAAATACTCTTTAAACTTTGTTATTTCTTGCCAAGTTCTTCAAAGTTTTGTTCTAAGTATCTTAGGAATACCAGATGAACAACATAGAGGGTTTCCTCTTATATTTTTCATAGCGGATTCCAGAACCTCTTCTTATTCTGCATAAACAAGTTCAAGTATACTTGATACATACTTATTCACATAAATAAGCTTTTCAATTAGTGAAAACTTAAGTTATTCTTAGAAGGCAAATAAGTATAACATTATTACATACCTAATCTATTCTCATTTTCCTTTGATGTTTAATATTTTTTCTATGATAAATGTAGTTTGATCTGGTACTCAAGTAAATTTAAGTACATCATTTCATCCGCAGATGGATGGTCAGGTAGAGCGTACCAATCAGACCTTAGAGGACAAGTTGAGAGCTTGTGTGATCGAAATCAAGGGTAATTAGGATGATCACCTACCTCTTATAGAGTTCGCTTACAATAACAACTTCCATTCAAGTATTCAAAAGGCCCCTTATTTGGCACTCTATTGGCATATATGTCGGTCACCGTCCGGTTGGTTCGAAGTAGATGAAGCACCCTTGATTGGGCCATATTCGGTTTATGAGGCTATGGAGAAAGTTCAGCTCGTCAGAGATAGACTAAGAATAACTCAGTGTCATCAGAAGTCCTATACAGATATAAGGAGAAGGAACTTAGAGTTTGAAATCGATGATTGGGTTTTCCTAAAGGTGTTTCTCATGAAAGGGGATGATGAGATTCGGTAAGAAAAGGATGCTCAGTCCTAGGTGTCACACCTCGAGCTACCCCCAGAACGTGGACACTGGACCTAGGATCACGAGTGACCCCAAGCTAACCCTGCTGGCATATCAGAAGCATACTTAATGATTTTCAACATAATAGACATACTGTGCGGAAGCTAGAAACATATCATATTATGAAATGATGGGGAATACCTAATACTATCTGAATAAATAATTTGTGAGTTTAATGACAATTGAATTATCAAACTCCAAAGCTAAAACTGAATCTAACTATGTCTGAAATAAAACCTCTAACTGATTAGAGATGTTGGGACATGCCCCAGCTAAATCTAGCAAAACTGAAACTAAAGACTGAAAGTAGAAAGATAATCATTTCAATCGTTCTCGAAGAATAAGGACTCACCACTGAAGCTACTAAACTGGAGATCGGGAACCGATATATGTGTGTTCTGAATGTTGAGGACCTGAACCTACATCACGAGAAAATGTAGCGCAAAGTATGTGTCAGTACTTCAAAGGTATTGAGCATGCATGATAGAATAATGCTGAACAATATACATAACTGAACAAAGCATATAACTGAGCAAATGACGTAATCTGAACATGATACTAAATTGAAAATACTAAACATGAAACTAACTGATTGCCATGACCAAATATATAACATGTTGAATTTCAAATCTGAACTGAATCTAATAACCTGGTCTATGCACTAAAATCTAATTGTGGGAGCTACTTATAACCAACATAACCACATGAGCTAAATTTGGAGTCCGATGTATACACCTTATCAAGGGGACCCAATATACTTTGCCAAGGGTATAGAGGCATGACTAGCATGATCACTAAGTATAATGCCCAGAAAGGGGACTTACCTACAGGTCATGTAGTTCTGGGACTATGAGGGTTACTGACCCTAGTCCAACTCGGTATAAAGCCTACTCCCAATAGAACGTATGAAATACAACAAACTGTAACAACTGATTAGCTCGAGATTCTGACATATTAACTAAAAATGCAATATTAATATACTGATAATGAAACATTCTTAACAGGAGCATGTATAACTGAATAAACTAACCTAACAAGTGTAATTCATGAACTAAATGAATCTACACAACTAGGGTTCTGATTTGCAAGCAAGAACTAACAAATAATTTCATGAAAACATGATAATCACATCATAAATCTGAAATTCTAGAAACCCTAGGTCTAAGCATGGTGTAGAGAATTAATAATCTGATTGGATTTTATGGACCTAATGGGTGAAAGGAACCCAGTAGTGAAATCCAACACACCTGGTGACAAAATTCACAGAGAAATCTTTCGATTTCGGGGCTGGAACTAAAGAAAAACTTGTTGCATTCTTGGACTAGCGATCGTTATCAAGTACAGAACCCAACTTGTAGGTTGGGGCCAATCCCACGAGGAAAATGGTCTAGACTTAACTTTAACCAACAATTATATTTGTTTATTCAAATTACTTCCAAAAACAAGTCATTAAAGGGGGGGATTTGTGAAACAAATTGTAAGAATTCAGTAAGTAATCAGTAAACAAAAGTCAATTTTGGTTGTTATCAAGATGAGAGAATTAACTAGGGTATACGTGTTCCCCACAAGCTTAAAACGCAATAATCCTAGTAATAGCAATCCTTTCCTAGTGTACTACATGCAAAGTGATAAGTTAGGTATCTCTAAATCCGTGGTCCGGCATCTAGAGAATTTCACCCCGCAACTTGGTCCGGCTATGTGTGTATAACTTACTAACCCTTACCTTTACCTCATATTAGACATCACATCGATGTTTGTCTTAGTTATTACTTCGCCCCAATCGACACTAGCCTATTAGATAGTATCACACTAAATCTATGTTAATAATTCTTTTCTTGTTGATTACCTACTTGGTCCGGCAAGTAGCAACAAGGCGAGTTCTAACGCGTGCACTCGTTAAAAAGACTTCTAAACGAAAGAATTATCAATGCATGCAACAACACTATTCAAGAATTGCTTAGTTACTAATCATACTTTGTTAATTGCTCATGGTTCCCACAACCCTAGTTGTGGAGTTTAGTTACCCATAATCATATGAACACAATTCATTGTTTTAGATGAAAAAATTATGAACTTATGTAAGAAGATTAATAAACCCAGAAATTCAACTTGAATTGCAACACCAAAATCTTCAAAACAAGCTTAGGAAATTAAGAATTGCTAGGTTTGCAATAATAATCTCTCAAGTCACAAAGTAGAACTAAAGTAATAATGTCTAATCCCAAGAAAAAGAAGAAAAGAACTCTCAAAAGTATCTCCTATGAATGATCTCCTCAAAATAATTATTTCTATGGACTATTTATAAATAAAGAAAACCCTAAATAAAATAACTGAGTCTAAATTAAATTAGGAATCCAAGACCAAAAGGAATTGGATTCCTTTTTTTTTCCACAGCTGTCCGTGAACAGTACTGCTGCCTCAAAGAATTTGTGCCTACCTTCAGATTCTTACGCCTGGCAGCAGAATTGCAATTCTAATTGAAATATAACTTATGTATTATTTTATAACTTTTAATCTATTAAGTTGTCTGCTTGATTTCCTTCTTCAACCTTCCATCTTTAATTCGTTTTAGCTTCAAACTTTTTCATTTTTCCACCAATTTAATCCTACAAATAAAATACATAATTTAGCACAATTCATAAAATTCAAGCTCAAAAAGGACAAATATAAATAATAAATGTGAGACAAATAATGATTAAAAATATATATTTTTAGCCTCACATCAACACCCCACACTTTTGTTCGTCCTCGAGCAAACATTAAAGCTCTTCTCAAAAAAATCAAAATAGGAATGCCATCACTTTGGTTAATATAGACAATTAGGCCATATACCAATTTCAAAACATCAAGTAGACTTCTCAATCATTATGCAAGACATACAAATAAACAACAAACCTCTAACCTCCTAACCTCAAGGAAGAACTTTGAACTCTTCAAATTTAAGCTTGCTCACCTACTCTCATCAAAGAAATCTAATAAAATCACCTATCTATCATGAAATAAGTGCCCTCACAAAAAGAAATAGTCCACACACACTCAATTCAAAAGATTGAATATAAATTAAGGACTTCATATCAAGAACAACTCTCACACTCACAAATAAAATTCACATGTATGCACAAAGAATCATAGGCTTGCCCATTATGTACGTCTCCACTAATTAAGCATGCTTGAATAGAATCAAATAGGATTTTAACGGGTTGTAATGTAGGCTAAGGGACGGATAGGAAAACTATATAGTAGTGACTTACACTTCCTTAAGCACTTTGCAATTTTAGACTTCATCACCCATTATTTTCTTCTCTTTATTTTCAGCCATCTCTTCAACAAATATTTCACAAGTAATGTTCATCATCTCAAGAATGCTTCAATTTTTTATTTTTTATTTTTTTGTTTTTTTTACACCATTTTTTTTATTTAAGTTTTCCTTCATAATAGTCACCCTCAACTTACGTATTTTACATGTATTAAGGTGCACGATGTCCTTGGAAGGACTAGGGCCATCATCAAGGTAACTTTTTTTTTTTCATGTCACATTCTTTTGTTTTTTTATTCTTTTTTATGTCACATTCTTTCAAAGAGGACTTTTAAGCACTTTGTAGCTATCATTGATTACTTTTTCACTCAACCATCCCTTTTTCTCAGAATTGATAATTAGAACAAGTCTATGCTATAATGCTCAAGGAAGCAAGATGCAAAAACTAGGGATTCAACAAAATGGTCAAGGGTAAAATATGGCTACAAACAAAAGGCTACAAGCTCAAAAGGGCTAACTAGTGCTAAAATATCTGAAAAGGCTAAAATTTACCAGACAAATCAAAGAAAGCCTATTATCATCTCCTAAACAAAGTAACGCTTTTTATTTCCCTTCAATAACATGCAGGGCAAGTTCTAGACTAAGATGCAAAACATGGAATAAACAAAATCTCACCACACATGGCACAAGTATCAATCAAGATGAATCAATTCCACTTCTAAAAGAGACAAGATCATAACAAATTACAAAATAAAATAAGTTATATACAAAGTCACAACCATGAACTTAGATGTCAAAGAGTCTGCATTTTTTTAATCAAGCATTCACATGAAAGTACTACTCAAAAATTAGGCCCAAGTAGTAAGTATCACATAACTCAAAAGGGTCTTTTCTTTTCTCTCCAAGAAAATAAAAAATAAAATAAAAATAAAATTTATTCCTAAAAAATAAAAGACACTCTGTTCAAAGGGACTATCCTCAGAAAAAGAACCGAAAACAAAAGCCAAGGAACCCATCTAAAAAAAAGACTCAATAAAATAGTAAAAACTAGGAATTCATTCCTTCACTCCACACTTAAAAATTATGTTGTGTACCCAAAGCATCAAATAAAATTTAAAACAAGGGTTAAGAAAACTCTCTGAGGCCTTATGGTCTAGCTAGTAGCATGTTCTCTTTATTTTCATCAAGGGTCGAACGCACCCTACACCTAACTTCAAACATGCTCCTTTGCTTCAATTTTTTTTTTTTACTCAGACTTCCCCTAATCTACAAAAACAAGACAAAAAAAAGTGAAACTAATAAAAAAAAAAGTTACACTACTAATTGGGTTGCATCCCAATAAGCACTTAATTTAACATCGCGGCACGACACAAACATCTGAGTTACTCAGACTCCATCTCCTTGACCCTCTCCGATTGAATTATTGTGTACTCCTTGATTAGCTATTTTCCTCAAAGTTTTTCTCAATTCAGGATCGTAGGTGGTCAAGAATTCACATCAACTCCGCGTACTTGGCATACACTAGAGTTTAAATCTGTAGACAATAAAACTAAAAACAAAAACGTAAATTTGGAAAATACTTCACTAAAGTTCAATATTGTAGTTAAACTTAATCTAAAAGCCTTATTCCCCAGCAGCGGCGCCAAAATTTGATACGCTCAAATTACACCTCCCTAAAGAAGCATAAGCGACCGTTATCAAGTACAGAACCCAACTTGTAGGTTGGAGTCGATCCCACGAGGAAAATGGTTTAGACTTAACTTTAACCAACAATTATATTTATTTAGTCAAATTACTTCCAGAAACAAGTAATTAAAGGGGGATTTGTGAAACAAATTGTAAGAATTCAGTAAGTAATCAGTAAACAAAACTCAATTTTGGTTGTTATCAAGATGAGAGAATTAACTAGGGTATACGTGTTCCCCACAAGCTTATAACGTAGTAATCCTAGTAATAGCAATCATTTCCTAGTGTACTACATGCAAAGTGATAGGTTAGGTATCTCTAAATCCTTGGTCCGGCATCTAGAGAATTTCACCCCACACCTTGGTCTGCTACGTGTGTATAACTTACTAACCCTTACCTTTACCTCATATTACACATCACATCGATTTTTGGTTTAGTTATTACTTCGCACCAATCGACACTAGCCTATTAGATAGTATCACACTAAATCTATGTTGATAATTCTTTTTTTGTTGATTACCTCCTTGGTCCATCAAGTAGAAACAAGGTGAGTTCTAACGCGTGAACTCGTTAAAAAGACTTCTAAACGAAAGAATTATCAATGCATGCAACAACACTATTCAAGAATTGCTTAGTTAATATTCATACTTTGTTAATCGCTCATGATTCCCACAGCCCTAGTTGTGAAGTTTAGTTACCCATAATCATATGAACACAATTTATTGTTTTAGATGAAAGAATTATGAACTTACGTAAGAAGAATAATAAACCCAGAAATTCAACTTGAACTGCAACATCAAAATCTTCAAAACGAGGTTAGGAAATTAAGAATTGCTAGGTTTCCAAGAATAATCTCCTAAGTCACAAAATAGAACTAAAGTAATAATGTCTAACCCCAAGAAGAAGAAGAAAAGAACCCTCAAAAGTAGCTCCAATGAATGATCTCCTCAAAATAATTATTTCTATGGACTATTTATAAATAAAGAAAACCCTAAATAAAATAACTGAGTCTAAATTAAATTTGGAATCCAAAACCAAAAGGAATTGGATTCCTTTTTTTTTCCGCCGCGTGAGCTGTCCGTGAACAGTACTGCTGCCTCAAAGAATTTGTGCCTATCTTCAGATTCTTACGCCTGGCAGCAGAATGCAATTCTAATTGCAATATAACTTATGTATTATTTTATAACTTTTAATCTATTAAGCTGCCTGCTTGATTTCCTTCTTCAACCTTCCATCTTTAATCCACTTTAGCTTCAAACTTCTTCATTTTTCCATCAATTTAATCCTACATATAAAATACACAATTTAGCACAATTCATAAAATTCAAGCTCAAAAAGGACAATTATAAATAATAAATGTGAGACAAATAATGATTAAAAATATGTATTTTTAGCCTCACATCAACTACCACCCTAAAGTTGGTCGAACAAGTCATCAATCCAGGGGATATGATACTTATTCTTGATTGTGACCTTGTTCAACTATCTATAATTAACGCACATCCTAAGAGACCCATCTTTCTTCTTCATGAACAACACTGGCGCATCCCATGGGGAAATACTAGGTCTGATGAAGCCCTTTTCTAGAAGGTCTTTCAACTGATCGTTCAATTCCTTAAGCTCAGCTGGAGCCATTTTGTAAGGAGGAATAGAAATATGATGGTTATCTGGAAGGAGATCAATTCCAAAGTTGATTTCCCTTTCGGAAGGAATTCTGAGAAGATCTTCTTGAAACTCATTAACTATAGGGACTGACTCAAGAATTGGGGTTTTAGAGCTTGAATCCTTAACCTGAACTAGATGAGAGATATACCCCTTGGAAATCATCTTTCTGGCCTTAAGTTAAGAAATGAATCGACCCATAGGCACTGAACTACTACCCTTTCATTCTAAGAGTGGCTCATATGGAAACTAAAAACGCACGATCCTAGTTCTAAAATCGACTGAGGCATAATATGAATGTAACCGGTCCATCCCTAGAATGATATCAAAGTCTATCATTTCTAACTCTACAAGATCTGCTGAGGTGACTTTCTGAGAAACTATGATAGGGAAATTTTTGTATACCTGTTTAGGTATAACTAGGTCATCAACTGGAGTACATACTGAGAAGGGTTCTGAAAGAGTTTCTGGAGTGACACCAAAGTTTACTGCTATATAGGGAGTTACAAAGGAAGTAGTAGCGCTTAGATCTAACAAAGCATAAATATCTAAGTGAAAGAATCGTAACGTACCAGTGACCACATCAGGAGAATCTTCCTGATCCTGGCGAGCTTGAAAAGCATACAACCAGTTGTGGCATTGACTGCCACCTGTACCAGATGAGTTACCCTGCTGAGTCGGGCGACCTGCTGGTGCTACTAAAGTTGTAGACTAAGCTCTACCATTATTACCTACTTTACCCGATTTTGAAAAATGACAGTCTCTCAACCTGTGACCAGTTTGACTACACCCAAAACATCCTTCCTTTCCTGCAGGACACTCACCGGATGGTTCTTACCACACTTAGGACAAGTTGGGTAGGTTCTAGTACCTGAAACACTCCCCTGAGACTTAGAGCCTGATGCCCTACCTTTCTGCTCCTGTCGAAAACTGGAGGATGGAACACTAGCTGATGATGGTGCTGGAGCGGTAGATTTCTGCTGAAACTGCGATTGATTTCCACCACCCGATTTCTGCTGAGAGTACTCATAGTTACATGTCCTAGCCTTCTTATTGTCCTTAGCCTGTTCCCTAAGCTTGTCTCCCTCAACCTGCTGGACATGAGTCATAAGCCTAGAGATATTTATATTTTCCAGTAACATACCATTTCGGCACTCTGTTTTCACTAAGTCAGATACCCTATACAAAAACTTATTCATCTGTGCCCTCGAATCAACAACCATATGCGGAGCATACCAGGAGATTTGGGTGAACTTCAGTCTATACTCTTGGACTGTCATGTTACCTTGCCTCAAATTCATGAATTCTTGAGCTTTTGCCTCCTTCAACTCTCTTGGGAATAACCTGTCCAGAAAAGATTTTCTAAAACACTCCCAGGTAACATGAGCTGCATTAGTACCCCTGTTTTCATTCCACTGAGTGAACCAAATGTGAGCCACATCCTTAGGCTGGTAAGATGCAAACTCAACCCTATAAGTCCTAGTTACCTGCATCACTCCAAAGATTTTCTTGACCTCATCAATGAAGTTCTGGAGATCTTCACCAACTTGCGACCCTAGAAACTCAGGTGGGTTCATCCTAACAATATCCCAAACTTTAGCTATAGATGACCCAACATTAGCATTCGTAGAAACTGGGGCGTGCTGATTGTTTTGGTTGGTCACACTGAGCCAAAAGTTGTATAGCGTTCCGAAACTCTGCATTCGAAACCTCTTGGTCCGAAACTTAAGGAACTGCATTAGTATTCCTGGCGTTAACATTCCTTACGTAACTTCTACAAGGAGACATGATGTGAAATACATAACGATGAGTTAGAAGGTAGATCATACCCACACACGATAAGAATAGCAAGAAAGTGAAGTTTTCCTAAAACACTTTGTAGCCTCCCTCTCATTAGATGTGGTGCACTTCACACCCATGAAAATGACTCTACTTAGTGCGGCTTTTCAGACATCCTAGGACAGTTGAAACTAATGCTCTGATACAAAGTTTGTCACTCCCCGAGCTACCCCCAGGATGTGAACATGGGACCTAAGATCACGAGTGACCCCAAGCTCACCCTGCTGGCATATCGTAAGCATACTTAAAGATTTTCAACATAATAGACATACTGTGTGGAAGTTAGAAACATATCATAATATGAAATGAAGGGGAATACCCAATACTATCTAAATAAAATATTTTTGAGTTTAATGACAACTGAAATATCAAACTCCAAAGCTAAAATTGAATCTAACTATGTCTGAAATAAAGCCTCTAACTGACTAGAGATGTTAGGACATGCCCCAGCTAAATCTAGCAAAACTGAAACTAAAGACTGAAAGTAGAAAGACAATCATGTCAATAATCCTAGAAGAATGAGGACTCACCACTGATGCTGCTGAAATGGAGATCGAGAACCGATCAATGCGTGATCTGAATGCTGAGGACCTGAACCTACATCACTAGAAGATGAAGTGTAGAGTATGTATCAGTACTTGAAAGGTACTGAGCATGCATGATAGACTAATGCTGAACAATATACATAACTGAACAAAGCATATAACTGAGTAAATGACGTAATCTGAACATGATACTATATTGAAAATACTGAACATAAAACTTACTGAATGCCATGACCAAGTTTATAACATGTTGAATCTAAAATTTGAATTGAATCTGATAACCTGGTCTATGCGCTAGAATCTGACTGTGGGAGCTACTAATAACCGACATAAAACCACATGAGCTAAATGTGGAGTCTGATGTATACACCCCATCAAAAGGACTCATTATA
Organism: Solanum okadae; assembly: GCA_036553675.1. Taxonomy (NCBI): domain Eukaryota; kingdom Viridiplantae; phylum Streptophyta; class Magnoliopsida; order Solanales; family Solanaceae; genus Solanum; species Solanum okadae. The sequence continues at coordinate 43,849,996 of CM071689.1, read as the reverse complement.
CCTTGCCAAGGGTACAGAGGCATGACTGGCGTGATCACCAAGTATAACGCCCACAGAGGGGACTTACCTACGGGGCACGTAGTTCTGGGACTATGAGGGTGACTGGCCCTAGTCCAACTCGGTATTAAGACTACTCCCAATAGAATGTATGAAATACAATAAACTGTAATAACTGATTAACTCGAGATTCTGACATGTTAACTGAAAATGCAACATTAATATACTGATAATGAAACATTCTTAACTAGAGCATGTATAACTAAATAAACTAACCTAGCAAGTGTAATTCATGAAACAAATCTACACAACTAGGGTTCTGAGTTTCAAGCAAGAACTAAGCAATAATTCCACAAAAACATGATAATTTGATTTTGGATTAGTCTAACAACTGAATCACAACGTAAATAAAAAAAATTCTAGAAACCCTAGGTCTAAACATGGTGTAGAGATTAAAGAATCTGACTAAATTCTAAGGACCTAATGGGTGAAAGGAACCCACTAGTGAAATCCCACATACATGGTGACGAAATTCACAGAGAAATCTTTCGATTTCGGGGCTGGAATTGAAGAAAACCTTACTACGCTCTTGGACTAGGGCTGCTCGACTTTTTCCTCTTGTTTTTCTCTAAGATCGATGAAATTTTGGAGAAAGAATTGACTAGGGTAGGTTCTAATTTAGTTGCTAGGCTAAAACTGACCAAAACTACATAGTTTAGGGGTTAACCGACGTAGTTTAGGGGTCGAACATATAGGGAAAAACCAAACGACCCCTGACTTAAAAGTTGTCGGGGGTCACCGACGGACCCTGGATGGACCAAAGGTCCGTTCTGTTCGGCCGTCATTCGCGACTAGGAGCTGGGATCTGGGGTCTCGATCCACAAACTAGGACCACGACCCATGGTCTGACCTACCGTCTGTGGATCCGGCCGTGGGTTGACACTTGGACCATTTTTCTGAACTTTTTTGGGAGGGACTACAGGTGTCCATCCACGGACCCCACCTACGGTCCATGGGTGGTTCCCGTTGGTGGAACCTGCAACTTCTAAAATCTAAATTCTAGTCTGTCTAGGATACGGGGTGTTACACTAGTTATGTAGGTCCATATAGAATCTTGGAAAGGGTTGGTAATGTGGCTTATGAGTTAGAGTTGCCAGCAGAACTAGCACTGGTTTATCCAGTCTTTCACATTTCCTTTTTGAAGAAATGGTTGGGTGATCCGGCATCGATAATACCATTAGAGACTGTGGATATGAAGGCTAGCCTCACCTATGAAAAGGTTCCAGTTGAGATTCTTGACCGTCAAGTTCGTAGATTGAGAAATAAGGAGATCTCTTTAGTAAAGGTTTTGTGGAGGAATCATTCCGTAGAGAGAGATACTTGGGAACTAGAAGCAACCAGGATGGCGAAGTATCCTCACCTTTTTCCTTCTTATTCAATTTCAGCTTGAGGTAATAGTTTCTCTCTAGTCTTTCAGGTTACTCTTGATTAATTCAGTCTTAGTATGTTGTTCCCTTAGTTATCCTTGCATTTCAACATGTTTTCATGTTCAAGAAACTCAACATAGTTAAATATCAGTTTCTAGAATTGAGTGGTAGGGATTGCATCTCTTTCCTGCAAATCTAGCTTGTTCAGTCTTTATTCGAGGATGAGTGATCTCAAGGGGGAGATATTATAACACCTCAAACTTTGAGAAAGGGATAAAAAGGAAACCGAGCAAGACCACAAACACAAAATGGACCATGGAACCTTCATGGCTCCCTAGCGGGTCATTTGGGGGTCTATGACCCGTTAAGAGCTTCATGAGTACCAACCGAAGACTGCCCTACAGGGGTCACCTATACAGCACCCTAACGGTCTATCTATGCTTTCACGGCCCACAAAGGGCATTGTGAACCACCCTCGAGGAGCTTCCTAGGAGGGAGTCACCTAGACGGTGCCTTTGACGGCCCTTTGTGACTTGGACGACCCAACTAGAGGTTCATACAAGTCACCTAAATAATAAGGTTGCACCCAAGGTCACTATGAAGGACAAAAGACACCAAGACGGCCTGTGGATCTTCACACGGACCCTGAAGTCATCCGTGAAAGAGACTTATGAGACTTTGAGTTTTTAGTCAACTTCAAACGATCATATCTTTCATCACAAAATGAATTTGGTGGCTCATGACCTATCATATTAAACATCTTTGAGTCCTCTTTCCAATGACATCAAGTTTGCCTAATTTTGAGCCTGGAGTAAAAAGTTATTCTTGTTTTAGTGAAGCCCTTTCGAGCATGCAATCATGACGACCCACTAGACGGGTCATCATACCTTAGACTGCCCGTCAAGCCCCTCGTGAAGGTCACTTTTTCAGTTTTAAGTCAGGGTTGTATTGGTCTTTTCCCCTATGTGTTTGATACTTAAACTACGTCGTTTTACTTATTCCAAGCCTAAGTAATTAGTCAGAAACTACCTAAAACCCTCATTCTCTTAAAATCATCTAACTTAGAAAGAAAAGAAGAGAAATAGGCAATAATTTATTCCAAAAACAAGCAGAGGTTTGCTTCAAATTCAGTCTCGAGATCCAAAAGATCTCTCCGTATATTTTGTCACCAGGTATGTGGGATTTCACAAGTGGGTTCCTTTCACCACTTAGGTCCCTAGAATTCAGTCAATTCTTCAGTTTCTCAATAAATTGTTTAGACCTAGGGTTCCTAAATCTTAGGGATCCATTGTAATTTAGATGTTATAGTCTTTATAATGTTAATTACATGTTTCTTGAAGAACTAGTGTAGTCCCATGTATAGAACTCAAAAACCCTAGCTTGTGTTAATTATCAGTATGTCATGAATTATACCTACTAAGAAGATTAGTTAGACAATCATGCTTTACAATTCGAATGCCATATCTTTCAGTATATGTATGTTGCATTCTCAGATAATTATCATTATTTCAGTTGCATTTTAGCTTTACATTCAGTCGGGAGTAGACTTAGCACCGAGTTGGACTAGCCTTCAGCGCACCCTCAAGTCCCAGAACTACATGCCCCGATAGGTTTATAAGTCCTCTCTATTGGGCATTATTTTTAGTGATTACTCCACAGTCATGCCTTTGTACCCCCGACAAGGTATATTGGGTCCTCTCGATGGGGCATATACATTAGACTCAACATTTAGTTCAGATGGTTTATGTCGATTAATAGTATCTCCCACAGTCAGATTCATGTTGTATTAACCATGTATTCTTAGTATTCAGTTCAACATATTATCTTCATGATTAGTACTTGGTCATTACATCCAGTTATGCTTTAGTATATCTATTTCTATGTTTTGTTATTTTATTGTTCAGCTTAGAATGTATCTTACATGCTCAATACATTCAAAGTACTGACACATACTTTTGCACTTCATCGTTATATGATGTAGGTTCAGGCGCTCAGCGTCCAAATCATGCTTAGGTCGACTGCCAGTCCGTACTCAGCAGCTTTAGTGGTGAGTCCTCATAGTTCGAGGACAATAGACATGCTTTACTTTCCAGTCTTTACATTTTAGTTTTAGTCTTGATAGATTTAGTTGGGGGCATGTCCCAACAACTTAGACCCATTAGAGGCTTTCAGACATAGAGTAGATGCAACTTGAGTTGTTAGTGTTGTTTTCAGTCATCACTATACTCTTCATATATTTGATATATTCAGACTTGTTGGGTTTTTCCCTATTTCAGTTATTATATGTTTTTAGCTTCCACACAGTGCATGATTTATCTAAACCTGTATAGATATATCGAGCAAGTAGCCCAACTGACACTTGTATCAGCATCTACACATGTATCAGCATTTGAACCCACTCCATCAAATTTTATGCCCCAAATTTCAATAACTCAAAATGATAATTCTGATATTACAAGTATGGGGAAACAATTATTGAGCCCAAATATTTTGATAGTATTACAAGATATGATACGGAAAGAAGTTAAAAATTATGTGTTCTAGTTAGAGAATAAAAGAGATTCAATGAACACAAAATCAACAATAGATGCTATTGTTAACCACATTGGTGTTAGCAAAGATTGAGTAAAAATTGAATACGGAGGAGGAAAAATGGAGAGATCATAGTTATTATTGTCTCTGAACTATAATTATTATTTTTATAGTATATCATTAGACTATTTTAGGAATGTAGGATAAAAAGAGAGAAAAACTATGTATATTCATAAGAAGTGTATGCAAGGCCCAATCACCCGCACCCAACCCCAAAAAATTTAGAAAAAAATTAGAAATGATGAATCTTCAATTAACTTTTTTGATGAAATCGGTCATTTTTATATCATTTGAAGTGTTGTTATTAATATAAATTTTTATTTTGTACTTTTATATTTAAATTTAACTATTGAGATAATCATCTATGGTATTTGATTAACTAGTTGTTATTTGAGGTGTTATCAAAAAGAAAATTAATCGGTGGTATGTTAAATTGATAGATGGTATGCATTTTTGTTTTATAGAGTGATAACTATTTTAAAATTGATGATCCTTCTTTTTATTTAGAATTTTTTTTAAAATTATTTTACCATTAAAAATAATCTATAGTCATACAATAGTGTTAATACCCAATTAAGTTGAATTAACTATATAAGACAAACTGAAATATATCAGATGATTTATTTTAATAAATAATTAAAAAGAAAATAAAGATTAGTTATAACCCAAAAGGGAGTAAAGTTAGTAGCTAATTAAAACTAACGGTGGAAAGACTTATTTTAACAAAAATATTTAAAAAGACAATCAATATTAATTCTTTGTCTTGCTTGTGACTTAATTGTCAAGTTATATCTCATTTTTAGATCAATTGATGAAATCAAAGGTGCAAGCAGAACATTGTAAAAGTGTTGTTATCGATTCAATAGTAGACAAGTGAGTGAGACTTATTTTATTGAGATGTTCAACTTGATTCTGAAAGATGTATAGTTAATTTTATGGAGAGATGGTCGATCCAGAATGGACTATACTTTTTTTAATGTAGTCATGTATTTTGACTCTATATATCAAACAAAAAAGTATCATATCATTTATGCATCATTTATTGGAATAAATCATCAAAGACAAAATATTATTTTTATTGTGTTGTTTTATTTGAATGACATTTTTAAAGTCAATGGAAAGTATTTTTCCACATGCTATAACTTATGAAGCTCAAGAATTAAAAATTGCCATAAGATAAATAATGTCACGCCTCTAGCCTACACCCTGGGTAGGACTGGCACTCAAGAACCATTTTTGGCCCCAAGCGAACCCTTGGCCTGTCTTACTTACTCAGCGGAAGACTTAAACATAAGAGAAAATATCAAAATATAACTCATGCAATAACTTAAAGAGATATAAAGCTTAGCTAAAATGGCAACTCAAGTCTTAACGTATACAACTGAAAATGGAAAGAATAAAGAACTATAACTACTCGTCTATGAAGCCTCCAAAACAAAGAGGGATGCAGGGACAAGACCCCCGATCATCCTAACAACTGAAATACTAGAAAGCAAAGTAAAAGGAGTCCTCCGGAAAGCAAGGAGGCTCACCAACTGACTCTGAGTGCTCAATTGGATCAACGAGGCGCTAGATGCTGATCCTGGTTATTTGTGTCTGCATCATAAAATGATGCATGCCAAATGGAATCAGTACATTGAATGTACGAGTATGCGAGGGGAAACCTAAACATAACATAAGCTTGAAAGGAATCTGAAAGGAACACTTACCTTGGCTTTACTCAACTCATGAATAACGTAACTCAAATGCAAAGTAAAAACAATAATAAAGGTGCAGTTTATACAAATCATTTAAAAACAGTAGGTGACAACTCAATCTATCAAAGAAAATACAATAGAAACTCAATTACATATAAAGTAATATAATAATGTGGGAGTTTCACTAACCGACAACCACCACTATCAGCCTAAGTGATGATACAACGTCTTCCTCACACTGCCAGAACTGTCCTATACTTTGCTGTCATATAGAACACCTTAACTAAGTGGATCCACTAGTCTATGCTAAAAACCACTAAGGAGTCATCTAAAAAGTATGATCCTTTCTACCCATGATGACTACATGGTTTATTGAGACTTGAGTTATTATGAACTCGCGTCCCTATATCGGTGGTCAATACTACTCCCAAAATATACTCAGCTCATACATTTTAAAAACAAAACTCTTTATTTGGATTGAGATAATTACTCAAAACTTAGCTTAAAAGCTCTCTTGGAAATCAGTGTTTCCTTTCTTGCTCAAATGTGGAAACATTTTTAACTCTTGGGAATATTTATTTCCCGTATAATATTTGAAGAAATGAACTTTACTCTTACTCTTTACTCAACTCAAAGCTTAAGTCTTAACACAAAGTTAAAACGTTTGTAAAAGACTTTTGGAAAACTTTATGAATTTCTCTTAACTTCCCTTGACTTGACTCTTAACATTCCTTGAATTGAATTATAGATTCAAGGATTGTGATTTGTGATAGGAAAGATCTCATTATGTTTAGGAGTGTTTTTAGACAGTTAAACATGAGAAAAAAATCAAGAAATCATTGTCTGGAAGTAAGTCCGCAAAGCAGAGATGCATTTAATTATTTGGTCACGAAATAAATTTTGAGGCAGAATGGTCCGTGACCGCTCCGCGACTCAAAGACAACTTTGTCAATCCTATGGAACAGGTCCGTGTCGCGGACCTGGTACCCAGATTTGCCCAACTTGTTCCTTCTTCATTTTCTAACCCCAATTCGCCTAAATTCGATTAGTTTTCTTGATTCCTCTTTAGATTTAGATACCCAACATATGTACAGAAGAATCTAATCAAACACAACTCTAAAATCCACCGTAAACTCTCAAGAACTCCTCAATCTCATCCCAAATTCAAGAACGAAAGCAATTCAAGAATACAACTCAAGAACATCAAAGTCTCAATCCTTTAGAACGAAAATCATACTGAAATAAACATGTTTGGCATGTGCGTGAATGAACTCAACGCTATGTTAACTCACATACCTCGTAGGATTGAATCCTTGGCGAAATCCACAACCAAACTCGCAAGAACTTGACGAATCTTGAACTTTTCTTTCCTTTCCTCCTCTTTTCTGTTCTCTCAAAGCCGTAGCATAATTCTCAATCGCGTAAACAAAATTAATTCGGTTCAGACCCCAAATAATTTACTAAAAATGGCTTTAATTAATTGGGTAATGAAAAGACCAAAATGCTCTTTCAAAACCCGGTTTTGACTTTTCATATCTAGATAGCCCAACTTCGAATGGACATATCTCACTCTTACAAACTCGGAATTGAGAAAACTCGGCGGAGTTGGAAAGATAATTCCAAGATCTTTACTACAATATCTTGTAGTACACCTAAATCATCTTGTGCTAGAAGTTATGGTTGTTTGAAGTTGACCAAAAACTCAACTTAACATAACTTAACCAATTTTCCAGATTTTTCCTTATTTCCAAAAACAACTCTTTCTAATTCTAGCTCTTTCTAGTTCTTTCAAATAGCGAGGTGTTACAATATCTCCCCATTGGAAACATTCGTCCTCGAATGAGACTACTCTTACTAAGCTAAAGGTGTAACATCTAACATTCAACTCAAACACCCAACAAGTAAATCTAACACATCAAGTATATAAATTAAAGAGTAATAAAAAGAGAATTAGTACCTTGGTATGGAATTTATCTGGGCTCAAAGAGATGTGGATATATCTTCTTCGTATCCTCCTCAGCTTCCCAAGTAGCTTCCTCAACAAACTGATTCCTCCAAAGGACTTTGACTGATGCTACTTCCTTGGTTCTTAACTGGCGAACCAGGCGGTCTAGAATCTGAACAGGGATCTCCTCATAAGATAAGTTATCCTAGATACCAATATCTTCATTTGGTATTATAAGTGAAGGATCTCCCATACACTTTTTCAATATGGAGACGTGAAACACCGGATGAACCACTGCTAACTCTTGCGGTAGCTCTAACTCATAAGCTACATTGTCAACCCTCTTGGATATTCTGTAAGGAAAAATATACCGGGGACTAAGCTTCCCCTGCTTACCAAATCTCATAACACCCTTCATGAGTGAAACTTTCAAGTATACCCAATCATCTACTTCAAACTCTAACTCTCTTCTCCTAACATCAGTGTAGGATTTTTGACGACTCTGCGCCATATTCAACCTCTCTTGAAAGACTTTCACTTTCTCCATAGCTTGATGAACTAATTCTAGTCCTATCAACCCTGCTTCACCAACTTCAAACCATCCAATATGAGATCTGCATCTTCTCCCATAAAGAGCTTCATAAGAAGCCATTTGGATGCTAGAGTGGTAGCTATTGTTGTAAGCGAACTCAATGAGAAGTAGGTGATCATCTGTCACAACCCGAGAGTACCCCCTAGTCGTAACATGGCGTATTCGACCCCGAAGGGGTCTTATACGAGCCATATAGTCATTCATTGCATTCAATAATGAAAATAGTGCGGAATAAAAAAAAACTTATTTACATCCACACATTTAAACTTCATTAAAACAACTTTAAAAACACACAGCGGAAGTCTAAGTCTCACATGGCCATCTTAGACACAGTCACAAAACATAAGTAGGGACACGGCCCTTTACAATCAAAAGAAGTCTATTAAGTCTATTACATGAACAAAAGAACTTAAAAGTCTTATCCTCGAATCCATGAGGACATACCAAGTCTTGGAGGAAAGCAATCCAACACTTCAAACTAGCTAGGAGGGATCACTTGCCGGAACCTACACTTATAGTAAAAATATGAAGAATATGGGTTAGTACACAAAATGTACTAAGTATGATGACCATGCAAAACATGCTTTAAAAGGGACATTTTGGTTAGAAACCATGCATTATGCCACTTTTTGAAGTACCATGAATAGTTGCATAAAAGACATACAATACAAGCATAAACATCAAGTAAGTCATAATATTACCTTTAAACAATTTCAACATGAAAACCTTTACCTTAGACCTTCACCTCAAGAAACCCTTATGATATACCTCGTGCAATGTATGGATGGCGTCCCATACCACCATCCATACTAAGGCACCACATTAAGGTCACTTAAGGTAACTTATCATTCCTTTCTTTCACCTTTGCACCATATTCATATATAAGAGGTATATCATTAATTAAGACATGACAAGGGAAAATAACTCGTAATATAACCCAAGTATAGCATGCATCTCATATTAAGCATTTGAGAGCCAACATTCTTTAATAACCTCATTTAGGCCACAATTGTGTCACATACATTAGGATTTAGAGAAACTCACTATGACCCTCTCCAAGCCTACTCGTGCAATGTATAGGTAGCATCCCATACTACTACCTACACTTTGTAGAACCTATCAAGAAACCATAATGAAATCTCGCATGATGGGAAGTAAGCGTTTAACCGACATAGACCATGAGAGCTTGTCATGGAATCCGGTGTCATAAGTCCCCACACCGTAAAGAGGTGGTCTACTTGCCTAAGGAAGACCGGTATATAGCTTAATGGATCCACTAGCTACCTATGCGGGCACACAGTTTATGGGATAAGGTAGACGATCATTGAAACTCATGCCTAACCATTGGGGGAGTTTCCATCTAACCAAATCCACTCGGTGCTTAGCCTACATTCCCATAGAATAGTTCGTTACCTTTACATTATCACATATGAGAGGTGCCATTGGCCTACCAACTCCAATTACATTCATTAACACGTGAAAGGGTGCTTTAAGCCTACCGTTTCAAGGTTCATTTAGGAAAGCTCATTAACTCCTCTTGAAAGGGTGCCATGGGCCTACCGGTTCAAGTCTCATCATTAACCTTGATGGAAAGGTGCCATAGGCCTACCGACTCCAAGGTTCATTACTATCATTAATGGAAGGGTGCGATAAACCTACCGATTCCAAGGTTCATTATTATCATGAGTGGAAGGGTGCTACTAGCCTACCGATCCGAGGATTCAACAACCAATAATATAATCATTTAAACAAGAAAATGATGCACAAGCTCTACCAATTCGAGATATGCAATAAATTGGAGAATCCTTCATATTCTATCATCAACATTCATGAGTGTCAAATTGAGAAAAATCCTTTCAATAATAACACATTTACGTTCATAACATGATCACATTAGCTCCATTAAATGTCCATTCATAAAAATGTCATGTAACACTTATATTTCTCATACTATACCTTCAAGGCCATGGTCACAATACATTCTATAATTAAACACCTCCACCATAGGTGGATCAAACCAAGCAAGAACAATTTTTTTTATCCATAATATGAGATTAAGCCAACTTACCATCCTCCAAAGCCATAATCAACAACACTCAAGTCCCAACCATTTTTCTTACCACAAGAGAATTCTTCCATAACTTGTCCATAAGGCCACAATCCTCAATTATCCATATACCAACAATTCATCATAAATAGGTATAGAAAACCATATAAATCAACAATACAATCCAATCTAAACACAATTTCATCAACATTAAATCATAGGCATTAAACCCACTTCATTAGCAAATTCTAGGCTTTTAATGAAAACATGGGTTCTTGAAGAAGTTTCATATAAAAATCATCTTAAAATCATAAATAGAACTTCAATTCACCAATATAATGACTTTGAAAACATTTTACCCATGAACCCATACCTAGAATAGAAAATAGAAGTTTTGTTCTTTGAAGACTTTTGAAACCCTTTTGAATGGACTCCTTGAAGGAAAGATAATCAAGGATCAAGGGTCACCATACCTTTGCTATGATCTCCCACGAAATTTGATGAAGAAAGCCTTGAATCCAAAGCCGTAGCTCCCACTTCTTCTTCTTCTTAATGGAGGATTGTAGAGAGGGAAATGTTTTAGGGATGGGAATTGAACTAATGGTATCTAGGAAATAATATATGTCCTTTGGAAGAATGGTCCAACACTTAGAAAAAAAATGAGGCGGGTGAACAGTAACCACGCCTACTGGAAATTGCCTTTTCCTGCCGAACAGATTTTACGAAAATGGGCATAACTTCTTCGTCCGAACTCTGAATGAGATGAAACGAAGTGCGTTAGGTAGCTAACTCAAAGGGCTTTCCATGGATATATTATTGGCCACCAAAATAAATTGTGTGCTAGGAGATATGACCCTCCAAAGTAGACCCTCGAAAAAAGCTTCACTTGGAAATTTCGGATTTTGATACGGTTGCTCTAAAATTTGGGTTAGACCCATTTCCCACTCAATTTGACCCCCTAAACAAGAATATGAAGTCGGATTTTCGAAAAACGAAACGGATCTTTTTATATACAGCTAAACAAGTTTCCGGTAACTTCCGAAGAACATTTTTAAGAACTTTTTGGGTCAAATTCAAATATAATCATTTCATTAAGTTCTCGACTCCAAACTCACATGTGAGGCTCTAGTTTCACTCTATCATTTTCCGGGTCGTTACATCATCTCAATTCCCTTTGAAATAAATCACACATGCCCTCAACATATATTCTAAAGTCTGAATAGTGCACTCTGCTTCGCCATCTGTGTGGGGATGTAAAATAATACTTAAGTTCACCTTTGAACCCAAGTCTTTCTGAAAAGATTTCCACAACTGTGTAGTAAATTGCGCACCTCTATCTGAAATAATCGAAATTGGCACCCCATGAAGTCTAACTACCTCTTGAATATACAACTTAGCGTAATCCTCTATTGTATGGGTAGTCTTTATCGGCAAAAAGTGAGTTGATTTGGTCATTTGATCCACAATTACCCAAATAGAATCATGTTGCCTGCGAGACTTTGGTAAACCTGTGATGAAGTTCATATTGATCATCTTCCACTTCCATTCCAGAAGTTCTATATTCTGAGCCATACCACTGGGCCTTTGATGCTCTACCTTAACTTGTTGGCAATTCGAACACTTAGCAACAAACTCTGCAATGCCCTTCTTCATACTACTCCACCAATAAACTTCTCTCAAATCACGATACATTTTTGTGGAACCCGGATGGATAAAATATCTGAAGCTATGAGCTTCCTCCATTATCCTCTCTTGGAGTTCATCCACCTTTGGTACACACAATCTACCTTGATACCTCAATACTTCATCTCCCCCTTGTTCAAAAGCCAATACTTTTTGCTTATGAACATTTGCCTTCAATTCAAGAAAAATAGGGTCTTGGTCTTGTTTCTCTTTTACTTATGACACTAAGGATGATTCAGCCCCATTCATCACCACTACTCCTCCTTCTGTGGAATCCATTAGTCGAACTCCTAAGTGTGCAAGTTTGTGCACATCTTTTGCTAACTCTCTCTTATCTTCCTCAAAATGGGTGGTACTACCCATAAATAACTTGCTCAAGGCATCAGCAATAACATTAGCCTTACCTGGGTGGTAAATAATACTCATATCATAATCCTTGAGTAATTCTAACCACCTCATTTGTCTGAGATTAAGATCTTTCTGAGTAAACACATACCGAAGACACTTGTGATCGGTGAACACATCCACATGCACGCCATAAAGATAATGGCGCTATATTTTCAAAGCAAATACTACGGCATCGAACTCTAGATCATGGGTTGGGTAGTTTTTCTCATGAACTTTCAACTGTCTGGAGGCATAAGCTATAACCTTGTCATTCTGCATCAACACACAACCCAAACCAACTCTAGATGCATCACAATAAACAACAAAGCCTTGCGTGCCTTCTAGTAAGGTCAATACTGGGGCAATAGTCAACCTCATTTTCAATTCCTGAAAGCTTTTCTCACAAGCTTACGACCATTGAAATTTCACTGTTTTCTGAGTTAACTTGGTCAAAGGGGATGAAATAGATGAGAACCCTTCTTTAATAGCCATCCAAACCCAAGAAACTCCTAATATCAGTTGGAGATGTGGGTCTAGGCCAATTTTGAACTGCCTCTATTTTCTGGGCATCAACTTTAATTCCCTCTCCAGACACAATGTGGCCTAAGAATGCCACAGACTCAAGCCAAAACTCACATTTTGAGAACTTAGCATACAACTCCTTATCCTTTAGAGTTTGGAGAACTATTCTGAGATGCCTAGCATGATCTTCCTCATTCCCTGAATACATTAGTATGTCATCAATGAATACGATAACAAACATATCTAAATAAGGCTTGAATACTCTATTAATGACGTCCATGAATGCTACAAGCACATTGGTCAAACCAAAGGACATAACTAGGAACTCATAATGAGCATAACGGGTCCTGAATATTGTCTTTGGAATGTCACATTCCCTTACCCTGATGGTAGCCTGATCTGAGGTTTATCTTAGAGAAACAGGTAGCACCCTGAAGTTGATCGAAAAGATCATCAATTCTCAGAAGAGGATACTTATTCTTTATGGTAACCTTGTTCAACTGGCGGTAATCTATACACATCCTAAGGGAACCATCTTTCTTTCTTACAAATAAGACCGGAGCGCCCCAATGTGAGACACTTGGTCGAATGAAACCCTTATTTAGGAGGTCTTTCAACTGCTTCTTCAACTCTTTTAACTCTATTGGTGCCATTTTATATGGAGGAATAGATATAGGATGAGTATCTGGTAGAATATCTATATCGAAGTCTGTCTCTCTCTCAGGAGGTACTCCGGGAAGATCATTAAGAAAGACTTCTAGAAACTCTTTTACTACTGAAACTGACTGAATATGAGGTATCTTAACATTAGAGTCATTAACTCGGACTAAGTGATAGATAAACCCCTTGGAGACTAACTTTGTCGCCTTAAGGTATGAAATGAAATGACCCTTAGGCACTGCTGAACTGCTAATCCATGCTATAACTGGCTCATTAGAAATTTAGAACCTAACAACTCGAGTTCTACAATCAATGGAGGCATAACAGGCACGAAACCAGTACATACCAAGAATGACATCAAAATCTACCATGTCTAACACAACTAAATCAGCCATGGTGTTCTTGTGATTGATGGAGATGACACAATCACGATATACTCGCTCAGCTAGAATAGACTCCCCAACAGGTGTAGAAACACAAAAGGGTTCACAAAGTTTCTCAGGAAGAACATTAAAATTATTTGCAACATAAGGAGTCACAAAAGATAAACTTGCTCTTGGGTCTAGCAAAGCATAAACATCAAGAGTAAAGACTTTGATCATACCAGTGACAACATCTGGAGAATTCTCTTGATCTTGACGACTGGTGATCGCATAAAGGCAATTTACTCTTCCGCCAGTACCGAAAGTAGCTCCTTTAGGTGCAGCCCTGTTTGGTGGAGCAACTGATGAAGATTGGGCTCTATTTCCCTAATTCCCATTACCTTGGCGGTTCTTAGGGCACTCTTTAATGAAGTGACCTTCTTTTCCACACTTGAAACAACATGTGTAGCCATCGCGACACTTACCTGGGTGGGTCCTACCACACTTAGCACACGCAGGACCCCAGTTACCTCCTTGTGCCACACTACCCTGAGATTGTGCAGGTCTAGCTCTGAAGTTTTGTGAATTTGACCATTATACTCACCTTTCTTTCTGGGTGCAGGTGCACTAGCAGATGATGGAGCAGATCCTTTTTGTTTTTGTTGGAAAGAAGATCGGTTCACATTATTCCTCTGCTACCCTGACTCATTCCCTGTCTTTGCTTTCTTGTTTCTAAACTCCTCCCTATCCCTTAACTTCTCTTCCTCCACCTGTTGAACATAGACCATCAACCTTGCTATATATGTGTCCCTAATTAGGATGGATGCCTTGCCCTCTTTACTTGACATATGGGACAACCCAGTAACAAAAAACTCATCCTGCCTCTCATATCCGCAACCATCTCCGGAGCATATCGGGACAGTCGAGTGAACTTTAAGTTGTACTCATGAACACTTAGTGCATCCTACTTAAGGGTGAGAAACTCTCGTACCTTGGCCTCTTTAAGTTCTCGGGGAAAGAAGCTCCCCAAGAAGGCCTCCTCAAAACAAGCCCAACTCACAGGTGGTTTTCCCTCAGCTCTACCCTTCTTCCACTAGTCAAACCAAGTCCTAGCAACATTCTTTAGCTGATATGCAACTAGTTCTATTCGCTCAGGATCGACAATATGCATAATTTCAAATACCTTTTGCAGCTCCTCAATAAAGTTCTCTTGATCCACAGTAGTGCTTAAACCAGTGAAACTTGGAGGATTCATCCTCAAGAACTCTCGGATCCTCGACGTATCAGCCACTTCTTGTCTAGCTCCTCTTTGTTGCGCAACCTGGTTAGTCACAGCTAAGCTCAATATTCGAATCGCTTTCTTGAACTCAACATTCGTGATTTCTCCTTGGTGTTGCACTTCAGGTGCTTTAGGTACCCCTTGCTCCTCAACGTTCCTCCTAGCAGGAAGACCTCAGACAGCTCTTCGTGAAGGTATTATTAATTGAAAAACACGCGCAAGCACGAATTAGAAAGAGACTTTATAGAGATGAACTTTATCGCAAGAAATGAGAAAATTTCCTAAGTGTTGCAGCCTCCTAATTATAGATGTGGCGTGCTTCACACCGATAACTAGGACTCTACAGACACGGCTTCATAGACTCCCTAGGACTCTTGAACTCTGGGCACTGATACCAAGTTTGTCATTCCCCGAGCCAACACCCTGAGCTGGACTGGCACTCGAGAACCATTTCTGGCCCCAAGCGAACCCTTGGCCTGGCTTACTTACTCAGCGGAAGACTTAAACATAAGAGACAGTCTCAAAATATAACTCATGCAATAACTTAAAGAGATATAAAGCTTCATCAAAATGGCAACTCAAGTCTTAACGTATACACCTGAAAATGGAAAGACTAAAGAACTATAACTTCTTATCTATGAAGCCTCGAAAATAAAGAGGGATGTCGGGACAAGACCCCTGATCATCCTAACAACTGAAATACTAGAAAGCAAAGTAAAAGGAGTCCTCCAGAAAGCGATGAGGCTCACCAACTGACTCTGAGTGCTCAACGAGGCGCTGGATACTGATTCTGGTTACCTGTGTCTGCATCATAAAATGATGCAGGCCAAATGGCATCAGTACATTGAATGTATGAGTATGCGAGGGGAAAACTAAACATAACATAAGCTTGAAAGGAATCTAAAAGGAACACTTACCTTGGCTATACTCAACCCAAAAGCAAAGTAAAAACAACAATAAAGGTGCAGTTTATACAAAACATTTGAAAAAGTAGGTGACAACTCAATGTATCAAAGAAAATACAATAGCAACTCAATTACATATAAAGTAATTTAATACTGTGGAAGTTTCTCTAACCGACAACCACCACTATGAGCCTAAGTGATGATACATCGTCTTGCCCACGCTGCCAGAACTATCCTATACTTTGCCGTCATGTAGAACGACATAACTAAGTGGATCTACTAGTCTATGCTAAAAAGCACTAAGGAGTCATCTAAAAAGTATGATCCTTTCTACCCATGATGTCTACATGGTTTATGGAGACTTGAGTTATTATGAACTCGCGTCCCTATATCGGTGCTCAATACTACTCCCAAAATATTCACCTAATATGTGTAAAAACATAACTCTTTAGGTGGTTTGAGATTATTACTCAAAATCATTCTCTTTAAAGAGATGTTACTAAAACTGCTCAAAACTCTTTGGGAAATATCATTTTCCTCCTCTTTTAAATGTTAAAACATTTACCCTTGCGAATACTTAGTTCCCATATATCATTTTAAGAAATGAAATTTACTCTTACTCTTTACTCAACTCAAAGCTTAAGTCTTAAAACAAAGTTAAAACGTTTGTAAAGGACTTCTTAAAATATAGTTCATGCCGAATTGTGGACGTGAACGACTCAATGCTAGGTTTTCAATAATCATAGATAGAACTCAATACTTGGAAAGTCAAGAACATCAATGATACTATTCCTCTCAAAGGTACTCAACTGATAGAGTTCATGCGGAAGTTATGGGCATAAACAACTCGACTCAAGGGTCAAAATATCAATAAGGAACTCATTTATACGACTCTTCTCACTCTTATACTTACTTACTCAAAACTTAACTAAAATCGATGATGGATCTCACAGGATTCACAATTGAACTCAAAGGCTTCCTTGAACTCTACTCTTAACTCTCTCTTGAATGTGAATTATGAATTCAAGAGTTATGGTTCTTGATATGAAGGATATCGTGATGACAAAATAGACTCAGGAATACATTCTCCTCACTCTCATACTCACTTCCTCGAGTCTTGACACAAGTTATTAGAAATTGTAGAAGACTCCTCAAAGGGCTCAAATGAACTTTCTCAATGTTTGAGAGAACTCTCAAGACTTGACTCTCAACTCTACCTTGAATGTGATTTATGAATTCAAGGTTACGATCTATGATAGGAAAGATCTCGTGATGTTTAGGAATGTTTTTAGATAGTAAAACATAAAAAATTATCAAGAAATCATTGTCTAGAAGAAAATCCGCGACGCGGAGATGCATTTAATTATTTGACCGCAAAATAAATATTGAGGAAGAATGGTCCGTGAGCACTCCGTGACGCGAAGAAAATTTTGTCAACCCTGAGGAACAGGTCTGCGACGCGGACCTAGTACACAGATTTGCCCGACTTGTTCCTTCTTCTTTTTCTAACCCCAATTTGCCTAAATTCGAATCTTTTTCTCAATTCCTCTTTAGATTCAGATACCCAACACATGTACACAAGCTTCTAAATCAAAAAAACTCTAACAATCGACCTTAAACTCTCAAGAACTCGTCAATCTCATCCCAAATTCAAGAACGAAAGCAATTCAAGAACACAACTCAAGAACATCAAAGTCTTAGTCTTTTAGGACGAATTTAACGCTGAAGTTAACATATTTGGCATGTCGGTGAAAAAACCCAACACTATGGAAGCTTACATACCTCTTAGGAATTAAACCCATGGCGAAAATCTGCAACAAAACACAAGACTCTCGACGAACGCTTTGATCCTCTCCTCCTTTTTCCTATTTTCTCTTCTTGAACTCTAAACTAAAATCCTAAGCATATATTAGGATTATAAAACTGAACCTAATAGGATTAGACTCTTAAAACCTTACTAAAAATGAATTAAATCTATTTGGGTAAGGAAAAGACCAAAATACCCCTTCCTATTTTCGGGTAACTTTCCTTACTTGGACAACCTAACTTCGAAAAGGCATATCTCACTTATCCAAACTCGAAACTTAGCAATCTCGGTGGAGTTGGAAAGATAATTCAAAGACCTTTCATTGGATACCTTGTATCCCACCTAACTCATCATGTACTGAGAATTATGGTCGTTTGAAGTTGACCCAAAACTTAAAGAAACTTAGGAATGACTTGAATGAACTCCATTTAGTTCTTCTTGGAACTCAAGGTGTTACATCTAGTGACCTTAACACTTAGGAAATTTTTAATTCCTCAGTAAAATCCTACTCACAACAAAGGATTGTTCGAGTCTTAGTTTGAAAAAATTCTGGGGTCTTACAACATCTCCTCCTTGGGATCATTCGTCCTCGAATGACGGCTGGACTGGGTATGGAATGGGGTTACTCTTACTAAGGTCTGAGTCTAATGGTATGATCTTATTATATTCAAGCTTAACCCAAATCCTTAGGTTCGGGTTCTAAACCTCGATAAGGAATCTCATCCTAAAGCTATTACTCTTTACCACCACATTGGGCTCATATCAAGAACCACCTAATGTTTAACAACACCACATTCAAGCTTAGTACTCTAATAACTCCATGGACTCCTACTAAATAACTCCTTCAGAACCAACTAAGGGCTCTCATTTAACTATTTCTCATAGTAAAACCTTATCCTTCTCTTCCTCTTTATTTATAACCTTAGATGGAATCATCACACCATCACTATCACGATAAGAACATCAACCTTGTTTCTAACATCACTCCACTACTAAAAGGACCTCTAAAAAGATATCCCCCAAACTCTTTGGAACTCATTACTATTTTACTCTCAAACACTTGACTTGATTTCTCATCTTGTCATCTCACCCTTAGGTCTAAAGCTGGCACTCGAAAGCTATTGACCTATTCCATCATCTCTAACCTGATCTACATCCTATTTTACTCTAACATTCGGGAGAAGCTTATCTCATGACTACCTACTCTCCATAAGTAGGTACTAAGACCTCTTCCTAAGCCGTTTCTCTTAAGATCTTCTGATTACATACCCTCTCGGTATACTCCTTAATGTTGTTCTTACTCTTGTGACTTAGCCACACTTCACTGCCCTTATCTAAAGGTTAGGGTCTCTCTCTTGTACTACTCATATTTATTGCAGCTAACATCTCAATTTCTTACCTACTCTATGTTAAGTCTTCTAAATCAAATCTCAAGACTAACATCATCACCCTCATATTGCCATTCTTTTGATCATGACACTCATATCAAATTCAAGCCTAATGTTTATTACTAAACCCGAATATCAATATGATTGCTCTCTTACTATACTATACCTCATTACTTGATCAGTTCTATAACCTTCTAAACATCATAACCCTCTCAAAGAAATAATAAGCCTAGCTTAGATCTATCACTTATAATTACTCTGCTCTCTTATTCAACACATGAATTTAGTCTCCTCTAATACGATGGAACATCGACATCAACTCTATTTTGGTTAACAAATATATACTCTATCTCATCTTGACTAGCAACTCTGACTCTACCCATAAGGGAAAACTGCTCATCAATAACTTACTGGGTGCATGACTAGAGTAATATATCTCTTCAAAACACTTATCTCCCTTTCTTAAATCACTAAACCTCTGCATACTTTCCTCTAACTCTGGATCTTTCACTACTACTGCTCATGATCTCGTAACTCATGCTACCTTTTGGGGTGAAAATACTTTCCAAGCTCTAAACATACTTCCTCATAAGGATCTCAGCTGAAACAAGGCTTAAGGAAAAGAGTATAACTAGCTTTTAGCTCAACGAACGATTCATATAATATGAGTGCATTCCTTCTGAAACTCAACACTTAACTCACTCATGGGATTCTCTCAAGCCCCTCTGGAGTCTCATGACATCCTCAAGAATCTTGCTAAGAACAACTCATCGATAAAGAACTGACTTTCCTTTTCAACCACCTCTACTATGATGGGTAGTCGAATTAATCTAAGAAATGCACGAGTATGAATAAATATCTATGACTTAGCTCTATTGCACGATTAAGAGTAAGAAAGAAGGGAAACTTTTCTTAAATGTCTGTAGTCCCTTGTTTATAGAAGTGGGCCCTCACAACCATAAACAAGACCCTACTTACACGGCTTCATAGACACCGTAGGACTCTTGAACTCTGTGCTCTGATACCAAGTTTGTCACAACCCGAGCCTACACCCTAGATGTGGACGGCTCTCAAGAACCATTGCTGGTCCCTAAGTGAACCCTCATCCTGGCTGACTACAAGCGGAAGACTAACTTAAGCAAGCAAAAGCTGAAAAACTGAATATAATTCATGAAACTTACAAATCTTTAGCTCAAATGAATAACTCTGAATAAAAATAGAATATTCAACAAGACAACAATAGGCAACTCAAGTCTTTAATACATTTAATAAGATAAATGAAATAGACTTCTCAAACTCTGCTATCTATCTATGAAGCCTCTAAATGAAAAAGATGGAAGTCGGGACAAGACCCACGACATCCTACCAACTTATATAACTGAAAGGTAAATGAAATCCTCTAGAAGCAAGAAGGCTCACCATAGCTAACTCGAACTCCATGTGGTATCAACGAAGCTCCTGTTGATGATCCCAAATACCTAAATCGGCATCATGCAAGAATGTAGGCAAAATGGCTCAGTACATGGAATGTACGAGCATGTAAGGAGAATTCTAAAGCATAACATAAGCTTGAAACTTGATAAAATGGGAAACATACTTACCTCTTCTCAAACTTACTCAATTCAAGGAATACTCAAAACTACTCAAACTTACACCACTCAGAAAGTACTCAAGGATAAGATACTCAACTCAGTAATAAGGTTCTCAACTCAATGAAATGGGGCTCAACTCAACAATAAGGTACTTGACTCAATGAAGCACAGTTCAACTCAAGATACTCAACTCGAAGGTACTTAAGTCAAGATACCCAACACAAGATACTCAACTCGAAAGACTCAACTAATGATACTCAAGGATAAAACAATAGTAAAGGATGCAATATATATGGAAAGTTGTAAAACTGTAGATAGCAACTCAATGTATTGAAAAATACAATAATACTCAATGTTTATATAAAAATACACAATAACTCTATGGGAGTTTATCTAACCGACAACCACCACTATGAGCCTAAGTGATGATATTACATCTTGCCCACGTTGCCAGAACTGTCCTATACTTTGCCGTCATATAGAATGACTTAACTAAGTGGATCCAGTAGTCAATGCTAAAAAGTACTAAGGAGTCATCTAAAAAGTATGATCCTTTCTACCCATGATGGCTACATGGTTTATGGAGACTTGAGTTATTATGAACTCGCGTCCCCATATCGGTGCTCAATACTACTCCCAAAATATTCAGCTCATATGTTTAAAAGCATAACTTTTTCCGTGGTTTGAGATTATTACTCAAAATCTTTCTGTAAAAAGAGATGTTACTCAAACTTCTCAAAACTCTTTTGGAAATCTCATTTTCCTCCTCTTTTAAATGTTAAAATATTTACTCTTGGGAATATTTAATTCCCATATATCATTTTAAGAAATGAACTTTACTCTTATTCTTTACTCAACTCAAAGCTTACGTCTTAAAACAAAGTTAAGACGTTTGTAAAAGAATCCTTAAAATATGGTTCATGCCGGATTATGAACATGAACGACTCAATGCAAGATTTTCAATAACCATAGATAGAACTCAATACTTGGAAACTCAATAACTTCAATGATACTACTCCTCTCAAAGGTACTCAACTGATGGAGTTCATGCGGAAGTTATAGGCATGAACGACTCGACTCAATGGTCAAAATATCAATAAGGAACTCATTACACGACTCTTCTCATTCTCATACTTATTTACTCAAAACTTAACTCAAATCGATGATGGATCTCAAAGGATTCACAATTGAACTCAAAGGCTTCCTTGAACTCTACTCTTAACTCTCTCTTGAATGTGAATTATGAATTCAAGAGTTATGGTTCATGATATGAAGGATATCGTGATGACAAAATAGACTCATGAATACATTCTCCTCACTCTCATACTCACTTGCTCGAGTTTTGAAACAACTTATTAGAAATTGTAGAAGACTCCAGAAAGGGCTCAAAGGAATTTTCTCAAATATCTTTGAGAGAACTCTCATGAATTGACTCTCAACTCTACCTTGAACGTGATTTATGAATTCAAGGTTGCGATCTGTGATAGGAAATATCTCGTGATGTTTAGGAGTGTTTTTTAGATAGTTAAACATGAAAAACGATCAAGAAATCATTGTCTAAAAGCAAGGCAGTGACACGGAGATGCATTTAATTATTTGGCTGCGAAGTAAATGTTGAGGCAGAACGGTCCGTGACCATTCCGCGACACGAAGAAAATTTTCTCAACCCTTAGGAACAAGTCCGCATCGCGGACGCGAACCTGGTACCCAGATTTGCCCGACTTGTTCCTTCTTCATTTTCTAACCCCAATTCGCCTAAATTCGTTTCTTTTTCTCAATTCCTCTTTAGATTAAGATACCCAACACATGTACACAAGCTTCTAACTCAAAACAACTCTAACAATCGACCTTAAACTCTCAAGAACCCCTCAATCTCATCCCAAATTCAAGAACGAAAACAATTCAAGAATACAACTCAGGAACATCAAAGTCTCAATCTTTTAGGACGAATTTAGCGCTGAAATTAACATATTTGTCATGTGAGTGAACAAACCTAATACTATGGAAGCTTACATACCTCTTAGGGATTAAACCCATGGCAAAAATCCGCAACAAAATGCAAGATTCTCGACGAACGCTTTGATCCTCTCCTCTTTTCTCCTCTATTCTATTCTTTTCTCTTCTTGAACTCTCAACTAAAGTCCTAAGCTTATATTCGATTATAAAACTGAACCTAATAGGGACCCTTAAAACCTTACTAAAAATGAATTAAATCTGTTTGGATAAGGAAAAGACCAAAATACCCCTTCCTATTTTTGGGCAACTTTCCTTATTTGGACAGCCTAACTTCAAAAGGGAGTATATTACTCATCCAAACTTGAAACTTAGCAAATGCGGTGGCGTTTGAAAGATAATTCAAAGATCTTTCATTAGACACCTTGTATCCCACCTAACTCATCCTGTAATGAGAGTTATGGCCGTTTGAAGTTGACCCAAAACTTAAAGGAACTTAGGAATGACTTGAATGAACTCTCTTTAGTTCTTCTTAGAACTCAAGGAGCTACATCTAGTGACCTTAACACTTAGGAAATTTTTAATTCTTCGGTAAAATTCTGCTCACAACAAAGGATGGTTCGAGTCTCAGTTCGAAAAAAATTCTGGGGTGTTACAATTATGTAATAAAATATTTCACTATTAATATTTAATGGATAGAAATTAACCTATCAACCTCCTTTGTACATGAAGTATTGATAATATCTATATATATATAAGGATTCAAATCTAGATGATCTTATGGAAAAAAGGTGGAAACTTTATGGATAGATTGTGTAAAATAATTTTACACGATCACATTGCTTATAATGTGATAATAAGTAATTTTGTGTAATGAACATTAACTGCTAAATCTAAAAAAAAATCATCATTACTGAAATTAACCTATCAACCTCCTTTGTGCAGAAGTATTGATAACACCTATTTATAAAAGAATTCAAATCGAGATTATCTTATGGAAAAAAAAAGGTGCAAACACCATGTATAGATGGTGTAAAATTATTTTACATGATCACGTTGCTTATGATGTGATAATAAGTAATTCTCTATAATAAACATTAATCGCTAACCTGACAAATTACATAATAACCTGTTATGATAATTCAATTTAAGAAAATTTAATATGTGACAATGATGTTCTTTGCACAAGATTTCCTTTTAATTTTAGGTTCATAAACCTGAAGACTCACCAAAAATAAAAGTGAACAAACAAGTAAGAGAACATTAGCAATCAAAATTATGAGCTAAATGTCAATATTGTCATGCAAAAGGAATAACCTGTTATGATAATTCAATTTAAGAAAATTTAATATGTGACAATGATGTTCTTTGCACAAGATTTCCTTTTAATTTTAGGTTCATAAACCTGAAGACTCACCAAAAATAAAAGTGAGCAAACAAGTAAGAGAACTTTAGCAATCAAAATTATGAGCTAAATGTCAATATTGTCATGCAAAAGGAAATTAACAGTATGTATACATACTCTCTCTATAAATTAAATGAATAAACAAAAGGTTTAATACATCAACGATAAATCCTTAAAAAGTGTTTCTATTAGATATTTCTATTTAAGAGTTTGAAATTTGTTTTAAGTGTTGTCAAGCGCCCATTATGAAGTCACATAAAATATGTCATCTAATTTAATTATACACATCAATATTAATTGAAATGCGTATAAGGTTTTAAGGTTTCTTAAGAAAATTATATATTGCGTATATTTAAAGGAGAGAGTGCAACTTCAAAATACATGAAGAAACCTTTTTAAATTTTGTTCGAAAGTGTTTATAAGAACAATTTATCATGTGCTCATGTACTCAATCGTAATATGTTATTGTTTGAACTACAATATACCCTGGGTGTGGAAACTTAGGAACTCTGATGTGACCACCATGCCTATGTTTGGGGAAATACCTATTGTAATTCCTTATAATATATTTGTCTAAATTTTCTCCCTCTCTGATTCTTTCTCTATATATATCTTTTACGTTTGGTTGATAATTATTAAAGCTATTTTCATGCAATTACTTTACCATTAATTGTGTAGTATAAAATTCACTCAACGTGATAAATAAACCAAATATATCTAATGAAACTAATTCAAAGTTACTTAGAAGAAATAATTGATAAACTTTCTTTGTTTTGGTAATGACAAATATTTTCTCAAGTGATACAACTTTCGATTAAAATATCTTATCGATTCACTATTTTCTAATACAAACTTTAAGTAAAAATTAGAGATCAATGTGCAACACGTGTGCGTGTGTGTGTGTTTGAATGTGTGTGTGTGTCTGTGTTTGTTGTATATAGAACCATAAAAATGGCACAACATGTATTATTTGAACACATAATTGTAAATACAACGAGCACAGAACTAAAAAATTTAAAGATCAAACTCATAAAATTTGAATTTAAAGTAAATAATTGTATATTCTCTCTAACACTTTAAGCTTTTAGATGAGACGATCACACACAGAAGTCTGCATTTGAGTTTTATTGCTATTCATATAACAAATCACGTTCTTGACACATAAGAAAGAATTAGTACTCCATACGTGTGGGACATATTAAAAATGTAATTAAGTGAATAAAAGTGTACACTCTCCATGTATGATATATGGACTTGTGAATTATAATTGAGAATTTATGAGTTAAACTGTGTGAAATGTCAAGATCTTGAAATACATTGTTAAAGAATGACAAAAGTCTCACATTGGTGGTTAATGAGATGGGTGGACTCCTTATAAGACTTGGGCAATCCTCCTCCCTTTGAGCTAGCTTTTGGGGTATGAGTTAGAGCCAAGACCAAATTTAACATGGTATCAGAGCAGGACCCGTCTCACCCAATGTTGTGGTCCCCAAAAATCAAATTGCCGACGCACCAGATGCTAAGCATTGGGCGTGAGGTGGGGGTGTTAAAGAATGACAAAAGTCTCATATTGGTGGTTAATGATATGGGTGGACCCCTTATAAGGCTTGGGCAATCCTGCTCCCTTTGAGCTAGCTTTTGGGGTGTGAGTTAGGCCCAGGACCTAATTTAACATACATCATATCAAGTTCTTTTAATTTTTCAAGATATCAAAGTCAAGCTTTATTGTTTATGATTATTTTTTTCCTATTGATGAAAAATTAAATTTAGTTTATTAAAGGCATATTTGTTGGCAAAATTTGGTATTTTATTCATTTCTTTGGAGAAAACAAAAAAAAATAAAGTTACACCTCCACGGGCAAAGCCCAAACCTAACTAGCCCATTACTAAAAAAGAAAACAAATAATAAAAAAAGGAAATGAATAAACCCAGGCCCAACCCAAACCCGATAGTGAAGTATATCTATCCAAGGGTAGGGTTTCATAATTAGATCCCCTTCACAAATCTTTGTCCCTTCGCCGCTTTCTCCTCTCTTCCTTTGATGTCATTTCTTCACCTGAGAATGTTGCCTCCTTGGACTAATCTATCTCTTTGCCTTTTCTTGCTATGGATTATCAATGTGATGCTGATGTTCTTCCTGATTAAAGAATCAGCTACAAGAGTAAGTATCGTGGTTTCTGAGTTTGTCCTCCTTGCTTGCTACTGACTTCATAGTTTTTTTTACAGTTGCGTTCTTAGGTTCCATGGGTTTTGCTTGATATTTTTTTTCACTGTCAGATCCTGTCTAAAGGAGGAAAGCATCTTCACTTGGTAAGTCTTCTCACTTATTTTTCTCCTTATCCTTTTCCTCTCGTGTCCTCTCACTATCTTTCTACAGGTGTTCATGTGACAAAGTGCATGGGAAGCTCTACTCTGCCGCCCTTTACTAGTGTTGATGGTTTCCTCCAGGTTTAATCGTTCAATTCTTGACTCCAGATCCCCCATTTTGCCGAGTATTTTTTGTTGGTTTAAATAGCATAGGCTACATAACATTTCCCCTATTTGTTGCCTCTAAGGCCTTTGTAAATATTCTTTTTCCAGAAAACTTTATGTTGTAGCCTATCCCTGCCCCATATCCTCTTAAAGGTGGTACTCTTAAGTACGGGCAAAGTAGTTTGTCGTTGTTGATGATTCTCCTCCCATTAGTCTCCATGCTATTAAAACTTGTGAATGTGCAATTTCTTCTGTCAATAGCTATGGTTGCCATATGATCTGCTAATTTATCTCCTTCTCTTAGAATGTGTTGAAAAATAAATTGTTTCTCCTGTAAATATGCTCGTATTTCCGTCACCATTGCTCCAATGATCAATGGACATGCCCACTTCCCTTCTAATACCTTGTACATTAGCATTGAGTTTGTCTGAATGATAATTTTTCTATGTTGTGACTATTTGGAATGTTTCCATGCCTCTAGTATGGCTTTTGTTTCTGCGACTGTATTAGTAGTATTCTCTATTCTTGCTCCTTCCGCGTATTTAATATCTCACTTATCATTCCTTAAGAAAAAGCATAAGAACGGATATCTGAATTTCTCCGAGATGCTCCATCTGTATTATATTTCACCCACCCATTCGGTGGGAATTCCCATAAGACTCTCTTCCCCTTCATTTTAGGTATGAAACTTGTCCATTCTATCAGCATATCAGACAAATTAACAGGACAAGACCTATGAGGCTGCCTTAGTCTTGCCAGCATATACATGTTCCTAGTGACATTGAGAATGATTCGTGTTACTGATGTGTTCTTTCCTTCATGCTTTATCCTATTTCTTTTTCTCAATAATTCTCATATTAAAAAGATGGGTAGAGCTCTGTAGAAATGTCTTATATTCTTTCAAACATTTGTCCCCCACCATGGCATTATAACTTCTCTTAATTGAAGTCCATCCTTGTTTAGAGCTGCAAAAGAGCAAAAGCAGGACCAAGTCCTGTTAGCTGAATAAGATTTTAGAAACACATGAGCTAGTGTCTATTGTTGAGGTCTTTAACAACACCAACATTTGGATGGGTCCTCTAAACCCCATCTTCTCACTCAATCATCAACATGGATTTCAAAAGGTACACCCTTTGTACACATCCATTTGTAAATTATGTTTTCCTCTTCCTTGTGTCTGATATAGTGCCAAGCAGATTTAGTTGAGAAGCTTCCCCTTGTGATCTCTAGCATCCAACAAGGTTTATCAGTCATTGCTTCATTCTTTGGGGATGAATATTTTGTAGATTATGAATCATCAGCTCTTGTGGGAGTATCTCTTCTAGTACCTCTATATCCCTTTCTCCTAGTTTGGTTAGTTCAATAACTATTTTGTATGTTTCATACTGAGATTATTTAATCTAATCACATTTTACTATGAGGTTTAATATATTTTTCTATAATAATTGTAGGTGACATGATCCGAGTACATTTGTATCCTCACAATGTTATTAACAGCACACTTAAGACCTAAAGTGAGGCACAAAATATGTTGAATGTTTCGGCACGTTCTAATTCCTCTCCAACTGTTAAGTAGCTCCCGAGAGGTATGAAAAATGCATTTTCAAATAAATTATTATCTAAGCTAACTACGCAAAGTTGTGAGACTTTTGGAAGAAAAAACAAAGTTGAATGACTATAATGACCATTAACTATAAGTTTTGTCAAAGTTTAAATTCATGTAATCTTGTTAATAAGAGGTTGAATAAATTCAACTCTTTGACCATTTCTTTGTTTTCCTTCTTATTTTCTCTATTGATTTTTGTGTAATTTTGTAGGAGAATTCAAGAATATTTGTAAAAGATTGAGCCAACAATGAAGCGCTTGAGAACTGCTTATGAAGAAAAAAAAGAGGTTAGCTCCTTCTTTTGTTTCTACTAAGTAATCTGTGATTTTTTTCTTGTGTGTGTATAAATATTTAACCAATAAGATAATATCCACGTATCATTTTCTTGGTGGGATAAGGAACAAAAATTCAAGATTAATGTTATTCCACATTTTATTAGGGTGTTAGTTAATCCTAGGATAAATTTTATACTAAATTGGTGGTATTGGATATCACATATAGAAGGTGAGATCCAAGAGTAGAACTTTATGGCTCAAAGTATAGGATTCAAGTGTAACTCCTTTTGTTAACTAGGGTTCGGAATCAATTATTTGTACTTAATTTAGTGAAATTTATAATATAGAAGTACAAATTCAAACTAATTATTAGCTTATGATGAATCTATAATCGATTCTTTACATGACAAATTTAAGGTTTGAAATTTATAAGTTTGAGTTTGGGATTTTCTACTATAGTCGATTGTAATTTACTTGTATGTAGGATTTTAGTGAAAGTTACTAGGGTATGATACGAATCCTATGAACATACACATTTGTCCCTCTCTCAAAAGAGAGGATGGCCAAGAAAAGTACATTTCTAGAAATGATTTCTTTTTTAAGTATCTTTGAGTGTCTCCTAAAACATTAAAGTTGAATCAGAGTAAATGAAGCATGTATAATAATCCAACATGAGATTTAGGCTTAAGAACTTCTCCATTTTTGCCTCTTAATGGAAATAATTCTAACTAAAGTATCACCAAAAGAAGATCGCAAAACGTGGTCATTGATGTTTAATCTTTAAAATGGTCCAATGATAAGAAAACCACCATAAATTAATTAGAATCTCAAAGCAATTCCAAATGACTAAGCCATACGAAGATTGGTCCACACACATGCCTTCACGCGTGGTTTGAGTTTGACAGTCTCTAGTGGCTTCACCGGTGCTTGAGATCCACTCACATCTCCTCCAACCACCAAGTTTTGGTTAATGGAGGATCAGAGGGATATATTCTCCCTAGGTATATGATGACAACTAATTTTGAAGTCAAACGAATCAGAAATACGATATTTACTAATTCTGCCAACCACGATGAACTATTACTTCAAATCTTATAGTGCAGGTTAGGCTCTGTTACCATGATCAACGAAATGGAGAGAATAATTTGTATATTATTCAAAGGATAAATATGTATAAATACAATAACATTAGAAGCTAACTAAGACAAAAAAATAAAGAGGAAATCCTAAAGGTATGATGTTATCTATCTATATCTTTGTACAAAATCAAGAAATAGATCTATATACATTCTGTAACAGTAATTATCATCCTCCTATTCTCAATGGTGTTTTTCTATTGGTTTATGTTTTTACATTCAAGAATCTTAGTTTTGGTTATCTTTATCTGCCCTTGATTGACCGACACTATCATTCAATTTTGGAGATGCTCTATTTGCACATCTGAACTTTGTCGTCTAATTCAAAACCCTCATATGAAAGCATGGATCAAAAGAGTTCCTAGATTATAAGAGGATGAAATATATCTCATGTCCATACTTATAAATATGTGTTTAATTTGGTTTGATCAAGTTATGATTTTCTCCTTTTAGATGAACTTTATG
This sequence comes from Solanum okadae, assembly GCA_036553675.1. NCBI lineage: Eukaryota > Viridiplantae > Streptophyta > Magnoliopsida > Solanales > Solanaceae > Solanum > Solanum okadae. The sequence continues at coordinate 43,819,802 of CM071689.1, read as the reverse complement.
TAAATTAATGTCAATCATGGGATAACATCCCAATGAGTGCTATATTGCATGAAACTTTGCGCTAAGAGTTACAGAGAATCCATACATATTAGTACTGAAAATGTGGAGAGATTCAACTTGAAAATGTCGCTAGAGTAAAAACTAGACTGGGAACACGAAATGTTAGAAATTTGAAGAGAAAATCTGTGAAATAGGAGTGGAAAACAACGTAAGTACCACTTGTTGGATTGGTGAGAAATGCATACCTAACGTGTATTTGGGAACTTAATTTGAATCATAAACACCAAACAAGGTTCAAGAAGATAATGTATCTATTATGTAAATTCGTTGACTTATCAAGTTAAGGTTGTGTTAAAGAGTCTTCTTCATTAAATCATATATACTTAATTGGTTATTCTTTAATATTTATGTTTGTTGACATATTTAACTGGTGGATTTAGCTAAATATAAAAATTGGATTTGATTAGTTGACAGGTTAGATTGTTTGAGGTTGAAGATTCCCATTTTAGTTTATAGTTGAGATTTTTTTGAAGTTTTTTCTTATTTCACTACCTTCTATCCAAAAGATGCACTAAAAATCTCCACTCTATGATTTGTGGTTTGGAGTGTTTCTGTTGGATGGTGTATATAATTGCTAAGGTCGGTTAACTTTTGTAAAAAGATTGCACCATTATGACCATATATTGTTTTTATTGTTTTGGTATCCGCTTGCAGATAAGTATATACATTAGAATTACTAAAACAATCAAGTTAAACATTAATGAGTCAGATAGTTTTGGAGATGTCAAAGCTTTTCTTCATGATAAGGAGGGCATACCGGTATGTCATTAGTAGCTATTTTCAGAAGATAATGGTCTAATGGATGCACAGAAGTTAGTTGATTATGGCATTTGCAAAAACTCCATACCGATAAAGAATGGTGATTGTAGTGCCACAAGAATTGCTAAAACTCTTCTTTGATCTAATATTGATAGAGAATGGTGAAAGCTCATGTAACTTGGCTGGCTATTCCCACCGAGTCAATCTTCCAGTCGGAGGATATAATGGTGTATCATGGTTATCTACGTTAGAGTCATACTCACCTTTAAATGATGTGTAAAGTCATTTAAGGCAATGCATTTTGTCCGATCATATGCCAAAGTTGCAAAACTGTGTGGAGAGCTTTTGTATTTGGTGGTGGTGATGGTGGTGCTCTTGAAGCTAGAAGCTTGTGGTACAATATAGGTACACCCGTAACACTCATTGCTACTTTGTTCCACTCTTTCTATTATCTTAAGTTTCTCATATTGATTTTGTTAAGTTGTATCATATAGACCAAACAAGTGGATTCTACGTTCCCCTTTGAATACAAAAAATGGTGTTTTAGCTTGTGCCACTTGGAAGGACAATTTCTTTTGCAATTGGCAGTGGAAATGTGATTGATTGCTTTTTAGAGGTTGAGATGTCAATCAAAAAAGAGATAGGAGATTGATTAACATCTCAACTTCTAAAAAACAGTCAATCACATTTCCATCGCCAATTGCAAAAAAATTGTCCTTCCAAGTGGCACCAACTAAAGCACCCTTTATCATATTCAAAGGGAAACATAGAATCCACTTGTTATCAACTTTTCTATATGATACAACTTCACAAAAGAAACATAACATCAACATGAGCAACTTAAGACACTAGAAAGAGTGGCACAAAGGAGCAATGAGTGTTAGGGGTGTACATGTGTTTTACCACAAGCTTCCGCCTCCAACAGCACCACCATTACCAACACCACCAAATACAATAAGCTCTCCATATAGTTCGCAACTCCGACATATGATCGGACCGAATGCATTGGCTTAAAAGACTTTAACACATCATTTGAAGGTAAGTATGACTCCAAGGTAGCTAACCATGATACACCATTATATCCTCCGACTAGGAATATTGACTCAGCGGGAATAGCCAGTCAAGTTGGATGGGATTTCACCATTCTTTATCAGTATGAGATCAAAGAAGAGTGTTTCTTAAAATTATTGAAAGTATAAGGAATTGTCTTGGAACCTATTGAAAGAGTTGGTAGTTAGTTGATGATCACGAGATAACTTATTTCTCGAGCCCTTAGCATAAGTTATCTCGTGATTAGTTATCTCAAGTTGATTATCGGTCAGACAACTTGTGTTTGCTACAATATTTGTAAATATACATGTTGTTTTTTGGAAGTTTGCTGGATGATTTTGAAACTCAAATCCAATGCAATGGTTTTCCTTTTTTCTATTTTTTGCTTTAAATAGTGTGTACTTCAATTGGTTTGTTGAATTGATTAGTTTCTACTCATTTTATTCCAATTTATGTGACATTGTTTCTTTTTAATTTACTCTTATTCAAGAAGAATGTAACATCTTTCTAGCTTTGGAAACAATTTAACTTTTATCGCTTTATTATACCCTTATAGTGTATTTTACTTTACTTTTGATATTTTTTTCTTGGAAATTGATTTTTTTGGTGTTCGGTTGGTGAGTGACAAATATTTTAAAGAAAGATTGGACAGACAACTTGTGTTTCATATAAAGATAGAAAGGATCAGTTTTGAAAACACACATGTTGATATTTGGAAGGTGGTAAACTTGTTTTGTGTTAGATCTTCTCAGAATTTTAGATGGTTGTGGTTGGGTTGAGGATAGTGGTTATGGATGGTAGGTGGTGGTGATTGATGGTGGTGGCAGTTGTGGATGATGAGTGAGAGTTGATGGAACAGCCGTGAACTCACATTCTTATACAAATTCTTAAATAGACATCTTAATGATATTTAGACTTATAAAGTGGTTGTAAGATAAGTACACTTAATGAATAAGATCTGAATGATTAATATTTAGTCATTTAAAACAAATAGACTTAATGACTGAGATCAATGATTAAGATAAATAACTTCATTAAGTGAAAATAAATGAGGTCTCAGTATAATATGATAAAAACTAGATCTAGACTTCCTGCCAAGTGAATTTGCTTTTAAGAAAAGTTCTTCTTTCTCTTATGTTACATAATTCCACTGATTTTTCATGGATGGCTTCTGTTGTGTCCTTAGATTCTTTAATTGACCATTTTTGTTGTGAACATAGATATGACAATGGGATGGTGTAGGTGGAGCGGGTAAGACTTTCTTCAATTATAGACTTAACCAACCCTGCCCTGCCTCATTTTGGATCAAGTAAAATCTTTCATTGATAATAATCTTGGCCATATAAAAGTAACCTACAAACGACGGTTCTCTCTAAAAGCTACCTAATCCTATATACAAATAGGAACTACAGTGGTGCACCAAAAGAAAATAAAGGATTGAACCCTACTCCCTAATTGACCAAAGCTCGTCTCTACCCCTTCAAAGCTCTCCCATTTCTCACTTTCCAAATGATGCACATCAGCAGAAGGAGAGTAATATTTCTAGCTAGTCTTGTGCCTTCTTCTCCTAGCTCCACTCTTCCAACTGAATATAACAACTTCTTTATAGATCTTTGAAATGCACAAGAAACTCCAAACCAACTAAAGATATCTCACCATCAACTCGTGTCTAAATTGCAATTTACTAAAATATGATCTACATCCACACCTACATCATGGCAAAAGATACAACAACTTATGTCAAGAACCTTTCGTTTCATCAAAAAAAAAATCATCAAAATCACTCTTTTATCAGCTAACAACGTGAAGAAGCACACTTTTTTTTAGTAATCCATATGAAATCATATGGCAAGCTATCCTCCTCCCTGGAAAGAAGCTTCTCGTAAAAGGACTTGGCAGAGAACAATATTTTGTTCACAACTTCCAAGTTGAAGCATTGGATTATTTGATTGGCTCAAACTGCTTGTGAAGTTATGCAGACAATCTCTGAAGTTCAATCACCTCCCACTCTTTGACATACTCTTAAACCTCAAATCTAGAAAGGCTATCCCCTACCTCTTGCGCCAATGTACTTGAAATTAGTGGTGGATGAAGCCATCAACAATGTGTTCATCCAGACTACATATATGTATGTGTGTTGTGTACGAGTCCATCAAAATGTCAACAAAAATTTAATTTGGACACATAATTTTGAAGTGTAACGAGTTTGGCACTAAGAAAATTAAAGACCAATCTCATCGAATTAAAATTCTAGATCTTACAATGCTTGTTTGCAAATTTGACCAGTAATATTCTAATCATAGGTTTTAATAAAGGCAAGTTGTCTTCAGTTTCCTATTTGATTTAATTAGTTCGGTGGATTAGATTTCCATCACCGACTATTGAAAATATATTAAGTAAATAATTGTATATTCTCTCTAATGCATTAAGCTTTAAGATGATATGATCACAGGCAAAGGTCATTCGTTCAAATTTCACCACCAGATATATCAGAAGAAAATTCCACATGCTTGACACATAAAAAAAGATATAATTGAGTAAATTAAATTATACACTCTGTAAATATGATATATGTACATGTGATTGAGAATTTAGGAGTTAAACCATGCAAAATGGGAAGATCTTGAAATCCATCATAATAAGTTCTTTTAGTATTTAAAGATATCAAAGTCTGGGTTATCATTTTTTTTCCATTAATGAAGAGTTAAATTTAGTTTTTAAGAGGTATAAAATTATAACATTGTGAGATTACTTCTGAGTTTAAAAAGGTGTGAATGGAAAATGAAAGGATTGTGTCTTTTCTAAAGAGTTGTGACTTATTTGAAGGGTTGTGACTTTTCGGAAGAGTTGCGACTTTTCTGAAAGGTTGTTACATTCCCAAAGGGTTGTGACTTTTTCTAAAAGTTGTGACTTTTCTAAATATTTGTTACTTTTCCAAAGGATTGTGACATTTCTAATAAGGCACAATATGCACATGTTCATACTACCATTTGTTGTCTATAAATAGAGTGTTGGGTTTTAAAAGGTGTGAACGGAAAATGAAGAGTTGTAACTTTTATGAAGAGTTGCTACTTTTATAAAAAGTTGCACGTTTTATGAAGAGTTGTGACTTTTATGAAAAGTTGCAAATTTTATGAAAAGTTGTGACTTTTATGAAAAGTTGTGACTTTTATGAAAAGTTGTGACTTTTATGAAAAGTTGAAACTTTTTATGAAAGGTTGTGACCTTTCCGAAAGATTGTGACTTTTCCAAAGGGTTGTGACCTTTCTGGTAAGGCACAGTAAGAACTTTTTCACACTACCCATTGCTTTCTATAAATTGATGGATTTCCTCTCATTTTAAGGAAACTAATTTTTCTAGACTTCTTCTTCTACTACTAAATCTAATATTCTAAGTGTACTTTACTGTCGTTGTGTAGTTCGCTGACACCATGGTTTTAGGTACTGATACACCGGTGAGTAAGATCGTTCTATCCTGGGAGGATATATTCCATTAATCTCGGGAACTTGAGGGGAATAATTTTCTTAAGGGGACACTGTGAATTCAGTGGGCTCGATTTTCTTTCTTTGAGAAAAATATTTTTATATTGTTTCTAATCTGTTTTTGATTCTATTTTCTCTACTAGTTTTAATTTTCTAGTTTTGAAAATACTCTTTAAACTTTGTTGTTTCTTACCAAGTTCTTCAAAGTTTTGTTCTGAGTATCTTAGGAATACAAGATGAACAACAATCTTAAGGAAATTATTAAACTATTGGTATTTCTTCTGTTCTGCTGATTGAGAGAAACAAATCATGGAAGTAGAAGAGTAATGCACTACTTCTTTAGAATTTGATGCTTTGCTTAGCAAGGTCGAAGTGAGAATGTACCAGAAAAATTGGTGGTATTCCGGTTATAGATTACACCAGGTAACCTTCTTATTATTTATCTAAGAAGGAAAATAGTTTCTAAAAGTTAACTCTTTTGACATTTATCTTGTGTGTCTTTGGAAAAAGATCTACAAACCATATGTTTTGGAATTAATTTTCCTTGGCAAATAGTGTTGCCTTTAAAATTCTTTAGTTTGCAGAATGAGAGATGCACATTTTTGTTTGATAAAATAGTATGTCAAAATGTTATAGTTGGAAGGCTATTTGAAAAGAAAAGCATTTCTATGTGATAATTTAAGAATATGTTTTATTGTGTTTGGAGAAAAAAAACTTTTGTAGTTTTGTATTCCTTGTGAAATTTGATTGTGTCTGATTGTTGTAGACTAAAAACTTTTGTAGTTCTCTACTCTGGATAAATTGGACAATGCAATTGGTTTGAAGAATTTGAAAACTTCACATAATAAGTCAATGTAGTACTTTTGGTTTTCTATAAACTTCACTATTATATAGAAACAAATTGTACAAAAAAAATTTGTCTTATTGTTAGTATTCTAAATACTAAGTGGTATGTCTATTTGTGATAGAGGAAAAATACTAGTGATTTAGAGTTTGTGATTTTGTGCCTCTATGAAATGAACTTTGACATTGTGTAAAGATTATCAAAGGGAATTGAAGCACTATATTCTTTTGTAGAATAACATTTTCAAAGGAGGTTTCATGTTGCCAATAACATTTTGATAGCATGAGAAAAAATATGTGGAAAAACTATTTTCAAATACTTGAATTTTTTTTTCCAGATCTTATTTAAAATGTGGGGATTCTTTGCTTATGATAAAGATAAAATTAGACTTGTGTCAAAATTTAAATTTGGAGCACAAAATATGAAATTCGATGATACTTTTGTATTATGTTAGACCCACAAAATTCTTGGAGTATATTTGATATTGTGGTTGATGAGTTTCTCTTTTACTAGTATATGATATGACTAGTATGAAACTACAAAATTATATGTATACTTGTTCAAAATAGTTGTGTTCTTTTATGAAAGAGTATCACTTAAATGTTGTGAATTTTCATGAAAAGATATGTCTATTAAAACATAACTATTTGTATAGACATGAATATTGGTGAATAGTCATTTATCATATTTTGTAAAAGAAGCATTTGGACTATATTGCCTTTATTGGACCCGATGAACCTATGTTCATGGGTGGTTCTATAACAATCAAATTGAAAGTTATGGAAATGTCCTTTTGAAAAGGACATTTGACAAGGTGTTGACTTTAAACAATGCTTGTATCACACAAAATTGTAAGAAGTAGGAACAAAATATTTGTGAAAAAAGCTACCTCACAGAGAGCTTTTCAAACTCAATTTTTTTACTCTTACTTGCTTGAGTCAAACTGTTTGTGACATGAACACTTTGGACATGTCAATTAGAACACCTTGCAAGGAAAACTGATCAACTTAGAAGTTTTGTCTAACTTTGAGTGCAATAAATAAAAATGTCAAGTTTGTGTTGAATCTAAGTATGCTAAGCATTCTTATAAATCTATTGAAAGGAATTCTAATCCCTTAAAGTTAATTTACACTGATATTTTTTATATGAAGTCAACACCATCTCGTGGTGGGAAAAAGTATGTCATAACTTTTACTGACAACTGCATTTGATACGGTTATGTCTATTTGCTAAATGGTAAGGATAAAGCAATAGAAACGTCTAGGCAATATAAAATTGAAGTTGAAATCAGTTTGGAAAAAGATAAGAAGTGATAGGGATGGAGAATATAAATCTCCTTTTGTAGAAATATGTTTGGAAAGTGGATTTATGCATCAAACTACTGCCCTATATATCTCAATCTAATGGATATGCAGAATGGAAAAAAATCAAACCTTGAAGGAAATGATGGCTACATTGCTTATAAGTTCAGGTTTACAACAAAACTTATGTGGAGGAACTATTCTTACTGCAAAAGGGAACAACAAAAAGTTTTGTCTTTTCAGAAAGAAAGCAATTTTGTTTGTTCATGACACAATCTATTCCATATGAAAAATGGAAAGGACGGAAATCCAACTTGAAATATTTCGAAGTGTGGGGGTGTCTAGCCAAAGTCCATGTTCCTATTCCTAAAAGGTTTAAAATAGGACCTAAGAACAGTGGACTGTAAAATTAGACTTGAGTAGTCTAGTGAAAGGTCTAAAAGACCTTGGAAAGAACAAAAGGTGAATGTACTTAATAAAGGGATTCAACGCGTAGTAAATGTCAAAGGACATCTACTACCTTCAGATATGATTTTCTAACATTTTCTATGTCTTATGTGGACTCATCTTTTTGGAAAGATGGTGTCAATAGTGAGATTGGTTCAATCTTGAGCAATCCTATTGGAAGTTGGTTGATCTTCCTCCAGGAAATAAACATTTGGGTTCAAAGTGAATCTTCAAAAGGAAAATGAAAGTCGATGGAACTGTTGACAAATATAAAGCAAGACTTTTTGTCAAAGGCTTTAGACAAAAACAAGGTCTTGATCTTGTTGACACATACTCATCAGTAACTAGAATTACATTTATTCGGATGTTAATATTATTAGCTACAGTATATGACCTCTAAATTCATCAAATGAATCTGTAAACAACTTTCTTAAATTGAGAATTGGAGAAAGAAATGTACATGGAACAACCAGAGGGTTTTGTGGTTCCTGGTAAATAAAAGAAAGAGTGCGAACTTGTTAAGTCACTTTATGGACTAAAACAAGCACCCAAACAATGACATAAGAAATTTGACCAAACTATGTTGGTAAATGGATTTAAGAATGATGGAAGTGATAAATGTATTTACATTAAAATCAAAAAGGTCATTGTTTGTTTGTATATTGGTGATATGTTGATCATCAGTAGAGACACTAATGACATAAATGCTACTAAACATATACTAGAAAGCAACTTTGATATGAAACATCTTGGAGTTTCTGATATGATCTTAGATATAAGAATCCTTAGAACTCCATAATGTTTAGCATTTTCACGGTCTCATTACATTGAAAAGGTACTTGACTAGTTCAAATATTTGGATTTTAATATTGTTAAGATTCTAAAAATATGAGCTTTGCACTTCAAAAGAATGAAGGTGAAAGTAACTCACAATTGGATTATGCTAGAGTATTGGGAAGTATGATATATATCAGAAAGTGTACGCAATCAAATATAACATGTGTGATTAATAAACTGATTCGGTTCACGAATAATCCAATCGAACTCATGGGATGATAATGAAAAGAGTTTTGGGGTATTTAAAACATACTCAAAACTATGTATTGCATTATAACAAATTTCTTGTAGAATTGAAAGGATATAGTGATGCAAATAGGATCACTGGGATCAAATAAAGTAAAATCCATGAGTGAATGTGTATTTACACTTGGTGGGGGAGCAGTCTCTTGGAAATCTTCCAAAATGACATGTATCGCTAGCTCTACAATGATCTCTGAGTTAGATGCTCTAGATAAGGCCGGTGAATAAGTTGAAAGACTCTGCAATTTCTTGATAGATATTCTTTTTTTTGGCCCAAACCTTTGGCATCAGTATGCATACACTTTCATAGTCAAGATGCAATAGGTAGGGAATGGAGCATGATGTATAACGGAAAGTCTCGTCATATAAGACATAGACATAATACCGTTAGAAAACTACTCTCTAGTGGAATTATCACAATTGAGTATGTAAAGTCAAAGGATAATATGTCAGATCCACTTACAAAAAGGCCTAACTAGAGAGAAAGTTTAAAGATCATCTAAGGGAATGAGCTTACGGCTTAGGACAAGTCATCATGGCGGTAACTCTACCTAGCAGACTGGAGATTCCAAGAGCTAGGTTCAAGGAGAAAAACAAAGTTGTGACTAACGGTTCGGCATTGTCAGCCAATCAATTTATTCTCATAATGAAGACAATGTTCAGGAATAAGGATACAACATTAAAGCTTGTTAATGAGTTAATAAAGCTTAAAGTTTTTAATGATTAAGTTTGGCAGATTTGACCAAATAGTGTATCTACGCGATAACACGTTTAGAAATCACCTACGTGAATGTGAAGTGTAAGCCGCTTCAAAGAGGATGATTGTCAAAAGCCCATCTCTCTATACACTCATGAAACCAGGAGGTGTTCATGGCTGAAACGAACACAATCGTAAGAACAATAAATGGTAAATGGCTGATTGTGTGACATATGGTTGTCTAGGAAAACACCAAAGCTTGACGGTTCAAAGATATCAAATCTACCAATTGACTGAGTATATCTGACATATGTTCACTACGGAAAGTTCAAAGGGAAACCTACTTATCCAGATACAATTAATTCTAGCTTGTAAAGTACACATACTTGTTCGTTTCTTTGTCTTGGAGTAATTCCCCATTCATGCGGGGGATTGTTGGGTTTTAAAAGGTGTAAATAGAAAATGAAGAGTTGCGAGTTTTATGAAGAGTTGTGACTTTTATGAAAAGTTGCGACTTTTATGAAGAGTTGTAACTTTTATGAAAAGTTACGACTTTTATGAAAAGTTGCCAATTTTATGAAAAGTTGTGACTTTTATGAAAGGTTATGACCTTTCTGAAAGATTGTGACTTTTCCAAAGGATTGTGACCTTTATGATAAGGCACAATAAGAACCTTTTCACACTACCTTTTGCTTTCTATAAATTGAGGGATTTCCTCTCATTTTAAGGAAACTAATTTTTCTGGACTTCTTCTACTACTACTAAATCTAGTATTCTAAGTGTACTTTAGTGCCGTTGAGTGGTTCGCTGACACCGTAGTTTTAGGTACCAATTCATCTGTGAGTAAGATCGTTCTATCCTGGTGTAATGACCCTCCCGGTCATTTCTGTGTCTTACCTTCTGTGTGTCGTTTAGAGCATTTTTGTAGCGACCCCAAGTCATTTATGACTTGTTGGGACTGACAGTTCGGTCACCTGGTCGTTCGTTTGGTTATGGTGTGAGTTTTAGTGTTTTAGAGCTTATGAACCTTGAACGATCATTTTCGATCAAAAATTTGAGAAGATAACACCAAAATCCAATTCTAATGATTCCATCAGCTCCGAAAGGGTCATTTTAGGTTAGTAGCATGGTCGGCATGACTCCCGAGGTTTTCAGTGTGAGTCGGTACGATTAGGCGTTTTAACTTTAAGTTTAAGCCTAAATTTGACTTTGGTCAACATTCTGAGTAAACGCGCTCGGATGAGAATTCTATCAGCGCGGTTAGCTCCGAAATGTCAAGTTTGGTCTGGATTGACCTTTCTTTTGTGTCTCGAGGTTTTTGATATTTTTCGGAGCTCTTTTGTAGTTTTTGACTTAAAATGACATTTGGGTGTGGGACCCACTTTTTGTCAAGATGACCTCGTATGGAAATTTTTGACTGTGCCATTGAGTCCGAAATATTGAATTTAGTAGGGTTGCATATCTCATTTGCGTGCACGGGGTTCCAAACGAGTTCGGAGCACCCCGTCGGAGTTTTTTAGTTTTGGCAATTATTGCAGAAAATCTGCTATAAATGCAGAAAATCAGCAACATTTCCCAAACTTTGAACCCTCATAACTCTCTCATCTTTTATTCGAATTAGGAGATTCAAAGTGTGGGAGCTTCGTATTTTTGGTGGCTTCGCTGTAGAGTATTTGGTAGTTGTCGGATGTGCGTAGTTCGAGGTAAATTTCACAATAACCTGACTGTAGTACCCTTTTCCGAGCTTTTGTTTTTGACATTATTGTTTTGGTCATATCTCACTCATTTTAGCTTGGTTTTGGGTGATTCGAAGTCGTATGTGTTGGAAACTATCTTGGCTTCGTTGTAGAATGTTCAAAGACTGCTGGGAACTTTTTGATTTTCGTTAAATTCGAGTTTACACTGCTGCAATTTTTTCTTTTAAGTTGATTAAAGTTTGGTTTTCTTGCTTGTTGGGTGCTGATGCGTTTTGATCCCTGAATTGTGTTCCATTTTGGAACACAAGTTTGGGGTACTGTTTAGGGTGTCTTGACAGAGTCAAATTCGGACAGTTCGGTGGGGGTCCCACGATTCCCGTTTTGACTCCAAAATTGACCCGTCTCCGTTTGTCGTGATTTTGGTGTCTAAACGACCGTAATGACGTTGTGACTCTATTTTTGATAGCGGGGCAGAGTTTCGAGGACGTTCGGAAAGGGAAAGCTCCGGAGAAGTGATTTTGGAGCGCGTGTGATTGGCCTACAGGTAGGCTACGGTTTCCCTCTCTTAGATTGAGCTCGAGAATGTGAATGTATGTTGATTAGTTGGGATTTGGGTTCGATAGTTATTGAATCTTGCATAGGTGTTAAGAAATCATGTTTTTGGCCTATTTCGGGAATTATCCGATAACTGTGAGCATGCTTTGTGTTATTAATGGACCCTCCTCACTATGTGGAGTGCTTGCATGCCTAATTATTGTTTATTTGAAGCATGTTGGGCCTTAGTTTAGGTTTGACTAGGGCTTGCCTTAGAAATACAAGATTCGGATCCAATAGGCCTTAGTTTTACCCCGACGTCGCTCGGCCGCCTTAGATCCTTGTAGACTGGTGTAGCAGACTTGAGTCTGATAGTTTGGGCCTTAGTTAGGCGATACGCTTTCTCCGACTATAGTTATCCTTATTTTCCCCGATGTTACGGCTTCACGAGTTACATCGGCGACACTAGTTCTGCTTCACGATTTGAATTTGGTTTTCGATTTGGTTCCAAGGACTTACATTGATTGGCTATGTGTGGACGACGTTTCACGGACATTTATGAGTATGGATCGATTGGGACTCTTTCAGCAGCTACATTGGCACTTTTATAAAGCATCCGGTTTAAGGTCCGACCTCTATTGCCCAGATACTTATATAGAGCATCCAGTTTAAGGTCCGGCCTCTATTGACCAGATACTTATAGAGCATCCAGTTTAAGGTCCGGCCTCTATTGCCCAAATAATTATATAGAGCATCCGGTAAGGGTTCCGGCCTCATATACTTGATACTTGTGATTGGTTACTTGGGTACTTATGGTGAGCATCCGGTTCAAGGTCCGACCTCCGTACTGTAAGAATCTACTAATTAGGGTTGAAGTTCTGGTTTGATGTTCTCCATTCTTGGGTTCTTATATGCAATTCTCTTTAGTTATAATTATTCAGTGTACTCGTCGGGCTTATGGGAGTCCATTTGGATTTTTATTTAACTTGCGCATGAGTGTACCTTCTGGGCTTATGGGGGTCCAGTTAGGTGTAGTTAGCTTATAGATTACTTTAGTTAGTTCTTTCTACCCTCATGTGCCTTCCATTGTTACTTAGATTTCCACTCTTGACCTTCGGTTTGTGTTATTCCTTCTTTTCATATTGCCTTTACTTTTCAAGTTCAGCCGGCCTATGATGCCTACTGGGTACCTATTGTTTTGGTACTCATGCTATGCTCTGCATCTGTTTCGTGATGCAGGTACGAGTACCAGTGGCCAGCGTTGATCCAGGTTGGTGTAGTCTGATCCGGAGACAGGGGTGAGCACACGGCGTTTTGTACTTTTTCAGTCTCCATCTGTGTATATAGAGTTGTCTATTACCTTTCTAGACAGTCCAGTCTCTGTGGTCCACTTTTGGGACTTGTACTCGTTTTGTTAGTAGCTTTGTACTAGTAACTTCCAGGTTCTGGGAGGGATCTTTATTTGTATATATTTTTTGGTTTGCTTCCGCCTATTTATGTTGTTACCTTAAATTTTGCCTACTCTTGTTTAGCTTCTGCCCTCAAACCCATTACTTGTTGTTTCGTGTTACGGGTTGGCTTACCTACTGGTGGGTTATAGTAGGTGACATCATGATTCGAGGAATCGGGTCGTGACACCTGGGAGGAAATATTCCATTAACCTCAGATACTTGATGGGAATAATTTCCTTAAGGGGACACTGTGCATTCATTGGGCTCAATTTTATTTCTTTGAGAAAAATATTTTAATATTGTTTCTAATCTGTTTTTGATTCTATTTTCTCTACTAGTTTTAATTTTTTAGTTTTGAAAATACTCTTTAAAATTTTTTGTTTCTTACCAAGATCTTCAAATTTTTGTTCTAAGTACCTTAGGAATACCAGATGAACAACATAGAGGGTTTCCTCTCATTTTTTGCATAGCGGATTTTCATAACCTCTTCTTATTTTGCATAAACAAGTTTAAGTATACTTTACTCCCGTTGAGTGGTTCACTGACACCATGGTTTAAGGTACCAATATATGGGTGAGTAAGATCGTTCTATCATGGGAGAATATATTCCATTATCCTCGAGTATTTGAGGGAAATGTTTTTCTTAAGGATACATTGTGCATTCAGAAGACTCAAGTTTCTTCTTTTCAATATTGTTTCTGGTTTGTTGCAGATTATAATTTATTTACTAGTTTTAAATTTGTTGTTTTAAAAATATATTTTAAACACGTTTTACATTTAGGTTAAAAAAATGTCTATAACAAATTTAGGTTGATTTGATACATACTTCTTCACATAAATAAGCTTTTCAATTAGTGAAAACTTAAGTTATTCTTAGAAGGCAAAAATGTATAACATTATTATATACTTAATCTATTCTCATTTTCCTTTGACGTTTAATATTTTTTGTATGATAAATGTAGTTTGATCTGGTACTCAAGTAAATATCAGTACATCATTTAATCCGCAGACGGATGGTCATGTAGAGCGTACAATTCAGACCTTAGAGGACAAGTTGAGAGCTTGTGTGATCGAATTCAAGGGTAATTGGGATGATCACCTACCTCTCATAGAGTTTGCTTACAATAATAACTTCCTTTCCAGTATTCAGATGTCCCCTTATGTGGCACTCTATGGGCATATATGTCGATCACCGGCTTGTTGGTTCGAAGTAGATGAAGCAGCCTTGATTGATCCAGATTCGGTTTATTAGGTTACGGAGAAAGTTCAGCTCATCAGAGATAGACTAAGGACAAATCAGTGTCGTCAGAAGTCCTATGCAGCTGTAAGGAGAAGAAACTTAGAGTTTGAAATCGATGATTGGGTTTTCCTGAAGGTGTTACTCATGAAAAGGGGTGATGAGGTTCTACAAGAAAGGGATGCTCAGTCCTAGGTGTCACGCCCCGAGCTACCTCCAGGACGTGGACACGAGACCTAGGATCACGAGTGACCCCAAGCTAACCCTGCTGGCATATCATAAGCATACTTAAAGATTTTCATCATAATAGACATACTGTGCGGAAGCTAGAAACATATCATAATATGAAATGATGGGGAATACCCAATACTATCTGAATAAATAATCTGTGAGTTTAATGAAAACTAAAATATCAAACCCCAAAGCTAAAACTGAATCTAACTATGTCTCAAAATAAAGCCTCTAACTGACTAGAGATGTTGGGACATGCCCCAGCTAAATCTAGCAAAACTGAAACTAAAGACTGAAAGTAGAAAAATAATCATGTCAATCGTTGTCGAAGAATGAGGACTCACCACTAATGCTGCAGAACTGGAGATCAGGAACCGATCTATGCGTGATCTGAATGCTGAGGACCTGAACCTACATCACGAGAAGATGTAGCGCAGATTATGCGTCAGTACTTGAAAGGTACTGAGCATTCATGATAGAATAATGCTGAACAATATACATAATTGAACAAAGCATATAACTGAGTAAATCACATAATCTGAAGATGATATTATACTGAAAATATTGAACATGAAACTAACTAAATGCCTTGACCAAGTATATAACATATTGAATCTGAAATCTAAACTGAATCTGATAACCTAGTCTTTACACTAGAATCTGACTGTGGGATCTACTAATAACCGAAATAAAACCACATGAGCTAAATGTAGAGTCCGATGTATACTCCCCATCGAGAGGACCCAATATACCTTGCCAAGGATATAGAGGCATGACTAGCATGATCACTAATTATAATGCCCACAACGGGGACTTACCTAAGGGGCATGTAGTTTTGGGACTATGAGGGTGACTGACCCTACCACAACTCGATATTAAGCCTACTCCCAATAGAATGTATGAAGAACAACAAACTATAATAACTAATTAGCTCGAGATTCTGACATGTTAACTGAAAATGCAACATTAATATACTGATAATGAAACATTCTTAACTGGAGCATGTATAACTGGATAAACTAACCTACCAAGTGTACTTCATGAATTAAACGAATCTACACAACTAGGATTCTGATTTCCAAGCAAGAACTAAGCAATAATTCCACAAAAACAAGATAATCAGATTTGGATTAGTCTAACAACTGAATCACAACATAAATATGAAATTCTAGAAACCCTAGGTTTAAGTGCAACACCCCGTATCCGAAAACAAACCGAACCAGTAGATTACCAGAAGTTGTAGGTGTAACCCAAAGTTTCCACCCACGGACCGCAGGGTGACCCACGGTCTGTCCTAGTGGTCCACAGATGGCCACCTGTAGCCCTCCCTAGAACCCATCCTCTGAAGTCGATCGACGGACTTACAGGATGGATCGTGGACCAGTCCACGGATTGTCGATCAATACGTAGGTCGAGACCCTCGGGACCCCCAAAATCCATCATCTGAAGTTGATCGACGGACTAACAGGACTGATCGTGGATCAGTCCATAGATCGTCGATCACTCCGTAGGTCGAGGCCCTCAGGACCCCCAGAACCCTTCCTCTAAGGACGATCAACGGATTGACAGGGTGTATCATGGATCAGTCGATGGACCGTTGATCAGTCCGTAGGTGGCTTCAACAAATTTTAAGTCAAGAGTCGTTTGGTCTTTTCCTTATGTGTTGGACCCCTAAACTACATTGTTTACTCCCTAAACTATGTGGTTTTGGTCAGTTTTAGTTTAATAAACTAATTAGAACCTAAACTAATCAATTATTCACCGCAAATTCATCAAACTTAGAGTAAAACAGAGGAGAAAGTCGACCAAGCCCTAGTTCAAGAATGCAATGCGTTTTCATTAGTTCCAGCCCCGAAATCAAAAGATTTCTCTGTAAATTTCGTCACCAGGTATATGGGATTTCACTAGTGGGTTCCTTTCACCCATTAGGTTCCTAATTTCAGTCATAATCTTGATTCCCTTCTTACTATATAGACCTAGGGTTTCTAGAATTTCACCAGATCATTATGAATTAGTTACTTTAGTGTTCCTAATTAGATTATCATGATTTTTGTACCGTTATACATAGATTCTTGCATAAACTCAGAACCCTAGTTGTGTAGTTCTTTTAGTTCATGAATTACACATTCTAGGATAGATATTTCAGATATACATGCCTCAGATTCGAATGGTTCATTATCAGTACATTAATATTGGATTTTCAATTAGCATGTCAGTATTTTGAGCTATCCAATATTACACAAATTCAGTCATAAATTGTTAATTACATAATAAGTTGGGAGTAGCTTAATATCCAGTGGACTAGGGTCAGTCACTCTCATGTCCCAGAACTACGTGCCCCCATAGGTTGTGTCCATTTTCTTGGGCATTCCATTTTAGTTATGACGCCAGTCATGCCTTTATAACTCTGGCAGGGTATATTGGGTCCTCTCGATGGGTCGTATACATCGGACTCCACATTTAGCTCATATGTGTTTATGTCCTTTATTAGTAGCTCCCTTACAGTCAGATTCTATTGCATTAACCATGTTATCAGTTACAGTCAGATTTCAGTCTCAGCATGTTATAAACTTGGTCATTGCATCTAGTTAGTTCATGTTCAGTATTCTTAGTATAGTATCATGCTTATCTCTTATCATTGCTCAGATATATGTTTTGTTTCAGTTATGTTTATTGTTCAACTTCATTCTATCTCGCATGCTCAGTACATTTCATGTTCTGACGCATACTCTGTGCTACATCTTCTCGTGACGTAGGTTTAGGTTCTCAGCTTCCAGATCACGCATAGATCGGTTCCCTATCTTTAGTCCAGCAGCATCAGTGGTGAGTCCTCATTCTTCGAGGATGACCTACATGTTTCCATTGTTTTTAGTTTTTGTTTTTGTTAGATTTAACTCGGGCATGTCCCAGCACTTCTAGTCAGTTAGAGGCTATTTTCAGACATAGTTAGTTTCAGCTTTAGCATTTGAGTTTGACTTTTCAGTTGTTGTTAAACTCTTAGTTTTATATAGTTAGATAATTTACGGGTATTCCCCATTATTTCAGTTTACATGATGATTTAGTTTTCGCACAAGTATTTCTTTACTTCAGTTGACTTTAGTATGCTTATGATATGCCAACAGGTTTACTTTGGGGTCACTCGTGATCCTAGGTCCCGTGTCCGCGTCCTGGTGGTAGCTTTGGGGCATGACAAACTTGGTATCAGAGCATTAGGTTTAAGAGTCCTAGGATGTCTGAAAAGTTGCACTAAGTAGAGTCATTTTCAAGGGTGTGAAGTGCACCACATCTAATGAGAGGAAGGCTACGAAGTATTTTAGGAAAACTTCACTCTCTTTGTTATTCATATTGTGCGTTAGTATGATATCCTTTCTAATCCATCGTTATGTGCTTAAGATCATGCCTCCTCGTAAAGCTTACACATGGAATGCTAATGCACGCAATGCTAACACAGTTCCTCTAGTCCTTGACCATGAGGTTTCGAACGTAGAGTTTCGAAATGTGATTCAACTTTTGGCTCAGAGTATGACAAACCAGAACAATCAGCTCCAGTTCCTATTAATAGAAATGGTGGATCAGTGGTAGTTAGGGTTCGAGATTTGGTAAGGATGAATCTGCCTGAGTTTTTAGGGTCAGAAGTTGGTGAGGACCCACAGAACTTCATTAATGAGGTTAAGAAAATCTTTGGAGTGATGGAAGTGACTCGTAATGGTAGGGTTGAGTTGGCATCCTACCATCTTAAGAAAGTGGCTCACATATGGTACACTTAGTGGAAAGACAGCAGGGCTACTTTGTCTTCTGTAACTCTATATAGCAGTAAACTTCGGTGTCAGTCCAGAAAATCTTTCAGAACCCTTGTCTGTCTCTACTCTAGTTGGTGACCCAGTTATACGGGTATACATAAATTGCCCTATCACAGTCTCTCAGAAAGTCACCTCAGCAGATCTTGTAGAGTTAGTAATAGTAGACTTCGATATCATTCTAGGCATGGATTTGTTACAATCTTGTTATGCCTCAGTCGAATGTAGAACTAGGACCGTTCGTTTTTCAATTGCCTAGCGAACTAGTCCTGGGATGGAAGGGTAGTAGTTCAGTGCCTATGGGTCGATTCATTACTTACCTTATGGCCGAAAAGATGATTTCCAAGGGGTATATCTATCATCTAGTTCGGGTTAACGATTCAAGCTCCAAAATCCCAACTCTTGAGTAAGTTCCCGTAGTTAATGAGTTTCCAGAATTGTTTCCAGAAGATCTTCCCAGAGTCACTATCGAAAGGGAAATCAACTTTGGAATTGATCTCCTCCCAGATACCCAATCTATTTCTATTCCTCCTTATAGAATGGCTCCAGCTGAGCTTAAGGAATTCAAAGAATAGCTGAAAGATCTTCTAGATAAGGGGTTCATTAGACCTAGTATTTCCCCATGGGGTGCACCAATGTTGTTTGTGAAAAAGAAAGATGGTTCTCTCAGGATTTGCATTGACTATCGGCAGTTGAAAAAAGTCACAATCAAGAATAAGTACCCTATCCCCAGGAATGATGACTTGTTTGACCAATTTCAGGGTGCTAGTCATTTTTCGAAGATAGACCTCAGATCTTGTTATCATCAGCTTAGAGTCAGAGATAGTGACATTCCAAAAATAGCCTTTAGATTTAGTATGGTCATTATGAATTTGTAGTTATGTCATTTGGACTAACCAATGCACCTGCAGCTTTCATGGACTTGATGAACAGAGTGTTCAAGCTGTATTTGGACTTGTTCGTTATCGTCTTTATTGATGATATCCTCATTTACTCTAAGAATGAGGAAGAACGTGTGAATCATTTGAGGGTTGTCCTGCAAACTCTCAAAGATCGCTAGTTATTTGCTAAGTTTAGCAAATGTGTGTTTTGGTTGCAATCTATTGCTTTCTTTAAGCATATTGTGTCTAGCGAAGGGATCCAAGTGGATTCCCAGAAAATGGAAGCAGTGAAACAATGGCCCAAACCTATATCTCCTACCGATATCAGAAATTTCTTGGGTCTAGCGGGTTATTATAGAAGGTTCGTGGAAGGATTTTCATCCATAGGCTCTCCATTGACTAAGTTGACGCAGAAAAAGGTTAAGTTTTAGTGGTCAGATGATTGTGAGAAAAGTTTCATAGAACTAAAAACTAGGTTGACTACAGCTCCTGTTTTGACTCTAACAGAGGGTTCAGATAGTTATGTTATCTATTGTGATACATCCAAAGTCAAACTAGGTTGTGTGTTGATGCATCGAAGTAAGGTTATAGCTTATGCTTCTAGAAAGCTTAAGGTGCATGAGAAGAACTATCCAACTCATGACCTCTAGCTTGTAGCAGTGGTGTTTGCACTTAAGATTTGGAGACATTACTTGTATGGTGTTCATGTAGATTTGTTCACAGACTATATGAGCCTTCAGTAAGTGTTCACTCAGAAAGAGTTGAATCTTCGCCAGTAGAGATTGCTTGAGTTCCTCAAGGATTACTATATGAGTGTGCATTACCATCTTGGTAAGGCCAATGTAGTAGCGGATGCTCTTAGTAGACTATATATGGGTAGTGTAGCATATGTTGAGGAAGAAAGAAAGGAACTAGCAAAGGATGTTCACAGACTTGCTCGCTTAGGAGTTCGTCTTATCAGCATATCAGATGGTGGTGTAACAGTTCAGAATGTGTTAGAATCTTCATAGGTAGTGGAGGTTAAGGAAAAGCAAGACATTGATCCTATATTGCTTCAACTAAAGGGTATAGTCCATCAACAGAGAGTTGAGGTTTTCTCCCAAGGGGGGGGGGAGATGGTGTGCTTCGCTATCAGGGTCGATTGTGTTCCTAAGGTGGGTGAGTTAAGACAGCAGATTCCTGCAGAACCCATAACTCCAGGTATTCTATTCATCCAGGTGCCACTAAGATGTATCGTTACCTATGGGAAGTCTTTTGGTGGAATGGCATGAAAAGGGATATAGCAGATTTTGTGGCTAAGTGACCTAATTGTCAGCAAGTGAAGGCCAAACATTAGAAACCTGGAGGTATGACTCAGGAGATTGACATTCCTACATGAAAGTGTGAAGTGATAAACATGGACTTTATTACAGGTTTATCTCATACTCCCAGACATCATGAGTCTATTTAGGTGATAGTAGATAGAGTTACTAAGTTTGCGCGCTCTTTGGCTGTTAAGACTATAGATTAGGCGGAGGACTATGCCAACCTTTACATTAATAAGATAGTCAGGTCGCATGGGGTGACTTTTTCTAACATTTCCAATAGAGGTCCTCAGTTTACCTCTCATTTCTGGAAGTAAATTCAGAAAGGTCTTGGTACTCAAGTTAACCTTAGCACATCATTTCATCCATAGACAGATGGTCAGGCAGAGCGTACCATTTAGACCTTAGAGGACATGTTGAGAGCTTGTGTGATCAATTTTAAGGGTAGTTGGGATGATCACCTTTCTCTTATACAGTTCGCTTACAATAATAGCTACCATTCCAGCATTCAGATGGCCCCTTATGAGGCATTATATGGGCGTAGATGTAGATCTCCGATTTGTTGGTTTGAAGTAGGTGAAGCAACCTTGATAGGGACAGATTTAGTTCATGATGCCATGGAAAAAGTGCAACTCATTAGAGATAGAATTAAGACAACTCAAAGTCGCCAGAAGTCCTATGCAGATGTAAGGAGAAGGGAATTAGAGTTCTAAGTTGATAATTGGGTTTTGTTGAAAAGTCACCTATGAAGGGGGTGATGAGATTCGGAAAGAAAGGAAACTTCATTCTTAGATATGTAGGCCCTTACATGATCTTGAAAAGGGTTGGAAAAGTGGCTTATGAGTTAGAGTTGCTAACAGAACTATTACTAGTCCATCCCATCTTTCACATTTCGTTGTTGAAGAAGTGTGTGGGTGATTCAGCATCCATAGTACCGTTAGAGAGTGTAGCTGTGAAGGATAGCCTCACTTATGAGGATGTGCCAGTTAAGATTCTTGATTATTAGGTTCGAAGGTTAAGAAACAAATAAGTCGCTTCAGTTAAGGTTTGGTGGAGGAGTCAGTCCGTAAAGGGAGCTACTTGGGAAGCAGAAGCAGCCATGAAGGCTAAGTATCCTCATCTCTTTCCATCAGATTCCATTCCAGCTTGAGGTAATAGTTCCTCTTCAGCATTTCAGTCATTCATGCGTAGTTTCAGTCTTAGTATCATGTTCCTTCAAGTTGTACTTGCATTTTCAGTGTATTTGCATGTTCTTGGAACTTAGTTCAGTCAGAAATCAGTTTCCAGTAATTAGTGGTAGAGTTCGCACCTCTTTCCCTCCATATTCAACTAGTTTAGTCTTCATTCGAGGACAAATGTTCCCAAGGGGGAGATAATGTAACACCTCGTATCCGAAAATAGACTGAACCAGCAGATTTCCAGAAGTTGCACGAGCAACCCACGGTTGCTACCCACGGACCATAGGGTGACCCACGGTCCGTCCTGGTGGTCCATGGATGGCAGCCTACAGCCCTCCCCAGAACCCATCATCTGAAGTCGATCAACGGACTGACAGGATGGATCGTGGATTAGTCTGTAGGTCGACACCCTCAGGACCCCCTAGAATCCATCCTCTGAAATCGATCGACGGACTGACAAGATGGATCATGGATTAGTCCATGGATCATCGATCAGTCCGTAGGTCGAGACCCTTAGGACCCCTAGAACCCATCCTCTGAGGACGATCGACGGACTGACAGGACGGATCGTGGATCAGTCAACAGACCGTCGATCAGTCCGTAGGTGGCTTCAACATATTTTAAGTCACTGGTCGTTTGGTGTTTTCCTTATGCGTTGGACCCCTAAACTACATTGTTAAACCCCTAAACTACGTGGGTTTGGTCAGTTTTAGCCTAATAAACAAATAAGAACCTAACCTAATCAATTAATCACCGAAAATTCATCAAACTTAGAGAAAAATAGAGGACAAAGTCGACCAAACCCTAGTTCAAGAACGCAACGAGTTTTCATCAAATCCAGCCTCGAAATTAAAAGATTTCTCTGTGAATTTTGTCACCAGGTATGTGGGATTTCACTAGTGTATTCCTTTCACCCATTAGGTCCCTAGTTTCAGTCGGAATCTTGTTTCCCTACATACTATCTTAGACCTAGGGTTTCTAGAATTTCAGAAGATCAATATGAATTAGTTACTTTAATGTTCCTAATCAGATTATCATGATTTTTGTGCAATTTTGCATAGATTCTTGCATAAACTCAGAACCCTAGTTATGTAGTTCTTTTAGTTCATGAATTACACATGCTAGGTCAGATATTTCAGATATACATGCATCAGATTCGAATGTTTCATTATCAATACATTAATGTTGCATTTTCAGTTAGCATGTCAGTATTACAGAAATTCAGTCATAAATTGTTAATTACATAATCAATTGGGAGTAGCTTAATACCGAGTGGACTAGGGTCAGTCACTCTCAAGTCCCAGAACTACGTGCCCCCATAGGTTATGTCCCTTATGTTGGGTATTCCATATTAATTATCACCCCAGGAATGCCTTTATAACTCTCGGAGGGTATATTGGGTCCTCTCGATGTGGTGTATACATCGGACTCCACATTTAGCTCATATGGTTTTATGTCATTTATTAGTAGCTCCCTTATAGTCAGATTCTAGTTAGTTCATGTTCAATATTCTCAGTATAGTATCATGCTTATCTCTTATCATTGCTCAGATATATGCTTTGTTTCAGTTATGTTTATTGTTCAACTTCATTCTATCCCGCATGCTCAGTACCTTTCAAAGAGGAACTATTACCTCAAGTTGGAATGGAATCAGAAGGGAAGAGATGAGGATACTTGGCCTTCATGGCTACTTCTGCTTCCCAAGTAGCTCCCTCTACTGACAGACTTATCCACAAAACTTTAACTGAAGCGACTTCTTTGTTTCTCAACCTTCGAACTTGACAATCAAGAATCTCAACTGGCACATCTTCGTAAGTGAGACTATCCTTCACATCCACACTTTCCAATGGTATTATAGATGCTGGGATAACCCACACACTTCTTCAACAACGAAATGTGAAAGACCGGATGCACTACTGCTAGTTTTGCTGGCAACTATAACTCATAAGCCACTTTACTAACTCCTTTCAAGATCTTGTAAGGGACTACATATCTAGGAAGGAGCTTCCCTTTCATGCCAAATCTCATCACCCCCTTCATAGGTGACACTTTCAGGAAAACCCAATCATCAATTTGGAACTCTAAGTCCTTTCTCTTCACATCTGCATAGGACTTCTGGCGACTTTGGGATGTCTTAAGTCTCTCTCTGATGAGCTTAACTTTTTCCATAGCATTATAAATCGAATCTGGCCCTATTAAGTTTACTTCACCTACTTCAAACCAACCAACTGGAGATCTACATCTATGCCCATATAATGCCTCATAAGGGGCCATCTGAATGCTGGAATGGTAGTTTTTATTGTAAGTGAACTCTATAAGAGGACGGTGACCATCCCAACTACCCTTGAAGTCAATCATGCAAGCTCTCAATATGTCCTCTAAGTTCTAAATGGTAGGCTCTGCCTGACCATCCATCTGTGGATGAAATGTTGTGCTAAGATTAACTTGAGTACCAAGACATTTCTTAAATGACTTACAAAAATGAGAGGAAAACTGAGGACCTCTATCTGAGATGATAGACAAAGAAACCCCATGAGACCTGACGATATAATTAATGTAAATCTTGGCATAGTTCTCCGCCAAATCTGTATTCTTAACAGCGAAAAGTGAGCAGACTTAGTAACTCTGACTATTGTCAACCAAATGGAGTCATGTTGTCTGCGAGTACAAGGTAAACCTGTAATGAAGTCCATGTTTATCACTTCCCACTTCCATGTAGGAATATTGATCTCTTGAGTCATACCTCCTGGTTTCTGATGTTCTACCTTCACTTGCTTGCAATTTGGGCACTTAGCCACAAAATTTACTATATCCCTTTTCATGCCATTCCACTAAAAGACTTCCCGCAGATCACAATATATTTTAGTGGCGCTTGGATGAATAGAATACATGGCGTTATGGGCTTCTTCAAGAATCTACTGTCTCAACTCACCCACCTTAGGAACACATAACCGACCCTAATAGCGAAGCACACTATTTCCCCCTTGGGAGAAAACCTCAACATTCTACTGATGAATTGTATCCTTTAGTTGAAGTAATATCTGAGCACTATCTTGCTTTTCCTTAACCTCCGCTACCAATGAAGATTCTGACCCATTCTGAACTGTTACACCACCATCTGATATGCTTATAAGATAAACTCCCAAGTGAGCAAGCCTGTGAACATCTTTCGCTAGTTCTTTCCTTTCTTCCTCAACATGCACTACACTACCTATAGATAGTTTGCTAAGAGCATTTTCTCCTACATTGGCCTTACCAGGATGATAAAGCACATTCATATCATAGTCTTTGAGGAACTCAAGCCATCTCCTCTGGCGAAGATTCAACTCTTTCTGGGTGAACACATATTGAAGGCTCTTATGGTATGTGAACATATCTATGTGAACACCATACAAGTAATGTCTCCAAATCTTAAATGCAAACACTACTGCTGCAAGCTCGAGGTCATGAGTCAGATAGTTCTTCTCATGAACCTTAAGTTGTCTAGAAGCAAACACTATAGCCTTACCCTGTTGCATCAACACACAACCTAGGACGACTCTAAATGCATCACAATAGATCACATAACCATCTGAACCCTCTGGTAGAGTTAAAATAGGAGTTGTAGTTAACCTACTTTTCAATTCTGCAAAGCTTTTCTCACCCATACAAAAAATTATTCATCTGTGCCCTCGAACCAGCAACCATATGCTGAGCATACCTGGAGAGTTTGGTGAACTTGAGTCCGTATTATTGGACTGACATGCTACCTTGCATCAAATTCATGAATTCCTGAGCTTTTGCCTCCGTCAACTCTCTTGGGAAGAACCTGTCTAGAAAAGCTTCACTAAAACACTCCCAAGTAACATGAGTTGCATCAGTACCCCTGTTTTCATTCCACTGAGTGAACCAAATGTGAGCCACATCTTAAGCTGGTAAGATGCCAACTCAACCCTATCATTCCCAGTTACCTGCATCACTCCAAAGATTTTCTTGACCTCATCAATGAAGTTCTGGGGATCTTCACCAACTTGCAACCCTAGAAACTCAGGTGGGTTCATCCTAACAAAATCCAAACTCTAGCTGCAGCTAACCCAACATTAGCATTGGTAGGAACTGGGGCCTGTTGATTGTTTTGGTTGGTCACACTTTGAGCCAAAAGTTGTATAGCGTTACAAATCTCTGCATTTGAAACCTCTTGGTCTGGAACATGAGGAACTGTGTTAGCATTCCTGGCGTTAGCATTCCTTACATAAGTTCTACGAGGAGGCATGATCTGAAATGCGTAATGATGATTTACAAGGTAGATCATATCGACACACGATAAGAATAGCAAGAAAGTGATGTTTTCCTAAAACACTTCGTAGCCTCCCTCTCATTAGATGTGGTGCACTTAACACCCATAAAAAAGATTCTACTTAGTGCGGCTTTTCAGACATCCTAGGACATTTAAAACTAATGCTCTGATACCAAGTTTGCCATTCCCCGAGCTACCCCCAGGATGTGGACACGGGACCTAGGATCACGAGTGACCCCAAGCTAACCCTGATGGCATATCATAAACATACTTAAAGATTTTCAACATAAGAGACATACTGTGCGGAAGCTAGAAACATATCATAATATGAAATGATGGGGAATACCCAATACTATTTGAATAAATAATCTGTGAGTTTAATGACATTTGAAATATCCAACTCCCAAGCGAAAACTGAATCTAACTATGTCTGAAATAAAACCTTAAACTGACTAGAGATGTTGGGACATGCTCCCACTAAATCTAGCAAAACTGAAACTAAAGACTGAAAGTAGAAAGATAATCATGTCAATCGTCTTTGAAGAATGAGAATTCACTACTGATGCTGCTGAACTAGAGATCGGGAATCGATCTATGCGTGATCAGAATGTTGAGAACCTGAACCTACATCACGAGAAGATGTAGTGCAGAGTATGCATCAGTACTTGAAAGGTACTGAGCATGCAAGATAGAATAATGCTGAACAATATACATATATGGACAAAATATATTACTGAGAAAATGACGTAATCTGAACAAGATACTATACTGAAAATACTGAGCATGAAACTTACTGAATGCCAAGACCAAGTTTATAACATGTTGAATCTGAAATCTGAACTGAATCTGATAACCTAGTCTATGCACTAGAATATGACTGTGGGAGCTACTAATAACTGACATAAAACCACATAAGCTAAATGTGGAGTCCGATATATACGCTCCATCGAGAGGACCCAATATACCTTACTAACGATATAGAGGCATGACTGGCGTGATCACTAAGTATAATTCCCACAGAAGGGACTTACCTACGGGGCACGTACTTCTGGGACTATAAGGGTGACTGACTCTCGTCCAACTCGGGTAAAAGGAACCTACTAGTGAAATCCACATACCTGATGACGAAATTCATGGAGAAATTTTTCGATTTCGGGGCAGGAACTGAAGAAAACCTTGTTGTGTTCTTGGACTAGGGCTGCTCAACTTTTTTCTTTTGATTTTCTCTAAGATTGATGAATTTTTGGAGAAAGAATTGACTAGGGTAGGTTCTAATTTAGTTGCTAGGCTAAAACTGACCAAAACTACGTAGTTTATGGGTTAAACGATGTAGTTTAGGGGTCCAAGGCATAGGGGAAAAGACCAAACGACCCCTGACTTAAAAGCTGTCGGGGGTCACCGATGGACCGTGGATCGACCGAAGGTCCGTTCTAGTCAGACGTTGTTCGCGACTAGACCTGGGATCTGGGGTCTCGATCCACGGACCAGGACAACGACCCGTGGTCTGACCTACGGTCCATGTCCGATCATAGGCCGACCCTTAGACCGTTTTTCTAAACTTTTTTGGGAAGGGCTGCAGGTGTCCATCCACGGACCCCACCTACCGTCCGTGGGTCACCCTATGGTCTTTGGGTGGTTCATGTCGGTGGCACCTGCAACTTCTGAAATCGGCATTCTATTTTGTCTAGGATACGGGGTGTTACACTAGTTATGTATGTCTTTACAGAATTTTGAAAAGGGCTGGTAATATGGCTTATGAGTTAGAGTTGTCAGCATAACTAGCACTGGTTCATCCAGTATTTCACATTTCATTGTTGAAAAAGTTAGTGGGTGATCCAGCATCGATAATACCTTTAGAGAGTGTGGCTGTGAAGGATAGCCTCACCTATGAAGAGGTTCCAGTTGAGATTCTTTACCATCAAGTTCATAGGTTGAGAAATAAGGAGATCTCTTCAGTAAAGGTTTTGTGGAGGAATCATTTCGTAGAGAGATCTACTTGGGAACCAGAAGCAACCATGATGGCCAAGCATCCTCACCTTTTCCCTTCTGATTCAATTTCAGCTTGAGGTAATAGTTTCTCTCTAGTCTCTCAGCTTACTCTTGTCTAATTCAGTCTTAGTATCTTGTTCCCTTATGCCATGCCCTGAGCCTACACCGTGGATGTGACTGGCACTCGAGAACCATTGTTGGCCCCAAGCAAACCCTTGGCCTGACTTACTTACTTAACGGAAGACTCTATGCATATTTATAATGATCAATAGAACTATAATCATTTGAATAATAAAATACTGAGAATGCTTAAAAAGTCAAACATTCAACTTGGCCAAAAGGGCAACTCAAGTCTTAACATATAAAATGAAAGTGTAAAGACAACTGAACCACTAACTGTCTGGCTATCTATGAACCTCTAAAACAAAGAGGGATGTCGGGACAACACCCCCGATCATCCTAAGAATGAAATACAGAAAACAATTGATAAAAAGAGTTCTTCGAAATGCAAGGAGGCTTACCAACTGACTTTGAGTACTCAACTGGATCAACGAGGCGTTGGATGCTGATCCTGGTTACCTGCGTCTGCCTCATAATAAGATACAGGCCAACTGGCATCAGTACATTAAATGTACGAGTATGCTAGTTGGAATGATAAACATAACTTAAGCTTGAAAAGGATCTGAAAGGAACACTTACCTTGGCTTTACTCAACTCCTGAATAACTTAATTCAAAATAAAGCAATTAACATATGCAATATATAGAAAGCTTGTAAAACAGTGGAAAACAACTTAGTTTGTTAAAGAAAAGTACAATAACAAACTCAACTTTACTCATATAATAAAGTAATATAGTTTATGTGGGAGATTCTCTAACCGACAACCACCACTATGGGCCTAAGTGGTGATACATCGTCTTGCCCACGCTGCCAGAACTATCCTATACATTTCCATCATGTAGAACGCTTAACTAAGTGGATCCACTAGTCTATGCTAAAAGCATCTTAAGGAGTCATCTAAAATGTATGATCCTTTACTACCCATGATGGCTACATAGTTTATGGAGACTTGAGTTAATATGAACTCGCATCCCCATAGCGGTGTGCAATACTACTCCCAAAATATACTTATCTCATATGATTTAAAATCAAAACTTCTTTCTTTGGTTTGACATAATTACTCAAAACTTTAGCTTAAAAGGTCTCTTGGAAATCAGTGTTTCCCTTTCTTGTTCAAATGTGAAAAGCATTTTAATCTCTTGGGAATACTTAGTTCCCCTATAGCTTTTTTAGAAATGAACTTAACTCTTTACTCTGTGCTTAACTTGAAACTTAAGTCTTAAAACAATGTTAAAATGTTTGTGAAAGACTTTAGAAAAACTTTATAAACTTCTCTTGACTTGCTTCTTAACTTGTAGACTTGACTTTTAACTTCTCTTTACTTGGATCCTAACTTTCCTTGAATTGGATTATGGATTCATGGTTCATGATCTCATATTTATGGATGATTTCATGATGTTTAAATGTACCTAAGAGTGTTGGAATCAACTAGGAAACATAGGTATATTTCTAAGGAACAAGTACGAAAAGATGAGGAATGAATGGGGAGAATTGTCATCCCTGGCGCTCTGAGAGGCACGGGGCGCTAGCCCTCAACATTCAGAGGCTGGTCTGGGGCGTTCTGGCTGGCACGGTGCCCCAATGGTGAAGATTCAGAGACTCTTTTGGGGGGCGCTGGCTGGCGCAACACCCCAGCCCTATCCCTAGGTGTTTGGCGACTTTTTTTCTCCGTTTTTCATCTCAAAACCCTCTAAAGTTTAATGGTTCCAACCCAAAAACGTAGAATCATTTATAACCTCAATATATGATAGATTCAAACCAAATTACACTCGGAAACATGAATCAAATTACAAGAAACTCCAACAACACAACCCACAGGAAATTCAAACAAAACTTTCAACAATGTTCATCAAGAACTCAATTTCTAAACTTTCAAAGACTTAAATTCGCTGAATTGAATCATGGTTGGTTCATGGGTGAACTAACCCAACGCTATGTGATCTCACATACCTCGTAGGGATCACCCTTTCATGAAATCCACAAGCTGAACTCGACGATCTTGACGAATCTTGATTTCTCTTCTCCTTTCTCCTCCTTTCTCTTTTCTCCATGCCCTAGCATGAGCTTCAACTTTTCTAAACTGACTAAAATCTGATTTTACCCCAATTAATTTCTAAAAACGAATTAGAATAATTAGGTAAGGAAAAGACTAAATTACCCTTCCAAAAATCCGGATTGGACTTTCCTTATTCAAACAGCCCAACTTCCAAAGGGCATAACTCACTCATACAAACTCGGAATCACGCAAACTTAGAGGTGTTGGAAAGGTTATTCCAAGATATTTCCAACCATATCTTGAAATAAACCTATATCATCCTGAGCTAGGAGTTATCACCATTTGAATTTGACCAAAACTCAACTAACATACTTCACAATTTTCCAGATTTTCATATACTTTCCAAAAATGATTCTTTCCCCAACTTTTAACTCTTTCCTAGTTATTTCAATTTGCGAGATGTTGCAATATCTCCCCCTTGGGAACGTTCGTCCTCGAATGAGATTACTCTTACTAGGCTAAGGGTGTAATATCAGTCATACATTTCAAACACCCAACAAGCAGAGCAAACACAACATGCTAATTTATAAGTAAAGTGCTAAGAAAAGGATTGGTACCTTGATTTGGAACTTCTCCAAATTTGAAGAGATGTGGATATCTCTTCTTCATATCCTCCTCAGCTTCCCAAGTAGCTTCCTCAACAAATTGGCTCCTCCAAGGGACTTTGACTGATGCTACTTCCTTAGTCCTCAACTTGCGAACTTGGCGATCTAGAATCTGAACAGGAATCTCCTCATTAGATAAGCTATCCTTGATCCCAATATCCTCAGTTGGTATGATCAATGAAATATCACCCAAGCACTTCTTTAACATGGAGACATGAAATACCGGATGAACCACTGCTAACTCTTGTGGTAGCTCAAACTCATAAGCTACTTTGCCAATCCTCTTGCCTATTCGATAAGGTCCAATATACCGGGGACTAAGCTTCTCCTTCTTACCAAATCTCATAACTCCCTTAATGGGTGAAACTTTTAAATACACCCAATCATCAACTTCAAACTCTAACTCTCTTCACCTAACATCAGTGTAGGATTTCTGACAACTTTGTGCCGTCTTCAACCTCTGTTGAATCACTTTCACCTTCTCCATGGCTTGATGAACTAGATCGTGTCCTATCAACCCTGCTTCACTAACTTCAAACCATCCAATATGAGATCTGCACCTTCTTCCATAAAGAGCTTCATAAGGATCCATTTGGATGCTCGAGTAGTAACTATTGTTGTAAGCATATTCAATAAGAGGTAGGTGATCATCCCAATTACCTTTGAAATCAATCACACAAGCCCTGAACATATCCTCTAAGGTTTGAATAGGGCACTTTGCTTGCCCATCAGTCTGAGGATAAAAAATAGTACTCAAGTTCACCTTTGAATCTAAGCCTTTCTGGAATGACTTCCAAAACTGTGCAGTAAATTGCGTACCTCTGTCTGAAATAATGGAGATAGGAACCCCATGAAGTCTTAACACTTCTTGAATATAAATCTTAGCATAATCTTCTGCTGAATAGGTAGTCTTCACCGTAAAAAAGTGGGCTGATTTTGTCATTCTATCGACAATCACCCAAATGGAATCATGTTGCCTGCGAGACCTTGGTAAACCTGTGATGAAATCCAAATTAATCATCTTCCACTTCCACTCTAGAAGTTCTATTTTCTGGGTCAAACCACCTGGTCTTTGATGCTCTACTTTAACTTGTTGGCAATTCAGACAGTTAGCAACAAACTCTGCAATGGCCTTTTTCATGCTGCTCCACCAATAAACTTCTCTCAAATCAAGATACATCTTTGTGGAACCCGGATGAATGGAATATCTGGAGTTATGAGCTTCTTCCATGATCCTCTCTTAGTGTCCATCCACCATTGGTACACACAATCTACCTATTGTTCAAAAGCTAATACTTTTTGCTTATGAACATTTGCTTTCAATTCAAGCAAAATAGGATCTTGGTCTTGCTTTTCTTTCACTTCTGACACTAATGAAGATTCAACCCCATTCATCACCACTACTCCTCTTTCTATGGAATCCATTAGTCAGACTCCTAAGCATGTAAGTCTATGCACATCTTTCGCAGACTCTCTATTTTCTTCCTCAACATAGGCGGTACTACCCATAGACAACCTTCTTAAGGCATCAGTAACAACATTAGCCTTAGCTGGGTGATAAAGAATACTCATGTCATAATCCTTGAGTAATTCTAACCACCACCTTTGTCTGAGATTAAGCTATTTTTGAGTGAACACATATCGAAGACTCTTGTGATCAGTGAATACATCAACTTGAACACCATACAAATAATGATTCCATATCTTCAAAGCAAATACTACAGCAACCAACTCTAAGTCAGGGGTTGGGTAATTCTTCTCATGAACTTTCAACTGTTTGGAGGCATAAGCTATAATTTTGCCATTCTGCATTAGCACACAACCCAAACCAACTCCAGACGCATCACAATACACAACAAAGCCTTGCGTACCTTCTGGTAAGGTCAACACTGGGGCAGTAGTCAACCTCTTTTTCAATTCCTGAAAGTTTTTCTCACAAGCTTCAGACCATTGAAACTTCACTGTTTTCTTAGTCAACTTGGTCAAAGGGGACGAAATAGACAAGAACCCCTCTACGAACCTTATATATTATCCGGCCAAACCCAAGAAACTCCTAATATCAGTTGTAGATGTGGGTCTAGGCCAATTCTGCACTGCCTCTATCTTTTGGGTATCAACTCTAATTCCATCACTAGAAACTATGTGGCCCAAGAACGCCACAGACTAAAGCCAAAATTCACATTTAGAGATCTTAGCATATAACTCCTTATCTTTCAAAGTCTGAAAAACTATTCTGAGATGGCTAGCATGATCTTCTTCATTTCTTGAATAGATTAGTATGTCATCAATGAAGATGATAACAAACATATCTAAATAAGGTTTGAAAACTCTATTCATAAGGTCCATGAACGTTGCAGGTGCATTAGTTAAACTGAACGACATGAACAAAAAATCATAATGACCATAACGGGTCCTGCATCTTGTCTTGGGAATATCACATTCCCTTACTTTCAACTTATGGTAGCCAGATCTGAGGTCTATTTTTGAAAAATAGGAAGCACCCTGAAGCTGATCGAAAAGATCATCAATTCTCAAAAGAGGATACTTATTCTTAATGGTAACCTTGTTCAATTAGCGGTAATCTATACACATCCTAAGGGAACCATCTTTCTTTTTCACAAATAAGAGCGGAGCTCCCCAAGGTGAGACACTTGGTCGAATGAAACCTTATCTCGTAAATCTTTCAAATGTTCTTTAAGCTCTTTCAACTCTACTGGTGCCATTCTATATGGCAAAATAGAGATAGGACAAGTATCGGGAAGAATGTATATGCCGAAGTATATTTCTCTCACTGCAGGTAGATCATCTGGAAAGACTTATGGAAACTCTTTTACTATATGAACTGACTGAATGATAGGTCTCTCAACATTAGAGTCATTAACTCAGACCAAGTGATAGACACAACTCTTAGAAACCAACTTTCTTGCCTTAAGGTACAAAATGAAATGACCCTTAGGCACTATTGAACTACTTTTCCACTCTAAGACTAACTCAATAGGAATTTGGAACTTGACAACTCGAGTTCTACAATCAATGGAGGCATAACAAGCTTGAAGACAGTCGATACCTAGAATGTCATCAAAATCTACCATGTCTAACTCAATTAAATCAGCCATGCTGTCATTGTGATTGACGGAAATGATACAATCACGATAAACTCGCTCAACTAGAATAGACTCCCCAACAGGTGTGGAAACACAAAAGGGTTCACAGAGTTTCTCAGGAAGAACATCAAAACTATTTGCAACATAAGGGGTTACAAAGATAAACTTGCTCCTGGGTCTAGCAAAGCATAAACATCAAAAACAAAGACTTTTATCATACCAGTGACAACATCTGGAGAGTTCTCTTACTCGTGACGACTAGTGATCACGTAGAGATGGTTTGCTCCTCCACCAGTACCGAAAGTAGCTCCTCTAGGTGCAGCCCTGTCTGGTAGTGCAACTGATGATGATTGGGCTCTATTGCCCCAATTTCCACTACCTTGCCTGTTCTTAAGGCACTCTTTCATGAAGTTACCCTCTTGTCCACACTTGAAACAACCTGACTGGCCATCACGACACTTACCTGGGTAGGTTCTACCAAACCTAGCACATGCAGGTGCCCAGTTACCTCCTTGTGCCACACTACCCTGAGACTGTGTAGGTCTAGCTCTGAAGTTCTGCAAATTCTGGCCATTATAATCACCTTTGTTTCTGGGTGCAGGTGCACTAGTGGATGATGGAGCAGATGCCTTTTGCTTCTGCTGAAAGGACGAACGGTTCACATTACCTTTTTGTTGCTCACACTCATTCCCTGTCTTAGCCTTCTTGTTTCTGAATTCCTCCCTATCCATCAGCTTCTCTTCCTCAACCTGCTGCACATAGACCATCAACCTTGATATGTCCATGTCCCTAATTAACATAGTTGCCCTGCCCTCTTTGCTTGATAGA
Source organism: Solanum okadae (assembly GCA_036553675.1). Classification (NCBI taxonomy): domain Eukaryota; kingdom Viridiplantae; phylum Streptophyta; class Magnoliopsida; order Solanales; family Solanaceae; genus Solanum; species Solanum okadae. The sequence continues at coordinate 43,784,795 of CM071689.1, read as the reverse complement.
TGGGACAACCCAGCAACAAAACGACTCTTTCTACTCCTCATGTTTGCAACCATCTACGAAACATAAAGGGATAGTTGGGCTAACTTCAACCCATACTCATTAACACTCAAAGAATCCTTCTTAAGTGTGAGGAATTCTCGTACCTTAGCCTCTTTTAGTTCTCGGGGAAAGAAACCCCCTAAGAAGGCCTCCTCAAAATATGCCCCAACTCGTAGGTGGTGCATCCTCAGCTCTACCCTCTTTCCACTAGTCAAACCAAGTCCTAGCAACATTCTTCAGTTGATATGCAGCTAGTTCAACTCTCTCAATATCGACAACATTCAAAAGCTTAAATACCTTTTTCAGTTCCTCAACAAAAACTCTCTGGATCCTCAGTAGTGCTTGAACCTGTGAAACTTGGAGGATTCATCATCAAGAACTCTCGGATCCTCGAAGTATCAGTCACTTCCTATCTAGCTCCTCTTTGCTGTCCAACCTGGTTAGTCACAACTTGGCTCAACATTTGGATATCCTCACGGAACTCAACATTGGTAACCTCTCATTGGGGTTGCATTTAAGGTGCATTACGTACCCCTTGCTTCTCAACATTACGCCTAGCAGGACGACCTCTGACAGCTTTTCATGGAGGCATGATTATTTGAAAACACGCGCAACAACAAATTAGAAAGAAACTTTATAGAGATCAAACTCTAACGCACGAAATGATTGTGAAAGAAGTGAGAATATTTCCTAAGTATCGCAACCTCCTAATTATAGATGTGGTGCGCTTCACACCGATAACTAGGACTCTATAGACATGGCTTCATAGACTCCCTAGGACTCTTGAACTCTGTGCTATGATACCAAGATTGTCACTCCCCGAGCCTATACCCCGGATGTGACTAGCACTCGAGAACCATTGGCCTGGCTTACTTACTCAGTGGAGGACTCTATGCATATTTATAATGATCAATAGCACTATACTGACTTGAATAATAAAATACTGAGAATGCTTAAAAAGTCAAACATTCAACTTGGCCAAAATGGCAACTCAAGTCTTCACATATGAAATGAAAGTGTAAAGACAACTAAACAACTAACTGTCTGACTGTCTATGAACCTCTAAAACAAAGAGGGATGTCGGGACAAGACCCCCGATCATCCTAACAACGAAATACTGAAAGCAAATGATAAAAAGAGTCCTCCGGAATGTAATGAGGCTCACCAACTGACTCTGAGTGCTCAACTGGATCAACGATGCACTGGATGCTGATCATGGATGGCTTCTGTTGTGTCCTTAGATTCTTTAATTGACCATTTTTGTTGTGAAAATAGATATGAAAATGGGGTGGTGTAGGTGGAGCGGGTAAGACTTTCTTCAATTATAGTCTTAACCAACCCCGCCCTGCCTCATTTTGGATCAAGTAAAATCTTTCATCGATAATAATCTTGGCCATATAAAAGTAACCTACAAACTATGGTTCTCTCTAAAAGCTACCTATTCCTCTATACAAATAGGAACTACAGTGGTGCACCAAAAGAAAATATAAGATTGAACTCTACTCCCTAATCGACCAAAGCTCGTCTCTACCCCTTCAAAGCTCTCCCATTTCTCACTTTCTAAATGAGGCACATCAACAAAAGGAGAGTAACATTTCTAGTCTTGTGCCTTCTTCTACTAGCTCCACTCTTCCAACTGAATATAACAACTTCTGTATAGATCTTGGAAATGCACAAGAAACTCAAAACCAACTAAAGATATCTCACCATAGCCTCGTGTCTAAATTGAAATTTACTAAAATATGATCTACATCCACACCTGCGTCATGGCAAAAGATACAACAACATATGTCAAGAACCTTTCGTTTTGTCAATTTTTTTTATCATCAAAATCACTCTTCTATCAGCTAACAATGTGAAGAAACACACTTTTTTCGTCACCTTAGAAACCCATATGAAATCATATGGTAAGCTATCCTCCTCCCTGGAGAGAAGCTTCTCGTAAAAGGACTTGGCAGAGAACTTTTTGTTGTTCCCAACTCCCAACTTGTAGCATTGGATTATTCGATTGGCTCAAACTGCTTGTGAAGTTAAGCAAACAATCTCTAAAGTTCAATCACCTCCCACTCTCTGACATGCTCTTAAACCTCAAATCCAAAAAGGTCATCCCGGACCTCTTGCGCCAATGTACTTGAAATTAGTGGTAGATGAAGCCATCGACAATGTGTTCATCCAGCCTACATATATGTATGTGTGTTGTGTACGAGTCCATCAAAATGTCAACAAAAATTTAATCTGGACATAAAGACCAAACTCATCGAATTAAAATTATAGATCTGCCTCTAGTTATAATGTCATACAATGCTTGTTTGCAAATTTGATCAGTAATATTCCAATCATAGGTATAATAAAGGAAAGTTGTCTTCAGTTTACTATTGATTTAATTAGTCCGGTGGATTGGATTTCCATCACCGACTATTGAAAATATAATTAAGTAAATAATTGTATATTCTCTCTAATGCATTAAGCTTTAAGATGAGATGATCACAAGCAAAGGTCATGCGTTCAACTTTCACCACCAGATATATCAGAAGAAATTTCCACATGCTTGACACATAAATAAGGATGTAATTGAGTAAATTAAATAGTACACTCTCTAAATATGATATATGTACACGTGATTGAGAATTTAGGAGTTAAACCATGCAAATTGTGAAGATCTTGAAATCTATCATAATATGTTCTTTCACTATTTAAAGATATCAAAGTCTGGCTTATCATTATTTTTCATTAATGAAGAATTAAATTTATTTTTTTAAGAGGCATAAAAGTATAACATTGTGAGATTACTTCTCAGTTTGAAAAGGTGTGAATGGAAAATGAAAGGATTGTGTCTTTTCTGAAGAGTTGTGATGTATTTGAAGGATTGTGACTTTTCAGAAGAGTTGCGACTTTCCGGAAAGGTTGTGACATTTCCAAAGGGTTGTGACTTGTTCGAAAAGTTGGGACTTTTCTAAAAAGTTGGGACTTTTCTAAAAAGTTGGGACTTTTCTAAAAAGTTGTGTCTTTTCCAAAGGATTGTGACCTTTCTAATAAGGCACAATATGCACATGTTCATACTACCATTTGTTGTCTATAAATAGAGTGTTGGGTTTTGAAAGGTGTGAACGGAAAATGAAGAGTTGCAACTTTTATGAAAAGTTGTGACTTTTATGAAAAGTTGTAACTTTTATGAAAAGTTGTAACTTTTATGAAAGGTTGTGACCTTTCCAAAAGATTGTGACTTTTCCAAAGGATTGTGACCTTTCTGGTAAGGCACAATAAGAACCTTTTCACACTACCCTTTTCTTTCTATAAATTGAGGGATTTCCTCTCATTTTAAGGAAAATATTTTTTCTAGACTTCTTCTACTACTACTAAATCTAGTATTCGAAGTGTACTTTACTGTCGTTGAATGATCCTATTTGAAGTTGGTTGATCTTCCTCCAGGAAATAAACCTTTGGATTCAAAGTGAATCTTCAGAAGGAAAATGAAAGTCGATGGAACTGTTGACAAATATAATGCAAGACTTTTTGTCAAAGGCTTTAGACAAAAACATGGTCTTGATCTTGTTGACACATACTTTTCAGTAACTAGAATTACATTTATTCGAATGTTAATATTATTACCTACGGTATATGACCCCCAAATGAATGTGAAAACAACTTTCTTAAATTGAGAATTGGAGGAAGAAATTTACATGGAACAACCAGAGGGTTTTGTGGTTCCTGGTAAAGAAAAGAAAGTGTGTGAACTTGTTAAGTCACTTTATGGACTAAAACAAGCACCCAAACAATGACATAAGAAATTTGACCAAACTATGTTGGTAAATGGATTTAAGAATGATGGAAGTGATAAATGTGTTTACATTAAAATCACAAGGTCATTGTTTGTTTGTATATTGGTGATATGTTGATCATCAGTAGAGACACTAATGACATAAATCCTACTAAACATATACTAGAAAGCAACTTTGATATGAAACATCTTGGAGTTGCTGATGTGATCTTAGGTATAAGAATCCTTAGAACTCCATAATGTTTAGCATTCTCACGGTCTCATTACATTGAAAAGGTACTTGACTAGTTCAAATATTTGGATTTTAATATTATCAAGACTTCAATAATATGAGCTTTGCACTTCAAAAGAATGAAGGTGAAAGTGACTCCCAATTGGATTATGCTAGAGTATTGGGAAGTATGATATATGTCAAAAAGTGTACGCGATCAGATATACCATATGTTATTAATTAACTTAGTCGGTTCATGAATAATCCCTATCGAACTCATTGGATGACAATGAAAAGAGTTTCGGGGTATTTAAAACATACTCAAAAGTATGTCTTGCATTATAACAAATTTCCTGCAATATTGAAAGCTATAGTGATGCAAATTGGATCACCAGGATCAAATGAAGTAAAATCTACGAGTGGATATGTAATTACTCTTGGTGGAGAAGAAGTCTCTTGGAAATCTTCCAAAATGACATGTATCGCTAGCTCTACAATGATCTCTAAGCTAGGTGCTCTAGATAAGGCCGGTGAATAAGTTGAAAGACTCCAGAATTTCTTGATAGATATTTTTTTTTTTCTTGGCCCAAACCTTTGGCATCAGTATGCATACACTTTGATAGTCAAGATGCAACAGGTAGGGCATGGAGCATCATGTATAACGAAAAGTCTTGTCATATAAGACATAGACATAATACCGTTAGAAAACTACTCTCTAGTGGAATTATCACAATTGACTATGTAACGTCAAAGGATAATGTGTCAAATCCACTTACAAAAAGGTCTAACTAGAGAGAAAGTTGAAAGATCATCCAAGGGAGTGGGCTTACGGCTTAGGACAAGTCATGATGGCGGTAACTCTACTTAGTAGACTGGAGATCCCAAGAGATAGGTTCAAGGAGAAAAACAAAGTTGTGACTGACGGTTCGGCATTATCAACTCATTCTCATGATGAAGACAATGTTCAGGAATAAGGATACAACATTAAGGCTTGCTAATGAGTTAATAAAGCTTAAAGTTTTTAATGATTTGCTAAGTTTGGGAGATTTGACCAAATACTGTATCTACGCGATAACACAGTTATAAATCACCTATGTGAGTGTGAAGTGTAAGCCGCTTCAAAGAGGATGATTGTCAAAAGCCCATCTCTCTATACACTCATGAAACCATGAGGTGTTCATGGCTGAAACGAACACAACCATAAGAACCATAAACGGTAAAAGGTTGATTCTGTGACATGGTTGTCTAGGTATACACCAAAGTATAACGGTTCAAAAATATCAAATCTACCGATTGACCGAATATATCCGACATATGTTCACTACGGAAAGTTCAAAGGGAAACCTACTTATCCAGATGCAATTAATTCTTGCTTGTAAAGTACACATACTTGTCCGTTTCTTTGTCTTGGAGTCATTCCCCATTCATGCGGGGGATTGTTGGGTTTTAAAAAGTGTGAATGGAAAATGAAGAGTTGCGACTTTTATGAAGTGTTGTGATTTTTATGAAAAGTTGCGACTTATATGAAAAGTTGCAACTTTTATGAAAAATTGTGACTTTTATGAAAAGTTGCGAATTTTATGAAAAGTTGTGACTTTTATGAAAAGTTGTGACTTTTATGAAATGTTGTGACTTTTATGAAAGGTTGTGATCTTTCTGAAAGATTGTGACTTTTCCAAAGGATTGTGACCTTTCTGGTATGGAACAATAAGAACCTTTTCACACTACCCTTTGTTTTCTATAAATTGAGGGATTTCCTCTCATTTTTATGAAACTAATTTTTTTGGTCTTCTTCTACTACTACTAAATCTAGTATTCTAAGTGTACTTTACTGCCGTTGAGTGCCGCTGATACCGTGGTTTTAGGTACCGATACACCAATGAGTAAGATCATTCTATCTTGGGAGGATATATTTCATCAACTTCGTGTACTTGAGGGGAATAATTTCTTTAAGGGGACACTGTACATTCAGTGGGCTCGATTTTCTTTCTTTGAGAAAAATATTTTTATATTGTTTCTAATTTGTTTTTTATCTATTTTCTCTACTACTTTTAATTTTCTAGTTTTGAAAATACTCTTTAAACTTTGTTTTTTCATACCAAGTTTTCAAAGTTTTGTTCTAAGTATCTTAGGAATACCAGATGAACAACATAGAGGCTTCCCTCTCATTTTTTGCATAGCGGATTTCCAGAACCTCTTCTTATTCTGCATAAACAAGTTTAAGTATACTTTACTCCCATTGAGTGGTTCACTGACACTGTGTTTTAAGGTACCAATATATAGGTGAGTAAGATCGTTCTATCATGGGAGAATATATTCCATTATCCTCGAGTATTTGAGGGAAAGTTTTTTCTTAAAGACACATTGTGCATTCAAAAGACTCGAGTTTCTTCTTTTCAATATTGTTTCTGGTATGTTGCAGATTATATTTTCTTTACTAGTTTTAAATTTGTGGTTTTGAAAATATATTTTAAACACGTTTTACATTGAGGTTAAAAAAATGTCTATAACAAATGTAGGTTGATTTGATACATACTTATTCACATAAATAAGCTTTTCAATTAGTGAAAACTTAAGTTATTCTTAGAAGGCAAAAATGTATAACATTATTACATACTTCATCTATTCTCAATTTCCCTTGATGTTTAATATTTTTTCTATGATAAATGTAGTTTGATCTGATCCAGTCTATTGGTATTCACACATACAAGATTTTGTCAATTAATGAAGAATTAATTTTATTTTGTAAAAGGCAAAAAAAGTATAATTATGATATTACTTAATCTATTCACATTTTAATTTGAGGTTTAACATTTTTTCCATAATCTTCTAATTCACATATTTTCCATAATCTTCTAATTCACATTAGTTAATCTTGTAATTCACATTTTACTTTGATGTTTAATACTTTTTCCTATAATTGATGTAGGTTAATTTGATCTGAGTACATTCACATATATAAGACATTGTAATAGAAAGTTAAAGTAAAACTTATGTAAGACCCCAAAAATTTCTAAGCTATGCCCCAAACCATTCTTTAATTGCCTGTAAAAATTGAATCGGGTGATCCTTAAGTTTTTCATATTTGTAAATGTCATTTCTCTGGTGTTCTAATGGATTTGGATATGAATTAAGGTCACAAGAACCCCCTAGCCTAAAGTTGAGTTGAAATCTTCATTTCCTATTAAGTTTTGACATAAGATTCTACTTAGGTCAAGTTCAAAAGATCATATCTCCCAGCACATAATGAATTAGGTGGCCTATGACCTACCAAATTAAAGGTCTTTGAATCCTTTTTCCAACGCCACCAAGTTTGCCTCATTTCAAGGTCGGAGTAAAAAGTTATGACCGTTTTACCAAAGACTGTCAAACCAGAGTTTACTGAGTCTGTGAATGACGACCCCAATTGACAAGCCGTGGGTTGAACGACAATCCATCTTGTCAGGCCATCGTTAGAGTACTGGGTGTCAACTTTTGGGACCCAAATTCTATCGTTCTTTGAATTTCATCAATTTTGCTAAGAACTTTGTTCTTCCCAGGTATGTAAGGCTATCGTAGTGATGGACTGAGTTCGTCCTCACGCCCTACATCTACTTTCTATCAGTAAAGAATAATCTAAGTTGCATCCTTAGTTTTGATAATTCTTGAGATAAGTTCGTTGTTGAATTCTGAGTTGTTATTCCAAATTTTTGAGTTGCTATATATTATGTATTGAGATTCTTGAGTTGATTCTTCACGCCTATTTTTTAGCATGAACCCTATTATTTGAAGTATTCACTGAGTTATTGATGAGAATCTTTTTAACCGAATAAGTATCTTAAATTGATTTTTTCATAAGGTAAAACGGATAGTTTGAGGAAAGTTTAAAGAGGCATTCTGAGTAAAGCTTAAGGGAATTGTTGACTCCCAAATTTATCATTTTTACAGTGAGAAAAGAGAAGCTTTAATTTCTAAACAAGTAATGAGTTCAGAGTTAATTCAGAGCAGTTGCCTCTTTTAAGATGATAGTTTAGCAATTATCTCATACCAGAGAAAGAGTAATGTTTTTATACATTGAGCTACGGTAAATATTATTGGGAGTAGTATTGAGGACCAATATGAGGGATAGTTCCGACAATTCATTGCCCCTATAAACCATATCTTGCCAACATGGGTACATGATCATACTTTTTAGATGAATCCTTAGAGTCTTCAGGCATTGCTTAGTGGATCCACTTAGTTGAGGTGTTCTATATCCCGGCATGATATAGGACTGTTCTGGCAGCATGGACAACACGTTGTATCATCACTTAGCTCATAGTGATGGTTATCGGTTAGAGAATCTCCAGTAGAGTTAAAGTGTATTTTTTATATATCACTTATTATGCTAAAGTTCAGAGAATGAGAAAGTATTTTTGTAAAGTTTTAATAATTTCACTTCCTTATTTCCTTACATTTAGTCAAGTATATATCTTCATCTATTGCAGACCTTACTTTCACTTGTTTGCTATTCAGTTGTATTACATACTCGTACATTCAATGTACTGATGTCATTTCACCTGCATCTTTTATGATGCAGAAACAGGTGTTTAGGATCATCAACAAACATTTCGTTGAAATCACTTTGCGCTTCAAACAGCTTTGGAGAGCCTCCTTGCTTTCCGAAGGATTTCACAATTTACTTCCATGTGATTTTTGAGTTGTCGTGGGTCTTATCCCGACTTTTTTCCTAGTATTAGAGGCTTCATAGATAGTTAGTGTTGATGTAACACCCCGTATTCTAAAAAACTAGAAATGCAGAAAATTCCAGAAGTTACAGGTGCCACCAACGAGCACCACTCACGGAACGTAGGGTGACCCACGGACCTTAGATGGGCTCCGTGGTTGGCCACCTGCGGCCCCTCCCCAGAACCTTTGAAAAATCAAGCTAAGGCACGACCCACAACCGGACCCACGGACCGTAGGTCAGACCACGGGTCGTGGTCCAGGTTCGTGGATCGTGACCCTCAACAACCACTCCCAGACACAGAGCAATTGTTTACCAGGACGGACTGTTGGTCCATTCACGGTATGTCGGTTGCCCCCGACAGCTTTTAAGTCAAGGTCGTTTGGTGTTTACCCTATGGGTTGGACACCTAAACTACGTCGTTTAACCCCTAAACTATGTTGGTTTGGTAAGATTTAGCCTAGTAACTTAATTAAACTTGACCCAAGTCAACTCATTCTCCAAAATTCATCCAAGTTGAATGAAAAAGAGGAGAAAGAGTCAACCAACCCTCTCCAAGAACGCAACACGGTTTCCTCCAGTTCCAGCCCCGAAATTTAAAGATTTCTCTGTAGAATTTGTCACCAGGTATGTGAGATTTCACTAGTGGGTTCCTTTCACCCATTAGGTCCCTATAATTTAGTCAGAATCTTGATTCCCTAAATATTGCTTAGACCTAGGGTTTCTAGAACTTCAGATGATTGTTGTTATTTAGCTGTTAGAATACTCCAAATCAGATTATCATGTTTTTGTAACATTATTGCTTAGTTCCTTGCATGAAACTCAAAACCCTAGTTGTGTAGATTCTTTTAGTTCATGAATTACACTTGCGAGGTCAGTTTATACAGATATATGTGCCTCACATTTAAATATTTCATTATCAGTACTTAATGTTGCATTTTCAGTTTGCATGTCAGAATCTCGAGCTATTTAGTTGATTTCATTTATGTTATGCTTTATACATTCTAGTTGGGAGTAGGTTTAATACCGAGTTGGACTAGGGTTAGTCACCCTCATAGTCCCAGAACTACGTGCCCTATAGGTAAGTCCCCTATGTGGGAATTGTACATAGTGATCACGCTAGCCATGCCTTTATACCCTTGGCAAGGTATATTGCGTCATCTCAATGAGGCGTATACATCAGACTCCACATTTAGCTCATGTAGTTTTGTGTAGGTTATTAGTATCTCCCACAGTCAGATTCTAGTGCATTAACTAGGTTATCAGTTACAGTTCAATATTCATTTTCAACATGTTATGTACTTGGTCATTGCATTCAGTTTAGTTCATGTTCCGTATGTTCAGTATGTTCATCATGTCTAGATTATATCATTGCTTAGTCTGCTTTATTTCAGTTATGTATATGTTGTTCAGCTTTATCCTATCCTTCATGGTCAGCACCCTTCAAGTACTGACACATACTATGCGCTACATCTTCTTGCGATGTAGGTTCAGGTCCTCAGCATTCAGATCACGCATAGATAGGTTCCCGATATCTAGTTCAACAGTATCAGTGGCGAGTCCTCATTCTTCGAGGAAGATTGACATCTGACTTAGAAAAATCCAGCCAAGACACGACCCACAGCCGGACCCACGGACCATAGGTCTGACCACGGGCCGTGGTCCAGGTCCGTGGATCGTGACCCTCAGCATCCACTCCCAGACTCCGAGCGACGGTTGACCAGGGCACATCCGTCAGTTGGCCCTGACAGCTTTTATGTCAGGGGTGTTGACACCCAATTTTGACCCTCCATGATAGAAATTAACTTTCGAGTTTCTTTAATTTCAAACGATTTGAAATAATTAATTTATAAAAAAAAATCAATATTTTTCATACTTTCTAAAGTTATTTTAACCATTTTTTATAGCATATAGATTTTATATAATTGCGTATATAATTAAAAATATTTTATAAACAATTGAAAATCATCTCAAATAGATTTTCATTTTTAGTAAGTATTTTATTAAATTAGTTTAGTTTAAATTATGGTTAAAATTTTGAATCTTTAGTTTACAATTGAGTTAATTATTTTATTTCGTTAAGATTAAGAAGCTAATTAATTAATGAATACTAGTTCATCAATTTTAGGGATTAGCCGAATTTGTTAATTTAACTCAATTTGGCTATTTCTTAATCTTCAAGATCTAACCCATCTTTGACCTCATCTTATTTCAACCCATTTTAAAAGACCAATTTTTGGCCTTTTTGCCTCTTTTCAGCAGCCTAATTCTAAAGACTTAGCCCACTTCCCATTCCCATTTTCTCTCATCTCCAGCCCACGTCTCCAGATGACCCGACCCATTTTCCTCAACAAAAGAGATCCAGACATCTCCAACGTTCATCTCCAAACAACGTCAATTCAGCAACAATAGAACAACAATTCAAACGATGAACTCACGGAAAGCAATACACGGCGTCTACGCGAGTACAACATAGTACGCTGTATTTTTCTCATCGTCTTCATCTTTCCCCCGAGAAACAGTACGCATAGTACTCCAGTGTCGATTCTAGTAGGTAGCTTCGTCCTTCGAAGCCAGGTGGAGTGATCTCCTCGTCCCTTTGTCCTCGCCTCAAGATCGAATGGCCATTGTTGTTTAGCCGTTGGAATTTGTTGAAAAATTGGTGAGTTTCGTACATCAAGCAGCAGCTTTCCTCTTCTTAGGGAGAAAAAGAAGACTCGAATATCACATGACCATATCAAAACACCTATTGATGATCCTGAATACCTGTATCTGCATCATGAAATGATGCAGGCCAAATGGCTCAGTACAGAGATGTACGAGCATGTAATGGAAATTCTAAAGCATAAACATAAGCTTGAACTTGATAAAAAGGAAACACACTTACCTCTTCTCAACTCACTCAACTAAACTCAACTCAAGAATAAGATGCTCAACACAAAGATTAGATACTCAACACAAAGATATGATACTCAACTCAAAGGTACTCAACTCTGGATAAACAAACAATAAAAGAGGCAATATATGGAAAGATTTTAAAATAGTAGCTAACAACTCTATGTATTGAAGAATACAATGATAACTCAGTTTGTATATAAAATAAAATATAACTTTGTGGGAAATTCTCTAACCGACAACCATCACTATGAGCTATGTGATGATAAAACGTCTAGCCCACGCTGCTAGAACTGCCCTATACTTTGCCGGGGTATAGAACCTACTACTAAGTGGATCCACTAGTCTATGCTAAAAATTATTAAGGAATCATCTAAAAGTATGACTCTTTCTATCCACATTGACTATATGGTTTATGGGGGCTGTGAGTTGTATAAACTCTCCCACATATTGGTGCTCAATACTACTCCCAAAATATATTAGCTCATATGTTTAAAAACATAACTCTTTCTGTGTTTTGAGATTATTACTCAGAAATCTTTCTCATAAAAGAGATGGTACTCAAACTTCTCAAAACTCTTTTGGAAATCTCAGTTTCCTCTCATCTTAAATGTAAAAACATTTACTCTTGGGAATACTTAGTTTCCATATATTATTCTAAAGAAAATGAACTCAGCTCTACTCTTCCTCAACTCAGTGCTCAAGTCTTTAAAACAAGTTTTAAACATTTTGTAAAAAGACTTCTTAAGATAGGGTTCATGCCGAATTATGGACGTGAACGACTCAATTCAAGGTTTTCAATAATAATGCATAGAACTTAATACTTGGAACTCAACAACTCCAGAACTCAAGGAGTCAATGATACTACTCATCTCAAGAATGCTCAACTCGGAGGGTCCGTGTGGAATTATGGGCATGAACAACTTAACTCAAGGACTCAATGATACATCTCATCTCAAGACTGCTTGACTCGTAGGGTTCATGCAAAATTATTGACATGAACTACTCAACTCAAGGACCTACATGGGTAACATGTAGTAGCCCCATGATTAGGAATATAATCCCAAAATGATTTGGAAATCAATACTCAAGACTTAAAACTTAAAGATACTAATCCTCTCAAAGATACTCAACTGATGGAGTTCATGCGAAATTTATGGGCATGAGCGACTCGACTAAAGGGTCTAAATAAAATATGGAACTCATGTATACGACTCTTCTCATTCACATACTTACTTCCTCAAAACTAAGTTTAAAACTCAAGTGTTGGCTTTGAAAAACATCTCAAGATTTATAACTAAAAATAGGGTTCATGCTGAATTATATATGTCACGACCCGAGTCTACACCCTGGACATGGCCGGCACTCAATAACCATTGTTGGTCCCCAAGCGAACCCTCATCCTAGCTGACTACAAGCAGAAGACTAACTTAAGCATACAAAAGCTTAAAAATTCATGAAAACTTAAATACAAAGCTTTAACTCAAATGAAAAACTCTGAATAAAATAAATTATTCAACTCGCCATAAAATAGGCAACTTAAGTATTTAAAATATTTAAAAAAAATAAATGAACGGACTTCTGAAACTCTACTGTCTATCTATGATGCCTCTAAATGACAAAGATGGAAGTCAGGACAAGACCCACGACTTCCTAACAACTGATACAAGTGAAAGCTAAATGAAATCCTCTGAAAGCAAGGAGGTTAACCATAACTAACTCGAACTGCATGTGGTATCAACGAAGCTCCTCTTGATGACCCTGAATACTTGTATCTGCATCATGAAAGGATGCATGCCAAATGGCTCAGTACGTGGAATGTACGAGCATGTAAGGGGAATTCTAAAGCATAACATAAGCTTGAACTTGGAAAAAAAAAAGAAACATACTTACCTCTTTTCAAACTTACTCAACTTAAGGAATACTTAAGGATATTCAAAACTACTGAATTTACTCAACTCAGAAGTAAGCAAGGATAAGATATTCAACTCAAAGATTAGATACTCAACTCAAAGATATGATACTCTACTCTGGGTACTCAACTCTGGATAATCAACTCTAGATACACAACTCAATATAAAGCAATAATACACATCCAATATATGGAAAACTTTTAAAACAATAGAAATCAACTCAGTGTAGACCTACAAATGTTAAAAGTTACCTCCTCATTATTCAGTCAGAACTTCATCTTCCCTCTCTCCATATCGACTAAGCCACGCCTAGTAGTAATAAATGGTCTTCCTAAGATGATGGGAACCTCAAAATCAACCTCACAATCAAGTATCACAAAATTCGTCGAAAAGATGAACGGCTCCACCTTCACAAGGACATCTTCGAGAACTCCAATGAGCTTCTTCACAGTTCTATAGGCCATAAGTAGAAGCATCGCAGTCGGTTTTGGAGCCCCTAAATCCAGCTTCTTGTAGATGGACAATGGCATCAAATTAATATTGGCACCTAAGTCACACAAACCTTTCGCAAAGTATAAAAATCCAATGGTACAAGGAATAATGAAAGCTCCAGGATCCTCTTTCTTTTGCACAAGTGACCTCATAGCAATAGAACTACAATGATGCAACCTCTAATCATTCTCAAAACTAACAGCCCTCTTTTTGGTCACCAAGTCTTTTATGAATTTAGCATACCCAGGAAGTTGTTCCAAAGATTCTATCAACAGAATGTTTATGGACAATTGCTTCAACATAGCTATGAACCTGTGATATTTACCCTCTTCAGTCTCTTTCACCAATCTCTGTGGGAATGGAGGTGGAGGTCTAGGCATGGGAACAACTTTTTGGGTCACCTCAACTTCCTTTTTAGTAACCTCAATCCCATTCTCATCCTTTTCTATCACTTTTCAACCTCAGAGAGCATAGGGGGGGGGGTCAATGGTGGTCTACTTTCCTCCGCGAGTAGTGACTGCCATACAATGCCCATCATTTTTTGGATTTTGGATGGTGTTGCTAGGAAGTGTGGCAGGCTAACGTGGGTTCACAATAGTGGACAACTAACTAAACTGCTACTCAAGTTGCTTGATTCACACTACATGGGCATCAACTTTTTAACCGATTCCAGACAAGTCGTTTGGCATCTCTTTCAAATTTTCATCAATTGCATCAAACCTCTTCATCATCTTTTGCATCATATACTCAATGTGTGACATACTATTACCAGACTTTCTATTACCTGGAGGAACATAGGGCCCAACCTAATTATTCATGTTGCCATAGTTGTTCCAATTATAATTGTTATCACGATTATAGTTCCCATCCCGGACATAGTTACCCTCATGGTTGTAGTTTCCATAGTTCCGACCTTGGTTTTCTTGACCTTGGCACCAATTATCCAAGTTGGAACCTTGGGCGTTGTTTCAGATACCCCCCCCTGTCTGATCATTTACCAAATTCGCATCCTCTTCATAGTAGTACTCATCAACTGGTGGTGGTGGAGATCTAGTCAGATAATTCAGAGCATTCACTTTTTCTGCGTTGACACTCACATGTTTTAGTACCAAACCCAATTCTATCCTCATCTGAGCCATCTCTTCCCGAATGTCATCATTAGATTGGTTGGGTGCAGTTTGGACAGCGAACGTGCTCCTACCAATATTTGCCTTTCTAGTGCTCCAGGCTTTGTTGTTTTGGGAAATCCTCTCAAGCTTTTCAGCGATCTCCTCAAAAGTGCACTCACCATATGATCCTTCAGCAATTGTATCTAGCACAACTCTCCCATTGTCATTTTGTCCTCTATAGAAGTAACCTTCAATGACTTATCATCTATGCAGTGATTTGGAACACTCCTCATGAACCCAGGGAACCTATCCCAAGAACTGCTTATCGACTCTCTAGGTAGTGCTGTGAAGTTATTCAGTTTATCCTTATGGTTTAGCTTATTGGGCACCGGGAAGTACTTCACTATGAACACCTTATGCAATTTGTCCCATGAATGTATCAAATTATAGGGCAGCTCAGAAAACCACACAGCAGCATCACCAGCCAATGATAATGGGAATACTCTCATTCCTATGACATCCATATCTAATTCTGGTCGTCCCACACAATTTTTATAGACACTAGACAATTTAACCATGTGAGTGTATGGATCTTCCCACGGAACCCTAGTAAACAACCCTCTCGCTGTAAGCATTTGTATCAGACTGTTAGTTACCCCAAATGTATGACCCAGAGGTAGCAGAGGAAGAACAATAGGCCCCTATGATTCAACTGCATCATAATTAACCCTGTAGTGATCACGAAACCTCAATGCTGGATTCAACTGCATCATAATCAACCCTTCTGCATTTTCAACCAGATGACCACCTTTAATCGGAGAAGGCACATTGACAATTCCAGGAGGTGGAAATTCATCATATTCTTCTTGACCCTCTACAAGTGGATTTTTATGAACCCCAAGGTTTGCCATTTTCCTCAATGTTCTTCTTAGTTCAGTATCGTAGGGGGTCAAAGGTTCGCCTCAACTTTGTGTACTTTTCATTCACTAGAGTAGAAACCTGTAGAAAATAAAAACAAAACAAAAACATAAAATCAGGAAATACTTGACTAAAGTTCAACAATGTAGTTAGTTTAATCTAAAAGTCGTATTCCTTGGTAGCAGCGCCAAAATTTTATATTTCCAAATTACACCTCCTTAAAGAAGTATAAGTGGTCGTTGTCAAATAAAGAACCCAACTTGTAGGTTGAGGTCTATCCCACGAGGAATATGGTCTAGACTTAAAATTAACTCACTATTATCTCCATTTAGTCAAATTATTTCTGAGAAAAGTAAACAGGGGGGTTTTGTAACTAAAGTAATAGATTGTTGATTAAGTGACAAGTAAACAAGATTAAAATTTTGAATTATCAATATGGGATGAAAACTAGGCATATGTGTTCCCCACAAGCTCTTAACGCAATAATCCTAATAATAGCAATCATTTCCTAGTGTTTGTCATGCCAGGTTTGTAAGTTAGGTATCCCTAAGTGATTGCTCCTCTAAGTATGGAATTTCACCATGGTCCGTCTACGGGTGTATGCTTTACTAACCCTTACCTTTAGCCCAGATTAGTCATCATATCAATTAAGTTTAGTTTTCATCCTCGCTTCAATTGAAATCAAACTATTAGATAGCATACACTAAATCTCTGTTGTTTAATCCTTTTCTCATTCATTACCTCCTTGGTCCAGCAAGTATGAATTAGGCGAGTTCTAACGTTTGTCTACGTTAAAAAGACTTCTAAACGAAAGGCTTAACAATACATGCATAAACACTATTCAAGAATTACTTAATTATTATTCATACATTTTTAATTGTTCATGGTTCGCACAACCCTAGTTGTTGATTTAGCCACTCATGCTTGAGAGTTAAAAATTCATAATTAAGTTTAAATAATTCATGAACTTACATTTAGAATAGATGAAACCCAAAATCTTGAATTGAAATTTAAAGTGAAAATTATATAAACCAACTTCCGAAAATTAAATTGCTAAAAGTTTGCAAACTAATCCCAAAAGAACAAAACTAAAACCTTACAATGGTGTCTAACTCTCAAAAATGGAAATAACAACTTATATTTATAGTACTAAAGTCCTAAACCAACTAGGAAAACAAAAGAAAACTGGGCCGGACTCGGATTTGACTGACGGCCTGACCTACAGACCGTTGATTGACCTACGGTACGTGGGTCGCCTCCATGGTTCAGGTACTGGAACGTGATACTTGCTAATCCCATCGACGGAAGTACAGGACGGTCCATCACTTGACCTATGGTTCGTAGGTAACTCTCGTGGTTCTACACTTTGTTGGGTCTCCAACTGCTTGATAGAGACGGAATGAGAAGTCACCGTCTGGTTAAGATCCAACTTGATCTCTTTCTTTGTTCTTCAATGGAGGTTTTTAGAGACAAGATTTTGGAGAGGAGGGTGTTTTGGGATTTGATTGGGGTCTTGAGATATAATGAATTTATTAGGGGTTTAATGACATAAAATACTTTATATAGGTGAAATAAAACCATATTAAATGACCTCTAATGAAAATTAATTAAAAATGAATTTACCTAAAGACCCCTACATTGTCCGAGTCTTGGACAACATGTGCAGACATGAACTACGCCTGGGATCAAAGGGTTCGTAGGTCAGCCTACTTGCCATGTTGCAGGTCCATAGGTCATGGCCTGCAGCTTGAGTTGGAGGGCTTGAGTTGGAGGGCTTGACTCACGCTGAAGAGCTACGGAGCGTGGATGGTCCTACGCCCGGTAGGTGCCATCCGTAGCTCATACTTTGGGAAGTCTTGGGGTAGATTTGGGGGACTATTTTGGGATCCTCCTCTAGGACCCCTTTGGTTGGTCCTTGGGGAGTCGTATCTTGACATTTAACCCCTAAACACCTTGTCCTAGGTACGGGAAGCAATTTTACCACATTATCCCACAAATCAAACTCAACAACTCAAACGTAAGGCTCTAGTTTCACCTACTAGTTTTCGGGGGCATAACAATATCTCCTCCTTTGGGACATTCGTCCTTGAATGACACTTCTCGGAATTAAAACTCAAGACTAGCAGCCCATCATGGATGAAACATCCAAACAATGTATCATTTAAAGGAGAAAACATCAATCCCATCTCAAAAAATCATCAATGCAATACAAGGGAATAGGAACTATATCTAACAACCCAATATGCATGAAACTCAATAATTCTCATGTGCCTCTTACCATATTACCTCCGACACCAATAACCTCCACAACGTTCAAGACTTCAAAGGGCCAGGCAGTTTAGCGAGTTGGGTCAAACTCGCCGAACCACTTGGCGGTTCGCCAAAATCCCATTTGATCGCCTTTAATTTTGTTGTTTTGTTGAGTTTTGATTTTGTAACTTTCGGCGAGAAGCCTGAGCTCGCCGAGTTCACTCGGTGACTCACCAAATGACTCTTTGATCGCCCTTTCTGCGCCCCTAACCCCTAAAACACACTATGATTTTTGTTGGGCAAGTCTGTGCTCGCCAAATGTTGTCGGTGATTCACTGAAAGGCCCTTCTCATGACCGACAGGCCTTTTTTCTGGGAAAATTTAGAGCCAACCTTTTCAGCGGGCCCAATCTGGCTCGCCAAAGTAATTCAGCGACTCGCCGATCAGTTCGGCGAGTCTTTCTACAGCTTATTTTCTGAACTTTTCTTCAACTATTTCTAACATTTTCCAATGTGTGTTGCAGATATGGCTAGACCAAAAGTAGCAGGTCGAGACATCCCGCCCCACAAGAGGGCAAAGAGAATCACCATAAATGAGGATGCAGTTGCATCTCAGGAAAGGGAGACAAAACTTCCTACCACCGGTGGGAAAGGAAAAGGGAAAGGCAAAGCACCTACTCCTGCATCACCGGAGGTTAGCTCTGACAGTGATGGCATATACGCCACTCACCTCACTACTTCTGAGAGTGAGGGTGAGCACCAGGATCCTCAGGCTACCATTTCTAAGCCTGAGGATGATGAGATACTGTTAGTCAGGAGGGCGGATTTGCGGTCCAAAAGGTTGAATGATCTGTCTAGGATAAAGACTCCCCAGGCCACTATTCGTCCTCCTGTCCTAGACCAGGTTATAATCCCTACACCACCTGCATAAGGTCCTCCTCACCGATCCATGAACAGACTAAAGGCAGAGGGATTCAGGACAATTATCAAGGAGAAGAGGTTGTCTACTGATCGAGTGTTACACAGGTAACCAGAGATCTGGAGTTGCTTAAAATCCCACAAGTTCCAGATATTCACTAGACCCTGTGGCCCTTACATTCAAAATTGGGTTCGAGAATTCTACACTATTTATGGAGCCTTGGTGCCACAGGGAAAGAAGAAGGAAGCAACCTTTAAACTTGTGGATTATGTAGTTGTCAGGTGAAAGAAGGTGTTATGTGACAGTACTAACATAAATGTTGTATTGGAATGCACTGACAACATTGCAGACGAATACCAGTACAAGATCAAGACTAAGTCCTTGGAGAATATGAAAATTTGGTTAGCTACTCTCCTATCTGATGGTACTCCTCGGTGGATCAAAGATGGAATGCAAATTGAGAAGAAATATCTAAATATGGCAGCAACGTACTATTTTGGATTCATCCGTAACACCATTATGCCATCACAGAACGAGTCCATCATCCGCCACACAAATGCGGCTTGTCTTGGATCGATCACTGCAAGAAAGCGCATAAATTTGGGCATGATCATTACACAGGAGATGGCCATAAGGGCCAAACAGCGCCAAACATCTCTTTCTTTTTCGGTGTTGATCACTGAGTTGTGCAAACGGGCTCGGGTGCCTCGAGATGAGAAGAAGGATGTGGAAGTGATTCCCACATCTTCTACCGATATCCAGCGCATTGAGGTGGAGTACTTTAAGGATGGGGCGGAGAAGAAGAAGGCAGCCCCGATGGATTCCTCCCCGATAGTTGATACTGATACACTACATGCAGAGGCAGTATTGCCTACTCCATCCCCAGGGCCTTCAGGTATATCTAGTGTTGTCCCTTCTGTGACTCTTAGTTCCTCTACAGCTCCCCTGCCTCTTAGGCTGCTACTGTTGGTGCTTCCCGACCTCCACTCACCCTGGCTGTGATTCTATAGATGGGGCATCTAGCCCATTCTGCTTATAGGTGTTCTTCCAGGCTTGAGGCCACAATCCCCAGATGATTGAGGAGGCCTTCACTGTTGTTGTGACACCTCTTAGTGTGCCTAATGATGCCTTTGAGGCAAGGATAACGATGTATGAGCGAGGCAGAGGGGCCACTGATGAGGTAACGGCCCTAAAGTCCATAATTGCTTAGATGAGGACGGATGTGAAACAACTAAGGTCCATATATATGTCCATCATTTTTGGGAATGTGGAGATCCCCCACATGCTAGCTCATAAAGATGTGCCTCCGGCTACTACCAGAGAGTAGGTTCGAGTTGAGGAGGTAGCTGTTGCTGAGTCTGAGGCTGAGACTGATGAGGAACAGCTTGGTGTTAATGAAGAGGCTACTTATGAGGGCCTTACGGAGGTTGAGGAGGCTATGGTAGATTTAGCCGTGCAAATTTCATTGGCAGACACCACCATGGCTAGATCTAGTGTTGATGTTACCCTGGGGACTGATGCCCAGGATCATAGTGCTGCACGGGGAATTAATGCCCCAACAGATGGAGAGACTGTGTAGACAGGACCTTTCCTTACCTCCCTCTCTATCATTTTTATTGACTTTTTATTGTTTTGTGCATTTGAGGACAACTGCCTCTTTGTTTGTGGTGGGGTGAGGCATTTCCAGACCTACCTCTTATGACCATCTTTTGTATATATTATTGGGTTTTTATGTTTAAATATTGTTTTTGATATTGTGTTGTGGATGTGTGAGCTTATGGCTTCTCATTATGAATGCAAATGGTTTTTGACCCTTCTTAAAAAATTTGGCACCTCTTGATGTGTTTGAACGTGGTTGTTCTTGTGCAAATTTGAGTATCAGTCATGATCAATAACGATGACTTGAATAGTGATCTTAATTGAACAAAAATGAATGTGTGGCTATGATGAGGCCAAATGAAGTTGCATAGATAATATGTGAACTCTTTGCATCTCGTTGTGACTAGCCTGTTATTGAATGAAATCTCTTGTGATGAACATTGCACACTAGCGAAAGTGTGGAGTCTTGTTTGATATTGGTACCAATGCCTTGTGTAACTAGCTTACCGTGAACCTTGTGTGATGACACCTAGAATTTTCCCCGTTTGTCCGGTTGACTAAGTGATGTAAGCTCTTGAAATGATCTTAGGCAACAATTTTGAAGAGTGAAACAATTTGACAATATATCTCTTTTGTGGACAACCTTGTGAGATGTGTGAACTTTGCTTGACCCCCTTTTATCCTTATCCTTTTTCTTGAAAAAAAAATCTTGAGCAAATCTGAGCCCTGTTTATCCATTCACCATAATCCTCATGAAGTGTTGTTTGTTTGAATAGAAAACTTAGGACAAAAGACTAAGTTGGGGTGTGGTGAAAAGAGGAGGTAAATCAAGAAGTGTGAAGAAGTCCCCCTTGATCCATGGACTTGAAAAACATGGAACCCCTCCATATAAAAAAGAAAGAAAAGAAGAAAATAAAAGAAAAAGAATGAAAAAGTTATGAAATAAAGTTGTGAAAGTTGCAAAAGAAATGGGGTGTCCGATATTCCATGAGAAGTGAATAATGGGGTGAATTTTGAGCATGAATGAAAATGTTGAAGAAAAGGAAAGAAAGTGATGCTCATACCACATTTCACGAGGATAGCATCCATTGAGCCTAAATGACCATACATTTACACTCAGCCCCGTTACAAGACTTGTAAAGAACATTTTGATCTTGAGTGAGCTGAAGCGGATGTTGATTGGAAAATAAGGGCAAACCTATGGGTGAAGTCATGAATCTGTCCATCTTTGTGAGAGTGAGAGTTGTATGTGATTCTGGAGCTATAAAGTGTTGAACAATTGTGTGTGAATATGGAATCATTATTTTGTGAGGGCATTTGAGTACCTTTGTTGAGCTTGAACTTGCATTTGAAGCAAGTATTGTGAACTTGAGAATCTTTGATAATGGTGAGTCACAACTTGAGTCTTTGAGTGCACAATTGATCCTTGCATAAGTAAGTTGATTCTTGTTGTGTGCATTCATGATTGAGTCTTTTGTAGCACTGTTTGAGACATCCTTTTTGAACTGCAGAACTTGAGTTTTACTTGAGGAAAAGCAAAAGTTTAAGTTGGGGTGTTGATGAGTCCGAGATTTGGACTTATTTAGGGATTTATTCATATAGATTTAGTGTCCTCAAATGCTTATTTTGTGCCAATAACTGTTGTAAAACCCTTGATTTCTAGGTATATGGATTGAGGAACAAAGCAAGGACACTAATTGCCAAAGAGGAACAAAGCGAGCTGAAAGAATGAAGAAAGGCAAGCATGGTGATCGCCAAGTACCAATCCCTGATGGAAAGAACCAAGTTAGCGAGAGAAAAGAGCAGTCGGTGGATCGTTGAGTGGTTACGCGATGCAGTGTTAGATCACCCAAAGTTACAGACCTTGAGGTTGATGAATGTAAAGGCAGAAGGGTGATGGAAATGACCAAATGGCGGCTCATCGAGTGGTTCGGCGAGCCCAACTAACTTCACCCAGTGACTCTTTGCAGCACATTTTTGGCGACTATAAATACTTTTTTGAACATTTAGTTTAGTATCTTAGCTCATATATTTTTAGTCTATTATTGAGTTTTGAACTGGTGAGACAGTTTTCTCTAGTTTTTCCTATGCCTTGAAGAATTAAAGTTTTTCACTTTTGAGAAATTGGAAGTGGTCTTTGAGATTCTTCGAATTGGAGCATTGTAAGGACGAATCTACACTTAACCATATGATGGATAATAAATTTAGTAACTGTTTTTACCTTTTTATGATATCTAGCTAAAACCCCAATTCTTGGGGTGTGATTATGTGATTATGGGCTGATTTAGTTTATGGGTATTGATAATCGTTAGTTTAAATGTTATTTAGAAGTGAGTTCAATCATTAATTGTGGTTTAATTTAAGAATTGTAGTTGCAAATGCAGTTCTACCCTTGTGTTTTTGTCTTGCTCGAGAGAGAGGTTTTAAAACTAAAATTATTAATTGGTGGTATGTGGGTATTGGGTTGACCTGTGTTCAGCTCGAGAGAGTGAATCCTAAACCCAAATCCACACATTCAGCTCGAGAGAGTGAATGGACTAAGGTATGGGTTGTTCTTATTTTACATGCTTTTTGATGTTCGAGAGAAATCAACTTGATTAGGGGTAAATTGTTCGAGAGAAAGTTTATATCCTCTATAACCTAGCTTACTCACTAATATCTAGTTATCTTCTAATAGTTGCAATTACCCATTTGTCTATATTAGCCTATAATTGAATGACATCCTAAGAACCCATCTCATTATTGTTATTTAGTATTATTTGCCACTGTGTGCAGTTGATAATTCAAAACCAAAACCCCTCATTTGACATTCGTGTCACCCCCTGATTTGAATGATGTCTCTATTTGATAATTTTCATTCCTATGACTGATTTGATCATGTTCATACTTCCCTATTGAATCTTAAACACGTACCGCTCCCTATGCGATTCGACCCCAACTCATTTAGTTGGGTTTTATACTGACTAGCGATCATTGACACTTAAAATTGGATGACGTGTCCTTGAAATGTTAATCAGTGAGCACTACTGACGATGCAGTAAGAGTTGACGATAGCACTACTGAGGGTGTTGAGATGGTAGATGGGAGTGTTACTGTTGGTGTTCCACGTGTTGATCCAGCGGGCTCCGAGAAACAGGACCCACCCACTGCTTGACTCGTCTTCGGTGCATATGCGCCACAGGTTTTCTTCACCCACCCGATCCTTTACTTTTTATTTTTTTGTGCATTAGGGACAATCACACTTTAAATTTTTTGGGGTGGGGTAAATGGATTGTGAGTGATAGGGTGAAGTCTGAGTAAACGCAACTCATAATCCTCTCTTGGGATTTTCTTGTCTGTTTTATTTTCCCCCAAGAGACTATTTTAATTTATGTTGGACCGGCATGTTTAGGAATGTATGTGTAGGAGTAAGTAGAAAAATGAAAGCATGATGGCATAAAAAGCATGAAAAAAAATTATCCTTGTCCAAAAGGTTGAAATGTACTAAATCGATAGTCTTGATGAGTTGAATGTGTTGGATCTGAATGTGACATGATACGGAACCAATTTGACCTCATGACTTAAGCTAAAACTTGAACTGGGTAATCTGATAATTTGATAATGAAACAATGTGCCAAGAGTGTGTGAGAAAACTTGAATGATCAGACAGTTTGTGTCAATCTAGAACTTGCCCCGTTGGTCCTTTGAAGATGATCTAGGCTAGAAGTTGGGAAGTGATCATAGGCCCTTGTTCAAATTAGTCCACTTAAGCCTAAAAAGATCCAACCAAATGAAATCAATGTTCCCTTTGATCCAAATGTTTGAGCCTTAAATAGACCATTTCTTTTCATTCACCTAACTCACCTTCCCTAAAATAATTGTCTTGGCCCTGGTCCCTCCTTGGACATGTGCACCTTGACTTAGGCCAAAAACCTAAGTTGAGGGTGGCTAATGCAAAAAGAAAGTTAGCTCAATCTTGGCCCTGGTCAGACATCGGATATTGTGCACCTTAACTAATATAAAATTCATAAGTTGAAGGGTGCTATGAAAGAGGAAACCAAAAGAAAAAAGGGTATGAAAAGAGTTTTGTGTTGAAAAGAGAAAAAGCAAAAAATAGAAGAGGATGTGACTTTGTGCAAAAGAAGCAAAAAGTTGATAAATAAAAGTGCTGGAAAAAAATAAAAAGAAAAATAAAGTAAAAGAAAAAGAAGAAAGTGAAAAATAAGAGCCACAAAGTCAAAAGTTACATCCATGTTGAAAAGAGTCAAGGGAAACAAAGTAATATGAAAGGATGTCAAAAATAGGTTGAGAAAAGGGGCAAAAAGCCAATGTAATGTGAAGGAGGGCATAAAGTCACTAAAAAGTACCCAAATGTACCACACCTGACCCTGAGCCTACGTTACAAGCTAACAAAGTCCTATAGTGATCCTTGCAACTAGTTTGGAGAGTCTAGGCCGTGAAAATAAAGGCAAGCCTATGACATTGAGCACTAACTGTACTTGAAGTCACTTCTGAGCGTGAGTGTTGAATGAATCCTAAAACTCAAAATTCATATCTTCTGTGTGAAAAGAATTTTGTTTAAAGTGAGGGCACTAGTTACATTGCCGGAAAGTTGGTACCTTGGTGATTGTGAAAACTGTATGTTGTGGTGTCTATTCGTCGATCTTTGTCATATCTTGATCCACATGAGTTAGCTTGTTTAGTCTAATAAAAATGATTTGCACTAAGAAGATGGAAAGGGTTGAAATAGCCATGTGATTGTTGAGTTTGTATTTCTGCTTCTACACAAGTGTCGTTTAGAGTGTTAATGTGTCGCTTGAGGACAAACAACATGTTTAAGTTGAGGGTGTTGATATACTGTGAGTTTACGGTATTTTTAATACATTTCACTAAAGAATAGTTTGTGTCTAGGGCCATTTTGTATTAGAAATAATGTGTTTTGTATCATGTTTGCAGGAAATGGGCTTCGACGTGGTAAAGTGAGATGACAGCTAAAAATCTGCTGAAGTGGCCACCCACGAAGGGACCTATGGACCGTACATCCTATGACGGTGCGTCGATGGTGGGCGTAGAAGGTAGCATCAGGGAAATCTGACAAAGTGTGGAACCACGAGCAACCTAGGGACCGTAGGTCGACCTACGGGCCGTCCTGCACATCCGTAGAAGGTGTTTAGAGAGTTGAAGTTCCAGTACCTGATGAAAATCCTAAGTGTGGAGCCACGAAAGAGGACCCATAGACCGTAGGTCAACCTACGGTCCATCCTGCACGTCAGTCAGTGATGAACTAGGAGTTAAAGGTTCTAGGCCTTGCAGAAAAAGTCTAAGTGTTGACCAACGGAGGGAACCTATGGACCATAGGTCGACCCACAGTCCGTAGGTCGAGTCGTCGATCAAAGTCGTGTCTAGAAAGTTTATTTCCTTATTTTGTTTCCTTTTTGTTTAGGACATGGTTTTTTATAAATATAGTATGTAAACCTCATTTTTTAGGGTGAGACACTATTGTTTACTTTTAGTTCTTGATATTTTCTTGGGAATTAACTTGCAAACTTTAGCAATTTGATTTTCGGATTTCAGATTATGAGATTTTTTCTTTGAAATTCAATTAGAGATTACGGGTTTCCTCTACTCTAAACGTAAGTTCATGAATTCTCTTTAAAAAAATATGAATTGTGTTCTTTCAAGCATGAGTAACTAAATCCACAACTGCGGTTGTGGGAACCATGAACAATTAGCAACGTATGAATAATAACTAAGTAATTCTTAAATAGTGTTGATGCATGTATTGGTAATTCTTTTGCTTAGAAGTCTTTTTAACGGTGACCAACATTAGAACTCGCCTTGTTGCTACTTTCCGGACCAAGGAGGTAGTTAATAAGAAAAGAATTATCAATAGAGATTTAGTGTGATACTATCTAATAGTCTAATGTCAATTGGAGCGAGGGTGAAAGCTAAGTCATACATTGATGTGATGTCTAATATGAGGTAAAGGTAAGGGTTAGTAAAATATACACATGTAGCCGGACCAAGGTGCGGGGTGAAATTCCCTATTTGGAGGACCAATCACTTAGGGATACCTATCTTACCAACTTTGCATGTAAAACACTAGGAAATGATTGCTATTATTAGGATTACCGTGTTAAAAGCTTATGGGGAACACATACACCCTAGTTTCTCTCTCTCATTGATAACAACAAAGTTTGAATCTTGCTCTCTTATTACTCAAACAACAATTAGTTATTTGTTACACAAATCCCCCCCTCCCCTTTACTTAATAGTCTTGGAAATAAGTTGACTAAACGAATATAATAGTGAGTTAAGCTTAAGTCTAAACCATATTCCTCGTGGGATCGACCCCAACCTACAAGTTGGGCTCTTTACTTGATAACGATCTCTTATACTTCTTTAGGGAGGTGTAATTTGAGCGTATGACCTCATGCCCTACATCTACTTTCAATTCAATAAAAGAGTAATCTTGGATTCTACCTCTAGATTTGAGTATTCTTTTGATGAGTTAATTTTGAGTTCTCGAGTTCCTATTTCTATTTGATATTCTATTCCTAATTATTGAATTGTTATATGTTAGAGTTGAGTCGTTCATGTTCATAATTCCGCATGAACCCTATGAATTGAGTTATAAATTTTGAGACGCTTTTTAAAACCAACACTTGAGTTTTAAACTTTGCTTTTTGAGGAAGTAAAGATAATTTTTGAGAAAAATTTGTATGTATGAGTTTCTATATGGTTATTGAGGTCATCAAGTTGAGTCGTTCATGTTTATAATTCCGCATGAACCCTACGGATTGAGTTATAAGTTTTGAGAGTCTTTGAAAGCCAATCATTGTGTCTCAAAATAAGTTTTGCGAAAAGTTTAAAGGTTCTATTTCATAAACACTTAAGATTTTCTAATGTTCTTTATATATATATATATATATATATATATATATATGTATGTATCTATGTTGATTATTGGACTTGAAAGACAAGTTCATAAGTGCATACTTTCAGGAAGGTAAACACGTCTCATATTTTGAAAAGTATGTCAAGTAATGTAGGAAGTCCATTCTTTGTAATGGGTGAATTGAGTACAAAGTTATGTTAATTATTTTGGGAGTAGTATCGAGCACCGAGTTGGGTTAGAGTTTTTTATGATTCGGAAGTCCCACAAAATTACATAGCCAGCGTAGGATAGGATAGCATTAATTCTTCATGCAACTCCTCACTTCCTCTGAGAAGGCCAATTAGATGGATCCACAGTCACGATATCATCTTATACCCCGGCAAGGTATAGAATGGGCCCTTGCAACTTGCAGCGGTACATTGTATCATTGTTTGGCTCATAGTAATGGTTGTCGGTTAGAGAAACTCCCAAGAAGTAAAGACCATGTGTAGGTGTTGAATAGAAGAGCATAATTACTCATGAGGTGATAGCTCTAAACTAGGTATATGATCTTTAAAGGAGAGTCCATAATATTCAAAGAGTTATAAAACTAATTAGGCAATGATAAATAACGAATTGGTAAATAGTACTTAAGTTGTGAAAGCCAGGGTGATGGTAAATTGTAAGTATGAAGAGTGAGAGATAAAGATTGACTACTTGTCATGAGGTTTTAGTGGGTGAGTGTTTCTTAATTAGTATTTAGTAGTTGTAAGTAAGTATAGTAAGCAAGCAATCATATTGATATTCGGGTTTAGTAGTAATCATTACGCTTGAATTTGAGATGATCGTTGTGATAAAAAAAATGACAAATGAGGGTTATGATGTTAGTCTTGAGATCTGATATGGTAGACTTGACATAGAGTAGGTGAGGAATTCAGATGTTAGCTGCAATGAATATGAGTGGTACAAGTGAGAGATCCTTACTTTTACATGAGGGCAGTGTCGTGTGGCTAAGTCATAAGAGTAACAAGAGCATTAAGAGGTGTACTGAGATTGTATGTAATCAGACGAGGTTCCAATTAAGTTATTGATTTTCCAGGTGTTCCTAGTTAATATATTTGAGCTTTCAATGTGGAATAGGCCGAGGTTAGCATTATTTATTTTCTCCTTAAGAGTTAAATGAAGTGTATTTATAATCCAATGAGAAGAGGTTAATAGAAGCTTCTTAGAAAGAGGTCCTAGAAAGAGTCTTAGTACCTGCTTATGGAGAGTTTTGTAGCCATGAGACAAGCCTTGCTCGAGTATTAAAGGGAATGTAGATTAGTTTAGAGATGAGGGAATAGATCCATAATTTTCAGTTGTTAGCTTTAGACCTAAGGAGGAGATGATAAGATGAGAAACCAAGTCAAGTGTTGACGATGAGATAGTGATGTTTTCCAAATAAGTTTTAGAGGTTCATCAATCCATTCATACTCTAGCGTATTCCTCAAAGTTCAGTCATTTCATTATTATGGTGATGTTTCTTATAGCAGAATTGTGTTCATGACCTATGCTCATACGCTTCAGTGATATTCACATCTATGCTCAGTTTTCACACTGAGGGGCAAAGACTTTAGCCCACTGATTTCAATCTTACTCCATAAATTTATGGATATCAGTCTCATGCTATAAACCTATTCATGTAAGTATTCATGTCTCATAGTATGTCCAGTCTCACAAGTTCATGATTTACTCTCAATGGCTAGAAACATAATGTTATGCCATGCATATTCTTATAATAGAATTCTCAAAGAATAGTGCTTACGATCTTTCGCCCTAAAGTTCTTTCAGTAATCCTTTTTAGTTTTGGGAGTGGTGTTGTTGATAGTAGATGTGTGATGATAGATAAGTGGATTGTTATTCCTTATTGTTGTAGTGATAGTGTTTTTATTCATCTAAGGTTATAAATGTGGAGGATCAAGGAGATAAGGTTTTACGATAAGTAATAAATCAGTTTCCTAGTAATAATGCATGAAAGTTAAGTTGGTAGAAGTGATGAGAGAATGAGGAATTCTTATAAGGGTTAGTTATTAGGAAAGTTTAAAAGTCAAAAATAGAGTAAGAGTAACTCTTTTCCCTTCCATTCTCGGTTTAACCATCATTCGAGAACGAATGATCCCAAGGGGGAGATATTGTAACACCCAAAAATTTCTAAGTTAAGACTCGAACCATTATTCATTTATGTAAAAGGTCATGTTGGGTGATTCTTAAATTGCCCAAATTTGTAAAGGTAAATTCTTAAGTGTGGGAATGATTTTCGATATCAATTAAGGCCACTAGAAACTCCTAAAATAAAGTAGAGTTGAAAATTTCCTTATCGATTAAGTTTTGATGTAAGATTCTACTTGAGTAAACTTCAAATGACCATATCACTTAGAATATAAAGAGTTACATGGACCATAGTCTATAAAATTAAAGGTATTTAAATCTTCTTTCCAAATCCATCAATTTCACAACAATCCAAGTTTGAGTAAAAATTTATGACCATTTTAGTAACCTGATACAGTGTTGTGACGAATTAACCGACGGGAAAACATTAAAAAGGGTCGTTTTTGTCTTTTTACCTCTATGAAAACCCTAAACTAATTTGTTGACTAATTGAAGACCCAAAACTTTCATATTTTAATCCATCATTCTCTTCTCTCTCAAACAATAAGACAAAATTGTAAGGAAAAATCAAAGTAGAAGACTCCGTTCAAGATTCTTTCAATCTTTTTCAAGATTCTTCTTCAAGGTAAGTATTTCTCCAAAGAATTTCATTCTTTCCAACTCAAATTCCTATATGCAATTATGTATCACTAATAAAAATCATATTCTTGGCCATAGAGATTTCAAGAAACTAATTCAAGAATCTCAAGAAAGGTTTTCCTGATTGTTTACATTCAAGCTAGGGTTTCAAAACTTCTAATTAAGATTCTTCAAAAACCTTGTTTTTCTAGGTATGTAAAACTATCATATTTGACTAGTTCTTCCTCACGCCCTACATCTACTTTCAAATCAGTAAAAGAGTAATTTAAGATTCTACCCCTAGATTTGAGTATTCTTGAGATGAGTTAATTTTGAGTTCTCGAGTTCCTATTTCTTTTTGAAATTCTACTCCTAATTATTGAATTGCTATATGTTATGCATTAACATTCTCGAGTTGAGTCGTTCATATCCATAATTCTGCATGAACCTTATGAATTAAGTTATAAATTTTGAGAAGCTTTTTAAGGACAACACTTGAGTCATAAACTGTGATTTTTGAGGAAGTAAAGATGAGTTTTGAGAAATAGTTGTTTTCATGAGTTTCTATATGGTTATTGAGGTCCTCAAGTTGAGTTGTTCATGTACATAATTTCGCGTAAACCCTACGAATTGAGTTATGTGTGTTGAGAGTCTTTGAGAGCCAATCATTGTGTTTCAAACAGATTTTTGAGAAAAATTTAAATGTTCTATTTCATAAAGACTTAAGAGTTTCTAATGTTATTTTATTCATATATATACTAGTCTATGGGCTCATGTGTTGCACGTGTGTCCCATGTAATTTTATTTTTGATTTGTTAGAACAATAAGAATTCTATGAAAATATGCTTGTAATGAGTAGTAAAATGTAACAATTACAAATAAATCTTAAAATGTGTGACAAGAAACACCAAATAAGGGGCAAATTTTAATGTATTAAAGTAATTCCTTATAAGCAACCAACGGTAAATCTTAATGCTGGCTAGTAGTACCAAACTTCCAATAAAGTCACAAATAAGTAATTTGAGCCCAACAAAAATAGAGAATTTCGTAGAAAATTAAATTAAAGAAGTCTAAAAGGGAGAAAACACAAAAAAAAAGTATACATGAAAAAAAATACAATACACACATCCTTCTTAAGACTTTAATCATAACAATGCAAATGGAAAAAGAAATATAGAATTACTACATAATTTTCTAAGTTCATGTCTACAACTTATCCCATATACAATTAAAATTCAAGAGTCTTCTCATAGAGTCAAACTAAAATATAAATCAAATAGTACAATAATGATATAAACGCTACTACTTTAATTGAAGAAAGAAATGAATAAACTTTGATTAGTCTCATAAAACCAAAAATATGAATTTATAAAGATAATAATGGGGGAATGTCAACAGATGTCTTAATTATTTAAATTATTATTTAGAGGTTTTGAATACAAATAGTATGAGATTTATGGATTTAAGAGTAGCAATTAAATAGATAATTCGATATAGTTTATCATAGTGAATATTTAAAGAAAATAAAACAAATTAAAACTAAATAAGAAGAGTAAAAGACTAGTACAAATTATATTTAAGTAAATAGT
Source organism: Solanum okadae (assembly GCA_036553675.1). NCBI lineage: Eukaryota > Viridiplantae > Streptophyta > Magnoliopsida > Solanales > Solanaceae > Solanum > Solanum okadae. Next base: position 43,752,757 of record CM071689.1, on the reverse strand, counting down.
ATTACATATTAAAAGTGAATAAAAAATAATTGCATCACTTTAGTGAATTTAATTTGGAATACAAAAAGTAAACGTTTTCACAAGGTTAAATAGTAGAATAGTACTACATTAATTTATTCAAATAATAATTTAGAGAAGTAAAAAAGAATAAGTTAAATTTAGACATACATTTTTATGTGCCAAATAAATATAGATACATTTGAATTAACATCTTCCCACTTTAATATTTAGTATAATAATAATAATAATATAATATGATTTATTATTTAATATTTAATTAATTAAATTATTTATAATTTTATGATTTTAGTGTAAGGGAAAATATGGTAATTCAACTTTATACTTTGTAGCTTCCTAGTTTTAGTAATATATGATTAAAAAATAAGTTATGTATATATAATGATTAAAGGATCACTTTGTTACTTACTGATGAATATGGTCACTTTATGATTCTTTAACTTGCAGTTAAGTTAGAAGGGGAAAAGGTTGTGAAAACATTTTGATTAATTAATATTTAACTAATTAGATATTTTATAATAAATTAAATTAAGATAGGGGTAAAATGGTATTTTAACTTTTAAGTTTATGGCTTCCCACTTTTAGTATAATACTAGTTTTTTGGCACGTGCGTTGTACGTTATTACCAATTCAGAAAATATAAGTTATAGTAAATAGTATTGCTTATTTAAGATAATATTTAAATAATAAGCTTAGGACAAAATAATATTGTAGATTATTTTGTGAATGTTCGATGTGTATTGTCATATATATATCTTATTTACGCAAACCTATGAAGATCGTCAATGAAAAAATTTATTAGTTAAATGCGATAATGTATATATTTATTTCAATTTGATGAGGTTCAATCATGTAATTAGTCGTATCTCACTAATATATGCACTAAAAATAATATTTATCTCATAAAAATTAACTATTAAATAAATAAAATAAAAAAAAACTAAATGAACTTTAACTTGCGTTATTACAAGTCATGTGAACTTTTCTTCATCTAAAATACTAAAATATTAAGAAATAGTAAATAAGTATAACAGAAGGGCAATTGTTAGCACCTCTTTAGTCTACCAACAGTTTACACATGGGAGATTTAAGAAAACTAGAAAGTAGCTTACTTTAGCTTATAAGTTATTTAGTTGTTGGCAGTAGATTACTACAACTTTTAAGTATTTATGTTTTCATTTTCTGTGTAGCAGTTGTTACAGTAAGGAGGTTATTCCTCCATTTTCTCATTCAGTTGTAGTAGGTAGTAGGCACTTATTTTCCTTATTTTCAGTGTTGTATTTAATGTATTTGAATTCAGTGACATGGTATGCAGAAATTACTAAATCTTTGAGTACTTCAAACTCAAGATATTGCAGGTTCTTTCTTAACGAACCAGCACCATAGGTCGTAGGAAAAAACATTCGATTTCACACTACAATGCCTCATAACCAGATCCATATCAGGGGACCATAACAACTTGGTATCAGAGACGGGTGTTATGGGAGATCAAATTCAACATAACCTGGCACAATTGGTGAACTTAATTATTTCAAGAAGAACGTGCAGCCAATATAGCGAGACAAGCAACAATAAATACTCGCGTAGATGCACTCACAAAGGATCTAGCAAATTCGAAGGTTGATTCTGAATCAACTTAACATACTAGTTAAAATCGGGGTTGGAAGGGTAAAAGTGGAGTGGGAGAAGAGTCAGAATCAGATGCAGAAGGAAGTTCCATTATTCCTAGGTATACATAGTTGGATTTTCCACGGTTTGCTGGCCAAGGGGACCCTTTGGGAAGGCTGAAAAAATATGACCACTTCTTTCAATACCAACAGACTCTAGATGAACAAAAAGTTGGACTTGCTTCTTTTCATATTGAGGGGAATTCACAATTGTCGTTTCTTCAACTAGAGACAGATATGCTTGAACCGTTTTGGGATGAGTTCAAATGTTATGGTAACTGATTGAGAACGCTATCAAAGATACTTCGTCCAATACTATGCATCAACGATCGTTCAATAGTAATATAACCCAACTAGTGAGTTGGGGTCGAGTCCCAAGGGAGTGGTTCGTACTCAAGAATCAATATAAAAGCATAAATATGCTCAAGTCAATCATAGCTAAAAATATTTACGAAGAAAAACATGGTTTAAATTATAGGTGACACAAGTGTCAAATATAAGGGGGTTTGTTTGTATTATCAACTAAAACAGCAAATAACACAAAAATACGAATATGGAGACAGCATTCTTGGGATGTGATAGGATTATGGGCTAAGATAAACAACCAGGTAATTGAAATTAATAGTAAACAACTACAAAGTGGTGAATAAGCTAGACTTTAGTGGGGATAAACTTTCTCTCGAACAATTTATCCCGAATCAAATTAGTTTCTCTCGAACACCAATAAGCGGCAATGAAACACAACCTTCACTTTAGTCCATTCACTTTCTTGAGCTGAATATGTGGAAGAGGGTTTAGGATTCACTCTCTCGAGCTGAACCCATAACAACCCAATACCCACAGACCATCGATTCAGTAATTTTGGTTTTACCTCTCTCTCGAGCTAGCCAAAAATATGAAGTTAAGATTGTATTTGCAACTACAACCCATTAAATTCAACCACAATTACTGAACGAAATCACTTTTAAACAGCAAATAAACTATCAATTAACAATACCCAGCAGTTAAATCAACCCATGATCACATAATCACACCCCAAGAATTGAGGATTTAGCTAGACATAGTAAAAAGATAGAAATCGATACCGAAATGTGTTTCCATCAACTGGGTACGATTATTATTGTCTTTTCAAACGTCTAAGATGAAGAATCTTCAATACCCACTTCCAATTTCTTAGAAATGGAAATCTTCAAAGCTAAGGAAAAATATCTCTCAAACTCAGTTCTAAATTCTAAACTTTAACAACTGAATAATACTATAATATGAGATGCTAAGCTAAAAATTTAAACAAGTATTTATAGTTGTCAAAAAGTATGATGCGAAGGACCAGTCGACGCAGTAAGTTGGGATCGCCGATCCACTCAATGATCCACCTTTTGGTCATTTGTATCACCTTTTTACTTTTGCCTTCGGCATCCTTGAGGTCCTGTAACTTTGGGAGATAAGGCACTGCATTGCGAAATTGTTCGATGACTCGCCGACTGCTCATTTCTATCACTGACTTGATTTTCTCCTTCAGGGCTTGGCACACTAGAACATTAGGTGAGACCAAGGCCATTCGGCGACTCGCCCAATGGTTTAGGCAATCCTCAGGCCTTCTTTTCTTCGATCTTTCAGCTGCCTTGTTCCTTTTCACTTAATAGTGTCCATGTTTTGTCCCTAAGTCCAATTACCTGAAATTCAAGGATTTACATCAGTTATTGAGACAAAATATGCATTCGAGGACACTAAATCTATTAATATTAAGCCCTAAATGAGTCCAAATTGTGGACTCATCAGTAACCTTTGTTTTGGGCCACTAATCAAAAGTTAAGAGAATTGGCTAAGTTGCGCCATTGGGTCCATGGCAGATTACCAAGAAAAGTTTGAGCAAATAGTTTCCCGGGCTGGTACACTTACACAATTGCAAAAGATTGTACTTTATATTAGTGGTCTTGTGGATTATATAGCAATTGAGGTTGAGTTGCATAATCCTCTAGATTTGGCTATAGAGATGAGTTTATCTCGGCTTTATGAGCGCAAGGGACAACCTTTTAGTTCACAACTGTTAGATGGCCGCATATCCAAAACAATAGACTTCTCACCTCCACAACGCACCAGATTTGTAAGGAAATTGACTAGATCTGATATGGATGAAAGGAGACTTAAGGGTCACTACTTCAACTGTGATGAAGTCTTCACTCGGGGCCATCAGTGCAAGAAATTATTTTGGATTGATTCCATGTATGAAAAGGAAGAATCTCTGAAGTAGGAGACAAATCCTAATATAGATCGACCTGAAATTTCATTGCAAACTATCATTGGTGTCACAACTCCACAAAATATGTGGTTACAAGGCCAAATGTTAGGGAATCCAGTGGTGTCATTGGTCAATTCTAGAAGTACTCATAGCTTTGTGAACTCTAAAATTGTGTCATAGTTCAATCTTCAATATGAGAGGCGAGAAGGGCTACGAGTAGTGGTGGCAACTAGAGAACGGGTCAGAAGTCCGGGACAATACGAAGGAGTTTCAATATGGTTTGGTAATTATTCTTTCCATATTGATTTAAATGTCCTCAATCTAAATGGATTTGATGTGGTTGTATGTGTGAATTGGCTGAAGACCATAGGACCCATACATTGGGACTTTACATATATGTGGATGTCATTCTTCAAAAATGGAAAACAAGTGGAGTTACAAGGTGTTAAGTCTCCTAACCCAACTCAAAGAGCAACCACTCACGTTATGCTGGCTAACAAAGATAATCAGGAAGAATTGCAAATCATTTTGAAAGATTTTTCTTTCCTCTTTCATGAACCTGTAGGGCTCCTTGTTAAACGTGATTGTGACCACAAAATTGTTCTAGAACCATGGACACAACCTGTTGTGGTTCCACCATATAGATATCCACATAATCAAAAGGATGAAATTTAACGACAATGTTCAGAGATGTTGAAGCAAGGAATAATCCGGCCAAGTCAGTCTCCATTCTCTTCCCCGGTGCTTCTTGTTCCTAAATCTGATGGTTCTTGGCGTATGTGCATTGATTATCGTGAGTTGAATGCAAAAATAATCAAAGATAAATTTCCTATTCCAGTAATTGAAGAATTTTTGGAGGAATTGTGTAGGGCTAAATATTTCTTTAAATTAGACTTACGCCAAGGTTATTATCAAGTTCGGATGAAAGAGAGTGATGTGGAGAAAACTGGTTTTCATACTTACCATGGACATTTTGAGTTTTTTGTTATGCCCTTAGGCTTAACCAACGCTCCATCTACCTTTCAGTCATTAATGAATGACGTATTTCAGCTTCACTTGAGAATATTTATTTTTGTTTTTTTTATGATATTCTTGTGTATAGTCGCAATTGGGTCGAACATATGTATCATCTGCAACTTGTCTTCAAGTTACTCTCCGATCATCATCTTTTATTGAGGCAATCAAAGTGTTCATTTTCCCAAACTGAAATTGCTTATTTGGGCCACCTCATCACTACTGATGGAGTTTCTGCTAATTCTAACAAAATTCCAGCCATGACTGAATGGTCCAAACCTACAACTCTTAAAGGGTTGCGAGGTTTCCTAGGCCTCACAGGATATTATCGTAAGTTTGTGGAAAATTATGGATCCATAGATGAACCATTAACAGCCATGCTCCACAAGAATTCATCTATATGGACTGATCAATCAATACAAGCTTTCGAAAAGCTCAAGGTTTCTATGAAAACTACTCTTGTATTGGCACTTCCATATTTTTCTCAACCTTTTGTTATTGAATGCGATGCTTCAGATCTGGGTATTGGGGCTATTTCATTGCAGAATAAACAACCCATTGCCTTTTTTAGCAGAGTATTGGCAAGAAAACACCAGCCACTGCCCGCTTATGAAAAAGAAATAATAGGTCTAGTGAAAGCTATTTGGCATTGGCGGTCTTATTTACGGGTGCAACACTTCATAGTTTGTACTGATCACCACAGTTTGAAGTTTTTATTGGAACAAAAGGCACTAACTCCTCCGCAACAACATTGGTTGGCCAAGATTCTGGGTTACTCATTTTCGGTGGAATAGAAGGTTGGTGGTTTAAACACTATCACCGATGCCTTATCCAGTCGAGATAATCATGATGCTAGGCTTCTTGCCATTTCCATGCCTCAATTTAGCCTTTTTGATGACATAAGAAATGAACAACAAAACTCTCCTGATGTCCAACAGTTAATATTTGTTGTCCATGATGGTACTGCATCAGATCAGTAGACTGTCAAGAATGGGTTGCTTCTGTATAAACACCGAACATTCATGGCATCAAACTCTCCTTCCATTCAGACAGTCATGACTGCCTTGCATAACCAAGGACATGAGGGGTACCAAAAATCACTTTTCCGAATTGCAAGGGATTTCCATTGGATAGGTATGAACCCATGTCAACCCAATACCCACAAACTATCAATCAATAATTTTAGTTCTAAAACCTCTCTCTCGAGCAAGCCAAGAACACAAAGGAAGAACTGCATGTGCAACTACAATTCTTAAATTAAACCATAATTAATGATTGAAATCACTTTTAAATAGCATTTAAACTAACAATTAGCAATACCCATAAGCTAAATCAGCCCATAATCACATAATCACACCCCAAGAATTGGGATTTTAGCTAGACATCATAAAAAGGCAAAAAACTGTTACCAAACTGATTATCCATCAACTGGGTAAGAGAGATTTCGTCTTTACAAAGCTCCAATTTGAAGATTCTCAAAGACCCACTTCCAATTTCTCAAAAGTGAATTTCTTCAATCCTTCAAAGCTAAGGAAAACTAGAGAAAAATGTCTCAAGATGTTCCAAACTTAACAAAAACTCTTTTGATAGCTAAAAAATGATAAAAGATATGAAACTAAATGTTCAAAAATGTATTTATAGTCGCCAAATATAACCTACGAAAGTTTATTCGACGAAGTAAGTCGGGCTCACCGAATCACTCGACGAGCCACCCTTTGGTCTCTTTTATCGCCCTTTTATCTTGACATTCAGCATCCTCAAGGTCTTTAACTTTGGCCGATCTATCTTGGCTTCGCAGAATCACTCGACGATCCGCCGACTGCTCATTTTCATCGCCAACTTGGTTCTTTCCTTCAGAGCTTGGCACACTAGAACTTTAGGTGGTCTGATGAGCCACTCGGCGACACGCCGAGTGATCTTGGCGATCCTCAGGCTCGCCCATCTTCACTTCTTCAACCTGTTTTGCTCCCTTTTTACTTTTTAGTGTCCTTGCTTTGTTCCTCCATCCATATACCTAAAAATCAAGGGCTTGACACCAGTTATTGGCACAAATTAAGCATTTGAGGACACTAAATCTATATAAACAAAGCCCTAAATGAGTCCAAATCTTGGATTTATCAAGGGCTCTCTCAATCATCCCATGGACTGTAGCCTCTAGCCTGGAGGCACGCCTATCAGCAGAATGGGATAGCTTTCCCATCCGTAGTAGCGCAGCTTGGGTAAGTGCAGGTCGGGAAGCAGCAGTAACAACATTAGCACCATACCTAGGGGACAAGGGAGCGGTAGAGGAACACAGAGTAATGGAAGGGGTAGCACTAGATATACCTGAAGGCCCAATGGCCGGAGTAGGAAATAGTGTCTTTGCAGGTAGAGTCTTAATGTCCACATCCGGGGAATAATCCACCGGGGCTACCTTCTTCATCTCAGCCACATCCTTTAAGTACTCAACCTCGATCTGCCGGATGTCAGTATATGAGGTGGGAATTACATCCACGTCCTTCTTCTCATCGTGAGGTACTCGGGCTCATCTGCACAATTCGGTGATCTGTGGGAACGGAAGTGAAGTCTAATGCTGCCTAGCCCTCATGGTCATTTCTTGGCCAATAATCATACCCAAGTTTTGACTTGTCGCATCAATGATGCAACCAAGACAGGCTACCTTCATGTGGTGGAGGATAGACTCATTCTGTGATGGCATGATAGAACTATTGATGAAGCCAAACCAGTACCTCACTGCTACATTGAGGTCTTTCTTTTCTACGGGCGCTCCAGCCTCGATCCACCTAGGAGTACCATCAGATAATAGAGGGAAAAATCACTTTTTCATAGTGTCCAATGATTTTATCTTGATCATGTATTGATAGTTATCTTAAATGTTGCTGGTGCACTCCAAAACTACGTTGATGTCATCACTGTCACACTTTACTTTCTTGCCCCTGACGACCACATAATCTGCCGATTTGAATGTGGCAGCCTTCCTCTTCCCTTGTTGCACTAGAGCTCCATAGGCAATGTAAAACTCTCGAACCCAATTAGGAATGTAAAGGCCACGGGGTCTAGTGAAAATCTGGAACTTGTGGGACCTCAAAGTGCGCCAGATCTCTTTATATATGTCTATCACTCCATCTGTATACAACCTCTTCTCCTCTATGATGGTCCTCAATCCCTCAGCCTTTAGTCTATTCATAGACCGGGGAGGAGGAACCTGTGCAGGTGGTGCTAGGACCACAGCCTGGTCTGGGCCAGGAGGAGAGGTATGGGTCTGAGGCCTGATCCTAGACGGATCATGCATCCTCTTGGAACGTAACTCAGCTCTCTGGTCCAATAGCAACTTCTCATCTTCAAGCTTAGAGAAGGCAACCTGAGGGTCCTGGTGCTCTCCTACACTCACAGAGGTGGTGAGGTGAGTAGCATACACTCCCTCATTGTCGGAGCTGACCTCCGATGACTCAGGAGCCGATGCCTTTCCTTTGCCTTTACCCTTACCACCTGTAGTAGGGAGTTTTGTGGCCTTCACTTTGGATGCAGCTGCATCCTCGTTGATAGTGATTCCCTTTACCCTTTTGCGGGGTGGCATGTCTCGGCCTGCTACTTTTGGTCTAGCCATATCTACAAAATACATCGGAAATAGTAAGAAATAGTTCAAGAAAAATGCAGAATATAGGTTGCAGTAGGACTCACCGAACCACTCGATGAGTCGCTGAGTCGCTTTGGCGAACCAGATCGGGCTCACCAAACCGATTGGCCTAAAAAATTCCCAGAAAATAGCAGGTCGGCGATAGGCAGGGCCATTCGCGAATCACCAACACCATTCGGCGAGCTCATACTAGCCCGCAAAAAGTTACAGTATGTTTTAGGGGTTAGAGGAGTAAAAAGGGGGATCAAGGGATACTTTCGCGAGTGAGCTCAGGCTTCTCATCGAAAGTTATAAAACCACACTCAACCATAACATAAAATTAAAGGCGATCAAAGGAGACTTTGGAGAACCGTCAAGTCGTTCGGCGAGCTCGACCCAACTCGCCAAACTGCCCAACGTGCCAATTTTTTACCCTTCTTCCCAAAATCAAACTCGCAGCCCCCGATAACAAAATAAAACCACATACTCAATCAATTAAGATTAGACCCTAAGATGTCAATGGACACATCACAATCAACACTCAATCAAAGAAGTTAAAGATCACAAAAGAATCAAGGCTAAGTCTACACGGAAACTGGAGATTCATCTTAAGCTTTATTCTTGGAAAATAAAGATCCCTTGCCTTCTTTTCCAAGGATCAACTCTCTTGGGTTGCTATCTCTTCAAAGGAAAGATTCAAGACTCCAAACACTATAAAAGAGAGCTCGATTGCAAGAGGAAAAATTGTACAAGTCTGAATCATCTCATATTCTCTACTTTACTTTTAACAAGTACTGTATTGTCTAGTTCTACTTTGTAAGCAAAAAAGAGAGAAGAGATAAACATTGTTGGTAAGGCGTTGTATCAAAACAAAAGAGTATTAAGAATAAGTATCCCCTTTCGTGAATTGATGATTTTTGTTAACAACTTCAGGGAGCCACTTGTTTTTCTAAAGTAGACCTCAGATTTGGCTACCATCAGTTGAAAGTAAGAGACAATGATACTTCAAAGACAACATTCATGACCCGTTATGGTCATTATGTGTTTTTCGTTATGTCCTTTGGCTTGACTAATGCTCTTACAGTGTTCATAGACCTTATGAACAGAGTGCTTAAGCCATATCTTGACATGTTTGTTATCGTGTTTATTGATGACATCATGATCTATTCGAGGAGTGAGAAGGATCATGCTACTCATTGCAGAATAGTCCTCAAAACTCTTAAAGATAAGGAGTTGTATGCTAATTTTCTAAGGGTGAGTTTTGGCTTGAGTCTGTGGGGTTCTTAGGCCACATTATATGTGGTGAAGGGATCTGCGTTGACACTCAGAAGATTGAAGCATTGCAGAACTGGCATAGACCCACATCTCCAACTGATATAAGGAGTTTCTTGGGTTCAGCTGGTTATTCTAGATGGTTTGTCGATGGTTTTTCATATATTTCATTCTCGTTGACAAAATCCACTCAGTAGACAGTAATGTTTTAATGGTCTGAAGGTTTTCAGAAAATCTTTCAATAATTAAAAAATCTTGTTAACTATTGCCCAAGTCTTCACCCTACCGCAGGGTACACAAGGCTTTGTTAGGTATTGTGATGCGTCCAGAGTGGGAGTTGGTTGTGTATTGATGCAGAATGGTAAGGTTATAGTCTATGCCTCCTCACTGCTTAAGATTCATGAGAAGAATTACCCAAATCATGACCTCGAGTTTGTTGATGTAGTATTTTCTTTGAAAATATGGCATCGCTATCTCTAGAGTGTTCATGTAGATGTGTTCATCGAACACAAGAGTCTTCAGTATGTTTTCAATCAAAAAGAGCTTAATCTCAAACAACGGAGGTGTTTACAGTTACTCAAGGATTACGACATAAGCATCCTCTATAACCTAGGTAAGGTTAATGTTGTTGTTGATGCTTTGAGCAGGTTGTCCATGGGAAGTACTACCCATATTGAGGAAGGTAAGAAAGAATTGGCCAAAGATGTTCACAAATTTGCATGTTTGGGAGTCCGTTTGTTAGATTCCACTGAAGGTGGAGTGGTGGTGATGAATGGGGACGAATCATCACTAGTGTCTGTAGTGAAGGAGAAACAAGACTAAGAACCTATTTTTCTTGCATTAAAGGCGAATGTTCATTATAAAAAGGTGATGACTTTTGAACAAGGGGAGATGGTGTATTATGGTATCAAGGTAGGCTATGTGTGCTAAAAGTGGATGAGCTCCAAGAAAGGATCATAGAGGAAGCACATATCTCCAGATATTTGATCCATCCCAGTTCCACAAAGATGCATTGTGACTTTAGAAAAGTCTATTGGTGGAGTAGTATGAAGAGGTGTATTGCAGATTTTGTTGCTAAGTCCCTAAATTGCCAACAAATCAAGGTAGAGCACCAAAGACCCGGTGTATGGATCAGAACATATATCTTCTAGAATGTAATTGGGAGATGATTAATATGGATTTTGTTACTGGCTTTCCACGATATCGCAAGCAACATGATTTGATTTGGGTAATTCTAGATAGGATAACTAAATCAACCCATTTCTTGCCGATAAAGACTACCAATTCAGCCGAGGACTATGTCCGATTGTATATTGAAGAGATAGTCCAACTTTATGGAGTTTTCGTGTATATCATTTCAGATAGAGGTGCATAATTCACCGCTAAGTTTTGGAAGTCTTTTTAGAAAGGTTTGGGTTCAAAGGTAAATTTGAGTACTGCTTTCCATCCTTAGATTGATGCTCAAGCAGTGAGCATGATTCAGACCTTAGGCGATATGTTGAGGGCATGTGTCATAGATTTTAAGGCTAATTGGGATGATCACTTGCCTCTCATACAGTTTGCTTACAACAATAGCTATCACTCCAGTATACAAATGGCTCCTTAAAAGGCTCTTAATGGTAGAAGATGTAGATCACCTATTTGCTGGTTCGAGGTTGGTGAAGCCGAGTTGATAGGACTAGATTTGGTTCATCAAGCAATAGGGAAGGTGAAGATTATTCAGGAAAGGTTAAAGACAACACAAAGTCGTCAAAAATCCTATACAGATATTAGCAGAAGAGACTTAGAGTTTGAGGTGGATGCTTGGGTTTACTTTAAGGTTTCACCCATGAAGGGTGTTATGAGATTTGGCAAGAAGGGGAAACTCAGTCCTTGGTATATTGGTCCTTACCGGATATCCAAGAGAGTTGGCAATGTAGCTTATGAGTTGGAGCTACCGTCAGAGTTAGCAATAGTCATCTAGTGTTTCACATTTCTATGTTGAAGAACTTTATGGGTGATCCTTCACTCATTGTTCATACTGAGAATTTTGGTATTAAGAACAACCTATCTTATGAGGAGGTGCCTGTTCAGATTCTTGATCGTTAGGTTTACAAGCTGAGAACCAAGGAGGTTGCATCAGTCAAGGTCTTATAGAGAAATCAGTTTGTTGAGAAAGCTACTTGGGGGACTGAGGAGGATATGAAAACAGATACCCACAACTCTTTCTGTTCGGAGAGTGTTCAAACCAAAGTACTAATCCTTTGTGAGGTACTCTTTAAGTTAATATGTTAAGTTATGTGAATTGCATGTTATGTACTTGAGTTGGGGTTGATAGATGCTTTTCTTTCCCCTTTTGGCTTCTTGGGATCGCATTCGAGGACGAATGTTACCAAGGGGGAGATACTGTAATAACTCGTACTTTGAAAAGTCAACTATCGATTCGTACAACTAAAATTTCTATTTTAGTTTTGGGGTCAACTTCAAACGACCATAACTTTTAGCACATATAAATTTAGGTGGCCCATAAGGTAGCAAATCGAAGGTCTTTGAGTTCTCTTTCCAACGCCGCCTAGTTTGCTAAATTCCTAGCTCGAAGAAAGGAATTATTCCCGTTAGGGTACAACCTCTCTAGTTAAGACATTTAGTCCATTTTAAGGAAGGGTATTTTGGTCTTTTTCCTACCCCCACTAGGCCTAAACGTTTTTGTCACCCAAATAGTGATCTAAAATGATTTCGTACCCTAAACAATTTTTATTTTCTTAGATTTTAAAAATAGGGAAGAGAAATATTTTTATTTGAACCTTGAATAAAAACACATATTTTTTCCCCAATTTTTGTGATGATGATTTTTTAGATTTTTTCTTGATTCGATCGAATCTCAAAATAAGGATGTCTACGTATCTTGTCAAAGCCAAAATCATGTAGCTTAGGATCATAAACAAACTTTATGTTTTTTTTGTTACAAGAAATAAACATTTTGTTTTGTTTTTATTGATCAAGGAATGATTATTATTTTTGGATATTTATTAATAAAAAATAATTTATTTTAATTTTTTGAAATTTTTGAGTAATGATCGCCGAACCCGAGGGTTGCCTACGTATGTCATTTAGGTGAGAATCAAATGTGCGTAGTTCGTCCAATTTGAACAATAAGAAAAATTAAGATGTTAAAATTTGACTTGACAAATGCATTATTTTTCAAGGATTATGAAAGAGAAATCTTTTGATTTTTTTAATAAAATGTACAAAAGAAATTGAAATAAAAATAAAATTTGCAACTTTGGTTAAGTAGTGAAAAATCTTTAATTTCATTTTTATGAATATATAATAACTTCTAAAAGTAGAAATATATTTAGTGTTTTCTCCCTATCTTTATTAAAAATCACAATATAACTCTTTTACTCATTTCAGTAATCACCCTAAAATGGAAAAAAAACTAAAAGACCTTCTAAATGCGTTTTCATATAGCACTTATAAATGATCAAAATAATCAAATAAAAGAGGGATACATGTCCTAGACGAACCCGATCATATGTTGAGTCACTAAATTAATTACAAATAATAATGCAAATAAGTGGAGTCTGATATGAGTACTCATGTTTATGTTTCAATTTCACTAACCCTGAAGGAGATAAATCTCTAGACTAGATTATCCGAATGGACAACTCAAGTCAGGGAGAGGCAACTTAGCTGTAACATCGTTATTTCGACTTCATTGCTAATCCAACACTGTCTAACATGTGTAACTAAAAATTCTTCACTATCAGGACACTTCAACTTTATTTCAAATGAAAGTGGGATGCATAAATGCATACCCTACTGCCCTATTTTTCACAGACTCTGACAGGATGCGCGAGAGATGACAATTTATAATACAGTTCAACAATATCAAAGCAAGATAAGCAGCAAGTAGCACATTAGATCATCATACACAATATATCCAAAAAAAATAAAATCATGTAAAAGTCAGTATAACAAAGCTCGAATTCTTGTCATTCCCTAGCAAAGTCGCTAGAGATGTCACACTGCTTTTCGACCGGCGAAAGGGTTTTTCTAATTTAAGTGACGGTATTGAATAAGAATAATTTTTATTTTTTAGAATCGTCAGTTGAAATTGAGTTATGTTGTTTCAAGTTGCCTTTTCTTTATAATCTCTAATAAAAAAGAATTGACTCTTTACTATGATCTACGATCTAGATATTCGGGTACATAATTTGTTTGAACGAGGAAAAGGTATTAAGTACCCCTCGAATCCCGTGGTTGTAGCATGGTCGCTTTTATTAACTTACATTGAACTAAAACTATTTTTGGATAAATTGTGTCTACAAGCTATGATTCGCTCGTATTTTCTTAATGATGAATTTTATTGGTTTTAACCGGATGCATAACTACATTCTCAATTTTGACATACAATAGCTTAGAAGTACAATTACTTTCTTCTCTCAGATGCATCCCTTAATTTTCTCTGTCTATAAATTTTCGTTAAAATTATTAATTATTAAGACAATTTGGTCAAGATGTGTTACCACATCCTTGAATTTCCTTTAAGTGTTTAAAAAAAAGTGTAACAACATTCTTAATTGAAATCATTTTTAAACATGTCTGCATTTATTTTCCTTTAAAAATTCTTTTGTTTTAATTGTCTCGGGACTAACAATATTTAATTCAATTGCAAACTCCTATTTTTAAAAAACAAAATCTTGAACCAATTATCTCACCTAAATAAATAGTGGACACACCCATTTGAATTAATTAATAAAAAGGAGGTTAGATTGAACCAGAAAAGAAAGTTTAAAAGGAAATAGTAAGAGGGAGATTTATAGGTTGCGTACTATTGCAACTAAATTTCCAAAGATGTTGTATGGTGTAATTAAAAAATGAAAAAATAAAAATATAAATATTGAAATGATTTTTGAGAGAAAGTAAGCTACAAGTAATAATATGAGACAAGAAATAATTTTTTCCCTTCTAATTTTCTTTTATTTATCAAAGTTCAAATTGGATGAATTTTTATCATATTAAAATGAAGTAGCTTTAAAAAATGTAATACTTTAACTAGTAAATTTACTCAAATCTCACTCAAATATTATTTAAATTAGTTATTAATAAATAGAATATGTCAAAAGAATGAAATATGATTTATGGGAGTAAAATAAACATGTTTATTTAATGTTCAACTTTCAATTCAGGCCCTGTTCGCAAGAAAAAATCTATTTACCTTTGGAGATAACAGTTTTTGGTTCCTAAATTTTAATAATTGAATTTAATATGAGTTTCTTTTAATTCACGAAAAGAAAAGATCATAATCCAAAACCACAAATTCGAAACCACGAAGCAAACCTCGAAATCCACTTTGTTTTTTTCTTTTCTTTTTTGGAACTATTTGCATAAGTGTGTTCAGTTTTTTCCTATGCGAGTGTGTTGCTGGAATGTATAGGGGGTGAGGAGTTCTGGTGTGTAGTGGTGTGAGGGAGTGGTAGATTTAAGGGGTGATGGGGGTGGTGTTTATGAGAGTGTAGGGTGGAGTGGAAGGTGGGGTGCTTTGGTTTCTTTATATATATATATATATACATATATATATATATTTATAAAAATATAAGAAAAAATAAATAGCTAATAGAAAATTGTAGATAAGAAATACTATCTTATTTATTAGATGTAAATTATATATATATACATTTTAACACCCCAGAAAATTATTGAATTAAGACTCGAACCATCCTTCGTTGTGAGTAGGATTTTGACCAAGGAATTTAAAATTTCTTAAGTAATAAGGTCAGGTCACTAGATATAGCACCTTGAGTTTGAAAAAGAATTATAGATAATTTATTCAAGTCATTCCTTAGTTCTTTTAAGTTTTGGGTCAATTTAAAACGACCCTAACATTTAGTACATGATGAGTTAGGAGACCCATAAGATATCAAACAAAAGATCTCTGAGTCCTCTTTCCAACACCACCAAATTTGCTAATTTTTGAGCTTGTATGAGGGAGATATGCCCCTTTGAAGTCAGGCTATCCATTTAAGGAAAGTTACCCGAAACTAGGAGGGGTATTTTAGTATGTTCGTTACCCCCACTTATTCTAAACACAAATTACACCCAATTAAGGGTTTAAACTGATTAGAATCAGTTTCATTTATCCCCAAAAGTATCTAGGGTTTTAAAGAGAAGATTCAAGTTGAGAAAAAGTTCAAAGTTTTAAGCGTTCGTTCAAGAAATTCAAGATTTTGCCATGAACCTAGTTCTTTGAGGTATGTAAGCTTCCATAGTATTGGGTTTGTCCACCACACGCCAATCATGAGTTTCTTTTGCAAATCTATCCATAAATATTCAGAAATTTAATTTCGTTATAAGTTCTTGATAAGTGTTCTTGAAGTTTCCTTATCGATTAGGTTTTGATGTAAGATTCTACTTTGGTCAACTCAAACGACCATATCTCTTAGAATATAAAGAGTTACATGACTCATAACCTATCAAATTAGAGATATTTGAATCTACTTTCCAACGTCACAAATTTCGCGTCAATCCAATTTCTGAATAAGAAGTTATGACAATTTTAGTAACCTGATACAGTGTTGTTACGAATTAGCCGACGAGAAAAGATTAAAAAGGATCGTTTTTATCTTTTTACCTCCAAGAAAATCCTAAACAAATTTCTTGACTAATTCAAGCTTCAAAACAATCTAATTTTCATCGTTTAATCCATCATTCTCTTTTCTCTCAAACCCTATGGCAAAACCCTAAGGAAAAATCAAAGTAGAAGACTCCATTCAAGATTCTTTCAATTTTTTCAAGATTCTTCTTCAAGGTAAGTCTTTCTCCAAAAATTCAATTCTTTTCAACTAAAATTCCTCCATACAGTTGTGAATCACTAATGAAAATCATAATTCTTTGCCATAGAGATTTCAAGAAACTAATTCAAGAATCTCAAGAAAGGTTTTCTTGATCGTTTACCTTCAAGCTAGGGTTTCAAGGCTTCTTATCAAGTTCTTCTTCAAGATTCTTCAAGAACATTGTTCTTCCAGGTATTTAAGGCTATCATAGTATTGTACTAGTTCGTCCTCACGCCCTACATCTTTTTTCAAATCAGTAAAAGTGATATCTAGGATTCTACCCCTAGATTTGAGTATTCTTGAGATAAGTTGATTTGAGTTCTTGAGTTCATGGTTCTTTTAAAAATTCTATTCCTAATTAATGAGTTTCTATATTTTTATTGAGATCCTTGAGTTGATTTGTTCATGTCTATAATTTAGCATGAGCCCTATTTTGACTTATAAATCTTGAGAAGTTTTTCAACGCCAACACTTGTGTTTAAAATTGAGTTTTGAGGAAGTAAGTATGAGAATGAGAAGAGTCGTATACATGAGTTCCATGTTTTTATTTAGACCCTTGAGTCGAGTCGTTCATCCCCATAAATTGTACATGA
This sequence comes from Solanum okadae, assembly GCA_036553675.1. Lineage (NCBI taxonomy): Eukaryota > Viridiplantae > Streptophyta > Magnoliopsida > Solanales > Solanaceae > Solanum > Solanum okadae. The sequence continues at coordinate 43,735,523 of CM071689.1, read as the reverse complement.
ACTCCATCAGTTATATATCTTTGTGAGGAGTAGTATCTTCAAGTTCTAAGTCTTGAGTAATGAGTTGCTAGTAATTGGGATTATATTCCTAACCATGAGCCTACTACATGTTACCCATGAAGGTCATTGAGTTGAGTAGTTTATGCACATAATTCTGCATAAACCCTATGAGTCGAGCTGTCTTGAGATGAGAGGTATCATTGAGTCTTTGAATTGAGTAGTTCATACCCATAATTCCGCATGAACCCTATGAGTCGAGCAGCCTTGAGACGAGAAGTATCATTGAGCCCTTGAGTTGAATAGTTCATGCCCATAATTCCGGATGAACCCTCCCAGTCGAACATTCTTGAGATGAGTAGTATCATTGGCCCCTTAAATTCTGGAGTTGTTGAGTTCCAAGAATTGACTTCTATGCATGGTTATTGAAAACCTTGAATTGAGTCGTTCACATCCATAAGTCGGTATGAACCCTATTTTAAGAAGTCTTTTTTACAAATTATTTTAAAACTTGTTTTAAAGACTTGAGCGCTGAGTTGAGGAAGAGTAGAGTTGAGTTCATTTTCTTTAAAATGATATATGGGAACTAAGTATTCCCAAGAGTAAATGATTTTACAGTTAAGATGAGAGGAAACAGAGATTTCCAAAAGAGTTTTCAGCAGTTTGAGTACCATATCTATTAAGATAAAGATTTTGAGTAATGATCCCAAACCACAGAAAGAGCTATATTTTTAAACATATGAGCTGATTGAGCACCCATATTGGGACGAGTTCAGATACTCAAGTCTCCATAAACTATGTAGCCAACGTGGGTAGAAAGGGTCATTCATTTTAGATGATTCCTTAATGCTCTTTAGCATATACTAGTGGATTTACTTAGTTGAGAGGTTCTATACCCCGGCAAAGTATAACACAGTTCTGGCAGCATGAGCGAGACGCTGTATCATCACAAAACTTCTAGTGATGGTTGTCGGTTAGAGAAACTCCCACAGAGTAATACTGTATTTTTATATTTACAAACTGAGTTATTATTGTATTCTTCAAGGCATTGAGTTTCTATCTACTATTTTAAAAGATTTCCATATATATTGCATCTTTTACTGTTTCTCTATCCTTAAGTATCATGAGTTTATTATCTTGAGTTGAGTACATTTTAGTTGAGTATCATATCTTTTAGTTGAGTATCTTTGAGTTGAGTTGAGAGATGTAAGTATATTTCCTTTTTATGAAGTCTAAGCCTATGTTTATGCTTTCGAATTCCCCTTACATGCTCCTACATTCCATGTACTGTGTCATTTAGACTACATCATTTCATGATGCAGATACAGGTATTCAGGATCATCAATATGCATTTCGTTGAGGTCATGTGATATTCTAGTCAGCTTTGGTGAGCCTTTTTATATTCCAGAGGACTTCACCTTTATCTTACAGTTAGTAGTTTTGAGATGTCGTGGGTCTTGTCCTGATATCCTTCTGTAATAGTAGAGGCTTCATAGATAGACAGTAGAGTTTGAGAAGTGTGCTAGTTTATTTTGTTAAATGTTTTAAAGACTTGAGTTGCCTATTTTGGCTAGTTGAATATTTTTTATTTTCAGAGTTAATCATTTGAGTTAAAGCTTTGTATCTAAATTCTATAAATTTTTATCTAGTTTTAAGCTTTTGTATGCTTGAGTTAATCTTCCGCTTGTAGTCAACAAAGATGAGGGTTTGGGAACCAGCAATGGTTCTCGAGTGCCAGCCACGTCCAGGGTGTAGGCTCGGGTCATGACAAACTTGGTATGAGAGCACAGAGTTCAAAAGTCCTAGGGTATCTATGAGGTCATGTTTGTAGAGTCCTAGTTATTGGTGTGAAGCGCGTCACATCTATCATTAGGATGCTGCAACATTTAGGAACTATCTCCCTTCTTTCATAACCTTAATCGTGCAATAGATCTATGTCATAGAGATTTATTCATGCTCATGCATTTCTCAGATTCATTTGACTACCCTTCATACTAGAGGTGGTTGAAAAGAAAAGTCAGTCCTTTATTGATGAGTTGCTCTTAGCAAGAGTCTTGAGGAACTCATGAGACTCTAGAGGGGCTTGAGAGAAGCCCATGAGTGACTTAAGTGTTGAGATTCAGAGGAATGTAGTCATGTTCATATGAATCATGCGTTTGAGCTAAAAGCGAGTTGTACACTCTTCCCTAAAACTTATTCATAGCTGAGACCTTTAAGAGGATGGTATGTTTAGAGCTTGGGTAGTATTCTCATAAAAAAATGTAGCATGACTTACTAAATTATAAGCAGTAGCATTGAAAGTGCCCAGAGTTAGAGGAAAATATGCAGAGGTTCAGTAATTAAAAGAAATGAGATAGTGATGGGGCAGATTATGTTATTGCAATCATGCACCCAGTCAGTTATAGGTGACGAGTTCCTTTATGAGTGGAATACGGAATAATAATGTTGTAGAGAGTTCTTGATAGAAGGAAGAGGAATAGTTACTAGTCATGATGAGATATAGTATAATTTAACCAAAATAGAGTTGATGTCAATGTGCCATTGATGAGTCCACAAATTGGACTCATTTAGGGCTGTATTTTAATACAAATTGTATCCGCAAATGCTTATTTTATCTCAATATCTGATGAAAACCCTTAAGTTTCAGGTATTTAAAGTTTGAAGGAAAGCATGGACATTACGTCGCAAAAAGGAACGAAAAGGCTGAAAAGAACGAAGAAATGAGGGCCTGAGGATCGCCATGTCCATTTGGCAAGTCGCCGAAGGGTCTTACTTCACCTTTTGTTCCATTGTGTTGATCCTTGTAGGAAAGGATCAAGTCGGTGGAAAAAGAAGCAGTCGGCGCATAGCCGAAAAGTTCCGTGAAGTAGTACCATGTCGCCCAATAACCCAGAGTACAATGATACTGAAGGCTAGTGCAAGACGGCAATGAACTACACCAAAAGGCGAATCGCCGAGTTGATCGGTGATTTCGACTAACTACGCCGAATGATCCACTACAGCACAAATCTATGAAAACTATAAATACTAGTTAGAGTTATAGTTCTAAGTCGAACAATTATTATGATTTTCATATAGAATAGTACTTTTGCTATTTTTGCTCTAAGTTTGAGAGGGTTTTGAAGAACTTGAAGATTCAAAGGGTTTCATCTCCAAGAATTTGGGCTTGAGTCTTGTGGATTCTTCACTCTTGACTTGTTTTGAGACTTAAATCTTCATACACATTTGAATGCAAACTCATTTTGGTATAAATTTCTATCTCTTTAGCATGTCTAGCTACAACCCCAATTCTTGGGGTGTGATTTTGTGAATATGGGTTAGATCAGTTGTTGGGTCTTGCTTGTTGATGGTTTATTTGTTGGTTTGATGTGATTTCATTTAGTGGTTGTGGATGAACTTAATGAGGTTGTAGTTGCAAATATAGTCTTATATATGTGTTTTTGACTTGCGAGAGAGAGAGGTCGTAAAACTAAGACCACTAAATTGATGGTCAGTGTGAGCGGGTCGATATGAGGTTCAGCTCGAGAGAGCGAACCCTCTCGAGAGACCGAACCCTAGTCTCATGTTCGCACACTCAGCTCGAGTGAGTGAGTAGGCTAAGACGGAGGTTGTTCTTCATGCGGCAAGTGGGTGTCCGAGAGGAACCCATTTGATTCTGGGTAAGTTGCTCGAGAGAGAATTTATCCCCACTATAGTCTAGCCTAGTCACAAATATTCAATGAATTTGCTACCAAAAGCATGTACCCAATGATTTAGTCTATCCCGTATTCTTTCACATCCCAAGAATTCCATCTCCATATTAGTTGTCTTTGCATTATTTTTTTTGTTTATGTTTACTTGTGAAAACCCCCATTGTTAATTGACACTTTTGTGTCACCCCTTTTATTTAATATGTTTATATTCGACAATGTTTATAGCTATGACTAATTAGAACTTAATTTTATTTTTCTATTAATTTTCAAGCCCACTCCCTTGGGACTCGACCCCAACCCTTGGTTGGGTTATTATACTATTGCACGATCGTAGACACTTGTATTGGAAGTTGTGTCTTGATTACGCAAACATCAAAATGGCACCGCTGCCAGGGAATGGTGTTACATGAAAGTTTTTAGTTTAGGACGAACTTTTTTCTTGTTAGTCATAGTTTACTCACTTTACTTTTAGCTTTGGTTTCCTTGTGTTGATATTGTTAGGAATAAATTGAAGATGGATGATGGAAATGGTGGAAAATTGGCTGAGTCGGATCAAGAAGTCGAAAGGGACTTCATGTTAACCGCACTGGTGATTCAACTGAACAATTTGTCCACCAAAATAACGGAGGTGGAAACCCAGTGCAACTGCCAAGGGAGGTATATATCTCCTCATGAGCGAAACAACCACCAAGGGAGGATACTCTGCTACTCATTCTCCAAAAGGTCACTGAGTAAGATAGAGTGTTGGATGAGATGAAGGAGGGCATTGAAGTGTTAAATCAGATGGTTGGCTCTCACTCCAGATCTATTCAGCTGTTCGAGAACCTCATGACTTATGAGTTGCCTCATCTCTACTCAACTAAGAAAGATGGGTCACCTAGTGGTGCTAAAGTTGACCCCAAAAATAGGATGTGAATGAGGAGATGTGTCGTGCCACGACATTAACTAAGGCGCTTCTTGGGAGGCAACCCAAGATTTTAAATGTTTTAGTTTACTTTATTAAATAATGGTGTGTTTGTTGTGCAGGTTTAAATGCTGAAAGTGTTGGAAAATGCATATTGGCGAGTAAAAAGTCAGTCGGTGAATCGCCGAAATGTTGGGAGTGCCCGATGAAGACCGCCGTTTGGACCCTCATTTTGACTAAAGGTCTTGTCAAACTCGGCGATCCAAGTGACCACTCGACATGTCGTCGAGTGGATCGGCGAGTGCGACTAACGTCGCCGAACAGGCGTGAACTGGACGGTTTATAATGGCCAAAAGACTTAGAATTTGAAATTCTCCACTTTCCCTCACTTTTAAACATCACAAACTCACACCAAGTTAGTATTTTCAATATTCCTGCTTTCCATTTAGTATTTTAGTTGTTGATTTGTGCTCGGAGTTGGATTTCTTTGCCGCTTAGCTTTTCAATCACGTTTAATCGGCATATAAGGTTAGTTTTCCAAACCCCAAGGTTATTTTATTGAAGTTTGTATTCATTTGCTATGATCGTATTGTATTGATGTGTGTTGGGCCTCTCTAATAGAACTAGAATGCTTAAATGCCAATTTTAATTTGAAAATCTTGCCTGTATTGATTTGATCGTCAAATGCCCGTAACTTTAGTGCTTGCTAATAAGTTGGGTTGTGATTGTGTGTTGTTAGATTGATTGGGTGAAGTCTGAGTAGCCCACGTTTGTGCTAAATGTCGAAAATTTGCTCAATGATAGAGCGGGTGCCACCACTCTTAAGAGCAAATATCATCAAATGCGGCAAATTCGGGAGAAATCTGAGTATCCAAAGGTGATGGGTAGTACGGGTCTTGTTTGAATTCCATTAGTGCATGCTTTGATTTTGTTTTTAGGGATTGCGGGGTTGAATTCGAGAAGGTGGATTGAAAATAGGCACATTGGGGCCTTGGCGAGCTGAGTCGAGCTCGCCGAACCACTCAGCGATTTGCCTATTTCCTTAATCTTTCCTTTTAATGTCGCGTCAAATTTGTGGTTTGAATCTGTAATTTTTGGCGAGAGGCCTGAGCTCACCGAAGGCACTCGGCGAATCGCCGAAAGCACTCTTGATTACACTTTGCTTATACCCCTGAAACCCTTACGCACTGTAATCAATACACCGGACAAACCATTGATCGCCAAAAGTAGTCGGCGATTTGCCGAAAGGTCTTCCTATCGCCAACTTGCCTTAATTGTTTAGCCAACCTCATCGGTGAACTCGACTTAGCTTGCCAAAGAGGTTTGGCGACTCGTCGACTGGATCGGAGAGTCTATCTGTAGTGAAATTTTCTATGTTGTCATTTGACCTTCTCCGAATTATTTTGCAAATCTAACTGACCCACCCCAACAAAAGGCAAAGGGCATTTCAATAAATGAAGGAGGATTAAACCCTCCAAAGAGAAAAGGGGATGACCTCCAACCGGCAAACAAAGGCAAGAGGAGGAAGCATATAGCTAGAAAAGGAATAGCTATTGAAACCTAGGCTACTTTTTCAAAACCAGAGGATGAGCAGCCTCTGAGTAACCAAAGGGATGAGCTTCGGCCAAGATCCCAGTCCACCTCCACCAGTATTCCCTCAGCTGCCACCCCTCATGTTACTGAATAAGTGCCAGCTTAGGCACCTCCAGTGGCTCTTTTACTCCCTATTACTCATTCACCTAGACTGCTGAACAAATTAAAAGGTGATGGGGTACGAACCATCATAGAAGATAAGCTTCTACTATGGAGGGCTTGGAAGGCAAATATCCTGAGGTTATGGACACCCTCCACTACCATGAGTTCGAGCAGTTCACGAGGCCTCGTGGCCCTTAAATTCCCTCTTGGGTCAGGGAATTTTACACAGCTTATGGGGAGTTGGTGCCCAATAACAAGAAGAAGGAAAGCGAGTTTAGACCGGTAAAGTCGATCATGATCAGATGTAAGGAAGTGAAGTGTCATAGTGAGCACATTAATGCTATATTGGGTAGACCGCTGCACTCTGTACTTCCTTACGAGGGGTTGCCTATTGTTCCGTCCCTGGATGATTTGAAGGGTTGGTTGGCTCTGATGATTTCTAACACCACCCCAAGGTGGATTGGGGTAGGAGTTCCCATTGAGAAGAGGGACATGAACATCGCCTCCATGTTCTGGTTTGGCTTCATCAACAACACCATCATGCCATCACAGAATGAGTCCATTTTACGTCATCCTAAGATAGCTTGCCTTGGTTCTATCATGTCCAGGAGGCGCATCGATCTGGGGCTGCTGATTTCACAAAAGATGGCCATGAGGGTTAAGCAGAAGTTGACTTCTCTGCCATTCCCAGTCTTGATCACGGAGTTGTGCCAGCGTGCTGGAGTACCTCGGGACACTACGAGGGATATTGAGGTCACCCCATCTTCCTCCACTGACATCTGGTGTATTGAGTCCGAGTTCACACGAGAGGAGGTTAACAGGAGGAGAGCAGTTTCGACAGATATTTCTCCAAAAGTTGATGTTGACTCGCTACCAGCAGAGGCACCTTCGCCTACTCCAGCCTCTGAGCCTTCAGGTACATCCGCTCCTTCCTCTTCTTCACAGGTCCCAGGTGCTTCTTCCTCCTCCCAGCCTGCCAGGATTACTCAGGCCATGATCCTGAAGATGGGACAGCTGGGGTATTCAGCGTATGTGAGAGTGACTCGATCGAAGAGATCCATTTCAGGGATGATCGATAGTGCTATCTTGGCTGCACTGACCCCCCTTAGGGCCTCTGTTGATGATCTGGCTACTAGACTCGCTGTTTGTTAGAACAGACAGGGAGAGACACCCAAGGTTTCGGCTTTGAAAGCTAAAGTGGCAGATTTGAGGAAGGACGTAGACTATCTTAAGTCTACTGACTTCACTTCACTGCTAGAGGTTGCTAATGATAGGGATGCTCCTGAGACCTCAGGGATTCCTCCGGCTACCACCAGAGATATGCAGAGAGGTGGTAGAGCACAGGCAGAGTCGGATGCAGAGATCGAAGAGGAGCTAGTAGCAGTACATAAGGAGGAGATGAGAGAGAGTCGAGATGAAATCATATTCAAGGATTTGCCAGATTTTATAGAGACGGTTGTGTAGCAGGTGATCCAGACATTGCCGACTGAGACGTCTACAACAGCTCCTAGTGGATCTGACACTGGTATTCCGTTTGAGGCTACTCCGGGTACTGATGACCCGACAGATAGAGAGACTACAGAGACAAGACTTTTCTTTACCTCCCTCTATGTCTTACTTACATTTACTTTCAAATACATTTGAGGACAAACGCTTTCTATTTGTGGTGGGGTGAGGCTCACCTTTTGTGTGCTATTTGTTACTCGTGTTTTTGTGTATATATTTGGGCCTTTCTGTTTAAAAATTGTGTTTGATATACTGTTTCTGTGGATGTTTGAGCTTATGACTCCTTCTATTTTAAATTGCAAAACGATTTTGACCCTTCCAAATTTTTTTTCCACCTCTCGTGTGTTGAATATGGTTGTTCTTTTGCAAAATTTAAGTCTCGGTTCCGATCAATACCGATGACTTGAATAGTGCTCTCACTCGAACGAACATGAATGTGCGGCTACTATGAGGCCAAATGAAGTTGCATAGACAATATGTGAACTCTTTGCATCTCGTTACGATTAGCCTAGTATCGAATTGGGTCTCTTGTGTTGATCATTGCACACTAGCGAAAGTGTGGATTCTTGTTTGACTGTAGTGTCAATGCCTAGTGTGATGAGCTTACTTTGAACCTTGCATGCTAGATCTTAGAATTTTCCCCGTTGTTCCAATCGACTAAGTAAGGCTATCTCTTGATATGATCTTAGGCAACTTCGAAGAGTGTGAGCCAATTTGACATATACCTCTTTTGTGACCAACCTTGTGAGTGTGTGAACCTCTCGTGAACACCCCTTAAGCCTTACCTTTCTTTGGAAGAAACTTGATGAAATCATGACCTTTCTTAGCCCATTACCGTTAATCTTCTTGATTTGTGGTTTAATAAATAGCCAACTTAGGCCAAAAGTCTAAGTTGGGGGTGTGGTGAGAAGAAAAGGAAAGTCAAGAAGTGCAAGGAAAGTCTCCGTTAACCCATGGTTTTGAGAAAAATGGAACCCCTCCATATTTTAAAAAAAAAAAAGACAGAAAGAGAAAAATAAAAGAAAATAATGAAAAAGAAAGTTGCAGAATAAAGTGCAAAAGAAATGGGGTTTCCAAACAATCTATGGAAAGTGAATAATAGGAGAACTTATGAGCACTAAAGAGAATGATGAAGGAAAAGTAAAGGAAGTGTTGGGAGACCTCATTTCATGAGGATGAAAGTCGCTGAGCCTAAATGACCATACATTTGCATTTAACCCCATTACAAGCCTTGAAAAGACCTTTTCGATCTTGAGTAAGATAAAACAAATGTTGATCGGAAAATACGGGCAAATCTATGGGTGAAAGCATGCATTGTGTTCTTCCTTGTGACAGTGAGCGTTGTATTTGATTCCGGAACTTTAAATTGCAAACCATTGTATGTGAATATGGAATCATTCCTTGTGTGAGGGCATTTGAACACTTTGGTTGAGCTTGAACTTGCATTTGAAGCAAGTATTGCGAGCATGAGATTCTTTGATATTGGTGAGTCGCAACTTGAATCTTTGAGTGCACATTTGATCTTTGCATAAGTTGAGTCTTATTGTGTGCATTCATGATTGAGTCTTCTGTAGCACTGTTCGAGACCTCTTTTTTCAACGGCTGAGCTTGAGTTTGCTTGAGGACAAACAAAAGTTCAAGTTGGGGGCATGGATGAGTCCACAAATTGGACTCATTTAGGGCTATATTTTAATAGAAATTGTGTCCTCAAATGCTTATTTTATCTCAATATCTGATGAAAACCCCTAAGTTTCAGGTATTTGAAGTTTAAAGAAAAGTATGGACACTACGTCGCAAAAAGGAACGAAAAGGCTAAAAAGAACGAAGAAATGAAAGCCTGAGGATCGCCGAGTCCGCTTGGCGAGTCGCCGAAGGGTCTTACTTTGCCTTTTTTTCCATTGTGATGAGCCCTAAAGGAACGGATCAAGTCGGCGGAAAAAGGAGCAGTTGGCTTATCGCCGAAAAGTTCCGCGAAGCAGTACCATGTCACCCAATGACCTAGACCACGACGATGCTGAAGGCTGGTGCAAGATGGCGATGAACTACACCATAAAGCGAATCGCCGAGTTGATCGGCGATTCTGACTAACGACTCTGAATGATCCGTTGCAGCACAAATCTGTGAATACTATAAATACTAGTTAGAGTTGTAGTTTTAAGTCGAAAAATTATTATAATTTTCAAATAGAATATTACTTTTGATATTTTTGCTCTAAGTTTGAGAGGGTTTTGAAGAACTTGAAGATTCAAAGGGTTTCATCTCCAAGAATTTGGGCTTAGGTCTTTTGGATTCTTCATTCTTGACTTGTTTTGAGACGTAAATCTTCATACCCATTTGAATGTAAACTCATTTTGGTATAAATTTCTATCTCTTTAGCATGTCTAGCTAAAACCTCAATTCTTTGGTTGTGATTTTGTGAATATGGGTTAGATTAGTTGTTGGGTCTTGCTTGTTGGTGATTTATTTGTTGTTTTGATGTGATTTTGTTTAGTGGTTGTGGATGAACTTAATGATGTTGTAGTTGCAAATATAGTCTCATATATGTGTTTTCGGCTTGCGAGAGAGAGAGGTCGTAAAACTAAGACCACTAAATTGATGGCTAGTGTGAGAGTGGGTCGACATGAGGTTCAGCTCGAGAGAGTGAACCCTAGTCCCATGTCCACACAGTCAGCTTGAGAGGGTGAGTGGGCTAAGGCAGAGGTTGTTCTTCATACGGCAAGTGGGTGTCCAAGAGGAACCCATTTGATTCGAGGTAAGTTGCTCGAGAGAGAATTTATCCCGACTATAGTTTAGCCTAGTCACAAACATTCAATGAATTTGCTACCAAAAACATGTACCCAATGATTTAGTCTATCCCGTATTCCTATCACATCCCAAGAATCCCATCTCCATATTAGTGCTCTTTGCTTTATTTTTGCTGTTTTTGTTTACTTGTGAAAACCCCCATTGTTAATTGACACTTTTGTGTCACCCTTTTTATTTAATATGTTTCTATTCGACAATGTTTTTAGCTATGACTAATTAGAACTAAATTTTATTTTTTCTATTAATTTTCAAGCCCACTCCCTTGGGACTTGACCCCAACCCTTGGTTGGGTTATTATACTACTGCACGATCGTAGACAGTGGTATTGGAAGTTGTGTCTTGATTACGCAAACATCATTCATCGTGTTAGAGAAGACTAAATTCATATGTTGAATAATCGAGCAGGGTATTCATGAAGTGGTAGACCCAAGCTAGGCTTATGAATTTTGAAGGGGGAAACACCATGGTATTCAGAGGATGATAGAACTATTTGAGAGATAATGCGCAGTAAGTGAGTAAGTAGTACTTAAGTTGCAAAGTCGAATATGATGGTAATTTGTGAGTATGGAGACGAAGAGGTAAGGATTGACTACTTGTCAGAAGATCCTATTGGACGAGTGTTTCTAAATTTGCATCCAATAGTTGTAAGTTAGTATAGTAAGCGAGCAATCATATTGATATTCGGATTTTGTAATAAATATTAAGCTTGAATTTGAGATGAGTGTTTTGATCAAAAGGATGGCAACATGAGGGTGATGATGTTGTCTTGAGATTTGAACTAGAAGACCTAACATAGAGTATGTGAGAATTGAGGTGATGGGCTGCAATAAATATGAGTGGTACAAGTAAGATACCCTAAGCCTCTTGATAAGGGTAGTAAAGTGTGGCTAAGTCACAAGAGTAAAAAAAGCATTACGAGGTATACCGAGAGGGTATCTAATCAAAATAGGTTAACAGAAATACCTTAGAAAGTAGTCTTAGTTACCTGCTTATGGAGAGGTCGGTAGTCATGAGATAAGCTTCTCCCCAGTGTTAGAGTAATAGAGGATGTAGACCAGTTAAAGATGTTGGAATAGGTCCATAGCCTTCAAGTGTCAGCTTTAGACCTAAGGGGGAGATGATAAGATTGGAAATCAAGTCAAGTGTTAAGAATAAGATAGTAATGAGTTCAAAAGAGTATGGGAGATATATTTTCAAAGGTCCTTTTAGTAACAAAGTAATGTTAGAAAGAGAAGGTTAATGATTCTATTGTATTAATGATCGTGTGGTAATTCTGTCTAAGGTTAAGAGAATGAGGTTTTACAATGAGAAATATCTAAATGAGAGTCCTTAGTTGGTTTCGAATAGTATGCACACAAATTCTAGTTGGTATGGCAGAGATGATAAGAGTGACCCCGTCCCATACCCAGTCCAACCATCATTCGAGGACGAATGATCCCAAGGGGTAGATATTGTAACACCCCAGAAATTTATTGAACTAAGACTCGAACCATCCTTCGTTGTGAGTAGGAATTTAAAATTTCTTAAGTATTAAGGTTAGGTCACTAGATATAGCACCTTGAGTTCCAAAAAGAAAGAGAATTCATTCAAGTCATTCCTTAATTCTTTTAAGTTTTGGGTCAACATCAAACAACCATAACTTTCAGTACATCATAAGTTAGAAGACCCATAAGATTTTAAATGAAAGATATCTGAGTCCTCTTTCCAACGACACCAAGTTTGTTAATTTTCGAACTCGTATGAAGGAGATACAGCATTTTCAAGTCAGGCTGTCCATTGAAGGAAAGATACCCGAAAATAGGAGGGGTATTTTAGTCAGTTTCTTACCCCCACTTATTCTAAACAAAAATTTCACCCAATAAAGGGTCTAAACTGATTAGAATCAGTTTCATTCATCCCCAAAAGCATCTAGGGTTTTAGAGAGAAGATTCAAGAGGAGAAAAAGTTCAAAGTTTCAAGCGTTCATTCAAAAAATTCAAGATTTTGCCAAGAACCTAGTTCTTTGAGGTATTTAAGAATCCATAGTGTTGGGTTTGTTCACCCACACACCAATCATGAGTTTCTTTTACAAATCTATCCATAAATATTGAGCAATTTAATTTCTTGATGACTTCTTCATAAGAGTTACATGGCTCATAACCTATCAAATTAAAGATATTTGAATCTACTTTCCAACGCCACCAATATTGCGTCAATGAAATTTCTGAGTAAAAAGTTATGACCATTTCAGTAACCGGATACATTACTGTTACGAATTAGCCGACGAGAAAACATTAAAAAGACTTTTTTTTTTATCTTTTTACCTCCAAGAAAACCCTAAACAAATCTTGACTAATAAAAAGCTCAAAACAATCAGATTTTCATCTTTAAATCCATCATTCTCTTCTCTCTCAAACCCTAAGGCAAAACCCTAAGGAAAAATCAAAGTAGAAGACTCCATTCAATATTCTTTCAATCTTTTTCAAGATTCTTCTTCAAGGTAAGTCATTCTCCAAGAATTCCATTCTTTTCAACTCAAATTCCTCCATACAATTATGAATCACTAATTAAAATCATAATTCTTGACCACAGAGATTTCAAGAAACTAATTCAAGAATCTCAAGAAAGGTTTTCTTGATCGTTTACCTTCAGGCTAGGGTTTCAAAGCTTCTAATCAAGTTCTTCTTCAAGATTCTTCAAGAACCTTGTTCTTCCAGGTATGTAAGGCTATCATAGTGTTCGATTAGTTCATACTCGCGCCCTACATCTTTTCTTCAAATCAGTAAAAGAGAAATCAAGGATTCTACCCCTAGACTTGAGTATTCTTGAGATAAGTTGATTTGAGTTCATGGTTCTTTTAAAAATTCTAGTCCTAATTATTGAGTTTCTATATTTTTATTTAAGATCCTTGAGTTGATTTGTTCATATCTATAATTCAGTATGAACCCTATTTTGAGTTATAAATCTTGAGAAGTTTTTCAAAGCGGACACTTGAGTTTTAAACTGAGTTTGGAGGAAGTAAGTTTGCGAATAAGAAGAGTCGTATACATGAGTTTCATATTGTTATTTAGACCCTTGAGTCGAGTCGTTTATGCCCATAAATTCCACATGAACTCCATCAGTTGAGTATCTTCAAGTTTTAAGTCTTGAGTACTGAGTTCCTAATCATTTTGAGATTACATTCCTAATCACGAGGCTACTACATGTTACCCATGAAGGTCATTGAGTTGAGTAGTTCATGCCCATAATTCTGCATGAACCCTATAAGTCGAGCAGTCCTGAGATGAGAGGTATTATTTAGTCCTTGAGTTGAGTAGTTCATGCCCATAATTCCGCATGAACCCTAATAGTCTAGTAGTCTTGAGATGAGAAGTATCATTGAGCCCTTGAGTTGAGTAGTTCATGCCCATAATTCCGTATGAACCCTCCGAGTCGAACATTCTTGAGATGAGTAGTATCATTGACTCCTTGAATTCTTGAGTTGTTGAGTTCCAAGTATTGATTTCTATGCATGGTTATTGAAAACCTTGAATCGAGTCGTTCACGTCCATAATTTGGCATGAACCCTATTTTAAGAAGTATTTTTTTACAAATTATTTTAAAACTTGTTTTAAAGACTTGAGCACTGAGTTGAGGAAGAGTAAAGATGAGTTCATTTTATTCAAAATGCTACATGGGAACTAAGTATTTCCAAGAGTAAACGATTTTACAGTTAAGATGAGAGGAAACTGAGATTTCCAAAAGAGTTTTGATCAGTTCGAGTACCATCTCTTTTAAGAGAAAGATTTTGAGTAAAAATTTCAAACCACAGAAAGAGTTATGTTTTTAAACATATGAGCTGAGTATATTTTGGGAGTAGTATTGAGCACCAAAATGGGGACAAGTTCATATAAATCAAGTCTCCATAAACCATGTAGCCAACGTGGGTATAAAGGGTCATACTTTTTAGATGATTCCTTAATGCATTTTAGCATAGACTAGTGGATCCAATTAGTTGAGAGGTTTTATACCACGAAAAGGTATAGGAGAGTTCTGGCAACCTGGGTGAGAAGTTGTATCCTCACATAGCTCATAGGGATGGTTGTCGGTTTAGAGAAACTCCCACATAGGTATATTGTATATTTATATATACAAACTGAGTTATTATTGTATTTTTGAATACATTGAGTTCCTATCTACTGTGTTAAAAGCTTTCCATATATATTGCATCTTTTACTGTTTGTTTATCCTTGAGTATCATGAGTTGAGTAACTTGAGTTGAGTTGAGTGAGTTGAGTGAGTTGAGAAGAGGTAAGTATGTTTCCTTTTTATCAAGTTCAAGCCTATGTTTATGCTATAGAATTTCCCTTACATGCTCGTACATTCCACGTACTGATCCATTTGGCCTACATCATTTTATGATGCAGATAAAGGTATTCAGGATCATCAACATGTGTTTCGTTGAGGTCATGTGATATTCCAGTCAGCTTTGTTGAGCTTTCTTATATTCGGAGGACTTCACCTTTATCTTACAGTTAGTAGTTTTGAGATGTCGTGGGTCTTGTCCCGATATCCTTCTGTAATAGTAGGGGATTTATAGATAGACAGTAGAGTTTGAGAAGTATGTCAGTTTTTTTTGTTAAATGTTTTAAAGACTTGAGTTGCCTATTTTGGCTAGTTGAATATTATATTATATTCAGATTTAATCATTTTAGTTAAAGCTTTGTATCTAAATTCTATAATTTCTTATCCAGTTTTATGTTTTTGTATGCTTGAGTTAGTCTTCCACTTGTAGTCATCCAGGATGAGGGTTCGCTTGGGGACCAACAATGGTTCTCGAGTACCGGCCACGTCCAGGGTGTAGGCTCAGGTTTTGACATATATATATATATATAAATATTCTTTTCTTTTTGATGAAATTGAAAACAAAACTTAGCCTAAAGCGTGACTCTATTTTTTGTAGTTTTTAAATATTTTAAAAGAAAATTATTAAAATAAGATATAAATCAAAATATTTGATTCAAATATAAAAGAAATTATGTGTCTACAACTTCTTCAAGAACTTTGTTCTTCGAGGTATGTAAGGCTATTCATAGTGTTGGACTAAGTTCGCTCTCACACCCTACATTTAAATTCATCCTGCATAAGTAAAATATAGTGTTTATTCAAAGTTCTATGATTTTTCCTGAATTCAAATTGTGTTCTTTTTTTGAGTTTGATTTCCTAATTATGAGATCATTGTATCCTATTCATTGAGATCTTTGAATTGTTGTTCATGCTTATATTTTCACATGAACCCTAATTCATGAGATTTTGTTGAAAGCTTTTGTTTGATTATCTCCACGCATTGATTTTGGAAGTTAAAGTGAGTCGGTATATTTTAAAAAGGATTATTTTGAGAAGATTTTTAAAGGAACATTAATGGATCCAAAATTATTATTTTTACATTGAGAAAGAAAAGTATTGTTGCAAGAAAAGTATAAAGAGTTTTTCAAAAGCATTTAAGTTAGATAAAGAAAAGTTATGTTACTCTTTAAGGAGGGTATTATTTTCACATTGAAAAGAGAGTACTATTTTCAGAAAGGTAGAAATAATTTTTAGAGTTTTCACAAAGATTGAGTACATAGCAGTTACTTCTTAAAGAGGTCCTTTTGAGAACTTATCTGAACAAAAGAGTATTTTACTTGACAACTGTGTTATATGTTTTGGGAGTAGTATTGATCACCAATTTGGGTGAGAGTTCAGATAACTCATAACCCCATAAACCACGTAGCTAGAGTGGGATTGGATCGGACTGACATTCGGGTGACTCCTCACTGACTTTAAAAATGCCGATTAGATGGATTCATGAGTTAAGTATGTTGTATATTCCGTCAAGGTATAGGACAGTTCTTTCAACGTGGGCGGGATGTTGTACCATCATGAAGCTCATAGTGATGGTTGTCGGTTAGAGAATCACTCAAATAGAGTAAAGAGTATTTCATTATCATATTTATATATGTACATTTCATTGAGTTA
Source organism: Solanum okadae (assembly GCA_036553675.1). Taxonomy (NCBI): domain Eukaryota; kingdom Viridiplantae; phylum Streptophyta; class Magnoliopsida; order Solanales; family Solanaceae; genus Solanum; species Solanum okadae. The sequence goes on along the minus strand of CM071689.1, from coordinate 43,718,948 downwards.
GCATATTTATTAGTAAGGCTTTTAAATGATTTTATCTCTACTTATGCTTTGCATTCAGTTGAGTATCTTGCTTCAGCTTCTTCAGTTCAATTATTTATCTTCCTCTTTTATATTATTTACTTGTACATTCAATGTGCTGATGTCATTCGACTTGCATCTTTATATGATGCATATACGGGTGTTCATGATCATCAACAGACGTTTTGCTGAGATCACTTTGCACTTTCTTTCTTTATCTTTGGTGAGCCTTCATTGAATTCCAAAGGACTCCACTCTTTTCTTTTACTTCAGAAGTTTTGAGGTGTCGTGGCCGCGTGGGTCTTGTCTCAACATCCATATTGAACTATAGAGGCTCATGGATAGTTAGTGTTGAGTTTCTTTTCCTTTGAACTATTTTAGCAAACTATTATTGTTTTCAGAGTATTTTCAAATAGTTTTGAGTATACTATTTTGAGATAGTTTGAGTTTGAGAACTTTTGAATTGAAATTCTATTTTAAAGCCTAAATATTTTGGATTTAGCCTTCCGCTAGTAGTCAGCCAGGCGAATGATTTGCTTGGGGGTCATCAATTGTTCTCAAGTGCCAGCTACATCAAGCTTTTAGGCTCGGGGCATGACACTAACTGCGGACTAAATTTCCTAGAACCTAAAAGTCATTGTACCGAAACATCTAACAAGCCTAAAGTAAGGGGATGCAACCCTAAAAATAAAACATAATCTTAAAGTCTAAAGTGTTTGTGCCCGAAAAAATGGACAACAACATAGAGAAGAATCCATAGTAGCTTGGAAGAAGTTAGCTCACCTTTGGATTCACATGTCGCGTGTCTCACAACTGAGGTCATAAAGCAGCCACATGAAGATGTCTTTTATTCAACAAAGAAATAGAAAGTGCAGTATTAGTACACAACCACTATGTACTAGTAGGATCATCCGCTAGTTCCAGTATACATATTATTAACAGACAACCACAATTCAGTAAGCACATATTACAACACAATTCAGTAAGCACATAATACACAATTACAACACAACTACAACATATCCCAAACTCCAGATCCTTACCCGAAATGAATATGCATAACAACATGAATCATCACAACACAACAAGCCAATATGATTCTCTCATGGAAGCCACACATTGAAATAATTAATGTACATGTATCGTTCCCATTCAAGTTAGGGTATCGACGTGGTATGCTTTCCCATTGTACCGACGTGGTACCCATTTAAGAGTTTAGTCTACTGGCATGGTAATCGATCTCAATCAGCTACACATAGCACAATCACAAGAGTAGCACTCTAGATTCTAAGAATTAGAACCAAAATACAAATTGGGGAAGTAATTAACATATCTTTGTGAAAGAGATTGGTGAAAAACTGAATGAAATATTCCTAAATTGGACATTCAAGTTTTAAGAATGAAAATGCACAAAAGAAAAGGCCTTCGAGACTTTTTTGCACAAAAACCTGACTAACCCCTTTATAGCGACCTCACCCGTTATAACGGTGTGACACCCGTTATAGCAACTTGCACGGAGATAGATACTCTTAAATCCTTCTCCAAGCCCCCATTTCACAACATACCCTAGAACCTTGACATTCTATACTAACCCCTTCATGTCGAATCCGATACCTGGAGTTTAATATACCCAAATTCAATTTGAAATATCTTATGGATTTCTTAATGTCTTAGCTATTAGGAAACGCAAACCAAGCTGCTACATACCACCCCATCCATTTCCGGATTGCCCTAGACCTCACTCAGTCAGATTTCGCCTGAGGCTGACCTAGTCTAGAATTTTTAAATCACTACCCAAAAAGTATTTTTGGCCCAATTCTTTCACCATTGGCCTGCCCGTAATGACCAGGAAGGATCGCTACAATTAGTATATATGATATGAATGTATCTCTAATAAGGTAGTTTCTCCTATTAAGTATATTTTTGTAGGGACGGATTTAGTAAGGCCTAAGGGGTCTCACATGATATTGCTTCGTTGAAAAAAATGACTAAGTACGTATACATAATTAAAGGAAAAAGGAAACACATAGATGATATATTTAATAAAGTGACATGTTGTGATATAATGAAGGGAGAGAAAGAAGGGGACTGAACAAAGAGGCAAACATTCACTCAAAAGAGAAATGGTCCTTACCAGGACAAAAATCGATGAGGAAATGGCTGACCATGGAGTTCTGGAGAGTTCCAAGAGTCATTTCAATTTTCACTTTAGTGCTTTTAGATATAGAATTTATTTGCTTTGTTTTTATTTTATTTTTGTTGGGTCAATTTTGGTCCATCTTTTGAACATAGCCCAATGGGCATTTCTTTAATAAAAATGGCCTGATGGCCAAAAAGTGTTAAAAAAAAAATATGAAGGGCGTAACTTAGTTACGTTGGATGTTTTAGTTCCGTAGTTGAGGCTGTGAGTTCAAATGCTTATGAGGATATTTTGATACATTTTAGCCTTTTAGGTTCTTCATTTACCCTATTCATAGCCTTATTTTTTGTTTTATTTTTTCTTTCACCTTTTTCACACTAAATAGAATCAATTAAGAACAATTTATGAAATTAAATGTGTAATAAGTTGTTTACTGATTGGTGATCTATATTTAAAAATATTTAGTACTATTATTTTTAATAAGGTTATTTTGAAAAGTTTTCAAAAAAAATAATGAAGAAAAAGTTATAAAATTTTTTGAATGTTTTCTTAAAAAGATATAGTAGTATACTTAATTATATTTTATTTATATTTTGCTCTTTTTTTATATGACGATAAAAAATATTAAGTACTATTATTTTTAATAAGGTTATTTTGGAAACTTTTCAAATAAAATAATAATGAAGAAAAAGTTATAAAACGTTTTGAATGTTTTTTTAAAAGGGATAAGGGTCTGAAAAATACCCCAACTTTGATCGGATTTGTTGTTGCGATACTAAACTTTCATGAGGACCTATTACCTCCCTAGACTATTTAATACCGTATTTTAAACATATATATTTACCCACATGGACATAAAAAATAATACAAAATTATAAATAGTAATGTGTCCATGTTGGCACATATATACCTTTAAAATACATTATTAAATAGTTCAGGGGGTAAAAAATACGGTATTAAATAGTCTAAGGAGGTAATAGGTCCTTATGAAAGTTTAGTATCGCAACAGCAAATCCGACCAAAGTTGGGATATTTTTCAGACCCTTATCCCTTTTTAAAAAGATATAGTAGTATACTGAATTATATTTTATTTATATTTTGCTCTTTTTTATATGATTTTACATTGTTTTATTTATTGTTTCTCAATTGAAGGGTGACACCCCGACAAAAAATCATGTTTACGTCATTGTGCTTTTGATCATGATAAATAAGACACACTTATCCTAAATTATTGTGTTTTATCCATAGAATGTCGAGAAATAATAATGACAAAGAAAAAAAATTAATAATAATTTATTATCTGACATGTTATAATTTTTGCTAAATTACCATGCAATATTCTATCATATATAAGCGGCTAAGGGAAGCAGCAGTTGGACGACATGTATGCTTCCCTTCCGAGGGGTATTTTAGAGATTTTACCTACGCTGGTAGGGATATTTAGTACTGTGTAGTCGAGATGTGTAATTATTGGTTTTTATTTAAAAAAATTACCCATTTTTCTAAGTTTAAACCTTTTAGTAACTTTTATAAATAATTTAGGACTTGTGAGAATGAGTGATATACTTTTCAAATTTAATAATAGAGTATTTTGTTGCTAATAATAAAAGAAAAAAAAGAGTAAAATTGGTCAAGCCCAAAAGATAATAAAAAATAATAATTTATCAAATAAATAAGTTAACAAATAAATAAATAAATAAAAAAATGGTCAAGTACCAAAAAAATCAAAAGAGAAAGAAAAGGGAAAAACGTTGTCTGGCTGCTGTGAACGGCAGCAGTTCACGCAGAAACAAGGAAAAATATGCAGTGCAATAAGAGGAAAGAAGGGAGAAAAGAAAAGGAAAAAATTGGGATTTTCATCCCAAAGCGTTAAGGTAATGATTCTCGTCCTTTCCATTAAATTTTTATGTAATTACAAATATATTTTTAGGATAAAAACATGTATAATTTATATTGATTTAAGAAAATATAGGTCTAGAGTTCTTAAAACAAAATCTTGATTTGGAGGTCGAATAATGATCCCTTTTAACTAAAATTTTGCATGCGAGTTTGTTTTATCATGGGTAAACAAAATCTATAAGAAAGTTTTAGATTCGAATTTTGTGGCTCAAGATGAATTTTTGACCCGATTTTCAAGCTGAAACTAAATATAGTAATATGGGTGTTATTAAATTCGTATTCTTATGTGGATTATATATTTAATAGATTGGTAGCACTTTGAAGCTTTATGAAAGGGGAAGACTCAAGTTCCGAAGACATTGCTCGATTATTTGAGGCGAGTGGATTTCAAAACCCTTGTTAAGTGTATAGATTTGCGTATTTTTGTGGTGTGTGTTAGGAAGTAATGGGACTTGGTGATGTGTTGACTTGTCCATATTGAATAATTCTAATGATGAAAAAGGGGAACTAAAAGGCAATGTGATTAATTATTGGTGTGTGGTGTGTTAAAAATGGGTTGAAAGGCTTATTGATTCATTATTGGTATTGTATTACGATTGTGTTGTTGTGAATTGTACATTGTTATTAAAATGGTCATCTCCTCATTATTTGTGTGAACATGTCATTTGCATTGTCTGAGGTATGATTGTGATAAGTGTTATGTAAATTGAGAAAGAATAAGAAATGAAAGAGGATGAACCATTTCGAGGGACGTGTCGCGCGCTACGATGAACTCTATTATCGAGGGACGTGTCACACGTTGCGATGGATTCTATTAACGAGGGACGTGTCGCACGCCGCGACAAATTTTATTATCAAGGTTCGTGTCGCACACCGCGAGTATGCATGGACGAGATATGTCCCCCATGGGTCCCAAATTGAGAGACATCGGATGTGTATCATTAGGTCATACATGCAACACTATACTTGTCATTCCACATCTTTATCATTGATGAGCTTGATATTGTGTGTTGCTAATCTTGTGAGTGCCTTTATTTGGAACTTGTGATTGATAAATATTGAGTTTGTTGTTGAGGATATTGTAACACCCCAGATTCGAAAGAGGGCAACATAATAGATTTTCAGAGATTACAGGTGCCAGCCACGGAGGCCAACTACGGCCCGTGGGTAGAACCACAGACTGTAGGCCTGGTCCGTGGACTGGGCACCCATGTCTACCCATAAGTCCAAGAACCATGGCTTGACCAACGGACCGTCGGTCAGACCATGATTATATATAGGGAAAACTTAGGGACTCCATGGAAGAAAGGATTCCATGGATGAAAAGCCATCATACCTTGATTACAAAGCCTACAAATACTTAAGGAATGGAGAGTTGACCTTAATCCTAGCTCCAAGTTCTAGAGAGAGAAATATTTGAGAGGAAGACTTTAGGATATCTGTTGGGTTTGGAAATAATGACTTAATGAACTAATTTGAGGGTTGAAATCCTTTATATAGGGGTCTTAAACATAGGCAAAAGGACGTAATATCAATATGAAATAATTAGGAAAAGACCCAACTATCCTTAAACTAACTACTAGCTGCTGACCCACGAGACTCATGTTTAAGGAGGAATTATCTTCTTCAAGCTAAAAGCATGCTCAACACAATCTCGTGGAGCTCATATGCAATTCGATCTCAAAAAGCATAACTAAAGCATGTTCATCAATTCATCTCATGAAGTCTATAGGAAACTCATACTCAATGCACTGTACATGAGGAAAATCAATCATATAAACATATTTTCTTTCAAAACACAAGTTTTCATGAACATGCATAACATAAGGAAATCATGGGAACATTTAAAACACACATGACTTCACACAAAGAGTAAATCACGAGGAGACTCATTACCTCAAGCAAGAGTAGAAGGAAAAAGATGAGGATATCGGGACTTCATATCGGCCTCGGCCTCCCAAGTAGTACCCTCAACTAAATGATTACTCCACAATACTTTCACGAAAGCAACTTTCTTGTTTCTCAACTTCTTAACTTGCCGGTTTAGGATCTCAACCGGTACCTCTTCATATGAGAGACTTTCATCAACCCCCAAACCTTCTAGGGGAACTATGGATGTCAGGTGGCCAACACACTTCTTAAGCATAAAGACATGTTATACCGAATGCACCGTTGCAAAATCATTAGGAAAATCAAGCTCATAAGCAACCTTACCAACACGTCTCAAAATTTGATACTGGCCTATGTATCGGGGACTAAGTTTCCATTTATTCCCAAATCTCATCACACCCTTCATGAGTGAGATTTTCAAGTAGACCCAATCACTAACCTCAAACTCGAGATCTCTTTTTCTAACATCGGCATAGGACTTTTGTCGTCTTTGGGTTGTTCTTAACCTCTCCCTAATAAGTCGGACTTTCTCCATAGCCTCATGAACTAATTTGGGTCCTATCAAAGCACATTCACCAACCTCAAACCACCCTATGGGAGATTTACACCTCCTACCATAAAAAGCTTCAAAGGGGGCCATACGAATACTTGAATGGTAGCTATTATTATAAGCGAACTCTATCAATGGCAAGTGATCACCCCAATTTCCCTTGAAATCGATGGCACATGCTCTCAACATATCCTCTAAAGTTTGGATCGTTCGCTCCTCTTGCCCATCAGTCTGTGGGTGAAAAGCCGTGCTAAGCTTCATTTTCATGCCAAGACCTTTTTGGAATTACTTCCAAAATTGAGAAATAAACTGAGTACCTTTATCAGAGATAATGGGCAAGGGTATCCCATGCAACCTTACCATTTCCCTCAAATATAACTTAGCATAGTCTTCCGCCACATAAGATGTCGCAGTGAATAATTTTGTTGGTGTGAACACAACTGAGGACTAAAAGAACATTCATTCTATATTTGTTTACTTGAATCTTCGAAAGTGAATTGCAGTTTCGATGACAATTGCCAGGGAAGTGTAACACCATGAAATAGTGCGTTGGACGTAGAAGATAACGAGACGACACCGAAATTACCTTGACCAAGAGTTGTACCTCTCTCCCACAATAATGCTCCCATTGAAAATTAGAATGCATTGTTAGTATAGTATATTGTACATTCTAATGAGAGTAATTTATAGATGATGTTATCTATTCCAATTTTAATTTGGATTAAACCTTTGTTTTCCCATTTCCTTCCCTATACAAAAATGGATCCTCACTATTTCTTAAAAGATGAAAATCCTCACACCGTCGTGTCTAATATTTTCAAATTTAACTATAGGTTTGTTTCATTCTAAACTATTCTTCTCGTGTGTTTCCTATTCTTTTAGTGATTAACTTAATTCAGTATGATTTTCATTTTCCTAAATAAGTTTCTTAAACAAGATATTTGTGAAATAATTTATTAACCAAATTAAAGAGCATAATTTAAGGGCGGGAAACAATACATAACAACCATCCAAACATATATAAGGTAAATTTCTTGTTAAAACCTCTATAACCTTCAATTTTAACCCCCCCCCCCCCCCCCACAAATTCTTCATTTTAAATCTCGATCGGAGACATCTAAGGAAGATATAGACATAACAACCATCTCAAAGGCTTCAAGAACTACATTATTTGAGTGTGAGTAGTGAATTGAAAATCATCCTAAACTCTCCCGTGCTCTAGAGAATATATAGGTGTACATTAATGTACGAGTATAATTGAGTAAAATATATAAATGGTCCCTCAAGTTAAAGAAAATTATAAAGCAAAGTTATTTTTCTTTGTTTTTTATAAATAAAATTACTTAACTTGCGTGTTATAGGTAAAATAAAAACACTGATATTGTTGTATAGTTAACTATCATTCACCGAAAGCTCTTGTAGTCATTTGAAATTCCATGAATAAATATAACTTATGTATTATTGATAAATAGAGGAGCGTTATGAAAAAGACAAAAATGATAGATTCTGCTGGACTATAGTAGTATTTTATTTGTATATTTCACAACAAAATGCCCCTTCCACATTTTATAGCAAAAATTATGTCGATGGCTGAAAAGTTTTTAGTGTTTTTTTAATTACATGTAGTAATGCAGCAAAATGTTACTGTAGATGGCTAAAAAGCCCCTAAATGCATTAGAGATGATGTGCAAAGTTTACCCACGTAATTAAATTAAAATAGTCTCTTTTTTTATTAGTACAACTTGAACTTGCATGATCAGAGGTGGTGATAAAATTAGCCCATAAAATATACAATTAAAAAGCCTAACACAGAGAACATATACATATACAAACATATTTTCCATGGATACAGACGAATTAGCACCGGATTTATACAAATCGCCATGATTTATACAAATCAGATGCTCCATAACAAACATAATATGGCTATGGAGCGCAGCTCTAATATGATTATTATTTTTGCTATTCCTTAATTTTACTTATTTTTATACCCCTCCGGATCCGACACAACAAAATAAAGAGTCGATCCAAACTGACCGATACAAGAGGGATTGTATTGAAAGTGGATGTGGTAACTTTTCAAGCCCCGCGATATTTTTATAGTTAAAAAATCATTCTAAAATATTTTTTTAATTCAGTAAATATAAGTTTGTTAATGGAAAAATTAAATGTGCATCATTTATTAAATGACGGTGATATATACATTCACTACTTTCTTAACGAGAAGTTTTATCTACTCTTAATCACAAAATTGAGAGCTATATTTACTTCGCTTGAAATCAAGAATCCAATGGGTTTAACTTTTAATTTAAGTATCAAAACAAAAAAAATACAAGACAAATAGAGATAAACAAAATGTGATCATATAATGATGATTGTATATCAATTTGGTATATTGATGAGGACCGAAAAAATGACTTGAGAGAAGTAAAAGCGAAACAAAATGTGAGCATACATTACATACTAAAAAGAATTCCAATGGAAAAAATTCTTCAATAATCTAGCCTTAGGACTAACATTGTAAAACCAATTGTTGAATATTTCCTTAACTAAATTTCAGGTTAAATAAACTTGAAAGACCAAAAATCACCTAACCAAAAGAAGTTGAAGAAAATATTATTCTTTGCTCATTTTCACCATTTAGAGCATGACATCCAAACTTTGATTCGTTTTGGCAATTAAGTAAAGATCTTTCTCTTTTGCTGCACTTAATCCACTTCTCACTCATAGCCAAATCTTTAGGAATACTTCTTCCACATGGAACTCCACAGTTAAAGTGGTAGACGAGCCAAGCAAGAGGTTGTTTAACATTAGCTAAACAAAACTGCATTACTTGACAAATCCTTTTTCATGCACCAACCGGGAGATACTCATAGTTATTTCCTAGATAGTCAATAGGAGAAGTTCCAAATCTCTCTAGTATGAAACTCTCAGGATCCACCCAAACCTTGGGATCTCTTCCCATTGCCCATGTATTTACTAGTAATGTGGCCTTAACAGGTATTCTACATCCATGAATGATTGTTTCTTCCCTACATTTTCTATGGACTATACTTGGAGCGTGTAGTTGTAACACCTCGGATTTTGAGAAAGGGCTAAAAATGGAAAACATGCAAGTCCATGAACACAAAATTGATTTGTCACACCCCGAGACTAGCCCCTAGACGTAACAAGGGACCTAGGGTCACAAGTAACCCCAAGCTAACCCTGAAGCTGGCATATCACAAGCATACTGAAATAATTCTATGTAAGAGGAAGCATAACTTAAAAGTGAATAAAAACTAAAACAACTGAGTTTGACTCTATGCCTGAAAGCCTTTAATATTGATGAGTTGCTGGGACAAGTCCCAATCTAACTCTAAAATGTTGAAACTAGTGATGAACTAACTAAGCTAAAAGCATAAAGAAACGTCCTCGAATGATGAGGACTCACCCATAATTATCTCTGATTTGGTACCGGTATGACCTAATCATGTGGCTAAACCTGAGAACCTGAGCCTGCATCATAATAGGATGCATCATAAAGTATGCACCGGCACTTTAGATATACAGAGCATAATGGACATGGAAAGCTGACTGAATATATAAACATGCTAAAACACTGGTCAAGTATGTAAACTGAATTGTGGTAAAGTACATCGGCCTAAGATATAATAATGCATAAAAACTTAAATGCAAGAGTAAATTAGAAGCATGCTGAAAAACAGAGAATAAATATAGCTACAGGCCTGCAATACCTTACTAAAGCTAATACTGTGGGAGATTCTATGAACCGACATAAACGACATAAGCTAAATATGGAGTCTCATTATACACCCCATCGAGAGGACCCAATATACCTTGCTAGGGTATAAAGGCATGACTGTGGTGCAATCACTAAAACTAATGCCCAACAGAGGGTACTATGAAACTACGATGGCATATAGTTTTGGGACTTGAGGGTACGCCGAACCCTAGTCTAAGTCAGTGCTAAATACTACTCCTGTAACGACCCTAAAATCTAGTAGGTAAAACTACAGCTTAAAGAGTTTCGTTTTGAGTTTAGTTTTGGGTTATGAGTTGTAAAGTGTTGTCTCGAGCTAGGTTGACGGGTTTAGGGGTTAAACGTCAAGGTACGACTCCCCAAGGACCACCCTAAGGGTCCTTGAGGAGGACCCTTAGCCTAACCCGCAAGACCCCAAAGAAAATGAAAGTTACCAAAAGTTTGGTGACCTACGGAAGGAGACCACACCCCGTAGGTCAGGCCACAAAATTAGCAGCTTCTGACCCAGACCACGGACATCTAGGATGGCTCATGGTCCCACCCACGGTCCGTGGGTGGTGGTCGTGAGTCACTGTTGGTTTTTCTGGTTTGGCTCGGCTATGGTAAGGGTTATTTGGTAAATTGTTTTTATAATTGGTTAAGTTGTGGGATGGTTATTTTGGGTTAATTATGGTATTTTAAGAGTATTAAAAGTATTAAACTCTATTTTCCAATTCATTATTTCAAAACCCAAAATACAAACCCACCTCTTTTCTCAAAAGTTCTCTCTCTCTATAAACCTCCATTGGAGGTGAAGGATTCAAGCTCTCAAGGTCAAGTTTTCAAGTTTTTCATGGGGATTTTCGTGGAGTTCTTCCATAGAAGGCATGGTGGTCTTCATCCTTGACTTAGTGTCTATCAAGGAGCCAATTTCAAAGATGATTTCATATCTTAAAAGTTCCCCAAGAACCCTAGTTTTCAATCTATGCATGAATCAAATTCCAAAACATTTTTAAAGGTTAAAAAGAGATGAATTATGAATAAATTGTTGGTTTAAATGTTGAATTATGTTATATTTTGAAGAATCCCCCCATGGACCCATGTTTACCCCCAAAATTCAAAGTGATTGATCATGAATGTATGTTGAATTGTTTATGTTTATATTGAATTAGTGATTGATTCATGTCAATTTCCTTATATATTGTAGTAACTTAGATTTATGGGTTGATGTTGATTCATGGCCTTGAAAGGCGAGTTCATGAAGGATCTATGAATAACTACGATGTGAAATATATATATGTGTGATCTCAATGAAAGTGTTATGATCCTGTATAGAATGTAATTGTGTTGTTGATGGAAGTATATTCTCAATTAACACTCGTGAACGATGATGATAGAATGTGAAGGGTTTCTTCTATGTAATGTATATCTTGAATTGGTAGGCTGATGCATCCTTTTCTTGTATAAAGGAAAGTAATGTGATTATGGTATCTTGAATTGGTAGGCTTAGGTATCCTCTTCTTGAATGACTGAAAGTATGGTTGAATGATGTACCTTGACTTAGTAGCCCTTTCCTAAATGAATGATAAAGTTTTTTAGTCTATGTCTTGAACCGGTAGACCTAGTATTGGTAGCCCATAGTGATGAGTTTAGAAACTAATGAATGAATGATAAACCTTGGATCGGTAGACCTAATGTTGGTGGGCCTTTCTTGTGTGAAATGATGAACCTTAGATCGGTAGACCTAATGTTGGTGGGCCTTTCTTCGAAAATCAATGAGCTATCCATATAATGTACCTTGAATTGGTAGACCAAATGTTGGTGGCCCTTTCATGTGTAATGTACCTTGGATCGGTAAGCCTAATGTTGGTGGCCCTCTCAAGTATAATAATGTTAATGAAAATGAACTACTCTATGGGAATGTAGGCTAAGCACCGAATGGATATGGTAAAATGGAAACTCCTCCGATGTTAGGCAAGGGTTTCAATAAATGTCTTTATTATCTCATAACTATGTACCCACATAGGATAGCTAGTGGATCCACTTAAGCTAAACATTTAGTTCTACCTTAGGCAAGTAGAACACCTTTTTACAGTGTGGAGTCATATGACACCGGATTCCATGATCTAGCTCTCATGGTCTATGTCGATTAAACGCTTATTCCCATCATGTGAGATATGCACTTTAGTTACTTGAGAGGTTTTATGAAGTGTGGGTGGTAGTATGGGATGCCATCCATGCATTGCACGAGTAGGCTTTGAGAAGGCTATAGTGAGTTCTCTAATGTATTATGATGACATAAATAAATGTGTCCTTAATGAAGCTAATGAAGAATGTTGACTGAAATGTCTAATGTAATGATGCATGCTATACTTGGATTGTATTATAAGTTACTTCCTTGTCATGATTTATTGAGTATGAATGTGCCTTGTCTATGGTGACTTAAAAGGAGTACTTAGTGTGAGTAGTAGTATGGGATGCTACTTGCACATTGCACAAGTATGACTTAGGGTTGCCTTAGGCGATGGTCCTTATGTAATGTTATGACTTATGAAATGTTTATGTCTCTTATGTATGAGAAATGTCTAATGATGGAAAAGATGAATGGCAAGTTCACTTTTGTTGACGTTAATGTGGTCTTTTAGTATTGATGGTGGTATGGGACACTATTCATACATTGCACAAAGTATAGCTTGAGGGTTACTTGAGGTGAAGGCTTAATGTGATGGTAATGACTTATGTGCTTATTATGTCACCAATGTGATGAAATGACTTGTATGTTGGTTATGTTTGAATATTATGCCTCTTATACTTATGTTCATAAAGTTTTCACAAATTGGCATAAAAGCATGACTTTCAGATAAATGTCTGTTTTAAGCATGATTTTTGCATGGCTATCATACTTAGTACTTAATTGTGCTAACCCATATTTCTTCATGTTTTACGACAAGCGTAGGTTCTGGCAAGTGAGTTGCTTTCTCTCTAGTTGAAGCTTGGATTTGAGATTCTTCCAAGACTAAGTGGTATGTCCTTATAGATCGAGGACAAGTACTTGATGTTCCATTTCTTTCATGTAATAGACATTTATTAGTCTTTTGATTGTAAGGGTCGTGACCCTACTTTTGTTTCAAGATATTGTTAGATGGTCATGTGAGACAATCGACTTCCGTTGTGTTTTAAATAAAGTTTTGATTGTATGGATTTTAAATGAGTTTTAATTCCATACCATTTTCCTTATATCGAATGTTATGAATGATATGAGGCTTGTATGAGATTTTTCAGAGTCTTGTATGTCGTGTCGCATCTAGGGGGTACCCCTGGGTCGTGACAAACATGGTATCGGAGCATAAGGTTTTGGGAATGGTTTTTAGGATTGATGTCTCACAAGCCACGTCTAGTAGAGTCATGTTCATCGGTGTGAGCTGCGACACATCTATAAGTGAGAGGCTATAGAATGTTAGGAAGCTACACTTCTTTCATTATTCTTTAAGTCATACCATAGAGTGTAGATCTATAAGTGTCTTTTTTCTAACCCTTCCCTTCTGTTTATAGGAGATGAATACAAGGGCTAACCCAAGGAGAACGGAAGAGGAGAATGTGGATGAGGGAGTTCCTCCCCAAGGTTTTCAAGGTGGCCAAGTTCCTCAAGACAATCAAGTCAACCAAGTTCCGGTGGATCCCCCGGCCATGACCAATGAAGAAATTAGGTCGACTTTTCTAACCTAGGCCCAGTCCATGACGGCCCAAATTAATAGGGATCTGGGGTCTCGAGTGAATTCTAATGAGAGTACTATGGCTTCTAGGTTGAGGGATTTTGTGAGGATGAATCCTCCGGTGTTTCTAGGTTCTAAGGTAGGAGAAGATCCCCAAGAGTTTTTAGATGAGGTATATAAGGTAGTCAATTCTATGGGGGTGACTTCTATAGAAAAAGTGGAACTTGCCTCCTACCAATTGAAGGATGTTGCCCAAGTTTGGTTCACTCAATAGAAAAGCAATAGGCCTATAGGAGCGGGTCCTATAGAATGGGAGTTGTTTAAGGAAGCATTCCTTGGAAGGTTTTTCCCTTGTGAGAAAAGAGAGGTTAAAATGGAGGAGTTTATCAACCTAAGGCAAGGTAGAATGTGTGTGCAAGAGTACTCCTTGAAATTTACCCAATTGTCTGAGTATGCTCCATCCTTGGTGTCTAACTCAAGGGATGAGATGAGTCGTTTTGTGACGGGTGTGTCCAACCTAGTTAAGGAAGAGTGTCGTACGATGATGCTCCATAATGACATGAATATCTCTAGGCTTATGGTTTATGCTCAATCTATTGAGGAGTCTAAACTTAAGAGAAAGAATATGGAGTTGAAGAGGTCTAGGCTCGATGAGCAAGGTCAACCTATGTTCAAAAAAAGAGCTCCAAACCAAGATTCTTCAAGTACTCCTAGGGTTAACCAAGAGAAAAAAAGTGGGTCTCCATTTCCTAAATTTATTTGCACCACTTGTGGGAAGAGGCATCATGGGAAGTGCCTAGCTAGTACTAGTGGGTGCTATGGTTGTGGAAAGAATGATCACCAAGTGAGAAATTGTCCTACTCTTACGACTAAGGAAGAGAGGCCAAACAAGCTTCTCTTGATGGCCCGGATCTCAATGCTCCAAAGAGAAACCATTTATATGTGCCTCAAGCTAACAAGGACAAAGGAGCTAATCCGGAGGAAGGCACCGGTATGTGATAGTTCCTTATAGATTGTCAATGTTGTATTGAGGTTCCTATGTTGTTTTCATGATTAGCCTTAGTTGGGTTTACTCTCAAGTAGGGGATAGTATGTTGAATAGTAAGGTTGTGAGAGTTCCAACATCTTTATATCTTTCCTTCTATTCCTATTCAAGCTTGAGACCAAGAGTTCCTTGTAGCTTGTTTCATGTTTTGGAGTCATGTGTGATTATGTGTTTCCATGATCTCCTTATGTTATGCATGTTCTTGGTGAATTTATGTTTAAATGACAAAATGAGTTTATATGAATTATGTTCCTCATGTTGATGTGCATTAGTATGAGTTGCCTATATGCTTCATGAGATAAATGTTGAACATGCCTAAATGTGCTTTTATGAAGAAATTGCATAAATTGCTTAATGATGTTGTGATGAGCATGATATGAGTTGGAGAAGGTAATTCCTCCAATATAATGAGAAATGATGAAGTTTTGATGCATAATTAGTTTGTAGATGTAGTTCCTACTTTCTTGTGTTGCATTGAACATGTTTGAGATGGAGTTGATGTTTCCTCCTAGTTTTATGCATTGGTTATGATGTTCCATGCATGATGGGCTGCTAGTCTTGAGTCGTTAACCCCTTAATGTGTTTAAAGTGTCATTCGAGGATGAATGTTCCTAAGTGGGGGATAATGTAACGATCCTAAAATCTAGTAGGTGAAACTAGAGCTTAACGAGTTTTGTTTTGAGTTTAGTTTTGGGTTATGAGTTGTAAAGTGTTGTCCCAAACTAGGATGAGGGGTTTAGGGGTTAAACGTCAAGGTACGACTCCCCAAGGACCACCCTAAGGGTCCTTGAGGAGGACCCTTAGCCTAACCACCAAGACCCCAAAGAAAATGAAAGTTGCCAAAAGTTTGGTGACCTAAAGAAGGGGACCACACCCCGAAGGTCCATCCATGCCCCGTGGATGGCCTCCGTAGGTCAGGCCCCAAAATTAGCAGCCTCTAACCCAGACCACAGACAGACAGGACGGCTCATGGTCCCACCCATGGTCCGTGGGTGGTGGTCGTGAGTCACTGCTAGTTTTTCTGGTTTGGCAAGTCTAAGGTAAGGGCTATTTGGTAAATTGTTTTTTATAATTGGTTAAGTTGAGGGACGGTTATTTTGGGTTAATTAAGGAAATTTAAGAGTATTAAAAATATTAAACTTTATTTTCCAATTCATTATTTCAAAACCCAAAATATAAACCCACCTCTCTTCTCAAAAGTTCTCTCTCTAGAAACCTCCATTGGAAGTGAAGGGTTCAAGCTCTCAAGGTCAAGTTTTCAAGTTTTTCAAGTGGATTTTCGTGGAGTTCCTCCATAGAAGGTATGGTGGTCTTCATCCTTGATTTAGTTTCTTTCAAGGAGCCAATTTAAAAGACGATTTCATATCCCCAAAGTTCCCCAAGAACCCTAGTTTTCAATCTATGCATGGGTCCAATTCCAAAACATTTTAAAAGGTTAACAAGTGATGAATTATGAATGAATTGTTGATTTAAATGTTGAATTATGATGGATTTTGAAGAATTCTCCCATAAACCCATGTTTACCCCCAAAATTCAAAGTTATTGAATGTGAATTGGGTTTGATTGATCATGAATGTATGTTGAATTGTTTGTGTTTATATTGAATTAGTTATTGAATCATGTCAATTTCCTTATCTATTGTAGTAACTTAGATTCAGGGGTTGATGTTGATTCATGGCCTTGAAAGGCGAGTTCATGAAGGATCTATGAATGACTATGATGTAATATATATATGTGTCATCTCAATGAAAGTGTTATGATCATGTATAGAATGTAATTGTGTTGTTGATGGAAGCATATTCTCAATTAACACTCATGAATTATGATGATGATAGAATGTGAAGGGTTTCTTCTATGTAATGTATAACTTGAATTGGTAGGTTTATGCATCCTTTTCTTGTATAAATGAAAGTAATGTAATTATGGTGTCTTGAATTGGTAGGCTTAGGCATCCTCTTCTTGAATGAATGAAAGTATGGTTGAATGATGTACCTTGACTTGGTAGCCCTTTCCTAAATGATATGTCTTGAACCGGTAGACCTAATATTGGTAGCCCTTCATGATGAGTCTAGAAACTAATTAATGAATGATAAACCTTGGATTGGTAGACCTAATGTTGGTAGCCCTTTCTTGTGTGAAATGATGAACCTTGGATTAGTAGACCTAATGTTGGTGGGCCTTTCTTGGAAAGTCAATGAGCTATCCTTATAATGTACCTTGAATTGGTAGACCAAATGTTGGTAGCCCTTTCATGTGTAATGTACCTTGGATCGGTAAGCCTAATGTTGGTGGCCCTCTCAAGTGTAATAATGTTAATGAAAATGAACTACTCTATGGGAATGTAGGCTAAGCACCGAATGGATATGGTAAAATGGAAACTCCTCCAATGTTAGGCAAGGGTTTCAATTAATGTCTTTATTATCTCATAACTATGTGACCACATAGGATAGCTAGTGGATCCACTTAAGCTAAACATTTAGTTCTACCTTAGGCAAGTAGAACACCTTTTTACGGTGTGGAGTCATATGACACCGGATTCCATGATCTAACTCTCATGGTCTATGTCAGTTAAACGCTTATTCCCATCATGTGAGATGTGCACTTTAGTTACTTGAGAGGTTCTATGAAGTGTGGGTGGTAGTATGGGATGCCATCCATGCATTGCACGAGTAGGCTTTGAGAGGGCTATAGTGAGTTCTCTAATGTCTTACGATGACATAAATAAATGTGTCCTTAATGAAGCTAATGCAGAATGTTTACTTAAATGTCTAATGTAATGATGCATGCTATACTTGGATTGTATTATGAGTTACTTCCTTGTCATGATTTATTGAGTACGAATGTTCCTTGTCTATGGTGACTTCAAAGAAGTACTTAGTGTGAGTAGTAGTATGGGATGCCACTTGCACATTCCACAAGTATGACTTAAGGTTGCCTTAGGTGATGGTCCTTATGTAATGATATGACTTATGAAATGTTTATGTATCTTATGTATGAGAAATGTCTAATGATGGAAAGGATGAATGGTAAGTTTACTTTTGGTTTCCTTAATGTGGTACTTTAGTGTGGATGGTGATATGGGACGCTATTCATACATTGCACAAAGTATAGCTTGAGGGTTACTTGAGGTGAAGGCTTAATGTGAAGGTAATGACTTATGTGTTGATTATGTCTCCAATGTGATGAAATGACTTTTATGTTGGTTATGTTTGAATATTATGCCTCTTATACTTATCTTCATGAAGTTTTCACAAATTGGCATAAAAGCATGACTTTTAAATAAAATGTATGTTTTAAGCATGGTTTTCGCATGGCTATCATACTTAGTACTTAATTGTGCTAACCTATATTTCTTCATGTTTCACTACTAGTGTAGGTGAGTTGCTTTCTGCCTAGTTAAAGCTTGGATTTGATATTCTTCCAAGACTAAGTGGTATGTCCTCATAGATCGAGGACAAGTACTTGATGTTCCATTTCTTTCATGTAATAGACATTTGTTAGTGTTTCGATTGTAAAGGGCCGTGACCCTACTTTTGTTTCAAGATATTGTTAGATGGTCATGTGAGACAATAGACTTCCGCTGTGTTTTAAATAAAGTTTTGATTGTATGGATTTTAAATGAGTTTTAATTCCATACCATTTTCTTTATATCGAATGTTATGAATGCCATGAGGCTTGTATAAAGCTTTTCGGAGTCCTGTATGCCGTGTCACATCTAAGGGGTACCCCTGGGTCATGACAACTCCCAAACTGAATACTAGTAGCTCATTTTAAACTCTGGTCGTATATTCATTAAACATAACTAAACTGATCTGAAGACAATTTCTATGATAGGCTATGGACAAAAAACATACTAAATTATATTCGAAACTAAATGTTAACACCCTTAGCTCAATTCTATAGAAGAGCTAATTCATGTGAAAATACTACAATTTCATGCTAAGTTCTTTCCCTTTCAAATCTCCATAAAAATTCATGCAAACTAATTTAAACAATTGTCACGACCCGAGCCTACACCCTGGACGTGGCCGACACTCGAGAACCATTGCTGGCCCCCAAGTGAACCCTCATCCTAGTTGACTACAAAAGGAAGACTAACTCAAGCATACATAAGCATCAAATTGAAAGAAATGTTTAAAAACAATTTTCAGAATCTTAAAACTTATCTGAATATACTAAGTATGAAACATTAGTTTTAAATAAAACATCTGACAATTGAAAGACTCTCAAAAATTGTCTATCTATGAAGCCTCTATTATTAAGAAAGGATGCTGGGACAAGACCCACAACATCTCATAACTACTAACTGGAATGTAATTGTGAAGTCCTCTCAAATACAAAGAGGCTCACCAAAGCTAACTGGAGTGTAGAATGATCTCAATGAAGCGCCTGTTGATAATAATGACATCAGTACATGGAATGTACGAGTATCTAATATGACTGAGTAAACAAATAACTGAACAGAATGACTAAAAGAAACTCAACTTAATTAATACATGAACATGAAGTTAAAACCATTTAAGCTTTACAATAAATAAACAATGAAAGAAACATGAAAATAGTATACTTTACTTGTGGGGAGTTTCTCTAGCCGACAACCATTACTATGAGCCTAACAATGATACAACATCCCGCTGCACGTTGCTAAGGCCCATCTTATACCTTGCCAGGGGTATAAGATGATAGCGTGACTATGAATCCATCTAATTGGCCTTCTTAGAGGCAGTGAGGAGTTGCATGAAGAATCAATGCTATCATATCCTACGCTGGCTACGTAGTTTTGTGGTACTTCCAAATCATAAAAGACTCTGACCCAAATCGGTGCTCGATACTACTCCCAAAATATTTTACATAACTTTGTGCTCAATTCACCCATTACAAAGAATGGGCTTCTTACATTGCTTGAAATACTTTTCAAAACATAAGACGTGTTTACCTTCTTGAAAATATGCACTTATGAACTTATCATTCAAGTCCAATAATCAACATAGATATATATTTATGGCTATGAAAATGAGTACATATTAGTTATCTAGATAGTCATTTCGTTTGAAGTTGAGTTATTCTATTCTCCTTGTTGCATTAATTTTTGTTGATCTATTTAATTTAGCCACATAAAATATTGTAATTGCATAATTGAACTACTATCACAATCTTCCTTGTGTTAAGAAGAAGAATAGAAAACGTACAAAATTCAAAGTGTGAGAAAACCCCCATATTTATAGACAACAAAGGATAATATGAAAAGGTGCTTATTGTGCCTTATCATATAAGTGCCAATCCTTCATAAAAGTTACAGCTTTTCAGAAATGTCATAACTCATCGAAAAAGTCACAACTCTATCAAAAAGTTACAACCCTTCGGAAAAGTCACTACCCATCAATATTAAAAGGTGTCAGCTTTTAATATGATATAGAACAAATAAATAAATATGATATAAAAATACAACATATTTACTAAAATGGGTGTGTTAAGTTGGGGGTATTATAGTAATTTAACATTCAAGTTAGGGAGTTCATGCTTTTAAAATAGTATGTATATATATATATATATATAACCTTAAAAGCATGAACTCCTAACTTGAATGTTAAATTACTAAAATATCCCTTACTTAGGTTGTGACTTTTTCGATAAGGTGTGACTTTTTTCAAAAGGTTGTGATTTTTCAATGAGTTGTGACTTTTCGAAAGAGTTGTGACTTTTTCAATAAGTTGTGACTTTTTCGATGAGTTGCGACTTTTCCGATAAGTTGTGACTTTTTCCAAAGGGTTGTGATCTTTCGATGAGTTGTGACTTTTCCAAAGCCATGTGAGTTTTTCAATAAGTTGTGACTTTTCCAAAGGATTGTGACATCTCGAAAAGGTCATGACTTTTCATATTAGAGACCAAAAATACTTGTTCATACAACCCTTTGTAGAATATAAATAGAGGGGCTTCCTCTCATTTTTCAACCACAATTTTTTTAATCTTCTACTCTTCTTCTTCTTGCATTTTAAAACTTTTGTGTGATTTATTATCATTTAGTGAGTTCGAAGTTTAGGGAAATATGAGGTACCACTATTCTGATGAAGTAAATCGTTCGATCCTAAAAGGGTATATTCTATAACCTCGAGTACTTGAAAAAAATAATTTTGATAAAAATAATATTATTATTTTTGCTTAATATACAAAATAGTATGTAATGTTCATATATATAAAGTTAACATGGTGTAGTCTAAATTCATTTGTTTTTGTTAACAATTATTCTTGTGATATAGATATATGCTTCTAAATATCTTTTTTGAAAATTTAGAGAATTCCCTTGATTTTCCTTTTTGATGCTCAAGACAAAAGAATGACTTTATTTATCAATGCTACTTATGTGATTTACATTGTCAAGAAATTTGCTTTAAAATAGTTATTACTATATAAATATTGGTGTTATGGTCCCCTGATATGGATTTGGTTATGGGGCATCGTAGTGTGAAATCGAATGTCTTCTTCCTACGACGTATGGTGATGGTTCGTTAAGAGAGAACCTGCAATCTCTTGAGTTTGAAGTAATAAAAGACTAAGTAATTTCTGCATAACATGTCACTGAATTCAAATACATTCAATACAACACTGAAAACAAGGAAAATAACTGCCTACTGCCTACTACAACTAAATGAGAAAGTGGAGGAATAACCTCCTTACTGCAACAACTGCTACACAGCAAGTTAAAACATAAATACTTAAAAGTTGTAGTAATCTAGTGCGAACAACTAAATAACTTATAAGCTAAAGTAATCTACTTTCTAGTGTCCTTAAATCTCCCATGTGTAGTTGGTAGACTAAAGGGGTGCTAACATTACTCCCCCCTTTCAAATCATGCTTGTCCTCAAGCGGGAAGTGTGGAAAGTGTTGGTGTATAGAAGAAATAGTTTCCCATGCTACCTCAGCTGGAGAAGTATGTTGCCAATGTATCAAGACTTCTGGTACATTACGAACAACCCGATGTTCAAGCACAGTTATAAGATGGGGTGAGGGAACTTCTAGCAAACTTGAATGAAGAGTAGCAGCTGCAAAAAAGTCTTCATCATGAAAAAGCTTTAATTTAGAGACATGAAAAACCGGATGAAGTTTTGTACCCGGTGGAAACTCTAATTTATAAGCCACAAGCCCAATACGCTACTCAATTTTGTAAGGACCATACAACTTGGACAACAATTTCTGGGGACGACGAGTACCCACAGAAAGCTCTTTATATGGTTGTAACATCAATAGAACTCTATCCCTCACCTAAAACTCAACATGTCAATATTTGGAATCAAAAGTAGACTTCATTCTCTGTTCAGCATGTAATAAATTATGTCTTAAGGACTGCAGAATTTGATCTCGAGTACGTAACGCTATATCCACTGCATCCAATTTGGAAATTCCATGGGAATAAGGCAAAAGACGTGGCGGAGGACACCCATACACCACTTCAAAGGGTGTCATTTTCAAGGTAGAATGAAAACTGATGTTTTATGAATATTTTGCCCAGGACAACCAGTCCATCCATTTGGTAGGATGTGCACTGGTAAAACACCTCAAGTAGATCTCCACAGTCCGGTTGACAACTTCAGTTTGGCCATTAGATTGAGGGTGATATGCTAAACTAAAACAACACTTGGTACCACTCAGGTGGAAGAGTTCTCTCCAAAAAGAACTTGTGAAAGTTACATCCCTATCACTAACCATGCTTACTGGTAAGCCATGTAATTTGAAAATATTGTCAACGAAGTGTCGGGCAATACTTACTGTAGAGTATGGATGATCAGTTGACAATAAGTGGCAATATTTAGCGAAATGATCTACCACCACTAAGATTACATTTTTACCACGTGAAGTAGGTAAGCCTTCCACAAAATCCAATGAAATATTTGACCATGTGTGCTGTGGAACTGATAAAGGCTGAAGAAGACTAGCAGGTTGCAAAGTTTCTATTTTATTTCGCTGGCAAACACCTTAAGCACGAACAAGAGTAAATCCTAAACCTAATCCCACACATTCAGCTCGAGAGAGTGAATGGATTAAGGTGTGGGGTGCTTTTATTTTGCATGCTTGTTGATATTCAAGAGAAATCAACCTGATTCGGGGTAAATTGTTCGAGAGAAAGTTTACCTCCACTATAGCCTAGCCTACTCACTAATATCTATCCATTTTCTAATAGTTGCAATTACCCATATGTCTATATTAGCCTATAATCAATCACATCCCAAGAACCCGTCTCATTATTGTTAATTCGTACTATTTGTGACTGTTTGTAGTTGATAATCAAAAACTAAAACCCCCATTTGGCATTCGTGTCACCCCCTAATTTGAATGATGTCTTTATTCAATAATTTTTATTCCTATGACTGATTTGACCATATTCATACTTCCCAACTGAATCTGAAACATGTACCGCTCCATGTGGGATTCGACCCCAACTCATTTAGTTGGGTTATATACTGATTAACGATCGTTGACACTTAGAATTGGATGAAGTGTATTTGAAAATGTTAAAACTAATCATCCCTCACTGCTGTTGTAACACCTCTTAGTGTGTCTATTTATACCCTCGCGGCAAGGATAGAGGTTTGTGAGAGGGGCCAGGGAGCGACTAATGAGGTGACCACCCTAAAGGCCACAATTGCTGAATTGAGGAAGGACGTGGACCAGTTGAAGTCCATGGATATGTCGATGATTTTTGGGACTATGGAGATCCCCGACTGATGTTTGCGTAATCAAGACACAACTTCCAATTTGAGTGTCTACGATCGTACAATAGTAATATAACCCAACCGAATGGGTTGGGGTCGAGTCCCAAGGGAGCGGTTCTGAGAATTAATGGTCAAGCACAAATTCGCTTTAGTCAACCATAGCTAAAAAACATTAACGAATAAAAACATTATAAATTAAAGGGTTTGACACAAGTGTCAATTATAAAATAGGGGGGTTTGTAGCAAGTAACAACTAAAAACAGTGCAAATAAGAGAATACGAATTAGGAGACGGAGATTCTTGGTATGTGATAGGAATATGGGATAAACTACATAATTGGGTAAATGTTATTGATAGAAAATAGTTGAATATTTGTAACTAGACTAGACCATAGTGGGGGTACATTCTCTCTCAAGCAACTTACCTCGAATCAACTCAGTTTCTCTGAAACACTGAGTTGCCGCTTTAAACACAGCCTCCACCTTAGACCATTCACTCTCTCGAGCTGAATGTGTGTGAGAGGGACTAGGGTTCACTCTCTCGAGTTGAACCTCATGTCGACCCAATACCACCGGCCATCGATTTAGTAGTCTTGGTTTTCGAACCTCTCTCTCGAGCAAGCCAAAAACGCAAAGATGAGGTCGTATTTGCAACTACAACTTCACTAAATTCAAACACAACAACTAAACAAAATCACAAATAAACAACAAATAGACTAACAATAAGCAATACCCAACAGTAAATTTAACCCATATTCACATAATCACACCCCAAGAATTGGGGTTTTAGCTAGACATGCTAAATAGATAGAAATCGATACCAAAAGGTGTTACCACACAATGGGTATGGAGAATTAAGTTTTTAAACAAGTCAAGGTTGAAGAATCTTGAAGACCCACACACAATTTCTTGGAGTTGAAACCCTTCAAGAACAATGTCTCCCAAAACTTAGAGCTAAAAGCTGGAAAATGTAAAAAATGTCTAATACCCAACACTCGGCGCAGTTAGTCGAGTGGATCCGCCATTTTGTCTAGTTCATCGCCGTCTTGCGTTATCCTTCAGCATCGTCGTGTTTTGGATCATTAGGCGACATAGTACTGCTTCGCGGAACTGCTCGACGACACGCCGACTGCTCTTTTTCACCGCCGATTTGATCCTTTCCTTTAGGGCTCAGCACACTAGAACGATAAGACCTATTGGCGACTCACTGAACAGATTCGGCGATTCTCAAATCTTCATTTCTTCGTTCTTTCAGCTGCCTTTGTTCCTTTTTTGCTACGTAGTGTCCATGCTTTCCCTCAAACTCCAAATACCTGAAACTTAAGGGTTTTCATCAGATATTGAGACAAAATATGCATTTGAGGACACTAATTCTATCAAAATATAGCCCTAAATGAGTCCAATTTGAGGACTCATCAGCACCCCCAACTTAAACTTTTGCATGTCCTCAAGCAAACTCAAGTTCAGCCATTCAAAAAGGAGGTCTCGAACAGTGCTACACAAGACTCAATTATGAATGAACACAACAAGGATCAATTTACTTATGCAAAGATCAAATGTGTACCCAAAGATTCAAGTTGTGACACGCCAATATCAAAGAATCTCATGCTCACAATACTTGCTTCAAATGCAAGTTCAAGCTCAACAAAAGTGTTCAAATGCCCTGACACAAGGAATGATTCCATATTCACACACAATGGTTTGCAATTTAAAGCTTCGGAATCAAATGCAACGCTCACACTCACAAAGACGAATACAATGCATGATTTCACCCATAGGTTTTCCCGTATTTTCCAATCAACATTTGTTTCAACTCACTCAAGATCAAAAAGGCTTTTTTAAGGCTTGTAATGGGGCTGAGTGCAAAAGTATGGTCATTTAGGCTCAGTGACATTCATTCTCATTAAATGTGGTGCTCACAACACTTTCTTTCCTAATCCTTCATAATTCTCTTTAGTGCTCATAAGTCATCTTATTATTCACTTACCATGGATTTTTGGAAACCCCATTTTCTTTGTATTGTCACAACTTTATTCCACTTCTTTTTCATTCTTTTTCTTTTTCTTTCTTTCTTTCTTTCCTTTTTTTTTTGTATGGAGGGGTTCCATTTTTCTCAAAACCATGGGTAAGAAGGACTTTCTTGCACTTCTTGATGTACCCTTTCTTTTCACCACACCCCCAACTTAGGCTGTTGGCCTAAGTTGGCTATTCAACTAACCAAAACTTCATGAGGATTATGGGTAATGGATAAAGAAAGGTTATGTTTGCATCAAGTTTCTTGCAAATAAAGGTAAGGTTCAAGGGGTGTTAAAAAGAGGTTCACACAAGCTCACAAGGTAGGCCACAAAGAGGTATATGTCAAATTGGTTCTCACTCTCAAAAGTTGCCTAAGATCATCTCAAGAGTTCACATCACTTTAGTTAATTGGACCAACGGGGCAAATTCTAGGATTCATCATATGCACGATTTATGGTAAGCTCATCACACTAGGCATTGACACTACAGTCAAACAAGACTCCACACTTTTGCTAGGGTGCAACGATCATCACAAGAGACTCGATTTGATAATTGGCTAGTCACAACGAGATGCAAAGAGTTCACATATTGTCTATGCAACTTCATTTGGCCTCGTTGTAACCGCGCATTCATGATTGTTCAATTGAGAGCACTATTTAATTCATCGGTATTGATCAAAACTGAGAGTTAATTTTGCAAAAGAACAGCCATATTCAACACACGAGAGGTGGCAAAAATTTTCGGAAGGGTCAAAATCATTTTGTAATTTAAAACAAAAGGAGTCACAAGCTCAAACATCCACAAAAACAGTATTAACATAACATTATAGCTCACAACCCAAATACTCAAACAAAACACGATTCACGAGTGGCACACAAAGGTGGTCCTCACCCCACCACAATAAAAAAAACATTTGTCCTCAAATGCAAATAACAGAATATCCAAAATTTAGAATAAAGAAAGACAGAGAGAGAGGTAGAGAAAAATCATGTCTACACAGTCGCTCCATCTGTCTGGGAATCAGTGCCCGATGTGTCAGCTTGGAATTTGATAATGGCCCCCGGAGCTTCTTCAGAAGATTCAGCGGCAGCTGACTTACTAAGATTGTCCAAGTCATGAGCCGCCAAAAAGGAGTGGGTAGTTGTGAAGAATCCACGTCTTCACGAGGGAATAGTGGGGTCTCGGGGATTTGTTCTCTTGTTGGCACTGGCTTCTTACCCTCATTATACGTTTTGGGAGGATTTGTTGCCTTTGTATTTTTCCTAAAAAATTTCGCTCTTGTTTGTCGGGTTGGCATATCACTTTTAGCTTCTTTCGGTCTAGCCATTTCTGCAAAGCTTCGAGAAAAAGTTAGAAAATATTCAGACAAAAGCAAGGCAGTTCAATTGCAAAATCACTTCGCCGAACCAGTTATAGAAGCGCGCAACCACTTAGGCGGTTCGCCAAGTGCAGTGCATAGAGAATACAAGGGTGCAGACAAAGGGCAAACCAGAAGTCTTTTGGCGAGACGCCGAATGCATTCAGCAACATCATGTTTCTAGTCGAAAGTTACAGAATTAAACATCACATTTAGCATTAAATTAAAGGTGATATGGGGATTTTAGGCAAGCCGTCAAGTGGTTCGGCGAGCTCGACCCAGCTCGCCAAATGACCCAACGTGCCTACTTTCGACCCAACTTCCTGAATTCAACCCCGCAACCCCCGAAAACAAAATTAAGGCATGCACAACTCAAATTAGGCTTAGACCCAGTGACAATCATGCACAACCCACGATTTTTCATCCAATTTAAAGCGCAACCTTCAGGAATTAACTATTTAACTTAGTACGGGGAAAAATTATGAACCTAACAGGCAAACAAATATTCTAATCCTATCAGAGAGGCCCAGCACACATCATCAAAGTAATGCCATTTTATTTGAGTACAACTTTCAATACAAGAAGCTTCGGGCTTGGAAACCAACATTTGGTGCCGATTAAGATGCAATTGAGATGCTAGGCAGCAATGCAATCCGAATTCGAGCACAAATCAATGACAAAAATACTATAGAAATGCAAAAATATAGAAACTAAAGTGCGGGTGTGAGTTTGTGAAGTTCGAAAGTGAGGAAAAGTGAAAGAGTTGGAAGTTTAAACCTTTGGCCTTTTAAAAACCATCCAGTTCTCACCCATTCGGTGACATTAGTTGTGCTCGCTGACCCACTCGGTGACACGCTGAGCGGTCACTTACCTCGCTGAGTTTTACAGGACCTCCAGGAAATCTGGGGGTCCAAACGGCGGACTAGATCGCGATCGCCGACCTGGTCGGCGATTCACCAATACTTTCCTGGGCTCGCCGAGTTTTACAAACTCCACTTTGAAATTGTCTTGAGTCCCTTGAGTCAAACGGCGGATTAGGTCGGGTTCGCCGACCACTTCGGTGACTCGCCGACTGGACCTATTTCTCGCCACCCTACACTTTTTCAAACACTTTCCACACTTCAACCTGTACAAACAACACACCATTATTTTACCAAAGCAAAGTAAAGTAATAAAAAGGGTTTTGGGTTGCCTCTCAAACAGTGTCTTAGTTAATGTCGTGGCACGACGCAAGTCCTCATTCAAACTTCATTCATGGGGTTTGCCATAGTGTCACTAGATAACCCCCCCCCTTGTTGTCTCGGGACCTAAAATATTGCATTCCCATCAGCTGGTGGTAGGCAAACTGCACCCATTTCTTCAGATTGGGTTGGGTTGCAAACACTATTAATATCATCGATACCATCTCGATGACCTACCATGCTACCATTCACCTCTTCCTCACTCATTTCCTCTGCTTAAAATAGCAACACACAAAACAATACTACAAATAAAGTAAGTATCACTATAACTAACAAGAACAAAATTTAACTTGATTAAAAATTCTCAAGTAACACCATTCCCCGGCAGCGGCACCATTTTGATGTTTGTGTAATCAAGACACAACTTCCAATTCGAGTGTCTACGATCGTACAATAGTAATATAACCCAACCGAATGGGTTGGAGTCGAGTCCCAAAGGAGCGGTTCTGAGAATTAATGGTCAAGCACGAATTCGCTTTAGTCAACCATAGTTAAACAATATTAACGAATAAAAACATTATAAATTAAAGGTGACACAAGTGTCAATTATAAAATGAGGGGGTTTGTAGCAAGTAACAACTAAAAACAGTGCAAATAAGCAACATCAACGAGGCAACAGCCTCACGAGACCCTGTCGATCCCTCCACGCGCTACTGCTCCGATCAGCGGCGATACGGTGACAACACAACAGTGTTTGGACAGGATTTGGTCGGCACAAGGCTGTGAGATTTCAGATTGTTTAAAACGGATCTTAACAGGTTAGCTCTATAGTTATTTTCTCTTGAATCGGTCTGTTAAAGGTTATATTGCAAGCTTAGTCCATGAAAGTTTAATGGCCGTGAAATTTATTGTTCAAGCATGATGGTGTTCTGCAAACTTGTGCATTTAGTCTTATTTTATATTTTGTTCTTATATATTCGTGATAATTTGATTGGTTCTATTGTTGTCCCTTTGAATGAGCTTTGATGTTATTAGTCTATCGTTTAAGCGCTTAACCTAGGTAATCATATAATCATTTCATCAGATGACTTGTTGTAGTAACTCCAAAATTAGCTCTTCTGATGAATATTCTCTTACTTGTTTATTTGGTAAAATTTGATTGCTTGTATTATTTTACTCAATGTATTTACGGTGGTTGATTGATGTTTACTGTCTAATTTTCCTTATTTGTGGTAGAATTTTGATACAGTGAATCGTATTAATTGATAGCATGTGTTGATTGCTTAAGTTAATTCCTCAATAAGTAAATTTCAAGGGCTTTGTTTTCTAAAAATAAAATAAAATATGCCCCCCTGTTAGTGATCCATTCTTAGTAATTTGTTGACCGTTTTGCTAATTTAGTAATTATTTATGGTAATCAAAATATTAATTTGTGACTTTTGGACTGATCTGGCTTCCTTCTTATTAAGGAAAAAATATTTTATGGGCTTAATTTATTCTCTTCCCTTATTTGTTGTGCTCCCTCTTTGCTATATAAAATCAGACTTTTATTCTCATTATTGGAACACTTTTCACTCATGCTTATACACGAATACACATTCTAACAACTAAAAAGAAAAACACTCTCTACTCTTAAAAAAGAAAATAAGACCTGTAGTAAAGCTT
Source organism: Solanum okadae (assembly GCA_036553675.1). NCBI lineage: Eukaryota > Viridiplantae > Streptophyta > Magnoliopsida > Solanales > Solanaceae > Solanum > Solanum okadae. The sequence goes on along the minus strand of CM071689.1, from coordinate 43,689,025 downwards.
TGGATCATTCTTTGTGGTATTGTTTTGTTGCTGGTTAGGTGGGTATCTCTTTAAAGCACTACATTGCTGATAATTATTTATGCTTGATTGGTTAGTAATTACTTCATTATTTTAAAATTTCGTCTTGCATCATCTATTATGAATATTGTCTTATGTTTGAAATAAATAAAGGAAGCATGCGGGTCACTTCTCTTTTCCTTTCTTGATATGTGTGATGTTATATATGTGATTTCATATTCGTTGTGTTATTATATTTGCTACTTGTTTAATGTGTGTCCTCTTTGCTTGTATATCTCAAAATAAATGATATCATCTTTGCTTGCATATCTCAAAATAAATGATATCATCTTTGCTTGTATATCTCATAATAAATGATATCATGTGTCTTTGGCATTATACTTGTGTTTGCATATTTTGTTATCCTTTAGCAGGTTTGAACAGAAGTTCAAGATATGGAGAGTTGCCATAGGAGGGAAACACTAGACAGGCTAATTTTATTTAATTTGGGTTTTGTATATTATTTAATTTCTATTATTGTCTTGTAATAATTTGTAAACTCTAACTCTCTCTATATATGACATATTTGGGGGAATCGCCTATAAGGGGGGAGGGGAACTACGTGCTAATTGTTTAATTTACCGCAATCTATTTGTGTTATGTAGGAGATTGTTATATACTTTTGCATACTCGTAGATTTCATATCCTTAAAATAATCCAGAAATGGTTGCTTATTAAATAATGATCCATATTGATATCATGTCAAGCTTACTATTTGTTAGAAGAATACATAGAAATTTGTATGAAGCATCTGATTAGGATTACACAACTCTTGTTTTAGTATGATCTAAATGTGTATTAACCGGTTTCTAAAAGTAGATGTCATACTTGTGGTGTCCGTAATAATATATGCAGATAATCAATTTGATACTAGGTTTGTCTACATTTAGCTTTAATCTACATGCTAATCACCAGTAAAAATAATAATAATAATAATAATAATAATAATAACTAGTTCGCCAGTAGATAGTTAAGTGTTATTTAAAGAGTAGATATCATGACTATAGGATTAAATTAATAAAGCTAGGGCTAATCAGTTTAAATAAATCCAGCATGAATTTTGAATCTGTATAATTAGTAAGATTAATAATTTTGGTAATAATCCGTTTAGAGTAATTAGCTATCAATTATAGCAGGTTGATCGGTAAGTTCAGCCAATCAGTTTTAAAGTTGTGTTATTTGTTGATTATTTTAATAAATCTTGTATGCCAATGTCTACAACATGTTTAACTTTTAGTACAAGTATACTACTCTCTTAGACAGTATGTCTATAGGCTTCTAATAATTTTCAGCATGTTTTAAAATTGAACTATATATGCCACGAATTTTTCTGCATCATGATTAATTATTTTCTGCATATCTTTCTTAAAATCTACTACTACCTACTGCCCTATTAAGTCCTGCTCGCTTATAAATATTTGTTCTGCCACTTAAAATCAATTAATAATCATTTCCTGCATTTGCTACTTGCTTGCCATAGTTAAATATTGCTATTTAATAATTCTTTGCATTTAATAAACTGCTGCCATTTAAAATAAACATTCTGCATTAATAATCAGCTGCTGCATTCTTAAGTTGTTTCTCTGCAATAAAATTTATGTCTGGTTTTAAATGAGCTATAATCATGTTGTGTATATCTCTCTTTTGTCAAAGTCATTGTTCAACTCTCTTTTCAAATCTTTGAGTTGACTATGACATTTTAAAATTTTGTATAAGTACCATCTCCTAACCTATAGCTAGCGGAAAAGTCAAAGGAATTACGAGGTCTAATTTCAATTTTCAAATTAAACCAAGGCATCCCCGGGAGTACCACCTACCCAAGATTTTACAAAAAGGGATTATGTTTATTTATATGTAAATATTTATGTGTTTATGTGTAAACAAAAATCTTTTCAGTTGTCTTCTTCAAATAAACTATTTTTCTAATTTTCTAAGACTGACTTCAAATAAAAATTGTTTCTATGGTCGAGGAGCGCGATTAAAAATATTGTGGTATCATCCCTTTAAAGAAACAACATTATTTTAAAAAAATAAAAACACTATTCATAATTTGCTCAATTTTCAAAACTAATTCTTTGCACATTTTATTCTTGTTTGGGGTAGCTTAATAAATAAAATCGATTTATCTTCTATATTTATTTGTGTATAATTCTATCTTCTTGCTTATCTCCTTTAATTGTTTCATGCTTAATATTTGTCTAATGATTCATTCATTATATCACTTAGTTCGCATGCTTAACTAACTAAATAATAACATAGACCTTAATTGCTACTTGTAACTCCCACATAAATTGCATGAGATACGGTTGGGACCCACATTTGTGGACCTCGAGGGATGTTTTAATTCGTTAGGTGGCGACTCTTCAATCTCTAAAACCCAAAAGAGTTATTAGGTCGTGCCCCGAAAACCCGTTTTGTGAAAATGGGCGACAATGATCAATACCAATGACTTGAATAGTGCTCTTAATCGAACAAAAATGAATGCGCAGCTACGATGAGGCCAAATGAAGTTGCATAGACAAAGTGTGAACTTTTTGCATCACGTTGTGACTAGTCGATTATCGAATAAGTCTCTTGTGATGAACATTGCACACTACCGAAAGTGTGGAGTCTCGTTTGATATTGGTGTCAATGTCTTGTGTGATGAGCTTACTTTGAACCCTGTTTGATGACACCTAGAGTTTGCTCCGTTGGTCTGGTTGACTAAGTGATGCAAGCACTTGAAATGATCTTAGGCAACAATTTTGAAGAGTGAAAAACAATTTGACAATATATCTCTTTTGTGGCCAACCTTGTGAGAGGTGTGAACCTTGTTTGAACCCCTTTGAGCCTTATCCTTTTCTTGGAAGAAACTTGAACAAATGTGACCCCTCTTGTTCCATTCACCCATAACTCTCATGAAGTGTGGTTTGTTTGAATAGCCAACTTAGGCCAAAAGCCTAAGTTGGGGGTGTGGTGACAAGAGAAGGTAAATCAAGAAATGTGAAGAATTCCCTTTGAGCCATGGTCTTGAAAAAAGATGGAACCCCTCCTTATAAAAAAAAGAGAAGAAAAAGAAGAATGAAAAAGTTGAGAAATAAAGTTTTGAAAGTTACAAAAGAAATGGGGTGTCCAAAAACTCATTTGAAGTTGAATAATGGGGTGAATTTTGAGAATGAGTAAAAATATTGTAGAAAAGGAAGAAAAGTGATGTTTAGACCACATTTCATGAGGGTAGCAGCCATTGAGCCTAAATGATCATATATTTACACTCAGCCCCGTTACAAGCCTTGAAAAGACCTTTTTGATCTTGAGTAAGCTGAAACGAATGTTAATTGGAAAATAAGGGCAAACCTATGGGTGAAGTCATGCATGTGTTCATCTTTGTGTGTGTGAGAGTCGTGTGTGATTCCGGAGCTATTAATGGTTGAAGAATAGTGTGTGAATATGGAATCATCTTTGTTGTGAGGGCATTTGAGTACCTTTGTTGTGTTTGAACTTGCATTAGAAGCAAATATTGTGAACTTGAACATCTTTGATAATGGTGAGTCACAATTTGAATCTTTAAGTGCACAATTCATTCTTGCAGAGTAAGTTGAGTCTTGTTGTGTGCATTCATGATTGAGTCTTATTTAGCACTGTTTGAGACATCCCTTTTGAACTGATGAACTTGAGTTTTACTTGAGGACAAGCAAAAGTTTAAGTTGGGGTGTTGATGAGTCCGAGATTTGGACTCATTTAGGGTTTTTTTATATAGATTTAGTGTCCTCAAATTCTTATTTTGTACCGATAACTAATGTTAAATCCTTGATTTTCATGAATATAGATTGAGGAACAAAACAAGGACACTAACAAGCAAAAATGAACAAAATAGGCTGAAGAGATGAAGATGGGCGAGCCTGAGGATCGCCAAGAGCACTCGGCGTGTTGCTGAGTGGCTTATCAGACCGCCTAAAGTTCCAGTGTGCCAAGCCCTGAAGGAAAGAACCAAGTTGGCGAAAGGAGCAGTCGGCGGATCACCGAGTGATTCTGTGAAGCCAAGATAGATCGCCTAAAGTTACAGACCTTGAGGATGTTGAATACCAAGGCAGAAGGGCGATGGAAGAGACCAAAGGGCGGCTCGCCGAGTGGTTCGGCAAGCCAAACTTACTTCGCCAATTGACTCTTTTGTAGCTCATTTTTGGCAACTATAAATAGGTTTTTGAACATTTTTTTTAGTAATACTCTTTAGAACAATTTTGTTATTAAGTTTTGAGCATCTGGAGACAGTTTTCTCTAGTTTTCTTAGCTTTGAAGGATTGAAGAAATTCGCTTTTGAGAATTTGGAAATGGATCTTTGGGAATCTTCAAATTGGAGCATTGTAAAGATGAAATCACTCTTACCCAATTGATGGATAACCAATTTGGTAACGATTTTTATCTTTTTATGATGTCTAGCTAAAACCCCAATTCTTGGGGTGTGATTATGTGATTATGGGGTGATTTAGCTTATGGGTATTCCTAATTGTTAGTTTAAATGCTATTTAAAAGTGAGTTTAATCATTAATTGTGGTTTAACCTAAGAATTGTAGTTGCAAATGTTGTTCTATGTTTGTGTTCTTGGCTTGCTCGAGAGAGAGGTTTTAGAACTAAGGTTTTTGATTGATAGTTTCTGGGTATTGGGTTGACTTGGGTTCAGCTCGAGATAGTGAATCTTAAACCCTTTTACACACATTTAGCGAGAGAGAGAGTAAATGGATTAAGGTGTGGGTTGTTCTTAATTTGCATGCTTGTTGATGTTCGAGAGAAATCACTTGATTCGGGGTAAATTGTTCGAGAGAAAATTTACCTCCCTTATTGCCTAGTCTACTCACTAATATCTAGCTATTTACTAATAATTGCAGTTACCCATATGTCTATATTAGGGTTATGACCCAAGGGTACCCCTAGACGTAACATGGCACGTAACACCCCTAAAGGCACTATGTAAGCCACTTAGCATATCATCACATAAGTAAAGAATAATAAAGAGTAAAAAAACACCTTTTTCAAGTCTTTGAGAAGTTTTCATAAAAGCAAAGCGGAAGTCAAGACATAGTCTCATTTAGCCATCTATTACAATCGAAGTCTCAAAAAAAACAAAATAGGGTCACACCCCTTACAATAGGAAATCCGAAAGTTTAGTATAATAAAAGAAACGAAACAACAACATAGCACTTGTCCTCGGATCCATGAGGACATACCACAAGCTTTGGAGAATAATCAATCCAAGCTTTGAACTAGAAGGAATCACCTCAAACACCAGAACCTACACTTTATAGAAAAATGTAGAAGAAATATGGGTTAGTACAAAAATGCACTAAGTATGGTAGCTATGCATGAAAACCTTTAACATGCTAAAAAGGGACATTTTAGTTGAAATGTATGCACGTTACCAAGTTTAGAGTTCATCATGAAAATTATTCTAAAAGCATAAGATACAAGCATATTCAACATATTGATCATCATATCATAATGGAAACAAACCATAAGCACCCTCAAAGTATCCTTGTGCAATGCATGAATAAGATCCCATACTCCTATCCACACTAAGGAAAGCTTATTAAGTGATTATAGTTCATAACACACCCTCTAGTTCATTCTATCATAGTGGAATTAGCTTTAACCGATATAGACCATGCGAGCTTAATCATGGAATTTGGTGTCTACCCCACACCGAAAAGGGGTTGTCCTACTTGCCAAAGGTAGAATCAAACTCTTAGCTTAAGTGGATCCACTAGCTAAAGATCTATATGGGCACATAGTTTATGGGATAAGGAGATAGTTTCTAGAAACCCAGACTCAACTATGGTAGAAGGTTTCCATCTCATGAGATAACTACTTTGAGAACCCAGACTCATCTAGTGTAAAAGGAACCCATTTGGGAAGCCGGACTCAACTAGTGTAAAAGCTTCCAACTCATATTCATATCTACTCGGTGCTAAGCATTAATTCCCATTGAGTTCATATTAAGTCTTGACTTAAGTCGATAATTATGGAAGAATGTCTTGACACCCAATTGAACAACTCATACTAAAGCTCCTAGATTTAATAGGTGAGACTAGTCTTCAAACCTTAGAATCACTATATGTGACAAACCTTTCACATTATATGACATTCATACCTAAGTGTGTACATGAGGATAATCATCCAATCAACACCACAATTAGATCATAATATAAGCAGTGTACTCTCAAAGCAATCCAATTGTATATACACAAGTCTCATACACATAGCTAGTTCTCATGCTTTGCCCTTCAAGGGCTATAGATCACTTTCAACCAATCAATCTAGAATCACTACATTAGATATAGCTGGTAACATGAATCAAATAACTAAACTACTACAAGTACTATTTCATAGTTACTACAATTCACCCAAATCACAAGTCATAAATTAGGGTTATGGGGAAATCTTGGATCCATGGGAGATTTTATCATAAAACCACCATAAAAGAGTAATTCAATCATAATATAAGACAATTAAATCATTGAAAACGTTTTTAGGAAGAATCAATGACTTGGAGTGAAAACCCTAGGTTTTAGAGACATTTCTGCTTTGAAATTGAGAGTTTAAGGACTTCATGGATGAAAAGCTAACCATGAATCAAAACTACCATACCTTATATGAATATTCTTCACGAATTTGGGTAGAAAAGATGAGTTCTTGAGTCCTAGACTTCAACTTCTTCTTCTTCTTCAATGGAGGTTTTAGTGAGAGAAATGTTGGAGAGGTTTTTATTGGATTTGGGGATTTATGAATTATGATCTTAGATGGGTTATTTTAGGTGGTAAAAATACTTATATAGGTTTTTAAAATAAACTTAAAACGACACCACATAACCATTTAATAAAAAGGAATTTACAAAAAAAAACCTAACCTTAACTACCAAATGGCAATTTCAGGCATGATCTATGGTTGGTGACCTATGGACCGTAGGTGGACCTACTGGCCGTCCTGCAAGTCCATAGGTCATGTTCTGGGGCTAAGAAAAATAGGGGAGGTCCAGCCTTGACCCACGACCCCCACCTATGGGCTTGGGTCCATCCACAGATCGTGGATGCCCTCGTGGGTAGGCTGTTTTTGACAGCTTTTTGGGGCTACCTTAGGGACCTCCTCAAGGACCCTTGGTTGGTCCTTGGGGGTGATACCTTGACGTATACACCCAAAAACACTTATATTGAACACCTGAGGTTATTTTACAACTCTAACATTTACGTTAAACCCCATTTAGGCTACTAGTTTGCACATTAAGCTCTAGCTTAGTCTTCTAGTTTTAGGGGGCGTAATAATTAACCTATAATCAATCACATCCCAAAAATCCATCTCAATATTGTTAATTCGTATTGTTTGTGACTCTTTGTTGCTGATAATCAAAACCAAAACCCCCATTTGACATTCGTGTCACCCCTTGATTCGAATAATGTCTTTTTTTGATAATTTTTATTCCTATGACTGAGTTGACCACATTTATACTTTCCAATTGAATCTGAAACACATACCGCTCCCTGTGGGATTCGACCCCAACTCATTTAGTTGGGTTTTATAGTGATTTACGGTCGTTGAACACCTAGAATTAGATGAGGTGTGCTTGAAACGTTAAATCAAGCACAGAGGCAATACATCATTGATGAGGAGATGCAGCAGCAGCAGCGGGTCCGAGAAGATGATGTTGGCCCATTTACGTATTGAGCACTACTGGGGTGTTCAGACTACTGATGAGAGCGCTACTGATGGCGTCCCTAGTGTTGATCCAGTTGGCTCCGGGATATCGGACCCACCCACTTCTTGATGGGTCTTTGGTGCATTTGCGCCACATGTTTGTTTCACCATATGCTTTACTTTTTATTTTGTGCATTGAGGGCACTTGCACCTTATTTTGTTGGGGTGGGATAAATGGGTTGTGAGTGATAGGGTGAAGTCTGAGTAACCCAACTTATAATCCTCCCTTGGGGTTTTCTTGCATGTGTTCTTTTCCCCCAAGGGACTGTTTACTTTTATGTTGAACCGGCATGTTTAGGATTGTAGGTGTAGAAGTAAGTAGAAGAATGAAAGCATGATGACAAAAGAACATGAAATTGATACCTGTCCAAAAAAATTGAAATGTGCTAGATCTATAAGATTAATAAGTTGAATGTATTAGATCTTCATATGACATAATAAGGAACCGGTATGATTTCATGACTTAAGCTAAAACCTGAACTGGGTAATTCAATAATCTGATAATGAAACAATGTGCCAAGTGCGTAAGAAAAGTTTGAATGTTCATGCAGTATGTGCCATTCTAGAACTTGCCTCGTTGGTCCTGCTAAGATAATCTAGGCAAGAAGTTGGGAAATGATCATAGACCCTTGTTCAAATAAGTCCACTTAAGCCTAAAAGTCAACCAAAAGAAATAAACTCTCCCTTTGATCCAAATGTTTGAGTCTAACGAATACCAATTTTTTCAATACACCTAATTCACCTTCCCTAAAAATATTGTTTTGGCCCCAATCCCTCCTTGGACATGTGCGCCTTAACTTAGGCCAAAAGCCTAAGTAAAGGGTGGCTAATTCAAAAAGTTACCTTAATCTTGGCCCTGGTACAATATCGGATATTGTGCACCTCAACTCATGCAAAATACATAAGTTGAGGGTGGCTATGAAAAAGGAAACCGAAAGAAAAAGGGTATGAAAAGAGTTTTGTGTAGAAGAAAGAAAACGATAGAAAAAAGATGTGAATGAAGTCAAAAGAAACAAAAAGAGGAATGACAAAAATGCTGAAATAAACAAACAAAGATGAAATAAAAGGAAAAGAAGAAAGTGAAAAATAAGAGCGACAAAGTCAAAGTCTCATCTGTGCTGAAGAGAGTCAAGGGAAAGAGCAGAAAAGAAAAGGATGTCAAGAATTGGTTGAGAAAAGAGGTAAAAAGTCAATGTAATTTCAAGGAGGGTAGAAAAGTCACTAAAATGTACCCAAATGTACCCTACCTGACCCTGAGCCTACGTTACAAGCTAAGAAAGTCCTATAGTGATCATAGTGACTAGTTTGGTGAATCTATGCAGCGAAAATAAAGGCAAGCCTATGGTATTGAGAACTAACTGTACTTGAAGTCACTTCTGAGCGTGAGTGTTGAATGAATCCTTAAACTTAAAATTCATATCTATTGTGTGAAAAATGATTTCTTTTGAAGTGAGGGTACTAGTTACATTGTTGGAGAGTTGGTACCTTGGTGATTGTGAAAAGTGTATGTTGTGATGTCTATTGGTCGATCTATGTCATATTTTGATCCGCATGAGTTAGCTTGTTGAGTCTAGATGAAAAGATTTGCACTAAGTGATGGAATTGATTGAAAAAGCCATGTGATTGCTTGAGTTTGTATGTTTGCTTCTACATAAGTGTTGTTTAGAGTTGTAGTGTGTCGCTTGAGGACAAACAACAAGTTTAAGTTGAGGGTGTTGATATACCGTGAGTTTACGGTATTTTTGATGTGTTTCACTTAAAGTTTGTGCGCATCTTGGGCTATTTTGTTATTAGAAATAATGTGTTTATATAATATTTTGCAGGAAATTGGTTCAGAAGCGGATTAACAGAAAAATGGATTGAAGTGATAGCAACAGCAACCAACGATGCCATCGACGGAACGTAGGTCCAACGACGGCCCGTAGGTGCTACAGTAGAAGTGGAGTTCAGGGAATTCTGACCAAGTGTGGAACCACGAAAGTCACCTACGAACTGTAGGTCGAGTGGCGGACCATCTTGTACATCCGTCCATGCGATCAGCAAGTATCAAGTTCCAGTACCTGAACCACGGAGGCGACCCACGGACCGTAGGTCAATCAACGGTCTGTAAGTCAGGCCGTCAGTCAAGTACAAGTCCGGCGCAATTTTATTTTGTTTTCCTAATTGGTTTAAGACTTTAGTACTATAAATATAAGTTGTTGTTTCCGTTTTTGAGATAAGTTCATGAATTCTTTCAACTTAATTATGAATTGTGAACTCTCAAGCATGAGTAGCTAAATCCACAACTAGGGTTGTGGGAACCATGAGCAATTAACAATGTATGAATAATAATTAAGTAATTCTTGAATAGTGTTTATGTGTGTATTGTCAATCCCTCGTTTAGAAGTCTTTTTAACGTAGGACAACGTTAGAACTCGCCTTGTTCATACTTGTCGGACCAAGGAGGTAATGAATGAGAAAATCATTAAACAACAGAGATTTAGTGGATGCTATCTAATAGTCTGATTTCAATTTAAGTGAGGGTGAAAACCAAACTAAATTGATATAATGACTAATCTGGGGTAAAGGTAAGGGTTAGTAAAGCATACACCCGTAGACAGACCAAGTTGCGTGGTGAAATTCCCTACTTGGAGGACCAATCACTTAGGGATACCTAACTTGCCAACCTTGCATGACAAATACTAGGAAAGGATTACTATTATTAGGATTACTACGTTAAGAGCTCATGGGGAACACATATGCCTTAGTTTTCATCTCATATTGATAATTCAAAATTTGAATCTTGTTTACTTGTCACTTAATCAACAATCAGTTACTTTAGTTACAAAATCCCCCCTGTTTACTTTTCTCGAAAATAATTTGACTAAACGGAGATAATAGTGAGTTAAGTTTAAGTCTAGATCATATTCCTCGTGGGATCGACCCCAACCTACAAGTTGGATTCTTTATTTGACAACAACCGCTTATACTTCTTTAGTGAGGTGTAATTTGGGCATATCAATACTCTCTAGATGATTGACTAACTGCTGATTGGTGGAGGCAACCTAAGAACTGTAGAAGTATATACGAGTCGTAGGTGCCCAACCATAGATGACACTACCCAAACCAAATTTCCTTATCTTTCCTTTTCCTACTTTATTTAGGATTTGTTTTCTATAAATATTAGTTGTATTTTTCGTTTATGGGTTGTTAGACTTTTTGAGATATGTACTTTTGGCTTTTAGAATTATTTTGCAAACACTTTTGGCATTTAATTCTTGGAGTGTAGGTTTATGAAATTTTATTTTTGTTCTTCAATTCAAGATTCCGAAATTCATCTATTCGAATTGTAAGTTCATGATTTATTATATTAACCCTATTGTGAATTGTGATCACACATGCATGAGTAACTAAATCTACAACTAGGATTGTGGGAACCATGAGTAATTAACAACGTAAAACTAAAGTAACTCTAGAATAGTGTTTATGCATGTAATGTTAATCTCTTCGTTTTGAATGATTTTTAACGGTGCACTACGTTAGAACTCGCCACATTCCTACTTTCCCCACCACAGAAGTAATGAATTAGAAAGAGATTAAACAACAGAGATTTAGCGTGATAATCCACCATCTAATGCAGAACCCAAATAAGTGAGGGCTAATCTGAGGTCAAGGGTAAGGGTTAGTAAAGCATACACCCGTAGATCAACCAAGTTGCGTGGCAAAATTTCCAACTTGGACGACCAATCACTTAGGAGATACCTAACTTACTGACTTTGCATGTTGAACACTAGGAAATAGTTACTATTATTAGGAATATTGCATTAAAAACTTATGGGGAACACATGTGCCCTAGTTTCATCTCATATTGATATTACAAACTGTGAATCTTGTTACTTGTTACTTGTTGCTTATTAATACAAATGAATCAATTGTTATTATATGTTACAAATCCCACCTTTTTTATAGAAGTAATCTGACTAAATGTACAATCAACAGTAAATTAGCCTAAGTCTAGACCATATTCCTCGTGGGATCGACCCTAACCTCAATTAGGTTCTTTATTTGACAACGACCGTTTATACTTCTTAGGGAGGTGTAATTTAAGCATATCAATGGGTAGTTTTATGAATTAAATCAATTATATAGGTCTTAGGATAGGGGTTAAAACAACATAGCTTAGGTAACAAACACATAAGGGAAAGACTAAAATAGCCCAAACTTAAAAGCTGACGGGGTGACCTAGGATCCCTGAACGGTATGTATAAGTCACCACTTGTTGTTTAGGGAGCCGTACAGATCACCCAATTTCCTTGTTGCCTTAAACGGCCAGGCTACTTCACCTAAACTACCACTGATTCCCTAAACGGACCATTTAGGGTTCCGTGAAGGGTTCATGATTCGTTTTGGGTTCATGGACTTGCCTGTTAACCTCTTATAGCTTCTCCAAAGTCTAAGGTGTTACATTAGCAGTAGCACCTTAGGTTCCGGGGGGGATCTAAGACAGGTCGTGGTGACTATTGTATACAGAGTTCAGGTCAGACTTATCTGTGTGTGCATTTTGGGCCTTTGGGAGTTGGAGCTCATTTTACTCCAGATTGGTCTTTGCAACAGGTTGCTCTTGGTGATGATTGCTACGAGTGTGGTGAAGTAGGCCCCTTTGTTAGAGATTGTCGTAGGGCCCCGATGTAGTTGGCTAGGGGTGGTCTTGAGTTTGGTGGAGGTAGACATGGCAACTCATCGCGTTCTTCGTGCCATGATTCAGACTCCTATGTTTGTGGAGAGGTTGGTCACTAGTCCAGGAAATACGTACTCACAATTCTAATGCATGACATTTTTGTTACTTCTTCAGCCTATTTTCTAGTATAATAATATTTATATTACTTGAGAGTTATGTATAGAACTACCTGTTGTAAATTCTTAGAAATAACTTGTCTTTTTTGGATTGCTTTTGTGAAAATATTACTAAAGTTTTTGGATAAATTATTTGGAATTAAAAAAAATGTTGATTTGGTCAAAATTTCTTGCCCAAAATAAGCTAATTACATAAAATGGTCATTTAGCCACTTCTAATTTCAAGTGCAATGCTTTTTCGATATTGTTTTTCCTTTCTACTTTGTCTTCTTCCAACAACGATTGGCTTCTTCCTTCATTCATTCTTCTTTCTTGTTTCTTTGCTTCTTTCTGTCTTCCTCCTTCTTCCATGTTTAAAGCTCAACTTTAAAAATCGACGTGCAATAAACCTAGATCTTTTTGAGTGAATAATATATATCAAAATACTCAAAGCATTGAGAAGAGCTCTTGTTTAAAATTTGGGACTATTTAGAGGAGATTTGAATTGATTGAGATTGAAAAAAAAAAAATTTATATATATATACTTCATTGTATCAACAACGTATATATATCTCTGATACATGATTATACATTATTTATACATGATTGTAAACTATGTATACAATATCAATAGTTTGTATATACATAAACATACATTAAATATACATATAAGCATTATGTTGAAAATAATTTTTGTTTTTACGTATTGATAAGTAGGCCTAAATTATTGAACTTAGAGAGAGAATGAGAATTATATTGTATTTGAATTTATAAAAGAAAAGTTGGTTCAAAAATAAACTATTTTCTTCTTAGACAAACAAAAAAAAAGTGAAGATAATGGCTAATCACAGTTACTATTGCATATGCCAAGTAGGTAGAGTAATAGTTGTCTGGTGGTCATAATAGGCAGCAATATTGATTGTGGAACAGACTTGTCGACATGCATGCCCAAAAGGTCATTTTTCTTGGAATGGCCTCCAAGTTGCCAATTTCCATCCTTGTTTTAGCAAATACCAAACAGAGGTTTTATCTTTGATTGCTGCTACTAACAATTTGACCATCACAAGACACCAGACTCTGCACAGGAGAAACACAAATCATTTCAATGATACAATTCCATAAAAAAAAAAAACTTCTGCACCAAGTACCCAATGTGATACAAGATGGTGCAGTAAGAGGCAGAAACATATTTTATTGTTTCTACACACACCTGACCTGGGCCTAACATCCAGTAAGCCAGGAAAGGGGAAAGGGCTCAACAGAACATCAAATTAGTGATAATGCATAATGTACCTTGAGCCAATACTGATGGAAACTCAGTTCTGCTATCATATTGTGCCTTCCACAATTTCCAAGCAACCCTTACTTCTTCTAATTGAGAATCTGGAATGCTTGTGTTTGCATCCAGTATTTCTACCCACTCACTCCAAGGGGACTTTGAAGGGTCTAAAAATCTAGACAGCTGAGGTAACATTGTAGAGTAATAGAAGTCATCAACTGCCTTGAGAATATCATCTGATTCCAACAATGTCAACATTTCAGGTCTTATTATGTTGCCTGGATGGTTTCTCAAAGCAAAATTGTTCCCCTTCAAAACCAAAACTTCTGATGGGGCTAGAGGTAAGACAATCCTTGAAAACTTGCATAACGACATTCTCAAAATATCATGTGGTAGAAGATTGCGTTTTATCGCAACTGCTGTCCCTACCATTTTGCGTATCTGAAAAAGAGCAACAATATAGGCTTAGACACATACAACATATCTTGTCAACAAAAACACACATCACAACAAAGCACATGTAACTGAATAAAGACAAGAAACAACTGCATGTAATGAAACTCAAGAAAGTTAACAACAGTTCATTCTGCTTGGTCATTAAGCTGCCATATTGAAAAATCACTGGCCATTTTTTTGGCTCATGCATGGACTCAAGGACGAGTATCCCATATAGTTATGTATACAACAAGCACAATAAAGTTCTAACAAATTTTGGTGTATCAAATAAAAAAAGATACCAGTGTATTTTGCAGGATCCATAAGAAGGATTCACATTTATGTCCACCCCAATTGAAATGTGTACATCAAAGCAAATGAGAATCTTGGTAATGCAACTACAATACATTTCTTCCTGTGGACAGACAAATCCTTGCTTACCAAGTGGCACCCTTGTTCAATGGACAAGTATCCAGGTGTTATAAATATTTTTAGCAAGTTCAAGAGTGTTCCCTTTTAAAACGTTTTAGAAAGAATGAACAGGGCAAAATGATAATCAAAGAGAATTACTTGATGTAACATGAACGACTCTCCACAGATGGAAACTTCAACATAATTCATGCCGAGCAACTTCTCCAATTTTCCACAATGACAGTGAAAAATCCTTCGGAAATGAGCAGAGCTAAGTTTATCTCTTGCATCGGGTTCATGGAGCCATCTTGCTTGAATTGGTATAACAGAATTGAGATCCTTTGAATGACTAACTTTCTCATTACAGTTGCCTTCTGGATTTTGATTTTCAGCCTCAACAATCGTCACAACCCCCTTCTCTTTACCGTTTTGTTCTCCATCACTTTCCTCAGACCCAGATATTTCTTTCTCACTAGAGGGCCTCCCTTTTTTTAAGAGACTGTCATTTTTTAACAAGTTTCTGGCAGGAGATTGTTTCCTGTACTTGGATCGTATTGTGTAATTGTGGAAAGGATGTTCTCCCTGCAACCCAAATCACAAACAGTAAGTGAAGAGGGAAGAATCATTGTCTTTTATCAACGGAAAACGACTAGATATCATAAAATGAAATCACTCATCTACTGAATTGGCACGTAACATTTTCTAAGTTTCGTGAACTATTTCTCCCAGTGAAACCTAAGGTCAGTCCTCTTAGGACTAATATGAAGAATAATTCTTTTTTTTTATGACAAGGAAACCCGCAGCCACTACTCTTTGGGTGCACACAAGGTAAAACCCCTGCTCCTACGCAATAGCTCGCAAACCACACAGGAGAGCTATTTAAGATACAGACCAGAGAAAATTGAAGTTTTGTAAGGTATGCCATATGAGCACGATACAAATCACTTATAAAATGAGGAATATAAAAGAAAATTTTAAAGAACATGAAACACAGCCATTAAAAGAAGATCAATCTAATAGACTTGAAAATACCTCAAAAGAATTCAGTATGTCATTAAAATTGGCTATATGGTACTCGATTTCAGAAGAAGTTGAATCATTCTTTATCCCGATGATTTCAGCAGGAATGAGATAAGAATACTTGCGTGCATTACACTCTCTTCTGGCATCAAACCTCCTGAAGCTCGTTTAAAATGAATTAACTATAAAGGAACAGAAAACAATAACTGCTATATCATTTTCAAACTGAATAAAGACATATCATACAGCAGACAGACTAACAAATGATCAAATCGACCAATATCATGCAACAATGTAATGAAGGAACCTCTCCCCCACCTACTAATAACTAACTGACACGAAAAGAAAACCATAACTGCTACATCATTTTCAAACTGAATTAAGACAAATCAAAGACAGCAGATAGACAGGCAAATGGCACAAATTGACCAATATCATGGAACAATGTAATGAAGGAAGCTCTGTTCTACCTACTAATAACTGAAACGACTCAAAAAAGAATACAAAATGTGAATTATGACTTGCGAGAACGGATGACATGGATCCCGAGGGACATGGATGTATTTTAGAAAAGAATACTAAAAACTAGAAGTTTGGGAGAAAACAAAAGGTTTAACCAAAATCAACATTTGGAGTAAACGAGCTCAGAATCGAGATTTGAAAGCTCCTATAGGTTCAGAAAATGATTTAGGACTTGGTTGGATGGTCTCAAGGGACTCGGGAGTAATTCGGACACTTGGGTAGTAAACTAGTGAATTAAGAAAATAACAGCTGACCACGGTCAAATATATGCCTAGATGACACTGGATTGGTAATTTGAGTATTCCAACGGGTTTATAGGGTTTTTTGAAGTGATTTGCATATTTGGTTTCCATCCCAATGGATTCGGATGTGTTTGGGGCAGCAAAGGAGAGACCAATTTTTTTTATTGTTGGTGCCATCAATTGTTGTTCTTCACAGTTGCGTGGACTGTGCCGTGGTCATGTAGGAGGCTAGGCTCATGACTCATGGTTTTGTCGGCTGGTAGACGCAATCGTTAAGGGGAATGTGTCCCAGGGGTCACCGTGGTCGCGTACGGGGAGCTCACAGCCGCGAAGTGCAAGGAATCAAGTACCCACGATCGAGAGAGGTGGGCCTGACGTTCATAGAGAAGGAATCTGGGTAGACTTACGAATCCCCACTTCAAACTTACTATTCAAATTACATTTTTGGGAGCTCTAAATCTCGGATTATGGCGATTTTTTAAACAATCAACTCAAATTGATAAGAGGGTAAGTATCTAACTTTGATTCTAGTATTTTCCTATGATTCCTTAATCCTAATTAGCGCTTTAATCCAATTTGGGGATCGATTAATGATTGGAAAGATCTATAGGCTTATGAGGGATCCAATTCTAGAAGATCTTTATGGTTTTGGACACAGCGGCTCGACGTTAGATTTAGTTGACCGAATTCTTATCATATCAATACGGGACTTCATCTTCGACAATCGTATCCTCCCTCCAGCAAATAAGGTGGGGTGGGCAAGGGTATGACTAGATAATCGAGGAGATAGTAATTTTTAATAGATTGGGAGCTATAAAAAGCATTACAGAAAAGAAAGTCCATTCGTTGACATTGTGGCACTTGGTTCGAGGTAAGTTCAGACTTGACCTTCGATAGGGGATAGTTTTCCTTAATTAAACAATTAATGTAGTGTATTAAGGGTAAGGGTGTGCCCTATGAGGTACTGAGAGGTTATGGAAACATCGGGTGACTTGACATGTGTTAAGTGCTTAATTAATTTAATTACTTCAATAGTTGATACGTAAGAGGAAATTCATGCTAAATGACAAATCCATTAATATTGATGCCAGATAGGCTTTATCTTGAGCTAATTGCATATAAGATGACATGATTACTTGAAAACTCACTCTATGGAAATTTTCCTATCATGCTTTTATCTGGTGATTATAATCATGATTGAGAAATTGATATGAGACAAGCACGTGGAGACTATCTGTGCTAAATATGAGTTATTGATCATAAAAAGTGCATGTTGAGATCGTTCGTGATGAGAATGATAGCACGTTGATATAGTATGCACTGCACGTGGAGTACGACATATGGACAACCCAGTTCTCCCCATGAATCGTTGAGCTGACCAACCCCAAGCCCATCCAGGTGTACATAGGTGTTGAGGATATTGATTTATTTGGTGTTGTCCATGAGTTTCCACTTTACATAATATGCATTGGATTGATATGCACATCTCCATTTGATTGAGTTGATTTGTGCTAAATCCCACCATATTAAATGATTTATTACATATCGATGAGTTATATCTTTCTATTTGTCTATTAACTATTAAAGATTATCTTATGTCTAAGTGTGGTCGTAAGCATTTCAAAGACCAACCCTCACCACTACTTTGTCGAGGTCAATGATTTATTCTTCTTGTTACATATCGATTATTTATTTGTTACTTTCTATTTGTTACTCTAATGTATCTTTAGGGAAGGATCGATTCTCGGGGCGAATTATAAATCAACTCGTTAAAGGAAGGCTGAAACCTTAGAGTTCATTAAAAGAGAGAACTCTGATCTCTTCAACTCTTCAAAGGGAGGCTGAAACCTTAGAGTTCAATGGAAGAGAGAACTCAGTTTTTTGCTGAAAAATGACTTAACGATTTATTCATCAAGAGCCCTTTTAAATAGGAGTCTTATTACATCAATAGGAAGTATAATTCTTATGAAAGTAGGAGACCTAAATCTTATTCCAAACTAATAACTATAACTTAACCTAATCCTTATGAAACGCATCCACAACATTACCCCCCTCTTACGTTGAAAAAGCTTGTCCTCAAGCTCGAATTTCACAACAATCATCCAGAAAATCTGGATCGGTATAAACTTATCCAATTCCAGCCCTAGCTTGAAGTTGACATTGATAAATTTCGACTCTATCAGTTTGCTGAAACATGATTAATTCACCCATCGGGTTGCTATTTTCATAAGGTCCAAGTCGCTGAAATTCTTCCCAACTCATTGAGTCTTTCGCTCGTTTAAGTTGATAATACAATAATGGTGCTAGTCCGAACATGTGAAATCCAGCCACACCAATATTTTTTTTGCTTTCGTTGTATGTTGATTTTTTTCAAAAGATTGTTCACAATGATGTGCCCGAATTAATGGGTTATTGGTGCCATTATAAGTAGGTGATGTATTGCCTTTTGTAGCAGGAATTGTTGATCTGCTAGTTGTTTGCGCACTATTTGACTCAGGTTTGTGCAGTGTTGTAAAAAGCGCAGAAAAGCGCGCTTAAAGCGAGAAGCGAGGCGAGGCCCCTGCGCTTTTATTTCGTGAAGCGAGGCGACATTGAAGCGCAAGAAAAGCAAAAGCGTAAAAAAGCGCGCTTAATTTGAAAAACAGCTAATTAGGGTTTCTTTTTTTAAAATTGTAAGGTTTTTTTTTTAAAAAAAAATTCTGAAATCCTTATGCGACTTAATATACCTCTTTCACGACTTCAAATTTCTTTTTTGGACTGCTGCGAGACTAAGAAGCTGCGTGAAGTCACTCCGGTTTTTTTTTAAACTAGTAACATTTGTATTTCATTTAGTACTTAGGTACTAAAGTCTGTATCTTCTCTTCTTCTCTTCTTCTTTGCGACTGCTCTGCGACTTTTTTTTCTATTTTTGGTTGCTGCCAGGCTGCCACTGCTGTAAGTTCTCTTCTTCTTCTTCTTCTTCTTCTGCTGTAAGTTCTCTTCTTCTTCTTCTTGTTCTTCTCTTCTTCTTCTTCTTCTCTTCTTCTCTTCTTCTCTTCTTCTCTGCGAGGCTGCTGCGACTGATCTGCTACTGTTTTTTTTTTTTTGGTTGCTGCTGGGTGTTTTCTATATTTTATTGTTGCATTTTTTTTTTCCAATTTCTGTTTGCTGCTCTGTTTTTCAATCTCTATTACTGACCTGTTTTTTTTTTTCAATTAATATTACTGCTCTGTTTTTTCCAATTCTTTTGCTGCTCTGTTTTCTTTTTTATTTCTATACAGTGACTGTGATCAGTGATGTGTGTATGCTTGCTGCTCTGTTTTTTATTTTATTTCAATACAGTGTGACTGCTCTGGTTGCTGCTCTTAAATCTTAATAGTCTTTATTTTTCTTACTTAGTAAATTTGTTGTTTTGTTACTAAGTGACACTTCTTTTTTGCTTGTAGTAACTAGTGAAGTTGTATTTTCTTATTCAAAATGTCACAATAGAGGGATCCGGCTTGGGCGTATGGAACTCCTATGGGTAGTAACACAAAAGTCAAATGTAGCTTTTGTGATGTGACATACAATGGCGGAATATTTCGTCACAAAAAGCATCTTATCGGTGGCTATAGAGATGTAAAAGTATGTCCGAACGTCCCGGATAAAGTGAAGGAAGAGATCAAAGAATATTTGTTGAAGAAAAAGGAGTTTAAACTCAAATGAACATGAAGCATCCATGATTAATCTTGTTGATAATGATGAAATGGATGATGATGAAGTTGAAGTGAATATGCCAATGGGGCCTCCCTCAAAGCATCAAAGGATGCCTTCAAGTAGTGGGAGTGGGTCTTCCATCAATAGCACTATCAAGGGTCCTATGAATCTCTATTTCTCGCAAAAACCAAACGAAAAGAGAAAAGGTGGACCTATTGACTTAGAATCTTCTAGAAAGATTTTGAGGGATCGTGTTGTATCTGCTTTTGCTAGGTGGATGTATGATGCAGGGCTTCCTTTCAATTGTGTTAATTACACAGAGAGTTTTGGTGAATTCATTGAGACAATCGGCCAATATGGCCCTAGAATGAAGCCCCCCACCTATCATGAGGTAAGAGTTCCTTTTCTAAAAAAGGAGGTGGAAAAGACAAACAAGATAGTAGAAGAACATAAGGTCCAATGGAAAACGTATGGTTGTTCCATTATGATGGATAAATGGACAGCAAGGAATGGAAAAATGGTCATTAATGTTTCTGTGAATTCTCCAAGAGGGAGTATGTTCCTTGAATCTTATGATGCTAGTGACTCTTCTACCGATTCTAATAAGATGTTTAACTTGTTTAAGAAGACTATCATGAAGATAGGCAAGGAAAACGTGGTACAAGTTGTGACTGATAATGCAAGTGAGAACAAAAAAGCGGGTAACATGTTGAAGGGAGTGTTCCCACATATTTTCTGGACTCCTTGTGCTGCTCACTATATCAACTTGATGTTTGGTGACATTTTCAAAGAAGCCCCGTATTCTACCGGTGAACTTGAGTCTTGATATTTAATTTTCTTTTTTAAACTTCATGTTAGTTTTCTTTACATTTTAACTACCATTTTTAACAGTTTTTGGTAAGGCGGTTAAGGTACATGCTTATATCAATCAAAGGGCATTGTTGTTGAATATGATGAGGAGATACACAAAGCAAAGAAATTTGGTAAAACCCGCCAAGACAAGATTCGCAACCGGCTTTTTTGACTTTGTATGGTTTTTATAAGCAAAAGAAAAATTTGAGAACTTTGTTTATGTCAACTGAATGGAATGAGAGTATCTATTCAAAGGAAACTCTTGGTAAAGAAGTTGCGAGACACATCATTAGTCCATTTTTTTGGAATGACGTGTTCAAGCACTCAGAGTTGGTGGTCCTTTAATTCATGTACTTCGTATGGTGGATGGGGAGAAAAAACCACCAATGGGTTACATTTATGAAGCCATGGACAGGGCCAAAGAAAGTATTGAAAAGGCATTCAATTATGATACAAGGAAATATAAGAGTGTTTTTGAAATCATTGATGCAAGGTGGACAGATCAACTTCATCAACCTTTGCATGCAGCGGGACACATTTTGAACCCAGGGCTCTATTATAAAAATAATGACATGAAGACTTTAACTGAAGATGTGTGGCAGGGATATCATAAATGTGTTGAGAGGATGATCCCAGATAAAAATTTGCAAGACAAAATAGGGGAGGAGCTTGGTGTGTACATGAAAGCAGATGGCCTACTTGGAATTGAATAAGCCATTAGAGCTAGAACCTTAAGGTCACCAGGTGAGAATTTCATCTTTTAATTCTGTTTAAAGCTTCACCTTTTAAGTTATTACACATCTTTTAAAATAACTCTTCTACATTTGAATGGTGGATGCAATATGGTCATAATGTCCCAAACTTGCAACAGTTTGCTATTAGAGTGCAAAGTATAACTTGTAGCGCATCCGGTTGTGAGAGAAATTGGAGCGTGTATGAACATGTGAGAAACTACATTACATTATTACTAAATTAATAGGTATCTTAATCATCCGAAGTCCTCCTATTAATTGCTTTCTACTATGTGCAGATTCATAGTAAAAAGAGAAATAGGCTTGAGTTGACACGCCTCAATGATCTAGTGTTCATCAAATATAATAGAACATTGGTGCGTCGTTACATTGCTCGTAATACCATTGATCCAATTTTGTTGGATAGTATTGATGAGGCAAATGAATGGTTAACCGGAGCACCCCAAGATCACCAAGATGAAAAAGTGTATGAAGAAGAAAGTTTCACTTATGGTGATGTTTCTATGGCAAGTGGTGTTGAGGAGAATATTTATAGTTTTAGGGGGAGTACTTTAAGGGGTAATGAAAGAGGAGCTAGAGGTTCCAGTTCAAGTCGAAACCTTGTTGATGAGCCTTCTGATGATGAAGAAGATGATGACCAAGTAGAACCCTTGGTTATGACACTTGAAGAGTTTGAGGATCTTGTTGAAGAATAGGAGTTTGATTCTTTTGTGATTTAATTATGTTTTTGATTTTTTGCTTTATATGTTATGACTTATGAGTATTATTGACTATCTATTTACTTTTAATCTAAGAATATATTACCTCTATTCAGTTATTTAATATTTTTTTATTTTTATACTAAATATCGCTTTACTTAAAAAAAGCGCGCCTTCGCTTCTCGCTTCTGTGAAGCGAGCCCTCGTCGCTTTTTTCCGCTTCTCGCTTCCCAAAACACTGGGTTTGTGGGTTGCTAGTTTTGTGGAGTCAATTCCCAATCTAGACAATTGTTCTTGGATGACTTGGACAATTTTTTCGTTGAGGCGTTGTTCCATTGCTGCAATTTTACAGTCCATTAGGGTTTCTGTAATGGTACGTTCTCCTTGAAATCGAGAACTGATCTCATCGCCCATTGTGTTAGGCTCTGATACCAAATTGTTATGCATCTTTAGGAAAGGATCGATTCACAGGGCGATATATAAATTAGCTCGTTAAAGGGAGGCTAAAACCTTAGAGTTCATTAAAAGAGAGAACTCCGATCTCTTCAACTCTTCAAAGGGAGGCTGAAATCTTAGAGTTCAATGGAAGAGAGAACTCTAATCTCCTGTTTTTTGCTAAAAAATGACTTACCGATTCATTCATCAAAAGCCCATTTAAATAGGAGTCTTATTACATCAATAGGAAGTCTAGTTCTTATGAAAGTAGGAAACCTAAATCTTATTCCAAACTAATAACTATAACTTAACCTAATCCTTATGAAACTATGAAACATAAATCCTATTCTAAAATAATAAATAAAGCAACTAAAAATATAATTAAATACTTAATTTAAGGGCTTCCAACGCATCACAACATTTACATATCGATGATTTATTCTTGTTGCTTATGACTAAACAGCATTTACTGGGATACGTCATCCAGCGGCACCGATAGAAGTCGAGAGTTCTGTAACAAAGTCTCGACCGAGACAACAATGAATCAAGGTGGTGATTCTTCTCATTTATCTTTTCAATTTACTTCTCACATGCACAATTTGTTTGTTTGGTAATTTCTGGTTGAGGAACACTTGGGCACCTAACTGGAGAAATAGAAAGCTTGAACGAGACCAGAAAATGAACGCCTGGAAAACAGAAATCTCGATGGTAATCACTTGGCTACTAAACTCCATGGAATTTGACATAGGTAAACCATATTTGTTCTTCCCACCACTAGGGATGTTTGGGAGGCTGTTGGAGAGACTTAATCTGATGTATATATATAGTAAATGCCTCTCCGATTTTTTAATTATAACTTAAACTGTGGAAAGCTAGGCGGGGGGGAGAGAAGTGTTACTACTTACTATACTGAGATGGTTCCCTTATGGCAAGAATTAGATCAATGCTATAATGATGAATGAGAGTGTCTTAATGATAGCGTACAAGTAATGAAAAAGGAAGAATATGAAGGAATATCTACTTTTAGCAGGTGTCATAAAAAAAATATCTACTTTTAGCAGGATTGAACCAAGAATTCAATGAACTTCGTTCACAAATTCTTGGAGAAGCGCACTTTGAAGGAAACTTTCTTTGAGATTAAGCGAGAAGAAACAAGGAGAAATATGTCACACGATCTTGTTCAGTCTTGTAATTAAACAAAATGCTCCCAGGCACTTTCCCTAGATGGCTTCTAGAGATCCCTTCTGGGTGTCTAGAGCCCCTTTTCTGATGGTTCTCTGCCATCGGAATCTCTTCCTTTTCTTGCCTTTTTTTTCCAAGTAGCATTTAGAACATGGAGAACAGGTTGTATTTTAGAAAGGGAGGAAAATCTTATGATCTTACAGAATCAATATCTGCTTCAGAGAGATGGTTTGAATCGGTGGAGAGTACCAGGATGTCTATCAGGAGTATGATATTGAGTAGGGGAGCTTTACTTTGGTTATGCAAAAGATTAAAGGAAGCTTCTGAAAGCAGGGGGAAAACTTCAAAACATGAAGATGCAGAGACATTTCGACATATATTTATTGCTCCCTGAAGTTCAATAAGTACGGTTCATTTATTTCTATTATTTTACAGTGAAGGGGCAGAGTAGATCAGTAATTATTATTCCAGAAAATACATTTAATGAGGGATGGGGGAATCTGGTAACAAAAGTGGAGAACTTCATTGAGAGAAAAGTAGAGAAGAAAGGGGAACTTATTACAAAAAGGGAATTAAATCTCAATACAATCGTTGGGAAGGGGGATTACAAGGGAGCTCGGCACAACAGTAAATGGAGCAAGAGAGAAATGAATGTAACCAGTGAGAATTCAATGTGACAGTGTCTTCCGATGTAGATGACAGCAACATGTTACGACGATGTCTCGTTGGCAAGTTTTGTGGAGAAGGAGATGCGCCAATTCGAAATGAAGTGCATAGATGGGCCCAACAAATGTGGAAAGGAGCTCATAATATTCAGGTGTACAACATGAATGGCTTCCTCTTCCTCTTCAAATTTCAGACCAGAAGGATGGCTGAACATGTTATCATGGGTGAATGGAAGAGACAAGGTCTAACCTTGAAGCTGGAATGGTGGTCTCCAACGATAGGAGTCATCCCAGATGAAAAATGGTTTGATTGGTTTTGGATTAGGGTTTTAGGGCTACCATTGCAACTCTGGAACAAGGTGATGGAAAAGATAGGTGATGAATGTGGAGGGTGGCTACAAAACTTAAGAGAAGACATAAATTAAAAATCATCTGAGATGGGCAAGAATCAGAGCTAGAGGACCAAGGGAGAAGATCCCCACAAAGTTAATGGTTCTTACCTTAGCAAGTAAGGACATCTCTTTTCGGTGTGGGATAGACACCGGATTCCATGTTATAGCTCACATGGTCTATATGTCGGTTAAAGGTAAATCTCCCACAATAATGAACTAAGGTTACTTCTAGAAGTATCTCACAAGTGTTTTAAAGATGTTTAGCATGCATTGACCGTGCTTATGATTTATGTTTTCTAACCCTTTTTAACTTATGATTTAGCTTGGTCATTGCATGTCATATAAAGTCCCTTTTTCGGATGACTTCATACACTTGTGCATTGCTATCATATTTAGTACATTCCATGTACTAATGCATACTTGTGTCTACATTGTTTCTCTAATGTAGGGTCGGACACTTCCATTCCGCATACTCGGGGCTAGTGATCCCATAATGATCTTTGAAGATTGGTGAGTCCTCATGCTCCAAGGACCGAGACTCCTTTATTTCTTTTCATGTCTTTTCCTTTTAGATTGTTGTATGTGAGGTATGGGTTATGTCCCAATCACTCCTTTGATGTAATAGATGGCTTGAGACTTAATTCCGCTACTTGTGTCAAACTCTTTTATATGAAATGCTACTTTAAAACTCTTTTGCTTCTCTTATCTTGTATGATGTACGCTAAGTGGCTTGTGTAGGGCCTCTCAGGGTCCTATGCGTCATGTCAGGTCTAGGGTGTACCTTGGATCGTGACAATAGAGGGCAACCAAAAATATGGAGGAACTTATAGAAGAGTCCATCCCCAACCCAAGGTAAAATGTTTTGCTTGGTTGGTGGTTAAAAGAGCATGCCTTAACCACCTTGATTGGAATTTTTTGCTTGAGACCCTTTCCAAAAGGGATTTGGAGGCAGATGGATGAAGTTCTGCATAAGCACAGCTAAATTCTCTATCCTTATCAATGGCACCCCTATAGGATTCTTCTCCTCACAGAAAGGTCTAAGGCAAGGAGACCCACTATCTCCTTTCCTTTTCATCATTGCCATGGAGAGCCTAAATGATATGTTGAAAATTGCCCAAGAAAATAGTTGGTTGAAGGGATTCAAAGCTTCACATAGGGAAGGCTCTAACTTGGAGATTACTCATTTGCAATATGCTGATGATACATTGATCTTTTGTGAGGCCAAGTAGGAACCAGCTCATTATTCTCAGGGTCTTTTTTGTTTTTTTGAAGCAATCTCAGGGTTACACATCAGTTGGAAGAAGAGCTTCTTATATCCAGTAAATGAGGTTCCTAATTTAACTTCATTGGCTTGGATTCTTGGTGGAAGTAATGGGGAGTTACCAAGTGTCTATCTGGTCATGCCATTGGGAGATCAGAATAGGTCTATAGATATATGGAATGGGGTGGTAGAGAAGTGTGAGAAAAGGTTGGTGAACTGGAAAAGTCAATACCTCTCCTTAGGAGGAAGACTAACACTAACCAACAGTGTTTTGGACTCGATGCCTACTTATATGATATCCCTTTTCCCTATCTCTGATGGGGTCATTGAGAGATTGGATGCTCTAAGAAGAAATTCTCTCGGAAGGAAATAGTGAAACTAAGAAATTTCACTTGGTAAAGTGGGATGCACTGATTGGGAGTAAACAAAAAGGGGGTATGGGGCTTTCTCAAAAAAAAAGGGGGTATGGGGGTGAGGAACTTAGAAACTCAGAATCAATGCCTTATGATGAAGTGGCTCTGAATATTTGCATCTAGTAAGTTCGCACTCTGGAAAGAAGTAATCCAGCTGAAGTATGAAATGGCAGATCATTGGATCACCAAAATCACTTATGGAATCAATCTTTGGAAGTCCATCAAGAATCTATGGCCAAAGCTTAGAGAGAATTGCAGTATATGAACAGAAGATGGCAGGAAGGTTCTTTCTGGGAAGACAATTGGTTAGAACAAGCTCCTCCAAGGGATACCTTCAATGACATTTACATCCTAAACCAACAGCAAAGGGCCAATGTGGCTGAAGTTTGGTCAAATTAGGGATGGAATTTGAGCTTTAGAAGACCTTTCAATGACGGGGAGATTTTGAGGTTAGTTGAGTTCTACAGCAAATTGGAGCAATTCAAAGGAATTTCAACTGACCAAGATAGATTGGAGTGGCAGGGCCACAATCATAGTAGATTCAGTGTGAAAGAGGCCTACAAAAAGTTACCCTTATGATAATCAGATTGATGACCGGCCTTGGAAGCTTATATGGAAAGTTAAAATTCCTTATAAAGTTTCCTGTTTCACTTGGTTATTGGCTAAACAAGTTGTGTTACGCAAGAAAATCTCATGAAAAGGGCGATCCATCTAAGCCCTGGGTATTTTTTTTGTGAGGAAAAGGCTGAGACAGTAACCCATCACTTTATACACTGAAGGATTACCTTTCAACTATGGGAAATTTTCCTTAACTATGAAGGGTTTGAGCTGGGTGATGCCAAGCAAAATAGATTAGAAGATCAGGAGCAGTTAGGCTAACATTTCGGATCATAAGGATAGATGGAAAATTATACCAGCTTGCATCTGATGGGCTGCTTGGACAGAAACCTCAGGTGCCACCAGAACAAGAGCAATAGCATCCAGAAGATGAAGATGAAGTTTTTAGTTTTGTTTCATTTTTGGTGTAAACAGGAGGATATGGAAGATCTAGAATCAATTATAGATGTCTTAAGATCTTTGTAATTTTTTTGTTAAAAGGGTTGAAGATCTTCTGGATACTCCACCTCAATTGTAATTAGGAAACCTGTAACTTGTTGTGGTACAGGTTTTAGATTTTTTGGAAATAGAATACAAGTTGTTACCTTCTCAAAAAAAAACATCCATCTATCTTATTAATAGGATGTCTTCTTATGTTCTAGGTTTTAAAACCTCTTTGAGTATGTTCAAGACATACTTTCCTACGTCTATGTTGACTGTCGATCTATCTTTGAGAGTCTTTGGGAGTACTGTATTTGTTCATTCATGACCATAATAGGAGTAAACTTGCTCCAAGTACTAAAAATGTGTTTTTGTTGGCTATGCTCTCAGTCAAAGGCATACAAGTGTTATAACCCAAATACTAGGAAGGTTATTGTCACAATAAATGTCACACTCTTGAATCTCCGTTGCTTTTGGGAACTCACTCATCTTCACGGGGAGAAACATAGTGAAGATTCAAGGGATAAAAAGGATTCTCTTGACCTCACACGTGAGAAACAATTATCCTAGTTTTATGATAGACATGAGAATAGTACTTTTGGTAATAACAACCTAGATAAGGTAAGAGATCCCAACTTAAATAATGAAAATATGGAAAATCAAACATTAGAGCCTTTTCATGATACAATTAATGACAAGGATAGGGAATAAACAAAGAAATTACAGGTTTACATGACGAGAAACCAAAACCAAGAAAAGAGATGACTCTCATCAGATTCAAATGTCCACCCCGCAAGATCGCACTGATATACAAGGTTACTCTCTAGAACCTACTTTTTATTTACCCCTTCTTACTCTAGACCTTGATCTTCCAATTTTTAAATGTAAAGGGGGTAAGAAATGTCAAAACCATCCCATGTCAAATTTTATGTCATATAGAAACTTGTCCCCTTTCTATATAGCTTTTCTTTCTCAATTATCTGGAATGGAGACATCGAGAAACATGCAGGATGCTTTGAACGTTCTAGAGTGGAAAAAGGCAATTCTAGAAGAGATGAATGCTCTCAAGAGAAATGAAACATGGGAAATGGTAGAACTACCACGTAAAAAGAAACAATGGGATGCAAGTGGGTGCTCACCATCAAATTTAAATCAAATGAGACCCTACAGAGGTATAAGGCGCTTTTGGTAGCAAATGGGTGTTAGAATAGAATAGGAAAACACAATCCTACACAAACTAGGAATAGTTTATAGTCTCCTATTTGGTAAGGAATTGTATTATATAGTGTCTATAAATAGGGTTCTCTATGTAATTATTAGAACAACAATTCAATAATATTTTTCCCATATATATTTCTCACATGGTATCAGAGCAATTGTGAGAGAGGAAAAAAAAAAAAAAAAAAAAAATCGCACAGTTTTTTTTTCCGGTAACCTAGTGGCTGTCCAGGTAGTTAATATTTTCCGTCACTGTTTTTCAAAAATTAACACCACCACTAGCTGAGGAACTTCCCGGCGAGCAAACCCCAATCATCCCCGCCGGAAACCAGTGCTACACGCTCCGTCACGCGCCGCCGGAAGAATTTCTCCGGCGAGTTGACAGATCCACGCGCCGGCGCGTGAGACCTGTTCCGGCCAGTTTTTCGACCAATTTTTTTTTTCATTGCGGTCGCCTCTCCATTCCGAGGCAGACTGTATATTTATTTTCTTATTCCGACCAGTTTCGGGCAGTCAGACCTAATTTCCGGCGACTGCTCTCTTTTTTTTTCCAGATTCTGACCAGGACCAGCCTTTCTTTTTTTTTTTCCTCTCTCTAAATTCATAATATGTCTTTAGGGATTGATATTTTTGGCTCCAAGAATATAGGTAGTTCAAGTGCTATGATCACTTCAGAACCATTAATGGGAAGCTCAAACTATTTAGCCTGGGCTTCCTCGGTTGAGTTATGGTGCAAGGGGCAAGGTGTTCATGATCACTTAACCAACAATACTTGTGTGGTAGATGAAAAGGCAAAGGCTAGTGAGACAGATAATAACGTCAAAGCACAATGGGAGAAGGTTGATGCTCAATTATGTAGTCTCCTATGGCGATCTATCGATTCCAAGTTGATGCCCTTGTTTCACTCATCCCAAACATGTTATTCGGTATCTTCTTCATCTCCAGTTATAGTGCCACCACTCCTAACTTATCATCGTCGTCCTCGTCCAACAATAGTCTCAAATGATTCATGTCATGCGCCGGACCCTGCTCCTACTGTGGCCTTGCCTCCTGCTAGCCAATCGATTGCACTTCAAAAAGGTATACGATCTACTAGAAATACTAATCCCCATTATACTTTCTTGAGTTATCATCGTTTATCTTCACCCCATTATGCCTTTGTATCATCTTTGTCCTCTATTTCCATCCCTAAGACTACAGGAGAAGCACTTTCTCATTCTGGATGGAGGCAGGCTATGATTGATGAGATGTCTGCTTTACATTCGAGTGGTACTTGGGAGCTTGTCTCCCTTCCTACAGGTAAGTCTACTGTTGGTTGTCGTTGGGTTTATGCAGTCAAAATTGGTCCAGATGGTCAAGTCGATCGGCTTAAGGCTCGCCTTGTTGCTAAAGGGTATACTCAGATATTTGGGCTGGATTATAGTGACACTTTCGCTCCTGTGGCCAAAATAGCATCAGTCCGTCTTTTTCTATCTATGGCGGCCGTTCGTCATTGGCCTCTTCATCAGTTGGACATTAAGAATGCTTTTCTGCATGGTGATCTTGAGGAAGAAGTCTATATGGAGCAACCACCTGGTTTTGTTGCTCAGGGGGAATCTAGAAGCCTTGTATGTCGATTGCGTCGGTCACTATATGGTCTAAAACAGTCTCCTCGAGCTTGGTTTGGAAAGTTCAGCACAGTAATTCAGAAGTTTGGCATGACTCGTAGTGGCGCTGATCACTCTGTGTTTTATCGGCATTCAACACCAAATCTGTGTATTTATTTGGTTGTTTACGTTGATGATATTGTTATCACCGGCAATGATCAAGTTGGTATCGCTAATTTGAAGCAGTATCTCTTTCAGCATTTCCAAACTAAAGACCTTGGCAGATTGAAGTATTTTCTTGGTATTGAGGTTGCTCAGTCTAGATCTGGTATTGTTATTTCTCAACGCAAGTATGCTTTAGACATTCTTGAGGAGACAGGAATGATGGGATGTAAACCCATTGACACTCCTATGGATCCGAATGTTAAACTCCTTCCAGGACAGGGGGAGCAACTCAGTAATCCTGAAAGGTATAGACGGTTGGTTGGAAAGTTGAATTACCTCACTGTGACTAGACCGGACATCTCTTTTCCTGTGAGTGTTGTAAGTCAGTTTATGACTTCTCCTTGTGATAGTCATTGGGATGCAGTTGTTCGTATTCTGCGATATATAAAGTCAGCTCCTGGTAAAGGACTACTCTTCGAGGATCAAGGCCATGAGCATATCACCGGATATACAGACGCTGATTGGGCAGGATCACCCTTTGATAGACGTTCTACATCCGGATATTGTGTCTTAGTTGGAGGTAATTTGGTGTCATGGAAGAGTAAGAAACAAAGTGTGGTTGCTCGATCCAGTGCAGAAGCAGAATATCGAGCAATGGCTGTAGCAACTTGTGAGCTAGTTTGGATCAAACAGTTGCTTGGAGAACTGAAGTTTGGAGAAACCGGTCATATGGAACTTGTGTGTGATAATCAAGCGGCCCTTCATATCGCATCAAATCCAGTGTTTCATGAGAGGACTAAGCACATTGAGATTGATTGTCACTTTGTAAGAGAAAAGATACTCTCAGGAGATATTGTTACCAAATTTGTGAAGTCAAATGATCAACTTGCAGATATCTTCACCAAGTCTCTTACCGGTCCTCGTATTAATTACATTTGTAACAAGCTAGGTACATATAATTTGTATGCACCAGCTTGAGGGGGAGTGTTAGAATAGAATAGGAAAACACAATCCTACACAAACTAGGAATAGTTTATAGTCTCCTATTTGGTAAGGAATTGTATTATATAGTGTCTATAAATAGGGTTCTCTATGTAATTATTAGAACAACAATTCAATAATATTTTTCCCATATATATTTCTCACAATGGGTTCACTCAATCCTACGAGATTGACTATCTCAAGACATTTGCTCCAGTTGCCAAGTTGAACTCAATCAGAGTTCTTCTGACCTTTGTTGTCAACCTTGATTGGCCCCTTCAACAACTAGACGTAAAGAATGCAATCTTGAACGAAAAACTTGAAGAAGTCTATATGGATCCTCCTCTGGGTTTTGAAGAAAGGTATGGAACTAGAGTGTGCAAACTAAAGAAATCTCTCTATGAGCTTAAACAATCTCCAAGAGCATGGTTTGAGAGGTTCACTCAATTTGTAAGAAAACAAGCACAAACTCCAGGGCAAGCAGATCATACCATGTTCATTCGACATTCTCTCGAGGGAAAGACAACTATCCTGATAGAGTATGTCGATGATATTATATTTTTATTTTTATTTTAAACGGGTAACTTGTAT
The DNA here is from genome assembly GCA_036553675.1 of Solanum okadae. Classification (NCBI taxonomy): domain Eukaryota; kingdom Viridiplantae; phylum Streptophyta; class Magnoliopsida; order Solanales; family Solanaceae; genus Solanum; species Solanum okadae. The sequence goes on along the minus strand of CM071689.1, from coordinate 43,656,624 downwards.
TCCTCAGCATTAAGGGCAATGTTGGCCACCTCCAAAACGTATTAACAGAGAAGAGAGAAAAAAAGAAAAACAGAAATACTTACAAAGAACCTACGAGATCAACTAATTGGATTTCCTCTTCTATATTTTGTTCTTTACACCAAAAACCTAAGGAAGTAATTACTTTCCATTTAATCTTTTGTATTGAGCATTCTTTTCCTTCAAAAATCCTCTGATTCCTTTCCTTCCAAATATTACACCAGATACAAGCATGTACTGTCCTCCACCACTTCTTTTGACTCTTGCTGCCCCCCCTTCTGATCCAACAACTCAATAAATCTGCTGTGTGTTCTAGCATACACCAGTTTAGGCAAGCTAAATTGAAGAATAAAGCCCATACTTGTGTTGTTACTTTGCAATGCAGAAATAAGTGTTTGTTGGTTTCCAGTGCGTCTTTGCATAGTAAGCATCTAGAGGCTATGTTGATGCCCCTTTTCTGTAATGCTTCATGCGTCAAACAGGCTCACCTAGCTACCAGCCAAACAAAACACTTCACTTTAGTAGGAGCCACACTCTTCCAAACAGCACTCCATGGCCCTGTTTTCCTTCCTCCAGTTACTGAGAGACCCCACTTGTACAATCTGTTGACAGAGAATCTTCCATCTGGGTGTTGTCTCCATAATAGACTGTCTGTTTCCAAGTTAGTGTCTGGAAAGCCTTCTATCATATTCAGTAGCTCAATTACCCCTTCTATCTCCCAGTCATTTAACAACCTTCTAAATACCAAATTCCACCCTTGTTGAGACCGCATCTCACTGATTTTGCTATCCGGATGCATACTGATAGAATAAAGTCCAGGAAACAAACTTTGAAGAGATCCTTGACCAATCCAATCTTCTTTCCAGAATAAAACCTTATCCCCCCTCCCAACTTTAACTTTTGTATTAACTTCTAGAGTCGGCCAAAAGCTTCTGATAGTCCTCCAAACTCCCACTCCTTGGTTATTTTCCTACCGTCGTTGGCCACCAGAATCCTTGCCCACTTCATGTGATTTTTTATCTTTGTTTCTTCCTCAGTTGCAATCCATCCTCCACAGACTCCTCCAATTTCTTGAAAGACTTTCTGAAACCACAAGTGCAGGGGAATGCCCACCACTCTGATCCAAGTTTCTTTGCATGTTAAAGAGTTGGGGATGCTTCCTATTAAAGGGTTCCACCATTCCAGATAGAAGTTGCAGTTCTTCCACCTCCATTGCCCTTGTAAGGTTTGCTCCGCCATGTGTTTGTTTGGAAATTCAACCATTAAGCTTGTAGATGTTGACATCAAAAGTTTTCTTCCAGTTTGTTGAGGACCACCTTCTAATGTCAGCAAGTGTTGGCTTTTCCTTCAACTCCTCTCCGCAAGAACCAACTACACATCTCTTGAGTAGGCTATCTGCTTGATCATCCATTCTATCAGTCACTTTTATGTTGCCATTCCTACTCTTTATCTCAGCAGTACGGAGACTTTGTGACTGCCATTTACTCTCTCGTACAATTGCTGCAAAAGGGTACTTGGCATCCGTCACTCTCGGAGGAGGTATCTGTACCTTTCTCCTCTGCCATTTAATGAACCTTTCTATCTTTAATGCAATATCCATCCACCCAACATTCAATGTTATCTCAGGAATGATTAAGCCAGACCTTCCCCCTCCATTCAATGAGATTATGCTTATAAATCTCCCATGTTGATTGCTCTTTCTAGTGCAAAAAAGGTCTAACTCCTATTCTGAAAATCTCCATCTCCTGATCTTTCGATGCTTCTTCCATACAAAAGCATATCCATTCCATAGCTTTTCTGCTCACAGTGGACCTTCGCATCATCTTCCTACTCCTTTCCACCCATTCATACCATTCAGACATGCCACTTTCCCACCTTGTGATATCCAATGACATAAACCCTGCGTTGAAATAGATCCTATTGTCCTCCATGCTTAAAAATAGAATTTCTGGTTGAGAGAAGTGCTCAAAAGGGCGAAAAAAGAGTAACCACAGAAGGTGATAAACTCAGGGAGGTGAGAGAGAGGTTTTCCAGTAAGGAGTGCCGGAAAATGTCAAGAAAAGATGTTTCTCCCTCCTAGGAAGTAGGAGAGAGAAGATTTTTGGTTTTCGTGCCTGAGAGCATTTTTTTTTGATAGAGTTAACTAATTGTCGATGATATTATACTTACAAAAGATGATTTGTCAGAAATGAAGAACTTAATAAAACAATTGGCCTCAGAATTTGAGATCAAATATTTTGGTCATTTGAAATATTTTTCTTAGCATGAAAGTAGCGAGATATCAAGTGACGGCATTATTGTGTCACAAGTATGTGCTAGATCTAAGAGACAGGGATGAGTGGTTGTCGTCAAGCTGAAACACCTATTGATACGATTATAAAATTCGGAAACAAAGAAGGAAACTGAGTTGACCAAAGTCAATATCAGAGACTAGTGGGGAAATTGATCTACTTGTCACACACTCTGCCTGATATAGCTTTGTTGTAAGCTTAGTCAGTCAATTATTGCACTCTCTAAAGGAAGAGCACCAAGAAGCGGTCTTACATGATTCTAAGATATATAAAAGTTCACCCGGGAAAGGATTGTTTTTAAAAAGCATCAATATAGGAGTACTGAAAGCTTTACCGATGCAGATTGGGCAGGTTCTACTACTGACAGGAGGTCAACGTCTAGATATTGTACATTTATCTAGGGAAATCTCATGACTTGGAGTAAAAAGAAGAATGTCCTAGCCCGTACCAGTGGAGCCCACGGTCGTTTTTGAGGGTTCGTGAGTTGGAGATTTTGGGTGAGCTGATGGGCAAATCTGCAACACCAGATTCTCTTTCTGTTTATTTCATTATTGTCTTGTTTCGTTTCTAACCGTGCATCACTACTTTCAAATTTATCTTGATTACTCTTAGAGACACCTATATTCATATCACCAGATTTCGGGTATGATTCCGTCATTTTCCGCATTTATGATTATCGAAACTCAGTTATGACTTATTGTGATTCACATGTTTAATTTTTTCTGCTTAAATTAAATGGAAATTGAATAAAACTGGAAATGGTTTGCCTATCGGGTTGGGGTGTACTGCCATCATGGCTTAGGGATTTTGAGTCATGAGGTTTACCCATATTCAAGTAACTAATGCACTACCCAAAACATAAGGCACTGAACAACTGATCAGCAGAAAGGATAAGAAAACATAATAATGCACATAACAGTCTGCACTAGAATGCTTTTGATGCTATGTCGTAGCCTTCCAATTAATGAAGTACATTAGGGAGTATTTTCTTACTTTATGAGTGCTTGTTTCAGGTTAGCCCAACAAATTTACTTGCTATAACCCGCAGGAAGGAAGGAAATATGTTTTTTTTTTCACTTCTAACCTTAAAATCTGCGAATTTACAAGTTTCTTACGAGCAAAGTTACAAGTTTTTCCTTCACAATTAATGATAATGAAAATTCAATTCTCAACTAAGAACAGAATGAACAAAAGTCTCTAGGTAAATGTGCTTCTATCTGTGGTTATCAATTGGACAAGAACTAAAGTGAAAGTCACAGGCTAATTCAGAAATAAGAGACAGAAACTAACTTTTTTGAGGGTAGAATACTGAAAACTCTGATATTCTCTGGAAGACTTGAGTTCACACAATTAGCAAGAGTGATCCCATTTGGATCATCCTCCCATGCATCTGCAGGAATCTCCATTTTAAGAGATATCATTGTCGCCAAGGAATGAACCTAATATGTATTTTTGAAATAAAATCAGCATGATGGCAAGAGAAGACATACTTTTAGGGGGGAAACAAAAATAAATGTGATGCGCAAGTTATTCTAAATCTCTAGCTTACTCCTTTATCGGTTCGACTACTTCTCGCCCAGCCAATTTTATATAAATTTCCAAAATTACTGTCTCGAATACCACCAGCTTTGAAGATAGCTTTTTCCAGTTCACCTTCAATGGCTGCATTACAGAACTTGCAATGGTTTAGTGAAACCCCACACATGACATCTAGACTAACGGAACATGTATACAAGTCAAGTTTTATGCAGCAGGTAAAAAAATAGAAGATTGCCAAAGGGAAGGCTAACTTAAATTATCATACACAAAATATTGAACAAAATTCCACGAAAAGTTCTCCTCCAACAAAGCACATCCATGAAGCAGATGACCCAAATTTACAAGGATAATTATACATTAAACCCTGCAAGTTCCAATTCACTCGATATTATGTTTACTTTAACACCCCGAATGCTAATCTCCCAAGCAAGACAATCCAGCAACCTAGATAAAATTGCTACTAGTGAATACATCAATCATAAATATCACTAAATAGTCCTGTATTAGTATATAAGCCATTTCCAGTTGTACTTCTATGCTGAATATAATGAGTAACATTAAGTGAAACCCAATAAAAGACCACCAAATATCAAGAAATAGTGGGAGTTTGCCACTAGTTATCGTAAGTCAAGCAAATCATAAACAGCTTGAGAAAAATTCTAGGACAAAACAAAAGACATAGCACTTCCATTTCTTTTTCTCCTCTCACCATAGTGAAGGTTGGAAGTAATTATTTTTAAATTGGTAACATAAAGAAGGTTGGAAGTAATTGAGAAATGTAAAAAATTAACTTCTAATAAAGTATTATAATTTTCCTGTTAGATCTTTTAAGAACTGAATCATAGCATACAGGAGAGAAATATCAATTTATTTCAAAAAGTAGCAGGTAGATAACTGATCATGAGCCCATATATTGTTTTCTAGTAATATGTTCAGCCAATGTTAAGTCTAGATTTTGATGAATATTTACATTCGGAGTTCATCTATTCTCTGTCTCTTGTGATATTCAATTCTTTGATCCTTCTTCTTAAGTTATAACATTTGGTATATAAACAAGAATCCTCTCCTCCAATCTAAACTTTGGCAATGAGTGGAATAGCTGAGGACCATACCAAAAATACCTTTTAACAACTAATGTGGGACATTTATATTTGTTAACCAGTTCTAGGGTTTACACATGAACTGAAATTCCTTTATTTTCTTTTTTCCTTTTTTCATTTGAGGCAAGGGTCTTCTGGAAACAGCCTCTCTACCTCCACGAGGTAGGGGTAAGGGGGTACACTCTATACTCCCCAGACCTCACTTTGTGGGATTTCAAAGGATATCTTGTTGTTGTTGTAATCTTTTAGAAGAACAAAGTGACTCAACGGGCTGAAGAGTATATTCAGCAGAAAGTGAAGGCTGAATAGTGGACCTAATGCAAGGAGAAAAGTGGCTCAAGAGCCTAAGGAGTATTCTTGCCGTCTATGTTGCTCAGACTCTCCAAAACTGTTGCCACACCCGTGTCGGATTCTCTGAAAATGCACAATTTTTGGAGTATCTTACATGCACCTGTCGACATTTTTGAAGAGTCCGAGCAGCATAGCTTGCCGTACAGTCGGTGTCTCGATGGCTAAACTGAGAAGTGGAACTCGGAGCGACTAACAGACTAAATTGAGAGAGAGAGCACAAAGATATAAAACAGATGAGAGCTAATGTATGTTGTTGACTATGATAACATGTGAAAAAATCTGACCATTCAACACTTACCAAAAAAATTGAGAATCCAAACAGAACCATTACAAATTACTTTGAGAACACTTTAACATGTTTATTGCAGCAGCTATGTTTTGATAAGCTTATGCTCTCTCTCATCGCGTCTGCAAGCTTCATCCAGCATTATGTTCCACGATTTGATGGTCATTATGACCAGTGTTTCAGCAGAAAACTTTCTAAAATCAAAAGAAAAGTGGAAATAGCTTTAAGAGTTCACCACAAGTGGTCATGTGAACAACTGAAGCACAAAAGGCAGAGGTAGACTAGTCGAAGTCAACAAATCTGAAGGCTATAGGCAATAGATCATTTGATCTTCGAGATAGTTCTTTCCAAAGTCACCTCCAAGCACATATGGACTCTTATCAAAAAAGTACCCAGGTTCTTCTGTCACTTACAGGTAGAAACTTCATGCACTCTGAATTGGCACGCTACACCAAGTTTGAAGCTTCCAGGAAGTCAAAGAATCAGTCAAGAATATGGTGATAAGGCAAAAAGATGTGGTAGGATCCTCAAGCCCTTCAAGTCTCTACTCAAGTAAGCATACAGAACAACAGCAAAGAAAGAATTTACCCAGGTGAAAAAGTGAAATCCCCTAGTACATGAAAGAGTGAAAAAGTGTTTTTGCTTTTACATAAGTAGAAGCCTTCACATCCTAGCAAAGGTAGTACATCACGAGATGTGTGGTAGGTGCACATCAATGGTTTAAATCATGTAGTGGAACCAGGTTTTATTTAAGAAAGGGTAGGGGCAAGCCCATTATCCACTGAATTTTATTTATTTATTTTTTGTTTTTGAAAAAGGCAACTTGTATTATGAACAAAAGGAATACTCAGAAAAGTATTCCAGTAATACTTACAACAAAATTACAGAGGGAGGGGTGTCCCTACTAAGCTTCATAAATAATCTAAAATACTAGGAATATCCTTTTCTTCTTGAGGATATTCGTGTTTACACCAAAAGAAGAAAAGGACTAGACAGTTTATCTTCAGTTTCTGCAGAGAGCAACTCTTGTTTTCGAAACATCTCTGGCCACTGAATTATTTTTTTTTGAGAAGGTAACATTATTATCCACTTACTTTTGAAGTTGTAAATGTCAAATTCTCAATTATCAAATCAACAACAACTATGCGTCTATGCCTCAATCCCAAACAAGTTAGGTCGGTCATATGATCCTCACTGGCCACGTGATGGTGGTGCTCAAGTTTCAAGACCCTTCACTCGTAGCAAAGCTAAGGAGCTAAAAGCATTGGAACTACTTATGTCGAAGTGGGGGGCATCAAAGGACCACTTGGAGAAGTCCACTTCATACTACACATTACCTGGGTAGAAGAAAGATCAAGGAATAAAGCTCGGACTTGAAGAGGGAAAAGAAAAAAAAGGTTGGGACAAAAAGCTAGAGCAAAATGTCACCACATTTCAAAATGCGGAAATGGGCTAAGAGGAGTGCCAAGAAGACACAAGAGAAATGTCTCCACGTTTTCCAATCGTTGGATCTTTTCCTTCCATTCTGCCCTATTTTTTGCTAGATCCATACGAACTCCAAGAGATGATAAGTCTTTCAAGATAGTGTTCTTCCACATGATTTTAGGTCTACCTTTTTATAAATCTTCATTCACACTAGTTCCACACTTACAAATCGGTGCATCTAGAGGTCGACGTAGGATATGACCAAACCATCTCAAATAACCTTCTCTCATTTTATCATCACTACCAACACTTGCAACTTCTACCGGATATAGTCATTTTTAAGCTTATCTAATCTTGTATTACTGAACGTCCAAGAGGAGTGCCAAGAAGACACAAGAGAAATGTCTCCACGTTTTCCAATCATTGGATCTTTTCCTTCCATTCTGCCCTATTCTTTGCTAGATCCATGCGAACTCCAAGAAATTACAAGTCTTTCAAGATAGTTTTCTTCCACATGATTTTAGGTCTACCTTTTTATAAATCATCATTCACACTAGTTCCACACTTACAAATCGGTGCATCTAGAGGTCAACGTAGGATATGACCAAACTATCTCAAATAACCTTCTCTCATTTTATCATCACTACTGACACTGGCAACTTCTACCGAATATAGTCATTTTTAAGCTTGTCTAATCTTGTATGACTGCACATCCACCTTAGCATCCGCAATTCCAGAACACTTATATTGTGAATACTTTTGACTTTAGAGACCCAACATTCGCTCTCACACAATATTGTTATTCTTACAGTTATATAAATTTTTCCTTTTACTCATGTAAATATCCTTTTATCACATATTACTCCGACAGCGCTTCTCCATTCAACCATCTTACTTTATTCTTAGTGTAAATCCTTCATTTATGTCATTTCAGTCTACTTTAACATCAAATCTAAATATCTTAGTTGTCTACATCTAGGCAACGTAGTCTGATCCAATTACAGCTTAACTTCACTCTTCTATGCCATTAATGTCAAGTAAAAGATGTTCGAAAAGAAAAACAATAAAAGATGTAGCTGCCAAAGACAAGTGGCACTTGGGTTGCACTAACCATATGTGTGGTAACAAGAAAATTTCCTCAACTTGAGAGAAATCTTCAGAGACAATGTGAAATTTGGAGATAACTCGGAACTTCCCAAAATAGGAAATGTCAGACTAGAATTGAACAAAAGGGATACAATTGATTTAAATTCTTTATATACCCTTTTGACCATGCGGAGGACCTACTAACTAAGCATCTGCTAATAGAAGCCTATCAAGTGAATTAAGGATGTCATGTGCAAAAGATAGAATTTCACATTTGTAGCACAAGTAAGCAAATTATGTTGACTAAGTTGTGGTGGGATGGTTGGGATCCCTCCACCCTTAACCAAAGGTCTCGGATTCGAGCCTTGGGTATGGAAAAGATCATGTTGGGAGCGCTGCCCCAAGAAATGGGCCCTGCAATGCGCAAATTTGGATTAGTCGGGATCCAATGCGAGTACTAAACACCGGGTGGGAACCCAAGGAAAAAAACCAGTCATGTTGAACAGTCATGTTTTACTTCTTTTTATTTGGTGAAGTAATTAAATTGTATTAGAAGTCATCAAGGAGATGCAGCGGTTACAGCTAAAAATAAAATTGCTTCAAACAGAAAAAAAAAAGCATGAAGCTAACTGAGCAAAAACCTGCAAAGCAGCCAAAAAGATACCCCCTTAAACCCTTCTGTGCTAGAATTAGGGAGCTAACAAAATCCAAAATTATCCATACTATTTAAGGGGGAGAGAGAGTGACATGAAAAGACTAACTAAACACCTAGTCTTAATGGTATTTATGGGAGTTGATATTCCATCAAAGGCCAAAGCATCCGCAGTTCCTCTCTTTCTAAATGCTCCAAAAAATTATTGTTGCAGTCACCCTCCCGATCCTTTTGATGATGTTGTCAACTCTCCACATATACAGCTAGCATAAGCAACTTTGGTGGAGAGGGGAATAACCCATTGAAGGCCAAACAATGAGAAGAAGAAATGTCATATGCCAGCTGTTATGGGACAGCGCAAAAAAAGATGGTTGACACTTCCATTGTCTTGTTTAAAGATACATTATCAACTAAAGGAGATAGCTTGGTTGGGGCTTTTAAGATATGAGCACTTGCATTTCGAGGAGAAGAATTGTTTACAATACAACATAGTCATTGGTATTCCAAATTTACTAGAATCTGGTATTTGAGAAGATAGTGTCATCGGAAGAAGCACAAGGAGTCTGTTCTGAAAAGGAGGAACTCAAAAATCAGGAGAAGTGACAGAACTTGTCCACTGAAATAAATATTGATCTATAACCGAACTTCAAATGGTGGAAAAAGGTAATATGCGACATTTATGATTGAATAAGGAAGAAAATCTCCGAGTAATTTTTGGACAAAAATCCAAAGCTTTCAAGATGTTTAAATAAACAGCAAAAATAACGAAGCAGGAAGGAGTAAGGACCATAGTATGACTTGCAGTATTTTTTCAAAATTTTATGAGTTTAACGGGATTAAGAGATAGATAACGGCGACCTACACTCCACAGCAAAATGAAGTGGGTGAAAGGGAGAACTGAATCATGAATATGTGAGAGTCTACCAGGATTAAGAGACAAAGAAAATATAGCATGAAGCAGCATTGAAGTGTGCACATTCTCAGTAGGAGTCCCAGCATTTGCTTTGTAAGACATGAGACCCAAAGAAACTTGAAATGGAAAAAGACTTGATGGGTGTTGTTATTTAAAATTTTATTTTGCATTGCTAATGTACACGTACCAAATGCAAAACAAAGGAGAGAAGTGTGTGATTTGTGGCTAAAAAATTGTACAAAAACTGTCCAGCCTCCGTATATCGACGAGCATAATTAGCACGGAATCTTTTACAAGGAAGAGCTTTGGTAGTGGGACAAAGACAAAGCAAGGCATCATATGCCTAAAATACTGATGCCAATTAGCAAACCCATGGTGGAGAGAGCTGCATGATATATAATAGCCCAAGGAGGTTTAACTTGTCATGCAAAGCTACTCGTGAGACCTCACCAGAGTGTGGATACGTTTGAATGGTAACTTATGAGGTAACTTAAAAAACTAAATGTATGTCAGAGAGCATTCAAAGTAGGCAATAAAATGAGGAGATGTCAACCATTAAAAGACTTCAAGTTCAACGCCAAAGATCGAAAATAGTTTAGGAGAATGGGTGTTCAAGACAAAAATGAAGACATAGACAACGATCAAGTAAGACTTGTAGCAAAGGATCCAAATAGGAGAGTGAGAAAGTGTATGCACCTGTTAGCGAGGCATTATACAGTCCGATTGATATGCAATTGAAAGCTCAATATGAGTAAGAAATGGTAGTGTGATCCAATTTGCGCTAGCATGAAATTAAACAAGGTTTCCATAACACAAAGATATTGATTGAACACCAATGAGATAGTAGGAAGTCTGCTACATCCCACACTCACCTGACATATGTGCTTATCAGTATGTAGATGGACAAACCTAAACAAATTTTATGTCCTTGCACCAAAGCACATTGTGAGATATTATTGAGGCATCATAACCAGTCAGGATTTTGTGTAGAGTGAAGGAGGAAAATGAATGTTGATGGGTTTATGATTACATAGGGGACCTAGTGTCAGTGACGTAGCTACCCTTATGTTAGGGTGTCCAATTGGACCTTCGTCAGAATATTATACCGTATATACAAGTAAAATGATAAACAAAGTGGCTAAATAACATATTTTGGACACCTTGACACAACAATAGGATGTAGCTTAGTGGTTTCAGACGCCTTGAAAGAGTAAAGACACACAAACTTAAATGTTTGTGTGTTCGAATCAATGCTACTGATAATAGCACTAGCATTCTTTATAGCTAAGTTATTGGTGAAGCGATAATAGTTAATTAAATTGAAAAGAGAAATAGGTAGAATATCTTACTGGAGAGTTGATGTTCATCTCTTTGCATTTGCAAACCTGCAATAAACAATATTAGGGGGAAAAACAACATTTAGGTATATGAGCTTGTGGTGAAAGAAAAAGAAAGGACCTCGATAATCAGAGCCCACGTATCCCACGCGCATCACAACTTTCTTTTTGATGAAAGGATCCCATTTGTTGCTTTGCACAGATAAGTCTTCAGGTGATGTCGAAAAGCACCGCACTATCTTTAGGGTGCCTGAACGTGAAAATCTCAGATTTGTGACAGGGATTTGAGGAAGCCGCACACAAAGCCCTGCCATGACACACTCAACTATCCACAATCAACATTCACTGCCATTTCTCTTATCTCACTCCAATTAACGCGTTTGGGAGTTAATTGGAATTGGTTTAATTACATACCCTAATAATTATATCAACATGATTCTTTGCCCTATTGCAATTACTTCACAATTATGTTCTTAAATAATATTATGAAAAATAATTAATTTATATCTTTCGGATTAGTGTATTTCAATTGAATAATCATAAAAACCAAGAACACAAGATTTTATGAATATCATGAAATGCATGTTTGATAAAAATTAATATTATAAAAAATGTCATAAATTATTAAAATATTTGGCAAAAATATAATCTATCATGTCTAACTAAAAAATAAATGACTTACAATATGAAGTGTCAAACCAATTGTATTAAAACAAATGAAACTGAAAATATAACATAAGTTATATATTCAAAACAAATTAGTCTTATGTCAAATTTCAACATAACATACATAAATATGATTTAAAAGAAAATAAAAATGTAAGTCTATAACTTATTATACAGAAGATGATCAACCTGAGTCTTCCAACAAAGATCAACAAGACTCAAATGATTCGATTCTTATGTAGTTAGACTACCTCTAAGGATATTGACTTGCTTGATCACTGACCTGGCGGAGACTAACACTTCTTACAGTGGAAGTGAAATTTATGAATGGAATCTTGACGGATTAACAGATAGGCAGTTAACCATCTTGGTTCATAGAATGCTCATGTATGCTACCATCTGCAAAAGTGTTAATAACACTGACAGAACTATTTGCAAGATGATTATTGCAGGTTTTACTGGTCAATTAAGAGGCTGGTGGGACAATTATATGACTATGGAAGCTAAAGCAGCAATTATAAATGCTAAAGCTGTCAATGAAGGGGTTGATAACCTAGGATTTGCCTTAGTCAAAAATAGAGAAGACGCAGTTTATACTTTAGTCTTAACCATTCTAGAACATTTTAGTGGTAGATTTACCAATCAATATGAAACCGTCAGAACTCTACTCAATGGATTACGATGTAGACACTTGGGTGAATTTAGATGGTATAAAGATACCTATTTAAGTCGGGTAATGGAACTTCCCGAAAATGTGTCCCTTATAATAGACACTCTTTTGCTTCCGATAGACGATTGGCTGTCCAACATATTTCGCCTATAGAGTCTTGTTATGGTCCAGCCAGAAATCGCGCTGCGTCTCTACATACTGTTATATCTGCAGAAAAACAAAAAATAAAAATTGATCCTCTCTTAAATATTGTTCAAACGAATGATAAATCGTCTGATATTTCTGATAAGGATATTCCTTCTGTTTCCGAAATGGAATTTAATCCTAACGATTCTTAATGACTGAACACCGAATTGATTTTAGTCCAGGTTCACTGGCAAGAAATTATATTCAAAATGAATTTTCAGATAAAAAATGGAACAGGTTTAAAACTTGGTTCTTTGACACTTATAGTGAGGAAGATCTAGTACTACTTTTATTGGCTTTGTCTTTATGACTCCGTCTGATGAGCCGTGGTTTTAAGCCCGAAATTGAGTTTGATAAGTAGGGCGCCTCATACCCGGTTAGAACTATCAGACAATATACATCTGATCAAACTATTTTAGTAGAAACTAATTTCGCCAGATCTAAGGTCACTACTAGACGACCTATAAAATGGGAAGAAATTAATTTTCCTACTACTTGGATTTTAGATTCTGTTATACCTCCTGATCAATTGGCTAATGCTGTCACTAATTCTAAGTATTCTCATATTAGTCAAAATTCCGATGGAAAAATTTGTATGCAGTTTGATGATAAAAGTGTCCCTTATAATAGACACTCTTTTGCTTCCGATAGACGATTGGCTGTCCAACATATTTCGCCTATAGAGTCTTGTTATGGTCCAGCCAGAAATCGCGCTGCGTCTCTACATACTGTTATATCTGCAGAAAAACAAAAAATAAAAATTGATCCTCTCTTAAATATTGTTCAAACGAATGATAAATCGTCTGATATTTCTGATAAGGATATTCCTTCTGTTTCCGAAATGGAAAAGGGGCATTTTTTAAACCAAATGGCATAACATTCCATTCGTATTGTCCAAATGGGACATTAAAAGCAGTTTTATATGAATGCTCTTTAAATATTTGAATCTGCCAATATCCTGATTTTAAATCAAATTTTGAAAATATATTGGCGTCATATAATCTAGATAGTAAATCTCTTTTGTTTGGAATAGGATATCTAATCCACTTTAAATACTTGTTTAAAGGTTTGTAATTTATAACTAACCTGGGGATACCACGTTCTTTTTCTGTTGCATTATTAACATAAAAAGCAGTACAAGACCAAGGTGACTTGGAAGGTTTTATCAAACCCTTTTGTAATAAATTGTCAATTTCCTTTTTGCAGAATTCAACCAATTCAGAATTCATTTGGCAAGGACGAGACTTGGTAGGAATATTTTCCTCAGAGAAATCATCTTCATACGGAAGAGTCACAATGTGCTTTTTTCGATTCCAGAAAGCACTAGGATGATCAGCACAAATATCAATGGCCATTTGTTCAGAGATTAATTTAATTTTTTCCTGTACTTTAGTAGCTTTTAAAGTATCAAATATATTCATAATAAAGATCTCAAGTTGTAGATAATTAACATGCTTTTGTTTCATTTCAATTAAAGCATTAATATCACGAGAAACCGGTTCAGTGATAAAAGTATAACTAATATCACGATCTTTATAAGTAGCTGAAAATCCTTTAGCATTTATATTAGTAAAAGGATAAATAGCATTAATGAACGGAGTTCCTAAAATGATAGGAGGGTATAACTGATTTTTTACCAAGAAAAAGAAGTGAGGAATACAAACTTTATTTTGGCAAATACGAGTATTAGATAATTTATACTTTATATCTAAAGCATGTCCAGAGGCGGATTTAACCATATGAGTAGTTTTTTCAAAATATTTAGTAGGTACAAGACCTTCTTGAATGCAACTAACATCAGCTCCACTATCAATCATGGCAATATTAGATATAGAAAACGAATTATCAATTAAGATAGTACATTTAACATACCATTTATGAGCAGTAACAACTTGCATCATTCCTAAAAACATGTTTCGTTTAGGATCAATAATAACTGGTTCAGCAAGAGTATTTTCTTCAACTGGATAATCATCAACCTTAGTTTTACCTTTGCTATTAGCAGAAGACTCAATTTGAGTAAGACGGTGATCACAAATAATATGGTTCTGTTTAAGAAATTTAATTTCTTCTTTTAAATGATCAATTTCTCCTTTTAAATCATCAAAAGAGGAATCACGAACTACCATAGTTTGTTTAGATGAAAGTCTATTATGAACTTCAGATAAAGAATAAGGGGCAGAATAAAAAAATTCATCTTTAACCTTTTTATCATCAGAAATGCTATGAGCTGAAGAGCTAGTTTTACTAGCTGCTAACTGGATGATCTTTTCACGAAGAGTGTTATCAGTGACTTCTTTAAGAAGTTCTATAACATTGTCTGCGGTAATGGTGAGTAGGTTCATATCTTCGAACTGAGATTGAAGTTTGTAGAACTCGCCATGTTCGCAGTTGCAGATATCATCATGACATTTACAAGAATCATTTGAGTCTTGTTGATCTTTGTTGGAAGACTCAGGTTGATCATCTTCTGTATAATAAATTGCTTCAGATTCCTCGTAGTCTGACTCGGAACCAGAAGTATATAGAAAACTATAAACCTTTTCTTGAATATCTTCATCCAAATCTAGAGCTTTAAGCTTTTCTAGTTTACAATTTGGAGCTATATGGCCAAATTTTCCACACTTGTAGCATTTGATCTTATCAAGATCTCTTTTTGACCTATTCTTTGTAAATCTATGAGATTTACGATGAGCTTTACGCTCTTCTCTTTCTTCTCTAGATCTTCTCTTAGATCTTCTTCTCCTTCGATGAGATCTGTGGTGTTCTGACTTAGAAGTCTCATGTTTGGTACCCTTAGAAGCATCTGGCAAACCAAATTGCGTACAAAAATCTCCTAATTGTGATTTTTCCTCAGCTTATCCATTTTAAGCTGTCTCGAGAGTTTTAACTCATTGCATAGATTTATGCCTTCTTGAGTACAAGCTCCAATTAGCTTTCCGTAAGTATAATGATTATAAGGAATAATCCCCTGAGAGTCTCTCAGAGTTTTCTTAACTCTTTCAGCAAATAAAGATGGTAAGCCATCTATGAATTTGGCTTTCCAGAATTCTAATCCATTTTCGGGAAGTTCCATTACCCGACTTAAATAGGTATCTTTATACCATCTAAATTCACCCAAGTGTCTACATCGTAATCCATTGAGTAGAGTTCTGACGGTTTCATATTGATTGGTAAATCTACCACTAAAATGTTCTAGAATGGTTAAGACTAAAGTATAAACTGCGTCTTCTCTATTTTTGACTAAGGCAAATCCTAGGTTATCAACCCCTTCATTGACAGCTTTACCATTTATAATTGCTGCTTTAGCTTCCATAGTCATATAATTGTCCCACCAGCCTCTTAATTGACCAGTAAAACCTGCAATAATCATCTTGCAAATAGTTCTGTCAGTGTTATTAACACTTTTGCAGATGGTAGCATACATGAGCATTCTATGAACCAAGATGGTTAACTGCCTATCTGTTAATCCGTCAAAATTCCATTCATAAATTTCACTTCCACTGTAAGAAGTGTTAGTCTGATTCCAATCTCGTTCTTCTATAAGAACATCTTGTGGGGTAGGTCTAGGATAGTAGTAGGTTTGCATACTAGGTTTTCTAGCATAACCACTATTCCTCTTAGGATACCCACGAAGTTTATTGACTTCCATTTCCACTTGTCCTTTAAAATCGAAAGTGGTTTCCATTTCATCTGCGAAATCTTCAGCAATACTTATAGGTTTTGCACCGAATTCTGAAAACTTCTTATCAAGAAGGCTTTCAAGATCATGAAGAGGTCTGAGAATGAAATCTTGAATCTCTGGAGGCCTTTGAAGAGAAACGTCAGGCTGTTTTGACGTAGATGCTATATCAGGAACTGGTTTATCAGTTTTTAATTTATCATCAATTTGGGTTATCAAAGTAATAAGTTTATCTAACTTATTATCAAGAGAACAGATATGTTCGCCAATAACTTTAACATAAAGACCCAAATAATTATTTTGAGAAATAATTTGATTAATCTCATTGATACTTATTGCAGCAACCTCATTTTCAATAAAGTTTTGAAAAGCAGTAAAGGTTATACCTGTATTATTTGGTAAAATAAAAGGAGCTTGAGGAGGATAAATAGATTTAATAATATTACCTGTTTCATCCTTATAAGATCGTTCAAGAACATTGATGAATAAAGGTAAGTAAGTGGTTATAAACCAAGGTACAAAGAACATAATATGATTATGTAGTGCACAAGTTTCATAAAACTCTTGAGAAATATTATTTAAATCTTCCTCACTATAAGTGTCAAAGAACCAAGTTTTAAACCTGTTCCATTTTTTATCTGAAAATTCATTTTGAATATAATTTCTTGCCAGTGAACCTGGACTAAAATCAATTCGGTGTTCAGTCATTAAGAATCGTTAGGATTAAATTCCATTTCGGAAACAGAAGGAATATCCTTATCAGAAATATCAGACGATTTATCATTCGTTTGAACAATATTTAAGAGAGGATCAATTTTTATTTTTTGTTTTTCTGCAGATATAACAGTATGTAGAGACGCAACGCGATTTCTGGCTGGACCATAACAAGACTCTATAGGCGAAATATGTTGGACAGCCAATCGTCTATCGGAAGCAAAAGAGTGTCTATTATAAGGGACACTTTTATCATCAAACTGCATACAAATTTTTCCATCGGAATTTTGACTAATATGAGAATACTCAGAATTAGTGACAGCATTAGCCAATTGATCAGGAGGTATAACAGAATCTAAAATCCAAGTAGTAGGAAAATTAATTTCTTCCCATTTTATAGGTCGTCTAGTAGTGACCTTAGATCTGGCGAAATTAGTTTCTACTAAAATAGTTTGATCAGATGTATCATATAATTTACATCTAGGATTCAAAGTAGCAAGAAGCTTATAATAAATTCTATAAGATAAGCAAATTAACTCAGATCCAACCGCATAATTATAACCATGCGTTTTAACATTCAACGTTAAAGCATCTAGTATATTAGAATCTGTTAAAGATAATTGCAGATTCGGTTGAGCATTAAAATAAACAGGACCATAAGCCACTGTGGATTCTATCGAACCCATTAAAGATTGTCTAAAATTCAAATTTCTTGCATCTCTTAAAGCTGCTAAGAAAGTCTCGGGCAACCCTTTAAGAGTTAATGGTTTAAAAGCAATTTGTACCATGCCAATATGCAAAAATTTATATTGAGATCTATATAAATCAATATCACGTTTATTTAATAAACGAATAGTCTGTTCAGACGAGTTTAACACTAAAGATTGCTCAGTTGTTTTAATCAACTGTTTGTTTGAGATTTTATCAAACCAACCATAATCATAAATGGTTTTTATATTAACTTTCGGAATAGTCCATTTGTTTAACAAATCAAGGTTTTGAGGTATATCTACCTCTTCTAGACGAGTGCTTTTAATATCTTCTTGATCCATAAAAGAGAAAATATATCTATGCCGAAATTCTTCACATCAATTATATATATACCATGAAAGTTCCTAGGCTCTGATACCAACGATACAGGATCACTGACCTGGCGGTAGTCCGCCAGATCATAGATCAAGCAAGTCAATATCCTTAGAGGTAGTCTATATTGATGATATTTTAGTCTACTCAAAGACTCTTGAAATGCATATTAAGCATTTAGATATTTTCAAGAAAATAGTTATTCAAAATGGTTTGGTTATATCTAAACCTAAAATGAGCCTTTTTCAAACTGAGGTAAGATTCTTGGGTCATCTTATTTGTCAGGGAAAGATCACTCCAATTCAGCGATCTATTGAATTCGCATCGAAGTTTCCTGATATAATTACTGATAGAACTCAATTACAACAATTTTTGGGAAGTTTGAATTATATTTCTCCCTTCTACAAAAACTTGTCTCGCGATCTAGCTCCGTTATACGACAGACTGAAAAAGGAGCATAAAAAGCCTTGGACAAATAGTCTCACAGATCTTGTAAAGACTATTAAAGAAAGAGTTAAATCTTTACCTTGTTTAACCCTTGCTAATCCTGCTTGGCCAAAGATTGTAGAGACGGATGCGTCTAATATTGGGTATGGAGGTATATTAAAACAAATTAATCCGCATAATAAAAATGAATATCTTATTCGATTTCATTCAGGAAAATGGAGCGATGCTCAGAAAAAATATGCGACGGTAGCCCATGAAATGTTAACTATCGTTAAGTGCGTTTTAAAATTTCAAGATGATTTATATAATCAAAAATTTTTGATAAAAATTGATGCTCAGTCAGTCAAGTATATGTATGATAAAGATTTTAAACATGATGCGTCTAAATTAATTTTTGCTAGGTGGCAGGCACAATTAGCCCCTTTTGATTTCGAAATTCAGTATAAAAAGGGAAGTGATAACTCCCTCCCAGACTTCTTATCAAGGGAATATCTTTCTTATGATGAGTTTTCTTGACTTCTTTCCTGATAAAGATTTGGTTACGATTTTGAAGGCAGTTCCTCTTATTAGAGATTTAAAAGAACTTATATTATGGAAAATTATAGACGGAATGGTGATTGATATTGTCAATAATTACATGATTGAACAAGAGCTTTATGAAAGATTTTATTGTGATGAAGTTTATAACCTCTTGAATGATTAAAAATATAACTTCTTGAATGATTAAAACTAAATGCTATGTTTGCAGGATGGATCCTCCTTGGATAACCAAGGTTAGAGGAAAAGGCAGTTATACTCGCGGAAGGGGAAGATCATCCCCAAGTTCATCAAGATCATCATACGGATCTTCATCATCTAGTACTCCAATTATACAAAAGGGAGGAATGAGTTTATATAACTTAAACTCTAGAGCACAAGAAAGAGCTTCATCATCAATACATCTGGAAGATATTCCAGAAAGTGATCCATTATATGCTAAACTACAGGAGTTTATAACTCAAAAGCAGGGTGATTCTTTTGCTTCAATCGCCAAAGAAGAAGTTGATGATATCAAAACATATGAAAAGGTAGAAAAGAGAGAAATGATATTTCTCTTAGAAAACTCTGACATACAGAGAAGAGAAGAACCTTGGAAGATATTCCAGAGGTATTTAGTTAATGGGCTTTATTTCCCGGGTGAGTCATACAAAACTCGGAAATATTATGAGACTCTGCTGATAAGCACAGGTGTTGAATTTCAACATTTTTCAGGATATAATACAAGTGAGAATGTTTATAACTTCTCTAAAATGATTATAAAACACATCATTCATATTGAAGATTGGGGTATTTCCTCAATGACTGAAAGACAATTCAGTCTAAACAAAGTCATGGTAAGTTTTACCTATTGGGATTATATTCAGGCATTTAATAAAGTTCTCTGTTATAACAATGAGAGGCATAAACATACTTGGTTTATAAAAGTATGTGCCAAGATATTTGCGAATCCTATACCAAATTGGTTTTTAAACTGGTGGTCATACCACGGGCCAACAATAAAAATATTGCCCGAACCATTTCACAAGTTATACAAAGAATGGGTCAAGGTTTCCCCAGATCTCAACAAATTATATCATCAAGAACATATTTGTTATTTTCAACAAATTGAACAGATATACTTTTTTATAGAATTCTCTGTTCCATGGATTCATAAATGGGTTCCGGAAGTAGATTTCACTGAGGAACAAATCCCTTGTCTATACAGAACTTATTATAATAATTTTTGGGACAAGTTGATGAAGAAAGATCCTCAAACAAAGTCCATATACGGACAAGAACTGCTGGATCTAATTACGAAAACCGTACACGATTATAAATTAATTCCTAATAAAGGAATCATGACTGATGACTCGACCTCCGTAAAACATATGGCTAGAAAAATTTCTAATCATGATGAAGGAGAGCAAAATGAAATGATTATGAGATATCTAGAAGAAGTCAAGAAGAAGATTCTTCTAAATATAAGTCATTACGCAAAATCAGATTCTTCAATGCGTAGTGAAACAAGTGAAGATATGCACGAAGCCCAACAATATGAAGAAGAAAGTCCAGTGGATGCACTGAAGAAAGCCGAAGATTTTTTGGCAAAATTAAAAGACAAAGTATAAAGCTTAGGCGCGTCGGTAGCGGGCCCGAACTACTGTAGCAACACTGTTCACCAACAGTAAATACACTGTTACAAGGACCCAGATAGGGGGCCCAGTATCCTGTACATAGATGCTTTCTTTTTTCTATAAATAAGGTTGTTTTTTCTTTAATAGGAGCAGGTTTTAGAAACCAACTCCTCTCTCTTCTTTCTTTCTTTCTCCCCACTTGTAAAATATTTTCAAGTATTGTAAGCTTACCGGACTTTGGCCGGAGGAATAGTAAAGTGTGCTGTTTGTTACAAGGTACTTCCTTTTATTTTCAAATTTTTATCTCTGAGTTAAGCCGTGACTATGTCCGGCTAAAAAATTATATCTATGCCGGATAACTAACTTCTCTTTTATATAGACCATGAACGGATCTAAAGCTTTATTTAAATACAGAAGAATTTTAGTATGGCTTCTCGACTTGGTTCTGAGATTGAGGTACAGTCAGATCTAGTACTACTTTTATTGGCTTTGTCTTTATGACTCCGTCTGATGAGCCGTGGTTTTAAGCCCGAAATTGAGTTTGATAAGTAGGGCGCCTCATACCCGGTTAGAACTATCAGACAATATGCTTAATAAAAGTATGTATTAGCTTCGAGACAGGCCCTTTGCTTGGGTAAAATAATAAAACCATGCAGTCTGAGAAACTATGTTAAAATTCTTGTGTATTTCGATTCTTATGTAGTTGGACTACCTCTAAGGATATTGACTTGCTTGATCTATGATCTGGCGGACTACCGCCAGGTCAGTGATCCTGTATCGTATTCACAGCCCCTTCCTGGGAATTGGAGAGTCTAATTACTCCTTTCCAAACAAGCCCTAATTATCTCATCACTCATAAAATACATCTCTAAAATAAATTAGGAAAAAACAACTCATATACTCCTTAATTTTATCATTAGAGTGGATATATAGCTAGTTGAGAAAATTTAATAAAAAATGTTAATTAAGTTTTGATTTTGTTTTTAGTGATACTTTGACCAAGAAAAGGTCAAAACTCACTTAAAAATCTAATTAAGTTAATTTGGGACCAAATTAATATTTTCAAAACTTGTTAATCATTTCAAAAATAAAAAAACACCCGATTCTTCAACTACTTTAATTCACACATAACCATTTTAAAAAAACATTCAAAACTTCTCACTTCTCTAACGTTCTTTCTACCAACAGTGCTCCTCTACTACCAACAGATGCTCTGTCTCGTTGGCGGCGGCCGTCACTCTATATGAAACTCAATGTCGTTGTCGACCTCACTCTTCTACCAAGTAAGTTGTTATTTTGTAAAATTTTAGGAATTGTGAACAAAAACACTGTTGAAAATAGGATTTTGAATTTTTCAATTGTGAGAAAATTGAATAATGGGTTATTATTAATGGGGTTCGTTGTTTACTGTTTATGAAAAAATTGAGAAATTCAAAAAATTGTAATTTTCTGAAAATCTTTAAAATATGTGATATGTGATGTGTTCTTGTTGTTAACTGAAAACTCATTTTTTGTTGCTTTTGTTCTTTTTTTTTAGCATTTTGTTGGTTCAAGTAGACATATTTATCTTCAGAGTAGACATATTTGTTGAAAGTAAACAGTAGTGTCACCCATTACAATAGATGACTCATATATTGGTAGAAATATAGTCAGTTCAGTTGTACAACATAATTGATTTGTTGAAAATAATGTCATCTGTTGCAACAAAAGAGTCATATGTTGGTAGAAATTTCAACAGAGTGGTCATTAGTTGTTATAGGTCACTCATATGTTATAGCAACAGAATGTTCATATGTTGTAATAGGTGATCCATACGTCACCAAAGATGAGTCATATGTTATAACATGTCACTTATGTGTTGCAAAGGTTCATCTATGGCAATAAATGGATCGTATGCTGCAACAAATGAACCATTTTTGAAATTAACTATAACTTTTTTGTTTATCTTGTAGATAAAATGTCAGAAGTAGGACAAACAACAAGTGCTAAATATTTTGTTGTTTCCTCTTCTAACCAAAATTACATTTCCTGTCAATGCAAAGTATGTCATCCAAAACATGATTATTTCTTAATCATGTTAAGGAATTGACAAATACTATTAAGAATTTGACATATGATATTATTGTCCTTTCATCAAAGAAGATTGCACAACCTTTGAAGTTTAGGAGATTGAAAAAATCAATTTTCAGATCACTGTCTAATCTCAAAACAAGACAAATATCAAGTCATGCTACTCCACTATATGTTCTACCTTCAATAAATTTTGGTTCAACCTCAAAAGGCAAGGATAAAGTCATTGATGTGCCGCACCAACATCCATTTGAAGGTTATAACATCTCGAGTGAATGTCCAACTCAACTATTGTCCTCGTTCTCCGAATGGATACGCGAGAGTCTTTACAAGCATCATGCACAAAAGTAAGTCAGTCAACTATTATTAATGTTCTTGATGTCCACTAATTAATTTTATTTAATATTTATACAATGACACCAAATACAAAGATGGGAACTAAGTACATGGCTAAATGCTCTAGAGTTGGATTTGAATAACTAGAGTTTGTAGTTGCATTTTCAAAGACAAAGGACTAGTTTTACCTAATGTCCCAACTCAACAAGTGTTGGAATGATGAGGTATAACCATGCTCACTTATATTTGGATTAACACCTATTGGTATATACATACATACATCATACATACATACAAATAACATATACATACATCGTTGATGCATGTGTGCAACATTTGGATGTAATTTATTATTATCTATAGAAGAATTCAAAGCAACATCGTAATTCATAATATTGATATACCACTGCTAATTATTTTTTTCAAAATATACACTGACAAGGCTAATTATGAGAAGAGAGTTGTTAACATTATCAAAGAATTTAGTATACCTAGTGGACTGCCTTGATACCTAACAGATAAGGTTTATGTCTCAGTAAATTGTGATGGTGAGTTTCATTGGATTTTGACGATTGTTATATTGAAGGAACGATGCATTAAGGTGAGTAAATCGATGCTCTTATTGAGGAGAAATAGAAACAAAAAATTGCCCAGATTCAAAAGTTAGCTACAATGTTATCATAGTACCTTGAATACAGTAACTTTGTCTTACTATTTACAAATATGATCTTATTAGCTTTTTATAATAAATGATACACAATGAAGAGATTGTGGACTTTTTATTGTTGAGTTTCTGAGTGATCGATTACAATTTACAAGTATTATCTTCTACTGTTGTTGAATCCCTTTGCATGAGATATGTTTCACTTTTAAAATTATGAGGTTTTAAAGGCTCGAAGTGGCTATGTTAGCAACAATGAAGACCTGCATAGGTTGTCTAGACCCACTACAACAAATTCAATAATCAGCAACAAATGATTTCGTCACTTATAAATCATATTTCGTCACCACAGATCTTGTGTGACAAAAAATATTTCGTCAATTAATCGTCCCTAAACATGTGTCACTAAAAGTATATAAAGACGATTTAGTGCGTCGTTGCTAAAAAGATTATATTAACTACAAAAATAAAAAAATTGTCCCCAAATGCGTAACATTTGTGACGGATTTATTTGTCATAAAAAATATAACTTTTGTAGTTGAAATTATGATTTTGTCACTAAAAAAGCTATTAACACCGACAAACTACATAGTCACTAATTATTTAGTTCAATCAATGACGATCCCAACTGTCTCTAAAGTTATATGTATTTCGTAGTTGAACAAATGTAATTTTGTCACTAATGACTATTTTTTATATACAAAAAAGTGTTTCGTCCTTAAATGTATACATTAGTGACAAATTTATTATCATAAAAGAAGTTAACAATTTTGTAGTTAAATCTATCATCTTGTCATCAAAAGTATTGCTTTTACCGACAACATAAAATTGTCACTATAAATTATTATAATTAGTGGCAAATATATTTTTGTCACTAATATAGTCAACTTATGACAATCTAATTTATTTTGTGACAAAAACATTTGTCTTGAAAAGATTAATTTAATCGTTGCTAATAGTTAATCCATTTAACATAATTTTTTTGTTACTAAATACTAACATTTGATGGCATTTGATTATTTTATATTAGAATTATATATATATAAAGCAGAATGATAGACTCGCTGATGTGGCATGTCTCTAAGGGCTGGAATCATATTTATCTTCTTTTTTTGTGATTTTTTTTGAGTTTTTTCTTTATTTTAAAAGACATGAAATATTATTTCAAGTTTTTGCAGAATATTAAAGTTTAGTATTTAATTACTCCTCATTAATGGATAAACATAAATACTTCAGTTATCAATTCTTTACCATAAAAGACATTTTTCTTAATTATAAAATTTAAGAGGATTTAATCCTTATCACTTAATTACAGAATTTGAAAAGTTTTTTCAAATTTAATTTGAATGGTACTAATATTTATAGTAGAGTAGCTAATCACAAAATATTTCAAACAATATGGTAGAAGGTATTCATCAATTTATATTTGATGTGTTTATTCTTGTCGGAATAGTGAAAAAAATTCATGATTTGACTAGCTCTTTTCTCAATATTTCATTTTTTTTATGTACAGTTGTGTTTTAGACATCGTTTATGTTTTAAAATATTTTCTTTCTTTTCTGTACTTTTTTAATTTTGCAGGAACATCAAACAATATTCATTGAACATACACATACCGGTGAGAGAAAAAATTCAGCAATGCACCAAAACAGTAGCAACAATCATGAAGAAGAGCAAGTTAACAAGCAAAGCAAAAAGAACAACAAAAATGACACAACACACTGAAAGCTCATTTAGAGATGAGGAGAAGAGATCTTAGAATGAAAAAAAAATCGCAACTCCTTTACTTTGTCTCTTCTTCTGATGATGATGAAATGTTATTTTTTCATGAAAAGAGACAGTATCTCATGATCCTTTTGAAGATATTGATGTAAGAAGAAAATAAGATTTTTTTAAAGAATGTTGCACTATAATTTCTTCTATAAAAAAATATATATTGAGGAAAAAAATTTATTTTGATTGTTGTTACTTATAGAAAGAACAATAAGTGGTCCAAGAGCAAGAAAAATTATTTAGAGAGATAATCAATTTATTTGTGGAATTCATATTAAATTAGGAGGAGAAATTATTTAGAGAGATAATCAATTTATTTATGGAATTCATATTAAATTAGGAGGAGAATAAGGAGAAATATATATTCTAATTCCGTTATTTGTTTTCCTTAAAAACGTTTTTCTATTTTATTTTTCCTTATCTATTTTTAATGAAAGTTTGTTTTATTTTCTTTTATATATTTTTAATTGAAGTTTGTTTATATTTTTGTATTTTTTTTTTTGTTGTTAAATTATATATTTTGTTTCTGATTTTAAAAGATTGAAAATGTGACCAGATCTAATTTCATTCATCATACTAAATTATTTTTTTTACTTTATTACCATAATTTGATCTCACTCATTTATGTCTTTTCTTTAAAGCACTTCTTTTACCCCCCCCCCCCCCCCACCCCCTTTTTTTTTTACTTTTTTATTTATTTATTATCAGAAATTAGTTATCATAACTTGGTAAGAATTGCTTATATATATTTTTTTCTACTAAATTTGATTTATTTTTATTTGAATTTAGATTATTTCTTCTGCTAAAGATTCATTATTTAAAATTAGAAAATGATGACAACTTTCTTATTTCAGATATTTATTTATTTTTATCAATATTTTTTTGACATTTTCTCTTATATTTTCTTAAATTAATTGCTAAAAATTGTGTCTGGAAGTTTATTTATTTATTTTTCTAATTTTTTAGTATTTTTAAAAATTTTAAAATAATGAAAAATTTACCTTAAAATCTTACTGAATATCAAATATGACCATATTTAAATCTTTTCATCATTGAGGCTGTTAATTTTTAAAATTTTCTTTCCTTAATCTCACCATTAATGTAATTTATATCATTTTCTTAAATCAATTCTTTCCTTTCTTTGTTCTTTGTACTTTTAATTTATTTATGCATTTTTAATTTTTTTTTTATAACAGTATAATAATTGCATTCTTTATACATAAATAGAATTTGATTTGTCATTTATTTCTAATTTTCGTTTTAATTCTTTTTAAAAACGTTTTTTTTCCTTATCTATCTTTAATTAAAGTTTGTTTTGTTTTATATAGTTTTTTTTTTTAAAAATTATATTTTTTTTATTTCAGAAGACAAAAAATTTACTTTCAAATTTTATATAATATCAAATTGACTACATTTAATTTCATTCATCATCAATCATACTACTTTTTAACTTCATTATCTTAATTTGATTATTACTCTCATTTATGTCATTTTCTTAAAGCACTACTTTTACTTTATTATTATTATTATTTTTATTTTCTACTTTTTTTATTTATTTATTACAAGAAATTAGTTATTATGACTTGGTAAGAATCATATATATTTGTTTACAATATTT
The DNA here is from genome assembly GCA_036553675.1 of Solanum okadae. Lineage (NCBI taxonomy): Eukaryota > Viridiplantae > Streptophyta > Magnoliopsida > Solanales > Solanaceae > Solanum > Solanum okadae. Next base: position 43,629,567 of record CM071689.1, on the reverse strand, counting down.
GATTTTTTTTTTTAAAAAAATAGATCACTTCTTCTGCTAAAGATTTTACACACATATACGTAATATAAGAAAATTAAAATTAGAAAAAGATGACAACCTTCTTATTTTAGATACTTATTTTTATTAAATTTTTTTGACATTTTCTCTTATATTTTCTTAAAATAATTGTTAAAAATTATGTGGAAGTTTATTTATTATTTTTTCTATTTATTTTCTGTACTTATAAAATTTAAAAGACCGGAAATTTTAGCTTAAACCTTATAGAATATCAAACACGACCATATTTAAATCATTTCATCATTGATGCTATTGATTTTTTAAATTTCTTTCCTTAAACTCACCAATCACCATTAATGTTATGTGTATCATTTCCTTAAATTACTTCTTTTCTTTTTTTTTTGTTCTTTTTACTTTTTATTTCTTTATTTATTTCAAAAATTAATTGTCATTACTTTATAAAAAATGCATTTTTTTTATATATATATCAATAAAATTTGATTTGTCTTTTTTTTTATTCTTAGATTATTTCTTCTACTAAAGATCGATATCTATATGTAATAGTAAAGCTAAAAATATAAGAAATGATGTGGCATCCTTCTTAGTCCATAGATTCATTTATTTGTATCAATTTTTTTTGACATTTTCTCTTATATTTTTCTTAAACTAATTGCTTAAAAATGAAGTTAGTTTATCAAAAAATTTATAATAATTATTTGCATTGCTCACTTAAAAAGAGAAAAAAAATAACTGTATGAGAAATAAAGTATGTATGAAATGTTTCTGTTTTTAATAATCTGTTTTTTTTCATTAGAATAGAGTCTAAAAAATATTTATTTTGAAATCGCTCATTTTAAATCTTCACATTTTCATTGTTCATTATTTTATGCGAATAAATACACATCTTCTTTCTTATACTAATGGTTATAATGCACTGTACATAACCTGAAAATCAATATATTAAAAATATTAATTTCATCCTTATTCTTGATTATCACTAGACTATTATTAACTTATGAATTTAAAGGTTTCGGCTAAAAGAAAAAAATTCATATGAACTTGAAGTATGGCAAGTTATAATTTATGATTAGGTAATTTAAAAAGTTTATTTTAAATTATTGTTATATTGCGCAAAGCGCGGACAAGTTTCCTAGTTATATTTTAAATTAGAATTGCATAAATTGAAAATATAATAATAAAATACCCATGGTCATACAATTAAGAACTAAAATTACACCAAGATAATAACTCATTACATGCTCCTTAAATAAAAATAAAACATGTCCAATAAAAAGAAAATCTAACAAAAGTATACTAAATATTACGCCTAAACTAAGATAGATAAGTGGAGGTTTCTTCCAAAGTACCAATAATATGGTAACACTTAGCTTGAAACTAGTCTTGATTAAATTCTTACCTTTAATACCTGTAAAAAAGAGAAGAAAATTAAGATTTAATTTAAAGTGTTCATATTGATGTCAAAACGTAGTATTTGGGACAAAATCTGTGTCTTATATGTTGTAATGCTCAGCTTTATAAGCAGCACAAAGACGAGGCATACTAATATAGAGGTGGTGAGCAACATTATGTTCCTACCAAGCAGTTTTTCTTGTAGAGAAATGAATATAGCATTATCCTTGCACAACCTACTGCACATGAATTACCAAAATGCTAATGTTTAAGGATTGTATTAACTCAGCATCTAACCTGAAAAGTACCTAGAATATGGAAATATTTAGTGTACAGTTTAACTATATAAAGAGTCATGCACCATGTTGAGTTCGTATTACCAAAACCTTATCTCCTGCTTTGGCACCATCTGGATCTATTTATTAGTTGTAGATCTTTTACCGGCCCAAATAAAAATTGTTTGTTCACTAGTTTTCAACACACAAATTCAAACAAAAATTAACTTTCAAGGCATTGATTCTGTCTTAAGACTACCACACAAGTAAAAAATTACAAGCCTATTAAGCGCTTGTGACAATAAAACTCCCTATTTTAGTTTGAGATTAGGACCCATCCTATTTCAATCTGCTAAAGAACACCTTTCAAGTATCTATATCACAAACTTCCCAACAAAATCTTTCTAAAGAACCTCAAACTATCAAAGCAAGAAACTCAATAAATTGTGACATCAAACAACTGGCAAATCAGTAGAGCAAGAGAGCTGAAAATCCCATAAAAGGTCAAGTCTTTGCAGCCTTTATCACCAACACTATTGCCGTCTTATGATGAACATCTTTCAAAATATCTAAATCACAAACTTTTCAGCAGCAATTTTACTGATCCAGCCCAAATTTTCATGTAAAAACTCACTAAACAATGGCATAATAGAACAACAAAAGAAGATAAAAATGACTTTAAAAGTACCACCGCATAGGGAACCTAAAACCCCAGATAAAGGAATATGGTTCCTTGATACTATAAGGAAGATCCTTGAGTCTTACTCCAGAACAGCCCACAGACACCTTTCAAAAACAAAGTTATGTTTCCCTAAGAAAGTATTACAGAACCATTTTTATAAGACACATATTTTCGCCCCCAAGGCCTAGCTCAAGTGGCAAAAGGTGGAGGATTTGTGGCTTAGGTCGCAGGTTCAAGCCCCACACCATGCAAAGCGAAGCCCGGTATTTAAGTGGAGAAGGGTAGAGGGGCGGGCCCATTATCCACTGAGTTTAGAAGGCTGTGATTGGTCCAAAGGGTGGGTCACAGACGGATTTCTCGGTTATCAAAAAAAAAAAAAAGACACATATTTTCACAAGAATAGTACCATGAGAGAACCAATAAAAATAATCCCTCCGTCCCATTTTATGTAGCAACATTTGACCGGGCACGGAGTTTAAGAAATAAATGAAGACTTTGAAATGTTTACCAAATTACCCTTTAAAAAGTAGACTCACTTTTCTCTCTCCTCATAAATGTATTGGAGTATTATTTTAAGATTAAATGGGACCAACAAGGGTAAAAGAGGAATTGTACCTTTAAATACTTACCATATTAGGAAATGTGACATTCTTTTTGGGACTGACCAAAAAGGAAATAGTGCCACATAAAATGGGACGGAGGGAGTAACAATTAACACTCTAAGCTAGAAGAGAAATAGAAAAGCAACACATCTTACCATAATAATCAATCTTTCCAGATATGGAGATCAATTTGACAACCATTCAAAATCAAATGCCTCAAACTTGATTTTTTTCATTACTAAGCTTCTCTAAGTTGGGTGAGTTGGCTGATTTGAACCAATTTCTGCCATAATCTAATACATCAAAGTAAAAGTAAGAATTAACTTGTAAATCTGCACAAGTTAGTGAAGAAAAATATACAAATATTTAACCATGAATAAGTGTCTTTTGAAACCTATACAAAAAAATTCTATACCATTCACCTACTAGAATATTTTGAAGAAGGAAAGGAAAGAACACTTCATTGCATGTCTATAAGCATATACCTGAAGGGAATTATTACATTTGTAGTCAAGAGTTAAAAATATAATATACAAAATATCAACACTCTTAACATAAGTTCAAGTATAAGTAGGAAAGAGATATTCAATGAAAGCAAAAGAGAAACAAACACCTCAGAAGAGCTAATAGAGATTTTCAAATATCAACTGTCCAACTAATGGACAGTCATCATCCCGAAGCACCTTTTTTCTTTGAATTTATAAAGCACATAAAAAGGGAACAAATACATTGTCAACAACAAATACATATGTGAAAGAAACCTATAGTTAAGATAAACACTAACCATTAATTTAAGAGCATATATTTTAAGAAACCCACCTCTCGTTACTCCAGAACCTCTCTTTAAATAAGCACAATTGTACAAAGAGATACAAAACTTACAAGTTGTTGTTGTCAGATCTCTTCCCACAAGAAAATTGCAAACCATAATACAAAGTCTACTTCACAATAAGGGAAAACGATAAATAGTAATTAAACGTTGAGGGAATATTTTACAGTGGAAGAGGGTAATAAGGAGGAATTGTAAACAAAGGATGCTTCAACACCTTAGAAGAATCAAAGAAAGGGATTTCGGCAGAAGCAACTTAATTTCACATCAATCTTTGGGTTCAACTATTGAATCTCCTGCTGAAAAGCAGGACAAATGGAGTAAAGCATCTCCTTTTACCTAAAGCTCAAACTAGACCTAGAATCAACTTGTGCCCCTTTTACCAACATTGTTCAAGAAATATGAAAATTACATATTACAAAGAAGTGGCTAAAGATACTCTAAGGGTTCATGTTTGGGAGTATTATTGATATGAGGTTGGGGTAAAACTCTCAACCTCATTCGAAATCAGACCAAAACATGAGTTAGAAGTCCAACATCTGCACTTTAATTTTTCACACTTAACTCCCCCAAAATGTTATCCACAGTTTCTTTAGAAGTGCATCGGTTTCTTTGTCTTTGAAGCTCTAAAGTTTTATTTTGGTATAATAATTTATATATTTTGAAACTTTTAGAAACTATCGTTAAATTCTTATACACATATACTAATATTAAATTACAAATTCTCATATTTTTTAGAAACTGTCATAAGCTTCCTTTGTCTTGACTTTTCATATTTCTAGATAATCTTTTTATGTTCTTTGTCTTCTAACTACTTTCTCCCCCAATTATTGATTTATAGACATTTGATGATTAGATTTTAACACAAAGAGTCACGTTAATGTTTGCCTTTTATGTGAGCAAAGTGAAGTATTTACTCTTGATGCAAATTTCCTTTGTCTTGTGGTATAATTTTTAATTTCTATTAGGGATGCCATCTTATGAAAAATTGCCATAATGCCTATCAGCTGCTAAATCAGTGTCAAAAGGTTTACTGTTAGCCGACTTCGTCTTCCATCAAGCTAGATTAACAAGTTTTGTTCAATGAAAATAAAGTTAACCATCTAATTCCCATGCATATTAGTTGCGACATTAATAGACCTAATTAATTATGTAAGTTAATTTATATTGATATGTGGCTGCTCAATTTATCCCTGGAAATTTCCCTATTTAGTTCACACTATTTTATTTTATTTTTGGAGGCTAGGTATTATGTTCATTTGTTGTTGTGTAAGAACTTGGTAAATTATTTGGTTTATAATGGTAAATACAAGAGCTTTCTTTGATAACTACAATGCCAATTCATAGAAATAGTGTAAACCAACCTTAGAGAGAAGAGAAGATTTATTCACAATTTTTTACTAATGTAGTGTCATAGTTTTATTTTTTAAGTTGTATAAAGGATGTAGCTAAATGCAAACTTACTAGATATTTTACTTTTTAACTCATAGTTCAACGTATAACTTATAGCTTCTTTTAGCTTTATAATATATGGGATACAAGTGCAACACACGTGTTCAAAAACTAATTAACAAATAAATGGGGAAAGGGCATGGGGTCTGCATTGTTTAGTCAGGGGAAACTCATGAGAATTCTCCCCTGTTTTATGTACTTTCACCATACACAAGCAATACAACATTTTAAACTAGTTGATATTCAGATTGTATATAAGCATATAGGATGAGATGAATTCACATCATAAGCAAGGCAAAATGAAGTACAATTATGGTTTCATTCCTATCTTACATGTCTATATCATGAATGATCAAAATGGTCCTTAATGTATGGGGTTTGAAGTGTTATGGTCCTTCATATATACCACTTAATTGAAATAGTCCTTCATGTATACAAAATATGATCATTTGTCATAAGCCCTAAAACATAATGGTTGTTATTAAACTTAACGGAAGAAATGCATAATGTCTATCTTTGCTCGTCTATCTCCACTCTTCCCCTTCCTCTGCCTCCTTTTTGTTTCATCACTTCATTATTAAGTAAGAAAAACCAAAATTGACTAGACAAAAGTAATCAATATTAAGGTGCTTTCTCTTTCATTTGCGTTTTCTTTTTGTTGGGAGAGAAAACTCCTAAAATAAATATAAATCAATCATTTGCTTCATTTTACCTACAGAAGATTCATAAAATATTGGAGAAGATTTTCTTAACAAAGAAATATGATAGGCAATTCAGCTGAAGTATTTCATTTCAATAACAAAAGGCAGCCACTAGTTCGAATTTAATTGCATATATTTAGCATCAAGACCAGTAAGTTCGACATCATCAAAGTTCTCGCCCACTTTTCAAGTACAAATTTGATAAGAGTCTAATATTTTAGAGTACTTGAGTAGCATTTGCGAATTAAAAGCTTCATTTCACATGTGAGAGAGAGATTTCATCCGATTTCTTTAAGTGAACTCAAGATTTTTATGGCGGCATCTATGGGGTAAATGCCACCATAAAGCCGGTGAACACCACCCAAGTCTCAAGTTCAATCACAGCCGCTTTCCAGGAAAATTCATGAGCTCACTTGACAAATCCTCCATATTGAAATCTCGATTTAATTTGCAAACATCATTCCTCCAGGTTCATCAGTAGAAAAGGAAAATTTAAAATTTCTTGGTTAATATTTTAACAATAACCATTATGTTTTAGGGTTTAGGACCAAAACAATCATATTTTGTATACATAAAGGACTATTTCAATGAAATGGTATATATTAAGGACCATAACACTACAAACCCCATACATTAAGGACCATTTTGATCATTTTCTCTCTATATCATCTTAACTACATTAATTCCATCTCAAACCATTTCCAACAACTTAACAGAGAACTTAATAGAGAGCAGAGAGTTTTTTTTAAAAAAAAAATATAATAACTTGAACCTAATTAAAATTAAGCACACACAACTAATTGACAAGATGAAGTTACTGAAAATCAATTAATGAATAAAGTAAAGAAAACATAAATTACCTTTATTAGAATAACTTTTGAGACTTGTAGTTGAGGACCTTGACCGCAACAGCCTTCGACCACAAAAGAATGAAACTCAACAACACGAGAGAAAAATGTTACAACTTTTTTCCAACAAATCGACATTCCTACATAAACAAGCAAAGAACTTGCTGGTATTCTGATGCAATTCAAAGAATTGCAAGAAGGGAGGAGTGGAGAAGCTTTGCCTTTGCGGATAGTCGGAGAAAATAAGAACCATTAAGGCTATTGCCCTAAATGGCCGGAAAAGGCACGAGACACTTGCCATTGTATGCCATATGACGAAGGAGAGAGATGGGTAAAGGGGGCTACGGTTTCAACGTTTTGGCTCTAATTAGGAACCCTAAAACTAAATCGAAATTAAAAGAGGGAAGATTTGGGGAGAAAGGAGAAATGTTTTGGTGAGAAAAGGAAAAAGTTGAGATATTTTAGGCCACAAGCTAACAATTTGTTGAGAAAAATATTACTCCCTCCGTTCCATTTTATGTGGCACTATTTCCTTTTTGGTCAGTCCCAAAAAGAATGTTACATTTCCTTATTTGGTAAATATTTAAAGGTACAATTCCTCTTTTACCCTTATTGGTCCCACTTAATCTTGAAAAGAGTACTCCAATACATTTATTAGGAGAGAGAAAAATGAGTCTATTTTTTTAAGGGCAATTTGGTAAACATTTCAAAGTCTTTATCTATTTCTTAAACTCCGTGCCCGGTCAAATGTTGCCACATAAAATGGAACGGAGGGAGTACTAATTTTATTACTAACAATTAAGATACTTTTCAAAAACATATTATTGTCAACAGTAATTAGATTTACTCATTTTATGTCACAACTTATTAATTACTGCGTATGTCTAATGTTTATAGTACGTATTAGATAAAAGTTATGGGATCTATAGATACTCTTCTATGGAGTATATATTAATTATAAGCTCAACTAATTGGATTTTTTAATTAATTCAAATTAATAGTAAATCATAAAAGTATTATCCAAATAGATTAGGTTCGAGTAAAATAGTAATTCTTAAAACACTTGATTTAGGATAACAATTGAGTTAGATTTAGCAATGTTTTCTTAAATTAAATCAACTCTAATGGTGAACACATTTAATTACTCTAAATCGATAAAAATATATTCTCAATAGATCATGTCCGAGTCACATAACATTAATTTTCAAAACACATGATCATGCGATAAAGTTTCAGTGAGACTTTGTTACGTTTTGTTTAGATTCAATATAATTAGTTAACCAAAAGTAATTCAATAAAATCATCTATTTATTTGACTTATACTTGAAACAAACAAAGTAATATAACGTAAAATTGAATCGAATCAAATCGAACTAATTATACTAAATTGCTAAAGGTATTGTGTGAAAAATATAAAATTATGAAAAACACTTGGTCAAGATAAATTTGAGTGAGACTTTGATATTATTAGGTAATTGAAGTTAATGTAATCACTTACTCTCTCCGTTCCTTTTTATATGTCATCCATTTCTATAAATAGTTGGATCATGATACTTGTCGTTTTATAAAATCAATACATAAATTATCATATTCTTCCCATTATACCCTTGATAGAGTAGTTAATTAATCTTGAAAATATATACTTCGACCAACTTAGGAAATCTATAAGTAATTAATATCATTGGAGTACTTCATACATTAACTTCTTTTTCCATTCACTATTCTAAAAAATATGATTTTGAAAAAGAAATATCAACACACAAATTAAAACATTTTTACACAAAATATATAGGAAAATTGAGGTAGAAAAATTTAATTTTGGATCAATTGGTGAAGAAATTTGGCTCCAAAAATAAACTAAAAAATTTAAATAGTCATCCAAATGCATTTTAATTTTGAAATCTAACATATTCATCATTTATTATAAAGTTGACTTAAAGAAAACATTAAATAAGGGTAGAAGGATAAATTTACTTAATTTCTTAATGCAAGAGCAAATTAAAAAGGTTACATATAAAAAAGAACGGAGAGAGTATTTATTTCATTTATATTTAATACTTGCAAGGTGTAAAATTGAATTGAACTATTAACACGTCCAATTACGTTAGATTGATAAAAATATTATTCTAATGAAACAATTTTGATCGAGTCAAATAACAATTTTGGAAACACTTGATTTAGCTTAGCTTTAGCGAGACTTAGTGAAGTTATGTTTAAAGTCTTGAAGATTGAACAATTAAGTTAATTAAATGTAATCACCTATTAATTGAAATTTATACTATATAAGCAGTGGCGGAACCAGGATTTTCAATAATGGGGTTCAAAAGCTGAAAAAACAGACACACGAAGTAGCCGAAGGGGGTTCGACATCTACTATATATACTTAAAAAATTATTTTAACCATGTATGAATAATATAATTTTTCGCCGTAGGGGGTAACCCCCTACTTGTAAGGTGGCTCCACCACTGTACATAAGTGTAAAAGGGTGTTTGGATTGACTTAAAAGTTGGTCAAATCTACTTTTAGGTCAGTTTTTGACTTCTGAAAGTGTTTGAGAAATATAAAAAATAACTTAAAATAAATAAAATGACTTAAAATAAGTTGAGAAGTGTTTGGAAAGGTCAAGAATGACTTAAAATAAGTCAAAAACCTAAAGCAGGCCTCCCCTACTTTTTATTTTTTGACTTAAAAGTCATTTCAGTTTGACTTTTTATTTTTGACTTAAAAACTACTTTTTTTAAGTCAATCCAAACGGGCCCTTAACTCGTGACAAAAAATAATAATTAGCTATGAAATTTTACTATGATAAAATAAATGGCTACATCTTATAATTGTTGCCACAACTCTTCATAACTTGAAGCAAAAACGCGAAACCTAAACCATCACAAATGTGTCTTTCATTCCTAAACTAACTCTCAATCTATCAAAGCATGAATTATGAGTGAATACGATGCACCAACAACAAAACAATATTTTTTCTGTAAAAAAATAGATTAACCGTAAAATAAGGAGCTGAAATATGAAATTTTATCAAAAAAATAATTCAAATCGACCCTCAAAAAACACAAAAATATGATTCTTAATTTTCGGATAAAAATTCTCAAATTTCTTTGCTCATACACAGTTTTAAATGATGAAACTGCTTAATTAGAAATTTAATGTCAAAATTGGTTTACCCAAAATAGAAGGACCTTAAGTTTCAAATATCAACAAAATTCAATCACAAATCGATCATCGAATCAACTATTTTTAGATCTCGTATGTTTGAAGTTTCGAACCTTAACTTTTATGACTCAAATAATTAAAATCTAATGAGTATTATTGAAAAACAAACAAAATATAGTTAGAATCACATACCCAACATTTATATATATATATATATATATAATTATCTTTACAAAAAAAAAAATCATAACTTCCTCGTACGAATTCGAAATGCAACATTTTCTTTCAAAAGTACAATATAGTTCAATATAAACACCATTTGTAGTTCGGGATAAGGCACAAATACCCCAGTTTTTCATTCATGTCTACGTCTCCTGTATTTACTTCTAAATTCTTTGTATTATCTATGTTTGCTAAGAGTTCCGTATATGTTTCGCTTGTTTCTGAATGTTGTTCATCTAGATCATTGTCGTTTATTTCATCAATTCTTATTTCAGGTAGATTATCTTGGTTATTTTCTTCTTCTAATTGCAATTTTTCTTTAAATTTATTTATCTCATTTGCTAATTTTGTCTTTTGTTCTTTTTCTTTTTGTTTAATTTCATATATTTCTTTCAATATTGCCAGCTCTTTTTCTAGTTCTATTATTTTAGTATTTTTTACTTCTTCTAATTGTTGTACTTCCTTTTTTGCTTGTTGTTTTATTTTTTCAATTTCCGTTTTTCTATCTATTTCTTCATTTTCTTTTGTTATTCTTATCATAACAGTTAAACTATCTTCTAGTTTTACCGTTTCTTTTTCTAACATTAAACTTAGATTGTCACCTATTTTCTTATATCTTCTTCCTAGATTAGAAAATATTATCTTTATTTTTAATCCGTCATAGTTTTCATATGTTTTTTCATCTATTGCGTATTCTTCTTTATTCATTTATAAATTGTGTTGTAGTTTATATTCTAAGTTTTCTATTTGTATCTGTAGATATAAAATAGTTTTTCTCTGTGCTACTATAGATTTTTTACAAATTCCTGCAAATATATTACTATTAAGTCTATTTTGCCTATGTCTCAATTCTTGTTTTTTTGCTGTAATTATTTCAGTAAGTTTTTGTCTATACTCGTTATCCTCGTTATTCATTGTATCTTTAAATATTGAATATATTTATATTCTATTTTAGATATATTATCTATTAATTGATCTAATTTGTCGTTATCAGTTTTTGTGATATTGAGTTGTTTATATTCTGGATATAATTTGTTTATCTCCTCATGTAATATCTCTGCTGTATTTACTTCATCCATGACTACGTCTCATGTATTTACTTCATCAGAGGGGTATTTGTGCCTTATCCTGAACTACAAACCATATAATCTAGAAGACAAACAGTTAACAATAAATTATGAAAATAAAAGAGTAATAATAAAAAGAACTTTAGTATGATAAAAATATGAAAATATATATACTTGCAAAGATAATAATAGAAGGATATTACAACAGATATTATACACCAATGATAGATAGTATTTTTTACTTCTTCTAATTGTTGTACTTCCTTTTTTGCTTGTTGTTTTATTTTTTCAATTTCCGTTTTTCTATCTATTTCTTCATTTTCTTTTGTTATTCTTATCATAGCAGTTAAACTATCTTACCATTTTTCGGGGGTGCGGACTTCATCGTTCTTATATTAATTTTCAGTAAAGATTTTATTATAATATTCTTTTGCTAGAGGTTTTAATCTTGTTATTTCTTTAATATTATTTATGATGTATTCTAGATATAACATATCTTGGGTTCTTAGGTACATATATAAATTATTCTCCATTAATTGTTCTAGCAAATTTATATTTTCCGTAGCTTCTGTCCAATATTGTAAATATTCGTAGTTCATTTTAATCTGAATCTATTTCTAAGTCATATAATTCTATTCTCTCGAGGTCTAGATCATGTAGGTCTATTTCATACCATTGTTGGTTTAATATATCTTCTGATTCGTCATCATTAAATATTTTTTCCCATATGATTCTTCTTAATTCAATTATCTCTATACCTTTAAGTATATATAAGATTAAAGTTTCATAGTTTTTTTATCATTTCATCATGCATGTATGTAGTCATGTTCGTTGTTATGCATGTTTTTTTATTTTCAATTATTCCTTCCTATCATATTCATAATTGATTAATTTCATATTAGATCATTATGAACTAGATTATCTGTTTATCATGTTCTCCTGTCACTACCAACATCGTACTTTCGGATACTTCCTTCTTATCAGCGCCTCAACTTTGTTTACTCCCCTAAACGACTTTCCTTGCCTACCGGTTTCAACATTAGGATGTCATAGTATAGAAGTTTTCTCCCTGTTTCCAGTGTGCTAATAAACTAGAAATCATGATTCAAATAATTCTAATACATAATAACTAACATAAATTTATTCAATCATATATATGATATTCAGGAATATATGAAATTAGTTCTGCATATTTGTTGAACAATATACCTTTGCCTCTTGCTTATCCATGATATCTGAAGGTTGTTCCATTATCTATTAAGTATGAATATCTTAAGTATTTGAGAGTGTTTTTTATGAAAGCTTGCTTCGTTTATTGAAGGCTTGCTTATTATGTTGCATGTACATTCCTTTATATAGACAATTCTAATCCTATATTATTCTCTATAATAATGCGCCTACTATACACTTTACGACTTTTTTACATGTCTACTGTACACTTTACGACTTTTTTGCACTTTACGACTTTTTTGCAGTAGTCACATTATGTCTGGCTAAGGGTTGGACATAGTTTCACTAGGCAACCCTTTTTTTTGTCTCGGGTTTAAATGAGACGAGATATGACCCATTTGGGTCTCCAACTATTTGATAGAGACGGAATGGGAGGTAACTGTCTGGCTAAGGGTCGACACATCTTCCTTTATCTCTTTCAAAATCTTGTCCGACCCCTCAACTCTGTTGAGGATACGAGAAAGCATATCCTCCGACCAACCTCCATCAGAATCCTTTGGCTTTTGGTGCTCGTGGGGAGGAATGTACCTGTCCTTCTCCCCATCCCTTTCTTTCCAAGCGAGATTTCGATCCCTCCATTCTCTATCACGATCTCTCCAACCTTGGTTACCACCCTGCCTCGGGTAGTTTGCACGATAACCACCTTTTTGGTTGGCTAGTAAATTCATCTCTTCGTTGTACAACGCCTCAAACTTGGCCTCTTCGGGGTTCACACACCCAACACCTACGACATTGACACTCATAGCACCAGCTCCCATGACATTTTTAGACAAAATGTCAAGTTGGGTCATGATTTTGGCCATATTCTGATCCCTCTCTTGGTCTTTCTCCATCTGTTCCTTGGTCAATTTGAAAGTGAGGGGAGAGACCTTGTCTTCGCGGGTGTACTATGCCTGGTTGATCTTGGTCATGCCATCCAAGAGCTGAGCTGTTATCACATAAGGTTGCTGCATCAAACCTCTGAGAGAAAGTTGGTCAGCAACACCATTATTTATCGAATTAAGGCTTCGGTAAAAATACTGCAACAACACGTTGTCAGGCAATCCATGAGTTGGGCATTGAAGCACCAACTTCTTGAATCGTAGCCAAGTTTCATGAATTGGCTTGCCCTCCAGATGCTTGAAGCTCTGAATGTTGTCCCGAAGTGTCTTCACTTCGAAGGAGGGAAAAATCGCACTTGAAATGTGGTGATAAGCTCTTCCCACGAAGTGATTAAGTCTCGTCGCAATTCAGCCAGCCACTTACACGCTTCCTCCATTAGAGAAAATGGGAACAACCTCAACCGGACCGACTCTTGGGATATGTTCTTGAAGGAGAACAGCCCGCAAACATCAACAAAATTTCTAATATGCTCATGGGAATCCTCATGAGCCAAACCACCAAACAACCCCTTCAATTGTAAGAGCTGTAGCATAGTGCTAGTAATGTGGAACACAACGTTCCCTTCAACTGACGGCAAGCGAATAACACCAATTCCACCCCATAAGATGAGGGTTATTAGCATCAGGCTCGTTGACATCGTTGAGGTTGTCGATGTCATCTTGGTGGCTCACTTGGCTACCATTGCTTCCGTTCACACTCATACTCTCTGTTTCAAAGCACAAACAAGCAAACCAAAACTAAAAATAAGTAGATTCAACTATAACTAACAAGAACAAAATTCAACTTAACTAAAGAATCTTAACTAACACAACTCCCCGGTAGCGGCACCATTTTGATTAACGTTATCAAAGACACTTCATCCGATTCTAAGCGTCAACGATCGTTAGTCAGTATATAACTCAACTAAATGAGTTGGGGTTGAATCCCACAGGGAGTGGTATGTGTTTAAGATTCAATAAGAAAGTACGAATATGCTCAAGTCAATCATAGGAATAGACATTATCGAATAAAAACATACTTCAAATTAGGGGGCGGCATGAATGTCAAATAACATGGGTTTTTGATTGTAATTATCAACTACAGCAGCAACAAACAACACAAAAATAACAAAAGTGCTTGGGATGTGATTCAATTATAGGCTAATGTAGACAAATGGGTAGTTGCAATTATTAGAAAATAGCTGTAAATTAGTGAATAGGCTAGACTATAAAGGAGGTAAACTTTCTCTCGAACAATTTACCCCGAATCAAGACAGTTTTTCTCGAACATCGATAAGCAAGCAATTAAGAACAGCCTACGCCTTAGTCCATTCACTCTCTCAAGCTGAATGTGTGGAAAATGGTTTAGGATTCACTCCTACAGACCATCAATCAATAATCTTGGTTTTAAAACCTCTCTCTCTCGAGCAAGATAAAAACACAAAGGTAGAAATGCATTTGCAACTACAATCCTTTAATTTTAACCATAATTAATGATTGAAATCACTTCTAAACAACATTTAAACTAACAATTAGCAATACCCATAAGCTAAATTAGCCCATAATCACATAATCACACCCTAAGAATTGGGGTTTTAGCTAGGCATAATAAAAAGATAAAAATCATTACCAAATTGTGTTTTCATCAACTGGGTAAGATTAATTTCGTCCTTACAAAGGTCTAAATTGAAGAATCTCAAAGACCCACTTCCAATTTCTCAAAAATGGAAAACTTCAATTCTTCAAAGCAAAGGAAACTTAGTCTCCCTATTCAGAGTTCTATGTCAAAGATAAAAATATGATAATTCTGAAAATTCAATTCAATAATCCTCCTAAACTAAATGTTCAAAAATGTATTTATAATCGCCAAAAATATGCTGTGGAGGACCAATCGGCGCAGTAAGTCGGGCTCGCCGATCCGCCCTTTGGTCAGTTTCATCGTGTTTTTTGCTTTGGCCTTCAACATCCTCAAGTTCTGTAACTTTGGGTGATCCAACACTGCATCACGGAACCACTCGGCGACATGCTGACTGCTCCTTTCTTTCGCTGACTTGATTTTCTCCTTCAGGACTTGGCACATTGGAACTTTAGGTGAGGTAATGGCCATTTGGTGACTCGCCAAAGGGATTAGGCGATCACTAGGCCTTCATTTCTTCATTCTTTCAGCTCACTTCGTTCCTTATTGCAAATTAGTGTCCATGCTTTGTTCCTCAATCCAAATACCTGGAAATCAAGGATTTTACATCAGTTATTGGCACAAAATGAGCATTTGAGGAAACTAAATCTATCCAAGTAAAGCCCTAAATGAGTCCAAATCGTGGACTCATCAGCGACTATGCTTTACTGCTTATATATTAATGTATTATCTAATATGACAATTTTATGAACTGCTTATATATTATGGTTATGATTATTATTGTATTTTTTATGTTGAAACATACGTCAATTATGTTGGAAAATTATGTGGTATCTGTGGCAGTACATACAAAATTTGTTGGAAAATATCCCACAATATTGGCACACAGATGTTTGCCTATTTGTAGTATATGTTATAACTTGAAATTGACATGTTGCATCAGATGATTATTCTGATGAAAATTACACATAATTTTTTTGAAAAATTATTACTTGGTAGTTATTATTGTCACGTGTTGCTACGTGTGACAAACATGTTGGATTAAATGCGTGCATTTGTGCCAACAAAATTGCGGCTATAATAACTACTAAATAAAAAGAATTCATTAAAATTTAAAAACTGTCAATCAAATTAAACCTCTGAGAAAATAGTCATATTTTCTCTTTAAGGGCTTTTCAAATTTTTAAAAAATTACTTTTTATTTCTCTTTCTTTTCTTTCTCTTTGTCTATCATTTTGTGCTCTCCATAGATCCACTCTCGGCTGAGTAGCAGGAGCAACTTTTAATTTATTATGAGCCCAAACGATGGATTCAATAAATTCTTGCCAATAACCACGTCCTTTGTCCTTTTTCTTTTGTCATTTTCTTTTCTCTATGATTCCAATTATTATATAATAGAAACTATAAGAATCCCAAAACATCACATAATGCGTATCATTACATTTGAGTCTCATTTTTTTTTGTTACTCATGTTGCTCTATTTTTCCATTATAACATAAGTGTAATCCGTTGCACTTTCTCCATTATTTCTCTATAATAGCTACCAGTCATTCCTTCTTATTGTCAATATCATTTTAAATCAGATAAAATTAAATTAGGATTTTAAAATATTTTCTGATTTTAAATCAAGACTTTTTAATCTTCTTTGTGGTGATTAATGAGTTGTTTGTTTGTTGGTTTGTATATTTTTTTATGAAATAAATTAAAATAGTTTCAATAAAATCCTAATTTCTAGTTGTTAGGATTTATGATTGTGTTGTTTTTATTCTTTGCATGTGTGTTATTGAATCATATTTGAAGATATATGACGGGTGATGTGTTGTGAGACGTGTTATTGTTCTTGTTCTAGTTAATTTTTTTTATTATTATTCATGTGGTTGTAGAATTTTTTATAAATTAGTCATAAAGTCTTTTTACCTCTTTTTTTGCAGATATAATACCTCATGCCAAAAGAAAAATTGAAGAAAAAACTCCAAGAAAATCAAGGAGTAAAATAGGTAGGAAGAAAGTATATAAAATCTAGTTCTCCTTTAGAAAAATTTGCATCCCAAACAATTTCTCAAGTAGAAGCAAGAGTTTCTTCTCAAGTAGAAACATAAATCGTCCCTTCTCAAGTAGAATCAATAATTTCTTCTCAAGTAGAAGCATAAATCCTCCCTTGTCAATCCTCTAAAAAAACAAAAAGAGAAGGAAAACGATCAAGGAGATGATCAATCCGAACATGAACTTGAAGTAGAGGAAAAAGGACAAGAAAAAATTGTTGATGAGGAAGAAAGACAAGAAAAAAATAAAGTTGAAGAAGAAGAGGAAGAAGAAGAAGAAGAGGAACAAGATGAAGAAGATGAGGAAGAGGAAGAGGAAGAGGAAGAGTGAGAATAAGAGGAAGAAGAAGAAGAGGAAGAGGAAGAGGAGGAAGAGGAAGAAGAGGAAGAAGAGGAAGAAGAAGACGAGGAACAAGAAGAAGAAGAGGAGGAGGAGGAGGAGGAAGAGGAGGAAGAGGAAGAGGATGAGGGAAAGGAAGAAGTGGAAGAAGAAAAGGAGGAGGAGGAAGAAGAAGAAGAAGAAGAAGAAGAAGAAGAAGAGGAAGAAGAAGAGGAAGAGGAAGAGGAAGAGGAAGAGGAAGAGGAAGAGGAGGAAGAAGAAGACGAGGAAGAAGAAGAAGAAGAAGAAGATTAGTCTAATGCTACTGGTATTATATCATAAGATTAGTGTTGAATTTTTTTTGACTCTTTCACAAAAATGCTCCAGAAAAATGATTTGGAAGATTTTTTCTAGGAGTAGTTATTTTGGGCATTATCTTAATTTCCCTTTGAATAATAATTCACATTTTAAAATGAGCATTGTATATGAACTTCTAAAAAGAAGATTTATATTTGAGGATAATGAATAGAATAATGAGGTTTCATTATTTATTTTGGCATGCCACTTTATTTTAGCAAATAGAAGTTTGTCATAGTTACTGGTCTAAAATTGCATACTCCTTTTCAACCTTACACCAAAAAGATAATCCTGTAGATGAAAGAAGGGAGAAGTTAAGAAATTAACTAAGAATGAAGATTCAACTGAGGAGGACTTGGTGTCCCTTGTTGGTCCAAGCTTCAAAATTTTTAGATTGGTAGCTTTGTTGAATGATAAGAAACTTTCAAAGAAGCACAAGGAATCACTGTGCTTAGTTTGATTTGTACCTAATGTATTTATGTCCAAAGATATCAACAACAACATGCCTATTAATTGGGTGAGGTTGTTAGAGGATATTAAGGCTCACAATATTTTTTCTTGGGGTGATGAAAGCTACCAATTGACTATCAAGTAATTGTTGATTCCATTATCTTCAAAGACAAATAACTTATTTGACTTTCCATGGGCTTTCATGGTAAATAAAAACTTTCTTTGATATTTTTAATATTTTAGCAAATAATTTAACATTTGATTTATTAACAGTTTTTATAGGCTTGGACATTTGAAGTCATTCCTCATTTGAGGCAACAAGTAACGGTCAAATGAGAGGTTTCGACTCCAAAGATCTTGAGATGGTTGACCGCAAAAAATGTCAAGAATCCATTAGTTCTCGTTAGCACTCCTGATGATGTAGTAATTTCTTTTGTTAAAAAATATGTTCTATTTGTTGGTTAAAATTTGTTATTTGTTGCTATAGATGACTCATATATTTCAACATATGTCCTATTTGTAAGGTTAAGATTAGTAAATTTATTGCTACAAATGAGTCATTTGATCTAATATATGTGCTTTTTGTTGATTAAGATTGGTAATTTATTGCTACAAATTACTCATTTGTTTCAATATATGTCTTATTTATTAGTTAATATTGGTAGTCTATGACTCATATGTTCCAACAAATATATAAGTCTTCTGTCACATATGACTCATATTTTTCTTACTATAGATTGTGCATTCATGACTTGTCCCAACTTAAAAAGAGTTGCAAATGTCATTCATGATTATTCTAGGGTCTATAGAAACTCTATTTGATCATATGATGAATAGAGTTGAAAGGGAATCGATAGGATCAAAATCATCAAAAGGGAAAGATTTGATGTTGGTCAACTTATTTTTTTAATGAGGACATGGTTAAGGAGTTGTAAGGGTTGGTGTTAATATTGGTTTTGGTGCTGAAGAAGTGGTGGGAAAAAACTGTTGGTGTTGGTGGTTCTAAAAGAATGTTCACACCATTTTCTGGGGCTGAAAAAAGTGAAAGAAAAAAATGACAATGTTGTCAAGTGTCTTTAAACATTGACTGGGGTTGTGAAAGAATCAGAGTCATTCCATAAAGAAAGTTTCGGGATCCATGTACTACACAGGCTAAGAGGAGAAGAAAATCATTTGTCAAGGTAATATCAAATATGAAAAAAATTATTGGAGAATTAATTGCCCATGGCCATAGGAAAGAAGTCGATGCTTAAGAAGTTGAATATTTACAAGTTCGTTCCTTCAATTAAAAAGACTACTTTATTGACACTAATAAAAACAAAGGAGGATCGCCAGTTATACTCCATGCATTATCTTGATAGAAATGATTTCAAGAACATGACTAGTATGAAGGTTTGGTAGGAGGACTCAGTAAGTTTTCTCTAATAATCTTCAATTTATAATGTTTGTTTTATCTTTTCAATTATTACTCTTTAAATTAATTGTTATTTATGTATGTTGATGGAGTTCGTAGCTTCATGCGAGAGAGGCATATCAGATTCAATTAACACTATGATTTTATGGATAGAATCATGGATATAAACTTCTATGATTACTTCATAAAAAAGTTCAAGACTATTAGCGATGAAGCAACACCAACTGGTGACAGAAGCTTAAAGCAGTAAACTCATAAGTGTGTATTGAAAGAGGATGTCGTTGACCATGTTAGAGGGAAGAGACCATATTCTGGTTGCATGGATTGGATATGGCAAAGAGGATTATTGTAGTCATGAACATAGAGAAAAAATATTTTGTGAATCTTGAGATCCTCTTGAACGATAGAGTCATTAATGTTTATGACTACAACATACATGTTTTTAAACATTGCGAGTTTTTGACATTCATACAACCCGTGTTCGAATTACTGACAATATTGTTGAGATAATCTGGAATAATGAAACATTTGTTAGCAAAGTTGCTCAATGAAGCTTGAAATTTTGAAGCTCGAATCGATGACCTTCCCAGAAATGACACTGATGTCGCGTGCGGGTCATACTCATTTGCATTTTATTGAGCGTTTGATAGTCAACATTTCTATGGAACCTAATAAGAGCTTTTTGAATGATATACAATTTCAAGAATGCAATGGATTTGGGCTGTTGGGATAATATGTAAGAGCTTAGAGCCTTGATGTGCATGAATTATTATCATATTTGTAACTAATGAAAATGTTTTATGATTATCTATTGCAACATATGTTATGTTAAGAATAAGCACACAAAAGTGTGCATCTGTTGGAACAGAAGTGCATAACTATTTGGAAGTGATACTAATGCAATTTTATATGCCTTAAACAATCAAATATGGTAGGGTAGACCAAGAACCAAACTAAAGATGTAGGATTGAATAGCTATGCCAATTTTGATTGCACACAACTACATCTTCTATCCTTCGCATTCTCGGTAATGCTTAAAAATATAAAAAAGACCACTACAATCAACACGACGATTAGCTTCAAATTAAATCATTTGCTCTTCTTCTTCTTCAATTTCTTCACCCATTTGATAATTTCAACATGACTTTCATAAAATTTCAATACTTCTTCCAACTCCTTAATTCTCTTCGCCAATCTCAGAATAATGAACTTGGATCGTAAAACATCATCTTCATGATTCCTCCATCTAAAGAAGTTGCACACATTCTCTTAAAATACACTGCAAACAAATTAAACAAAAATAAAAATAAACAGAAATAACATATCTCTAGAAACAAAATTTATGTAGAGAACATACGTGATAGCGTGAACAAGACCAAAATCTTTGAGCTAGATTGCCCTCCGACCACGAAGTTTGCATCAAATTTTCACACCCATTATCAAATCATTCTCATCATTACAAATACGATTCAAGATTGCATTTGACATTATAAGAATATTTTCCCTGGAAACTTATCTTGGACATATTTATATTCCTATGAGCCAAATAACACCCATGCTTTAGCCACGTTTGAGGATAAATTCTTGTGTGATTAATAATGTTTGAGTCATGATATTGAATTATGAGTAACCAATGTTATTGTTACTTGTAGATTGGGAAAAAGGTAAAAAAGGGCACAAAGCGGCAGTACGGGAAGTGAAGATTGGGTCCAAGCGCGAAAGCACAAACGATAAAGTATCAATGGATAAAAGAAAGCTCAAAGTGAGAAAAACTATGCTCTTGTATTCTCTCCACGTCATGAAAAGGGAATTAATTATTTGTCACATTAATGATGTTGATGCAGAAGACGATGTATCCTCTCCATGTCGCAGAGAAGAGGAGTTCAAGGAAAGAAGAATTCATGAAACACTGGCGCGTCACAGACTTGAATCCAAATTTTCTGCTGACTTTTCTCAAATAATAAATAGACTCAAATTTTATTATTTTAATTATTCTTTGTCTTGCTTTTGGAGAAGGACGACTTGGAGAACTATTTCTTCAATTTCAGGGTTCATTCCTACTCTCTACTTTTATCGATTTTTCTTAAGAATATTAAATACTTGATGATTGAGAATCACATTATGATTAGCTAAATTTCCTTATTTTAATGATGTGGCTACATAATGATTGCATATTATTGAATTTGAGGGATTGAAATTGGTTATCACATGAATTGATCTTTTGTTCTTAATTTAATTTTTGTAACTGACCACCATTGAAATAAACTTATTGTCTGAATTGAACTCGGGAGAGGAATATGAGGATAGAAATTGGGACAAAAGGAGCATGATCTTCTCTAGAATTAGGGTTGATTTGTATCTAGGATAGGGATATACCTAGAGACCTTGCTTGCTTTATAAATATGATAAATCATAATACTTTATAATTGGTTCAGTTTATCCCCACTCAACGATGTAATTAGATTGCCAATTACAGTAGGAGATTAGAGGTTGGGAGACCATGATCATACATTTAACCCTGTAAAATAGTGATTTGATAACCAATTGATGTCCATTATAGGAAATAATATACATGAATTCAAAGCAGGCTACATGCTTGAAATTTCCCAAGTCATTTTTAACTCCAACTTGAAATTAAATCATATTAGTTTGCTTAGTTACTTTGAATAATCGATCACTTAGAATAATACACCAATCTTTCTGGAAAAACTTGCTTTAAATTACAGTTATTGGAAGAATAAAATATAATCTAATCTTAAATCTTTGTGGGTATGACATCTGACCTTTTAAAAAAACTACTTTATTACTTGCACGACAACGTACACTTGCACGTGCTTTTGACACAACAAAAATCAAATCACAAAAGAAATTGAAGTGAATTCTTACCTTTCAAACTATTTCATGAGAGTACTGAGCCTTTTAAACAGAATATTTCCCAATGGCTCTATTGAAAATTTAATTATTTCATTGATTAGAGAATACATGACATGTGGAGCTTTTTAATTGGTTTAGTTAACTAAATTGACACATTCACGCGCCTTAGCTGCGAGTTCACAAACATAAGCGCCTCCTTTTCTATTACATTACCTACCTAAAAGGGTATCACCTGTTTTGTTGGCTGTTTTGCAGGTATCATCTTTTGTTTCAGCCAACAAAACAACCAATAAACAAGTGAAAACTTACTCTTGTTGACCCAAAGCAAACAGAAACTTGGATTAGTCCAAGGTGGTAAAATTTTATCTGGAGATTGAGAGAAAAGGAGGAGGAAAGGAAAAATGGGGAAAGATGAAAAGGAGGAGAAAAGAAAATTGAGAAAACGACAAGGAAGGAGCAGAAGATATAATTATGAAAGCCCTATCTTAAACGTATTTATATCAATGGGCCGTTATTTGTTGTTGAACCACTTATGGGTTGGGTTTGCCCAAGTGTAACATATACCCATTTTGTTGGAATATATTCTGTGTGGTAAATTTCCAACATCATTGATATTTGTTGCAATATATGTCAATTTGATGGATTTATGAATTGATAAATTTGATGAAAACTGCTACATATGACCTTAATTTAGTTATTAACAATGTTATAGCAATAATTAGAGAGTATATGTCAGGCATAACTTTTTAATTGGTTAGATTAACTAAATTGATACATTCACGCGCCTCAGTTGGCTGTTCATAAGCATTGTAAGAATTGTAATCTGTTAGAACAAATTTCAATTTTGTAAGGTAATTTCCAATTTCCAATATAACATTTAGCACCCAAGGGAGGGAAATAAGCTAGCAGATCATTTGGCAGACATAACATATAACATTACATAGCAATGTGATAAAGGAAACGAAAACATAATCATAGCTATTGATAGAGATATACATAACATAACTATTGATAGACATAAACAATAGTGATAGGTAAGTAATATTCCCCCATACTTGAGAGTATCACCATTAAGCGATAAGGGGCCAAAGAAAGCTAGGCTACAAGTATCATAATTGCAAAGACATTAAAGCCAACAAAACAACAACCAATGAAATAACTGAAATGCTATCTAGTCTATACTACTTCAGCCAGCAAAATGGACTCGGCAAAATGGGAGGATCTATAGTCAACATGGAGCCATTTAACTAGGAGGGGTTATCAACATTCTTGAATGGTGATGGATTAGAGCTATCCATGCACTCCATCACAAAACCACCTACAAAGAAAAAAAAAAAAATAGAAGAATAAGGAAGAAAGTAACAACACCAAGAAGGCTTACCAAATGCGAAATCCGCCCTCCATTAGACAAGATCAAATAAAAACAAACAACAAGCACAACCCATGCACTAAGAACATAGCTGGAGAAGAATACTATAGTCAGTAATAGTAACGTGAAAGGAGGAAGAAAGCAGAATCAATGAGACATGAGACTTGAGAGACTTACTTTTGTTAGCTGAGACAACAAATTTATCATAAAGAACAAAATCATCACGTTATTGACCCAGAGCAAGAGCATATACTGACTTGATTAGTCCAAGGTGATAAAATTTTATTTGGAGATTACGAGAAGATGAGTAAAGGAAAGATAACAAGAAGAAAAGGAGAAATATGAGAAATCAGCAATGAGGAAACCTATAATTATGAAGAAAATCCTATGTTAAACCTATTCATATCCCTTTCGAATGTGCCGTTAATTGTTATAGGGCCAGTTGTAGGTTGGGCTCAGCCCATAAAAGTTTAGCATATGACCATATGTTGTGACACATGCACAATTTTGTGTAGTAAAATTCCAATAGAATTGACATATGCAACATATGTCAATTCGATGGATTTATGAATTGACCTTGATTTAGTAATTATAAATGTTATAATACTATATATAATAATTAATTTGTGTCTTATATCACAATCATATTGAATCACATAGTCATTAGATGATCAACTAATAGTATTATCCTAAATAAGATTGATGTATTGCCAATTTGATCAAGATTGTTACATTTGACCTTAATTTAGTAATAAAAAAATATATTATAACACTATATAATGATTAATTATTTCTTATATCACGATCATATTGAATCACAATAAAAAATGACATGTTTACACAGCTTTTGCAACATATGGACCATATGTTGAAATTTACCACACATAAATCTACATATGTTTCAACATGTTAATCATATGTTGCATCAGATTAAAATTTTATTGGTACATATGTCAATTTTGTGTGGTAAATTTTCAACAGAATTGACATATGGCAACATATGTCAATTTGATGGATTTATGAATTGATAAATTGATGAAGATTGTTACATTTGACCTTAATTTATTAAAAAAATATCATAATACAATATATAATAATTACTTATTGTCTTATATCACAATTATATTGAATCAAATAGTCATTAGATGATTAACTAATGGTATTATCCTAAATGGATTGACATTTTGATCAATTTGATGGAGATTGTTACATTTGACCTTAATTTAGTAGTTGAAATGTTATAACACTATATATAATGATTAATTAATGTCTTATATCACAATCATATGGAATCACAATAAAAAATGATAGATAAGGTTATACACAACATATGACCCATCTGTTGAAATTTATCACACTGAAGTGTGTATATGTTCCAACATATTAGTCATATGTTGCAACATATTAAAATTTTGTTTGTACAAATGTCAATTCAGTGTGGTAAATTGCCGACAAAATTGACATATGTTGTAACATATGCTAATATGATGAATTATAAATTGATAAATTTGATGAAGCTTGTTACATTGGACTTTAATTTAGTAATTAAAAATGTTATAAAGCTATATATAATGATTACTTATTGTCTTATATCACACTCATATTGAATCACATTGTCATTACATGATCAACTAATAGTATTATCCTTAATGGATCGATGTATTAATCAATTTGATGAAAATTATTACATTTGACCTTAATTTAGTAATTAAAAATGTTATAACACTATATATAATAATTAATTATTATCTTATATCACAATCATATTGAATCACATAGTCATTAGATGATCAACTAATGGTATTATCCTAAATGGATTGATGAATTAATAAATATTATGAGAATTGTTGCATTTGACCTTAATTTAGTAATTAAAAATGTTATAACACTATAAATAATGATTACTTATAATTTTATATCACAATCATATTGAATCATAATGAAAAACGACAGGTAAGGTTACACATCTGTTGCAACAAATGACTTATCTGTTGAAATATACCATACAGAAGTATGAATATGTGTCACGATCGACAGGTAAGGTTACACATCTGTTGCAACAAATGACCTATATGTTGAAATATACCATACATAAGTATGAATATGTGTTACGATCCAATTCCTCAAGTCATGATGACACTTAATATAACCCACCAGTAGGTAAGTCAAACCGTAATCCAAAATGACAAGTAATGTGTATAAAGGTAGAAATAAGCAGAAACAATACTTTAAGCAACAAAACAAAATAGAAGCAGAAGAAAACAAAAACTATCTACACGAAGATCCCTCCGAAACTTGGAAGTCACAAGTACACAGTTGTGCTAACAACAGAGTACTAGTCCCAAAAGTGGACCAAAAGCAAAGTTGACTCAAAATAGAAAAGACTAGCTATACAATATACAGAAGGAGACAAGTAAGTCCAGGTTGTCATGTGTTCACCCTCGCCTCCGATCCAAAAGTTGTTATTGACATGAACAATCACCGCTGGTAGCTAGTATAGAGAACTGCATCACGAACAAATGCAAAGTGCAATATGAAAACCGAAACAAAGGTACTCAGTAGGCATTATAGAACGACTGAGCATGAAAGGTAATGACAATATGAAAAGATAGAATCTAGACACAAACAGAGGTCAAAGCGAAATTTAAAAGTAAGCACACAAGCATACCAAAAATAAAGGCTAAGTACAACTAAAATAAAACTAATTGGACCCCTATAAGCTCAAAAGGTACACTCGTCCGCAAGTTTAAGTAAAAGCTTGAATGGACCCCATCAGCCCGACGGGTACACAAAATAGCTAAATTATAATTGTAAAGTAAAGTGAACCCAGAACTAAAAAGCTTAAGTTGAGCGTCAAACCCCCAAGTAAAACCCTCAAACCAAAAGAACCCAATAATGGACTCGCCTAGACTGACAATAAACTCCCAGGGGCTGCAACGAAGCTAGCAAGAGTAAACTCGGGGGCTGCCCTACCAGACAGTAACTCTAGGAGGACTAGCCCAACAAGAAAGAGTACTCGGAGGCACCAATGTGACCATCACTTAGCCAGACAATAAACTCCTAGGGGGACCTACCCAACTAGCAAGAGTAAACCCGATGGCCTCAATAAGAACCTCAAAGTATTGCATATCATCTATCAATAATACCACCGTGAAACGATGTCCAAACTTAAGAAAATAACAAAAGACTCCCAGCATAGGCCACTCCAATCCCGAATCTCCCAAGAAGCAGGAAAACCTCCAGTATGCAACAGGGCTGTAAAAATAGGGAGAGTGAATAGAAACTTAACAAAGTTGAATCAACACCTAAAGTAAGGCTCATTCGGTTAGACTCAAGTTTGCTACTCAAGTCTATAGGAAGCTAGTCCGCCTGAAACGATGTCAGAGAAGAAACAAGGCCTAAAGGCCACAAGAACCGCAAGTCTAAGGGAACACTAACCTAATCCTAGTCTAAGGCCACACATGCTAACTACATACAAGTCAATCCACAACATAGAATTTAAGCACATAACCCCGGCTAGCATGGTACCACACCCAAAATAACGCCGATCAAACCTAAAACACGGTATCTAAGAAAGGAAATAAGAGCAATTAGGTACTCGCACCTAATTCATTCTAATCAACCAAAATTTACACATTCAAGCTAAATCTAAGAGAAGGAAAGTCTTAGCCTACCTTGAGGCCAATCGTGCGCTCTCCAAATTGCAATGCTGAAGTTTTCCCCTTCCAAACAGTCTCAAAACACCGCCACGTAATAAAAAATAAAATCACTATGTTAATATGGTCATTTCAACACTAAGAACACATAAAATGGAAATGGACTAATTTTGGAGTTATACCGAAATCGTGGAACCCGCATCAGAATTTCTAGAATTAACTCTATCAAAAATACCTAAGACAGTACCCTGAACTTGTCTTCCAAAATGGAACACAATTTGGGGCTCAAAGCGAAAAAACATTAACATGCAATAATCTCACCCAAACAACTTAATTAAAGAACTAATGCAATCATCTATTACCTAAAATTACCTCAAAGCCTTCAACAGTTTTTGATAAGACACGCACATAGCTTCAACAATTGTGGATGCACATGACTTTGAATCACCCATTCGAAGCTAGAACTAGGGAATTATAAAGGTTTGAACCTTCCACAATAAGCTGAGTCGTGTCTTGTCCTTATTTTAAAGGCCAGATGGAATTTCTCTTTGAAAATATGTCCCAAAGAGCCCGTGAACATGGAGCACAAGATGGTTACCCTTTCCAAACGTGGTCGAAAACCGACGAGTGCGAAGGCCAGCAAACCTAGGTGTTACGAATGAGACTGGTGGCTCTCAAATGCGGAGTCTTGACAAGACAGGATTTCATGAACACGACACAACCATTCAAATTTGGAGGCAAACATTTATCTTATATAAGAACACGACCAAGGTGGCCCATAATATTGAAGACTAATATAGGCTTGCACAAGCTGATGCACATCAGCTGATTTTTGGCAAGTTCAAATCTCCGATGGGGTGTCTCAAATTCATTCGGAACCATGCACACAAATGAGCTATGCTACCCTACCAAATTCTATATTCCAAAATCAATGGAGCAGTCAAAATTTTGATATGAGGTTGTCTCGATAAAATTGGGTCCCACACCCAAACTTTATTTTAAGCTAAAAATCCACAAGAGGGCTTATAATTAGCCCAAAAGTCTCGAGATCCACACGAAGGGTTGTACTAAACAAAACTCGACATTTCAGAGCTAACCATGCTAAGGGAATTTTTATCTGGGCATGTTTACGAAGAATGTTGACCAAGGTAAAACTTAGGTCTTAACTTAAAAATTAAAATGTCTAATTGCATTGACTCACACTGGAAGCCTCGGGAGTCATGCCAACCATGCCACCAGCCTGAAATGACCCTTCCAAAGCTGATGGAATCATTAGAATTGGATTCTGAGGTCATCTTCCAGAACATCTGATCGTAAACAACCATTCAAGGTTCAAAAGCTCCAAAATAAAGAAATTCACATAAAAACCAAATGAATGACCAGGTGACTGAGATATCAGTCCCAATAAGTCATTGATGTCTTAGGGTGGCTATAGGAACCAACTAAATGATGAAAAAAAAGGCACAAACACAAAAATGACCTAGAGGGTCATTACTCATTACAATTTTTCCAACAAATTAGTCATGTCTTGCATCAGATTAAAATTTTATTGGTAAATATGTCAATTCTTTGTGCTAATGTCACGACCCGAGCCTACACCCTGGACGTGGTCGGCACTTGAGATCCATTGCTGGCCCCCAAGCGAACCCTCATCCTGGCTGACTATAAGCGGAAGACTAACTCAAGCATACCTAAGCATCAAATTGAAAGAAGCGTTTAGAAATAACTTACTAAATCTCAAAACTTCACTGAATATACTGAGTAAGAAATATAAATTTAAAATAAAATATCTGAAATTGAAAGACATGGATTGTACGAGTATGTAATATGGCTAAGTAAACAAATAACTTAACTCAATGACTGAAAGAAACTCAACTGAATCAATACATGAATATGAAGTGAAAAGCATTTAAGCTTTATAATAAAATATACAGTGAAAGCAACATGAATATAATATACTTTACTTGTGGGGAGTTTCTCTAACCGACGACCATTACTATGTGCCTAGCAATGATACAATGTCCCGCCGCGCGTTGCAAGGGCCCATCCTATACCTTGCCAAGGGTGTATGATGATATCGTGACTATGGATCCATCTAATTAGACTTATCAGAGGCAGTGAGGAGTCGCTTCAAGAATCAATGCTATCCTATCCTACGATGGCTAAGTAGTTCTATGGGACTTTCGAATCATAAAAGACTTTAACCCAACTCGGTGATCGATACTACTCCTAAAATAATTTATATAACATTGTGCTCAATTCACCAATTACAAAGAATGAACTTCTTACATTACTTGAAATACTTTACAAAACATGCGACGTGTTTACCTTCTTGAAAACATGCACTTATAAATTTATCTTTCAAGTCCAATAATCAATATAGCTATATATATATAGGTATATATATATATATATATATATATATATTAATAACATTAGAAACTCTTAAGTCTTTTTTATGAAATAGAACCTTTAAACTTTTTCTCAAAACTCAATTTAAGAACTTATTAAGTGTTGGCTTTAAAAAACTTTTCAAAATTTATAACTCAAAATAGGGTTCATGCTGAAATATAGACATGAACAAATAAACTCAAGGATCTCAATAACAATTTAGAAACTCAATAATTAGGAATAGAATTTTTAAAAGAAATAGGAACTCGAGAATTCAAAATCAACTCATCTCAAGAATACTCAAATCTAGGGATAGAATCCTAGATTACTCTTTTACTGATTTGAAAGTAGATGTAGGGCGTGAGAATGAATTAGTCCAATACTATGATAGCCTTACATTCTTGGAAGAACAAGGTTCTTGAAGAATCTTGAAGAATAACTTGATTAGAAGCCTTGAAACCCTAGCTTGAAGGAGAAAAATCAACAAAACCTTTCTTGAGATTTCTTGAGATAGTTTCTTGAAACTCTATGGCCAAGAATTATGATTTTCATTAGTGATTCATAATTATATGGAGGAATTTGAGTTGGAAAGAATGGAATTCTTGGAGAAAGACTTACCTTAAAGAAGAATCTTGAAAAAGATTGAAAGAATCTTGAATGGAGTCTTCTATTTTGATTTTTTTCCCTTAGAGTTTTGCCTTAGGGTATAAGAGAGAATAAAATGATGAAAATTTGATTGTTTCGGGTCTTTAATTAATCAAGAAATTAGTTTAGGGTTTTCTTAGAGGTAAAAAGATAAAAATGACCCTTTTTAATGTTTTTCCGTCGGCTAATTCGTCACTGCACTATATCAGGTTACTAAAATGGTCATAAAATTTTACTCAAAATTTGGATTGACGCGAAATTGGTGGCGTTGGAAAGATGATTCAAATACCTTTAATTTGATAGATTATGGTCCACGTTACTCTTTATATTCTGAGAGATATGGTTGTTTGAAGTTGATCCAAGTAAAATCTTACATCAAAACTTAATCGGTAAGGAGACTTTCAACTCAGCTTTGTGCTAGGAGTTTCTACTGACCTCAATTGATATCCAAAATCATTCCCACACTAAAGAATTCATCATTACACATATGGAAAATTTAAGAATCATCCAATATGAACCTAGAAGTAAATGAAGAATGGGTTGAGTCTTAACTTAGAAATTTTTGGGGTGTTACATGTAAATTTCTAATAGAATTGACATATGTTTTAACATATTCCAATTTGATAGATTAGTCATATATTACATCAAATTAAAATTATGTTTGTACATATGTCAATTCTGTGTGGTAATTTTCCAACATAATTTACATATGTTGCAACATTTACCAAACAACTATATATTGAGGAAAAAATAATAGAAAATTGATAAGTTTCAACTTATGCACATAGTTTCGAGCCAAAAAGTATTACATAATCAAAAGATAAATTACAGATGATTCTAAGTCTTAGGAAACACACAAACTATATTAGCAATTTCTACATCACAACTACACGCATGACAATGAAAATTGACATGTTTATCGTTATCATCACTATCAGGCCGACCATTCCTGCGAACTTATTGCTGATGTTGAATAGTGCAACAAGTGGGTCTTTCTCCCAGAACTAAATATTTTTTCACCCAAATATTTGTCAATATTTCTTATAAACTCTGTCAACATTTACTGTCTGTGGATTCATTTTTTTCATGTACCAATCAACAACCTTCTCGGATTCACCACTATAGAAGACTAAAATTGTGGCAATCACATATGCTGCATCAATGTGGCCTCCATTAGGTGCTTTCTTAAACAATTCCACTGCAATTTCTTCTAGCTTATTGTTTTTGAAAAAAGTTCATCTGAGAAAAAAATATATTTAAAAGGGTGAATACATCGATAAACACCTGAATACATACGAAAAAATTAAAATTAATTATTACCACGCCTTTTTTGTATAAGGTTTCTGTATTCCCTCATTTTCTACATTGCTTCATGAAAGATGTAACTTTATTTGTGTTCTCTTCATTTTGACACTCGCCATGAAACAATCAAAAAGTCTACCAACGTTACCTTCTGATATGTATAAGTTTTATTTGCGACTTCATGAAAAACCTTGCAACTAAACAATCAATCGATTAGAAAACAAAATTTAAGTTGTTCGTTGTAAGTAATAGATTTATATATATATATATATATATATCTTAATTTTACATTGACTATATCATTGAAGCAAAAAGAAGTAATCCTTGCAACAATATCAGTAAGTAATCCCTTGGGAAGGGATAAGGGACTACGAGTCACCTTCTTTGAGCAATATTCTATTTTTCAGAGCAAAGAATGACCAAAAGTAGACCTGACCTGAACAAGTACATCCGACCTTTCATCTTGATTATGAATCAAGAAAGACGGGATCTAAAGGCACACAATTCTTGATCTTTTTAGAATTCTGAAGGACATCGATCTTTCGCCTTGCGCAAGGATATCTCTCTTTTCATAGACTCCATAAGGAGAGAATAGTCTACTTGGGTGGAAGGGGAGGCCTGGTTTTATTTTACCTGGGCCAAAGACTGTCCCCTCTGCTTTTCTGGGAAAAGTCACTTTTTTTTCGGGGACTTGTCCGCAGCTCTTTATCTCTATTTTGCTTTCTATAAAGCATAGTGTCAGTCTCCCTTACTTTATAGGGTAGGAGAAGGTATCTCAATCTTTCCACTGGAGAACCTAACCAGGACTAGGTTAGGGGCCTTGAAAAAGGGAATTACCTCATATCTTCCCCTTGTTGAAGAAGGGTTGACATAATGAATAAGATTCAGGAGGTTACCGGAGCCGGAGTTCCAATTAGAAATAAGAGAAAAAGAAAAAAAGAAAAAAAGAAGTGAAATAAGCCTTAAAAGGCCAACCCTCGGGCAGAGTTGGGCCAAGACTAACTGTGAGTTTAAAGTGGTTTACTATGTATATTTCAAGGGAAATCAGGTATAGGCATAAGCTTATGGGACTAAGGTGCGCCACCTTAAGCGGAATGGAACAAGGAGTTATGCACTAAATGATAGAAAGGCTACCTTCTTAAGGAGGAAGACTTTTTTCAATATAAAGAAAGGTGTAAGCAAGATTCTTTCCGACCAGATTGACCTAGCAATTATCTTCCTATAGATAGCTCCTTGCTTATAAAAAGATTTACAATGAGAATCTGCTGAAGCTTATTCAGGATTGATCTTTCTTATCCAGAGTCTTATCAAACTCTCTGCCATTGTAGGTGCCACATAGGTAGTAGTGACTGAAAGAGCTGATGCGGTATGATCACGATTATAAGCGTCCTATTTAGTTTAGGGATTTAGGGACTAGGCCTGTTGAGGAACTGAGATGATTTATCGATTCAATATAGTTCAAAAAAAAATTCTCTTCTTGCAGTCTTCTCCTATTTTCCTGTACTTGCGAAAATTTCCTCTTCTTACAAAAGTTTTCCTCTTCCTGCATTTTTTTTTATTTCCTCTTCTACATCCTTGTCTGTAAAAGTTTTCTCTTATAATGATTGTGAATTTTGAGTTTTAAAAGATTTAAAATGTGAAGAGTTGAATTTCTTTGAATGGAATATAAGGAGTCGTAAATTTTTGAAAAAGTTTATTCAACGAAAGAGTTTGTAAAGATTGGAATATGAAGAGTTGTAATGATGTCCCTGTAATGACAATGCATTATAAGTTGTGTCAATGACAGTATAGAAAAGTCATGGATTGTTGTCACTTAACGACAATTGTAATCTAATTACTTATTCGTCAAAATAACAACGGAACGACATATGCTGCAACAAATGACAATTATGTTTTAAACTATACACACAATTGACATTTGTTGGAACATATGCAAAATTCTATTGGAACATATGCAAAATTCTGTTGTAAGTTGTAACACAGAATTGACATTTGTTGGAAAAGATGCAAAATTGTGTTGGAACATATGCAAAATTCTATAGTAAGTTGTCACTGATGAGTCCACAAATTGGACTCATTTAGGGCTTTATTTTAATAGAAATAGTGTCCTTGAATGCTTGTTTTATATCAATACATGATTAAAATGCTCAAGTGTTAGGTATTTGAAGTTTTACTGGAAGCATAGACACTTAGGCGCAAAACGGAGCAAAAAGGGGCTGAAGAGAACAAGAAATGAAAGTCTGTGGATCGCCGAGTCCAACTTGGCAAGTAACCGAATTGACATGCACCGCCCTTTGTTCCAATACGCAAAACCTTGAAGGAAGTGGATCGAAAGGCGAGAAAAGGAGCAGTCGGCGAGTCACCGGCTAGTTCCACGAAGCAGTACTGTACCGCCCAATGATCCAGAAAATGAGGATGCTGAAGGCAAGACACTGAAGGCGATGAACTGATTAAAGGGTGGATCGCTGAGTTCATCGGCGATCTCGACTAATGTCGCCGAACGATCCTCTGCAACACAATCTGTGAAAACTATAAATACTAGTTAGAGTTGTAGTCTTAGTGTGGAACAATTATTATTATTATTTTCACTTGAGAACATACTTTAGCTTATATTTTTCTCTCAAGTTTGAAGAGGGTTTTGTGGAGACTTGAAGAAAGGAGTTCTTCTTCCCCAAGTTGGAAGTGGGTCTTCTCTATTTATTTTCCTTTGCTTAATTTAAGGTTTAATTTCTTATACCCAGTTGATTTCATTATCATGATAGGTATAATTTCTTATTTCTTGATGTGTGGCTACAAACCCCCATTCTTAGGGTGTGATTTAGCAAATATGAGTTGATATTCTTGTTAGATCTTGCTTGCTGATAGGTTAGATGTATTTTAATGGTGATTTCACCAAGTGGTTGTGGTTTATTCTAAAGGATTTGTAGTTGCAAATACAAAGCCACCTATGTGTTTTCGGCTTGCCCGATAGAGAGGTCGCGAAACCAAAACCACTAGACTGATGGCCTAAAGAATGGGTCGACATGAGGTTAAGCCCAAGAGGGTGAGCCCTAGTCCCATATCCTAACACTCAGCTCGAGAGAGTGAGTGGGGTAAGGTGTAGGCTGGTCTTCATGCGGCAAATGGGTGTCCGAGAGGGACACATTTGAAACGGGGTAAGTTGCCCGAGAGGGAACTTATTTCCATTTAAATCTTAGCCTAGTCACTATTGACTTGCAAATTTCCTATTGAAAGCATGTACCCAACGATTTATCTCAACTTGTATTGCAGTCACATCCCAAGAACTTTTACCCATACTTGATTTTTCTGTTTATTTTGCTGTTTTATCACTTGTTACAAAACCCCCATTTGATATTTGACACTTTCGTGTCACCCCCTTTAATTTACTATGTTTTTGTTCGTTAATATCTTTAGCTACGACTACCAAATGTTACAACCAAGACCATGCCCAAAAAGGAACCCGATCCAACAACTAAATACTACACCTATGCTAAATTAGGAAACAAATATGAAACAAAATAGGAAAGTGGAAAGGGGATCGGGTTATATATCTTCTTCACTTCGCCATTACAAACCCTATACTAGGACACACTGGTTTCTGCATCAACATTTCATGCCCCAGCTTCAGCTCCCTTCACATCAACCTGAAATGACTCAATAGGTACATAGAGCTTTGGGTGTATTTCATATCAGACGTTAATTAGTTTCACTAACATCATGAAATCATCCCAATCAAAGACTTCTCCAACTCAATGCAATTTAGTCGAAGCTTTAAGTCAGGTGATGGCCTCTCTCCCTTTGATTGTATTACCTATTATCTTAAATAACACTTACCTAATTTCGAACCTCGTATGTACTATCTAAATCCTTAGGACAATGTTACTTCGGTCTTCCTCAGGTATTTTTTGATTACTATTAACCTCATCTATGCTATTTTTCCAACGGACCTCTATATTTGATTTTGGTCTCTCCATTCTACTGCTGCATAGTATTGTATTATCTTGGGCTGTAGGTACCTCTATTTGAAGATATCATGCTATTTTATCATCCATTATGTGTAAAGTTTCCAATCTGTAGCTTTTTTATCCTCAGACTAGGAATTTACCTTTTGTCTATGTTTAATAAAGTCTTAGCTTCACTAGGTAAAGCCTGGAAATCATTATAACATATGGAATCTGTTCCTGCAAAAGAAAAAACAATGTGAGCCATAAAATCTACCAGCTTGTTTCCTTGTCTCAATGTGTATTCAATGGCCACTTCCAACCATTTCTTAAGTACCTATATTTTTCTGATCTCCAGTGTCACCTCCCAAGGGATGTGCCACTCCCCTTCTACCATTTTCTTTACAACTAAGGAATCTGTTTCCAATATCAATGGAAATAAGCTGTGATTCCTACAATATTCCAACCCTAGTCTCAGAGCTACAATTTCAGCTATTCGATTGTTTTACACTCCATTCATCTTTCCTTCAACATATACAAGATTGCCTTGATAATCTCTAGTACAGAACGCAGAAGAACTTGGTCCTGGATTACCTTTTGAAGCCCATCAGTATTGCACTTGAAAGTATTCTCCCTAGATAATTTCCAATAGACCAGTTTACAACCTAACCTAGGAGTATATTCTGTCAAGAATCTTACTACTTTAGGCCAATTAGAATTCATGTTATGCATCCATGGATATAGTTGCTTCGCAAAAAGAATTAAATTCTTGCCTATCATTCCCCTTATTCATAGATAAGACATTGAACCTCCAAACTTCATAGAATTTCTTCTCCTCCATACTTGCCAAAAAATAAATATTGGCACAACCATTATCAATGGTTTAAGCTTTGCAAAAACTTCTTGTTTCCACCATTTATACACAATGTCTTTGAATTGCAAGAAAGGACCTTCACTCCTGTTGTACCTACAATGTATCTCCATACTGAATTAGTGTCTGAACATCTAATGAATAGTTGTTCAATAGTCTCCAATACTCCGCCATTACAGCAACCACACACCACATCATCACACATAATATTCCTAACAAGAACTTCTCCAATAGGAAGCCTTTGTTGCCATAGTCTCCAAGTGAAGAATGATACCTGAAAAGGAATTCCTGTATTCCAGATATACTTGTAATTTATACAAGCTTCATTTTTCTCCCTTAGAAAATCAAGGCAGATCCCAATGTTAACTTTCCTGCAACTTGAAGCATCCACCAAGGTTTATTCCACTAATCCTCATCTTCAAAACTCCTCAGGAGTTGTATTACATGTCTACTAACATCTTCCCCAAAACTTGTTTGCAATAAATCCTAATTCCACTTCCCATTCAAGAAGCACCGTTTCACTTCTTCCAGTTGTACATGTCTAGCAGTGTCAACATGTAATATGTAGTGAAGTGCCCTTAACTATGACCAATTATCATGCCAAATACTTGAATGGACACATTTGGGTTCCCACCAAATATGTTGATAAATCAAATCTCTAGCTTCCAGCATATAGTTCCAAGTTAAAGAACCCCTTTTCCATTCAACCATTTGAGGCCTCGCCTTTTTACAATATTTGTTCCACATAAAATCAGACCACAAAATCTTTTGTGTTCTAAATATCTACCATAATTTTGCAAATAAAGCTTTAGATACATCAAACAAGGATCTAAAACCCAAACCCCCTTCCTCCTTAGGTTTACATATATCTGTCTAAGCCACCCAATGCTTATTACTTCCTATGTCCCTAAACCTCCAATTTTTTGTAGCAAAAACTCTATGCGCGCAAGTCATGAATAACACACCTTGGAGGAGTATTAGCAGACATGAGATATATAGGGATGTTGTTTAACAAATTTTGAATTAACACAACCTTACCTCCAAATGACAACAATTTCCCTTTCTAAGCTTGCAGCTTGTTATGCACTTTTTACTTCAATTCAACAAAGTGTACTTTTTTTCTTCTTGGCATGACCAATAGGACATCCAAAATACATAAGTGGAAATTACCCTCTAGAAAATCCAATATTCACTTCAATGTCAGAGATCAACTCATTTGCTATTTTGTGAAAGACAAAAAATGAGCTCTTTTCTTTATTAATCATCTGCCTTGATTGCTTCTCATAATCCCTCACAGTTTTCATCAATAACTCTGAAGATCTTCCATCTGCTAAAGTAAAAATAATAGTATCGTCTGCATAAGAAAGAAAATTAATATTATCACTCCATTTTGGTAATCTAAATACCTTGTAGACCTCATTGCAGAACAAAGCATTTAAACTTCTAGAGAGAACCTCAATAGTTAGAATGAACAAAGCAGGGGATAAGGGCCTCCCTTGCTTCATCCCCTAGATGAGTGGAAGAAGCCAATACCCTGCCATTTATAAGAATAGAATACCAGTTATTAGCAACCAATCTCCAAACTTTATCCACAACACTATCATCAAAACCCATTCTCTCCAATACCTTCATCAGAATCCATTTTGTCATACACCTTTGCCATATCTAGTTTGATGTTACGACTCAGAAAATTAGTAGGTGAACTAGAGCCTAAATGTGAGGGTCAATGTTAAGGTACGTGTTAGACTCCATAGTTAGAAGAACATTTTTGGTATGTATTTAGGTTTGCAAGGGCAAGTGCCATGGCAAGGGGGGGGGGGGGGGGGTGGGGCAAAGCCTAGCCAAAGGCCAAGGCTGTCCAACTCTTGACCAAGCACTGCCAGGGTTCACGACACCTTCACGACCAGTGGTCTTGACCACGGTCTGTGAAGGGGTCCGTGAAGACCCCTTAGCTTGGTGGGAGAGCTTACCTTGGAGCATAGCCACTGCCTAAGGGACCACGAGCCACTTCACGGCCCGTGGTCATGACCACAACGCATAGGCGGGCTCGTGGTCATGCCTTAGCTTGGTGGGAGGTTGGCTTGCCAAAGGGGGCTACTGGTAAAGGGACCACGGGCACCATCACTGGCCGTGGTCCACTTGATGGATCATCTAGGTGGGCGTGGTCTGTCCAAATTAAGGGTTATTAGGTAATTTCCTTTTAATTAATTATGGTATGGGGTCATTTTTAATTGGTTTACATTATATATATATATATAGTTTCAAGTCTTAAAACACTTCATTATTACCTTATTCTCCAAAACCCAAATCACATCAAAAGTTCTCCTCCCTCTCAAATATTTCTCTCTCTAGAACCTCCATTGAAGAGCAAGGAAGAAGACCATGTTAGAGCTTGAAGAAGGAAGCTTTTCAATATGAATTTGGTTGGATTCTACACCTAAGGTATGGAAGTTTTCATCTTGGGTAGCCATTACCCAAGGAGCCTATTCTAAAGCTTTTTATCTCAATTCTAGAAAACCCAAATAGCTAGGGTTTCAACTCAACCCCATGGATTCCTTTCAAAGTTGCTTTTAAAGGCTGAGTTAGGTTTGTTTATGAATGTATGACTGATTTTCTATGATTTAACTTGAATACTTCAAGAATCCACGAGTTTCCCCCAATCCTAGCTATGATTCTTCTCTACATTATTAATGTTGTTGCAAGTTGGTCCAATTGATTGGAGGTAAGTTGATTATGATGTAATTACATGATTTAAGTATAATTCTACATGTATTCTTGATTAACCTAAGATCCTATGATGAAATTGATATAATCTAGGGTTATGTCATGAAAGAGGCAAATTGAGGGTTGGGTGTGACCTTCTAAGAATGATGAACTGCTTGATGAATTGCCTTAGATTAGATCACCTAGACATGAATCTCTTAAGGGTACGGATTCAAGACATGAATTGACTTGATTATGACTTATATGATGGATCATGGTGGTGTAACATTGAGATTGAATTTATATGTTCCTATATGACTATAATTGATCAAGAATGAGGCATCTGGTTAGGTTACCGTAAGAATTAGGTATATATGATAATCATGTGAGGCATTGCTTGAGAGTAAGGCTTGTAGTATGAAGATGACTCCTAAGGCTTGAAGGGTAAAAGCTAATATGAATAAGTTAAGAATGTTAAGGCTTATAGAAGGAAGCTATTATGTATGTTAAATTGTATATGGTATTGTTGTGAAAGGACTTCATCTACATGACCTCTAGTACAAGTATATGAGTCTATGCATGGAATGAATGTTGTACTTGAGCTATGACTATATCTATGTCTCATGTGATGAATGCTAGATATGTTGACTTAACATGACCCTTGAATGTAAGATATGAGATGTATGTATGATTACGATATTATGTGCATGTTTTATGAATACTTGGAGGATAAAGTGTCTACTATGATAAGGTTATTGTTGTGTCATTGGAGGGACAATCACACACACACATGCATGAATATGATTCTGATGTGAACAAGGTGTTGCTTATGAGTCACTTAGAAAGTGAAGATCCTATGATTATTGTGTAAAGGTGGTAATTGTTAAAAGGTCATTCTCCCCTTACCCTTACACATGTTTAGGTATGAATTGTTTAGGACTATGGTTATGTTGTTGTGTTGATTGAAAGACTATTCTCATGAACACACTATGAATACGATGTGAAAGGTTTACTCACATGTTGATGATTCTAAAGTGAAAGGACATTCTCACTTAAGGAATCTATGAGCTATTATGATGATATGTTGGTTTGAGTGCTTAAGTGCATTCTCTTATGAACATGAACTTAGGTAAAGACTTAATATGACTTTTAAAGGAAATCATGCTTAGCACCGAGTGGATATGAGTATGAGATGAGTTCCTTCACACTAGTAGTTGGGTTCCCAATACGGTGTCTCATGAGATGGAAACCTCCACGTTAGTAGCTAGGGTTTCTAGTAGCAATCTCCCTATCCCATAATTATGTGCCCACATAGGTATATAGATAGTGGATCCACCTATAAGTTATTATGTACGTTTTACCTTAGGCAAATAGGACACCTCTTTTCGGTGTGGGGGGTAGAACATCGGATTCCATGTGGAGACTATGCTTATTATTATGATGATATCTCTTAATGCTGTGATGAGTTGTATGTGAGTTGCTTATGAGTTGCATTCTCCAACTATTTCAAAGATGATGTTCAAAAATGGCATATAGCATGGTTTCAAATAAAATGTCCCTTTTATGCATGTTTTAAGGATTTTTATGCATGTCTTCCATACTTAGTACTTTTTGTGCTAACCCCTATTTTTACATTTCCCATAAGTGTAGGCCTTGGAGATATTGGATTCCATCCTCGTGGCTAGGACCTTAGTAGATCAAGAAGAAGAATATTGGTGAGTCCTCATTGTATTCGAGGCCTTGACCATATGTCCTTTATGTCTTTCTTTTATGTTTTAGACTTTTGTAAGGGCCGTGTCCCTAAGATTGTACTCAAAGAGTTTTCTATTCAAAGGTAATAGATGGTTTGAGACAGTGTATAAACTCTCTCATTTTATAAAAAACTTCGATTATAAAGAAAAGTTTTATATTTTCCATATTTTTCCCTATGTTCTTATGTCATGATATGCTAAGGGCTTGTATGAGACCCCTTTGGGGTCAAGTACGCCGTGTTACGTCTAGGGGGTACCCCTGGGTCGTGACATTTGATCACCACATTTGTTGGTTTACCTCTCTTACTAATATAAGTAATAACCTCCTGAGCAAGCAAAATATTTTCAGTTATGCTTCTTCCTTTCACAAAACCAGACTGGTTTTGTGAAATCACAGAGGGAAGAAGAACCCCCATTCTATAATTCATCACCTTTGAAATTACTTTGTTAAGGAAATTACTCAGACTAATTGGCATCATGTCTGAGAAATTTTTTATAATATCCTTGTTAGGCAATAGCACCAAATTAGTATGTGTAATAGACTTAGGAAGGGTGGCACTAGTAAAGAAAGAATCAACCACATTAACTACATCATCACCAATAGTGTCCCAACATTGTTGAGAAAAATGTCCAGTAAACCCATCAGGCCAATGGCACTGTCTCCATTGAGTTCAAATACTACTTATTTAACTTCATCCTTAGTAGGAT
The DNA here is from genome assembly GCA_036553675.1 of Solanum okadae. Lineage (NCBI taxonomy): Eukaryota > Viridiplantae > Streptophyta > Magnoliopsida > Solanales > Solanaceae > Solanum > Solanum okadae. The sequence goes on along the minus strand of CM071689.1, from coordinate 43,587,797 downwards.
GTTCATTTAATTTACAGCTGTCTCCTTTAGTAACACTCTTCTGAACATATCTCAATATAGGGGCTTCCTCCATATTATAGTTGCCAGTGAATTGCTTTTGAAAATATTCCTGAGCAGCTACTGCCACTTGATCTTCACCTTCCACCCATTTCCCTTCCATGTTCTGGATTCTATTTATAGCCAATCTTTTACTTCTACCTCTCACTAAGCTATGAAATAACCTTGTATTTCCCCCTCTTCTGTAAACCATTGAATTCCAGCTTTCTACCTCCAATACTCCTCTTCAAAATGCACATATTTCTTTAATTCAGCATGGGCCTGATGTAAAATTCATCTATTATCTGTTGTGGGGGCAACTTCAAATAATTGTTCCTTCACCCTTACAATCTCCTCCCTGATAGCTAATTGTTTGAAAATATCTCCAAAAGTTACTCTACTCCAATTAGACAAGGCAATTTTAGTTTTTGCTACTTCTGTTTCTAATTAATAAACACATCAACCTCTTCTGAAACCCAGTTGTCCTTCACAACCTGCTGGAAATCTGATCTTGCAGTCCAAAATTTAAGAAACATGAAAGGTCTTCTAGCAGAATAATTCTTTTGTCCACAAGTAAGTAACATATGAGACCCTGTTCTTGCCATATGTTCAGCTTCCACTAGCCCAAAATATCCCAGACAGTCCTGATTCATCATGTACCTATCCAGCCTTTTAAAAAAACACTGATGATCAATCCTCATATTCCACCATGTAAAGGGGCTCCCTTTGAAACTGACCTCCACTAAGTCACATGAGTTTACACAAAATGCAAAGTCCTCATACTCATTAGGATATATAGGCAGACCACCAATCTTCTCCTCTTCACTCAAAATGACATTAAAATCACCCCCAATCAACTAGGGTGAATTCTGATTAGCATTCCTAATAGAGTAAATATCATTCCATGATTGGACAATTTCCTCAGCATCACACTTGGCATATCTATAGAAACAATTAATGGATTATTATTTTCCAAGAACAGTAGCCTCAGTGTCAGCATCTGATCAGAATCAGACATCACCTTCACCTGAATATGATCTTTAATAGATACCCAAATTTTGCCATTACAATTATAGTTAGCATAATCCATGCGCAATCTCCTTTTGAACCTTTGAATGTCGTTAGGTTAAAAAGGCTCCATAAATGTTATGATAGAAAACTTGTGAAATGTGTGTAACATTTGAATTCTATGGAGTGAATTTTGCTATGTAACAGACCTCACATTCCAAAACAAAATCTTCATCATCATTTAGACCCATTCGTAGCTCTTCTCCTAGGATTTGATCTTGTAGGTAACCCTTCCCCTTTACCTTTGCCTTTAAGTATTGTTGCAGATGAATGTGAGATTCCTATTTCTTTAAACACCCTATTCTCAATCTGCAAGAGCTCTTTTTCTTCTCTATCTTCAATTACTACATTCTCGTTGTTATCCCTATCTTGTAACTCCACAGCCCCTTAGTGTGACACCATCTCATGCAAGGTTTGAACAAGCTGTGATTTTAGATATACCACTACCAGCTCTTGATTTTTGTTCTCCTCCTCAACCCCTCTCATTATTATAGGCTCCTGTATTTGTGTTGGATACCACTCCTCTTTTGGATCCATAGTTTGTAAAGGAATATGAAAAGAAACATTTTCCAAATTACTTTCCATAAGGTTGATAGTCAACTACTTTCGTGTTATTCCCTCATCTTCTTCATCAACCCTTACCATCTCCATCTTCACTTCACTTTTGACCCCTGCGTCAATAATCATGACATCTTTACTCTGTATTTCCCTATCTTCAATGTCTTTTGTTTCTAGCTTATCCTTAAGCTTAACAGTAAGCTCAATCCTTATATCCTCATCTCCCCCTTGATGCGCCTATTTTGCTACCTCTTCTTCTAAGATCTTAGTCTCTTCTTGTGTTTGCTATTAAGTACTTCAAAAGGATTGTTGTTTTCGTGGAGCTCCTCACTTCCCATTACCTTAGAACTCATTAATTCCCCAACTTTCATTGTAAAGTTTCTGCGAGTAGGCTTCTCTTTTCTCTTTACATCCCCCTTGTATAATCGCATGTTGTTTAATTGTTGTGTTGTCTTTGACCTTTCTTCATACTGTTGCACTAACTCTGGATGTGGAACCCTACAATCTTCTTCACCATGCTCCTGTAATGTACATTTCTTGCAATATGTAGGTAGTTAATCATATTGAATTTTCACTGTAACAACCCTGTTCTCAAGAGTGTTTTCATCTTCTAACTGCATTTGCACAAACTCAGGTTTTTCAGCAAGCAGATCCACTTGGACCTTCACCCTTCCACAACTTGGACGCGTCTTATTAATAGTTGCAAGATCTAATTGAATAGGCTTCCCAAATACAAATGTAAGAGACAACAATACTTCCTTCACGAAGAAGGTAGGCATCAAATCAGGGAAGAAGATCCAAATCATGGCCTTTGTCGTCTCTTCACTAGCTTTGAAGTTTGCATCATATATAAAAGGCCTTATTTGATATGCAAATCCATCCTTTGCAAATATGTAATAGGTGTTTTTAGACAGTACTTTAATAAAATCCTCCATGCGATCAAATCTCATTAAAATATGTCTATTTTGGAGATATCCTATCTAACAATCCCCAATTATCCCATACCATTTTGGAATTAATGATCTTACTTCATTAATATCAGGAGCTCCATAGGAGAATTTGCCCACCACGCAAATTACAAATTCTTTAATATATTCATTCTTCGAATTTCACTAGTTGTCTAGTTAATGGTAGGTATACCCCCAATGAGATTTGACTTTTTCATAGGAATAAGCTCTACATCAACAATAACTTTCTCTTTGCCCTTCGTACCATGACCTTTAATAATATCTACAAATGAGTTCAAAATTGGAGTGGTAAGGATATGTGAATTAGGAACAGAGTGTGTTTTTGTTGGTGAATGTGGAAATTGGGATGAAAAGGCAGAATCCAGCCCAGCCATCTGGGGTGGCTGGCCGTCAGACGACAACATCTAGTAGGAACCTAGTCGCCGCCGTCAAAACCTAGTATTAGGTGTTTCAATATATTTTTTAGCGCTATAGGTTTTTATCAAATTTCCTTATTTTTTCTTTTCTTCCTTAGATCAACATATAAAGGAGTTATTCAAAGGCACAATCCAATAATATTCGGAAGGCACCAGGTGAATGTTGATGAGTCTCAGATTTCGACTCATTTAGGGGTTTTTTTCATAGTTTTATTGTCCTCAATACCTAATTTATGTTGTAAAATGATGTCAAAGTGTTGAATTGCAGCAATGAAGACTAAGGAGCATGGAAAGGACATTATCGGGCAAAAAGGAGCAAAAAAGCTGAAGAAACTGAAGAAAGGCATTCCTGGTGATCGCCAAAACCGCTCAGCGGTTTGCCGAGTGGCTCCTCAGCTCGCCAAAAGTTCTAGCGTGCCAGCCCTGGGGAAGAACCAACTTGGCGATGGACACGAACAGTCAGCGGACCACCAAATGAATCGGCGACCTCTATGCTGATCGCCTAAAGTCATAGAATCCTGAGGTTAAAGAGTCAAGGCAAATCGACGATGGAATGGGACCATTGGCGCACTGCCGACTTGATCGGCGGTGCTTGACTAACCTCACCCAATGGTCCTGAAGGCCAAAATTTTGGAAACTACAAATTGAATTTCAAAAAGTAGAAAAAGAGTCCAGTTTTTAATCCATTCATTTTCTTGAGTAATTTCTCCATTGTAGAACTTTGAGCTTTCTTTTGAGACTTTGTTTTGAGGAGTTTTCAATTGGGTTTTTGAATTGATTTGAAGCATTGTAACGATTTAGGAACCATTACTTAGTGCATGGATAACATAATTGGTAATTGTTTCTTCCTTTTTATGATGTGTGGCTAAACCCCAATTCTTGGGGTGTGATCATGTGATTATTTGCTTTAATAGCTTATGGGTATTGCTGTTTACTGATTTAATTACTGATTCGAAGTGGGTTTAATTGATAGCTGTGTATTAATCTACGAATTGTAGTTGCAAATGCAATTCTAACTTAGTGTTCTGGGCTTGCTTGAGAATGAGGTTTTAGAGCTAAGGTTTTCAATTGATGATTGTAGTGATTAGGTTGTTGTGGTTTAAGCTCAAGAGAGTGAATCTTAAGTTGATCCTACCTGTCTAGCTCGAGAGAGTAGACAAATTGAGGTATTGGGCTGCTTGTAGTGTTATGCTTGTCGAGGTTTGAGATTACTCGCCTGAATCGTAATAGTTGGTCGAGAGAAAGTTATTGCATCTATAGTCTAGCCTACCTACTAAGATTTAGGAATTGTTAGTAAACTCCAATTACCCATATAGCAAAATTAGCCTATAATCGATCACATCCCCGAGAATTCCTCTCTACTTAGTGATTCCCCTATTTTCGTAATTGTTATAGTTGTTAATTGACAAACAAACTCCCCCCATCTGACATTCCTGTCAACCCTTTTGATTTATCTATATTAGTTCGATAATATCTATTCCTATAAATTATTATACCATATTTATAACTTCGTAATTGAATTCAAACTTGTACCGCTCCCTGTGGTTTCGACCCCAACTCTTTGTTGAGTTTTATCCTAGATTACGATCGCCTACACCTAGTATTGGATGAGGTATAGTTGAGCGTTTATAAAAAATGGTGCCTATGACTAGGAGTGGTGTTTAGAATTCTCTCATTAAAGTTTAGATTGTGATATTTTTGTGTTGTAGTTGAATCGACTTACCTTGTTTGGTGTTTGTTGTTGGTCGTGTGTGAACAAAGGACGAAATGAGTGTGAACAGAAGTAACAGTAGCCAGCTTGGACACCAAGATGACATGGGCAATTTGAATGATGTCAATGATCCAATTCAATTGGGTGGCGTAGGTGCTATACGTTTACCTTATGTTGAGGGAAATGTTGTCTTCCACGTGACTAGCACGATGTTTCAACTTTTGCAAATGAAAGGATTATTTGGAAGGCTAGCTCATGAGGACCCCCATGATCATATTCGGAACTTCATGGACGTATGTGGTCCATTGTCATTCAAAAACATCTCACAAGAGCCAGTCTGTCTCCGGTTGTTCCCTTTTTCTTTGATGGGGGAAGCGACCAAATGGTTAGCTAATCTACCGGGGGATTCCATTACCACTTGGGATGAACTTACTAAGGCGTTCTACATAAGGTTCTTTCCACCTTCAAAGATGATGGTATTGAGAGATAATATTTAGGGCTTTAAACATTTAGAAGGTGAACCAATCCATGAGACGTGGCTGAGATTTCAGAAGTTATTACTTCAATGTCCGACTCACGGGCTTCCAAACAATGTGTTATTACAACACTTCTACCGGAGTCTAGACTCAATAAACAAAGGTGTGGTTGATCAACTTGTTCGAGGAGGTATAATGCAACAACCTTTTGAAATAGCATCTAATCTTGTCGATGGTATGACCAAGATTAACAGATCCTGGTACACTCGAGAGGACCAGGTGTCTTCTCTAACCTTTAGGATGACAAATGAGCATATCGAGAAAGACCAAGAGCGAGACCAAAATATGGTCAAAATGATGTCCCAGCTGGATATCCTATCGAAAAATTTGATAGGTAGTGGGTAGAAAAGTGTAAATGTTGTTGGTGTTAGTGGGGGTAAATCTTGAGGAGGCACACTTTGAGGGTCTCTATAATGAGGAAGTGAACTTTCTTGCTAATTAATGAGGAGGTTTCCGTCTGAGCTATCCATGGCCGGACGGGAATTAAGGTTAGAATCGAGAAAGGGATGATGGTTGGAGAGACCGTGACAGAGAATGGCGTGATCGTGGGGCTAATTGGAAGGAACGAGATGGTGACAAGGAAAGATACGTTCAACCCCATGAGCGTTAAAAGACAAAGGAGCAAAATGCTGATTCGGAGAACTTTTGTACTGAAGATATGCTTACACGTATTCTCAATAAAGTGGAAGGGTCGGACAGAGTGCTTAAAGATATGAAAGACGATGTCTCCACACTAAATCAAACAGTCACCTCTCACTCAGTGTCCATCAAACAACTAGAAATGCAAATGGGTCAAATCTCGTCTCATTTTAACCCAAGGCCAAAAGGGGTCTACCAAGTGATACCTTGGCTAACCCAAAAAATGAACCTTGAAAATGTATCCACGTCATGCCATGATGTTAAATAAGACGCTTCTTGGGAGGCAACCCAAGCCTTTATGCTTTTACTACTGTTGTTTGAATAACGGGTGTTGAATGTGCAGGTTGAAAAGTTGAAATTTTGGGAAAATGGTAGCTAGGCGAGCCAAAAGTCCTATTGGCAACTCCCCGAACAGGTCGGCGGGCACGACTCTAACCGCCATTTGAACCACCCAGCTTGCTCAAGGTTCTATAAAACTCGGCGGGATAAAGTGATTCTGAGCGCATCGCCGAATGGGTTGGCAACGTAAGTTGTGGTCGCTGACTGGTGCGTGAACTGAAGAGTCTTTAAGGCCAAACTATTTTTAAATTCAAAATCTCCCTCATTTTCATACTTTTCGACTTCCAAACTTTCACAACCACATATATTCTTGCTTTTGTACTAGTTTTCTTACTTTTTGTGGGATTTACAACTCGGGGAATATTTTTGGATTCATTGCTAGCCTATCTTTACAATTTTTTGGGCATATAAAGTTGGTTTTCCGAACCCCGCTTTACATTTTTGTGAAATTGATTGCTTGATCGTTATGTGGTTGTTCCCTGCATAGTAATGTTTAATTGTTTATTGTGTGGTGTTATGTTTGCCCATATTTAATTTAAATCGATGTTAATTGGCCTTAATTTGTGAAATCTCGTGTCTAAGCATGTTAATTTTGTTGGGTTGTGTTGAATTTATTGTGGGTCTAGTGGGGGTAAAGTCTGAGTAACCCCGAATTGTGCTAATTGTTAGATTTTTCCCAATGATAGAGCGGTTGACGTCATTCTTAAGGGCAAAAGACGTTAATTGGACAATTTTTGCCAAATTGGGGGAAGTCTGAGTCCCTCGTGGGCATGGGTAGTATGGGTCTAAGTTTAATTGCATAGGACAATAGTTTAATTTTGTTTTCATGAGCTGCGGGGTAGATTTTGAAGGTCGGGGTAGAAATCTAGCAGGTTTGACTATTCGGCGAGCTGGGTCAAGCTCGTCGAGTGGTTCGGTGGTTCACCTAGTGACCCCTAGATCCCCTTTTAATTCTCCATTTTGTGGGCATGAGTTCTGTAAAGTTCGACGATATGCCTGAGCTCGCCGAGTTCACTTGGTGACTCTCCAAAGGTCCCTTCTGATTGCCTTACTAGGCCCCTTTTTCTTGATATTGTTCTGTAACATTCAACGAGCTACTTCTAGTACGTTGAATGGTGTCGGCAATTCGCCGATTGTCCCTGGATATAGCCGACCTGTGTTTATTTTTGATAGATTTTACTTCGGAACTTTCGACGATCCCGACTTGGCTCGCCAAAGGGGTTCGACGACTCACTGAACTGTTTGACTCTTCCTATGTAGTTATCAAACTTTGAATTCTTTTTTGAATTGCATCTAACGTGTGTTGTTTTGCAGAAATGGCTAGACCTAAAGTTCCAAGAAGGAATCAACTACCACGAAGGCGATCTAAAGGGATTATTATCACTCATGAGGCTGCAGCCTCCTGGTCCTCAGTTACTAAACTTCCTCCAAAAGGGGGAAAGTGCAAGGGCAAAGGCCCTGTACAACCCACACCAGCGGGGGAGAGATCTGATAGTAAGGGAGTCTATGCCACTCACCTCACTACTTGTGAGAGTGAGGGCCACTTCTAGGGAAGTTCTTCGGCTTCCATCTCTGAGCTGGAAAATGACTAGCTTATACATGCTAGGAGAGTGGAGCTACGCTCCATATCGATGAATGATCCGTCTAGGATCCAGTACCTCATACGCCTCCTCCTTCTCCAGACCCAACTCAGGTAGCAGTGCAGGCACCACCTCCGGTTCAGGCTCCTTCACCCTGGTCACTCAAAAGACTAAAGGCCGAGGGTTTGAGGACAATTATGGAAGAGAAGCGGTTGTCTACCGATGACCGGTATCCCGAAGTTTTGAACACCCTGAAGTTCCACAAGTTTGAGATTTTCACTAAACCTTGAGGCCCTTACATCCCTACTTGGGTCCAGGAGTTCTATTTTGCTTATGTGGAGCTGGTACCGAATGGGAAAAAAAGGCCAGCGCATTCAAGCCAGTTGACTTTGTGGTTGTTCGGGGAAAGAAGGTGAAGTGTAGCAGCTCAAATACTAATGCGGTACTCGGGTGTTCACAGGACTTCATGCATGACTACACTGACCACATTAAGAAGAAGACCCTAAATGATCTAAAGGGTTGGTTTGCACCCCTTATCTCTAATATGACACCGAGGTGGATCGAGGCCGGTGTACCGATTGAGAAGAAGGACCTAAACGTGGCTGCCAGATACTGGTTCAGGTTTATTAGCAACACCATTATGCCTTCTAAGAATGAGTCAATCCTCCGACATCCAAAGGCTGCGTGTCTAGGTTCCATTATGGATCGACAAAGATTGAACTTGGGTCTGCTCATTGAGCAAGAGATGACCATGAGGGCCAAGAAGAGTCAGACCTCCCTTTCCTTTCTGGTGCTGATCACCGAGTTGTGCAGGCGGGCCCGTTTCCCATGATTGAGAAGACGGATGTGGAGGTGACATCCACTTTCTCTACTGACATCTGGCTGATTGAGGCCGAGTATTTGAGGGATGAGGCCGACAGGAAGAGGGTTGCACCGGTGGATACATCCCCGGTAGTTGATGTTGATATGTTGCTTACTGAGGCAATACTACCCCCTCAGGCCAGTGAGCCTATATGTACCTCTGGTCCTTCTACTTTTGCTACTCCTACTTCTACTGCTGCACCCCCTCCCACTACCTGTGCTGCTGCTGCCACTGCTTCCCAACCCCCTATCACCCAGGCCATGCTATATAAGATGGGCCATCTGGCTCAATCTGCCGATGTACGTGCCTCTCGTGTTAAGGCTGTTGTGCCTGGGATAATAGAGAAGGCGATTACTGCTGCCTTGCCCCGATTAGGGTTGAGATGAGAGAGCATTGGGAGTTGATAGATGCTCACCGATTTGCACTGGATTCCCTTACTGTGAGGGTTGAGGCTTGTGAGCAGGGTCGGGGTGATTCTACTGTTGTGACTGCCATGAAGGCCGATGTTGTTGGGCTGCGAAAGGAGTTGGACAAGCTGAAATCCATAGATTTGTTGATGCTGTTCGACACAGTTGAGATCCCTGACATCCCGAGTGTAGATATCCCTTCCAGTTTAGAGATTCCTCCAGCTACTTAATGAAGGGTTAACGTTATCCAAGACACTTCATCCAATTCTAAGCGTCAACGGTCGTTAATCAGTATATAACCCAACTAAATGAGATGAAGTCGAATCCAACAGGGAGCGGTACGTGTATAAGATTTAATTGGGAAGTATGAACATGATCAAATCAGTCATAGGAATAAAAATTATCGAATAAAAACATCATTCAAATCAGGGGGTGACATGAATGTCAAATGGGGGTTTTGGTTTGAAATTATCAATTGCAAACAATATGAATAACAATAATGAGATGGGTTCTTGGGATGCGATTCATTTATAAGCTAATATAGACAAATGGGTGACGGCAACTATTAGAAAATAGCTAAATATTAGTGAGTAAGCTAGGATACTGAGAAGATAAACTTTCTCTCAAACAATTTACCCCGAATCAAGTTGATTTCTCTCGAACATCAACAAGCATGCAAAATAAGAACAACCCATACCTTAGTCCATTCACTCTCTTGAGCTGAATGTGTGGGATTGTGTTTAGGATTCACTCTCTCGAGCTGAACCCAAGTCAACCTAATACCCACAGACCATCAATCAATAAGTTTAGTTTCAAAACTTCTCTCTCTCTCGCAAACCAAAAACACAAGGGTAGAACTGCATTTGCAACTACAATTCTTAAATTAAACCACAATTAATGATTGAACTCACTTCTGAATAGCAATTAAATTAACAATTATCAATACCCATCAACTAAATCAGCCTATAATCACATAATCACACCCCAAGAATTGGGGTTTTAGCTAGACATCATATAAAGGTAAAAATAGTTACCAAATTGATTATCCATCAACTGGGTACGTGTAGATTCTTCCTTACAATACTCCAATACGAAGAATCTCAAAGACCCACTTCCAATTTCTCAAAAGTGAAAAACTTCAATTCTTCAAAGCTTAGGAAAAACAAGAGAAAACTTGTCTCAGTTCTATAAATATAAGCTATTGATAAAATATTATGATATTCCATACTAAACTAAATGTTCAAAAATGTATTTATAGTCGCCAAGAATGTGCTGCGAAGAGTCACTTGACAAAGTAAGTCGGGCTCGTCAAACCACTCGGCGAGCCGCCCTTTGGTCATTTTCATTGCCCTTCTGCCTTGGCATTCAACATCCTCAAGGTCTGTAACTTTGGGCGATCCAACAGTGCATCTCGGAACAACTCGGCGATCCGCGGACTGCTCCTTTATCTCGCCAACTTGTTCCTTTTTGCAAATTAGTGTCCTTGCTTTGTTCCTCAATCCATATACCTGGAAATCAAGGGTTTTACATCAGTTATTGGCACAAAATAAGCATTTGAGGACACTAAATCTAAATAAATAAAGCCGTAAATGACTCCAAATCTCAGACTCATCAACACCCCCAACTTAAACTTTTGCTTGTCCTCAAGCAAAGCACAAGTTCAGCAGTTCAAAAGGGATGTCCTGAACAGTGCTACACAAGACTCAATCATGTATGCACATAACAAGACTCAACTTACTCATGCAAGGATCAATTGTGCACTCAAAGATTCAAGTTGTGACTTACCATTATCAACGATTCTCAAGTTCACAATACTTGCTTCAAATGCAAGTTCAAGCTCAACAAAGGTACTCAAATGCCCTCACAACAAAGATGATTCCATATTCACACATAATTGTTCAACACTTTATAGCTCTGGAATCACACACCACTCTCAGAGATTAAAAAGATGAATACATGCATGACTTCACCCATAGGATTGCCCTTATTTTCCAATCATCATTCGTTTAAGCTCACTCAAGATTAAAAAGGTCTTTTCAAGGCTTGTAACAGGGATGAGTGTAAATGTATGGTCATTTTGGCTTAGTGGATGCTATTCTCATGAAATGTGGTATGAACATCACTTTCTTTCCTTCTTTTCAACATTTTAACTCATGCTCAAAATTCACCCCATTATTCACTTTTCATGAAATATCGGACACCCCATTTCTTTTGCAATTTCCACAACTTTTAATTCACAACTTTTTCATTCTTTTTCTTTTTCAATCTTCTTTTCTTTTTCTTCTCTTTTTTTTATTGTATGGAGGGGTTCCATATTTTTCACAATCATGGATCAAGGGGCTTCTTCACACTTCTTGATTTACCTCCTATTTTCACCACACCCCCGACTTAGGCTCTTGGCCTAAGTTGGCTATTCAAAGAAAACACACTTCATGAGGATTATGCGTGAATGGATAAAGAATGATTCCAATTGCATCAAGTTTCTTTCAAGAAAAGGATAAGGCTCAAAAGGTGTTCAAGCAAGATTTACACATCTCACAAGGTTGACCACAAAAGAGGTATATTGTCAAATTGTTTCACTCTTCAAAATTGTTTCCTAAGATAATTTCAAGAGGTTGCATCACTTAGTGAACCGGATCAACAAGGCAAATTCTAGGTGTCATCACACAAGGTTCACGGTAAGCTCATCACACAAGGCATTTGCACCAATATCAAACAAGACTCCACACTTTCGCTAGTGTGCAATGTTCATCACAAGAGACTCATTCGATAATCGGCTAGTCATAATGAGATGCAAAAAATCCACATATTATCTATGCAACTTCATTTGGCCTCATCATAGCCGCACATTCCTTTTTGTTCGATTAAGAGCACTATTCAAGTCATCAGTATTGATCATAACCGATAATCAAATTTTCATAAGAACAACCACAATCACACACATGAGGTGGATCTCTTTTTAGAAAGGGTTCAAAAACCATTTACATTCAAAACAAGGAGCCATAAGCTCAAACATCCACAACACAATATCAAAACACAATTTAAACACAAAAACCCAATAATATATAAACAGAATAGTCTCAAGAGGTAGGTTTAGAAATACCTCACCCCACCAAAAATAAAAGCAGTTGTCCTCAAATGCAACAAAATACTAAAGAGTCAATAAAAATGACAGAGAGGGAGGTAAAGAAAGGTCTTGTCTATGCAGTCGCTCCATCTGTCAGGGCATCAGTGCCCGGTGCAACATCACCACTATTGGCTCCACTAGGATAAGCCATGGGTGTGTTTGCTAATGAGATCTGCACAACTGAATCTACCATCGCCTCCTCAACCTCTGTAAGGCCTTCATAAGTAACCTCTTTATCGACACCAAGCTGCTCTTCATTAGTCTCAGCATTAGACTCAACAACATCCACCTCCTCAACTCGAACCTTATCTCCGGTGGTAGCCAGAGGCACATCTGTATCAGCTGGCATGTCGGGGATCTCCACAGTCTCGAAAATCATGGAAATATCTATGGACTTCAGCTGGTCCACATCCTTCCTTAGCTTAGCAATTGCAGCCTTTAGAGCCATCACCTCTCAATAACCCCTTGGCCTCGCTCAGACACCGTTCTCCTTGTCGCAAGGGCATCAATAAACACACTAAGAGGTGTCACAACAGCAGTAAGGGCCCTCTCAATCATCCCAGGGATGGTGGTCTCAAACCTAGAGGCACGCTTATCAGTAGAGTGGGCTAGATGCCCCATCCATAGTAACGTAGCCTGGGTGAGTGGGGGTCGGGAAGCAACAACAACAGTAGACCTAGGAGGAATTGGAGTTGTAGAGGGACTGAGAGTCACAGAAGGGACATCACTAGATGTACCTGAAGGCCCAGGGGCCGTAGTAGGCAATACTGCCTCTGCAGGTAGTGTCTCAGTATCAACAACTAGTGAAGAGTCCACCGAGGCTGCCTTCTTCTTCTCGGCCTCATCCTTCAAATACTCAGCCTCTATTCACCAAATGTCGGTACATGATATGGGAATCGCTTCCACATCATTATTCACATCAAAGGGCACTCGGTCTCTTCTGCATAGCCTGGTGATCAACACCGGGAAAGGTAGAGAGGTTTGGTGTTGCCTAGCTCTCATGGACATCTCTTGACCAACAATCATACCAAAGTTGAGAATGCGCCTATCAATAATGCAACCAAGACAAGATGCCTTCGTGTGGCAGAGAATAGAATCATTTTAGGATGGCATGATAGTGCTGCTGATAAAGCCAAACCAGTACCTCGCTGCTACTTGAGGTCTTTCTTCTCTATTGGAGCTCCTGCCTCCAACCACCGAGGAGTTGCATCATATATCAAAGGGGCCAACCACTTTTTTAGAGTCTCCAATGACTTTGTCTTGATCATGTATTGATAGTCATCTGAGATGTTGCTGGCACACTCCAAAACTGCATTGATGTAATCACTGTCACATTTTACCTTCTTGCCCCTGATAATCACATAATCAACTGGCCTAAATTTAGTGGCCTGCTTCTTCCCTTGAGGCACCAGGGCTCCGTAGGCAGTATAGAATTCCCGAACCCAATTTTGAATGTAAGGGCCATGTGGTCTAGTGAATATCTGGAACTTGTGGGACCTCAAGCAACTCCAGATCTCTGGGTACCTTTCTATCACACCATCACTAGACAACCTCTTCTCCTCGATGATGGTCCTCATATCGGTCTCGGTCTCCCAAGTAGTATCCTCAACTAGTTGATTCCTCCATAAAACCTTCACGGAAGCTATTTCCTTGTTTCTCAATTTCTTAACTTGCCGATCCTAAATCTCAATCGGAATCTCCTCATATGAAAGGCTATCATCAACTCCCAACCTTCTAGGGAAACTATGCATGTCGGATCTCCAACACACTTCTTAAGCATAGAGACATGGAAAACAGGATGCTTGGTTGCCAACTCTTTTGGCAAATCAAACTCATAAGCAACTTTACCCACACGCCTCAAAATCTGATATGGGCCTACATATCGGGGACTATGCTTCCCTTTCTTGCCAAACCTCATCACACCCTTCATGGGTGAGATTTTCAAGTAAACCCAATCGTTAACTTCAAACTCTAGGTCCCTTCTCCTCATATCGCCATAAGACTTTTGCTGACTTTGAGTCATTTTCAACCTCTCTCTAATGAGTCAAAATTTCTCAATGGCCTCATGAACTAGCTTGGGACCTATTAGGGTCACCCACCTCAAACCATCTTATCGGAGATCTACACTTCCTACCATACAAGGTCTTAAAATGGGCCATATCGATACTTGAGTGATAGTTGTAATTATAGGCAACTCCTATTAATGGAAAATGGTCATCCCAGTTACCCTTAAAATCAATCACACAAGCCCTTAACATATCTTCCAGAGTCTGGATAGTACGCTCCGCTTGCCCACCGGTTTGGGGATGAAAAGTTATGCTAAGCTTAACCTTAGTACCAAGCCCCTTTTGGAATGACTTCCAAAACTGAGAAGTGAATTGGGTACCACGATGGGAAATAATGGATAAAGGGACACCATGTAGCCTTACCATTTGTCTCAAATACAACTTGGCATAATCGTCCGCCTAATAGGAAACCTTGACTGTAAGGAAATGAGTCAATTTTGTCATTCGGTCTACTATAACCCAAATAGAGTCATGTTGTCGCCGGGTGTGAGGCAAACCAACAATAAAGTCCATATTCAAGTCTTCCCACTTCCAATTAGGAATGCTAATATCTTGAGACAACCCTCCCTATTTCTAATGCTCAACCTTCACTTGTTGGCAATTTGGACATTTAGCCACAAATTCCGCAATATCTTTCTTCATCCCATTCTACCAATAGACTTCCCATAAATCATAGTACATCTTGGTGGCTCCCGGGTGAATGGAATACTACGAACTATGAGCAGTGGCAGATTCAGGATTTCTGTGAAGGGGGTTCGAAATATAAAGAAGTAAACATGTGAAAATTACAAGATGAAAAATTGACCGACATAGGAGGAAACTAGTAATCTGAATCTAATAAGTTTAACTTGCCTTGTCATGCCGCATTTAGTTTTTTTTTACTCTTACCCTATTTCATCGAGCTTTTTTTAAAAAATATTTCTTGTGTTTTTTCTCTCTTATATATTGCAGTGTTCTACTCTATTTTTTGTTTTTAAAAAAAATTCAACCACTAAGATATTATAATATATATATTCATAAGATAAATAATTGACATCGTCGATTTTTTAGTTCATTTAATTCAATTTACTAGGTTAGTCATTCATGAAAAAAACAAATGATGAATAGAACAAATACATTTAGTTTAGTTTTCATCTTTTTAAAATAGAACTGAAAAAAATAAGAAAGAAATACTATAAAGTTTAGGGGGGAGAATCAATTAATTAGATTTTATTAAAAAATTATTTACGACTTTTAGATTTCTTCATTCGATTAACTTTAATTCAATTTATTTTATATAATATTTTTTGTAAATCAATTTCAAATTTAACAATAATTCATCATTAGTACATGGAAATAGACTTATGTAGAAATAAAATGAGAAGTATAAATAAAAGCATAAAAGACAAAAGTATCTAAAATATGTCTAATAAATTTAAACAAAGATAGATTGAGAAAAAGAAATAGCATAGAGAGAAAAATAATGATAACAAAAATAATAAAGATTTACATTGAACCAAAAACAATGAGGCATTTCATTGAGTTGGGATTTGAGCCCAAAACCAGAGCCCATTCAGCCTTTCAAAAACAATGAAATGGAGTTGGATTTGAGCCCAAAACAAGAGCCCATTCAGCCTTTCAAAGAAAAAAAAACAAGTGGAAAAATGTTGCAACAGGGAATTGAACCCAAACCATCTCGATCAAGTTGAACCCTTAGCCACTAAGCCATGATTCTTTTTTGTTTTGAGGGGGTTCATTTTAATATATGTACTCATAAAATCAGAAATAGACCTTATATATACAGTGTAATTTTTTGACGAGGAACCCCTTGACCTCCACGTGGGTCCTCCCATGACTATGAGCCTCTACCAAAATTTGTTCCCTCAAGCCCTCCATATTTGAGACACATAAACAACCTTGGTATCTAACTACCCCATCTCCCCCTTGGAAGAAAGCCTCGATGGATTTCTTAAGCACCACCTCTTTCAATTCTACCAAAATTGGATCAAGACCTTGCTTGGCTTTCAGATCCGCCACAAAAGACGATTCGAAACCATTGTGAACCATAACACCACCTTTGGTGGAGTCCACTAGTTGAACACCTAATTGAGCCAATCTATGCACATCTCGAACCAACTCTTTCTTTTCTTCATCAATATGAGCCACACTACCCATAGATAATTGACTAAGAGCATCCGCCACCACATTAGCTTTGCCGGGGTGATAAAGAACACTCATGTCATAACCTTTCAACAACTCAAGCCACCTTATTTGGCGAAGATTCAAAATTTTTGATTAAACACATCTTGCAAACTCGTATGGTCGGTAAACACATCGACATGAACTCCGTACAAATAGTGTCTCCAAATCTTTTGAGCAAATACGACCGCTGCTAACTCAAGGTTGTGAGTAGGATAATTCTTATTATGTACTTTAAGTTGCCTTGAGGCATAGGGAATAAGTTTCCCATTTTGTATTAGAACACACCATATCCCAATTCTCGAGACATCACAATAAACCATAAAACCATTCGTTCCTTCCGGTAAGGTAAATATCGAAGCGGAAGTAAGTCTATCTTTCAACTCTTGGAAACTTTTCTCACATGCTTCCGATCATATGAACTTAGCCTTCTTTTGAGTCCAGGCCGTCAAGGGAGAGGCAATTGAAGAGAAACCTTCAACAAACCTTCAATAATAACTGGCCAAACCAAAAAAGCTTCTAATATCAGAAGGAGTTAGAGGTCTAGGCCAACTCTTGACCGCATCCGTCTTCTTAGGATCTACCTCAATACCTTGCTTGACACAATATGACCAAGAAAAGCTATGGACCTTAACCGAAATCCACATTTGCTAAACTTTGCAAAATGTTGTAGGTCCTTGAGGATTTGCAATATGATCCTCAAATGATCAATATGCTCATTCTCACTTCTTGAATAGATCAAAATATCATCAATAAACATAATCACAAACATGTCAAGATATTGTCTGAACACTCTATTCATCAAGTCTATAAACGCCTTCGGAGCGTTAGTCGAACCAAAAGACATCACCAAGAACTCATAGGGACCATATCGGGTTCTAAAAGCCGTTTTCAGAATATCTTCTTCTTTCACCCTCAATTGGTGATAACCCAACCGGAGATCAATCTTAGAGAAATAACTTGCCCCTTGAAGTTGGTCAAACAAATCATCTATCCTTGGGACAAGATACTTGTTCTTAATGGTCACCTTGTTCAATTATCGATAATCAGTACACATAAGAAGGGACCTATCTTTCTTTCTAACAAATAAAACTGGAGTACCCCATGGAGAAATACTTGGTCGAATGAATCCCTTATCCAACAAATCTCTCAACTACTATTTCAACTCTTTAATTTCCACCGGAGCTATTCTATAAGGAGGAATAGAAATAGGTTGCGTATCTAGGAGAAGGTCAATGTCGACGTTTATTTCCCTTTCGGGAGGAATGTTGGGTAAATTATCGGGAAACACTTTTAGAAACTCATTAACAACGAGGACCGACTCAAGAATAAGGGTTTCAGAATCTACATCCCTCACCCTAACTAGATGGTAAAAGCAACCCTTAGAAATTATCTTCCTAGCCTTTAGACAAGAGACAAACTGACCCTTAGGCATATAATTTCCTCCCTTCCACTCTAGGATAGGCTCATTTGGAAACTGAAATTTGACTACCCTAGTTCTACAGTCAATAGAAGAATAACATTAATGCAACAAATCCATACCAAGGATGACATTAAAGTCTAACATATCAAACTCTACCAAGTTAACAAGAGTAACTCTATGGGACAAGGAACCGAGACATTTTCTATAGACCCTTTTTGCCACAATAGAATCTCCAACAGGGGTAGAGACAGAAAAAGGTTCTAACAACACATCGGGGATCACATCAAACCTCATGGCCACATATGGAGTCACAAAAGAGAAAGTAGCACCGGGATCAAGCAAAGAATATCCATCTATTTGGAAAACTTTTAACATACCGGGGACCACGTCCAGAGAACTTTCTTGTTCACCTCGGGATTGGAGAGCATAGAATCGGTTTTTCTTAGGAGCATTAGTGTAACACCCGAAAAACTAGTAGGTGAAACTAGAGCCTTTCATGAGAGTTTTAGAGTTTAATATGAGGGTTAAGCTCATAAAATGACTTCCCGTGCTTAGAATGAGGGTTTTAGGGTTAGGGCATCAATGTATGACCCTCAAGGACCAACCAAGGGGTCTTTGAGGAGGACCCCAAAATAGGCCCAAAAGCTGTCAAAAACCAGCCTACCCACGAAGGGCATCCACGAGCCATGGATGGACCCACACCCCGTGGGAATGGGTGGGTTCGCCTTGCGTTTTGAGCCTCAAAACACAACCTACGATTGACTAGTACGGTCCATGGACCCACCCACTGTCCGTGGGTGTGGTCTTGTGGGTGGGGCAGTTTTGAAGTGAAAATGTTTTAAGTTAGGACTTAGGGGTTAATTCATTATTAGTTAGGGTTTAAGTGAGGTTGGATAATTAGTTATTAGAACACCTATATAAACCTAATAGACCCCTAATTAAGTCATTCCAAATTATTCTCTCAATTCACCAAAAAGAAACCCAAAAATCCCCTCTTTAGAAAGAAGAAAAACTAGACGAAGAGAAGGAATCTAGGGCATATTTATTCCATTGATGCAATATTAGTGAGGGATTTGAATCAATGTATGTTAGATTATTCATCTATGTGTTTTTCCACCCATAGAACCCCCCTAGATTTCCCCCAATTGTGAAGACAAAATCCAATTCTAGCTAGGGTTTCTTCCAACATTGTGGGTAGTGTTTAAGTATGATTCCAATCAAATGGATAATACTTAATTATGATTGATTTAGCATTGAATTATGATATTATGATGAACTTATGTGATTTCCATGGTTAACCCTAGTCTAATTGATAGAATTGATATTATGTGGGTTTATGCCATGAGAGGTGAAATTGAGGTTTCATAGGTGATCTTCTAAAATTAATGTCATGTGTAGTAATTGTTCAATATTAGGAACATATAGACATGAATGGAATTAGAATATAGTGTATATGATGGATCATGACTAGAAAAGTTGAAATTGAACCTTTGTGATGAATTATGCCTAGAATCACCTACTAATGAAGAATGTGATTAGAATGCCTTGAAATCTAGGTGTAATTGATGATTGTGAGAAGTAAAGCTTTGAGAGTAAGGCTTGTAGTCATGAATGTTAGGGCTTTGAGAGTAAAGCTAATTTGATGTGATCTTGTTGTGTATTGTTGAAATCATATTCTCACTTACACACTTAGGCATAAATATGCTAGGATATGCAAGGTTCTCTCTCATAGAATGATTCTAGGTTGAAAATCTAATCACCTAAAATGAATCAAAGCATTTTAGACTAGAATAGCTTGAATTTGTGGCATATGTTCCCTTCATGTATAGCTTGACTTGGTAAGACAAGACCAAGATTGGTAGCTTAGGATTGAGGATCCATACTCTCCTAAGGGTAGCTTGACTTAGCATTGTAATATGAATTTCATGGTAGCTTGAGTTAGTGGTAGTCATGGTAGCCTAGGATTGAAGACATATACTCTCCTAAGGGTAACTTGAACTAGCATTTTAGAATGCCTTCATGATAGCATGACTTGGTTAGGCCAAGACCATTTCATGGTAGCTTAGGATTGAGAAATCATACTCTCCTAAGGGTAGCTTAGGATTGAGAAATCATAATATCCTAAGGGTAGCTTAGGATTAAGAAATCATACTCTCCTAAGGGTAGCTTAGGTTTGAGAAATCATACTCTACTAAGGGTATCTTACATTAGAATCATAATGTGCTTGTAAGGATAACATGACTTAGTTTTTTTAGGACTATTTCATGGTAGCTAGGATAGAACACTTGTGCCCGACCTTCCTAGGATAGCTTGGACTTGCATGATAGTATGCCTTCCATGGTAGTTAGTTTAACATAATATAGTTATGTTAGCAAGATGACTAGCTTGGTCTAGCCTAATAGGGTGCTATTCTTTGGTAGTCTAGAATGATAAATAGTAATCATTTGAGTATGATAGCCTAAGGTGGTACTTAGTCTGAATGGTATTGTGGGATGCTATTCATGCATTGCACAAGTATGACTTGAAGCTACTTATGAAGTGTTCTCTTATATGATGTATGTTTAGCTTGGGTTGTTGCTATAGTTGCCTTCCATGACATAATTGACTAGAGGTGATAGTTCCCTTGTCTATATGAAGTAAGCTAAGAATGAGACCAAATGAATATATGCATATGGTGACTTCAAGGTTATTCTTAGTGTGAGTGGTATTATGGGATGCCTTTCATGCATTGCACAAGCATGCTTTGAGGTTACTTAGAAGTATAGTGCTCTTATAATATGAAAGCCTAGGTCTTGACTATGCATATAGACTATGATTAAGATGACCAAAAAGGGATACTTAGCTTGGATGGTATTATGGGATGTCATTTATGCATTGCACAAGTATGCTTTGAGGTTACTTGAGAATAAGCCTATTATGATATGAATGACTAGGAGTTGGACAATGCTTATATGATGCTTATGTTGGAGACTTTACTTATGATTATGATATTGTCTCTTATGCTTATAATTGATGTTTTATGAAGTATTTAATTATGCTTATGGATTATGTCTCATGTTGACTAACCCTTATGATATTATGCTCTTATGATGTTATGCTAGCTAACATATTTAGTACACTTTGTACTAACGCATACTTTGCCTACATTCTCATCAAATGTAGGGTTTGGAGATTTGAATTCCTATCTTGAGGCTAAGTTTCTAAGGAGCAAAGGAGTTGAAGATTGGTGAGTCCTCATAGCTTCGAGGACAAAACCACTATCTCCCTTTATGTATTTTATTTTCATGTTTTGAGACTATTTTATGGGCTATGTCCCATGAGTTTTATTCAAAAGTTATATTAGATGGTTTGAGACAAAGTGTAGTAAGACTTCCGCCTGCTTTTATGAAAGACTTCGATTGTATGGATAAAAGTTTTTAAAATTCCCGTACTTTTCTATTATCTTATGTTATGATATGCTAAGGGCTTGTATGAGACCCCATCGGGGTCAAGGACGCCATGTTACTTCTAGGGTGTACCCTTCGGTCGTAACAATTTGCACCCGAACAACTTGGATTGGATGAAGGGTAGGTTTAGGCCCTACAACGAGTATCTCCCTCATTCTTAGGAACTGAAGGACAATTCCTTATCTTGCGATTCATCTTACCACACCCTAAGCAAGCATTAGAGCCCGCTAGACACTTACCCTCTTGATTTCTCTCCCACATTTAGCATAAGTAGGCATCAAGGACCTACTACCATATCCTTGAGGTTTAGGGTTAGACACCCTTTCTTGTTAGACCTTGGAGGAGCATTAGAAGAACCTTGCCTGGATAACTTTTGCCGAAACCTTGAACGACCCCGTCCACCAGACCTAGAATGTGAAAAGTTACCATCATCCGTTCATCCCCTTTTTGCCTCTCTATATCTTTCCTTAAGCTTTTTCTCTTCAATCTATTGGGCATGCACCATAAGACAAGAAATGACCATGTCATGGACAAGCATAGCGGTGCGGGATTCTTTGACTACTATGTCGGACACACCCGATACGAACTTACTCATCTTAGCCCTACGATCCGCCACAATAGAACGAGCATATTTGGACAATTGAGGGAACCTCAAAGCATATTCCCTTACACTAATATTTCCTTGCCGAAAGTTAATGAACTAAAGCACCTTGGACTCTCTCATCTCAAGAGGGAAGAATCTATCAAGAAAAGCACTTTTGAATCTTTCCCACTCTATGAGACCCGCTTCTTCCAGCCTTCCCTCCTTCCATTGATTGAACCAAATATGAGCAACCCATTTGAGTTGATAAACGGCTAATTCCGCCATTACTACCGGAGTCACTCCCATAATAACAAGTATGTTATAGATATCATCAATAAACTCTTGAGGATCTTCCTCAACTTTGGAGCCATAAAATTTTGGAGGGTTCATCCTCGTAAAGTCCCTCATCTTGTTTCCCTCGTACCCACATTTGGGTTCACAGGGACCACTGATACGCTCAAATTACACCTCCCTAAAGAAGTATAAGCAATCGTTATCAAGTAAAGAACCCAACTTGGAGGTTGGGGTCGATCCCATGAGGAATATGGTTTAGACTTAAACTTAACGTATGATTATATTCGTTTAGTCAACGTATTTCTGAGACAAGTAAGTAAAGGGGGGGGGGGGGTTTGTGAAACAAATAATTGATTGTTGTGTAGAGAACAAGTGAGAAAGATTCAAACTTTGTTGTTATCAATGAGAGAGAGAAACTAGGTGTACGTGTTCCCCATAAGCTCATAACGCGACAATCCTAGTAATAGTAATCCTTTCCAAGTATATTACATGCAAAGTGATAAGTTATGTATCTCTAATTCCTTGGTCCGGCAACTAGAGAATTTCACCCCGCACCTTGGTCGTGCTACGTGTGTATAATTTACTAACCTTTACATTTACCTCATATTAGACATCACATCAATGTATGGCTTAATTTTCACCCTCGCACCAATTGACATTAGACTATTAGATAGTATCACACTAAATCTATGTTGATATTTTTTTCCTTATTAACTACCTCCTTGGTCCGGCAAGTAGCAACAATGTGAGTTTTAACGTTTGCAACAACTAAAAAGACTTCTAAACGAAAGATCAATGCATGCAACAATATTATTCAAGAATTACTTAGTTACTATTCATACTTTGTTAATCGCTCATGGTTCCCACAACCCTAGTTGTGGATTTAGTTACCCATAGTAGCAAGAACACAATTCATATTTTTAGATGAAGAAATCATGAACTTACGTAATAAGTAGAAGAAACCCAGAATCTCAACTTGAATTTCAAAGTAAAAATCTTCAAAACCAACTTAGGAAATCAAGAATTGCTAAAGTTGCAAGTTAATCTCCAAAGCCAAAAAATAGAACAAAAGTAATAAGGTCTAACCCCCAAAAGCGAGGTTTACATGCCCTATATATAGTAAAACAAGTCCCAACTAAAAAGGAAAAGAAATAAGGAAATAAAGTTTCTGGACGCGGTTTCAATCTACGACACTGACCTACGGACCATGGACTGACCTACGGTCTGTAGGTCCCTTCCATGATTTAGGACTTAGGCAATTCTCCAACACTCAAAATCTCCAGCTCTCAGTTGCATTCGACGGACCAGCAGGATGGACCGTGGCTCAATCCACGGTCCGTAGATCCTTTTCTGTAGTTTCATACTTAGACTTTTGAAATCAGGTACTAGAACCCCCTTCTCTGAATCATTTGACGGAGCTGCAGGACAGCCCTTAGGTCGTCCTGCTGTCCGTAGTTTATAGTCGTGGTTCCACACTTAGTCAAGAATTCCCTGATTTTTCCTTCAAGCTTTGCCTGTCCATCTACGGAACGTGATTGGACCTACGATCTGTAGATCACTTCCGTAGATGCCCTTTTCTGCACAATTCTTCAGCTGTGTCGCGATACTTCCACGTCCAAACTTATTTCCTACAAACATGATAAAAACACATTAATACCAATACAAAATGACCCTAGACACACACAACTCTTAAGTAAAATGTATTAAAAATACCGTAAACTCACGGTATATCAACCATCACCTCTCTATCGGCTTGGGCCATCATGGCTTTAGACAACACATGGAAAGCCAACCTAAACTCCGCATTTGTTACATTGTTAGCCAAAGGATCAAATGGAGCTTAAGGAGGAGCTTGGGGAAGAACTTTTTGACTCACATTGTTTCCCTCATTTCTTCTAGCATTAGCCCTTCTAGTTGATTAACGCTCAACTACACCTTATCCGGTACTAGGTGTAGACGATCGTAGTCTAGTAAAACCCCCAACAAATGAGTTGTTGTCAAACCCACAGGGAGCGGTACAAGTTTGAATTAAATTATAAAGTTGCAAATGCGATTTAATCGGTTGGAGGAATGGAAATTATCAG
Organism: Solanum okadae; assembly: GCA_036553675.1. Taxonomy (NCBI): domain Eukaryota; kingdom Viridiplantae; phylum Streptophyta; class Magnoliopsida; order Solanales; family Solanaceae; genus Solanum; species Solanum okadae. Next base: position 43,563,476 of record CM071689.1, on the reverse strand, counting down.
AAATGCTTAAATAAATCGAAGGGGTGAATAAATGTTAGATGGGGGAATTGATTGTCAAATAGTAACTAAAGCAATCACAAACAACAAGGGAAAATCAAGTAAGAGATACTCAGGGCAATGATAGACCAACTATCAATTTCGCTAAATGAGTACTTGGTAATTACTAACGGTTTCTAAATTTTAGCGGGAAGGCTGGACCTTAGATGTAATAGCTTTCTCTCGAACAACTATTATGAATCAAGTGAGTTCTCTCGAACCCAACAAGCTTAACACTATAAACAACCCAAAATCTCAATTTAGCTACTCTCACAAGCTAGATGAACCGAACCGACAACAACCCAATAACTACAAATGCTAATTTATAACCTTGGTTTTACACCTCTCTCTCAAGCAAGCATAAAACACTAAGTTAAATTGAAATAAGGATTCCAATTCATCAATTTATCACCAGCTATAAATCAAACCCACTTCAAAATAGCAATAAGATCAATAATCCCTAATACCCATTAGCTAAATCAGACAATTAGTCACATACCCCATGTATGGGGGTTTTAGCTATTCATCATAAAAATAAGAATTCAATACCTATTACATTTTCCATGTCTTGGTATTGATCTCCAAACCCTTAAAATGATTCAATAAATCTTCAATTACAAAACCCAATATGAAATCTACTTGAAAAATGCTTCAAAACTAAACAAGAACAATGTTTTTGTTTTAAGTATGAGTTCTTACAATGTCTGAATACCTTCTCTCCTTTCAAAAAATAATTTATACCCTTTCAAAATTTGGCTTTTGGGGTAAATCGGCGAGGTAAGTCACGCCTCGCCAACATGACGACGAGTCGCCAATAACTCATGTCCATCACCTTCTTATCTTGAATTTTCATCTATTGCGCATTGTGGCTTTAGGCAGTCTATGTCGGGGTCGTCGATGGGTTCGGCGATGCGCCGTTTGCTCCTTTGGATCGCCATTCTGCTCGCATCTTCATTGATCGTCCTGTAACTATCGGCGGACTAACCCCTCTTTGCCGATCCAATTGTTGAATCGTCGAAAGGAAATGTACTTCGCCTAATATTTCTCAACTTAGGAGCGATATGTTGTAACTTTGGGCGAGCTAAAGAGCCACTCGACCATTCACCGAGTGGTCTTGGCGTTCACCAGGATCGTTTTTCTTCACTTCTTCAGCTTGTTTGTTCCTTTTTTCACCCGATAGTGTCCTTGCCTTGCTCCTTAACCTACATAACTGCAAATCAACACTTTAAGAACAATTTAGAGCATAAATTAGGCATTTGAGGACACTTAAACTATTAAAACAAAGCCCTAGATGAGTAGAAATCTCGAACTCATCAACACCCCCAACTTAAGCTTTTACTTTTCCTCAAATAAAACTCAAGATCAATCATTTCAATAAGGATGTCTACCAACAATGTTGCTTAAGACTCAACAAAAATGCACACAAAAGGTTCAAACTACTCAAACAATGCTCAATTGTGCACTCAAAGTTTTAAACTGTGACTCACCATTATCGAGTGTACCCTAGCTCACAATGCTTGCTTCAAATGCAAGTTAAAACTCAACAAAGGTATTCAAATGCCCTCACAACAAAGATGATTCCATATTCACACAAAATTTGTCAACAATTTAAGGTCCTAGAATCACATACAAATCTCACATTCACAAAGATGAACACATGCATGACTCCACCCATAGGCTTGCCCTTATTTTCCAATCTACATTCGTTTTAGCTCACTCAAGATCACAAAGGTCTTTTTAAGGTTTGTAATGGGGTTGAGTGTAAAGGTATGGTCATTTAGGCTTAATGGCTTCTATCTTCATGAAATATGGCCTGAAAATCACTTTTCTCCTTCTCTTTCACATCCAAACATGTTCATAATCCACCCCATTATTCAACTAAACATGAATCACCGGATACCCCATTTTTTTTTTACTATTTTCACACACTTTATTTCACAACTTTTTCTCTTTTTCAGTCTTTTTCTTTTCTTTCTTCTTTCTCTCTTTTTTTATGGAGGGGTTCCATATTTTTCAAAACAATCCATCAAAGGTGGAATTTTTCATACTTCTTGACTTTCCTTCTTTTTCACTACATCCCCAACTTAGGCTTTTAGCCTAAGTTGGCTATTCAAACGAACCAATACTTCATGAAGGTATGGGTGATGGGATAAAGATGTCAAAGTTGTTCACGTTTCTTCCAAAGAAAAGGATAGGCGCAAAAGGTTCCAAGCAAGGTTCACACTTCTCACAAGGTTGGCCACAAAGAGGTATATTGTCAAATTGGTTCACTCTTCAAAACTTTTGCCTAAGATCATTTCAATTGATTACTCCAATCAATTAATTAGACCAAAGGGGCAATTCTAGGTGTCATCAAACATAATATTAAAGACAACCTCACCACACAAGGCATTCGATACAGTTATCAAACAAGACTCCACACTTTCTAGCTAGCGTGCAATGTTCATTACAAGAGACTTAATCGACAATCGTCTAGTCATAATGAGATGCTAAAAGTACACATATTTTCTATGCAACTTAGTTTGCCTCATCGTAGCCACACATCCATGTCGTTCAATTAAGAGCACTATTTAAGTCATCGGTATTGATCACAACCGACACTCAAAAATGCAAGAGAAGAGCTTTATTCAAACACACCTAGAGGTGGTATTCCTAACAAGTCTCCACCCCACCAAAAACATCCAACATTGTGCTCAATGTAAAAATGAACGAATACAAACTACAAATAAAAAATGAGAAACCAAAGCACTAAACGAACAGATTAGGGTTAAGCGGAATCTTAACTATGTACCCATTCGACAGAGTAATGTAGAGGGCGCCGAACCCTTCGATGCATCGCCTAATTGCATGCAGTTTACCGAAACATCCAGAACACTACCACCCCAGTTGGGACCAAAAGACGGCCAAAATTGGGTACGCCGAATGATTTCACGTATCAGGACACTTCATCCAATTCTAGGTGTCAACGGTCACTAGTTAGTATAATAACCCAACTAAATGAGTTGGGGTCGAATCCCATAGGGAGTGGTACGTATTTAAGAATTAATAGGAAAGTATGGATATGGTCAAGTCAACCATAGGAATATACATTCACAAATAAAAACATAATTCAAATTAAGGGGTGAAACAAATATCAAATGGGGGTTTTGGTTTAAAATTATTAACTACAACAACAATAAAGCAAAAATAACAATATTGAGACGGGTTCTTGGGATGTGATTCAATTATAGGCTAATATAGATAAATGGGTAATTGCAACTATTAGACAACAACTGTATATCAGTGAATAAGCTAGACTAAGTTGCTCGAGAGAGAATTTACCCCCACTATAGTCTAGCCTAGTCACAAATATTCAACAAATTTACCAACAAAAGCATGTACCCAATAGTTTAGTTTATCCCGTATTCCTATCACATCCCAAGAATCCCCAAACTCTCTCTCGTTTTTGTATATTTCTGCTATTTTTAATTGATAATTGCTACAAACCCCCTATTGTTAATTGACGCTTACGTCACCCCCTTTATTTAATATGTTTATATTCGATAATGTTTATAACTACGACTAATTAGAACGATATTTTATTTTTCTATTAATTTTCACCACCACTCCCTTGGGACTCGACCCTAACCCTTTGTTGGATTATTATACTATTGCATGATCGTAGACACTCAAAATTGGAAGTTGTGTCTTGATTACGCAAACATCAAAATGGCACCGCTGCCGGGGAGTGGTATCAGTTGAGAATTTTTAGTTTAATAACATTTTTGTTCTTATTAGTTATAGTTTACTTACTTTATTTTTAGTTTTGTTTTGTGTTGCTTGTTTGTGTATTGTAGCAGAAAAATGGATATGAAAGATCATTATGGGTATCAAACAGATCACCCCTTCTTGAAACTATTGAACCTTAGTGACAACCTCCTAATGTTCAAACAAGTAGGGGATGAAACCTTTCAGGAAATGTGGCTGAAGTTTCAGGTAGTGCTGCAGCCATGCCCCATTCATGGGATGACCGATAAGGTGCTACTAGAGAGCTTCTATAAGGGTCTTGGACCAGAAAATAGAAGTAATGCTGATCAAATTTTCATGGGTGGTATGCTACACCAACCCTATGAAGTTGTAGCCATACTCATAGATGGCATGATTGAAGCCAACAATGAGACCAACAAGAAACAAGAGTGGGATGCACTGTTAACTCAGTTGGATTTCTTATCCAAAAGAGTCTTGGAGTTGGAAACACAGGCTTTAAAAAGGGACAAGAACTTCTCCCTTCGATAGTGTACAAAGGGGAAGAAGAAGGAGGGCATACAAAATGACGAAGCCCTCTAGCTCATTCAACACAAAATCAAAGAACAAGACAAGATGTTGAATAAGATGAAAGAAAATAACGAAATGCTGAATCAGACAACTACCGCAAATTCCATTACTATTCAGCTATAAGATGCCCAGATAGGCCATATGATATCAGGTCGCTATCCACTATTTGCTGAGGATTCGCCTAGTTACACCATGGGCGACTCTAAAAACGAGGACTAGGTGTTGACTTGCGTCGTGCCACGACGTTAACTAAGACGCTGTTTGGGAGGCAAACCAAAATCATTTGTTTCTTTATTTTGATTTGATAAAATAATGGTGTGTTGATTTTGTAGGTTAAAATGAGTAAAGTGTTGAAAAGTGCAGGTTGGCAAGCTGAAGATCCAGTTGGCGAATCACAAAAATAGTTGGCGATCCCACTATTGTCCACCGTTTGGACCTCTACATAAACTGAAGACCCTGCAAAACTCGGCGAGACAAGTGACTAATCGACGTGTCACTGAGTGGTTCGGTGATCTTGACTAATATCACCGAATGGGCAACAACTGGACGGTTTTAAAGGCCAATGGTTTCAAAGTTTGACAAATTTTCATTTTCCATTCGATTTCAACTCTCGCAAATCTACACCTAGTAAGTAATTTTCATTATATTTGCATTCCTGGTGTTTTAGTCGTCGATTGGTGTTAGAACTTGGGATTACATTGCCTCCTACCATTTCAAAGTACTTCGATCAACATAAAAGGTTGGTTTTCCCAAACCCCGAGGCTACTTTGAAAAATTTGTTCTCTTATGCAATTGGGCTTATTGAATTGATGTGTGCTGGGCCTCTCTGATAGATTTAGATTGTTGAAATGCCAAATTCGATTTGTAAATCTTGCCCATCTTATCTTGATTTTTGTACTCCTTTTTTGTTACGCATAAAAATGAGTTAATTCTTGTGGGGTTGTGCGTGCATGGTGTTTATCATGATTAAGTGTTATGGGTCAGAGCTCAATTGTTCTAGTGCATAGTTTAATTTTGTTTTCGGGGGTTGCGGGGTTAAAGTCGAGAAGATAGGTGGGAAATAGGTACGATGGGCCGATTGGCAAGCTGGGTCGAGCTCGCCAAACCACTCAGTGGTTCGCCTAATGACCCCATCTCACCTTTAATTTCATGCTACTTGAGATATGGGTTCTGTAACTTTCGGGGAGAATTCTTTGATCACTAGAAGCATTCGGTGACTCAACGAAAGTCTGCATGATCACCCTTTGTCTGCACCCCCAAACCTTTATTGCATTGTATCTTTCGGCGGAAAAAACCCCGCTTGCCATTAGGCGAGTTATTCTGCAATTGTGTCCTATGAATTTGATTTAGTTGTTTTAACTTCTTCCCAAATTCTTTGCAGAAATGGTTAGATCTAAAGTTGCAGGAGGAAGCAGGCCACTCTAAGGTAAAACAAAAGGGATTACAATCAACGAGGATGCAACTGCATCCAGAAGCAAGGTTGTTAACCTTTCCACAACTGGTGGGAAAGACAAGGGCAAAGACAAGACCCTTGAATTATCAGATGCAAGAACGGACAGTGATGACTTTTATAGAAATGACCCCAACCAATCTGAAAGCGAAGGTGTGGGTTCTGATGAGGATGATTTGTTAATAGCTCAGAGGGTTGAGCGGTGAACTAAGAAGCTGAATGATCCATCTAGGGTCAAGAATACTCAACCTACCACTCCTACATCTCCAGTTCCAGAGCAGGCAATGGTATTAGTGACCCCAGTACATGGTCCTCCGCCTAAGTCAATGAATCGAGTAAAGGTTGAGGGGCTGAGGACAATTATGGAGGAAAAGCGGTTGTCCATCGAAGGGGTTATAGACAGGCACCAGAGATAATGGAGTGCCTGAGATACCATAAGTTCCAAATCTTCACCAAGCCCCATGGCCCTTATATTCCAAACTGGGTAAGAGGGTTCTATAGTGCATAAAGTGCACTAATACCCCAGAAAAAACATCTAGCAATAGTCTTCAAAGAAGTGGACTATGTGGTTGTTAGAGGTAGGAGGGTGAAGTGTGATAGTGAGGTGATCAACACAGTCTTGGGCATGTCCACAAATATTGGATATCACTGCTAGTACTTGATCAGAACAAAAAAACTAGATGGGATGAAAAAGTGGTTAGCCCCACTAATTTCAGACGAGACTCTGAAGTGGTTGGCGGAAGAAGTTCCGATTGAAAAGAAAGAACTAAACATTGTAGCAAGGTTCTGGTTCGATTTTATCAGCAACACGATCATACCGTCCCAGAATGATTCGATCCTCCGCCTTGCCAAGGCAGCTTGCCTGGGTTGCATCATAGAGGAAACTCGAATAAACTTGGGTACAATCATTGCTTCAGAGATACTCATGCGTGCAAGGCAGAGCCATACCTCACTTCCATTCCCAGTAATGATCACAACATTGTGCAAACAAGCTCGAGTACCTCAGGATGCCAAGAAGGATGTGGAAATGATGCCCACAGTCCTACTGATATCCGGAGGATCGAATTCTAGTACCTTAAGGATCAATCAGAAAGAAAGAAGGCAACATTGGTGGAGTTAGTAAACATAGAATCATCACCTGCAGAGGCACCTCAAGGTTCTTTTGCTACTTCACGGTCTCCCAGACCCACTGCTGTTACTGCTGTTTCCCGACCTCCACTCACCCAGGCTTTCCTACTCTGGATGGGACAACTTGCCCTTTCTGCTGACCGTCGGGCTGCCAGTCTAGAGTCCTCTGTTCCAAGCATGATCCAGATTGCCCTAGCTGATGCTTTGACACCTCTGAACACTACCATTGATTCCCTAGAGGCCAGGATAGCGGTGTGTGAGCACAACCAAGGGGCCACAAAGGAGGTGACGACTTTAAAAGGTGCCATTGCTGAGCTACGAAAAGATGTAGACCACTTGAACTCCACCGATGTGTCCATGGTCTTCGGAATAGTGGAAATTCCAGATGTGCCTGAGATGCCTCAGACCACTACTGGACATGGGATAGAGCGGAGCAGACATCCAATTCTGAGTCAGAAGTAGAGACTGATGAAGAGATGCATGAGAAGACTGAGGGAGCTGCAGATGAAGACCTGACTAAGACGGAAGCAATTATGATAGATCCTGCTATACATGCTTCCTTAGCACCTGTTGCTGAATTCAGTGGAACGGGTCCTTCTGGAGTCACTCCGGGCACTAAAGCCCATCACCGATCTTATCAAGATTCTCGTCTCAAAACATCATCTTTCCAGGAGCTTAAGTTATAAAAATATGATCCGTAGACATTGGGTATTCATCAAGAGAGGATCTTATCTAATACAAAGAAGGAAATGATCAAGTGACACCTTGGTGTCAAGAAAAACTTTCACATGTGCATAGGAAGACTAGAACATGTTTAATAAGCCTTAGTCGACATCCGGAGGACAACAATTTTCTTTTCCAATCTGAGATTCTCTTTTTCATTCTCTATCGAGTCAAGTAATTCACTATCAAAAATTTCTCCGCCGCCTATCTCATGCCATGCTTCTTCTTTCTCCGAATCGGTTCCTAGTGTTAGTCAATCAAGATTCGCCATCAAGAGAGGGAAGAGCCTTGACTTTAGGTTAGGTCGGTCTCATCATTCACGCAACCAAAAAAGGGCATTTGAAAGCAGAGCAAGTATTAGTAGCATAACAAAAAGCCTTCTCGTCATTAATATCTTTGCTCACGGCAATTGTGACCTTTCGGGAGAATTGATGACCCAAGCATACAAAACCTCTAACAACACTGTCAAAATGCTAGATCAATAGTTGTAATTGTAGAAAACTCTTAAGAATGATTAAATAAGACTCAATGGTCCTCACATTCAACCACAGATAGCCAAAACGTGACCTCGATGACTAGATAAATATTAAGATTGTCAGACAACTATAAATACCCATGGCAGCACTTCTATACATTCTCATAAGCAAGGTGGTACATGCAGAACCACTAGAATACTTCAACTGCTCTGAAACAACACCAAATATGTTATATCTGAAATGACTCAGTCTCCCCAAGAATCATACCCTACCAAGAGGACATCGCAGGATCTATACATCCAATCCACCACTATGAATCCACCCACCGAAGTGGAAACACATTTGGGTATAGGCAGCCAATCATACTCCAAACCATGTCCGAAATGAAGGAGTTCACATAAGAATGTATTGAACCAAGGTTAACTAACACATGATACTCCTTCCATAGTGCCCATACCAAACATTTCCATTCATCTTACATCATCTCCTTAATTATTAGACACCCACAATCAATCAGTCCAGTCTTTATTACAATCATACACATACTCGATTTATCGAAACACTACTTATTTCTCACAATACTTCATCGAAGTCAGCACTCTTAATACTAACAAACATCATAACCACAGTGACCATTTACCTTACTCTCAAAATGTCATTCTTATCAAAATCTTCTTAGCAAATGCATTGTTGCCTACAAAAATTTTAAACTGTGGCTCCCTTTCTTTCCATTTAAGCATCCCATGAAAGATATGATCCCACCAAGGCTGATAGCAGTAATTCCAAAGCTAAAAGTACTTTCCCATCGAGATACAACTATTGAATCAGTATATAACCTTTATTTACCATCTAGTGTCTATGTAATGCATCACAATAGTCAGTATAGTCTCATCAATAGAATACTATCAATCCAACTCGAAATCCTTAATAACCATGTAGAATTGTAGGTCCATACAGTTGCACATCCATCAGTCACATACCATAATTTGAACAATATAGCCTGACATAACCATGTAAAATCTTTCCGACATCACTATTTTTCATCCAAACCAAAACTCAATCTTCATTAACGTAGTTGATAAGCCCCTAGTAAGTCGGTGCCAAACCAGTTGTCACATATCATAGTCATATCTAAACTCAAAGGAAAAAGTTCTTACAACCTTCAACTCTAAACCAATGATCTATACAAGAGGTTTTATTCCTTTACCTTTCTTAAACTCCTTCCATGATGCAAATTTCAAATACTTTGAACTCTTGAATACACCAGAATCTTGGTTGTTTCATAGAATTACTTACAAATCTTATCCTTTGACCAATAGTCAATGACATTTGACCTTATACTCTAAACCAAAACCTTAAGTGAAACCCTTTCTTAGGTCCTTTAATAATCAAAAGTGACAAAGTCTAGGCTCCAAAACATGCACAAGTCCTTCCAAATACACAATACACCATATGATTGATTATTTCTTATCTTACCATTTCATACCTCAAGTAAATCTACTATAACGAATGTATACTTACAATGAAGAAATTGAATTTTGATTCCACCTGTGTAACCTAATTTCCTTATCTATCAATATTAGCATATATCTAGATGATTTTATGAAATTGCATATCTTAACTTATCCTTGATCGTCTCTCTATCAATCTTATTGTATTCATCGTTAGAATTTAAACCATTACACATAACCAATCCAAAATCGTAAGAGAACTTATCACCATCCTCTAGTCAAATGTATGTAGACTTCTCAAATCTGACCCAATAAATTTTTAACCAATCTGATGAACATGTGACACTATTACCATAACCAAAGCGAAACAGATGGAACCAGATGTCTCTTCACCCTATTTTTCACTCTATCTGAAGACACATCTTCAACCTTTGCAATAAGAGTAAATATCCTTGTTCTAACCTTTTTCTGAATGCTAAACTACCTCCCACTCATTCTTTTCACTTATGAATCTAGTTCATTTTAATTCTATTTGATGAGTCCACAAATTGGACTCATTTAGGGCTATATTTTGATAGAATTAGTGTCCTCAAATGCATATTTTGCTTTAATATTTAATGAAAATCCTTAAGTTTCAGGTATTTAAAGTTTGAGGGAAGGCATGGATACTTAGCAAAATGGAACAAAAATAGATGAAAGAATGAAGAAATGAAGGCCTGAGGATCGTCGAGTCCAGTTGGCGAGTCACCGATGAGCCTAGAGATCGCCTTGTGTTCCAGTGTGCTGAGCCCTGAAGGAAATGATCAAATCGGCGGAGAAAAAGAGCAGTCGGCGTGTCGCCGAGCAGTTTTGCGAAGCAGTACTATGTCACCCAATGATCCAAAATATGATGAAGCTTAAGGATAGAGCAAGACGGTGATGAAACCTACCAAAGGGCGGATTACCGAGTTGATCGGCGATCTCGACTAACGACGCCGAATGATTCGCTGTAACACAGATTTTTGAAAACTATAAATACTCGTTGAGAATTATTATTTTAGTATCGAATTTAAGGTTTGAACACCAATATTTTAGACTTGGCTTCTATTTTTGAGTTCTAAGTTTGGAGAGGGTTTTGAAGAACTTGAAGGTTCAAAGGGTTTCGATTACAAGATTTTGGACTTGGGTCTTGTGGATTCTTCACCCTTGACTTGTTTTGAGACTTAGATCTTCATACCCATTTGAATGCAAACTCATTTTGGTATAAATTTCTATATCTTTAGCATGTCTAGCTAAAACCCCTATTCTTGGGGGGTGATTTTGTGAATATGGGTTAGATTATCTGTTGGGTCTTGCTTGTTGGCGGTTTGTTTGTTGTTTTGATGTGATTTCATCTAGTAGTTGTGGTGGAACTTAATGAAATTGTAGTTGCAAATACGATTTCACCTTTGTGTTTTTGGCTTGCTCAAGAGAGAGGTCGTAAAACTAAGACTACTAAATTGATGGTCGGTGGGAGTGGGTCCACATGAGGTTTAGCTTGAGAGAGTGAACCCTAGTATCATTCCCACACACTCAACTCGAGAGAGTGAGTGGGCTAAGGAGGAGGATGTTCTTCATGCGGCAAGTGGGTGTCCGAGAGAAACCCATTTGATTCGGGGTAAGTTGCTCGAGAGAGAATTTATCCCCACTATAGTCTAGTCTAGTCACAAATATTCAATGAATTTACTACCAAAAGCATGTACCCAATGATTTAGTCTATCCTGTATTCCTATCACATCCCAAGAATCCCATCTCCATATTAGTATCTTTTTTTATTTTCACTGTTTTGCTAATTTTTGCTTACTTGTTACAAACCCCTATTGATAATTGACGCTTGCATCACCTCTTAGATTTAACATGTTTATATTTGATAATGTTTATAGCTACGACTAATTAGAACTTAGTTTTATTTTTCTATTAATTTTCACCACCACTCCCTTGGGACTCGACCCCAACCCTTGGTTGGGTTATTATACTATTGTACGATCATAGACACTTGCATTGGAAGTTGTGTCTTGATTATGCAAACATCAAAATGGCGCCGCTGCCGGGGAGTGGTATCGTTTGAGAATTTGTAGTTAAGTAGAATTTTTGTTCTTCTTAATTGTAGTTCACTGAATTTACTTTTAGTTTTGTTTTTCTTGGTTGTGTATTGAAGAAGAAACATGAATATGAAGGATCTTTATGGGTATCAAATAGATCACCCCCTCTTGAAGCTGTTCAATCTTAGGGACAACCTCATAACGTTCAAACAAGTAAAGGATGAAACCATTCAAGAAATGTGGTTGAATTTTCAAGCAGTGGTAGAACCATGCCCATCTCATGGGATGACCGACAAAGCACAACTGAATGCTTTTATAGGGGTCTTGGACTCGAAAATAGAAGTAACGCTGATCAACTTTTCACGGGTGTATGCTACACCAACCCTATGAAGTCGTAGCCAAATTTCTAGATGGAATGATTGAAGCCAACAAGGAGACCAACAAGAAACAAGAGTGGGATGAACTGTTAACTCAGTTGGATTTATTATCCAAAAAAATCTTGGAGTGGGAAACAAAAAAATTAAAGAGGGACAAGCACTTCTCCCTTCGAGAGTGTACAAAGGGGAAAAAGAAAGAGGGCATACAAAATGACGAAGTCCTCTCGCTCATTCAACACAAAATCAAAGAACAAGACAAGATGTTGAATGAGATGAAAGAAAACATCTAAATGTTGAATCAGACAACCACGACAAATTCCATGACTATTCAGCTGCAAGATGCCCAGATAGGCCATATGATATCAGGTCTCTATCCACCATTTGCTGAGGATTCTCCTAGTTACACCATGGGCGACTCTGAAAATGAGGACTAGGTGGTGACTTGCATCGTGCTGCGACGTTAACTAAGGCGCTGTTTGGGAGACAACTCAAAACCCTTTTTGCTTTTAGTTAGGCTCTGGTAAAATAATGGTGTGTTGTTTGTACAGGTTAAAGTTTGAGAGTGATTGACAAGTGCAGAGTGGCGAGCTACAAGTCCACTCCGTGATTTGCCGAACTGTTCGGTGACCTCGAACCAGACCGCCGTTATACTCAAGACCAAGCTACATTGGAGTCTATAAAACTCGGCAACCACACAGAATTATTGGCGAATCACCGACCATGTTGGCGATACCGAAGGAAACCACCGTTGGACTCCATAATAGCTGGAGATCCTACAAAATTTGGCAAGACATGTGGTAACTTGGCGAAATGCCAAGTGATTCAACGATCGCGACCAATGTCGTCGAATGGGCGAAAATTGTACGGTTTTTCAAGCTAAAGGTTTAAAAGTTTCAAACTCATTCCCTCTTCCTCACTTTCTCATCTTCCCAAAATCACACCTGCACTCTAGTTTTACATACCTTGCATCTTTGAAGTATTTTTAGTGTCAAATTGTGCTACGAGTTGGATTACATTGCCTTCTAGCATCTCGATACCCATTTGGACGGCATAAAAGGTTTGTCTTCTCTAACCCTATGATTATTTTCGCACAAGTTGTGCTCAAATGCAATGACATTACTTTGATAATGTGTGCTGGTCATCTCTGATAGGATTTGAATATTTTTTTGCTTGTTAAGTTCACAAATTTTTTCCCGTACTAAGTTAAATAGTTAATTCCTGATGGTTGCGCTTTAAATTGAATGAAAAATCGTGGGTTGTGCATGATTGTCAATGGGTCTAAGCCTAATTTGAGTTGTGCATGTCTTAATTTTGTTTTCGAGGGTTGTAGGGTTGAATTTGGGAAGTTGGGTCACTAGCAGACATGTTGGGTCATTTGGCGAGTTGGGTCGAGCTCGCCGAATCACTCGACGATTCGCCTACAATCCCTATCTCGCCTTTAATCTAATGCCAAATATGATGTCACATTCTGTAACTTTCGGCGAGAAGCATGATCTCGCCGAACGCATTCGGTGCCTCGTCGAAAGATTTCCTGTTCGCCTTTGATCTGCACCCTTGTATTCTATATGCACTGCACTTGGTGAACCACCTAAGTAGTTGCGCGTTTCGCCAACTGGTTCGGCGAAGTGATTCTACAATTGAATTGCCTAGGTTTTGTCTGAATCCTTTCTAACTTTTTATTGAAGCTTTGCAAAAATGGCTAGACCAAAGTAGATGGAAGAGATATGCCACACCGACAAACAAGAGAGAATTTTTTTAGGAAAAATACAAAGTCAACAAACCCTCCCAAAATGGATAATGAGGGCAACAAGCCCAGTGCCAGCATGAGAACAAATCCCCGAGACCCCACTATTCCCTCGTGGAGACGTGGATTCTTCACAGCTATCCACTCATTTTTGGCGGCTCATGACTTGGACAATCTTAGTAAGTCAACTTCCACTGAACCTTCTGAAGAGGATTAGGGGACCGTTATCAAGTCTCAGACAGATGCATCGGGCACTGATGCCCAAACAGATGGAGCGATTGTGTAGACATGACTCTTCTTTACCTCCCTCTCTGTCTTACTTTTGGATACTTTCATTTGCATTTGAGGACAAATGTTTTTATTTGTGGTAGGTTGAGGCTCACCTTTTGTGTGCTATTTGGGAATCATTTTTTGTTTGAGTATTTGGGTTGTAAGCTATAATTGTGTTAAATACTGCTTTCATGGAATGTTTGAGCTTATGGCTCCTTATTTTAAATTTGCAAAATGATTTTGACTCTTCCAAAATTTTTTTGCCATCGCTTGTGTGTTGAAAGTGGCTGTTCTTTTGCAAATTTGAATCTCAGTTCCGATCAATACTTATGACTCGAATATTGCTCTCAATTGAACAAACATGAATGTACGGCTACGATGAGGCCAAATGAAGTTGCATAGGCAATATGTGAACTCTTTGCATCTCATTGTGATTAGCCATGTATCAAATTGAGTCTCTCGTGATGATCATTGCACACTAGCGAAAGTGTGGAGTTTTGTTTGACTGTATTGTCAATGCCTAGTGTGATGAACTTACTTTGAACCATGCTGATAGATCCTAGAATTTTTCCCGTTGGTCCGATCGACTAAGTAAGGCTGTCTCTTGATATGATCTTAGGCAACTTTAAAGAGTGTGAGTCAATTTGACATATACCTCTTTTGTGGCCTACCTTGTGAGTGTGTGAACCTCTCTTGAACACCCCTTGAACCTTACCTTTCTTTGCAAGAAACTTGATGCAAACAGAACTTTTCTTTATCCATTACCCATAATCATCATGAAGTTGTGGTTAAATGAATAGCCAACTTAGGCCAAAAGCCTAAGTTGGGGGTGTGGTGAAAAGAAAGGGTAACTCAAGAAGTGCAAGAAAGTCCTTCTTACCCATGGTTTTGAGAAAAATGGAACCCTTCCATACAAAAAAAAAAGAAAGAGGAAAGAAAGAACGAAAAAGAAAATGAAATGGAATAAAGTTGTGAAAATACAAAGAAAATGGGGTTTCCAAAAATCCATGGGAAGTGAATAATAGGATGACTTATGAGCACTAAAGAGAATGATAAAGGAAAAGGAAATGAAGTGTTGTGAGCACCACATTTCATGAAGATGAAAGTCACTAAGCCTAAATGTCCATACCTTTGCACTCAGCCCCATTACAAGCCTTGAAAAGACCTTTTTGATCTTGAGTGTGCTAAAACAAGTGTTGATCGGAAAATACGAGCAAACTTATGGGTGAAAGCATGCATTGTGTTCTTCCGTTTGAGAGTGAGCGTTGCATTTGATTCTGGAACTTTAAATGATTAAACCTTTATGTGTGAAATTGGAATCATTCCTTATGTGAGGGCATTTGAACACTTTGGTTGTGCTTGAACTTGCATTTGAAGCAAGTATTGTGAGCATGAGATTCTTTGATATTGGTGAGTCACCACTTGAATCTTTGAGTGCACATTTGATGTTTGCATAAGTAACTTGAGTCTTGTTGTGTGCATTCATGAATGAGTCTTGTGTAGCACTGTTCGAGACCGCCTTTTTGAACGGCTGAGCTTGAGTTTGCTTGAGGACAAGCAAAAGTTTAAGTTGGAGGTGTTGATGAGTCCACAAATTGGACTCATTTAGGGCTATATTTTGATAGAATTAGTGTCCTCAAATGCATATTTTGTTTCAATATTTGATGAAAACCTTTAAGTTTCAGGTATTTGAAGTTTGAGGGAAAGCATGGACACTACTTAGCAAAAAGGAACAAAAGTAGCTAAAAGAATGAAGAAATGAAGACCTGAGGATCGCCGAGTCCAGTTGGCGAGTCACCGATGAGACTGGAGATCGCCTATAGTTCCAGTGTGCTGAGCCCTGAAGGAAAGGATCAAATCAGCGGAGAAAAGTAGCAGTCGGTGTGTCGCCGAGCGGTTCCGTGAAGCAGTACTATGTCGCCCAATGATCCAAAACACGACGATGCTGAAGGATAGAGCCAGATGGCGAATGAACCTACCAAAGGGCGGATCGCCGAGTTGATCAACAATCTCGACTAATGACGCTGAATGATTCGCTTCAACACACATTTTTGAAAACTATAAATACTCGTTGAGAATTATTATTTTATATCGAATTTTTAGCTTTGAACATTAATATTTCAGACTTGGCTTCTATTTTTGAGTTCTAAGTTTGGAGAGGGTTTTGAAGAACTTGAAGGTTCAAAGGGATTCAACTCCAAGATTCTGGACTTAGGTCTTGTGGATTCTTCACCCTTGACTTGTTTTGAGACTTAAATCTTCATACCCATTTGAATGTAAACTCATTTTGGTATAAATTTCTATCTCTTTAGGATGTCTAGCTAAAACCCCAATTCTTGGGGTGTGATTTTGTGAATATGGGTTAGATTATCTGTTGGGTCTTGCTTGTTGGTGGTTTATTTGTTGTTTTGATGTGATTTCGTTTAGTAGTTGTGGTGGAACTTAATGAAATAGTAGTTGCAAATACGATTTCACCTTTGTGTTTTCGTTTTGCTTGAGAGAGAGGTCGTAAAACTAAGACTACTAAATTGATGGCTGGTGGGAGTGGGTCGACATGAGGTTTAGCTCGAGAGAGTGAACCCTAGTCTCATTCCCACACACTCAGCTCGAGAGAGTGAGTGGGCTAAGGCGGAGGCTGTTCTTCATGCGGCAAGTGGGTGTCCGAGAGGAACCCATTTGATTCGGGGTAAGTTGCTCGAGAGAGAACTTATCCCCACTATAGTCTAGCCTAGTCACAAATATTCAATGAATTTATTACCAAAAGCATGTACCCAATGATTTAGTCTATCCTGTATTCCTATCACATCCCAAGAATCCCATCTCCATATTAGTATCTTTTTTTATTTTCACTGTTTTTGCTGATTTTTGCTTACTTGTTACAAACCCCCATTGATAATTGACGCTTGCGTCACCCCTTAGATTTAACATGCTTATATTCGATAATGTTTATAGCTATGACTAATTAGAACTTAATTTTATTTTTCTATTAATTTTCACCACCACTCTTTTAGGACTCGACCCCAACCCTTGGTTAGGTTATTATATTATTCTACGATTGTAGACACTTGCATTGGAAGTTGTGTCTTGATTACGCAAACATCACTATTCGAGCGGTGTCTAAACACCTACTACAACTTTTCAAGAAACCACATTACTCACCAAATAGTCCACAACCTTAGGTACTCGCAAGTCTTCATTACAATACAAAAATTCGTTTGACCAACAATCCTTATCATATAGTTGCATCTCGATCATGATCCATCACAAACTCTTATTACCATCATGCTCACTTAGCCATTGTCATCATAACAAAGTCAACCTTGTCATTGATATGACACCTTAAATCCAGTTATACAAACCAAAATCAAAGGACTAACCCTATCTTATATGCACTTTCATACTAAAATCCTCAATTGCCTTCACTCAAGTATACTCGTTAGGACTTTCTTAACCCATAAGTCTAGCATTGTGATATATATTAGATTAATGTTTCAAGTACACCTCATCCGATTCTAGGTGTAAACCATCATTAACTAGTATAAAACCCAACAAAGAGTTGGGGTCGAACCCACAGGCAGTGGTACGTGTTTAAATTTCGGTTACGAAGTTATAAAAGTGGTCTAATCGGTTATAGAAATATACATTATCAGAAAAAAGTAAGCAAGTCTAAGAGGGGTGACAACGAATGTCAGATGGGGGGTTTAGAGTTTCAAATATCAGCTACAACACAATCAAACACGAGCGAAGTAACAATATATAGAGGAATGATTGGGGTGTGATCAATTATAGGATAATTTCACTATATGGGTAATTGAAATTACTAACGAACTGCTAAACATCAGTGGGTAGAGTAGGCTATAAGGATGATAGATTTCTCTCGAACAACTACCATGAATCAAGTGATTTCTTTCGAACATCAACAAGCTTAGCAAATAAAAAATCCCACACCTTAATTTAACTACTCTCTCAAGATAGATAGGTAGAATCGAGTTTAGGATTTACTCTTTCAAGATAAACCCATGTCAACACAATATCTACAATCATCAATTGAAAGATTTAATTCTAAAACCTCTTTCTCAAGCAAGCTCATCTCTAGGAACATGGTCCCGTCGGCACAACTCGGTGATCAACATGGGAAATCAAAGTGACGTTTGGCGCTGCTTGGCCCTCATGTCCATCTCCTCCTCATTAATCAATTCCAAGTTAAGCTTCTGCCGATCAATGATAGACCCTAGGCAAGCAGCCTTCGAGTGACGGAGGATGGACTCGTTTTGGAACGGCATGATTGTGCTGCTGATAAGTCAAAACCAATACCTAGCTGCCACATTGAGATCTTTATTCTCTATTTGCGCTCCTGCCTCACTCCACCTAGGGGTGATATCAGAGATAAGGGGTGCCTGCCACCACTTAAGGTCCTCCAGAGTCTTCTTCCTGAATAGATCAATGTAACGGTGCATGAAGTTGTAAGTGCACCCTTGTACCTCATTTATGTCCGAACAACGACATTTAACCTTCTTGGTGCGAACCATCACAAAGTCAACTAGTTTGAAGGCACTAATATCCTTCTTCCCTTTCAGTACCAAGTCACTGTAGGCTGAATAAAACTCTCGAAACCAACTAGGAATGTAGGGTCCCTAGGGTTTTGTAAAGATATCAAATTTGTAGAACTTGAGGGTGTCCCACACCGTTGTATGTCTGTCCACTAAACCATCGGTAGACAATCTCTTCTTCTGTATTATGGTCCTCAGTCCCTCGACCTTTAGCCGATTGAGTGAGCGGGGAGGAGGACCCTGCACTGGTGGTGCCTGCACTATTGGTTGTGCTAGAGGAGGCAGTGGAGCTGAAACTCAGGGTGTAGGTGTCGAATGCACTGGGATCCTAGACGGATCGTTCATCGCCTTGGAGCATAGCTTTGCTCTCCTAGCCTCAAGCGACTAGTCATCCCTAGGCTCCGAGATAGAAGCATGAGAATCATTCTGCAATTCCCCCTCACTGTTGGAGGTAGTGTGGTGAGTCTCGTAGACTCCCTCACTATCTGAGCTAGCCTCCTCCGGCGTCACAATCACGGGCGCTTTGCCCTTCCCCTTACCTCCTTTTAGAGGTATTTTCTTGGCGTTTGCCTTTGAAGCGGCTACCTCCTTATTTATGACAACTCCGCGTGCCCGTTTTTGGGGCGACATGTCTCTATCAGACACTTTGTGTCTAGCCATTCCTGTAAACAATGTAGATTTTTTTTAGAAAAATTTCCAGACAAAGTGCAGAAAAGAAGTTGCAGAAATACTCGCTAAATCGGTCTGCGAGTCGCTGAACCACTTTGGTGATCCAGATCGGGCTCGCCGAAAGCTACAACACAAAAATTACCAAAATTCAAAGCTGGTCGGCGATGTTTAGGGCCATTTGGGGGATCGCCGACACCAATCAGTGAAGTAGAAGTAGCTCACTGAAAGTTAAAGGACAATAATGGGAAAAAGGGGCGCAAAAGGCCGATCAAGAACGACTTTCGGTAAGTTGCCGGGTGAACTCGGTGAGCTCAATCGTATCACCGAAATTTTTAAAACAACAACTCAATACTTAGAGAAATTAAAGGCGATCCAGGGGATATTTGGTGAAGCACCTAACCCTTCAGCAAGCTTAACCAGTTCATCAAATGGCCAAACGTGCCAGTTTTCACCCCGTACTTCAAAATCAAGCATGCAACCCACAAAATCAAAATTAAACATTCACATTATGAAATTAACTCAAGACCCATACTACCCATGCCTTAAGGGTACTCAAACTTCCCCCGATTTGTCCAAAATTGGCCATTTGATGTCTTTTGCCCTTAAGAATGACGTCAACCGCTCTATCATCGGGCAAAATTCACCTTTTAGTACAATTCGGGGCTACTCAGACTTCACCCTACTAGAACCTACATATATTCGATGCAACCCAACTAATTTAACTCGATTTTAACATATAATGACACGGGAATCATGAATAAAATCCAATTTCATTTAAGATTAGGCAAACAAACAATTACACGATGATTCATACGATATTTCCCAAAGATACTAACAAAAAAACACCAATTTGTATTTGATTTCAACTAACAATCAAGTTCGGGGTTTGAAAAACCAACCTTTATGCTGAAAACATATTTGAAGTGCTAGGAAGAAAAGTAATGCAAAGTAATCCGAGCAAAGATCCCAAGTAGTATGAGAATAAAACACAAGAGTGCAAGAATCTAATATCGGGTGAGAAGGTGCAGGAGTTAAAAGGTAGGAAAGTGAAAGGATTTTGAAATTTTAAATCGTTTGGCCTTTAAAACCGTTCATTTCTCCCGCTAGTCAGCTAAGTAAGTCGCATATGCCGACCCATTGACGATGTGCCGAGTGGTGCTTTAGCATACCGGGTTTTACAGAACCTCCTGTCATTTTGGTGGTTCAAACGGCGGTCCAAGTCGGGCTCACTGACCTGTTCGGTAAGTCATCGATTGGTCTTTTGGTTCGCCTAAGTGCTCTTTTCCCAAAACTTCAACTTCTTAACCTGGACATTCAACACCCATTATTCAAAAAATGGAAATAAAAGCAATACACCTTGGGTTGTCTTCCAAGAGGTGCCTTATTTACGTGGCACGACATGGATACGCTTTCAACGATCATTCTTTGGGTTGGCTAAGGTATCACTTGGCAGGCGCCCTTTTGGCCTTGGATTCAAATGGGATTAAATTTGACCCATTTGCGTTTCCAATTGCTTGATTGACACTGAATGAGAGATGATCGTTTGACTAAGTGTAGATACGTCTTTTTTCATTTCTTTCAAGACTTTATCCGATCCATCTACCTTAGTAAGAATGCGTGAAAACATGTCTTCTGTACGTACATTCGAGTCAGCCTATTGTTCCTTAGGCTTCTGATGCTATAGGGTGGGATGTACCTATCCTTGTCACCCTCTCTTTCCTTCCAATTGGCATTACGATCATGCCAGTCTCTGTCACGATCTCTCCATCTATAATACCAACCACACTAAGTACTCCTTTGAGGCCACCCTAGTCATATATAACATACATAGACCCCATCATAGTCAATACACATAGACAAGGAAATAATCATGTACATTAACTTGAACATAAGGAAAGTCATCCATAACAACAATCCACTCAACATACATGCATACATTCATATTTTATCATAGAATAAGAAACCATCCCATAACCCCTTTCAAAGTCTACTTGTGCAATGTAAAAGTAAAGCCCCATACCCGCACTCCTACTAAGTAAAGCTCATCAAGAAGTCATAAGTATACTTCGTGTCATATTCATTATCTTGTCATGTAGGGATAATAGTCATTACCGACATAGACCATGTGAGCTACATGGTATCCGGTATTGTGTAACCCCACACTGAAAGAAAGTGTCCTACTTGCTTAAGGTAGAACTAAATGTATTATATTTTAGGTGGATCCACTAGCTAACAACCTATGTGGGCACATAGTTACGGGATAGGGAGATTGCTTATAGAAACCCGACATATTGTATTGGCGGAGGATCTTCCATCTCATGAGACTAATTTAGATGACTCGACCTTTTGAATTGACGGGAGGACCTCTACCTCATTTTCCAGATCCATTCGGTGCTAAGCATTATTTCCCCAAAATTTACATAATTAGTCTTGAATTGCATTTACATGTGTGAAGGAATATCTTACCCTTCATTCAATACAACTCATAAAATAGCTCATGGATTCAATTAGGTGAGAAATGGACTTTGAACCTTAGAATCATCAATATGTGAGTAAGCCTTTCACATTATGTTCATAGTGTTTCATGAAAATAGTCTTTCAATCAACACAACAACATTATCATCATCATACACAATTCATACTTAGTCATTCATAAGGGTGGGGAGAATGATCTTTCAACAATACCACAATTTATACAACAGTCATAGGATCTTCACTTTCTTACTGAATCATATGTTCATACACAATTTTCATCAACATGTACAAACCCTCATAATTTACTCTCAAGGGTCATAGATCATGTCTCACAATCACACCTAGAAATACTACAGTAGGCATGGATAATAACATCATTTCAATAACTTAAATACCATAGACACTCATAGTATACATCTTGCATCAATACACCCATCACAATTCATGAAATTGGGTCATGGGGAAATTCATGGGTTCATGGGGGACTTTACCATAAAATCACCATAAAACAACAGCTCAATCATAATATAATACAATTAACTCATTGAAATCATTTTTAGGATGAATCCATGACTTATATTGAAAACCCTAGGTTTTGAAGAATCTATTAATTTGAAATTGAGAGTTGAAGGGCTTCATGGAAGAAAGCTTTCCATGAATCATGACTCCCATACCTTGATTGGAGATCCTTCACAAAATTGAAGAGAAAAACCTGCTCCTTGAACCCTAAGCTTGACCTTGTTCTTGTTCTTTGATGGAGTCTTAGAGAGAGAAATATTGGAAAAAAGAGGATTCGGGAATTTGATTTGGGGGTTTGAGTAGAATGACTTAGTTTTAGGGAAATTGGCTTAAAAAAAACTTATATAGTACCACAAAGAATCCCCAACATAACCCCACTTTAATTGGACTAAAAAGGAAATGACCTAATTGACCCTCATTTATGTCCCTCCCCTTGTCAGGCTTCACGAGCCCCTTCACGAGTCATGGTGAGAACCATGACCCGTGGTCCCCCTCGTGAAGGTTGGGGCAGTAGCTACACTAATGTTACATGAGTCTCACAAGCCCAAGGCATTACCACAAGGGGCTCCACCAGCTATGGTAAGGACCACGAGCCGTTGTCCCTCTCGTGGTCCTTGAGGCAGTAGCCATGCCTTTTGGGACCCTAGCTCGTATGCCTAAGGGATCTTCACGAAGTGCTCCACGAGCCGTGGTCCCTTCTGTGAAGTTGAGGCAGTGACTAGGACATTTGGAGGCTTCTTTCCTTTGGCTAAGGCTACTGCACGAGCCCTCCCATGAGCCGTGGTCATGACCCCGAGCCGTGGTGATGGTCGTGGAAGTTGAGGCAGTGTGCTCATGTTTGGGACAGCCTTGGCCTTTGGCCTTGACTTGGCACTTGCCCCTTTGGCCTTGACTCTTAAAACCCCTATGTCATGTCTAGATGGTCTACTAATCTACGAGGAGTCATTTGTATAATTTTTAAACCTTACATTTAGCTCTAATTGACCTACCATTTTCTGGAGTGTTACATTATCTCCCCCTTGGGAACATTCATCCTCGAATGAAGATTTAGACATCCTTACGGAATTAAAGACTCAAGACTAGTATCCTATCATGCACGCAACAATAAAAAAAAGCACAATTCATAGGAGGAAACATGAACTCTATTCTCAAGACATAAACAATGCAACACAAGTAAATAAGAGCTACATCCACAACCTATTATGCAGAAAACTCATCATTTCATATCATTATAAGAGGAACTACCTTCTCCAACTCAAAGCAAGCTCAACAAAATAATATGGAGCAAACATGCCATTTCATCAAAAGAATAACTACGCATGTTCATCATAAGCATAACTAAGCATGTTTATCAAATCATCTCATGAAGTCAAATATGCAATCATCATACTAAAATGCAAATCAGCATGAGGAACATATAAATCATGAAAACTCAATTTATGCTAAATATGAATTTTGACTAGAACATGCATATCATAAGGAAATCATAAAGAACACTCATAGCACATATGACTTCCAAAACACCAAACTCAAGAAAACTACTTACCTCAAGTTTGGATAGGAGTAGAAGGAAAAAAATGAGGATAGCGGGACTTCATATCGGCCTCGGCCTCCCATGTAGCACCCTCAATTAATTGATTCCTCCATAAAACCTTAACGGAAGCTACTTCCTTGTTTCTCAATCTCATGACTTGCCGGTCGAGGATCTCCACCGGAACCTCCTCATAGGAAAGGCTTTCATCAACACCTAATCCTTCTAAAAGAATAATGCATACTGGATCCCCAATACAGTTTTTGAGCATCAAACAGGAAACACTAGGTGGACTAGGGCCAACTCATTTGTCAAGTCTAAATCATAGGCAACTTTACTGATACACTTCAAAATTTTATAGGGACCCACAAACTGGGGACTAAGTTTCCCCTTCTTGCCAAACCTCATCACACCTTTCATAGGTTAGAATTTCAAATAGACCCAATCACCAACTTCAAATTATAGATCCCTTCTCTATTGTCGGCATAAGACTTTTGCCGACTTTGGGCCGTCCTCAACCTCTCTCTTATGAGTCGGACCTTCTCCCTGGCCTCATAAACTAGTTCGGGAATGATTAGAGCAATTTTACCCACTAAAAACCACCCAACCAGAGATCTACACCTCCTGCCATACAATGGTTCAAAAGGAGCCATGGCAATACATGAGTGGTAACTATTGTTGTAGGCAAACTCTATCAACGGTAAATGGTCGTCCCAATTACCTTGGAAATCTATAATGCATGCCGTCAACATATCCTCTAAAGTTTGAATGGTGCGCTCCGCTTGACCATCCGTTTGAGGTTGAAAAGCCGTGGTAAGCTTGACCTTAGTACCAAGCTTTTTTTGGAATGCCTTCCAAAAGTGTGAAGTAAATTGAGTACCCCGATCCAATATAATAGATAGAGTAATCCCATGCAACTTCACTATCTCCTTGATGTACAATTTGGCATAGTCTTCAGCCTAAAATGAAACCTTGACAGGAATAAAGTGGGCGGACTTTGTCATTCTATCAACAATGACCAAAATAGAATCATGTTACCTTCGAGTACGAGGCAACCCCACAATAAAATCTATATTCACATCTTCCCACTTCCAAGTGGGAATATATATATCTTGGGGAAATCCTCCCGGTCTTAAGTGTTCAACCTTAACTTGTTGACAATTCGGACACTTGGCTATAAAACCCGCTATATCCTTATTCATACCCGTCCACTAGTAGACTTCCCGTAGGTCACGGTACATCTTGGTGGATCCCGGATGAATAGAATACCACGAACCATGAGCTTCATCTAAAATTTTCTCTCTCAAGCCATCAATATCCGGAACACATAATCGACCTTGGTACCTAAGAACCCCATCTCCCCCTTGGGAGAAAGCCTCAACAAACTTGTTGAGTACCGACTCTTTCAATTTAACTAGAATAGGATCAAGGTTGTGCTTTGCCTTAACATCCATTACAAAGGATGATTTAGAACTATTATGGACCGTGACACCACCCTTGGTAGAATCCACTAGTTGGACATGTAACCGGGACAACCTATGTACATCACGAACTAAATCCTTCTTCTCATCTTCTACATGGGCCACACTACCCATGGACAATCGACTTAGGGCATCCACAACTACATTGGCTTTGCCGGGGTGGTAAAGGACACTCATGTAATAAACCTTTAAAAGTTCTAACCACCTTATTTGTTGGAGATTCAAGTCTTTTTGGCCAAACACATATTGGAGATTCCTGTGATCTGTGAATATATCAACATGCACCCCATATAGATAATGTCTCCATATTTTCAAAGAAAACACTACTGCCGCTAATTTAAGATCATAGGTCAGATAATTCTTTTCATGGATCTTGAGTTGCCTTGAAGCTTAGGCAATCACCATACCATATTGCATAAGCCCACATCCCAAATCCAGTCTAGAGGCATCATAATAAACAACAAAACCATCGGTACCCTCCGGTAAGGTCAACACCGGAGCGGAAGTAAGTCTATCTTTCAACTCTTGGGAGCTTTTCTCACAACCCTCCAACCACACAAACTTAGCCTTCTTTTGAGTCAAAGCCGTCAACGGAGAAGCAATGGATGAAAAACCCTCAACAAACCTCCTATAGTAACCAACCAAACCCAAAAAGCTTCTAATATTAGTAGGAGTTAGAGGTCTAGGCCAATCTTTGATCGCATCCGTCTTCTTAGGATCTACCTCAATACCCTTGCTCGACACAATATGATCAAGGAAGGCTACAGACTTTAGCCAAAACTCACACTTACTAAACTTCACATACAATTGGTGGTCTTTAAGGACTTGCAATACAATCCTCAAATGGTTCATGTGCTCATTTTCACTCTTTGGGTAGATCAAAATATCGTCAATAAACACTATCACAAACATATCAAGATAGTGCCTAAAAACTCTATTCATTAGGTCCATGAATTCTGCCAGGGTATTGGTCAACCCAAATGAAATCACCACATATTCATAATGACCTACCTGGTCCTAAAGGCCCTCTTGGGAATGTCAACCCCTCTTACCCTTAGTTGATGGTAACCCAAACAAAGATCTATTTTGCAGAAAAAGTTAGCCCCTTAAAGTTGATCAAACGAGTCGTTGATCCTTGGAAAGGGATACTTATTCTTTATGGTCACTTTGTTTAGTTGGTAATAATCAATACACATTCTAAGGAACCCATCCTTCTT
Organism: Solanum okadae; assembly: GCA_036553675.1. Taxonomy (NCBI): domain Eukaryota; kingdom Viridiplantae; phylum Streptophyta; class Magnoliopsida; order Solanales; family Solanaceae; genus Solanum; species Solanum okadae. The sequence goes on along the minus strand of CM071689.1, from coordinate 43,537,005 downwards.
TTTAACAAATAATACTGGAGCACCCCAAGGAGAGATATTTGGTTGAATAAAGCCTTTGTGTAACAAATCTTTGAGTTGCTCCTTCAAATCTTTCAACTCGGCCGGAGCCATTCTATAAGGAGGAATGGAGATAAGTTGCGTATCTGGCAAGATATTATTGTTAAAATCTATTACCCATTCGGGAGGAATGCCAGGGAAGTCATCGGGAAAGACTTCTTGAAACTCACTAACAACGGGGACCGAATCTAAGAAAGGGGTTTTGGGCTCAACATCCATAACCCTAACAATATGGTAAATACACCCCTTAGAGATCATTTTCCTAGCTTTGAGACAAGAAACAAATTGACCTCTAGGGATATAATTTCCCCCCTTCCACTCTAAAGTAGACTCATTTGGAAATTGGAACTTTACTACACGAGTCGTACAATCAATAGAGGCATAACATGTATGCAACCCATACCCAAAATCACATCAAAATCTAACATGTCTAATTCCACTAAATCCACCAAGGTAGCTTTATGAGACAAAGAAATAGGACAACTCCTATAGAATCTTTTTGCCACTACTGAGTCACCAAATGGGGTAGACACCGTAAAAAGTTCTTCTAACACATCGGGGAGTATTTCAAACTTCATAGCCACTAAAGGTGTAACAAATGACAAAGTGGCACCAGGGTCTAACAATGCATATACATCAATAGAAAAGAATTGCAACGTATCGGTCACAACATCCGCGGAACTCTCTTGGTCACCTCAAAATTGAAGAGCATAGAAGCGATTCTTCTTGGGAGCATCAGAATTTGAACTGCTAGGAGAAGTTTGCTTATCATCTCTCCCTTTGGACGTACGTGTTGGACAATCTTTCAATTGATGACCAGTCAATACCACAACCATAGCACACACCCATACCGGCAACACATTTACCATCATGCTTTTTACCGCACTTGGCACAAGTAGGCCTCTCCATGGAAGATCCACCACTATTGCCTTTTATAGGCTTAGGGTTAGACACCCTATCTTTGTTGACCCTTGGAGAACTAGAGGAGCCTTGGTTGGAGAACCTCTTCTTGAACTTTGGTCTACCTTGACCGTCAAATTTACCCTTAGAAGAATTCCCATCATCGGTCCTTGGCCTTTTTACCTCTCTATTCTTCTTCCTAAGCCTTGACTACTCAACTTGTTGAGCATACACCATTAGGCATGAGATATCCATATTATCATGGGGCATTGCCACACGACATTCTTCCTCAATCGAGTCGGACATACCCGTCACAAATTGACTTATCTCATCCGTAGGATTAGACACCAAAGATGGAGCATACTTGGACAACTTCGTGAATTTTATAGAATATTGTTGAACTCTCATTCCTCCTTGACGAAGGTTGATAAATTCCTCCACCTTTGCTTCCCTCTTCTCTCGGGGAAAGAACCTATCAAGGAATGCTTTCTTGAATGCCTCCCAATTGATGTGATCCACTTCCACCAACCTATTATTCTTCCATTGAGTATACTACACTTAGGCCACATCCTTTAATTGGTACGTGGCTAGTTAGGTTATCTCTATAGAAGTAACCCCCATAACATCAAATATCTTGTAGACCTCTTCCACAAACTCTTGAGGATCTTCATTCATTTTGGAACCAAAGAACATAGGAGGGCTCATTCTTGTGAAGTCTCTCAACCTTGAAGCCTGGGTGCTCACATTAGGGTTCACACGGGGCCCAACTTCTCTATTAGCTCACGTCGTCATGGCTTGTGATTGAGCCGTCATGGCTTGAGTCAATGTTTGGAGAGCTACCCTTATTTCTACATTTGTCATAGCCCCTTCTTCATCTTGAGGGCCTTGAGGATCTTAGGGAGGAACTCCCCCATTCACATTCTCCTGTTCCATCCTCCTTGCATTCACCCTTCTTGTATTCATAGCCTATAAACACAAGATAAGGGTTAGGAAAAAGGACTTCATAGAGTTAGTACTCTAAAGCATGACTAAGGAGTAATGAATGAAGTGAACTTTCCTAAATATCTTATAGCATCTCATTCATAAGTGTGGCACGCTTCATACTCATGAACAAGACTTTACTAGATGTGGTTTATGAGACATCAGCCTAAAAATCATCCTAAAACCTTATGCTCTGATACCAAGTTTGTCACTACCCAGGGGTACTTCCTAGACGCGAAATGGCGTACTTGACCCCGAAGGGGTCTCATACAAGCCCTTAGCATACATAAACATAGAAAATAGAAATGATGCGGAATTTAAAATTTTACAATCCAAGTCTTTTTATAAAATCAAAAGTGAAGTCTAGACATTGTCTCATTAACTATCTACTACAATAGAATATCAACAGGGTCACAACCAAAAGTCTCAAAAGTAGTAATAAGAAAAACAACTAGAAGTGAATGATATCTTGTCCTCGAACCATGAGGACTAACCACAAGTCTTGGAGATAAGCAATCCAAGCCTTTGTCAAGAAAGGAAGTACACTTCACCTAGCCGGAACCTACACTTTGTAAAAATGTAGAAAAAATATGGGTTAGCACAAATATGTACTAAGTATGGAAGCATGCATAAAAATCCTTGAACTATGATAAAAAGGATTTTGGTTGAAAAGTATGCATTTGCCAAGTTTGAGAATCACCATGCACTTTTAATGTCAAACACAAGTCATAAGCACATTTATCATGTAAGAACATTATAACACAATAGAACCATCTTTTTAGTAACCTTAAGATATACTTGTGCAATGTATGATTGGCATCCCATAATACCAACCACACTAAGTACTCCTTTGAGGCAACCCTAGTCATACATAGCATACATAGACCCCATCATAGTCAATACACATAGACAAGGAAATAGTTATGTACATTAACTTGAACATAAGGAAAGTCAACCATAATAACAATCCACTCAACATACATGCATACATTCATATTTAATGATATCATAAGAAACCATCCCATAACCCCTTTCAAAGTCTTGTGCAATGTAAAAGTGAAGTCCAATACCCCCACTCCTACTAAGTAAAGCTCATCAAGAAGTCATAAGTATAGTTTGTGTCATATTCATTATCTTGTCATGTAGGGAAAATAGCCATAGCCGACATAGACCATGTGAGCTACTAGAATCCGGTGTCGTGTAACCCCACACCGAAAGAAGGTGTCCTACTTGCCTAAGGTAGACCTAAATGTATTATCTTTTAGGTGGATCCACTAGCTAAATACCTATGTGGGAACATAATTACGGGATAGGGATATTGCTTCTAGAAATCCGACCTATTGTATTGGCGGAGGAGCTTCCATCTCATTATACTAATTTAGATAACCCGGCCTTTTGAATTGATGAGAGGGCCTCTACCTCATTTTCCATATCCACTCGGTACTAAGAATTATTTACCCAAAATTTACATAATTAGTCTTGAATTGCATTTACATTTGTGAAGGAATATCTTACCCTTCATTCAATACAACTCAAAAAATAGCTCATGGATTCAATTAAGTGAGAATGGACTTTCAACCTTAGAATCATTAATATGTGGGTAAACCATTCACATTATGTTCATTGTGTTTCATGAGAATAGCCTTTTAATCAACACAACAACATTATCATCATCCTAGACAATTCATACTTAGTCATGTGAAAGGGTAAGGGGAGAATGATCTTTCAAAAATACCACAATTTACACATTATTCATAGGATTTTCATTTTCTAAGTGAATCATAAGTTCATACACAATTTTCATCAACATGTACAAACCCTCATAATTTACTCTTCAAGGGTCATAGATCATGTCTCACAATCACACCTAGAAATACTACAATAGGCATGGATAATAACATGATTTCAATAACTAAAATACCATAGACACAATTCATAGTAATCATCTTGCATCAATGCACCCATCACAATTCATGAAATTGGGTCATGGGGAAATTCATGGGTTCATGGGGAACTTTATCATAAAATCACTATAAAACAACAACTCAATCATAATATAATACAATTAACTCATTGAAATTGTTTTTAGAAAGAACCCAAGACTTAGATTGAATACCCTAGGTTTTGAAAAATCTACTAATTTGAAATTCAAAGTTGAAGGGATTCATGGAAGAAAGCTTTCCATGAATCAAGACTCCCATACCATGATTGGAGATCCTTCACGAAATTGAATAAAAGAAGCTGCTCCTTGAACCCTAAGTTTGAACTTGTTCTTGTTCTTTAATTGAGTCTTAGAGAGAGAAATATTGGAGAGGAGAGGATTTTGGGAATTTGATTTGGGGGTTTGAATATAATGACTTAGTTTTTGAGAAATTGACTTAAAAATCAACTTATATAGTACCCCCCAAGAGTCCCCAAAATAACCTCACTTTAATTGGACTAAAAAGGAAATGGCCTAATTGACCCTCATTTAAGTTCCCCCGATGGTCCCTCTCGTGAAGGTTGGGGCAGTAGCTACACAAATATGGCATGAGGCTCACAACCCCAAGGCATTACGAGAGGGGCTCCATGAGTCGTGGTCAAGACCACGAGCAGTGGTCCCTCTCATGGTCCTTAAGGCAGTAGCCATTCCTTTTGGGACCCCTAGCTCGTATTCCAAGGGATCTTCACGCAGGGCTCCGCAAGCCGTGGTCAAGACCGCGAGCCATGGTCAAGACCGCAAGCTGTGGTCAAGACCGCGAGCCGTGTTCAAGACCGCGAGCCGTGGTCAAGACCACGAGCCATGGTCCCTTCTATGAAGTTGCGGCATTGGCTAGGACATTATGAGGCTTCTCTCCTTTGGCCAAGGCAACTGCACTAAGCCTCACACGAGTCGTGGTCATGACCATGAGCCGTGGTGATGGCCATGTAAGTTGAGGCAGTGTGCTGAAGTTTGGGGCAGCCTTGGCCTTTGGCCTTGGCTTGCCCCTTTGGCTTGGCACTTTCCCCTTCAGCCCTTACTCTTAGAACCCCTATGTCAAATCTAGATGGTCTACTAATCTACGGGGAGTCATTTTGTTAATTTTTAAACCTTACGTATAGCTCTAGTTTAATCTACCATTTTTCGGAGTGTTACAATTTCTTGGACAAAACCACTATTTCCTTTTATGTCTTTTATTTTCATAATTTGAGAATATTTTATGGGCTTTGCCCCAAGAGTTTTATTCAAAAGTTGTGTTAGATGGTTTGAGACAAAGTGTAGTAAAGACTTTCGCTTGATTTTATAAAAGGATTTCGATTGTATGGATAAAATGTTTAAAATTTCTGTACGTTTCTATTATATTATGTTATGATATGCTAAGGACTTGTATGAGAACCCTTCAGGGTCAAGTATTCCATGTTACATCTAGGGTGTACCCCTGGGTCGTGACAACCTTGGTAATCAGAGCACAATGTTTACAATGGTTCTAGGAGTGTCTCAAACCATGTCTAGTTGAGTCATGTTCATAAATGTGAAACGCGCCACATTTATGAATAGGAGGCTATTGGTTGTTTAGGAAATATCACTTCTTCATTCTCTAAGTCGTGCCATAGAGTTTGGCTGTAGTAGGCCCTTCTTCTAATCTGTGCCTGTGGTTTTTCAGGGTATGGCTAATACAAGGGCAAATGCTAGGAGAGATGAGGAAGGCAATGTGGAGAAAGATGTTCCTCTCCAAGTTCCACACCAAGTTCCTCCTCAAGCTCCAGGTGACCCTATAGGGGAGAATGTGACTCATGCAGATTTAGGTCTACTATGCAATTGTTGGCTCAAGCCTTGATGGCTCAAGTCAATAGAGGGATGGTAGCTCTGGTGAACCCTAATATGAATTCCGTGATTTTGAGGGTGAGAGTGTTTTTGAGGATAAACCCTCTGGGGTTTTATGGCTCCAAAGTGGAGGAAGATCCTCAAGGCTTTATATATGAGGTGTATAAGGTGCTTGCTATCATGGGATTGACTTCGGTAGAGAAAGCGGAGCTAGCCGCTTATCAATTGAGGGATATAGCACAAATATGGTATGAACAATGGAAAGACAATAGGCCGGTAGAAGCGGGCCCAATAGAGTGGGAAGGATTTAAATAAGCATTCTATGATAGGTTCTTTCCCCTAGAGTTGAGGGAACGAAAGATGCAAGAATTCATTAACCTTTGTCAAGGAGGTATGAGTGTGAAAGAGTATGCTTTTAAGTTCACCCAACTATCCAAGTTGCTCCAACTATAGTGGCAGACTCGAGGACTAGAATGAATAAATTTGTGATAGGAGTGTCCGACTTGGTAGTCAATGAATGTTGTTCGACAATGCTTATCCCAAGTATGAATATTTCAAGTCTTATGGTCCATGCCAAACAAATTGAGGAGCAAAAACTCCAGAAAATGAATAGGGAGGTGAAAAGAGCTAGAACCGATGATGGGAACTTTCCTAATGCTATGTTCGATACGCAAGGTAGACCTAAGTCTAAACAAAGTTATTCCGGTCATGATTCTTCCAACACCCCTAGGTTTGACCAAGAGAAGAGTTTTGGGTCTCCATTACCTAATTCCACTTGCACCAAGTGTGGAAGGAGTCATTATGGAAAGTTCCTAGCCGTCATGGATGGTTGTTATGGGTGTGGGAAGAGTGGGCACAAAATGAGAGATTTCCTGGTTCTTAAGGCTAAGAGAAGAGAAGATAAGCAAGTTGCCACTAGTGGTATAGATCTAGAGCCTAAAAAGAAGAATATGTTTTATTCTCTCCAATCTAGAAAAGACCAGCTACCAATATGTGTTTTATGCCTTATTAGATTCTGGATTACTTGTCTTTTGTGAGTTGATATGTTAGACTTTGAAGTTTTCCTCCTTGGTTGTGTGCATTTAGATGTATTGCATGCATGATGGACTTCTAGTCTAGAGTCTTTCCTTCAAGAAGTGTTTAGAATCGTCATTCGAGGATGAATGATCCCAAGGGGGAGATATTGTAATACCCCGGAAATTAGTATACTAAAGTAGAGCTTTACATGAAGGTTTCAAAGTTTGAAGCAAGGGTTAGAATCGTAAAATGATTTCCTGTAGCTTAGTAGACCACCTAGGGTTTAGTTGATCGCTAGAAGAGTCTAGGCTTAAAGGCCAAGGCTGCCCCAAACTTGGAGCACACTGCCTCAAGTCCACGATCACCACCACAGCCAATGGTGTGGACCATGGCTCATGGTGTGGTTCGTGAAGACAAGGCAGTAGCTCCCTAAGGGCTGCCTCAAAGTGGCTCACCTTCACGAGCCACTTCTCGACAAGTGGTGTTGACCACGATTTGTGGGAAGGCTCATGAAGATGCTTTTGAATGAGGGAGGCCAAGACACTTTAGTCAAGCCACTGCCCAAGAACCATGGGCAGGACCACGGCTCGTGAGGTCCTGTCGTGGTGGTTGGGAGTGGGCTGCCTAGTGAGGGGTTGTTTAGTAAATTCCTTTTTAATTAGTTTTAAGTGGGGGTCGTTTTATATGGACTTTATACACATATAAACTATTTTAAGTCATTAACCACCCCAACTAAGTCCTGAATTCAAAAACCCCAAAAGATCCCAAAGTTCTTCATCTCAAAAATCCTCTCTCTAGAAAACTCAAGACTTGAAGAAGAAGATAGAACTTAGGTCAAGAACAAGACTCCATTGTTGCAAGATTGTGTAAGGGATTTTAAAATAGATATGTTAGCTTATTCATCTATGGGTTCTACCACCCATAGAGCCCCCTATATTTCTCCCAATTGTGAAGTTAAAAACCCAATTTTAGCTAGGGTTTCTTCCTATGTTGTGGGTATTGATGGGTATGGTTCCAATTGATTGGATAATACCTATTTATGATTGATTTAGCATTGAATTATGATATAATGATGAATTTCTATGTTTTCCATGGCTAACCCTAGTTTAATTGAATAAATTGAAGAATGAGAGTTTATGCCTTGTGAAGTGAAGTTGAGGGTTCATGGTTGATCTTCTAGAATTGATGTAATTTATAGTAATTGTTCAAGAATATAACTATGTAATAATTAATTGAACTATAATAAAGTATATAAGAGGGATCATGACTAGTAAAGCTTGCTATTGAACCTTGATGATGAATTATGACTAGAATATCTTGATAATGAAGAATGTGATTAGAATTGCTTAAAGATGAAGCTTATGACTAGAATGTCTTGAGATCTAGATATGCATGATTATTGTATGAAGTAAAGCTTTAAGAGTAAGGCTTGTAACAAAAAATTATGAATCACTAGGGCTTTGAGAGTAAAGTTAATGTGATGCATTATGTATGTTTAGGCTTTGAGAGTAGAGCCTATATGAGAATAGAAGTCTAATAGGTAGAATTGTGGTGAAAGGCCTATACTCACTTAACGTACCTTATAAATGCTTGAATGTATAAAGTGATAGAATCACTTGAGCATGTATTTATTATCTAGGACATCCTTCCAAGAGACATGAATGTTAAGCAAGGATTAATAGTGAATCTTGGGGTGTATGCTTGGACCGAAGTGGATATTGACAATGAGATGGAGTGTCACACAAGATAGGGTCCAAGCTCCAAGTTGAAAGGAGAACCACACCTAGTTGATGTGAGGACTATCCAAGTTAAAGGGGGAACTCTTACGTAGTAGAGTGTGGGTTTTTCTAAAGTTAGGTCTCATGAGGCGTAAGCCTTCACCTAAGTGGTGTTAGGGTTGCAATCTCCATATCCAATGAACTAAGACTTAGTTAAAGAAGTACCTCATAGTGTTCAAAAGGATAAATGGCCTTAGACATGCTTAAATAAGTATCTCATAGGGTCCATCTTAGTAAATGAACTTAGACATGCTTAAAGAAGTATCTCATAGGGTTCAACTTAATAATGAACTATGATGTGCTTAAGGAAGAACCTCATAGTGTTCTAAGGTCTAAAGAGAGGAACTAGTTTCCAAACCAAGAAGTGTGAGTAACAGGACCTAAAAGTGGACTTAGTATGAATGGTATTAAGGGATGCCATTCGTGCATTGTACAAGTATGACTTCAGGTTATTTATGAAAATGTTCTCTTATATGATGTATGTTTAGATAGGATTGTGCTAGAGTTGCCTTCTTTGTCAGTATTGACTAAAGGTGAGAGATTCCCTTGGTTATGAGAGTTAAGCTAAAAGATGAGATCCTAAGGTGATTAGTATAATGGCCTAAGGTAGTACTTAGTGTTAGTAGGATTATGGGGTCTTACTCATACATTGCACAAGTACGACTTGAAACTACTTATGAAAGCCTAAGACTTGACTAGGTATAGAAACTATGTTTAAGATAACCAAAAAGGGATACTTAGCTAGGATGGTATTATGGGATGTCATTAATGCATTGCACAAGTATGCTTTGAGGTTACTTGAGAGGTAGTTCTCTTATGATATGGAAGACTAAGGGTTAAATAATTCTTATATGATGCTTGTGTTGGAGACTTTGCTTATTATTATTATATTGTCTCTTATGCTTATGATTGATGTTTCATGAAGTATTGGATTATATCTTATGTTGACTAACACTTGTGTTATGATCTTATGATATTATACTAGCTAACATATTTAGTACATTTCGTACTAACACATACTTTGCCTACACTCTCATCAAATCTAGGGTTCGGAGATTTGACTTCCAATCTTGAAGCTAGGTTTCTAAGGAGCAAAGGAGTTGAAGATTTGGTGAGTCCTCATAGCTTCGAGGAAAAAACCCTATTTCCATTTATGTCTTTTATTTTCATGTTTTGAGACTATTGTATGGGCTTTGTCCCAACAGTTTTATTCAAAAGTTGTATTACATGGTTTGAGACAATGTGTAGTAAAGACTTCCGCTTGCTTTTATAAAAGGATTTTGATTGTATGAATAAAGTTTTTAAAATTTTTGTACTTTTCTATTATCTTGTGTTATGATATGCTAATGGCATGTATGAGACCCCTTCGGGGTCAAGTACGCCATGTTACATCTAGGTGTACCCCTGGGTCGTGACATCTTCATAAGTGAGACTATCCTTTACAACCACACTCTCTATTGGTACTATTGATGTCGGATCACCCACACACTTCTTCAAAAAGGAAATGTGAAAGACTGGATGAACCACTATTAGTTCTGTTGGCAACTCTAATTCATATGCCATATTACCAACCCTTTTCAGGATTCTGTAAGGACCTACATATCTAGGACTGAGCTTCCTTTTTTTGCCAAATCTCATCACCCCCTTCATAGGTGACACCTTTAGTAAAACCCAATCATCAATTTCAAACTCTAAGTCCTTTCTCCTCACATCTTCATAGGACTTCTGACGACTCTGAGTTATTTTTAGTCTATTTTGGATGAGCTGAACTTTTTCCATAGCTTCATGAATCGAATATGGCCCTATCAAGGATGCTTCACCTACTTCAAACCAACCAATTGGGGACCTTCATCTACGCCCATATAGTGCCTCATACGGGGCCATCTGAATACTAGAATGAAAGCTATTATTATAATCGAACTCTACGAGAGGTAGGTGATCATCCCAACTACCCTTGACTCTGATCAGTCAAGCTCTTAACATGTCCTCTAAAGTCTGAATGGTACGTTCTGCCTAACCATCCATCTGTGGATAAAATGTTGTATTGAGATTTAACTTAGTACCAAGACCTTTCTAAAACGACTTCCAGAAATAGGAGGTATACTGAGGACCTTTATCTAAGATGATAGACAAGGGAACCCCATGCAACCTGACTATCTCATGGATGTAGAGTTTGGCATAGTCCTCCGCTGAATCTGTAGTCTTGACCGCCAAGAAGTGAGAGCACGTAGTAACTTTGTCCACTATTACCCAAATAGAGCCATGTTGTCTATGAGTATGAGGTAAACCCATAATGAAGTCCATGTTTATCACTTACCACTTCCATATAGGAATGTTAATATCTTTATTCATACCTCCGGGTTTCTGATGTTCTACCTTAACCTGTTGACAATTAGGATATTTATCCACGAGGTCTGCTATGTCCCTCTTTATGCTGTTCCACCAAAAGACTTCCCGTAGATCATAGTACATCTTAGTGGCACTAGATGAATGGAATACCTGGAGTTATAAGCTTCTGTAAGGATTTGGTGCCTCAACTCACCTATATTAGGAACACATAAGTGACCCTGGTACCGAAGCACACCATCTCCCCCTTGGGAGAAAACCTCAACTTTTTGCTGATGAACTGCACCTTTCAACTGAAGTAATATAGGATCACTGTCTTGTTTTTCCTTAACCTCTGCTACCAATGAGGATTCTGATCTATTCTGAAATATCACCCCACTATCTGATGTGTCCGTAAGTCAAACTCCTAAGCGACCAAGCTGGTGAACATATTTGGCTAACTCTTTCCTTTCTTCTTCAACATGTGCTACACTACGCATGAACAACCTGCTGAGAGCATCAACCACTACATTGGCCTTACTCGGATGGTACAACAATTTCATGTCATAATCATTTAGGAATTCAAGTCATCTCTTCTGACGAAGATTCAAATCTTTCTGGGTGAACACATACTAGAGGCCCTTATGATCTGTGAACACATCAACATGAACACCATACAAGTAGTGTCTCCAAATATTTAAGGCAAATACTATGGCTGAAAGATCAAGGTCATGAGTCGGGTAGTTCTTCTCATGGATCTTAAGTTGTCTAAATGCATAAGTTATGACCTTACCTCTCTACATCAGCACACAATCTAGGCCAATACTGGATGCATTAAATTAAATTACATAACCGTCTGAACCATCTGCTAGAGTCAAGACTGGAGCTGTAGTCAACCTAGTCTTCAGTTCAGAGAAGATTTTCTCACAATCATCTGACCGCTAAATTTTTTCCTTCTTCTGAGTCAACTTGGTTAATGGGGAAGCTATGGATGAAAATCCTTCAACAAATCTCATGTAATAACCAGCCAAACACAAGAAACTCCTGATATCAATTGGATAGATGGGTCTGGGCCAGTGTTGTACTACCTCAATTTTCTTTGAATCCACTCGGATACCTTTGCTGGATACCCCATGACCTAGAAAAGTGATAGACTCTAACTAGAATTCACATTTGATGAACTTCGTGAATACCTGGTGATGTTTGAGAGTATGCATAATAACTCTAAGATGAGTCACATGCTCTTTCTCACTTTGAGAATAAATGAGGATATCATCAATAAAGACGATGATGAAAAATCTCAAATACTGATTGAACACCTTGTTCATTAAATCTATGAGAGCGGCAGGAGCATTTGTTAGTCCAAAAGACATAACTACAAATTCATAATTACCATACCGAGTTCTGAAAGCTATCTTCGGAATGTCACTATCTCTTACTCTGAGCTGATGATAGCCGGATCTGAGGTCTATTTTAGAAAGGTAACTAGCACCCTGAAGTTGGTCGAACAAGTCATCATTCCTGTGCATGGGATACTTATTCATGATTGTGACTGTGTTCAACTACCGATACTCAATGCACATTCTGAGAGATCCATCTTTCTTTTTCATGAGAAATACTAGAGCACCCCATATAAAGATACTAGGTCAAATGAAGCCCTTAAGCTCGACTGGAGCCATTATGTAAGGACGAATCTAAATGGTCTGGGTATGTGGAAGGAGATCTACTCTGAAGTCGATTTCCCTTTTGGGAGGAACTCCGGGAAGATCTTCTTGAAACCCTTCTGGAAACTCATTCACTACTGGGACTAACTCAAGAGTTGGGGTTTCAGAGTTTGAATCCTTAACCCAAACAAGATGATAGACATACCCTTTGGAAATCATTTTTCTAGCCTTAAGGTAAGAGATGAATCGACGCATAGGCAGTGAGCTACTACCCTTCCACTCTAAGACTGGCTCGTTCGGAAACTAAAAGCGAACAATCCAAGTTCTACAATCGACTGAGGTATAACACGAATGTGACCAATCCATACCTGGAATTATATCAAAATCTACCATTTCTAACTCTACAAGATCTGCTGAGGTGACTTTTTGAGAGACTCTGACAGTGCACTTTCTATATACCCGTTTAGCTATAATTGGGTCACCCACTGGAGTAGAGATTGAGAAGGGTTCTGAATGATTTTCTGGATGGACAGTGAAATTTACTGCTGTATAAGGAGTTACGAAAGACGGTGTAGCCCATGGATCTAACAATGCATAAACATTTAAATGAATGACTCGTAACGTACCAGTGACCACATCAGGAGAATCTTCCTGGTCCTAGCGAGTCTGGACAACATACAACCTATTCTGGCGCTGACTGCCACCTGTACTAGATGAAGCACCCTGTTGAATTGGGCGACCTGCTGGTGCTGCTGGAGCTGTAGACTGAGCCCTATTGTTGTTACTTTGTTGCCCCTTCCTCAGAAGGGAAATCCTTCAAACAATGGATAGACTGACCACACCAAAAAACACCCTTCCTTGCCTTCAAGACACTCACACAGATGGTTCTTACCACACTTTGGACAAGTTGGGAAGGTCCTATTACCTTAAGCACTCCATTGAGATCTAGAGCTTGATGCCCTACCTTTCTGATCCTGTCGAAACCTAAGGGATAGAGCACTACCTGAAGAAGGTGTTGGGGTTGTAGACCTCTGGTAGAACTGCGAGCGATTTCCATTGTCTGACTTTTGTTAAGAATACTTGTAATTTCCTGTTCTGGTTTTTTTGTTGTCCTTAGTCAATTTCCTAAGCTTATCTCCCTCAACGAGCTGAGCATGAGTCATTAGTCTGGAGATATCCATATCCCCTAGATGCATAGAATTCGTGCACTCAGTCTTCACCAGATCAGATACCCCAAACAAGAAATTACTCATTTATGCCCTTGGATTGGCAACCGTGTGTGGAGCATACTTGGAGAGCTGGGTGAACTTCAGCCGTACTCTTGGACTGACATAGAACCCTCCTTCAAGTTCATTAACTCTTGTGTCCTAGCTTCTCTCAATTCCCTTGGGAAGCACCTGTCTAGGAAAGCTCCAGTAAAACAATTCCCAAGTCACAGAAGCTGCCTCTACATCCCTATTATCTTTCCACTAGGTGAACTAGTTATGAGCCACATCCTTAAGTTGATAGGATGCTAACTAAACACTCTCAGTTCCAGCCACTTGCATTACTCCAAGAATTTTCTTAAACTCATCAATAATGTTTTGTGGGTCCTTACCAACCTACGACCCTAGAAACTCAGGTGGATTCATCCGAACAAAGTTTCAAACCCTAGCTACAGCTGATCCACCATTTATGTTAGTAGGAATTGGGAACTGCTGATTATTTTGATAGGCCACACTCTGAACCAAGAGCTGAATCACAATCCAAAATTCTGCATTTGTAACTTCATGGTTTGGGATTAGAGGAACTGCGTTAGCATTGCGTGCATTAGCATTCCATGTGTTAGCTCGATGAGGAGGCATGATCTAAAACATATAACGATGGATTAGAAAGGAGAAGTTGGATCATACCGACACATGATAAGAATAACAAAGAAAGTGATGTTTTTCTTAAAACACTTCGTAGCCTCTCTCTCATAGATGTGGTGCAATTCACACCCATAAAAGAGACTCTACTTAGTGCGGCTTTCAGACATCCTAGGACTCTTAAAACTAATGCTCTGATACCAAGTTTTTCACACCCCGAGGCTACTTCCTTGATGCAACACAGGACCTAGGGTCACGAGTGACCCCAAGCTAACCCTGTGTCTAGCATATATCAAGCAAACTGAGAATCACTGAATAGAAAATGTACTATGCGGAAGCTAAAACATGGATAATTGAAAGTGGGGAAAAACCCAACTAGTCTCAATATATAAAACATACTAAAAGTTTAGTGATAGATGAAACAATCACCTAACAACTCAAGCTGAATCTAATAATATATTTGAAAAGCCTCTAACTGAGTCGAGTTTCTAGGACATGCCCCCAAGCTAACTCTAACAAAATCTAAAAACTGACTATAAATACTAAAATGGAAAGCATATCTATGCCCTCGAAGTATGATGACTCACCACTGAAGCTGCTGAAATGCAGACTGAGAATCGATCTAAGTGCGATCTGTATGATGAGTACCTGAACCTACATCATGAAAGGATGTACTGCAGAGTATGCATCAGTACTTGGAATGTACTAAGCATGCATACTAAGTTGAACAACTATATATAAGATGAACAAAGCATAACTAAGAAATAATATAAACTGAGTAAGAATGTAAATACTAAGACATAACTGAAAAAGATAAGCTGAATGCAATGACCAAGTACTAATCATGAAAATATCATGCTAAACTGAATGTTGAGGTATATACTGAAAACCTAGTAAAATGCACTAAGAGTCTGACTGTGGGAGATACTATTAACAGACATAAAACACATGAGCTAAATGTGGAGTCCGATGTATACGCCATATCGAGAGGACTCAATATACCTTGCCAAGGGTATAAAGGCATGACTGGTGTGATCACTAAATCTGATGCCCAACATGGGTACTTATACTCTTACGGGGGCACGTAGTTCTGGGACTATGAGGGTACGCTGAACCCTAGTCCAACTCGGTACCAAGTCTATTCCCAACTATATATGTATATGACACAATGTAACAAATATACTGAATAACTCAAAATACTAACATGCAATCTAAGAATGCTACATTTATATACTAATAATGTAACATTCAAAATCTGGAGCATGATTATCTATTTAACTGACCTAGCAAGTATAATTCATGAACTAAGATAATCTATACAAACTAGGGTTTTGAGTTTTATACAAGGAATTAAGCAAACTTTAACAAAAACAAGTTATTTCAATTTAGGATACTACAATCGCGAAATCATAGTAAATATCCAGGGTTTTAGAAACCCTAGGTCTAAACAAAAAATGGAGAATCAAGGAGCTGACTGAATTTTAGAGACTTATTGGACGAAAGGAATACACTAATGAAATCCCACATACGTGGTGACTAAATCTACAGAGAAATCCTTTCTATTTCGGGGCTGAACCTTGAAGAACGCTGCTGCTGGTTCTTGGGATCGACTATTTTCTCCAAGTTTGGATGATTTTTTGAGAATGAGGGTTCTGGTTAAGTCTGACTAAGTTATTAGGCTTAGACTGAGTCAAACAATGTAGTTTAGGCATTAAACGATGTAGTTGAAGGGACCCAACGCATAGGAAAAAAAACCTAAATGACCCTAACTTAAAAGCTGATGAAGGCCATCCCCGGAGGGACCTACGGACCATTGTTTGGACTACCAAACGTCGACTATGGTCGTGGTTCGTGGTCTGCCCAATAGGGCTTCACTAAAAAGATCATAACTTCTTACTCGGAGCTGGGATTTTAGCAAACTTGGTGGAGTTGGAAAGAGGATTCCATTATCTATAATTTGATAGGTCATGGGCCCCCCTAATTGATTTTGTGCTAAAAAATATAATTGTTTGAAGTTGACCCAACAACCAATTCCCTCCAGTTGGCTGCTAATGCTCACTTACGGTCCGTAAGTCCAACCATGGACCGTACTGCTCGACCGTGGGTGGGATCAGAGACCATAAACATTTGGGCCTTAACAACGGAACCCCACATATGGTCTGTGGTTCTACGTATGGTTTGTGGGTTGTTCCGTCATTACTGGCACAAGTTTTTATGAAAACTAGGATTTTCTGCATTTTGAGGTCCGAGGTGTAACAGACAACCTGCTAAGAGCATCTGCTACTACATTCGCCTTACCAGGCTGATAGAGAACACTCATATCATAATCTTTCAATAATTCAAGCCACTTCTTTTGGCGAAAATTCAGATCTTTCTGATTAAACACATATTGTAAGCTCTTGTGGTTGGTGAACACTATACAAATAGTGCCTCCATATCTTTAAGGCAAAAACAACCGCCGCTATCACAGGTCGGATAATACTTCTCATGGACCTTAAGTTATCTTGAAGCATAAGCAATAACCTTTCCGTTTTGCATAAGCACACATCCCAACCCAATTCTTGAGGCATCACAATATAGTACAAAACCATCCGTCCTTTTCGGTAAAGTCAAAACCAGAGCGGAAGTAAGTCTATCTTTTACTCTTGGAAACTTTTCTTAGATAATTCAGACCATACAAACTTAGCCTTCATTTGGGTCAAAGCCATCAATGGAGAGGTGACACACCTAAATTACACCTCCTGAAAGAAGTATAAGCGGTCATTGTCAAATAAAGAACCTAACTTTCGGGTTAGGATCACTATCACTCTTTTTTTTGTTGAGTTTAGTCACACCTTTTGCTAACCTTTTTCTTCTTCTATACACAACTTTTTTCATACCCTTATCTTTCAGTTTCCTTTTTCATAGCCACCCTTAACTTATGTATTTTGTATGAATTGAGGTGCACAATGTTCGAGGTCGGACTAGGGCCGAGATTAAGGTAACTTCTGACTTAGCCACCCTCAACTTAGGCTTTTGGCCTAAGTTATGGTGCACATGTCTAAGGAAGGACCAAGGCCAAAATAGTGTTTTAGGGAAGGTGAGTTAGGTGTATTGAAAGAAGTGGTATTCATTAGGCTCAAACATTTGGATCAAAGGGAGCATTTATGTCTTTTGTTTCGATGTTTTTAGGATTAAGTAGACTTATTTGAACAAGGGCCTATAATCATTCCCCAATTCCTAGCCTAGATTATCTTAACAGGACCAACGAGGCAAGTTCTAGATTGGCACATACTGCATGAACATACAAAATCTGCTCACACAAACTTGGCACATTATTTCATTATCGGATTATTGAAGCACCTAGTTAAAGTTTTATCTTAAGTCATGCTATCTTACCGGTTCCTATCATGTTTCATGAAGATCTAACACATTCAACTCATTAAGCCTACAGATCTAGCACATTTCAATTTTTTTGGATAGGTATCAATTTCATGCTCTTATGCCATCATGCTTTTATTCTTTCTATCTACTTTTACACATACAATCATACACATACCGGTTCAACAGAAAAGTAAAACAGTCCCTTAGGGAAAAAGAACACAGGCAAGAAAACCCCAAGGGAGGGTTAAGAGTTGGGTTACTCAAACTTCACCCTATCACTCAACCCATTTACCCCACCCCCACGATAAAATGGTGCAATTGCCCTCAATACACTAAAAATAAAAATAAAACATAGGGTAAAGCAAACTGTGTCGCATATGCACCGATGACCCATCAAGAAGTGGGTGGGTCTAGAATCCTGGAACCCGCTAGATCGGCAATAGGAACGCCATCCATAGAACCCTCATAAAGTGGGAAAACCATCAGTAGTACTCCTCGAACTAGATGGTCCAACATCTATCTCACGGGCCCGCTGCTGCCATAATTCCTCATCAATAATAGACTGCCTTTGGGCTGCCTCCAAGTGATGTCGCTCTCTCTTCATTTCCCATCGGGCCTCGTCGGTATCAGAAGTATTCCCAGATGAGCGGTGGAGCTTCCCAGCTGCACATGAAGCATCGGGTGGTGGCATAGTGTCGCCAAAGAGTGCAGTCATCACGACATCATTCGCCTCATCCATAGATGTGGGTTTGGGGATAACCTCGGCGGGAGAAAGGAGAACATCAACATCAGACCGGAGCTTAGTCAACTCCATCTGAAAAGTAGTAACATCAATAATCGGTCCACGCCTCTCCAGTACTCACAGCTCGAAGGCATCTAGCCACTTGTGGACTGCCTGAATCTTAGCGTCCATCATCCGCTCCATACTAGCCTTGGACTCCTCAACAGATCACTATATCAAGGGCCTCATGTGCTGCAGCAGGGTGGCCATCTGGGTCTCTAACTTCTGGACTCGAACGGCCAAGTCAGCACCCAAAGGTAGTAGGTTAACCTATGGTCCCTTCCACGGTCCCGTGGGATTAACATCATTTTTAATAAGGCCGACGTCCACATTCTTTGTCGCCTCAATCAACCTATCACAATGCCAAATAGGCACTGAAGCCTCCCTACACAGATGAAAGAAAATACAAGAGAAGGGCAACATGGTAGTAGTCTTGAAAGCCCTCTTATGAATCTTGGCAATCAAGATGCGAGAAAAATCAAGCTCTAGCCCCGTCGTGATCGCTTCTAGCATCATAGCCCTATCCTAATTAACAATGTTGTCTGCTTGTGTTGGGGACAATCTGGTACGAACGATGGACCAAAAGAACTTCGCAGCGAAGCTCAAGGTTGCCTTTCTGATTGGCAAGGTAGTGTTTCACACCCACTCAGTATTCTTTCCTTCCTTGATTATATGACGGGTCATCCATCTCTGTAAGGTCTTACGCTCCTCGGTATCCCTCTGAAAAGCCCCACTCTGAACCACACCCATCCTGTAGTCATACTCTGTTGTGTTGATCGGCAGAGTGTAGGTTGGATCGTAAATAAAATGGTGAATTGTCATGACCCAAGGGTACCCCTTAGACGTAACATGGAGTACTTGACCCCTAAGGGGTCGCATACAAGCCCTTAGCAAAATCATAACATAAGATCATAGAAAATATGGGAAAAATAAATTTTCTTTTAATCATAAAATCGAAAACACTTTCCAAAAACAAGCGGAAGTCTTTACTAACTCTTTGTCTAAAACCATCTATTAAAACTTTTGAATAAAAGACTTGGCACGCAGCCGACATAAGTGTCTAAACATAAATAAAATGACATAAAGGAACATAAGGGGTTTGTCCTTGAAGCTATGAGGACTCACCAATTCTTCAACTCTTCTTGCTTCTTAGAAACCTAGCCTCCAAAGCAACTCAAGCCTCCAACCCTACATTTGGTTAGAATCTAGGCAATATGCGTTAGTACAAAATGTACAAAGTATGAAAGCTAGCACAACATCATAAGAGCATCTCAAATGTTTAGTCAACATAAGACATAAGCATAAGAGATAATAACATAATCATAGCACAATCTCCAACATAAGCATCATCCAATCATAAGCCAACATAAGACATAAGTAATGAGCATATGAGATAAGTCATATTCATATAAGCATAGTTTACTCTTAGAAATCTATACCATAATAGCACCATTCTCAAGTTACCTCAAAAGCATACAAGTGCAAAGCAAGAATAACATCCCATAATACGACCCAAGCCAAGTAACCCTTTTTAGTCATCTGAATCATAGTCTATATATATGGCTTCTTTACCATAAGGGTATCATACTCCTAAGTAACCTCAAGGCACACTTGTGCAATGCATGAAAGGCATCCCATAATACCTTTCACACTAAGTGTCATCTTGAAGTCAATATAGTCATATTTACCCTCTTTTAGTCTCACTCTTTAGCTTACTTCATATAGACAAGGGAACTACCATTCTTAGTCAACATATCATGGAAGGCAACTATAGCACAACCTTATCTTGAAACACATCACTTATAAGAACTCTTTCTTGAATGACCCCAAGTCATACTTGTGCAATGCACGAATAGCTTCCCATAATACTACTCATGCTAAGTACTACTTTTAGGTCGTCATACTAATACTTCTTGATTTGGAACCTAGTTCCTCTCTATAAATTTAGAACACTATGAGGTACTCTCTTAAGTACATCTTAGTTCATTATTAGATTGAACCCTATGAGATACTACTCTTATAATGTCTAGGTTCATCATTTACATGGACACTATGAGTTACTACCTTAAGCATGTCTAAGTCCATTCATACTCTTGAACACTATGAGGTACTTCACTAAGTAAGTCTTAGTTCGATTATGCTTTAGAACACTATGAGTTGCTTCTTCAAGCATGTCTTAGTCCATTGGATATGGATATTGCTACTAGAAACCTTAACTCAACTACGTGAAGGCTTCCATGTCATGAGACCTAACTTTGGGAAAACCCACACTCTACTACGTAAGAGTTTCCCCTTTAACTTGGATAGTCCTCACATCAACTAGGTGTGGCTCTCCTTTCTTCTCGGAGTCCGGACCCTATCTTGTATGACACTCCATCTCATTTTCAATATCCACTTGGAGCCAAGCATACACCTCCAAGGTTTACTTGTTAAGCCTTGCTTAGCACTCATAACTCATGGAAGGATGTCCTTAACAACCAAACCATGTTGAAGTGATTTTATCACTTCATACTTTCAAACATTCATAAGGTAGGTTAGGTGAGTATAGGCCTTTCACCATAATTGTACCTATTGGACTTCTACTTCTCTTTTAGACTTTACTATCAAAGCCTTAATACTTTGTGTTCATCACATTGTCTTTACTCTTAAAATGTTAGTGATTAACCTTTATGACTATGAGTCTTCACTCTTGATAATTCTATGACATCAAAGCATATCATGAACCTAAGTTACAAGGCATTGAATCACATTATTAATTACTAGGTAATTCTAGCCATATTTCACCTTAAAGGTTTAATACCAACATCACAATTCAAGATCAATGTAACGACCCGAGAGCACCCTCTAGCCGTTACATGCGTATTCGACCTCCGGAGGTCTTATACAAGCCTTAGAATTCATTCATCGCATAGATCATAAAAATCACTAAGAATTTAAAACCTTTATTCAATAAAAGCCATAAGACTTCAAGAGTCAACAACATTTGAAAACATCAATACGCAAGTGGAACTACTAAGTCTCTTTAGCCAATCTTAGACAAGAACTTAAAACGTACTAAGGGACACAGCCCTTTACAAATGAAATGAAACTTAAGTGTCTATTACAATGACTAAGAAAGTTCTAAACATAGTCCTCGAATCTTGAGGACATACCAAATACTTGGAAAAGTGAAGCAATCCAAGCAACTCCAAAGCACAATCTCCTCCTAGTTACCACAACGTACACTTGTAGTAAAATAGAAGAAAGGGGTTAGTACAACACACGTACTAAGTATGAGGATATGCAAAACATGCTAAAAGGGACATTTGTGTGGGAGTTATGCTTTCATGCCATTTTGATAAAATCTCATGAACATCAACATAATAGGGCACCTTACAAGTCACAACCAACAATACAAAGTCATATGCTTCACAATACCTCATTAACATACATAACCTATTTACATTTACCTTCTTGCCTTGGACCTCCACCTTAAGTAACATTTAAGCAATACCTTTGTGCAATGTATGGGCAACGTCCCATACCATCACCCACACTAAGGCACCACCATAAGGTCGCACAAAGTGCACTTACCATGCATACCTCAACCTTCACCAATTAATCACATGAGACATATAAGCACATAAGCCAACAAGTCACTTCATAAAACTAGAACACTCATCAAATGTCATCCCAAGACTCACCTAAGTAAGACATGGTGAGGCAGCCCATACTACCTCTCCATACCACACCCAAGTGATCCTTAAGGCTATACAAGACAAGCTCCCTTCACATCTCAACATAAATCGTTGATTCAACTTAATGCATTTACACAACTTCATTCACTAATGACATAAGATCATCACATACATTCAATTCAACAGAAGCACTTACATTCAATTCATTATGACTCACTTTCACATTAGCATGCTCAAAGACCAACACTTTCATTAATTAGCCCAATAAGACTCATTCGTTCATTATCATTACTAAGACACACCAAGATCTCCCTTAAATGTCTACTAATGCAATGTCTAGATAATGTCCCATTCCACCACCTATCCTAAGTAGTACACCCTTAAGAGACCCTAGTTCATTCATTCATTAATGTGGGGGAAGATCCTTAACCGACATAGACTATGGAGCTTGACATGGAATCCCGATAGTACCCTTACCGGATGAAGGATCCCTACTTGCCTAAGGTAGGGTCATTCTTTTAGCCTTTACGTGGTAGAGACCACTAGCTAGTCCTATGTGGGAACATAGTTAAAGGATAAAATGATTGCTTCTAAGTACTCTTATCTCAACTCACGAAGGAGCACCCATCTTAAGGGTTGCTACTAAATACTCACATCTCAACTAACGAAGGAGTATCCACCCATCTTCATATCCTCTCGGTGCTAGACATTACTCCCCCACAGAGTTAGGACATTCATTTCATTCATTCATTTAGGGATAAGGATTGCTACTAAGTACTCTCATCTCAACTCATGAAGGATTACTCATCCTAACCCAACATTCATTCATTTAGGGATAAGGATTGCTACTAAGTATTCTTATCTCAACTCACGAAGGAATACCCATCTTAACCCTCATTCATTCATTAAGAAAGCTCTTGGATTCAAAGATGAGAAAACCTTTCATCTAGGAACCCCATTTATTTAAGGAGTACTTTATGAGACTATCCTTACAATAGACCCAACTTTCATTCATTAGCATTAACTCTCATTGTTTTCATTCATTCTTACATTCTTTCATTCATTCTTCACTAGGTGTGAGAGTAGGTAAACATAGTCTACCCTAACCTCACCTTCATTATAAGTCATTCAAAGAAGACAACAACCAAGCATAACACATAAAGCCTCTTACACAAGGTCACCTTTCATTCTCTTAGACCATACACAAATTCACATCATATCACATTATCTTCACATAATCAACATTACTCAAAACAACAATCATCCAACTTTGCCTACAATTCCATGATCACAACATGCTTATAAAGTATACACCTCCCCACTTTCAAAGGGATCAAACCTCACAATTCTAACATCTACTACATATATATATATAAAATACTAGAATCAATAATCTATTCACAACTTCATCATCATCATAAGTCTTAGGTCACAATTGCCCATTCAAGGCCAACATCCAATATAACACAATTGACCATCAATTCCTCATAATTCAATATAGAACAATACATAAACCAATAGCCCATAACAATCAACACATTAATATCACATTATTAGCTCATAATCAATAGACCCACTTTAGACCCAAAAATTAGGATTTCAAGATATGCAAGGGTTCATGGAGTTTTTGATCTTAAAACCATCAATATTAACATAACTCATCGTTTCAAATACTTTCATGCAAGAACCCAAGCTTAGAATTGAAATTGGGGTTTTTAGTGTTTTTGAAAAACATTGAAATCACTTTGATTGAAAGGAGAATCAAAGATAAAATCTCCATACCTTTATGATTAATTTCCTAGGAATTTGAAGGAGAAATCAGTAGGAACCCATCCCCTAGCTTGAAGCTTTATCAATGTCTTCCATGGAGTTCTAGAGAGAGAATTTATTTGAGAGGGAAGGTCCAATTTGGATAATGAGGTCTAATTCTAGGTTTTGGGGTTCTAACCACTTAAAATACCCTAAAATAGGTCGATTAACAGTTTATAATAATTCCCCAAAGTACCCAAACTACCCCTCACTTAGTTGGACCTTTTAAACAAGTCAAACTTGAGTTTTATTTCACAGATTTCGTCGGGAAACAAGTCTGCGACGCGGAGGTGTTCCCACAAGTTTCTGGAAATTAGTAGAGTCCGCGACACGTCCGCGACGCGGACCAAACTTTTGGCGCTTGGTGGAGCTAGTCCGCGACGCGGACATGCTCCCTTCATGCACATTTTCAAGATGCCTTGGCAGCTTGTTTGGCCAAGGTTTGGGGTCCTCCTCGGGGACCCTTAGGGTGGTCCCGGGGAGTTGTACCTGAATGTTTTGACCCTAAAAATATTTATTAAGGCACTAGGGTCACCTCCACTGATTTTAGACTCCAAACAACACATAAAAACATGAACAACATACTAGAACACACCAACATGTAAAAGACTAGTTTCCGAACGTCTTGGTCGTCCTTTGACGTTTGACTTCCAAACTCTTTAAAACTGACTAAAAAGGCTATTCTTCATTATTTTAACAAGTTATTAATGCATAAAACCCTAGTGAGGCTGTACTTTTTCCTACTTCATTATGAGGGGTGTTACAATCAATCACATTCAATAAGATCTAGTTCCATTCATGATTTCATAATCCCATTCTTGAATAAGTTCTATGCATGATGACAATTCTAGAAGATCTATCAAGAATCACCAATTTCTCATCAAATGACATAAACCCACATTCTTTGATTTCTAGGGTTAATCATGGAATTCACATAAATTCTTCATAATATCATGAATTAAAACTAAATTAATCATATATAAGTATTGTCCAACCATTTGGAATCATACCCATCTAAAACCCATACATTGCAAGTAACCCTAGTCTAGATTGGGGTTCTTCATCACAAATCTTGGGGATTTCTAGGGGACTCTATGGGTGGAAGAACCCATATATGAAAATCTAAACATACCTTTAATCAAACCTCTAATGAAAGTTTTCAACAATGGACTTTGTTCTTGACCCAAGCTTCAAGCTCTATCTTCTTCTTCAATGGGGTTTCTTTCTAGAGTGAGAAATATTTGAGAGAGGAGTGATTTGAGGTTTTGATTTAGAATGACTTAGTTGGGTTGGTTTATGACTTTGAAATATATATATATATATATATATATATAGGTCCATAAAACCCATATAAAACGACCCTCACACAATACTAATTAAATAGGTAATTACTTAAAAACCCCTCAACTATGCAGCCCCGTCCAGGTATCACGCCCACTTGGACGGTCCGTCAAAGGCGCAATGGCCCGTGGTGGTGCCAGTGGTCCCTTGACCAGTGGCCCTCTTCAATGTGCCAAGCACCTAAATTCTAAGGCATCTTCACGATCACTTCTACGGACCGTGGTCAAGACCACAGATCGTGAGGTGGCTTGTGGACTTGGTGCAGTAGCTTGGCCTCAAGGCCTTGCCTCCTAAATGACTAAAGGGTCTTCACGGACCACTTCACGGTCGGTGGTCAAGACCACTGGCCGTGAAAGTGGTCGTGGTCTTGAGGCAGACTTGGCCAAGGTTGGGCAGCCTTGGCCCTTGGCTAAGGCTTTGCCCCCTTGGCCTTGGCCCTTGCAGCCCTATACCAATCCATAAATGACCTTCTAAACTTTGGGGCCTAACACGTACCTTGACTTTCAACCACTAAACTTCTCATTCTAATTACGAAAAGTTTCATCTACGACTCTATTCCTCATACATCAAGCCTTAGAACCCTAGCTTGTGGCTCTAGTTTAGTCTACAAATTTCCGGGGTGTTACAATATCTCCACCTTGGGAACATTCGTCCACGAATGACGATTCTAAATACTTCTTATAGGAAACGACTCAAGACCTGCATCCCTACAACATGCAACATATCCAAAGCACATAAACAAGGAGGAAAACTTCAATTCCCACCATACCAACCCAATTGAATAAAAAGGAAGTAGGAACTTCATCAAACAACCCATTTATGCATGAAATTCTCATAACTAGTCATATTCAAGGAGGAAATACCATCTCCTAATCATATCATGCTCAACACACTCTCATGGAGCCCATATGCAATTTACTCTCAAAAAGCATTCATTTCAAGGAGGAATCTTTCAACTCCAAAACCAAAGCATGCTCAAATACTCATCTCATGAAGTGTATATGCAACTTTACTAAAATGCACTTCAACATGAGAAAATAATGCATATAAGGCATTTCTAACAAGACCTAAGCATTTTCTTGAACATGGACATAAAGAAATCATGGCAACAAATAACATATATTAACCTTACTAAGTAGGCACACTATCTCCCCCTTGGGAGTAAGCCTACACAAGTTCTTGTACACATAATTCATAACGTAAGGCACAATGAAGCACCACTCATAATAAAGACAACTTCAAGTCCATTATAACAAGTCTCAAACGACAAGAAATCCTGAAAGTTACTAAAGCATAAAGACACATACCGAAAGGGACATGAGGAGACCACTCTTGATCTTCTCTAGATTGGAGAGCATACAATCTATTCTTCTTTTGAGGCTCCTCATCAACACCACTAGAGTCAACTTTCTTACCCTCTCTTCATTGAGCTTTAAGGGACCGGGCAATCTCTCACTTTGTGCCCCTCTTTTCCACATCCATAGCAACTATCCATGTAGGCTAGGCACTTACCAAAATGATTCCTCCCACATTTGGTGCAACTAGGCTTAGGAAATGGAGAGTCTTGGCCAAAAAACTTTTGTCTAGACTTGGACCTACCTTTCTCATCGAACCTAGCATTGGGAAAGTTCCCATTATCCGTTCTAGCTCTTTTCCCCTCCCTATTTGTTTTCTTAAGATTTTTCTCCTTAATTTGTTCGGCATGAACCATGAGGCTTGAAATATTCTTACTAGAGATAAGCATTGCCGAACGACACTCATTTTCTACCAACTCGGAAACTCCTAACACAAATTTATTCATTCTAGCCCTTGAGTCCGCCACTAAAGTTAGAGCATACTTGGATAGTTGGGTGAACATAAGAGCATACTCCTTTGCACTCATACCTCCTTGACGAAGGTTAATAAATTCTTGCATCTTTCGTTCCCTTAACTCTAGGAAAAAGAACCTATCTAGGAATGCTTCTTTGAACCCTTCCCACTCAATTGGGCCTGCTTCTACCGGCTTACTATCTTTCTATTATTCATACCAAATTTGTGCTATGTCCCTCCATTGATAAGCGGCTAATTCCACTTTCTCTATCGTAGTCAAACCCATGATGGCAAGCACCTTATACACCTCATCTATAAAACCTTGAGGATCTTCTTCCATCTTGGAGCAATAAAACTCTGGAGGGTTCATCCTCAAAAACTCTTTTACTCTAGAAGCACCCATCCCCCTTATTGGCTTTGCCAGAGCCACCACATCTCTATTGGCTTGCGCCGTCCAGGCTTGAGCCAATAATTGCATAGAAGCCCTAAACTCCGCTAGGGTGGCATTCCCAATTGAATGGTCATTTGGTTAGGGACTTGTGAAGGAATCTCTTGTTCTCCATTATCTTTATCATCCCTCTTAGCATTAGCCCTAGTATTAGCCATAACCTGAAAACCATAGGGAAAAGGTTAGGAGAAAGACCTACTAGATCTAAACTCTATAGCACGACTTGAGAGAATGAAGAAATGATATTTCCTAAACATCCAATAGCCTCCTATTCATAAATGTGGTGCACTTAGTAGGGTCTTGTTCATAAATGTGGTGCACTTCACATTTATGAACAAGACCCTACTAGATGTGGTTTGAGACAATCCTAGAACCATTCTAAACCTTGTGCTCTGATTACCAAGTTTGTCACGATCCGGGGTACCCCCTATACGTAACATGGCATACTTGACCCTGAAGGGGTCGCATAGAAGCCCTTAGCAAAATCATAACATAAGATCACATAAAATACGGGAAAAACTAAAAATTCTTTTAATCTTACAATCAAAAACACTTTCCATAACAAGCGGAAGTCTTTACTAACTCTTTGTCTCAAACCATCTTTTAAAACTCTTGAATAAAAGACTTGGGACGCAACCCACATAAACGTCTAAACATAAGGAAAATGACATAAAGGAACATAAGGGGTTTATTGATGAGTCCACAAATTGGACTCATTTAGGGTTATATTTTGATAGAATTAGTGTCCTAAAATCCATATTTTGTCTCAATATCTGATGAAAACCCTTAAGTTTCAGGTATTTGGAGTTTGAGGGAAAGCATGGACACTACTTAGCAAAAAGGAACAAAGGCAGCTGAAAAGAAGGAAGAAATGAAGATGTGCGGATCATCGAACCCATTCAGCGAATCACCAAAAGATCTTAGTATCACTTTTTGTTCAGTGTGCTGAGCCATGAAGGAAAGGATCAAATCGGTGGTGAAAAGGAGTAGTCGGTGTGTCAATGAACAATTCTGCGAAGAAGTACTATGTCTCCTAACGATCCAAAATACGATGATGATGAAAGATAGAGCAAGACAAGGATGAAACCTACCAAAGGGTGGATCACCGAGTTGATCGGTGATCTCGAATAACGACGCCGAATGATCCGCTGCAGCACAGATTTTTTAAAACTATAAATACTCGTTGAGAATTATTATATTAGTATCAAATTTTTATCTTTGAACAGTAATATTTCAGACTTGGCTTCTATTTTTGAGTTCTAAGTTTGGAGAGGGTTTTGAAGAACTTGAAGGTTCAAAGGGTTTCAACTCCAAGATTTTGGACTTGGGTCTTGTGGATTCTTCACTCTTGTCTTGTTTTGAGACTTAAATCTTCATACCCATTTGAATGCAAACTCATTTTGGTATAAATTTCTATCTCTTTAGCATGTCTAGCTAAAACCCCAATTCTTGGGGTGTGATTTTGTGAATATGGGTTAGATTATGTGTTGGGTCATGCTTGTTGGTGATTTATTGTTGTTTTGATGTGATTTCGTTAAGTATTTGTGGTGTAACTTAATGAAATTGTAGTTGCAAATACGATTTCACCTTTGTGCTTTCGGCTTACTCGAGAGAAAGGTCATAAAACTAAGAATACTAAATTGATGGTCGGTGGGAGTGGGTTGACATGAGGTTCAGCTCGAGAGAGTAAACCCTAGTCTCATTCCCACACGCTCAGTTTGAGAGAGTAAGTGGGCTAAGGCGGAGGGTGTTCTTCATACGGCAAGTGGGTGTCTGAGAGGAACCCATTTGATTCGAGGTAAGTTGCTCGAGAGAGTATTTATCCACACTATAGTCTAGCCTAGTCACAAATATTCAATGATATTACTAACAAAAGCATGTACCCAATGATTTAGTCTATCCTGTATTCCTATCACATCCCAAGAATCCCATCTCAATATTAGTATCTTTCTTTATTTTCACCGTTTTTGCTGATTTTTGCTTACTTGTTACAAACCCCCATTGTTAATTGACGTTTGTGTCACCCCTTACATTTAGTATGTTTATATTCAATAATGTTTATAGCTACGATTTTATTTTTCTCTTAATTTTCACCACCACTCCCTTGGGACTTGACCCCAACCCTTGGTTGGGTTATTATACTAATACACGATCGTAGACACTTGTATTGGAAGTTGTGTATTGATTACGCAAACATCAAAATGGCGCCGCTGCCGGGTTGTGGTGTTACTTGAGAGTAGTTGGTTTAAAAAAAAAAATTTTGATTAGTCATAGTTTACTCACTTTACTTTTAGTTTTGTTTTCTTTGTGTTGATGTGTAAGCAGTAAATTGACAATGGCTGAGATGGACCAAGAAGTCAAGGGGGACTTCACGTTAGTCACACTGGCGACTCAACTGAATGATTTGGCCACCAAAATATCAAAGGTGGAAGTCCAGTGCAAGAGCCAAGAGAGGTAGATACCCCCTCATGAGAGAAAACAATCTAGAGACAGGGAGAACAATCGTGTCGAGGACACAGTCCAAATCATTCTCCATTAGATCACCAAACAAGATCAAATGTTGAATCAAATTATCGGCTCCCATTCTAGATCGATCTAGGTGATCAGGACAGTCATGAGTTATGCAGTGCCTCCACTTCACTCAAATGAACTATTGGGGTTACCTAGTAACACTAGGACCAACCCCACAAATGGAGAGTGAATAAGAACTCGTGTCGTGCCACGGCATTAACTAAGGCGCTTCTTGGGAGGCAACCCAAGGTTTTAAATGCTTCTGTTTGCTTTTATAAATAATGGTGTGTTAGTGGTGCATGTTTAAATGCTGAAAGTGTTTGGAAAATTCATACTGGCGAGCAAAGGTCAATCGACGAATAGCCAAACTGATCGGCATGCCCGATGACAACCATCGTTTGGACCATCACTTTGACTGAAGGTCATGTAAAACTCGGCGAGCCAAGTGACCACTAGGTGTGTCGCCGAGTGGATCAGTGAGTACGACTAATGTCGCCGAATGAGCGCAAACTGGATGGTTTATAATGGACAAAAGATTTAGAATTTGAAATTCTTCACTTTCCCTCGCTTTTAAACTTCACAACCTCACACCAAGTTAGTATTTTCAATATTCTTGCTGTCCGTTTAGTATTTTAGTTATTGATTTCTTCTCGGAGTTGGAGTTCTTTACCGCCTAGCTTTTCAATCGCGTTTAATCGGCATTAAATGTTAGTTTTCCAAACCCCGAGTTTATTTTATTGAAGTTTGTATTCAGTTTCTATGATTGTATCTTAATGATATGTGTTAGGCCTCTATGATAGGAATAAAATAATTGATTGCCAATTTTAATTCGAAAATCTTGCCTGTATTGTCTTGATCGTTGAAATTCCCATATTTTTATGCATTGGAATGAATGAAAGTTGCTTGGTTGATGCTTGCATGTTGTTTAGATTGATTGGGTGAAGTCTGAGTAACCCCTGCATGTGCTAAATGATGAAAATTGTTCAATGATAGAGCGGCTGACACTACTTTTAAGAGAAAATATAATCAAATGGCCAATTTTGGCAAAACCAGAAAAAATCTAAGTATCCCTAGGTGATGGGTAGTACATGTTTTGTTTGAATTCCATTAGTGCATGTTTTGATTTTATTTTTGGGGATGTTGGGTTGAATTCGAGAAGGTGGATTAAAATGGGCACATTGGGCCGTTCGGCGAGCTGAGTCGAGCTCGCCGTACCACTCGGCAGTTCGCCTAATGACCCCATCTCACTTTAAAATTCATGCTTTATGTGTTGTTTGAGTCTGTAACTTTTGGTGAGAAGCTTTTTGTCACCGAAAGCACTCGGTGACTCGCAGAAAGTACTCTCAATCGCCCTTAGCATGCTTCCCTGAACCTCTGTTGCACTGTCACTTTTGGCGGACAACCTCTTGCTCGCCGAAAGTATTCGGTGATTCACCGAAAGGTCCTTCCTATCGCCGAATTGCCATAATTTTTTAGCCAAACCCTTCGGCGAGCCCGAATTAGCTCGCCAAAGAGGTTTGGCGACTTGCCGACTGGATTGGCGAAATTGCTTGCAATAGGTCTTCTGTGCTTAAGTTTGATTTTCTCTGAATTTGACTCGATCTTTTGTATATATGGTACGTACAAATTTAATCGAGCCACCCCAGAAAAAGGCAAAGGGCATTACCATCAACGATGGGGGATCAAATCCTCCAAAGAGGAGGGGAGAAGAACTCCCACCAGGGGATAAAGGGAAAATGAGGAAACATATAGCTCGAAAATGAATACCTATTGAAACCCAGGTTACTTTTTCAGAACCAGAGGATGTGAAACCTCTGATTAACCGAAGGGAAGAGCTCCGGGCTAGATCTAAGTCCACCTTCACCAGTATTCCCTCAGCTGCCACTCCTCCTGTTATTGAATCAGTGCCAGCTCAGGCACCCTCAGTGGCTCCTGTACTTCCTATTACTCCTCCACCTAGATTGTTGAATAGATTAAAAGGTGATGGGGTATTGACTATCATAGAAGAGAAGCTGCTATCTACGGAGGGCCTGGAAGGCAAATATCCTGAAGTTATGGACACCCTCCGCTACCATGAGATCGAGCAGTTTACGAGGCCCCACGGCCCTTACATTCCTTCCTGGGTCTGGGAATTTTACACAGCTTATGGGGAGTTGGTGCCCAAGAACAAGAAGAAGGCAAGCGAGTTTAGACCGGTAAAGTCGGTCATGATCAGAGGCAAAGAATTTGAGTGCCACAACGAGTACATTAACATTGTATTGGGTAGACTGCTGCACTCTGCACTTCCCTACAAAGGGTTGCCTATTGTTCAATCCCTAGATGACCTGAAGGGTTGGCTGGCTCCTCTGATCTCTGACACCACCCCGAGGTGGATGGATGCAGGGACACCTATTGAGAAGAGGGACTTGAACATCGCTGCCATATTCTGGTTCGATTTCATCAGCAGCACCAGCATGCCATCATAGAATGAGTCCATTCTGCGCCATCCTAATGCAGCTTGCCTTGGTTCTATCATGTCCAGGAGGTCCATCGATCTAGGGCTACTGATGTCACAAGAGATGGCCATGAGGGTGAAGCAGAAGCTGACTTCTCTGCCATTCCCAATTTTGATCACGGAGTTGTGCCAGCATGCTAGAGTACCTCGGGACACTACGAGGGATATTGAGGTCACCCCGTCTTCCTCCACTGACATTCGGCGTACTAAGGCCGAGTTCACACGAGAGGAGGTTGATAGGAGGAGAGCAGCTCCAATAGATATTTCTCTGGAAGTTGATGTTGACTCGTTACCAGCAGACGCACCTTCGCCTACTCCGGCCTCTCACCCTTCCGGTACATCCGCTCCTTCCTCTTCTTCACAGGCCCAAGGTGCTTCTTCCTCCTCTCAGCCGGCCAGGATTACTCAGGCCATGATCCTGAAGATGGGACAACTGGCCTATTCAGCGAATGTGAGATTGACTCGATTGGAGAGATCCATTCCAGGGATGATCAATAGTGCTATCTTGGCTGCACTGACCCCCCTTAGGGTCTCTGTTGATGATCTTGATACTAGAGTTACTACTTATGAGAGAAGATAGGGAGAGACATCCGAGGTTTCGACTTTGAAAGCCGAAGTGGCAGATTTGAGGAATGACGTAGACTATCTTAAGTCTACTGACTTCACTTCACTGCTAGAGGCTGCTGATAACAGGGATGCTTCTGAGACTTCGGGGATTCCTCCGGCTACTACCGGAGATGTGCAGAGAGGTGGCACAACACAGGCAGAGTCAGATGCAGAGACCGATGAGGAGCTGGTAGCAGTACATGAGGAGGAGATGAGAGAGAGCCGAGATGAGAGCATATTTAGGGATTTGCCAGATCTTGTAGAGACTGTTGTGCAGCCGGTGATCCAGACATTGCTGATTGAGACGTCTACAGCAGCTCCTAGTGGATCTGGCACTGCTATTCCGTCTGAGGCTACTCTGGGTACTGATGCCCCAACAGATAGAGAGACTGTGTAGACATGACATTTCTTTACCTCCCTCTCTATCTTACTTACATTTACTTTTGGATACTTTCATTTGTATTTGAGGACAAATGCTTTTTATTTGTGGTGGGGTGAGGCTTACCTTTCGTGTGCTATTTGTGACTCGTGTTTTTGTGTATATATTTGGGCCATTCTGTTTTAAAAATTGTGTTTGATATACTGCTTTTATGGATGTCTGAGCTTGTGGCTCAACTTATTTTAAATTGCAAAACAATTTTGACCCTTCCGAAATTTTTTTGCCACCCATTCTATGTTGAATGTGGTTGTTCTTTTGTAAAATTTGAGTCTCGGTTCTGATCAATATTGATGACTCAAATAGTGCTCTTAATCGAACAAACATGAATGTACAGCTATGATGAGGCCAAATGAAGTTGCATAGGCAATATGTGAACTCTTTTCATCTCGTTGTGATTAGCCATGTATCAAATTGATTCTCTTGTGATGACCATTGCACACTAGCGAAAGTGTGGAGTCTTGTTTGACTGAAATGTCAATGCTTAGTGTGATGAGCTTACTTTTGAACCATGTATGATAGATCCTAGAATTTTCCCCATTGGTTCGATTGACTAAGTAAGGTTATCTCTTGATATGATCTGAGGAAACTCTAAAGAGTGTGAGCCAATTTGATATATTCCTCTTTTGTGGCCTACCTTGTAAGTGTGTGAACCTCTCTTGAACACCCCTTGAACCTTACCTTTCTTTGGAAGAAACTTGATGCAAACATAACCTTTATGTATCCATTACCCATAATCCTCATGAAGTTGTGATTAGTTGAGTAGCCAAGTTAGGCCAAAAGCCTAAGTTGGGGGTGTGGTAAAAAGAAAGGGTAAATCAAGAAGTACAAGAAAGTCCTTCTTACCCATGGTTTTGAGAAAATGGAACCCCTCCATACAAAAAAAAAAGAGGAAAGAAAGAAGGAAAAAGAAAAAGAATGAAAAAAAAGTGGAATAAAGTTGTGAAAATACAAAGAAAATGGGGTTTCCAAACAATCCATGAAAAGTGAATAATAGGATGACTTATGAGCACTAAAGATAATGATGAGAGAAGAGGAAAGGAAGTGTTGTGAGTACCACATTTCATGAGGATGAAAGTTGATGTGCCGCGAAATCGTGACACATTTGATGCTTAATAACTATGAACTAATACTGGAATTAAGTGATATTTTGGGATTATTTGATGGTTTTGTTAAATGTGTAGGCAGAATCTGGGTTGTACAGAAAAAGAAGCAGAACTGATTTTGGCCCGAGTGAAGTTCACGGCCAACTTCACGAACCGTTAATTTTGTTACGGTCCGTGGTTGAGCTCGTGAAAGTGGGCCAGAACTGGGCCTTGTGAAGATGAAGTGCAAGAATTCTAGTGAAGATCACAGAGGTTTATACGGGCCGTTGTTATTATCACGAACCGTGGTACCTACCGTGAAGCTGAACCAGTATAAAAGCAAGAAAGAGTTGAAAGAATGTTTGAAAACAAAGTGAAGACCACGGGTGACTTCACGGGCCATGGTACTCATTACGGATCGTGGTGTATCTCGTGGTACATTTTCCAGTGACCAAGTTTGAAGACCCACTCTGGGGAAGATCCAAGGCAAGACCACGGAGGGCTTCACGGTCCATGATATATCAAAAGGCAATAAAAGAAAACCCCTCAACAAACCTTCAGTAATAACCGGTCAAAACCAAGAAATTTCTAATTTTCGAAGGTGATAGAGGTCTAGGCCAACTCTTAATCGCATCCGTCTTCTTAGGATCTACCTCAATACCTTTACTTGAAACATTATGATGTAACACCCCAGATTTGAAAGAGGGCAACATAACAGATTTTTCATAGATTACAGGTGCCATCCATAGAGGACAACCATAACCCGTGGGTAGAACCACATACCGTAGGCCTCGTCTGTGGACTGGGCACCCATGTCTGTCCAGAGGTCTAAGAACCACGGCCTGACCAACGGACCATCGGTCAAACCACGATCCGTGGTCCAGGGTCTGTTGTCCAAGACCCCAAACTCTAACTTTATGACAACCAATGACGTCCATGCAGGACGGTCTAATTATTTCATATTGATATTACGTTATTTTGCCTATGTTTGAGACCCCTATATAAAGGATTTAAACCCTAAAACTAGTTCATTCAAGTCATTATTTCCAAAACCAAAAGGAAATCCCAAAGTCTTCCTCTCAAATATTTTTCTCTCTAGAACTTAAAGAATAAGAAAGAGTTGGATCTATGATCAAGGTCAAGTCTCCATTCCTCAAGAATTTGTGGGTTTTGTAATCAAGGTATAATGAATTTTCATCCTTGGATTCATTCCATCCATGGAGTCCTTATGTTTTTCCCAATTGAGAATATGAAATTCCCCAATTTGAGTTAGGGTTTCTGACAATGTTGTGAGTATTGATGAATGTTGATTCAATTGAGTGGATTATGATTGTTTATGGTTGAATTGATAGAATTACAAATCTTTAGGGTGAATTTACATGTACCCATTCCTAACCCATGTCTAGAAAGATGAAATTAATGTAATATGGGTTTTATGCCATGAAAGGAGAATTTGTGGGTTTAGATGTATTTAATCTAGGATTGATGAGATACATCATAATTGAACCTTGTATGATGAATCATGATTTGAATTGCTTTGATATTGAAGCTTATGAGATTATTATGATTTTGAATTGCTTGAGATTGAGTATATAGAATGACTATGAGATATAGTGCTTTGACAGTAAAGCTTATGTTGTAAGTTGTTGATATTGATGTAATTGTTGTGGAAGGGATAGTTCCCACATAAATTGTTTATGTTATGAATGTGAAGTTATTTCTCTCATTGAATGATTCTAAGTTGAAAGAATTGCTCACCTAAAATGAATCTAATGTTAATGACTTAGAAATTGATAAGGCTAGAGGCGATTACCCATGACATCCAAATGAGATGGATATGAGGTGATTACCCGTATTCCATGAAGTAGAATAAATAGGCGATTACCCTTATTCCTTAAAGTTTAACAAGAGGTGACTCCCCATGCTCTTAAGATATAAATGGACAAGAGGTGAATACCCATGATCAATATGTTATGTTTGAAAAGAGGCAAATACCCATGATCCATATGGTATGTTTGAATAGATACGTATACCCATTATCCATATGTTATGTTGGACAAGAAGTGAATACCCATGATCCATAAGTTAAGTTGGACTAAAGGCGAGTACCTATGATCCATATGTTAAGAAGGGATAGAGGCGACTACCCATGTTCCTTTGTAGTAAGGAAAAGAGGCGATTCTCCATGTCTATAAAAGATAAGCTAGAGTATGTATGATGGATGATAAACTTGGATTGTTGCTTAAGTTTCCTTCCATGATATGCTTGATTAGAGGTGGATGACCCAAGTCTTGACTAAGGATAAGTCGAGGTTACTTCAAGAAGTATTCCTCATATGTTGATATGAACTATAATATGCATTGAATATGCTTTATTACTTTTATTGTCTAACTCTTACGCTTATGTTGATGTTTACGCTAGCTATCATATTGAGTACATGTTTTTACTAACGCATACTTCTGCCTATATATCTTATCCAAATGTAGGATCCGATGATCTCAACTCTCTTCCCCGTGGCTAGGATCTTAGTAGAGTAAGACTTGAAGATTAGTGAGTCCTCGTAGCATTCGAGAATTTGGCCACCATTTCTCTTATGTTCTTTCATTTTATGTTTTGAACATTATTGTACGGGCTGTGTCCCAAGATATTCATATTTAAGATGGCTTGAGACAAGTGTAATAAACTTCAACTTTTTTATATAAAACTTTGATGTTGGTTGAAAAATGTTTTAAATTTCCGCTCATTTCTATTATCTTATGTTATGAAAGCTAAAGGGCTTATATAAGGCCTCTCGGGGTCTTGTATGCCATGTTACATCTAGGGGGTACCCCTGGGTCGTGACAAACTTGGTAATCATAGCACAAGGTTTAGAATGGTTCTAGGATGTCTCAAAACCACATCTATTAGAGTCATGTTCATAAGTGTGAAGCGATCCACATTTATGAATTAGAAGTTATTAGATGCTTAGGAAACTTCACTTCTTCATTTCTCTAAGTCGTGCGATAAAGTTTAACTTTATAAGGTATTTCTCTTAATCCTTACTCGATGGTGTACATGATATGACTACTAGAAGGTCTTTTACAAGAAGGACCGAAGGAGAAGAGATTAACCAAGGAGTTCCTCCTCAAGCTCCGATTGACCTTTTTGCCGACCAAGTAACAAATGTTGAGTCTAGAACGGCTTTTCAAGTGTTTGCTCAATGTGTGACGGCCCAAGCCAATAGGGAGGTTGTAAAACCCGTGAACCCAAATGTGGGTACGACGACATCAAGAGTGAGGGACTTCATAAGGATGAATCCTCCAGAATTTTATGGCTCTAAGGTTGAGGAAGATCCTCAAGAGTTCATTTATGAGGTCTATAAGGTGTTGGCTATCATTGGAGTGACTCTGGTGGATAAGGCAG
This sequence comes from Solanum okadae, assembly GCA_036553675.1. Taxonomy (NCBI): domain Eukaryota; kingdom Viridiplantae; phylum Streptophyta; class Magnoliopsida; order Solanales; family Solanaceae; genus Solanum; species Solanum okadae. Next base: position 43,498,890 of record CM071689.1, on the reverse strand, counting down.
AATTGACCGCTTATCAACTTAAGGGGGTTGCTCAAATTTGGTTCAGCGAATGGAAGAAGGCAAAAAGTGCTAAATGGGAAAGGTTCAAGCCTTCTTTCCTTGATAGGTTCTTTTCCCTTGAGATGAAGGAGGCTAAAGTGCTTGAGTTCATTAATCTTTGACAAGGAAATATGAGTGTGAAGGAATATTCCTTGAGATTCACTCAATTGTCTACGTATGCTTCTTCTATAGTTGTTGACTCTAGGGCAAGGATGAGCAAGTTCGTTTCTGGTGTGTCCGAATTGGTTGTAAAAGAGTGTCGTACCGCTATGCTTGTCCATGATGTGGATATTTCTCGTCTAATGGTCCATGCCAAACAAATTGAAGAGGAAAAGCTCAAAGAGAGGTCTACAGAATCAAAGAGTTCAAGAACGGATGATGGTAACTATTCATACTCTAGGTCCAGTGGACGTGGTCGTCAACGTTTCGACAAAGGTTTTCCGGGCAAGGTTCTTCTAAGGCTCCCCAAAGGTTCTACAATGAAAGGGTTTCTAACCCTAAACCTCAAGGAGGTTGTAATGGGTCTTCTATGCCTAATTGTACTAAGTGTGGAAGAAAGCATGAAGGCAAATGTCTAGCGGGTTCCAATGCTTGCTTTGGTTGTGGTTAGACGGATTACAAGATAAGGGATTGTCCTTCGGTTACTAAGAATGAGGTAGATAATCTTTGTAGGGCTCAACCTTATCCTTCATCCAGCCCAAGTGGTTTGGGTGCTAATTCTGCTAAGCAAAATAGGTTTTATGCTCTTCAGATCGAGGTGAACAAGAGGCTTCTCCCGATGTGATTATGGGTATGTTGAAATTTTTCCAACTGGATGTATATGCTTTACTTGATCTTGATGCTACTTTTTCTTTTGTGACGCCATATGTGGCTATGCGATTTAATGTGTTTCCCGAAGTGTCGTTAGAACCTTTTTCTTTCTCTACTTCTGTTGGTGATTCTGTGTTGGCTGAGAGGGTATATAGAAAGTGTCCCATCTCCTTATCCCATAGAGTTACTCTTGTTGACTTGGTAGACTTAATAGGCTAGATTTTGATGTCATCCTTGGGATGGATTAGTTGCAGTCTTGTTATGTTTCTATTAATTGTAGAACTCGAGTAGTCAAGCATCCGTTCCCGAATGAGCATGTCCTAGAGTGGAAAGGGAGAAATTCTATGCAGAAAGGTCGGTTTATTTCTTATCTTAAAGATAGAAAGATAATTTCTAAGGGTTACTTGTAGCATTTAGTTAGGGTAAGGGATATGGATTCTGAAACCCCTAGTCTTCAGTCGGTTCCCATTGTTAATGAGTATGCAGAATTGTTCCTAGATTATTTACCCGGTATTCCTCCCAGAAGGGAAATAGATTTTGGTAGTGACCTTCTCCCAGATACGCAACCTATTTCTATTCCTCTTTATAGAATGGCTCCGATAGAACTTAAAGAGCTAAAGGATCAATTGAAGGATTCGTTCGATAAAGGTTTCATCCGATTGAGTATATCTCCATGGGGTGCTCCAGTTTTGTTTGTTAAGAAGAAGGATGGTTCACTCCGAATGTGTGTTGACTATCGACAATTGAATAAGGTGAACATTAAGAATAAGTATCCTCTTCCAAGGATATATGTTTTTTTACCAACTCCAAGGTGCAAGTTACTTCTCTAAGATCGACCTTAGATCAGGTTATCACTAATTGAGGGTGAAAGAAGATGATATTCCGAAGACAGATTTTAGAACCCGGTATGGTCGATATGAGTTTTGGTGATGTCTTTTGGCTTGACTAATACTCTAGCGGCATATAGATTTGATGAATAGGGTGTTTAGACAATACCTTGATATGTTCGTAATTGTTTCATTGATGATATTTTGATCTACTCAAGGAGTGAGGATGACCATATTAATCATTTGAGGATTGTGTTGCAAATCCTTAAGGAATAACAACTCTTTGCAAAGTTTAGCAAGTGTGAGTTTTGGCTAAGGTCTGTAGCTTTCCTTGGTCATATTGTTTCTAGTAAGGGTATTGAGGTAGATCCTAAGAAGACGGATGCGGTCAAGAGTTAACCTAGACCTCTATCACCAACAGACATTAGAAGTTTCTTAGGTTTGGCCGATTATTACCGATGGTTTGTTGAGGGGTGTTCTTCTATTGCCTCTCCATTGAAGGCTTTGACTCAAAAGAAGGCTAAGTTTTTATGGTCCAAATTATGTAAGAAGAGTTTCTAAGAGTTGAAAGATAGACTTACTTCAGCCCCGGTTTTGACTTTACTGGAAAGGACAGATGGTTTTGTGGTATATTATGATGCCTTGAGAGTTGGGTTTGGATGTGTGCTTATGCAAAATGAGAGAGTTATTTCCCATGGTTCAAGGCAACTTAAGGTCCATGAGAAGAATTATCCAACCCATGATCTTGAATTAGCGGTGGTGGTGCCTTAAAGATATGGACGCATTATTTGTATAATGTTCATGTAGATGTGTTCACCAACCACAAGAGCTTGCAATATGTGGTTAATCAGAAAGATTAGAATCTTCGCCAAAGAAGGTGGCTTTAGTTATTGAAAGATTATGATATGAGTGTTCTCTATCACCCCAGTAAAGCGAATGTAGTAGCGGATGCTTATAGTAGGTTCTCTATGGGTAGTGTTTCTAACATTGATGACGATAAGAAGGAATTACTACGAGACGTACATAGATTGGTCCATTTGGGTTTTCAATTAGTGGATACCACCAAGGGTGGTGTTATGGTTCATAATGGTCCTAAATCGTCTTTTGTGAGTGAAGTGAAAGCTAAGTAATGTCTTGATCAAACTTTGGTAGAATTGAAAGAAGTGGTGCTCAAAAAGTCCGTTGAGGCTTTCTACCAAGGGGGAGATGGGGTACTTAGATACCAAGGTCGCTTATGTGTTTCAAATGTTGATGACTTAAGGGAACAAATCTTGACTGAAACCCATAGTTCTCGGTATTCCATTCACCCGAGAGCCACCAAGATATACCATGATTTGCGGGAGGTCTATCGGTGGAATGAGAAGAAGAAGGATATTGTGGGATTTGTGGCTAAGTTTCCAAATTGCCAACAAGTGAAAGTTGAGCATCAGAAACCGAGAGAAAGCTTACATACCTGAAAGAATCATCTTCTTGAAGAACTTGAAGGAAAATATGGGAAGATGAACCCTAGCCTTAGCGTTTCTTGAATTCCTTGAGCGTAGAATTTTAGGAGTGGATGAGAGAGTTAGATTTGAAAAACTGATTTTCTACACGTTTAGGGCAATTTATATGACCTTCTAAGGGTTTTTAGGACCAAAATAGCCTCTAAGAAATAAATAAAACAAGTTGGGAGTCAGAATAATTTTTCACCAAGCAGTGAGGTCCGTATTGGCTCCGTAACGCGGAGACATCGCAGAGCTGCTGCCAGGTTTGTGCGTTGTTAGTAAATCAATCATAACTATTGACTTAGAGCTCAAAATTTAGCAAACTCGGTGGAGTTGGAAAGAGGACTCAAAGGGCTTTAATTTTCCATCTTGTTGATCACCTAATACATCTTGTACTAGGAGTTATGGTCAATTGAAATAGACCCAAAACTTAAGAAAAACTTATGAATGACTTAATGCTTTTCTCTTTTGTTCTTCTTGGAACTTAAGGTGCTACATCTAGTGACCTTAACACTTAGGAAAAAAATTAAATTCCTTATTAAAAACTTACTCACTACGAAGAACGGTTCTAGTCTTAGCTCAAAAAAATTCTGGGGTGTTACAATATCTTCCCCTTGGGATCATTCGTCCTCGAATGATGGCTGGACTGGGTATGGAACGGGGTTACTCTTCCTAAGGTCTGAGTCTAATGGTATGCTCTTACTATATTCAAGCTTAACCCAAATCCTTAAGTTTGGATTTTATACCTCTCTATAGGGAATCTTATCCCAAAACTATTATTCTTTACCACCACATTGGGATCATATCAAGAACCACCTAATGTTTAACAACACCACATTCAATCTTAGTACTCTAACAACTCCATGGACTTCTACTAACCAGCTCCATAAGAAATTCTTAACACTTGACTTGATTTCTCATCTTATCATCTCCCCTTTAGGTATAAAGCTAGCACTTGAAAGATATGGAGCTATTCCACATCTCTAAACTGGTCTACATCCTCTTTTACTCTAACACTTGGGAGAAGTTTATCTCATGACAACGGAACTCTCCGTAAGCAGGTACTAAGACCTCTTTCTAAAGGGAGAAGTTTATCTCATGACAACCGAACTCTCCTTAAGCAGGTACTAAGACCTCTTTCTAAGGTGTTTCTCTTAACCTCTTTTGATTACATATCCTCTCAATACACCTCTTAATGCTCTTGTGACGTAACCACACTTCACTGCCCTTATCTAAAGGTTAGGGTCTCTCACTTGTACCACTCATATTTATTGCAGCTTATCACCACCATTCCTCACCCACTCTATGTCAAGTCTTCTAGATCAAATCTCAAAACTAACATCATCACCCTCATTTTAGCATTCTTTTTATCATAACAGTCATCTCAAATTCAAGCTTAATATTTATGAGTAAACCCAAATATCAATATGATTGCTCGCTTACTATACTAACTTACAACTACTAGATGCAAAGTTAATAATCATTCTTCCACTAAAAATTCATGACAAATAGTCAATCCTCAACTCTTAGTATTCATACTTACAATTTACTATCACCATTCCCTTCACAACTTGAGTACCATTCACTCATTCACTATACATCAACGCCTAATTAGTTCTATAACACTTTGAATATTATGGGCTCTCCCTCAAAATCATAAGCTTAGCTTAGATCTATCACCTCATGAGTACTCTGCTATCTAATTCCACACATATATTTAGCCTCCTCTAATGCGATGACACATCGACATCAACTATATTTTCGTTGACAAATATATACTCTATCTCTTCTTGACTAGCAATCTTACTCTACCCATAAGAAAAAACTCCTCATCAATAACTTACTGGGTGCATGACTATAATAACATAGCTTGCCTTATCACTATCTCCCTTTCTTGGATTACTAAACGTCTGCATACTTTCCTCTAACTTTGGGCTCTTTCACTACTAAGTCTCAAGATCTCGTAACTCATGCTACCCTTTCAGGAGAAAATACTACCCAAGCTCTAAACATACCTCCTCAAAGGATCTCGGCTGAAACATGACTTAGGGAAAAGCGTACAACTCACTTTCAGCTCAAATGCACGATTCATATAATTATGGGTGCATTCCTCTGAAACTGAACACTTAACTTTCTATTGGGCTTCTCTCAAGCCCCTCTGGAGTCTCATGACTTTCTCGAAACTCTTGCTAAGAACAACTCATTGATAAATAACTAACTCTACTTTTCAACCACTTCTAGTATGATGGGTAGTCGAATGAATTGTGAGAAACGCACGAGTATGAATAAATCTCTAAGACATAGCTCCATTGCACAATTAAGAGTATGAAAGAAGGGAAACTTTTCTTAAATGCATATAGTCCCTCATTTATAGAAGTGGGGCCCTCACAACCATAAACGAGAACCTACTGACACGACTTCATAGACACCCTAGGACACTTAAACTTTGTGCTCTAATACAAAGTTTATCACGACCTGAGTCTACACGCTGGACGTGGCCGGCACTCGAGAACCATTGTTGGTCCCCAAGCGAACCCTCATCCTGGCTGACTACAAGCAGAAGACTAACTTAAGCATACAAAAGCTTAAAAACTAAATAAAAATTCATGAAAACTCAAATATAAAGCTTTAACTCAAATGAAAAACTCTGAATAAAATAAATTATTCAACTCGCCATAAAATAGGCAACTTAAGTATTTAAAACATTTAATAAAATAAATGAACAGACTTTTGAAACTCTTTTGTCTATCTATGAAGCTTCTAAATGACAAAGATGGAAGTCGGGACAAGACCCACAACTTCCTAACAACTGATATAACTCAAAGCTAAATGATATCCTCTGAAAGAAAGGAGGCTCACCATAACTAACTCGAACTGCATGTGGTATCAACGAAGCTCCTGTTAATGACCATGAATACATGTATCTGCTTCATGAAAGGATGCAGGCCAAATAGCTCAGTACGTGGAATGTACGAGCATGTAAGGGGAATTCTAAAGCATAACATAAGCTTGAACTTGGAAAAAAAAGGAAACATACTTACCTCTTTTCAAACTTACTCAACTCAAGGATACTCAAAACTACTGAACCTACTTAACTTAGAAGTACTCAAGGATAAGATACTCAACTCAGAGATTAGATACCCAACTCAAAGATATGATGCTCGACTCTGGGTACTCAACACTGGATACTCAATTCTGGATACTCAACTAAATATAAAGCAACAATACACATGTAATATATGGAAAGCTTTTAAACCAATAGAAATCAACTCAGTGTATTGAAGAATACAATAACAACTCAAGTTATATATAATAAAATATAATACAACTCTGTGGGAGTTTCTCTAACCGACAACCACCACTATGAGCCTAACTGATGATACATTGTCTTGCCCACGCTGCCAGAATTGTCCTATACTTTGCCGTCATATAGAACGTCTTAACTAAGTGGATCCACTAGTCTATGCTAAAAAGAACTTAAGGAATCATCTAAAAAGTATGATCCTTTACTACCCACGATGGCTACATGGTTTATGGAGACGTAAGTTATTTGAACTCAAACTCGTCCCCATATCGGTGTTCAATACTACTCCCAAAATACGCAGCTCATATGTCTAAAAACATAACTTTTTTTTATTTGAGATAATTACTCTAAAATATTTCTCTTAAAAGAGATGGTACTCAAACTGCTCAAAACTCTTTCGGAAATCTCACTTTCCTCTCATCTTAAATGTGAAAACATTTACTCTTGGGAATACTTAGTTTCCATATATAATTTTAAAGAAAATGAACTTTACTCTTACTCTTTACTCAACTCAAAGCTTAAGTCTTAAAACAAAGTTAAAACATTTGTAAAAGACTTCTTAAAATATGGTTCATGCCGAATTATGGACGTGAACGACTCAATGCAAAGTTTTCAATAACTATAGATAGAACTCAATACCTGGAACTGAAGAACTTCAATGATACTACTCATTTCAAGACTGCTCAACGCAGAGGGTTCATGCGGAATTATGAGCATGAACTACTCAACTCAAAGACTCAAAGATACTTCTCATCTCAAGACTGTTCAACTTATAGGGTTCATGCAGAATTATGGGCATGAACAATTCAACTCAAGGACTTCATGGGTGACATGTAATAGTCACATGATTAGAAATATAATCTCAAAGGGGATTAGAAACTCAATACTCAAGACTTAGAACTTGAAGATACTACTCTTCTCAAAGGTACTCACCTGATGGAGTTCATGCGGAAGTTATGGGCATGAACGACTCGACTCAAGGGTCAAAATATCAATAAGGAACTCATTTATATGACTTTACATACTTCCTCAAAACTTAACTCAAATCGATGATGGATCTCAAAGGATTCACAATTGAACTCAAAGGCTTCCTTGAACTCTACTCTTAACTCTCTCTTCAATGTGAATTATGAATTCAAGAGTTATGGTTCATGGAATGAAAGATCTCATGATGACAAAGTAGACACATGAATACATTCTCCTCATCCTCATACTCACTTTCTCTAGTCTTGAAACAAGTTACTAGAAGTTGTAGAAAACTTCACAAAAGGACTCAAAGGGACTTTCTTAGAATGTTCGAAAGAATTCTCAAAAATGTAACTCTTAACTCTACCTTTAATTTGATTTATGAATTCAAGGTTGTGATTTGTAATAGGAAAGATCTCGCGATGTTTATGAGTGTTTTTAGATAGTTAAACCTGAGAAACGGTTGAAAAACACTGTCTGGGGAGCAAGTCCGCGACGCGGAGATAAATTAAAATGTTTGGTCGAAATGAATCTTGAAACAGTGGAGTTCGCATCCTCTCCGCGACTCAGAGAGAAAATTTTCACACTGAAGGAATAGGTCCGCGACACGGAGCAAGGTGCCAGATTCGCCCGACTTTTTCCTTCTTCATTTTCTAACCCCAATTCACCTAAATTCGATTCTTTTTCTGAATCCCTCTTTAGATTTAGATAGCCAGCACATGAACACAAGAACCTACTCATATACAACTCTAATATCGACATGATTTCATCAAGAACTTAACAATCTCATCTAAACTCAAGAACTAAAGCCAATTCCAAGAACATAATTCAAGAACATCATACTTTTAACTTCCTAGAACGAATTTAACGCTGAAATTAACATGATTGGCGTGTGGGTGAACAAACCCAACACTATGGAAGCTTACACACTTGAAAGAATCATTTTTTTGAAGAACTTGAAGGAAAATCTGGGAAGATGAACCCTAGCCTTAGTGTTTCTTGAATACCTTGAGCGTAGAATTTTAGGACTAGATGAGAGAGTTTGATTTGAAAAAATGATTTTCTACACATTTAGGGCAATTTAGATGACCTCCTATGGGTTTTTAGGATCAAAATACCCTTTAAGAAAAAAATAACACAAGTTGGGAGTCGAAATAATTTTTCACCAGGCAATGAGGTCCGTATTGCCTCCGTAACGCGGAGCCATCGCTGAGTTGCTGCCAGGTTTGTACGTCATTAGTAAATCAGTCATAACTTTTCAGTTAGAGCTCAAAATTTAGCAAACTCAGTGGCATTGGAAAGAGGACTCGAATGGATTTAATTTTCCATCTTGTAGATTACCTAACACATCTTGTACTAGGAGTTATGGTCATTTGAAGTTGAGGAAAAACTTAGGAATGACTTGAATGCTTTTCTCTTAGGTTCTTCTTGGAACTTAAGGTGCTACATCTAGTGACCTTAACACTTAGGAAAAAAATTAAATTCCTTGTTAAAAACTTACTCACTACGAAGAACGGTTCGAATCTTAGCTCAAAAAATTTCTGGGGTGTTACAATATACATGAACCAATCAACTCAAGGATCTCAATAAAAATATAGAAACTGAATAATTAGGAATAGAATTTTTAAAAAACCATGAACTCAAGAACTCAAATCAACTTATCTCAAGAATACTCAAATCTAGCGGTAGAATCCTAGATTTCTCTTTTACTGATTTGGAAGTAGATGTAGGGCGTGAGGACGAACTAGTCCAACACTATAATAGCCTTACATACCTGGAAGAACAAGGTTCTTGAAGAATCTTGATGAATCTTGAAGAAGAACTTGATTAGAAGCCTTGAAACCCTAGCTTGAAGGTAAACGGTCAAGAAAACCTTTCTTGAGATTCTTGAATTAGTTTCTTGAAATCTCTATGGCCAAGAATTATGATTTTCATTAGTGAATCATAATTGCATGGAGGAATTTGAGCTGAAAAGAATGGAATTCTTGGAGAAAGACTTACCTTGAAGAAGAATCTTGAAAAAAATTGAAAGAATCTTGAATGGAGTTTTCTACTTTGATTTTTCCTTAGGGTTTTGCCCTAGGGTTTGATAGAGAAGAGAATTGTGGATTAAAACATGAAAATCTCATTGTTTTGAGCCTTTTATTAGTCAAGAAATTTGTTTAGGGTTTTCTTGGAGGTAAAAAGACAAAAATGACCTTTTTTAATGTTTTCCCGTCGGCTAATTCGTAACAACATTGTATCAGGTTACTAAAATGGTCATAACTTTTTACTCAGAAATTGGATTGACGTGAAATTTATGGCGTTAGAAAGTAGATTCAAATACCTTTAAATTGATAGATTATGGGACATGTAACTCCTTATATTCTAAGAGATATGATCGTTTGAAGTTGACCCAAGTAGAATCTTACATCAAAACTTAATCGATAAGGAAACTTCAAGAACACTTATCAAGAACTAATCAAGAAATTTAATTGATCAATATTTATGGATAGATTCACAAAGGAAACTCATGATTGGCGTGTGGATGAACAAACCCAACACTATGGAAGTTTGCATACCTCAAAGAACTAGGTTCTTGGAGAAATCTTGAATTTCTTGAACGAGTGCTTGAAAATTTGAACTTTTTCTCCTCTTGAATCTTCTCTCTAAAACCCTAAACACTTTTGGGGATGAATGAAACAAATTCTAATCAGTTTAGACCCTTAATTGGGTGTAATTCGCGTTTAGAATAAGTAGGGGTAAGGAAAAGACTAAAATACCCCTCATATTTTCTGGTAACTTTCCTTAAATAGACAGTCTGACTTCAAAAGGGAATATCTTCCTCATACAAGCTCAAAAATTATCAAACTCGGTGGCGTTGGAAAGAGGACTCATAGATTTTCATTTGATATCTTGTGGATTTCCTAACTCATCTTGTACTGAAAGTTATGGTCGTTTGAAGTTGACCCAAAACTTAAAAGAACAAAGGAATGACTTGAATGAATTCTCTTTAATTCTTTTTGGAACTCAAGGTGCTATATCTAGTGACCTGACCTTAATGCTTAAGAAATTTTAAATTCCTTGGTAAAATCCTACTCACAACGAAGAAGGGTTCGAGTCTTAGTTCAAAAAAAATCCGGGGTGTTACAGGTCTTTATTTTCACTTGATGAAGGTCTTTATCTTAATCATTAATCATTGATCTCAGTCATTAAGTCTATTTGTTTTAAATTTCTAAATCTTAACCATTCAGATTTTATTCATTAAGTGTACTTATTTTACAACCACTTTATAAGTCTGAACATGTATGAATGATTAATTAAGATCTTCAACAAAGTTTTAATATCATTAAGATGTCTATTTAAGAATTTGTATAAAAATGTGAGTTCATGGTTGTTCCATCTACTCTCACTCATCATCCACAACTACCACCACCGTCAATCACTACCACCTACCATCCAAAACCACCATCCTCAACTTAACCACAGCCACCATGAATTCTAAGAAGATCTAACACAAAACAAATTTACCACCTTCCAAATATCATTATGTGTGTTTTCAAAACTGATCCTTTCTATCTTTACATGAAACACAAGTTGTCTGTCCAATCTTTCTTAAAAATATTTTTCACTTACCAACCGTACACCAAAAAAAACAATTTTCAAGAAAAAAAATATCAAAAGGAAAGTAAAATGCGCTGTAAGGATATAATAAAGCAATAAAAGTTAAATTGTTTCCAAAGCTAGAAAGATGTCACATTCTTCTTGAATAAGAGTAAATAAAAAAAGAAACAATGTCACGTAAATTGGAACAAAAGGAGTAGTAATTAATCAATTCAACAAACCAATCAAAGTACACACTTTATAAGCAGAAAACAGAAAAAGGGAAAACCATTGCATTGGCTTCGAGTTTCAAAATCATCTAGCAAACTTAAAAAAAACATGTATATTTGCAAATATTGCTGCAAACACAAGCTGTCTGACCTATCATCAACTTGAGATAACTAATCATGAGATAACTTATGCTAAGGGCTCGAGAAATAAGTTATCTCGTGATCATCAAGTAACTACCAACTCTTTCAATAGGTTCCAAGACAATTCTTTATGCTTTCAATAATTTTAAGAAACACTTTTCTTTGATCTCATATTGATAAAGAATAGTGAAAGCCCATCTAACTTGGCTGGATATTCCCGCTGAGTCAATCTTCCTAGTCGGAGGATATAATGGTGTATCATGAGTAGCTACCTTGGAGTCATACTCACCTTCAAATGATGTGTTAAAGTCTTTTAAGCCAATGCATTCTGTCCGATCATATGCCGGAGTTGCAAAACTGTGTGACGAGCTTTTTGTATTTGGTGGTGGTGATAGTGGTGATAGTGGTGATGTTGGAGCCGGAAGCTTGTGGTAAAACACAAGTACACCCCTAACACTCATTGCTCCTTTGTGCCACTGTTTCTAGTGTCTTAAGTTGATCATGTTGATGCTATGTTCTTTTGTGAAGTTGTATTATAAAGACCAGTTGATAACAAGTGGATTATACATTTCCCTTTGAATACGAAAAAGTGTGCTTTAGTTGGTGCTACTTGGAAGGACAATTTTTTTGCAATTGGCGGTGGAAATGTGATTGATTGTTTTTCAGAGGTTGAGATGTTAATCAATCTCCTATTTCTTTTCTGATTGACATCCCAACCTATGAAAATCAATCAATCACATTTCCACTGCCAATTGCAAAAAAAATTGTCCTTCCAAGTGGCACCAGCTAAAGCACCCTTTTTCGTATTCAAAGGGGAACGTAGAATCACACTTGTTATCAGCTAGTCTATATGATACAATTTCATAAAAGCAACATAACATCAGCATGAGCAACTTAAGACACTAGAAAGAGTAGCACAAAGGATCAATGAGTGTTAGGGGTGTACATGTATTATACCACAAGCTTCCGGCTCCAAGTGCACCACCACCAAATACAAAAGCTCTCCACACAGTTTTGCAACTCCGTTATATGATCGAACAGAATGCATACGCTTAAAAGACTTAACAAATCATTTAAAGATGAGTATGACTCTAACGTAGATAACCATGACACAACATTATATCCTTCGACTGGAAGATTGACTCAGTGTGAATAGCCAGCCAAGTTAGATGAGCTTTCACCATTCTCTATAAGTATAAGATCAAAGAAAAGTTTTAGCAATTCTTGTGGCACTACAATCACCAGTCTTTATCAGTATGGAGTTTTTGCAAAGGCCATAATTGACTAACTTCCGTCCATCCATTAGACTATTATCTTCTGTAAACGGCTACTGGTGAAATACCGATAGGCCCTCCTTATTATGAAGAAAAGCTTTGAAATCTCCAACACTATTTGACTCGTTAACATTTAACTTGATTGTTTTAGCAATTCTCATGTATATACTTATCTGCAAGAGGATACCAAAACAAATAAAAGCAAGATATGGTCATAATGGTGCAATCTTTTTACAAAAAATACACGACGTTAGCAATTATATACACCATCCAACAGAAACACTCAAAACCACAAATCAAAGAGTGGAGATTTTTAGTGCATCTTTTGGATAGAAGGTAGTGAAATAAGGCAGAACTTCAAAAGAATCTCAACTATAAACTAAAATGGGAATTTTCAAGCTCAAATAGTCTAACCTGTCAACTACTAAAATCCATTGTTTTTATATTTGGCTGGATCCACCAGCTAAATATGTCAACAAACAAAAATATTAAAGAATATCCAATTAAGTATATATGATTTAATAAAGAAGACTCTTTAACACAACCTTAACTCGTTAAGTCAATGAATTTACATAATAGATACATTATATTCTTGAACATAGTTTGGTGCTTATGATTCAAATTAAGTTCCACAATACGCGTTAGGTATGCATTTCTCACCAATCCTATAAGTGGTTTTTACGTTGTTTTTCACTCCTCTTACACAGATTTTCTCTTCAAATTTCTAACATTTCGTGTTCCCCAGTTTTATTTTTCCTATAGAAACATTTTCAAGTTGCATCTCTCCACTTTTTCAGTACTAATATGTATGGGTTCTTTGTATTTTTAGCACAAAGTGTCATGCAACCTAGCACTCGTTGGGATGTTATCCCATGATAGACATTAATTCACATAAAGTTCATCTAAATGGAGAAATTCATAACTTGATCAAACCAAATTAAACAACTATTTATAAGTATGGACATGAGATATATTTCATCCTCTTATACTCTAGGAACTCTTTCAATCCATGTTTTCATATGAGGGTTTTGAATTAGATGACATAGTTCAGATGTGCAAAGAGAGCATGTCCAACATTTATTGATAGTATTGGTCAATAAAGGGCAGATAAAGATAACCAGAACTAAGATTCTTGAATTTAAAAACATAAACCAATAGCAAAACACCATTGATAATAGGAGGATGATAATTACTGTGTCAGAATGTATATAGATCTTTTTCTTGATTTTGTACAAAGATATAAATAGATAATATATCTTTAGGATTTCCTCTTTAATTTTTGCCTTAGTTAGCTTCTAATGTTATTGTATTTATACATATTTACCTTTTGAATAATATAAAAATTATTCTCTCCATTTCCTTGATCATGGTATCAGAGCCTAACCTGCATTGTGAGATTTGAAGTAATGGTTCATCGTTGATATCAGAATTAGCAACTATCTTATTTCTAATTCGTTTGACTTCAAAATTAGTTGTCACCATATTCCTAGGGAGAAAATATCCCTCTGATCGTCTATTAACCAAAATTTGGTGGTTGGACGAGACGCGAGTGGATCTCAAGCGCCGATGGAGCTAGTAGAGACTGTCCAACTCAACCCGCGCATAGAGGCATGTGTATGGACCAATCTTGTTATGGCTTACTCATTTGGAATTTCCTTGAGATTTCAATCAATTTATGGTGGTTTTCTTATCATTGGACCATTTTGAAGATTAAACATCAATGCCCAGGTTTTGCGATCTTCTTTTGGTGATACTTTAGTTAGAATTATTTCCATTAAGAGGCAAAAATGGAGAAGTTATTAAGCCTAAATATCATGTTGGATTATTATACATGCTTCATTTACTCAGATTCAACATTAATGTTTTAGGAGATACTCAGAGATACTTAAAAAGGAAATCATTTCTAGAAATGTACTTTTCTTGACCATCCTATCTATTGAGAGAGGGAAAAATATGCATGTTCATAGGATTCGTATCATACCATAGTTACTTTCCCGTAAATCCTACATACGAGTAAATTCAAATGGACAATAGTAGAAAATCGCAAACACGAACTTATAAATTTCAAGCCTTAAATTTGTCATGTAAAGAATCGATTATAGATTAATCACAAGCTAATAATTAGCTTTGAATTTGTACTTTTGTATAAATTTCACTAAATTTAGTACAAATAATTGATTTCGAACCCTAGTTAATAAAAGGAGTTACATTTGAATCCTAAACTTTGAGCCATAAAGTTCTACTCTTGGATCCCACTTTCTATATGTGATATCTAATACCACCACTTTAGTATAAAATTTATCCTAGGATTAACTAACACCCTAATCAAATGCGGAACAACATTAATCTTGAATTTTTGTTCCTTATCCCACACAAAAAAAAGATACGTGGATATTATCTCATTGGTTAAATCTTTATACACACACAAGAAAAAATCACAAATTACTTAGTAGAAACAAAAAAAAAGAGTTAACCTCTTCTTTTTCTTCATCAGCAGTTCTCAAGCGCTTCATTGTTGGCTCAATCTTTTTGCAAATATTCTTGAATTCTCCTACAAAATTACACAAAAAAGTAATAGAGAAAATAAGAAGGAAGAAATGAAATGGTCAAAGAGTTGAATTTATTCAACCTCTTAATAACAAGATTACATGAATTTAAACTTTGACAAACATTATGGTTAATGGTCATTATAGTCATTCAACTTTGTTTTTCTTCAAAAAGTCTCACAACTTTGCGTAGTTAGCTTAGATGATTATTTTTGTTGAAAATGAATTTTCCATACCTCCCGGGAGCTACTTAACGGTACTTTCTTTATGATATATTTCTTTTAGTTTGTCTCAATATCTTTTGATACTTTCTCTGCGAGCAATTGGAGTTCTTACTTGAAGAGCGTTCAATATCTTCTCTTCTATATTTTTCTATCATTTTGTTGAAAAATGGTATTATGCAATTTTTGTAGATAGCCGTCTAACTCAAATGAAGCATTTTCGATATTTCTTTGAAAATATTCACAACGCTCTATATTTCATTTGCTATGATGATTAAGACATTAAGAGGTTTGCATCACACTATTAGTATAAACAATCTTAGATTCTGAAATTTCATCGATAACACAACTCTTACTTGACATATTTCTAGTTTTTCTAGCATTTTTGGTTCATCTCTTAATTAAATATGTATTCCTCAAGAATTTTACATACTTCATATATATTGGAAGAAAAAATAAGTAGGTAATGTGCACATACTATATCCATATATTCATTATTTATTTTTTGCAATTGCATGTCACATGTAATATTACAGGATTGAACTCATCAAATCAGGTCTTCCTTAAATTATGCATTCTTATTTCATATTAGATACTTGACTAGCACAACATACTTGTGTCTCAATTGAACATTAGAACATGTCCTAGCTCCTTTGGAAAAAAATCTCAAATATGTTATGAATCTTATGAGTGTAGATTGCAAAAAATTGTGTTAAATTTGGACTATATTTAACAACCAAAATAGGCTTTCGTTATTAATTACACTTGAAGTCATTTTGTTCTTCATTCAACTGCTGCTTAGTAAATACATTTTTCTCATAATCAATCATACTAATATGTAATTAAGTATTTGAATGTCCAAATCAATTTAGAACATGATTAGTACTTTGAGATGTTACTTTTCATCTAGTACTAAACACATGATTATTAAAAATTGTTGACCACATGTATCAAGTATTATTAAAATTATTCAACCA
This sequence comes from Solanum okadae, assembly GCA_036553675.1. Taxonomy (NCBI): domain Eukaryota; kingdom Viridiplantae; phylum Streptophyta; class Magnoliopsida; order Solanales; family Solanaceae; genus Solanum; species Solanum okadae. Next base: position 43,482,489 of record CM071689.1, on the reverse strand, counting down.
ATCATGTTCTTCTACATTGTACGTTGTTAGCATAATATTTAGTGTTTATTCAAATTCAATAAGAAAATTACATTCAGACATTGCATTTATTAAATTTTTTAGAGAACCTTTGTCATTTTCAAGTGAACTCAAATGAGATGGGGCATTCTGACACTGACACAATCTATGTCTGATGCTCAACATTATTTCTCTTATGGCAATTTTCAATGCTCGAGCTTCGTAGGTTATAGTATGTGGAAAAATACTTTCCATTGACTTTTAAAATATCATTCAAATAAAACTGCACATTAAAAATTATAATCTGTCTTTGATGATTTTTTCCAATAAATGATGCATAAATCATATGATACTTTTTTGTTTGATATATGAAATCAAAATACACGACTTCATTCAAAGAAGTGTTGGTTTATTAGCACTTTAATATTAAAATTTTGTATATTAATTTGCTAAAACTTAAGCATAGACGTTGCTGCCAACCATTTTACTGCCAACCATTAGTGGTTTTCAGTTTGCTGTCGTTGCACATCATAATTGTTGCATTAGTATTATTCTGCATTACTCCCATTGGAGTTAGTGCATATGTTACAGATTTCTTTGGTGCATCAACTCACAAGCCGTTGGTGACTTTGTGTCCCTTTATTCTCACTCTTAATTCCTCCATTATCCTTGTAACCTATGTAACTCCTAAGGCCATTTATCTTCACTATTTACTACACCATTATCTTCCTATTCATTGCTAGGAAGACTTTTTATAGTATAAATAGTGGAGGTCTTCATTTGGTTTGAGACACACAACATACAAGAAAAATATAGAGTGCATAAAGTTTGTCAAAAAGAGAGTTCTTATTAGTTGAAGGGAGGTGTTCTTTTTTGTGGAGCTTTGGACTCAACTCTTGTCCAGAGTTGTTGAGTTATACTTTGTGAAGGCTGTTGTATCCTAGAGGGACAAGTCAAGAGGACTACTGTTGGACCAGTGAAAAACATTTGCTGCAGTGGGCTTGAATCTCCTTAAAGAGAGCAAGATATCCGCGCCTCAGCCAAAAAAGATTTATTTCTTCATTTTTATTTTCAATTGTTATCTTGTAATTCTGTTATTTTGTAATTTTTCACTAACAAAAAGTATAGTCCATTCTGGATCGACCATCTCTCCATAAAATTAACTATACGCCTTTCAGAATCAAATTGAACATCTCAATAAAATGAGTCTCACTCACTTGTCTACTATTGAATCGTTAACAACACTTTTAAGACGTCATGTTTGCACCTTTGATTTCATCAATTGATCTATAAATGAGATAGAACTTGACAATTAAGTCACAAGCAAGATAAAAAAATTAATATTTATTGTCTTTTTAATTATTTTTATTAAAATAAGCCTTTTCACTATTAGTTTTAGTTAGATACTAACTTTACTCCCTTTTGGGTTATAACTAATCTTTATTTTCTTTTAAATTATTTATTAAAATAAGGCATCTGGTATATTTTAATTTATTTTATATAGTTAATTCAACTTAATTGTGTATTAACACTGTTGTATGACTATAGATCGTTTTTTGATGGTAAAATAATGATAATTTTTTTAAAATTAAACTATTTCTAAATAAAAAAAGGGATCATCAATTTTAAAATAGTTATCACTCTATAAAACTAAAAATCATATCATCTATTAATTTAATATACCACCGATTAATTTTCTTTTTGATACCACCTCAAATAAAAATTAGTTAATCAAATACCATAGATGATTATCTCAATAGTTAAATTTAAATATAAAAGGACCAAAGAAAAAGTTATATTAATAACAACACTTCAAATGATATAAAAATGACCGAATTCATCAAAAAAGTTAATTGAAGATTCATCATTTCTAATATATTTCTAAATCTTTTGCAGTGGGGTGGGGTGGGGGTGATTAGGTCTTCCATACACTTCTTATGAATATAGATAGTTTTTCTCTCTTATCCTACATTCCTAAAATAGTCTAATGAGATACTATAAAAAAAACAATTAAAGTTTAAAGAAAATAATAACTATGATCTCTCCATTTTTCCTCCTCCTTATTCAACTTTTACTCAATCTTTGCTAACACCAATGTTGTTAACAGTAGCATCCATTGTTGCTTCTGTGTTCATTGAATCCCTTTCATTCTATAACTCAGACACATAATTTTTAACTTCTTTATGTATCATATCTTGTAACACTTTCAAAATATTTGGGCTCAACAATTGTTTCTCCGTACTTGTAAGACCAGAATTTTCATTCTGAGTTATTGAAGTTTGGGGCATAAAATTTGATGGAGTGGGTTCAGATGTTGATACAGGTGTCAGTTCAGCTACTTGCTCGATTCGATTTATCGGATTCAAATTCTTGCTAGATTTGAATCCAGGTAAAGAGAGACTCAAAGTTGTTGATGGACCAGGCAATACTAGTGAAACTGATGAAAGATGCATAATTTCACCTAGTGGGGTAATGGAAGAATTAAGACTCAACTGAGGTAACTTAGATAAATCCAACTTGCTCAGATTAGATCCATATGGACACACAATTGTTAAGGGATTAGGAATTACTGGTGAAACTGATGAAAGAGGGAAAATTTCACCTAGTGGGGCAATGTGCGGATAAAGGCTCAACCAAGGGCACCTAGATATACCCAAATTGCTCAAATCAGATCCATACGAACTCAGATATGTTAACGGATCGGGCATTACTGGTGAAAATTTTGAAAGAGGCAAACTTTGACATGGTGGGACAGTAGGCGGATAAAGACACAACTGAGGAAACCTAGAAAATTCCAAATTACTCAAATGAGATTCAGATGGGCTTCCTGAATTTATACATGTCCCTACACTGAATGATATCTTCGAAGGAAGTTGAGGCTTTTTGAATGTAAAATCTTTTGACATGGAAGAGTGCTTTCGTTTAAAGGTGAAATTCCAATGATTTTTTATCTAGTCATTGGTTCGACCCGGTAACAAAGATGATATCATAGTCCATTGGTTACCAAATTTGGCATGAGCTTTGAAAATAGTATCATCTTCTTCTGAAGTAAAAGGTCGATGATCCAATTGAGGATTAAGATGATTACACCAACTCTCCCTACAAAATTTTCTAGTTCAGCTAGGAATCGATTGGTTGATAAACGACCAGTTCTCTGCTCTATGTTCCTCCACTAGCTTCTGCAATAGTTCATCCTCTCTAGGATTCCATCAACTCTTGATCTGACCCATTTTCTTGATTATTTCCATTGAATAAAATCAATTGAGTATATGAGATATCAGAAATGGAGAATGTGGCTATGGGTTTACTTATAGCGATTTGTAGGGAGAGTGGGATATATATAATGGCGATAGGGAAAGAGGGGTGGGAGTGACCGAGTTAATAGGCCGTTATTGATTATCAAGTTGTTAAAATCTTAGGAATTAATTAATATTTTCCTTTAAGAAGTGTTTGGTGGGTTAGGTTGGTTGGATTAGAGGGGATATGATTAGAGTAATTGAAGTTTGACTAGCAATTAGTTTAGGGAAAAAAACAAAATAATATTCAAACTAATTACTTTAACTATAATTATAAGTTGACTGATAAAAGTTTTCAGGGAAAAAACTTTAAGTGTATTCACATCAAACTAATGAATGCAAGAGATTTACTTTGATATGCACTTTTATTATTTAGTAACAATTGATCAACTATATTCTAAACTTAATTTATCATTTAATATGACAAATGATTTATGTGAAATTTTCAAATCATCTACCGTTTAAGAAGTTTGTATAAATTTGAGAAAGGAAGTGAAATGTATTGTTAAGGCAGAGGATATAGGATGGATATTTGACTAGCTAACCTATCTAGAGAACATAAAGTACGTGGGAAGTTGGAAGTTAATATATTCGGAATGTCTTTCGTGTGTATTTTAAAATTTATTTTGTTTATTGTCCATGTTCATTATTGATACTCTCATTGAATATTGATAAATTCAAATTCGGGCATTATAAGGGTCATTCATCAAGACAACAATTGTGACACCCCGAGGCTACCCCCTATGCGCGACACAATGCTTAGGGAAAAGCCCAACAAGTCTGAATATATCAAATATATGAACAGTATAGTGATGAGCGAAAATAACACTACACCTCAAGTTGAATCTACTATATGTCTGAAAGCCTCTAACTGATCTAAGTTGTTGGGACATGCCCCTAGTTAACGCTAACAAGACTGAAACTAAAACGTAAAGACTGGAAAGTAAATTAGGGTGGTTGAGGGAAAAAAGGGTTGGGGGATCTACTGGTCCATGGACCACGGGCACCACCACAGACTGTGGTGGCCTTCAAGGACCGTCCAAGTGGCCGTGGTGCCTGGGACGGGGCTGTCAAGTTGAGGACAATTAAGTAAAATCCTATTCAACTAGGTTTAAGTGGGGGTCGTTTTGTATATATTTTATTAACCTATTTAGACTATTTTAAGTATATACCCCTTAGTTTTAAGTTACTTTATATTAGACTCAATTCAAAACCCAAAATCACTCCTCTCTCAAATATTTCTCTCTCAAAGAAGAACTTCCATTGAAAAAGAAGCTAGGGTTGAAGCTAGGGTCAAGAACAAAGGGTTTATTGCTCAAGGCTTGTGCTAGGGATTTGATCAAGGTATATTTAGCTCTTCATATATGGGTTCTTTCACCCATAGAGTCCCCTAGAATTTCCCCTAATTTGTGAAGAAGAACCCCAATGAAGGTAGGGTTACTTCCAATGCATGGTTATTAGGTGGGTATGATTCCAAACGGTTGGATACTACTCATATATGATTAAATTGATGTTTATTCATGATATTATGAAGAATTTATGTGAATTCCTTGATTTAACCTAATTTCCAAAGTATGTGGGTTTGGATCTTTTGATGAGGAATTGATGATTTTTGTTAGATTCTCTTGGATTGTTGATATGTTTGGAGTATATTCAAGGATGTGAATATGAGATCATGAATTGACTAGACTTTTGCATGTATGTTAGAATATCAATTGAAATGATTAATAATTGGGACTTTTGATGAACTATGCTTAGAATTGGCTTATGACTAAGGCTTAAGGCTAATGTGCCTTGAAATCTAGACTAGTATGATGATTGTGAAGTAAAGTTTGAATGTAGGGCTTGAAGTCATAATGTTGATCGCTAGGGCTTATAGAATAAGTCTAATATGATGAGTTAGCTTTCATGTATGTAGAATGTGAAAGGTTAATCACCTAAAATGAATCATGCTTGTTAGACTAGAATAGCTTGAGGTTGAGTCTTATGATTCCTTCATGGATAGTTGAATTATGTAGCTTGGGATTGAGGAATTAAGCTCTCCTAAGGTTAGCTTGAACTAGCATTGGTAGGATGCTTTTCATGGTAGCTTGCATTAGTATAGGCATGGTAGCTTGGGATTGAGGAATTAAGCTCTCCTAAGGTTAGCTTGAAGTAGCATGACTAGAATGCCTTCATGGTAGCTTGACTTGGTTAGGCCAAAACCATTTCATGATAGCTTAGGATTGAGATATAATACTCTCCTAAGGATAGCTTAGGGTTGAGGATTTATACTCCCCTATGGATAGCTTGCATCTTATTGAATGGTTGCATGGTGGCTAGGTTGGTATACTTGTATCCTTCCTTAGATAGCTTGGATTGTATGATATGATGTGTTTCCATGGTAGTTAGGTCTAGCATGGTAGTATGCTACTCTTAATAGATTAGAATGAAAGATAGTTAGCATTGAGTAAGTTACCCTAAAGAAGTACTTAGTGTGGATGGTAGTATGGGATGCCATCCATACATGTCACAGGTATGACTTGAAGCTACTTATGAAATATCCTCTTATGTGAGGTATGTCTATCTTGGATAGTTGCCTTCCATGATATGATTGACTTAAGTTGATAGTTCCTTGTTAATATGAAGTAAGTCTATAGTGACACCTAGAAATGGTAAATATGAATATGGTGAGTTTAAGGATATGCTTAATGTGTGTGGTATTATGGGATGCCCCACATGCATTGCACGAGTGTGCCTTGAGGTGACTTAGGGGTATAGTACTCTTCTGACATGTGAACCTAGGCCTTGACTATGAAGGTGGACTATGAAAAAAAATTACCTAAGAGAGGTACTTATCTTAGGTAGTATTATGGGATGCTACCTTGGCCTTGCACAAGTATACTTGGAGGTGGCTTGTGAAGTAGTTCACTTGATTATGAAAGGCTAATGGTTGAAGAATGAAGTTATGTATGTCTTATGTTGACTTGACATGATATAATGCTTATGTTGGAATTATGTTATGATTATGTTATTGTCTCTTATGATTATGTCTTATGTTGACTAACCATTTTGAGATATCTTATGTTGGTATGTTAGCTTTCATACTTGGTACATTTTGTACTAACGCATATTGCCTACATTCTAACCAAATGTAGGATTGAAGGCTTGAGTTTGAATTGGAGGTTAGAGTTTCAAGTATTCTAGAAGAAGTGAAGAATTGGTGAGTCCTCATAGCTTCGAGGACGAGCCCTTTATATTCCTTTATGTCATTTTCTATGTTTTTAGACTTTGTATGGGTTGCGTCCCAATGAATTTTATTCAAGGTTTATTAGATGGTTTGAGACAATGATGTTAGAAAGACTTCCACTTTTACGAAATGCTTTACGAGTTTATGTTAAAGAAAGTTCTAAATTCTCCCGTATTTTTATGATTTTATGTTATGAGTATGCTAAGGGCTTTTATGCGACCCCTTCGAGGTCAAGTACGCCATGTCACGTCTAGGGGGTGCTCTCGGGGCAAGACAAGATATGGCATTCAAATTCTGAAGCATGATTGTCTAACTAATTTTCCTAGCAAGTATAATTCAAGAAATACTAATAACTAACACAAGCTAGGGTTTCTGAGTTCTATACATGGGACTACACTAGTTCTCTAAGAAACATATAATTATCATTATATAGACTATAGCAGCTGAATTGAAATGGATCCCTAAGATTTAGGAACCCTAGGTCTTAACAATTTATGGACAAACTGAAGAATTGACTAAATTATCGAGATCTAATGGGTTAAAGGAACCCACTAGTGAAATTCCATATACCTGGTGACAAACTACGGAGAAATATTTTGGATTTTGAGGCAGAACTTGAAGCAAACCTCTGCTTGTTCTTGGGAGAAATTATCGCATTTTCTCTTCTTTTCTTTCTAAGTTAGATGATTTAGGAGAATGAGGGTTTTAGGTAGTTTCTGACCAATTACTTAGGCTTAGACAAAGTAAAACGACATAGTTTAAGTACCAAATGATGTTGTTTAAGAACCAAACACTTAGGGGAAAATATCAATACAACCTTGACTTAAAGCTGACGAAGTGACCTTCACGAGGGGCTTGATGGGTCATCTAAGGCATGATGGTCCGTCTTGGGTCTCATTATTGCCTGCGCGACAAGGCTTCACTAAAATAGGCAAAACTACTCCGGGCTCGAAATTAGGTAAACTTGGTGGCGTTGGAAAGAGAACTTAAAGATGTTTAATTTGATAGGTCATGGGCCACCTAATTTATTTTATGCTGAAAGATATGATCGTTCGAAGTTGACCCATTGTTTGGGTGACTTGTATGGACCCTTAGATGGGTCGTCCAAGTCACCAAGGGTCATCAAAGGAACTGTCTAGGTGACTACCTCCTTGGTAGCTCCTGGAGGGTGGTTCAGGATGCCCTTGATGGTCGTGAACCACTAGACAGACCATCTAGGGTGCCGTCTAGGAGACCCATGTAGGGTAGTCCTGGATGGGTACTCACAAAGCCCTAAACGGGTCGTGGACCTCCCAAATTACCCGTATAGGGAGCCGTAAATGGTACATGGTCCGTTTTGGCTTTGTGGTCTTGCTCATTTTCCTTTTTAGACCTTTCTCAAAGTCCGAGGTGTTACAATATCTCCCCCTTGGGATAATTCATCCTCGAATAAAGACTAAACAAGCTGAATTTGGAGGAAAGAGTTGTAATCCCGTCCACTGAGTTTTAGAAACTAATATATAACTAAGTTGAGTTCCATGAACATGAAAACATATTGAAATGCAAGGATAACTGAAGGAACAATATACTGAGACTGAATTACGCAAGAGTAAACTGAGAGACTAGAGAGGAACTATTACCTCAAGCTGAAACTGAATCGGAAGGAAAAAGGTGAGGATACTTGGCCATCATGGTTGCTTCTACTTCCCAAGTAGCTCTCTCTACGGAATGATTCGTCCACAAAACCTTTACTAAAGTTATCTTCTTATTTCTCAACTTAGGAACCTGACGGTCAAGAATCTCAATTGTAACCTCTTCATAGGTGAGGCTAGCCTTCACAACCACACTCTCTGAAGGTACAATCGGTGCCGGATCACCCACTCACTTTTTGAACAAGGAAATGTGAAAGACTGGATGAACCGATGCTAGTGCTGCTGGAAAATCTAACTTATAAGCAACATTACCAACCCTTTTTAGGATTAGGTAAGGACCTACATACCTAGGACTAAGCTTCCCTTTCTTGTTGAATCTCATCACCCACTTCATGGGTGACACCTTCAGAAAAACCCAATCATCGATTTCAAACTCTAAGTTCCTTCTCCTTACATTTGCATAGGACTTATGACGACTCTAAGTTGTCCTCAGTCTATATCTGTTGAACCGAACTTTCTCCATAGCCTCATGAACCTAATCTGGCCAAATCAAGGCTGCTTCACCTACTTCGAACCAACCAACCGATGACCTGCATCTATACCCATAGAGTTCCTCATAAGGGCCAATCTGAATACTGGAATGGAAGCTGTTATTGTAAGCGAACTCTATGAGAGGTAGGTGATCATCCCAATTACCCTTAAATTCTATAACACAAGCTCTCAAACATGTCCTCTAAGGTCTGAATGGTACGCTCTGCCTGACCATCCGTCTGTGGATGAAATGATGTACTGATATTTACCTGAGTACCAAGACCTTTGTGAAATGACTTCCATAAATGAGATGTACACTAGGGACCACTATTTGAGATGATAGACAAGGGAAACCCATGCAACCTGACTATCTCACTAATGTAGAGTTTGGCATAATTCTTCGTTGAATCTATAGTCTTGACAGCTAAGAAGTGAGCTGACTTAGTGACTTTGTCCACTATCACCCAAATAGATTCTTGTTGTCTGCAACTATGAGGTAAACTCGTGATGAAATCTATGTTTATAACTTTTGTAACACCTCGGGTCCCAGGGAGATGAGACCTACGACCGTGGACCATAGTCCATTGATGGACCCATGGTCCGTAGGTGGGGTCCAGTCATTGGGGTTCAAGATTTAGAGGTCTCTGATCCCACCCACGGCCGACCAGTATGGTCCATGGTTGGACCTACAAACCATAGGTCTGGCCGTTGGTGAGGATTGACAGTTATTTGGAAAGAAAGGGCTTTTAAGTCAACTTCAAACGGTCATATCTTTTAGCACAAAATGAATTAAATGGCCAATGACCTATCAAATTAAATAAAATTGAGTCCTCTTTCCAACGCCACCAAGTTTGATAAAATTCAAGCTCGGAGTAAAAAGGTATGCTCATTTTAGTAGATCCCTTTTGGGAAAGGCCACAAACACGACCCAGTTGACGGGCAGTGGTTCAAACGATGACCTGTCTGTCCCCTCGTGAGTGGCATTTCATCAGCTTTAAGTCAAGATTGTTTTTGTCATTTTCCCTATGTGTTGGGCACTTAAACTATGTCGTTTGATGCCTAAAATACGTCGTTTTACTTAGTATAATCCTATTAACCTAGTCAGACATATCCAGAACCCTAATTCTCCAAAAAAAATCACCCAACTTAGAGCGAAAAGAAGAAGAAAAGTCGCTAGTTTCTTCCACGAACAAGCAGCGGTGTTCTTCGAAGTTCACCCCAAAATCCAAAGGATTTCTCTGTATATTTTGTCACCAGGTATGTGGGATTTCACTAGTGGGTTCCTTTCACCCATTAGGTCCCTAGAATTCAGTTAGTATCTTCAATTCTCATAAACTTTTTAGACCTAAGACTTCTAGATTTTCAAGATTTATTTTGATTATGGTTCCTTTGATCTAAATAAACTCATTTCTTGATAATTTAGTATAATTCCATGCATATCACTCAGAACCCTAGCTTGTGTAAATTTATCCTAGTTCATGAATTATACTTGCTAGGCCAACCAGATAGAAATCCATGCTTCAGATTTGGAATGCTATATTCTCAGTATATATATATGTTGCATTCTCAGTTAGCATGTCATATTTTGAGCTAATCAATATTTAGTGCATTTTAGATTCAGGATTATTCAGATGGGAGTAGACTTAGGATCGAGTTGGACTAGGGTTCAGCGTACCCTCAAAGTCCCAAAACTACGTGCCCACATAGGTTTATAATTTCCCTCTGTTAGGCATCAGTTTTAGTGATCATGCCACAGTCATGCCTCTATACCCCTAGCAAGGTATAGTGGGTCCTCTTGATGGAGTAGTAGCTCCCACAGTCAGACTCTTAGTGCATTGACCGGGTTTTTAGCATTTACTTTAGTAATCAGTTCAACATGTTATCTTCATGATTAGTACTTGGTCATTGCATTCATTATCTATATTTTTGTTCAGATTATATCATTGCTCAGTTATGCATTGTTCAACTTATATACTTTGTTCAGCTTAGCATATCTATATCATGCATTCTCAGTACATTCCAAGTACTGATGCATACTTTGCACTACATCGTTTCATGATATAGGTTCAGCATTCAACATTCAGCATCCAGATCACGCTTAGTTTGATCCTCAGTCCGACTTCAGTAGCTTCAGTGGTTAGTACCCATACTTCGAGGACAATAGACATGCTTTACATTTCAAGTCTTTATTTTCAGTTTTGTTAGAATTAGTTGGGGCATGTCCCAGTAACTCAACTCAGTTAGAGGCTTTTCAGACATAGAAGTAGATACATCTCGAGTTGTTAAGTGGTGGGTCACTCAACATTAAACTCTTATTATATTTTATATTTAGACTAGTTGGGTTTTTCCCCACTTTCATATATCCACTATTTTAGCTTCCGCATAGTACATGTTTTACTTAGTTATTCTCAGTACGTTTGATATATGTTAGACTCACGATTAGCTTGGGTTCACTCGTGATCCTAGGTCCCGTGTTACGTCTAGGGAGTAGCCTCGGGACATGACAACTTCCCACTTCCACATAGGAATGCTAATCTCCTGAGTCACACCTCCTAGTTTCTGATGTTCTACTTTAACATGTAGACAGTTAGGACACTTAGCCAAAAGTTGAACATATCTAGCTATTATTTCTTCCCTTCCTCAATATGTGACACACTACCCATGGATAGTCTTCTGAGGGCATCAGCCACTACATTGGCCTTACTCGGATGGTAAAGCACATTCATGGCATAGTCTTTGAGGAATTCAAGACATCTCCTCTAACGCAAATTCAACTCTTTCTGGGTGAACACATACTAGAGGTTGTTATGATCTATGAACACATCAACATGAAACCATACAAGTAGTGTCTCCAAATCTTTAGGGCAAACACTACGGCTGCAAGCTCAAGGTCATGAGTTGGGTGGTTCTTCTCATGGACTTTAAGATGTCTAGAAGCATAAGCTATGACCTTACCTTGCTGCATCAACACACAACTTATTCTGACCCTAGATGCATCATAATATACCACATAACCGGCTAAACCATCTAGTAGAGTCAAGATAGGAGTTGTACTCAACCTGGTCTTCAGCTCTAAGAAGCATTTCTCACACTCATCTGACCACTGAAACTTGACCTTTTTTTTAGTAACCTTGGTCAATGGGGCAACTATGGATTAATCCTTCAACAAACCTCCTATAGTAACCATACAAACCCAAGAAACTTCTGATATTAGTCAGAGAATTAGGTCTAGGACAGTTCTCTACTGCCTCAATTTTCTGAGAATCCATTTGGATCCCTTCGCTGGACACCACATGACCAAGGACAGTGATCAACTATAACCAGAATTCACATTTGCTAAAATTAGGGAATAACTGGTGATCTTTAAGGGTTTGCAGAAGAATTCTCTAATGAGTCGCATGCTCTCCTCACTCCGAGAATAAATGAGGATATCATCACTAAAGACATTGATAATAAGTCCAAATACTGTTTGAACACCATGTTCATTAAGTCCATGAAAGCTACAAGAGCATTTGTTAGTCCAAAAGACATAACTACAAATTCATAATGACAATACCGAGTCCTGAAGGTTAGCTTCAGGATGTCACTATCTCTGACTCTGAGATGATGATAGTCGGATTTGAAGTCTATCTTAGAAAAGCAACTAGAACCCTCAAGTTGGTTGAACAAGTTATCAATCCTGGGGATGGGATATTTATTCTTGACTGTGACTTTGTTCAAATGACGATAGTCAATGCACATCCTAAGAGAGCCGTCTTTATTTCTCATGAACAACAGTGGATCACCTCATGGAGAGATTTTGGGTCTTATGAAGCCTTTATCTAGAAGGTTTTTCAACTGTTCTTTTGTTTCCTTAAGCTCAGTTGAAGCCATTATTTAAGAGGAATCAAAATAGGCTGGGTATCTGGAAGGAGATCTATTCCAAAGTCAATTTCCCTTTCGGGAGGAACTCTGGGAAGATCTTCTAGGAACACTTCTAAAAACTCATTTTCGACTGGAACTAGCTCAAGGGTTGGATTTTCGGCGTTTGAATCCTTAACCTGAAAGAGATGATAGATATACCCTTTAGAAATCATTTTTTTGGCCTTAAGGTAAGAGATAAATTGACCTACAAGCATTGAGTTACTACCCTTCTGCTCTCGGACTGGCTCGTTTGGAAACTAGAACCGAATTATCCTAGTTCTACAATAGACTACGGCATAACATGAATGTAACCAATCCATGCCTAGAATGATATAAAAATCTATCATTTCTAACTCTACAAGGTCTGCTGAGGTGACTTTCTGGGAAATAGTGATAGGGCAATTTTTTATACCCATCTAGATATAACTGGGTCACTAACTAGAGTAGACATTGAGAAGGGTTCTGAGAGGGTTTCTCTACTGACACCAAAGTTTACTGCTATAAAAGAAGTTAAAAAGAAAGTGTATCCCCTAAGTATAATAGTGCATACACATCTAAATGGAAGAGTTGTAACGTCTCCATGACAACATCTGAAGAATCATCCTGGTCTTATCGAGCCTGAAGAGCATACAACCTGTTCTGGCACTGACCACAGCCTATAACAGACGAGGCACCCTACTGAGTGGGGTCACCTGTGTTGCTGAAGTTGTACACTGAGCTCTGTTACCTCCCTGTCCTTGCTTGGCAGAAGGGCAATCCTTCAACCTATGACCAGATTGACCGCACCCAAAACACCCATCTATGCCAGCAAGACAATCGCTTGGATGGTTCTTACCACACTTTGGACAAGATGGAAAAGTTGGTCTACCTGAAACACTGCCTGAGACTTAGAGCCTGATGCCCTCCCTTTCTAATCCTATCAAAACCTGCGGGATGGAGCGCTAGCTGATGAAGGAGTTCGGGCTATAGAACCTTACTGAAACTATGAGGGATTTACACCGCCCGACCACTCCTGAGAATATTTATAGTTGCCCGTTCTTGTCTTTTTGTTATCCTTAGCCATTTCTTTGAGCTTATCTCACTTAACCTGCTAAGCATGGATCATTAGTCTAGAGGTATCCATATCCCCTAATAGCATAACATTCCTACACTCAGTCTTTACCAGATCGGATAATCCAAACAAGAACTTGCCCATTTGTGCTCTCGGATCAGCCATCATATGTGGAGCATATCTGGAGAGATGAGTGAACTTTAGCCCATATTCTTAGATGGACATCGACCCTTGCCTCAAGTTCATAAATTCCTGGACCTTAGATTTCCTCATTTCTTTCTGGAAGAACCTGTCATAGGAGTTGTATCTACACCCTTGTTAACTTTCCACTGCGTGAACCGGATATGAGTCACATCCTTAAGTTGATAGGATGCTAGCTCAACACTGTTAGGACCAGTCACTTGCATTACCTCAAGAATATTCTTGACCTCATTAATGAAGTTTTGTGGGTCCTCACCAACCATCAACCCTAGAAACTCTGGTGGATTCATACGAACAAAGTCTCAAACCCTGTCTACAGCTGATCCACCAGTAGGATTTACAGTAAATGGGGCTTGCTGATTGGTCTAGTTGGCTACGATCTGAGCTAATAGCTGGATCGCATTACGCAACTCTACATTCGAATCCTCATAGTTCGGGACTAGAGAAACTGTGTTAGCATTGCGTGTGTTAGCATTTCATGCATTAGCTATGCAAGGAGGCAGATTCGAAGTGCATAACGATGGATTAGAAAGGAGAAGTTGAATCACATTTCATCGCACGATAGAGATAGCAAAAGAAGTGAACTTCTCCTTAGAACACTTAGTAGCCTCCCCCTCATAGATGTGGCACACTTCACACCCATGAAAGTGACTCTACTTAGTGTGTCTTTCAGACACCTTAGGACTCTTGAACCTAATGCTCTGATACCAAGTTTGTCATTCCCCGAGGCTAACCCCTAGGCGCGATACGGTGCTTAGTGTCACAAGTGACTCCAAGCTAACCCATGACCTGACATATCTATACAAATTCAATTAAATCATGCACAGTGCGGAAGCTAAAAACAATTAATATCTGAAATAAGGAAAAGCCTAACAAGTCTTAATATATCAAATATATGAAGAGTATAGTGATGAATGAAAACAATACTAACAACTACAGATGAATCTACTCTATGTCTGAAAGCCTCTAACTTATCTAAGTTGTGGGGACATGCCCCCAGCTAACTCTAACAAGACTGAAACTGAACTGTTAAAATTGGAAAATAAAGCATGTCTATTGTCCTCGAACTATGAGGACTCACCACTGAAGCTGTTGAGTATGGACTGGAAGTCGAGTTAAGCGTGATTTGGATACTGAGCACCTGAACCTACATAATACAATGATGTAGGGAAAAAGTATGTGTTAGTACTTTGGATTTACTGAGCATGCAGGATACATTCTAAGTTGAACAATATAACAACTAAACATGGAAATAGTTAAACTGAAGCATAACTGGAAACTGAGCTAGAAGCAATGACCAAGTACTAATCATGAAGATAACATGCTGAACAGAATACTGAAGTAAATATTGAATACATGGTCAATGTAACATGAATCAGACTGTGGGATATACTATTAACTGACATAAACCACGTGAGCTAAATGTGGAGTCCGATGTATATTCCCCATTGAGAGGAACCAATATGCCTTGTCGGTGTATAAAGGCATGAATGTGCATTGATCACTAAAAAGGATGCCCAACAGAAGGGACTTATAAACCTATGAGGGCATATAGTTCTTGGACTTGAGGGTACACTGAACCCTAGTCCAACTCGGCGCTAAGTATACTCCCAACTGAATGTAAAACTAAAATGCAACTGAAATATTGAGTAGCTCAAAATACTAATAATTATTTGAGAATGCAACACACATATACTGAAAGATATGGCATTCGAATTCTGAAGCATAATTGTCTGACTAATCTTCCTAGCAAGTATAATTCATGAAATACTGATAACCAACACAAGCTAGGGCTTCTGAGTTCTATACATGGGACTACACTAGTTCTCCAATTAATATGTAATTAATAATAGAGAATATAGCAGGTGAATTGCAATGGATCCCTAAGATTTAGGAACCCTAGGTCTGAATAATTTATGGAAAAACTGAAGAATTGACTGAATTCTACAGACCTAATGGGTGAAAGGAACCAACTAGTGAAATCTCACATAACTAGGGATGAAAACTACATATAAATCTTTGGATTTTGGTGCTGAACTTGTAGAAGACCTATGTTTGTTCTTGGGAGAAACTGCTGCCTCTTTCTCTTCTTTTCTTTATAAGTTAGATGATTTTAGGAGAATGAGGGTTTTAGGTCGTTTCTGACTAATTACTTAGGCTTATACTAAGTATAACGACATAGTTTAAGTACCAAACTCATAGGGGAAAAGAGCAATATGACCCTGACTTAAAGATGATGAATTGACCTTCACGATGGGCTTGACAGGCCTTCTAAGGCATGATGGCCTATCTAGTTGGTCGTCATGATGCCCTGCCCGACAGGGCTTCAATCAAACAAGCATAACCTTCTACTCTGGGCTCAGAATTAGGAAAACATGGTGGCGTTGGAAAGAGGACTCAAAGATGTTTAATTTGATAGTGTCATGACCCGGGAGCACCCCCTAGTCGTAACCGGCGTACTCGACCTCGAAGAGGTCTAATACAAGCCTCTTAGCATTCATTCATCGCATAGACACCAAAACCATAAGGAATTAAAACTTTCTTCACACACGAAGATACTTTCAATAAATAGCAAGCGGAAGACTTTCTAGACTTTATACAATATGTCTCAAAACCATCTAATACCTGAATATAACATTGGGACTAAGCCCACTCAAAACTTAAGCAAGTACTAGAGAGACATAAAAAAAGGAACATGTTGGTTATTGCCCTCGAATCTATGAGGACTCACCAAGTCTTCATCTTCAACTCTTAAAAACCTATCAAGTAGTCATGACATATCACCATCTCCAAATCCCTACACTTTAGTCCAAAAAGGGAAAGAAAGGGGTTAGCACAATTAAGTACTAAGTATGGAGACCATGCAAGAAAATATGCACAACGGACATTTACAAGAAATGTATGATTTCATATCCTTTGATAAAACCTTTCCTTTACAAATATAAGAGACATAATACAAGTCATCATTAACATATAAGACCATAGCCAACCATACATCTACTTAACATAAATCCATATACAACCCATGCTTAACTTTAGAAGGACACATGTCATTTCATTACCATAGGACCTCTACCTAATATAACCTTAAGACACACTTGAGTGAGACAAGAAGTGACCGCCCACACGATCCTCTTCAAGCACACTTAAGTGTTCCCCAAGATTACCTTAGATAAGGACTTTATAGGCAAAATGCATAATCATACCCGATAGATAGCATATTAATGAGATGATATGTATAATGATGCTTACATAAAATAAATCATATTTAGTGGGGCGTAGTACATGTGTGGTGAGTGACCATCAATATAGTATTTCCAAGGCCTACCACCCCCTTGGAGAGGCGAAAGAGGTACAAACCCCTCAATGTGGTTACCCGGGCCTACCACCCCCCGAGCTAGGGACCAAGGTACAAACCCCTCGATATGGTTATACGGGCCTACTACCCCCCGTACTAGGCAACCAAGGTACCAACCCCTCGATACGGTTATACGGGCCTACTACCCCCCGTACTAGGCAACCAAGGTACCAACCCCTCGATACGGTTATACGGGCCTACTACCCCCCGTACTAGGCTTGGTCGACTCACAACACTTATATAGAGAAAATCATACACATGTGTCCATTTCATCATCATTTCAATAATTATATAACCATTCGATTCATAGGACGTACATTGGACCTTCCATTTCCTAAGGATTCTATAAATGGGCATTTTATCACACACTTGATGGGCTATTGTTCATGTAAATGAAATCATGTACTTCAAGAGTACTAAGTCCAACCAATTCCGAAATACATATAAATCAGCCCACCAACAACATACATATATATATCAACCTTCGAAATACAATTACATAACTTATTTAACTTCTATTAGCTCAGTATTGTTGATGTAAAATAGGATCATCATCATAAGTAAGCCTAGCATGTACAAATACAACTATGCTCCCAAAACAGTGAATCTGGCCAGCCTAGTACCTCATGTTGCATCTTAGATTTGAAAAGGAAAATGGCAGAACTAGACTTTATAACCTTCATGAAAGATGTAGATACATCTCTTAGGGTTGCAAACAAACAAGGATCACCGCAAAATATATTTTGTATAAAAAGATATAGTCAAGACACTAGCCGCTGGTCATGCAGGATTTCAATTCTCGGAATCTGGGCAGAACTTTCCCTATGTTGCGTCCCATATTTCGTATCCATAACAGTTAAATTAGAATTTTACATAAACATAAAAGTTGTAGGTATACGAGTTAGCTTTCCAAATCATATTTATTCACTGCAAACTAAGTTCTAGAGCAAGAGATATGCCTAAAATACCAAACACTATCCAGCTCAAAAACAGGTTTCGTCACTTACATCCGAAAGGAATGCCATATCCTATCGATTCATATTCAACAAAGCTTCTAATGTATCAAGAAGAGGCACCTAAGTCTACCAAGTCAAGACACACATCACATTATAAAGATCCTTCACATTCCATCATCATCACATATGAACAATAATAGAGGACACACTTTCAATCACAATACAATAACACTTTAAACAAGATCACCTTGAGATCACATGAACACCTTTATATTCACAACATGATTGCCTTTACTTCATTTGATTCTCATTCAAGTCCTTCACATCACATTCACATATATGATATCATGTCAACACTTCAATTCCTCCTATAATGCCTCCAAGGCCATAAACACAATACATTCAATAAGTAAACACCTCAACCATAAGTGGATCACACATCAATCTATCACAATTCTATATCAATTCTACCTTAACAATGAAGTTAGGTCCACTTACCCTTTTTCCCAAGCCACAATCACCATTCCTCAACTCTCCAACAATTCACAATAGATAAGCATAAATAATAATAGAAATCAACTATTCAACTCCATTTAAGCATAATTCTATCATCATTCAATCATAAACAATAACCCCACTTCATATGCCAACTTTAGGAAACTTGCAAAGACATGGGTTCATGGAATTTCCTTTCTTAAAACCATCAATAATAACATAAATCATCATTAAAAAAAACATTTAATGCAAGAACCCATGCTAGAATCGAAATTAGAATTTTGAGTTTTTGAACAACTTTTGAAATCTTTTGGATTGACTCTTTGATTGAAGAAGGAATCAAAGATGAAGAGTCCCCATACCTTAATCTTCAAGAACCAAACGAAATTGGTGAAGAAATCAATAGCCACCATCCACCCTAGCTCCATCTTTCACCTTGAGCTTCCATGGGGTTTTGAGAGAGTTTTTGAGAGAGGGAGGGAATGATTTGGAAATTCTAAGAGGAGAATGAAGTTATAACCCTCATTTAAATGATCTAATATACCTAAAATAATAAAAAAAACTAAAAAATAAATGCCCAAACTACCCCTCACTTAGTTGGACCCACAAAGTCTTGACTTAAAAAAATGTTCACTAAACCCGTCTAAACTCGTCCTTTTGGACAGTGCTTCACTATTTCGGGCATAACTTTTTACTCCAAGGTCGGAATTGGGAAAACTCGGTGGCGTTGGAAAGAGGACTCAAAGACCTTTAATTGGATAGGTAAAGGTCCACCTAATTCATTTTGAGCTAAAAGATATGACCATTTAAAGTTGATCCTTACAACTCACTAGTTCAAATGACTAGTTTCCGGACGTCACGGTCATTTCTCATCACTTCATCAAGTTCCCAACTCCAAACTCACATGTGAGGCTCTAGTTTCACTAGTTCATTTTTAGGGTCGTTACAGATAGGTAATGGGCCACCTAATTCATTTTGTGCTGAAGGATATGATCGTTTAAAGTTGACCAAAAACTCAAAGTGGGATAAGTCTCTTTCACGGATGACTTCAAGGTTTGTGTGAAGCTCCATGGACCGTCTAGGTGTCTTTGGTCCTTCACAGTGAAATTCGGTGCAACCTCATAATTTGGGTGACTTGTACGGACCCCTAGATGGGCCATCCAAGTCACCACGGGCCTTCAAAGGCACCGTCTAGGTGACTCCCTCCTAGGCAGCCCCTGGAGAGTGGTTCATGATGCCCTCGACGGACCGGGAACCCCCTAGATGGACCGTCTACGGAGCCGTCTAGGAGACCCCTTCTAGGGTAGTCCTGGATGGGTACTCACGAATCCCTTAACGGGTCGTAGACTCCCAAACGGCCCGTCTAGGGAGCCATGAAGGGTCCATGGTCAATTTTGGGCTTGTGGTCTTGCCCGTTTTCCTTTTTAGTCCTTTCTTGAAGTCTGAGGTGTTACAACAATGCTCTCAAGTAGTTTTTTAATATTCAAAATTAGAATTTGAGATCCCTAATTAAGAACTGGAGGATTCCAACCATTTCAACATAACCTATTTTAGTTGCATTTACAAGTTATATATTCGTTTTTAGTATGACTTGATTAAGAGATAGTGTAAAGAAAAAAAGTATCCACCACTGAAATTTACATCAAAATGATGAATATATGGTCATTTATTTTACGTACAATTCATACATTGCATAGTTAAATATATGATCATAATAAGTTTATCTGATTTTATAATTACTTCATTTTAATTTTATGTGGTCATTATGTTTGACTAAAATGTGAAATTTTTTAAAAAAAAAAAAGATTTTAAGCTTGTATGATTATAAGCTACATACATTTAATTAATGACAATCTGACACTATTCGAACTTAATTATTGCTAAATATAAACAAACTAAAATAAACTATAGCAATAAATTGAGAAACAAATGATAAATACTCTATTTTTTTTATAAAAATCACATTACTAATCTATTCAGTGGCGTAGCCATTATAAATAATGAAGGATGGCTAGTTGAACATTCTTAATAGAAAAATTATATTATGTATATCGTGAATTAAGTATATAGGTCAAAAAATAGTTTTCATGCACATATATTAAATTTGAACACCCTAAACGAAATTTCTTATTCCCCACTGTTAAGATATGAGAGTAAGAGGTTAGGGACCACAAAAAATGGTGATGGAATAGCAAGAACATTCAATGATTTGAGTTATATCGACGAGGAGCACTTTTTCTAGCCCATAGTGAATATATTTTATTCAAATCATGACTACTCTACTCAAAGCAGGTATCCAGTATCAGCTTAGTTGGATAGTGATGAGATGTCTCTATTCGATAAAAAATTCCTGGCAAGACCAGACCTAACCTAATCCTACTGGCCACGTGCTACACACATGTAACATTCTATGTATTTTTAATATTATAGGTTCTGATATATTTTCTTGCAATTTGATAACTTTTACACATAAATTTATCTTATATATTGAAATCTAGATATAACTTGTTAAATGAGGCTGATTCTAACACTAGATTTTTTAACACACCAACTCTGAATAGAATGAGGAAAAACACAATTGCCCAACAAAATAAGGAGGGCAATTGGATAAATATAACCGATGCATAGAGCGATAGGTGTAATTCTCATTCTGGTAGAGGTGATGCCCAATTCGGGTAAGGTGGTAATCGTGGCGATACTCAAGCTAATGGTATTCATGCTTAGTGTTATATATTTTGGGCCATGACAGAGGCATACGTTTTTTTTTAAAAAAAAATCTACCACTAGATAAAGTGTCTAGCGGTATTTTGTTAAAAATAAAAAGATATCAATAGGGTTAAGTTCAATCAAGGGGGCTAGGCGTTACCTAATCACGCTCCAAATATATACCCTGGACATGACCAACAGTCGACAACCATTTTTGGTCCCCAAGCAAACTCTTGGCCTGGCTGACTACTTAGCGGAAGACATAACTCAAGAAATAAAGAGCTTTAAATGTAGAGCTTCACTCATTTATCTCAAATGAACTCTACTACAATATATTAAAATACTCAATATTATAAATATAATGGTTTGCAAAACATGTCAAAATAAAAGGGAAATACTGAGAGACTCCTCAACTCTAACTATCTATGAAGCATCTATAGTTCAACATGGACGTCGGGACAAAACCCATGACACCCGAAAATGACTAAACTCAAAATAAAAGTGGAGTCCTCCAGAATGCAATGAGGCTCACCAAAAGCTAAATGGAGTGCAAAGTGATCAACACTAAGTGTCTATTGACGATCTTGAACACCTATATCTGCATCATAGAAAGATGCAAGTCAAATGATATTAGTACATTGAATGTACGAATATGAAATAAAGCTGAATGAATAAATAACTGAACTGATAAGGCTTGAAGAATACTCACCTCAACTCAAATCAATACAAAATAATAATAAGATATAGAATATTTAAAGATTCATAAATAAAAGATGCTAACTCAAGGACGTATATAAAAATACAATATTTACTCTTTACTCTTATGTGGGAGATTCTCTAACTAAAAGCTCTAGTCCATTAGTCTATTCTAAAATCGTTTCAATCAATCTTAGTGGCATTGGAAATAGGACTCAAAGACCTTTAATTTGATAGGTCATGGGCCACCTAATTCTTTTTGTGCTGAGAGATATGATCGTTTGAAATTGACACAAAATATAAAAACTGATGGGTGACTTGTACGGACCCCTAGATGGGTCTTCCAAGTCACCACGAGATGTCTAAGGTGTCGTCTATGTGACCCCTGCCTAGGCAGCCTTGGATGGTCATTCACAATTCCCTAAATGAGTTGTGGACCCCTAAATGGGCCGTCTAATGTGTCGTGAAGGGTCCATGGTCCATTTTTGGAATCATAGACTTGCCCTTTTGAGCTCTTTCTCGAAGTCCGAGGTGTTCTAATATCTCCCCCCTGGGAACATTCGTCCTCGAATGGAACTCAAACTAGCACGAAAAGAGTAGGAGAGAAACTAACAACACAACATTAATGCAACTTCATCAAAATGCACATAATCAAGGAAGAATATCTACTTCAAGCTAAAACATACTTTTAAAACATCTTTTCATAAGACATACATTCAAATCATACTCAAATGCACATAATTATGAAGCAATCAATAAAGCTAAATCATATCTTTTGAAAATCAATTTTTTTTCATGAGCATGCATGCATGAGGAAACATGAGAATGACTAAAATACAAAAATCCTAAAGAGTGAACATGAGGGGCTAATGCCTCAACTATAACCGAAGATAAAGGAAAGAGATAGGGATTGTCACGACCCGAGCCTACACCCTGGATGTGGCCGGCACTCGAGAACCATTTCCGGTCCCTAAGCGAACCCTCATCCTGGCTGATTACAAGCGGAAGACTAACTCAAGCATACAAAATTGAAAACTGAATAAAATTCATTGAACTCAATTAAAAAATCTTTAACTCAAGAGATTAACTCTGAACAAAATAGTATATTCAACTTGCCAGAAATAGGCAACTCAAATCTTTAAAACATTTAACAAAATAAATGAAACAGACTTCTTAAACTCTACTGTCTATCTATGAAGCCTCTAAATGACAAAGATGGAAGTTGGGACAAGACCCTCGACATCCTGACGAAACTGAACAGTAAATGAAACCCTCTGGAAGGAAGGAGGCTCTCCATAGCTAACTGGAACTGCAAGTGGTATCAACGAAGCGCTTGTTGATGATCCTGAATACATGTATCTGCATCATGAAACGATGCAAGCCAAATGGCTCATACATTGAATGTACGAGCATGTAAGGGGAAGTATAAAACATAAACATAAGCTTGAACTTGATAAAAACGAAACATATTGACCTCTTCTCAACTCACTCAACTACATTCAACTCAAGAATAAGATACTCAACTCAAAGATTAGATACTCAACTTAAAGGTACTCAACTCAAGATACTCAAGGCTAAAGCAACAATAAAAGATGCAATATTTGGAAACTTTTAAAAACAGTAGATAATAACTCAATGTATTGAAGAATACAATAATAACTTGGTCCGTATATAAAAATATAATATAACTCTGTGGGAGATTCTCTAACCGACAATCATCACTATGATCTATGTAATGATACAGCGTCTCGCCCACGCTACCAGAATTGTCCTATACTTTATCAGGGTATAGAACTTGTCACGACCCAAGCCTAGGGCCTAGACGTGACATGGCGAATGAGGAACCCGAAGGAACCCCAAACAAGCCTCTCAAACTTGTCATCACACTTCATCGGTCGCGGAAGTACATTCAACATTAATTAACGGGAAAATAGGGACTAAGGGCAAACCATTTCAAAATGACATCATAGAACAAGAGTCAAGCTCATTTACAAAATACTTGTCCAACGCACACTTCTACATACATAGATAGGACGGGGGCCATGACATACTACCGGCTCCCCTCATAGTCAAAATACAATTGCAAGCTAAAGTCTCAAAACATAGGAGTAGGAAACATAACATAGCCCTCGAATCATTGAGCACTCACCAACAAACTCGGATAAGCACCGTACTAGCCACGTGAATGGAGAGAAGGATCAAGAGTAGCTCCGGTCCCTACATGGTGACATCATGTAGGCAAAATATACGTTAGTACTTGGAATGTACTAAGTATGCGGGGTGCAACACAAAAAAAAGACAAGGACATAATCGAAATACAAGAAATAGTTTCATAGGCATTATGAATAACAATATGAGGATGCATGATCAAAGTGAAGTCAAAACATGTTTAAGTAAATCTATACTAATAGTAGATATCATATGTGTATGCATGATCCAACCAATCTATAACCCCAACTTAGGATGGGGGATGCCGTTCACACCCGGACACCCTGGTGGCAAGGTATAAACCCCTCACATGGTTGATGTTGGTCACACCCCAAGCATCCTAGGTGGTGAGATATAAACCTCTCACATGGTTGATGTTGGTCACACCCCAAGCATCCTAGGTGGTGAGATATAAACCTCTCACATGGTTGTCCGGTTCTTTTCCCCCGGACCGGGCATGGTCTTGCAACACTTTATATAGGAAATTTCCATTAGGCTCTAATGCAATTTCACGTATGGAATGAACATATACCCAAGCTTAGTTTGTCATCAACACATCTCTGGATTTCCATACATCTCATAACTCAAGCTTTAAAGCATCGATTCATCAATTCTCCATAGTTGGACATTTTGTCAAACACCTTGAAGGCATGTAATGGAATCAAAGAGCATGGAAAATAGGGTAGTAATTATGCAGCCAAACCAGTGAACAACCTACAACAACACCTTTTAACACCCACAATACCACATGAAAGTCTCCACATCCATTCCAAATTTAGATTCAAGTTCTAGAGTCACAACATGCTCAAAACAATCACTTTTCATGTTTAAAATTCAATGTGCAGGAAATTATTACAAAGAACAAGACTAATTTATGAATCTTAACTTAAACCATGAATTAGTGAGTAGAATAGAGTCTAGGCACTATGGGTGGAAGGACCCATGAGTTCAACACCACATACCTTGAGTTTTTATGAAGGCCTTGAGAGTGTCTTCAATGGAAGCTTGGAACTTGGAGCAAGAGTCTC
Source organism: Solanum okadae (assembly GCA_036553675.1). Taxonomy (NCBI): domain Eukaryota; kingdom Viridiplantae; phylum Streptophyta; class Magnoliopsida; order Solanales; family Solanaceae; genus Solanum; species Solanum okadae. The sequence goes on along the minus strand of CM071689.1, from coordinate 43,457,203 downwards.
TTCAATCTTGAGGAAGGTTTTGGATTAGGGTTCTTGAGAGAACTTGAGAGAAAATGTGTCTAAGTATGGGAGAGGTGTTTTGGGAAATGTTTTAGAGATGGGAATTGAACTAATGGTATATAGGAAATAACATATGCCCTTTGGAAAAATGGTCCAACACTTAGAAAAAAAAATGAGGCGGGTGAACAGTAAAAACGCTCACTGGAAATTGCATTTCCTGCCGGACAGATTTTACGAAAATGGGCATAACTTCCTCGTCCGAACTCCAAATGAGGTGAAAAAAAGTGCGTTAGGTAGCTAACTCGAAGGTATTTCCATGGACATGTTATGGGCCACCCAATTATTTGTGTGCTAGGAGATATGACCCTCCAAAGTAGACCCTCGAAAAAGGCTTCACTTGGAAATTTCGGATTTTGATACGGTTGCTCTAAAATTTGGGTTAGACCCATTTCCCACTCAATTTGACTCCCTAAACAAGAATATGAAGTCGGATTTTCGAAAAACGAAATAGATTTTTCTAGATATAGCTAAACAAGTTTCCGGTAACTTCCGAAGCACATTTTTAAGAACTTTTTGGGTCATTTCAAAACTCCTCAACTAAGTGGTTCCACTAAGTTATGCTTAAAAGCAATAAAGAATCATCTAAAAAGTATGACCCTTTCTATCCATGTTGGCTATATGGTTTATGGAGACTTGAGTTATCTAAACTCATCCCCATATCGATGCTCAATACTACTCCCAAAATATACTAGCTCATATGTTTTTAAAAACATAACTCTTTCTGTGGTTTGAGATTATTACTCAAAATCTTTCTCTTAGAAGAGATGGTACTCAAACTGCTCCAAACTCTTTTGGAAATCTCAGTTTCCTCCTCTTTTAAATGTGAAATCATTTACTCTTGGGAATACTTAGTTTCCATACATCATTTTAGAGAAAATGAACTCAGCTCTACTCTTCCTCAAACTCACATGCTCAAGTCTTTAAAACATGTTTTAAAACAATTTGCAAAAAGACTTCTTAAAATAGGGTTCATGCCGAATTATGGACGTGAAGGACTCAATTCAAGCGTTTCAATAATCATGCATACAACTAGATACTTGGAACTCAAAAACTCTAGAACTCAAGGAGTCAATGATACTACTTATCACAAGAATGCTTGACTCGAAGGGTTCATGCGGGATTATGGGCATCAACTACTAAACTCAAGGACTCAATGATACTTCTCATCTCAATACTGCTCGACTCATAGGATTCATGCGGGATTATGGGCATGAACTACTCAACTCAAGGACAAACTTCTCAAAATAGGGTTCATGCGGAATTATGGGCATGAACTACTCAACTCGAGGACTCAATGATACTTCTCATCTCAAGAGTGCTCGACTCATAAGGTTCATGCGGAATTATGGGTATGAACAACTCAACTCAAGGACTTCATGATACTACTCATTTCAGAATTCTCAACTCATAGGGTTCATGCGGAATTATGGGCATGAACTACTCAACTCAAGGACTTCATGAGTAACATGTAACAGTCCCATGATTAGGAATATAATCTCAAAAGGGTTAGGAACTCAATACTCAAGACTTAGAACTTGAAGATACTACTCTTCTCAAAGATGCTAGTTTATGAAGTTCATACGGAATTTATGGGCATGAACGACTCGACTCGAGGACTACATAACAATATGGGACTCATGTATACGACTCTTCTCATTTTCATACTTACTTACTTAAGTCTTGAAACAATTTATTAGAATTTGTAAAAGGCTCTTCGAAAGACTCAAAGGGACTTTCTCAAAAAACTCAAAAGAACTCTCGAGACTTGACTCTTAGCTCTACCTTGAATTTGAATTTATGGATTCAAGGTTATGATTTATGTTTATGGATAATTTCTAGATGTTTATAAGTATTTTAGAGTAGTTAGAATCAATAGGAAGTGAAGGTACACTTTAAGAGAACTTAGATAGGCTAAACGACAGAAAAAGGGTACGGGCAGGTGACCCTGGCTCACTGTTGGCGCGTGACACCAGCAACTAAACTTCAAAGGCTAAATCCTGGTGCACTGCTGGGGTGCGCCACCCCAGCCCTCTCCTAGAACAATCCGACAAATTTTCTTCTTCGATTTTTTGCTCTAATTCGCTTATAATTGAATGGTTTCTTCCCAACTTACTTAGATTCGAATACCTAACCTAAGTACCGGAAAATGTACTCAAAAACAACTCTCAAACTCCTAACTTTCATTTCAAGAACTCATCGAAATCCCAACAAAATAGGATTTAGAAAGAAACTTCAAAAACACTTATCAAGGACTCATCAAGAACTCAAATCCTTAAATTTAAAGAACAAAAATACGCTAAATAAATCATGATTGGCGCGTGGGTGAACGAACCCAACACTATGGAAGCTTACATACCTCTTAGGGATCAAACCCTTGGCGAAATCCACAACGAAACCTCAAGAACTTGACGAAACCTTGACTTTTCTCCTCTTTTATCCTCTTCTCTCTTCATGAACTCTTTTCTAAAACCCTAGCGTGTTTTAGGATTTGTAAAACTGAAACAAATCAGTTTAGACCCCTAAATATTACCAATTTTTGAATTAAATCTGATGGAGTAAGGAAAAGACCAAAATACCCCTCTTACATCCGGGTAACTTTCCTTAAATAGATTGACATCAAACAGTCATATCTCCCTCATACGAGCTCTAAAATTAGCAAACTCGGTGGTGTTGGAAAGAGGAGTCCAAGACCTTTCATTTGATATTGTCACACCCCGAGCCTACACCATGGGTGGGACTGGCAATCGAGAACCATTGTTGGCCTCAAGCGAACCCTTGGCCTGGCTTACTTACCCAGCGGAAGACTTTAAGCATTAAGAAAAGAACTCAAGTGCAAGAATACTCAATTGTCTCAAACTAAACTCATAATGTTTTAGAAATTAACATTTAACTTAGCCAAAGTGGCAACTCAAAACTGAACATAAGTCAATAACAAGATAAACACAACTGAACTAACTGATTGTCTATCTATGAAGCCTCTAATAACTGAGATGGATGTCGGGTCAAGACCCGCGACATACTAATGAACTAAATACTGAAAAGCAATAAAAAGGGATCCTCCGGAAGCAAGGAGGCTCACCAACAAACTCTGGAGTTCAACTAGAATCAACGATGCGCTAAATGCTAATCCTAGTTACCTATGTCTGCATCATAAAAAGATGCAGGCCAAATGTCATCAATACATTGAATGTACGAGTATGCGAGGGGAAATCTAAAATAAGACATAAGCTTGAAAGGAACTGAAAGAAACACTTACCAATATAAAGCAATAAAACACATGTAATATATAGAAAATCTTTAAAACAGTAGAAAACAACTTAGTTCGTTAAAGAAAATGCAATAACAAACTCAACTTTACTCATATAATAAAGTAATATAGTTTATGTGGGATTTACTTTAACCGACAACCACCACTATGAGCCTAAGTGGTGATACAGTGTCTTGCCCACGCTGCCAGAACTATTCTATACTTTTCCGTCATATAGAACGCCATAACTAAGTGGATCCACTAGTCTATGCTAAAAAGCACTTAAGGAGTCATCTAAAAAGTATGATCATTTCTACCCATGATGGCTACATGGTTTATGGGGGGATGTGAGTTATCTGAACTCTCCCCCATATCGGTGCTCAATACTACTCCCAAAATATACTAGCTCATACGTTTAAAAACATAACTTCTTTCTTTGTTTTGAGATAATTACTCAAAACATAGCTTAAAATCTCTCTTGGAATCTATGTTCCCTTTCTTGTTCAAATGTGAAAACATTTACTCTTTAACTGAAAACTAGCTCAAAGGCTCTTTTGGAAATCTAGGTTTCCTTTCTTCTTTAAATGTGAAAACATTTTACTCTTTGGGAATACATAATCCCAATATACTCTTTTGAAGAAATGAACTTCAAACTTTACTCTTTACTCATCTCAAAACTCAAGTCTTAAAACAAAGTTAAAACATTTGTAAAAGACTTTTGAAAGACTCTATGAACTTCTCTTGACTTGACTCTTAACCTATCTTGACTTGACTCTTAACTTTCCTTGAATTGAATTATGGATTCAAGGATTGTGATTTGTGATAGGAACGATCTCATGATGTTTAGGAGTGTTTCTAAATAGTTAAACATGAGAAAAGATCAAGAAATCACTGTCTGGAAGCAAGTCCACGACGCGGAGATGCATTTAATTATTTGGTCGCGAAATAAAATTTGAGGTAGAAGAGTTCGTGACCACTCCGCGATGCGGAGAAACTTTTGTCAATCCTGAGTAACAGGTACCTGGTACCCAGATTTTCCCGACTTGTTCCTTCTTTGTTTTCTAACCCCAATTCGCCTAAATTCGAATTTTTTTTCTCAATTCCTCTTTAGATTCAGATACCCAGTACATGTACACAAGAATCTAACTCAAAACAACTCTAACAATCAACCTTAAACTCTCAAGAACTCCTCAAACTCATCCACATTCAAGAACGAAAGCAATTCAAGAATACAACTCAAGAACATCAAAGTCTCAATCTTGTAGGACGAAAATCATACTGAAATAAACATGTTTGGCGCGTGGGTGAATGAACCCAATGCTATGTGAACTCACATACCTCGTAGGATTTGAATCCTTTGAGAAATCTACAACCAAACTTGAACGTTCTTGACGAATTTTGACTTTTCTTTCTCCTTTCTCCTCTTTTCTCTTTTCTCCAAGCCCTAGCGTGAACTTCAACTTTTCTAAATTGATCTAATTCTGATTATAACCCAAATAAACTCCTAAAAATGAATTAAAATAATTGGGTAAGGAAAAGACTAAAATACCCTTTCAAAATTTGGTTGAGACTTTCCTTATTTGAACAGCCCAACTTCAAATGGGCATATCTCACTTATACAAACTTGGAATTGCACAAACTCGGCGGAGTTGGAAAGATAATTCCAAAATATTTCCTATGGTATCTAGAAGAACACCTAACTCATCATGATCTAGGAGTTATGATCGTTTGAAGTTGACCGAAAACACAAACTTAACATAACTTAATTTTTCCTTCTTTCCTAAAACGATTCTTTCCAATTCTAACTCTTCCTAGTTCTTTCAAATAACGAGATGTTACAGATATCTTATGGCCCACCTAACTCATCTTGTGCAGAAAGTTATGGTCCATTGAAGTTGACCAAATATTCATAACTTCAAGCATAACTTGTAAAATTTCAGATTTTGCTATTTGCAATTTAGTTCCTTTTAGAACTCAAGGTGCTACATCTAGTCTGACCTTAATACTTAAGAAATTTTAAATTCCTTGGTAATATCCTACTTACAACGAAGGATGGTTAGAGTCTTAACTCAAAAAAAATTGGGGTGTTATAGGGATACTAAGAAATTACACTGTCTCCAACCTTTCACATACCAACCCAAAGCAAGAACCCTTCCAACAATTTAAATAGTCCCCAACACACACACCAACCATGAAGCACACTATCTCTCCCTTGGGAGAAAGCCTCTCTAGTCTTTTCAAATCCATCTCCTTCAACCCAAGCATAGCACCAAAGTCTTAACAACCACGGAACCATTGATACAAGTAAACACTTAAGGAATTTCCACAAGGATTTCAAGGTCAACTTCAAACACAATTACCACACGTGGAGTCTTACGTTAGCCAATGAAACACACAATATCAAGAAATGCATAAGCATAAGCTAAAAGACCCTAGCTTATTTTCACATCTGGGGAACCCTCGTGATCTTGTCGAATTTGATCTTGCCTACCATCCCTTCCCTTAGTAGTAAGAAGTGGGAAATCTCTCAACTTGTGACCACTCTTTCTACACCCAATCATGCATTTGAACCAGCTATACACTCTCCCCTATGTCTATTCCACACTCCCGACACTCAGACCCCATTTGATCACTAGAGCCATTACCTTGGGAACGATTATCTCCGTCGGACCTTAAATGTGAGAAGTCACCATCACCGGTCTTTGCCTTCTTTGTCTCCCTAGATATTTCTTTAAGTTTCTCCTCTTCTATTTATTGAGCATGAACCATAAGATGAGAAATGTACATATCATTGATAAGCATAGTGGTACGACATTCCTTGACCACCATCTCGAACACACCCGAAACAAACTTACTCATCCTTGCCCTAGGATCAACAACCATATTAGGAGCATATCGAGCTTCAAAGCATATTCCTTCACACTCGTGTTTCCATGACGAAGGTTGATTAATTCAAGTACCTTTGCCTCCCTCATCTCAAGGGGAAAGAACCTATCAAGGAAATCATCTTTAAACTTTTCCCAATCAAGAGGACCCGCATCAACCGCCCTCTCTTCCTTTCATTGGTTGAACAAAACTTGAGCAACACCCTTGATTTGATAAGCGGCCAATTCTGCCTTTCCACCGGTATCACTCCCATGATCATCAACACATTATACACTTCATCAATGAACTCTTGAGGATCTTTCTCGACCTTGGAACCATGAAACTCCAGAGGATTCATTCTAGTGAAGTCTCTCACTCTAGTTGTTGTCATACCCACATTTGGGCTCATGGGAGCCACAACCTCTCTATTGACTTGGGTCATCATGGCTTGAGACAATACTTGAAAAGCAGCCATAAACTCCGCATTAGTCACTTGTTCAGCCAAAGGGTCGGCCGAAACTTGAGGAGCTTCTCGTTCCACATTCTTTCATTCATTCCTTCTAGCATATGCCCTTCAGGTGGTCATATCCTGAAAAGTATCAAACAAGTATTAGGATAGAAATATTATAGAGTTAGACTCTATCGCATGACTTAAGAGTAATAAAAGAGGTGATGATTCCTAAACATCTTATAGCTTCTCATTCATAAATGTGGCGCACTTTTCACTCATGAACAAGACTCTACTTGACGTGGCCTATGAGACTTCCTAGGACCTTTCTAAACCTTGTGCTCTGAATACCAAGTTTGTCATGACCCAAAGTAAACCCTTGATGTGACATGGCGTATAGGACCCTAAGAGGCCTTACACAAGCCACTTAGCATACATCATACAAGATAATAGACTTTAAAGAGTTGAAAAGATAGCATTTCATATAAAAGAGTTTTTGCATCAAAGCGAAAGTCTAACATTTGTCTCAAAAAGTCATCTAATACATCATAAGAAAAGTAATTGGGACGTAACCTATACATTACATACAAAGTCTGAAACTATAATGGCATAAAGCTATAAAAGTGACATCTTCCTCAAATATGAGGACTTACCAAGCCTTCAAATATGTAGTGTAGTCAACTAGCGACGAACGAAGGGATAAGAATCATTAAGCCCTACAATAGTGAAACAATGTAGGTACAAGTATGCATTAGTACGTGGAATATACTAAGTATGCGGGGAATGCAATAAAATGGGAGACGTGATCATAAAGGGACATAATCAAAAACATAGAATGCATGACCAAGTTAAAACATAGTAAAATCATTTAAGAAGATTCATAAATCATGAACATGGTGAAGCATCTTCAAATCATAAACAAAGCTTCATAAAACATTAGTAATTAACTTAGTTCAATTAGGTACGCGCACGGGTAGAGAGTCTGTCTGAGTCGTGCGGCCCCAGGTAACCCCTAGTTTAGTGTAGCACCTGGGTTCCGCCTTCCCCTTGTCGAGTTTTTCTTTTGATCTCTCTATGAGTCTCTAGTGTGCCACCTTCTACTACCGATCTTCTCCCTCTGCTGCTACTGGAGCTACTGTATATCAACCTAAGAGATACTAGACTGGGTGCGAGAGGAAGGGATGCTGCTATTGATAGACTGACATATAGACCATGCGAGCTATAACATGGAATCCAAGGTCTACCCCACAACGAAAAGGAGTGTCCTACTTGCTAAGGTAAGGACCATAAATCTGAGCTAAAGTGGATCCACTAGCTAATGTATATAAAAGACAATCATCCTATGGTGGCACATAGGTATGGGATAAGGAGATTCCTACTAGAAACCCAACCTCAAGCTACGGGAGAGCTTCTATCTCAATATCTTCTCGGTGCTAAGCATAAATCCCATGAAATAGTCATTTATATTAACTTGTCTTATCATCTAAGGATAGCTCCTTAGACCATGCGTGAGAAAATCTTTCACCATTCATGATCATTTCATAATAACTTTTAAGGCCCATAGTCATTCACTTCATGCTACAAATGCCCTACTACTAACAGAAATAGTTTTGAAAGTGTGATATATAATCATTGATAGCATATCCGGATACCATACTAATTAAGACCTAATTTATTGAAATAGCCTGAAATGCATTGAGGGTAAATCTAGATGTCATTGGCCAAGCTTCATAGAATATATAGATTCATTCATCTATAATCTTACTAGACTCATAAACATTGATTTCATAAAAACATGCATAATTTCATGAAACATATTCATAGATTTAAGTTTCTTCATAAATTCATGTAAATTAGGGCTCATAGGCAAAATTCGTAGATCAATGGATTCACGTGGAATTAGTTGAAAAACATGTAATATAGTCCAAATCATCAAAACAAGATCATAATAAAGCAATTGAATCCATACAAGCAGAACACATGAGGAATTGAGTGAAAATCTAATCAAATCTTGGGAAATTGAATTGGAGAATTGAATAAACCTTGGGGCCTCAATGGGTAAATTGAACCCATTGATGAACTTCCTAAATACCTTGATTGAAGCCCTAATCAATGATGAAGAAAGGAGACTTGAACTTGAAGAACCCTAGCTTCTTCTTCTTCCTTGATATAGAGAAAGATTTTTGGAGAGGATGAATTTGGTCAAGTTTAGAGAATTTAGGAGAACGAATTGAAATTGGACGTTTTTTTGCTTAATTCACTTTTAGAGGTCTTGAAATAGGGTTTAAAATGATGTAGTTTGGGTACCAAACACTTTGGGAAAAGACCAACATGACCCTAACTTAAAAATGGATGAGGTGACTCAAAAGAGGGGTTTCACTAGCCGTCTAAGGCTTCACGGGCCGTATAGCTGGTCGTGAAGCTTCACCCCGACATGGCTTCACTAAAATAGGCATAACTTTTTACTCTGAACACGAAATCAAGCAAACTTGGTGGCGTTGGAAAGAGGACTCAAATACCTTGAATTTAGTAGGTCATGGTCCAGCTAATACATTTGTGCTGAGAGATATTATTGTTTGAAGTTAACACAAATTTAAAAACTGATGGGTGACTTGTACGAACCCTTAGATGGGTGTCCAAGTCACCACAGGACATCTAAGGTGCCATCTAGGTGACCCTTACCTAGAAACCCTTGGATGTTCATTCACAATGCCCTAAACAAACCATGGACCCCTAAACGGGCCATCTAATGTGACGTGAAGAGTCCATTGTCCATTTTTGGAATCGCGGACTTACCCATTTGCCCTTTTTAGCCCTTTCTTGAAGTCCAAGGTGTTACATTTAGAGAATCGAAGACTGATATCATAAATAAGATAATATGCAATTAATTGCGGAAGCACAAAATATGAATCAAAGCCATAATATCCACATCTGAAAATCAAACACTACAACTATGAATATTGCAAAACCAAAAGTTGAAGAAATATCTTAAGACTTACACATTTAAGCTCACATTCTTCACTATTAAAGTTGAGTGGTAGCTCTCTTCTCAAAATTAGGGTTCATGATAAGGTTTTCAGATCTAAGAATCGTCCCTTCCAAATGAGCTAAGTCTCAACTTTTATATGAATTTGGGTTCAAAATATGAATTTCTAGTTTTGTCCATGAATAATGCCCTAACATCTACTTAAGCAGCTAGACGTCTGTTAAAGTGACATTGACCCTAGTTGATTGACCGCTAAAGCGGTCAAAGTGGTCGCTTAAGAAGTTGTTGACCTGTATGCTAAAGCGATTAGTGGGGCAGCTTAGCCTGTTATTGACCTTTTGTTGACCTACCGCTTAAGAAGTTCTTGGGCTACTTTTGTGGGATTGAATAGTCAGTTTTTCCTTGTCTGCTTCAGTTTTTCTTTTTCAACTCTTTTCTCCTCAGTTTCGTTACTTTCTATCAAATTCCTTGTCAATCAATTATACTTGAAACAACACCATTCAAATAATAATTATCCACAACTCTAGATTAACGACAAAAAATCATAAGAAAAAAGATATAAATGAGTTCAAAATCCACAACTCGTCAAGGACTCACTCCAGCTCAAAATCCAAGTCAAAATCTAAGGGATCCAACAAAGCCCAAAGTAACAGGAAAATCAAGGGGGGGGGGCATAACATAAGGAGATTATGGATGAAATATTGATATGGACAGAGTTGTCATCGAGCTAAGTATTCACACTTATAAGACTCAAGTCTACTACATCAATCTATAAGGAGCTAGAACCATCCAAGCCCACATCAGAGGATTTTTTTCAAGCCAAACAGCCTTATGTAGCAATTCTATGATAATCACTAGTATAAGCCTAGAATAAGGCCAAGAATAGTTAACAGATGTCAAGAAATGGCATAAAGCATCAACATGGCATGATATGCATCGTATGCAAGGTAAAACATGCTTAATTCCCCCAAAAATTTAAGCTAATGCAAGAATTTTATCAACTAAACATTAATCATGCTTAGATTTATCCCAAAACTATCTAAATACCATGTAAATACCAACACAAGAACAATCTAAGATCGGTAAGTCATAGCCTACCTCAATGCGATCATATGCGCTCCAAAGTCTACCAAACTGGATTTTTACCCTACCAAACCACCTCCGACCACTGCCAAGTTATCACATCAATGATCATGGCATCAAAACACAATAATTGGGAATTGGTCTAAAAACGAGACAAAATGGCATTGTGGAACCCTTACAAAGAAACACAAAATTGGTTCTGTCAATAGGTCCCAACCAGCTCAAGGAACTTGTTCCCCCAAAACATGCACAATCTGAGCTTGAACTCACCTTAAACAGTTCATGAAATCAAAAATTAAAGAAACCACCATTAAAGGGAAAAGGGAGTTTTTTTGGGATAAGAATTTATTGTAACACCCCAAAATTTTCTAAATGAAGACTCAAACCATTCTTGAATTGTGTAAAAGGTCATATCGAGTGATTCTTAATTGTTATTAGATTCAAATGTCAATTCATTAGTGTGGGAATGATTTTGGATATCAATTAAGGTCACTAAAATCCCCTAGCACAAAGTTGAGTTGAAAGCTTCTTTACTGATTAAGTTTTGACGTAAGATTCTACTTAGGTACACTTCAAATGACCATATCTCTTAGCTCATAGTGAACTATAGGTGACACATGACCTGTCAAATTAAAGGTCTTTGATTCCTCTTTCCAACGCCACCAAGTTTGCCTCATTTAGAGTTTGGAATAAAAAGTTATTCTCATTTTAATAAGGCTCTGTCAAACAGACGAAGGTTCACAGACGGCTATACGGCCCGTGAAGTGTTTCACGGACCATGGAGCCTTAAACAGTCCGTGAAACCTTCCTTTTAAGGCACTCCGTCAGTTTATAAGTTGGGGTCATTTTGCTCTTTCGCCCATGTCATTTTTAATCCTATTCTAAGTCATTTTTTAGTGTTTTAACTTAGTATATCATTCAACTAACTGGCTTTCATCAATCAAAATATTTAAGTATTTAGAAATTCTCTTTCAACTCACCTAGGGCTCCTCTTCTTCAACAAGAACCCTAAAACCTTCAAGTCAAAAATACAAGATACAAAGAGAAACCTTCAACCTAAGGTTTTCCCATGTTCTTCCACTCTAAGAATTTCATAAAAGAGTTTATTTTTATCAAGAGACATCACCAAGATTCCAAGATCAAAGGTTTCCTACCAAAAAGCTAATGTTCTTCCACAAGATCAAGATAAAATCAAGTCTCCACAAAAAAATTCAGTCTAATAGCTTCATAACCAGGTATGTAAGGCTATCATAGTAATGGACTGAGTTCGTCCTCATGCCCTAAATCTACTTTCTATCAGTAAAAGAGCAATCTAAGGTTCTATCCTTAGTTTTTAGTATTGTTGAGATGAGTTTGAAGTTGAGTTCTGATTTCTTGATTTCTAATCTTGAGTTTATATTCCTAATTATTGAGTTGTTGTATATTATGCATTGAGATTGTTCAGTTGATTGTTCATGTCTACTTTTCAGCATGAACCCTATTCATGAGTATTCATTGAGTTCTTATTGAGGATCTTTCAAGAAAATATAATCATTTTAAATTGATTTTTTGAGAAACCAAAGAGGAGTCTTGAGAAAGAGTTCTAAAAATGATTTGAGAAAGAGTACAAGGAACTATATAGTCCCAAATGTATTATTTGTTACATTGAGACAGAGAAACTTTGATTTCTCAATGAGCTTATGAGTTCAGAGATACTTCAAAGCATTACCTCAAAATAGAGAAAGAGTATATTTTATACATTTGATCATGAGTATATATTTATTGGGAATAGTATTGAGCACCGATATGGGGATGAGTTCAGAAAACTCAAATTCTTCCTAAACCATGTCTGCCAACATGGGTAATGGATCATACTTTTTAGATGAATACTTATTGCTTAGTTGATCCACATAGCTGAAAGGTTCTATACCATGGCACGATAAAGGACAGTTATGACAGCGTGGGCGAGACGTTGTATCATCACGTAGTTCATAGTAATGGTTGTCGGTTAGAGAATCTTCCAAATAGAGTTAAAGTGTATTTTTACTACAACACTTATTATGTTAAGTTTCATAGATTAGTAAGTATTTTTGTAAAGTTTAAATATTTCATTCCTTTAATTCTTTACATTTAGTTGAGTTTATGTTTTATCTATTGCGGTCCTTTCATTCAGTTATTTCACTTCAGCTATATTACATACTCATACATTCAAATGTATTGATGTCATTCGACCTGCATTTTTTTATGATGCAGATACAGGTGTTCAGGATCATTAATAGGCACTTTGTTGAGATCACTCCACACTTTAGTTAGCTTTTGGTGTGCCTCATTGTATTTCGGAGGACCTCACATTTACTTTCTATTTAGTAGTTTTAAGATGTCATGGGCCTTGTCCTGACATCCTTCCATAATAGTAGAGGCTTCATAGATAGACAGAGTCGAGGTGTCTCTCAGTATTTACTTTCTTTTGAGTTGTTTTACAAATTATAAGTATTGATATTGAATATTTTCCAGACGTTATGAGTTAAGTATTTGAGTAATTATATTTTAAGCCTATTATTGCTTGAATTAGTTTTCCGCTTGTAGTCAGCCAGGATGACGGTTTGCTTGGGGACCAACAATGGTTCTCGAGTGTCAGGCATGCCTAGCGAGTAGGGTCGGGTCATGACAATTATCACAATAACGAGTTCCCAATGACCCCAACGCAAATCTCCAACACTATCAGCAAATCCCACCAAGAATGATGTAACACCATGTATCCTAGAAAGACCAAATTGCAGGTTTCAGAAGCTACAGGTGCCACCGACGGGCACCACATACGAACCGTAGGGTGACCCACGGTCCATATTGGTGGTCCATGGATGGTCACCTACAGCCCTCCCCAGAAAAGTCACAAAATTTTGGCCAAGTGTCGACCCACGGCCAGACCTACGAACCGTAGGTCAGGCCATGGACCATGGTCCGTGTTCGTGGAACAGACCCCAGCTTTCAACCCCTAAAACCCCATTGATGATTGACCAGCACGAACCGTTAGTCGATTGATGGTCCGTCGGTTCCATCTGTCGATGACCCCGATAGAAGTTAAGTCATGGGTCTTTTGGTCTTTTCCTTATGCGTTGGACCCCTAAACTACGTTGTTTAAACCCTAAACTACGTGGTTTTGGTCAGTTTTAACCTAGAAACATAACTAGAACTTACCTAAGTCAGATCATACATCAAAACTTAGAAAAATTAAAGCGTAAGAGGAAAGAGAGGTCAAGAACCCTAGTTCAAGAACGCAGCAAGGTTCTATCAGTTTCAGAGCCAAAATCAAAAGATTTCTCCCTGGAAGTCATCAGCGGGTATATGGGATTTCACTAGTGGGTTCCTTTCACCCATTAGGTCCCTAGATTTCAGTCAGAACCTTGATTCCCTTAATGTTATCTAGACTTAGGGTTTCTCGAATGTTAGAATTGTTGGGTTTTAACTGTTTGAATGATCCAAATTGTATTATCATGAATTCAATAACGTTATTGCCCAGGTTCACGCAAAAACTCAAAACCCTAGCTATGTAGTTCTTTTAGTTCATGAATTACACATGCTAGGCCAGTTAATTCAGTTATATATAAACATGCCTCAGTTTCGAATGCATTATTATCAGCATATTAATATTGCATTCTCAATTTGCATGTCAGTATTTTGAGCTATCTAGTATTAAAGCATTTCAGTCATAAAGTGTTAATTACTTAATCATATGGGAAGCTTAATACCGAGTGGACTAGGTTCAATCACCCTCAAGTCCCAAAACTATGTGCCCCATATGTTGTAAGTCCCCTCTGTGGGCATCATTTTAGTGATCACGCCAGCATGCCTCTATACCTCTGGGAGGGTAAGTTGGGTCCTCTCGATGGGGTGTATACATCGGACTCCACCTTTAGCTCATGTGGTTTTATGTCTGTTATTAGTAGCTCCCTTACAGTTCATTCAGATTATATTGCATTGACCATGTTATCAGTATAGTTCAGTATTCATTCTCAGCATGTTATAACTTGGTCATTGCATTCAGTTTAGCCATGTTCAATATTTCCAGTATCCTTATCATGTTCAGATTATATTATTGCTTTATTGCTTGTTCAGTTATGTTATTACTCAGTATTATTTTATCCTACATGCTCAGTACCTTTCAAGTATTGACGCATATTCTACGCTACATCTTCTCGTGATATAGGTTAAGGTCCTCAGTAATCAGATCACACATTGATTTGTTCCTGATCTTCAGTTCAGCAGCATCAGTGGTGAGTCCTCATTCTTTGAGGGCTAGTGACATGACTATCCTTCTTGCTTTTAGTTTCAGTTTTGCTAGATCTAGCTAGGGCATTTCTAGTCAGTAAAGGCTTTATTTCAGACATAGTTTCAGCTTTAGTGTTAGAGTTTGACTTTTCATTTGTATTCAAACTCTCAATTTCATATATTTTGATTTAGCATATAGGTATTCCCATCATTTAAGATTTTTATATGATTTAGCTTCTGCACAGTGTTTATTTATTCAGTTTACTTGAGTATGCTTATGATATGCCAACAGGGTTAGCTTGGGGTTACTCGTGATCCTATGTCCCGTGTTCGCATCCAGGGGGTAGCCTCAGGACGTGACAAACTTGGTATCAAAGCAATGGGTTTAAGTGTCCTAGGTGTTTTGAAAAGCTGCACTAAGTAGAGTCTTTTTCATGGGTGTGAAGTTCACCACATCTAATGAAGGGGAGGCTACGAAGTGTTTTAGGAAAAAATTCACGCTTTTTGTTATTCTTATCGTGCGTTGGTATGATCTCTTTTCTAATCCATCGTTATGTGCTTAAGATCATGCCTCCTCGTAGAGCTTACGCATAGAATGCTAATGCACGCAATTCTAACGCAGTTCCTCTAGTCCCAGATCATGAGGTTTCGAATGCAGAGTTTTGGAATGTCATTCAACTTTTGGCCCAGAGTGTAGCCAACCAGAACAATCAGAAGGTTCCAGTTCCTGCAAATCCTAATGGTGGGACAACTACAGCTAAAGTTTGTGATTTTGTTAGGATGAATCTGTCTAAGTTCTTAGGATCGCAGACTGGTGAGGATCCCCAAAACTTCATTGATAAGGTCAAGAAGATCTTTGGAGTGATGCAGGTAACTGGAATGATCGGGTTGAGTTGGCAGCTTACCAGCTTAAGGATGTAGTTCATATCTGGTATACTCAGTGGAAAGAGAACAGGGGTACAGATGCAGCTCCTATTACTTGGGAATGCTTTAGTGAGACCTTTCTGGATAGGTTCTTTCCAAGAGAGTTGAGAGAGGCAAAAGCTCAAGAGTTTATGAATTTGAGGCAGGGTTCTATGATGGTCCAAGAGTATGGACTCAAGTTCACCCAACTCTCCAGGTATGCTCCTCACATGGTGGCCGATTCCAGGGCTCAAATGAACAAGTTCATGTATGGGATATCCGATCTTGTGAAAATAGAGTGTAGAAATGCTATGTTGCTGGAAGATATGAACATCTCTAGGCTCATGACTCATGCTCATCAGGTTGAGGGTGATAAGCTTAGGGAACAGGCCAAGGAGAACAAGATGGCTAGGACCGGCAACTACGACTATTCTCAACAAAAATTGGGTGGTGGTAATCACTCACATTTTTAACAGAAGTCGTCAACTCCAGCACCTTCATCAGCTAGTGTTCCATCCTCCAAGTTCTAAAATAATCAGAAAGGTAGGGCATCAGGCTCCAAGTCGCAAGGTAGTATTTCAGGCACCAGAACCTACCCAACTTGCCCCAAGTGTGGTAAGAACCATCCGGGCGAGTGTCTTGAAGGAAAGGAAGGATGATTTGGGTGTGGTCAGTCTGGTCACAGGTTGAAAGATTGTCCTTCTAAGAAGGGTAAAGAAGGTAACAATGGTAGAGCTCAGTCCACAACTTCAGCAGCACCAGTAGGTCGCCCGACTCAGCAGGGTAACTCATCTGGTACAGGTGGCGGTCAGCGCCAAAATAGGTTGTATGCTCGCCAGGATCAGGAAGATTCTCCTGATGTAGTCACTGGTACGTTACGAGTCTTTGACTTAGATATTTATGCATTGCTAGATCCAGGGGCTACTTTTTCCTTTGTAACTCCTTATATAGTAGTCAAATTCGATGTTAGTCCAGAAACTCTTTCAGAACCTTTCTCAGTCTCTACTCCAGTCGATGACCCAGTTATAGCGAGACGGGTATACAAAAATTGCCCTGTCACAATTTCCCAGAATGTCACCTCAGCAGATCTTGTAGAGTTAGAAATAGAAGACTTTGATGTCATTCTAGGCATGGATTGGTTACATTCATGTTATGCCTCAATCGATTGTAGAGCTAGGATTGTTCATTTTCAGTTTCCAAACAAACCAATCTTAGAATGGAAGGGTAGTAGCTTGGCGCCTATGGGTCGATTCATTTCTTACCTTAAGGCCAGAAAGATGATCTCTAAGGGTTATCTCTATCATCTAGTTCAGGTTAAGGATTCTAGCTCCGAGACCCCAACTTTTTAGTCAGTTCCAGTAGTCAGTGAGTTCCTAGAAGTGTTTCCAGAAGATATTCCCGGAGTTTCTCCCAAAAGGGAAATCGACTTTGGAATTGATATCCTTCCAGATAACCAGCCTATCTATTCCTCCTTATAGAATGGCTTCAGCTGAGCTTAAGGAATTGAAAGAGTAGTTGAAAGACCTTCTAGATAAGGGCTTCATCATACCTAGTATTTCCCCATGGGGTGTGCCAGTATTGATCGTGAAAAAGAAAGATGGTTCTCTCATAATGTGCATTGACTATAGGCAGTTGAACAAAGTCATAATGAAGAATAAGTATCCCATCCCTAGGATTGATGACTTGTTTGACCAACTTTGAGGTGCTAGTCATTTCTCAAAGATAGACCTCAGATCGGGTTATCATCAGCTCAAAGTCAGAGATAGTGACATTCCGACGACATCCTTTAGAACTCAGTATGGTCATTATGAATTCGTAGTTATGTCATTTAGACTAACCAATGCTCCTGCAACTTTCATGGATTTGATGAACAGGGTGTTCAAGCGGTACTTGGACTTGTTCGTTATCATCTTTATTGATGATATCCTCATTTATTCTAGGAATGAGGAAGAACATGCGAGTCATTTGAGGGTTGTCCTGCAAACTCTCAGAGATCGCCAGTTATTCGCTAAGTTTAGCAAATGTGAGTTTTGGTTGCAATCTGTTGCTTGCCTTGGTCATATTGTGTCTAGCGAAGGAATCCGAGTGGATTCTCAGAAAATAGAAGTAATGAAACAATGGCCTAGACCTACCTCTCCTACAGATATCAGGAGTTTCTTGGGTCTAGCGGGTTATTACATAAGGTTCGTGGAAGGATTTTCATCCATAGCCTCTCCATTGACTAAGTTAACTCAGAAAAAGGTTAAGTTTCAATGGGTCATATGATTGTGAGAAAAGCTTTGCAGAACTGAAAACTAGGTTGACTACAGCTCCCGTTTTGACTCTACTAGAGGGTTCAGATGGTTATGTTATCTATTGTGATGCATCCAGAGTCGGCCTAGGTTGTGTGTTGATGCAGCGACTAAAGGTTATAGATTATGCTTTCGGACAATTCAAGGTACATGAGAAGAACTATCCAACTCATGACCTCGAGCTTGCAACGGTGGTGTTTGCACTTAAGATTTGAAGGCATTACTTGTATGGTGTTCACGTAGATGTGTTCACAGACCAAAAGAACCTTTAGTATATGTTCACCCAAAAAGAGTTGAATCTTTTCTAAAGGAGATGGCTTGAGTTCCTCAAGGATTATGATATGAGTGTGCATTACCATCCTGGTAAGGCGAATGTAGTAGCAGATGCTCTTAGTAGACTATCTATGGGTAGTGTTGCACATGTAGAGGAAGAAAGAAAGTAACTAGCAAAAGAGGTTCACAGGCTTGCTCGATTGGGTGTTCGCCTTATGAGCATATCAGATGGTGGTGTAATAGTTCAGAATGGATCAGAATCTTCATTGTTAGTGGAGGTTAAGAAAAAGCAAGATAGTGATCTGATATTGCTTCAACTTAAGGGTGAAGTTCATCAGTAGAGAGTTGAGGTTTTCTACCAAGGTGGAGATGGTGTACTTCGCTATCAGGGTCGATTATGTGTTCCTAAGGTGGGTAAGTTGAGATAGCAGATTCTTGTAGAAGCCCATAACTCCAGATATTCTATTCATCCCGGTGCCACTAAGATGTACCGTGATCTACGGGAAGTCTTTTGGTGGAATGGTCTGAAAAGGGATATAGCGAATTTTGTGGCTAAGTGCCCCAATTGTCAGCAAGTCAAGGTAGAACATCAAAAACCAGGAGGTATGACTCAAGAGATCGACATTCCTACTTGGAAGTGGGAAGTTATCAACATGGACTTCATCACAGGTTTACCTCATACTCGCAGACATCATGACTCCATTTGGGTGGTAGTTGATACAGTTACTGAGTCTGCGCGCTTTTTGGCTGTGAATACTATAGATTCGATGGAGGACTACGCCAAGCTTTTCATTAATGATATAGTCAGGTTGCATGGGGTTCCTTTGTCTATCATCTCAGATAGAGGTCCTCAGTTTACCTCTCATTTCTGGAAGTCGTTTCAAAAGGGTCTTGGTACTCAGGTTAATCTTAGCACAACATTTCATCCACAGATAGATGGTCAAGCAGATCATACCATTCATACCTTAGAGAACATGTTGAGAGCTTGTGTGATCAATTTCAAGGGTAGTTAGGATGATCACCTTCCTCTTATAGAGTTCGCCTACAATAATAGTTATCATTCCAGCATTCAGATGGCCCCTTATGAGGCATTATATAGGCGTAGGTGTAGATCTCCAGTTGGTTGGTTTGAAGTAGGTGAAGCAGCCTTAATAGGGACAGATTCAGTTCATGATGCTATGGAGAAAGTGCAACTCATCAGAGATAGACTTAAGACAGCCCAGAGTCGCCAGAAGTCTTATTCAGATGTGAGGAGAAGGGAATTAGAGTTCCCAGTTGATGATTGGGTTTTCTTGAAAGTGTCACCTATGAAGGGGGTGATTAGATTTGGCAAGAAAGGGAAGCTCGGTCCTAGGTATGTAGGCCCTTACAAGATCTTGAAAAGGGTTGGTAAAGTGTCTTATGAGTTAGAGTTGCCAACAGAACTAGAAGCAGTGCATCCGGTTTTTCACATTTCATTGTTGAAGAAGTGTGTGGGTGATCCAGCATCTATAATACCCTTAGAAAGTGTGGCTGTAAAGGATAGTCTCACTTATGAAGACGTACCAATAGAAATCCTTGATCGTCAGGTTCGAAGATTGAGAAACAAAGAAATCACTTCAGCCAAGGTTTTGTGGAGGAGTTAGTCTGTAGAGGGAGCTACTTGGGAAACAGAAGCATACATGAAGGCCAAGTATCCTCACCTATTTCCTTCCAATTCTACTCCATCTTGAGGTAATAGTTCTTGTTCAATTTTTTCAGTCATTCATGCGCAGTTTCAGTCTTAACATCATGTTCCTTCAGTTTGTACTTGCATTTTCAGCGTATTTGCATGTTCTTGGAACTTAGTTCAGTCAGAAAATCAGCTACATGTGCTTATGGTGGGGGTTACAGCTCTTTCCCTCCATTACATTTAGTTTATTCTTCATTCGAGGACGAATGTTCCCAAGGGGGAGATAATGTAACACCTCGTATCCTAGACAGACCAGATTGTAGATTTCAGAAGCTACAGGTGCCACCGACGGGCACTACCTACAGATCGTACGGTGACGCACGGTCCGTGCTAGTGGTCCGTGGATGGTCACCTGCAGCCCTCCCCAGAAAAGTCCCAAAATTTTGGCCAAATGTCGACCCACGGCCGGACCTACAGACCACAGACCGTGGTCTGTGTTCGTGGATTAGACCCCAGCTTTCAACCCCCAGAACCCCATTGGCGATTGACCAGCACAGACCATCAGTCGATCGACGGTCCGTCGGTCCCGTCAGTCGGGGACCCCGATAGTAGTTAAGTCAGGGGTCTTTTAGTCATTTTTTTATGTGTTGGACCCCTAAACTACGTGATTTTGGTCAGTTTTAGCCTAGAAACATAATTAGAACTTACCTAAGTCAGATTATTCATCAAAACTTAGAAAAATTAGAGCGTAAGAGGAGAAAGAGGTCAAGAACCCTAGTTCAAGAACGCAGCAAGGTTCCATCAGTTCCAGCCCCGAAATTGAAATATTTCTTCGTGGAATTTGTCACCAGGTATGTGGGATTTCACTAGTGGGCTCCTTTCACCCATTAGGTCCCTAGATTTCAGTCAAAATCTTGATTCCCTTAATGTTATCTAGACTTAGGGTTTCTTGAATGTTAGAATTGTTGGGTTTTAGCTGTTAGAATGATCCAAATCGTATTATCATGAATTCAATATCGTTATTGCCCAGGTTCATGCATAAACTCAGAACCCTAGCTATGTAGTTCTTTAAGTTCATGAATTACACATGCTAGGCCGGTTAATTCAGTTATATATAAACATGCCTCAGTTTCAAATGCATTATTATCAACATATTAATGTTGCATTCTCAGTTTGCCTGTCAGTATTTTGAGCTATCCAGTATTACAGCATTTCAGTCATAAAGTGTTAATTACTTAATCATATGGGAAGCTTAATACCGAGTGGACTAGGTTCAGTTACCCTCAAGTCCCAAAACTACGTGCCCCATATGTTGTAAGTCCTCTCTGTGGGCATCATTTTAGTGATCACGCCAGTATGCCTCTATACCTCTGGTAGGGTATATTGGGTCCTCTCAATGGGGTGTATACATTGGACTCCACATTTAGCTCATGTGGTTTTATGTCGGTTATTAGTAGCTCCCTTACAGTTCATTCAGATTATATTGCATTGACCATGTTATCAGTATAGTTCAGTATTCAGTCTCAGCATGTTACAACTTGGTCATTGCATTCAGTTTAGCCATGTTCAATATTTCCAGTATCCTTATCATGTTCAGATTATATTATTGCTTTATTGCTTGTTCAGTTATGTTATTATTCAGCGTTATTCTATCTTCCATGCTCAGTACCTTTCAAGTACTGACGCATATTATGCGCTACATCTTCTCGTGATGTAGGTTCAGGTCCTCAGCAGTCAGATCACGCATAAATTGATTCCCGATCTTCAGTTCAGCAGCAACAGTGGTAAGTCCTCATTCTTCGAGGGCTAGTGACATGATTATCCTTCTTGCTTTTAGTTTCAGTTTTTCTAGATCTAGCTGGGGCATGTCCTAGCATTTCTAGTCAATAAAGGCTTTATTTTAGAAATAGTTTCAGCATTAGTGTTAGAGTTTGACTTTTCATTTGTATTCAAACTGTGAGTTACATATATTCTGATTTAGCATATGGATATTTCCCATCATTTTAGATTCTTATATGATTTAGCTTCCGCACAATTTTTATTTATTCAGTTTACTTTAGTATACTTATGATATGCCAGCAGGGTTAGCTTGGGATCACTCACGATCCTAGGTCCTGTGTCTGCGTCCAGGGGGTAGCCTCGGGGCGTGACAAATGAGCTCAATTAAAGCTCAAATGACTAAGAAATCGTGTTTTGAACTAGACATGCGAACGTGAGACCATGTCCGTGATCGCATGGGTCAGGGTCCCAACTCTCCATGAACGTGTGGCCAGGCCTTGAATGCGACTCAAGGCCCCCAAATGCAAATATAAAATGCGGTGCACCAAAACAGGCTGCACCAGCTCAAGTTGGAATTGGTTCGAACCCTGTGCATGCAAATAAATAGGGCTACCCCACTAAATTTTATATTCGACACTTAACAGAGATGTTGAAAGTTCCATCGAAGCTCGTCTCGATAAAAATTGGTTCCTACATCCAAGGCTCTATTTTAGAAATGAGCCATAAGGTTGCGCAAATAAGTTAAGAAGCATCGGGACCTGAACCAAAGGTCCACCTAGACCAAACTCAACGCTCCAGAGCTCATGGAACCAACATAATTGCATTGTGAGGTCATTTACCTAATGTCTTACCAAAGTCAACTGTACAAACTTCAAAAGCTCTAAAACACAGAAATCCGCATAACAACCAAGCGAACGACTAGGTGATCAAACTGTATGTCCGAACAAGTCACAAATGAGTTGGTGTGGCTATAAGAAAGCTCTAAATATCAAAAATACCACAAAAGAGAGAAAATAATCTGGAGGGTCATTACATAACGAAATAAACGTTGATCATGTTCCCTCTTTTAGGGCATGACAAAAAATATTATATTTCCTTGCATGGAGAATAAAATACAGTAAAACTACACTAAATTAATAATCTCTCAAAGATAATATTTTTCTCCGATCTCGACTTGAGCCAATGGAAAAAATCACTCATTTTGATAAGATAATACGATAATATATTTTTAGAAGACCCCTATATCAATATATGGTCCCGTTAATATTATAAATTAATAATTCTTTAATAGTACAAAAATATATCGAAGACAATTTAGTGAAATGTGATTCTATTGTATTTTTTTTATTAAAATTCAAATCTAGTTGAAACTCCTCTCTAACTTTTCTTACTGCATCCAAAAGTTCGAGTGTTGCCACGATTACAAATCTTTTTGACTACATGTCGAATGATCTCTTTTGTACTCACATAATGTTTTACGCTTTTAATCTGTCAATGTTGATTTTGTGATACATTTTAAATGAGAAGCCCTTTTTGGATATGGTTTCAAGAAATTTCTTATGTTGTTTATATAGTTTATTCTCTCACCGTCATACATAAAATGTTTTTAGTACAGATACAATGAATAATATTTGATTATTACAAAACAATGAACATTATGTATAATGAATTTATTTATACAATGAATCATTGAATTGTTAAATTTATTTTACAATGAATCATTTAATAAAAAAATATATTACAATGAATCATACACACACATTGTAATTTATGTGTAATGAATATATTTTTTTGAATTCAATAAATATGATACATAATTTAGTGAGACACAACAATTTTGATGTATTTATTATACTTTATGTATAATAAATTTATTTATTTATTTATGTGAATTCAATAAATATGATACACAAATTAGTAAGATACAATTATTTTGATGTAATTAAAATTGACCTTCATTGAATCTAAAAACACTCTTTAAATTAATAAATATTAATTTATCAATTAAATAATATCTCTACAAAATAATAATATTTCATGGTCCCAACTATATTAATTTAGTGAGGTTTTACTGTAACTATTTAGAAAAGTCATATTTATATGATTATAAATGGTAAAATATTAAAAAACTTATTGTAATTGCATTACCGATTGATCTCTTTAGCCTTAGATGGTTATTTCAAATGCATAAATAAGAAAATTATTGATTATTAATAAATATTTTCTTTTAATATAAGAAAGTCATAATTATATAACTATGAATGGTAAAATATTAAAAGCATATCATGATTGAATGACTAAAAGGTAAAAGTATTAAAACATTATCATATTGGACTAGATATTGTGTAGGAGTCTAAAATGGTAATGTCATTATCAATTGATCATTTTAAGTCTTAGATGATTATTTCAAATGCCTAAAATGGAAAATTACTGATGATACTAATACTTTGCTCTCTCAATTATAAATATATTTTCTTATTCTTGTAAATATAGAAAAGTCATAATTATATGATTATGCATTGTAAAATATTAAAATTATACCATGTTTGTATGATTAAAATAGGTAAAAATATTAAAATAATATCAAACTTGACTAGATACTATTTATAAGTTTAAAATAGTAATGTCATTACTAATTGATCATTAATCTCAAATGATTACATAAAATACCTAAATAAGAAAATTATTGCGAGAAATTATATTTTGATCGCTCAATTATTAATAAATTTTAATTTTAGTCCTTGTATTGTATGAATAGGCATATTTAGCATGTGATTAATTCAAATGTGTGTCTTTAATACTCTTATGTAGAAAATGTGTTATATTTGGGCTCTTCATAAGAAAAATTACCTTGAAATATGAGTATCATTACAAGCTTAACATCACACATGAGTAATTAAATTATAGAACGATTAATAATTGACGAGTTAAAAAAGCACATTTGAAATGATTGAAGGTTTAATGTGTTTATTCATATAACACAAGAACTAAAATAAAAAATCATCAATAATTAATAGACTAGAAGTACTCTTGACTTCACACTACCATAAAATTCAAGATATCATCTGACAATTCCAAAAACTTTACTGCACCAATTATATGTAACTTATAGTATATATATATACTAGAGGTGTATGTATATGAATATTTCGGACAATATTTTTCCGAACAAACATACATTTTGGGTATTTGATTAATTTAATTTTGAAAATTATTTTTTTCCAAAAAACAATTTAAAAAATTACAACGACATCTCTTATTTTTTATAAGTGAGTTATCTTTGTTTCTTAATTCTTGACTCAAATATCATGACCTACTTCAATAAGTACAATAGTGTTAACCTTTAATTAATAAATTTATCATCAATCTATAAGTTTCATAGTTTTACCTATGGAATGCACCACTAAAACATATAAAAAAATATTTTTGAAATATGACCCAAAATTATTTTTTAAGAATATATTAACATATTTTGTAGAACATATTTTTTATAGAGAAAATTTTCTACCAAATGTTATCATGCAACAAGTTAATCATTTGAATTTTCTAACTCTAAAAATAATCATGGAATATGAATTTTAAAAAATTTAAAAATTTTAAAGAAAAATATAACAATTTTCTTAGAATCAGATTATGATAATTAGTTAATTTAATATTTTAACTAAAATGTCTCAATAAATTGAAAATTTCTTGATGGGCTCTAGTAACAATTCATGTTTGACATCTATAAAAGCCACACACCTTTACACACTTTATGTATTCTACTCCTAGAGAGAGTGATTTTTATATTTTAGTATCAAATATGGATAGAAAAAGGCTTAGAAATACTAGGCACCGTAGTGAAAATGTAAGGAACTCCCTTCTCGATAAAAGAGCAACAAGCTTATTTAAGAAAGCATAAGAATTTTCTATTTTATGTGATGTAGATGTTGCTATAATTATTTTTAGCACAGGACAAATTCAACCCACTGTTTGGAAATCTACAAATGTGGCTAAGGAGGTATTAGTGAGGTATTCAAAGTTTCCTGAGGAGGAAATAATTAAAAAGTTAATGAAACATGAAACATATCTTTCAAAGAAAGTGAAAGAGAAACAAGAAAAAAATAGAAAAATTGAAAAAATGAATGAGGAGAAGGAAATGGAAATCCTCTTCAATCAACTTGTAAAGGGAAAGAGTATCATTGAACTTACTGCTAGAGAAATTCAAGGTCTATTAAAGTTTTCAAATACTAAGATAGCTAAACTTCATGAGAGAAAGGAAAAAGTCAATCAACAACATCAGTCTTCTCAACCTCAAAATTCTCCCTCAAACTTCAAGATCGCAAACGAAAATGTTACACAATTACCAAATTCAATGAATGATTTGATCAATGACATGTGGTTTGTTGAGACTATGGCTAATAATGACAATTCTTTTGGCTTAGGGAATGGAAACAATATCGAGTTTGCACCAACTAAAGACGATGACATCAGTGGTGGAGATAATGGACAATCCAAGGACCTCGATTGATAGTGTAATGCTTATGTTGTTCTATCATTATTTTTGTGGTGTTTTCTTAATAGATTTTTGTTGTTTTATTTCATTTTCAAATCCATTTTGTGATTTTGTATTTTTATTTCAGTTATTTATGAAGGTTCTATTTTTGTTGGAAAAGTGAACATATTCGTTTAGCAATTTGTTTATATTTGATACTTAACATATTTCATGTGCATGCTTAAGTCTTAATGTAGCATCTCGCTATTTGAAAGAACTAGAAAGACCTAGAATTGGTAATTGCAATTTTAGGAAAGAATAAAAAATCTGGAAAATTGGTCAAGTTAAGTTAAGTTTGAGTTTTTGGGTCAACTTCAAACGACCATAACTCCTAGATCAAGATGAGTTAGGTGTGCTTTCAGATACCGTAAGAAATATCTTGAAATTATCTTTCCAAAGCTGCCAAGTTTGCGCGATTCCAAGTTCGTATGAGTGAGATATGCCCATTCGAAGTTGGGTTGTTCAAATAAGGAAAGTCTAATCCAGATTTTGGAAGGGTAGTTTGGTCTTTTCCTTACCCAATTATTTTATTTCATTTTTAGGAGTTTAATTGGGGTTTGATCAAAATTATATCAGTTTAAACAATTGGAAATTCACGCTAGCGCTTGGAGAAAAGAGAAAAGAGGAGAAAGGAGAAGAAAAGTCAAGATTCGTCAAGATTGTGCAATTTTGGTTGTGGATTTCGCCAAGGATTCAATCCTACGAGGTATGTGAGACTTTCATAGCATTGGGTTCGTTCACCCACGCTCCAATCATATTTTTTTCAGTGAAATTCATTTCTAGAAAGTTGATAGTATGATGTTCTTGAATTATGTTCTTGAAGTTTGCTTTAGTTCTTGAAATTTGATGGGATTGTGGAGTTCTTGATGGAATCGTGTTGATTTAAGAGTTGTTTTGAGTTAGATTCTTGTGTATATATATTGGGTATTTTAATCTATAGAGGGATTGAGAAAAAGAATCGGATTTAGGCGAATTGGGATGAGAAAACGAAGAACGTAAAAGTCGAGCAGGTTTTGGCACGCAAGTCCGTGTCGCGGACTTGCTCCCCCAGTGCACAAAAATCACCTCCGCATCGCGGAGAAGACACAGATTCCTCTGTTTCAAAAATAAATTTCACGATCAAATATGTAAATGCATCTCCGCATCGCAGACTTATTTCCAGACGGTGATTTCTTGATCGTTTCTCATGTTTAACTATCTAAAAACACTCCTAAACACCATGAGATATTTTCTATCACAAATCGCAATCCTTGAATCCATAAATTCAATTCAAGGAAAGTTAAGAGTCAAGTCAACAGAAGTTCATAGAGTTTTTCAAAAGTCTTTTACAAACCTTTTAACTTTGTTTTAAGTCTTAAGTTTTGAGTTGAGTAAAGAGTAAGAGTAGAGTTCATTTCTTCAAAGATTATACGGGAACTAAGTATTCCCAAGAGTTAAAATGTTCACATTTGAGCAAGAAAGGAAACACCGATTTCCAAGAGAGATTTTAAGCTAAGTTTTGAGTAATTATCTCAAACCAAAGAAAGAGTTTTGTTTTAAAAACATATGAGCTGAGTATATTTTGGGAGTAGTACTGAGCAGCGATATGGGGACGCGAGTTCATAATAATTCAGGTCTCCATAAACCATGTAACCACCATGGGTAGAAAGGATCATACTTTTTAGATGATTCCTTAGTGCTTTTTAGCATAGACTAGTGTATCCACTTAGTCAAGGCGTTCTATATGACGACAGAGTATAGGACAGTTCTGGCAGCGTGGGCAAGACGATGTATCATCACTTAGGCTCATAGTGGTGGTTGTCGGTTAGAGAAACTCCCACAGTATTATATTACTTTATATGTAATTGAGTTGCTATTGTATTTTCTTTAATACATTGAGTTGTCACCTACTATTTTACATGTTTTGTATAAACTGCACTATTATTGTTGTTTTTACCTTGCATTTGAGTTGAGTTATTCATGAGTTGAGTAAAGCCAAGGTAAGTGTTCTTTTCAAATTCCTTTCAAGCTTATGTATTGTTTAGTATTGCTCTCGCATATTCATACATTCAATGTTGATCAGGTAACCAGGATCAGCATCCAGTGCCTCGTTGATCCAATGAGCACTCAGAGTCAGTTGGTGAGCCTCCTTGCTTTCCGGAGGACCCCTTTTATCATTTGATTTAGTACTTTAGTTGTTAGGATGATCGGGGTCTTGTCCCAGCATCCCTCTTTATTTTAAAGGCTTCATAGACGAGTAGTTATAGTTCTTTAGTCTTTTCGTTTTCAGTTGTATACGTTAAGACTTGAGTTGCCATTTTGGCTAAGCTTCATATCTCTTTAAGTTATTGTATGAGTTATATTTTGAGACTATTTCTTATGTTTAAGTCTTCCGCTGAGTAAGTAAGTCAGGCCAAGGGTTCGCTTGGGACTAACAATGATTCTCAAGTGGCAGTCCCGCCCAGGGTGTAGGCTCGGGGAGTGACACTTAAAATTCTTACCCCACATTTAATTATTTATGAATCACCATATTAAAAGGCCTCAGTATGTATAAACTATCCAAAATAATTATTCAAATCTAAAAGATCACAATTTTCAGCTTTCACTCTTTCTCATTTTCACTCGTATATATCTTATTCTTATTCTTTAACCATTTACTCTTCTCCCTCATTTTCTCTTCTTCTTTGAACTTTCTCTATTCTTATTTTTCATCTCCTTCATATCCTCTATCACTCCATATCTTTGAAATAATTTTGGGTTTGAAGTCATTGGTCAAGGTTGCTTAATCTGAATTGTTATAACAGAGTTTTATTCAAGATGATGAAATTCTAATAGAGATAGTGGATATAACTTGTTTCAGTGAGTTTTAATGGTTATTAATTAAAGAGAATTTTGTGTGATTGGAGTTGTGGTAATGGATGCAATTCAAAGAAAATAGAAAGTTGTTAGTGGCCTCATGATGAAGACTTGGCTATTATTCTAGTGTTTAAGTAATTCTAAACAATTGTTAGTTACTTGCTGAATTTGATTTGTTCAATTGTGGAATCATAGATTTTGTCACAAGTGTTTAATGCATAATCAATGAATAGTTGATCTATTATTAGTGTTAACATTCATACTTTATTCAAATAAGGCAAAACGTCGTGGTGACTCAAAAAAATTAATCAATTAATTATATTAAAAGAATTATAAGAAAAAAAGCAATTTAAAAAGATTTGCCACCTAATTTTAGGAAAAATTAGGAAACCAATTAAATGATTTATGAAACCAATAGATTATAGGTTAGGGTTCAAGTTATTCCGAAGGGAAGATTCACGAACTTCAACGTATTGATGGATTGTTCACAAGGATGGAGGTTCGTAGGCTTATATTGGTGTCGAGGAGGGGGTTCCATGCCTTGCATGATCACATACGCACCTTGAAGGAGCTCCCAGTTGGGCAACATCATGCTCGGATGATAGCTTGGAGCGTGGGAGGCCTAACAAAGCGAGGAGGAGCCAATGAAGGAGTGCTCCATTCGGCGAGCTGGAGACCACTTTGGCGATTCGCCAAAGCCCTTGGGCGAGGGGTCCAAGATCGCCTAATGGCCCTAGGAGCTGTAGAGAAAGGCTGCTCATTCAGCGAGCAAGGAGATCATTCGGCGCATCGCCCTTTGACTCCCAAGACCTCCCAAATGGGAAAAGCCAAGGGATGAGGTACATCGCTGACCAGTCGGCGACTCGCCAAGAGGATTGGGCGAGCCTGACTTAGCTCCCTCATTGGCCCATTTTGGGTCACTTTTAGGTCCATCTATGTAATAATTCCTAAAACTATAAATAGGCCTTTAGGGGTTCATTTTAGGGTTAGACTATTTTGAATATTGATGAATGATGAATTGGATATCCTTTGAGAGACTTGAGAGCTTGGTAAAGCTTTTGTTGAACCTTGTTTATAAACGGGGGTTGCTTGGAGATTCAATTTCCTTGAGGTCTTCGTAAGAGATTCAGTGCTTGATTGTGGATTAATCGATTGAGGTCTTTAGGTTTAATATACCTTTAGGTTGCTTTTGATTTCCTTTTCTTGTGTCAATCTATTTATCCGGATTAGGTGCTTGTTAGGATCTAGATTGGAGGTTATTGGATTTAATACATCCTTTAGTTGCCAATTATTTCTTATTTTGTGTCTCTTCTTCTATCTTTCTTGTTTTCCGCTGTTTATTGTTATTCTTCTTGTGAGAATTACATTATTTGGTACCAGAGCTTGGATTAGATTCATTCCTACGATTCTAGTCTTGGGTTTGTTACAAAAAAAAATATGTTCAAAATCGTTGTTGTGAAAATTTCTGAAATGGGCTTGTTGATTCGTATCTTGTTTGAAGTTCCCAAGGTTGGATTAGTATTCTCTAACCTTATTTGAGTCTAGGGATGAGATTTGAAAGGGTTTGGTTCACTATTGAAGAATTCACCATTGAAGGTTGAAGAAGTTTTGTAGAAGACAAGTGGGTTTTAAAATCTTTAAGATTTGGCAAGAAATTAAGTGTTAAAAAGTATTGGGGTTTGTTCCCTATATCTAAGAGAGCTTGTATCTCAAATTTTGTGAAATTCCAAGCTAAAAATCTTAAGGGTTTATTTTTGGGTCTTCATAGTTGTTCTTGAAGTTCTTGAAGAACATTCAAATCTTCAAGGAAGGAATCTTCAAAAGAGAAAGAGTTTGATTCTAAAAAGGAATACAAAGGGAATTTACCTAAAAAGGTAAAGACTAAAGGACAAAGGAAGGGGGGGACCACAGCAGGTCAATTTTCGGAGTTGTGCAAGTGCAGCTTGAGGAATTTGGGTGAATCCCAACTTGGATCGCCCATTCCACTCGGTGTCTAGACCTTTGGGCAGCTAGGTCACCGAGTTGGCTCTCATTTTGGTGAAGATACTGGAAATTTCGGCGAGCTACGCCCTGGTTGCTAAATCCACTCGGTGCATCGCCGAACTTCCACCCAGATCGCCAAGTTGCCTTGGAAGATTGTCAAGTTTGGCGAGTTAATCTTCAAGTTGGCGAGCTGAACTTCACGTTAGGCGAAGAAAACAGTGCATTTGGCGATCGGAAGCTCATCTTATGACCCTTTCTCAAGTCCTAATTATAGTTTCTTTTCTTTTGTTTCTAGTTCATTGTCAAGAATCCTAAACTGATTTTCAACTCATGACTACTCTACTTGTTGACTATTGGTTATTGAATTCACTTCTTTGTTAGTGCCTTTTCTTTGTGTGCTTTTATTCGTTTTTACTCCGTAGTTAACTTCTTGATTCAAGTTCGTTTGCTTAAATCGAGTCGTCTGTTCTTCTTGAAATAAAAATCTATTTTGACCAAGAATAGAAATTGAGACCTTGTGATCAACTGAGTATAAACAATCTTCAACATTAGTTGCGCCAATTTGAGAGGCAATCAAAGGTGTGTAAACATGAGCGATTGTGAGTTCATTTTATTAACGCTAACGTTGTTTGTAGTTTTTGTGAGTTGTCACTTTGTAGGTACACAGAGTTATATGGAAGCATGTCCTCCATAGCCTCTGACCTATGTGACTATGATATGGGAGATTATGATTGTGATGATGAGGGCTATGGATATGAGGATAATGGTGATTATGGGGGCTATGATGATAGCCATGATCAAGAGCCGAATGAGAATGAGAGCTACTATTCCAAAGGAGAATATGAGAGAAATGTTGAACACAGCTCTTGTGGTGAAGATAGAGGGGAAGAAGACTTTTGTGGTAGCTCTTATGATGATGAGGGAGCATGTGAAAGGTCTTACTTTCACTCCGAGAGTGAAGATGGTTCTTATGATGATGCTGAAATATGTAACACTTCCTACTACCAAGATGAAGGTAGGTGAGGTATAATAATCTATTATATAAGAAGTATGAGGAGCATGACCCTAAGGCTTGTGAAGATTCGTATTCTTACTCTTGTGCTAATCCTTACCCGAGTCGAAGTAGTGTGTGTGGCTATACTAACTAAAGTCAAAGTCATCCGAGGGGAAGGAGAGAGTGTGCAACTCTAAAGTCTAAGGATACTATATCCTATACTTCTCATGGTAATGTACACTTATTGGGATATGGGAACCAAGGCAAGTATGAGGGATGTGTCAAGGGTCTCCGTACCAAAAGGATTGATTTTCCTATCTTTGAATGAAGGCGTGATCCCAAGGCATATCTTGATTGGGAGTGGCAATGTGACCAGACTTTCCAAACCCATGATTTGAGAGGTCAAGAGCGACCTTTGTATGCCCTTATTCATTTGAAAGGTCTTGCATTGGGTTGGTGGACTCAAGAGGGAAGGCTCCAAACACTCCAAGTAAATACCCACCCATTGACATGGGAAGAATTGAAGAGGTTGATGAGGTTCAAGTATGTACCGAAGGGGTACATAAAGCTTTTCAATGTCAATCCGAGAAGACCAATTCTTAGGACAAAGGTTGGCATTTATGGGGCTTTGGGACTTGACCTTGTCATCGATGATGGGTACAATCTAAACTACATCACTCCAGAGGTTGTAGCCTACTTGGGACTACCTCAACTACAAAGGACTTATCCATACACCATAGAGGGATGTAAGGTTACCGAAGGGGTAAGCGTTTCTTTCACATGCGGCAAATACTATGAGGAGGTTTGGTGTGATATAATACCCATGGCTTCTTGTTACTTAAGTTTGGGGGCCAATTGGTTTACTGAACATGGGGTCCCAAATGAGAAGAATGGGTACAAGTGTGTTGTGTATCATTGGGGAACACCTCTATTTCCTCTTCCTAAGGTGAAAAATGAGAGACAAAAGATTGACAGGAGTAAGGAAAAGCAAGGTGGCAACCTTAGAGTGGAAAAAGGAGAGGTTGAGAGGAGTGAAGTGAGAGGGTTGCCACAATCTCAATCTAATAGTGTTGTTCATCCTTCACTTGGTAAGGATTCTTATGTAGGTACAAGCATAAAAAATGGAGGGACACAAGTTCCCACCAAAGAGACTACAGTCGAAGGTGTGATGGATGCACTAATGGGATGTTCCAACATCCAAGGTAAAGAAGACCTTTCTTGCGGGCGTCAAGGTACAATAGCTAATCTTAACACTTTTACCATTGCAAAGAACAAAGTGTGAGTGTTAGTTTGTCTTTAAGTGAGCCTATTGTTTCTTTACCATGTGTTGATAATATGTTTATTGAGAATGTGGATACACTAGTTGATCCTATTGATGACCGAATTGATTCTTCTAGTAAGATCGATTTGTGTCCACTTAGTGTTGACACCTATGCTTTGAATTCTAGCTCATTATTTTGTAATGATTGTGTTGATCAACATGTTTCTGAGTGTAGTTTACTGGTTGAGGGTTCTTTTAATGTGATTAAGAAACTTCAATTTGGTGGTACTAATGATAATGTTGATCATTGGAATAGGAGTGACTCTTTGAGCATGTCTTTTGTGGATGATCCAATTGCTTGCTTTGTTCATAGAGATCATGTGATTGAAAATGCTTCGAAAAATGATATGTGTCTTTTTGAGGGTGAACTTGCATGTTTTAATTCTTCCCTAGTGATTGATAATTCCCTCTTTAAGTACAATATCTTATTTGAAGATGATGAAATCACTCATAGTGATGTACCTAGTGGTGTGAATTTTGAGAGAAGTATAGTTCTTGATAGCTATACTTGTTATAGTAACCCACTATGGTGTGAGGCTTTCCCTCCCAAAGATGGAAATCTCTTCTTGGAAGATGAGAGTACTCTTGTGGAGAAGGAATGTGATGAGGGGGAAGGTA
Organism: Solanum okadae; assembly: GCA_036553675.1. Classification (NCBI taxonomy): domain Eukaryota; kingdom Viridiplantae; phylum Streptophyta; class Magnoliopsida; order Solanales; family Solanaceae; genus Solanum; species Solanum okadae. Next base: position 43,423,084 of record CM071689.1, on the reverse strand, counting down.
GTGTTTGTTTTCCTATTATTTCTTCTTCTTGGTGTGTTTCATTCCTTGATAGTATGACCAATGCTTTTGAGCCTATTGGTAGTCATACACATGAAAACACCCTAGAGGAGGTTGATTTGCGAGAAACATTTCTCTATTACTTGTTTACATATGATGATGCTCATGCTGTTGAGTGGAGTATGTTGTCGGGAGGAACGAGTGCCCACCTGATAAATGGAGGAGCACTTGATCCAGTTTTGTGGACCTTCTATCCTTTTGATCCCGGTGGATGCTTGAAGGCATTTGAACTGATGGGAGTATCATCTTTTGGGTGGTATTCCCTTGTTGTTGAGAAGAATGGACATTATCCTTGTTCTCCATTAGTGGGCTTAATAGCCATGACAATAGAGGATGTTTGGTTGTTCCTTGAGTTTGAGTCTCCTCGGTTAAATGTTATAAGTGCTAACCTTTGTACTACCCATCATGCTAAGAGGATAAGCTTCTTACTTGTGACCTATATGGTTTTACAAGGTTTGGATTCGAGGACTTACTTTTATCTACTTGCATATGATGATACTCATACTTGTGTGGGTTTCACATCTTATGTTAGTAGTGGTATAAATTGGGCAAATGAGAGTCTCCTTGACTCGATGTTATGCGACCCTTATCCATTTGACCATGGTGTCGACTTTAAGTGTGTTGAGTGTAGTAGTAACACCGTCTTTCATTCTTATGACTCTTCCTTGGTGTTATTACTTGATCCTATGTTCTTGAATGAGGTATGTTTACCAATTTGGGTGGGGAATACTTATGTACGCGAACCTGTGAACCTGCTCGTGAATTGGGAATACTTACTCTCTTGAAGTTATCTAGCGCATTGGATGGGGTCTTAACTTGGGTCAACACTACATATGCCTTCGCACTTAGGTATGAGAGTGTTCTTTTGATGCTTGACATAAGGGAGGCCTTGCGCTTATTTGGATATAGGACCAATGAGGGGTTACATATGAGATTGTTTAAGCGTATTGGTTCCTTAGCTCTACCCCTTTTTCAATGTTTCTTAATTAGCCAAGTATCTATTACTTTGATGGGTTACAACCCCTTTGTTGATAAATGTGATGCTTGGTTATATGTTAGATTTGTACATCCTTGGCATGATAGTGAAATTGTTATTGCTAACGCTAACCCTCATGCCATGAGGATCTTGTTCTTGTTTGTTTCCCCTATGGTTTTGCAAGGTATGGATTCGAGGACGAATCCTTTTCAAGAAGGGGAGAATGATGTAACCCAGATTGCCTCCAAGCTATCCATTCACGAATTTCAACATATTGAATTGTTCACAAGGATGGAGATTCGTAGGCTTATATTGGCGCCGAGGAGGGGGTTACATGCCTTGCATGGTCACATACGCACCTTGAAGGAGCTCCCGGTTGGGCAACACCATGCTTGGATGATAGCTTAGAGCGTGGGAGGCCTAACAAAGCGAGGAGGAGCCAATGAAGGAGTGCTCCATTCGGCGAGCTAAAGATCACTTTGGCGATTCGCCAAAGCCCTTGGGCGAGGGGTCCAAGATCGCCTAATGGCCCTAGGAGCTGCAGAGCAAGGCTGCTCATTCAGCGAGCAAGGAGATCATTCGGCGCATCGCCCTTTGACCCCCAAGACCGCCCAAATTTACAGTAGGTCATCATGGGAGAAGCCAAGGGAGGAGGCACATCGCCGACTAGTCGGCGACTCGCCAAGAGGATTGGGCTCGCCCGACTTAGCTCGCCCATTGGCCCATTTCGGGTCACTTTTGGGCCCATCTATCTAATAATGCCTAAAACTATAAATAGGCCTTTATGAGTTCATTTTAGGGTTAGACTATTTTGAATATTGATGAATGATGAATCGGATCTCCTTTGAGAGACTTGAGAGCGTGGTAAAGCTTTTGTTGAACCTTGTTTATAAACGGGGGTTGCTTGGAGATTCAATTTCCTTGAGGTCTTCGTAAGAGATTCGGTGCTTGATTGCGGATTAATCAAGGTCTTTAGGTTTAATATACCTTTAGGTTGATTTTGATTTCCTTTTCTTGTGTCAATCTATTTATCCGGATTTGGTGTTTGTTAGGATTAGATTGGAGGTTATTGGATTTAATATATCCTTTAGTTGCCAATTGTTTCTTATCTTGTGTCTCTTCTTCTATCTTTCTTGTTTTCCGCTGTTTATTGTGATTCTTCTTGTGAGAATTACATCAGAAGGTGTACCATCCTAAACTAAGCCTTTGTGAAAGGTCCTTCCTTCTTGAACTTTTTGTCATCTTCAAATGCCAACACCTTTTAGATGGAATGGTAGCTTGTAAATATCATTTTTCAACTAGAGTAAGCTATTAAAATAAACCTTCAACCCCGAGTGACAATGAATTCCTAAATGACGTATGCATTCTTCAAATATAAACAGACAATTATGATCTTTCTTTTAGGTCGGAGGTCATTTTGGACTCAAGGTGGTCTTTCTAATGGACTCAACACACCTTGGGTGTTTGGGTCATTTTAGGTTAAAACCCTAAATGAGGATTGAGCTTCGCTCTACGCTAGTTGACTAAGAGTGGGCTTTATTTGAAGTGGACCGGTGACCCAAGTGCACAACTTGGGCTAGGGAAGTTAGCAATCATTGACCATCTAGTGAACAACATTCGTCAGGGTACCCCAATAAATAATTTGGATAACGAACGACTGTGACCCACATAATTGTTCTTTAAGTAAGAAATAAAAATGCCGATGGCGGAAATATGTCATGATGCAATGCCAACATACATATAACTAAAAAATAATTAATAAATAACAAATACAATGTACAAATAATCAACAAAACAACACAATACAAGAATGGCTCCCCAATCTGGAAAAAAAATGAACTCATAATGGTTAGAACCTCTATATCCCCAACAGAGTCGTCATTATGTTTACATCCCTACTTTATTTAAATAGGGCGAAACGTCATGGTGACTCAACAAAATTAATCAATTAATTAAATTAAAAGAATTTTAAGAAGAAAAAAAGCAATTTAAAAGGAGTCGCCACCTAATTTTAGGAAAAACTAGAAAACCAATTAAATGATCTACGAAACCAATAGATTATAGGTCAGGGTTCAAGTTATTCCTAAGGAAAGGTGTTAGGCATCCTTCGAAATCCACAAATGTGGGTCCTGGATTAATTCATTTTTTCAAATTGAGGAGGAGATAAAAACAATATACAAGTATAATAAACAGGAAATATACACAAGTAATAAAATAAAATAATAATATAACACACGGCCTAAGATTTTCCTAACATCGATATAAAATAATGAATAAAGAATATAGTTAGAACTTCATTCGAATAGCTTCAACAAAAGCAACTCCGAGTACCTATAAAGACACTTAGTAAAAGTGTTAGTAATAAATAAATATGAATAAAAATAAATGAATTAAAAAATAACTTACAAACAAAAACAAATCTTATTAACATGGGAGGCCTTGAAAATCGACGGAAATTTCTTCATCGGCCATTTTAACATAAATATGAACTTAAACTAGATTTTTGTCTTTTAACATTGGAGAGGCCTCGAAAACTGACGGAGAGATTTTTTCATTGACAAAACAACAACAACAACAACAAATGCTAATTGGCTACTGAAAGAACAAACAAACAAAAATGAACATTAATAACAAACAAAATAACTAAAGTTTACTGGAAAAATGTAAGTCAACAAAAAATATTCTACAATCCTAATAAATAATATAAATAATAAGATAATAACATTCAGAGCAACCATAACAAATAATCAAATAAAAACAATTATAAATGAATCAAAATAATCTAAACAGTGACTTTGCCAAAATTTCTCAATTAGGAGACAACGTACGGTACATAAATCAATATGAAAATTAATGAAAAAATTCAAAATTCAACCAAAACAACAATGACAATTAATATCTAACATGGTAGGAAAGAATTAAAACTTAACAACAATAATAAATTAATAACACTAATTAAAAAACAATATAGAATTTATTGAAGACAACCATGGTCAAAGTTGTTTCAAATAACATCCAAATGATAATAACAAAATGGTAACAGTGTCCAAATGATAACGACGTAGCACCGCAATTAACTTAAAAAGCTATATGTGAACAAAATCAAAAGCAACAACATGGCTAATTGGAGCCAAGACTACGATAGAGAACAAAAAATACTATATAGTAGTAAACAAAACTAACTAAATCAATTTAAGCAAAGACTAGCAAGTGCAAAGAAAAATTATAGAAATGACAACCATAATTAATATTAAGAATAAAACAACTATAAGTAATAATACAAATTAAGAATGAAGCTAATGGGTCAGATCTAGATTTTAACCAACATTGAAGGTGAAGCTTGTTTTTTTGTTGGTATTTGCTGGTTCAAGAAATGGGTTTACTGATTTGCATAACCTCACCGAAGTTCATGGTTGTCGTTCACCGGAGTTTGGAGCGGTTGTTGGGTCTGAGTTGTTCTCCAATTGTTCGGAGCTTTGGAGCTCGTTGGAGGCTAATTTGAACTGTTATTCGTCAGAGTTGGCGTTGTTGCCGAAATCGCTGCTAAACAAACGAAAATTTAAAAAAAGGGGATAAAGGGGAAGGGGTCTAGTTTCGTTGTTTAGCTCTGGTTCATCGGAGCTTTGAGCTCCTCGCCGTAGCTACTGTCTAAAAAAATGGAAAAACAAAAGGGGGGTTTCGGTAGATGCTCCGACGGGTCTGATTTGAGTGTGGTTCTCGCTGCCGAAAAAAGGATGAGGGAGTTGGGGTCTTATTTTCCAATGATTTCAAAGTTGTTTTCGAAGAGATTAGGGGTCGACGGTGGCTACTTCTTTAGTGGCGGTGGTTTGGTGCTATTTATTTGCTGTTACAGTAGAGCTTGCCGAAAATAACAAAAGGAAAAGGAGAAATTGGGTGTGGGGGTGTGTTGTTTGGTTGGAAAAATTATCTGAATTGGGAGTTGTTTTGGTCAGAGTTTGGGGTCGTGTGGCACCTGCGTTTCGTTCTTTTTGGTGGTGTGAGCTCTCACCGGAGGTTTGTCGGAAATGGTGAAGTTAGAGTGGACAAAGAGGGGTCTTGTGGAGTGACCTTGTCACCGGAAAAGGAAGACAAAAATGGAGGTTGGGTTTGCCGGAGCTTGACCAGAAAATCAATGAAAAGTGAAACCTCCTTAGTACAATACCCAATCCTAATCTAAATATATTTCACCACCCTTAACTTAATGACAAAGAAATTCTTTAAATAGAAAAATGAAAATTGCCTTAGTACAATACCACTATCTTAAAATCGTGGACTAAAACCACAGGTTAATAAAATATTTGTGTATGAAATCTTATCTGTATTTAACTGAATTTCTAGATTGGGAAAATTATCAAAACGAATATTAACAGATGTAACGAATAAAATAAATAATTAAAAAATATAATAAACGTAACCAATGGCATGTAAAAAATGCAATTTAAAAAAAATAATGATTTAATCAAAATGAACAAATATTTGAACGTAGTCAATCGGTTGTGACAAAAAATAATGTACTGATAAAAATATCCTGAAATTTTGACAAATAAGGATAAATATCGACAAGCTTACTTAAAATTATAAAAATATGTATTTTGAACTATTGAATAAATAAAACTTAAAAGTTATGAATTTTGAAAATGTTACGCCAAAATTAGGTGTCAACAGATTTCCCTTTCGTTGGATATGATTGATAAAAGAAATCATGGACAAAGAATATTGACAAACCTGATTTTGGCCGAACACATGACATTTGTATAAAAGTGTGGTTGGAATGTGTCAGTCCTCAAGTTGCTTCCAGAATGTTCCATGTAGTCCACACATGTGACCTAATTGAGAATGCATCTATATTGATTTTCTGGAAAAGACAAAATGTAATGGTCCTCTCGGGAAATGAAAATTGCAATGTCCCTTTTGGCAAATGAAAAATGCAATGACCTTCTTAGCGAATGAATAAATGCAATAGCCCTCTTGGGAAATGAAAAAGTGCAATGGTCCTCTTGGCAAATGAAAAAGTGTAATATCACTCTCGGCAAAAATGGCCCTCTCGGCAAATAAAAAAATGCAATGGCCCTCTCGGCAAATGAAAAGTGTAATAGCCTGCTTGGAGAATGAAAAAATGCAATGTCCCTCTCGGTAAATGAAAAATGCAATAGCCCTCTTGGGAAATGAAAAAGTGCAATGGCCCTCTCGGCAAATGAAAAAATGCAATGGCCCTCTCAAAAAATGAAAAAATGCAATAGCCCTCTTGGGAAATTAAAAAGTGCAATGGCCCTCTCAGCAAATGAAAAAGTGCAATAGCCCTCTCGGAAAATTAAAAATGCAATGGCCTTCTCGGCAAATGAAAAAAATGCAATGGCCCTCTCGGCAAATGAAAAGTGTAATAGCCCTCTTGGCAAATAAAAAATGCATTGGCCCTCTAGGCAAATGAAAAAATGCAATAGCCCTCTTGAGAAATGAAAAAGTTCAATGGCACTCTCAATAAATGAAAAAATGCAATGGCCCTCTCAGCAAATAAAAAAAATGCAATGGCCATTACGGCAAATGAAAATTGTAATAGCCCTCTGGGAAAATGAAAAAGTGCAATAGCCCTCTCGGTAATTGAAAAATGCAATGGCCCTCTCGGCAAATGAAAAAATTCAATGGCCCTCTTGGAAAATGAAAAAGTGCAATGGCCCTCTTGGCAAATGAAAAAATGCAATGGGCCTCTCGGCAAATGAAATGAAAATGATAAATGACTCGATAATTGTCCACTGTAACGAGCTTGATGCCTCAATGATTATCCAACTGTAACGAGGTGGATGGCTCGGCGATTGTCGTGAAAGTGTCATCCTCTCAATCCTTTAACAAGTTCATGTACTTGAAAAGGAACGATTAGTAGACACAATGACGCCTTAGCTAGCGACTTAGTCAAGAAACCTTGAGAAAAGATTCTTTAAAAGAGAATATGTACAAAATGTATCACTTTGACACATGTGAGTAACCAACATTTTACTTTTGACCCATTTTTGTTTATTGTGACTCATCTCTTACTAGGGGATTTGTACGAGGCGCCGGTGGCTCGCATCATGAATTTATTTTTCTCTATTATGGCAATGCTGGAGATTTTGAAGTCGACTTTGAACTTCAAGCGATGCGGGAGATCATTTGAAGTTGACAGTACTTGTTGGAATTTTTGAGGTCTTCCTCGAAAAAATTGTCCCAGTTAGATCTTTTTACAAATCTCGAAATGATCTCTAATCTTGACTTGCTGGAGATAACATCTTTATTGTGAATTTTTGAGATCTTATAGCTCAAAAATTATGTCCCCGTTTTTATTATCATAAGAAAAGAAAATAACACTGGTATACGATCGAGCCGTCGTGGCACCTACATATCTTGTTGAGTCAGGAATCAGGTCAAATGTAATTCCAATCTTGTAGATAATGAATATTGCAAAGAATCCGAAACAAGATCATTACTAGAGAATGTACAATACGAACATGATGAAATTGGAAAATGATATTTCTTGCGATATTGAGAGTCTGAAGACAAATGACATGTCACTTTTTTTAGAAGAATGAGCCAATGAAGTAAAATAGGCGTATCACACTAACGAGATTAGCCTAATGTTGCATTTTACAATAGACATCCTAAAAAGGAAATGCAAATTATTATTTTTAAAAGAAAGAATCTAAAAAAAATGCTTTGAAAAAATATTAAAGGTTGGGTGCTTGCTCACCTTTGTTTTTTTTTTTTGAAGAATAAAGAATGTGAAGAGATTGTGAAGTCTTGACTACAATTGGTACCGGGATTTAGGATCGCATGTAAATCTCTCTCCTTTTTTTCTCTTTTTCTAACTAAGATTGAATTCAAGCTAATTCCTACAGTTTCAAGTGGTACCTCAAACATACTTAAGTATCAACAAGACTCGTTCATCTTGCATCAAACAAAGATTGTGAATTGTACCAATCCTCATTTTTCAAGTGCCCTCACAACAAGAAAAGTTGTATTTCACACATATTTGAAGCATTTCATTTGAGGACATTTTTCAAAGTGCACTCACACTCACAAGAATATTCAATGCTTGCAACTGTGATATCATATGCTTGGTCCTTATGTAAATCTCCACTAATGTAAGAACATTTGGAATTAGATCATGTAGGGCTTGCCATTTGCTTGTAACATAGGCTTAGAGACGGGCAGAATATATATTTGGGATAAGAGTGACTTAATTCCTCCTTGAGCGTCACACTGAATCTGTGCTTTTCACGATAGATACGCCTTTGGCGTCTGATCCTCTTCATTGTCCCCCCTTTTTTTGACTTCTTTTGAATTTTCATTTATTGGAGTTTTTTCTTTTTTCACCCCTTTACATTGTTTAGACTTCTTTTAAGTTCTTATTTCTCGAAGTTTTTCTTTTTTTCATTCCTTTCTTTTGAAGTTTTCTCCTCTTTTTTTCCACCCCTTTCTTTTGAACTCTTCTCCTTTTTGTTGGAGTATTTTCCTTCTCTTTTTTCACTAACCTTGTAGGGGTGTTTTTGTCTACTTTGTCAACTGCTTTGTTTCTTTCTTTTTTCCTTTCTCTAGAAGTCATTTTAGCTTTCTTGACTTTGGGATAATTTATATCGTTTACCTTTGACAACTTCAAAGATGGATCTTCTCTTATAATTTGCACATCTTTGGTGCACTCAAGAAGGTTGGGCCAAGAGAGACAGTGCATGTAAGCACACAGAAGAGATAGTGGCTTAGATGTGGTTGTATAAAGAAATGGCTTCAGCCTCACAGTGGGAAAAACTAGGGTTTAATGTCATTTGATAGGTTTTGAAAGGCGCACTCGGGTCAAAGAAGGCCTACAATCCTTTCCCAAACCAAACGTTACTCAGTATTTCACCTCGATAACATTCAGGCCAAATTCTAGATCAACAGTGCGATGCAATTGAATTTTGATTTAAAAGCTCACCACACAATGCACATGAAATCATGAGGTTGGTTTTATTCTTATCTCGAATGCCTGCAAAAGAATTTTCAAGCATCACAAAAGTATAAATGAGAGGTACCAAAAGAATCTATGGTTTACCACAAAATCAGTCCTCTCCATCATATCAAATATTTTTACATGCTCCTAACTGCATTGGTCTCAACTGAGCTAAAGACATGACTCTTACAATATGTACACAATTTTGTTTTTTTCATTTTGAAAGAATGAATATCGAATCCAAGAAAGGCTGCCTATGTATCTCACCGAGATGAGAATCAGCGTAGTTCGTTAACATAAGGTGTAAAATTATTCAAAAACTTAGGCAAATTTTGATGACTCGTAAGTCTAGTGTCGCTGACATGTTTAGTCAAATAGTGTCTCTGGATTGTTTGCACCAATATGATTCATATCCTCTCAATTGTCGATCTTTGTACTGTATGTTGAATGTGGCTTCCCAATTTTTACAGTACCCACTTGTTGTTGTATTCTCTTTTGAATGTCTCTTGTAACTGTGTGTTCTCCCAATTATTCACAAGAACTATACATTGTTATCACCATCCCTAATTGTTTTTAGGGACGGTTTTCGTGCAAAAATATGAGAAATGTGTGAAAGCAGGGCCAACATGCAAAATAAATAACAAAAAATAGATGAGTGCGATCTCGCCGTCAAATTCTCCCCCGATTTGTCTTTTCAGCTTGATATTAATGTCTTGTGAAATACAAAGACTCAAATTTTGCGAGTCCTCCAAATATATTTTAAAATCGGCCTCTCACTAAAAAAAGAAAAAATACTCACAAGATAAAAGTGTTAGTTCGTGTTCATCATGGATAATGCAAAATAAAACAAAGAATTAAACAGTAACACACAAAGAATTAAACACATAAGAACTGTTTTGATTGAAGACAAACTCAATTACATCACATAGTATACAAACAATTATTGCGCGTCTCACACAAATATGTGACCCTTTTTGTGCCAAGGGTAGGCCTAGAGATTTGAAGGATGTATTACGCCATTTGACAACATTTCATTGTCCCCCAAAAAAACCTACTACAAATTTTATGAGTAAATCAGATAAATTACAAAAAATAAGAGGGAAAAGATACAAATAATCAGTCCCACACAGGGTTACCATCCTAAACTAAGCCTTCGTGAAAGGTCCTTCCTTCTTGAACTTTTTGTCATATTCAAATGCCAACACCTTTTAGATGGAATGGTAGCTTGTAAAGATCCTTTTTCAACTAGAGTAAGCTATTAAAATAAACCCTCAACCCCGAATGACAATGAATTGGTAAATTACATATACATCCTTCAAATATAAACACACAATTATGATCTTTTATTTAGGCCAGAGGCCATTTTGAACTCAAGGTGGTCTTTCTAATGGACCCAACATGCCTTGGGTTTTTGGATCATTTTAGGTCAATGCGCTAAATAAGGATTGAATTTCGCTCTACGCTAGTTGACTAAGAGTGGGCTTTATTTGAAGTGGACCAGTGACCCAAGTGGACAACGTGGGCTAGGGAAGTTAGCAACAGTTGACCATCCAGTGGTCAATTACATTCGCTAGGGAAGCCCAATAAATAATTTGGATAACGAATGACTGTGACCCGCATAATCGTCCTTAAACTAAGAAATAATAATGCCGAATGGCGGAAATATGTCATGATGCATGCCAACATACATATAATTAAACAAATAATGAATAAATAACAACTACAATATACAAATAATCAACAAAATATACAAGATATAATGAACAACACAAAAAAAAAATGGCTCCTCAATTTGAAAAAAATGAACTCATAATGGTTAGAACCTCTATATCCCCAGCATAGTCATCATTCTGTTTGCATCCCTACTTTATTCAAATATGGCGAAACGTCGTGGTGACTCAAAAAAATCAATTAATTAAATTTTAAGAAAAAAAGCAATTTAAAAAGAGTCGCCACTTAATTTTAGGAAACCAATTAAATGATATACGAAACCAATAGGTTATAGGTAAGGGTTAAAGTTATTCCGAAGGGAAGGTGTTAGGCATCCTTCAAAATCCACAAATGTGGGTCCCGACTTAATTCATTTTTTCAAAATGAGGAGGAGATAAAAACAATATACAATTATAAAAAAACATGCAATATACATAGTAATAAAATAAAACAATAATATAAGACACGGCCTAAAGTTTGCCGAACATCGGTAGATACAAAATAATGAATAAAGAATATAATTCGAACTTCATTCGAATAGCTTCAATGGGAAGCAACTCTGGGTATTTGTCAAAACACTCGGTAAAAATGTTAGTAATGAATAAATATGAATAAAAATAAATGAGTTTAATAATAACTTAAAAATAAAAACCCGTCTTATTAACATGGGAGCCCTTGGAAATTGATGATAATTTCTTCATCGGCCATTTTAACATACAAAAATATGAACTTAAACTAAATTTCCATCTTTTAACATTGGGGAGGCCTCGAAAACCGACGGGGAAATTTTTTCATTGGCCAAACAACAACAACAAACATTAATTGGCTACTGAAAGAACAAACATACAAAAATGAACATTAATAACAAACAAAATAACTAAAATTTACTAGAAAAATGTAAGTCAACAAAAAATATTCTACAATCCTAATGAATAATAAAAATAATAAGATAATAACATTAAGAGCAACCATAACAAATAATCAAATAAAAACAATTATAAATGAATCAAAATAATCTAAACAGTGAACTTGCCAATATTTCTCAATTAGGAGAACACGTACGGTACACAAATCATTATGAAAATCAATCGAAAAAAATTCAAAATTCAACCAAAACAACAATGACAATTAATATCTAACATGCTAGGAAAGAATTAAAAGTTAACAACAATAATAAATTGATAACACTAATTAAAGAGCAATATAGAATTTATTATAGACAACCATGGTCAAAGTTGTTTCAAATAACATCCAAATGATAATAACAAAGTAGTAACTGTGTCCAAATGATAACGACGTAGCACCTCAATTAACTTAAAAAGCTATATGTGAACAAAATCAAAAGCAACAACATAGCTAATTGGAGCCAAGATACGATGGAGAACAAAAAATACTATAATAGTAGTAAACTAAACTAACTAAATCAATTTAAGTAAAGACGTTATGTGCAAAGAAAAAATTATAGAAATGACAACCGTAATTAAGATTAAGAATAAAACAACTATAAGTAATAATACAAATTAAGAATGAAGCTAATGAGTCAGATCTAGATTTTTACCAACATTGAAGGTGAAGCGTGTTTTTTCGTGGTATTTGCTGGTTCAAGAAATGGGTTTGCTGATTTGCATAACCTCACCGGAGTTCAAAGTCTTCATCATTGGAATTTGGAGCAGTTGTTGGGTCTAAGTTGTTCTCCAGCTTTTCGGAGATTTGGAGCTCGTTGGAGGCTGATTTGAACTATTACTCACTGGAGTTGGCATTGTTGTTGCCGGAATCGCTGCTAAACAAATGAAAATTTAAAAAGGGAGAAAGGGGAAGGAGTCTAGTTTCGCTATTTGGCTCTGATTCGTCGGAGCTTTGAGCTCCCTACCGGAGATGTTGTCGGAAAAATAGGAAAACAAAAGAGGGCTTCAGGTGATGGTTCGGCGGTCTGGTGTAAGTATGGTTATCGCTGCCGAAAAAAGGATAAAGGAGATGGGGTCTTATTTTTCGATGATTTCAGAGTTCTTTTCGGTGAGATTAGGGGTCGACGGTGGCTGCTTTGTTTAATAGTGGTGGCTTGGTGCTATTTGTATTTTGTTACAGGAGAGCTTTCCAGAAATAACAAAAGGAAAATGAGAAAATGGGTGTGGGGTATGTTGTTTGGGTGGACAAATGACTTGTATCAAAGTTGTTTTGGTTAGAGTTCGGAGTCATGGCGGATGGGTTTTGGTCTTTTTAGGTGTGTGAGCTCTTACCGCAGGTTCACCGGAAATGGTGAAGTGAGAGTGGACAAAGGGGGGTCTCTTTGAGTGACCTTATCACCAGAAAAGGAAGACAAAAATAGGGGTTGGGTTTGCCGGAACTTGGCCGGAATCCAAGGTGGTGGTGACCAGAAAATCAATGAAAAGTGAAACTTGTCACACCCCGAACCTACACCCCGGACGTGGCTGGCACTCAAGCACCATTGGTTGCCCCAAGCGAACCCTTGGCCTGGCTTACTTAACTCAGCGAAAGACTATGCATATTTATAATGATCAAAAGCACTATACTCACTTGAATAGTAAAATACTGAGAATGCTTAAAAGTCAAACATTCAACTTGGCCAAAATGGAAACTCAAGTCTTAACATAAGATAATGACAATGAAAAGACTAAAGAACTAACATCTGACTGTCTATGAAGTCTATAAAACAACTTAGATGGATGTCGGGACGAACCCCACGACATCCTAATGAACTAATAAAATAACTAAAAGAAATAAAAAGGAGTCCTTCGGAATGCAAGGAGGCTCACCAACTAACTCTGGAGTGCTCACTGGATCAACGATGCGCTGGATGTCAATCTTAGTTACTTGTGCCTACATCATAATAAGATGCAGGCCAACTGGCATCAGTACATTAAATGTACAAGTATGCGAGTTGGAATACTAAACACAACATAGGCTTGAAAAGAATTTGAAGAACTTACATAGCTCAACTCAACTCAACTCAACATAACTGAACTCATTTCAATATAAAGCAGTTTAAAACAAGTGCAATATAAAGAAAAGTTGTTTAAAACATGATGTCAACTCTATGTGTATGCAAAGACACATATAACTCTGAAATGTATGTAAATATACAATAAACTGTGTATTTAAGAATACAATTACTTATGTGGGAGTTTCTCTAACCGACAACCATCACGTAAGAACTATTGTAATGAAACAACATTTTGCCTCTCGCTGCCAGGGCCTTCATCTACCTTGCCCAGGGGAAAGAACCTGAACTACTAAGTGGATCCACTATTCTATGCTAAAATGCACTAAAGGAATCAGATAAAAAGTATGACTCTTTTTTACCCATGATGGCTACATGGTTTATAGGGGTTGTGAGTTGTCTGAACTCTCACCCATATCGGTGCTCAATATGACTCCCAAAAATATAATAGTAGCTCTTATGTTTAAAACATACTTCTTTCTGTGATTTGAGATTAGTTCTCAAAAAGTTAGCTCAAAGGCTATCTTGGAAATCAAAGTTTCCTCTCTTGCTTCATTTAGAAAGCGATTACTCTTTTCTGAAAACTTGCCCGAAGGCTCTTTGGAAATCGAGGTTTCCTTTCTTCTTTAAATGTCAAAACATTTTAAACCCTTTGGGAATACATAGTCCCCATATACTTTTAAGAAATGAATTTCAAACTTTATTCTTTAATCTTTATTCAACTTGAACTTTAAGTCTTAAAACAAAGTTAAAACATTTGGAAAAGAATTTTGGAAAACTCTAAGAACTTCTCTTGACTTGACTCTTACTTCTCTTGACTTTGATCTTAACTTTCCTTGAATTGGATTATGGATTTAAGGTTCATGATCTCATGTTTATAGATGATTTCATGATGTTTAAATGTACCTTAGAGTGTTGGAATCAACTAGAAAACATAGGTACATTGCTAAGGAACTAGTACGTAAAGGTGGGGGACGAATGGGAAGAACTGGCGTCCCTGGCGCTCTGAGAGGCGTGAGGTGCCAGCCTTGAAACTTCAGAGAGCTGGGTGGGGTGCTCTGGCTGGCGTGGCCCCCCAAGACCCAAACTTTAGAGACTATTTTGGGGGGAGCTGAGAGGCACGGTGCCCCAACCCCCTTACCCAGATTTTTACGAATTTCCTCCTTCGTTTTTCAACTCTAAACCCTCTAAACTCGATTGGTTCTTTCCCCAAACACTTAGAATCATCAATACTCTCAATATACATCAGATTCTACTCGAAAAAACACAACTAATAACATGAATCAACCTCAAGAAAACTACAATCAACACAACTCACAAAAATTCAACGAATTTCATTAAGAACTCAAGGATTTACATTCAAATCTAATAACTTCGCTGAAATTGAATCATGATTGGCACGTGGGTGAGCTAACCCAACTCTATGTGATCTCACATACCTTGTAAGGATCACCCCCGATGAAATTCACAAGCTAAACTCAACGATCTTGACGAATCTTGTTTCTCTTCTCCTTTCTCCTCTTCTTTTCTCTTTTCTCCAAACCCTAGTGTATCTTGGTAAAAGCGTGAACTGATCTAATACTGATTAGACCCTAACTTAATTACCAAAAATTAAATAAAATAATTGGGCAAGGAAAAGACCAAACTACCCTTTCAAAAATCCGGATTGGACTTTCCTTATTCCAACAGCCCAACTTCCAAAGGGCATAACTCACTCATACGAACTCGGAATCCCACAAACTCAGCGGCGTTGGAAAGATCATTCTAAGAGATTTCCTACCGTTTCTGGAAATATCTCTAAATCATCCTAAGATAGAAGTTATGGCCATTTGAAGTTGGCCAAAACTCAACTTATTCTAACTTAACAAAATTTTCAGATTTTCATTCTTTCCAAAAATGACTATTTTCAATTATTAGCTTCTTCCTAGTTATTTCAAATTTCAAGATGTTACAATATCTCCCCCTTGGAAACATTTGATCTCGAATGAGATTAATCTTACTAGGCTAAGCGTGTAACATGCAACATTCAGTTCAAGCACCTACAAGCAAATGCAAAACAACATGCCAACTTATAAATAAATACTAAGAAAGGATTAGTACCTTAATTCGGAACTTCTCCGGATTCGAAGAGATGTGGATATCTCTTCTTCATATCCTCCTCAGCTTATCAAGTAGCTTCTTCAACAAATTGGTTCCTCCGAAGGACTTTGACTGATGCTACCTCTTTTGTTCTCAACTTGCAAACTTGGCGATCTAGAATCTGAACAGGAATCTCCTCATAAGATAAGCTATCCTTGATTCCAATATCTTCAGTTGGTATGATAAATGAAGGATCGCTCATGCACCTCTTTAACAAGGAAACGTGAAATACCGGATGAACCTCTGCTAACTCTTGGAGTAGCTCCAACTCATAATTTACATTGCCAATCCTCTCGGATATTCGATAAGGACCAATATACCGGGGACTAAGCTTCCCCTTCTTACTGAACCTCACAACACCTTTCATGGGTGAAACTTTAAGATATACCCAATCATCTACTTCAAACTCTAATTCCCTTCTCCTAACATCAGTGTAGGATTTCTAACGACTCTACGCCGTTTTCAACATCTTTTGAATCACTTTCACCTTCTCCATAACTTGATGAACCAAATTTGGTCCTATCAACCTTGCTTCACCAACTTCAAACCATCCAATAGGAGATCTGTATCTTTTCCCATAAAGAGCTTCGTAGGGAGCCATCTAGATGCTAGAATGGTAACTATTGTTGTAAGAAACTCAATAAGAGGTAGGTGATCATCCCAATTACCCTTGAAATCAGTCACACAATCCACATTGATACCTCAAAACACTATCTCCCCTTATTCAAAAGCCATCACTTTTTGCTTATGAACACTTGTCTTTAATTCAAGAAATAAAGGATTTGGTCTTGCTTATCTTTTACTTCTGACACTAATGATGATTCAACCCCATTCATCACCACTACTCCTCCTTCTGTGGAATCTATTAGTCGAACTCCTAGCCTTGCAACTCTATGCACCTCTTTTGTCGACTCTTTCTTATCTTCCTCAAAATGGGGAGTACTACCCATAGACAACCTGCTCAAGGCATCAGCAACAAATTAACCTTACCTAGGTGATAAAGATTACTCATGTCATAATCATTGAGTAATTCTAACCACCTCCTTTGTCTCAGATTAAGCTCTTTTTGAGTAAACACATACTGAAGGCTCTTGTGATCGGTGAACACATCCACATGAACACCATAAAGATGATGGTGCCATATTTTTAAAGAAAATACTACGGCAGCCAACTCTAAATCATGGGTTGGGTAATTCTTCTCATGACAATTGTCTAGAGGCATAAGCTATAACTTTGATATTCTGCATTTAGCACGCAACCCAAACCACCTCTAGATGCATCGTAATACATCACAAAACCTTGAGTACCTTCTGGTAAGGTCAATACTGGGCAGTAGTCAACCTCTCTTTTTTTCAATTCCTAAAAGCTTTTCTCATAAGCTTCAGACCATTGAAACTTCACTATTTTCTGAGTCAACTTGGTTAAAGGAGACGAAATGGATGAGAACCCCTCTACAAACCTTCTATAATATCCAGCCAAACCCAAGAAACTCCTAATATAAGTTGGAGATGTGGGTCTAGGCCAATTCTGCACTTCCTCAATCTTTTGGGTATCAACTCTAATTCTATCACCGGAAACTATGTGTCCCAAGAACGCCACAGACTCAACCCAAAACTCAGATTTATAGAACTTAGCATATAACTCTTTATCTTTCAAAGTCTGAAGAACTATTCTGAGATGGCTAGCATGATCTTCTTCATTCCTTGAATAGATTAGTATGTCATCAATGAAGATGATAACAAACATATCTAAATAAGGTTTGAAAACTCTATTCATAAGGCCCATGAAGGCTGCAGGTGCATTGGTCAAACCAAAGGACATAACCAAAAACTCATAATGACCATAACGGGTTCTGAAAGCTGTCTTTGGAATATAACATTCCCTTACTTTCAACTTATGGTAGCCAGATCTGAGGTCTATTTTCAAAAAATAAGAAGCACCCTAAAGCTGATCGAAAAGATCATCAATTCTCGGAAGAGGATACTTATTCTTGATGGTAACCTTGTTCAACTGGCGATAATCTATACACATTCTAAGGGAACCATCCTTCTTCCCAACAAATAAGACTGGAGCGCCCCAAGGAGACACACTTGGTTGAATAAACCCTTTCTCTAAAAGATCTTTCAACTGCTCTTTTAACTCTTTCAACATTGTTGGTGCCATCCTATATGGCGGAATAGATATAGGACGAGTATCTGGGAGAGTATCTATACCAAAGTCTGTCTCCCTCTCATGAGGGACTCCGGATATATCATCTGGAAAGACTTCTAGAAACTCTTTTACTACTGAAACTGACTGAATATGAGGTATCTCAACACTCGAGTCATTAACTTAGACTAAGTGATAGACACACCCCTTAGAAACTAAATCCCTTTCCTTAAGGTACGAAATGAAACGACCCTTAGGCACTGCTGAACTACTTTTCCACTCTAAGACTGGCTGATTTGGACACTAAAACTTGACAACTCGAGTTCTACAATCAACTGAGGCATAACAGGCATGAAGCCAGTCCATACCAAGAATGACATCAAAATCTACCATGTCTAACTCAACTAGATCAGCCATGGTACTCTTGTGATTTACGGAAATAGGACAACCACAATAGACTCTCTCTGCTAGAATGGACTCACCAACAGGTTTAGAAACACTGAATGGTTCACTAAGTTGCTCAGGAATAACTTCAAAATTCATAGCAACATATGGAGTTACAAAAGATAAACTCGCTCCTGGGTCTAGCAAAGCATAAACAGTAAAGTCAAAAACTTGGATCATACTAGTGACAACATCTGGCGAATCCTCTTGCTCTTGGCGACTATTGAAAGCATACAAGTGGTTTTTTCCTCCGCCAGTATCGGAAGTAGCCCCTCTAGGTGCAACTCTGTCTGGTGGAGCAACTGAAGAAGACTGGGCTTTATTGCCCCTATTACCATTACCCTGTTTGTTCTTTGGACATTCTCGCATGAAATAACCATTCTGACCACACTTGAAACAACTAGTGGATCCCTCACGATAAGTAACTAAGTGGTTCCTACCACACTAGGCACATGCATGAGGCTTACTACCCCCTTCTGCCATGCTACCCTGAGAATAAGCATGTTTAGCTCAGAAATTCTGACTATTGTACTCACATTTGTTCTTAGGTGTAGGTGCACTAGCAGATGATGGAGCAGGTCGCTTCTATTTTTATTGGAAGGATGACCGGTTGGCATTACTCTTCTGCTGTCCGGACTCGTTCTCTATCTTAGCTATCTTGTTCTCAAACTTTTCTCTATCCCTTAGCTTCTCTTCCTCAACCTACTGCACATATACCATTAACCTTGAGATATCTATGTCACTTATCAGCATTGCAGCCCTACCTTCCTTACTCAACAGACGAGCCAACCCAGCAACAAACAAGCTCATTCTACTCCTCATGTCCGCAACCATTTACGGAGCATAACGGGACAGTTGGGTGAACTTCAACCCATACTCATGAACACTCAAAGAATCTTGCTTTAGTGTGAGGAACTCTCGTACCTTAGCCTCTTTCAATTCTCGGGGAAAGAAACGCCCCAAGAAAGCCTCCTCAAAACAAGCCTAACTCGCAGTGGTGCATCCTCAACTCTAGCCTCTTTCCACTGATCAAACCAAGTGCTAACAACATTCTTCAGTTGATATGCAGCTAGTTCAACTCGCTCGGTATCAGCAACATGCATGACCTCAAATACCTTCTTCAGTTCCTCAATAAAATTCTCCGGATCCTCAATAGTGCTTGAACCCGTGAAACATGGAGGATTCATCCTCAAGAACTCTCGGATCCTAGAAATATTTGCCACTTCCTGTGTAGCTCTTCTTTGTATCCAAACTTGATTGGTCACAACTTGACTTAGCATCATAATTGCTTCCCTGAACTCAGTATTGGTAACTTCTCTTTGAGGTTGCACTTCAGGTGCATTTGGTAACTCTTATTCCTCAACATTATGTCTAGCAGGACGACCCCTGACAGCTCTTCGTGGAGGCATGATTATCTAAAAACACGCGCAAGCACGAATTAGAAGGAAACTTTTTAAAGATCAAACACTAACGCACGAAATGAGTGTGAAAGAAGTGAAGGAATTTCCTAAATGTTGCAGCCTCATAATTATAGATGTGGCGCGCTTCACACCGATAACTAGGACTCTACAGACACGGCTTCTTAGACTCCCTATGACTCTTGAACTCTGTGCTCTGATACCAAATTTGTCACGCCCTGAGCCTACACCCCGGACGTGGCTGACACTCGGGAACCATTGTTGGCCCCAAGCGAACCCTTGGCCTGGCTTACTTAACTCAGCGGAAGACTCTATGCATATTTATAATGATCAAAAGCGCTATACTCACTTGAATAGTAAAATATTGAGAATGCTTAAAAGTCAAACAGTCAACTTGGCCAAAATGGCAGCTCAAGTCTTAACATAAGATAATGACAATGAAAAGACTAAAGAACTAACATCTGACTGTATATGAAACCTTTAAAACAACTGAGATGGATGTCGGGACAAATCGACATCCTAATGAACTAATAAAATAAATGAAAAATAAAAACGAGTCCTCTGAAATGCAAGGAGGCTCACCAACTGACTCTGGAGTGCTCACTGGATCAACGATGCGCTGGATGCTGATCTTAGTTACCTGTGTCTGCATAATAATAAGATGCAGGCCAACTGGTTGTACATTAAATGTAAGAGTATGCGAGTTGGAATGCTAAACACAACATAGGCTTGAAAAGAATCTGAAGAACTTACCTGGCTTTACTCAACTCAACATAACTGAACTCAGTTCAATATAAAACAGTTTAAAACAAGTGCAATATAAAGAAAAGTTGTTTAAAATTTGATGTGAACTCTGTGTGTACGCAAAGATACATATAACTCTGAAATATATGTAAAAATACAATAAATTGTGTATTTAAGAATACAATTACTTCCGTGTATTTAAGAATACAATTACTTCTGTGGGAGTTTCTCTAATCGACAACCATAACGTGAGAGTTATTGTGATGATACAGCATTTTGCCTTACGCTGCCAGGGCCATCCTATACCTTGCCGAGGGTATAGAACCTGAAGTACTAAGTGGATCCACTAGTCTATGCTAAAAAGCACTAAAGGAATCATCTAAAACGTATGACCCTTTTCTACCCATGATGGTTACATGGTTTATGAGGGCTGTGAGTTGTCTGAACTCTCCCTCATATAGGTGCTCAATACTACTCCGAAAAATATGATATTTGCTCTTATGTTTAAAACATACTTCTTTCTGTGATTTGAGATTAGTGCTCAAAAACATAGCTCAAAGGCTATCTTGGAAATCAAAGTTTCCTCTCTTGCTTCATTTAGAAAGCGATTACTCTTTTCTGAAAACTTGCCCGAAGGCTCTTTGGAAATCGAGGTTTCCTTTCTTGTTTAAATGTGAAAACATTTTAAACCCCTTGGGAATACATAGTCCCCATATACTTTTGAAGAAATGAACTTCAAACTTTACTCTTTAGTCTTTACTCAACTTGAACTTTAAGTCTTAAAACAAAGTTTAAACATTTGGAAAAGACTTTTGGGAAACTCTAAGAACTTCTCCTGACTTGACTCTTACTTCTCTTGACTTCGATCTTAACTTTCCTTGAATTGGATTATAGATTCAAGGTTCATGATCTCATGTTTATGGATGCTTTCCTGATGTTTAAATATACCTTAGAGTGTTGGAATCAAAACATAGGTACATTGCTAAGGAACTAGTACAAAAAGGTGGGGGACGAATGGGAAGAACTGGCGTCCCTGGCACTCTGAGAGGCGCGGGGCTCCAGCCTTGAAACTTCAGAGAGCTTGGTGGGGCTCTCTGGCTAGCGCGGCCCCCCAAGACCCAAACTTCAGAGACTGTTTTGGGGGGTGCTGAGAGGCGCGGTGCCCCAACCCCCTTACCCAGATTTTTACGAATTTCCTCCTTCGTTTTTCAACTCTAAACCCTCTAAACTCGATTGGTTATTTCCCCAAACACTTAGAATCATCAATACCCTCAATATACATCAGATTCTACTCGAAAAAACACAACTAATAACATGAATTAACCTCAAAAAAACTCCAATCAACACAACCCGCAAGAATTCAACGAATTTCATCAAGAACTCAAGGATTTAATTTCAAATCTAATAACTTCGCTGAAATTGAATCATGATGGGCACGTGGGTGAACTAACCCAACGCTATGTGATCTCACATACCTTATAGGGATCACCCCCGACGAAATCCATAAACTAAACTCGACGATCTTGATGAATCTTGTTTCTCTTCTCCTTTCTCCTCTTCGTTTCTCTTTTCTCCAAGCCCTAGCATATCTTGGTAAAAGCGTAAACTGATCTAATTGTGATTAGACTTTAACTTAATTACCAAAAATGAAATAAAATAATTCTGCAAGGAAAAGACCAAACTACCCTTTCAAAAATCCGGATTGGACTTTTCTTATTCCAACAGCCCAACTTCCAAAGGGGATAACTCACTCATACGAAACACGGAACCCCACAAACTCAGCAGCGTTGGAAAGATCATTCCAAGATGTTTCCTACCATATCTGGAAGTACCTCTAACTCATCCTCAGCTAGAAGTTATGGCCATTTGAAGTTGGCCAAAACTCAACTTATTCTAACTTAACAAAATTTCCAGATTTTCATTCTTTCCAAAAATGACTATTTCCAATTATTAGCTTCTTCCTAGTTATTTCAAATTGCGAGATGTTACAAAACCCTTGGTGAATAAAATCTGAAAATTCTCAACCCTAATCTAAAAATATTTCACCACCCCTACCGTAATGACCAAGAGATTCTTTAAAGAGAAAAATGAAAACCGCCTTAGTACACTACCACTATCTTAACACCGTGGGCTAAAACCATTGGTTAATAAAATATATGTGTATGAAATTTTATCCGTATTTAACTGAATTTCTAGACTGGGCAAAATATCAAAATAAATAGTAACATATGTAACAAATAAATAAATATAATGAACGTAACCAATGGCATGTAAAAATTTACAATTTAACAGAAATAATGATTTAATCAAAATGACAAATATTTGAATGTAGTCAATCGGCTGTGACAAAAAATAATGTACTGATAAAAAAATCCTGAAATTTTGACAAATAAGGATAAATATCGACAAACTTATTTAAAATTATAAAAAATGTATTTTGAACTATTGAATAAATAAAACATAAAAGTTATGAATTTTGAAAATGTTAGGCCAAAATTGGTTGTCAACAGATGTCCCTTTCGTTGGATATGATTGATGAAAGAAATCATGGACAAACAAAATTGGCAAACCCAAATTTTGGCCAAACACATGCCCTTCGTATAAAAGTGTGGTTGGAATGTGTTGATCGTATAAAAGTGTGCTTGGAATGTGTTGATCCTCAACTTGCTTCCAGAATGTTCATGTAGTCCACACCTGTGACCTAATTAAGAATGCATCTACATTGATTTTCTCGAAAAGACAAAGATAAAACTCATTAGTAGAGACAAAATTAAAGAAAAGGTAGCATCCCTTATGATATGACGAATGAAGATGATTCATCGGTAGGATATAAATACATGTCCATCGGTAGGACAAATGAAGATGATCCATCGATACGATATAAATGCATGCCCATCGGTAGGATGAATGAGGATGATCCATTAGTAGGATCTGAATGTATGTTCATCGGTAGGACGAATGAGGATGATCCATCGGAAGGATCTAAATGCATGTCCATCGGTACGACAAATAAAGATGATCCGTCGGTAGGATCTTTAGGCAAAATAAATATATGTCCATCGATAGGAGATATGTGAACACTACCACTTCCGGTAATAGAATATGAATATCCTTCAACGCCAGTCTTCTCTGACTTCAACGTGGAATAAATAGGGTGAACATTCTTCACCTCCGAATAGATGCGACTTAAAAAGATCTTTCAACGCCAGTCTCCTCCTACTTCAATGTGGAATAGATAGGGTGCACATCCTTCACCTCCAAATAGATGTGACTTAAATGCAAATATCTTTTAATATCAACCTCCTCTTACTTCAATGTGGAATAGATAGGGTGCACATCCTTCACCTCCGAATAGATGCGACTAAAATGCAAATATCTTTCAACGCAAGTCTCCTCCAACTTTAACGTGGAATAGATATGATGCACATCCTTCACCTCCGAATAGAAGCTTCTTAAAAATATATTTCAACCAAGCCTCCTTCAACTTCAATGTGGAATAGATATGGTGCATATCCTTCACCTCTGAATAGATGCAGCTTAAAAATATCTTTCAACGCAAGTCTATTCCGACTTCAACGTGGAATAGATAGGGTGCACATCTTTCACCTCCGAATAGATGCGGCTTAAAAGTATCTTTCAATGAAAGTCTCCTCCGACTTCAACGTGGAATAGATAGGGTGCACCACATTTACCTCTGAATAGATGCGACTTAAATGCAAATATCTTTCAACTCCAGCCTCTTCTAATGTTGACATGGAATAGATAGGATGCACATCCTTCACCTACGAATAGATGCAGCTTAAAAATATCTTTCAACGCAAGTCTCCTCCGACTTCAACGTGGAATAGATAGGGTACACATCCTTCACCTCTGAATAGATGCAGCTTAAAAGTTTTTTCAACGCAAGTTTCCTTCGACTTTAACGTGGAATAGATAGTGTGCACATCATTCACCTACGAATAGATGCGACTTAAATACAAATATCATTCAACGCCAGCCTCATCCGACTTCGACGTGGAATAGATAGGGTGCACATCATTCACCTTCGTATAGATGCGAATTAAATGTAATGGCCTTTTCAGCGAATAAAAATGTGATGGCCCTCTCGGGAAATGAAAAATGCAATGACCCTCTTGGCAAATGAAAAATGCAATAACCCTATTGGTAAATGAAAAAATGCAATAGCCCACTTGGGAAATGAAAAAGGGCAATGGTCCTCTCGGAAAATGAAAAAGGGCAATGGTCCTCTCGAAAAATGAAAAAGTGTAATAGCGCTCTCGGAAATAATGGCCCTCTTGGCAAATAAAAAAATGCAATGACCCTCTCGGCAATGAAAAGTGTAATAACCCTCTTGGCAAATAAAAAACTGCAATGTCCCTCTCGGCAAATGAAAAAATGCAATAGCCCTCTTGGTACAATGAAAAAGTGCAATGACCCTCTTGGCAAATGAAAAAATGCAATGGCCATCTCGGCAAATGAAAAAATGCAATAGCCCTCTTGGGAAATGAAAAAGTGCAATGGCCCTCTCAGCAAATGAAAAAGTGCAATAGCCTTCTCGGCAAATGAAAAATGCAATGGCCCTCTCGCCAAATAAAAAAAATGCAATGGCCCTCTCGCCAAATGAAAAGGGTAATAGCCCTCTTGGCAAATGAAAAAATGCAATGGCCCTCTCGACAAATGAAAAAATGCAATAGCAACGTACGGTACATACAAAAATCGATAGTAATTTCTTCATCGGCCATTTTAACATATAAAAATATATACTTAGACTAAATTTTCATCTTTTAACATTGGGGAGGCCTCGAAAACCGACGGAGAGATTTTTTTAGTGGACAAACAACAACAACAAATGTTAATTGGCTACTGAAAGAACAAACAAACAAAAATGAACATTAATAACAAACAAAATAACTAAAGTTTACTGGAAAAATGTAAGTCAACACAAAAACATTCTACAATCCTAATGAATAATAAAAATAATAAGATAATAACATTAAGAGAAACTATAACAAATAATCAAATAAAAACAATTATAAATGAATCAAAATAATCTAAACAGTGACCTTGCCAATTTTCTCAATTAGGAGACAACGTACGGTACATAAATCAATATGAAAATTAATGAAAAAAAATTCAAAATTCAACCAAAACAACAATGACAATTAATATCTAACATGCTAGGAAAGAATTAAAACTTAACAACAATAATAAATTGATAACACTAATTAAAGAGCATTATAGAATTTATTGAAGACAATCATGGTCAAAGTTGTTTCAAATAACATCCAAATGATAACAACAAAATGGTAACAATGTCCAAATGATAACGATGTAGCACCGCACTTAACTTAAAAAGCTATATGTGAACAAAATCAAAAGTAACAACATGGCTAATTGGAGCCAAGATACGATAGAGAACAAAAAATACTATAACAGTAAACAAAACTAACTAAATCAATTTAAGCAAAAGACTAACATGTGCAAAGACCAAATTATAGAAATGACAACCGTAACTAAGATTAAGAATGAAAAAATTATAAGTAATAATCTAAATTAAGAATGAAGCTAATGGGTCAGATCTAGATTTTTACCAGCATTAAAGGTGAAGCTTGTTTTTTTGATGGTATTCGTTGGTTCAAGAAATAGGTTTGCCGATTTGCATAACCTCACTGGAGTTCATGGTTGTCGTTCACCGGAGTTTGGAGCGGTTGTTGGGTCTGAGGTGTTCTCCAGTTGTTCGGAACTTTGGAGCTCGCTGGAGGCTGATTTGAACTGTTATTCGTCGGAATTGGCATTGTTGTTGCCGAAATCGCTGCTAAACAAACGAAAATAATAAAAAAAAAAGATAAAGGGGAATGGGCTTGGTTTCACTATTTAGCTCTGGTTCATCGGAGCTTTGAGCTCCTCACCAGAGCTGCTGTCGAAAAAGAATGGAAAAACAAAAGGGGGTTCGGATGATGCTTCGACGGGTCTGATTTGAGTGTGGCTCTCGCTGCTGAAAAAAGGATGAGGAAGTTGGGGTCTTATTTTCTGATGATTTCTGAGTTTTTCTGGTGAGATTAGGGGTCGACGGTGGTTGCTTTGTTTAGTGGCGGTGGCTTGGTGCTATTTGTTTGTTATTACAGTAGAGCTTGCTGGAAATGGCAAAAGGAAAAGAAGAAAATGTGTGTGGGGGTATGTTATTTGGCTGGAAGAACGATCTGAAATGGGAGTTGTTTTGGTCGGAGTTTGGGGTCGGGTGGCAGCTGGGTTTCGGTCTTTTATGTGGTGTGAACTTTCACCGGAGGTTCGCCTGAAATGGCGAAGTGAGAGTAGACAAAGGGGGCTCTAGTGAAGTGACCTTGTCACTGGAAAAGGAAGACAAAAATGGGGGTTGGGTGTGCGGAGCTTGGCCAAAATCTGGGGTGGTGGTGACCGAAAAATCAATAAACAGTGAAACCCTTGGTGAATAAAATCTGAAAACTTCCAATCCTAATCTAAAAATATTTCACCACCCCTAACTTAATGATCAACAAATTCTTTAAATAGAAAAATGAAAATTGCTTAAGTACAATACCACTATCTTAAAACCGTGGGCTAAAACCACTGGTTAATAAAATATTTGTGTATTAAATCTTATCCGTCTTTAACTGAATTTCTAGACTGGCAAAATATCAAAATGAATATTAGCAGATGTAATGAATAAAATGAAAAACAAAAAAAATATAATGAATGTAACCAATGGTATGTAAAAAAATGCAATTTAATAGAAATAATTATTTAATCAAAATGAACAAATATTTGAACGTAGTCAATCGGTTGTGACAAAAAATAATGTAATTAAAATTAACTGATAAATTTTTAAATTTTTTGACAAATAAGGATAAATATCAATAAACTTATTTAAACTTATAAAAAAATGTATTTTGAACTATTGAATAAATAAAACTTAAAAGTTACGAATTTTGAAAATATTAGACCAAAATTGGGTGTCAACAGCTAGTCTATCTTTGATGTATAATATATATATATACACACTTATAATATATTGATTATACAAAGTATTTATTCGATTATAGTTTGAACATAAGTTTTGAATTCATCTTATAATCAATGTATTCATGATCTTCTCTTTTCTAATATTTTCTGTTTTTTAGTTGTTTTCAGATATTTATAGATTGGATTCTAGGATTTTATTTTTTTTATGAAAGAGGACTAACGATGGTGGAAAAAGGAGGACTGAAACTAATGAGAGGTGAAAAGGCAAGGGTGCTTTTCAGTAAACATGATTGTTTTTTATGTTGAAATTTAACTGATATAGTGGATAAGTATTAGAGAATTATTTAGGAGGGGGTCGGATAAAAAATTATATGTAGGCAAATGTTATTTTATAACTATAATATTTAACCTCATTGTGTGAACCACAAATAACAAGGTAATATCTGTTGATGTGGATCAACCAAGTAGCTCATCCCAATAACTCCAACTAATAGCCTTAATGTTCAAAGATACCTCACCAAATGCGAGTATTGAGAATAAAATTTGCAAAAGGAAGGTGGAAAAAGAATAGAGTGAGCAAGGGAAACACCAGTACACATCCATATTATCGTAATAGAATGAGCAAAGGAAACACATGTATTCATCTGTATTATTGATCTACCCTAAATTAAAATGGTGTCACGATTTGAAATCAAGCCATGACGGCGCCTACCATAAACCCCCAATAGGCAAGTCAAAAACCAAACTACAAGCAATAAGTTAAATAACTTAAAGTAAGACTACATGGAAGAAAAATAAACAAGGAGTGGAGCCTATAGCATAGATATGTATATAGAGATGCAAAATATATTGAAAGGCTCAAAAGTGATAAAGAAAAACAAAACGATACATAAGAATCTAACCCCATACCTAGTATCACCGCTATAAGAGAATCTAAGTATAGAAGGATGATATACAATTGTTCTTCCTAATCAATACACAAAATACATAAACAATACAACAGAGGGAAAACAGTAAATCTCTAAACGCCAAAAGCTCACCAAGATCCAACAACAATGGCCTTGGAAGGTTTGGAATCAGCGAGGGTGGCTCATACTAGGAGCTGCAACAGAAAAATATGTTGAAGTGAAGTATAAGTACCAAAATATAGAATATTCAGTAAGTATCGATCATAGGCCAACCAAGTGTTGACATCCCTAAAGGTGCAACGTCATTGTGACTCAAAAAAATATTCAATTAATTCAATTCTTAAAATAATTTAAAAAATGAAACAATTTTAAGGGAGTCGCCACCTAATTTAAGGGAAAAACTAGAAACAAATTAATTAATAAAAAATTATACTAAACCAATAGATTCTAGGTGAGGGTTCAAGTGATTCTGAGGGGAAGATATTAGGCATCCTTCAAAATGTAACACCTCAGAATTTGGAAAATGGAGAAAATGATTTTTTGGGGTTGCAGGTTGTGTCTACGGTTCCGATCTACGGACCATAGGTGGCAACCGTAAGAATGGAGAAAATAAAGTTTTCAAAAACAAGTCCAAGTACCCTTTTTACGGTTCACCGAGATGGTCTGTCATTATGTGTATGAGTCGTAGATAGGACTCGTAGGTAACTCCCAGACTTAGTGAAATTTAAAGCTTAAAGTTGGGTTCTACTATTGGCATGGACAGACCGTAGAAGGACATACGAATCGTACATGGGTTCCATCAAAGATAGGTGATTTTTAAGGTCCCGGTAATTTGTCTACGATTGACCAAAAGTTCTACGGTCTGTAGGTCTGAACCGTAGGTCGAGTCGGCAATTATTTTTAAGGGATTTTAAGTCTTTTCCCTAATTGATTAATGCCTAAACTAGGTTCATTTTGATCTTAATTCTAATCCCTATATGAGTCCCCTAAGACTAAAATCTAACCATTCTAAAACATTCTTCTAAAATCCCTAAATCCCCTCAAGAACTAAGGAAGGAGAAATCTAGGGTTTGGGTTGAAAAGCTCCAATTCACCATTGATTGTGGACATTGATTGCTAAGGTATGATAATATTCATCTATGAAATCCTTTCCTCCATTGGGTTCCTAAATTCTACAATTTTACAAGTTAGATTCTCCAATCAAGGTTAGGGTTTTATTCAATCTTCATGGGTTCTTTTCAATTATGATCCAATTGATTATTTTCTATCTTCTTATGCATGAATTGAAGTAATTACATATTTTTAAGTTAAATTCACATGAACCCATCATGATACAGGATTTCTAGACTATGATCATATGATGCAACTTATAACCTATGAAAGATGAATTTATGAAGACATGCATGTTTCTTTATAATATTGATATAAATGATTTAAGGTTGCTTTGGGAGTAAATAATCGATGATGTTGTTTTTGATATGAAAGGATTTCTCACATACTACTTAAAACATGATTGTGAAAGGGTTTTCTCACAAAAGGATTCATAAGGTTAAAAGGTTTTCTCACCTAAGTTGAATCAGGATTAAGGAGTTACTTTAAATGAACTCTAGCTTGGATTGGTTACTAAATGTGTCTTTCTATGGATAATGAGACAAACTATGATTAATGACTATTCCGTGGGATTTATACTTGACAGTTAGCACCGAGAGGATATTGAGATGGAAGCTCTCTCGTTAGTTGAGGTTGGGTTTCTAGTAACAATCTCTCAGTCACATAACTATGTGCCACCATAGGTTGTCTTAAATAGACATTAGCTAGTGGATCCACTTTAGCTCACTTTTATAGTTTTTACCTTGGAAAGTAAGGACATCTCTTTTCAGTATGGGATAGACACCGAATTACATGTTATAGCTCACATGATCTATGTTTGTTAAAGGTAAACTTCCCACAGTAATGAACTAAGGTTACTCTGTAAAGTGTCTCACAAGTGTTTTATAAGATGTTTAGCTTGCATTGACCACATTTATGACTTATGATTTCTAACATGTAATATTATGATTTAGCTTTGTCATTACATGTCATGTATAGTCATTTTAGCATGATTTCATAACTCTTATGCATTATTATCATACTTGGTACATTCCATGTACTAATGCATACTTGTGCCTATGATGTTTCACTAAAGTAGGGTTTGATGCTCTTGTTTCCCATACTCGTGGCTAGTTGATCCTTTTGAGCTTTTGAAGATTGGTGAGTCCTCGTGATCCGAGGGCCAAGAGCCTTTTATTGCTTTTATGTCATTTCCATTTTCATACTTTGTATGTGATGTATGGGTTACGTCCCAATCACTTTCCTTGTAATGTAATAGATGGCTTGAGACTTATGTTTAGTCTTCCAATTTTGTCAAACTATTTTGTATGAAATGCTATATTTTGAACTCTTTACTTCTATTATCTTGTATGATGTATGCTAAGTGACTTGTGTAGGGCCTCTCGGGGTTTTATACATCATGTTACTGTTGAGGTCTACTTTGGGTCGTGACAAATATGGTATCAGAGCACAAGGTTTAGAAAGGTCCTAGGATGTCTCATAAGCCACATAAAGTAGATCTTGTTCATGAGTGTGAAGCGCGCCACATTTATGAATAAGAGGCTATAAGATGTTCAGGAAACTCCACTTCTGTCATCATTCTAAACTCATGCGATAGAGTTTAACTCTACATATTTTTCTCCTAATCCTTATCCGATGCTTTTTAGGATATGGCCCCTCGAAGAGCATACATTAGGAAGAATTTGAATGAGAATGTGGAATAAGAAACTCCTTATGCTCCTCAAGAAGCTCAACAAGTTCAGGCCGACCCTTTGGTCGAGCAAGTGACTAATTCGGAGTTCAGGGCTGCTTTTCAAGTGTTGGCTCAAGCCATGATGACCCAAGACAATAGGGAATTTGTGGTCCCCGTGAACCAAAATTTGGGTACAATGGCAACTAGAGTGAGAGACTTCACTAGTATGAATCCCCCGAAGTTTCAAAGTTTGAAGGTTGAGAAAAATCCTCAAGAGTTTATTGATGAGGTTTTGATGATCATGGGAGTGACGCTGGTGGAAAAAGAGGAATTGGCTGCTTATCAACTTAAGAATTTTACTCAAGTTTGGTTCAACCAAGGGAAGGAAAAAAGGGTGGTTGATGTGGGTCCTCTTGATTGGAAAAAGTTCAAGGTTGCTTTCCTCGATAGGTTATTTCCCCTTGAGATGAGGGAGGCAAAGGTACTTGAATTCATTAATCTTCATAAAGGAATATGAGTGTGAAAGAGTATGCCTTGAAGTTCACACAATTGTCTAAGTGTGCTCTTACTATGGTTGCCGACTCTAGGGTAAGGATGAGCAAGTTCATTTTGGGTGTGTCTGAAATAGTGGTTAAGGAATATCGTACCTCCATGATCACTAAGGAAATGGATATTTCTCGTCTAATGATTCATGCTCAACAAATTGAAAAGGAGAAACTTAAGGAAAATTCTAGGGAGGCAAAAAGAGCAAACACCGGTGATGGTGACTTTTCACATTCAGTGTCTATGGACATTGTTGTTCTATGTTCTGACAAAGGTTCTTCGGTCAAGGTTCCTCCAATGCTCCACCTCCAAAGTTCAACAAAAATAGGGTGCCCAACCCTAAGCCTATAGGAGGAAACGGTGGTGGATCTTCATTGACTGTTTGTGCTAGATATGGAAGGAAGCATGGGGGTAAATGCTTAGCCGGTATGGATAGTTGTTTTGGTTGCGGTAAGAGTGGTCACAAGATAAGGGACTATCCATCACTTACTGCTAAGGGAAGAGAAGGTAGACAAGCTCTGCCTAGTGGTTAGGGTTCAAGTTCCCAAAATCAAAACTGATTTTATGCACTTCAAACTCGACATGAGAAAGAGGGTTCTCCCGATGTAGTTACGAGTATGTTGAAAGTCTTTTATCTTGATGTTTATGCTTTGCTTGATCCCTGTGCTACTTTGTCTTTTGTGACTCCATATGTGGCTATGAGGTTTGATGTTCTTCTGGATGTGTTAATAGACCTATTTTCCTTCTCTACACCTATTGGTGAATCTATTGTGTCTAAGAGAGTCTACAGAGATTTTCCCGCCTCCTTACCCCATAGAGTCATTTATGTTGATCTTGTAGAGTTTGATATGTTAGACTTCGATGTTATTCTTAGCATGGATTGGCTCTAATTTTGTTATGCTTCTGTTGATTTTAGGACCTGAGTGGTCAAGTTCCAATTCCCTAATGAGTAAGTCGTAGAGTGAAAAGGGGAATTATATGCCTAAGGGTCAGTTTGTTTCTTGTCTTAAAGCTAGAAAATATTTCTAAGGGTTGCATATATCATCTTGTTTGGGTTAGGGATACGGATTCTGAAACCCATACCCTTAAGTTGGTCCCTGTTGCTAATAAGTTTCCGAAAGTGTTTCCCGATGATTTACCCAATGATCCTCCCGAAAGGGAAATAGATCGGTATTGACCTCTTCCCAGATATGTAACCTATATCTATCCCTCCTTATCATATGGCTCCGGTAGAACTTAAGGAGTTAAAAGAGAAATAGAAATATTTGTTGTTAAAGGGTTTCATCCAACCGAGTATCTCTCCATGGGGTGCTTCAGTTTTGTTTCCTCTTCCAAGGATAGGTGATTTGTTTGATTAACTACAAAGAGCAAGTTAATTTTCTAAGATCGACCTCCGGTCGGGTTATCACCAATTGAGGGTGAAGAAAGATGACATTCCGAAGACGAATTTTCAAACTCGGTATGGTCATTATGAATTTTCGATAATGTCGTTTTACTTGACTAATGCTCTGACCACATTTATGAATTTGCTGAATAGGGTATTTTGACAATACCTTGACATGTTTGTGATTGTGTTTATAGATGACATCTTGATTTACTCCAGGAGCGAAGATGAGCATGCCGATCATTTGAGGATTGTGTTGCAAGCCCTCAAGGACCAACAACTCTCTGCAAAGTTTAGTAAATGTGAATTTTGGTTAAGATATGTGGCTTTTCTTGGTCACATTATTTCCGTTAAGGGTATTGAGGTAGATCCTAAGAAAACAGATGCAGTTAAGAGTTGGCCTAGACCTCTATCCCCTTTGGATATTCAAAGTTTCTAAGGTTTGGCCTGTTACTATAGAAGGTTCGTCGAAGGGTTGTCTTCATCTCCTATCCATTGATAGCATTGACCCAAGAGAAAGTTAATTTTGTATGGTCTGAAGCGTGTGAGAAGTGTTTCCAAGAATTGAAAACTAGACTTACCTTCACTCCGGTGTTGACTTTACCAGAATGATCAGTGGGTTTGTAGCATTTGACTTTCAAATGCTACAACCTTTCTAACGATCATACAACTTATTTTATATAGAGTCTAACTAAGCCAAGTCTAAAGAAAAAATAGTAACCTATCTTAAGGTCGAAATCACATTCAAATCACTATTCGGGAGGTTTCACCTTCCGAGCAACCTCAAAACGATGCAACACTAACAAATTAGTGATGTAGACATCAACATAAGCAAATTGATACCCAAATTGCTATAAAAAATATTTAGACATAAAAATCGGGTCAAAATAAGACCTTGAGAACTACGCGAGGAATTACAAAATTCAAAAGATTACAACAAGCTCAAGGAATTTGTACCCCAAGAAATGGGCACAATCTAAGCATAATTGAGTTCGAAACATCCTAATAAGAGAAATCTCAAAATAAATAATATAGGAATAAAAAAAGTAAAGTTTGTCACATGCCAAACTTAAGGGGTGCAACTAACACCTAATGCCAAAACTTAGGCCTGAGCCAATCCTCCTTGACCACTTGTTAATGGCGTATGAAAGACACACAAAGTCAAGAAAACAAACAAGTATATCTCGGCTTAAAAATAAGCCCTTGACCGATAGGACTCCTGTCAATAGCTCTACAAAGAAAACAACTACACCCAACAATAACCAACTCGCACATAGCCTGTTTGGTCCTTCGAGGCAATCATGGTATCTAGGAAAGCATAAACGCTATTTGGGACATCAAAACGACTATGATCTTTATACAAAATATAAAAACAAGTATCTATCTAACTAATATCTCAACAACTATCAAACATCAGCAAACCAGCAAACAACACCAACAACGTGGCTAAAAAACCCGACACACTAGTTTTCAAGATTATAAATACAATACTTGGATGGGATAGGGCCCTGACTTACCCAAAATCTATAAGTATCAAAACAAGCAAAACTCAAGGAATTTGGCAACCCCTAGACAAAAGAAGTCGACTAATCACTTGGATAGGCAAATGTGCTACTTGACAGGTTTGTGTAGTCATCACTCAGAATCTGTAGGCATGAATACAGCGGCCCCCAAGCAAGGGGTGTCAATATAAAAATGATGTACCTAACATGCAAGGCAAAATGAAATATGAAGCCGAAGTATAAGTACGAAACAAAAGGGGAAAGGGTGAAGCACAAGTACAAAACCTTATCTCCCTACAATAAGATAATATAAACACATTACAAACAATAACCTGGCCTGTCCCCATAAGCCCGACAGGTACAAATATCACACAATCACTATAAGTTTTAATGAGCACAACTAATCACTAAATACCCGTATTATCCCCCTTACCTGGATCTTAATGATAATTATATTTGAATTGTATATGTGTCATGAATCAATGCAAATATGAGGCTCTATAGTACAATACATATATATTTCCGCATAGGTACAATATGCTCGTCTCATAGGTACGGTCTACCAGGCTTGAAGGCACGGTCTACCTGACCCGTAGGCACAGTATAATAATAA
Source organism: Solanum okadae (assembly GCA_036553675.1). Lineage (NCBI taxonomy): Eukaryota > Viridiplantae > Streptophyta > Magnoliopsida > Solanales > Solanaceae > Solanum > Solanum okadae. The sequence continues at coordinate 43,387,825 of CM071689.1, read as the reverse complement.
ATATGTTTGCTCAAGAACCTTGATGTGACAGTGTTTACTATGGCTAAAACAAACTCATAGGCGACAACCAGACGATATAACATCACAACAATAACATGTAATTATAATTGATCAGAACACAATTATAACATGCTTTTATATGACATTAAGCAAGGAGTAGAGTGTTCTTGATAGACATTAATCATATGGTGGTAGCTAACTCAATAGGATAAGGCAATAAGTCATACAATAACTATGTATAGGCCATAACTAACAAGCTTAGGCCATCAAGTTCATGCCAAAATTGTAATAATCGCCTTAACATACCTTTCAACCAAAGTCCAAAAGATGTCTTTATGAAGCTTGGCCAACCAAAATTAATGCAACTACATGAAAATCGATAAGGTTGCAAGAACGAGCCATGACTAATCGACAAGATGTTAATGTAGCACTCTTGACCATCCAAGTTCAAAGCATAAAATGAGGCCAATAAAAACAGTAAATAACAACTAAATCCATTGAAGATATTCCAATAACATCTCGAAGGAGTGACAAGTTCCTGAGGAAACATAACTAGGCGTACTTCTCACTGTTCAATCCAACAATCATTGTACATGACTGCAATAAGAATCACACCAACTCCCCATCCCCCCCCCCCAATACCTTAAAGCCATCAATAGAAACAATAATATCCAAACTAAATAAGATAAAATGGGTTTCCCACAACCACAATATCAAACACACCACCACATGGCTCGAATATTCTATAAAATTAACACTTAGGACATGGAATAATGAAGGAGGGTTATAAAATAAGATTACCTCAACCAAAATGTTTGAAAAAAAGAGCTAATAATCAGCCTCCTTCCAGAAGCAACAAATGGAGCCTAAATCGGTAAGAAAATTATACCATAAGAATGAGCTCGCGATGTAGAGCAACTTCCGTTGAACTTTCGAGTTGAGAATCTAAGCACCCAAGGTGTATTTGGAAGGTGGGTTTATGAGTTTCCTAGGTTTTCATCAGTTCTTAATGAAATAAAATACGAAACAGGTGATCATTTATAAAGACCACTGACTTAGAGCTAGGGGGGACTTACTTCAAGGTGCATGCTTGTGCAATCTCATAAAAACCTGCATATCTCTCTAATATGATGTCATGTGAACAAATTGTTTAGTTCGTTGAAACCTAAACCCGTGGACCTTAGATTTGATAGGTCATGGGAATTCCAACTCCTTATATATTAGGAAAAAGTTTCTTAGATATTTGACCTAAAAGTTTAGAGAATTCCTTAACGACATTTACAATATCTTTTGCCGACATTTATTTCACAACTTTCTTAACTTTAACACTTAACATATGAACTATGTGCAATTAAAATATCTCATAAAAAACCATTCCTAATATGTTAGGAAGTCTTAGTTTTATTTCAAAATTACGAGTTAATTCCAACGTTCAGATGGGCGGGGTTCAAAATTACGAGCATAGAACTGCTTTCCAAGTGTTGGCCTAAGTCATGACCGCACAAGCTAATAGAGAGGTGGTAGCTCCCATGAACCTAAATATGGGTACGTCGACAACAAGGCTTCAAGACTTCATAAGGATGAATCCTTTGAAATATATTTTATGATTTGAAAGTGGGTGAGGATCCATAAGAGTTTGTTGAGGGGATTCAAAAGATTGTGGACATTATAGAAGTGACTTCGGTGGAAAAGATGACTTGGTTGGTTATCAATTGAAAGGGGTTTCTCAAGTGTGGTTTACTTAGTGGAAGGATAAAAACGCTATTGATGCGGGTCCATTGGATTAGGACAAGTTTAAAGAGGCATTTCTTAATCGGTACTTTCCCCTTCAGATGAGGGAGGCTAAAGTGCAAGAATTTATAAACCTAAGGCAAGGTAATATGAGCGTGAAAGAGTACTCTTTGAAGTTTACTCAATTATCCAAGTATGCTCCGGCAATGGTTGCCGATTATAGAGCTCGTATGAGTAAGTTTGTTTTGGGTATTTCCAAAATGATGGTCAAGAAGTGTAGAACCGCTATGTTGATAAAGGAGATGGACATCTCAAGGTTGATGACTCATGCTCAACAAATCGAGGAGGAAATATTTAAGGAGAGGGCTAGAGAGACCAAGAGTGTAAGAATAGATAGTTGTGATTTCTCTCACACTTGAGGTCCGATGGAAGTGGTCATTCTCAATTTCGACAGAAGTTCTCTGATCCAAATTCATCTAGTGCTTCGGTTCAGAGGTTCAACAAGGATAGGGTGTCTAACCCTAAGCCTCAAGGAGGTGTTTCTAATGGATCTACATTCTCCACTTGTCAAAAGTGTGGCAAGAGTCATCCGAGCGATGCTTAGCCGGTACCGATGGACATCTCAAGGTTGATGAGTCATGCTCAACAAATTGAAAAGGAAAAAATTAAGGAGAGGGCTAGAGAGAGCAAGAGGGTAAGAATAAATAGCTGTGATTTCTCTGACTCGAGGTCCGATGGAAGTGGTTATTCTTAGTTTCGACAGAAGTTCTTTGATCCAACTTCATCTAGTGCTCCGGTTCAAAGGTTCAACAAGGATAGAGTGTCTAACCCTAAGCCTCAATAAGGTGGTTCTAGTGGATCTATATTCTCCACTTGTAAAAAATATAGCAAGAGTCATCCGGGAGATGCTTAGCCAGTACCGATGGTTGTTATGTTTGTGGTAAGACTGGCAAATTGAGGGACTGCCCTTCGCTTGCTAGAAATGGTAGATATGGTCGTCAGGCTCAACCTAGTGCTTTTTCTGGTCACCCGACTCAACAAGCTACTTCTTTTGGTTCTGGTGTTACTCAGCGTCAGGACAAGTTTTATGCTCTTCAGACTCGTCAGGATCATGAAGGTTCTCCAGATGTGGTCATTGGTATGTTATGCGTCTTTCAATTTGATGTTTATGCATTGCTTGATCCAGGTGCTTGATATACATTGTCTTTTGTGACTCCTTATGTGGCTATAAAGTTTGATGTCAGTCCCGAAATCCTTTAGAACCTTTCTCAGTCTCTACACCTATCGGTGATTTGATTGTTGCTAAACGGGTCTATAGAATGTGCCTGGTCTCAATTTCTCATAAAGTCATCCCAGTTATTCCGCCTTTCCCAAAGTCTTTATATTAACGGTCTATCACAATTTAAAATATTTTACCCTATAATTACTTTTTGTTTAATATAGTGAAGAATTGAAAATGTTTTTCATAATTTTATCAATTTAAGTATTAACTTTAATGTCCTGGTTTATAAAATTAATTAAAAAATACATTAGCAAGGATAAATAAATTAAAACAATAAATAAATTAAAAGTTTTGTTAAAAAAAATCAAAATTAAAAAGGTAAAAATAATATCACAAACCACACTAGGCTAAATAAGGAGGTATCTGAAATTATACTTGCTTATTTAAAATGAGAAATATATAAGTGAAAAAAGGAATTTTATTTCTGCAATGAGCATGAATCCCCAAATCTAAAGCCCTAAAAACCAAAAACGAGATATAACTAATCGAATTACTTTACTCATCTCTAGTGTTTGATAAAACGAAAACCCTACTGGGTTTTATCTGATCAAAAATCATCGGTGTCTTCTTCACTGAGTTGCAATGGGAGCGAGTCGAAAGCTACAGGGTGAAATAGATCGAGTTCTGAAGAAAGTTCAGGAAGGCGTTGATGTCTTCGATAGCATATGGAACAAGGTTCCTTTTTCCGTTTCAGTAGCCTACATTTGAAGGATTTTTCTTTTATTGACTATTCGTTTCCCTGTTTCTTCAGGTTTATGATACGGATAATGCCAACCAGAAGGAAAAATTTGAAGCGGATTTGAAAAAGGAGATAAAAAAGCTTCAGAGGTATAGAGACCAAATCAAAACATGGATTCAATCGAGCGAAATCAAAGATAAAAAGGTAAAATTTTACTTGTTTTAAATTATGCTGTTTTGGTGACAATTCAATTTTTTTCTTGTAGTACACTATACTAGAATGTTCTGTATTCATTTCTAATTGCATGACACCGGGTTGTAAGACTTACTATCATATTAATAGAATCGCCAGTCAGTGATTCATGTTCTCTCAATTTTCACATAGCATGCCATTATAACGTGTGCAGTTCCAGATCAACAAAGTGTTTCGTCTAGAAATGTTTGGATTACTTTTACTCATTAAAAAACCAATTCTCTGCATGTATGGTGTCAAGCATTTAGCCCGTCATTGATAAGAGTACTTAGTAACAACACATCCAATTCACTGAAGTAAGGTGGGAACCATGAGCTCTTCAGGTTCAAATCCAGAACGGAGCAAAAATATTAGGTGATTCTTTTGAATCTGTCCAAGTTTTGGTGGAGAGAATTACGGCTACCTGTGCTAGTGGAGGTACCTCATTGAATTAGTGGAGGTGCGCATAAGCTGGACCGCGCTCCATGGTTATAGAAAAATGATAACTTAGTCACAACCAATCGAGATCTGCAAGTGTCTACAAATTTCTTAATTTAAGTTGATTGACATCAAAATAATAGAATGACCCGTAGTGCGGGTTACCTCTCCTATGTGGTTTGCGAGCTATTGCATAGGAGCGGGGATTTTATCTTGTGCGCACCTAAAGGGTAGCGGCTGCGGGTCTCCCTTGTCATAAAAAAATAAAATAATAGAATGATCCGGACTTATTTATTGTTCTAAGGAAAAGATATACATGAACTATAATGAAAGAAAAAAATGTATAGAAGTCTCCAGATAAGATTCCAAAAGTCTAGGAGAACCAAGTTAAAGCTAAAACGTTCAGCAAGTATAAGCTACTTGAGAAACCTAGACTGTTGTGATCATTCAGTTTTGCTGTTCTTGATCTTAGTAAAAGAATAAGGCCTGACTGCATGTGAGAAGATACTGTCCACAGGCTGGCCTGTATGAAAAGCTTGGTCATAGCCTACTACTGTATATCGTGTCAGCTGTTCTAGAAATAGTGCCGATTATGATCCTATTTGTCAGCCTCTGAAGTTTGAGTGATCCTCTTTATAGTTTCCAAGTTTAGGTGATCTTTAAACTTGTTTTTACTTGAAAATTTCAAGGACTGCATCACAGGGTCAACCTTTAGTTTCTACCTTGGCATGGGATCTTCTGGCCCACTACTCTTTCCTACCAACTGGAATTGCTTCCCATTTAATTGAGGCCCCTGTTAGACATTAGGTGTTTATTTCTGTTTTATTACCATATTTGAGTGATACATGAGTTTTTTATGTTGGTAGAGATGGTTTTAGAGAGAGCACGTCGCATGTAATTGTTGATTGTTCTACAGGCGTTTGTTTAATCAAATTCATGGGCAAATTAAATCTACCTATTATATGCTGCCTCTTTAGAAGGATAGGGGAAGTGGTGCAGTTGTCTGGGTGGGAAGGAAGTGGCAAGAGGTGTGTAGTACAGTAGTAGGGAGAATTGATGGAGAAAGGGGAAGGACAAGGAGAGAAAATGCTACCATAGAATAAAATGCTACCACTGAAGGGAACTAGATTGACTTAGGAGAAAGCAAGAAAGTAAAAATGTTTCATCCTTGTTGCAGACAAAAGCATGGTATTTAAGTGGAGAAGGTAGAGGGGCAGCCCCATTATCTGCCTAGTTCCGAATCATGGGCCACAGACCCTCGTAGATTCCTTTCTCTTTTTTTTTTTACCAAAAGTGAAAATGTTCTGTTTAGACAATTGAAATGGAACTATTACTGATTTTCTGGGACATGTTGGCATAATTAGTATGTGAATGACTCTTAGAGAGGTTTTAGCTGTGTGTTTATTTTTCAAGTTGTACTTCCTCTCCATATTAGATGCCTTAAATGATTGAGTATGGATCTTAAGATTAGAGTTGAACTGTTGAAGTTATATATGATGAAGATGGATTCATATTTTGAACAAAGTTTTATTTGATGATATGAACTTCTACTGATACACTATCGTATAGACTATAGTATATAGCTATGCCTTCTTTTTTGTAGGTTAGTAATGACTTATTGGCATTAGTTTGAATAAAGTAATGGCTTTCCGCCAGACAATAGAAAGTGGTTGAATTTTCTTAGTTCTGACTTTTGAGTTGGTGGCTACCCTTTTTGCATCAATGCATTCATTTGCCTTTTGTGTGATCATAGATTTTTCTTTTTGTTTTTCGTCAACAAAACCATGGAAATTTATTTGACCTCTTCTGATTTTACTTATTGACATAGGTAAGTGCGTCATATGAGCAAGCATTGATGGATGCTCGTAAGCTTATTGAGCGAGAAATGGAACGATTCAAAATCTGTGAGAAAGAAACTAAGACCAAAGCATTTTCAAAAGAAGGCTTGGGCCAACAGCCTAAGACGGTAAGCGTTGCTCTGCAATTTTGAGGTCACCAGTTTCTAGATCTGGATATTTATTTTGGTTTGTGTTTTCTTGTTTCCTTGGTAGAAGTTAATAGTTACCATCTGAAAGAAATTCTTAGGAAGTGGCTAACTATTTCGAGTATTGTCCACATTCCTAGATATGCACATTTTAAAGCCTAATACTAATTTTTTCTTAGAGAAAGATCTATAGAAATGGTATTTTCTCAGTGAAAGGATTAATCATTAAAGAGGAAATTTGAGGACTAAGGCCTCATTTGTTGGAACATAATGAAAGTCCGAATGTTAATCATTCAGGCCTCAGTTGATAAGTTTTTTTAAATTTTTTTTACAACCACTAATCAGTCTGAAGATCCAAATAATTAAGATCTATTACAAAGTTTAATATCATTAAGATGTTTATTCAAGAATTTCTACAAAGATGACAATTCAACTCTATTCACTATCAGAACTAACTGTCACCGCTGACCTCCATTTTCAACTACCACTTCCCACCACCCACAACTACCATCCTTAGTCACAACCATCACCGCCCCCAATTACCATAGTCGTCCTTCACTACCATTAGCCACTGTTTAAAATCATCACAATTAACCACCATTACAACCACCAATCACTACCAAGAGTCATCACCATCAACAACCACTATGCGTCGCCAACCACCGTCATCATTCACCACCACCATTAGCTATCACTATCATTCACTTTAATTATTAGTTGCCACCACCAACTACCATTGTTAATCACTAATGTCAGCCACCATCACCACTAGCTACCACCCACAATCATCGCCATCACCTAACACAATCCCCAATTAACACCCACAGCCATTCACAAGGAAAGGAATGGTAGATGTTTTGAAAATAGATCCAATTCCATTCACAAGGTCAAATGGAATTGTATAGTATCCTTACTTTTTTGGTGTAAACAGTTGTGTATAGTAGATACAGACCAGATTGTAGATTTGATAGGAAGCTTGTAACTGACACTTTTTGGTGGTGACCAGCATGCCCTTAATGCTGAAGAATACAATCTTACCAGTTTCAATAAAAAAAATTAACACCCACAGTCATAACCACCTCCAACTGCCATATAATTTTAAAAAAAAATATTTTATTGATATAGTATTAAATTAATTTAGTAATTTGTTTGAATTATATATTTAGATATTGAGAAAACAAACAATCTTAATTATTTAGTGTTCAAATCTTAATTTTCAGATCTGTATTCTGATTCAAACATCTAAAGTATTCTGATTCAAACATCTAAATCTTACTGTACATCTTGATATTTAGATGTGTATTTAGATTCAAAGAACAAATGAGGCCTAATACTTCCACCTAACATAAACAGTACTATTGTCAAAAAAAAAATACTTCCACCTAACATTACTGCTTTTTCTGGACTAGGCTTGTACTATTCTCACAATAGTTCATCAGTTTTTCTATTATTCTCAAGAGCAGTTAATCAATTTTTCCATCTAACATCAATGATGTCTTTTATCATCCATTAATGAGAGCTTAGTGAAACGGAGGTCAAACTGATGCTTCTTCTTGCAATTTTAGTTCTACCATATGCTTTGTTCCAATATATTTTAGTCCATGTATGGGTCCAGTGTCAGGCTGTCAGCTTCTCATTTGATGGCATTGGACCATTTTGGTTGTAAATGTATTGTTCTGACTTTTTGTTTCAATTTGTTGTTCCAAATTTATCAGGATCCAAAGGAGAAGGCTAAGTCAGAGACAAGAGATTGGTTGAATAATGTGGTATGAGTAATCATTTCTTTTTCAAAGATTCTATTGGTCAAAATTTTTCCTTACATGTATCATTGTGAGATATTTACACCTAATTGGGTCTCTTTCCATGTGTTTATCTTCCAAGGGTAGACGTAGAGCAGCTTCTCTTTTCATCTGTTTGTCTTCCAAGGGTAAAGACTCATAATTTAATAAGTAAGATTTTTTATTAAAAAATAGCACCAGGGTGCAATGGGTGAGTAGTAGTGAGTACAACCCCAACAATATGCATCTTCGTATAGTAGCTACATGTTTCTTAAATATCCTTAGCCAGATGGGCTTTGGGGACAAATGGCTGAAGTGGATTGAGACATGCATCAAAACTGTCAAGTTCTCTGTGCTTGTGAATGGAGAACCTGTGGGTTTTTTTGAATCAGAAAGGGGACTGAGACAGGGTGATCCTCTCTCCCCTTTCCTGTTCATCCTAGCAATGGAGGGATTTAATGCTATGATGAGGATTGCTACACAAAATAGATGGATCAAAGGCTTCAAAGTGGGAGGCAGAGGGGGGGAAGAAAGAGAAATTGGTCATATGCTCTACGCAGATGATACCATCATTCTTTGTGATCCTGTAGAAGAACAGATAAGCTACATTAGAGTGATATTGGTACTTTTTGAAGCAGTCTCTGGATTGCAAGTGAACTGGGGAAAAAGTAGTCTCTTCCCTGTGAATGAGGTACCTCAGATAAAAGAGATGGCAGGCATACTAGGGTGTAGTGTTGGGAAGCTGCCTACCACCTATCTAGGCATGCCATTGGGTAACAATCACAAAGCCTTGGAAATATGGGATAGTATTTTGGAGAAAACTGAAAAGAAGCTTTCTGGATGGAAGGCTCAATATCTTTCACTTGGAGGACGATTGATCCTAATAAACTCTGTTCTTGATTCTCTGCCCACTTATGTGATGTCTCTATTCCCAATCCCAGGAAAAGTAGTGGAAAATCTGGATAAGCTAAGGAGAAAATTCTTATGGCAAGGCACCAAGGATGGAAAAGGCTATAGCTTAGTAAACTGGGAAACTGCTCTACTTAGCAAAGACAGAGGGGGCTGGGAATTAAGAACTTGAAACTACAGAATAAGAGCCTATTGAAGAAGTGGTTGTGGAAGTACACTGAAGAGAGAAATGCCCTCTCGAAAGAGGTGATCATAGCTAAATATGGTGAGTTAAACCCTTGGTGTACAGAGATCACAACAGAACCTTATGGTGTGGGTGCATGGAGATCAATTAGAAATTTGTGGTCACAAATGGAGACAAATTTATATATCAAGGTGGGAAGTGGCACTAAAACAAAATTTTGGAAGGATGTTTGGATAGGCCAATCCCCTCTTAGAGATCTCTTTCCAGATCTCTTTCAAATTTGTGGAAATCCTGATGCCAATGTTGGTGATTGCTGGACTGAACAGGGCTGGGATCTAGTTTTTAGAAGACTTCTCAATGATTGGGAGGTGGAAAGGGTGGCTGAGATATTAGGGATGCTAGGCGGAGTGACCATCAACGCAAATGCCACAGACAGGATGTTGTGGAAGCACAGCAAAGATGGCCTTTTCTCAGTCAACAGTGCTTACAGAAGAGGTCTCCAGGTGATGGCAGGGAGACCAAAACACCTCTGGAACTATTTTTGGAAGGGGGATATTCCTACAAAAGTGAAATGCTTCACTTGGCTAGTGTTAAAGAGAGCTTGTTTAACACAAGAAGTACTTCAGAAGAAGGGTAGACAGCTGGTCCCTAGGTGTTTTTTATGCAATTTGACAAGTGAAACTAACAGCCACCTCTTCTTGCACTGTAATTACACTGCTCAAATCTGGAATTTGTTCCTTAGCATCTCAAATCTGAATTGGACAATGCCAGAACGTACATCAAACGTGTTGAAGAGCTGGGTAAGGAGAGGAGGTACCAAGAGCCAGAAGAGATGGTGGAGGTTAATACAATACCATCATGTTATGGTGGTCAGTTTGGAAGGAAAGGAACAGTAGATGTTTCGACAATAGATCCAATTCCATACACAAGGTTAAATGGAATTGTATAGTATCTCTACTTTTTTGGTGTAAACAGTTGTGTATAGTAGATATAGATCAAATTGTAGATTTGATAGGAAGTTTGTAATTGACACTTTTTGGTGGTGGCCAGCATGTCCTTAATGCTTAAGAATACAACCTTACCAGTTTCAAAAAAAAATAAAAAATAACGAGGCATTATGACTTTTCTCGAACTCTTATTTCTTGGAATTTCTCAATGGTCTCCATCAACTAACATTTAACTATCCTCCAGCACTTTTCTCGAACTCCTAGTTTCTTGGAATTCTGATAGTTTTGTCTTGGTGCTCTAATAACTTTCGAAATTGTTTTGGGGCAGGTTGGGGAGCTTGAAAGTCAAATTGACAATTTCGAGGCTGAATTGGAAGGACTCTCAGTTAAAAAAGGGAAGCAGAGGCCCCCAAGATTGGTAAGAGGATGTAAAATTAAGTGTGTATTGTGCATTTGGCTTATTGTGATTGATTAAAGGTCACTTCTTTTATGTTTTCTCTAGGTACATTTGGAAACATCCATTGCTCGGCACAAGGCTCATATAATGAAGTTAGAGTTAATTTTAAGATTACTGGATAATGATGAATTGAGTCCTGAACAAGTTAACGATGTCAAGGATTTCCTCGACGATTACGTGGAAAGAAATCAGGTATACTATTCTGTACAATTTATTCCTCATGTGTCTGGTGTAGGTTATTGTGAAGAAATTAAATATAATTATCACTCTAATCTCTTAATTTAAATGGAATTCTGAAGCTGCTAGGTTGCTATCTCTTTCTCTTCACTTGTTTCTGTTTATTCACTTCTGATCTGTTCTTAGGATTGCTCTTGAAGTAATGATATCTTCATGTAATATTACCATTTGCTTGGACTGCTGTATTTTTGCAGGAGGATTTTGATGAATTCAGTGATGTTGATGAGCTCTACAGCACTTTACCACTAGATAAGGTGGAGTCTCTTGAAGATCTGGTTACCGTCGTTCCACCTGCTCTTGTCAAGGTAATATACATCCAAATCATCATTTCTTCTAATTTCTTTTTCTACTTAAATTATTCATTTATTGTTCATCTTTTATGTTTTGACTGATATATTTGTCTCTTTCGCTATACCAAAATAAATTTGTGGTCATTTTCTTAATTCTAATGTATGGGTGTAGGAACCTTTTGATCTTTAATGCATACCATTCCTGAACACAATTCTTCTTAATATTTAGGCCAAAACCCTAAAACTAAAGGAAACCACAAAAGAGATGTTACCTTTTATGGTGAAAAAAGTAAAACAAATGTAAGAAGCACTCAAATTAGCCTGATAGAGAGAAGTGAGAAACAGAGAACTCTGTATCATTGCTAGCATTTTAGCCCCTTAATCAGTCCAAAGTCGGGCGATTTACCATTGTTGTGCTTGGTTATCAAAGACGTTGATCAGCTGTGCATATACTGTTCGTGTGAGTTTTCTTGATTTGCTGGATTTTTGTTTTGAAGATTGGGTGTTTACTTCTAGGGTGAGCATGAGATTTCCAATCTGCTAAATTCTGGGAAACATGGAATGTGAATTGATAGGTATAAGAAGCGGATATGATGTGATCCTACTCATGAATTGCTTTGAATCTGTTAACCTGAAGATTTTTGCTGTCTTTTTAATTGGCAGTTCCCAATTGAATTAGGCATTGGTGGGTCCTAAGGGTGGCAAAATCAAGCCGTTTATTAGCTCAACCCGTTTCAACCCATTAAAAATTGGGTTGATTTGTAATCCAAATTGACTCATTTTAAAAATTTGATATGTTATATATGGCCATAATAAATATTTTTTTTATTAGGTACTAAAATATTTAAAAGAACAAATAAAATAATTAAAACTTAGTAAAATTTGGGTTGAGTTGGGTCTTGACCCATTTTGACCGAAACAAATTTGCGTTGGGTTTGGTCTTGACCCGTTTATTGCCTTGACCCATTATGATCTGTCCAAATTTTAACCAACTTGCCCAATTGCCACCGTTTGTCACTATGAGGCCCAATGCCTTTTCTGTGTATGTAAATTTACTATTTGTGTGGACGTATATTAGGAATTTCTACTGGCTCAAGTGAAGATTTTGCATATAGGGTTTTTGTTTGTGATATGTAGATCTACATGGGTTGAGGGTTTTGTGGTTGATAGCAAGCTGAGGATTTCAATGGAACAATAATGCTTTTTATTTCTCACGTGATCAATTCGTCAAGCTTAACAAGACTTCAACATCTTCTATCATATTTATAGATTTGGAATAAAATTGTCCACTTTTTATAAATATAAATATTACAATACACCAAAGTTTTGTATCTGATACGAGTGTGGATCAGAAGTTCGGATTCTCCATCGGGTGAATTTTGAGATTTGAGGATATGGATTCGAGTGTGGATACCAGTGCTAAGATACTATTAATTATTTAAAAATGTTGAAAAATAACTTTTTTTTCCTATTAAAAGGTGATTTGAATCCATTTCTATTAATTGAGTTAAATGAAAAATGTCTACGTAATTGCAAATTGCTAATATAATAGTTTGAATTATTTCTCAAAAATAAATTTGAATTGAGAAAAATAATTGTTTTCTGTTTAAAAAATTGGTTATCATTCTCTATTTATGCTTCTTGAGCTTTGTAAGTGACTCGAAAGCAAAAAGTATTTGTGGTAGAAATAATTGTGTTTTTACTAACTAGAGCACAAAAAGTATCAAGTATTTGTGGTAAAATTTAAATTCGGTGTAAACACTTAAATATTTTATTTATAAGGTATCTTGTACAAAAGCAAAGTGTTCTAGTACTTTATGTGCTATATATGATATAAACCAAATTCAAACCAAATACACAATTATTCTATATTTCTTGGGAATGGGTTTAATCAAACGCACCCAAGATAGGTTGACTAAATCCAGTGCAGATCCCACACCATACCCAAATTGTGTTGGATGACATGAGTTCAGAAAAGATTTTGAAGGATCTGGCAACATAGATCAAAACTCTAAGAGCCCGTTTGGATTGGCTTAAAAAAGTAGTTTTTAAGTCAAAAATAAAAAAGTCAAACTGAAATGACTTTTAAGTCAAAAAATAAAAAGTAGGGGGAGACCTACTTTTGGTTTCTGACTTATTTTAAGTCATTTTTTAGCTTGCCAAACACTTCACAACTTATTTTAAGTCATTTTTGACTTATTTTAAGTTATTTTTTATATTTGCCAAACACTTCCCAGTAGTCAAAAACTGACTTAAAAGTAGGTTTGACCAACTTTTAAGCCAATCCAAACACCCTCCAAGACTAAGTTGGAGCTCTAAATCCCTCAAGCTTACCTTTTCTATTATTAAAAAGGAAAGTGACTAGGTTCTTCAGACACTTTACCTTTAATAAAAAAAAATGAGGGAAGTGATGAGGTAGGCCTAAATTACATGGATGGAAGTTCTCCTTAAATCTCTTGAAATAAATAGGAACTTAACTAAGAACATTACACAATATAAGCAAAGGTTCTATATAATCTATTCCGACTACCTGGGATTTTGGCTTAGTTGTTGTTATTAGGTCTGAGTATAGATAAGTGTGAGGTTTGGATAACCTTCAAGACAAATATTTTACCACTACTGGAATGAGTTGAGACCGAATAGAGTGAAATAGATATAGGTGATTCACCTTGGCAGCCACGAGTTATTTGGCTAGAGACGTAATTGTGGTTTATGCAAGTAGCAGTTCCTTTTACTAGTATCTTTTGGTATTCAAGTAGAGGAAAGAAACTCTTGGCCCATCTATGTAGGGATGGGCCTTACAGCCTTTGCAGAAGCTGTAACTTCTTTTTGGTTTTCCAGGGTGTCACTGTTCCCAGTGCGGTTTTGAGTGTGAAAACTTCTCTGGCCTCTCCACCTGCTCAAGCATCGGTATGGTTCACTTCTCTTTCCATAGTCTGTTGCACATCTTTTCTTCCAATGCTACTAAGGCTGGCCGGTGTTTATTTGGAATGATAGAAATATAGTTCTGACTTGTTGCTATTTTCTTAAAGCTTGATACAATAATTTTTTTCGTGTACAGTAGTGTACTTGGTACTCATTGTTTTATTTTTGTATGCATTTTTGAATTGATATTGCTCTTCTGCATTTGTTCCAATTTTGTCATTCACTGCTTGGAAGTGTTGTTTCGTTAGATGCTTAGGGCAATGGATGTCCTTTGGAAATTTTTCCAATATAATTGGTGGATTATGAGCACAATTCTTCTATTAATCTTTGAATCGTAAGTGGAGAACAGATTTTTCCAAAATAATTCGTATTCTATCTGTCTCTGTTCGTTTAATTAAAATATGATGAGTCATTTATTTATCATGAAAAAGGGTTCGAAAGAAAATGATGCATCTGTTGAAGAGCTTATTTCAGGCTAATACAACGTGAAAGAAAAGCTGCTTAACCACTTCCCATTGTTAAGAGATATGGCGTCCTTTTTTTCATGAAAGTTTCTTGCATCATCTAGGCTCTTTCTCCACCGAGTAGCTACTGGAAAAGTAGTTACTGACAACATTAGATGTATCAATTCGTACAACTTGTTGCTTGTTTCTGGCACCACAAAACTTAGTTAATGCGGTGTTTTGGACAGCGAAAGGCGATAAAAGGCAACAAGTGTCTGCCTCGCTACAAGGCGAGGCGAGTGGCGAGGCGCTCGCCTTTTTGAAATGCGATACCAATTAATACGAGAAAGTTAAAATATTTAATTGCATGTGTAAATAATCAGATTCTCAATAGCAATAACATATTAGCAAATATTTCAATTCAAAAACTGAAAATAGATGGTACATACTGTTAATGCATTGAACTTTTCAGAAGCTCAACAATTGATGTACCTTCTCTTATAGAGTTTTCTTTCCTGGTCAAAGAACTTATATAGAGTTTTTAAAAGTTTGATCTCTTTCATCTAAAGGGAGGATCATTTTGAGAAAGCAATAATTTTATTGATTAGAATTCCATGTACCAGTAGTATAAAACTAAGTTGCTTGGATTCTTCACTTTTGGTGCTGCATCCATGTCGACACGACATGGGTGTGGGATCCGTACCGGATATGGTCAAACAACTTTGGATACTTGGACCAAAATTGATCGACTAATTCGAGAAAATACAATGAATCCTAAAATCAAAACAAAGGCTAGGGTGAAATCATAATTGCCATGTTTTTTTATCGTCAAAACATATTTGTACTAAATAGTATGCAACTAGAAGGTGCTTTAAAGTAGTGTTATCAAAGACGCACTTAAAGTGCACTTAAGCCTTGGAAGGGAGGCGCAACACATGTTGAGCTCTTCACGTCGTTCTATGTGTGCTTCAATATCGTCATCAAGGTTCTAAGGCATACTTTTCCTTGCCAATGAACCTTTTCTGAAGAGACAACAATATATAATTGATATTTCACTTTATCCTAATTTTATTTCAATTTCTTTGTTCATAAATTTGACATTCATGATTATAAACTATTAGTGTTCAACTATAAACATATATATTTGTACTTTTTTTTCTCCCTTTGGCCTTTTTCCATTAAAGCACACACTTTATTTGCGCTTTGCGCTTAAAACCTCAATAGACCTTAGAACTTTTTTGCGCTTTTTGCTTTTGATAATACTGCTTTAAAGATATTTACATGTTTATATCATTGCTGAATGTGCAATGAACTCAAAAAGTCTATCATGACTTCTCTGTATCATTTGCCATAGCCATGTTACACCAAAAAATATTAGGAGATGCATTTGTACTGAATAATAAATACATACTCAGTCTTGCTCTCAAAGATTTGTGCATTCTTTTCCTCTCAAATAGCCCATCATAATTTAGGCATATTTTATAACTCTATGTTTAGCTGAATCCATACTTTGATTTGTAAACCCGAATTTTGTAATTCAAATCACGAAGGATCCAACCTCTAGCTCAGCAGGACACGCACATGTATTGGACACCCGCACCCGAGTTCAAGCAACTTAGGTAAATTAACTAAAAATAGGAAGTTAACTTCAAATGTATGAAATATTTTCCACCCCTTCAAAAGCTTTTCTATTCCTTACCAAAAAAGGTCCCGTTCCTCTCCTTCCAAAGAACCCATACGAGAGAAAATATATCTACATTTCATGTCCTGCGTTTCCTCTCCTCCTTCTAGTGGCCCAGCTGTTAAGCATCTATATTCCTGACATTCACATTGTTCACATTGTGCACCTGTATGCCTAATCAGCTCAAAACTTTACACAACTGGGTAGCAGCTTGACAATGCAGTGTGAAAGGGTGAATGTCTTCTCTCGAGCGTCTCCACATGATATTCATCTCCTTCATCTGGGTTGTTCTTTAGTTTCAGTTTCTTTTATCGCTTATTATAAAACTCCATGATTTCTAAATTATGTGATTTAAATATTATTACTTTTGTACCATGAGAAGGGTTGCAAATATTTTCAAAGAAGTGGCTCCTTTGTCGTTCATTGAATATTTTTTTTTGAGAAGGTTAATTGGTATTATAAACAAAAGGAGTACAACAATAGTGTGCTCCTATGTAGTTACATCAAAAGTATGAAGGGACAGCCGAAACAAAAACTATCACCTATGTCCCTTATAAACTATCTAAAAATAGGGTAATATCCCCTATATCCATGGGTACATTGTGGATACACCTAAAGTAAAAGCTTGCTAAAAAGTTCATCCTTCTATAATATTGTGATGATATTCTTCCAACCATTCACGTTTGAAGAAAAACTGAAGCCTAAAGACCAATATTCTCGCGTAGGTACAGAAGATATATGCTCTTATCTTGTTTTATACTATTGCAGTTAATGATATGCATCCTACTACCTTATGAAAGAGAATGGTATGCATCCTACATCTTACTATTTATGGTTGAAGTGACTCTCAAGTTTAACAACAAATATTTTTCCCTTTTGTACTTTTGAGAATAGACAAACGTTTCAAGGAAATATAATGCCTGTCTTTTTATATCATGAAGATGTGTGTCCTCCAATTCATTGCTGAAGACACTAAAACCCAATGTAAAAAGTTCATGTTTTTTGGAAAATTGATATATTTATAACTGTGATGTTCGGGTAAGCTAACGCGCACCTCGACTAATGCCACGGGATACCTGACACCTCCCACTGACAACGAGTACCAGGTAACTGTCCACCAAGGCTAGTATAGATGGAAAAATTTATATGGTTTTAAGTATGGGAATGTATTAAGAGACAATTTCCCAGGGAGGAACATCAACTTCTCAAATGTTTTGTGAGAAGGTGTAGCATGTGTATGTTGCTTCTTATGATGCCGATTCCTTGAATGGACCCTTTTTTTTGTTGAAACTGGTTTTAATGATTCCTCACCGACCATTCAAAACCCCCAATACACAAATATTTTAGCTCTAGGATCTCTAGCCCTCTTTCCCTTTCTCACAATAGCTCTTTGATGCAACTGTTAAATTGTCTTCGAAGACACCATTATTCACCTTTCTCATGTTAACACAATACACTTTATTTTCTTGGTTTGGCAGTTTAGTTCGAGACTTGTTCTTTCCAAATTTATAGGGTTCCTTTTGCTTACCTACATTATCAATATAGAGAACTAATTGATTTTTTGCTTTCCTAGTGTTTGTAACATCTTCTACCTAGGTTACTCGGACAAGGGGTGGGTGTCTGAAAAGGGTGTGAATTTAAAGGTCAAATTCTTGATGATCTAAATTTAAGATTCGGGGTATGGATTTAGGTAGGGATATGAGTGCGGGGATTCGACTAAAAGTAATTCAAGCATCTAAAAATTGAGCTTATATTTAAATTATGAGACATTATGTGGAAACTAACAAGGTATTACAACAACAAAAACATACCCAGGGGAGGGTAGTAGGATGTACACTGACCTTAACCCTATCTTTGAAAACTAACAAGGTATTCTGAGGAGAATCCCAGAAGGAGATATAAGGAAAAGAACTGAGATAAATATTTCTGTTAGAACATGAATAGGTTTATACAATCCTATTAGAATAGGAATTGGTTTATACAATCTTATTAGAATATGAATAGGTTTATACAATCCTATTTAGAATAGAAATAGGAATACATATAGAAATAGGAATACTAAATAGTATCCTACTTAGTAAAGGATTGTACTCTAGTGTCTATAAATAGGGTCTCAATGTAATAATGTAGACACAACAACAATTCAATAATATTCTTTTCCTATATTTCTCACATGGTATCAGAGTCTCTACGATCTTGGTAGAGAATCAAAGAGTTTCCGCTGCCGGTGGGGGGCTATTACCCATATATGTCACTCGTCTGACCAACAATTATGCTATCAAAATTTGTAGCACCGTGTCATCTTTTCGGGGACTATTTTTCATGTTTAATTTGTGTAGCACCGTGCCATCTTTTCGGTGACTACTTTTTCATAATTAATTTGTGTAGCACCGTGCCATCATTCCAGTGACTACTTTTTCATAATTAATTTTTGTAGCACTGTGCCATCATTCCGGTGACTACTTTCTCATATCTGATTTGTGTAGCACCGTGTCATCATTCACGTGACTACTTTTTAATATCTTATATGTGTAGCACCATGCCATCCTTTCAGCGGACTACCTTTTTTTTGCATATCTTATTTGCATAGCACCGTGCATCTCTCCGGACTACTTTTCATATTTAATTTGTGTAGTACCGTGGATTTTTCCGAACTACTTCTCATATCTGAGTTGCATAGCACCGTGTCTTTTTGGTGACTCCTCAGATTTGATTTGCATAGTTCCATTCGTCTTTCCGGTGACTCCTCAAATCTAATTTAACGTAGGGTTGTGCCATCATTCCGACCCTACCCATATTATTTCTCTTTTTCAAATAGGGTCGTGCCATCAATCCGACCTTTCCTATATAATTTCTATTTTCTAGTTGGGTCGTGCCATCATTCCGACCCTACCCGTATAATTTTATTTCTTAGATTGTGACCACTTTCAGCCATCAAATCTAATACTCCGGCGTATGAGCATGTTTTGGCCAATATTTCCGTGACTTTCTTGTTTAATATCGACTCATCTATTGATTCCAACATGATCCATATACTTTATACTAGATTTTGAGCGCTTTGTTGCTCAGGGGGAGTTTAGTAGCCTTTCATGTCAATTATGTGAGTCACTCTATGGTCATGTCGATTATGTGAGTCACTCTATGGTCTGAAACAGTCTTTGCAAGTTTGGTTTGGGAAGTTAACACTGTAATTTTATCACTTGTTTGGTTTGGGAAGTTCAACACTGTAATTTTATCACTCTGTGTTTTATCGGCAATATGCATCAAATCAAGTATTTAATGAGAAGACAAGCACATTGAGATTGACTATCAATTTTGTGAAGTCGAGTGATCAACTTGCAGATATCTCACCAAGCCCCTCATCAGTCCTCGTAGTAATTACATTTGTAACAAGCTAGATACATGAATTGTATGCACTAGCTTGAGGGGGAGTGTTAGAATATGAATATGTTTATACAATCCTATTAGAATAGGAATTGGTTTATACAATCTTATTAGAATAGGAATAGGTTTATACCATCCTATTTAGAATAGGAATAGGAATACAAATAGAAATAGGAATACTAAATAGTATCCTACTTAGTAAAGGATTATATTCTAGTGTCTATAAATAGGGTCTCAATGTAATAATGTAGACACAACAACAACTCAATAATATTCTTTTCCTATATTTCTCACAATTTCTATATGCTAGGTATTCCATTTTCTTCCATTTCACCTTTAGCTTTTATCCTGATTTTCTCAGTCAATTTCGGTCCAAGTACCCAAAATCAGTTGACCAGATCCGATTCTGATCCCATACTCACACCCACGTCGTGTTGATTGGGGTGCGGCACCGAAAGTGAAGAGTGTGAGCAACTCAGTCTTCTACTTCTCAAAGTTTTGCGGGGAGGTGTAGCATGTGTATATTGATTCTTATGATGCCAATTCCTCAAACTGACCATCTAAACCACCAACACAAATATTATCCTCTAGGATCTCTGTCCCTCTTTTCCTTGCTCACCATAGCTCTTTGACGCAACTGTTGAATTCCTTGAAAACACTATTATTCACCTTTTCCAACATTTCTGTTGTTAACTCAATACAGTTTATTTTCTTGTTTAATTAGTAGGCAGCAAGTTTAAGACCCATTCTTGCCAAGTTTGCAGGGTTCCTTTGCTTACCAATGTAGAGAACTAATTGATGGTTTGCTTTCCAGGTGGCTGCAACATCTTTAGCACAGCAAGCTGCTAGTGTTCAGGATCAGTCTGATGAAGTAGCGTCACAGGACAGTAGCTCCGAAACAGTTGTTAGGACCCCACCTCCTAAAAGTAGTGCAGTTGCTACTTCTGCTCCGACAACGCCTGCTGGGAGTCATGCAACCCAGGGTACTAACCATGCTTCTACTCAAAAGATTCTGATACATCAACTAGTTTGTTTATTTGTCTGCTGAACTTCTGGATGTGGTTTCTTGGAACATGCAGGTGCTGCTGCTGCTGCTTTATCTCCAACTAGTATGTCAAATGCAATAAAAGAAGACGATTTGACAAGTTTCCCAGCTCGAAAGCCTTCCCCTGCCCTTAGTGAAACTGCTTTAAGGGGTGTTAGTAGAGGTGCTCTATCTAACCAACCCGTGGCTAGTATTGCACTTGTTTCTACTGGTTCAGTTACTGGCAATGGAGGTCTAGGAGCTATTCCTTCTGCTTCTGAAGTTACAAAGAGAAATATCTTAGTTTCAGAGGAGAGGCTTGGAAGTAGCGGCATGGGACAGCCTTTGGTATCGCCTCTGGCTAACAGAATGATGATGTCACAAGCAGCTAAGGCTACAGATGGAATTGGTGTTGCTGATGGGGCAAATCTCGGTGATGCTACGGTCATGACTGGTAGAGTTTTCTCTCCTTCTGTTGGTCCTGGTATGCAATGGAGGCCTGGTAGTTCCTTTCAGAATCAAAATGAAGTGGTATGCTTTCCATGTTATCATTTATGCGAGCTCTGTGATCACCACTTAAATGTGTACCTGTTTATGTACTATCACATGCTACAAGTTTAAAATAAAAGTAATTAGCCTCTCAAATATGTTTTTAAATGCTCGCATATCCTTAAAAACTGTTCGACCTTGCTATCTTCTTTACTAGTTGAAACATGCTTTCATTCTATATCTTTATTCTTATGCAATTGGAGAGTGTTATATACTTATATTTTAAAAACTATGAGCACCTCATCCATATTGAAATATAATTCTTTTTGCCTAAATTGATGCGGGGTGGTGGCAGCCTGTCACGAAGACGATCTATCTCAATATATGGACTGCTTTAAGAATTCAGAAGGATATGTCATGGCATGATCTCAAGCGTGTTTAAAGTTTTTGTTTCCTTTTTGTTTTGATAACATACTTTGGGGTGTGTGTGCTATTACTATGATTTAATCTTTTCCTAAGGTTTCTACCTTTTTTCCTAGACTACTATGTATTCAACTGCTTCAACAGGTATCGTTCCATTTCAATTTGTTTCTTGGGATTTCAGGGACAATTTCGTGGAAGAACTGAAATTGCACCTGACCAGAGGGAGAAGTTTTTGCAAAAATTTCAGCAAGTACAGCAGCAAGGTCAGAGTAATCTTCTTGGCGTACCTCCATTTAGTGGTGGAAACCTTAAGCAGTTCTCGTCCCAGCAACAGAATCCACTTTTGCCACAGGTATTGTTTAATGGTTGTGCATGATATTTGTTTCTTTTGAGTTAGTTGGATTACCTTGTTTCCCTTCATTACATGATCTTTTGTTACTTCAATGCCATATTTTCCTTAAAACTTTTAGCACACCCTTTTTCACTGTGCACCTCTGTTGTCGTCGACTCCCTTGTCTTTTTTGTGAACTTTTCCTTTGTTAAAGGGTCGTTAGTTTTAATTAAGATAATGACGTCTGAATCTGAATGCATATTAGTAAGATGTGTGTTTGGATTTGTATGCGGAATGAGTGGGACTGTTTGTTTTCTCAATAACTACATGTTTGTAATTTATTTTTGTCAAAACAATAATAATTATAAAATTCAAATAAATAATTTATATATTATGACTAAAATTATTAATTTATTATGCCGCAAGGTGATAGTTGTCTGTCAGTCTGTCACTGGGTATGTTGTTGTAAGGTGATAGTTGTCTGGTCGAGTGGTGGCGGTTGACAATGGTATTGGTGGTTGCGGTGGAGCTGGTTGGTATGGTAGTGATCAGTTGTGGTAGGCGGTGGCTGTGGTTGGCAGTGATGGTGGAAGTGGTTAGTACTGGCAGCTGGTTGGCAGTGTCTGTGGCTGCCTGAGGGTGGTTGTGGATAGATTTGTGGTGAATACTCATCTCTGTAAAAAATCTTTAAATGACCTCTTAATAATATTAAGACTATGTTCAGAATTTGAATGATTCCGATACATTCAGACCCCTAAAGTGGTTAAATCTAAATAAAACAAATGCACTTATTGGTTTAAGGTCTGAATCGTTTTGATTCAGACCTCCATTATGTGAAAACAATTGGGGTGTAAGTATTGCTTTTAGATTCAGTGGACTTGTTAATATATGACAAAAAATCTTTAATGTTGAAAACAGAAGTACTGTTACTGTCATACCCCTTGTATACATGAAAAAGGTATCTTTTAGATTTCATTCCATAGGTTCTACATCAGTTGAGAATATCAATGTTATTGCATTGTTTAACACAGTAAGAATTTTCTAGTCTGGTACAGTGTTAACAAAGGCGAAAAGCGCAAAAAAGCTCTAAGGTCTGTGGGGGCTTTAAGCACAAAGCGCAAATAAAGCGTGGGCTTTAATGAAAAAAGACGCAAAGGGAGAAAAAAATACAAATATATATGTTTAGTCGAAGACTAATAATTATAAACATGAATGACACATTTATGACCAAAGAAATTGAATTTTTTTAATGATAAAGCAAAATATCAATTGTTTAGTGTCACTTCTTCATAAGAGGCTCATTGGCTAGGAAAATTTTGCCTTAGAACCTTGATGACAACACTGAAGCGGACATAAAGCGAGGCGAAGCGCTCAACATGTTTTGAGCCTCGCTTCAGGGCTTAAGCGCGCCTTTGATAACACTGGTCTGGTACCGTAAGAGGATGATAAAATCCATTTAACCAGAAAGAGGAAATATAGTGAGTTTTTTTTTTTTGAGAATTAAAGGGAATATAGTGAGTTGGGTACGAACTCGAGAGTCTGCTTCTGTTTTTGGGCTTATCACACTTTATTTCATGTTGCATCGGTTTCCTTCATACTTGTATGCTGGATGCTTGGTTTTTTTATGTGCTCTTACCTGATTCTATTGTTTCAGTTCAATTCTCAAAGCTCCTCTGTCACTCCTCAACTTGGACTGGGAGTTGGGGCCCAAGCAGTTGGTATTAACAACATTGCCTCATCTGCATCTTTGCAGCAACAACCAGGTTTGAGTGCACAACTTTTGGCGTCAATTTCTGTCATATGATTGCCTTCTGTATTGAGCCCGTTTGGTCTGGGCTGAGTTGTAACAAATTTAATTTGCGAGGCTTGTCCGGTTTGTTGGTTTCATTCGTTTCCTGCTTCTTTATAAAAAACAAGAGGCTTTCCTGTTTTTTATGTGTAAATTTAAATTGATCTATTCTTTAATTGGTTTTAGATAAGTAATCTTTTATCTTGTATTTGTTTTAGTTGTCTCAAAGATGATGAAAGTCATGCAGGAAGTCCATCTTTGTACCTACTGTTTCTTTTCTCTGCCTTCCATTTTGAATTCTTTATTTTGTTCTTTTCTTCTTCCAGTTTGATATTTGCTGTTATCTTTTCCTACCTTCTTTATAATAAGAAACACACTAGTATTAGTTTATCAAGTAACCATATTTCTTTATTTAAACCTCTTAATTATGTTCCTTGGAGAAAGGGAAGTGAGCCGATGATAGTAATGTGGAGAATACATGTGAAGATTGCTTTTAGTCTGATTTTCCTGAAGGTTCTTATTTATAGAGATTTGACACGTCTTTGGATAGTAACCATATTTCTTTGTTTAAACCTCTTAATTATGTTCCTTGGAGAAAGGGGAAGTGAGCCGATGATAGTAATGTGGAGAATACATGTGAAGATTGCTTTTAGTCTGATTTTCCTGAAGGTTCTTATTTATAGAGTTTGACACGTCTTTGGATTTTCATTATATAGTTAGTTGCCAAGAGTTGATATATGAATATAAATAGTTGTGTCGTTACTTACTATCAATACTAGAAAATCTGTCAAAGTTGATGCATGCGCATATTCGTATGTTAAAAAGCCAATGTTCACGTTGAATAAATTGCTGAAATTTAATTTAAAGTGAATGAAATGTCTTTTTGGGGGATACTGATATAAACTTAAGAGATATCAGCAGGTTGTTAACTTCCCTTATTTGAGAGTGTGAGGTTGTTATCTTTCCATATATGGTTTAGGGAATTTCTCACCTCATGAGCTAGCTAACCTTTGGGGTTGAGTTAGGCCCATGACCCATTTTTTGATCATGGTATAGTATCAGTGTGAGACTTAACTCAATTTTTAGTTTATCCAATGCTGGGATACCATGTTATGTTGTTCACGATCCAAATGTTCAGTCCTCAGCTTTGGCGCAGTGTTAAGTGTCCCACATTGGTTGAGGGATGATAATGAGATAATTTTTTGATCGTAAATAAAATGAAACCTACCCTTCTGGAGTGAGATGAGCGGATTCTGAGAGAAGAGGTTTTGTTGGTATGGAACCTACCCTTCTGGAGTGGAGGTTTGTCATCCTAGAGCAGAGTGTGTTTAGTGCCCCTCTTGATGGTGAATGTTGGAAATCCTCTCCCCGAATCACCTTTAATGGACATTCCAAAGGATTTGCTTGGCTGACTTACATGTCTAGAAAAATAAAGTAAAAAAAGTATGGATAATGAAGTCCACAAGGAGTGATAACCAAACCTTGATTATGGGAATTGATGGTTAGGTCAATTACTTTAGTAGAGCAACACCTAAAAAAGTTTACTACCCTTGACCCGTTCTTTCAATATTGTCAATTCTCAAAATACTAAATACCCTCGTTTATACTCTTGTCCAACAGCTTTCTTCCTTTCTTTAGCCACTTCCGCATCTATCATATTCGGGAAAGCTTACTCTGTGGCAGAACAATTAGCAATGCCAACAGTATGGTGAGGGCTGGCTTTGGGTCGTTCTTTTCTTATATGGTCTTGGACTGTCTTCCCTTCATGTGCTGGCTTTGGGGTTGAGTTATGCCCGAAGTCTATTGAGGTTGAGTTAGGGCCAAAGTCTATTTTCTTAAGATAAGCAATAACAGTTAAAAGTTTTGGGATATGGAGTGTAGTGGGAACATCAATTTAGCCCAACCACAGGTAGCAATAGGAGATTGAGGACAGTTTTTGGGTTTAATCTTTATTATAATGACATATTTCATGAGAAATTATTTAGGGCGTCACAACTTTGTTTCAAGTATGGATAAATTATTTGTTTTGGGTATATCAGTGTGTCCTCAACTCAAGTATATGTACATGAGAGGTGACAGAATGATACATATCTGTATGAGATGCCGACTTCAACAATCATGCAGACCTTAACAATAGTACTTGGAAGCAAAGGTTTCTCCCAACCTCCAATATTTATTTGTTGGTTTTAACAATAAAACTTATGTGAGATGCCGACTTAAACAATCATGCAGACCTTAACAATAGTACTTGGAAGCAAAGGTTTCTCCCCAACCTCTAATATTTGTTGGTCTTAACAATAAAACTTATGTGAACCTTTGATTTCACGAAATCATGTGTCCTTTTCTTCCCTTTTTATTTCCTTTTGTATATTTAGGTACGTGGTGGTACCTGAGTTACCTGTGAATGAAATTATAAGAATTCCTGAGACTGTAACTGTGTAATGGAATTATGAAAATTCTGTAAAATTCATTCGGCAGTTGGGGATTAGAGATTGCTCTTGCTAGAGTTTCCCTCTTGATACATCTCCATTTGGGGTGGAGCTATCCCCTCTCGTCCTCTTGCTAGCCACACTGACATTATCCATTCATCTCATTTGCTGTATTAATTGAAGAACTAGGCATTTTGTTGACAAATAATAGATCTGGCACCTGTGTAGAGTTTGGAACTAGTAAGAGGAATCAAGATGCTTTGAACTCACTTTCTCTTGAGTAAATCCCATAACAGCCGTATTAGGCATACTCCACCTTTCGTATATATCAAGTATTAGGATTCACTAGATAAACACTAGTTAATTCAAATTCCACCTGCTATTTGGATCGAGTCATGAAGTTCTCAAGATAAACACCAGTTGATCTTCATATCATCAAAGCAACTTGCACGATGTGTAGTGGATTAGATAACATTGTTACCTCCACCTTACCTATTGGGTGACAATGCCACCAGCTCTTGCACTGAGATGATTGATTTGCTTATTTTCTTTTCCTTTTTTCTCTGGTTCTTAAATCCGAGTCCAATGTTTTTTTGTTGTTTCTGGGTGGGAGGGGAAGGGGTGGTTGGTCAGCTGGGGAAGTTGGGTAGGAGAAAGGAGATGGAAAAGCTGGTCTCTAGGGCGATATTTATTGTCACTGAGGAGATGGGAATACTAGGGCTTGCATTTGCTAGTTTCTTGTGTTCGTCTCTAGGAAGATATTTGATGTCTCTTTGAAGATGGGGATGCTAGGGTTTGCATTTGCTAGTTACTTGAGATGGTACTTTTAATAAGATAATATTAGTTGCTTGTGATGGTTTAATGAACTAAGATCATAATTTTTTCCGTAGGCTCTTCTCTTCTTTTGCCTTTAACTACTCCCTCCGTTTCAATTTGTTTGATATACTTCCTTTTTTAGTCCGTTTAGAAAAGAATGTCTCTTTCCCTTTTTGTTTGACATACTTCCGTTTTCGTCCGTTTAAAAAAGAATGACTCTTTCCTTTTTTAGCAGCTTTTTAATTCCGACTTTCCACCTTACATGTTTATGATCACAAGATTAAAGGACATTTTGATACGTTTGACATATATTTAATCTAAGACCACAAGATGCAAAAGTCTTCTTTATTTTCTTAAACTACGTGCCAAGTCAAATTAGGCCAAACAAATTGAAGTGGAGGGAATATTAGATTTGTTGTCCAATTCTTTTGCTTTGCCAATTAGGAGAATAAAATCATTGTTAATTTTGGATGAAGTAGGAGAGGCGGACTGTATTTTCTTCACCATCAATTGACTGATTGACAGTTGCAGAGCCCTAGGAATGGGACTGTGTGGAGGAAGGAGATGATCGAAGTGGTCTATTTTCTTGAAAATTGTAGTTGGAGTGAGGTTACTAATAAAAGGAAATAGCTCAACTTGTAATGGTGATATTCTGTACCTAATGGGCAACTGAAAAGAATCAAAGAAAAAGTTGTATCTTCTGTGGCATTTGAAGCAAAAGATAGTTCTATAATGTTCTTTGATACATGATTCATGAACGCTTAAAATGCTTTTATAAATACAATGGTCGCAGATGTAGGCCACTCAAAAGCTGAAGAGTTGCAGCAACAACAGATTTTGCCTGAGGATTCTTCTGCCGATTCTTCTGTAAATGCTGGGCTCGGGAAAAATCTTTTGAATGAGGATGATATGAAGGCTTCGTATGGATTAGATACCCCAGTGAGTTAAATATCCTTCACTGATCTGGCTTCCAATATTAAATTGATTTACTTTATCCCATGTGATTGTTGATAGAGTGGAAGATGGATATTTAATTTTAGTTGATGGACATGTTAATTCCCAACTTACTGTATTTTTAATATCGTTTCAAATAATTTGTTATTAGTGATTCAGAATAACATATCTTAGAGGCCTATTATTCACTTGAGAGAATGTGGTTGTCTAATATATTAATTGTAAAAGGGTCAAATATTCGCCTATACTATCAGAACTAATTCAAATATACCCTCACTATTTCGGTTCAAATATACCCTTCTCGTCATACTTCTGGTTAAAATATACCCCTCCCATTATACTTTGACACAAATTTGTCCTTGACTTTAATGGACACATGTTAAGCTCAGAATCAAATGATCCATCCCCAATTTTATATTCCAATTTTTTGAAGAAACCCACCCGTTTAACCCGACCCGCCCTATTTTGTTTTCTTTTCATCTTCTTCCTCTTTTCAATACCCAAAGCTTCAAATTTTGTTCTTTCCTGATGGATTTCAGTTTTTTCTTCAATTTTTTTAAAAAAATTGGCAGCATTTACATTCAAGCACTAATAAATGAACAAAACATCAGAAATATAACTGAAACCGTAGCTATCAGCTGCTTGCAGCTTGCCATAAGAAAACAATTTGCAAACCCAATAATATAAAATGAGCCACATCCAAAGAAGATACATATAAATTAAATTAATTGGCCTACAAGAAAGGTACACATACATATAATTCACACGTTCAGAACAAAGGGGGTGGGGGGTGCCACAACAGAAGACCTCATAGAACCTATTAAAGAATGATATTCATCTAAGGGGACTGTATTTCTATTTCTTGATGACAAGTTCAACAAGTTGAAGAGGAAAATCAAAATACCCATGAAAGATCAAGTTTTTTTTTTGAGATAAGGGTAACTTTGTATTCACAAAAAATTCATCATCCAAGGGATGATGAATTGGAAACTTACATTCGACAGGGTGGTGGGCACACCCTCAAAAAGCCATACAGAATTACAAGTTTCCTTTAAAATCGACCATCTCTATGCTTTCCCCTACCAACTCTTGCTTACACCAAAAAAACAAAAGACTTAAGCATTTCATTTCTATCTTCTGAAAATTATCATTTTGTCCTTCAAAACACCTAGCATTCCTTTCTTTCCATAGAGTCCACCATATACAGGCTGGAATAGTCTTCCACCAATCTTCACTTTTCCCTCTGTTGCCAATTCTTGTCCAGCTATTAAGGAGCTCCATGGTTGTCTTTGGCATCACCCAGCTAACCCCTAGTATACACGAAAACATATTCCACAATTTTGAAGCTGCTTTACAGTGAATGAACAAATGATTATTTACTTTTGCTTTCTGCTCACACATAAAGCATCTTGAGCAAAACTGCATCCCCCTTTTTTGTAATGCCTCATGTGTAAGGCAAGCTTTTCCTATGACCAACCAGACAAAACATGCTACTTTTAATGGGCTTCTTGTCTTCCACACTAGCTTCCAAGGCCATTTTTTAGTCACTGACTGATTGACATTTATCCTCCAGTAGCAGGATTTGACTGTGAACATTCCTTTGCTATGTAACTTCCAAATTGGTTTATCCTCTCTTTGAGATATGGCTGGAGGGGTGTTTAGCACCTCTAGTAGCCTGGCCACATCCTCAATTTCCCAGCCATTCAAAGCCCTCCTGAACACTAAGTTCCACCCTTGTTGGCTCCATACTTGAGCAACAGTAGCAGATCTTTGTAAGCTCAAGGTGTAGAGGTTTGGAAATAAGTTCCTCAGGCTATCATCCCCTTTCCAGATTTCATTCCAGAAATCTGTTTTCAGACCATTGCCCACACTAATATAAATATTGTTATTGAACTGTGGCCACAACCTTCTGATGGTCTTCCACACACAGTATCCAAACGACCCCATCACCTTCTCAGTAGTCCATTGGCTAAACAAGCCATATTTCCCTTCTATGAATCTTCTCCATAGGGCTCCATCTTCAGTATAAAATCTCCATAGCCATTTTTGTAGCAAGCAATTATTCTGGATGCTAAGATTTCTCATGCCAAGGCCACCTTGTTTTCTGCTCAAAGTGAGTGTCTCCCATTTCGCCAGGTTGTAGCCTTTCTTTTCTCTTTTCCCTTGCCAAATGAAGGATCTTCTCATTCTGTTAATTTTCTTCACAATGCTCTTGGGTATTGGAAATAGACTCATCATGTAGGTAGGTAACCCATCTAAAACTGACTTGATGAGAGTCAACCTACCCCCCAGTGATAGGTACTGACTTTTCCATCTTGAGAGTCTTTTCTCACATCTCTCCATCACCTCATTCCATACCTCCAACTCCTTGTTTTTGGCCCCCAGAGGCAAACCCAGGTACTTCGTGGGCAGAGAGGCTATCTGACATCCCAGATTCTCAGCTAGACTTTGTAGATTGTCTACCTGATTAATTGGGAAGAGGAAACTTTTCGACCAGTTAACATGAAGCCCTGAAATGCCCTCAAATATTGTAAGGATTGCTCTCAAGTGTCTGATTTGTGCCACTTCTGCTTCACAAAAAACCAGGGAATCATCTGCATAGAAAAGATGTGTGATTTCCAGATCATCACCTCTCCCTATTTGAGCACTGAACCCTTGTATCCAGCCATTTGCCTTTGTTGTTCTGAACATGTGGTTCAGACCCTCCATAGTTAGTAGGAACAAAAACGGTGACATAGGGTCTCCCTGTCTAAGTTGAAACTTTGGGTAATGAAAAGAGAAAAAGAAGATGAAAAGTAAAGAGACTAGGACGTATCGGGTTTAATGATTAGTTTTTTTTTTTTTTAAATTGGGTATTTAAAATTGGGGGCGGGTCATTTTATTCTGATCATCTTGACACTTGTCCCTCCCTTAAAGTTAAATTTGTACCAAAGTATAATGGGAGGGGTAGATTTGAACCTAAAGTAGAACACAAGAGGTATATTTGAATTGAAAGTATAAATGAGGTGTATATTTAGACTATATCTGATAGTATAGGGATATATTTGACCCTTTTCTGTATATTAATTGTCTACTACTCAAGTTTGACTGAGCAGCTTGAGTAAAATTTGAAGTTCTGGAAGTGGTATGTTTTGGAATCAATAGGCAAAAGTAGTTTAGTGCTGAATGAGTTAGTAGAACTTTTTTTTTGAGACAAGTAATAGTTGTATTCAGTAAAATCCAGAGCTGGGAGGAAGCTAGTGTGCAAGCAAAAAACAGAGATAGATGGAGAACTGTCTGTGCTTGTATCTGGTGAATGCTAGATGTTTTGATAGCATAGAGAATAGTGTGCAAAAGATTAAGCTACACTGCCTTTTGTTACTATGTTTTTGGTGTAACTAAACATATTCAAATGACACTATATCCATAATTGATGTTCTAGATTCAATTTGGGTAGGAGTTGGCAGGATTTTGAAGTAACTTTGTAAATATAGTTTTCAGTACAACCTATGTACTGTTTGTGGGAAGTATATGAAGTTACCAATTCCAAAAAAAGAAGAAGCTTAACCACCCCAGAAAAAGGTGCTAAAATGGAAACTTTACAAGCATCGAAAGAGTGCTTAATCCCCCCTGCCCAGAACCCTATACACATATTTTGTTTAAACCAAAAAAGGACAAGCTAAGATAATTCATTCTAAGTTTCTAGATAGAACTGCTGGGGCTTTAAAATGTCTACCATTTCTTTATTTCCACACTGTCCACCAAATGCAAGTAGGAATGATCTTCCACCAGTCCTCCCCACCTCTATTTCCAATACTCCACCAATTGTTCAGCAGTGCCAAAATAGAACTAGGTTACCCAAGTTATTCCCAAAATACGAAAGAGCATGTGCCACAGATTGATAGCTGTCCTGCAGTGTAGGATTAAGTCTTCATTGTTTTCACCCTCTTGTTCACACAAAAGACACCTTGAACAAATCTGAAGACCTCTTCTTTGAAGCTTATCTAGAGTTAGGCAAGCTTTCCTAATTGCCAACCAGACAAAGAATGACACCTTCATAGGGATTTACTTTCCAGACTTGTTTCCAAGGCCATTTCTCCTTTACAGGACCTCTTTGCTTCAACTGCCAATACACTGACTTTACTGAGAAGGCCCCTTTACTGTTTAGTTTCCATCTGAGTCTGTCTGTAGATT
Organism: Solanum okadae; assembly: GCA_036553675.1. Classification (NCBI taxonomy): domain Eukaryota; kingdom Viridiplantae; phylum Streptophyta; class Magnoliopsida; order Solanales; family Solanaceae; genus Solanum; species Solanum okadae. The sequence goes on along the minus strand of CM071689.1, from coordinate 43,355,817 downwards.
CAGTGCATCCACCGAAAGTTCCCAATATTTGACGTAGTGTGACGAAACTCTCTACTTCCCAGTCATTAAGAGCTCTTCTAAAGATTATATTCCACCCTAGTTGACTCCACATTTGGTTGATCATTACATGCTGTTGGAGACTTCTAGGATAAAAAATTGGAAACATAGACTTCAGATTACTCCACCCAATCCAGTGATCAGCTCAAAATCAGTTTTTCTTCCATGTCCCACAATAATATACACATTTTCCAGTAATTTTGCCATTGGTTTATGATGGTTCTCCACACACTACTACCATAGGGACTATTAACATCATTTGTGGTCAACAGGTTCAACATTCCATATTTCTGGGATATGAATTTCCTCCACAGTGCACTGTCGTCATTATTGAACCTCCAATGCCATTTTTGTAGCAGACTTCTATTATGCAGACTCAGGTTCTTTATGCCCAAACCATGTTTCTTGGTCAAGGTTATCGCCTCCCATTTAACTAGATTATTGCTTTTCTTCTCTTTGTTGCCTTGCCAAAGAAAGTCTCTTCTCAATCTGTCATTTTTCTTGACCCCTTTGAGTAATGGAAAGATAGACATTATGTAAGTAGGAAGAACATCTAAAACTGAATTAATGAGAGTTAATCCCCCAACCTAGAGAAAGATACTGGGATTTCCACCTTGACAATTTTTTGTCACACCTTTCTATAACCTCATTCCAGATTTCGATAGAACAGTTTTTAGCCCCCAAAGGCATCCCCAAATAACTTGTAGGAAGAGCTCCCACCTGACAGCCAATGGTACCTGCCAGAGATAGAAAATTTGGAACATCATTGATCAAATAAAGAAGGCTTTCTTGCCAGTTAACATGTAAACCTGTCAACACTTCAAAAATAGTTAGGATGGCTCTGAGATGTCTGATATGTACCACATCAGCTTCACAAAATACTAGTCATTGGCCATACAAAATATGAGATATTTCCATTCCTTCAATGGCACTTGGTTGAGATCCAAAGCCTTTGATCCAACCATTCAACTGTGCGACCTTAATCATATGATTAATTCCTTCCATGATTAGTCGGGGCTCAAAGAGACTCGGACACCCGGTGCAAAATCAAAAAAAAAAGAAGGAAAAGGTGACAAAGGATCACCTCGTCTAAGCCCCCTTTGAGATTGAAAAATACCTTTAGGCCCACCATTAATCAGTACTGAGAATTTAACATTAGAAATACAAAATCTTATCCAGTTTACCCATTTGTTACCAGAACCCATGTCTTTTAAGGATTTTCAGCAAGAACTCCCAATTGACATCTAGTAGAACTGATTTGGCTCCATGGGTCCATCGTCTTTTAATTGGATGGTTGTGAAAGGATAATTCATGGTGAAAAGGTCATTGTTAGAAGCCAAAAGTATAATTTAGGTGGTTGAGTGTTCCCTAACAGATAGATAAGCTTCTTTCCTCAGGGTGGATGAGGGAATGAAAGGAGGAATATGATTGAGGATTTAGAATAGGGAGTTCAAGTGATTGATAGGAAGTTGAGGATTCTGATCTCTCTCTCTCGCTCTCTCCTTTTTCTCCTCAATGTGTTTGGCTTGAGATTAGACAAGCAATGGGGGCATGGTAAAGGATATGGTTAATGACATGAGATTGATAAGCAATTAGGATTGCTAGGATGAAGCATGTCTCGGATTTGATGCTAATTAGGTTGTTTTAAAGAGCACCGACTCAACTGATCTTTATTTAAATTACATTGATGCACCCATTTCCGTCTTGTTTATTTTTTTACTTTTTTCTTCTTTCTGTAGGCCAAATTAGTAGTCTGTTAGTCACTTGTAAAAGATTCTTAGATGCAGGGAGGAGTCACTGGCTCTGTTGCTGAAGCATCCCCTAGGCCAAGGGATACAGATCTATCTCCTGGGCAACCTTTGCAATCTAGTCAGTCATCTGGAAGTCTTGGGGTTATTGGTCGAAGGAGTGTTGCTGACCTTGGAGCAATTGGTGATAGCCTGAGTGCGTCCTCTGCAAATTCTTCAGGAATGCATGACCAATTATATAACTTGCAGATGCTTGAATCTGCCTTTCACAAACTTCCTCTGGCCAAAGATTCTGAACGAGCAAAGAGCTATACACCGGTAAACTTCAATACTTCATCCACTGTGCTACTTGGTAAATAAATTAATATGAACTTATCTTTTGCCATTGCTTCAGAGGCACCCTGCAGTTACCCCTTCAAGCTATCCCCAAGTACAGGCTCCCATTGTCAATAATCCTGGCTTCTGGGAAAGACTTGGAGCTGATAACTATGGCACTGACACTCTGTTCTTTGCATTTTACTACCAACAGGTGCAACTGTAATTGGCGTTGGTTTTTGATGGCCTTTTTCAATCTTAGAGATCATATTTATCTTGTTCTTTGATTACCCTTTGCAGAATACTTATCAGCAGTACCTGGCTGCTAAGGAGTTGAAGAAACAGTCTTGGAGGTATCACAGAAAGTATAACACATGGTTTCAGCGGCATGAGGAGCCAACTGTTGCCACTGATGACTTTGAACAGGGAACATATGTCTACTTTGATTTCCACATTGCCAATGATGAACAACATGGATGGTACGCCACTATATAATACTTTGTTTGATTTGATTACTGTATTCCAAAATGCTTCTGTTTTGATATTCAATTGACCGACTTTTATGGGAATTAAAAATAACAAGCCTATGCTACTGTCTATATTTGGTTTGTTTGTTTTAATGGAGGTAAGATGTGTTAAATTTTCCATTTGATTTACTAAGGAAAAATAACAAGGCTATGCTACGGCTTAAGGCTCCCCTTGTTGCTAATGGGTATTCTAAGATATTTGGGTGTGATTACTGTGATACCTTATCTCCCTTGGCTAAAATAACATTTGTCCATCTTTCTCTATCCATGACTACTGTTGACTATTGACCTCTTTATGAATTGGACGTTACAAATGTTTTTCTCCATGGTGACCTTGAGACTATGTTGCTCGGACTCTTCCAAAATGTCAACGGGTGCTTGTCGGATTCTCCAAAAGTAGTGTATTTTTGGAGAATCCAACACGGATGCGGCATCGAAAGTGAAGAGTTTGTGCAACTTAGCCTTGAGAAGGATGTTTATAGAGAGCAATCACTTGGTTTTGTTGCTTGAGATGAATCTAGTAGCCCGGTATGTCGATTGCATCGGTCACTCTATGGGTTGAAACAGACTCCTCAAGCTTGGTTTGGGAAGTTCAACACAGTAATTTAGGAGTTCGGCATGACTCGCAAGGAAGCTGGTCACTCATTTTGCTCAAAATCCGAGTATTTATTTCTCCCCCCCCCCCCCCCCCCCCTCCGTGCTCCCTTGCACCTTGGTGAAGGAAAAAAAATGACCTAAAGATTAGGAGAATACTTTATGGGACCGGGCGATTTGGTTTACTTGATATTCCTCTATTTATGTAAAATGCATACGTGAATGTGGTTTCAAGTGATTTCATGACTTTGAGTTCATCGTTGTACTTGTGCTCAGGTGCCAGAGGATCAAGCAGGAGTTCACATTTGAGTACAATTTTCTTGAAGATGAGCTCATTGTATAGAATTTGTTTATACCTATAACATTTATTTTTCTATCTGCCCTATTTTCTTTTGGCTGTCTAAATTACATGGTTTGTACTGTAGTTTATATCTTTCCAAGGCGTGTTTAGTTTGATGCTTTAGACGCCTTCATTTAAAAGAACCAGCAGAGATATCAGGATTCAAATTTCAGTTAGTATCAGATTACACACCTCTCTTCATGCTGTTATAAATTCGTTAGAAAAATAGAAACATTCTGTCAACAGAGGCACTGCTAATCTCTTGTTAGCATATTTTGGTTCAGAAATGCACCCCCTCCTCTCCCTTTCAATTCATGTGGTGGCGTTTGATTAAGAAGGAAAAGTTTAGGAACTTGTCGTTTTTACCATGCAGTGAGATTTCCGTAGCCATAAAAGCATGTCATTAGTGGGTAAAATAGAAAGTTGAAAGTTAGATTGTTGCAAATATTGGAAGTTGCTTATGAACATAGTGCCACATAAAGTTGAAAATTGGTGTCATTGTCAGTCTCAACGTTTCCAATACACATTTAGTCTCTGCATGAGCAGATTATTCAAATTATACTCTGTCAATTAGTCTATAGCCATTTTAAAATACAAGTGTTGAGTGGTTGAAATATGCAGAAGCATGAACTTCACGTCACTTGAACCTTAAGCAATACTATTGATTGTTGATACAATTTTTTATCAGAGGCTTTGAAACCATACAAGTTAGCAAATGCAAACCAATACATTGGATTTACTCTGTCCAATTGCTGTTTTAGGATGATAATAACTAGGTATAGTGCATATGTTGTATTATTTTTCGATTTGATTTTTCTTTCAACAAATAATTGGTAGAAAAGTCTTAGAATTATCTGTAATGCATTTTTTTTCTGAATAAGTTTTGGTCTTTGACATATTTAGCTTTGTAGAAACAAGAATACTTTCAACCACTCCAATACTTGCATCAATCCTAATAGAGAGCCTTAGAATATAAAGTGGGATATAAGGAAATTAACATCACATGGTTTAACCACATCATGATGGAACTCATGCCCTTTAACCATCACATTGGTTGAAGAGAATACTTGAAAACAAATATAAGAAGCTTTTGTATGTGGCCAGGGTCAGTAAAACACTCTTCGCCATAAATTATATTGTAAATATAGGTCAAATATTATTTATGTTAGATAAATATTTGATTTTGCACACCTTGACATTATAGAGAGAGTTAGCTCAACGATCAAAAGACGTTAAAGCTTCCAAAGCACGGGAATTCGGTTCCCATGGAAATCATTAACTCTAAGGTTGAACTGAGGGATGACAATAGAACGAGTTAGAATGGTGCAGGTCTTGACCTACTAAGTTTTGACTCGTCTTGCTTTACCCTATTTAGCATTATTTAAAGAATTTTCCCTTCTCCACCTACCCCGCCAAGTTCTTTCATGCTCTGTTTCGTTTAAAAAAGAATGATTTGATAAGCAATTAAATACAGAGAAGAAAGTGTTGTACAATTACACTAATTTAGACAACACAAATGAGTTATTTCCCATGCCTAATTGTAATGTACAACACATTGATAAGCACTAAAAAGATAAACCCCATCTTGCTTAACAGACCAATGACAAACATTCTATCACATCCTAAGGCCAATATGTCAAATTATTGAATAATTTTACTTTTAGTTATTAATTTTTTCATTAAAATATCTTCTCCTCCTTTACATTTTTTTTATTTTCCTTAATAGAATATTTTTTTCATACATCATTATTCTTATTAAAGGCTCATTGAGTTATAGTAGCAAGGACTCTAAAATTTAAGTTAAGAGAACGATACTATTGCTATTTAACTTTTCCATAAAAATATTATTTTATAGACATAACAAAATTAGGTGCAAACTAAAAGTATCTTTTTATTATTTGTAAATTTTTTGTATTGGTGATAATTACACATCAGTCTCTCTATATTTTATATTTTTGTAATCTATTGTGTCTTGTAAATATTTTTCTAACTACAGTATCTTGAAATTTCAATAGAGAAATATTTTTCTTAAATATTGGATAATTTTAGTTTTATATTAATCTGATAATGAATGATAAATTTTATTTCATAGTATATTTTGTAAAATAAGACATCTAATATCATTTCTAACTAAGAAAATTATTTAAATATTTAAATATTTGAAACCTTCTCACGCATGGTTGGAATAACATATTCAAATTATGCTTTGCTAGAATAATTTCTTGTCAACTTATACCCTAGTTTGGTTTATACAATTGTTAGTTCTATAATAATTATTTTTATGATTTACTTAAATACGAGTGTGTAGTTTGATTTAATTTCGATTGCATTCATTCATCAATATTTTAGTTTTTCTTTTGAAGGTTGAACAACCTTTACGAAAATTGTGGCTACGCCATTGAACATTTCCAATTAAAGAAATATATCCAATTTTGAGATATGCTTATCATGCTTATTCCTGTCCTTGATGTTCTGATAGCTAACAAATCGTGTAAAAGCTGTAACAAAAATATGGATTGGTGTATGAAGAGTCGACTATACTTTGTTATTTAATTGACTTTATGTTTTGATATTATTGTGCATAAAAACCAACTTTATGTATGTCTTGAAGCATTTACATGTAATTGACATTGCTAGCTAATTAAGCCTATTAATTGACTGCCTTGATCATGTATAGATGTGGTAAAATTAGCCCATAAAATATAATCTGTCAATTCGTTCATGTTTCTGCTGATTATTTATCTGTTCATCATCAAATATTTTTAAAAAATATGTTTTTTATTTAATATGTTATATATGGTCATATTACAAAAGAAAAATAGATGGCACGCTGGTAGGTGGCACCAACATTCTCCGAAAATATTGGTAGGCAGCACTAACATTCTTTAGACCAAAATGCATCACCTTATAACCTGAATCTGCATCATTTAAAGATGTAGTGCCAAATGACGTCAGTACATGGAATGTATGGTATGTAAAATAGATGAATGAACCAACTGTTAAAATTGAATAGAAAGAGTAAGTATGAAGGTAGATTGTAAAATAGTCAACTAAAAAGTAAAGCATGCATATGTACTTTAACAACCAAGCTTTAAAACTGAATATGTATGTAGTAGTAGCAAATACTGAAAATAATGTAATTTACTTTTTTCGGGGAATTTCTCTAAATGTTAACCATCACGTGAGCTCGTGATAACCATCACACGAGCTCATGATGATACAATGTCTTGACCACATTGTCACAACCATTTTATACCTTGTTAGGGTAAAAGACAAACTTAACTAGTGGATCTTTGAGCCCTTACTAGGAGCTTTATGAGGAGTCGCCCTAATCAACGACATGATCCCATCTTATACTGGCAGTACAATTATGAAGTTTAGATTACCTAACTCTACCCAACTCGATGCTCAATACTGCTCCCAAAATAATGCAATAATTCTCAATAACTGGTATAATGTCCCATTTAGGATAAAAGTCTCACTTTGCAGGAAAGCTAATAATCTCTGTCTTGAGTTAATAATCAAAATGTCTCTTTATAATTGTTACGCCCGAGCCTACACCCTGGGCAGGACTGGCACTCGAGAACCATTGCTGGCCCCAAGCGAACCCTTGGCCTGGCTTAACTCTCAGCGGAAGACTTAAATGACAAAAAAAACAGTCTAAAAAGATAAACTCATACAATAAACTTAGAATGTCTTAAAAGAAACATTCAACTAGCCAAAATGGCAACTCAAGTCTCAACATAAATGCTGAAATGGAAAAGACTCATGAACTAGCAATCACTAACTGTCTATGAAGCCTCTAATAACTGAGATGGACGTCAAAATAAGACCCACGACATCCTAATGAACTAAAATGATAAAGTAATAAAAAAGGGGATCCTCCGGAAGCAAGGAGGCTCACCAACAACTCTGAAGCTCAACTGGATTAACGAAGCGTTGGATGCTAATCCTGGTTACCTGTATCTGCATCATAAAAGATGCAGGACAAATAGCATCAGTACATTGAATGTACGAGCATGCGAGGGGAATTCTAAAACAAGACATATGCTTGAAAGGAACTGAAGGACCATACCTGGTCTCAACTCAACTCAACTAATTTCAATATAAAACAGTAATATAAATGCAATATAAAGAAAAACTTTTAAAACATGTGGATAACAACTCTCTGTACTAAAAAAAATACAATAGTAACTTCGTTTGTATGCAAAGATACAATTTAAACTCTATTTGTTTATGAAAAAACAAATAACTCTGTATATATAAGAATACAAAAATATCTCTGTGGGAGTTTCTCTAACCGACAACCATCACTATGAGCTATGTGATGATACATTGTTTTTCCTCATACTACCAGGTCCGTCCTATACCTTACCGGGGGTATAGAACCTAACTACTAAGTGGATCACTAGTCTATGCTAAAAAACACTAAGGAATCATCTAAAAAGTATGACCCTTTTCTACTCATGCTGGCCACATGGTTTATGGAGACTTTGAATTATCTGACCTAAACTTGTCCCCAAATCGGTGTTCAATACGACTCCCAAAATGTAACTAGCTCATATGTTTAAAAACATAACTCTTTCTGTGGTTTGAGATAATTACTCAAAAAATATCTCAAAGGCTCTTTTGGAAATTGGTGTTTCCTCTCTTTCTTAAATGTGAAAATATTTACTCTTTGGGAATACTTAATTCCCATATACTCTTTTGAAGAAAATGAACTTCATATGTTACTCTTACTCAACTCAAAACTCAAGTCTTAAAACAAGTTTAAAACATTTGCAAAAGACTTCTTGAAAGGACTCTAAGAACTCTCTAGACTTGGCTCTAAACTTTCCTTGAATTTGAATTTATGGATTCAAGGTTATGATTCATATTTCTGGATGATTTATAGATGTTTAGAAGTCATTTAGAATAGTTAGAATCGATAGGAAGTGTTAGTACACTTTAGAAGGACTCAAACGGGCTAAACGACGAAAAATGGGTAGGGGCAGACGTCCTGGGCGCACTGCTGGTGCAGGGCGTCAGCCCCAAAGTTCAGAGGCTGCTAAATGGCACACTACTGGCTCGCCGCCCCAGCCACTCTGGCGCATCTGGGGGGCGCCACGCCAACCTTTCTTCATGCATTCCTGATGAATTTTTCAACTCATTTTCTAATCTTAATTCGATTACATTCGATTCTTTTTCTCAATTTCTCTTTAGATTCAGTTACCCAAAACATGTACACAAGAATCTAACTCAAAACAACTTTACTAATCGACACAATTATCTCAAGAAACTCATTAATCTCATCCCAATTCAAGAACGAAAGCAATTCAAGAACACACATCAAGAACACTCAAACTTTCAACTTTTTAGGACGAATTCACGCTGAAATAAACATGTTTGGCGCGTGGGAACGAACCCAACGCTATGTGAACCCACATACCTCTTAGGGATCAACCCTTGGCGAAAGCCACAACGAATCTTGACCTTTTCTTCTCCTTTTCTCCTCTTGAGTTCTTTCTTTAAAACCCTAGTGTGAATTTGAGTGCGTAAACTGAACCAATTCAGTTTACACCCCTACTTAATTACTAAAAATGAAATAACTTAATTGGGTAAGGAAAAGACCAAAATACCCCTCTTAAATTCGGATAACTTTCCATATCTAGACAACCCGACTTCAAATGGTCATATCTCCCTCATACGAGCTCGAAAATTAGTAAACTCAGTAGCGTTGGAAAGATAATTCCAAGACCTTTCATTTGATATCTCATTTGCCACCTAACTCATCATGTACTGAAAGTTATGGTAATTTGAAGTTTACCCAAAACTCATACTTAACATAACTTGACCAAATTTCAGATTCTTATTCTTTCCAAAAATGGTTCTTTCTAATTCTAGATCTTTCAAATAGCGGGGTGTTACAGTAATTGCACTGAACTTGCTTTAAAAGACTATAATTTTATGAAAAACTTATAGTACTTTCTTGAAACTAAGATACACTTTCTTTAGAGATAATTATACTTTTCTTTATGCAAATAATGCACTTGAAAAAATTCATACTTTCTTGGAACTCTTTTTGAAATAATGCTTTAAGACTTGGAATTCACTTTACTCATGAAAACAATACAGATGAGATAGTATGTCAAGGTTTTCAAATAAATCTTAGCTATAAAGGGTTTTAAACGATCATTAATAATATAAAGTAATGAAATTCCTAAAATGAAATCAAGGATAATAAATAGGAATATAGGGAGAAGTTCGAACATATAGAACTTTGGGGGGAAACCCTAGTTTTGATCTTGCTAGTTGAAATTGTAGATGTAGGAAGAACTTAATATCTCACTATGATAGTCTTACTTACCTGGAAGAACAAGAGTTCTTGAAGAAAGATTGATTGACAAATTTGAAACCCTAGGTTCGTTTTTTTTATTCTTGGCTTGGGGAGAAAGATACGAGAGTATTCAGATGTACTACTACGATTGAATCCCCAATCAAGTACTAAAACATTGAGGTTTAGGCTTACGAAAAATGGGAAAATATTGAAATAACTCCAATTAAAAATCTATTGGAACATTCCACGAGGGAAATCTACGGACGGTGGTCTGATCTACGGCCCATGGATTTCGTTTGTGGAATTCTGACTTAAAATCTAAGCCTCAGAAGTTCATCCCATAACCCCTAATTATGGCTCATGTCTGGTTTACAGACAATAGTTTGAATCCGTAAAAATCAGGCAAGTAAAACAAGATTCAACACTTCATTTATGGGCTTAATATTTGGTCCATAGATTGATCCATGACCATTAGATTGGGTCCGTAGAAATTAGGTTAAAAAATTAGCTTCTGAAGCTTGATTTCACGAGCTCCATTTATGGCCCATACTTCAATTTACGACCCATAAATTTTACTCGTAAAAATTAGAATCTGAAAACTCTGTTGCGAGTGTCTTTTGTAAAATTGTCATAACTTTTTACTCTAGACTCATATTGATGCAATCTTGGTGGCGTTCAGGCTCATAGACCTTTAATTTGATAGGTCATGGACCACCTAACTCTTTATATATTGAGAGATATGTTCGTTTGAAGTTTACCTTTGCATGAACTAATGCAAAAACTTAGTCGGTAGGAATACTATGAACTTGACTTAGTACTAGAGGTCTCTTATGATCCTAAACCACTTCTGATGCACTTCCCACACTTTGGAATGGACCTTAAAACACATGTACATATACGAAATCACTTGGTTCAAGCTTATATACTTACGAAGAATGGGGTGAATCCTTAGAGTAGAATTTATGAGATGTTATAGACCAAGCGAAGACATCTTTGTACTCGACCAATAGCTTGAAGTATTTCCTTTCTTCCTGAGGTGTAAAACATGTTCTAATAAAGGTTGGGTGTGGATATTATAGAGTGTCGAGATTTAGTTCCTTCTGTTCATCTGCAATAAGTTGTATGCCATCTTCTAGTTGAAGGAGATCCACTTAAACATCATCATCCTTATCATCAAGGCATAGACTATCTCTCATTGTTATGAGATATGATGTTTGCACAAGTCTGAATTTTCCTTAGACCTCCTTTGAAAGCTGTGATGGCTTCTTTTTGCTCCTCCTTTATTTCTCCATGAAACTAGTTGGTTAAAATAATAGTACTTCTTTTCACCTTCAACAAACCATTTGTCATGATTGGTATTACAATTTACAACTTTCCGCTTCATAATTGATGGGAAAGTACTACAAATCTATGTTATCAATCCTTTCACAAAAATATTGTATTTCATGCTCCAATAACTTCTTCTCTGAAAATGATTTCGTTTTGGTTCCTAAGCGATCAAAGATCGAGGTTTTTGAGGTTTCAGGAATACATATTGAATGATGAGATTACTCATTGAATTTTCTTGTAGTAGATCCATAATAATTTTTTTTTGTTATTATTCCAGAAGAAATGAAACAAAAGATATGGTAAAGCTAGAAAAATTATTGTATGAGGTCTACCCAATGCTAGATGCATAGGCACATAATAGATCGATATGAACATCATGAAGACACCTCCTTCTATTTGTTTGGAAGATTTACTTTCGTCTTTGCATTACAATCTTTCAAATATAGAGATATGAGGTGTCAATCTTCCTACGCACTCAAACACTGGAGTTTGTTGTTGTGTTTCCTTATCATCAAATTTTTTTTGTCTTTTGTAATGAGGTGTGGTATGATGAAGTCATTATATTCCAAGAGTCTCTATCAAGACGAATCCTAATCCAAATGTAGGAATGACAACATAATTCCCTTGCTTCCTCATTCTCATCTAGGATTCTGTAAGCTCAGGTATGTTTTCACCTGTGATTTCATGTTTGAGATCTCCCAGCCTTGCTATATTTGAGAAGTTGTAACCTGATTTTTCAAATAGTGTGAAGACCTATTGATCAAAGTGCCCTTTTATCTCAATATTGCCTTTAGAAGACTCAAAAGTGATATATAAGATTTGTGCAACTAGGACAATCATTTTCTCCTTTAAATCTTGGAATGTTGAGTGTTTCATTTCTTGCCTTAGAGGGTGAACTTATTGAGTACATTCCTCTAGCAGGAATTGTCCCTTTTTCCAATGCTCACATGCAATGTAGCAAAAATCTGATTCCTCATTATTAATATTTGTCTGTATGTCTCCTTTAGATGGTGTAAGCTTAATGGAGACCTCTTCTATTTTCTTCTTAGACATCTTCATAGTGGTCCATTGAACTTCACTCTCTTCTTCTGAATCAACATCAATTGAGTCGGCTTGTATGTGTTTCTCTATATTTTATCTTCCCAAATCTAAATATAATTTTGTATCTGCAAAGTATGACTCCATCTCGGTGAAATGATTGATGGTTGCATCATTCTTGACTACTTCACCGTCTTTCATATACTTCATGCATTAATACAAAATAGAGGGCACCACTCCATTTTCATGAACTCGAAAACGTCCAAGCAACAAGTTGTATGATGCTTTGGTATATGTAACACGAATCAGAGTGTTTTAGTTAGTTGTTTTAGGACTGCAGTGTCTATTTCTAAGTTTTATGTATTTCTATTTTCAATAACTTTAGGGGTACTTAATTACCATGGTTAGAACCATGACTTAAAAATAGGACCATGATCTATATAAGTTTCTTTAATTATATGTTTATGTATTTTCGATTGTTTTTTTTTTACAGAATTAAGAACTCTTTGCATAAGCTTTTCTCTCAGGCATCTTCACTTTTAGTTCCTTGTATTCTCCTGCTTTCCTTTCTGTATCAACTAGACATTGTCTTCATTGTGTTATCAACCATCAGTCTTATTAAAACTTACAGTTGGTATCAGAGCTTTCATCTTAAGGGATCTGTGATCGAGTTGGAGAAGCCATGGATGCTGAAGCAAGTTTCTCACCAATTGCTATGCCAGTCTTTGATGGAGATAATTATCATATTTTGGTAGTACGAATGGAGACGTACTTGGATGCTTTGGACCTCTGGGAAGTTGCGGAAGAGGATTACGATATTTCAGCCCTACCAAATAATCCTACCATTGTTCAGATTAAAGCACAAAAGAAAAAGAAGACAAAGAAATCGAAGACCAAGGCATGTTTATTTGCTACTGTATCGTCAACAATTTTCACACAAATAATGTCTCTGAAAACTGCTAAAGAAGTATGGGATTATCTCAAGGAATAATATTTTGGATATAAGAGAATAAAAGGTATGCAAGTTTTAAACTTAATTAGGGAGTTTGAATTGCAAAAAATGAAGGAATCTGAAACAGTGAAGGAATATTCACACAGAGTTCTAAATATTGCAAATAAGGTGAGGCTACTCGGCTCTACATTTTCAGACTCAAGAATTGTTGAGAAGATTCTTGTAATAGTTCCTGAAAGGTATGAAGCAAAAATTACGACCTTATAAAATACTAAGGATTTGTCAAAGATTAGTTTGACAGAGTTGCTCAATTCCCTGAAAGCTCAAAAGCAAAGAAGACCCATGAGATATGAGGTTACAATAGAAGGGGCTCTTGTCAGTAAGCATCAGGTTAACAAAATTCAGAAGAAAAAAAAAATCAAGCAGTGTGTGAAGGAGAAACATCAGCCAACAACAAAAGTAAGGGAGGAAGCGTGAAGAAAAGTTATCCCCCTTGTCACCACTATGGAAGAAAAGGTCACCCACCATTCAAGTGCTGGAGGAGACCTGATGCTAAGTGAAAGAAATGCAAAAAGCTTGGACACGAAGTAGTGATTTTCAAGAATAAGGCCCTGCCGCAAGAAGAAAATGCTCAAGTTACTGATCAAGAATAAAAGGATCATCTTTTTGTTGCAACATGATTTTCAAGTAAGAGCTCAATAGATTCTTGGTTAATTGACAGTGGTTGCACTAACCACATTAATCATGACGAGAGTTTATTCAAGTAGTTGAAGCCCACTGAAATTTCCATGGTTCGGATAGGAAATGGAGATCACCTTCCTGTCAAAGGAATTGGAACTATAGATATCAAAACGAGCACTGGCACCGAGAAAATTTCAGAAGTGGATTTGCTAAGCGTAGGACATCTTATGGAAAAAGGATTCACAGTTTTCTTCGAAGATCATCACTGTCAAATCAGTGACACTACTGGAAATGAAATTTTAAGGGGGAAGATGAGAGGAATGAGTTTTTCCTTTGATACAACAGAGAAAGAGCAACTGGCTTATTCCATGAAGGCAAGTGTAATAGAAACCTGGCACAAGAGACTTGGCCATTGTCATCTACAAGCACTATTATTGCTGAAGAAGGAAGCTATGACAAGAGGAGTACCAACTCTAGTTGATCACTTACTAAGTTGTCAAGCTTGTCAATTTGGTAAGCAGAATAGGAAGTCATTTCCTAAAGCAATATGGCGGACTTCTCAAAGGTTGCAACTGATTCACACAGATGTTGCAGGACCTCAAAGAACACTATCCCTTAATGGTAGTCTATACTATGTTATATTCATTAACGATTATACAAGATTCAATCAAAAGTGGCTGGAATTTTCTTGAAGTTCAAAAAGATGGTAGAAAATCAAAGTGGTTGCAGAATCCAATCCTTGCGGTCTGACAATCGAAAAGAGTATAATTCTGAAGAATTTAACACGTTTGTGAGGAAGCGGGTATTACTCATCAGCTTACTGCTCCATATAATCTGCAACAAAATGGAGTTAGTGAAAGGAGAAACAGATATATAATGGAGATATCGCGGTGCATATTGCATGAAAAAGAGTTGTCGAAAAGTTTTTGGGCTGAGGCAGCTAATACGGCAATATTTCTCCAAAATTGGCTTCCTACTCAAGCATTGCTGAGTAAAACTCCATTCGAGGCTTGGTATAGATTCAAACCATCACTAAGATTCATTAAAGTATTTGGTTATGTTTGTTTCCTTCATGTGCCACAGGTTAAAAGAGACAAACTTGACAAGAAGGCACTTCCGAGAATATTTATGGGTTATAGCTCATCCTACAAAGCCTACAAAGTATATAATCCACAAACAGGGAAGATGATTGTCAGTAGAGATGTGCACTTTGCTAAGGAAGAGAAATGGGACTGGAAGGACAATCAACTTTCAGTCAAAGCTTCAGAGGAGCAGGCATCTGATCACTGGAAAAATGATTTGCTAGATGATCTTACAATTAGAGGTACAAGACTACTCTCTGACATCTACCAAAAAAGTAATGTGGAAGTTTGTGAACCTACAGGGAACGATGAAGCACTTCAAGATAAAAAAAATGGAGAAACGCCATGGAGCAGGAGATGCTAATGATCTAGAAAAATAAAACATGGGAGTTAGTTGACCGACCGAAAGATAGGAAGGTCATTGGAGTAATGGGTGTTTAGAACCAAGCTTAATTCTGATGGTTCTATCAATAAATACAAGGCTAGGCTTGTTGTCAAGGGATATGCCCAAAAATTTGGTGTTGATTACTCAGACACCTTTGCTTAAGTGGCCCGATTGGATACCATTAGATTGTTGCTAGTAATAGCAGCATATAAGGGTTGGAAAATGTTCTAGCTAGATATGAAATCTGCCTTTTTAAATGGTGTACTACTGGAAGAAATCTATGTAGAGCAGCCCGAGGGTTTCTTTGAGCAAGGAAAAGAAGAAAAAGTGTGTCTGCTTAAAAAGGCTCTCTATGGCTTAAAACAAGCTCCAAGAGCTTGGTATAGCAGGATTGATGATCACTTGTTGAGTTTGAGGTTTGTACGAAGTGTATCTGAAGTTACTCCTTATGTCAAACATAAAGGAACTGATCTTCTCATTGTTTCCCTTTATGTTGATGATCTCTTGGTGACAGGAAACAATATGTGCCTGGTTGAAGAGTTTAAGAAGGAAATAATGCAAGTCTTTGAAATGACAGACTTGGGGCTAATGACATACTTTATGGGAATGGAAATCAAGCACGGTTGTGATGAAATTTTTATCTGCCAAAAGAAGTATGCATGAGAGATACTTAAGAAATTCCATATGGAAAATTGAAAGGCAACAACCACACCAATGAATCCAAAGGAGAAGTTAAGCAAAGAGGATGGAACCGATCAAATTGATGAAGGAAATTTCAGAAGCTTGATTGGATGTTTGATGTATCTCATTGCTACAAGGCCGGATATTCTATTTGATGTAAGTCTTTTATCTTGATTTATTTATTGTGCTACTAAAATGCATTTGCGAGTAGCAAAAAGAATTATAAGATACATTAAAGGTACTGTTGAATAAGGTGTCAAATTCAAGAAGTGTGAGAATTTCAAGTTGTATGGATTCTCAGACAGTGATTGGGATGGATCCGTTGACGACATGAAAAGTACATCAGGATATTGTTTCAGTCTGGGATTAGGGATTTTCTCTTGGTGTTAAAAAAAAGCAGGAAAATGTGGCTCAATCGAGGCCGAATTCATCGCTGCAACTGTAGCAATAAATCAAACCTTATGGCTGAGAAAAATATTTTCTGATTTGCATATGGAGAAAAAAGTTAATACTGAGGTTCATGTTGATAATCAAGCCGCAATAGCCATTTCGCATAATCCGGTGTTCTATGGGAAGACTAAACACTTCAACATCAAGCTTTTTTTCTTGAGGGATGTGCAGAAAAAAGGAGAAGTGATTCTTGTTTATTGCAAATCTAAAGATCAGCTAGCATATGTATTTACGAAATCCCTTCCTGTCAGCAAGTTCGAGTTCCTAAGGCAACAACTTGGAATTTGCAGCTCCTAATGCAAGGAGGAGTATTAGTTATTATCTTTAGGATGACAGTGTCTATTTCTTAGTTTCCTGTATTTCTCTTATTCAGTTATTTTAGGGGTAGTTACCATGGTTAGCACCATGACTTAAAAATAGGACCATGATCTATTTTAGTTTCTTTAATTGTATGTTTATGTATTTTCGGTTTTTTTTTACAGAATTAAGAACTCTCTGCATAAGTTTTTCTCTAAGTCATCTTCACTTTTAGTTCTGTATTCTCCTGCTTTCCTTTCTGTAGCAAACTAGACATTGTTGTCATTGTGTTAACTGCCATTAGTCATATTAAAACCTACAGATTGTTTGATTTCATATCTCCAATGAAAAATCCTACGCGAAACTGTAACACCTCGCTAAGTGAAAGAGCTAGAATTAGAAAGAGTCATTTTTTGGAAAGAATGAAAAATCTGGAAATTTGTTTAAGTTATGTTAAGCTTGAGTTTTGGGTCAACTTCAAACAACCATAACTCCTATCTCAGGATGATTTAGGTGTTCTACCAGATACCGTAGGAAAGATCTTTGGATTATCTTGCCAATGTTGTCGAGTTTGCTCGATTTTGAGTTTGTATAAGGAAGATATGGCCATTCAAAGTTGGGCTGTCTAGATAAGGAAAGACAAAACTGAATTTTAGGAGGGTATTATGGTCTTTTCTCACCCAATTATTTAATTTCATTTTTGGTAATTAAGTTGGGGTCTAAACCGATTTGGTTCAGTTTACGCTTCATCAAAAAGAGTTGGGGGTTTGAGAGAAGAGAAAAGAAGAAGAGAAGAGGCAAGGAATCGTCAAGTTCTTGAAGCTAGGATTGTGGATTTCGTCAAGGGGTGATCCCTACGAGGTATGTGAGATCACATAGCGTTGGGTTAGCTCACCCACATGCCAATCATAATTCAATTCAGCGTAATTGTGTTCTTCAAAGAAAAGATTATGAGTTCTTGATGAATTTTATTTAAGTTTTGTTTGAATCTTGATTGTGAGTTTTGGAGGAGTTCTTGGGGGTGATTTGGTGAGATTTAAGGGTTTTTTTGAGTTGATTCTTGCATATTTTGGTTATGTATTAGAATCAAATCGTTTGGGTAAGGAACCATTCGAATCTAGGGAGTTTAGAGTTGAAAAACGACTAAGAAAATTTGTTAAAAATCTGGGAATAGGTCTAGGGCGCCACGTGTAACGACCCGGAAAATGATAGAGTGAAACTAGAGCCTCACATGTGAGTTTGGAGTCGAGAACTTAATGAAATGATTATATTTGAATTTGACCCAAAAAGTTCTTAAAAATGTGCTTCGGAAGTTACAGGAAACTTGTTTAGCTGTATATAAAAAGATCCGTTTCGTTTTTCGAAAATCCGACTTCATATTCTTGTTTAGGGGGTCAAATTGAGTGGGAAATGGGTCTAACCCAAATTTTAGAGCAACCGTATCAAAATCCGAAATTTCCAAGTGAAGCCTTTTTCGAGGGTCTACTTTGGAGGGTCATATCTCCTAGCACACAAATTATTTGGGTGGCCAATAATATATCCATGGAAAGCCCTTTGAGTTAGATACCTAACGCACTTCGTTTCATCTAATTAGGAGTTTGGACGAAGAAGTTATGCCCATTTTCGTAAAATCTGTTCGGAAGGAAAAGGCAATTTCCAGTAGGCGTGGTTACTGTTCACCCGCCTCATTTTTTTTTCTAAGTCTTGGACCATTCTTCCAAAGGACATATATTATTTCCTAGATACCATAAGTTCAATTCCCATCCATAAAACATTTCCCTCTCTACAATCCTCCATTAAGAAGAAGAAGAAGTGGGAGCTAGGGCTTTGGATTCAAGGCTTTCTTCATCAAATTTCGTGGGAGATCATAGCAAAGGTATGGTAGTCTTGATCCTTGTCTAAATTTCCATTCAAGGAGCCAAATCCAAAGTTATTTCAAAGTATGAAAAATCTAGGTTTTCACTCAATCTCATGGGTTCTTCCACCAAATGGTTTTAAAAGGTTTCTAATGGCACTTTATGGTTATATTGTTGGTGTATTGACGATTTAAGATGAAAATACTCCATGAACCCATGATTTCTCTTTATTCCTAGTTTATGCCTTTATGAAGTGGGTTGCTAGATAATGAATGTATATGAATCAAACTTGTTTAAAGGTCTTTAGATTGTTGAAGTATGTCATTACCCATGCTTATTTTATGGTGTATTGTTGGTGTATGGGTATGTGAGGCTTAGGGCCTTAAAGGCATAGTATGAGAAATTGGAGTGTTATCATGACATTATATGAATGAGAATTCAATGAAGATAATGTGATCATGTTATGAACGTAAAGGTGTTGCTATTGAAAGATTATTTCTCAATTTGACACTCATGAATGTTGATGATAGAATATGAAGGATTCTTCAATATAAAGTATACCTTGAATTGGTAGGGCTTATGCATCATTTTCTTGTATAAATGATTATATTGTTGATTGTTGAATCCTCGGATCGGTAGGCTAGTGGCACCCTTCCACACGAGCTTATAATGAACCTTGGAATCGGTAGGCCTATGGCACCTTTCCATGAAGGTTAATGATGAGACTTGAACCGGTAGGCCCATGGCACCCTTTCAAGAGGAGTTAATGAGCTTTCCTAAATGAACCTTGAAACGGTAGGCTTAAAGCACCCTTTCACGTGTTAATAAATGTAATTTGGAGTTGGTAGGCCAATGGCACCTCTCATATGTGATAATGTCAATGTAACGAACTATTCTATGGGAATGTTGGCTAAGCACCGAGTGGATTTGGTTAGATGGAAACTCCCCCAATAGTTAGGCATGAGTTTCAATGATCGTCTACCTTATCCCATAAACTATGTGCCCGCATAGGTAGCTAGTGGATCCATTAAGCTATATACCGGTCTTCCTTAGGCAAGTAGACCACCTCTTTACGGTGTGGGGACTTATGACACCGGATTCCATGACAAGCTCTCATGGTCTATGTCGGTTAAACGCTTACTTCCCATCATGCGAGATTTCATTATGGTTTCTTGATAGGTTCTACAAAGTGTAGGTAGTAGTATGGGATGCTACCTATACATTGCACGAGTAGGCTTGGAGAGGGTCATAGTGAGTTTCTCTAAATCCTAATGTATGTGATACAATTGTGGCCTAAATGAGGTTATTAAAGAATGTTGGCTCTCAAATGCTTAATATGAGATGCATGCTATACTTGGGTTATATTACGAGTTATTTTCCCTTGTCATGTCTTAATTAATGATATACCTCTTATGTATGAATATTGTGCAAAGGTGAAAGAAAGGAATGATAAGTTACCTTAAGTGACCTTAATGTGGTGCCTTAGTATGGATGGTGGTATGGGACGCCATCCATACATTGCACGAGGTATAGCATAAGGGTTTCTTGAGGTGAAGGTCCAAGGTAAAGGTTTTCATGTTGAAATTGTTTAAAGGTAATATTATGACTTACTTGATGTTTATGCTTGAATTGTATGTCTTTTATGCAACTATTCATGGTACTTCAAAAAGTGGCATAATGCATGGTTTCTAACCAAAATGTCCCTTTTAAAGCATGTTTTGCATGGTCATCATACTTAGTACATTTTGTGTACTAACCCATATTCTTCATATTTTTACTATAAGTGTAGGTTCCGGCAAGTGATCCCTCCTAGCTAGTTTGAAGTGTTGGATTGCTTTCCTCCAAGACTTGGTATGTCCTCATGGATTCGAGGATAAGACTTTTAAGTTCTTTTGTTCATGTAATAGACTTAATAGACTTCTTTTGATTGTAAAGGGCCGTGTCCCTACTTATGTTTTGTGACTGTGTCTAAGATGGCCATGTGAGACTTAGACTTCCGCTGTGTGTTTTTAAAGTTGTTTTAATGAAGTTTAAATGTGTGGATGTAAATAAGTTTTTTATTATTATTCCGCACTATTTTCTTTATTGAATGCAATGAATGACTATGTGGCTCGTATAAGACCCCTTCAGGGTCGAATACGCCATGTTACGACTAGGGGGTACTCTCGGGTCGTGACACCACGCCACTCAGAGCGTCCCAAGACAAAGTCTGAAGTTAGGGCCCTGAGGCGCCGCGCCAGCCAGTGCGCCCCAACCCAGACTCTGAGGTTCTGCCTCTGGCGCCCAGCGCCACTTAGAGCGCTAGGGACGTCAGGTTCTCTATCCTTTCCCACTTCTTTCTGTTTGAGTTCCCTTGCAACGTACCTAAGTTTTCTAATCAATTTCTACACTCTAAGGTACGTCTAAACATCATGAAATCATCCATAAACATGAATTCATGAACCTTTGAATCCATAATTCAATTCAAGGAAAGTTAAGAGTTAGGTCAAGAAAAGTCCAAAGAGTTTTCCAAATGTTTTTTACACATTTTAACTTTATTTTAAGGCTTGAGTTTTGAGTTGAGTAAAGAGTAAAGTTTGAAGTTCATTTCTTCAAAAAAGTATATCGGGAATATGTATTCCCAAAGAGTAAATGTTTTCACATTTTAAACAAGAGAGGAAACACCGATTTCCAAGAGAGCCTTTGAGCTAGTTTTTGAGTAACTATCTCAAACCACAGAAAGAATTTTTGTTTTAAACATATGAGATGAGTATTTTGGGAGTAGTATTGAGCACCGATGTGGGACAAGTTCATAACAACTCAATGTCTCCATAAACCATGTAGCCAACGTGGGTAGAAAAGGGTCATACTTTTTAGATGATTGCTTAGTGTTTTTTAGCATAGACTAGTGTATCTACTTAGTTGAGGCGTTCTATATCCCGGCAAGTTATAGGACAGTTCTGGCAGCATGGGCGAGGCGATGTATCATCACATTAGCTTATAGTGATGGTTGTCAGTTAGAGAAACTCCCACAGAATTATATTACTTTATTATATGAGTAAATTGAGTTTTTATTACTGTTTAAATGCTTTATATAAACTGCACCTATAATGTTGTTTTATTTTTCATTTGAGTTGAGTATCCATGAGTTGAGTTAAGTTAAGGTAATTATTCTTTTGACATTCATTTCATGGTTATGTCGTGTTTAGTTTTCCCCTCGCATGCTTGTACATTTAATGTACTGACACTATTTGGCCTGCATCATTTTATGATGTTGACATAGGTAACCAGGATCAGCACCCAGCGTCTTGTTGATCCAGTTGAACACTCAGAGTCAGTTGGTAAGCCTCCTTGCTTTCCTGAGGATTCCCTTTTTATTGCTTTGATTAGTAAGTTCATTAGGATGTTGTGGGTCTTGTCCCGACTTCCATCTCAGTTGTTAGTGGCTTCATAGATTGCTAGTTAGTTCATTTTTCAGTTTCTTGTTATTGGCTTATGTTCAGATTTGAGTTGCCAATTTGGCTAAGTTAAATGTTTATTTCTAAAACATTCTGAGTTTAGTTTGAGATAGTTGAGTTATCTTGCATTTGAATTCTATTCTTAATGCTTAAAATTTTTCGCTTAGAGTCTAGTCAGGCCAAAGGTTTGCTTAGGGCCAGCAATGGTTCTCGAGTGCCAGTCCCACCCAAGGTGTAGGCTCGGGGTGTGAAAAACTTGGTATCAGAGCACAGAGTTCAAAAGTCCTAGGGAGTCAATGATGTCGTGTTTGTGGAGTCCTAGTTATCGTTGTGAAGTGCGCCACATCTATAATTTGGAGGCTACAACATTTAGGAACTATCTCACTTCTTTCATATTCATTTCGTGCGATAGAGTTTATCTCTATAAAAGTTCCCTTCTAATTAGTGCTTGCGCGTGTCTTTCAGATCATGCATCCGCGAAGAGTTGTCTGAGGTCGTCCTGCTAAGAGGAACGTTGAGGAGTAAGGGGAACCTAATGCACCAGAAGTGCAACCCCAAGGAGAGGTCACTAATGCTGAACTTCGGGAAGCAATCTGAATGCTAAGTCAAGTTGTGACCAACCAAGTTGGGAAACAAAGAGGGGATCGATAGGAAGAGGCTGATACTTCGAGGATCTGTGAGTTCTTGAGGATGAATCCTCCGAGTTTCACTAGTTCAAGCACTACTGAGGATCCGAAGAATTTTGTTGAGGAACTGCAGAAGGTGTTTGAGGTTATGCACGCTACCAATGCTGAGCAAGTGGAACTAGTTGCATATCAAATGAAGAGTGTTGCTAGGACTTGGATTGACCAGTGGAAGAAGAGTAGGGCTGAGGATGCACCAGTTTTGAGTTGGGTTATGTTCGAGAGTGCTTTCTTGGGGCGTTTCTTTCCCCGTGAACTAAGAGAAGCCAAAGTACGAGAATTCCTTACCCTTAAGCAGGATTCATTAAGTGTTCATGAGTACAGTTTGAAGTTCACCCAACTTTCCTGATATGCTCCGGAGATGGTTGCGGACATGAGGAGAAGGATGAGTCTATTTGTTGTTGGATTATCTCGTCAGTCAAGCAAAGAGGGCAAGGCAGCCATGCTAATAGGGGACATGGATATAGCAAGGTTGATAGTTTATGTGCAGCAGGTTGAGGAAGAGAAGTTGAGGGATAGGGAAGAGTTTAGAAACAAGAAGGCTAAGACAGGGAATTAGTCCAGGCAACAAAGGAGTAATGTGAACCGTTCTTCCTTTCAAGATAAGAAAAATGGACCTGCTCCATCATCTGCTAGTGCACCTGCACCAAGGAACAAAAGTGAGTATAATAGTCAGAATTCACAGAATTTCAGAGCTAGACCTACTCAGTCTCAAGGTAGTGTGGCACAAGGAGGAAACTAGGCTTCTGCCTATGCTAAGTATGGTAGGAACCACCCAGGTAAGTGTCGTGATGGATCCATTGGTTGTTTCAAGTGTGGTCAAGAGGGTCACATCATGAAAGAGTGCCCTAAGAACCGACAAGGTAATGGGAATCAGGGCAATAGAGCCCAATCTTCATCAGTGGCTCCACCAGATAGGGCTGCACCTAGAGGAGCTACTTCAGGTACTGGCGGAAGAGAAAACCGCATATATGCTATCACTAGTCGCCAAGAGTAAGAGGTTCTCCAGATGTTGTCACTGGTATGATCAAAGTCTTTACTCTTGATGTTTATGCTTTGCTAGACCCATGAGCGAGTTTATCTTTTGTGACTCCTTATGTTGCAATGAATTTTGATTTTCTTCCTAAGAAACTTTGTGAACCCTTTTGTGTTTCTACACCTGTTGGGGAGTTTATTCTAGCTGAGCGAGTCTATCGTGATTGTACCATTTCCATCAATCACAAGAGCACCATGGCTGATTTAGTTGAGTTAGACATGGTTGATTTTGAAGTTATTATGGGTATGGACTGGCTTCATGCCTGTTATGCCTCCATTGATTGTAGAACTCGAGTTGTCAAGTTTCAATTTCCTAATGAGTCAGTTATATAGTGGAGTAGCATTTAAGCAGTGCCTAAAGTCGTTTTATTTCGTACCTTAAGGCGAGAAAGTTAGTTTTCAAGGGTTGTGTCTATAACCTAGTCCGAGTTAATGATTCTAGTGTTGAGACACCTCCTATCGAGTCAGTTCCAATTGTGAGTGAATTTCCAGAAGTTTTTCCAGATTATCTATCGGAGTCCCTCTTAAGAGTGAAATAGACTTCGGTATAGATATCTTTCCTGATACTCGTTCAATATCTATTCAGCTATATAGAATGGCACCAGTAGAGTTAAATGAGTTAAAATAGCAGTTGAAAGATCTCCTAGAGAAAGGTTTCATTCGACCAAGTGTCTCACCTTGGGGCGCTCCGATCTTATTTGTGAGGTAGAAAGATGGTTCTCTTAGAATATGTATAGATTACCGTCAGTTGAACAAGGTTACCATCAAGAATAAGTATCCTCTTTCGAGAATTGGTGATCTTTTTGATCAGCTTCAGGGTGCCCCATGTTTCTCTAAGATTGACCTCAGATTTGGCTACCATAAGTTAAAGAGTAAAGGTATGTTATATTCCAATGACATCATTCAGGGCCCGTTATGGTCATTATGAGTTCCTAGTTATGTCATTTGGTTTGACTAATGCACCTGCAATATTCAAGGACCTTATGAATAGAGTATTAAAGCCTTATTTAGATATGTTTGTTATCGTGTTCATTGATGACATTCTAATCTATTCGAGGAATGAGGAAGATCATGTGATTTTTGGATAGTTCTCCAAACTCTAAAGGATAGATAGTTGTATGTTGAGTCTCTAAATGTGATTTTTGGCTTGAGTCTGTGGCATTCTTAGGCCATATTACTTTCGGTGATGGGATTAGAGTTGACACTCAGAAAATAGAGGCAGTGCAGAATTGTCCTAGACCCACATCTCCAACTGATATTAGCAGTTTCTTGGGGTTGGCTAGATATTATAGAAGGTTCGTAGATGGGTTCTCATCTATTTCATCCCCTTTGACCAGGTTGATTCAGAAAATAGTGAAGTTTCAATGGTCTGAAGCTTGTGAGAAAAGCTTTCAGGAATTGAAAAAGAGGTTGACTACTGCCCAGTATTGACCTTACCAGAAGGTACTCAAAGTTTTGTTGTATATTGTGATGCTTCCAAAGTTGGTTTGGGTTGTGTGTTAATGCAAAATGGTAAAGTTATAGCTTATGCCTCCAGACAACTGAAAGTTCACGAGAAGAATTATCCAACCCATGATCTAGAGTTGGCTTCCGTAGTATTTGCTTTGAAAATATGGCGTCACTATCTTTATGGTGTTCATGTAGATGTGTTCACCAATCACAAAAGTCTTCAGTATGTGTTTAGTCAGAAAGAGCTCAACCTCAGACAGAGGAGGTGGTTAGAGTTACTCAAGATTATGACATGAGTATTCTATATCACCCAGGTAAGGCTAATGTTGTTGCCGATGCTTTGAGTAGGTTGTCTATGGGTAGTACCGCCCATGTTGAAGAAGAGAAGAAAGAGTTAGCAAAAGATGTGCACAGACTTGCACTATTAGGAGTTCGACTAATGGATTCCACAGAAGGAGGAGTAGTAGTGATGAATGGGGCTGAATTGTCATTAGTGTCAGAGGTGAAAGAGAAGCAAGACCAATATCTGATTTTGCTTGAATTGAAGGCAAATGTTCATAAGCAAAAAGTAATGACTTTGGAGCAAAGGGGATATGGCGTATTGAGGTATCAAGGTAGGTTGTGTGTACCAAAGGTGGATGAACTCCAAGAAAGGATTATGGAGGAAGCTCATAGCTCCAGATATTCCATTCATCCGGGTTCCAAAAAGGTGTATCGTGACTTGAGAGAAGTTTATTGGTGGAGTAGTATGAAGAAAGGTATCACAGAGTTTGTTGCTAAGTGTACGAATTGCCAACAAGTTAAAGTAGAGCACCAAAGGCCCGGTGGTATGGCTCAGAACATAGAACATCCAGAATGGAAATGGGAGATGATCAATACGGATTTCATCACAGGTTTACCAAGGTCTCACAGGCAGCATGATTCTATTTGGGTGATTGTTGATAGAATGACAAAATCAGCCTACTTTTTTCCGGTAAAGACTACCCATTCAGTAGAAGATTATGTTAAGTTGTACATTCGAGAGGTAGTAAGACTTCATGGAGTCCCTGTTTCGATTATATCAGATAGAGGTACATAATTTACTGCACAGTTCTGAAAATATTTTCAGAAAGACTTGGGTTCAAAGGTGAACTTGAGTACTGTTTTGCATCCTCAAACAGATGGTCAAGCAGAGCGCACCATTTAGACCTTAGAAGATATGTTGAGGGCCTGTGTGATTGATTTCAAAGTTAATTGGGATGACCACCTACCTCTCATTGAGTTGCTTATAACAATAATTACCATTTTAGCATCCAGATGGCTCCTTATGAAGCTCTTTATGGGAGAAGGTGCAGATCTCCAATTGGATGGTTTGAGGTTGGTGAATCTGGGTTGATAGGACCAGACTTAGTTCATCAAGCTATGGAGAAAGTGAAATTTATTCAAGAGAGGTTGAAAACAGCGCAAAATCATCAGAAGTCCTACACTGATGTTTGGAGAAAGGAGTTAGAGTTTGAAGTAGATGATTGGGTATACTTGAAAGTTTCACCCATGAAGGGTGTTATGAGATTTGGTGATAAGGGGAGGCTTAGTCCCCGGTATATTGGCCCTTACAGAATATCCAAAAGGATTGGTAATGTAGCTTATGAGTTGGAGCTACCACAAGAGTCAGCAACGGTCCATCCGGTATTTCATGTTTCCATGTTGAAGAAGTGCATGGGAGATCCTTCGCTTATCATACCAATGGAAGATATTGGTATCAAGGATAGCTTATCTTATGAGGAGATCGCTATTGAGATTCTAAACCGTCAGGTTCGCAAGTTAAGAACCAAGGAAGTAGCGTTGGGCAAAGTTCTTTGGAGAAATCAGTTTGTTGAGGAAGCTACTTGGGAAGTTGAGGAGGATATGAAGAAGAGATATCCACATCTCTTTGAGCCCGGAGAATTTCCAGACCAAGGTACTAATTCTCTTCTTAGTACTCTTTAATTGATATGCTTAATGTATTAAATTGCTTGTGGGTGTTTGAGCTGAATGTTAGATGTTACACCCTTAGTCTACTTAGAGTGATCTCATTCGAGGACGAATGTTCCCAAGGGGGAGATATTATAACACCTCGCTAAGTGAAAGATCTAGAATTAGAAAGAGTCATTTTTTTGGAAAGAATGAAAAATCTGGAAATTTGTTTAAGTTATGTTAAGCTTGAGTTTTGGGTCAACTTCAAACAACCATAACTACTATCTCAGGAAGAGTTAGGTGTGCTACCAGGTACCATAGGAAATATGTTTGAATTATCTTTCCAACGCCGCCGAGTTTGCTCAATTTCGAGTTCGCATGAGAGAGATATGGTCATTCAAAGTTGGGTTGTCTAGATAAGAAAAGTCAAAACCGGATTTTAGGAGGGTATTATGGTCTTTTCACTACCCGATTATTTAATTTCCTTTTTGGTAATTAATTTGGGGTCTAAACTGATTTGGCTCAGTTTACGCTTCATCAAAAAAAGTTAGGGTTTTGAGAGAAGGGGTGATCCCTACGAGGTATATGAGATCACATAGTGTTGGGTTAGTTCACCCACACGCCAATCATGATTCAATTCAGCGTAATTGTGTTCTTGAATAAAAAGATTATGAGTTCTTGATGAATTTTGTTTAAGTTTCGTTTGAATCTTGGTTGTGAGTTTTGGAGGAGTTCTTCTTGCATATTTTGGTTATGTATTCGAATCTAATCATTTGGGGAAGGAGCCATTCGAATCTAGGGAGTTTAGAGTTGAAAAACGATCAAGAAAATTCGTCAAAAATCTGGGAATAGGTCTAGGGCGCCGCGCCACTCAGAGTGCCCCAAGACAGAGTCTGAAGTTAGGGCCCTGGGGCGCCGTGCCAGCCAATGTGCCCCAACCCAGACTTTGAGGTTTTGCCTCTAGCACCCGACGCCACTCAGAGCGCTAGGGACGCCAGGATCTCTACCTTTTCCCACTTCTTTCCGTTTGAGTTCCCTTGCAACGTACCTAAGTTTTCTAATTAACTTCTGCACTCTAAGGTACGTCTAAACATCATGAAATCATCCGTAAACATGAAATCATGAACCTTGAATCCATATTTCAATTCAAGGAAAGTTAAGAGTCAAGTCAAGAGAAGTCCAAAGAGTTTTCCAAAAATCTTTTACAAACGTTTTAACTTTGTTTTAAGGCTTGAGTTTTGAGTTGAGTAAAGAGTAAAGTTTGAAGTTCATTTATTCAAAAGAGTATATCGGGACTATGTATTCCCAAAGAGTAGATGTTTTCACATATTAAACAAGAGAGGAAACACCGATTTCCAAGAGAACCTTTGAGCTAGTTTTTGAGTAATTATCTCAAACCAAAGAAAGTTTTTGTTTTAAACATATGAGCTGAGTATTTTGGGAGTAGTATTGAGCTCCGATGTGGGGACAAGTTCATAACAACTCAATGTCTCCATAAACCATGTAGCCAACGTGGGTAGCAAAGGGTCATACTTTTTAGATGATTCCTTAGTGCTTTTTAGCATAGACTAGTGGATCCACTTAGTTGAGGCATTCTATATCCCGGCAAGTTATAGGACAGTTCTGGCAGCGTGGGCGAGACGTTGTATCATCACATTAGCTCATAGTGATGGTTGTCGGTTAGAGAAACTCCCACAGAATTATATTACTTTATTATATGAGTAAATTGAGTTGTTATTATTGTTTAAATGCTTTATATAAAGTACATCTCTACTGTTGTTTTATTTTGCATTTGAGTTGAGTAAAGCTAAGGTAAGTGTTCTTTTCAGATTTATTTCAAGCTTATGTCGTGTTTAGTTTTCCCCTTACATGCTCGTACATTCAATGTACTGACGCCATTTGGCCTACATCATTTTATGATGTAGACACATGTAACTAGGATCAGCACCCATCGCCTCGTTGATCCAGTTGAGCACTCAAAGTTAGTTGGTGAGCCTCCTTGCTTTCCGAAGGATTCCCCTTTTATTGCTTTGATTAGTTAGTTCATTAGGATGTTGTGGGTCTTGTCCCGAATTCCATCTCAGTTGTTAGAGGCTTCATAGACAATTAGTTAGTTCATTTGTCAGTTTATTGTTATTGGCTTATGTTCAGATTTGAGTTGCCACTTTGGCTAAGTTAAATGTTTATTTCTAAAACATTCTGAGTTTAGTTTGAGACAGTTGAGTTATCTTGCATTTGAATTCTCTTCTTAATGATTAAAGTTTTCTACTGAGAGTCTAGCCAGGCCAAGGGTTCGCTTGGGGCCAGCAATGGTTCTCGAGTGTCAGTCCCGTCCAGGGTGTAGGCTCGGGGTGTGACATAATCTTTAATATGTCTCATTGTCCTTCTTGATTGGAACTTTGGATCGTTAGGTTACTTTTAGACAATTCATCAATATAGATTCTGAGTATAATTGTTAGAACCATTTTTGGCATGATATTGATTGTCGCACCATCATTGATTAGTACGTGATTGAGATGTCGTTCTCGAATAGCTCATACAATGAATAAAGGTTTGTTATGTTTCTTAGACCCTAACAACAAGTTATCATCTGTGAAGACAATTGTAGCAAAATATGGAGCAACTTTTTCTTAGCATATTGTTCTTGCGTTATTGTTGGATTATGCTCACCTTTACTTTCCTTTGTTTCATCTATGGGGCAATTTTGTTGCTTCCTTGATTCTTCTCTCCTCAACTTCTATGAGATTTGAGGGCCTGGTGTAGCATATTTCTTGAAGTGTTGGGTGATTCAGACCCCTAAAGATGTATTTTAATAGCTAAGAATGTTGGTCAGAGCTTCATTGCATTGGAAAGATCACCAGGAAGAACTCTGTTGATCACTCCTTGGAAGAACTATATCGTTGATGTCGATTTTTCTCTCATGCTTGCTTCATTCCCCCTAAAAGATTATGCAACTCTATTATTTATAGTTGTATCAAATAGATAAGGTTGTTTCTGATTAGTCAAGATGTATCATTTTGGATACATGGCGGCTTTTGAGGGGTTCTTGAATTCGACTAGAATTGCAACATCATTTGAGCGCATGGCATCATCTTGTTGGTCTTGAGTTTGACGGGGATGTCAAGTCACCTTGACTCGTGTCATGAGTTTGAGTTTTAAGGTGAAATGGACCTTGAACTTGAATTTGACTAGAATTGCAACATCATTTGTATGTGTGACATCATCTTGTTGGTTTTGAGTTTGACGGGAATGTCAAGTCACCTTGACTTGTGTGATGAGTTTGAGCTTTAATATGAAATATACCTTGGGCTTGAATTTAATAAAAAAAACTTCTTTATTTGTAAAACCCAAATTAATTATTAAGCCCAAATGAACAAGAATTTAATCCAAATTTCAAATGAATTTAACCAAACAAAATTTATATGTCTACAATTACGTACTAAATAATTACATAAGAACAAATAAAGCAATTAAAACTTAGTAAGAATAGGCGGCAGGGTTATGTCTTCATTTTTGCTCAATCCCTTTCAGTCCAAGTAAGTTCGACTTGCCCATTTATTTACTCAGTCTATTTTAACCGCCAAAATTCTGCTCAACGTGCTAATTTGACACATCTCATCCTGTATAAACTTGGACACTTGGTAAAAGGATAGTTCCATGAAATGTCGAAATGTTGATGAAAAACTAGATGCTTGTCACCATGTAAGAAAGTAAGAATAGTTCGTCTGCTTTAGTAATTCAAATGCTAAAGGCCACACACATGCACGTCGGCGCGACCTTAGGCAAAGTGTGGTCTAGTGCACATCATTGGTCGAGAAATTATGTAATATACAGAGGTTAAATATTAGTTATTATGAGTGTATATTTAATTTTGCACACCTTTAACACAACTGAAATGAAATTGCACATCCTTCACCAAATCTCTGACTCCGCAAGTGTGCACACACAACCTATAGTATCAATATAAATGGAAATCCCATTCTGCTCTGCAAATAACTCTGAAATAACATATCTCACAATTAAATCAGTTACATTTCTCTTACAACTGTTTCTATACAATTATCATCTCAAATGGTGTCTGTATCTCTGAGAAGAAGACTTGAAAAATCATAAGGAAAGAAAATAAAATAAAATAATGAATGTACTAGTACTATTGTTTAGCTTAGCTGCAACCATTGAGAAAACATTCAAATTGGTGTACAGTTATTGGCAAGCTTGTCTCCATGTAATAACAAAAACAAGCTCCGTCTCGCGCATTTTACCATTTAATTGAGGAGTGAAAACTGATATATCAAGTGTCCTCTGTAAAAACTTTGTATATGTAATCGCGAAAACGTCTTGAGTATGCCTTTGGATCAACAGCTGAGATAGAATTGGGATCACATTGGATAGATTTATATGCATGCTCAAGCTTCTTTGTAATGTCATAGTCTTGAAGTATGTCTATGATTCCAAAAAATAATATCACATCATAAAACTCCCCTGTTGGTTCTCCTACTAATTGAAAGTCTAAGTCATTTTTCCTCTCTGTCCTTTCAACGCGTGCTGACATGTTTATACCCAAACTTCTGCCAGCCAACCTGACATGTTCAGTTCACATTAGTTGTATGCTTAGTAAGGATATATGTGTGTGTACAATGAATAAGCACCGGAACATTTTCAGCGCTCAGATAGAAACACACGCGTAGTATAGCAAGTCAATGTTGTATACTTTGAGAAAATTAGGATTATTTGTAAGATAGGAAGTGTACCCGGAAGGATCAAGAAGCAATCGATCCCTATCTGCACGAGAAAGACAAGGAGCTGATCCATCTTCCAATCCTACATTATCTGTAAGCACGGGAAAATGATTGAAAGATCTGACTTTATGAATATGTTTCATGACAAAATATATACAGATGCAATCAGCACTAACCAGTAGGTGTTCTACAACCAGGAGGAGGAGTTTGATCTCCAGTTACTTCCTTAAAATGAAGACCAACTAAAAGGCTGTAGTCCATCACTCTCTCTTGTTCTAGTAGCTCACAATCCCTATCAACTTGCCTGAAATTTGAAGGACATGTGTTAGTATTGGTAACTAATGATCATATTAAGGAGATGAATTAAAAGGATCGTACCTTCGGAATTCTTGGAACCATGTCTTAGGTAACCTGAATATGAAGTTGAGATCAAGGTCCTTTAGAGTTGTGGTTGCATCAATCTCTGATTCTGGTTTATCTGTCATCCGGCCAAACGTTGACCCTTTCAAGTCGAATCGTCTATGAATTGTGTAATCAGTGCAGAAGAGATTCCCCATGATAACAAATCGTACCTAAGATATTAAAACATATGATAAGTTATATTGTTGTAGTGATCGATCATTTATCATTTGATGTTTGCAGGGTGTCCTGCCACTACCTTTTTCTGTGCTGGTCCGGTTAGCTTAACACAATGCAGGCCAAAATACTTGGTCATTAGCGTGTTATCAAAAGAACGAACGTGACTGAAATAGGCATGGAGCATCCTTAGAAGCACCTAAGAACCATACATGGACAAGAAAAGTTATTCATTGTTTTTCGGGCATAGAATGCTAACGCAATTTCAGTACTAAGCATATATATATATATATATATATATAGATAGATAGATAGATAGATAGATAGATAGATAGATAGATAGAGAGAGAGAGAGAGAGAGATCTCACTTTCACTTCTGCCTTCTTCATTGTCTTGATCATGTATCTATCATCATTTGTTAAGTAGAAGAAGCTTCCACTTTTTCCTGGGGAACATAGCTCCCGGAGGGCGTCATTACCACAAATAGACAACATATAATCAGCTGCATCGACTTTGAATAACATCCTTAAAGCCCTGAAAACTTTTGGGCAATAGTCTTTCCATCTGAATTCACAAGATGGATGAGGAGGTGTGCTTTTGGATCCTTCAGGTGGGAATCTTGTCCAGTACTTCTCTTTCGGATCAAATGCCGAAGGCTTGAGATCTAGGGATGGAACTGGTCCTGGCCTTCCTACTGAATGCCTATGACATAACTTCACATCAGAAACAGATATAAGTTAACAACACAAACAAAAATATCCAGCAGTAAAAAAAAGTATACCTGATTCCCAACTGCAAATTGAGCATAAGGTCATAATTCTTATGCCCTTTGGAAATAGTCTCTCCTTGCCTTTTTGCTACCTTAGGATGTCTAATAGGACTCCCTCTAATATATCCATCCATAGCATCATCTATACAAGAAATTCTTGGAGGTGTTCCGGCACAGTCTGATAAGCGCATTCTACCAAATTCCCTATCTACAGGGGCTGCGTCTATTCGCCCATCTACTGACATCCTCCTTGGCCTAACGTTGTTTTCTGTCGCCTTGGCAGACCTCCAAACTGCCAACTTTTTCTGAGAAGGTAATATTGAAACCTTCTCATTTGGACAAATTCTACATTCTATCAAATCAGTATTGTAAACCTCTTGAGGATCCCAATCAAGATTTCCACCTTCTAACAATGATGCAGATGGATAAAAAGTACCATTTTGTTCATTTTGATCTTTATTCCAATTTCCAACATAAAAACTCCCATCATCCCATTTCAATGTTCCATTTCCCTTTGGCACTCCATCTTCCCAATTCCCTTCATACACATTACCATTTTTCCAACACATCTTGCCTTTACCACATATAACACCATTCTTCCATTCACCAACATAACAATTCCCATTCTTCCATGCATACTTCCCGTTTCCTTGTTGTAATCCTCGATTCCATTCTCCATCGTAAACATCACCATTAGAGTATTCTTTAACCCCATGTCCATGTTTCAAATTCATCACCCAAGAACCTTTAAATGAGTCTCCATTAGGCCCCGTAAACGTGCCTTCACCATCCATATATCCACTCTTGAAATTCCCCTCATACATAGCACCAGACGGCCAACTAAACGTTCCTTTCCCCATCTTTTTCCCTCGAAACCAATCACCTACATACATGCATCCATCAGTCCACCAATATTTTCCATGTCCATGGGGGAAACTATCAACCCAATAGCCACTATAGTAATCTCCATTGGGGAGGAACCTCTCCGAATGGTAAACCTCCCCATTCGCATGACCTTCATTGTCCTCTTCTACATCTACTTGATCAATTATCTCTTCCTCAACGTGCGATGGACCATATGTACCAAATATTGTGTTGGCTCGTTTCCTCGCGACTGCTTGTGTTTTCCTCACGGTTGCCTCCCAAGCCTTCATGATAATATTTTATAAATTTTGATGATAAATTTGGTC
Organism: Solanum okadae; assembly: GCA_036553675.1. Lineage (NCBI taxonomy): Eukaryota > Viridiplantae > Streptophyta > Magnoliopsida > Solanales > Solanaceae > Solanum > Solanum okadae. The sequence continues at coordinate 43,321,359 of CM071689.1, read as the reverse complement.
CTGGATGAAGAAATGCATCAAACAGATCAGCCATGCAAAGACATGCAGATGATGAGATACAAAATCAATATCTTCGCTTTCTTTCATTCTCTCTCTATCAGCTCCGGCTTGCTCGCTTTCTCTCTCTCCCCCTCCCTACGTGTTATTAAGATCACAAGATTAGAAAATATTTTAATTACGCATTAAGTACTAGTACTTACATATTGTATATTTTATATTTTATGAGTGAACTTATTCACATTCTATTACATCTAACTAAGACTTTACGTGACACTTGTAAGGATAGGCGTATTTGGGGTTATCTAATTTGCCAATATTTACACATAACATTATTTTTTTTCAAATAAATCTAGTGACATTATATTCCATTGTTATCAAATTTAGAAAAAAAAATTGTTTTGCACATGTATGGGGTTGGAGTTGGGATAGGGTGTCTTGAAATATCATAAAGAAGGAATTGAAATCACACTACTTTTAAAAAGGATAGTTTTCATGGAGTTTTGTAACTAGTTTTGGGAACGTGTGTGGTATGTTTGTCCCAATAATAATGTAATCATTACATTTTTTCGCATAATCAACAAATTTTAAAAGTTAAGAAATTAATATTGTGCAACTTAAAAAATTTATTGTAAAGAAATAAGAAATTCTTACCAAACTATTATAATGAATCATCAAATTTATCACATATAATTATAGTTATATATTGTATGGGATTATGATGCCATCAAAATTGAGAGAGGAAAAAAATGACAAACATAAATACACTTATTAAATGTAGTTATACATAGATGAAGAACAAATCAAATAAAAGAAGAAATTTGAAATCAACAATTGAACACTATCGTTTCTTATCATGGTTTATCTGATATTACACAATGTCTTAATTCATAGTTAGCAAGATCAACTTTTTCTTCATCCTATATGAGAAAATGACAAAATAAGACTTCTCAAATTAATTTTTTTTAGAAATGAAGGGTCTTGAAACCACGATCTTTCAATTTTCATCTTTCTTAATGTCTTTCTCATTTAATTAATTACATTTATTAAAAGTTCATTCAACTTTTGTTTGAACACCTTCCCACCTTAATATTTAGTATAATATATAAAATATTATTTAATATTTAATTAGATATTTAATTTAGTGTATGCCTAAAATGACAATTCAATTTCGCACTTAAAATTTTTCATTTTTAATAGTATATGATGACTAGTTGAGACTCATTTGAAGGCCATAAAGTATTTAAAATATATCAATGGACGTATGATCCGATTGGAGATTTAGTTGGAGCTATAGAAAGAGTAAAATACGTAAAACAAATAGATAAAACATCTCAGTATCATAATACGAGTCATGAATCGTATGGTGTCTATAGGTTTTAGGGTAAGAACACAATCATAGTTACATTAATTCTAGTTAATTAGCCAAAAGAATTATCAAGGATTAACATGAAAGTTTACAATTTTTTGTACAATCATCAAGAACTCAATAGGAAAATAAATGGTGCTGACTTTGTATGTAATGCTAAGTTTGTCAACCTAATAATTTAATCTTGATATTTTGTTGTAACTTTTGAATTATTTTATTGTAAAGTTCTAGAATCAGCACAATACACTAAGTCAATTTTCAGAATTTGAGGGATTTGGCATCTCTTTATGTATCTCTGTAAACTTTTGTTGTAAGAAGAAGATTAGCTCCACTTTCTCCATATCACCTTTCTTTTTACGTATTTGTTTTCTCTTTCTCTCCTTCAATTGGTATCAAAGTATAATTGATCTTTGAGAAATTTGATTTTTTTTGTGGGGGTGGGGGTGGGGGATACAGCAAAGACCACCCTTTAAATTTAACTCGTCCAGATCTCTTTCTGTCCAATTTTCTTTCACATGGCCTTCATCAACTCTCCTCTTTCACCCCTTACTTTTAATGGCGAAAACTACTAAATTTGGCAATGAAGATGAAAAAAATATTTAAAGGGTCTTGGATTTATGGAAGTATATTGAGGAGACGACGCCGCATAACCTTTGAAAATAAACTCAACTCTTCATCAGATCAGAACTGAAGAAGAAATCACAATCAAAGTCAATTATTACGAGGATCATGACATGTAAATCTGCTAGAAAATCTCGAGATGTGCTAAAGCAAAAATTTCAGAGGAACACTAGGACGAGGAAAATTCAAATATTGAATTTAAGAAACTAATTTGAGATGTTAAGAAAGAAAGAGACCGAAAAGGTGAAACATGTCACCGCCAAAAATGGACGTGATGACACTCATCTAATCCCACCAATACAAGTCAGCCTAAAATCCAACAAAACAAAAGAAATGTGAAAATAAACTAATGACAACATAAGCGCGGAAAACTTAGCCATTCTAAAATGCCCCCAAAATCTGGTTATCATGTATACAAGACACTAGGATAATAATACATAATTTGAAAGATAAATACAAATCTCAATGTCTTGGTCTCTCGAATAGAACAAAACATAAGTAAGGAACAAGAGGGTCCGTAGGGATGACAAGCAACTACCTCTCAAATATCCACAGATAGCCTCAAATATAGATAGAAGTAGAGCAATCACACAAATCTGGGCTCAAAACCTACAAGTGTAGAAGCAAGGAGTGAGTATCAAACAACATGATACTTAACAAGTAACCCACTAAAAGAAGGTAAATCTAGCTAGAAAATGATAACTCATTTCATCCCAACTGAACTGTCACAACTATAATTGCATAGAAATCAATCCAACCTAACAGTTTACAAAGCACAATTCACAAGGTTTCAAAGTCACAGTTCAACTATTACATTTCATCAAATCACACGAGTCAAGATCATCACTCACAATAGTCAAGCCCTACTATCACAAGTATCAAGATCATCAAGTACACCAAATACAAGTAACAAGATTATCATGTACTAATATCAATTAGGACACAGGGGAACACCCATAGTCCATGTGCTCACTGGCAAAGACCTCAACATCAACAATACTCGCCGACAATGAACTTGGCATTACAATACTTGTCAGCAATGACCTCGACATCAATAACACCCGTCGGCAAATACCTTGGTATTAGTAACACTCACCGACAAAGACCTCAACATCAAATAACACTCGCTGACAAAGACCTCGCCATAAAATAACACTCGCCGGCAAAGACCTCGACATCAATAAAACTCGACAACAAAGACCTCAACATAAATCACACTCGACGACAGTGACCTCAGCATAATGACAATACATCTCATCATAGTGTTTTAGAACTAATGCAAATAGGCACGTTCACATAATAATGAAGAAATGACAATCACAAGCAATTCACATCCACAACAACACTATCAAAGCATCACATCAATCACCAAATCAATATTAACACTCAAGGTAATTCACAATGCACTATTATCAACATGTTGCCTTTTCAATAACCCCATCCTTATCATTAAGGTCAACCAATTTGAGCAATTAACCCATCACCTCATTCTCATTATTCCCAACACATACAAGAAAGAGAGTTCAAGATTCTACATGTTTTAATAAGGTTTAGAAATCCACTTGCCTTAATTCAATCAAGAGTCAATCCAAGACTTGAAATTTTCCCTTCCAAACAATATCCAAATCAACACAATCTAGTCAAACAAGTATTTACAATGAGATTTCAGAACTAACAACACTCATATCAAGTATTTATTTTATGTTTTTTTTCTTCTAATTATTTCATTTTTCTTTATTACTTTTCTTCCTTTTTCATTCATTTTTCTCAAATCCTGATATTCTTTATTTTCACCATAATTTAATTTCATATTTTTGTTCATTCTATATATATTTTTATTATTTTTCTCATTAATTTAATTTTGTTTTTGTTTTTTATTTCTATTTTTTTTTCATTTGCTTCAGTCTGTAATGACACTATCACAATATATCTATACACTTTCATGGTATCATTGATATATGCTTCAATACTTTAGTGGGACCTCCGTGATAACATCGCAATATGTCTATATATTAACATAGTATAGTTGGTATTTGCTTCAGTCTGTAATGATACCACCACTGTATATCTATATATTTTCATGGTACCATTGATGTGTACTTCAATCCTTCAGTGACACCTCCATGATACCATCATATACTGACATAGTATCATTAAGAATTGTTTCATATAATCAGTAACACTCTTTGGATCATGTATGATACCATCATAATATGTGAACATACTGTTGTGGTAGCATTAAAGTTTCCTTCCTTATTCATTCACAATACTATTCATTCATTAATGATACCATAACAATATATACATATAATGTTATGGTACCATTAAGGTTTATTACATTCATTCATATACAACCAACTCATTTCTCAATGATACCAACACATTATATATACAACTAGTATCATTGACTAATAAATAGTCCTTGAACGGAAGAACTCATAATTTCTCAATGATATCATCGCAACATATCATATATTGGCATGGTATCATTAAGTACTATTTCATATAATCTGTAATACTCTTCAAATCATGTATAATACCATCACAATATATGAGTATACTGTTGTGGTAGCACTACGGTTTCTTTCATTCCTTTATATACAAAACTACTTATTTCTTAGTATAACAATATGTCCATATACTATTATGATATCATTAAGGTTTCATGCGGTCATTCATGTACAATCAACTCATTTCTCAATGATACCATCACAACATATCATATACTGACATGGTATCATTAAAGAATGAATAGTTTGATAAATAAATTAGTGAATTTAATATTATTACTATTTTTATTAATCTAAAAGTAGTTAGTTAATATTTTTTATCTTTGTGCTTTATTTTTGTTTTTGTTAAAAAATAAAAATATCAAAAGAGAAAAAAATAAAAACTTGATAAATCATTAAAAGGGAGAAAAAAAGATAAAATAAACAAATAATAAAAATGTTACAAAATGATATCTCTAATGAATAAAAATATGAAATTAAAAATAAAAGTTATAAGATATGATATTATGAAAGATTATTGCAGTTCTTAATAAGACACTTTTCTCAGTTCTCTATGATACGATCGGAGTATATCTATATACTAACATAGTATCATGGAGGACTGCCTTCCGTCCTAATGAGAAAATTCTTATATTCTTAATTATTTATTGTTGTGATTTATTTATTAATTTTATTAATTTAAAAATAGTTAGATAATATCTTTTATCTTTAGATTTTATTTTATCTTTTAAAAAATGGATTAAAAAAAGAAAACAAAAAAAATGAGATTTTTTTTAATTATATATTTTCTGTTAATTTGAATTTTAATAAATAAGCTAGTGAGTTTAATATTTTTCTTTACTACTTATTATTATAATCTCTTATTTAATTTTTATATTTTATTAATCTAAAAATAGTTAGTTAATATTGAAATTAGCTATTAACAATTAGTTCGTGGGCATTCCAAATACTTTTTTGTTTCACAGGTAAGTTGAAATACTAGTAATAAAGAAGAGAAAAAAAAAAGATTTCATGATGACACTTGCTCAATTTGAGCCACAAAATTTGATAAAAAGAAAAAAGGAAGAAGATATCATAATTTACAAAATGAACTGAAAATGACTCAATTTTGAGGAATTTCGGGTAAATAATTTGGGGCAAAAGGAGACTTACGGAAATTAGTAGGCGTTTGGCCATGTGATACCATATCACGCTATGGAATCGTGAGATGGAATCACCATTTGGACATGCGATTTTACGCTGATTCCATCATATAATTCCATATCAATGAGATGTGATTCCATATTCTCCAAAAACCATGATATGGAAATTCCATATCATGATTTGAGATATTTTTAATATAAAAATTGATTCACAAGTATATATTTTGTTAAAACAACCCCACACTTATATCTACTAACCATTTATTTCATATGTAAATAAAATTTATAATCACATGCATCATTACTTTTTAAAATTTATTATTCTCACCGACATAAAATTTATTATTCTCACCAACATATAGTCACTTTAACTCACACCAACCGATTGTTGAGTAATAAATTTGTTCTCTTCATTTACTCCAACACCTAATTTATTACTTCTACCGTTTTGTATTTAATACAACTCAAAGTAACAATGTTGGTTCGTCTTCTCGGTCACATGATCGAGAAATGCAAGTTCAACGTGAGGAAATTATTTGTACTATGCGGGAGGATTATATTAAAGACTAGTAAACTACAATTTATATTCAATTTTTTTTATTGAATTAAAGTTTGATAAATTAAAGTTAGATGAAACATTTACTTAAGTGGAGAATAAATTATAGCTTTGTAATAATTTATTATGCGATTTTATAAATTTTTGTTTATTTGGTAAGATTGAATAAACAATTGGGGCTATTTTAATAGTTTTACAACTTATGAGATTCTTATGTTTATTAGAAAATATACAACTCAAAAATTCCATATCGCATGTCCAAACAAAACTTCAATTTCATCTCATAATTCCATATTATCATATCATATCATGATACCATATCGCATAACCAAACGGGCCTTAGTATGAGAAGGGGTAAATAAGTGCAATTAATTTGCTTTTAGGGTTATTTTATATATTTTCTCCAAAAATTAAAGACCACCCAAAATAGAATCATTTGTGTGAGTGACTATTTATTAAATTAGATAAATTAAGAAGTAGAATCATTGAAAAAAAAAACATAATTGTTCAATAATCCATAATCCTAAATCAATTTTATTTCATTGGAAAAGGATCAAAATTACCCTTGAACTATTTGAAATATCTCATATATACCCTTTATTTATGTTTGGGATCAGAATTACCCTTGGCGTCTATGTTTTGGACCACAAATACCCTTAAAACGTTACTTTTGTCATATGTGCTGACATGACAGTCCAACATGGCAAAAATCTCTTCCTCTCAATTATGTTGTTCTTCCTTGTTCATCTCTATCACAATTTTTTTTGAAAAAAATAATCAATAATAGTACTTTCATTGTTCATGTTTGAGTTATTGTTCGAACTTTGAAATACCAATTTCGAAGTGCGTTGAAGTTCGTTTGAGATAGTAGTTGTGTGTTGAATGATCGAGTTTATTGTTTGGATTTTGATGTCATCGAATCTGAGGTTGAAACTTTTATTCTCAAGGTTGAAAGATGTTGAAGAACTCTTGAAGTCATTGTTTTTGTGTCGAAAGTCGAAAATAGTTACTCATTTGAAAGCTTGTTGGTGAGAAATTTCTAGCTTTTGCTAGGTTTTTGAAGTGCAAAAATTTGAAGAGATTTAATTGAATGTTACTAAAAATTGTTTGGATATTACAATTGAAGCTAGAAATTGACATTTGACAACTGATTTCTTAGTTTGAAGATTTGAGTTGAAATCCCAAAAAAATATAAAAATATATGAAAGAGTACTTAAAAGGTTGAAAATCTAAATTTGATTTTGTGAATCTGTGACCCCAAAATCGAAATCCTTCAACACGCAATCACTACCTCAAACAAACTTCAACACACTTTGAAATTGGAGTTCCAAAGTCTGAACAACAACTCAAACAAGAACAATGGAAGAATTATATTTGATTTCTTTTTGTAATAGGGATGAACAAGGAAGAACAACATTATTGAGAGGATGGTATTTTTGTCATGTTGGACTGCCTGAGTGGACTATCATGTCAGCTCTAATGGCAAAGATAATATTTTAAGGATATTTGTGATCCAAAACATAGACGGCAAGGGTAGTTTTGATCCGCCAAACATAATTAAAGGTATATATGAGCTATTTCAAATAGTTCGAAGGTAATTTTGACCATTTTCCATTATTTCATTGATAACATAAAAATATGTTCTTTCCTGGTTAGAGTTCATAATTTGTTTCCTTTTATTTTTAGTTAGTTTATAATTATAACATTGAAACTTAATAAATAGTTAATCAGAAGTCTATGTGAAATAATATTTAAACTCTTATCACTTTATTACTTGTACGACTCGCATATACACAACACCCCTCTTCTTCTTTTTCCTTTTAAGAGAAAGATACCTTTCTTTTTTGAAAGGTGAAATCAGGCTAAGATATTATTAGTGACAATGATTGTTCAATACCATTTTAACATAAAAGTACAAATGCCACCACTCGCCACTAGGTCCAAAAGCTTCCCTAAAAATCTGATCCAACAGAAATTCCGCATTGAGCGTAGCTGATATGCCGCTACGGCTAGCCGATCATATTATTTCATAAAAAAAATCTATATGTATAGAGGATCCCCTAGTCTTTCGGTGAGTAGATAAAATAGGACATGTGATCTTTGTATTATGGTATAATACATAAATATGTATATTTGTATCCTTTAAGTTTGGGTGTGCACAAATAAACATTTAAACTTGTATAAAATTGAACAAGTATACACATGCGTCCTACGTGACATACATCACATAAAACGTCACATAGGACACAAAATTATCACGTAGGACACCACATAAGATAACTATGTCTATTTGTTGAATTTTATATAAGTTTAAATACCTACTTGTGCACACCAAAATTCGAAAGCGTAGATATCAATTAAAACCAAGTTAAAAGGTATTACGCCAGATATTTTGGAAGCTCAACTCCTCTTTCTGTACCATCCTTCACTACTTCCCAAAGAAGTAGAAGTTAAAAAAAAAAGTTCAAATCACAAAGTGCAAAACTGATAATTGAAAGAACAACCTCATCATTTTATCAAAGCATCAGCTTGATTGAAGTAGCCAGAAATCTTGAAAATACAACTACTATTGCAAATAAATAATCTATATAAAGATATCTATAGTAAAATAAATGTGAAGGCAGTTAGAAATGTGATAAACGTAGGCAATAATTTCGGAGAGAAAGAGGTAGCTATCTGGATGGTGAAGTTACAGTTTGCTTGAGATATATTCTGATCCGTCAACGTTGCCAGACCCTGAAAATTACAACTGAATTCTTCTTGGTTCTGAGCCTGGTAATACATGTTGAATGCATATGATGCATTACCGTTGGCATCCAATCCGTTGCAAGAAGAACCATATCCTAATGCTGTGCAATCTGAGAATGTGCATGCATAGTTGATGTTATCTGCAAGTTTGCTCAAGTCCTTGGCATTCGGATTGAACATGCACCATTTCTTGGAGAAATATTCCACATTTTGTGCAGCAACAAGAAACTTATCCTGTCCCTGACCCGTAAGGTCCATGGCAAACTTTGGCTGCCCATCATACCGGAAGATTCCCCAGTGGCGCTCAAAGTTACCTGGAGCAATACTTTTACCATCCTCATCGATAAGCCCAAACAAGTAAACTTCGATAAATCCAGGCCGAAGAGGTGTTCCTGTGTTGGCTGCAAGCCTGGGTAACAGTCCTTTATAGAACCGATAAGCAAGATTGACATTGGCGTTTTTGTCACCATCTGTAGGCCATCCAACTTCCCCAACTAGAATGGGCAAATTGCCAACACCTGCTGCTTTCAACGCTGAAACCAGGGTATCAAAGTTGGCATCAAATACATTGGTGTATGATAATCCATTATCAGCAATGGGGTTACTGGCTCCATCAAAGAAGGCAAAATCAACAGGGAAATGCTCGTTGGCATAAAGACTTAGAAATGGGTAAATGTTTACTGTGAAAGGTGCGTTGTTCTGGCTCATGAATTGAACAATCTGGGTCATTAGATCATTAATGTCTTCACGGAATCTCCCAGCAGATGGTACGGGATTGTCATCTGGAGAGAAATAAACATCAGCATTTAGAGGCACAGTTGCTTTTATAGAGCTCCCAAGTCCTGCTTCATTTAGAGCATTTTGAATGTTTTGAAGTGCTGGGAAGGTCGTGTTAAGAAAGGAATTGTTGTAGGATGTCAGGAAAGGCTCATTACCAACTGCAACATATCTGCAGAGAGATTAAGATGCGGGAAGTTATACAGTAATCAGCTATACAAAGTTTGAAATGCTTCTACACATTTTCTTTTTAACAGTAAGTGAACTTTTATTGATGAGAAGGCCAGGAGTAAGTTGGTGTGCAGTAAAACAGTAGAAATGAAATGTTTTTACGCACTACAAGCACAAAGTTGTCGATGAACTGCAATCGACAATATCTTCAATTTTCAATTATTTATAGCACCATATGGTTTCAGATTTCATTACTCCAAATGACAAAACTAATGATCCAGTACAGATGAAAAATGATTCTCCCATACAAGGCAAAGAAATTAAGTACATTTTGAAGAGTTCTCCAAAATAACAAAAAATTATACCTTCTGCATAATCAAGTGCAAAGCTTTTAAACTCAAGTAATTGTTGATCATACTAAAATGATAAAATGAATCAAAATAGCATTTCAAAGACATAAAACTTCAAGTGATAGGATTTCTTAGATGTAACTCACTATTTTCCTTCACTTTGTTAAGGAACAAGCTAACCATCACTTGTTCTTTCCTCTTTTTTTCTTGATAATCGAGAAGTTCGCAAGGGCCAACGCCAAAAGGCTCAAACTTTGGATGATGGACCTACTTAAATATCGGGATCTTATCTGCAGCAAGGCTTTAACGCAGAAGGTAACCATAACTTCAACCAAATACTAGCTCAATTTCAAAAGTAAAACTGGATATTTCAGCTCAAAACAAAATGAATCAACTCGACTTTTCAGCTCGAAAGAAAGTGAACACACAAAGAGTAGACAGAAAGAGGCAAAAAGATGATTGACAGAAGAGAATAATTATATTACTGCACTTCAATAGAGATGAACCTGAGCAACTGCACTATTCTTTTAAAAGAAAAAATTATCTGCTTAAAGATGAATATTTGTAGAGTCTCACACTAGACCATGTCCAATAGACCTCATGAAGACTGGTCGTTTGAAGCCGAAATGAAAAAAAAATAATGAAAATGAATACCAACAGAAACATATACTAGCAATCACTCAGGCTCTTAACCTTTGCATATATCAAAGACTGGTTTGTTTGCAGCCAAAAAGAAGTGAAAATGAATACTAACAGAAACATATACTAGCAAACACTCAAGCTCTTAACCTTTCTATATGCACTTAAAGGACTTAACCGGCGAAAGAAATACTCCATAGCTAATGTGGAGATAAGGGGATTCCTATGCAACCTTCCTCTTCCATTTCAACAAAGAGGTTGTTTCTACGGCACGAACCCCTGACCTATTAACACCCAAAAGGACTAACTCTATGGTTATGTCAAGACTCACCCTCATACGAAAACATCGCTTTGAAGGGAGGAAACCATTCTTTTTCTTTCTAAGCTTCTTTAATACATATTCATAACTAACAAAAAAGAATTTGAAGCATAGTATCATTCCTTCAATTTTCAACCAGAAAGAGCACAAGAAAATCCACTCTTTCAAACAAATGCTTATAAAGCAGCACAGATCATCAATATAAACCATAAAACATATCAAGTTTAATAACAAATAGACACTAATAAAAGGCAAAATTTAAAGCTTACAGCTTAATCTTACTTAATATTGACACCTCCTTTGAAATTGTAACGCGTGACATTACGTTTAACCCAATCTTTAGCTCTATCATAATCATTCATAGCAGAAAGCTGATCATTTGGAATAGCAACCATAACTTCAAGATCACTACCAGCAAGAGCACTCATAGTAGATTGATCTGCATCAAACAACTTTACTTTCCCAATACCATTATCCTTTAACATCTGTACCACTGTTTTTGGTGGCAATTTATGAGTTGCCATAGTCCCCCAATTAACTCCTAATCCATCAACACCACTTAAAAATAACAAAAAAATCCCAACTTTAAACATTTTCTCAAAACAATACATTTTCCCAAACCAGAATCTTGAACTGTAATTTGAACAAAGAATTGATTTTTCTTCAATTTGAATAAAAAAGAAAAAAAAGGGTATGATTAAAAATCAAGAAAAAGAAGAATTAGAGAAAATCAAGAACGTGGGTTGAATCCAAAACTGCCCAAAAAAAAGACATGAATTTTGACCCAATAAGAACAGGGAAAACGTGGGGCTGAAATACAGTTGATAAAAAAAAATTGAAACTCTTGATGTAGTTTTTTTTTTTTTTTTTTTTTTTTTTTTTAGCGAAGAAAGTGAAATATTGAGTTTTTAAAAGAATTATATATAGGGTTTATTGTTGGTAAAAGTTTGTTTTAAATGAATGGTTGATAAATCTGAAAAAAACCTCTACTATATTTAAATATAAGAAATTAGGCAGATTTCCTTTTCCGTGTAGTAGGAAGATTTCAAATTCAAACAAATAAATGTTATAAATTATTGCTACTTACTTACTTACTGTATGGAAGATGCTAGAAGCAGGTTTTTTTTTTTTTTTTTATGTTGTTAGTTGAGGATATTTATGAGATTTTTTGTGTAAAAATATATATAAAAAAAATGTTAGAAGTAAGTACATCTTCGTCTGTGTGTCTGTTTCTACCCAAGTGTATTTATGATTTTTTTGTATTTTTTTGTTTAATTATTTTTTGTGGTAAATTATGACAATTAACAGATTAAAATATTTAAAAGATATTAAAAAATTCAGTCGACTCTTGAAATTCTATTGATGTCACCTAAATTTGGACAAAGGAGGTAACATATATTATTTGAAAAAGATGGAAAAAAACTATAAATCACAATAATTAACAACTTGAAATATTTGAAAGACATATAAAAAATTTGATTGATTATTGAAATTATGTGTTATATATCAGGATGGAGGAAGTAATAAATATTATTTGAAAATTACATTAAAAATACTATTAACAACTAAAAATATTTTAAGATTATAAAAAAATTTAAATAACTTTTAAAATTTTATCTATATCATATATATTGAAATAGAGAAAATAATATATATTAATTTCGTGTTATTGCATATTTTCTCCTAGTTTGAGCATAAATGGCCAACGCGTAGAAGATTGAAAAGCTAGTAGTTTCTATAGTTTCTTCCTAGATTTGTAGTTATACTTGTATTGTCTTTATCCTTCTTGAAAGAATTGTTTTAGGAGGGGGCCTATAATAATGAATGACGATATTAAAATTTTTATTAAGAAAATTTAAAACACAAAAAAAAAATATAAGAAAATTTTGAAAAGAGTTCAAACATCTACGTTTCTTTTATTTAGTAGTTAAGAGAAAAGAGTAATAGTGATGAAGAAAGTATATTAATAATGGGGTAAAACTTACACCGAGTGTATACACCAAGTCAATACATGCATGCCATGTGTTTAAATTTATAGTTCATTTTACTTAATCATCATTAATTAACATATGTTTTACTTCATTAAATCACGTAATAATGAAAATTGCATTAGTTTGGTATATACACCCGATGCGGGTAAGTTTTTTCCTTAATAATGTCAATATCAATTATGTTAAAATTAACTTTTATGCGTTGTCTGATTTGACATATAAAAAATAAATAATATAACATAATTTCTAAAAATAATATTTACCTGCAAAAATAAATTTTACGAGTACGAATGAAAGAAGTGTAGAATTTTTTTTGAGGATTGTATCTTTAATCATGCTGATTGTCTGATACATACATTAAAAACTCAGTTATGAACTTATATGACATTAATACGAATGAACTGAACAAAATGCATAATTTACATGTATATTTGATGCTTGAATTGATAATTTTTAACTATAAGAATAACTAAAATAAAAATGAAAAAGAAAAAAAAACGATTCACTCCCATTTTAATTTCAGTCACCCACCTTATCTTTCTTCTGTATTTCATTGTCATAGCCTTATCCTCTCCCTCTGCTAGCTTTCTATTTCTTTCCAAGAAATCAATAAAAACATAATTCATATATTATTACAATTTATAGCTTCATACATCTAAACAAAAAAGATAAAAAAAATAAAAATTATACTAATTCTTAATTTTAATATTCCTCTTCTAGATTTTTCCTCATTTCATTTTCTAATAATAAATTGTCTTCAAAAAAATTAAATAAATAAAAATAAATATTTATTTTTAATAAAATAAACAAGTAAAATTAAACAGAGAGAATCGACACACGAGGAAACAAAAAATTTGAAGACGCGGCTGAAGTAGAGGACTTTTAAAAAAAAGTGTTCCTCAAAAGAAAAATCTGAAAAGTAATAATACTTTTGTGAATAGTTAGTCATTTGTTGGGAAATAAGTATATTGGGGGGGCAAGAAGTAACGGCTATAATATTTGGGAGAAAAAGACATAACACAAATGGACAATTGTAACAGAAAAATGATAAACAAAAAGTTCAAAATATAATTAATAATGTACTTCTTGATTTGTCAGGAATATGATTCCTTAATTTGAAATGAGGTTTGTGTTAGTGATATTCTTTACTCCTTTAACAAAGTTACTTTCTGAATTAGAAAAAAAAAAATATTCCTTATATTTCATTTAACGTGATATTCTTTTCTTTTTAATTTTTCTACACAAAAATGTAATCGGATTGTACTTAGTAATAATTCAATTTTAAAATTTCTAATTACCCTTAATGAAATAATTTACAACTACATAAATATGAAATATCTAAGGATTGTAACCACAAGTTTTAAAAATATTTATTTTTCTCTTAAATATCATGTCAAGTCAAACGGTGTCACACAAAATGAGAGATTGAGAGGGATGGAGTATACAAAAATCTTTTTATTATAGCCACCAACAAGAGGTATAGCTAAAGATATTGGGTGAGTAATAGAATTTTTATATCAGTGAGGTACACATGAACTGAATTGACTTCTTATTTATAGAAGCAAAGAAATTGATGGGAGGCTTTTCAAAAGAAGTTGCAAGATTTTTCAAAAATTATTTGTAATTTGTCTGTTTGAGCTACTTACAACATGTCTAATTGATTGCAAGCATGAGGAAGTTGCTACAAGCCCTTTCAAGAAGCTACTTGCAAGCTGCATGCCCGAACTATTCACAACTTGTCTGCTTGAACTATTTGCAAGTTGCATGCATGAAGTGGAGTTAACTAGAGATGAGGTTGAGAGGAAACATAAGGCTCCGATTAATATTTTTCAGTGGTTAATGTTGAGTTGCTTGAGGGTGCGAAGTCCCCTTCTACACTGAGTGTACTCCCAACTCCCACATGTACTTCTAGTCTCATACATTCTATTACTGCTTCCACATACCGCCCCCACTTGACACAGATTGCCATGATTAAGATGGTCCATCTAGCTCATTTAGTAGATATGTGTTCCTCTCGTTTGGAGGCTCAAGTGCCTTCCATGATTCAAACAACCATTTTGGGTGCATTAACAACCATTCATAAAGAGATGAGAGGGAACAAGGAGACGTTGTATGTTTATGATGATTGGCCGGATGGGTTAGATGCTAGAGTTGATGAGGGAGAGATATTGGAGCTAGGGGTAGATCAAATGTGGATTGGACAACCTTAAGGAATGAGTTGGTGATGTTGAGATCAGAGGTGGATCAGTTGAAATCCACCAAATTTACTAGCCTTTGGGTTGAGGCATTTGTTTTTGCCTCTATGAGTGACCCTGAGCGGCCGAATGGGTTAGATGCTAGAGTTGATGAGGGAGAAACATTGGAATGAGGTGTAGATCAGATGTGGATTGGACAACCTAGAGGGATGAGTTGGTGATGTTGAGATCAGAGGTGGATCAATTGAAATCCACCGAATTTACTAGCCTTTGGGTTGAGACATTTGTCTTTACCCCTGTGTGTGACCCTTCTGAGGCACCCCAATCTACAACTACTATCGAACTTGATTATGATAATGCCTTCAGACTAAGGAGGATGATCTTGGTGAGCTGAGGGTGGAGGACACAACCAATCTTTTATTTTGTATATTTGATGAGATGTAGGGCCTTGAGGAGGTGTTGATAGGGCATACCACAGAGGTATCTCTATGAGAGACAACTATGGTGGGTGTAGTGGGTCTAAACCCGCTAAGGAAAATCTTGACCTTACCTCCACTTTGGGAGATGAGTCGAGCACTGATGCCCAAATTGAGGTCAGATCGGCCGGTCAGACTTTACCTCAGCAGTAGCTCGTTACAGGGGTACCTCTCACTCTTTCTATTCTCTTACAATGTATTTTGTGGAATTGAGGATAATGTCGTGTTTTTAATTGAGAAGATGGGGTTGTAATATTTGGATGTTGTTTTTGTTTGTACTCTATTCGATTTTGTAATTTGGATGTTGTTTTTGTTGATATTCTATTTGACTCTGTAATGATGATGATATACTCATGTTTGATGGTTTATAATTAATTTTTGGCTTGGTGCTTGAATTTCATTATTGATAGTATGTGGTTTGTGGTGTTGTGTAATTAACTTCTTATTTTACTCATTTTTTCTTTAGTTTCTTTCATAGCATATATAGTTGTTTACTTTCTAGGTCGATAACTTGTTCCAAAAAGGTTCATTTGTTTTTATATGATGCTCAAAGTCAAAATGTACTAACAATAGAACATGTTGACTTAAAAGAGTATTCTTTTGAAGATTTATTTATATATGTTAGACCATACAATTTTCAATGATCTTGCCCATTTTTTCTAGATTTAATTGAACTAAAATGGTTGGGCAAGAATATTTGCATCTTGTCTTGACTAATTGAGTACCTTCTTTAGATTGTACGATGATCATCTTATGCAAGCTAGAAATTTAAAAATTGTGCTTTGTTGAGTGTGCTTGAGTGTGCTTGAGTGTCATGTGTGGTAAAATTTTGCTTGACTTTTATTCATGGTTTCCAACTAGAACTTGTCTTGTTAGTTCATTCATAGTTGTGAAGTGTGCGAAATCGGACAAAGGACCTTAGGCCTTCAATGAGAGTTGATATGCCATGATTTTACGATCCTTTTGATGCTTAAAGCTTAGAATTGGTGTAAGTTCTTTAGCGCTAATTAGTAGATTTGATGTGTCTTGTAGATATTTTGAAAGCTAAGTACAAAAAGGAAGAGGTTGTGAAGCCATTTCTAAGTGAGGATCACGAGTCGTAGAATGATCAGCGGTCCATAAATCTTGTTCATGAAAAAGATCCTGCAGCTGAACACTGACCTAACTTTCACGAGAGTGTCGCTAAACCATCTATGACTCGTAGTCACTGAGGTAAAAGTTGTCGAAGCTATTGTTATGTTGTGATTTTACTTCTTTAGAAAAACCACTTTGAAATGTTCCAAGAATAAAATAGTTTAGGAAAATATATTTAGAAAGAGTCCTCACTTGATTTTGTAAAAGAAATTAAGAAAACTTGATTTAAAAAAGACTTCAACAAATTAAGGGCGTGTTTGGTATGTTAGAAAACATTTTGAAAATGTTTTCCAACTTTCCCATGTTTGGTTGACTTAAATATTTTGAAAAATGTTTGCTAAATCAACTCATTTTCTTCAAATTTAAGGAAAATGAGTTCCCTTCAAAAATTAAGGAAAACATTTCCCAAAACACTACTTCATCCTTCAATAATTTTTTTCTGACCCTACCCTGTACCCCAAACCCGACCATCTCCATCTAGAGTAAAATCAAAATTTTCAAATTTTCTTATTTTAAAATTTCAAATATATTTTTACCCTTGTCCCCAAACCAACCCCCCCTCCCCCAAACAAAAAAAAAAGAAGAAATTTATTCAAATTTTAAGATTGTTTTTACCTCATCTAACCCCTACCACCCCTCCCTGTCCCCCCCCACCACCACCACCATCCCCCCACAAAAAAAATTGTTTAGGAAAAATGAAAAATATTTCAATTTTTTTTTTCATTTTTTACGCCATCCCCCAAGAGCACACCTCCCCCTCCCCCCCCCCCCCCCCGGCCACCTCCGTCATTTAAAAATAATAATTTATTTTTGGAAAATATTTTAAATTAAAAAAAAAAGTTTACGCCACTCCCACCCCCACCCCCACCCCTACCCCTACCTTTTTGGAAAAAATGACTTACAATTGTTGGGACAGACTTTCGTGGACAATGAAAAATCCTTTATCGGATTGGAAGCGATGACAGCAGAGTCGCCAAAATGTCGCACCCCTATTTTGAACCGGTCGAAACAGTTCACAACATAATATGGCTGACACTCTGATTTTGAAAAAAAATTGTTTTGTTTTAGAGTCGCCACCTAAATTTTAAGGAAAATATTAGGAAAACCATTTTTTAAATATATAAATGTAAACTCTGTTTTGATTTGCGAAACCAGTGAGATTCTGAGTAAGGGTTTTGGTTACTCGAGGGGAAGGTATTAAGCATCCCTCAAATCCTATCCGAAGATAGTCCTTAAACTCAATTTAGGAAAATATAATTAGGAAAACTTGTTTATTTATTTGCTTTAAAAAAATCAATGATAATTAAATCTCATTAGTTTAAGAAAAGAGTAAAATACAAGGTATTACATATATACATCTATAAAATAAATTTAATATTAGTAAAATAAATAAATAAATGTACTTAAATGTATGTTAATTTTTATGTGTTGGAAAATATAGATGTATCATAGTAATGTTATCCTAAAAAAATATATAGATATTGAATTTATGAAAATATGTCGTTTTATTAAGACATGAAAGAAAATAAAATAAGATAGTAGTCAAGTGTAAATATGTAGTAGTATGTGATGTGTAATTTGATTGAAAATATATAGAAAGGAGTTTTCTAAAAATAAATAATAAATGATAATAGATGTTAAAATACTATATAGAGTTTGTGATCTAAAATTATTTATCATGAAGTATAGTATATACATGTAAGTTGTTTAAAACATGTGAATGTTTATTATTTTATTTACACGTACAAATGAATTGATGATAAATTGTATTTAGTAAAATAATATGTATATTTAAGTGTAGGAATAAATTATGAAATAAATAAATAACATTCGTAAAAGTGATAATAGATTATGTAGAGAAATATAGAGTTTATACCTTTATGTGTATGACCTATATATGTATGTACCTTGTATTTTGTTTGAACTTGTTGTCATATATAAAATCTTTGAAATAATCATGTTAAGAAATTAAGTATTTTTTAGAAATATTTGATTCAAAAAATAAAGATAGTGATAATTGTAAATACAATTTCTTTATAAAGAGGTTGATCTAAAGATTATAAAATAGACCTAACTATTGGGACTTTATTTTATAGTTATTTTTATTTTTTGGTTAAATATATAAGCCTACTTTTCTACTTATTTTCTTAAAAAATATGTATGTCTAAAAGTAATTATCTTATCCATAAGTAATTTCTAAAGGTAATTATTCTAGCCTTTAAACTAATTTCAAATTTATTTGGAGATCCTAAGCGACAAATAGGCCTAAATAAAAAAATTATTTTTAGCCTTTTGAAAATTCATTTGAAATTTTTTTAAACTATAAGCCCTCTCTTTTCAACTTTAAAGGCGTAAAAGAATGTTATAAGTAAAATACTAACCCATTTTTTAAGAAAATATTTTTTGTATCATTTGTTCTAAAAGTGTTTCAACTAAATTCATAAACAAATAATATAGGCTCACACAAATAATCTTCAAAATAAAAGACAAGCACTATATCAAAAACTTGTAAGTAAAGGTTAGCCAACATATCCAAACTATATAATCAAACTCGGAAAAAAAGGAAAGGCTAAAAAATGTTGGGCTCTTATTTATAAGACTTCAAACCCTGCGATGATCCTAATTGTTGTAGGCCTAATATTTTAGGCCAATAACGAGTTCCAAAGTAGAAACTCCAGCTCTCCGGTTGTACATGAATCGTAAGAAAGAAAATGGTAAGGATACAAAAATTATGTAATAAAGTATATGTCGAAATGAATATCAAATATTCTCTCTAGTTATCTTGATCCAAAAAATTTAAACTTTAAGAGTAAGAAAATAATTGCAAACAAACACTTGAGGGGTGGGGGATGAATGGCAGAACACACTCTTAAATCAATCCTGTTAAAACAGAATACATATGAACATGCCTTACTTAACTCTAAAAAAATAAACAGCTTAACTGAGTCCCAATAGAATAAATGTCATGCTTTGCCTACGCAATTTCGAGATTCAACACATAAATTCAACCTAGAGAGGAAAAGAAAAAGATACTTCATAGAACTCTCCAACTATATAATTCCATGATTGGTTTCTCAAAGGATTCAAACAAAATATAACAAGAATTTACTAACTTTGTGATAATGTGAGGGATATTAATATCCCAGCAGACCAGTAACCATAAAAAATAATGACCAAAATCAATCTAAAATCTAAAATTATGTAAATATTGATGGACAAGATACATTGGATGCAACCTCTAAAGAGAAACATCAAAATAACAAAGTGTCCTAATTTTCTCACATAAGGAAAAATATTTTGTATATGATCAGAACATCAAAAAGAACACGTATTACGAGTTGCAAGACATATGATTATTTTACTTTAACAATGTATGAGTAGTTCTTTAGATATCTAAACAAGTATGATTGTTACTTAACATTTAATATGATCATATTCACATGAATATCATATGTGATTATGTTTGGAATCTATCTTCAGGAAAATAGGCAAGAAGAGCGCGAGAAACTAGAAAATACCAATGAAAAACATTCGTCTATCTATTTAAAGGAGAAAATGAACATTTTAATTTTTAGTATCACTGCATTAAGAGATGACACGAAAATATTTGATTAAACTTTATACATGGACAGATTTGAAAATACTAACTTTAAGCTGAAAGTCAAAGATTTTGACATTTTTTATTATATAAGCTAGAGCACCTTTTCCCATATGAAAGTAAATTATAATTTTGCTTTTACTTTGATATGGCATGGCAGTGAACTTGGCTTGGACTTCCAAAATTGTATACTACAAATCAAATATATCTCAGGATGCAAAACAACTATACGTTCAAACAAAGACAAGATGAAATCATATTATTCCTCATTTTCAATTCTTGAAGAAATAAAGAGGTGAATATTAATACATACGTAAATAAAATAGAACAGATCACACCCAACATAACATCCCTTCACATGACTATATTAGATGACAATAAAGGAAGACAAAAATAAATGAGAGAAAGGATTTCACCTTTTGTTGAACAGCAAACTAAGACTTTGTTGTCAAGATTCAAAGTTCAAACTCAAACTCGAAGTTAAAAAAAAACAAATAGAGAAATGTGAATCTTCTCTTTTCGGACGCTTTTTGAATCTCTATTTCGATTCTTAGATCTTTTTGATTGTTGCTCGATTTTCTGGATTGATCGGATTTTTGTTGGCTGCTTGAATGAAAATCGAAGTCCTCATTTTATAGTCGATTCGAGGCTCCAAGAATTCAAATTTTGAATTCTTGGAAATGCAAAATCTTAGAGGAAACGACAAAGTAATCATGAAGAAGAAGAAAAATCTCTCAAGAATCGACCTTTTCAGGTCGATTTGAGAGTGTTGAGTGACTGATGGGGCATTTTTCTGGTGACGTAGAGCCGATTTTCTGATAGGGAGATGGGGGATCACGTTGGGGAGGCCATGGGCCGATGGGAGAGAAGCTTGGGGTGTCGTTTTGGGGAAAGCGAAGAGGCGTGGGCGGCTGATGGAGAAGACGTTTTGTCTGGAGAAGAAGAAACGCGATTGGAACATGTGGCTCATAGGGAGCGGCGACATGTGCCCCAAGTATCTATTGCATTGTAGGTATGGTAGGGTCGCGATTGGAAAGGTCGGGAACGTTCATAACTGTGGTTGGAGAAACTGGTGGAACTCGACCGTAAGCGGGAGCGTGTTGAGTTTGTTCTGGCTGATTTGGCAAGTCGGCAGAACACAAGTCAGCCTTTGCGAAGTTGATAGGTGTCTTGAAAGTAGGAAAAGTGGTAGCCGACAGTTTGGCCAAGTCTCGCACTTGGCGTAATTCGTCCCTCAAGATCTTGAGTTCTTGCTCCATGCGAGCCATTTGCTCTTCATTTTGGATGTCCGTCGTGCTTCGAAAACCTTCTAGGTTATCAATAGGTATCATTATATTTGTCGCAGGGTTGAACTCGTCTTTATCAGTCATCTTTCCTTTTTGATCGAAGGTTGTATTGTGAGTCAGCCAGTTTGCAAGCCAACACAAATCAACGTACTTTTGGGATAAACAATGAAAAAGAAAAGAAAACAAAGAAAAGGGAAACTATGTTTGTTTAGGAAGTATTGAAAGATGTAACAAATATATAAGTGTAATACACATATACGCCAATTTGGTGACATTCAAAACGCGTCCTAATGTAGAACCTCTTTTTGCCTGAGGTAGTCTTACGTTGAAATCAGTTTGATAATAAATAATCAATTTCAACACATTTTAGATTTGGAGCAAACATAACTTCATTGATTAAGATAGTCTTGGATGTTACATTGAGGTAGGCAATCAGAAAACTAAGAAATGGAACTATGGGGGGCCATAAGGCATACAAGAGGGACAGGCCACATGACACTTTGAGGAGCTTATGAAAAGAGTTCAAAGAAGAAAGATGAATCTACGGTCAGGTTGGAGCATCATCATCATTATCGTCTCCATCATAATATGGCCCTGGGTGGTACTCTGGAGACTCGTCGGGGCCACGTTCGGGAGACATGTCTATCACCCCTTCATCTCTTGGATCATAGATGTTAGAACTCGTTTCAGAAACTTTCATGTGGTCTTCCTCCACCTGTTCTTCTGGGTCCTCTTCAAGGTCCTCCTCTGAGTTTTCTTCAGGATCCTCTTCTGGGTCTTCTTCATGATCCACCATATGCACCAAGCTGTCGCACCCCTATTTCGAACCTGCCGAAATAGTTACAACATAATATGGCTGACACTCTGATTTTGAAAAAAAATGTTTTTGTTTTAGAGTCGCCACCTAAATTTTAAGGAAAATATTAGGAAAACCATTTTTAAAATATATGAATGTAAACTCTGTTTTTATTTGCCAAGCCAGAGATTCTGAGTTCAATCCCCAGCAGAGTCGCCAAGTTGTCGCACCCCTATTTCGAATTAGCTGAAACAATTCACAACATAATATGACTGACACTTTGATTTTTGGAAAAATCATTTTTGTGTTAGAGTTGCCACCTAAATTTTAAGGAAAAATATTAGTAAAACCATTTCTTAAATATATAAATGTAAACTATGTTTTGATTTGTGAAACCAGTGAGATTCTGAGTAAGAATTTTGATTACTCGAGGGGAAGATATTAAGCATCTCTCAGAGCCTATTCGAAGATAATCCTTAAACTCAATTTAGAAAAATATAATTAGGAAAACTTGTTATTTATTTGCTTTAAAATCAATGGTAAGTGAATTTTATTAGTGTAAGAAAAGAGTAAAATATAAGGTACGACATATATATGTCTATTAAATAAAATTAATAGTAGTATGTTTGTCAGACAATAAATAAATAAATGTACTAAAGTGTATGATTATTTTATATGTTGAAAAATATAGATGTGTCTTATATAAATGTATCCAAAATAAATGTTGAGTTTAAAGGATATGAAAATTTGTCGTTTATTTATATATAGAATTAAGACGTAAAAAATAAAAAATTATAGTCGGGTTTAAATGTATAGTAGTATGTATGAAAAAAGAGAGGTTAAATTAAATAAATAATAATGATACTAAATGTTAAAATATTATATATAAGTTTGTGATTTTAAATATGTTTATTATAAGGTCTAGTATATACATGTAATTTTTCTTTTGAAAAAAATAAAAAAAATAATAATAAAAAATGAACGTTTATTATTCTATTTACATGTAGGAATAAATTGGCGATAGATTAGATGTAGTAAAATAATATGTATATTAAAGTGTAGAGATTTATAAATTATAAAAAAAAAAAAGTAACATTTATGAAAGGGATAATAGATAAAGATAATAGGTTATGTAGAGAAAAAAGAAAACTCATCGATTGGGACTCCCAAATAAATTTGAGATTAGTTTAGAGGCTAAAATAATTACTTTAGAAATATATTAGGCTCAAATAATTACCCTCTAGAAAGATATTTTGGGAAGTAGGTCCTATATTTTATTAACAAAAATAAAAATTGTAAGTTATAACACAAGTCTCAATAGTTAGACCAATTTTATCATCCCTTTATAAAATATATTTACTATTATCACTATCTGTATTTTTTTAAAAAAAATATTACTAAAATATGTTAATCTCTTAACATGCTATTTCAAGATTTTCGATATGCCAACCGCCATTATTAATAAAATATAATTTCTATTTTAATAATGGCGGTTGGCATATCGACAATCTTGATTATTAATAAAATATAATTTCTATTTTAATAATGGCGGTTGACATATCGAAAATCTTGAAATAGCATGTTAAGATATTAACATATTTTAGCAATATTTTTAAAAAAAAAAATACAGATAGTGATAATAGTAAATATATTTTATAAAGGGATGATAAAATTAGCCTAACTATTGAGACTTGTTTTATAACTTACACTTCTTATTTTTGTTAATAAAATATAGGACCTACTTCCCAAAATATATTTCTAGAGGGTAATTATTTGAGCCTAATATATTTCTAAAAGTAATTATTTTAGCCTCTAAACTAATCTCAAATTTATTTGGGAGTTACAATCGATGAGTTTTATTTTTTCTCTACATAACCTATTATCTTTATCTATTATCCCTTTCATAAATGTTACTTATTTTTTTTTATAATTTATAAATATCTACACTTTAATATACATGTTATTTTACTACATCTAATTTATCGCCAATTTATTCCTACATGTAAATAGAATAATAGACGTTCATTTTTTTTTTTTTCAAAAAAAACAAAAAATTACATGTATATACTAGACCTTATAATAAACATATTTAAAATCACAAACTTATATATAATATTTTAACATTTAGTATCATTATTATTTATTTAATTTAACCTCTCTTTTCACACATACTACTATACATTTAAACTCGACTATAATTTTTTTATTTTTTATTTTACATCTTAATTCTATATATAAATAAACGACAAATTTTCATATCCTTTAAACTCAACATTTATTTTGGATACATTTATATAAGACACATCTATATTTTTCAACATATAAAATTATCATACACTTTAGTACATTTATTTATTTATTTATTGTCTGACAAATATACTACTATTAATTTTATTTAATAGACATATATATGTCGTACCTTATATTTTACTCTTTTCTTAAACTAATAAAATTCACTTACCATTGATTTTAAAGCAAATAAATAAATAAGTTTTCCTAATTATATTTTCCTAAATTGAGTTTAAGGACTATCTTCGAATAGGCTCTGAGAGATGATTAATACCTTCCCCTCGAGTAACCAAAATCCTTACTCAGAATCTCACTGGTTTCGCAAATCAAAACATAGTTTACATTTATATATTTAAAAAATGGTTTTACTAATATTTTTCCTTAAAATTTAGGTGGCGACTCTAACACAAAAATGATTTTTCCAAAAATCTGAGTGTCAGCCATATTATGTTGTGAACTGTTTCAGCTGATTTGAAATAGGGGTGCGACAACTTGACGACTCTGCTGGGGATTGAACTCAGAATCTCTGACTTCGCAAATAAAAACAGAGTTTACATTTACATATTTTAAAAATGGTTTTCCTAATATTTTCCTTAAAATTTACGGTGGTGACTCTAAAACAAAACAATTTTTTTTTCAAAATTAGAGTGTTAGCCATATTATGTTGTGAACTATTTCGGTCGATTCGAAATAGGGGTGCGACAGCTTGGCGCATATGGTGAATCTTGAAGAAGACCCAGAAGAGGATCCCGAATAAGACTCAGAGGAGGACCTTGAAGAGGACCCAGAAGAACAGGTGGAGGAAGACCACATGAAAGTTTCTGAAACGGGTTCTAATATCTATGATCCAAGAGATGAAGGGGTGATAGACATGTCTCCCGAACGTGGCCCCGACGAGTCTCCAGAGTACCACCCAGGGCCATATTATAATGGAGACGATAACGATGATGATGCTCCAACCTGACCGTAGATTCGTCTTTCTTCTTTGAACTCTTTTCATAAGCTCATCAAAGTGCCATGTGGTCTATCCCTCTTGTATGCCTTATGGCCCCCCGTAGTTTCATTTCTTAGTTTTCTTATTGCCTACCTCAATGTAACATCCAAGACTACCTTAATCAATGAAGTTATGTTTGCTCCAAATCTAAAATGTGTTGAAATGGATTATTTATTATCAAACTGATTGCAACGTAGGCCTACCTCAGGCAAAAAGAGGTTCTACATTAGGACGCGTTTTGAATGTCACCAAATTGGCGTATATGTGTATTACACTTATATATTTGTTACATCTTTCAATACTTCCTAAACTAACATAGTTTCCTTTTTCTTTGTTTTCTTTTCTTTTTCATTGTTTATCCCGAAAGTACGTTGATTTGTGTTGGCTTGCAAACTGGCTGACTCACGATACAACCTTCGATAAAAAAGGAAGATGATTGATAAAGACGAGTTCAACCCTGCGGCAAATATAATGATACCTATTGATAACCTCAAAGGTTCTCGAAGCACGACGAACATCCAAAATGAAGAGAAAATGGCTCGCATGGAGCAATAACTCGAGATCTTGAGGGAAGAATTACGCCAAGTGTGAGACTTGGCCAAACTGTCGGCTACTACTTTCCCTACTTTCAAGACGCTTATCTACTTCGCAAAGGCTGACTTGCGTTCTGCCGACTTGCTAAATCAGCCAGAACAAACTCAACACGCTCTTGCTTAGTCGAGTTCCACCAGCTTCTCCAACCACAGTTATGACTGTTCCTGACCTTTCCAATCGCGACCCTACCATACCTACAATGCAACAGATACTTGGGGCACATGTCGCCGCTCCCTATGAGCCACATGTTCCACCAATATATGCCGCTGGAGCACCTACCTTCACAATGCCAGCAGTGGTTAATGTCCCGTATGAGGTCGATCAATATGCAGAAATGGAGAAAGATACCCAGCTGAAAGAAGATGCATCGATAAATGCCTAGCTTCAGGTTTAAGAAAAACATTGAAAAGCATACAAGTTACTAGAGGAACAGAGAGTCTGGATTATGATGACTTGTGAATCAATCCAGACATTGACATGTCGGTAGGGTACAAACCACCGAAGTTTGACATGTTCGATGGAAAAGGTGACCCTCACGCACATTTAAGAACATACTATGAAAAGTTAGTCGGTGTAGGGAGAAATGAGAAGTTGAGAATGAAGTTGTTCATCCAAAGTCTGTCTGGAGAAACATTGACCTGGTATACCCGCCAAGACCCTCGCAAATGGCATGACTAGCAGGAAATGGCTGAGGACTTCATGAATCATTTCAGATTCAATACTGAAATTACTGCTGACAGATTCTCATTGGCCAATATACAGAAGAAGCCATCTGAAAATTTCTAGGAATATGCACGACGTTGGAGAACTGAGGTCGCAAGGGTGCAACCGCAACTAGATGAGAGTGAGCTCTCGAAGTACTTTGTTCGAGCTCAAGAGGTGTCTACTTCGACAAGATGATGTCAATGATGGGCCAGAAGTTTGCAGAATTGGTCAAGATGGGACACTTTATAGAGGAGGATGTTAAATCTGGGAAGATTCAGTCTATGGTCGCATTGCAAGCTGCAAGTAGGGCTATACAATCGAGTTCCATTGGCGGCATAAAAAATAAACGGGAGGATGTCTCAGCTGTCACTTACCAACAAGGAGGACCGTCCCACCGATACCCCAGTAATCCCCAAATCGCTGCGCATACTTCATACGTCCCATACCCAGTATATAATACCTAACCACACTATAATCCACCCCGAGCACCAGCATACCAAAATCTTCCAAGACCATATGTCCCTGTCCAGGCACCAATCCACCAAAATAGACCAACATATGCACCGAGACTGCGTCCAAATCTTGAAACTAGAAATGCTCGCACTTACACACCGATTGCCGAACCCTACGCCCAATTGTTTGAGAGGTTGAGGACAGCGGGAGTGCTGCAACCAGTTGAAGGAAAACTTCCTGATCCAATCCCTCATAATTTTGATGGAAACAAGCGATGCGCTTACCACTCGGGAATCTAAGTACACGACATAGAAGATTGTTATGGTTTGAAGAACCAGATCGAGTTCAGAAGAGGAGTAATAAAATGCACTCCTGCGCCTCCCAATGTGAACAACAACCCCTTGCCAAACCATGAGAATCGAGAAGTCAACATGGTTACTCTAGATGAAGAATATGGGGGCCCTGACTGTTTAGACATAGATGAACCAGATGCCATGACATCTTCGGCGCAACCTGTTATCACTATTCAACTAAGGGAACCTCTGACTGTCCAAACATATCTCCCAAGAGTTGTAGTGACCACTCTAATTGCTAGAAAGCCTGAATATGACACCAAAGCAGTCCCATGGGACTATCGAGCAAACGCCAAGGGCAAGATGATCGACACTGCCATAGCTCAAGGGATGACCAGGTCGGGGAGGTCTTATGCCCCAGAGGATCTAAATCAAAGAGCTCTTGGAAAAGAACTGAATCCAAAGAAGAATGTTACCGATGCTGATGCCGCAAAATTTTGGAAGAAGATGCAACCTAAAGACTATTAAGTCGAAGAGCAATTGAAGAAGACACCAGCCCACATATCCATTTTGTCTCTGCTTATGAGTTCTAAAGCTCATAGGAATGCTTTGATAGAAGTGTTAGACGGAGTGAACATTTCGAAAGAGACAACAAGTGAAACTTTAGCTTCAACGATTGGAAGAATAGTGGAAGCTAACAAGATTTCTTTCCATGATGATGAGTTGCCTACAGTAGGGGCTGGGCACATCAAATCGCTTCACATCGCAGTCAAATATTGTGATAAGATTGTGACTCGAGTTCTAATTGATGGTGGTTTTGGATGCAACATATGTCCTTTCACCACTCTGAAGGATTTAGGTCTTAATATATGAGAGATAAGGGAAAGTCGTGTGAAAGTTAGAGCTTTTGATGGAGCGCAAATGAGTGTCGTTGGAGAGATCTATCTCACATTACATGTGGGGCTGACTGAATTCCCCATCCTATTTCAAGTGATGGATGTATCATCTAACTACAACCTATTGTTGGGAAGACCATGGGTTCACATGGCAAGAGCGATTCCTTCCACTTTTCACCAATGTGTAAAGTTTGAGTGGGGTCGCACAGAAGTTACCATCCACGGGGAGCTCAGTCACCCCATCCTTTTTGTTAATTCTATCCCAGTCACTGATGAGTTAGACGGAGCCACTTTTCACAGTTTGGAAATCATGCAAGTTGTAAGGGTTAATGAGGAAGCAGATCCCGATGATACCTAATTGTCAAGTGCAACAAAAATGGTTGCGTCAGAAATATTAAAGTATGGGTATCAGCCAAAGAGTGGACTTGGACCCAAGTCCAATGGTATAGTTGAGCCAATCCAGCTGAAGCATCAGAGAGGCACTAATAGACTCGGATACGAACTTGCCTAGGGAAGAGTCCACGAGGGGGCAAGTGATACAATCTTTGTACCAGAACAAGCTTTGATTCCCGATCAAGCTGGTGTTGATGACATTGTAGAAGGAATAGGCAATCTCTTCGTGGCCATGGCTGGAGAAGAGGAGGAGATAAATCTCAGCATATTGACCATTCGTGATGCCGAACCTGGAGAAATCTTGTAGAACTGGACCATCAACCCGCCTCTGTTTCAACCAGAGTCCTGGTAGTGTGGAAAAGTAGTCTTAATTTAAAAAATTCGCATGATCAAATTAAGGCTTGAATCATGCCTAATCTTTTGTTGCTTGCCTTTTCTAAAAAGCTACAATACTTTGAAATAAAAAGTCTTTATTTTCTTTAAAAAAATAAAATTTCTCGTTATTTTAAATATCTATTTATCTTTACTTACCTTATGCACTTTTCAGCACTCATATTAATAAAAATCTTCGTTCAACGATTGTGACATGTAACGAATCCACCGAGTAAGGTGAAAACGATGAACAAGATCACGAAGAGTATGATGAAAGCATGATGCCTGAAAATATACCACACGAGATCAAGCAGGTTGAAAGTTAGAAGAAACCCAATATGGATGAAACAAAAGTTGTCAACTTAGGAGATAAGGAAATCATGAAAGAAACACGAGTCATCATACGTTTAGAGGCTGAAAGAAAGCAAGAGTTAATAGAGTTGCTTAAGCAGTATGTTGATGTATTTTCTTGGTCTTATGATGACATGCCAGTATTAAGCACTGATATTGTCTCGCACAAATTACCGACTGATCCCACTTGTCTATCTGTTAAGCAAAAAACAAGAAAATTCAAGCCAGATTTGAGTTTAAGGATCAAGGAGGAGGTAACTAAGCAAATTGAGGTGAACGTTGTGAGGGTTACAAATTACCCCACATGGATATCCAACATGATGCCTGTGCCAAAAAGGATGGAAAGATCAGAATATGTGTGGACCATAGAGATCTCAACAGGGCCAGTCCTAAGGATGATTTCACTCTTCCAAATATTCATATACTCATCGATAATTGTGCAAAACATGAGTTGCAATAATTTGTCGATTGCTTTGGAGGATATCACCAAATACCGATGGATGAAGATGATGCAGAGAAGACCGTGTTTATGACTCCATGGGGAGTGTAGCTACAGAGTAATGCCATTGGGTCTCAAAAATGCCGGTGCAACCTACATGAGGGCCATGACTACCCTTTTCCACGATATGATCCACAATGAAATTGAAGTGTACGTGGATGATGTCGTTATAAAATCCAAAAGAAGTTTAGACCACCTGGATGACTTGCGAAAGTTCTTTGAGAGGTTGTGCAAGTATAATCTAAAGTTGAATCCAGCAAAGTGTGCATTTGGAGTACCCGCGGGAAAACTGTTGGGATTTATCGTTAGCAGAAAAGGCATAGAGTTGGATCCATCAAAGATAAAAGCAATCCAAGAGCTACCTCCACCCAAGACCAGGTAAAACGCGATGCGTTTCCTGAGAATACTGAATTACATCAGTCGGTTCATAGCTCAATCCACAGTGATATGTGAACCCATATTCAAATTACTAAAGAAGGATGCAGCCACGAAATGGACAGTGGAATGCCAAAAGGCTTTCGATAGAATCAAAGAATACTTGTCCAACCCACTAGTATTGGTCCCACCAGAGCCTGGAAATCCTTTGTTATTATATCTATCTGTTTTGGATAATGCATTTGGATGTGTATTGGGGCAGCATGATGAGACAGGAAGAAGAGAGCAAGCCATTTACTATTTGAGCAAGAAGTTCACACCATATGAGGAAAGATACACCTTGTTGGAACGAACATGTTGCGCTTTAACTTGGATCGCGCAAAAAATTAGGCATTACCTGTAAGTAAATAAAATCATGTTTAAAGGTTGTTTGAGGAAAATGGTTAACTTGAAGCAATTGAATTATTTAAAAATGAATCAAATATGGTTGGTTTAAGATCATTCATTTTTATTATTTTTTATTTTTTAGAAAAAAAAAAATCTTACTAGAACAATCTTTAAACATTTAAAGACAAGTATAATTTGACCAACATAAATGAAAGAATACAAGACTTGATAAAAAAAATATTACTAAAGTAAACTAACACAAAGAAAATAGTTCATTTTTTGAAAAATTCAACTAAGTTAATCTAAAGCTAAAGTTAGAATTCAAAAAAGTTACGATAAATAATTAAACAAATAAAGGGAATAGGAATTTTGAGCCCAAGCTTGGTTGTTGTCCATCTCGACCACTGTCTTGGGCCTTTCTAGCCCATTTGTTTGCCCTGTATATTCAACATGTATATTTATGTATATCAACTATATATTGATATATACTAGCCTCTTTCCACTTGTGTTTTCGCCTCTAAGACCTGTATTTTTGCTTCGCTTCGCGGAATTTGGCATAGGGCTGACTCTAGAGCATAGAGTCATTGTTATTCAGCCTAACTCGAAAATGCAAACAAGGGAAAGATGGAATCCATTGGACTCGGGTGGAGTCATATGCAAATACACAAAAATAAAATTAGCATTTGATGAATAGCAATGCACAAAATCATAATAGTACAACAACTTTCCTAAGCTATAGCATGTTAAATAAACTTAATTGTGAAAATATTAGAGAACGTCAAAGAATATGGATCAACAAATGCAATATAGGGCTATGATCATTCTTAAGAACAATTTCAGTTATTCACAATGATTAACTGTTGAATCAAAGGTCAATAATAAAAAATCATAACATAATGACTGCAAATCATGTTGAAACAAGGATAATAAATCAAGCATGACAATTATTAGAACATAAACAAATCAGTTCAAGATACATATAAAAGCTAATTCGAGATGTGGCTTCATTTTAAAGATCCAAAATAAATTTAACCATTCCATCTCGAGTTAATTTAACATCTATGTGTTGACTAATGCACAATACCAAAGAAGTCATATTAGAAAGAAAAGAAATCAATCATGTACAATGAAAATTTAAACAGTAAAGTATCTCATCTAGTAAAGATTCATGAGAAATGACAACTTAAAATATGAGCAAACGTAAAAGACAAACATGATCTATATTCCGTAAGAGTATGAACATACAAGTTGCTTTTAAAGTAATAATATTATAACCCGATCATGTTCTCAGCTAAAAATGAAGCTACATTTATTTACTCAAATTATGTGATTAAAGTTTAAATCAGTCAACCGCAAAGAAAGCCAAATAACAAGATAAATAAAAGATAGTTTAAGACAACCTTATATGAAGTAGTGATCCACATTATAGGAATTCAACTTTTTTTGTTCTCAAACATAAAAGGACCAAAATATATAAAGCTAAAAAATCAAGTATAACCTACATAAATCTCATAGTATAAGGAGTAAATTACATTTTATCCTTACTCTTTTTCTAATTACAATAATCTATTAAAATTGGTACCTTCTGGATACATAAGTCACCATCCGAATGCATTAATTCTAATACAAGAAGTATCAATCTGTTACGCTAAAATAGGAAATAAAAATTGAAATCTAATTAAATCCAATAAATTACACTTACGTTTCTTCTTACTTTTAATCATAGAGAGGCAAATCCTAAGAGAAAGAAGAAATTCAAAATTTCGAATTGCTTCCCCCTCTTTAACGAAAAAACCTTTTAGATTTGATTCAAAAACTTTTGTAGAAATTTTGGGTAAGCGATGTGAGTTATGAAGGATATACAAAAGTGATGGAATTGTTGTTACGTTGTACAAAATATTTCTTTTGTGGATCTTCAAGTTCATCGAAGATCCTTTCAATTTTGATTCAAGATTGTAAAAAATTTTGAGATTCAAAATTCTTCTCTGAGTTCATCAAAGATCCTTTCAACTTTGATTCAAAATTGTTGAAAATTTTGAGATTCAAAATTCTTCTCATAGTTTATTGAAGTTCCTTTCAATTTTGATTCAAAATTATCAAAAAATTTGAGAAGATACATCATGATTATCTCACTAGTCTTGTTATTATCAGTATTAGTTGTTTGAAGAAGTTCTTGAGCTTCTCTGAGGGTTCTCAGACTTTCCCTTCGCGCCGCTACCGCCTCTATGGCGCTTTCCTCCTTTTTTGACATTGACTATATACTTGTATACTAAATGTCTAATTCGAACTTTCGTTGCTTCTGCAAAGTAAAAGAAACTGGAAAAGTAGAATAACACAACATTGATAGAGCAACTGGATGAATTTACTTGTATCAACTTTTATGTATTTATGTATCATGCCCATAAAATTGTGCATGATATAATATTATTTATAACTTTAACTTCAAGATAAAGAGATCTGATAATGAAAGATGTGGAATTACATGTATTGTGTTGTATAGTCGATTTTGTAATTTCTAATCTTGAGATAGATATATGATACGTTGAAGTAGTAAAGATTGTCCATAGAATTTTGGTTTTAGATCGATACATTAATTGACAAATTGTAATAGGCTAGTATAATTCAAAATTCAAAAGTCTTGTTCCCATACTTCCAAAAAACTCTCAAATTTTGAATCAAACTTTTCAACAAATTGTACTAATACAACATGAACTTGTCGATCTTGTCAAGACATTCCAGAATCTAGGAAAGTGAGGTGAGGTATGAACGATAAAAAAGTGATGGAATTATTGTTGGTCAAAATATTGGTTTTGTGAATCTCAAATCAGTTATTGCAGTTGAATTAGAGATCGAAGAGTTGAGGAAAAATTTATAAATTAAATACATCGTTGAGGTGAAAAAACAAGAGCATGAATTCTCAATGTATCCACTATGCATTGATACAACATACAAAAAGGTTGAAGAGATACATAACTTTGATAGATACATGTTTGTGTGGTAATTGCTATGTATCAAATACATTTAGTATAGATTCAAATTGACGTATCATGCCTAAAAATATAGTGCATAATATATTACTATTTATGTATCTTATTTTGCTTGAGAAATATCGTATTTTATAAAAAGATACACTATACATGTAATTATTCTAAATAACATCTTTTTGTGTGTGATACCTAACACAGTGGTGATCAGTTGATATGTATATGATACATGTAATAAAGTGTCACGACCCAAAATCACAAGCCGTGATGACACCTATTACCAACCGATAGGTAAGCCAACCCAATGAATTAACCAATTCAATTAAAATATGAAAAGGTAAATAGCGAGAAAATATCTTACATACTAAATCTTTTAAATAAAAATATGGAAAATTGAAATACTACCCCAAGATTTAGTGTCATAAGTACAAAAACTTCTACAATGATACAAGTCCAAGCTATAATGGTAAGTCTAACGTAAGAATTACTTTGTCTAGATACTAAGACAATATAATAAGTTAAGAGATAAATAAAGGTGCATGCCACAAAATAGCCAAGCGGCTCACCACAACTTCAAGATAATCAAAGTTAAGACTCAAAGCTTCTAGAAATGTGCTCGAACTCGAAATTTAATCTACACCATAAAAGAGTGCAACAAGTTTAGTTTGAATACGAAACCACGTGTACCAAGTATATCTCATAGAATGACAACAAAGAAGTAGTGGCAGAAGTATATACGAAAATAATCTTTTAATTTTACAAGTCCACATTATACTTATCAATAAAGTTTTCATTAATAGGGATAATCAAATGTCGCGTAATTTCCAACATCAATGAAGCACATACTCAAACAAGAATGAAGAAGGCAATGAGATGCAATGCAATGTGATACTATGAAATGATATGCCTTAAATGCCAAGTACTTTCTCAACAGTATATACATGATACTCCTCAGAAATACACCGAGAGTTCATGACCCATGGGGGACTCGCGATGTCCATATACTGACACAGATGATCTCCACGTGTCTGTACAGATGATTTCAACGCACTATCATAAAACCAAACAAGCCCTAGCATGGACGATCTCCACGTGACAAACTTATAATCATAACATCTCACAATCCCAGCATGACGATCTCCACATGCCCAACTTATACTCAATCTCATGTAAATGCATATACACAAAATGATTTCAATGAAAGGGGAAGATGAAGCATCTCAATAAATCAAATGTCGCTATGACATATAATCACCTCAATTATCACAAATATACGGGTTCAATAAAAAACCACAACCACAGAAAAGAAACCAATTAACTAATATATTAGCTAATGTCCATATGCTTTGGCATTCTCAAATTACAATCTATCATATTATACTAATAAAATTTCCCATTAATAACACTGATACTTGTATAAATGCCCGTCACACCATTGATACGAAACCCCCATCTTTCGCCCTTACCCATTGTCTATTCTATTTTTAAACTTTAATTAGAAAATGTCCCACAACGAAGTCTAGGTAGTCTTAACATACCTCGAAAGCTGAACACGCGCCACGAATCCTTAAGATCTTATCTTGACCTTTCGTAAAACTTTTGAATATCTATAATCAAGTTCCTAAATTTCAAGCTAAGGGTTAAATCTCAATTCCTCCAAATGTCAAAAATTTAATATTATTCATCTAATAAAATACACCTAATAATTAATTACCTATCTCAATATATCAGAATTTAAATTATAATGTGAATTATCGTAAGAAAATTTCCAACTCAACACCAGATTAAGCCACCAATAACTTTCGATAATGAAATCAATATGCAAACTAACCTATATTATGCAAAACCCATCACAATTTAACATCCCCAATTGTTTACTCCTCATTGGCCATCATTTATTCCTAATCAATATTTTCATCATTACCTAATTGTAGTATACAATTTGTTTGCCAATAATTTCTAGCAAAACACTTTTCAAAACAACTATAACTCGATGACTTAGGCTCTTTTACTTAAAACCTATATTATTCTATTACTATAATGTAGTATACAATTTCATATATACGTTAAAGAAATTGGAGCTTTGATATATGCTCTAACATGGAAGAACGTCGCACTGAATTTTTTTTTCCAGTTCGTGAGCAACTACGCTATTTTTTGAGTTATGACTAAAAAATATTCCACATCTCTCTACTTAATTCAATTTTATATATGGGCCAAGTGGCATAAAATATTAAATAAATTTTAGACTAGGTTCACTAACTAACAACTAAAATTAATTATTTAACAAATATTGGTCAACTAAATAACTGTATTTAAATAGATCGTCCAAAATTCCTATTTAAAATTTACAGGAAGAGTCAAAACACTTCTTGTCACGCCCTGAGTCTACCCCCTTGACGTAAACACGGGACCTAGGATCACGAGTGACCCCAAGCTAACCCTGAAGCTGGTATATCATAAAAATACTAAGAACAACTGAATAAAACATATACTATGTGGAAGCTAAAACAGAAGATAACTGAAGGATTGGAAATACCCAATACTGATCTGAATATATAAATAATTTCTAAGAATTTAGCAATACTAAACATTCAATCAAACTAAAGCTGAATCTAATACTATGTCTAAAAAAGCCTCTAACTGACTAGACTTATTGGGACATGCCACCAGCTAACTTTAGAAAACTTGAAACTGAAATGAAAGACTGAATATGTAAAAATAAAAATGTCTATTGTCCTCGAGGTATGAGGACTTACCACTGAAGCTGCTGAATACGGATCGGGAACCGATCTATGCGTGATCTAGATATTGAGTTCTTGAACCTACATCATGAAAGGATGTAGCACAGAGTATGCGTCAGTACTTGGAATGTACTGAGCATGCATGATATAGATAATAGCTGAACAAAAATATAAACTGAACAAAGCATAATTGAGCAATGACATAATCTTAATAGAATAATAATACTGAAATATACTGAAATAAACTGAATGCAATGACCAAGTACTGATTATTAACATAATATGCTGAGACTATATACTGAAGTATAAATGAAAACCTGGTCAAATGCATTAGAGTCTTTCTGTGGGAGCTATTAATAACCGACATAAAACAGCGTGAGCTAATCGTGGAGTCCGATGTAGACGGCCCATCTAGAGGACTCAATATACCTTGCCAGGGGTATAAAGGCATGAATGGCGTGATCACTAAAGATGATGCCCAACATAGGGGACTTATACCTATGGGGGCACGTAGTTCTGGGACTATAAGCGTATGATGAACCCTAGTCCACTTGGTACTAAGCCTACTCCCAACTGGAAATGTATATAACACAACATAACTGAAATACTGGATAGCTCAATATTCTGACATGCAAATCTAAGAATGTAACATTTATGTACTGTCGATGTAACATTCGAAACTGGAGCATGTATATCTATTTAATTGACCTAGCAAGTGTAATTCATGAACTAAGAGAATCTACACAACTAGAGTTCTAAATTTCATGCAAAGAACTAAGCAACAATTTCATGAAAACATGATAATCTGAGTAAGAACACTATAACAGCTAAATCACAACTAATATTTAATGTTTTAGAAACCCTAGGTCTAAGCAAGATATAGCGAATCAAGAATCTGACTGAATTCTAGGGACCTAGTGGATGAAAGGAACTCACTAGTGAAATCCCACATATTCAAGAAGAAATCCTTTGTCTTTGGGTCTGAAACTGAAGAAAACCTGTTGTGTGTTCT
Source organism: Solanum okadae (assembly GCA_036553675.1). Classification (NCBI taxonomy): domain Eukaryota; kingdom Viridiplantae; phylum Streptophyta; class Magnoliopsida; order Solanales; family Solanaceae; genus Solanum; species Solanum okadae. The sequence goes on along the minus strand of CM071689.1, from coordinate 43,283,343 downwards.
TGAGGGAAAATTGGCGCCACTTATTCTTCTCTTCATTCTGATTTTGGTGATTTTGGAGAATGAATCGATTAGGGTAGGTTCTAATTACAATTCTAGGCTTAAACTGAGTAAAACGACATAGTTTAACCGTCCAACACATAGGAGAAAAGTCCAAAATGACCCCAACTTGAAATCTGACGGAGGCTGACCACTATGCCACTGACGGACCGTCAAAGTGACCATGGCCCGTCAAGTGGGTCGTGGTTGCTGGCCAGTGACTACTGGTTTAGGGCACCCCGTCTACAGTCTACTTCACAGACCGTGAAGGCCACCGTGATTCTTCACTTGGGATTGGGGTGTACTGGCTCAAGACGACGGACCCATCATTGAGATCACGACCCGTAGTGGGTTCCGTGGTTTGGTGCCTGAGCTTGGATGGTTCTTCCTGGCTTCCATGAGCCTTCCCATGGCTCGTGTGGTGGTCCATGGTCCGTGAAGGGTTCCGTGGTCCACCACTTCTGGGTGGATGTGAACCATAAGCAGGTCGACGGACCGTGGTTTCTTTCACAGTCCGTGAATCCCTCCGTGGTTAACCAATTTTCTATTATTCTGTCTGAGCTAATGTAACATCTCGCAATTTGAAATAACTAGGAAGAAGCTAAGAATTTGAAATAGTCATTTTTGGGAAGAATGAAAATGTGGAAATTTTGTTAAGTTAGGAAAAAAGTGAGTTTTTAGTCAACTTCAAACGGCCATAACTTCTAGCTCAGGATAAGTTAGGAGCACTTCCAGTTATGGTAGGAAATATCTTGGAATGATCTTTCCAACGCCGTTGAGTTTGCGCAATTCTGAGTTCGCATGAGTAAGATATGCCCTTGGAAGTCGGGCTATTGGAATAAGGAAAGTTCAATCCGGATTTTTAAAGGGTAGTTTGGTCTTTTCCTTGCCCAATTATTGTATTTCGTTTTTGGTAATTAATTTAGGGTCTAAACAGAATTAGATCAGTTTACGCTTTTACCAAAATACTCTAGGGCTTGGAGAAGAGAGAAACGAAGAGGAGAAATGAGAAGAGAAGCAAGATTCCTCGAGATTAGCTTGTGGATTTCGTCGGGAGTGATCCGTACAAGGTATGTGAGATCACATAGCATTGGGTTAGTTCACCCACGCACCAATCATGATTTATTTCAGCAAATTTAAGTTCTTGAAAGCTTAGAAATTGAGTTCTTGATTGGTTTGTAGAAGTTCTATTAAATTCTTGATTTGTTGAAATCGTTGAGGAGTTGTTTGATCCGAATCTATGATTTTAGGTTTGATTTTGAGTAGAATCTGATGTACTTTGAGCATATATTCGATTGTAAGTGTTTGGGGAAAGAACCCATGGAGTTTAGAGCTAGAAAACGAAGAAGAAATTTCGTCGATCGAAATTTGGCAGTGCCTTCGTGTCACGGAGCTAGTCCCCAGTTTTGGGAAACTTTATTTCGCATCGCATTGCAGTCACGGACCGTTCTGCCTCAAAAGGTGTTTTCAAAACCAAAATTTAAATGCTTCTCCGCGTCGCGGACCCACCCTCAAAAAGTGATTTCTTGATCTTTTCTTATGTGTAGCTATGTAAACTCATTCCTAAACATCATGAGATCTTTCTAATCACAAATCACAATACTTGAATTCATAATTCAATTCAAGGACCAGTTGAGAGTCAAGTCAAGAGCAGTTATGGTCAAAGTCAAGAGAAGTTCTTAGAGTTTTCCAAAAGTCTTTTTTCCAAATGTTTTAACTTTGTTTTAAGACTTAAAGTTCAAGTTGAGTAAAGAGTAAATAGTAAAGTTTGAAGTTCATTTCTTCAAAAGTATATGGGGAATATGTATTCCCAAAGGGTTTAAAATATTTTCACATTTAAACAAGAAAGAAAACCTCGATTTTCGAAGAGCCTTGGGGCTAGTTTTCAGAAAAGAGTAATCTCTTACTAAATGAAGCAAGATGGCAAACTTTGATTTCCAAGATAGCCTTTGAGCTAAGTTTTTGAGCACTAATCTCAAATCACAAAAGAAGTATATTTTTAAACATAAGAGCTAATATTATATTATTTTTGGGAGTAGTATTGAGCAGCGATATGGGGGAGAGTTCAAACAACTCACAGCCCCAATAAACCATGTAGCCACCATGAGTAGAAAAGGGTCATACTTTTTAGATGATTCGTTTAGTGCCTTTTAGAATAGACTAGTGGATCCACTTATTGAGTTAGGTTCTATACCCCCAACAAGGTATAGGACGGTCCTTGGCTGCGTGAGGTAAAATGCTGTATCATCACTATACCTCTTAAGTGATGGTTGTCGGTTAGAGAAACTCCACAACAGTATTTTGTATTTTTATACACAAACATAGTTCATATTGTATCTTTGCATACATACAGAGTTATTATTGTATTTCTAAATACAAAGAGTTGACATCATGTTTTAAACAACTTTTCTTTATATTGCACTTGTTTTTAAACTGTTTTATATTGGAATGAGTTCAGTTATGTTAAGTTGAGTTGAACTAGGCAAGTTGTTTAGTTCCTTTCAAATTATTTTCAAGCTTAAATTGTGTTTAGTATTCCAACTCGCATACTTATACATTTAATGTACTGATGTCAGTTGGCCTGCATCATCTTATGATGCAGACGCAGGTAATCAGGATCAGTATCCAGCACATCGTTGATCCAGTTGAGCTTCAGAGTTGTTGGTGAGCCTCTTTGTATTCTGGAGGATTCTCCTTTTTCATTACTTTATCATTTTAGCTCATTAGGATGTCGTGGGCTTGTCCCGACATCCATCTCTATTGTTTTAGAGGCTTCATAGATTGTCAGTCAGATGTTAGTTCATTCGTCATCATTTTGTTATTGGCTTATGTTCAGATTTGAGTTGCCATTTTGGCTAAGTTAAATGTTTATTTTTAAAACATTATGAGTTCAGTTTGAGATAGTTGAGTTATTTAGCATATGAATCCTTTTCTTAATGCTTAAAATCTTCCGCTGAGTAAGTAAGCCAGACCAAGTGTTCGCTTGGGGCCAGCAATGGTTTTCGAGTGCCAGCCACGTCCAGGGTGTAGGCTCGAGGAGTGACAAACTTGGTATCAGAGCACAGAGTTTAAGAGTCCTAGGGAGTCTATGAAGCCGTGTCTATAGAGTCCTAATTATCGGTGTGAAGAGCGCCACATCTATAATTAGGAGGCTGCAACATTTAGGAATTTCTTCATTTCTTTCATACTCATTTTGTGCGATAGAGTGTATCTCTATAAAAGTCTCTTTCTAACTCGTGCTTACGTGTCACCGATTTTGAGCTAGCCTATGGTCGAGAGTGTTTTCATGAGGCGTTTCTTTCCTCGTGAGCTAATAGAAGAAAAGAGATGGTTGCTGACATGAGGAGCAGGATGAGTTTATTCGTTGTTGGGTTGAGTCATCTGTCAAGTAAGGAAAGTAAGGCAACCATGCTTATAGGTGACATGGGCACAGTAAGGCTGATGATTCATGTGCAACAATTTGATGAGGACAAGCTAAAGGATAAGGTAGAGTTTAAGAATAAGAGAGTTAAGATATTAGGGAATGAATCCGGGCAGCAAAAGAGTAATGCGAACCAGTCTTCTTTCCAACATAAGCAGAAATGACATTCTCCATCATCTGCTAGTGCATCTGCACCAATGAACAAATGGGAGTACAATAGTCAGAATTCTCAGAACTTCAGAGCTAGACCTACATATTCACAAGGTAGTAAGGCACAAGGGGGTACTAAGACTCCTGCATGTGCTAAGTATGGTAGGAGCCACTCAGGGGTGTGTCGTGATGGCTGCACAGTTGCTTTAAGTGTGGCCAGAATGGTCATTTTATGAGAGAGTGTCCTAAGAGCAGATAGAGTAATGGTAATGGGGGCAATAGAGCCCAATCTTTATCAGTTGCTCCACCAGACAAGACTGCACCTAGAGGAGCTACTTCCGGTACTGGCGGAGGAGCAAACCGCCTTTATGCGATCACTAATCTCCAAGAGCAAGAGAACTCTCCAGATGTTGCCACTGGTATGATCCAAGTCTTTGATTTTACTGTTTATGCTTTGCTAGACCCAAGGGCGAGTTTATCTTTTATAACTCCTTATGTTGCTATGAATTTGATGTTAATCCTGAGCAACTCAGTGAACCATTCAGTGTTTCTACACCTGTTGGTGAGTCTATTCTACCAGAAAGAGTCTACATGATTGTTACGTTTACGTCAATCACAAGAGTACCATGGCTGATTTAGTTGAGTTAGACATGGTAGAGTTTGATGTCATTCTAGGTATGGACTGGCTTCATGCCTGTTATGCATCAATAGATTGTAGAACTCGAGTAGTCAAGTTCCAGTTTCCAGTGAACTAGTTATAGAGTTGAAGAGCAGTTCAACAGTGCCTAAGGGTCATTTTATTTCGTACCTTAAGGCAATGAAGTTAGTTTCTAAGGGGTGTGTCTATCACTTGGTCCGAGTTAATGACTCTAGTGTTGAGATACCTCCTATTCATTCAGTTTCAGTTGTACGAGAGTTTCCAGAATTTTTTCCAGATGATCTTTACGGAGTCCCTCCTGAGAGAGAAATAGACTTTAGCATAGACATTCTTCCCGATACTTGTCCTATATCTCTATTCCGCCATATAGAATGGCACCAGTAGAGTTGAAAGAGCTTAAAGAGCAATTGAAAGATCTTTTAGAGAAAGGCTTCATTCGACCAAGTATCTCCCCTTGGGGGGCTCCGATCCCATTTGTGAGAAAGAAAGATGGTTCCCTTAGGATGTGTATAGATTACTGTCAGTTGAACAAGGTTACCATCAAGAATAAGTATCTTTTTCTGAGAATTGATAATCTTTTCGACAACTTTAGGGTGCTTCTTATTTTTCTATGATAGACCTCAGTTCTGCCTACCATCAGTTGAAAGTAAGGGAATGTGATATTCCCAAGACAGCATTCAGGACCCGTTATGGTCACTATGAGTTTCTGGTCATGTTCTTTGGTTTGACCAATGTGTCAGCAATATTCATGGACCTTATGAATAGAGTTTTCAAGCCTTATTTAGATATGTTTGTTATCGTGTTCATTGATGACATACTAATCTATAAAAGGAATAAAGAAGATCATGCTAGCCATCTTAGAATAGTTCTCCAGACTTTAAAAGATTAAGAGTTATATGCCAAGTTCTCTAAGTGTAGGTTTTGGCTTGAGTCTGCGGTATTCTTGGGCCACATAGTTTCCGGTGATGGAATTAAAGTTGATACTCAGAAAATAGAGGCAGTGCAGAATTGGCTTAGACCCACTTCTCCAATTGATATTAGGAGTTTCTTGGGGTTGACTGGATATTATAAAAGGTTTGTCGAGGTATTTTTATCTATTTAATCCCCTTTGACCAAGTTAACTCAGAAAACAGTAAATTTCAATAGTTTGAAGCTTGTGAGAAAACCTTTCAGGAATTGAAAAAAAAGAGGTTGACTACTGCCCCAGTATTGACCTTACCAGAGGGTATGCAAGGCTTTGTTGTATATTGTGATGCATCTAGAGTTGGTTTGGGTTATGTGTTGATGTAGAATGACAAAGTTATAGCTTATGCCTCCAGACAATTGAAAGTTCATGAGAAGAACTACCCAAGCCATGATTTAGAATTGGCTGCTGTGGTATTTACTTTGAAAATATGGCGCCATTATCTTTATGGTGTTTATGTGGATATGTTCACCGATCACAAGAGCCTTCGGTATCTGTTTACTCACAAAGAGCTCAATCTTAGACAGAGGAGGTGGTTAGAATTACTCAAAGATTACGACATGAGTATTCTTTACCACCCAAGTAAGGCTAATGTTGTTCCTGATGCTTTTAGTAGGTTGTTTATGGGTAGTACTGCCCATGTTGAGGAGGAAAAAAGAGAGTTAGCGAAAGATGTGCATAGACTTGCACGCTTAGGAGTCCGACTAATGGATTCCACAGAAGGAGGAATAATGGTGATGAATGGGGCTGAATCTTCATTAGTGTCAGAAGTGAAAGAAAAGCAAGACCAAGATCCTATTTTGCTTGAATTGAAGGCAAATGTTCATAAGCAAAAAGTAATGGCTTTTGGAACAAGGGGGAGATAGTGTTTGAGGTATCAAGGTAGATTGTGTGATTGATTTCAAGGGTAATTTGGATGATCACCTATCTCTCATTGAGTTTGCTTACAATAATAGTTACCACTTTAGCATCCAAATGGCTCCTTACGAAGCTTCTTATGGGGGAAGATGCAAATCTCCTAATGGATGGTTTGAAGTTGCTGAAGCTGCGTTACTAGGACCGGACTTAGTTCGTCAAGCTATGGAGAAAGTGGAAGTTATTCAAGAGAGATTGAAAACAGCCTAGAGTCGTTAGAAATCCTACAGTTATGGTAGGATGAGAGAGTTAGAGTTTGAAGTAGATGATTGAGGTTACATGAAAGTTTCACCCATGAAGGGTGTTGTGAGTTTTGGCAAGAAGGAGAAGCTTAGTCCCCGTTATATTGGCCCTTACAGAATATCGAAAAGGGTAGGTAATGTAGCTTATGAGTTGGAGCTACCACAAGAGTTACCCGCAGTTCATCCAATATTTCATGTATCCATGTTGAAGAAGTGCATGGGCGATCCTTCATTGATAATACCAATTGAAGATATTGGGATCAAAGATAGTTTATCTTATGAAGAGATTCCGGTTCAAATTCTAGATCGCCAAGTTCGCAAGTTGAGAACAAAAGAGGTAGCATCAGTCAAAGTCCTTTGGAGGAGCCAATTTGTTGAAGAAACTACTTGGGAAGCTGAGGAGGATATGAAGAAGAGATATCCACATCTCCTTGAATCCGGAGAAGTTCCGAATTAAGGTACTAATCATTTCTTAGTATTTATTTATAAGTTGGCATGTTGTTTCGCATTTGCTTGTGGGTGTTTGAGCTGAATGTTGCATGTTACACCCTTAGCCTAGTAAGAGTAATCTCATTTGAGGACGAATGTTCTCAAGTGGGAGATATTGTAACATCTCACAATTTCAAATAACTAGGAAAAGCTAAGAATTTGAAATAGTCATTTTTGGGAAGAAAGAAAATTTGGAAATTTGTTTAAGTTAAGAATGAGTTTTGGTCAACTTCAAATGACCATAAATCCTATCTCATTATGATTTAGGTGGGCTTCTAGATATCGTAGGAAATATCTTGGAATAATCTTTCCAACGCCACCAAGTTTACGCGATTCCGAGTTCGTATGAGTGAGATATGTCTATTGGTAGTTGGGCTGTTCGATTAAGGAAAGTCCAATCCAGATTTTGGAAGGGTAGTTTGGTCTTTTCCATACCCAACTTAATTAATTCATTTTTGGTAATATTTCTAAGGGTCTAAACTGAAATTACTCAGTTTACGCTTTTGAAATTAGAGTTAGGGTTTTTGTAGAAAGAACGCAAGTGGAGAGAAGAGGAGAAAAGAAACAAAGATAGTCGTTCGTAAGGTTTTCCCTTGTGGATTTCGTCAAGGGGTGATCCCTACGAGGTATGTGAGATCGCATAGTGTTGGGTTAGTTCACCCACACGCCAATTATGATTCAATTTAGCGAAGTTTATTAGATTTGAAAGTAAATCCTTTGAGTTCTTGATGAAATTCGTTTGAATTCTTGTGGGTTGTGTTGTTGGAGTTTTCTTGAGATTTGAATCATGGTTTCGAGTGTAATTTTGAGTTGAATCTGTTATATATTGAGGGTATAAATGATTCTAAGTGTTTGCGGAAAGAACTAAGTGAAATTAGAGTGTTTAGAGATGAAAAATGGAGAAGAAAAGTGGGGAAACACCTGTGGAGGGACTTGGGGCGTCGCGCCTCTCAGAGCCCCAAAGAGGGTTCTCTGAAGTTTAACCTCTGGGGCGCCGCGCCAGCCAGAGCGCCCCAAGTCAGTTTCAAAACTTCAAGGGATGGCTCCCTGCACCTCTCAGAGAAGCCAATTCTTCCCATTCCTCCCCCATCTTTCCAACGCCACTGAGTTTGCGCGATTCCGGGTTCGTATGAGTAAGATATTCCCTTTGGAAGTTGGGCTGTTGGAATAAGGAAAGTTCAATCCGGATTTTCAAAGGGTAGTTTGGTCTTTTCCTTGCCCAATTATTTTATTTCATTTTTGGTAATTAAGTTAGAGTCTAAACAGAATTAGATCAGTTTACGCTTTTACCAAAATACGCTAGGGCTTGGAGAAGAGAGAAAAGAAGAGGAGAAAGGAGAAGAGAAGCAAGATTCGTCGAGATTAGCTTGTGGACTTCGTCGGGAGTGATCCCTACAAGGTATGTGATCACATAGCGTTGGGTTAGTTCACCCACGCGCTAATCATGATTTATTTCAGCAAATTTAAGTTCTTGAAAGCTTAGAAATTGAGTTCTTGATTGGTTTGTAGAAGTTCTATTAAATTCTTGATTCGTTGAAATCATTGAGGAGTTGTTTGATCAGAATCCGTGATTTTAGGTTTGATTTTGAGTAGAATCTGATGTACTTTGTGCATATAATAAATTCTAAGTGTTTGGGGAAAGAACCCATAGGGTTTAGAGCTGGAAAACGAAGAACAAATTTCGTCGGTCAAAATTTGGCAGTGCCTCCGCATCGCGGATCTAGTCCCCAATTTTGGGAAAAGTCGTTTCGCGTTGCGGAGCGGTCACAGACCGTTCTACCTCAAAAGTTATTTTTGAAACCAAAATTTAAATGCTTCTTTGCAATCACAATCCTTGAATCCATAATTCAATTCAAGGACCAGTTGAGAGTCAAGTCTAGAGAAGTTCTTAGAGTTTTCCAAAAGTCTTTTTTCCAAATGTTAACTTTGTTTTAAGACTTAAAGTTCAAGTTGAGTAAAAAGTAAAGAGTAAAGCTTGAAGTTCATTTTTCCAAAAGTATATGGGGATTATGTATTCCCAAAGGGTTTAAAATGTTTTCACATTTAAACAAGAAAGGAAACTTCGATTTCCAAAGAGCCTTCGGGCTAGTTTTCAGAAAAGAGTAATCGCTTTCTAAATGAAGCAAGAGGGGAAACTTTGATTTCCAAGATAGCCTTTGAGCACTGTTTTTGAGCACTAATCTCAAATTACAGAATACGTTTGTTTTTAAACATAAGAGCTAATATTATATTATTTTTAGGAGTAGTATTGAGCACCGATATGGGGGAGAGTTCAGACAACTCACAGCCCCCATAAACCATGTATCCACCATGGGTAGAAAAGGGTCATACTTTTTAGATGATTCCTTTAGTGCTTTTTAGCATAGACTAGTGGATCCACTTAGTGAGTTAGGTTCTATACCTCCGGCAAGGTATAAGATGGTCCTTGTCTACACAGAGATGACATCATGTTTTAAACATCTTTTCCTTATATTGCACTTGTTTTGAAACTGCTTTATATTGAAATGAGTTCAATTATGTTGAGTTGAGTTGAACCAGGTAAGTTCTTCAGTTCCTTTCAGATTCTTTTCAAGCTTAAGTTGTGTTTACCATTCCAACTCGCATACTCGTACATTCAATGTATTGATGCCAGTTGGCATGCATCATCTTATGATACAGACGCAGGTAAACAGGATCAGCATCCAGCGCATCATTGATCTAGTTGAGCTTCAGAGTTGTTGGTGAGCCTCCTTGCACTCCGGAGGATCCCCCTTTTTCATTACTTTATCATTTTAGTTCATTAGGATGTTGTGGTCTTGTCCCGACATCCATCTCAGTTGTTTTATAGGCTTCATAGATAGTCAGTCAGATGTTAGTTCATTCGTCATCATTTTGTTATTGACTTATGTTCAAATTTGAGTTGCCATTTTGGCTAAGTTAAATGTTTATTTTTAAAACATTATGAGTTCAGTTTGAGACAGTTGAGTTATTTAGCATATGAATCCTTTTCTTAATGCTTAAAGTCTTTCGCTGAGTAAGTAAGCCATGCCAAGGGTTCTCTTGGGGCCAACAATGGTTCTCGTGTGCCGGCCACGTCCAGGGTGTAGGCTCGGTGCGTGACAGTTAAGTTCTGAGGTGTTACAATATCTCCCCCTTGGGAACTTTCGTTCTCGAATGAAGTTTAAACTTGCTGAGTATGGAGGGAAGGAGCTGCAATCCTTACCAATAAGTACTAGAAACGGATATCTGACTGAACTGAGCTCCAAGAACATGCAAATATGCTGAAAATGCAAGAAAAACTGAAGGAACATGATACTAAGACTGAATTTACGCAAAATTAACCTGAGAGACTGGAGAGGAACTATTACCTCAAGCTGAAACAGATTCAGAAGGAAAGAGATGAGGATACTTGGCCTTCATGGTTGCTTCTGCTTCCCAAGTAGCTCCCTCTATGGACCGACTCCTCCACAAAAGCTTCACTGAAGCGACTTCTTTATTTCTCAACCTACGAACATGATGGTCAAGAATCTCGACGGGCACCTCTTCATAAAAGAGACTATCATTCACAGCCACACTCTCTAATGGTATTATCGCTATCACATCACCTACACACTTCTTCAAGAATGAAATGTAAAAGACTGGATGAACCACTGCTAGTTTTCCTGGAAACTCTAACTCATAAGCCAGTTTACTAACCCTTTTCAGGATTCTGTAAAGACCTACATATCTAGGACTGATCTTCCCTTTCTTTCCAAATCTCATAACCCCCTTCATAGGTGACACCTTCAGAAAAACCCAATCATCGATTTCAAACTCTAAGTCCCTTTTCCTTATATCTGCATAGGACTTCTGACGACTCTGAGATGTCTTAAGTATATCTCTAATGAGCTGAACTTTTTACATGGCTTCATGAACTGACACAATCAATGCTGCTTCACCTACTTCAAACCAACAAATCAAAGATCTGTATCTACGCTTGTATAATGCCTCATAAGGGGACATCTGAATAGTGGAATGGTAACTATTATTATAGGCAAATTCTATGAGAGGTATGTGATCATCCCAACTGCCCTTGAAATCGATCACACAGGCTCTCAACATGTCCTCTAAGGTCTGAATGGTACATTCTGCCTGACCATCCGTCTGTGGATGAAATGTTGTGCTGAGATTTACTTGAGTACCAAGACCTTTCTGAAACAATTTCCAGAAATGAGAGGTAAACTGAGGACCTCTACCTGCGATTATAGACAAGGGAACCCCATACAACCTGATTATCTCATTGATGTAGAGTTTAGCATAGTCCTCCGCTGAATCTGTAGTCTTGACAGCCAAAAAGTGTGAGGACTTAGTAACTCTGTCCATTATCACCCAAATGGAGTCATGTTGTTTGCGAGTATGAGGTAAACCCCTACTGAAGTCCATGTTTATCACTTCCCACTTCCATGTAGGAATGTTAATCTCTTGAGTCACACCTCCCAATTTCTGATGTTCTACCTTAACCTGTTGATAATTAGGGCACTTAGCCACAAATCTGCTATATCCCTCTTCATGCCATTCCACCAAAAGACTTCCCGCAGGTTACGGTACATCTTAGTGGCACCTAGATGAATAGAATACCTGAAGTTATGGGCTTTGGTAAGGATCTGCTGCCCCAACTCACTTACCTTAGGAACACATAAGTGACCTTGGTAATGAAGCACACCATCTCCCCCTTGGGAGAAAACCTCAACTTTTTGCTGATGAACTGCACCTTTCAATTGAAGCAATATAAGATCACTGTCTTATTTTTTTCAACCTTTGCTACCAATGAAGATTCATATCTATTCTGAACTATCACACCACAATTTGACACTGTAAGGCCAACTTCTAAGCAAGCAAGCCGGTGAACATCTTTTGCTAATTCCTTCTTTTCTTCCTCAACGTGTGCTACACTACCCATAGACAGTCTGTTGAGAGCATTAGTTAATACATTGGCCTTACCTGGATGGTAAAGCACATTCATATCATAGTCCTTGATGAATTCAAGCCATCTCATCTGACGAAGGTTTAACTCTTTCTGGGCTAACACCTACTGGAGGCTCTTATGATCTGTGAACACATCTCTGTGAACACCATACAAGTAATGTCTCTAAATCTTTAAGGTAAATACTATGGCTTTTCTTACACTTATCCGACCACTGAAACTTGACCTTTCTTAGAGTCAACTTGGTCAATGGGGAAGATATGGATGAAAATCCTTCAACAAATCTCCTATAATAACCATCCAAACCTAAGAAACTTCTAATATCGATTGGAGAGGTGGGTCTAGGCCATTGTTTCACTGCCTCTATCTTCTGAGAATCCACTCAAATTCCTTCGCTAGACACCACATGACCAAGGAAAGCGACTAATTGTAACCAGAATTGACATTTGCTGAACTTGGTCAATAACTGCGATCCTTGAGAGTTTGCAGAACAATTCTTAGATGAGTCGCATGCTCCTCTTCACTCCGAGAATAAATGAGGATATCATCAATAAAGACTATAATGAACGAATCCAAGTATTGTTTGAACACCATGTTTATTAAGTCCATGAAAGCTATATGAGCATTTGTTAGTCCGAAAGACATAAATACAAATTCATAATGACCAAATCAAGTTCTGAAGGCTATATTTGGAATGTCACTATCTCTGACTCTGAGCTGATGATAGCTGAATCTGAGGTTTATTTTTGAAAAGTAACTAGCAACCGTAAGTTGGTCGAACATGTCATCAATCCTGGGGATGGGGTACTTATTCTTGATGGTAGTGTTGTTCAACTGACGATAGTCAATGCACATTCTGAGAGATCCATCTTTCTTTTTCACGAACAACGCTGGAGCACCCCATGGAGAGATACTAGGTCTGATGAAGATCTTATCTAGAAGGTCTTTCAATTGTTCCTTCAATTCCTTTAGCTCCGCCGAAGTCATTTTGTCAGGAGGAATCAAAATAGCCTGGGTATCTGGAAGGAGATCTATTCCGAAGTCAATTTCCCTTTTGGGAGGAACTCTGGGAAGATCTTTTGGGAATACTTTTGGAAACTCATTTTATACTGGGGATGACTCAAGAGTTGGGGTTTCAGAGTTTGAATTCTTAACCTGAACAAGCTGATAGATATACCCTTTAGAGATCATTATTTTGGCCTTAAGGTAAGAGATAAATCGACCTATAGGCGCTGAACTACTACCCTTCCATTCTAAGACTAAGACTGGCATGCTTGGAAACTGAAACCAAATGATTATAGTTCTACAATCGACTGAGGCATAACAGGAATGTAACCAGTTCATGCCTAGAATGATATCAAAATCTACCATTTCTAACTCTACAAGGTCTGTTGAGGTGACTTTTTGAGATATTGTGATAAGGTAATTTCTGAATACCTGTCTAGCTATAACTGGGTCACCAACTGGAGTAGAGACTGAAAAGGGTTCTGAGAGAGTTTCTGGACTGACACTAAAGTTTACTGTTATATAGGGAGTTATAACGGACAAAGTAGCCCTTGGGTCTAACGACGCATAAACACCTAACTAGAAGACTTGTAATCCTCCCACTACTGGTACTAAGTATAGGCCACTCCCTTCAACCTATAGGCGGCCAAATCTGCACTCTCGACTAAGTGACACCCATAATGTTTGTTACCTTCTGCATGTCGTCGAAAAAACTCTTGTGGATCTTATCTTTACTTAGACCCATGAAACTCAGAAGGTTCCATCCGATTAAAGTCCTGGTTTCTTGTTGTAGCAGTGTTAGTCTTTGGTAGAGTTGGGGCCATAACCTGCTGATTGACCTGAGCGGTCCTGGACTGAGCAAGCACTTAGAAAGCAACCCTGAACTCAACATGCGTGACTTTCTTATTCAATGGGTCTATTGGAGCTGTCGACTGATTCCTTGTGTTAGCTCTTCTGGGATGCATTTTTTGGAATGCGCAAAGCAGGAGTTTGAAGAAGATTAAATAGAGTTCATACTCCATAGCACGAGTTGGGAAAGAAAGAAGGGAAGTATTTCCTAGAACACTTAGTAGAATCTCCCTCATAGATGTGGCGAGCTTCACACCCAAGCTAACCCTGAAGCTGGCATATCATAGGAATATTAAGAACAACTGAATAAAACATTTACTATGCTGAAGCTAAAACAGTAGATAACTGAAAGATGGGGAATACCCAATACTGATTTGAATATATAAATAATTTCTAAGAATTTAGCAATACTGAACATTCACTCAAACTAAAGATAAATCTAATACTATGTCTGAAAAAGCCTCTAACTGACTAGAGTTGTTGGGACATGCCCCCAACTAACTCTAGCAAAACTGAAACTGAAATGAAAGACTGATAAGTAAAAAAAATATCTATCGTCCTCGAAGTATGAGGACTCACCGCTGAAGCTATTGAATACGGGTCGAGAATCGATCTATGCGTGATCTAGTTACTGAGTACTTGAACCTACATCATGAAAGGATATAGTGCATAGTATGCATCAGTACTTTGAATGTACTGCGCATGCATGATATAGATAATAGTTGAACGGACATATAAACTGAACAAAGCATAACTAAGCAATGATGTAATCTGAACATAATAATAAAATGGAATATATTGAAATAAACTGAATGCAATGACCAAGTACTGATTATTAACATAACATGCTGAGACTAAATATTAAAGTATAACTGAAAACCTGGTCAAGTGCGCTAGAGTCTGACTGTGGGAGCTACTAATAACCGACATAAAACCACGTGAACTAACCGTGGGTCCGATGTATATGCCCCATCGAGAGGACCCAGTATACCTTGCTAGGGGTATAAAGGCATGACTGGCGTGATCACTAAAGATGATGTCCAACAGAGGGGACTTATACCTACGGGGGCACGTAGTTCTGGGACTATAAAACCCTAGTCCACTCAGTGCTAAGCCTACTCCTAACTGGAATTGTGTATAGCATAACATAACTGAAATACTGGATAGCTCAATATTTTGACATTCAAGTCTGAGAATGCAACATTTATGTACTGACAATGTAGCATTTGAATATGGAGCATGTGTATCTATTTAACTGACTTAGCAAGTGTAATTCATGAACTAAGAGAATTTACACAACTAGGGTTCTGAATTTCATGCAAAGAACTAAGCAACGATTTCCTGAAAACATGATAATCTGAGTAGGAACACTATAATATTTAAATCACAACTAATATCTAAGGTTTTAGAAACCCTAGGTCTAAGCAAGAAATATCGAATCAAGATCTTACTGAATTCTATGGACCTAGTGGATGAAAGGAACCTACTAGTGAAATCCCACATACCTGGTGACAAAATTCATAGAGAAATCCTTCGATTTTGGGTCTGAAACTGAAGAAAACCTGCTCCGTGTTCTTGAGGGAAAGCTGGCGCCTCGTATTCTTCTCTTCGTTCTGATTTTGGTGATTTTGGAGAATGAATAGATTAGGGTAGGTTCTGATTAGAATACTAGGGTTAAACTGAGTAAAACAAAGTAGTTTAGGTGTTAAACGACGTAGTTTAACTGTCCAACGCATAGGGGAAAAGACCAAAAAGACCCCAACTTAAAATTTGATGGAGGCTGACCATGACGCCACTGACGGACCGTCAAAGGGACTTCGGCCTGTCAAGTGGGTCGTGGTTGTTAGCCAGTGACTACTGGTTCAGGGCACCCCCTCTACGATCTACTTCACGGACCGTGTGAAGGACCATGGACCGTGAAGGCCACTGTGGTTCTTCACTTGGGAATGGGGTCTACTGGCTCAAGACGATGGACCCATCCATGGCCCGTCATTGAGACCATGACCCGTGGTGAGTTCCGTGGTTTGGTGCCTGAGCTTGGTTGGTTCTGCCTAGTTTCCACGAGTTTTCCCACGGTTCATGTGGTGGTCTACGGTCCGTGAAGGACTCCATGGTCGACCACTTCAGGGTGGATGTGAACTACGAGCAGGTCGACGGACCGTGGTTCCTTTCATGGTCCGTGAACCCCTCCATGGTTCACCAATTTTTTGTTATTTTGTCTGAGCTAAGTTTTGAAGTGTTACACTTCTAGTTCTCAAAACAATTTAATGGGTCGTTACATTATCAACCACTAAAACAAACGTTCGTTCTCAAATGGTAAAAGAACAGAAAGTACTGGAATGCTAAAAAAGTTAGGGATATATGATCTGCTTGTGCGACTTAGTCTCTCTAGTAACCTCCTTAACCCTTCGATTGAACCTTTACTGAAGCAACTTCTTTTGACCTCAACTTTTGAATTTGTCTATCCAAG
This sequence comes from Solanum okadae, assembly GCA_036553675.1. Taxonomy (NCBI): domain Eukaryota; kingdom Viridiplantae; phylum Streptophyta; class Magnoliopsida; order Solanales; family Solanaceae; genus Solanum; species Solanum okadae. The sequence goes on along the minus strand of CM071689.1, from coordinate 43,267,202 downwards.
TTGGTCACTAGCTCTTCTTTAAACGTCAAATTCTGATCAAGTAACACTAAATATATCTGAGTCACATGAAAATCATCTTGTTGTTACTTTTTCAACATCGAAATATGAAATATAGGGTGAACACCCAATAAGCCAGGTGGCAAAGCCAATTTGTAAGCCACCTAAATTATACACTCAACAATCTTGAAGGACCAATATACCTCGGGCTCAACTTTTCCTTCTTTCAAAATCTCATCATATCCTCATCGGTGGAACTTTTAATAAAATTTGCTCCCTCACCATGAACTCCAAATCATGAACCTGCCGATCTGCATAACTTTTTTATCCACTCTGAGCTAGGAGAAGCCTATCTTGAATCAAATTGACCTTGTCCAAGGACTTCCTTAACAAATATGTACCCTACGGCCTAACCTCAAATGCATCAAATAAACCAACTAGAAATAAACATTTCCTACCATACAATGCCTCAAATGGTACAAACTAAATACTTGAATGATAATTGTTGTATGAAACTGCACTAAAATGCCAAAACGTATCCCTAATAACCACCAAAGTTGATCACACACTGATGAGTCCGAGATTTGGACTCATTTGGGGATTTGTTTATATAGTTTTACTGTTCTCAAATGCCTAATTTGTGTCACAAATTGATGTTAAAGCCTTGATTTTCAGATATATGGATTAAGGAGCAAAGCAAGGACACTAATAGGCAAAAATGAACAAAACAAACTCAATAATTGGGGAAAGGCGACCCTGATGATCGCCAAGAGCACTTGGCGAATCGTTGAGTGGCTATTTAGTCTACCTAAAGTTCCAGTGTGCCAGCCCTGAGGGAAGAAACCAAGTCAGCGACAGGAAAGAGGCATTCGGCGTGTCGCTGATCAGTTTCGCGATGGCAAGAGTGATTGCCCAAAGTTACATGACTTGAGGATGCTGAGAGCCAATGCAAAAAGGCGATAGAAGAGAGCAAAGGGTGGTTTGCCGAACCACTTGGTGAACCCGACTTACCTCGCCTAATGACCCTTCATGGCTAATTTTTGGCAACTATAAATTGATTTTGAATTGGTAATTCAGTAGTTCTTTTTACAGATTTTAGCCTACTACCATTTAGAATAGTTTTCTTTTGAAGTTAGAGAGTTCTCCTTGTAGACTTGAAGGCTTTTTGAGACTCAATTCGGAGATTTTGCTAGTGGGATACTAATTTTTTTCAATTTGGAGCATTGTAAAAGCTTAAATACTCTTACCCAGTTGATGACTAATCGATTTGGTAACAATTTTTACCTTTTTATGATGTTTGGCTAAAACCCCAATTCTTGGGGTGTGATAATGTGATTATGGGTTGAATTAGTTGATGGGTATTGTTAATTACTAGTTTAAATGCTATATTGAAGTGGGTTTTATCATTAGGTGAGGTTTAATTTATGAATTGTAGTTGCAAATGCAGTTCTAATTTTGTGTTCTTAGCTTGCTCGTGTGAATGTGTGCCTAATTGATTTAAAATGATTGATTCTCATGTTTTGTTAGTTAAAATTGGTTCTAAATTGTTGGGTTGCGGTTTATTTGTGTTGCGTATACTGGGGTGAAGTCTAAGTAACCCCAAATTGTGCTAAATGACGTGATTTTCCCAATGATGGAGCGTTTGCCGTCATTCTTAAGGGCAAAAGTCATCAAATGGCCAATTTTGGCCAAATCGGGGGAAGTCTGAGTACCCTGAGAGCATGGGTCGTATGGGTCTGCCTCTAATTGAGTAGTGTTGGTGTTTGATTTTGAATTCAGAGGCTACGAGCTTGATTTTGAAGTATTGGGTTGAAAACTGGCACGTTGGGCCGTTTGGTGAGCTACGTCGATCTTGCCGAGTCGTTTGGCGGTTTTCCAAAGTCCTCCTCACATCGCCCTTTAATTCAAATTTTGGTTGATTTTGTTCTGTAACTTTCGGCGATATGCCCGGGCTCGCCGATTTCACTCGGCGACTTGCCAAAAGGTCTTCTTGATATCTCTTTCTGTGCCCCTAACCTTTAAAATACACTGTAACTTTCGGCGTTCTAAGCCTAGCTCGCTGATAGGTGTCGGCGATTCGTCGAATGGCCCTGAACATCGCCGACTTGTCTTGATTCTGGAAATATTTTGAGTTGGTACTTTCAGCGAGCCTGATTTGGCTCGTCTAGGTGACTCGGCGACTGGTTCGGCGAGTCTTTCTGCAACTGAACTTCTGCATTTTTTTTGAATTGTTTCTAACATGTTACTATGTGTTTTGCAGAATTGGCCAAACTCAAAGTGCCAGGAAGAGACATGCAGCTTGGCAAGCGGGCAAAAGGAATCACCATAAATGAGGATGCAGTTGCATCCAAGGCAAAGGTAGCCAAAATCCATACAAAGGGAGGAAAAGGCAAAGGGAAGGGGAAGGCGCCCGTAGTAGAGTCACCGGAGGTCAGCTCCAGTAGTGAGGGAGTCTATGAGACTCACATCACCTCGTCAGACAATGAGGGAGAGTCCCAGGATTCTCAGGCTCTCATCTCTGAGCTTGAGGATGACCAGCTTCAACATGTCTGGAGAGCATAAATTCGCTCCAAGGAGATTCATTATCCGTCTAGGATCCGGGTGCCTCAGACTCCTACTCCTCCCCAGCTTCAACTCAGACTGTGGTCCCAGCACCACCTGTACAGGGTCCTCATCCCTAGTCTCTCAACAGACTAAAGGTCGAGGGACTGACGACTATTATTGAGGAGAAGAGGTTGTCTACAGATGGTGTGGTGGACAAATATCCGGAGATATAGAGCACCCTCAAGTCCTACAAATTCTAGATTTTCACTAAATCTCGGGGATCCTACATTCCTAATTGGGTCCGGGAGTTCTACTCGGCCTACAGAGACTTGGTGCCACAAGGGAAGAGGAAGGCCTATGCTTTCAAACTAGTGGATTTTGTGGTTGTCCAAGGGAAGAAGGTGAAATGTGATAGTGATGATATAAACGTTGTCTTGGGATGCACTTATAACTTTGCAGATGACTATCAGAGTAACATCAAGAGAACGACGTTGGAGGAAATGAAAAGTTTGCTGGCTCCTTTCCTTTCTGATAGTTCTCCTAGGTGGATTGAGGCCAGAGTGCCAATAGAGAAGAAAGATCTCAACGTGGCAACACGGTATTGGTTTGGGTTTATTAGTAGCACAATCATGCCATCCCAGAATGAGTCTATCTTCCTCCACACAAAGGTGGCATGTCTTAGATCCATTATTTCTGGGAAGAAACTAAATTTAGGTGCAATTATTTGGCAGGAGATGGCCATGAGGGCTAGGCAGCGCCAGACATCTCTCCCCTTTCCAGTGTTGATGACCGAGTTGTGCAGGTGGCCTCGTGTTCCACGAGATGAGAAGACAGATGTACAAGTGACTCCCACCTCCTCTATTGACATCCGGCTTATTGAGGCCGAGTACCTAAAGGATGAGGCTGAAAGAAGGAGAGCAGCTTCGGTGGACACATCACCGACGATTGATATTGATACATTTCTTCTAGAGGTAGTATTGCCTACTCCGGCCACTGGGCCTTTAGGTACTTCTAGGTCTGATCCCTCTAAGACTCTAAGTTCTTCTAGTGCTCCCCAGTCCCCTAGATCTGCTACGGGTACTACTACTTCCAGACCTCTGCTCACCTAGGCCATGTTGCTACGGATGGGCCACCTAGCCTATTTTGTTGATGTGCGTGCCTCCTGGGTAGAGGCTGTGGTTCCAGGGATGATTGAGAGAGCGCTCATAGCTGCATTGGAACCTCTCAGAGATTCTATTGATGCCATCATAGCGAGAATAGAGGTGTGTGAGAGAGGTCAATGAGTTACTCATGAGGTAACGACCTTAAAGGCCACGATTGCAGAGTTGAGGAAAGATGTGGACCAGCTGAAATCTATTGATATGTCTCTAATTTTTGGGACTGTGGAGATCCCTGATGACATGATCACATATATTCTAGCTCATTGTGATGTGCCTCCGGCTACCACCGGAGATAAGGTTAGAGCTGATCATGTGGCTGCAAATTCCGAGGTTGAGACTGATGAGAAGAAGCTTGGTGTTCATGAGGAGACCATCTATGAGGGCCTGACTGATTTCAAGGAGGCTATGGTACATTCTGTTATTTAGACCTCTTTGAGATATACCTCTATGGCAGGCTCTAGTGCAGCTAAGGTGGATGAGACACCGGGTATTGATGCCCAGCCTCGTAGTGTGACCCCGAACACTGATGCCCCGACAGATGGAGAGACTATGATACAGACTTAACCCAGGCTTAGCTTGGCAGGATGATTTTTCCCCTCCCTCTATGTTACTATGTGATACTTTATCTTTATTTTAGTTGCATTTGAGGACAATTGCTTCTTTTTGTTAGGTGGGGTGAGGTATTTCCATACCTACCTCTTGTGATTTTGTTATGTTTGTGAATATTGGGCTTATTTTGTTGATATATATATGTCTTGATCTTGATCTTGTGGATGTTTTAGCTTGTGGCCCATTGTTTTGAATGAAAATGGTTTTTAACCTAATTTTAAAATTTTGCACCTCTTTTATGTGTGATTGTGGCTATTCTTGTGCGAATTTGAGTGTTGGTTGTGATCAATACCGATGACTTGAATAGTATTCTTAATTGAACGAAATGAATGTGTGGCTACGATGAGGCAAATGAAGTTGCATAGACAATCTGTGAACTTTTAGCATCTCATTGTGACTAGCCGATTGTCAAATGAGTCTCTTGTGATGAGCATTGCACGCTAGCTAGAAGGTGTGGAGTCTTGTTCGATATTGGTACCAATGCCTTGTGTGATGAGATTACTTTGAACATTATGTGTGATGACACCTAGAATTTTCCCCGTTGGTCCGGTTGATTAAGTGATGCAAGCACTTGAAATGATCTTAGGCAACAATTTTGAAGAGTGAAAACAATTTGACAATATACCTCTTTTGTGGCCAACCTTGTGAGATGTGTGAACCTTGCTTGAACCCTCTTAAGTCTTACCCTTTTCTTGGAAGAAACTTGAACAATTATGACATTTCTTTATCCATTCACCCATAACTTTCATGAAGTATGATTTGTTTGAATAGCCAACTTAGGCCAAAAGCCTAAGTTGGGGGTGTGGTGAAGAAAGAAGAAAAGTCAAGAAGTGTGAGAAATCCCCCTTTGAGTAATGTTTTTTGAAAATGATGGAACCCCTCCATGTAAAAAAAAGAAGAGAAAAGAAAATGAAAAAGAAGAAAGAAAAGAAAAAGAATGAGAAAGTTGTGAAACAAAGTAGTGGAAATTGCAAAATAAATGGGGTATCCGGTAGTTCATATGAAGTTGAATAATGGGGTGGATTATGAGCATGATTGAAAAGTTAAATAAAAGAAAGAAAGTGATGTTCAGACCATACTTTCATGAAGGTAGAAGCCACTAAGCCTAAATGATCATACCTTGACACTCAGTCCCGTTACAAGCCTTGAAAAGACCTTTGTGATCTCAAGTGAGCTGAAACGAATGTTAATTGGAAAATAAGGGCAAACCTATGGGTGAAGTCATGCATGTGTTCATCTTTGTGAGTGTGAGAGTTGTATGTGATTCCGAAACTTTAAATTTTTAAGAAATTTTGTGTGAATATGGAATCACCTTTGTTGTGAGGGCATTTGAGTACCTTTGTTGAGCTTGAGCTTGCATTTGAAGCAAGTATTGTGAGTTTGATCATCTTTGATAATGGTGAGTCACAATTTGAATCTTTTAGTGCACAACTGATCATCGCATGAGTAATTTGAACCTTGTTGTGTGCAATCATGTTGAGTCTTATACAACAATATTTGAGACATCCTCTTTGAACTGTTGATCTTGAGTTTTACTTGAGGACAAACAAAAGTTTAAGTTGGGGGTGTTGCTGAGTTCGAGATTTGGACTCATTTGGGGCTTTGTTTATATAGTTTTAGTGTCCTCAAATGCCTAATTTGTGCCATAAACTGATGTTAAAGCCTTGATTTTCAGGTATATGGATTGAGAAGCAAAGCAAGGACACTAACAAGCAAAAAGGAACAAAATTTTTTGAAGAAGTGGAGAAAGACGAGCCTGATGATCGCCAAGAGCACTTGGCGAATAGCCGAGTGGCTATTTAGTCCGCCTAAAGTTCCAGTGTGCCAGCCCTGAGGGAAGAAACCAAGTCGGTGACAGGAAAGGGGCAGTCGGCGTGTCGCCGATCAGTTTTGTGATGACAAGAGTGATCACCCAAAGTTACAGGACTTGAGGATGCTGAGAGCCAATGCAAAAAGGTGATAGAAGAGAGAAAAGGGCGGTTCGCCAAACCACTCGGAGAGCCCGACTTATCTCACCTAATGGCCCTTCATGGGTAATTGGCAACTATAAATTGAATTTTGAACTGTTAATTCAATAGTTCTTTTTTTTCTCTCCAGATTTTAACTTACTACCATTTAGAATAGTTTTCTTTTGAAGTTAGAGAGTTCTCCTTGTAGACTTGAAGGCTTTTTTAGACTCACTTCGGAGATTTTGCAAGTGGGTTACTAATTTTCTTCAATTTGGAGCATTGTAAAGGCTTGAATACTCTTACCCAGTTGATGGCTAATTGATTTGGTAACCGTTTTTACCTTTTTATGTTGTTTGGCTAAAACCCCAATTCTTAGGGTGGGATCATGTGATTATGGGTTGAATTATTTTATGGGTATTGTTAATTACTAGTTTAAATGCTATATTGAAGTGCGTTTAATCATTAAGTGAGGTTTAATTTATGAATTGTAGTTGCAAATGCAGTTCTAATTTTGTGTTCTTAGCTTGCTTGAGAGAGAGGTTTTGGAACTAAGGTTTCTGATTAATGGTTTGTATGTATTGGGTTGATATGGGTTTAGCTCGAGAGAGTGAATCCTAAATCCAATCCTACCCCTCTAGCTCGAGAGAGTGGATGAATTAAGGTGCGGGTTGTTCTTAGTTTCTATGCTTGTTGATGTTCGTAAGAAATCACATGATTCGGGTAGTTGTTCGAGAGAAAGCTATCTCTCTTATAGTCTAGCCTACCCACTGATATTTAGCTGTTTACTAGTAGTTTCAATTACCCATATATCAAAATTTGCCTATAATCGATCACATCCCGAGAATTCCTCTCTGTATTGTTATTTTGGTTTTGTGTGACTGCTTTGTAGTTGATAATTTCAAACAAAAAATCCCCCATTTGACATTCGTGTCACCCCTTTTGATTTGTTTCATGTCTTTTTCGATAATTTCTATTCCTATAGCTAGTTAGATCACATTCGTACTTCTTAATTGAATTTGAACACGTACAGCTCCCTGTGGATTCGACCCCAACTCAATTGTTGGGTTTTATATTGTTTAACGATCGTTTGCACCTAGAATTGGATGAGGTGTGTTTGAAACATTAATCACACACACTCGCTACATATTCTCAAGGATCTTAATAGTCTGTTCAGACTAACTATAAATCTCTGTGTGCAAGGATGTGCTAAGATCCATTTGAGTTCCAACTCCTTCTGCGTAGGCCACCAAAAATGAGATATAAATTATGTTCCTCGATGTGAAGTAATAGATATGGGAACCCTATGTAAACAAACTATCTCACAAATTTAGATCTAGGCTAACTTCCATGAACTATGAGTATTCTGAATTGATATGAAATATATAGACTTGGTCAATCGATCCACTATAACCATATAACATCAACTTACACAAGAGACGTGGAAATCCTAGCACAAAACCCATATCAATCCGCTCCCACTTCAACTCTAGTATAAGTATCATTTAAGTCATTCCTATAGGATTTTAGTATTGATACTTCACTTGCTAACAATTCTAACACCAAGATACAAAATCTACTATGTGTCTCTTCATAGGACACTACCAATAATGTTACTTCAAGTCACGATACATCTTAGCAGCCCCTGGATGAATATAATACCTCAAACTATGGACTTTCTGTATGATCAGTCTAGTCATGTCCGAGGAACACAATTTTGATAATTTATTCTCAAACATACCTCTCCATAAAGAATTGCCTCCTTGGTTTCACTTTGTAACACCTTTTCTCAATTCTTATGCAAACTTACATCATCAAATCGTTGAGCTAGAATATGCTCCAATGAGGACAACCTCATCTCCATTAAGCCAACACCTGGTTTTAAAATATCAAGTCTCATAAAGTTATTGGATAAGGCAGGGGCATTCATAGTCAAAAGACTCTCACCTTTACAAAAAGCTAGACTATCCATACTTAGTGCCTTTCAGCTTAAGAAATCTACCACCACATTCGTCTTGCTCAAATGATAAATGATAGTCGTCCTATAGTTCTTGAACAACTTTAACCATGGCTGCTACCTCAAATTGAGATTCCTCTTATTGAATATATATTGAAACACCTTATAATTTACACCATAATAATGCCTCCAAAACTTTAGTGTAACCATTATAACTGTCAACTCTAATTCATGGGTAGTATAGTTCTTCTGTAACACTCCGAAAATTTCTAAGTTAGGACTCGAACTATTCTTCATTTACTTGTAGGGTTATATCGGGTGATTCATAAATTACCCATGTGTAAAGGTAAATTCTTTAGTGTGGGAATGATTTTGATATGAATTTAGGGTCACTAGAATTCCCTAGCACAAAGTAGAGTTTAAAGTTTCCTTACCGATTAAGTTTTGATGTAAGATTCTACTTATGTTAACATCAAACGACCATATCTGTTAGAATATAAGGAGTTACGTGTCCCATAACCTATCAAATTAAAGGACTTGAATCCTCTTTCCAACGTCACCAATTTCGTGTCAATCCAAATTTTGGGTACAAAGTTATGACCATTTTAGTAACCTGGTACATTGTAGTGACGAATTAACCGATGGGAAAATATTAAAAAGGGTCTTTTTGTCTTTTTACCTCTAAGAAAACCCTAAACGATTTTCTTGACTAATTAAAGGCTCAAAACAATAAGGTTTCCATATTTTAATCCATCACTCTCTTCTCTCTCAAACCCTAGGGCGAAACCCTAAGAAAAAAAATCAAAGTAAAAGACTCCATTCAAAATTCTTTCAATCTTTTTCAAGATTATTTTCATGGTAAGTCCTTCTCCAAAATTTTCATTCTTTCCAACTTAAATTTCTGCATACAATTATGAATCACTAATGAAAATCATAATTCTTGGCCATAGAGATTTCAAGAAACTAATTCAGGAATCTCAAGAAAGGTTTTCTTGATCGTTTACCTTCAAGCTAAGGTTTCAAGGCTTCTAATCAAGTTCTTTCTCAAGATTCTTCAAGAACCTTGTTCTTTCAGGTATGTAAGGCTATCATAGTATTGAACTAGTTCGTCCTCACGCCCTACATCTACTCTCAGATCAGTAAAAGAAAAATCTAGGATTCTACCCCTAGATTTGATATTTCTTGAGATGAGTTAATTTTGAGTTCTCGAGTTCCTATTTCTTTTTGAAATTCTACTCCTAATTATTGAATTGCTATATGTTATGCATTAACATTCTTGAGTTGAGTCATTCATGTCCATAATTCTGCATGAACCCTATGAATTGAGTTATAAATTTTGAGAATAATATTTTTTTTTACTTATCACAAACAAGAAAATAAATAAGAACCCTATTTATTTACCAACAAAACATTGTCCACTTTGTTATTTTCTTGAGAGAATGATTTTTGGTAAAAGTCAACAACATGTTTGCCTCAATCCAATTATCATGTCTTGATTATGTGGATTTGAAGGAATTTGACTATTGAATAAGTGTTTGTCATTTGAGGTTTGCTTTCTGTCTATTTGATATAGTAAATTCATGTATTTTTCCTCACTCCTTTTCAAATTGTTGAGATTTAGATTTGGCATACACAATTAAAAGAAATAAAGTTTGACTAAATCTTACATATTGTAACCTAGCAAATACAGAACAATTAAGATCATGTATCCAAAAAACCCAATCTTATTGATAGAACAAAACACAAAGTAAATTCTTTCAAGAAATTCATCAAATACTTGGGGCACAAATACTTTTACTTAAAAATCTAATAGAATATGAAAAAGAATTGTTGGGTTATTCAAATTCTACCAAGCCTCTCCCTCCTTCATTGCCACCACTATTTGCACCAAATCCACCTTCACTTGCTCCATCACCGTGGTTGCCAACAAGGCTCCCACAATTTGTTATCGAATCCATGAACCTTGCGATGACCTATGCCAACACCAACTTGGGTTGTTCCTTGCATTAACAAGAAACAATTTCACCTTACTTTTGTCAAAGTTGTTGCTTTTGTATTTCTTTATTGTAGACTCCCTCTTCAAGATAGAACATTCTCCTTTCGTTTTCATGGAGCATGTTTCAACAACCCCAACCTATGGATTAATAAGGACAATTTAGTTATATGTGTCTTGGCGCCTAATTGACATGATAATAAAAGTTAGTGTTGTGTAGTTTAGGACGTGGTTGTGAAAATCACTTCTTTCATATATGCAAGGCAAGTCTAGGTAATCATTTCTTTAAAATAAAGTTGGTCAAACAAGATATAGTAGTCCAACAAAATGCAAATAATGTAAAGGCTTACCTTTTTTACTTCAACAGTTTCTTGATCAACTTCAAGCTTTGATAAACCCCTGAATACATATTTTCTTACTTCACAATAGAATATTGTTTGCTCTTATGATAGTAATACCGCAATCCAATAAAAAAAATTTGTTAAGAACTATCTATATATATGATTTTACAAAGTTCAAACTGCAAACATTACAAAGTAATAATATTACTAGCTCTATTTTTTTCTTGATATATCATTGGTTAGAGATTCGTTGGTCCTTAGGGTAAAAAGTAGCTATATATATATATATATATATATATATATATATATAATTTAAATAACTAAAGAAAAATATACAATATAAAATCTAAAATATGTTTTGATTATGACAATATTGTTGTAGTTTAGTAGTTATGACTTCATCTCATTCTAGTTTGAAATAAGAAAATAAGTTTAATTATCGCCTTGCACACACAAAACAAATGTTGTGATTCTTTTTTTAGGACAAATAAAATATAAAATAAGTGCTAATATATTTAAGTGGAGGATTCACGATATTGGTAGTTAGTTTATCCCAATTCGGCACATGACAAAAAGAAAAGAAAATGTGATACATGCTAGAGGTAATTTTGACACCTTCCATCTGAACTACAAACATATATAGCTAGATATATGAATATATATAATGCATGTGTGCACATACTTCAGGAAACCAGAGAATCTCGACATTAGGATAAAAAAATACAACATAAATAAAGTTGTATTTACTATGTTAAATGCTCCATTTTCACGTTGTCTCCTTTCAGCTAGCCATCCATGTAGCCTCTTCTGGTATGTCACGCCTCGAGACTACCCCCTTGACGTAACACGAGACATAGGATCACGAGTGACCCTAAGCTATTCCTGTGTCTGGCATATCATAAGCCTACTGAAAGATAACTAAATAGACATGAACTATGCGGAATCTAAAACAATGGCTATCTAAAGTGGGGAGCAACCCAACAAATTTTAATATATAAAACATACTAAGAGTTTAGTGATAACTGAAAGATAAACTCAACAATCCAAGTTGATTCTATTATTATGTCTGAAAAGCCTCTAACTGAGTTGAGTTGCTCGGACATGCTCCCCAACTAACTCTAATAAAACGGAAACTGAAATGTAAAGACTAAAATGAAAGCATGTATGTTTCCCTCGGAATATGCGGACTCACCACTGAAGTTGTTGAATGCAGACCGAGAATCGATCTAAGCGTGATCTCGATGTTGAGTACCTGAACCTACACCATGAAAGGATGTAGCGCAGAGTATGCGTCAGTACTTGGAATGTACTAAGCATGCATGATATAGATACTAAGCTGAACAAATATATGTAACCTGAAAAAAAACATAACTGAGCAAGAATGTAAATACTGAAACATAACTGAAAAGCTAAGTTGAATGAAATGACCAAGTACTAATCATGAAAATAACATGCTGAACTGAATGTCGAAGTATATACTGAAACCTGGTCAAATGCACTATGAGTCTGACTGTGGGAGTTACTATTAACTGACATAAAACCACATGAGCTAAATGTGGAGTCTGATGTATACGCCCCATCGAGAGGACCCAATATACCTTGCTAGGGGTATAAAGGGATAACTAGCGTGATCACTAAATCTGATGCCCAATAGAGGGGACTTATAATCCTACGGGGGCACGTAGTTTTGGGACTATAAGGGTACGTTGAACCCTAGTCCACTCGGTGTTAAGTCTACTTCGAACTGAATATGTATATGACACAAATGCAACTGAAATACTGAATAACTCAAAATACTGACATGCTAACTGATAATGCAATATTTATATACTGATAATGTGACATTCGAAATCTAAAGCATGATTATCTGTTTAACTTACCTAGAAAGTGTCATTCATGAACTAGGAGAATCTACACCAACTAGGGTTCTGACTTTCATACAACGAATTAAGCAAACTTTCCAAGAAAACCTGTTATTTCGATTAGGGATACTACAACAGCTAAATCACAACAAAACTCCAAGGTTTTAGAAACCCTAGGTCTAAAAAAGATATGGAGAATCAAGGAGCTGACAAAATTCTAGGGACCTAGTGGATGAAAGGAACCCACTAGTGAAATCCCATATACCTGGTGTTGACACCCAATTTTGGACCTTCACATTGTATATTAATCATTGAGCTTCTTCAATTTCAAACGATTTAAAATAATTAGTTTTTATAAAATTTCAAAAATATATAGTTTTCAAGTTATTTTAAATATGTGTCTCATTTTTTAAATAATTTTTAAACAATATATGTGTGTTATATATTTACGTATATAATTAGTATATTTTATAAATATTTGAAAATCATCACAAAAGATTTTACATTTTTAGTCAAATATTTTATCAATTTGCTTTAAGTTATAGTTATAATTTCGAGTTAATTATTTTTGTAATTAAATTAATTAGTTTATAATTAAGTTTAATTATTTTTATTTCGTTAAGATCAAGAAGCTCGCTAATTAATTAATATGAATTCATTTTATTTAATGGTTTGCCGAATTTCCCCGAACTAATCCAAATCGGCTACATCTTTAAGCCATTAGGCCAAATTTTAAACTCAAAATTAACTACACTTTCACTCCATTTTGAATCCATTATTTTCAGCCAACTTTGGCCCAAACCAGTGGCCCAATTCTTCCAACTCTAACTTCAATTCAATTCCTTCATTCCAGCAACCCATCAGCAACAATACAATATAATAACCCAGCCCATCAAAACAATACATACGCAGCAGTACCGACCCGACCCCATCACTCTTCTTCTTCACACGAGAACCCAGCAACGCGTGAACGAGCAGCGAACCAAAACCCAAAAATCCAGCACAGCGACCAGACGCATCAACCCAGCGAGAAATCCGCAAACCCATCAACATTGCCGTTCCGTTTTCCCATTTTTCAGGGATTTTCAAATCTCTTCAACTGTTGTCTTGAAAAGGAGCAAAGGAATTCGAATTTCAAATTTGAAATTTCAACGGATTTCCCGCCTAAATCGACCCCAATCTTCCCTATAAATAACCCTCTACCCTTATTGATTTGGGAGGGGTTTTGAGATTGGACTTTTACAGTGTAATAGTATCCTTTCGTTGCATATTTGGCATGTCCTTTTTCTCTGTTCATTTTGGTTAGGCGTGTGCTAATCTTTTGCCATTTTGTTGCATTTGAACCTCGCCTAAGTATCTTATAGACTTTCTTTCCTCTTTACATTTTTTATACGAGCCATGGAGGCTTGAATTTGTTTACCGAGTAAGCCCACATTCTTAGTTAAACCATTGGAAGTAGAATTACAGGTTTAGGACAGGTTATTGGGTCGGGAGCCTGAGAAATGGGTTGTTTATGTGTTGTATACAACATTATACACCGTTATACATACTGAGTACAACAAATACGTGGCCAAAAATGGAAGTACAGGTTGTAAGAGTTGAAGTAGGCTGTATACTTTCGATATATAGCCAAATATATACGAAAAGGGGCCAAAATACACGTTGTATACATCAATATAAACCTAGTGTATATACAAGGTTTCAATTGCAGAAATAAGGTTGAAGCCCAAATTGGTTGCAACAAGCCCAAGAAAGGCCCAAATCTTTTTTCTCTCTCTTACTCATAAATGATTTAATTGTGATATTTGTTTCTTTTTATTTAACCCTAACTTTAAGATTGTTAATCCACTTAATTAAATTTCTCAAAAGATGAATGATGTTCTTTATGTTTGTACATTTTAATATAATTCTTTTTTTTTATCAACTCTTATACTTTTATTGAATATAGTCAAAAAAATTTAATTATTTTTCAATTAATTTAAAATGAGTTTTCATGCTTTAATTAATCAAATTGGTTTAAATTGTTATTTAAAATGAATCAAGTAAATTCTTATTAATCTAAAAGAAATTTAAATTCTAATCAAATGCATTTAATTCAAATATTTCAATTAATATCCTTTCTCCTTAAAAGTTAAAAACTGTTCTTTGTTTTTTACTATTTTCTCAAGTTAATCATTTTTCTACAAAATAGTCAAAATATTTTAACCAAATCACAGGATAATCGCATGTTAGCTGACACTTCAAATGCTTTAAAAACCTTCTTGAAGTGTAAATGAGAACCTCTTACTGATTTTCTCTAAATTTTTAAAGATTTAATCTGTTAGAGTCATTTTAAATTATAAGTTTTCTTAATTTCTTTTAAAAATTAAGTGACGACTCTTTTCTAAGTATTTTTCTCAAATTGTTTGATACTTAGAACATTTCAAAAAGTGATTTTTCTAAAGATAGTAAAATTACGGCATAACAGAAATGACGACTCTACTAGGGATTTAATAGGTTCTAACCATAACAGACTTAGGTTAATAATATTTGAGTTTTTAATATTTGCGTGTTTTGTTTTTGTTGTTTGTTTTATTTTAAATGCCGAAACACTTTACTTATCATGCTTATGTGATATAAACTAGTTATTTCATTATTGCTTTATATAAATTGTTTATTTGTTATTGCTTTATATAAACTGTCATTTCGTTCATAATTTCTCCAATTCTGGAAAACTTACACTATCACACCTACACGCGAGGTGTGTTTTACGTACCCGCAAATTTCTTTCAAAATTCCAAAATTTAGGAGCGTTGGCATATGCACGGGGTGTCCGGATCTTTTTCTGTGTAACCGCGTAGCCTTCTCACTCGAGTTCTCCACTCGGGAACCTTGTGTCTAGCAAACTAACTCTTAGTCAACATAAGATAGAGCTAAACCAACACCTTTTAAGGAGCATGCATCATTTAAACCTAAGAGTCTTAATATCCATGGCGTATTAAGACCATTAGTTTACCTTACCAAATGAAAAAGCGGGTTCATGACCCGAGTGACACTTGATCATAATATGTGTGCATATTTGAAGGATAATTGTGCCTAAATACCGACTATTTGCTCTTAAATAATTAAATTAGGAAGGTATAGACTAAATATTTTAAACTTAGTTTATTAGGTTCATTTTTATTGTACAAAATATAATGAAGTTGTAAAACTATTCATGAACTTTTTTTTATTTTATATTTGTTTAATTATTTAGGAGCTATAGAATGACTTATATAGGCAAATTTTTTGTCCTTCAAAATTTCGTTAGGCCTACCTCAGGCATAAAAGAGGTCCCTTGCATATTAAGATGTCTTGTTGATTTGTTTTTGTTACTATTACTTGTTTAATATGTTCATATGCACTACTTGCTTGGTATGTGATTTATTTGCACATATTAAAATTACTTGATTTTTTGTCACCTCATCTAACATCATTTTAATTTATTTATTTTTGTATTTTTCTTTTTATTTTTATTTTTTAATCCTATTCCCCAAAAAGGTTTATTCTCGCTGACAATCGAGATGTCTGACGACGCAAATGCTTTACATCAATGAGCAGTTCGAAGGCCAAGAACTATCGTGATTGATCCACCAATGGCAGACCTTTTGGGCATTGAAAATGGCACCCCTACTGAAGATAATTCTGAAAGTTCGGGAACTAAGGATGACACTAGTAATGATGAACATATTGCTCACTTAGAGCAACAAATCGCTGATTTGCAAGGAGAAATTGAGCGTGTTAAGAACTTTGGCAAGTTACTGGTCTCCAACACCCCTCCTCAAGAACCAAGGACTACTGCTCCAATACCTCCTCATTTTCCATCTCTAGAACCTCTTGTTCCTAACTATTTTCCTCCACAAAATACTCAGCTCATAAGCATACCCGTCATGAACTCACATCCCATAAACCAACCTCCTACAAATCAAGCTCATGTTAACTCCCAGGATTCCTATCCATCTATCATGTTCTAAAACCGATCCAGCCAAATTCCTTCCAATACTCAACATGTTACCCCACCACCCGTTCAAGTCCTTAACAACCCGCAATCTCTCACCCCAGTTCCCGACTACTAAATCCTTCCAAATCAAATTCCCTTCTATCAACAGTATACCACACAATTTCCTACATATCAAAGCCCCCAAAACAAAATTCCCCCAAACCCATCACATACCACACCAACTAGCGATCCTCACAATACTCCACCAGTTCAAAATCACTCGATATCTCAACATATATTAGTGGCACATGTTGATCCTAACATGTAATGTGTTCCACCGATATATGTTACACAAGCTCAGCCATCTGTTACCTTGACATCAATTGTTGATCCATATGAGTTGTTGGAGAAAGAGTTGAAGTCAAAAGAGGAGGAACGTGATAAGGAGATGCTTGAGTTGAGGGAAGAAGTTAGGAATATGTGAATTTCCAAAAGAGGACAGAAACTCAAGTATGAGGACCTATGTGTACATTCTGACATTGACTTACCTGATGTATACAAGCCACAAAAATTTGAGATGTTTGATGTCATCGAAAATCCCCGCAATAATTTGAGATCTTATTGTGATAAGCTAGTCGGGGTAGGAAGAAATGAGACCATAAGAATGAAGTTGTTTATCAGAAGTCTAACTGGAGATGCATTAACTTGGTATATCGAGCAAGATCATAAGGTTTGGCGTAATTGGAGTAATATGGCAGAGGATTTCATGGAAAGGTTCAGGTTCAACATTGAAATTGTTCCTGATTGATCTTACCTTGAAAAGTTGAAAAGGAAGAGCACTGAAATTTTTCGTGAGTATGCTATCCGTTGGAGATCTGAAGCGGCTAGGGTTCGACCCCCAGTGGATGAAAATGAAATGAAATACATTTTTATCAAAGCTCAAGATAATATGTATTATGAAAGGATGTTGCTCATGACAGCTGCCAAATTCACGAATCTCGTCAAAACTGGGGAAGCTTTGGAAGAAGGAATCAAGTCTGGGAGAGTCACAAACTTTACAGCCTTACAGGAAACAAATAAGGCAATTCAATTTGGAACAATCGGAGGAATTAAGAAGAAAAAGGAGGAATTTGCAACTTTAATGAATATTCAGGAGTGAAGTCCAAGCCAGATGCACACATACCATAGACAATCACTTCAAAGCCCACACAGCCATATGTTTTCACCTGTTTCTTATTTTGTTTATAACGCCCAACCAACGCACTACCAACAACGACCCATATATCAAAACTCACCACATTACCAACAACCACTACGTTACCAATCTCCAATAATTCAGCAACTCCACCAAGGCCTCGTCAAAATTTTGACAATTGGAAGACTTACACACCCATTGTTGAGCCCTATGCCCAACTCTTTGAAAGGTTGAAAGTAGCAGGATTGATCCAAACAATTTCGTGGAGAGATATCGAGCCTCGTCCTAAGTGGTTTGATGAGTTTAAGCATTGCGCATATCATTTAGGGGCTACAAGACATGATACAAAAAGTTGTTTCACTCTCAAAGATAAGATTTAAGTTTTGATCAAAGAGAATGTGATTCAGCTTAAAGGAGCTTCTCCAAATGTGAAAAACAATACTTTGCCTAACCATGGGAATGTGGGTGTGAACATGGTTACCATAGATAATGAGAAGGGAACTACTATGCCAGCAGGAAAAACCATTCTAGAGACCATCATTAAGCCTGAATTTAAGAAGATAAGTGACATTTCTGTGTTTGATCCTATTTTTCTCCCAAATCTTCCCGCAGCCCAAATGTTTGAAGATATTCTTGAAGGTGATCTAGTTGAAGGGATCAAAATTTATTCATTACTGAAGATTTAACTGAGACACCGACCATCTGGAATGCCGAACCAGGAGATGCCTTGAAGAATTGGACCTCTACTCCGTCCTTGGTTCGCCGAGAGTCTTGGTAGATTAAATTTTAGCAGTGTTTTGAAATGACATGATTTAAAATCGAGGCTTTAATCATGTAGAAGAACTTTTTGTTGTTTTAATTCTCCTTTTGAAAGCTCAAATGCGAAATCTATATATGTCTTTCATTTCTCCTTAACTCCTTATTTTTATCTTATCACTTTTATTTTTACTCTTTCAGCTTAAAATTTTTTAAACTTGTTGGTCCTATGATTATGACATGTGATGAGACAAAAGAGCAGAATATGAATGACTAGTAGAAATTCAAAGGATAAAAAAATGACGTGCAACTCGATAAGCTAGCTAAGGAATTTGAACAACTTTTGGACGAAATTGAAATTTTGAATTTAGGCAACTCAAAGCTAGTTAGGGAAGTCACAATCAATGCTCGTCTAGAGCCATTTGAGAAAGAAGCATTAATTGAATTATTAAGAAAGCATGTGGATATGTTTTCATGGTCATATGTTGCATAAGTGTCCAAACATAGTGAAGCGATGATACTCAAAACAGTTTGTAGTTAATAGCAAAAAGAGCTAAGGAATTTCGCACCTGTTTAGCAAGAGTTTTTTTCTTGAAAAACATTGATGCTACCAGACGTGGATGGTGACGTATGACCAAAGTTCATCCATCCAGATCCAGTGAGAAGATGTTTGTTTTTGGAAGCTTAATTTAGTTTATTCCATTTGGCACTTCTTTTGATGTAATTTGAACTACGTTTTGACCTGATGTCCTCGGTGGGATACGTAAGCGGCTTCTATCAGCTTCAGTCATATTAGCAGAAATTTTGAATTTTTTTTGATGTAATCTGAACTACGTTTTGACCTGATTTTCTTGATAGGATACTTAGGCGGCCTCATCAGTTTCGGTCACTTTAAAATAATAATAATAATTTTTCTTTATGTTGTATCCTAAACTACGCACTACCTTATTCCTATTTTTTATGAGATACATAGGTGCCTTGTGGCTCGGTCATATGTTTTAGAAATTTCTATTTATCTATAAGGTAGAAACTAGGGCAATTTTTGAGAATATCTCAAAATTTCACTACAAATGAATGCAAGAGTTGACTAAAGCAAGAAGTTGGGCAAGAATTTTTCAAAAGATGCTGAATAGTACGAGCACATGGTCTGATTGAAATATCTAGACAAAGAATGTCTAAGCGCATTGTCATAATCTGGGATCCGATAAGAGATTTTGAAATGATTTAGAACTCTATTTTTAAAAATTATTTATCTATTTATTTATTTTTAATTGATCTTTATTTATCTGCCAACTCTTATACCTCGGATGGAGTCATAGAGTTCAAACGAGAAGATTGACAAGAAAGCAACATAGTTGGAAATCTCAAGTCAGCGTGAATCAGCCTCCCCTCCCCTAACTCACAAATTTTCTTTGAATGTAGAGAAGTTCGAGCAGGTGCAATAATGAAGTTGTTTGATAATTATCCATTCAACAGCTATTGGAATTTGGATAAGATTACAATATTCAAACAAGCAAGCGAACAAAAGGAGCAAAGATAATTCAAGAAGGCAAAGCAATGAAGTTGCTTATATTCGCGAGACAGTTTGAAATTTCTTACTTTTGCATATACTATCCAACTGCACTATTTTTTATAATAGTTGATTTTGCACTAATCTTGCACCAACACTAACTATGAGCTAGCACTAATTTTTGCACTGGCACTAATGATGATTTAGCATTGACTTACACCGGGACTAACTAGCACTAACCTTTTTAGCACTAATTTTCACTAGCTCTAATTTGGCACTGGCGCTAATTTGGCACTGGCACTAATTTTGCATTAGCACTAACCTTGCACTAACAATGATTCTATCAGAATGATTTTTGCACCAAGCTCGCACTAGCATTAATTTTATAGATTCGATTTAGCACTAATTTTGCACTAACTTTTTTAGCCTTATATTTATCTCAAATTATTCTGCACTAAAGTTTGCACCCATTTATTTAGATTGATTTTCGCACTAGCATTAAAGTAGTACTACCTTGATCTTAAGAGGCTACATGCGCATACCGTGATATTCATCTCAAGGCCTTCATGGCATTTATGATGTTAACAAATGCTTTCTAGATTTTGCAGAAGATTTAGCAGGAAACATCGCACAACAAGAGGATATGCAGCATAACATAACGCGGCGCTCCCTCTTAGCAGTGAACAGAGGCAATTTAAGCTTTCCAGCAGAGGTCAAAGATCATCATTCATCATCATCCTATCGATGAAGTATCATCGTTAATAATATTGCATCATCTAGCATCATATCAATTCATCATCTACTACGTCAAAATCGACAGAGGCTGACGACAGAACATTTAGAGAAAAGAAATGTGTCGAATACAATAAAACATATCACTTCTCTATTTAAATTACAGTTTCTACTAACAAATTTATTTCGGTCTTTACCGACAGCATCAAAGAGGATGAATTCTCAAATCAAACCACAGGTGCGGACGACATCAAACAGGATGCAGCACAACATGAATTTTTTTTCTTAGCAGCGAATTGGGACATAGTCCAAAGAGGAGAATCAAATTCTTAGGACGCGAGCTGAGGAGTGACTTCCACCACAATCAAGCCACACCTCTATCTGTGTGATTTTATCGGTTTCAGTTTCGCATCCGGAAAACCCCAACTTTCACCAGAGGCAACTTTCCAATTTGAGTGGAAATGCACCAAGAGCTTTGGAAATTATGTCCGTGTAAGTTCTTAATTATGGATGTGAAGAGCTCTACATTCATGGCTAAGAGGTTGCAAGCCTATTTTTCATACTCGACTTATTTGTCACTCCTCCATAACCAAAGGTTTATCTTAGCATAATAGATTTCCTTTTCAACCGATATAGTCGAACTACAAACAGCCTGATTCCCTAAGTTGAGGGATATGTAGGCGGGATTAGTGTTGAAAACTCGATTGTATTCCAACATTCGCCCTTAAATCTTATTCTCGAGCATTCCGATCTCTTCATAATTCGATATCGGGATAGCTTTCAAATTCTTTCATAATTGTGCGTCAAATCAAGCGTATCGAACTACAAGTGGCCTGAATTCTCATATAGCATGAGATGTGGTCGGTCAAAATTGGATTCGTCAATTTCATTTGCCTTAAATTTCTTTCATCAAACAAAGTCAAACGAGGGGCAGCTGTTGACACCCAATTTTGGACCTCCACATTGTATATTAATCATTGAGCTTCTTCAATTTCAAACGATTTAAAATAATTAGTTTTTATAAAATTTCAAAAAAATATAGTTTTCAAGTTATTTTAAATAGTTGTATCATTTTTTTTATAATTTTTAAACAATATATGTGTTTTATATATTTACATATATAATTAGTATATTTTATAAATATTTGAAAATCATCACAAAAGATTTCACATTTTTAGTCAAATATTTTGTCAATTTACTTTAAGTTATAGTTATAATTTTGAGTTAATTAGTTTTGTAATTAAATTAATTAGTTTATAATTAAGTTTAATTATTTTTATTTCGTTAAGATTAAGAAGTTCGCTAATTAATTAATATGAATTCATTTTATTTAATGGTTAGCCGGATTGCCCCGAATTAATCCAAATCGGCTACATCTTTAAGCCATTAGGCCAAATTTTAAACTCAAAATTAACTACACTTTCACTCCATTTTGAATCCATTATTTTCAGCCAACTTTGGCCCAAACCAGCTTCCAACTCTAACTTCAATCCAATTCCTTCATTCCAGCAACCCATCAGCAACAATACAATATAATAACCCAGCCCATCAAAACAATACATACGAAGCAGTACCGACCCGATCCCATCACTCTTCTTCTTCACGCGAGAACCCAGCAACGCGTGAACGAGCAGTGAACCAAAACCCAAAAATCCAGCACAGCGACTAGTCGCATCAACTCGGCGAGAAATCCGCAGACCCATCAACATCGCCGTTCCCTTTTCCCATTTTTTAGGGATTTTCAAATCTCTTCCACTGTTGTCTTGAAAAGGAGCAAAGGAATTCAAATTTGAAATTTCAACAGATTTCCCCCCTAAATCGACCCCAATCTTCCCTATAAATAACCCTCTACCCTCACTGATTTGGGAGGGGTTTTGAGATTGGATTTTTATAATGTAATAGTATTATGTAACTAGTGTTTTTGGGTCTGTTGTTTTGGAACTCGAATTTCCACCGGAATTCCTTGTGTTGTGATCGAATAGCTCTTTCAGACTCGCCTTATCCCAATTGCTGCCCTAAAAAAGGTAATGTTTTCTCCTTTATAATATTCTCCTCGCCTCTTCTTCTATTTCAAAGTGACATTTTCGATGTTAGAAAACCATTATTCTGTGGTTATTTGTTGTTAGTTGCTATTGGGTTGATGATGATGTATATGTTCTTAGTTGTTTCCATTAGTTAGTCGTAATATCGAGTCAAAGTTTTGTTGATTTATCTTTAGTTTGTTGTTTCTTTCCTTCCTTTTTCGGGTGTGTTTTGTTTATTCCCCTTCTCAAATCTTCTCATTCGAATGTTGTTGGACTTGTTTGTTTCTATCTTTGCCTTGTTCTTGACTTCATAAATGTGTCCTTTAGTTGTTTGTTAATGTCGACTTTAATTTGTCTTCAGGTATACATAAGAGTTTAGGGTCGACCGTAGGGATAGTTTTTTGCTAAGCTTGAAAATGGATATTCACTGTTGCATACATTGTCTATGTCTCTGTTCTATTTTATGCTTGACCAATTCTTCATTTTATTCTCTTCCTCAAAATGATTTCTCAACTACATAATATCCAAAGACATACTCCATGCTCAACTGGTTGCATCCATGTTATTTTTATTCTTTTTAGTTACTTTGGTGTGTAATAAAGATCATTTTTTTCTGTTGTTCTTCTTGCTGCCCACATGCATTTGTTGTCAGTTTCCTTGTTAATTCATTAGCTTAAATATGATCATGGTGTTCTTTAGTCATCTCTTTGAAGCTTCATGCTTGTCCTTTTATGATTTCTTTTAATTTTGATTATATGATAGTGTATATATATTTCATTGTTTTCCCGTTGCATATTTGGCATATCCTTTTTCTCTGTTCATTTTGGTTAGGCGCGTGCTAATCTTTTGCCATTTTGTTGCATGTGAACCTCGCCCGAGTTTCTTGTGGACATTCTTTCCTCTTTGCATTTTTGATACGAGCCATGGAGGCTTGAATTTGTTTACCGAGTCAGCCCACATTCTTAGTTAAACCATTGGAAGCAGAATTACAGGTTGAGGACAGGTTACTGGTCCGGGAGCCCATGAAATGGGTTGTATATGTGTTGTATACAGCATTATACACCGTTATACATGTTGAGTACAACAAATATCTGGCAAAAAATGGAAGTACAAGTTGTAAGAGTTGAAGTAGGTTGTACACTTTTGATATACAACCAAAATATACACGAAAAGGGGCCATAATACGCGTTGTATACAACAATATACACCTGTTGTATACATAGGGTTTCAATGGCAGAAATAGGGCTGAAGCCCAAATTGGTTGCAGTAGGCCCAAATCTTTATTCTCTCTCTTACTCATAAATTATTTATTTGTGATCTTTGTTTGTTTTTATTTAACCCTAACTTTAAGATTGTTAATCCACTTAATTAAATTTTCCAAAAGATGAACTGTATTCTTTATGTTTGTACATTTTAATATAATTCCTTTTTTTTATCAACTCTTATATTTTTTGTTGAATATATTTAGTCAAAAAAAATTATTTATTTTTCAATTAATTTAAAATGAGTTTTCATGCTTTAATTAATCAAAGTGGTTTAAATTGTTATTTAAAATGAATCAAGTAAATTCTAATTAATCTATTTTTTTTAATTCTAATCATATGCATTTAATTAAAATATTTCAATTAATATCCTCTCTCCTTAAAAATTAAAAAAAAAATCTTTGTTTAACTATTTTCTCAAGTTAATCTTTTTTTCTAAAAAATAGTCAAAATATTTTAAACAAGTCACAAATAACCGCATGTTAACAGACGCTTCAAATGCTTTAAAAACCTTCTTGAAGTGTAAATGAGAACCTCTTGCCCATTTTCTCTAAATTTTTAAGGACTTAATCTGTTAGAGTCTTTTTAAATTATAAGTTTTCTTAATTTCTTTTAAAAATTAAGTGGCGACTATTTTCTAAGTATTTTTCTCAAATTGTTTGATACTTAGAACATTTCAAAAAGTTATTTTTCTAAAGATAGTAAAATTATGGCATAACACCAGGTGACGAAATCAACGAAGAAATCCTTCTATTTTGGGACTGGAACTGAAGAAAAACCTCATGTATGTTCTTGAGAGGGTTGGTTGACTTTCCCCTTCTTTTTGCTCTAATCTCAATAAAATTTTGTGAATCAAGGTTTTGGTTATGTTTGACTAAGTTATTAGGCTTAAACTGAGTAAAACGATGTAGTTTAAATGCCAATGCATAGGGAAAAAGACCAAAAAGACCATGACTTAAAAGCTGACGGAGGCCAACCACAACAACACTGACGGTCTGTCATTGGGACCACGGCCCACCAAGTGGGACGTGGTTCTTTTCCAGTGCTACTGGTTTTGGGGAAGTCCTCCACGAGCCCTACCACGGCCCGTGTGAAGGACCACGGACCGTGAAGGCCACCTTAGTTCTTCACTTGGGCTGGGGGTTTGTTGGCTTAGAACGACGGACCCTCCCATGATCCCTCACTAAGAACACGGCCCGTGGTGGGCTCCGTGGTCTGAGGCCTGAGCTTGGGTGTTCTCTACCTAGCCTCCACAAGCCTTCCCATGGATTGTGTGGTGGTCCACGACCCGTGAAGGTCCCGTGGTCCACCACTTCTGGGTGGGTGTGAACCACTATCAGGGTTACGGACTGTGGTCCTGATCACGGCCCATGAACCCCTTTGTGGTTCACCCTTTTTCTGTTGTTTTTCTACTGACAGTTTAAGTTTGATTGTGAGGTGTTACAATATCTCCTCATTGGGAACATCTGTCCTCGAATGATGTCTAAAATAGCTAAGTACGGAGGGAAGGAGCTGTAATCCCTACCACTAAGTACAAAAAACTAAATTTTAACTGAACTGAGTTCCAAGAACATGCAAATATGTTGAAGATGCAAGAAAAACTAAAGGAACATGATATGAGACTGATTTTACACAAGAATAAGCTGAGAGACTGGAGAGGAACTATTACCTAAAGCTGAAATGGAATCGGAAGGAAAGAGATGAGGATACGTGTCCTTCATGGATGCTTCTGCTTCCCAAGTAGCTCCCTCTACTGACTCTTCCACAAAACCTTCACTGAAGCGACTTCTATATTTCTCAACCTACGAACCTGACAGTCAAGAATATCAATTGGTGCTTCTTCATAAGTAAGACTATCATTCACAGCCACACTCTCTAATGGTACTATTGGTGTCAGATCACCCACACACTTCTTCAACAATGAAATGTGAAAGACTGGATGAACCACTGCTAGTTCTGCAGGTAACTCTAACTCATATGCCACATTACCAACCCTTTTCAGGATCCTGTAAGGACCTACATATCTAGGGCTGAGCTTTCCTTTCTTGCCAAATCTCATCACGCCCTTCATAGGTGACACCTTCAGGAAAACTCAATTATCAATTTCAAACTCTAAGTCCCTTCTACTTACATCTGGATAGGATTTCTGACGAGTCTAGGCTGTCTTTAGTCTATCTCTGATGAGCTGAACTTTCTCCATAACATCATGAACCAAATCTGGCCCAATCAGTGCTGCTTCACCTACTTCAAACCAACCAATTGGGGACCCACATCTATGCCCATATAGTGCCTCATACGTGGCCATCTAAATACTGGAACGAAAGTTATTATTATAGGCAAACTCTATGAGAGGTAGGTGATAATCCCAACTTCCCTTGAAATCGATCATGCCACCAGTCAATATCTCATTTAAGGTCTGAATGGTATATTCTACCTAGCCATACGTCTGTGGATGAAATACTATACTGAGATTTGCCTGAGTACCAAGACCTTTCTGAAATGATTTCTAGAAATGAGAGGTAAATTGAGGACCTCTATCTGAGATGATAGACAAGGGAACCCCATGCAACCTGAATATCACATTGATGTAGAGTTTGGCATAGTCCTTCGCTGAATCTGTAGTCTTGACATCCAAGAAGTGAGCGGACTTAGTGACTTTGTCTGCTATCACCCAAATGGAGTCATGTTGCCTGCGAGTATGAGGTAAACCTGTAATAAAGTCAATATTTATCACTTCCAACTTCCATGTAGGAATGTTAATCTCCTGAGTCATACCTCCTGGTTTCTGATGTTCTACCTTAACCTGTTGACGGTTAGGACACTTAGCCACAAAGTCTGCGATGTTTGTCTTCATGCCGTTCCACCAAAAGGCTTTCCACAGATCACAGTACATCTTAGTGGAACCTAGATGAATATCTGGAATTATGGTCTTCTGTAAGGATCTTCCACCTCAACTCACCCACATTAGGAACACATAACCGACCCTGGTAACGAAGCATACCATCTCCCCCTTGGAAGAAAACCTCAACTTTTTGTTGATGAACAACGCCTTTCAACTGAAGTAATATAAGATCATTGTCCTACTTTTCCTTAACCTCCGCTACCAATGAAGATTCTGATCCATTCTGAACTATCCCACTACCATCTCATGTGTCTGTAAGGCAAACTCCTAAGCAAGCAAGCCGGTGAACATCTTTGGCTAACTCTTTCTTTTCTTCCTCAACATGTGATACACTACCCATAGATAGTCTGCTGAGAGCATCAGTCAGTACATTGGCCTTACCAGGATGGTAAAGCACATTCATGTCATAGTCCTTGAGAAATTCAAGCCATCTCCTCTGACGAAGATTCAAATCTTTCTGGGTGAACACATACTGGAGGCTCTTATGATCTGTGAACACATCAACATGAATACCATACAAGTAATGTCTCCAAATCTTTAGGGCAAATACTACGGCTGCAAGTTTGAGGTTATAAGTCAGGTAGTTCTTCTCATGAACCTTAAGTTGTCTAGAAGCATAATCTATGACCTTATCTCAATGCATCAACACAAAACCTAGGATGACCCTGGATGCATCACAATAAATTACATAACCGTCTGAACCATCTGGTATAGTCAAGACCGGAGTTGTAGTCAACCTAGTCTTCAGTTTTGAGAAGCTTTTCTCACACTTATCTGACCACTGAAATTTGACCTTTTTGTGAGTCAACTTGGTCAATAGGGAAGCTATGGATGAAAATCCTTCAATAAATCTCCTATAATAACCGGCCAAACCCAAGAAACTTCTGATATCTGTTGGAGAGGTGGGTCTGGGCCAGTGCTGTACTGCCTCAATATTTTGAGAATCCACTCGGATCCCTTCGCTAGATACCACATGACCAAGCAAAGCGACCGACTGTAACCAGAATTCACATTTGTTGAACTTAGCGAATAGCTTGCGATCTTTGAGAGTTTGCAGAACCACTCTTAGATGAGTCACATGCTCCTCCTCACTCCGAGAATAAATGAGGATATCATTGATAAAGATGATGACGAACAAGTCCAAATACTGTTTGAACACCCTGTTCTTTAAGTCTATGAAAGCTACAGGAGAATTTTCTAGTCCAAAAGACATAATTACAAATTCATAATGACCATACCAAGTCCTGAAAGCTGTCTTCGAAATGTCACTATTTGTGACTCTAAGTTGATGATAGCCGGATCTGAGGTCTATCTTAGAAAAGCAACTAGCACCCTGAAGTTGGTCGAATAAGTCATCAATCTTGGGGATGGGATACTTATTCTTGATTGTGACTTTGTTCAACTACCGATAATCAATGCACATTCTAAGAGAACCATCTTTTTTTTTCACGAACAATACTGGAGCACCCCATGAAGAGATACTAGGTTTGATAAAGCCCTTATCTAGAAGGTCTTTCAACTGCTCTTTCCATTACCAAAGCTCGGTTGGACCCATTATCTAAGGAGGAATCGAAATGGGTTAGGTATCTTGAAGGAGATCTATTCTGAAGTAGATTTCCCTTTCAGGAGGAACTCCAGGAAGATCTTCTGGAAATACTTCTGTAAACTCATTTACTACTGGGACCGACTCAAGAGTTGGGGTTTCGGAGTTTGAATCCTTAACCTGAACAAGATGATAGATATACCCTTTAGAAATCATTTTTTGGCTTTAAGGTAAGAGATAAATCGACCTACAGGAACTGAGCTGCTACCCTTCCACTCTAAGACTGGCTCATTTGGAAACTGAAACCGAACAATCCTAGTTCTACAATCGACTGAGGCATAACAGGAATGTAACCAATAAATGCCTAGAATGATATCAAAATCTACCATTTCTAACACTATAAGGACTGCTGAGGTGACTTTCTGAGAGATTGTGACAAGACAATTTTTGTATACCCGTCTAGCTATAACTGGGTCACCAACTGTTGTAGAGACTGAGAAGGGTTCTGAAAGAGTTTCTGGACATGCATTAATACCACAAGATTCCTTCCATTGCTGGTACCAAGTGTAGGCCACTCCCTTCAACTAATAGGCAGCCAACTCTGCACTCTCGACTTGAGTGACGCCATATTGTTTGTTACCTTTTAGATGTCGTCGAGAAACACTTGTGGATCTTATTCTGACTTAGAACCATGAAAATCTGTAGGTTTTATCCGAGTAAGGTCTTGGATTCTTTTTATAGCAGTGTTAGTCTATGGTAGAGCTGTGACTACAACCTACTGATTGACCTAGGTAGTCATGGCCTGAGCAAGTACTTGGTAAGCATCCCTGAACTCGGCATGCATGACTTACTCTTTCAATGGTTCTGCTGGAGCTGCTGGCTGATTCCTTGCTTTAGCTTTTCTGGGAGGCATTTTCCGAAATACAAAGAGTAGGAGTTAGAAAGAGATTGAATAGAGTTCATACTCACGCATGATAAGAATAGCAAGGAAAGTGATTTTTTTTTCTTAAAACACTTCGTAGCCTTTCCCTCATAGATGTGGTGCACTTCACAACCATGAAAGAGACTCTACTTAGTGTGGCTTTCAGACATCCTAATACTCTTCAACCTAATGCTCTGATACCAAGTTTGTCATGCCCCAAGGCTACCCCCTTGACGTAACACGGGACCTAGGATCACGACTGACCCCAAGCAAACCCTGTGTTTGGCATATCATAAGCATACTGAAAGATAACTAAATAGACATGAACTATGAAGAAGCTAAAATAGTGGCTATCTGAAGTGGGGAGCAACCCAACTAATCTGAATTTATAAAACATACTAAGAGTATAGTGATAACTGAAAGATAAACTCAATAATCTAAGCTGATTCTACTACTATGTCTGAAAAACCTCTAATTGAGTTGAGTTGTTGGGACATGCTCTCAAGCTAACTCTAACAAAACTAAAACTGAAATATAAAGACTAAAATGAAAGCATGTCTATTTTCCTCGGAATATAAGAAATCACCACTGAAGCTGCTTAATGCAGACCGAGAATCGATCTAAGCGTGATCTGGATGTTGAGTACCTAAACCTACATCATGAAAGGATGTAGCGCAGAGTATGTGTCAGTATTTGGAATGTACTAAGTATGCAGGATATATATACTAAGCTGAACAAATATATGTAAGCTGAAAAATAACATAACTGAGCAATGACATAAGCTGAGCAAGAATGTAAATACTGAAACATAATTGAAAAGCTAAGCTGAATGCAATGACCAAGAACTAATCATGAAAATAACATGCTTAACTAAATGCTGAAGTATATGCTGGAAAACTGGTCAAATGCACTAAGAGTCTGACTGTGGGAGCTACTATTAACCGACATAAAACCACGTGAGCTAAATGTGGCCTGGCCTCTTACAAGTCTCAATTGAGGCAAAAAAAAATGAATTCTTAACCGATGTATACGCCCCATCGAGAGGACCCAATATACCTTGTCAGGGTTATAAAGGCATGACTAGTGTGATCACTAAATATGATGCCCAAGAAAGGGGTCTTATAATCCTACGGGGGCACATAGTTCTGGGACTATGAGGATACGCTGAACCCTAGTCCACTCGGTGCTAACTCTACTCCCAACTGAATATATATGCCACAAATGCAATTGAAATACTGAATAGCTCAAAATACTGACATGCTAACTGAAAATGCAACATTTATATACTGATAATGTGACATTCAAAATCTGAAGCGTGATTAATAGTTTAACTAACCTAGCAAGTGTAATTCACGAACTAGGAGAATCTACACCAACTAGGGTTCTAAGTTTCATACAAGGAATTAAGCAAACGTTCCAAGAAAACTTGTTATTTTGATTAGGGATAATACAACAACTAAATCACAACAAAACTCCAAGGTTTTAGAAACCCTAGGTCTAAACAAGAAATGGATAATCAAGAAGCTGACTGAATTCTAGGGACCTAGTGGATGAAAGGAACCCACTAGTGAAATCCCACATACCTAGTGACAAAATCTATGGAGAAATCCTTCGATTTTGGGGCTGGAACTGAAGAAAAACCTCAGGCGTGTTCGTGCGAGGGCTGGTCAACTTTCCCCTTCTTTTTGCTCTAATCTCGATGAATTTTGGTGAATCAATGTTTAGATTATGTTTTGACTAAGTTATTAGGCTTAAACTGAGTAAAACGACATAGTTTAAATACCCCATGCCTAGGGGAAAAGACCAAAACGACCCTGACTTAAAAACTGACGGAGGCCAACCATGGCACCACTAACGGTCCGTAGTTCGAACCACATCCCGTCAAGTGGGTTGTGGTTCAGTGCTACTGGTTCTGGTGAAAGTCCTCCACGAGCCCTACCACGGCCCGTCTGAAGGACCACGGACCGTGAAGGCCATTGTAGTTCTTCACTTGGGCTGGGGTCTGTTGGCTCAGGACGACAGACACTCCCACGACCCGTCACTAAGACCACGACCCGTGGTGGGTTCCTTGGTCTGTGGTCTGAGCTTGGGTGTTCTCTGCCTAGCCTCCACGAGCCTTCCCACGGCTAGTGTGGTGGTCCACGGCCGTGAAGGGTCTCGTGGTCCACCACTTCTGGGTGGGTGTGAACCAGATGAGGGTGACGGACCGTGGTCCTGATCACGGCCCGTGAACCCCTCTGTGGTTCACCCTTTTTATGCTGACAGTCCAAGTCTGATTGTGAGGTGTTACATAGTATTTATGGTTACGTTTGTAGGGATCACTAGTAGTTTTTTCTATAGGATCTGTACTAACCTTTTGTGGTTTATAAATGGTGTAACAGTTAGCTTCACCTTTAGAAGGTTCAATTCGAAAGCTAACATTACGAAAGACTGAACTTTTCTTCTTTGCATCAATCATGTTTTCGAATACTTTCAAAGGAATTATAAGAAACAAAAAAGTAAGGACAACTCAAGAATCGTTGAAAAGTAATGTCGTTTTAATCTAGTCTTTGTTGTAGATAATAATTTGGGGCATCTATAATTAATTTTACAAGAAAATTAGTGGGAAAAAAAATTTGACCATCAAAATAATAAATTCAAATCATCATTGAATCAAAGGAGCCAGATTGTGAGAGAAGAATCAAATATATTCCTACATGGATTTCGTTTTTGAAAATTAATCTAATTTTTTTATTTTTCACTTTCGTTAGAGGAAAATCGTATATGTGACCATTTTTATAATAGTATAGGTATAAATAAGTCACTTTTATAACGAGAAGTATATCAACTCTAAATGAAAAAGGTGAGGGGTATATCAGACCTTTTTCTCTCTTAAAACAATATAATACGATACAATATTTTACTTTATTAAACAATAGTTACAACCATCCGAACAAACATAATTATTGTAATCTAGAAAAAATATATCAATTAAGATCTTGTTTCCAGAAAACCCAAATCTTACTGATAGAACAAAACTTAAAGTGATTTCTTTCAAGAAATTCATCAAACACTTAGGGCACAAATAGTTTCAACTAACAAAACTAAATTATAGTCTCCGATGCCTCTCCCTCCTTCGTTGCTGCCACCGTTTTCACCATTACTAGCTCTTTCATCATCGCCAACTAGACCTCTCACAATTTGTTGAACCTTGCGATGCCAACACCAATTTAGGTTGTTCAGAAAATATTCTTTGTGGTATTTTTCCTTTGGTATGAATTTTCTTATTTGGTCTTTTGTTCTAGGCTTTCCCTCGAAGATTGAAGATTCTATTTTTGATATTTTGGAGGAATTTTCTTTTGACATTCCAATATCCTTTCATTTAAAAAGTAAAGTTGTAAAAGTACAGAAAATATAAAAAATAAAGTTGTCTAACAGCTAGCGTAACATAAACTTACCTTGTTTTTGTGTTTGAAATCCCTATTCATGAGGTTGTTCCTTGCTTCACCGAGAAACTTTTTTACCTCCCTCTTGCCATAGTTGTTACTTTTCTGTTTCTTTGTTGCAGACTCCCTCTTCAAGATGGAACATTCTCCTTTACTTTTCTTGGAGCATTTCTCAACAACTCCAACCTTTGGTTTAATAAGGACAATTTAGTGTGTGTGTATATATATTAGCACTTTTATCTTTTTTTAAAATTGGCTAAACAAACAATTATTATCCAACAAGAAGCATATAATGTAAGAGCTTACCTCTCTTACTTCATTAGTTTCTTGATCCACTTCCATCTTCAGCTTATGAAAACCTTCGAATATATAATTTCTTACCTGCACAATTGATCGATACTTGAGGCCTTTGTTCTTGTGAGTGTAATACTGCAATCCAATAAGATTATTGTTAAGCTTATGTATAGTAATTATTAATACATTAGAAAGTAATTATATTCACATGCTCTCATTTTCTTGTTTTATCATTTCGTTAGAGATTTATTGGTCCTTAGGATAAGAACAAGCTAGATAATTTTTGAATAATTAAAGAAAATCATACAATATAGAACTCTACATAAGTCTTGAATGTGCTAGATAGTTACAACTTCATCTCATACTAATTTGAAAAAAGAAAACAATTTTGATTATCACCTAACACACACAAAATAAATTTTAAAAAAAAAAAGAAGAGAAATATATATATATATATATATATATATATAAAGTATAATTTACTTAAATCCTATAGTGTTAAGATATAATTACATTATTTCCCTACTATTTTTCAAATTACAAAAATTCCTCAAAATTTATGGATCTCGGATACATCAGTAGACTTCCGAATACATCACTCGACCTCTGAATACATCACTAGACATCCGGATACATCACTAGACATCCGGATACATAGGTGAGGAATGTATCTAAGAGGGGAGGGATGTATCAGAGAGGGAGAGGGGATAGGACATCCGAATACATCACTAGAATTTCGAATACATCACCTAGACATCCAGATACATAGGTGAGAGATGAAATAGAGAGGGGAGGGATGTATCCGAGAGGAGGATATGAATGTATCAGAGAGACGAGAGTGATGTATCCAAGATGGGATTTTTGAAAAAAAAATCAAATGCTAGGGAATTTTAAAGATTATGGTAAAATAAGATGTGTATTTAGGTAATTTTTACAATATATAATGCATTTGTGTACATATTTTAGGAAACTAGAAAGTTTCAACATTCATATGAAAAAAATACATCATAAAAAATTGTATTTACCATGTCAAATGCTCCACTTTCACATTGTCTCCTTTCAGCTACCCATTCATGTAGCATCTCCTTGTATTTATGACTAAGACAGTGAGGATCACTAATTGGTTCTTCTGCAGGATCTGAACTAACCTTTTGTGGTTTATAAGTGTAACAGTTAGCTTCACATTTAGAAGGTTCAATTTGGAAGCTAACATTACGAAAGATTGGTCTTTTCTTCTTCTCATTAGTCAATTTTCCGGGTACTTTTAAAGCTTCAACGTCATTCTGCAATTGAGAAAATATGTTAAAGTTTTGGTGCTATATTAGGAGCAATCTCTTATTTCCCAAATTAAAAAAATAATAATCTCATAAACCTTTTTTTTAAAAAAATTCCAAACAACTTAAGTAAAAAAACAAATTACTAATAGAGTAATCTCAATTAGAAGAAGAAAAATATAATCAGAAGACAACATACCACCATTTGAGCACTATTGGTTGTCAAAACTGGTGCCATATAAGGAACTATATCTCGACAACTTTTCATTTCATATGAACAAGTCATGTTTATATGAAAATGGATATTAGAAAATCTTTGTAGGAAACAAAAAAAAGTAAAGAAAACTTAAAGAATAATAGTTGAGAAGTAATGTAGTTTGAGGATTGAAATATCGAGGACTATATATAGATAATTAAATTGAGAAGATAAAAGTAATTTTTAAGATAGATAAGGATGAAATTAATAAGATAAGATTGATATATAGCTTTAGCTCTTTTAGAAAAAAAAATCACGAATTTGGATATTTGGTCAATACTTATTTATTATTTGTAGAAGGTGGCTCTTTTAGAAATTTTTTTACGATATTTGGATATTTGGTCAATACTTATTTACTATTTGTAGAAGGTGGCTCTTTAGTCTTTTAGAAAAGAATCACGATATTTGGATATTTGGTCAATACTTATTTATTATTTGTAGAAGGTGGAATGTTTGAGAATACCCTTCTTCTTATCCTGATTTGACTAAAATTATGTGGCATTAATTTTGCTGAGTCGGATTAAGTATGCGGTTACACATATATAAAATCGAGTGAACACAAAATTTGAATTAAAATATATATATAAAAAATATTATTACGGTGGTGTTTGGGGTGGGGGGGATTATAGAAAAAAGAAGAAAAAGAATTTAAAAAATCCCAAATCTGCTTTCTTCTTTGAACTTTTGAACTATATAAATATAAATGGGATAAGGTACAAGTACCCCCTATACTATGACGAAATCTCAGAGACACACCTTATCTAAACTAAGGTCCTATTACCCCTCTTGAATTCATTTTTTTTTGTAATTTTGTACACCTTTTTGGCTTGCGTGACATTCAAATATCTCCCACGTGCCTCAACTGCTTGGAGTCACGGGGTGTGCCATGTAAGCCTAAAAGTGTACAAAATTAAATGATTTCAGCTAGTGATATAAAGTCGTTGGGAAATGATCGTCTAGTGATATGAAATAAAGCTGATGAGAAATGCTTCCGTCTAGTGAAATGATATAAAGCCGATGGAAAATTATTCTGGCTAGTGATATTGTGCTGAAGAGAAATGGCTCTAGCAAGAGTTTGATTATTGTGATTTGATGCATTTTGATGCTTATGTTTGACCTACTTGTTAACTGAGATTGATGTATTTTTTACTTGTGATTGATCTACTTGGCATTGAGATTGGCTTACTTAATACATGTTGATTGTTGGATTGTTGACTATTGGACTGTTATTATTGGGCCTTCTGAGTTGTGTATCGTAGAACTGTTAGGTTAGGCTGATTTCTATGTAGGTGGTAGTTTGAGGAGGTTTGGTTGAAATGAAAGGAGCATTCGATTTTTAGCTAGTTGCCTTTTTATTAGGTTGCTTATTAGGTACTGTGTTGGTTGATACTCACTCCTTGCTTCTACACGTTTGTAGGTTCCGAGCCCGGTACCGTGTGATTGCTCTTTTTCTCCCATCTCTGAGGTTTGTCAAAGAACTGTATAGAGGTAACTGCTTGTCATTCTGGTGGGCCCTCTAGTTATTCTTTTTAATGTTTTGTTCATTTTGAGAAAAAAAGACTTGAGACTTGTACTTATTTATTAATTCAGCACTTGTGTATTTGTGGCTTGTACATGTGAAAACTGGTTTTTAGTAAGTTTTCCTCTCTTATATTGTTCTTGTTTTATCTTTCCACATTTTTTTTGTTTCATTGGGTTGAGCCTGACTTGACTTGCTGGAAATAGACAAGTGCCATCATATTCTTTGTTTGGACCGTGACACAAATAAAACACATAAACAAAGTACTATAAAGGACAATTTATTTAAATTAAAATCCCTTACACGTTTTTTTTTCTAGTAGGAAAAAGAGTTTTAGAAATTCAAAGATGACGCCTAATGATCTACTTGTTGAAGTATGTCACGCCCCGAGCCTACACCCTGGGAGCGACAGGCACTCGAGAACCATTGTTGGCCCTAAGCGAACCCTTGGTCTGGCTTAACTCTTAGCGGAAGACATACTCATAAATAAGATAAACTTAAAGATAACTCATAATGTTTTGGAAATAAACATTCAACTAGCCAAAGAGGCAACTCAGGTCTAAACGTAAACAACTGAAAATGAAAAGACTCATGAACTACTGTCTATCTATCTATAAGCCTCTAATACTATGAGGGATGTCGAGACAAGACCCTCGATCATCCTAACAATTGAAAATACTGAAAGTAAATAAGGGATCCTCCGAAAGCAAGAAGGCTCACCAACAACTCTGGAACTCAACTGGATCAACGAAGCGCTGGATGTTGATCCTGGTTACCTGTATCTGCATCATAAAAGATGCAGGCCAAATGGCGTCAATACATGGAATGTGCGAGCAAGTGATCGGAAATCTAAACGTGACATAAGCTTGAACTGGAATTGAAGAAACAACTTACTTTGTCTAAACTCAACTCTTTTTAATATAAAAGTAATAGCAATAATGCAATATAAAGAAAAGCTTTTAGAACAGTAGATAACAACTCAATGTACAATATATCTCAGTTTGTATGCAAAAATACAAATAACTCTGTTTGGGAGGTTCTCTAACTGACAACCATCACTATGAGCTATGTGATGATACAACATCTCGCCCACGCTGCCAGAACTGTCCTATACCTTGTCGGGGTATAGAACTCCTCAACTACGTGGATCCACTAGTCTATGATTAAAGCAATAAGGAATCATCTAAAAAGTATGACCCTTTCTACCCACGTTGGCTACATGGTTTATGGGAGTTGTTAGTTGTTAGAATTCTCCCCTATATCGGTGCTCAATACTACTCCCAAAATATAACTTAGCTCATTATGTTTTAAAGAAAACATCTCCTCTGCCTCAACTTTGATATTATTACTCAAAAGGTTTCTCTTAAAAGAGATAGTACTCAAATATGCTCATGAACTCTTTTGATAATCGGTATTTCCTCTTTGCTTAAATATAAAAACATTTCTCTTGGGAATACTTAGTTCCCATATATCAGTTTAAAGAAAATGAACTCAACTCTACTCTTCCTCAACTCAACTGCTCAAGTCTTAAGAAAAGTTTTTAAAAAAATATTTGCAAAAGACTTCTCAAAATACTCTCAAGACTTTAATCTTAACTCTATCTTGAATTGGAATTATGAATTCAAGGGTTATGCTTTGGAATGGAGGACCTCTCAATGATTTAGGAAGGTTATGATAGTTGTTCATAAGAACGAGCGAAGACCCAAGTTAAAGAACATTGGCGCTACGCGTATATGGAATTTAATTTTTGGTCGCATAAATATTTTTGAGGCAGAGGACTCTGTATCGTCTCCGCAACGTGGAGAGGGGTGACTATCTAAAGACTGAAAATCTTAAGCGACTCTACTACGCAGACTAGGGCGCAATTATTTGCCCGATCTTTTCTTCCTCTCCCAAACTCGACTCAACTCATACCCAATAAAGTTTTCATCAACCAAATTCACGAAAATTCACACAAAAAAAAAGTAGGGGTCACCCTACTTTTAACTTTTAACTTAAAATAAGTTATTTTGATAATTGCCAAAACCTCTAACAAGCCAAAAACTGACTTTTAAGTAAGTTTGACCAACTTAAAAGCCCATCCAAATGGGCTTTTACTCAAAAGGTTTCTCTTAAAAGAGATAGTACTCAAAACTGCTCATGAACTCTTTTGAAAATTGATGTTTCCTCTTTGATTAAATGTAAAAGCATTTCTCTTGGGAATACTTAGTTCCCATATATCATTTTAAAGAAAATGAACTCAACTCAACTACTCAAGTCTTAAAACAAGTTTTTAAAAAAAGATTTGCAAAAGACTTCTCAAAATACTCTCAAGACTTTACTCTTAACTCTACCTCGAATTGGAATTATGAATTCAAGGGTTATGCTTTGGAATGTAGGACCTCTCAATGATTTAGGAAAGTTAAGATAGTTGTTCATAAGAAGGAGCGAAGACCCAAGTTAAAGAACACTGGCGCGATGCAGATATGGAATTTAATCTTTGGTCGCATAAATATTTTTGAGGTAGAGGAATCTGTATCGTCTCCGCGACGCGGAGAGGGGTGACTATCTGAAGACTGAAAATCTTAAGCGTCTTCGCGATGCAGACATGGATGCAATTATTTTCCTGATCCTTTCTTCCTCTCCCAAACTCGACACAACTCATACCTGATGCAGTTTTCAACAACCTAGTTAACAAAAATTCACAAACCCAGAACAATTTCAATGAACCTATATAGATATCTATCAAGGAACTCAACTTATTTTTAAAACTCATACCTCAAAAACTCAAAGACTTTCAATAATGGCTAAAACTCAAGAACTTCTCAAGCTCCTCAAATCCTTCATCTTTGAGAATGAAATTTCATTAAAATAGCTTGATTGTCATGTGGGTGAACAAACTCAATACTATCAGAAATCACATACCTCAATTTGACAAAAATATTCCTTGATTCGCAAGAGATCTCGTTCGTTCTTTCTTTTCTCCTCTTTTTCTCTTCTTGAACTCCTCTCAAAACCCTAAGCATAAATTAGGATTTGTAAAACCGATCCAAATCTTATTTGACCCCAAAATATTTACTAAATTCATTTTAATGTGATGGGGTAAGGAAAAACCAAAATACCCCTCACTAATTTGGGTAACTTTCCTAAACTGGACAGGCCGACTTCAAACGAGCATATGTCCCTCATATAAGCTCGAAACTAAGCAAACTTGGTGGCGTTGGAAATAGGATTCCAAGACCTTTCATTTGATATCTTATGGGCCACCTAACTCATCGTGCACTTAAAGTTTGGTTGTTTGAAGTTGATCCAAAACTCATAACTTCAGCATAACTTGCAAAATTTCAGATTTGGCTATTTCCAATTTAGTTCTTTCTAAGCAGGATGTTATGATATCTCCCCCTTGGGAACATTCTCCTCGAATGAGATTACTCTATGTAGACTAAGGGTGGTAACATCTAACATTCAGTTCAAACACCCAATATGCAATGTAACACAACATTTCAACTTTAGAAGTACCAAGAAAAGAATTAGTAACTTGGTTTGAAGCTTCTCCGGAAGCAAAAAGATGTGGGTATCTCTTCTTTATATCCATTTTAGCCTCCCAAGTAGCTTCCCCAATAAACTAGTTTCTCCATCAAACTTTGATTGATGCTACCTCCTTGGTTCGCAACTTGCGAACCTGACGATCTAGAATCTGAACGGGTACTTCCTTATAAGATAGGTTGTCCTTAATACCAATATTTTCCGTAAGTATAATATTTGAAGGATCGCCCATACACTTCTTCAACATTGAAATGTGGAATACTGGATGAATTGTTGCTAATTTTGGCGGTAGCTCCAACTCATAGGCTACATTGGCAATCCTCTTGGATATTCTATAAGGACCAATATATCGGGGACTAAGTTTCCCCTTCTTGCCAAACCTCATAACACCCCTCATGGGTGAAACCTTCAAATACACCCAATCATCCACCCCAAACTCTAAGTCTCTTCTCCTAACATTAGTATAGGATTTCTGACGACTCGGCGTTGTTTTCAACCTTTCTTGAATGATCTTCACTTTCTCCATAGCTTGATGAACCAAGTTTGGTCCTATCAACCCAGCCTCACCAACCTCAAACCATCCAATAGGAGATCTACATCTTCTCCCATAAAGAGCCTTATAAGGAGTCATCTGGATGCTAGAGTGCTAACATTTATTGTAAGCAAACTTGATGAGAGGTAAGTGATCATCCCAATTACCCTTGAAATCGATCACACACTCCCTCCACATATCCTCTAAAGTATGAATTGTATGCTTTGCTTGACCATCAGTCTGAGGATGGAAAGTATTACTCAAATTTACCTTCGAACCCAAACCTTTCTGGAAAGACTTCCAGAATTGTGCGGTGAATTGCGCACCTCCATCTAAAATAATGGACACCGGAATTCCATGAAGTCTGACTACCTCTTGAATATATAACTTAGCATAATCTTCTCTAAATAGGTAATCTTTACCAGCAAGAAATGGGCTGATTTAGTTATTCGATATACAATCACCCAAATTGAATCATGCTGCCTGCGAGACCGGGGTAAACCTGGAATGAAATTCATATTGATCATCTCCCACTTCCATTCTGAAAGGTCTATATTCTAAGCTATACCACCAGGCCTCTGGTGCTCTACCTTAACTTGTTGGCAATTCGGGCACTTAGCAACGAATTCTGCAATACCCTTCTTCATACTACTCCACCAATAGACTTCTCTCAAGTCACGATATATCTTTG
The DNA here is from genome assembly GCA_036553675.1 of Solanum okadae. Classification (NCBI taxonomy): domain Eukaryota; kingdom Viridiplantae; phylum Streptophyta; class Magnoliopsida; order Solanales; family Solanaceae; genus Solanum; species Solanum okadae. Next base: position 43,226,473 of record CM071689.1, on the reverse strand, counting down.
TGGAGCCCGAATGGATAGAATATATAGATCTATGAGCTTCCTCCATGATCCTCTCTTGAAGTTCATCCACCCTTGGCACACACAATCTACCTTGATACCTCAATGCAACATCTTCCACTTGTTCAAAAGCCATCATTTTTGCTTATGAACATTTGCCTTCAATTCAAGCAAAACAGAGTCTTGGTCTTGTTTCTCTTTCACTTCAAACACTAGTGATGATTCAGCCCCATTCATTACCACTATTCCTCCTTCATTGGAATCCATTAACCGAACTCCCAATCGTGCAAGTCTGTGCATATCTTTTACTAACTCTTTCTTGTCCTTCTCAACATGGGAAGTTCTACCCATAGACAACCTGCCCAAGGCATCAACAACAACATTAGCCTTACCTGGGTGATAGAGAATACTCATGTCATAATGCTTGAGTAATTCCAACCACCTCCTCTAGTTGAGATTAAGCTCTTTCTGACTGAACACATACTAAAGACTCTTGTGATCGGTGAACACATCTACTTGAACACCATAAAGATAGTGACGCCATATTTTCAAAGCAAACACTACAACAATCAACTCTAAATCATGGGTTGGGTAATTTGTCTCGTGAACCTTAAGTTGTCTGGAGGCATAAGCTATAACCTTTCCATTCTACTTCAATACAGAAACCATTCCAACTCTGGACGCATCACAATATACAACAAAACCTTGCGTACCTTTTGGTAAGGTCAACACTAGTGCAGTAATCAACCTAGTTTTCAATTCCTGAAAGCTTTTCTCGCAAGGTTTAGACCATTGAAACTTAATTGTTTTTTGAGACAACATAGTCAATGGGGATGAAATAGATGAGGACCCCTTGACGAACCTCCTATAATAACCAGCCAATCCTAAGAAACTCCTAATATCAGTTGGAGACGTGGGTCTAGGCCAGTTCTGCACTACCTCAATCTTTTGAGTATCAACTCAAATCCCATCATCAGAAACAATGTGGCCTAAGAATGCATAGACTCAAGACAAAATTCACACTTAGAGAATTTAGCATACAACTCTCTATCCTTGAGAGTTTGAAGAATTACCCTGAGATGAATTGCATAATCCTCCTCATTCCTCGAATATATTAGAATGTCTTCAATGAATATGATAACAAACATATCTAGATAAGGCTTGAATAATTTGTTCATAAGATCCATGAACGCTGCAAGAGCATTAGTTAGGCTAAAAGACATAACCAAAAACTCATAATGACCATAGTGGGTCCTGAAAGTTGTCGTAGGGATGTCATTTTCTCTTACTTTCAACTGATGATAGCCTGATCTGAGGTCTATCTTAGAAAAACAAGTGGAGCCCTGAAGTTGATTGAAGAGATCATCAATTCTTGGAAGAGGATACTTATTCTTGATAGTAACCTTGTTCAACTGATGGTAATGCATACACATTCTAAGACAACCATCTTTCTTCCTCACAAATAAGATCGGAGAGCCCCAAGGTGAGACACTTGGTCGAATGAAACCTTTCTCAAGAAGATCTGTTAACTGCTATTTTACCTCTTTTAACTCAGCTTGAGCCATTTTGTATAGTAGAAGAGAGATAGAAGGAGTATCAGGAAGAATATCTATACCGAAGTCTATTTCTCTCTCAGGAGGGACTCCGGAAAGATCATCTGGAAAGACCTCAAGAAACTCACTCACAACTGGAACTGACTGAATATGTGGTGTCTCAACCTAGAGTCATTAACTCGGACTAAGTGATATGCACCCCTTGGAAACTAAGTTTCTCATCTTAATGTACGAAATAAAATGACCCTTAGGCACTACTGAACTACTCCTCCACTCTATAACTGGCTCACTAGGAAACTGGAACTTAAAAACTCGAGTTCTACAATAAAATGAGGCATAACAGGCATGAATCCAGCCCATACCTAGAATAACATCAAAATCTACCATGTTTAACTCAACTAGGTCCATGTTTAACTCAACTAGGTCAGCCATAGTGTCTTGTGATTGACAGAAATGGTACAATCACGATAAACTCTCTCAGCTAGAATAGACTCACCAACAAGTGTAGAAATATTGAAGGGCTCAAGAAGTTGTTCGGGAATAATATCTAACCTCATACCTATATATAGAGTCACAAAATATAGACTTTGATCATACCAGTAACAACATTTGGTGAATTCTCTTGCTCTTGACGAATGGTGATAGCATACAGACAATTTTCTCCTCTGCATATCCTTGAAGTAGCTCCTCTAGGTGCAGCTCTGTATGGCGAATCCACTGAAGAAGATTGGGCTCTATTACCCCTATTGCCACCACCCTGCCTGTTCTTTAGGCACTCTCTCATGAAGTGACCATTCTGACCACATTTGAAGCAACCAGTGGAGCCATCGTGACACACTTCTGAGTGTTTCCTACCACACTTAGGACATGCAGGACTCCCATTACCTCCTTGTACCACACTACCCTGAGACTGTGCAGGTCTAGCTCTGAAATTCTGCAAATTCTGATTCTTGAACTCACATTCGTTCCTTGGTGCAGGTGCACTAGCAGACGATGGAGCATATCCATTTTACTTTTTTTGGAAAGATGACTGGTTTGCATTCCTCTTCTGTTGTCCAAACTCATTCCCAATTGTCTTAACTTTCTTGTTTCGGAACTCTTCTCTATACCTCAGCTTATCTTCCTCAACCTGATGCACATGGATCATAAGTCTTGCTATGTCCATGTCTCCTATCAACCTAGTGGCCTTACCCTCTTTGCTTGATAGACGAAACAGCCCAGAAACAAAGAAACTCATCCTGCTCTTTATGTTAGCAACCATTTCCAGCGCATTGCGGGAAAGTTGGGTAAACTTGAGGTTGTACTCATGCACACTCATAGATTCATGCTTAAGAGTGAGGAATTCTCTTACCTTTGCCTCTATTATCTCACGAGAAAAGAAACACCCCATGAATGCACCCTCGAACACAGCCCAGCTCACAATTGGTGCACCCTCAACTCTACTCTTCTTCCATTGGTCAAACCATACCCTAGCAACACCCTTCAGTTGGTATGCAGCTAGTTCCACTTGCTCAACATCAACAACATGCATCACCTCAAACACCTTCTGCAATTCCTCCACAAAGTTTTCTGGATCCTCAGTGATAGTAGAACCAGTGAAATTTAGAGGATTCATCCTTAAGAACTCACAGACTCTGGATGTATCAGCCACATCATGATGATCCCCGCTATGCTGACAAGCTTGGTTGGACACCACTTGACTTAACATCCGAATAGCATCCCGGAACTCAGCATTTGTGACATCTCCTTGGGGTTGCACTTCTGGTGCATTGGGGACCCCTTGATCCTGTGGATCGATATTCCTCCTAGAAGGATGACCTCGGACAGCTCTTTGTGGAGGCATGATCATAAAGATACGTGCAAGCACAAATTAAAAGAAACTTTATAGAGATGAAATCTATCGCACGAAAAGAGTATGAAAGAAGTGAGATAGTTCCTAAATGTTTCAGCCTCCTAATTATAGATGTGGCACGCTTCACATCGATAATTAGGACACTACAGACATAGCTTCATAGACACCCTAGGACTCTTGAACTATGTGCTCTGATACCAAGTTTGTCACTCCTTGAGCCTATACCCTGGGTGCGACGGGCACTCGAGAACCATTGTTGGCCCCAAGCGAACCCTTGGCCTGGCTTAACTCTTAGCAGAAGACTTACTCATAAATTAGATAAACTTAAAAGATAACTCAGAATGTTTTGGAAATAAACATTCAACTAGCCAAAGAGGCAACTGAAGTCTCAACATAAACAACTGAAAATGAAAAGACTCATGCACTACTGTCTATCTATCTATGAAGCCTCTAATACTATGAGGGGTGTCGAAACAAGATCCCCGATCATCCTAACAACTGAAAATACTAAAAGTAAATAAGGGATCCTCCAGAAGCAAGGAGGCTCACCAACAACTCTGGAACTCAACTGGATCAATGAAGCGTTGGATGCTGATCCTGGTTACCTGTATTTGCATCATAAAGGATGCAGGCCAAATGGCGTCAGTACATGAAATGTACGAGCATGTGAGGGGAAATCTAAACATGACATAAGCTTGCATCAAAATTGAAGAAAAAACTTACCCGTCTCAACTCAACTTAACACTTTTCAATATAAAAGCAATAACAATAATGCGATATAAAGAAAAGCTTTTAAAACAATAGATAAAAAGTCAATGTATTGAAAAAATACAATATATCTCAGTTTGTATGCAAAAAAACAAATAAATTATATTTGGTAGATTCTCTAACCAACAGCCATCACTCTGAGTTATGTGATGATACAGCGTCTCGCCCACGTTGCCAGAACTGTCCTATACCTTGTCGGGGTATAGAACTCCTCAACTAAGTGGATCCACTAGTCTATGCTTAAAAGTAATAAGGAATCATCTAAAAAGTATGACTATGAGTTATGTGATGATACAGCGTCTCGCCCACGCTACCAGAACTGTCCTATACCTTGTCGGGGTATAGAACTCCTCAACTAAGTGGATCCACTAGTCTATGCTTAAAAGTAATAAGGAATCATCTAAAAAGTATGACTCTTTCAACCCACATTGGCTACATGGTTTATGGGGGTTGTGAGATGTTAGAATTCCCTCCCATATCGGTGCTCAATATTACTCCCAAAATATAACTTAGCTCATTATGTTTTAAAGAAAACATTTCCTCTTCCTCAACTTTGAGATTATTAGAGCCCGTTTGGATTGACTTAAAAAAGTAACTTTTTAAAGTGTTGAAAGTTATTTTAAAAATAAGTAGTTATGTGTTTGGATAAAAGTGCTTGCAGTTGAAAAAAAAAGTTGTTTATGTGTTTGGCAAATAAGTGTTGTTAAACACTTTATTATCAAAATGTCTGAAAAACCCTTAAAGTTGTTAACATACTAAAAAGTTGATTAATCTAAGGTTTTTATTTCTAAAAAAAATTAAACAAAATTAATTTATATTTTACATCCATAAGTAAAAATATTTGTCTATCATTCACATATTTCTTTATCATCACAAATTATTTATAAGATGAATATAAATTTATTGTTTAAGTTAATTTTATATGCGCAACTTATTTTAAATTTTAAAAATATATAATTTGAATAGATCACATGAAAGATTTAAGATTAATTTTTAATTACATTCCATAAGTAATAATAATTGTCTATCATTCACACAATTCTTTATCATCACAATTTATTTATAAGAGGAATATAAATTCATATTTCAAAAATAAATGGTTTGATTCAAATACAAAGGTTTGATTCAAGTGCAAAAATCAAAATGATAGAGAACTCTTCACTAATATAAAAGTGGAAATACTCAAATAATACAAACATCAAACATTACAAATTTCATTAGCAATCATATTACGAAGCCCCATCCAATAAGTATCACTTTGTTCTTCCATATTTTCTTCTATATTGTTAGTGCTTGAGCTAGTGCCAAATTCGGAGTCAACCGATGGTACATATCTCTCATCCTCAGCCATTTGAAATGCATCATCCACGTTGCATTTTTTAAAATATAATTGTGAATGGCCATAGTAGCAAGTACGATGTCCCTTTAACTGTCAACGTTATAATAAGGCATATCTCGCAAAATAGACCACCTTGCTTTCCAAACACCAAATGTGCGCTCTACTATATTTCTACATGAAGAATGCATATAGTTAAATTTTTCAATGTGTCCTCTTGGCTCACGCAATTGTCTTGTTGCACCACGACGAAAGCCAGGAAGATGATATCTCACATTATCTCCTTTGTATGGAGTCATATATCCCTTCATGTGTGCATATGTTGTATCCACTGAATAATATTTGTTTCCTAAAGGATGTGGAAAGTTAAGTTCACTTCTACGAAGAGCCTCACCAAATATACGACTATCATGAGCTGCCCCTTCCCACCCTGCCCATGGAAATGTAAAACACATATTAAAATCCACAACAACAAAAATATTTTGAGTCGGATAACCTTTACGTCCAATATAAGGTATTTGTTGACCTTGTGGCAATCTAGCTTTAACATGTGTACCATCAAGTGCTCCAATACAATCCTAAAAATATAGGCATGTAAGCTAAAGAAATATAGCAAGTAAAAAAGATATAGCAAACTAAAAGTTGTTACTTACCTTAAAAAAAAGGCAAATATCATTCATTACATGGCTTGTGAGCTCCAACACCATCATTATAATTTAAATGTGGTTTAATAATGTCTCTTGCAAGCTTAGAAACGGCTTTTAAAACACTATGAAAGTGTTTATGAACCGTCTCCCTTGAATGTTGAAAGATATCTTATATCATTCGATTTCCCGCTCCATGTGCACAAGTCATTAAGAACATGCCTGACATTTCATGTATAGACATTCCACGTGTGGGCTTAAGTCCATATTTTTCATTTAAATCTTTTGATAGATCAACAAACACCACCTTCTTTAATCGAAAATTTTCATAACAACAAGTTTAATTCCCTTGTAATATCTCTTGAATAAATATATACCCGGAGTGCCTTGATGTACGACAAGGTTCTTGGAATAAGTATTTTTCGTAATACATTAAAATGTATTTACCTGCTATCTGGCATAGAGCCATCCATTCTTTCTCATTTTGCTCTCTCCTACTTTGTTCTAGTTCTTCATCTAACAAATCACTTAAACGGGGTGATATGGTAAAGTCCAAATCCTCCATTTAACTAGAAATAAAAATATCTCCAATTAATAAAAATCAAGAGTATAAAAGTTTTATTATTTTACATGTAATGACACATATATTTTACTTACTTATAACATTTATATAAATTCAATCACAACAAACACATATATATAAATTTAACACAACAAACACCTATATATAAATTCAACACAACAAACACCTATATATAAATTCAACACATCAAATGCATATATATAAATTCAACACAATAAACACCTATATATAAATTCAACACAACGTATACATTTACATAAATTCAACACAACAAACACCTATATATAAATTCAACACAACAAACGCATATATATAAATTCAACACAATAAACACCTATATATAAATTCAACACAACAAATACATTTACATAAATTCAACACAACAAACACATTTATATAAATTCAACTTAACTTAAAAAAGTTTAACCATACTACCATAATGTCTAAACAAAATTAAAGACAACAAATAAAGTTCATGCTTACAAGCATAATGTCAAACATAAAATAATAAAATTATTTTTTCCATAACAACACATTCTTCACACTTTCTTAAGGTATAACTGATAGTTATACTCCATCCAAGACTTTCGAGCTTCATCCGTAGGCATCTTAAGAAACACTTGTCGAATGTCTTTTTTAAGAAACATGTTCACAAAATAGTTGTACATTTCACCCCTCTCAAAAAATACCAGGAATGCTTGCCCAAAAATCCATACACTTATCAATGGTGGGATCATCTACCGCATGAGATATAGCAGTACTTTCGTTAGATATTAACTCTACTAAAGAGTGCATATCCTCTTTCATTGATGCAGCTGCAGATTTTGTCTTACTTTTTTTCACTTGATTACTAGTTTCAATACCATCAGTTGAAATTTGTTTTTTTAGTGATGGCTTAGAAAATATAGTAGAATCCATATCTTGTGGATCATCAGTTTCATCATCCCCTTCATCATTAGTATTAATAAAGTGCTCCCTACTATCATTATCAATACCATTTATTCTTTCTTCGTCAAAATTTACCCCAGTTTCAAAAAATTGGGATTGATTTGAAGCATGTGCTCTTTCCCCCATGGAAACAATATCATAAAATAATGCATCATAGCGAAACCATATGAGCGAAAGATCTTTATTCCTAAATTTTCTATATCGGACATCCTCATGTAATAAAAGATAAAACAAGAAATTTAAGTAAATTAAAATGTAACAATAAAAGAAATAAAAAAGACATATAGAACAATATGAGAAATGTACCTTCATTTTTCGATTCCACCAATCATCATCTGCCATAATTGTAGTTTTGGTGGCATCCCATCCTATACATGTATGTCCTCTCATCAATTGCTTAAAAAGAGTCCACTCGGCTTTCAAGCCATTCCAATGGTTTTTCATTTATATTTTTTATAGCACCTTCCCATTTTTTCATTGAATGCATCAGTCATATTTTTCCATCCATCTCTAGATAAATGAGGGTTGGTCTATTTCCTTTCCTATTCTCTAATTTACATAACTCTATAAATTTGAGATGAGCATCATCATCCCACTTAGCATTAGTTTGTGTTTTCGGCATAGTGTAAATGATCTCAAGATAAGAATGGATAGGAAAATTGAAAACAACTACTCCTATAATCTTATAATAGATGACAAATATATATTACACATAATCAAATTATATAAACATAATCCCAAAAAAAAAATACACAAAACAGAAAATACACACTCAGAAATAGCAACAAAACGCACAAAAAAAATTACATAATCCAAAAAAAATGCAAAAATAATGAGAAATTGAAGAGACGACAACAGATATCCCTCAGAGCAAATTCCTAACTAAACCCGTCAGTCGTCAGTCTCTTGTTCTTCCAATTCAAAAACAAAAATCCCTCAAAGCAAATCAAAGAGACGAACACACGGTAAAAATGCAACAGTTTGAGAGAAAATTGAGAGAAAATGATAACTTACCTCAATATTGATAACTTTACTTCACACTTTGGATCGCTTTCACCCTTCATGTCGCTTTCACGTCGTCGCTGGAACCTTTCACGTCGTCGTTGGAAGCTTTCACCATCGATGGAACACTTCACGCTAGTGGAAAGCTTCACGTCCTTCGCTGGAAAGCTCAGCCGCATAACAGTGAAAAAAGAATTGGGGGAAAGAGATGTAGGGTTTTAATTCAACAGGCCAATTTGGGAATTGTTTAAAAAAACTAAGGGTAAAAAAGTAAGATACTTGGTCAAAGAGGGAATGACTTTTAAGTTTAAAAAAAAAAGTAGGGGTCACCCTACTTTTAACTTTTAACTTAAAATAAGTCACTTTTGAATTAAAATAAGTTATTTTGATAATTGTCAAACACTCTAACAAGTCAAAACCAACTTACAAGCCCATCCAAACGAGCTCTTACTCAAAAAGTTTCTCTTAAAAGAGATAGTACTCAAAACTGCTCATGAACTCTTTTGAAAATTGGTGTTTCCTCTTTGATTAAATGTAAAAGCATTTCTCTTGGGAATAGTTACTTCCCATATATCATTTTAAAGAAAATGAACTCAACTCAACTACTCAAGTCTTAAAACAAGTTTTTTTTTAAAATTTGCAAAAGACTTCTCAAAATACTCTCAAGACTTTACTCTTAACTCTACCTTGAATTGGAATTATGAATTCAAGGGTTATGCTTTGGAATGTAGGACCTCTCAATGATTTAGGAAGGTTAAGATAGTTGTTCATAAGAACGAGCAAAGACCCAAGTTAAAGAACACTGGCGCGATGCAGATATGGAATTTAATCTTTAGTCGCATAAATATTTTTGAGGCAGAGGACTCTGTATCGTCTCCGCGACGCGGAGAGGGGTGACTATCTGAAGACTGAAAATCTTAAGCGTCTCCGCGATGCAGACCTGGACGCAATTATTTTCCTGATCCTTTCTTCCTCTCCCAAACTCAACACAACTCATACCCGATGCAGTTTTCAACGACCTAATTCACAAAAATTCACAAACCCAGAACAATTTCAATGAACCCATATAAAAATCTATCAAGGAACTCAACTCATTTGAAAAACTCATACCTCAAGAACTCAAAGACTTTCAATAATGGCTAAAACTCAAAAACTTCTCAAGAACATCAAATCATTCATCTTTGAGAACGAAACTTCATTAAAATAGCATGATTGGCGTGTGGGTGAATGAACCCAACACTGTGAGAACTAACATACCTCTATTTGATGAAAAAATTCCTCGATTCGCAAGAGATCTCGTTCGTTCTTCCTTTGGTCCTCTTTTTCTCTTCTTGAACTCCTCTCAAAACTCTATGCGTAAATTGGGATTTGTAAAACTGATCCAAATCATATTCGACCCCAAAATATTTACTAAATTCGTTTTAATCTGATGGGATAAGAAAAAGACCAAAATACCCCTCACTAATTCGGGTAACTTTCCTTAACTAGACAGGATAAATTCATATGGGCATATCTCCCTCATACGAGCTCAAAACTTATAAAAGTATGTGGCGTTGGAAAGAGAATTCCAAGACCTTTCATTTGATATCTTATGGGCCACCTAACTCATCCTATACTGAAAGTTATGGTTGTTTGAAGTTGACCCAAAACTCATAACTTACGCATAACTTGCAAAATTTCAGATTTGGCTATTTCCAATTTAGTTCTTTCTAAATTGAGTTTTTTCTAAGGCGGGATATTACAAAGTGTATGAACATCTCATCTAGTAGCTTAAGCTTTTAGAGAGAGCACACCTTAATTAGTTAATGATATTCTCAACACTACTCGTCATCTTCCTCATCTTGATTTTCATAAATCTCATCGCCTCTAATCCAAACCCGACTATTTCTTATTTGTTAAATCATTAAAATTATAATATATTGTTTGTGTCTGGTTAGTATTAGACAAAAGAAATTAATATTACTACTTTCTTTCAATTCCACTATAGAGCGTAAGTAAGCTGAAAGGTAATCAAAATAACAAACAGAATATAAGTGCATTATTGACATTGAAAATTTTGTTGACACAACCATCAAGTTGTTCTCAATGTCATTAGCTATTATAAAATTGACTGGGAAAATATTAGTCCATAAAAGACATGAATTTTAAAAATCAGTTACCAAAAGAGCCAAATGCTCAGGAAGAGGTGATCGAGTGTTTCATTGAATCAAATAGAGAAACAAAGATAGATCAAAGTGGAAGCTAGATAGGAAAAAAAGAATTAAAAATCGATAAGAAATTATACTAGAGAATATGTAGGTTTCTGTCTCAGGTGTATTATTCATTTGCGAGTCTCAAACCTTTCACTGTTAGAAATTTTTCAAACTCCAATTTCAAAAATGGGAAATGTAAAGTGAAAAAACTTACCTCATGCAACACTTCATGTAACACCCCGTATACTAGAACATACCAGATTGCAGTTTTCAAGTGTTGCAGGTGGCACCCACGGGTACCATCCTGTAACGACTCGAGAGCACCCCCTAGTCGTTACCGGCGTATTCGAACTCGAAGAGGTCTTATACAAGCAGTTAGCATTCATCATAACATGTATCATAGAATAAAATCATGGAAAATTTAAAACTTTTACTTTGGAAGTTCAACTTCACTTCATATATGAAAAATAGAATCTAACTTCGTCACAATGCACCATCTAGACATAGAAGTATCGAAAATGGGACTTAGCCCTTACATCAATAAGAAGTCTTGAAAATAGGAAGTACAACAATGTCTTTCGACATAAGCAAAGAACTAAACATAGAAGCTAGATCATAGGGTCTTGTCCTCGGACTTGAGGACTCACCAACTTAGGGAATCAACTCCAAGTGTCTTGAGAAGTAAGCTTGAAATCCGCAACGGCCCGAACCTAAATGTTTGGGAAAAGCGAAAAAATATGGGTTAGTACAACACATGTACTAAGTATGGCTACTATGCATAAGAAACCATTGCAACGTGCATAAAAGGGCATTTTATTCAAAACATACTTTTTGCCAAGTAAATCCAATATGCACACAAATTAAGTATCATAGTCCAAACCAACATAATATCGTCCCAACATCTAGACAGCCCAAGCAATACTAGTGCAGTGCAAAGAATAGAACCCCATAGCCCTATTCAAAGCCAAGTATCACATTAAGCAACCTATTTCATGCATACGTTCATAAGATCATATTTCATCATAACTTACCACATTCATAATGATCATACATAACATAGCTTCAACATACATAAGTCATAATAATCATAATCATAAGAGAACACTACTACAACCATCTCTTAGGATCCCACAAGTGCAATGTGCAAGAGAAGTCCCATACCCTCCCTTACACTATGTAGAAACCCTTAAGAAAGCCCTAGTAAGAGTTCACACCTTTCATACCTTCATTTACTTTTACATTAGGGAAATATTGCAATAACCGACATAGACCATGAGAGCTACATGGAATCCGATGTTCTACTCCCACACCGAAAATGGAGGTTTAACACTTGCCTAAGGTGTAACCATTCGCACATAGCTATCTAGGTGGATCCACTAAGCTAGAGTCCTATGTGGGCACATAGTTAAGGTTCAAGGAGATTGCTTCTAGAAACCCTAACTTACTAAACGTGGGGGTTTCCATCTCATGAGTCAACACATACCATAGGTAATCCGGACTTGCTAAACGTGAGGAAACCCATGTGGGTAGCCGGACTTACTAAACGTGAGACCCCCATCTCATTTACATGCCCTTTCGGTGCTAAGCATCTAATTCCCTTTAGTAATCATCTTTATTCATCACATAAGTTCACATTAGCCTTTACTAGACTCTTATGTAGACATCTTACCATAATAGCTCATATGTGTTCATAAGTGAGTAACAATCCTTTCACTTTAGAGACACTTAGCAAGTGAGTAAACCTTTCACTTTACATTACACTACAATCATGAGAACTACATTTCAATCATATAGCAATCATACCATAATATACATACATGTTTCATAGCTAATTCAAGTGTAGAGGGTTAAGGATGAAGAGGGTTAAGGATGAGGAAACTAGGTCATCAACACCACAATAAAATATTAGGTATAGCATCATTACAATCTAAGTAATTCACCTTTCATACTTGAGTTCAAAGAAGAACCAACCTTCATACCTTCTTGCCCTTCGTGGGACATCCATACTTCAATTACCAAGAAATTCATAACCAATACATAATACAAGGTAATTCATGAAGTAATAACATAATCAACATCAATATAAGCAATTGACATATTCCCTTCTTAGCCTTCATGGCTTCATTCAAAGACTCAACCCTAATTTCATAGAAATTATACATAACCTAGGGTAGAATCATCATACAAACATGAATTACTTAACATCACATTCAATTCATAGCCTTCAATCAATATCCAACACAAACTAGGGTTAGAATTATGAAAAGAAGGAGAAACATGGGTCTCATTGGGAATTCTTTAAGAAACCACCAATACAACATAAATTCATCCATAATTGTTCATATAACATCAATCAAAGTCAGTTTATAACATCAATTTCACTTTAGAAAAAAGACCCACGTTTTTGGATTGAAACTTAGAAATTGCAGATTTTGAAATTCATCTTGAAGGGGCCTTTTGGGGAAAGGAATCTCAAGAGTTATAAGAAACCATACCTTATTGACGAATTAACCACGAAAATCCGAGTTGAAACCTTGGAGAGTTGGTCTTCTTCTTGAAGCTCCAATCTTCTTCAATGGAGTTCTTGAGAAGAGAGAGAGAGTAGAGAGAAGGAGGAACTTTAGGTTTAGATCTTTGGGGTTTTGTGTTTGAGTGATAAAAGTGAGGTAAATTGACTTAAAAATCATTATATACACGTCCCCTAAAGTACCCTAAATACCCCTCACTTAAAAGGACTCTTTAATGAAGTAAAAATAGATTTCTGAACCCTGAAGATATTTGGAATTAAATTTTGAGACAGCAGAGTCCGCGACACGACCGCGTCGCGAACTGGATTTTTGCTCCTTGGGGGAGCAAATGCGCGACGCGCAGCTATTCCCTCCAAGTGCAATCTGCAAGCTGTCTTGGCAGCTTGCTTGGCTAAGGTTGGGGTCCTCTTTATTCCTCAACTTCTTAATTTGACGATCTAGGATTTCAACCAGAACCTCTTCATAAGAGAGGTTCTCATTCACCCCTACACCTTCTAGAGGGAGAATGGACACCGGGTCACCTATACACTTCTTTAACATAGAAATATGGAACACCGGGTGAATCGGGGCCAATTCGATGGGCAATTTCAACTCATAAGCGACCTTTCCGACACGCTTCAAGATCTCATAAGGCCCAACATACCGGGGGCTAAGTTTCCCCTTCTTACCAAACCTCATCACCCCTTTTATGGGTGAGATTTTTAAGTAGACCCAATCACTTACTTCAAATTCAAGATCTCTTTTTCTATTATCGACATAAGACTTTTGCCGATTATGAGCCGTTTTCAACCTATCCCTTATATGTCAAACTTTTTCCGTAGCCTCATAGACTACCTCGAGACCAAGAAGAGCAAATTCACCTCTTTCAAACCACCCAATCGGAGATCGACACCTTCTACCATAAATTGCTTCAAAGGGTGCCATAGCAATACTCGAGTGGTAGCTATTGTTGTAGGAAAATTCTATTAAAGGTAGGTGGCCTTCCCAATTACCTTTGAAGTCAATGACACACTCTCTCAACATGTCCTCTAGGGTTTGGATGGTGCGTTCCGCTTGACCATCCGTTTGAGGCTGAAATACAGTACTAAGTTTCACTTGAGTACCAAGCCCACTTTGGAAAGACCTTCAAAAATGGGAAGTAAATTGGGCACCTCTATCCGAAATAATCGACAACGGGGCCCCATGCAATTTCACAATCTCCTTAATGTACAACTTAGCATAATCTTCCGCCGAATAAGAAACCTTGATGGGAAGGAAATGGGCTGATTTAGTCAATCTATCCACAATGACCCAAATGTAATCATGTTGCCTACGGGTTCGAGGAAAACCTACCATGAAGTCCATATTGATCTCTTCCCACTTCCAAGTGGGGGTATCAATATCTTGAGTTAGACCTCCCGGTCCTTGGTGCTAGGCTTTGACTTGTTGGCAATTTGAGCACCTAGCCACAAAATCTGCTATGTCTCTTTTCATTCCGTTCCACCAATAAATCTCACGTAAGTAGCGATACATTTTGGTGGCTCCGGGATGGATGGAGTATCGGGACCCATGGGCCTCCTCTAAGATTGTCTCTCTTAGGCCATCCACATCCGGCACACATAATCTTCCTTGGTGCCTAAGCACCCCATCTTCTCCTTGAGAGAAAGTTTCTATTGCTTTGTTGAGAATCGACTCTTTTAGTTCCATCAAAATAGGGTCAAGATGTTGCTTAGACTTCACGTCAACAACAACAGATGACTCAAAATTATGACGGACCATGACACCTCCTTTTAGGGAATCTTTAAGTCGGACACCCAACCGGGCTAGCCTATGTACATCACGGGCTAACTCTCTTTTCTCTTCTTCCACATGTGACACACTACCAATAGATATACAACTCAAAGCATCCGCAACCACATTTGCTTTTCCGGGGTGGTAAAGGACATTCATATCATAATCTTTTAAGAGTTCCAACCACCTCCTTTGTCGGAGATTCAATTCTTTTTGGCTAAAAACATAATGAAGACTCTTGTGGTCGGTAAACACATCCACATGTACCCCATAAAGATAGTGTCTCTAAATCTTTAAAGCAAAGACTACGGCCACTAGCTCAAGGTCATGAGTTGGATAATTCTTCTCATGCACCTTGAGTTGTCTCAAGGCATAAGCAATATAACCTTACCATGTTGTATGAGGACACAACCCAAACCCACTCGGGAAGCGTCACAATATACTACAAACCCTTCAGTGCCCTCCGGTAAGGTCAAAATCGGAGCGGAGGTGAGCTTATCTTTCAACAATTGGAAGCTCTTTTCACAAGATTCCGACCATTCGAACTTGGACTTCTTTTGAGTTAAGGTCGTTAATGGAGATGCAATAGATGAAAATCCCTCAACAAACCTCCGATAATAACCGGCCAAACCCAAAAAGCTTCGAATGTCGGAAGGATTCAAATGTCTAAGCCAACTTTTGACCGCATCGGTTTTCTTTGGATCAACTTTTATACCCTCACTAGAAACAATGTGACCAAGGAAAGCAACCGATCTTAGCCAAAACTCGCACTTGCTAAACTTAGCATAGAGTTGGTGATCTTTGAGGGCTTGCAATACTATCCTAAAATGATTCTTGTGATCATCCTCACTTTTAGAGTATATCAAGATGTCATCAATAAAGACAATAACAAATGAGTCTAGAAAATTTCTAAACACACGATTCATAAGGTCCATGAAAGCTGCCGGGGCATTTGTAAGACCAAAGGACATCACTAAGAACTCAAAATGACCATATCTTGTTCGGAAGGCTGTTTTCGGAACATCAACACCTCTCACCCTAAGTGGGTGATAACCCGACCTCAAATCATTTTTTGAAAAGCAACTCGCTCCTTGAAGTTGATCAAATAAGTCATCAATCCTACGGAGTGGATACTTGTTCTTAATGGTCACCTTATATAACTGTCGATAATCAATACACATACGAAGAGATCCATTCTTCTTCTTCATAAATAACACCGGTGCACCCCAAGGGGATATACTAGGTTGGATGAAACCCTTATCCAACAAATCTTTAAGTTGAGCTTTTAATTCCTTTAACTCCGCCGGGGCCATCCGGTAATGAGGGATTGAAATGGGTTGTGTATCCGGCAATAAATCTATGCCGAAATCTATTTCCCGTTCGGGAGGAATCCCGGGTAAGTCATCGGGAAAGACTTCCGGAAAATTCTTCACTACGGGAACCGACTCCAAAGGAGGAATCTCGGACTCAAGATCCTTGACCCTCACTATATGATAGAGACAACCCTTAGAAAACAACTTACAAGCTTTTAGACTTGAAATGATCCTTCCCTTAGGAACGGAATTTCCTCCCTTCCATTCTAAAACGGGTTCATTAGGAAATTGAAACTTCACAATTCGGGTCCTACAATCTATGGACGCAAAACAAGCATGAAGTCAATCCATCCCCAATATAACATCAAAGTCTAACATATAAAGTTCCACCAAATCAACCAAAGTGATTCTATTGGGCAATGATATGGGACAACCCCTATAGACTCTTTTAGCAACTATGGAATCACCCACCAGGGTAGAAATCGAAAAGGGTTTATCTAAGACATCGGGAAGCATATTAAACTTCATAGACATTAAAGGGGTTACAAAAGACAAAGTGGCTCCGGGATCCAACAATGCATAAACATTTATTGAAAATACTTGCAGCATACCGGTCACAACATCCGGAGAGCTCTCTTGATCACCTTGGGATTGGAGAGCATAAAAGCGATTCTTCTTAGGAGCATCGGGATTTGGGCCACTTGCTTATGCTTGAGCATTTTCCCTTCCTTGAGCCTTTAGCATAGGGCAGTCCCTCCTCATGTGGCCACTCTTACCACAACCATAGCAATTACCCGTGCCAACTAGGCACTTGCCTTCATGTTTTCGACCACACTTTGTACAAATAGGCTTCTCAACATAAGGACCACCACCTCTTGCTTCTTGAGGCTTAGGGGTAGACACTTTACCTTTGTTGACCCTTGGAGTGTTAGGAGGACCTTGGTTGGAAAACCTCTTTTTTAAACTTTGGCTTATCTTGGATTTCAAACCTAACCTTAGAAGAATTTCCATCATCGGCCCTTGACCTCTTCAATTCTCTACCAACTCGCTTAAGCTTTTTCTCCTCAATTTGCTCGGCATGAACCATAAGGCGAGAAATGTCCATGCTTGGGATTAGCATAGCCAACCTACATTCATTCACCACAAGATCGGATACACCCATAACAAATTTGTTCATTGTAGCTCTAGAGTCCGACACCAAAGTAGGAGCATGCTTGGACAATTGAGTGAACTTGAGGCCATACTCCTTCACACTCATACCCCCTTGACGGAGGTTGATGAATTCTTGCATTTTCCTCTCCCTTAGTTCCAAGGGGAAAAACCTATTAAGAAAAGTCATCTTGAATGTAGCCCAACTTATCGGACCCTCTCTAATAGGTCTCCCCTCCTTCCATTGTTCATACCACACTTGTGCCACATCTTTGAGTTGATAGGCGGGTAACTCTGCCTTTTCTTGAGAAGACACACCCATAGCCTCTAGAACCTTAAACACTTCATCAACGAACCCTTGTGGATCTTCTTCCACTTTGGAGCCAAAGAAAGTAGGGGAATTCATCCTTGTGAAATCCCTTATCCTAGAAGCGGCAGTGCTAGCATTGGGGTTCACTTGCACCCTAGCATCCCTTGCAACTTGAGTGGCCAACACTTGAGTCAAATTATGAATAGCCGACCTTATCTCAACATTAGACATAGCCCCTTCTTCAATAGGAACTTGAGGGTTTTGAGGAGCTTGAGGGGGAACCGCCTCATTCACATTCTCCTCACCGGCCCTCCTTGCGTTGTTCCTTCTTGTATTCATTGCCTATAAGCACAAGAGAAGGATTAGAAGAAAAGGACTAAATAGAGGTAAGACACTTAGGCACGACTATGGAATAACAAAAGAGTGAAAGTTCCTAAGAATCTCGTAGCCTCTCATTCATAAGTGTGGCTCGCTTCACACCCATGAACAAGACTCTACTCAACGTGGTATCTTGTGACATGAATCATACATTATTCTCAACCTTATGCTCTGATACCAAGTTTATAACGACACGAGAGCACCCCCTAGTCGTTACCGGCGTATTCGACCTCGAAGAGGTCTTATACAAGCAGTTAGCATTCATCATAACATGTATCATAGAATAAAATCATGGAAAATTTAAAACTTTTACTTTGGAAGTTCAACTTCACTCCATATATGAAAAATAGAATCTAACTTCGTCACAATGCACCATCTAGACATAGAAGTATCGAAAATGGGACTTAGCCCTTACATCAATAAGAAGTCTTGAAAATAGGAAGTATAACAATGTCTTTCGACATAAGCAAAGAACTAAACATAGAAGCTAGATCATAGGGTCTTGTCCTCGGACTTGAGGACTCACCAATTTAGGGAATCAACTCCAAGTGTCTTGAGAAGTAAGCTTGAAATCCGCAACGGCCCGAACCTAAATGTTTGGGAAAAGCGAAAAAATATGGGTTAGTACAACACATGTACTAAGTATGGCTACTATGCATAAAAACCATTGCAACGTGCATAAAAGGGCATTTTATTCAAAACATACTTTTTGCCAAGTAAATCCAATATGCACACAAATTAAGTATCATAGTCCAAACCAACATAATATCGTCCCAACATCTAGACAGCCCAAGCAATACTAGTGCAGTGCAAAGAATAGAACGCCATAGCCCTATTCAAAGCCAAGTATCACATTAAGCAACCTATTTCATGCATACGTTCATAAGATCATATTTCATCATAACTTACCACATTCATAATGATCATACATAACATAGCTTCAACATACATAAGTCATAATAATCATAATCATAAGAGAACACTACTACAACCATCTCTTAGGATCCCACAAGTGCAATGTGCAAGAGAAGTCCCATACCCTCCCTTACACTATGTAGAAACCCGTAAGAAAGTCCTAGTAAGAGTTCACACCTTTCATACCTTCATTTACTTTTACATTAGGGAAATATTGCAATAACCGACATAGACCATGAGAGCTACATGGAATCCGATGTTCTACTCCCACAACGAAAATAGAGGTTTAACACTTGCCTAAAGTGTAACCATTCGTACATAGCTATCTAGGTGGATCCACTAAGCTAGAGTCCTATGTGGTCACATAGTTAAGGGTCAAGGAGATTGCTTCTAGAAACCCTAACTTACTAAACGTGGGGGTTTCCATCTCATGAGTCAACACATACCGTAGGTAATCCGGACTTGCTAAACCTGAGGAAACTCATGTGGGAAGCCGGACTTACTAAACGTGAAACCCCCATCTCATTTACATGCCCTTTCGGTGCTAAGCATCTAATTCCCTTTAGTAATCATCTTTAGTCATCACATAAGTTCACATTAGCCTTTACTAGACTCTTATGTAGACATCTTACCATAATAACTCATATGTGTCCATTAGTGAGTAACAATCCTTTCACTTTAGAGACACTTAGCAAGTGAGTAAACCTTTCACTTTACATTACACTACAATCATGAGAACTACCTATAGCAATCATACCATAATATACATACATACTTCATAGCTAATTCAAGTGTAGAGGGTTAAGGATGAGGAAACTAGGTCATCTTCACCAGAATAACACATTAGGTATAGCATCATTACAATCTAAGTAATTCACCTTGCATACTTGGGTTCAAAGAAGAACCAACCTTTATACCTTTTTGCCCTTCGTGGGACATCCATACTTCAATTACCAAGAAATTCATAACCAATACATAATACAAGGTAATTCATGAAGTAATAACATAATCAACATCAATATAAGCAATTGACATATTCCCTTCTTAGCCTTCATGGCTTCATTCAAAGACTCAACCCTAATTTCATAGAAATTATACATAACCTAGGGTAGAATCATCATACAAACATGAATTACTTAACATCACATTCAATTCATAGCCTTCAATCAATATCCAACACAAACTAGGGTTAGAATTATGAAAAGAAGGAGAAACATGGGTCTCATGGGGAATTCTTTAAGAAACCACCAATACAACATAAATTCATCCATAATTGTTCATATAACATCAATCAAAGTCAGTTTATAACATCAATTTAACTTTAGAAAGAAGACCCACGTTTTTGGATTAAAACCTAGAAATTGCAGATTTTGAAATTCGTCTTGAAGGGGCCTCTTGGAAAAAGGAATCCCAAGAGTGATAAGAAACCATACCTTATTTACGAATTAACCACGAAAATCCGAGTTGAAACCTTGGAGAGTTGGTCTTCTTCTTGAAGCTCCAATCTTCTTCAATGGAGTTCTTGAGAAGAGAGAAAGAGTAGAGAGAAGGAGGAACTTTAGGTTTAGATCTTTGGGGTATTGTGTTTGAGTGATAAAAGTGAGGTAAATTGATTTAAAAATCATTATATGCACGTCTCCTAAAGTACCCTAAATACCCCTCACTTAAAAAGACTCTTTAATGAAGTAAAAATTGATTTCTGAATTTCTGTATTTTGATCTTGGAACAAGTTCGTGACGCGGAGCTGTTCCCTGAAGATATTTGGAATTAAATTTCGAGACAGTAGAGTCTGCGACACGACCGCGTCGCGAACTGAATTTTTGCTCCTTGGGGGAGCAAGTGCACGACGCACAGCTATTCCGTCCAAGTGCAATCTGCAAGCTGCCTTGGTAGCTTGCTTGGCTAAGGCTGGGGTCCTCCTCAGGGCCCCTTAGGGTTGCCCCGGGACATCGTATTTGAACGTTTTGTCCAAAGGAACATATATTTACCTATTTTAAACCTTTTCACGAGATTATACCACCATACGACACTCCTAAACCTGCCCAAAACCTAAGGACACACTAGAACACATTCTTCTCTAGTTTCCGGACGTCGTGGTCGTTTCTTGACATTTAGACTTTTACTCTTCCAACCCAAGTCAATTACATTAGTTTAGGTTTATACACATCATTTTAACCATTTTCAAGTCATTATTCATAAAGTGAGGCTCTAACTTAAGTCATAGAATATCTGGGGTGTTACACATCCACAGACCGTAGGAGGACCCATGGTCCGTCCTGCATGTCTGTGGTTCGCACCTGCGACCCTACTCCCAGAAGCCTCAGAAAAATCGGCAGAGGGTCAAGCCACACCAGGACATACGGATCGTAGGTCATACCACGGTCCATGGTCCAAGGCCGTAGGTAGGACCCTCAGAATCAATCCCCCAGTCGTGACTGATGGTTGACCAGCACGGACCGTCAGTCAATCGACGGTCCGTCGGTCTCGTCCGTCGGTGATCCTGACATCCGTTAGGTCGGGGGTCTTTTGGTCTTTTCCTTATGCGTTGGACCCCTAAACTACATGGTTTTCGTTAGTTTTAGCCTAGAAACGTAATTAGAACTTACCCAAGTCAGATCATTCACCAAAACTTAGAACCTAAGAAAGTAAAGAGGAGAAAGAGGCGACCAAACCCTTCCCAAGAACGCAGCAAGGTTCCATCAGTTCCAACCCCGAAATCGAAAGATTTCTCCGTGAATTTCATCACCAGGTATGTGGGATTTCACTAGTGGGTTCCTTTCACCCATTGGGTCCCTATATTTAAGTCAGATTCTTGATTCCCTTATTATTATCTAGACTTAGGGTTTCTAGAACTTTAGTAGAGTATCATGAATTAGTTACTTTAATGATCCAAATCAGATTACCATGTTATTACTCAATTTCTCATATGATATTCAGAACCCTAGTTGTATATATTCGTTAGATCATCAATTATGTATCCTAGGTCAGATTATTCAGTTATTCCAGATATACACATGCTTCAGTTTACGAATGTCACATTATCAGTCATAATTGTTACATTCTCAGAGTTTGCATGTCAGTATTTGAGCTATCCAATATTACAGAACTTCAGTCATAAAAAATGTTAAATTTCTTAATCAATTGGGAAGCTTAATACCGAGTGGACTAGGGTCAAACACCCTCAAGTCCTAGAACTACGTCCCCCGTAGGTTGTAAGTCCCCTCTGTGGGAATCACTTTAAGTGATCACGCTAGCATGCCTTTATACCTCTGGCAGGGTATATTAGGTCCCTCGATGGGGCGTATACATCAGACTCCACATTTAGCTCATATGGTTTTATGTCGATTACTAGTAGCTCCCTTACAGTTCAGTTAGATTCTATTGCATTGACCATGTTATTAGTATAGTTCAGTATTCAGTATCAGTATGTTATAAACTTGGTCATTGCATTCAGTTTAGTCATGTTCAGTATTTTCAGTATCCTTATCATGTTCAGATTATATCATTGCTTTATTTTCTGTTCAGTTATGTTATTATTCAGCTTTATTCTATCTTACATGCTCAGTACCTTTCGAGTATTGACGCACACTCTACGCTACATCTTCTCTTGATGTAGGTTCAGGTCCTCAGCAATCAGATCACGCATAGATCGATTCTCGATCTTCAATTTATTAGAATCAGTGGTGAGTCCTCATTCTTCGAGGACTAGTGACATGATTATATTTCTTGCTTTTAGTTTTAGTTTTAGTTTTGCTAGATTTAGCTGGGGCATGTCCCAGCACTTCTAGTCAGTTTAGAGGCTTATTTCAGACATAGTTATATTCAGCTATAGTGTTAGAGTTTGATTTTTTTCATTTGTACTCAACTCACAGTTTTCATATATTCAGATTTAGTATATGAGTATTCCCCATCATTTTAGATTACTTACATGATTACACTTCCGCACAGTATTTATTGCTTAAGTTTATCTTTAGTATGCTTATGGTTATGCCAGCAGGGTTAGCTTGGGGTCATTCATGATCCCAGGTCCCGTGTCCGCGTCCAGTGTGTAGCCTCAGGGAGTGACAAACTTGGTATCAGAACACAAGGTTTAAGTGTCCTAGGATGTCTGAAAAGCCACACTAAGTAGAGTCTTTTTCATGGGTGTGAAGTGCACCACATCTAATGAGAAGGAGGTTGTAAAGTGTTTTAGGAAAACTTCAATTTCTTTGTTACTCTTATCGTGCGTAAGGTATGATCTAATTCCTTGTGTTAATCCTTCGTTATGTGCTTTCAGATCATGCCTTCTTGTAGACCTATCCCTTGGAATGTGAATGCCAGGAATGCAAACGCAGCTCCTCCAATCCCAGATCAGGAAGTTTTGAATGCTGAATTTTAGAATGATATCCAGTTGTTGGCTCAGAGTGTAACCAACCAGAACAACCAACAGGTTCTAGTTTCGGCAAATGCTAATATTGGGTCAGCTGCAGCTAGAGTTCGTGCCTTCGTTAGGATGAATCCGCCTGAGTTCTTAGGTTCGCAGACTAGTGAGGATCCCCAAAACTTCATTGATGAGGTCAAGAAGATTTTTGAAGTGATGCAGGTAACTCGAAATGATCGGGTTGAGTTGGCATCTTACCAGCTTAAGGATGTAGCTCATATCTGGTACACTCAGTGGAAAGAAAACATGGGTACATATGTTACTCCTATCACTTGGGAATGCTTTAGTGAGACTTTTCTGGACAGGTTCTTCCCAAGAGAGTTGAGAGAGGCAAAAGCTCAAGAGTTTATGAATCTAAGGCAGGGTTCGATGACGGTCCAAGAGTATGGACTCAAGTATACCAAACTCTCCAGGTATGCTCCTCATATGGTTGTTGATTCCAGGGCTCAAATGAACAAGTTCATGTATGGGGTATCCGATCTTGTGAAAACAGAGTGTAGGAATGGCATGTTACTTGAATATATAAATATTTATAGGCTCATGATCCATGCTCAGCAGGTTGGGGGTGATAAGCTTAGGTAACAGGCCAAGGAGAATAAGAAAGCTAGGATAGGCAACTATGACTATTCTCAAAAGAAGTCGGGTGGTGGAAATCGCTCACAGTTTCAACAGAAGTCATCAACTCCAGCACCTTCATCAGATAGTGTTCCATTCTCCAAGATCTGTAATGATCAGAAAGGTAGGGCATCAGGCTCTAAGACTCAAGGTAGTGTTTCAGGCACCAGAACCTACCCAACTTGTCCAAAGTGTTGTAAGAACCATCCGGGCCAGAGTCTTGCAGGAAAGGAATGATGATTTGGGTGTGGTCAGTCTGGTCACAAGTTGAAAGATTGTCCTTCTAAACAGGGTCAAGGAGGTAACAGTGGTAGAGCTCAGTCCACAACTTCAGCAGCACCAGCAGGTCGCCCGACTCAGCAAGGTAACTCATCTGGTACAGGTGGTGATCAACGCCAAAACATGTTGTATACTCTCCAGGCTCGCCAGGATCAGGAAGATTCTACGGATGTAGTCACTGCTACATTACGAGTCTTTGACTTAGATGTTTATGCATTGTTACATTCAGGGGTTATTCTTTCCTTTGTAACTCCTTATATAGCAGTCAAGTTTGATGTTAGTCCAGAAACTCTTTCAGAACCCTTCGCAGTCTCTACTCCATTCGGTGACCCAGTTATAGCTAGACGGGTATACAGAAATTGCCCTGTCACAGTCTCCTAGAAAATCACTTCAGCAGATCTTGTAAAGTTAGAAATGGTAGACTTCGATATCATTCTACGCATTGATTGGTTACATTCCTGCTATGCCTCAGTCGATTGTAGAACTAGGATTGTTCATTTTCAGTTTCCAGATGAACCAATCTTAGAATGGAAGGGTAGTAGTTTAGCACCTATAAGTCGATTCATTTCCTACCTTAAGGCTAGGAAGATAATCTCTAAGGGTTATCTATATCAACTAGTTCGGGTTAAGGATTCAAGCTCTAAAACCCCAACTCTCGAGTCAGTTCCAGTAGTCAATAAGTTCCCAGAAGTGTTTCTAGAAGAACTTCCTGGAGTTTCTCCCGAAAGGGAAATCGACTTTGAAATTGATCTCCTTCCAAATACCCAGCCTATCTCTATTCCTCCTTACATAATGGCTCCAGCTGAGCTTAAGGAATTGAAAGAGCAGTTGAAAGACCTTCTAGATAAAAGCTTCATCAGACCCAACATTTCCCCATGGGGTGCACCAGTGTTGTTCATGAAGAAGAAAGATGGTTCTCTCAGAATGTGCATTGACTATAGGCAGTTAAACAAAATCACAATCAAGAATAAGTATCCCATCCCAGGATTGATGACTTGTTTGACCAACTTCATGGTGCTAGTCATTTCACAAATATAGATCTTAGATCGAGTTATCATCAGCTCAAGGTCATAGATAGTAACATTCCGAAGACAGCCTTCAGAACCTGATATGGTCATTATGAATTTGTAGTTATTTCATTTGGACTAACCAATGCTCCTACAACTTTCATAGACTTGATGAACAGAGTGTTCAAGCAGTATTTGGACTTGTTCGTTATCGTCTTTATTGATGATATCCTCATTTACTCTAAGAATGAGGAAGAACATGCGAATCATTTGAGGGTTGTTCTGCAAACTCTCAAAGACCACCACTTATTCTCTAAGTTTAGCAAATGTGAATTTTGGTTGCAATCCGTTGCTTTCCTTGGGCATATAGTGTCTAGCGAAGGGATCCGAGAGGATTCTCAGAAAATAAAAGCAGTGAAACAATGGCCCAGACCTACCTCTCCTACAAATATCAGAAGTTTCTTGGGTCTAGCAGGTTATTACAGAAGGTTTGTGGAAGGATTTTCATCCATAGCCTCTCCGTTGACTAAGTTGACTCAAAAAAAGATCAAGTTTCAATGGTGAGATGATTGTGAGAAAAACTTCGTAGAACTGAAAACTAGGTTGACTAAAGCTCATGTTTTGACTCTACCAAAGGGTTCAGACGGTTATGTGATCTATTGTGATACCTCTAGAGTCGGCCTAGGTTGTGTGTTGATGCAGCGAGGTAAGGTTATAGCTTAAGGTGCATGAGAAGAACTATCCAAATCATGACCTCGAGCTTGCAGCAGTGGTGTTTGCACTTAAGATGTGGAGACATTACTTGTATGGTGCTCACGTAGATGTGTTAACGGACCATAAGAGCCTTCAATATGTGTTCACCCAGAAAGAGTTGAATCTTCTCCAGAGGAGATGGCTTGAGTTCCTCAAGGACTACGATATGAGTGTGCATTACTATCCTGGTAAGGCAAATGTGGTAGCAGATGCTCTTAGCAGACTATATATGGGTAGTGTAGCGCATGTTGAGGAAGAAAGAAATGAACTAGCATAAGATGTTCACAGACTTGCTCGCCTAGGAGTTCGTCTTATAAGCATATTAGATGGTGGTCTAACAGTTCAGAATGGGTCAGAATCTTCTTTGGGAGTAGGGGTTAAGGAAAAGCAAGACAGTGATCCGATATTGCTTGAACTAAAGGGTGCAATCCACCGGCAGAGGGTTGAGGTTTTCTCCCAAGGGGGAGATGGTGTGCTTCGCTATCAAGGTCGATTATGTGTTCCTAAAGTGGGTGAGTTGAGATAACAAATTCTTGCAGAAGCCCATAACTCCAGCTATTCAATTCATCCATGCGCCACTAAGATGTATCGTGATCTGCGGGAAGTCTATTGGTGGAATGGTATGAAAAGAGATAGAGCGGATTTTGCAGCTAAGTGCCCCAATTGCCAACAAGTCTAAGTAGAACATCAGAAACCAGGAGGTATGACTCAAGAGATCGAAATTCCTATTTGGAAGTGGGAAGTGATAAACATGGACTTCATTACAGGTTTAGCTTGTACTCGTACATAGCACGACTCCATTTGGGTGATTGTTGATAGAGTTACTAAGTCTGCACGCTTTTTGGCTGTCAAGACTACAAATTCGGCAGAGGACTACGCCAAGCTTTACATTAATGAGATAGTTAGGTTGCATGAGGTTCCTTTGTCTATTATCTCAAATAGAGGTCTTCAGTTTATCTTTCATTTCTGGAAGTCATTTCAGAAAAGTCTTGGTACTCAAGTTAACCTTAGCATAGCATTTCATCCACAGATGGATGGTCAGGCAGAGCGTATCGTTCAGACTTTAGAGGACATGTTGAGAGCTTGAGTGATCAATTTCAAGGGTAGTTGGGATGATCACCTCCCTCTTAAAGAGTTCGCCTACAATAATAGTTACCATTCCATCATTCAGATGGCCCCTTACGAGGCATTGTATGGGCGTAGATATAGATCTCCTATTGGTTGGTTTGAAGTGGGTGAAGCAGCCTTGATAGGGACAGATTCAGTTCATGATGCCATGGAGAAAGTGCAACTCATTAGAGATAGACTTAAGACAGCCCAGAGTCGCCAGAAGTCCTATGCAGACGTAAGGAGAAGGGAACTAGAGTTCCAAGTTAATGATTGGGTTTTCCTGAAAGTGTCCCCTATGAAAGGGGTGATGAGATTTGGCAAGAAGAGAAGCTCAGTCCTAGATATGTAGGCCCTTACAAGATCTTGAAAAGGGTTAGTAAAGTGGCTTATGAGTTAGAGTTGCCAACAGAACTAGCAGCAGTGCATTCAGTTTTCTACATTTCGTTGTTGAAGAAGTGTGTGGGTGACCCAGCGTCTATTGTGCATTTAGAAAGTGTGGTTGTGAAGGATAGTCTCACTTATTAAGAGGTACCAGTCGAGATTCTTGATTGTCATGTTCTAAGGTTAAGAAACAAAGAAGTCGCTTCAGTCAAGGTTTTGTGGATGAGTCAGTCCATAGAGGGAGCTACTTAGGAAGCAGAAGCAGCCATGAATGCCAAGTATCCTCACCTCTTTCCTTCCGATTCCATTCCAGCTTGAGGTAATAGTTCCTCTTCAGTTTTTCAGTCATTCATGTCCAGTCTCAGTCTTTGCATCATGTTCCTTCAGTTGTACTTGCATCTTCAGCGTATTTGCATGCTCTTGGAACTTAGTTCAGTCAGAAATCAATTTCATGTACTTTGTGGTAGGGTTTGCAGCTCTTTCCCACCATTTCAGCTAGTTTAGTCTTCATTCGAGGTTGAATGTTCCCAAGGGGGAGATAATGTAACACCTCGTATACTAGAACAGACCAGATTGTAGTTTTCAGGTGTTGCAGGTGGCACCCACGGGTACCATCCACGGACCGTAGGAGGACCCACGGTCCGTCCTGCAGGTCCATGGTTCACACCTACGACCCTCCTCCCAGAAGCCTCAAAAAAATTGGCTAAGGGTCAGGCCACGCCAGGACCTACCAACCGTAGGTCAGACCACGGTCGGTAGTCCAAGGTCGTAGGTCGGACAATCAGAATTGAGCCCCCAGTCGCGACTGACGGTTGACCAGCACAGACCGTCAGTCAATCGATGATCTGTCGGTCCCGTCCGTCGGTGATCCCGACATCACTTAAGTCAGGGGTCTTTTGGTCTTTTTCTTATGCGTTGGACCCATAAACTACGTGGTTTTGGTTAGTTTTAGCCTAGAAACATAATTAGAACTTATCAAAGTTAGATCATTCACCAAAACTTAGAAACTTAGAAAGTAAAGAGGAGAAAGAGGCGACCAAACCCTTCCCAAGAACACATCAAGGTTCCATGAGTTCCAGCCCCGAAATCAAAAGATTTCTCCGTGAATTTCATCACCAGGTATGTGGGATTTCACTAGTGGGTTCCTTTCACCCATTGGGTCCCTATATTTCAGTCAGATTCTTGATTCCCTTATTATTATCTAGACGTAGGGTTTCTAGAACTTTAGTAGAGTATCATGAATTAGTTACTTTAATGATCCAAATCAGATTACCATGTTATTACTCAATTTCTCATATGATATTCAGAACCCTAGTTGTATATATTCGTTAGATCATCAATTATGTATCCTAGGTCAGATTATTCAGTTATTCCAGATATACACATGCTTCAGTTTACGAATGTCACATTATCAGTCATAATTGTTACATTCTCAGAGCTTGCATGTCAGTATTTGAGCTATCCAATATTACAGAACTTCAGTCATAAAAAATGTTAAATTTCTTAATCAATTGGGAAGCTTAATACCGAGTGGACTAGGGTCAGACACCCTCAAGTCCTAGAACTACGTCCCCCGTAGTTTGTAAGTCCCCTCTGTGGGAATCACTTTAAGTGATCACGCTAGCATGCCTTTATACCTCTGGCAGGGTATATTGGGTCCCTCGATGGGGCGTATACATCAGACTCCACATTTAGCTCATGTGGTTTTATGTCGATTACTAGTAGCTCCCTTACAGTTCAGTTAGATTCTATTGCATTGACCATGTTATTAGTATAGTTCAGTATTCAGTATCAGTATGTTATAAACTTGGTCATTGCATTCAGTTTAGTCATGTTCAGTATTTTCAGTATCCTTATCATGTTCAGATTATATCATTGCTTTATTTTCTGTTCAGTTATGTTATTATTCAGCTTTATTCTATCATACATGCTCACGCATACTCTGCGCTACATTTTCTCATGATGTAAGTTCAGGTCCTCAGCAGTCAGATCACGCATAGATCGATTCTCGATCTTTAGTTCAGCAGAATTAGTGGTGAGTCCTCATTCTTCAAGGACTAGTAACATGATTATCTTTCTTGCTTTTAGTTTTAGTTTCAGTTTTGCTAGATTTAGCTGGGGCATGTCCCATCACTTCTAGTCAGTTTAGAGGCTTAATTCAGACATAGTTAGATTCAGCTATAGTGTTAGAGTTTGATTTTTTTTTCATTTGTACTCAACTGACAGTTTTCATATATTCATATTTAGTATATGGGTATTCCCCATCATTTCAGATTACTTACATGATTTAGCTTCCGCACAGTATTTATTGCTTCAGTTTATCTTTAGTATGCTCATGATTATTCCAGCAGGGTTAGCTTGGGGTCATTCGTGATCCTAGGTCCCATGTCCGCGTCCAAGGGGATAGCCTCAGGGCGTGACACTTCATGTACAAATATAGAAACAACATAGAGAAGAAGGAAAAAATAAGAAACAACCATTGGAAGAAGAAAACAATCTGAGTATGAAAGAGGAGTGAAGAAGGAAGAAGAACCAAAACAAAGTGGAAAAACTAATAAATTGTGCTTATAGGACAGTTGGATTTACATCTAATGAACACGTGTATGTATCAGTACATTATTCTGGACGAATTGTTGTCGTACATCTTATATTGCTTTTAGTCCAATTATTTAGGGCAATGCAAAAGGTAAAATGGGCCCAAGTTTATGGTACAATATTCATTACTTTTAGTATAATTGCTTGATGTTGTATTAGAATTTTTGCTTGTTCACTTAAAAACAAGGGTTATTGTCAAGACCAAAAAATGGATCTGACAAATCAGCCTCAACCCAACTTTAAAATGAAAGAAATACGGAAATATAAAATAAGAGCAAGACAAAGGCGGAAAACTTATTCATTCTAAACAATACCCCAAAACCTGGTTGTCACGTGTACAAGCCACTAATGAAAATACAAAATTTGAAAGATAAATACAAGTCTCAATCTTGGATTCTCAAGTAGAACAAAGCTTAAAGAAAAGGAAAAGAGGGTATGCCAGGATGACAAGAAGTTACCTCTCAAATCATTCAACGAGCCTCGATTGTCAAGAGAAGAAGAACAAGATCACACGGGTCCGGGCTCAGAACCTACACAGGTGTAGAAGCAAGGGGTGAGTAACAACAACACGGTACCCAGCAAGCAAC
The DNA here is from genome assembly GCA_036553675.1 of Solanum okadae. Classification (NCBI taxonomy): domain Eukaryota; kingdom Viridiplantae; phylum Streptophyta; class Magnoliopsida; order Solanales; family Solanaceae; genus Solanum; species Solanum okadae. The sequence continues at coordinate 43,195,488 of CM071689.1, read as the reverse complement.
CTACTAAACAAAGCAACTAGCTAGAAATGAATACCATTTACACTCTAACTGAACCTCCTCCAACTACAACCTGCACAGAAATCAACCCAACCTAGAAATTCTACAATACACGGCTCACAAGGTCCAATATTCACTGTTCAACCTTCACAATTCAACAATTAGACTAATCAAATAAGTCAATCTCAAAATCAAGTAGTTCAGTTACATGCACAAGTAAATCAATCACAATTAACAAGTAAATTACACATAAGCATCAAAAGCATTAAGACATAATAATAAATCTCTTGCCGGAACCAATTCTCATCGGTACAATATCACAAGCTGGAACCGTTTCCCATCGACTTTATATCAAATCACTATCCGAAACCATTTCCTATTGACTTTACATCAAATAACTAGTCAGAACCATTTTCCATCGGCTTTATATCAAATCACTAGCCTAAACCATTTCCCATCAGCTTTATAAACACTTGCCAGAAATGACCTCAGCATCACAACACTCGTCGGCAAAGACCTCGACATCATAACACTCGCTGGCAAAGACCTCGACATCATTAATCATCACATGTCAGATCACAGTGTTCAAAATCAATGCACCAAAGGAATATCATAGCACACAAAAGAGATAACAATTCATACAACTCAAGTCAACATTGATGTAAAGCATTTCATCAATAAATCAACAAGAGTCACAATAAGGCAATTCCTATCATCATGTTCAACACATAGCCGTTTTTATTTCACCCCCTTTTTATTCATTTAGATGTAATAATTGGAAAATTTAAATCCTTCGCCTTATTCCCATTACTCCCAACACACAAGCAACGAAGAAAGTACAGGAATTCTACTGGAAAATAAGGTTTAGAAAATCAATTGCCTTAAATCAATCAACAATATCTCCAAGAGTTGATTCTTTCCCTTCCGAATCACTTCCAAAGTCACACAATCTACAATAATCAAGTATTCACAATAACTCATCCAAAACAACAATTCCACATCAAGTATATATAGAAATGGGTCAATCAACTCTAAACACAATTTAAAAATGGAGGTTTGAATCCGGAAAAAAATACTTGAAAATGATGTTTAAGGCTTCAGGAACTCAATAGTGAAAACCATTTCGAAAAGGGGATAAAAAACATTTCAAAATCACCATTTTTCTATGTTCTTGGGTTGTTGTAGAAAACCCCAAATTTCTCATTTCAAAAGCTAGATTTGAACACCAAATCCATAAATAATAATGCGTAATTTAATATTTTAGAATTAAGAATCGTTACCCAAAAGATTTCCCATGAAAATTTGGTCCAAATTACCACCCCAAAGATCCAAAAACTCAAAAAGGTGAAATGGGGCTTAAACCCCAAAATTTGAAGGTCAAAACCCTCTCTAATGTCGCTTCAGTGATCATACGGTTGCTTAAGCGAACCCCACAAAAACAGGGAGTCTCACTTTTTGGAACCTGGCTTTGCTAAAGCGAGCCCTAGTTCGCTTAAGCGAACCATTCAAAAGTCTGGCCTTTGCTTATGCGATCAACCTTCTCTTAAGAGAAGCTTGCTTAAGCGGAAGGTTTATCGCAAAAGCGAAGGTTACTTAACTCAAGCAACTCTCAAAACATCAAAAGGACCTCGGGATTCATTCAGAACTCCATACACATAAGCCACCTACGTAAATCAATTACACTCGAAGTTCCGAACTCAATGAAATCATCAAAACACGAGTATGAGGTCTCCTTGACCTGACATTTGTAAAAACTATAAGAACTAACTCATGCCTAAAAGGCTAAAACAAGAGGAGTACCTCTCAAAATCAACGAAGAGGTTACCTAGGCCTAAAATCATCCTCTGAATCCAACGAAACTCTTGAAATTATGATCCAAACATCCGAAACTCAAATGTTGACCAAAGTCAACCCAAAGGCTAAAATTCCATAATTTCACAACTTAGGACCTCAAATACTCAAAAGGACTCGGAATTTGAAACTGATAACTCTCACAGATCAAATTTCACATTTCGGGACGGATGAAATTGACGGAATTCCATTCCTACACTCAAAACTCTAAAAACACCAAAAAACCACTTTCCTAACAACTTAGACTTTCAAACTCAAAACTTACCAAATTCTCAACTTTTAAATCAAATTTCAAAACCCATTTTTTAAAACTCAATAACAGAAGACTCGGGGTCAATATCGAGAGGGAAAATGGTAAATTCACAAAACTGTCCAAAAATAACCAATCGAGTCATTAATTCACTACTAAAAACCATGTTTATTCTCGAACATAAAGCAAAAGAAAGTAGTTGGAGCTTCAAAAGTCTGAGGATATCTGGCATGCATATCTGACTCGATCTCCCAAGTCGCCTTACTAACTGAATGATGTTTCCATTGCACCTTCACTGAAGCGACCTCCTTGATTCTAAGCTTCCGGACCTGGCTATCGAAAATGGTTATAGGCTCCTCCTTAAAAGATAAGTATGGACCCAATTCAACTTAATCAAGTGAAAGTACATGGGACTCATCCGACACGTACTTCCAAAGCATGGAAACATGAAACATGAGATGCACAACTGACAAACTAGGAGGCAAGGTCAACTTATAGGCCACCTCTCCCACACGACTCAAAATATCAAAGTGTCCAATGAATCTAGAGCTAAGCTTGCCCTTATTTCCGAACCTCATCACACCCTTCATGGATGACACTCGGAGCCAAACATGATCACCCTTTATGAACACCAGAGCTCGAACTCTCCGATCTAGATAACTCTTATGTGGACTCTAGGTTGTCAGTAGTCTACCCTAGATTATATGAACCTGCTCCATAGCATCTCTATGCAAGTCTGTATCTATTGAATCCATCTCAACTGAATCAAACCATCCGATCGGAGATCTACACCGTCTACCATACAATGCCTAAAAATGGGTCATCTGACTACTGGAATGATAATTGTTGTTATAGGCAAACTCTATTAAGGGTAAATGTTAAGTTGTACACATATTAATCGAGTACCTAAACCATGATTCAAATCCATCCAGAAATGGGAAGTGAACAACGAACCTCGATCAGAGACAATAGAAACCAGGACCCATGAAGTCAAACAATCTGGGTGATATAAAGCTTGGCCAACTTCTCTGTCGTATACTTCACCCGAACTGGGATGAAATGGGTGGACTTAGTCAACCTATCAACAACCACCCAAATAGATGGCATAACCACCCACAGTGGTAGGTAGTCCCATAACAAAGTCCATAGGAATTTGTTCCCACTTCCAAGTAAGAATATGTATCCTTTGAGATATACCTGCAAGTCGTTGGTGCTCACACTTAACCTATTAACAATTCAAACACCTCAAAACAAAATCTGCAATATCTTTCTTCATACCACACCACCAATAGTGTTGGCTCAGATCATCATACATCTTTGTCGCACCTAGATTGATGAAATATCAGGAACAATGAGCCTTCTCAAGAATTAGTCTAATCAACTCGCCTACCTTGGGCACACAAATTCTGCCTCCAATCCGTAAAACACTATTAGAATCAAGGACAACCTCCTTGGATTCCCCTCTCATCACCTGGTCTCGAATGAGACATAACTTCTCGTCATCAAACTGGAGCTCACAGATCTGCTCAACTAAGGAAGAACAAGCCTCAATAAAAACAATCTAGTCATCCGTCTCCTCAAAAATCCATAACCGAACGAGATTGTTGGCTAACCTTTGAACATATCTAGCCAATGATCTCTCATCCACACTAATAGCAGCAACACGTCCCGTGTTAAAAGTCTTCCTACTCAAAGCATTGGCCATCACATTGGCCTTCCCTAGATGATACAATATGGTAATGTCATAGGCCTTCAGTAGCTCAAGCCATATGTGCTACCTCAAGTTCAGATCTCTCTGACTAAAAATGTACTGAAGACTTTGATGGTCTGTGAAGACCTCATGATGAACTCTAAGGTTAAAGAAGAGAGATAACAGAAATGGGAACAAATGGTGCTCATGCAGTAGATTAAAAGGTTCAAGGGGTTAACAATAGTGGTCATGTGAGTGCATCAATACTCAGCAATGGTGGACATCCTGGAAATGTGAATTCCACACCTATAATGCATATGGGTCAAGGTATGAATTATAATCATCCATTGTCCTTAAGTCCTTCTAATATTAGTGGTGTCAATATTATATCATTTCAACTTCTTAGAATTGAAAACTATACTCTATGGAGCAAATCAATTAGATTAGCCTTGCTTGGTCAAAATAAAATAGGGATGATAAATGGATCTTGTAAAAAAAATTATGTACGTTCAGGACTAAGGGGTCAATGGAAGAGGGTTAATGTTATAGTTCTCTCATGGATTTTGAACTCTGTGTCCAAGAGCTTGTTAGGAGGTGTATATTTTGCTTCTTGTGCTCAAAGTGTTTGGAGTGATTTAATAGAAAGGTTTGATCATATACATGAGTCAAGAACTTTTAGCTTGCATTAAGAAATTGCAACTCTACAGCAAGGTAATGATTTTGTATCTGTTTATTACACCAAACATAAGAAATTATGGGATGAGTTTGAGGCTTTAGTTCCATCTTCTTGTTGTAATTATGAAAGGTCAAGAGGTTTTAATTTGTTGATCATTTATATAGGCAAAAACTCTATCAATTTCTTATGGGTTTGAATGAATTTTATATTCAGGCAAGAGTCATATTCTTCTAATGAGTTATGTTCCTGGTATAAATCAGGCATATGCTATGCTTATTAGTAATAAGTGTCAAAGGTCTGCTACTTCCAGTAGTACAAGTATGGGTATGAACTCTATAAGTTCAATTGGTGTTGATCCTTTGGCAATGTATTCAAGGATTGATGGTTCCTATACTGGACAAAGTAGTAACAAGTTCAAAAAAAAACTTTGGTATTGTTTGTGATTTTTGCACATGTGCAGATCACACTAAAGATCATAGCTATAAATTGATTGGTAATCCTCTTGATTTCAAATAAGAGAAAAAGGTATACAATTAAAAAGGTAATGCTAGTTATAATGTAGTGAGTGATCAAAGTTGTGCAAGAAAAGACGCATACAGTTCTGCATTTGATGGATCCGCCTATAGTGGGTTTAACTATGGTTTCAACACTAATGTGTCAGCATCATCTAAGGGTAAGCAGGCGGTTGATCAGCTACTACCTAACATCAATGAGGAGGATGAAAGTGCTAGACAACTTCAAGGGTGTACCTTCACTAGAGATCAATATAATCAAATATTGCAGATGCTTAAGTAGAATAAATAATGAAGTGTAGATTATAAATACATGGGCTAAATATCATATGGTGTCAAATATTGATATGCTCACAAAGGAATCTGTGATAAGAACTAAGGATTCAAAATCAATGTATTTGCCTAATGGTGAAGGGTCAAATTTCACTCATATAGAGTCTTATTTTATTTCTCCAAGATGTGTTATTACAAATGTGGTCAATATTTGAGAATTCAAGTACAATCTACTGTCAGTAAGCAAAGTGACACAAGAGTTAGAATGCTCAATCTCATACTTTTTGTTTTTCGAGACCTTTGCACTGGCAAGATGAAGGAGATTGGTAAAGAGGATGTTGAACTATACTTGCTACTCAATCACCTTACTCAAGATCAATTACAATATACTTCATGTGTGGTAAAAAAGAATGATACCAGTCAACTACATATACTAAGTCGTGGCACAACAGGCTAGGTCAGATGTGATCTCACATATTAAGCAAGTTATTTTTTGTTAGTACTGAAACTTTTAACAAGTCCTTGAATAACTGTAGTGTATACTATGCAAAGCAGACAAGAGCCACATTTCTAGTAAGTAACATTAAAAGTAGTGATTTTTTTTTATTTAGTTCATATGAATGTTTTTAGGATCATATAAAAATTCTGCTTTTGATGGCAATAAATACATTTTTATAATAATTGATGACTTTGCTAAAATGATTTAGCTATTTTTGTTGAAAAACTAGTCAGATGTTTGTGTATCTTTACATTACTTTCTACAGATTGTTCATACTCAATTTGAAAAAATAGTGATCCGTGGACCTTGTGGTGAACTAAATTCAACAAGTTCTTGTATGAAAAAAAGGCTATTGTAAGTTTAAGTATGCAAAAGAGCTTGCTGATGAAACAACAAAAGGAAAAAGTTCATATCTTATTTATAGAAGACACAATACAACAAACTATGTGGAGATAAGAAAACATCTCCTTGACAATTCATGGGTTGTCCCTTATAATTCTTTTTATTATCCAAATATAGTTGTCATATAAATATTGAAATTTGTTCATATATTAAGGTAGTTAAATACATTATAAGTACATATGAAAAGGACATGATAAAATTGCATTTTAGATTCATACTAATGATACAAATATAAAAATTGATGAGATAAAAGAATATCAATCGGCTAGATGGGTTTCTGCACCTAAGGTAGCATGGCGTATATTTGTATTTAGTATCAATGAAATGTCTCCAAATGTACACCATCTTCAACTACATCTCAATGGACAACAACTCATTTCATCCAAAAGAACTGATAATATTAGTGAAATTATAAATAATTCAATGATCCAAAAAATAATGTTAACTGAATTTTTGTAATGAACACAATAAACGACACCGCTAAAAGTTTAAACTTATTTTATCGAGAATTTCTTGAATATTTTGTGTGGTCAATAGCGGATAAAATGTGGACAATTCGTATGCTTGGACATGCTATTGAACGTGTCGTGACTTGCCATCCCACTGAAGGAGAAAGATATTACCTTATATTATTTTTAATGAACATAAGAGGATCAAAATCATATCAAGATTGCCTAACGGTAAATGGCAAGCCTTGCACAACATTTAAAGATGTAGCTGAATTATCATCTTTTTTCGCACGAATAGGATTGGAGCACCCCAAGACGAAATTTGGTCTAATGATACCCTTATCAAGGAGATCTTTTAACTACTATTTTAACTCAGCTGGACTATTCTTTATAGTTGAATATATATGGGCTGAGTATCAGGAAGGACATTTATTACAAATTATATTTTCCTATCGGGAGCAACTTTGGAAAGATCATCATGAAAGACTTTTGGGAACTCATTCACAACTGGACTGATTGAAAAGGTGGTGTCTCAATACTAGAGTCTCTAACTCTGATTAAGTGATAGATACACCCCTCAAAAATCACCTTTCTAGCCTTTAAGGTATGAAATAAAACAGCCCTTAGGCAACACTTTTTACAACCTTTTCACACTAAGACTAGATCATGTGGAAACTGAAGTAGCATCCGGATCAAATAGAGCATAAGCATCTAACATAAGAATTTTAGGATACTAGTAACAACATTTGGAGAGCTTTCTTTATCCTAACGACTAGACATAACATACATACGGTTTTGACCACCACATATTCTTGATGTATGCTCTTTTAGGCAACCCTACATGCGGGAGTTGTTGAAGTAGATTGAGCTCTGTTTTCCCATTACCTTGTCTCATCGATGGACACTATCTCAGAAAGTGATCCAACTGACTACACTTTTAACATCCACTTGTTCCATTATGACACTCTCTATGATGGGTGTACCACACTTGCCACAAGGTGGGGTTCATATAACTTCCTGAGCACACTACCCTATGTTTGAGAACTCGAAGCTCTAAAATTTTGGTTGTTCTGAAACCTCTAATCATTCTTATTTCTCAGTATAAGCGCACTACTTGTCGATGGTGCAGGTCCATATCACCTCTTCTAAAATGATGACTTATTCGTTCTCAATCATTTGCTTGTTGGACTAAGAACTTGCTGACTTTGCTCTCTTGCTCTAATGTCCCTCTTTATTTATTTTTTGTTGCTTATTTTCTTCGACATGTATCCTACATTGCTTTTAAAAAAAACTCTAATGTAAGTTTTCATATTAAACTGTTTATAATTTTAATTTAAAGTACATGTGTTTATTAATTTAAAAAGACATTTCCCAATAGTTAAGGGGTATATCTGTGAGGCACGTGAAATAGACACCCGTAGTTAAAAATAATAGGCAATCTTTAGTTTATTGTTAATATGAGACACTAATGTATTTCAATTATTCTAACTAGTACTCACATGTCCAACTATCTAAATACAATTTATCTCTCGTTTTGCTTTGGGGTGAATAATATCTTTGTTGTTATATTTTTAATTCAAAAATACCCTTCAATTTTTCAAATGGACCAAAAAGTCCATTCTTTCGATGATTATTCTAAAACAAGAAAAAATAGCTCAATTTTATCTATGCACCATGGAGATGGAGCAATTTTACCTTTGTTTTTAAAAGTTTTATTTTGTTTTTTGTTTTGGGGTGGGGTAAAATGGTGATGATAGTTGAATGTAAGAAATATAATAAGATAAGATAATTTGCATTTTAAAAAATAGAAAATGTCATATAACTTTTTTTCTTCTGATATCATGCACAATAGGTATGAATTATTATTTATCATGTATTTTTTCTTAATAATTTTAAAAAATAAAATGATAAAAAAAAATCAATTTTAATTATATCCTGATATGCTTTATCATTTATTTTGACTTTGAGTTAGTCGAGAACCGATATAATAGTTTTGAAATTTTTTTTTGAATAAACATAAGCAACTAGTAGAAAAAAAATCAATATTGGTAATTATAAAAATATATTAGAAAAAACAAACAAAATATGAAAGGAATAAATAAATAAAAATTAAAAATAAAAGATAAGACTTTATGATAGCCGTCTAAAGACCACACCAACGAGGAAAACGAAAGAAAAAAAAAAAAAAAAAAGGAAACCTTTTTCTGATGATGTTCATGTATAGAGTCTCCTCTTCTTCTTCCTCTTTTCTCTTCCCCCTTCATCGTTTATGGCTTCAATATAGCCCTAAAATCATCTAACCCTAGTAGTTTTTTCAACTTTTCTCACCCTATAAATCTGCATAATCTGTATAATGATGAATTTTTCGAAGTATTTGGGAGTTCGAGGCGATTAGAACTGGGAAATCCTTAGATCTGGTTTGTCTTTTTGGTAAGAAATTTCTTGCTTATATGGTTTGATTTTGTTGGAATTTTCATGGGTTAATTTGGGATTTTTGATGTGTTTCCTGTATTTGGGTTTTGTTAAAACTTTTGGAGGGTTTTGTTTTTCTCGTCTGGATCGGTTGTATTTGAGTCTATATTGTTTTATCCTTGATTGAAAATTTGGAAATTAAGGTTTGCTTTATATAAGGGGAGAGTGATTGCGTGTTGCAGATGGATGATAATTTTCTGGCTTGTCGTTGTGGATTAAGGATGTTGTGTGGTTTAAGTGGAATCTGATTTTGTCATAATTTATTGGAGAGAAGTACAAATAATTATATGTTTTTCTAACCATATCCTTGTTCCACTTCTTAACCGTGTTAGTTTAGTAAGCTACACATTACATTTATTGATTTCTTAGTGGATGTAATGTTTGCTAAGGTGAAACTTATTTTGGAACGGAAGGAGTATAATGTAAATTGAGTGTTTTGGAGTATGAGAAAATAGGGCTTAAATGATGGTTGTAACAGTGTAAGCATTTTGCTGTTTTTAACCTATTAAGATATTGATAATACAGTGGTTATTTAACGAGTTTGAACTGAATTTAGAAACAAAAGAACTTGCTGAGCTTGGTTTTTACTGCTTAAGGTTTGTGTTTCTAGGTATTAAGGCTGGACGGTTTATTCTGGTGAGTTATCTATCAAAAATTAAAGCAACACTCTTAGCATGTTGATGGATGATGGAAATATAGCATGAATAAGTGAAATGGATAGTTAACCATTATGAAGTTCATGTGCTTGCACTTATGTGCAATGTATTTATGCTTTGATGGGTATAAGGATGCGTATCATTTTCCTTTTTAAAATTTCCTGCTAATATCTGTTTGGGATGTGTTCCTGCAGGTTAAATGTCTTGGTGTTGCTTCCCGAATTATTTTTGGGGGACATTTTGTCCACTTGATGGGTGATGACCATTCCAATGGATAGTAATTTAGACCATTCATCTCGGGAGCGAGTTCAACGCCTCTACAACAAGGTTTGTGTTTGCCTTATCTCCTTATTTCTTTACCATTTCAATTGAGTGTTTATGTTTATATATAAAAATATTAGGCGTTTGTTTGTGTTGTGCTTTACTTGTAAAGCTGCAATTGAACATCCATTTAACATGCCATATTTGTTGGCTGTATAGCTGCTAGTTGTATCTATCTAGATCATCTTTTTGCACAAAGAGCAACTGTATATTTGCTTGTTTAAAACATGTAATTGACATTTTTTTTCTTATCTTAATTTTTTTTTTTTAAAAAAGAATGTTGAGTTGGAGAATAAACGGAGAAAAGCAGCACAAGCTAGAGTTCCTTCTGATCCAAGTGCATGGCAACAAATGCGAGAAAACTATGAAACTATCATCCTGGAGGATCATGTTTTCTCAGAACAACATGAAATAGAGTATGCCTTGTGGCAGATGCATTACAGGAGAATTGAGGAACTGCGGGCACACTTCAATGCTGCTGCAAATTCTAGTGGGTCAACCAATGGGAAGGGTCCTCCTACTAGTGGACCAGATCGCGTCACAAAGATCAGAACACAGTTTAAAACTTTCCTTTCAGAAGCAACAGGTTTTTACCATGATTTGATGCTAAAAATTAGGGCCAAGTATGGTCTGCCACTGGGATATAATTCTGATGATCCAGAGAATCAGATTCCTTCCTCTAAAGATGGTAACAAGTCTGTGGAGTTGAAGAAAGGATTGATATCGTGCCATCGTTGTTTGATTTATCTTGGTGATCTTGCTCGGTACAAAGGCTTATATGGTGAGGGTGATTCTAAAGCTCGTGATTTTGCGGCTGCTTCGAGTTATTACCTGCAAGCTTCTTCACTTTGGCCTTCAAGTGGTAATCCTCATCATCAGGTATTTTCCGCAATCAAAGGGGAAGATGGATATTGGTTAATCTTCATATAAAATGGTTATTTTTCTTATTGTTCTTGTTGTGATGGCTGATTGTCTTGTTTACTCAGCTTGCAATACTGGCTTCCTATTCCAATGATGAGCTGGTGGCTATTTATCGCTATTTTCGCAGTCTTGCAGTAGAAAGCCCTTTTGCCACTGCAAGGGACAACTTGATTATTGCATTTGAGAAGGTAACCAACCTATCTTTGAGGTGACCCCTCCCCTGACCAACTTCTTTGGTAGGATCATGTCTACTAGGTTTGTTCAGTGCAGACTGCAGACTGTGATCTTGAGAGTGTGAGCAGACTATGTTACTCATAGGCAGATGCATGAAAAGGTTTAAAAGCATCAGTTGTTTAGAATGACTTGAATTATGTCATATATATCTCTTCTACTTGAATAAAAAAGTCATATATCTCTCTTTTGTGTGTCTATGTTAGAACTGTGAGATGCCGTTGCAAACATCTTGTAGTAGTATTGTGCTTCTTGTGGTTCATTGCCATAAATGATTTTGGTAAAAGCTAATGATGTTGTATCATTACTGTTCTAATAGCGGACAGTATTGAAGTTTAATGTAAAAGAAAACCGTAGACAGGTGGTGAACAGGTGAAGTTGGTCGTTGCTTGGAGAATTTTTAATTGTAATCTATATACATAGAGCTGTATTATACCTTGTATTAAGATCGTTACTTGTGGCCTTATCAGAATATGCCTCTAGTAAAATTGTCACATACATGTGTATTGTTTTTGTAATTCTGAACAAGAAATGGGGAAGGAACTTGTCACATACATGCCTCTCGTCGCATCAAAAGGGTAGCGGCTGCGGTTTTTCCTTGTCATCAAAAAAATTAAAAAAAAAAAAGGAACTTTGATTTCTATATTTTACTGTGATTTGGACAGTTTTTCCAGTATGTTTGATAGTGCAACCTTTACCAGAATATGTGGAGAACCTTTTCTTTCATTTTATTGGAAAAGTTGAACTCTATTAATATGAATACATGTTAGCTATTAATATGAATCACCAAGGAGGTGAGCAACTCATCAGTTTTGGGTTTCCTTTAGCCCTAATGCAAAATATATTTAGTTATCTGAGATGTTATTGGTCCTTGTAAAATTTGTAAACAGTGACTTCTGTGTCATCTTTTGGCAGAACCGTCAGTGTTACACCAATATGCTGGGGGATACTAAAGTTTCCTCCACCAAGGCAGTACCTCCTCGCACGACTGGAAAAGGAAGAGGCAAAGGAGAAACAATGCAACCTATGAAAGATGATAAGGTTGAAGCAATCTCTGTTCAGGAAAAAGCTTCTAGTATGTCAGACATCTTCAAAACCTTCACCACGAGATATGTTCGACTAAATGGCATTCTCTTCACTCGCACTAGGTATTTTCCTGCCCATACTCTAATTGAATCTCTGCTATTTGGCTGTAATATAATAATATGCTGATGTTGTACTTTTGCCATGTTTAACCAGCTTGGAGACTTTTGGAGAAGTGCAGTTGGTGGTTAAGAATGATCTGCTTGAGCTTCTCTCTTCTGGGCCTGATGAGAAGTATAATTTTGGTTCGGACGCTGCCGACTGTAGACAGGCTATTGTGAGGCTTGTGGCTATCCTGATATTCACTGTTCATAATGTGAACAGAGAAAGTGAAAATCAGTCATATGCTGAGATCTTACAGAGATCTGTTCTTCTACAGAATTCGTTTACTGCTTTTTTTGAGTTCATGGGTCATGTTGTTGAGAGATGCGTCCAATTAAATGATCCCACAACAAGCTTCCTTTTGCCTGGTGTTTTGGTGTTTGTGGAGTGGTTGGCATGCCATCAAGATGTTGCACTTGGCAATGAACCAGAAGAGAAACAAATGACAGCTAGATCATTTTTTTGGAAAAACTGTATTGCTTTCTTTAATAAGCTATTGTCCAGCGGGTTCAAGTTTGTTGATGACGACAAGGATGAAATGTGCTTTTTCAATATGAGCAGGTATGATGAAGGAGAAAGTGGTAATCGTCTTGCATTGCCTGAGGATTTCGAACTGAGAGGATTTCTACCTCTTCTTCCGGCACAACTTATCCTTGATTTTTCAAGGAAGCATTCTTTTGGTGGTGATGGTGGCATCAAAGAGAAGAAATCACGTCTCCAGAGGATAATAGCAGCAGGAAAGGCTCTTGCTAGTGTGGTCCGTGTTGGAGAAGAGGGAATATATTTTGACAGCACGGCAAAGAAATTCACCATTGGCATTGAGCCCCAAGTATCTGATGATTATGTACATGGTTGCGCCATGGAAGTTCCCAAATTAAGTGGTATTGAGCTGGAGAATCCAGCTGCAAGGCAGTTAACTGTAGGAGCTCCGCAGCCAAAGCAACAATTGTATGTGGAGTATGAGGAAGAAGATGAGGTAATTGTCTTTAAGCCATCTGTGGCAGAAAAGGATGTCAATGGAAGCGCTTCAAACATGACAACCATGGAAGTTCCTGTTTCTTGTGTTGGTGCTGCCAAGGTTCCTCCTGGCATTAGCATAGCCTCTGCTTGTCTAGGAAATGAGATGGGCCCATCTTCAGCTGCACTTGATGAATTGATCATGCCGAGTGCTTTGCATGCTAGTGTAAGGCCACCCTCAACTATTGCCAATAACAGTGGCCAATATATGCAGCCTATTCAACCAAATACTTCAATGTGGTCCGTTGAACAGGGTGCTTATATGAATGGATTGGCTAGCTTGAACTTGATAGGAAGTGGTCTGACTATAAAATCTGAGTTGCAAGATCATTCAGGAGTATTTCCACCTGCACCATATTCGATCCCTTTTCCACAGTCTCTCAATTTTAGCATAGCAAATAATATTCCCGCTCAGGTTCCAGATGCTGCTATACCAACTAACTTCAGTTCACTTTCATCCCAAATAGTTGGTATTGACAGCATGTCAATAAAGTCTCCATCAGTCATGTCAACAAGCATAAAGAAAAATCCAGTCAGCAGACCTGGTAGGCATCTGGGTCCACCTCCAGGCTTTGGGTCTGTTCCTTCCAAAGTCGTGGATGAGTCTTCATCAGCCATGACTGTAAAGATTGAACATTCTCTTCCTCCTATGGATGACTATAGCTGGCTGGATGGATATCAGTTGTCTTCATCAAATCAGAGCATTGGTTTCAATAACTCCATTAATCATTCAACACAAAACTACCACTCCATGAGCAAGAGCAGTAGCTCAGTTGGGATGGTAAGTTTTCCGTTCCCTGGGAAACAGGTAAACTCTCTGCATGTACAATCAGGGAACCAGAAAGGTCGGGAGGACTACCAGATATCTGATCAATTAAAACTGTACCAGGAGCAACCTCAGCAACTCAAGAGCGTAAATCAACAGTCTGTTGCACTGCCTCAGCAGCATCAAGGACAGTCTATGTGGGAACACCGTTTCATTGTGTGATATGGATACGAGAGATTAGATGGTAAAATCCGTGTACCTTAAAGGAGAATTACCTTGAACAAATAAGCCCATATCTTTTTCCTTCCTACCCCTGTATTCATTTTTCTTACAGTTAGCTGCTCAAGTTTTTCCAGGTTGTTAACAGTTACTGTGGCGATGTCCAGCGGCCTGTTGCTAGGACGTTCAACCATCATATTTGCAGTATGGCCAAGGTTATTAAGTTTTTCTTGCAGCATGGATCGTCTTGGAGTGTTGCAGGCACTTGCTGTCGAGCAGGTATTGCCCTCCTCCCTCCTCCCATCTCTCTGTGTTTCTCTTGGTCTTCCACTGTGCATTTGAGTGGACATACTTTTGACAACTTTTTATGATTCATCCCGATGACACGGCCTTTTTGTCTGGCTAGTCTAATGAGAAAGTTCCCCCACTATTTCCTTTTGTCCTAGCCTAGTTTCTGTGAGCTTACTTAAATAGTTGTGTGTGTGGCTGATTGTCTGTGGAAGCTTTGCTAATAGTATTTGAGACATTGCTTTTCCTGTTTCTTTTTTTTTTATTTATTGGTGGCTGGGGGTTAATGTAGAGTTGGAATCTGATTCCTATGCTTTTCTTATTGGAAGCCTGAACAATTATGATATGTCCTATCCTTAAGCTATTGAATTCCAATTTAAAATTCCCCAGTCACTTTTTTTCCTGTTTGTACCTCGAGGTTATTAAAGTTAATTCCCTGGTTGTGTCCAAGTAGTTTATCCTTTTAAGATTCTCATTCACTTGAGGGGAAACCACAGAGTTTGAAGCTGAAAGCAATGAATTTCTCACACTTTTTTGGGTGTATGCAGTTTGTGCCTAGCTCTCCAGACTGGATGAGTTAGACTGAGGTCAGTAGGTGCAGCGATTGGAAGCTTTGGAAGTAAGAACCTTGCATGGTTGGATGGTTTGCATGGTGGGTATATCAGGTTTTGGTGGATTGCTGGTTGCAGTCTATGAATGAGAAGCTAATCAATCTATCTGATAGTAGATCTCTCTTACTAAGTTCTTTTACATGCCATGATAAGCAGTGTCCAACTATTAAATGTGTAAGTAGATATCTTGGCAGTTCACATATCCGCCTGAAAGTTCTGTCATGGATTTTGCAAAAGATCATACAGAAGGATTAGTTATCCGAGGAGTAACTATGGATGTTTGATGAAAATAAGTTTGAGAATATGTACACACATATGGTTATCTCACTTTATCTGGTTTGTCGCATTGTCAACTAGTGACAATATCCTGTCGTGTTTGTTATTTGGATTTGTGATGCTTGTGATCCAGTTGGATAATTAGTGTCTGATCACCTGTATCTTGTCAGGCCAGTTTCCCAGGCAGGAAATACCTAAACTATTTGTTTTGATAGAACACCTTTCATCTTTTGTTTCAGTGTGTTGAGGCATCTACCTTCTCTGCCCCCCCCACCCCCTCCCCCAACCCCCACGTCTGCTTATGTTTTCATACAAGTTCACTTTTCCAGTCATCAAATTTGCCTGTTATTGACAATGCTGGAAATGTCTCATGGTTTTTGTTTTCTCCTATTCGAAGTACCAACCCATGACTTTATGTTAAAATGCTGCAAAACTCTCTAGTGCTTATGAAGGTTGAAGGGTGAACGACAGCAAGATTAACTAAGGCGATACGATTAACTAATGTAGTTTATCTTATAGGTTCATGCTTTTGGCAGATGAAAAAAGTGAAACAGCAAAACAATACTTGAAAGACTGTTATTTCTTACTTATTCATCTGCTATTTCCCTTCTCCGTACCCCGTGTATAGTGGAAGCTCAGTGCAAATAATGAGCAGCAAGTTTGTAGAGGTAGTTATTTTAACTAAATTTGTGCAATGGGACCTAAATTTTTATCGTAGAATCACCATTTTCAGGATGTTTTCATAACGTCCAACATAAATGAATGGTCAAACGTTTTACTGACGATCACAAGTTGCAAGTGTTAACGCAGTGCCATGGTTGACCTTTGCTTCAATCTCAGCTCACACTTTTAGAGAACATGAAATGGAGTCTTGGAGGTGTTATCTTCGTGTGACCAATAAGTAATGGGTTTGACCCCATGAAATAATGTTTGTTGCATCACGATAGTTTTCTACATTATATTCTCTAGGAATGCAACTTTTTGCAGACCTTGTGTGAACATTATATGCTTCGTGAATCAAGCTACTTATTATGAGAAAACTTGCACAAATTGAAACTATGGACATATGCCCCATCCTTGCTAATGCTTAATTCTCATATTTAACTAGCTTAATTCTATGGATACATATTTAAACCATGTAATCTAATAGCTATTTTAGGATATCGACTGCTTTTCCCATGCGTCTCCTGAATGATATGCCTAATCAGTAAACTTGCTAGCTGCTTCTTCTGCTTGAAAATCTTGCTATTACGCTCCAACCATAAGCAATACATTGTGCTAGCCATTGCCAATTTATACGCAAGTGTTGTGCATGTACGCTCCATATACTTGATTGCCTAGGTAACCTCAGTTGTTCAGTTCATTATGCCTCTACTAATCACTTTCCAGGTTAATATTTTACTCTAGTCTTTTGCAGCATATGCACATTGAATAAATAGGTGGCCGAGATCCTCATTCACCTGTTGACATAAAGGGCATATCGAAAGCTCTATCACATCCCCTTTAGCTAATCTATCTAGTTGCAAGTCTTCCATTTACTGCTAGGTACAAAATTAACATCCATTTAGGAGCTCCCACATTTGTCCATACCAGTGATCTTCACTCTACCTTCTCTATTGTACCCCCCGTTTGCATATACATTTTGTCAATGGAGTATTTTCCATGTCTCTTAAACATGCCTTAGTATAGCCAGCCTCTTGTAGATGTTGGGCAGCTTTCAGAATTCTTTATACCACCCAAGAAGCTTGTTTTACTTGTATGTTTCACACACCATTTTACCCATAATAACTATGTATCCAAGCAACCCATAACTTCTCTTTTTTCTGGCATAGAATTCCACAACAATTTGCCTATTGCAACCTTGTTCCATGTATATATGTCAAGAAAATTATTTCCTCCATTTGCTTTGGGCCAACACGGATTGTCCCATGCAATTAAAGCCTTTCTTGAGGTCTTAGTATTTTCAGTCCATAAAAATCTTCTACACATAACATCCACTGTTTGGATAATCTTCTTAGGAAGGGCAAATATTTGGGACCTGGACATTTGAATACCATACAGTACACTATTCATGAGTTGAACTCTACATGCATATGATAAGAATTTAGTGGTCCAACTTGTAATCTTACCTAGCATCATCTTCTCTTGAAATGGTTTGCGTTGGACTATGGATATCCTTTTAGTACTCAAATGTACTCCAAGATATCTAAAAGGAAGCTCCCCTTTAACAAATTTCAATTCTTCCAAAATCTCCTCTTGTAGTTGTTGTTTAACCCCACCAAAATAGACACTACTCTTATCTATATTTGCAAGCAGGCCTGAAGTTGTAGAAAACTTTATAAAGCACTTATACATGCACTTCACTGTTTTATATCTTCTATGCAAAACATCAATAAATTATCAACAAAGCTCAACTACATTATCCTCTGATTTTTGCATTTAGGATGATAATGAAAAGCAAGATTTGTCTCTAAGCTCTTCAAAATTATTGTCGGATAGTCCATAGCTAACACAAATAAATAAGGGGATCTTACCCCTCTCCTTGCTTTAAATGGTGTTGTACTATGTCCTTTGATCTGAATAGAATATGTGACTGCTGTAACACACTGCATATCCAGTTGATGACTCTAGTAGGAATTTTAAGCTCCACTAGTATTTGCTCCAAGAATGTCCATTCCTTAGATTCATATTCTTTTTTCATGTCAATCTTCACCATACACATTCTAGAAATCCTCCATCTCTCATATCCTTTCAAAATTTCATGACTCAATATCACATTATCATTCAAAGCTCTTCCTGGTACAAATGTTGATTGATTAGAATCCACTAGATCCTTCATGACTAATTTTAACCTAGCAGTGATCACTTTAGATATAACTTTGTATGTATATGGTTGATCAATATGAGATTAGCCTGTATTCACTTATTCTAGATGGATTTTCCACCTTAGGTATGAGTGTTACAACAATACAATTTATAGGCTGGAACATTTCCCCAGTGTCAAAGAAAGTTAAAACTGCATGTCTGATCTCCTCCCCACTGTTCATAATGCTGTTTTAAAAGCCACAACATTTAGTCCATCTTTTCCTGAAGCTTTTAGATCGCTAATGTCCGACAGAGCTGCTTCCACTTCCCTCTTTGTTGCTGGAGCTGCGAGCTGAACTGCCGATCTCTATTCAGAAGTCCAACCCTCCTTATTATATTGGTATTCACACTTGGTAAGCAAGTAGTAGCCTATCCAAACAATCCATGATAAAAATTAATTGCCACTTCCTCAACTTTCTGAGAATGCACAACAATACCTGCAAGAGACTAGTTATAGTATTTTGTGCCACTCTATTTTTCATATGAACAAAGAAGTATCATGTATTAGCATCACCTAGGTTCAACCATTGCACCCTAGACTTTTGCCTAATAACACTTTTCTCAACCAAACTCCATATCTCCAATTGTTGTCTTGATTCCCTTTCTTGCTCCTTATTAGCATGCACCATATTATGGTCTATCATATCAGTTTGTACTTGTTGAAGTTGCTATCTAATGTGCTAGATTTTGTACTTCACCCATCTAAACTCACTATTATTCAGCTCTTTAAGTACACTTTTCACCTTTTTGAGTTTCCACCAAATTGTCTTCATGTCTCATTTAGTATGTCCTTGCCAAACTTGAATGATTATTCGAAGAAACTTTGGATGGTCCGCAATGCAATTAAAGAATCCGTAGGCTTTATAAGTATTCTTGCAATATTTACCAGACTCAGAGGGGAATGATCAGATCTTGATCTTGAATTTTTTACCTCCATAGCTGACATATGAATCATCCACTAAGCATTTACTATAAGCCCTATCAATCATACTACAGGTGTCCATTAGTCCAAGTGTATGAACTCCTAAATATTATCAAATAATTCATCCCAACATCTATCAGAAAGTCATTAAAATCCTTATCTTCTATATCCTACATGGGGCTACCGTGAGGTCTATCTTATGTTTTTAGTTTTGCATTATAATCCCCCGTACACAACATATTCCCCTATGTGTTAGCAATCAAGTCCCTCAGATCCTCTCAAAGTTTCAACCCATCATGCACTGTATGTAGTCCATACACTGTAACAAACATAAACTCCAGGCCACTACCTTTTAATCTCACTCTAGATTGTATATGTTGATCAAACTTATTTCCCACAACACACTCTACATACTGAGGATCCCATAGTACCCAAACCCTACCCTTAGTAGTGAAAACATAATTATCCGCATATCTTCATCTTGATGAAATTTTTTGAATCATTTTATTTTGCATACCTTCCTTTACTTTATGTTCTAAGATAGCTATATATAGTACTAACAATATTCTCCTTCATAAAAAATTTAAGCTCCTTCAATTTATGAAGTTCATGAATTCCTCTAGTGTTCCAAGTGAATAGTTGCATATGAACTAGTAGCTAACACAGCACTAATACCCTCTTTGTGCATATGCTATCCATACCCAACACTTGTACTATCATGCTAATACACATTCAGAGTATCAAATCTATTCTTCATTAGTACTGTGTGAGAAGTCTATTGCTTAGGAGTAGCTTTGGCTGTTGATTTTGATGGCACCTGCTTTCATGCTTCCTCTTAAGACATTTTTGTTGGTTCCTTAGTCCCTTAGTCCCTTGTGCCTCCACCTACCCCTTTCTGCTTACATCAATCTTATGTATACATTTATTCTCCCTTCTAGGTGGTGCTGGAGGTCGGACCCCTTCCTTCGCATGGAATTTATGGCCCACTTGGATGCACTTAGAACAATATTCCAGCACCCATTCATACTATATTATTTGTTCAAATATTTGGCCATTAGGATCCCCCACCTTCAGCTTGTTTGGTAGTTCTCTAGTAATAACCATTTCAATAAGAACTTGAGCAAATGATATTCGATCTACTTTAGTTGTACATTCATCCGCATATAAAGGAACCCCAAGCCCACTACTAAGCTGACTGAAGGAGTCCATACTCCTACAATTTCGAGGAAGATTAGGGTATTTCATCCAAATAAGCATTGTCTGTAGTGCTATCCACCTCCTCTTTGTTTAATTTTGTTAGTCTGCACAACCTAGTAATTTACTAACTTAACTTTTCGCCTAAATGTGAAACAGGTTGCCTAACGTATTCCAACAAAGTAGTAAAAATAGTAACTAAAAATACAATATTTTACGTGGAAAACATCCGACTCAAAAGGTGTAAAAAATCATGACATGTACCCCTACAAGATTTAACTCCAACTTCACTAAATCACTGAGCCTCCACAGAAATAAATTACAAACTTTGCAACCTACAGAACTAACTCTAATTCCTTAACTTTAAGAGATGGATTTAGATTACAACTCTTACAATCCTAGGAACTAACTCTAATTCCTAACCTTCAAGTTATGAATTCAGATTACAACTCTTTTAATCCTAGGAACTAACTCTAAATCCTAAACTTTAACACAGACCTCCCAAGGCATGTGTTCCCAACTCTTCGAGTTATCACAACCAGAAGACAACACTCCTAATTTAGTTTTTAACTCACTGAACTAAGATTACATTACGACTCAATCACAAAGAAAACCTCCGAACACATAAACTCTGTAAAAAGATCAAGTTCTTCGATGTGTTCCTTTAGTTCGCTAGTAGCACTTGTGAAGTCAATTTTTCAATTGTTCTTTTTGCTCTTAAGTGCACAAGTATTTTGGACGACTTCACCTCTATTTAAGCACAATTCTTCATAAAATTATTGCTCACTTCAAACTCCTCATTGGTTGAACTCTCTTGACTTAGAGTTCTATTTCAAGTAAGACCCCTTCTTCAATTCAAGCTTATTGCTTCTTTAGGCTCCTTCTTCAAATCAAATTCTTTAATTCTTTTGTATTGTATTCGAACTTTAACTCTTCAATTCAGCAGTAAATAGAAGATTTATACTTCAAGTAAGACTCCTTATTCAATTAAAACTCCTTACCTCTTTAGACTCCTTCTTCAAATCAAACTCATTGACTCTTTTTCATTAATTCATCACTTGTTTGATTCCTTGTTTTTATCACGGAATTTCTTGATTTATGCACTATTGTCTTTATTTATTTTAAAATATTTTCTGAATTCAACTGCTTGTATCTTTGGACCATGTTGACTGACGTGTTTCATCTTTCTTTGTGAATCATCAAAACTGCATAAATCCCAACAAATTCAACTACCTTCTCCTCATTCTTCATAACCGGAGTCACGTAGTTGAGACCCAAACCCTTAGCCGACAATCTGTTAGTATCAAAGAAATTCGCCCATTTGTGCTTAGGTTCATCCTTAAGCTCCAATTTCCTTTGCGCAATTTCGGACATTACCCCAGTATTCTCATTTTCCTATTCTCCAGAGATCTCTCTTCATTGCAGTACTATGCTCCAGATTAATGGAGCCCGCTACTGTTCCATTGGTTTATGAAGTCACCTCTTTAGCTAAAGGCGAAGTTTATTCTTCCTTGCAGGAATTTCCCCCAACTTGACACTGCTTCTCCTTGACCGTACTACCTCCGTCATAACGATCTTTTTCCACTGTCATCCGTTGGCATTCTGGGGTTTATCTCTTATCTAAAATCAGAGATGGGATTCCAAAAAATCAATAAACTTTTGCTAAAATTATATTCAATTGTTAGAGAATTCACTAGTTTTTTCTTGATGTCATTTTACATTTATTTATTAGTAGAGAAAATACATAATGGGGTAATAAATTCGCATTGAACAAGAATAAAAGGGTAATTGAACCCCTATCAAGTTGAAGTGTCTCCTTAAAATTAAGGTGTAAGTTTAGAAAAAAAAATATTTCCCCTTATATTTACACCTTAATTTTAAGGAGGCATTTCAACCGTATAGGAGTCCAATTACCCTTTTATTCTTGTTCAGTGTAAATTTATTACCCCATTATAAGGCATGGAAAGTGTACTATACTCTCCAAAAGAGCTTGAGGTGAGCATAACTAATTTTATTTTGTTTTAACGTTTCTTTCATAAAAAAATATATACTAATATCATTTTAAAAAAGAAAATGTTTAAAATACACATAAACTTTGGATGAACTTGTTGTTAAACATTCTAACTTTGCGAGAGCTCTATGACCCATGGATTATTTTAAAGTGAAATATATGTCCTCTTAAAAATTCTCACTCTGATTGTGTTAAATGGTCACAAATACACGCTGACACGTGTCTTTTTATTTAAAATTTTTATTTCTTATTTTTTTAAAAAAACTTTTTTATTTTCCTTACCATATTGTATTCAACGTTTTTTTTTTTTTTTTCTATTTTGCTTCTACTAAGAAGCCATGTTTCTTTTAAAATATAAATTTTAACTTTTTATTAATATCTTAAAAGAAATTACAATACTCTGAGCAACAACCCACTTATTGTCCATATGGACTTACTAAAACAGGAAACAAATAGACTAAAATTTGAAAAGGCCAAAAGAGGTCCAACTGGGTGGGCATGGTATAGTACGGTATTGTATTTAAAAATTTTGATACCATAATTTCGGTATTCAATTTTTTAAACATTATTACCATACCAATTTAATTCGATATGGTTCGGTATTCTACGATATGGTAAATCTATAGCCATAGTTTGTTCTAAATTAACTAATATATACTCGTATAATAGAGTATTATGACTTCGACAATTAAAAAAAAAGGTCTCAATTCTATCATACTAACACATTACACATGTAGAAATATATATTCAAAATAAAGTACAAACAACTCCTTTTGTTAATCAATTAAATTTCAAATACATTTCAATCAAAATAGAGTAGTCAAAGTTTCAACTTCTAAACATTTAGTTTATACTAATACTAGGCTGCATATTTGTTAGTATTTTAATAATATGTGTGTGTGTGTGATTTATGTAACTGTATACTTCTGTATGATATTCGGTATTTTCGGTATGTTATTTCTAAATATCAAATACCATACCGAATACCAAAAAAATAAAATGTATACCATATACCATACCAAATGCCATAATACCAAAATCACGGTATTAAATTTTTTGAAATGGTATGATAATTCGGTATATAACATAACATACTCACCCCTAATTCTATTACGTATACTCTAAGTAGAGGGTTTTCTAAAACTCTAAATTCCACACTTCTTCTATAACACATTGGAAATTGAAAAAGAAAAGGGTTGCACTTTTGGGCACTGAAGCAGTTTCTTCAAGTCGACCTATGGACTATAGGAAGCTCTACGGGTGTAGGAAGGCAGTCATGGAAACTAAGTGGAGGTTTTGAAAATGTCAAGTCTCTGATGATGGTCCATGAGTGAACAAAATGGGTTGAAATAAGTCCTACTAGCCGTAGGAAGTGCCCGTTAAAGTTGTTAGGACTTAGTGAAATTTTGGAATGGCTTTTGGGTTCTACGACCAAGTCCTATGGACCATAGGAACGGTTTCCTGGAAGTATGCCAATTAATGAGCCCTAGTAACAATTTTACGATTGACCAGGTTGATCCATAGAAAGCCTTACGGACCATAGGTCCAACCGTAGACATTGTCCGACGATTTTTAATTAAGGGTGTTTTGATTTTTTTCTACCAAATTAACCCTTAAACTATGTCGTTTTGGTCTATACTACCCCTATAACTAAATTTACTCTTCAAAACAACACCCATTCCCTCCCATTCACCCAAACTCAAAAACTCTCTCAAGGGTTTCTTCTCCAAATTCTCTCAAATAATTATCAAGTCAAGCTAGGGTTTCATCAAGCTTCAAGGTCTCTTGTTAGGGATTTGATTACCCAAGGTATGTGGGAACTTCACCAATAGATTATTTTCATCCATTGGATTCCAAAAGAGTTCTAATTTTTCCAATTGATTTCACCCAATTCTTTTAGGATTTCATGTGATTCTCCATGGGTTCAATTCATTATGATTCAACTATTCATATTCAATATTATTAGGTATGATTTGATCAAATTACATGCTTTTCAGTTGATTTCATATGGACTCATGCCTATGTCTATTTTATGAATATGAACTATGATTATGAACTTATGAATTATGATTATGAATCTATGCATGTTTTATAAAAATAATGATTTATGACAAAAAGATATTTTAAAGGTAAAGTGTCAATGATTTGTAAAAGTTTTTCTCACATTTGAATGGAAATCATGATTTGGATGCTTAGATATGTAAGTGTCTAAATAAATGAAGTTATGGTCATGATTTTGAAATGAGCTATTCCAATATGAAATTATGATTGGTTTGGTAGTCTTAATTATTGCCCTTTCAAGTATTTTGATGGTGATTATGTATTTTCCATTGGAGTTTACTTAGCACCAAGAGGACTTTGAGATGGAGACTTTCCCGTTTGTAGAGACCGGGTCTCTAGAAGCAATCTCCTTGTCCCAAACTACGTGCCCTGGTAGGATTGTCTTAAATGACCTAACTAGTGGATCCACCTTAGCAATTATGAATGATACATAGTTCTACCTTGGCAAGTAGACTCTCTTTTCGGTGTGAGGGTTATACCGAATTCCATGTTATAGCTCACGTGGTCTTATTGTAGGTTAACGGTAAATATCCCACAAACTAACTATGTTTTCTTCAAAAGTGTTTTCAAAGCTTTTATATGGTTTTCAATAAGCATTGACCTTGTCATGAACTATGATTCCTCTTTAAAGGTTTTTACTACATTTTACTTGGTCATGCATATCATGTTTAAGTTCATCATACTATCATGCCTATGTTTTTATGCATTTACCTATATTGAGTACATTCAAAGTACTGATGCATATTGTGCCTATATTGATCCATAATATAGGTTCCGATGCTCCTCCTCCCGAACGTGGCTAGTCAGGATTGCTCCGCTACAGACTGGATTGGTGAGTCATCATGTTTTGAGGGAAAGACCATCGACTACTTTATTGCTTTTAATGTCATTTGAGTTTTCAGATTTTATTTGTAACTTGGGGGTTATCCTAATCACATCTATGAATAGAAGGCTCATATCAGACTTAGTAGGATTCATCGTATTCTCTTATGTACTTTGTTGGTATCTTTTATGTCATCTTATGGGTTGAGACTTATATTACTGATGTGCCGCAAAATCGTGGCACATTTGATACTAAATAACTATGAACTAATATTGGAATTAAATGATATTTTGGGATTATTTGATGGGTTTGTTAAATGTGTAGGCATAATCTGGGTTGTACAGAAAAAGAAGCAGAACTGATGTTGGCCCAAGTGAAGTTCACGGCCAACTTCACGAACCGTTAACTTCGTTACGATCCGTGATTGAGCTCGTGAAAGTGGGGTAGAACTGGGCCTTGAGAAGATGAAGAGCAAGAATAACGAAGTGAAGATCACGGAGGGTTATACGGGCCGTTGTTCTTACCACGAATTGTGGAACCTACTGTGAAGTTGAACCAGTATAAAAGCAAGAAAGAGTTGAAAAAAGGTTGAAACCCAAGTAAAGATCACGGGTGACTTCACGGGCCGTGGTCCTCACTACGCCCGTGGTGTCTCTCGTGGTACATTTTCCAGTGATCAAGTTTGAAGACCCACTCTGGGGAAGCTCTAAGGCAAGACCACAGAGGGCTTCACGGTCCGTGACGCCCTTGACGAGTCGTGGTAGTAGCCGTTACAAGGCCCGACAACTCAGTCCTAACTTGATTAGGACTCATTTTCAACTTTCTATTTTAAATTACTTTAGGTCATTTTGTGAATTATTATGCATTATCTGACGTTTCACGATGAGGAACAGAGAAAAACTTTAGTTTTAGATTTTGGATTCAGATTATTGTCATCGGTGGGACGTTGTTCATTTCGATCTTGAGATTATCAAGTGGTTGTTGATTTACCAATTATTTTTGTAAGTAATTCTTAACATGTTTTCATTATCTATTATTGATTCTTTGCATAAGAACATGAGTGGCTAAACATCACGACTGGGTGTGTGGGATCTATGATGATATTCTAGTTGCGATTCCGTAAAATAAGTAAAAGTCAATCTTTGTTTACAACTTGTAGTTTACAGCTTTCATGATCATTTTAGTATATTGAGTGCACGCTTTAGACAGGCCTGTAGCTGATGTTTGTTCAAGAGAAAAGCATCAGTTGGGAAAAAGCTAAACTAAGTTTACGAATCGGAGTTAAAGTTGGATTTCGAGAGAAGGGATCTTTTAACACCATATCAAATTAAGAGAAGTCCAATATCGATAACACTTGAGTTCGAGAAAATTAGAGTGAATATTATCTAATTAGGCTGAGAAGCGTTAGATTTATTTAATTCGCAAAGAGTCTGTAACATTGATTTACTTGACACTCAATTTACGAGAGAGTGTTTTAATTGATGTCATAGTGAACACAAAACCTGGTTTCTTTAAATTAATTGAATCAACTTACAACGAGATCTTTTGTGAACCGTGTAACTAAGTTTTGACTGGAATTGCTTGCTGATAGAATACTTTTCAATTAAACCAAATTTTACTTTCCTTGTTAATTGTTTAGGAAATAGTAATGACAATTGAGTAAACGCGATAGTGAAACTTTATCTATAAAGAAATTCTCTGTGGGATCGACTTCAACTTTGGTTGAGTTCTGTAAATTGACAAAGACCGTTTACACTTCTTATTTGGAGTGTAAGTTTGGACGTATCAAATTTTTGGCGTCGCTGCCGGGGAATTTCAATTCAGAAGTGTTTTACTAGATTTTATTCAATTTGTAGTTATATTTCCTAATTTTACGTTTTGTTCTGTGTTTGTGTCTCTTTCAGGTGAGTGCTACTGTATATGCCAAGTACCAGGTACCAGGAGTAAAGGAGTTCCATTGATCCCTTACGACTCAGAACTCGAAAAGACTCTTCGAAAAATGGTGAATGCACAAGAACTAGAGGCACAAAGACAAAGGTTGGGACTAGAAGCTGAAGCCACTACAAGAGGTGTTCAGCAGAATGGCGGTAACAACCAACCTAGGGTGGTAGATGAGAATAGAGGAGTGGATGGATTGATCCCTCCCCAGCGCCAACCAATAGCTCCAAGGGGTAGAGCTCAACATCCAGCGCACATGATGTATGATGAAGATGATGTAGATTTGAATGGAGCTGGAGCCACTGGAGCGATAGTGTTACTTGCACTACCTCCAGGTGTTAAGTTCACAATCACCAGCACTATGATTCAATTGTTGAACCTTAAAGGTATGTTTAGGGGTGCAGCTGGTGATGATGCGAATAAGCACTTTATGAACTTTGTGGCTATCTGTAAGTCAAAAGAGATTCCTGGGGTAAACCAAAAAGCAATGAGATTGAGGTTGTTTCCATTGTCTCTTACTGGAGAGGCGACTAACTGGTTGAATGAGATGCCAGATGACTCCATCAGAACTTGGAATGAGTTGAAGGAAGCTTTCCTGGAACGATTCTTCCCAGAATCAAAAGAGCTGCAGATGAAGGACGAGATTAGTACACATAAGCAGCTACCAGGAGAAGCAATGCATGATACTTGGTGGAGGTTCAGCCAAAAATTGAAGAAATGCCCCAACCATGATCTTACCGAAAGGCATCTTAAATAGGCCTTTTATAGGTCTCTGAATTATGTTACTAAACCTGTTGTTGATGAGTTTGTGGAGGCTCATTTATGAGGAAGCCATTTGCAGAGAGCATGCAGCTATTAGATGAGGTCTCAAAGAACAACAGAGCATGGTACACTAGAGATGCAGAGGTAGGAGAGCTTGGGTATACATTTGAGATTTTAGCTAAACAAAGGAAGAGAGAAGAAGAAAGGGACCAAGACATGGCACATATGAGGACTCAAATAGACTTGCTCACAAAGCACATTGTTGCCAAGTCTGAAAAGGTGAATGTTGTGGGACAACAAAACAGGTATGAAGATCAGGATCTTGACATTGATGAGGAAGCTAACTATTTGGGGAATCATGGAGGTTTCCGGAATTATAACTCTGGAAATCAAGGTTACAATTCTGGAAATGCAGGTCGGAGTTATGCTAGGGATAGTTAGTATGAAAGGCCAGCAAACAGAGATCAAGAAAACTAGCAAAACAGATAGGGGTATAGGAATGACCGATGTGGTGTATATGTACCTCCAGGTAATAGAGACCGGGTGAATGGTAGTTCTAGTGGGTCTAAGCTTGAGGACATTGAAGGTTGAGTCAACCGATGCAGGGGTGAAAGAAATGAGAGGTGACTTCTCGAGCATGAGTCAATTGATGGACTCCCACACCACCTCCATTAAACAAATAGAGCAGCAGTTGGGGCAACTCTCTGCCTCAATGAATCAGAGAAAGAACGGATCACTACCAAGTGATACCATTCAAAATCCCAAGAAGGACGAACACTGCATTGCCATCGCCACCAGGAGTGGTAAAGTTCTTTCTGACCCTATTTCTGCAGGTACCAAGTATGAACAGGTCTTGGAGCAAGCTAGAAGAGAGGAGGATAAGAATATACAGGTAGATGATCTGGGAGAGGCTCAACAATCTCAACCTAAAGCACAACCTTCAAGAGGAAAAGAGAAAGAGGTTCAGGAACACCTGCCCTTACAACAGATTCCCAGGCCACCTCCTCTTTTCCCTCAAAGGCTCAAAAAGAAAGCTGAAGATGGAAAATTTACGAAATTCATCACCATGCTGAAACAACTTTCAGTAAACATTCCATTGGTCGAAGCCCTAGAGCAGATGCCAGGATATGCCAAGTTCATGAAAGATTTGGTCACCAAGAAAAGAGCTGTAAGTCATGATTTCTCTAACGATGTTCATCATTGTAGTGTCATTGCTACCAGATCTCTGGTGCAGAAAAAGGAGGATCCAGGTGCATTCACAATACCGTTGATATACCGTGAGTTTACGGTATTTCTAATACAGTTCACTTACAAGTTGTGTGTGTCTAAGGCCTTTTTATATTGGTTTTTATGTGTTTTTATCATGTTTTGCAGGAAAGGTGTTCAGGCGCGGAAGTTTAGAGACAGCTGAAGGAACTGCAGAAAAAGGCATCCACGGAGGTGATCTACGGACCGTGAATGGCCACGGAGGTGATCTACGGACCGTAGGTCCATTCACGGTCCGTAGGTTATGACCGTAGATCAGCAGGCATGGTATTGAGGACAAATCAGGGAAATCTGACCAAGTGTGGAACCATGGTGCCCATTGACGGTCCGTAGATTGATCTACGGACCTTACTGTTGATCCGTAGAGTGAGACTGTGAGGGTTCCAGTACCTGATTTTTGAAGATTCTAAGTATGGAGCTACGAAGGGGATTGACGGACCGTAGATAGATCTACGGCCTGTACTGTTGGTCTGTCGTTTGCTTCAGAGAAGCTGATTTTTGGAAGCTGAAATATTTTCTAAGTCCCGAGTGACGGAAGGGACTTACGGACCGTAGATCCATCGACGGTCCATAAGTCGGTCTCGTGGATTGAAGACACGTACCTGAACAAAACTTTCCTTAATTTGTTTCCTTTTTTATTTAGGATTTGTTTTCTATAAATAGGACATGTAAACCTCGTTTTTGGGGGCTAGACACTATTATTCTACTTTTGTTTTGTAACTTTGGAGATTAATTTGCAACTCTAGCAATTATTGATTTCCCAAGTTCGTTTTGAAGATTTTGGCTTTGCAATTCAAGTAAAATTTCTGGGTTTATTATTTTCTCTACGTAAGTTCATGATTTCTTCATCTACAATTATGAATTGTGTTCTTGCTAATATGAGTAACTAAATCCACAACTAGGGTTGTGGGAACCATGAGCGATTAACAAAGTATGAATAGTAAATAGGCAATTATTGAATAGTGTGTTGCATGTATTGATAATTCTTTCGTTTAGAAGTCTTTTTAACGGTGGCCAACGTTAGAACTCGCCTTGTTGCTACTTGCCGGACCAATGAGGTAATCAACAAGAAAAGAATTATCAACATAGATTTAGTGTGATACTATCTAATAGGCTAGTGTCGATTGGTGCGAAGTAATAACTAAGCCAAACATCGATTATGATGTCTAATATGAGGTAAAGGTAAGGGTTAGTAAATTCTACACACGTAGCCGGACCAAGGTGCGGGGTGAAATTCTCTAGATGCCGGACCAAGGATTTAGAGATACCTAACTTATCACTTTGCATGTAATACACTAGAAAAGGATTGCTATTACTAGGATTACTGCGTTATGAGCTTGTGGGGAACACATATACCCTAGTTATTTCTCTTTTCTTGATAACAACCAAAGTTGAGTTTGAATACTGATTAATTATTAAGTTCTTACTATTTGTTTCACACAAGCACAACCCCCCTTTATTTACTTGTTTCTGGAAATAATTTGACTAATTGAATATAATTGTTGGTTAAAGTAAAGTCTAAACCAGTTTCCTCGTGGGATCGACCCCAACCTACAAGTTGGGTTCTTTACTTGATAACGATCGCTTATACTTCTGTAAGGAGGTGTAATTTGAGCGTATCAACCATGCACCATTGGGTCAATCAAGTTTGCAAAAGCTTTATGTGATTTGGGAGCTAGCATAAATCTGATGCCTTTAGCCATTTATAAAAAGTTAGGCTTGGGAGTACCAAAACCTATAGCAATGAGGTTGATGATGGCTGATAGGTCAGTAAAGAGGCCAGTGGGAATCCTGTGTGATGTACTGGTAAAGGTGGGCACTTTCATCTTTCCAGCTGATTTTGTGATTCTGGATTGCGAAGTGGATTTTGAGGTTCCCATAATATTAGGAAGACCCTTTTTGGCCACTGGAAGAGCTTTAGTAGATGTTGAGAGAGGAGAGTTGAAGTTCATACTCAACACAGATGAGGTAAGGTTCGATATTTGCAAGTCAATGAAACAACCACGAGATATGAATGTGATATCTGCAATAGAGATGGTCACTGATAAAGACATGAGGGTACCCATAGAAGTGATAATGGTTGTTGAAACATTAGCAGCAGTACTGATGAACTTTGATGCTGATTTCCGATCTGAATATGTAGAGACCGTGAATGCCTTGCAGGGTATGGGAGCACATTTGTATGCTCCAAAGAAATTGGATTTGGACTTGAAAAACAGGCCAAGCCCTCCAGCGAAACCATCCATTAAGGAGCCACCAGTGTTAGAGCTGAAACAGTTACCCACTCATTTCAGGTATGTATTCTTGGGTACTAATAACACTTTACTTGTGATATTGGCTGCAGATTTGAATGAAGAGCATGTACAAGAGGTGGTCAAGGTGCTAAAAAGATACAAAAGAGTCATTGGATGGACCATTGCTGATATAATTGGGATACCTCCAGGTATTTGCACGCACAAGATTCAGCTTGAGGAAGACTGCAGCCCGAGTATTGAACACCAACGGAGGTTGAACCCACCTATGTAAGAGATGGTTAAGAAAGAAATAATCAAATGGTTAGATGATGGGGTGGTCTACCCTATCTCTGATAGCCACTGGGTCAGTCCAGTGCAATGTGTGCCTAAAAAGGGAGGCATAACTGAGTGGCAAACGCCAAGAATGAATTAGTCCCGCAGAGAACGGTCACTGGATGGCAAGTGTGCATGGATTATAGGAAGCTGAACAAGTGGACTTTGAGGGATCATTTCCCCCATGCCTTTCATGGACCAGATGCTCGGCAGGTTGGCAGGTAAAGGATGGTACTGTTTCTTAGATGGATACTCTGGGTACAACCAAATATCAATTACACCTGAAGATCAGGAAAAGACCACCTTCACATGTCCTTATGGCACCTTTGTGTTTAAACGCATGCCATTTGGACTATGTAATGCACCAACCACATTTCAAAGGTGTATGATGTCCATCTTTTCAGACATGGTTGAGGACACTATAGAGGTATTTATGGATGACTTCTTTGTAGTAGGCGATACTTTTGATGACTGTTTGTTGAATCTTAGCAGGGCTTTACAGAGATGTGAGGAAGCCAACTTAGTGCTAAATTGGGAGAAGTGCCACTTCATGGTAAAAGAGGGCATAGTCCTTGGACACAAGATGTCACAAACAGGAATTGAGGTCGACAAGGCTAAGATTAAGGTGATTGAAAAATTACCTCCTCCAATCTGTGTAAAGGGTGTTCGAAGCTTCCTAGGACACGCCGGATTCTATAGGCGTTTCATCAAAGACTTCTCCAAAATTGCACACCCCATGTGCAGGCTTTTAGAGAAGGAGGTGAAATTTTCCTTTGATGAGGCATGCCTTAAAGCTTTTGAGTGCCTAAAAGAGAAGCTGATTTCAGCACCAGTGATTATTGGCCCAGACTGGGCGGAGCCATTTGAGGTGATGTGTGATACTAGTGGGACTGCGTTAGGATTTGTGTTGGGACAGAAGCGCAACAGGATGTTCCATCCAATTTACTATGCTAGTAAGTCACTAAATGGGGTACAGCGAAACTACACAGTCACTGAACAAGAACTATTGGTTGTAGTGTATGCTTTTGAAAAGTTCAGAGCTTATCTGCTAGGCACTAAGGTGATAGTTCACACAGACCATGCTGCCTTGAGATATCTCATGGCAAAGAAAGATGACAAGCCTAGGTTGATCTGATGGGTATTGCTTCTCCAAGAGTTTGACTTCGAAGTGAAAGATAGGAGAGGTTGTGAGAACCAAGTAGCTGATCACCTATCTAGGTTAGAAGCTGCAAAGAAGGAAGAAATTGAGCTTGAGATAGATGACACATTCCCGGATAAGCAAGTATTAGCTGCTACTCTTGACCTTATTCCTTGGTTTGCTGGCTATGCTAATTTTCTGGTCAATGATTTAATGCCTGAAGGACTAACATATCAGCAAAGGAAAAGGTTCCTGCATGATGTAGGCAAGTACTTTTGGGATGAGCCATATCTGTACAGGGTGTGTGCTGACAATATAATTAGGCAATGTGTTCCGAAAGCCGAAATGTTACACATTTTGGAGGCCTATCATTCATCTCCAGTTGGCGGTCATCATGGTGGTGCTCGAACAGCTCACAAGATACTTCAGTGTGGGTATTACTGGCCCACAATTCATCAAGATACAGTGGACCTAGCAAGGAGCTATGATGTGTGCCAGTGGCAAGGAGCCATCTCTCGGCGCCATGAGTTACCCATGACACATATTCTGGAGGTGGAATTGTTTGATGTGTGGGGTATTGACTTCATGAGTCCCTTTGTGAGTTCATATGGGAAGAAATATATACTGGTGGCTGTGGACTATGTGTCCAAATGGGTTGAAGATGTTGTATTACCTGAGAATGATGGAAAGAGTGTCGCTGGGTTCTTGAAAAGGAACATTTTCTCAAGGTTTGGAACACCCAGAGCCATTATCAGTGATGGTGGGTCTCATTTCTGCAACAAAGTTTTTAGTGCACTTCTGACCAAGTATGGAGTAAAACAGCACAAGGTGGCAACACCTTATCACCCACAGACTAGTGGTCAATTGGAAGTTTCCAATAGAGAAATTAAAGCAATCTTGGCAAAGACAGTTAATGCCAATAGGATAGATTGGGCACGGAAGCTAGATGATGCCTTATGGGCATATCGGACAACTTTCAAGACACCTATTGGTATGTCTCCATATCAATTGGTGTTTGGAAAGGCGTGTCATTTGCCAGTTGAGCTTGAGCATAGAGCACTCTGGGCGTTGAAGAAGTTGAATCTAAATTGGAGCGAAACCGCTAACTTGAGACTAAATCAGATCAATGAGATGGATGAGTTCCGTCTGAGAGCCTATGAGAGGGCTGCACTGTATAAGGAGAGGATGAAGCTATATCATGACAAGCATATTGAGAAAAGGAGCTTTACTCCTGGTGACTTGGTGTTACGTTTCAACTCCAGACTGCGTCTGTTTCCAGGAAAACTGAGGTCTAAATGGTCTGGACCTTTTAAGGTCACACAGGTTTTTCAATCTGGTGCTATTGAACTGGAAAATGAGAAAGGCGAG
The DNA here is from genome assembly GCA_036553675.1 of Solanum okadae. Classification (NCBI taxonomy): domain Eukaryota; kingdom Viridiplantae; phylum Streptophyta; class Magnoliopsida; order Solanales; family Solanaceae; genus Solanum; species Solanum okadae. The sequence goes on along the minus strand of CM071689.1, from coordinate 43,161,011 downwards.
AGGTTCAAAGCTAATGATCAGTGAATCAAGGCATATTTGGGTGTACCTGAGGATGTGAAGATTGTGGAGGAATGTAAACTTGATGAAGTCTGAGTAATCAAGTAACCTGCGTCGCGCCGCGACGTTAAATTGTGCGCTACTTGGGAGGCAACCCAAGATGTAATTATATTAGGTATGTTTCCCTTTTCCTTATTTCCTTTATTTTTATAGAGTCACAGTGTGCTGATGTGTGCAGGAGAGAATAAGGGGAAAATGCAGGACTTGGTGCAGATTGAACTTCACGGTCGGTCTAACGAACCGTAGAGCTCTTCACGGGCACTATCATGATCCGTCAACTTGAGGACTAAGTTTGGAAGCAACTAGAAATTGGATAAAATAGGGTTCACGGTCCGTCATATAGTGTATGAGTTGTGTAACCTCTCGTGAACCTCAGGTAGGAATCTCAGTTCAAGTCAACATCACGGATAGTTTCACAGACCGTGTTTCCTTTCACGGGGAACTTTACGGTCCATCGTCTGCACCAGGTAATTTTCTTTGCCAAGGTATTGTCACGGAAAGATCCACGGACTGTGATGTCTTCCACGAGAAGTTTCACGGCCCGTAATCCGCTACCCAATAACACGAATTACCCGACCCAACCTGCGCGTAACCCAACTCATAAATTAAAACGTATTTATTGATTCCAAAGGGCAAAACGTCAGTTTCTCTCTTCTTCTCCTCCATAACGGCTATATATATAAAAAAAATTGATCATCATTCATCAATAAATCCTACATCTACCCAAGAATCGAAACCCTAAGTGCTCAGTTGTGCAAGTGTGTCAAGCTATTTCCCGATTTTGGTTTCTTCAATCCAAGTAAGTTGATTTTCAATGGGTTGCACCGTTACATCTTGTCTATAATGATTTCGAGTTTCTTGACTTCAACATGCTTTTGTGATGATTAATTGCTAACTATTACTTAATTGAAGTGGGTAAGTCGAAATTGGAAATTTGTAGTTATTCTTGTGTGTTGGTCGATCACAGGGGGTCAAATTTGTAGGTTAGGTGGTGAAATTTAGGTTACTTAATTTAGTTGAATAAGAAGTAGGGTAGGGTGGGTTTAAAGTATGAGAACATCCTGTATTTGTACAACAATGGGGATTAAGTGCAAAAATTTGATGTTGGGAAGAAGGTGACTGACCTATTGCCCAGTGTAAGACTACAACAGGTTGTACGGACCGTGAAAGACATCACGGGTCGTGCAACTTGTCGTAGACCACACTTGCAATCAACCCAACCCTCTGTGGTCCTCAGTTAAAGTTCACGGGCAGTATCACGGATCGTGGTTCACTCCACGGGCCATGAAACCTTCTGTCAACATCCCTTGGGCTAAATGGCCAACGATTCCTTGTGCACTATGATCTTGTTTAAACTCCACGAGGGACATCACGGTCCATGGTTTATACCACGGTCCGTTCAAGATCTCGTAGAGTGCCCTTGTTTGTATTTTTTTTTAAAAATTCGGTATTCAGTTTTTGTTAATATTATGATTCTGTGGCCCTTCTTGATGATAGATTGGGTGACGACATTCTAAAGGCAAGGCGTCACAATGATATTACATAGGGGAAGTCTGAGTACCCGCTAGTTTGTCATTTTATTGATGATGGTACTGAATTGGTGTGTTGCTTCTCAGGTACAATGGGTCCCAGAAGAAAGAATGCTAACAAACCTGCTCCCATCACCGCTTCACAATCAGAGGGTCATGAAGACTCCGAAGCGAGTGGGTCTGCGGTGCAAATAAATGTTACACCTGAAGATCACTCGCCTGGGGCTACTAGATCATTGGCTAGGAGAGCTATTCTTCAGGACTCTTCTCCCCAATCTGAAGAAAGAGGTAGTAGTTCCGATAACGGGGAAAACTCGGGAAGTCAAACTGATGTTGCTACTGGTAACCAATCTGCAGATGACTCGGGGGATAGTGCTGAATATGAAAGCGGTTCACAGGCCGACACAAGTACTTCTCCACTTGTGGCTACCACAGAAGCTGAAATTGGAGTACGAGAGTAAGCAGTTAATAGAGAGGAGGAGGAGGAAATCACCGATGATGATACCATGGTGATGTATGTGAATGCTTAGGAACCTAACCCTGCATTGAGACCACAGCTGATTGCTTGTTATCGCTCCATGTGGACTGTCAACAAATCTAAAGAGTTCTTCAACAATAGTATTGTGAATAAAACTGGGGTTTCAAGAATCGAGCAATTATGCCTAAGACTAGGGTGGTGGTAGCTGATATCAAAGCATTCTCGAACATCTATCAGATATTTCATCTCCATCAGTTCGACTGGATGGACAATGCACCTAGTGAATACTATAGCCACCTGACCAGAGAATTTTATTCCTCTATGCAGCTACATTGATGAATTTTGTTGCGGATACAGAAACCACGAAGCGTGGACAGAAGGACATGGCTAGTACCTGGGGTTCACTCAACTCAATCATAGTTAGGGGCAAATTAATAGATATTTCTGAGGCGTCGATTAACAGAATATTGTACGGCACGGAATACTCTGCACCAGTTTCAGTTGGCTTTTTCGAGGGTAAACATCATGAGGTCACCAGTGATGCTACAATGGAAGATCAAAGTTCTCGAGAAAGGGTTTTACACTGGATTGCGAAGCAAATTGCCATAGATGGGGAAAATGCAGTTTGGGTGACCATAACTCCAACACTTATCACTAAAGCTTCGCTGTCTTTTCCAGCCAAGGTTTGGTGGGCTGTTGTCCGAGCGCAATTGAGATCGACAACTAATGATAACACTTTGTCCCCTTCCTTGGCCTCGTTAGTAGCATGTCTTATGGTAGGTTACCCGGTCAATGCGGGACGGATAATAGCTATCGAGATGAGAGACAGGGCGCTAAATAAGAGAGCTGCACTTCATTTTCCCTGTCTGATAAGGAAATTATGTCGAGGAGCGAACATTCCTCCGAACAGCCTAGTTGACAGATGGGGTGAAGCATTCAGACTAACCTAGGTTTCAAAAATCAAGGATGTCGCGAACCATCTCTTTGGCGCGAAATCTGCCGTTGTGGGTACTTTAGCAGTTGTTCCACATGTCCCACTTGATATCCCCCAGGTAGATAGAGATCCAGAACATGGAGAGTCATCACAACCATCCACAGAGGCACCACCACCTCCAGCTTCAACCTCCCAGATTCTAGGTACCTTTGTTACTATCCCTATGCTTTTTCCTAAGAAATTGGTTGTAGATCAGCGCTAGACCAGGAAATTAGTAGACTAGATTGTGCTCTGGATGCCCCAACTGATAGAGACAAAGGTATTAGCTGCGAAAAAGGAGATCAAAGATGAGATGAGGACGGAGCTATCAGTCTTAAAGGATGGAATGGATGGTTTGGAGAACCTTGTTCAGGATCGCTTCCAGGCAACCGATTCAGCAGATACTGAAGAGTTCAGAGCCTAGTTGGCCGAGATGCGCACTCAAATGCACAGGTGCCCACTCCGGTCATGCCAGAGTCCTTGATGCAAATGTTAAGTCAGGCACCCTCCACTCAAACACTCGATAATCTTTGGGGAGCACCCCATACAAGTAAATCCGGCAAGAGAAAACACATAGCTGGAGAACTTGATGAGGAGACCCCTACTGACCCAGCTAGAGAGGCAAGAAGGCAAGAAAAGAGAGCTCATAGAGCATCAAAGAGGGAAGCTAGGGAGAAGGAAGCCCTTGAACAGTAACAGCGAGATGCAGCCTTAGTTGGAGCTTCTGGTAGTGGCGCACCTGCTTCGACTAATGAGGACCACACTGATCATGTCCCAAGACCTGAGAGTGCACCCATTGATAAGGGTGCCAATGCTGATCCAACGACCGGCATCTAGAACGCCGCAGGTATGACCCCTCCTCATAGCCTGTGTATTTGATTGTTTTATCTCGACTTTGAGGACAAAGTCCTTTTTATTTAGGGAGGGGTGGTCAGCAACCGACCATAGTTGTTAGATAAATGGAGGTTGTCTCTTTGTATTACTGTTGTGGGTGTTTTATGTATTGAGCTGTGCAGCAGCTACTCTGTGAATATCGAGGACCTAAATTTGAGTTTGACTGTTAGGATCTTTAGATGATATCTTAGATATTGATATGTTGAAAGTGGCTAATCTGACCAATTAATTGGTGAACCAAGAAACTAAAAAAATGCAATCATGTGTAGTGTGTGAGTAAATTTTGATTGAAGTCTAACACTAGGAGCAGAAATTAGAACTTGCCTAAGTAGTCTTTCTTAAATCTGAAAATAACCGGATAGGAAAGGATCGGTAGGCCATTTTTGTTAAACCAGTAAAAAAAAGCCAAAAATAAAAGAACCAAATGAAAAGCTATCACTTGAACCCAATTTGAGCCATAAATCAGTCTTTGTTCTTACCCAACATATATCAAATCCTTGGTTCTCCGAAGGAACATGATATCACAACTCAGGCCAAAAGCCTAAGTTGAGGGTGATTGCAATCCAAACAGAAAGAAAAAAGGAAAAAGAAGGTTCAACCAGTGAGCGGAATGTGTATAAAAAAAAGAGAAAATGATAGCTACTGGGTCGGGATGAAATAAAGAAAAAGAGAGAATCACTCAGAAAAGAGTATGTGAAAACGAAACTTTGGGAAACCAAGGAATTAGTCACTCATGAAACCAAATATCTATTCCCTAGCCCAAGCCTATGTTACAAGCAAATAAAGTCCTACAATGATCCTATTCTAGGTGTTTTAAAAAGAAAGTGTAGAAAGCAAGGGCAAGCCTATGGTAGTTTGTTGTTAGTGTTAGAAGTTCATTGAGAGCGTGAGCGTAGTACTCAGTCCCTACCAATATGAGCGAGGGACTACTTTGGTGTGAGGACACAGTGGTTGCATTTGAAAGTGGATTGTGTGAGCTGATAATTCACATGTATAAGCATGATTGACTGTGAGTAATGAGATGTCATGTATTGATACTTACATGTTAGATTCAGAGGTTTGGGATACAAATTATACTTGAAATAGTTGTTGCGTAGTGTCATAAATCTGGAAATGAATTGAGGGCTAATTGTATTTGTTTGTTTTCTCATCACTTGAGGACAAGTAATGGTTCTAAGTTGAGGGTGTTGATGTGTCGCGAAATCGTGGCACATTTGATGCTTAATAACTATGAACTAATACTGGAATTAAGTGATATTTTGGGATTATTTGATGGGTTTGTTAAATGTGTAGGCAGAATCTGGGTTGTACAGAAAAAGAAGCAGAACTGATGTTGGCCCAAGTGAAGTTCATGGCCAACTTCACGAACCGTTAACTTCGTTACGGTCCGTGGTTGAGCTCGTGAAAGTGGGGTAGAACTGGGCCTTGAGAAGATGAAGAGCAAGAATAACGAACTGAAGATCACGGAGGGTTATACGGACCGTTGTTCTTACCACGAACCGTGGTACCTACCGTGAAGCTGAACCAGTATAAAAGCAAGAAAGAGTTGAAAGAAGGTTGAAATCCAAGTAAAGACCACGGGTTACTACTATGGACCGTGGTGTCTCTCGTGGTACATTTTCCAGTGACCAAGTTTGAAGACCCACTCTGGGGAAGCTCCAAGGCAAGACCACGGAGGGCTTCATGGTCCGTGAAGCCCTTGACGGGTCGTGGTAGTGGCCGTGACAAGGCCCGACAACTCAGTCCTAACTTGATTAGGACTCATTTTCAACATTCTATTTTGAATTACTTTAGGTCGTTTTGTGAATTATTATGCATTATCTGACGTTTCACGACGAGGAACAGAGAAAAACTTTAGTTTTAGATTTTGGATTCAGATTATTGTCATCGGTGGGACGTTGTTCATTTCGATCTTGAGATTATCAAGTGGTTGTTGATTTACCAATTATTTTTATAAGTAATTCTTAACATGTTTTCATTATATATTATTGATTCTTTGCATAAGAACATGAGTGGCTAAACATCACGATTGGGTGTGTGGGATCTATGATGATATTCTAGTTGCGATTTCGTAAAATGAGCAAAAGGCAATCTTTGTTTACAACTTGTAGTTTACAACTTTCATTATCATTTTAGTCTATTGAGTACACGCTTTAGACAGGCATGTATCTGGTGTTTGTTCGAGAGAAAAGCATTAGTTGGGAAAAAGCTAAACGAAGTTTACGAATCAGAGTTAAAGTTGGATTTCGAGAGAAGGGATCTTTAACACCATATCAAATTAAGCGAAGTCCAATATCGATAACACTTAAGTTCGAGAGAATTAGAGTGAATATTATCTAATTAGGCTGAGAAGCGTTAGATTTATTTAATTCATAAAGAGTCTGTAAACATTGATTTATTTGACACTCAATTTACGGGAGAGCGTTATAATCGATGTCATAGTGAACACAAAACTTAGTTTCTTTAAATTAATTGAATCAACTTAAAACGAGATCTTTTGTGAACCATGTAACTAAGTTTTGACTAGAATTGCTTGCTGATAGAATACTTTTCAATTAAACCAAATTTTACTTTCCTTGTTAATTGTTTAGAAAATAGTAACGACAATTGAGTAAACGTGATAGTGAAACTTTATCTGTAAAGAAATTCTCTGTGGGATCGACCTCAACTTTGTTTGAGTTCTGGAAATTGACAACGACCGTTTACACTCCTTATTTGGAGTGTAAGTTTGGACGTATCAAATTTTTGACTTACTAGTTTTTCGACACGTGCATTGCACGTGATTACAAATTCAAAAAATATATGTTATAGTAAATAGTATTGCTTAATTAAGCGAATATTTGAATAATAAGCTTTGCCCAAAATAATATTGCAGATTATTTTGTGACTGTTCAATGTGGATCGTCATATATATATATCTTATTCACGTGAACCTATGAAGATGATGAATGAAAAATTTTATTAGTTAAATGAAATAATGTATATATTTATTTCAATTTGATGATGTTCAATCTTGTAATTAGTCGTATCTCAATAATATTACCTTATAAACGATATTTGTTGCGCATTTTTCTTGTCATCTAACCAGATGTGTTTTGCACGTGTATTCCACGTTAAACTTTTTAAATGTCATATGAACATGTTAAGTGAACAACTACTATACACTTTATTTTTTAGAACTATTTATTGTACACATTAATTTTTGTCTTATAAGTTATAACATAATAGATTACGTTTTTATTGTTGGCTCTCATATTTGACTTCTCAGTTGACTATGTACATATTCAAAGATAGTTAACTGACTGTCCATAGTTAACTAAGAAAGGTTTCCTTTTTTTTACCGAAAAAACTAAAAATTAAAATTAAAGAATATAAGCTATCTGTGAAATCATATATATAATTACTTGTTTATCTTACACCTAACAAAGATATAGTTCATATACTTGTAAACGATTTTCAATTTATTCAACCAAGCATGATTCGTCCAAGGAAAAATAACAACACCGTGTTATCACATATATATGGGCGGTATAATACTATGAACAATATTTGGTCAAAGATTAATATAAGGAAAGATGAAATATAGAAAGAATTAATGTAATAACTATGATAATTCATACTATTATAACTAAAGAATATAAAAGAGGGTGAATAACGTTTGAAATTTTTAGTAATAACTAAGAGAATTTATAATGTTATAACTAAAGAATTAATGTTCAATAGTTGAATTTCTAATAAATTTTATACTTACATAAATAAATAGGACTTTTAATTAATGTTTTTTTATAGTTATTTGATTTTAATTTAGTGTAGGGACAAAATGAAAATGTTTATTCCATATTACTGAATATAAAAATTATATATTTTGTAAATGATAAATTTTAAATGATTCATATATATTCACATATTTTCACATTTACAAGTCATATGAACTTTTCTTTATCTAAAAGACTCAAATTTTAAGAAATAGTAAGTAAGTAAAAACAAAAGGGCAATGTGTATATAGTAATAACTATTTTTAAAGCAAACTTCCTGACAATCTAAATCACATAAGTAGAATTGATAAATAAAATCATTCTTTTGTCATAAACATCAAAACACAAATCGTGACAATTATCTAACTCTTAAGAAGTCTAATAATTTTGGAAAAAGTTATTCAGAAACATATATCTACATCACAAGAAAAATTGTTAACAAAAACAAATTAATTTAGACTACATCATGTTAACTTCAAATATTGGAACATTACATATTAATGTATATAATAAGTAAAAAAAAAATTATTATTATTATATCATCAAAATTAGTTTCCTCAAGTACTCGAGGTTATGGAATATACAAACTTAGGATTTAACGATTTACTTCATCAGAATAGTGGTACCTCATATTCCGCTAAACTTCAAACTCACTCAATGTCAATAAATCACACGAAATTTTTTAAAATGCAAGAAGAAGAAGAGTAGAAGATTAAAAAAAAATTGTGGTTGAAAAATGATAGGAAGCCCCTCTATTTATACTCAACAAATGGTAGTATGAACAAGTGTTTTTTGTGTCTTATCTAAAAAGTCATGACGCCTTTGAAAAAGTCACAACTTATTGGAAAAGTCACAACTCTTTGGAAAAGTCACAACTCATCGAAAAATCACAACCCTTTGAAAAAAATCACAACTTATAGAAAAAGTCGCAACTCAACGAAAAAGTCACAACCTAAGTTAGGGATATTATAGTAATTTAACATTCAAGTTAGGAGTTAATGATTTTAAGGTAATATAGAAATATAGATATAGATAATCTCTCGTATTTTATTTCTTTTATGTCATGCTTATGTCTTTGAGTCGTGACATCTTCTCCTCTTAGATAAGAAAATATTTTCGCCTTGGATTAATCATCGCCTCCGCTTTCTTTTTCTGTATGTGTGAATACTGGATCAGCTAACATGTCTTATTGCTTTGATTCCTCCTCCTGCTAAGCTAACTCTTTCCTTTCGGGTGTGTTCTTCGATGGATGGGGTTGCAGGTACATCCCAATTTTTTTCTGAGGGTTCACCTGTTCGGTTTATTTTATCTTCTATAGAACTTTTTTTAGGTAGAGAAGAATTGAAGATACCTTTTGAACTTGACACAAATTATTAGTTTCGTCCTTGAACTATTGACAACCTTAAAACACTCCTCTTTTTTATTAACTAAATTTAGATACACCATCAATCTGCCACATGACATAACAAGTTATCTCAAACTCTTGTAGGGGCATGTGACTCTTACTAAAAAGTCAAGAGAAGTGTTGAAAACACCTCTAAACTTGACGAGAATTTAGGGGTGTAGTTCATACATGTTGCAAGATCAGGGGTGTATGTAAGTTCAGTTAGTCAAGTAAAGAGGTGTTTTTAAGACTGTCAATAGTTTAGAGATGCAACTAATAATACATGTGAAATTTCGGGTGTTTTCAATACTACTCTCTCTTTTAAAAATAAATAAATTATTGAGATCTCCCCCTACTAAAAATGGAGATTTGGAGTGGTGAGGTTGAGAGATAAGTAAGAGATGGTCAATTTGGGGTTAATGAACTTGAGAAGGTGGTGATTCAAATCTTACATTTTATAGTGGTAACCCTTTGTTAGTGAATTATATCCTTTTATGTGATGACACATGTAGGTAAATACATGAGATTTGACGTGAAGAAGAAAGGAAGAAAGATAATTTGACCCCCGCAAAGTTAAAGTGTCTCCTTAAAATTAGGTTATAAGTTCAGGGGGATTTTACGTATTTCTCTATAGACAGTGCCTGCATTTTTTTTATGATATATCAGGATGTTAATAAAAACATGAGAAATTCACAATATCATGAATCAAAAAGTTTTTGTTGTAAATAAGTGTCTCTTAATAAATTAAAATAATAAATTTTAGAACTTCTATTTTTTTTCTCAAAATGAACGTATCTAGAGAACTAAAATTTGAAAGTTTAGTGCATTCATTCTTGAACTCCTAAATACATTTTTGATATTCTAAAAGTCGTGACTTTCTTTAATGGTAGCTTAAAATTTTCAAGAATTTTTTAGCATATAAATTGAGGTTCGTTCATTTGAAAAACATAAGAGACATATTGAACAATTTTCTAATTTGAAAGTGTACTAAAGAAACATTGATCAAAGGGTAAAATTATTCATACATCAAGAATAAGTGAAAACCACTTGAATGCTACCTTATTGTAGCTTAGTTGAATCAAATATAGTGTTATTGTTGATTTTATATTTGCTCATGAAAAAGATTTCAACTATATTAAAATAATGACTTTACTCAACTCTAAGTCAACCATGTTTCGTTTGGTTTTCTATTATTATCATTATCCATGTTATAACAGTTCAAAGAAAGTTGACTTTAGATGTTCTCAACTTTATCAAATTCTAATTTTAAATTATTTCATGAAAAAATCTTTTCTATATGGCGTAAAAAGTTTTATGTTATTTTTAAAAATTAAACTTTAGACCTATGGGCCTATTTTATACATTAGAAAATTGATATAGTAATTAAGGTTCACTAAAAATGGTAAACAATAGACCAAAAATTCGATCCATTTTTTTTTTTAAAAAAAGAGAAAATTGTATAAAATAACAAACTATTAATTCAAATTAAATGCTATAACCACAGTTTGATTTAATTGTAACTCGTAGCAAACAGTTGTCATTCGCCTCTCTCCTTAGGTTTCTCGCTCGTCACTCTCTCCCTCGCCTCTCTCACTTTTATACAAACACAAATGTGTAAAATGCGTTTGTGTTTGTATAAAGCGAGAGAAAATTGTATATACAAATATGAATACATATTTTCGTCTTATACACTTATAATTATACAAATACAGATCTTCCCCTGCTCAGTTCTCTTTTGTCTTTCTCGCTTTATACAAACACATATTATACAAATTACAATGTATAATTTGTGTTGTATAAAGCGAGAGAGAGAGTGTGTGTAACACCCCGTATCCTAGATAGACCAAAATGCAGATTTTGAGAAGTTCCAGGTGCAACCCATGGTTGCCATCCACGGATCGTAGGTCACACCACGGCCCGTGCTGGTGGTCCGTGGTTCACCACTGCAACCCCTCCCCAAATCCAGCTCAGAAAATCGGCTAAGTCTCGACCCACGGACAGACCCACGGTCTGTAGGTCAGACCACGGTCCGTGGATCAAGACTCCTTTACCCAGCCTCTGACACGAACTACGGTCGACCAGCACAGACCGTCGTTCGATGCATGGCCCGTTGGTCCCGTCCGTCGATCACTCCGACAGCAGTTAAGTCAGGGGTCTTTTGGTCTTTTCCTATTTCATTGGACCCCTAAGCTACGTCGTTTAGACCCTAAATTATGAGGTTTTAATCAGTTTAAGCCTAGAAACATAACTAGAACTTACCTAAGTCAAATCATTAATCAAAACTTAGAAAATTAGAACGCTAAAAGGAGAAAGAAGTCAAGAACCCTAGTTCAAGAACGCAACAAGTTTTCTTCAGTTCTATCCCAGAAATCAAAGGATTTCTCCGTGGAATTCATCGTCAGGTATGTGGGATTTCACTAGTGGGTTCCTTTCATCCATTAGGTCCTTAGAATTCAGTCAGTTTCTTGATTCCCTTATTATGAATAGACCTAGTGTTTCTAGAATTACAGCAGATCATCATGAATTAGTTATTAACATATTCCAAATCAGATTATCATGTTATTAAATCATTTCTCGCATGAATTTCAGAACCCTAGCTATGTATTTCTTTAGTTCTTGAATTACACATGCTAGGTCAGATATCTGAGTTATTCAGTTATACATGCCCAGTTATTAATGCATCAATATCAGTTTAATTGTTGCATTCTCACTTTGCATGTTCAGTTCGAGCTATCCAGTAACTTACAGAAATTCAGTCATAATGTGTTAATCACTTAATCCATTGGGAGTAGCATAATACCGAGTTGGGCTAGGGTTCAGCACCCAAATAGTCCCAGAACTACTAGCCACGTAGGTTGTAAATCCCCTTTGTGGGCATCATTTCAGTGATCACGTCAGCATGCCTCTATACCTCTGGTAAGGTATATTGGGTCCTCTCGATGGGGCGTATACATCAGACTCCACATTTAGCTCATGTGGTTTTATTATCGGTTATTAATAGCTCCCACAATCCAGTCAGATTCTATTGCATTAACCATTTATCAGTATAGTCAGTATTCAGTTTCAGCATGTTATAAATTGGTCACTGCATTCAGTTATCTCAGCATTCAGTATCTATATCATGTTCAGATTATGTCATTGCTTATTTGCTTTGTTCAGTTATATGTTATTTCAGATGTATTCTATCCTGCATGCTAAGTACCCTTCAAGTACTGACGCATACTCTGCGCTACATCTTCTCGTGATTTAGGTTCAAGTTCTCTGCGGAGATCACGCTTAGATCGGTTCTCGATCTTCAGTTTAGCAGAATCAGTGGTGAGTCCTTATTCTCCGAGGACAATAGTCATGAGTTTCTTTTCAGTATTTTTAGTCCTTAGTTTCAGTTTTGCTAGACTTAGTTAGGGCCTGTCCCAGCATTTCTAGTCAGTTAGAGGTTATTTTCAGACATAGTTAGATTCAGCTTAATATTGAGTTAATATCATCTTTATATTAAACTCATCAGTTATCATTTATCTCAGTTATAGTATATGGGTATTCCCCATCTTTTCATTTTTATTTATGATTTAGCTTCCGCATCAATTTATTATCTTTAGTTTGCTCATGATCTGGCCAGCAGAGTTAGCTTGGGATCACTTGTGGTCCTAGGTCCCGTGTCTGCGTCTCGGGGGTAGTCTCGGGGCGTGACAGACAGAGAGATTTGATAAACAAATATTTTATTTCAATTCAATTGTATACAAATTCAAATTTTATGCAGATATACAAACACATAAAATTGAATTGAGAGGCTGCCAGCGAAATTATACAAATCTGAAGCTCTTGCCAGCGAGTTATACAATTTGATACCCCATAGAAAACATAAAGTTTGTTATGAAGTGCAATTATACAAACTATAGCTATAACATATAAATATAATTTTTATGTTTGCTATATGTGAAAGTTAAATTGTATGAAATAGCAAACTATTAATTCAAATTAAATGCTATAGCTATAGTTTATTTTATTTGTAATTCGCAGCAAACATCCCATTTTTTGTCATCTGGTTCGGTATACAATTAGCCATTTTCGGTATACAATTACCCATTCGGTATACAAATGTATAAAATGTGTTTTGTTTGTATAAAACGAGAGAAAAGTGTATATACAAATACAAACACATATATTTTCGTCCTATACACTTATAATTATACAAATACAGATCTTTCCCTGCCTAGTTCTCTTTTGTCTTTCTCTCTTTCTCGCCTTATACAAACACAGATTATACAAATTATAATGTGTAATTTGTATTGTATAAAGCGAGAGAGACAGATTTGCATATAGATTTCACATATACACTTATACAAAGAACACGTACATATACAAATTACAGTACATATACAATGGACAAGCCTAACTGAAACGTTTTATATACAAATTATCCAATTGTATAAATGAATTTATACAATACTGAACAATTTGTATATAAATTGGATGTATCTAGCGAAATATACAAATCAAAAGCTCCATAGCAAACATAAAATTTGCTATGGAGTGCAATTATGCAAACTATAGATAACATATAAATATGATTTTTATGTTTGCTATAATTAAAGAGAAGATTGTATCTATTATTTGTCCCCTTGATGTCCTCGATAAATTAGTGAATTTTAAGTTTTAAGGTATGTACTTCTTCCTTTTGTTGTGCATTTGTTCCTTTCTTTATGCCTATTGTATTTTCCTCTAATTGATTTTCATTTTGTGAAGAAATTTTTCTTTACTACTATGTCATGTTTTTTATGTACGACCTTTATGAATGTCTTTCGCAATTTAGTCTTGGGTTTGCAAGTATGTTACTTGTGTATTAATTTTTGTTTGAGTTTGTGTGCTTATATATTTTTGATCTCTGTAGAACTTTTTTTATATTTTTAAATATTTGTACTCTTTTGTATTTGGTTGTTTTGAGCCTAATCCTTTGATGTGTTTATACTGCCTGGTTTGTGTGATGCTACTCATTTGGATTTTTTTCTTTTATTCTGAGATAAGATATTTGCGATTTGTTACTGTTTAGCATTCTCCTTTTGAGTTGTTCAAAGTTCCTGAAATGGTGATAACTTATCATTTCTTTATTCAATGGTTGGTTTGCTAGCGAGTCTGCTAGTTGATTTCCTTCTCTAAAAATGTGTGTACAATAAACTTTCATGCGGTAATGGCTCAAGCTAATTAGTGGCATATATACATATATAGATCCGTCTATGTAGCGCCCTCACAAATTAAGATTTTTATTTAACCCTTTTTAAATTTTACAACCTTACGGAAAAGTCATAACTTTTCATAAAAGTCACAACTCTTCACAAAAGTTACAACTCTTCATTTTCCATTCACACCTTTTAAAACTCAACACTTAATTTCAAGGCACCAAAAGAAGAAAGAATAAACAAAGAAAATTGATTTCAATTACAATGCGACATTACTACTTTTGCGTCTCTCAGTCCACAACTCATAACGCTACTGGAATGGTTGAATTCATAACATTTGGTTCTTTACTAAGCAAAACTTCTATTACTGCCACTATTATTTGTATGCTTTTTTCCGCTATAGGAGAATCGAATTTGTTGGGTTTTAGCAAGATGTGAATGGGAAATAAGAATGATGAGAAATTGGGAAATGTGGGGGAACCAATTTGGAGGGACAATGAAAAGTCATTTCAAATGGAAAGTCTTTGAAAATGAAAAGTCATTTCTCCCATATTGGTAGAAGAAAGGAAAAATGTTGTATTTATATTAGGAAACACTTCTTTTAGCTCTTAAAGGGTTAAGAAGAAGGTGCCCCCTCACGTCGTCGTTGTCACTCGGCTTCGGCTTCGGCTTCAAATTCTTTAGGATAATTTATTTAATTAATCTCATTAATTAATTTATTTTTTCTTAAAATTAATTCAGAATGCTAATTAACTAACATAATTAATTTCATGTAACAGAATTATTTGAAAATTCACACGTAACGGTAAAGTCATTCTGAAGGAACATGTTCCTTCCGAATAGATATTATTTTTCTCAAAAGACACAACGTTCTGGAAAGACATGTCAGAACAGATGCATTCACACCATTGTCTGAAAAGGCGTGTTCCTTGTTGCAATTGGCTATAAATAGAGAGGTTTCTCTCATTTTTCAAACACTGAAAATGTTTCTCTCTTCTGCATACATTTTCTTACAAATCAAATTGTCGATCGACTGAGTCTGTGTGTGATCTCGTTGTTGTTCATGAGTTCACTGAAATTATTGAAGTTTGAGATACCGCTACTTCTCTAATAGTTAATCTGTTTTATCTTGGAAGGAATTAATCTACAACCTCGGGGACTTGAGGGGATTAAATTTCTTAAGAAAATACAGTGGGTTCTGTAGACTCAGATTATTTATTTTCTGTCTATTCATCTTTTTCTGTTTCTGTTTTTCCTAACCTAAATACAAGAGATAGCAAGCTTAAGAAATTTAATTTGGTTTCTGTATTTGAGGTTTCTGGAGATTAAAACCTTTCTGGTTTTCTACTCTGTTTAAATTTTAAAATTCATTCGATTAACGATTAGAAGAACATAAAATCTTCATCGTTAAATCAGAAACAGGTTGTATAAAGATTTCTTCTTTACTGCTAGTATTTCACTAACTAAATTATCTGTCATTTGTGACAGAAAAATGACAAATTCAAATCAAGTAAATGTTGGAATAGTGAGTGTTGCAACAACATCGGTTGCACACAATTGTTCAATTATTGCCCTTGCACCGACTGAGAAACCTACAAAGTTTTGTAGAGTCGACTTCAAGAGATGGAAGTAGAAGTGTTCTTCTATCTGACTATATTGAGTCTACAGAGGTTCATTAGTGAGAACGTTCCTATTTTATTTGGATGAAACTCCGGACGAAGAACGATTCTTGGTAACAAAAGCATGGAAGCATTCAGATTTTTTATGTAAAACTATATTCTGAGTGGCCTGCAAGATGATCTGTATAATGTGTACAGTAGTGTGAAGACCTTAAAAGAACTCTGGGATGCTTTGAAAAAGAAGTACAAAACAGAGGATGCCGGAATGAAAAAGTTCATTGTGGCAAAGTTTCTGGACTATAAGATGATAGATAGTAAGACTGTTGTCACCCAAGTTCAAGAGCTGCAGGTCATAATCCATGATCTCCTTGCCAAAGTTATAAGTTTATATAATACCTATGTTGAACATATTAAGTTTGTTATTAATACTCACATAATCTTTAATGTATAATTGATTGTGAATGATGTTTTTCAAGTGACGGTCATTATTGAGATGTTACCTCCATTGTGGAATGACTTTAGAAACTACTAGAAACATAAATGCAAGGAGATGACTGTTGAAGATCTCATGGTAAGGTTGAGAATCGAAGAGGATAACAAGGCCGCAGAAAAGTGTTCACGTGGTAATTCAGCAATATCTGGAGTAAATATTATTGAAGAAGATCTCACAAAATCAAAGAAAAGAAAGAAAGCATCTAGACCAAAGATCAATCCTTCTAAGAAAAAAATCAGTGGGAACTGCTTCAATTACGACAAACATGGTCATAGGGCTACTGAATCCTAAGAAGGACAAGAAGAAAGATCAAGCAAATTTGGCTAAATCCAAAAAAGAGATGGACAATCTTTGTGCAATGCTTTCAGAATGCAACTTGGTTGGAAATCCAAGAGAATGGTGAATAGATTTTGGTGCCTCATGTCATGTTTGTGCCAACAAAAAATTATTTGCATTATATACTCCAGCACCAGCAGATGAGACGTTGTTTATGGCGAATTATGTTGCTGCAAAGGTGGAAGGAACTGGCAAGGTCCACTTAAAGATGACCTCGGGCAAGGTGGTGACTTTGAACAGGGTCTTGTATGTTTCAAAATTGCGAAAGAACTTAGTTTCTATACCAGTTCTAACCAAGAACGGATTCAAATGTGTATTTATTTCTGACAAAGTTTTAGTGAGTAAGAATGAGATGTATGTAGGAAAAAGTTACCTCACTGAGGGCCTCTTCAAACTCAATGTAATTGCAGTTGATATGAATAAAAATTATGCTTCTTCTTACTTGCTTGAGTCAAAATGTTTATAGCATGAACGTTTGGGACACATCAATAACAAAATCTTGAGAAAACTGATTAACTTAATGTTTTGCCTAAGTTTGAGTGCAATAAATCAAAATGTCAAGTCTGCGTTGAATCTAAGTATGCTAAGCATCCTTATAAATCTCTTGAAAAGAATTCATACCCCTTAGAACTAATTCACACTGACATTTGTGACATGAAGTCAACACTATCACGTGGTGGAAAAAAGTATTTCATAACTTTATTGACGATTTCACTAGATATTGTTATGTCTATTTGTTAAATGGTGAGGATGAAGCATTAGATGCATTTAGGCAATATAAAATTGAAGTTGAAAATCAGTTGGATAAAAAGATCGAAATGATCAGAAGTGATAGAGGTGGAGAATATGAATTTCCATTTGTAGAAATATGTTTGGAAAATAGAATTATCCATCAAACTACTGCTCCTTACTCTCTTCAATCTAATGGAATTGCGGAAAGAAAAATCAAACTTTAAAGAAAATGATGAATGTCTTACTTATAAGTTCAAGTTTACCATCAAATTTGTGGTGGAAGCTATTCTTACAGCAAATCGAATACTAAATAGAGTGTCTCACAGCAAGACACGTGTTATTCCATATGAGAAATGGAAAGGTAGAAAACCCAACTTGAAATATTTCAAAGTATGGGGGTGTCTAGCCAAAGTCTAGGTTCATATACCTAAGAGGGTAAAAATAGGACATAAGACTGTGGACTGTGTATTCATTGGATATGCCACAAATAGTAAGGCATGTCGATTTTTCGTTCATAAGTTCGAACATCCGGATATTCATGACAATACGGTAATGGAATCAGATAATCCTGAATTCTTTGAACATATCTATCTGTATAAAACTAGACTTGAGTCATCTAGTGGGAGGTCTAAACGACCTCGAGAAGAACCAAAACAGAAAGTACATAATGAAGAGAGTCCAAGGCGCATTAAACATCAAAGGACAACTACTTCATTTGGATTTGACTTTGTAACATTCCTTCTTGAAAGTGAGCCTCAAACATTCAAGGAAGCTATGTTGTCTACCGACTCAACCTTTTGGAATGAGGCTATCAATAGTGAGATTGAATGAATCTTAAGCAATTATACTTGGGAGTTGGTTGATCTTCCTTCGGGAAACAAACCATTGAGTTCAAAATGGATTTCCAAAAGGAAGATGAAAGATGATGGAACTATTGACAAATATAAAGCAAGACTTGTTGTCAAAGACTTTAGACAGAAATAAGGTCTTTATTATTTTGACACATACTCTCCAATGACTAGGATTACATCAATTCGGATGTTAACTTTCCTAG
The DNA here is from genome assembly GCA_036553675.1 of Solanum okadae. Taxonomy (NCBI): domain Eukaryota; kingdom Viridiplantae; phylum Streptophyta; class Magnoliopsida; order Solanales; family Solanaceae; genus Solanum; species Solanum okadae. Next base: position 43,142,536 of record CM071689.1, on the reverse strand, counting down.
CTGCAGTATACGGTCTTTAAATCCATCAAATGGATGTGAAAACCGCCTTCTTAAATGGAGAGCTAGAGGAAGAGATTTACATAGAACAACCTGAGGGCTTCGTAGTTCCTGGTAAAGAAAAGAAAATATGCAAACTTGTTAAGTCACTGTATGGACTAAAACAAGCACTGAAATAATGGCATGCAATGTTTGATCAAAACATGTTGGCAAATGAATTTAATATCAATGAATGTGATAAATGTGTCTACATTAAAGACATTCCAAATTAGGAGGTCATTGGATGCCTATATGTGGATGACATGTTGATAATGAGTAAGGACATTGCTAATGTAAAAGCTACTAAGTGTATGCTCGCTAGTAAGTTTGATATGAAAGATCTAGGAGTTGTCGATTTGATATTGGGAAATAATATTCATAAAACTCCACACGGTCTAGCATTGTCTCAATCTCATTATATTTGAAAGGTACTTGAAAAGTTCAAGTACTTGAATTTCAAAAGGGCAAAGACCCCAATTAATGTGAACCTTGATCTTGCTAAGAATAAAGGTGAAAGTCAGTCTCAATTAGATTATGCCAGAGTATTGGAAAGTTTGATATACGTCATGAACTGTACACGACCAGACATAGCTTGCGCTATAAGTAAACTGAATCGATACACAAGTAATCCCAATCAAAATTATTGGATGGCAATGAAGAGGGTTTTGGGGGTACTTAGATGACACCTAGAACTATGCTTTGCATTACAAAAAACATCCGGCAGTTGTTGAAGGATATAGTGATGCAAATTGGATTACTGGGTCAACTTAAACAAAATCCACGAGTGGATATATTTTCACTATTGGTGGAGGAGCAATATCTTGGAAATAATCCAAACAAACATGTATAACTTGATCTACAATGGAGTCTGAAATTATCACCTTAGATAAGGCAGGTGAAGAAGATGAATGGCTCCGGAATTTCTTAGAGGATATTTCGTTTTGGCCCAAACCAATGGCCCATATATGCATACATTGTGATAGTCAAGCTGCAATAGGAAGGGCTAGAAGCGTTATGTATAACGGCAAGTCTCGTCACATATGTTGGAGACACAACTCTGTTAGACAACTACTCTCTAGCGGAATTATCACAATTGACTATGTAAAGTAAAATGATAATGTGTCGGATTCACTTACAAAATTCCTAACTAGAAAGGGAGTTGAGAGATCATCGACGGGAATGGGACTATGTCCAAGATCAAGTCATTGTGGCGGTAAATCTACCTAGAAGAGTGGAGATCTCAAGATATAGGTTCAAGGAGATCAAACAAGTCAAAGATGACGGTTCAACATTGTCAAAAAATATTTTATGGTCCATTCTAATGATGAGACAATGTTCAGTAACCAAGATAAAATAAAGACTTTTTAATGGTTTCTAAGTTTGATACAGGGTATATCAAATAGTGTATCTACGGGATAACACATTTAGAAATCACCTATGTAAGTGTGAAGTGTAAGCCGCTTCAAGGAGAATTCGGTAAGGCTAATTCTCTAAACACTTATTAACCAAGACGTGTTCATGGCTGAAACAAACAAAACAATGAGAATCAAAAGCAGTTCAAGGGTTGATTGTGTGACTTATGTTATCTAGGTATACACCAAAGCTCGACGATTCAAAGATATCAAATCTATCAATTGATCGAGTATATACGATATATGTTCACTACGGAAAGTTCAAAGGGAAACCTACTTATCCAGATGTGAATAACCCTTACTTATGAGACACACAAGTTTTTCATGGATATGTTTTAAAATAGTCATTCTCCATTCATGTGGGGGATTGTTGGGTTTTATCAAGGTATGAATGGGAAATAAGAATGAATGAGAAATTGGGAAATGTGGGGGAACCAATTTGGAGGGAAAATGAAAAGTCATTCCAAATGGAAAGTCTTTGAAAATGAAAAGTCATTTCTCCCATATTGGTAGAAGAAAGGAAAAATGTTGTCCTTATATTAGGAAACACTTCATTTAGCTCTTAAAGGGTTAAGAAGAACGTGCCCCCTCGCGTCGTCGTCGTCTCTCGCTCGGCTTTGGCTTTGGCTTCGGCTTCGACTTCAAATTTGGCAAATGATTGATTGCTAATATTTTTAGGCAAAATTTATTTAATCAATCTCATTAATTAATTTTCTTTTTCTTAAAACTTAATTCATAATGTTAATTAATTAACAAAATTAATTTTGCGTAACATAATTATTTGAAAATTCACGCGTAACGGTAAAGTCGTTCTGAAGGGACCTGTTCCGGCCGAATAGAATTATTTTTCTCAAAAGACACAACGCTCTGGAAAGACATGTCTGAATAAATGTGTTCACACCATTGTTTGAATAGGCGCGTTCCTTGTTGCAATTGGCTATAAATAGAGAGGTTTCTCTCATTTTTCAAACACTGAAAATTTTTCTCTCTTCTGCATACATTTTCTTACAAATTAAATTATCAATCGATTGAGTCTGTGTGTGCTCTCAATGTTGTTCTTCAGTTCGCTGAAATTATTGAAGTTTGAGGTACTGCTACTTCTCTAATAGTTAATTCATTTTATCTTGGGAGAAATTAATTTACAACCTCGGGTACTTGAGGGGATTAAATTTCTTAAGGAAACACAGTGAGTTCTTTGGACTCGAATTATTTATTTTCTATCTATCTTATCTTTTTTTGTTTCTGTTTTTGCTAACCTGAATACAGGAGATAACAGAATTTAAATACATTAATTAAGTTTCTTATGAAGTGTGTTTCATTCCTCAAAGTTCTCTTCCTCCTATTTTACTACAAGATATAGTGATTCATGTAACTATTGCCATTTATTTTTGCTATTTTGGTGATTTTTTTAAACTCTATTTAAAATCCCAACAATAATGTTGAAAATTGATCTTCTATTTTGTCCCTTTCTACATGCTTCTTCATATACTTTTTGGGAAAAAGGCTTGTAGGTTGTGCTAAATTTGACAACACACAACAACAAATATGCGATAACTAATACAGAATCAATGGTGAAGTTTGTTAAAAGAACCAAACAAACTGCTCTTTGGCTTGCCATAGTTAGTATATTATTCTGATTGTTTTATCTCAGGTTCAAACATTTTGTATGTCATTGCACTCTTCCTAGAATATTAGTATATAGACAATTAGTCCACTTCTTTTATCACAAGTTGACTAATTTGACATATTTCTTCCTCTCTTCTTTTTGGGCATAATTAGAGATCAAATTTTCTTCGAACTAGCAGATGCCCAAAATACGCTATAACAAAAATATTTTTTATCGGCAACACATATGCACATTAACGAAGAGTGCTAGAGCCTTTACCGACATTAATTAATTGTCATTAGATTCAATATTGCTATAAGCTTTAGGGATATTTATAGAGAGTACTAATTGCATCTGAAAATACATATTTAGCGGAAATTAAGCTATTAATTATCGTTAAAGATCATTTTTGGTGTAGTGATAACTCTTTCTTTTGGCTTTTTCAATTAAATTTTTGAAATGTAAACTTGGATAAACCCGACATACTATCTTTTTGAAAAATATATTAAGCAACATGCCTTTTTCTTCTTGATTGTGAAGAAAGTAAGGTCGTCTTTATTATTATTTGTGGATATTTGTGAGTTCAAGTGCTCACAAATTTATGTTGTGAGATTTTAATATGTTATATATCAAAATTTTCGTTCAGAATATCCAGTCGTGAACAGTTTCATTCAGATGTCACATATTGCTTGGTTTATCATTGCACTTTGTGACTGCATACTATAACCATAACAATAACTATGGTTCAATTCCAAATAAGTTGGGGCCGGTGATATGAAACCTAAGCAATAGTAATGACTGTTCTGAGACAATGGAAAAAAACCTTTAAATTTTAGGGTCATTTTTTACATATACATGATACGACATACTATAATAAAAAAAGAGATTGATAGAGGTTCATAAGAAAGGAGCCGAAGGTCCTCCATTTGAATTTAGTTAATTTTGTTCTTGTATGGACATGATGTTCCACTTTACTTGGGAGTGTTGTTAATCTGGGCTTTTTGGTCTCTTCTTTAACGTCTAATGTTGTTCTTTATAACTTCCTCTAATTTTAGAAAATTTCGTTTCTTCTGACTAAGTATTTCCTTGGATAGACTTCTTTCTTATACTCACAATTTTTTAGCAACAAAAACAAAAAATTTAAAAATATAGCACTTTAAGATTTCGGAGGAACATTTTGCCTTTAGATAAAATGTGATAATGTAGTGAATGTATCGAAAATACAGATATTACTGAATGATCATATGTAAATTTAATAAAATAGTTCAAGCCCTTGCGAAGCACATGTAATTTATCTAGTTCAAAAATAAATCAGAGGCCTAGCTTTTATTTTTCATTTTTTTATTTTTGAGATCCAAAGTTATTTCTTCTTTTTAATGAAAAATCTTTATTTTTTATGGTCTTAAACTAAAGATATATATAAATATAATATACCAAAATAATTTTTAATCTTGTGGTCTTAAACATGTCATGTGAAAGTTAAATTTAAAAAATGACAAAAAAAAAAGAAACTTTCTTTAATGTTTCGAAACTAACTAAAAGAAAGACACAATATAATTTTTTTTGTTAAAAATACTTATAACAATTCTATTATTACTAAAAAATGAGGGCCCTCAAATTTGGAGGCCTAAGACAAATGCTTCATTTTTAAAGACATTGAGCCGCCCCTACTTGCATTTTGTGTTCCAATGCATGTATTTCCTTCATTCATATTGCCAAGTTTCATGATGGTTTTCAACCTTTTGATAGGATTTTTTCGAGAAGTTTTGAGTATATCTCTATAATGATTTGATTTTATTGCTTGTTATACAACAAAGGATAACTTTTTTAAATTACTATCACCCATATTTTACCATTTGTCATATGATCCAATTCCTCTGCCTCTACATACTCTGGATTCCCTTCTGTATTTCTTACACAAAATTCATTGGCATTCCTATACATACACCATTTGTATTACATATAATCCAATCTTGTAGGTCCATATTACTTTTGTGATTTTTAGGTAGCTCTATCTTGTTTCATTGTTTGTACTAAGAGCTTGTTTGAATTGGCTTACAAAAAGTAGTTTTTAAGTCAAAAAATAAAGGGAAAAGGGTCTGAAAAATACTCCAACTTTGGCCGAAATTGTTGTTACGATACCAAACTTTATGGAGGACCTTTTACCTTCCTGCACTATTTAATAGTGTATTTTAAAGGTATATATATATATATATATATGCCCACGTGGACACATTACTATTTATAATGATGCAATATTTATGATGTCCACGTGGATACATATATACCTTTAAAATACATTATTAAATAGTGCAGAAGGGTAAAAGGTCATTTCCAAAGTTTGGTATCGTAACAGCAATTATGATCAAAGTTCGGATATATTTCAAACATTTTTCCCAAAAATAAAAGTCAAACTTAGATGACTTTTAAGTCAAAAATAAAAAGTAGGGAGAGACCTACTTTTTGTTTTTAACTTTTTTTAAGTCATTTTAAACTTATTTTAAGTTATTTTTAACCTTACCATACACTTCTAAAAACTAAAAGTAGGTTTGACCAACTTTTAAGTCAATCCAAACATGCTCTAAGTCAACTCATTTATTTGGTACATGTTTGAAGGAGGAATTTCTTACTTGTACTATAACAACATTCTCCATCTTACAATATTTGTTACTCATGAAAGAACTCCAGAGTGATGGTTTGGTTCTTTAATTCCATCACAACTTACAGTATAAGGCCATATATAGTAGGGAGTAGGGACCTAAATCTTAAACCCCCTTCTAGTACTAGTATGTGATGTGTCTTGCAATTAGAAAAAATTATGTCTTTTTTTTAAAAAAGTTTTATATGTTCTTATGTTTATTTTATGTGTTTTAATGTCAAAATATTATTTTGTATTTTAGAGTCAGAATGGTCAAAAGGAGAAAAAAATAGAAAAATTGTCAGAAAAAATGTGATCTAGGGAATCAATTCATGAACTGCAAATCATATAGTGAAAACATTAAGAGTGGGTATCAAAAGACCCCGTAGAGCTGGTTTTATACAAGGAGATATTGATATTGTGGTGGATAAGATGAAGGAAATGAGGTTGAGATGTTTTGTCATGTGAGAAGGAGATGCGTAGATGTCTAGTGAGCAGTTATGAGAGGTTTACTATGGTGGTATGAGGAGAGGTAGAAGTAGGTTAAAGAAGTATTGGGGTGAGATAATTAGACAAGACATAACCCTATAGGACGATATGAAGATCGAGGATTAGGGTAGAAGGTTAATACTTAATAGATAGGCAAATATTGTCTGGACTTTTGTATTAATTATTATTATTATTACTCATATGTTATTTTATTCTTCTATTTTTATTATTATCTATTGTGTCATTTGCTTTGATTATCGTATTCTTTTTTCTCATTTATTTTCAACATGACTTCTCCACTACGACATTTCTTTTTCAAACCTTTTTTGAAATGCTTTACTTGAGAGAAGGGCCTATCAAAAATAATTTATATGTCTTCATAAGATAGGGTAAATACATGTCACCCTCCTCCAATACCACTAGTAGGATACATTGGGTATGTTGTGTATATTTTTTGGTTAAAGGGGTAGTTATATACATATAGAGAGAGAGAAGTTAGGTTGAGTTTATGAACCCCCTTGTCAGTGGGTGCACATTGATAGAGTTTTGGGCCACATCCCGGTCCTAGATAATAGTATTAACAAAATAAACTTTCCTAGCATACGTAGTTTCTATTTTGTCCGCTTCCCACTCTTGATAAGTATACGTGGGAGAGCTGTGAAGATAGAGGGAACGCCAAAAACTTGTTGTTTCATTCCTTCCTTCACCAGCTTGTCAGCAAGCCTATTCTGCTCCCTGAAGATGTGCGCCAACCTTGGCGTACCCATTTTTTCTGCATCAATGGCCTGCACTCAACTGCTAAGTTAGTGTATGGCAAATGGTCATTTTCAATCATGTGGATGACATCAAAAGAATCAATGTTGATTACTAAGGGGATTAGGTTATGATCCACTCCTAGTTGCAACCTCTTTTTTTATGGCTTGGAGCTTCGCCATCGCAGGGTTTGTATTAGGAATGCATTCAATGAAGCTCAGCACCCAATGAACCGTGTAGTCCCTGAAAACCCCACCAAGTCCTCCCAATCCCGGGGTGTTCTTTACCGCCCCATCAATGTTGAGCTTGTAGAATTCTCTATCGGGGGGTTCCCATCTGACCTTAATGATAGTTTGATGTCGTTTAAGCATCTCTTTTTGGACCAGCATTAGATGGTATTCCATGGTTTGGCTGATGGTATTACCACATTTAATGTGGTATTTCTTCTTGTTGAAGAGATTGTTGTTCCTCGTAAGCTGGATATTCCATGAGCAGAAAGGAGTTAAGAGTGCCTCGGTTAATTCTACTATTGAAAGGCTTATTCCTAATGTAATTCCAAAAAGGAATCTAGCTGTTGGTGCTCATATTCAAGGCCTGGATATTGTTGGTGTTATTTAAAAGATTCTCCCAAAACTGAATTGAATTGAATTAGGGCACTCAAAGAAAATATGATTGTTGTCTTCTTTCGGAGAATTGCAGAAGTGGCTACTGGGGTTAACATTAAGACCTTTCTGATGGAGGGAGTGACTAGTGGGGAGTCCATCATGGTGGAAAAGTCAGGGGAAAGTTTTGGCTTTATTGGGAGCCTTGGTAGAACAAATCCAATCAAATTGCTTCCATCGATTTTGATTATTACCTAGTCTACGAAAGGAGATATGATTGTAGGCACTGCCGGTTGAGAAGAGACAATCGCTGGCAAGCTCCAGATCAGAGTGTCATGTTGTGAGATGTTCTGAGGAATGTGGTAGCTTTTGATGGTGGCTTTGAGATCTCATCAAAGTTAAAAGAAAGGATGTCAAAGTTCTAGATCCCATTTACATAGATGCTACTGATTTTGAGCTTTTCATCCTCGGCCATAGATGATTTGATTAAGGACTTGGAGATGGGGAATCCAAGTATCTTTGATGAAAGAAACCTTATCACTTTTATGAACAACCAAGCATTATGCCTTTTTGCATTTGCCCCATCCTTTTTGGATTTTTTCCAAGTTCTAGTGACTACTCTAATGTTATTAGTGAGATTGACATGCTTGAGGTTTTTGCTAGTCAAAACTCTGCTCCAAAGGTTGTTAGGGCTCTTTAAAGTCCTCCACGCTAGAGCAGCGTGCAGGGCTTTATTTCTTACTTAACACTTCTGAATGCCTAGCCCCCAAGCCCAGTTGTTCCTAGTGATTGTGTCCCAGCCAATGAGGTGAATCTTTCTTTTTTCGGTACTGGTACCCCAACTGAAATCCCTTTGGATTTTGTTGATGGAGTAAGTGGTTCTAAAGGGGATACTAATGTACTGCATAACATGAGAGAGGATGTTGTTGAGGGTAGCTTTGGCTAGGACGGTTCTGCCCGCCAAGTTGAGGAACTTGATTTTCATCATGCCAACTTGTTGTTCATGTTATCAGTAATAATTTGGAAATCCCCATTGGTAGGCCTTTTGTGAAAGATTGGGAAACCAAGGTATTTCCCAAAAAATCGTTGGGGCCAATGTTAAGGAGGCTAGAGCACATTGCAGAGTTTTCCGTGGAGCAATTCTTTGAGAAGATCACCTAGGATTTTCCAAGCTTAATCTTCTGGTCAGAGGAGATGTTGAAGCTATTCAATGTCTCAGTGATGGTAACGCAGTTCCTCATGTCAGCTTAGGAAAATAGAGTAAGATCATCTACGAAAAAACAGATGTGAGATCTTGGGCCCTGTAGTGGTGGTTTTGATAGGAGCCTATTTCCTGGTATGGACCATTTGGTCGATATTTCTAGAAAACCTCTCCATACAGAGTATGAAGACGTAGGTGAACATGGGGTCGCCCTGTCGGATGCCTCTGGAGGGGTTGAAGTATTTAGTTTTCCCCCATTGACAAGGATGGAAATGGAGCTGGAGCTCACACAGCACATGATGAAGGGGGAAATATTAGTGGGAAAAATAATGAAATGGAGAGTATCTCTAATGAAGGACCACTTTAGCCTATCAAAGGCTTTTACCAAATCAATTTTTAAAATCGTCTTGGGGTTTTTCCCTTTCATCTTTTTGAAGTGAGAGATATACTCCTAGACAATGATAGCATGATTGAAAGCTCTTGTGTAGGAAAGGAAGTTGGCTTGACTGGGGCCAATGATGTTTTGAAGGTGGGGTTTTATGCGATTCATAATGATTTTTGTCACTAATTTATAGCTCGTATTACAAAGACCAATGGGCCTGAAATTTTAAGCATGGATGCATTTTGGCACTTGGGGATGAGGCAGAAAAGGGTCTTGTTCATGTCAGGAGAAATGAACGAGCTACCAAACACCTTTTTACAGAAAGTAGTGGTTTTCTCCCCCACTAGATCCCAATATTTCTGATAGAATAAGGGGTGGAGGCCATAGGACCAGGAGCTATTAGAGGCTTAAAAGATTTTTTGGGCAATGAGAATTTCCAGGTCTCTGATGGGAGAGTCCAGGAGGTCCTTGGCTTCGTGGTTGATACAATTTACACAAGTCTGGTCCTCAAGGGGGCAATTTTTAGATTGGGAATGGGCAGTGGTGTAGAGCTTGGTGAAGTAGCTGATGATATTGACTTTAATGTCCTTATTATATAAGTACTTATTTTCCACATCATCTTTGAGACAGATGATTTTGTCCCTACGTCTTCGGTTGAGGGTGGAGGTATGATAGAATCTAGTGTTTGCATCTCCGTCACTTAACTAGTTGATCCTGGATTTGGTTTTCCAGAATTCCTCCTCAGCTCTAGGAGGTTGTCATAGTCAAGGAGGAGTTCATTCTCGAGGTCTTGAAGGAGGGGACTGCTATGGTAGTTAGCAGAATTTTGGATGCCTTCAAGCTTGCTAGAATTCTTTTCATACTATTGAAGATGTTGCCAAAAGTTGATTTATTCCAACTGGTAGTTTCCTTCTAGAAAATATCAATTGCTTTGCCTACGGTATTGGTTATGTCAAAACAGTGCTTAACAATACCCTGAAAGGATGGGTGCCCACACCACATGGGTTCCATTCTAAAACGCTTGTTGGTAGCATTATCAACCTGACTTTGGAGGGTCACAAGTAACAGACAGTGGTCTGACTTGGTTCTGGGGAGGTGTGAGACAAGAGCCATAGGATATAGATTTATCTAAGGGATATTGGCCATGCATCTTTCAAGTCTCTCTAAGATGAGGCCTTCTATATCTCTTGTTGGTCCAGGTGTATTTACAACCTTTATAACCCAGGTCCACCATCCCGCACTGATTAAGACAATTTCTAAACTGAGTTGTTCTAACATTATTAATACTAAGCTCACCAATTTTCTCATTGACTTGCAAGACTTCATTGAAGTTACCACCAATGAGCCATTCTCTATTGTGGTTCTGGGCAATTTGGCACAGCTCATCCTAGAGGTCAATTCTAGTATTCAAGTCAGGGCTAGCATAAACAGCAGAGAAAAGCCAAGGTTTAGAGGAGTTGGGGACTATGTTCACCATAACGTGGATTCCTTGAGGAGTGACTGATAGGCTGTCCATCTTTACAATGTCCTCTTTCCACATGATTACGATGCCACCGGAGAGGCCATTAGCACCAGATTGGATATGAGTATTGAATTTCAGCGCCTCAATGAGATGTTTATGATCAGTCATTTTTGTACTGTCGCCTAAACTTGGCGCTATTGGCCCCCCTCGCATTCCAAATGATAAAACTCATCAGAATGTGTTGAGTTGGTGGTTTGATCCTGTAAGCTCTTCCCCTTTCCCACCTGGGTTGGCTCCTTCACATCTCCCAATGGGTTGAGAATCATCACTGCTGGTGTTGCATCCTTTTTGTTCCTCAGGTTCAAGGTACATTTTGTCATTTGTCTGGGGCATTGAAGTACTGCGGTTGTGCTGGTAGCTTCCTCGAATTCCTTGAAGAGCATCTTCTCTAGCATAAATGTCTTTGTACCCTGATTGCTTTGTCTTGTAATTTATAACATTGAGGGCTCCCCCTTTTCCATGTTTCCTAGCCATTCCTCTGTTGTTGTTGTGTTAGTTGCCTTCACTACATGACAGCTTAGGGGTCTTATCACTTTGCAAGATTTAGGAAGCTTAGGGATCTTATCACTTTGCAAGATTTAGGAAGGGGGCGTGTAAATGACTTCTCTGTACAATTTTTGGAGGTAACTTGCGTATTTTCCAAAAATTTCATACAGCAATACCACACGCTTGTATCCACATTAAAATATCAGATTTACAAGTAAAAGCAAGCTATGGAATAAGATACTATCAATCACCCAACAAGTCAATCAGCTTTTCCTTCATTTACACAGTTTTACTATAACTCTATGTATAACAAAATACACAACTAGTATACCATTATTTTTTGCATGCAGTATGCAACACTAAATTAGTTGCATGAGTGAAGTTATAGATAGAACTACTTGAGGTGGAACTGAGCAGTAGATTGAGTCTATAACATAGATTTAAAAAATACAATCTTTGATCACGAGATAACGTAAATTTCAGGATACATAGTTTAGTTCGACACAATACATGCAGCTCCAGAATTGCAAAACAACACAACACAACGACCACAAGAGTCATTAAAGTACAAAGATGTTTGAGGTAAGTCCTTAGAGACCTAGTCCAACTGTACGACCATCTCTTCGGCGAAGTCCAGCAGTGTATTGCTTCTCTAAGTCCATTTGGAGCTCCTTTTGCCTCTCTGCATCGTGGATGACTGGTTTGTTCTCTGTCAGCACGTCTCCTTTCACACCCTACAATTGGCCATAGCCACCAAGGCAACCTCAGACTCTAAAAGTGTGTTAGTACATACGGGGAAAACTTAGCTGAGATGACAAGTTAATAGGACTCAACACTGATGGCCCACTATTACTATTGATAATCTAAAGCAAATAAAAGGGAACGGAAATTACCATAAGTTTGTTGAACTTTTCTTGTCGATCGCGATCACCAAATAGTGATGTATCCCATCGATGAGTTGACTACATAATCGACCATCAATTGACCATACAAAGAACAAGAGAGTGAATAACATTGAGCATTTGATAAAGAGATATAACAAGCAAAAAATAAACATTTGTTGATGCAAAAGCCAAAATCAAGTTGCTACAGCCTGTCAGCAAAATGAATCAAATAAAACTTTAAGACGTGTATCCCCTTGAAATGGAACTAATTTATCGAGATTATACACAAGCTGCAACTTATTTCATACTGTTGCCCCCGTAAGCTGACAAAGGAGATACCAAGTTTTATGGAGAGGCGAAGAAGGTGCAGCAGGTTGACATGCAGAGTAATAATATGGGAATAACTTCCCACACCTGCAGGAACACAAAGAGAAGAAGAGGACACATAGGTAGAGCAAAATTACCTCTTCTGTATTAGTGGTGGTTTTCTTGTTTCCCCACAGCAGCTTCTTCTTTTGGTCAGTAGTCATGATACCAGTTCCAATAAGGTTTCTATTAACTGTTATGTTGCAAAGGTTAAATCAATAAGATAATATGAATAGCCTAATGAATTACTGAGAAATATAATTGTAAACATAAGAACTTTGTAATAGTTCTTGAATAAAGCACATATAGTCAAACAACCATCAGTATAGACCACTAAAGAAACATATAAATAAATACTATACATATAAACATATTGTACAGATGCTGCTTCCCATCTATGCTACATGGTGCCTTGGCAAGCCTCCAAGCGCTTAGCGCAATGGACGACCAAGTGGTCATGGCTGTGTCAAGTGAAAATTGTGCTGGTGTCTATGTCGCCTCATTAGTAGCTCGCCACGCACTTGTTAGCCTACAATACCCACAGTAGTCAGCAGGCACTGTCCATCCATACCCTCCCGCAACCTGCACACTCACGTTAAAGATAAGGGTGCGTTCTCTCCAAGAGCCTTGCACTGACCAACCTGCCTTTGCGACACGGTCTTGCCATGAAGCCGAAAAATTGCTTGGAGTCATGGTATAAGTAAGCCCATGTAAATATGGATTAGTTTTACTTCCACGTAGTTACATCATGTTTTTCCAGCTCATTTATGTCATGTAATGTCATGTCCTGTCATTTAAGTTGATATTTATAAAGCATATATATGGTGATTATAGTTGTCAAAGTTTCAGCCAACATTCAGATCTCTGTACTGGTGCTTCTACCCCTGGTGCCATATTTGGCGTTCTTGTAATTTATAAAGGAGACTTTCATTGGATTCTTTCTTTTGCATATTATTATCTTGATAATAGTTTCCACATATGGCACGAACAAGTCTATTGGGGGCCTTTGCTTGGGGAAAGATAATCACACGGAAGTCAACTTTCCTTACGTCACCCTTCCATGACATCTCAGAAACGCATTGTGTAATAATACACATGCAAACAGATCTTATAAGATAAAGAACTGTCTCTTCGGACTAATGTTTTGACTAACAATATAAGGATACCGATACTCCCTCATCAATATTTGTAATGAACAATTTATCATCCATGCCTCTAAAGTCTAACAAGTGGACAAAACAAGTGGTATTATATGTTTTAATGTGAAAAGTTTATCTAACTACTTAAAATTACTGCCAGAAATTTTTTTGGGACCCCAAGTTAAAGTTTATCATTGTCCTTGCATTAATTGATGTAATCAGAAGAGAATAACCAAAGAGTCTGAATAATCAATAATGCATGAGTATGGTTTTTTTAAAAGTAGAAGATTGACAGTCTGACAAAATATAAGTGTCACGAGCAGTGGCGGAGCTAGAAATTTCACGAAGTGTGTCCAGAAATTGCAAGGAAGTAAAAATAGAGTACGAAGGGTGTCCAGAAATTGCAAGGAAGTGAAAAAAGAGTTGCTGCTAGTGAGACTACACTTTAAAGTTCGCGCGTCCTGGCTCTTCCCAAGGCGCCTGAAACCACTAGGCTACACCACATTGTTGTGTCAAGGTGTCCAGAATATGTTATTTAACCACTTTTTTTTATCATTTTACTTGTCCATATGAAATATAATTTTCCGACGAAGGACACCCTGACAAGAGTATAGCTCCACCCCTGGTCACAAGTTTCACTACCATAAGAATGAAACTACTAGTAAGTTTGGACAAGCTTCCAGAAATCTACTTATTTTAAAAAGCATTTTTTGTTAGAAGTGTTTTTCGAAAAAATATTGTAGGAGAGTTGTAGTGTATTTGGCTAATCAATTTAAAACACTTCTCCAATATCAGAGCAGCAATTTGTGTTTCACCAATGGTTCCAAAAGTGCTTAGTAGAAAAGCAGCTTCTGAAAATTGAAATACAAAAGCTTTTTTACCTAAAAGCTTGTTCAAACACCTCAGCTCTCTATAATAAGCATTTAAAAAAAAAAAAAACTTTCGGCTTCCCAGAAACTTGGCCAAACAGTCTATAAAGTGAAGAAATTAGCAGGAATTCCAGTCCTAAACGCAGACAACTCTAGGGGAATGACATGATAGATGATGATGCAACTTATAGAACAAAAACAAGATCGTTGAGATAAAGAAGAGAACCTACCAAAATAAAAGGCAAATTTTATAGAACAGTCGCACAAACAATAATATTTTGTAGGAGCAAATGCTAGCTTTAGTTCATATTCGTAAAATGAGTATCATAGCTTTAGTACAATCATTGTGTAAATAACACACCTAGAAGGGGAAAAAAAAAACACACACACACACAGGTAAATGTAAATCATATGGAGAGAAATCACCTCAAACAACCTGTAATCTCTGGACATCCATTAAGATTTATTGAAGAACAGAACATATGAGACACAGGCTTCATACAAGAGATACAAGCTAATTGGAACTAACACTTACACACTATTGATACACTTTCACTACAACAACATACCCGGTGTAATCTCACAAGTGGGGTCTGGGGAGGGTAGAGTTACGCAGACCTTAACCCTACCTCTTGAAGGTAGAGAGATGATTTCAGAGAGACCCTCGGCTCAAGTGCAACAAATCAAAGTAGTTATGAAAAAGGAAATATGGCGGTGAAGAAAACATGTCAATTAATAAGGATACAAAGCATTCATAAAAAAGAACAGTAACAACATCGAAATAATGTGGTAACTGAAACACAATAGACAACAGATGGTAACAGATGTCAAAATACTACGACAGACACGGTGCTACCGGACTCTAAGCCTAATTTATAAAGATCCCTACTTTGTCATAAAAGATAAATTATTGAGTAACGAAATGATTGGCACTATTGAAGCAAAATCGATTTGCAAAACTAGTATAACTGACCAAACTAGCTTTGGATTAAGGTACCATGACATATTATTTGCAAATGACATAGTAAGATTGACAAGACAAACAACAGAGTAAATGATAGACGAGAGGTTTTGAGACAGACCCTACAGTCTAAAGGTTTCAGGTTGAGCAAGACTAAGACAATACTTAGGGGTCGTTTGGTTGGGAACAAGTTATCCCAGGATTAGCTATCTTGGGATAACTATCCCACCATGTATATGGGATAACTTATCCCACCACTATGATATAAATGGTGGGATAAGTTATCCAAACATGGCAACCAAACAAGCTACAAAAAATTTATCCCATCATTATTAATTTTTATCCCTCACACCAAACGACCCCTTAGGAGTCATTTGGTGTGAGGTAAAGGTATAATAATCCTAGGGATAAAATGCAGGACTATTTAATCTTGTGTTCGGTTGGAGATATTAGGTAGTCTTAGGATTACTTATCCCACCTTTTATACCTTTGTGATGGAATAAGTTATCCCATATACATTGGTGGAATAACTTATCCAGGTATTATTAATCCCGGAACAACCCCGTAGAGTGCAAGTTTTGTGACGCATTCATGAGGCAAATGTGGAAGTGAGGATTGATCCGCAAGTCATAATCAAGAGAGGAAGCTTCAAGTATCTTGGGTCAATAATCTAAGGAAACAAGAAGATATGTCACATGATGTATTAGAGCGAAGTGGATGAAATGGAGGCTTGCATCTGATGCACTACGTGATAAAAATGTGCCACCGAGACTTAAAAGGTAAGTTCTATAGAGTGATTGTTAGACAAAGAGAGGGGGGGGTTGCATAGGGTGTTGATGCTCCAAGCCATGTTGAAGTACCAGTAAAACAATTAAGTTCTTGGACTTGAGAGATGATGGTATTTTGGACATGAAGTAAAGATTGGTGTTTGGAGAAAAAACAAGCTATAACATAGGTCCAGTGTGTTTCAGATTTCTGTTAAAAGGAAGTTTTTAGCCTAGTTTCAGTAGATGGAGATAAAACAAGAGCAGAAGTCATATAGGAGGTATTGACTTCCAGAAACAAAATATTCTGATGTCCCATTTAATGTAAGGAACCTTTCAAGAACTTATCCAAAATGAAATCAGTGTTGTGGTCAAAGAACAATTTTGACTTCTAGAAATCAGACCAAAGTGTTGCCCGAAAACCAAAACAATCTAAAGTTAGGTTTCTAAACAAACTCACACATGTTTCCAGAAACTCCTCATCAAAAAATAATCCAAACATAACTTTTTCCCAAATTTATTTCCTAGAACTTCTCCAACAAAATATTTCTCCGGAAACAAACCAAAACTACATCCAAACCTACTTAAGATTCCCACTGTGCACCATCAATCCACACAGACCCACCCCCCCTCCCCCAAACAAAAAAATAAAAAGAAAATAAAAGAAGAAATATACCTAATTCAGCAGCCTTCATTGCAGCAATTTTTGCAGCATCAATATCAGAGTCTTTCACGCCCTGCTCCAAAGACAATTCATTATTTGGATCTTGACCTTGTTTTGAGTTCGAACAGAGTTGTCCATCAGCTGCATTTGCTGGATTCAAGCGTGAAAAATAAAGACAGTGTAATTAAAAACATAATAATAGTAGTCCAGGAAGAAGAACAGGGTGGTTAATACCATCTTTTCCCTGCGCAGAACTCTCATCCATGCCTGAGAATTTTGACTTCTTAGATGGAGACACTCGCCCTTTACTAGAAGCAACATTTCTGTCTTCAAATATCTTCTCTCGGTCCTCATAGTTCTTCCTTTCCTCTTTGGTGTATTTCTCACCATCCAACTCCATAGCATCAACCTGTGGATCTTTTCTTGAATTTGACTCATTTCTGTTGCTTCTAGACTCCTCATAAGCAGGTGAACGATCGCTCCTACGGTGCCCTTTCTCATCTCGGCTGTCTCTATACTCCTTATACCTATCACTCTCCCTGGATCTATTATCGTCAATGCTAGAGTTATTATAACGCCTACCTGATCCTACTCTATCAAATGATAAATCTTTATCTTTGAACGATGAAGATTCTCTCTCCTGATTCTTGCTTCTATGCCCTAAATCCCCATACCTATCTCGGTAGTGTTTGTCAGTGTCACGTGGGGAGTGTCTTGATCTATGATCATTATCACGCCTGGAGTTATTACCATAATTGTCCACTCTTGAATCACGATGAGAATGAGAGCTTAGCTTTGAATATCCTCTGTCATCATCATCAGTATGCCTGCCATGTCTGGGATAATCATTTTGCTTATGGTAATTGCGGGAACTCCTAGAAGATTGTCGATCAGACTGCCTTTGACATTCACCACTTCGATCTTGTCGGTTTCTACTGGAACCCCTATCTATATAATCATCCTTGTGTCGCCAATCATCCTTCCTTGATGGGATAGGACTAGAGCTCCTCTTGCGGGCAGGGCTCCCTACATTCACCGAAGATGGGATAGTTAAGAAGCAAACATCACATGTCAAGCTTTACCAAGATCTTTTTTTTTTTTTTTTGATAACCAAGAAATCCGTCTGTGACCCGCCCTTTGGACCAATCACAGCCTTCTAAACTCGGTGGATAATGAGCCCGCCCCTCTACCCTTCTCCACATAAATACCGGGTTTCGCTTTGCATGGTGTGGGGGCTCTATCGATAACTTTAGTAGATTATATAATCATATTCACAAAGGCAGATTCAAAATGATGACTAGATTGTGTCTATGAAGCACTAAAGAATAGCCTTATTACAGGGATTAAATTATTAGTTTGGAACTGGAGAAGCAAATTACTTGAGGGTGTTCTAGTATGACATAAAAGTAACCTTAGTTACTTTGTTCTGTGACCAAGTTACTGAGGTACTATTGCTCTGTTTGTAATGATATACTTTAAGGGGTTGTTTAGTGTGATGGACAAGAGGTTTTAATCCAGGGATAATTTTTAAGTAGTCTTTAATCTGTTGTTTGGTTGCCAAGGGTGGATAACTTATCCCAGGATTAACAATCAGTCCTGGGATAAGTTATCCTACCCTGGGGGTGCAATAATAATCCCAGGATAACTTATCCTGGGATTAGGTAGGTAAAATAACAAAAATACCGTCCTTAAACCCCACTTTACATTCATGATTCATGTATATTAACATAATTTTTAACATTTATAATAACATTCACAACCTTAATTGTTCGTTGTTCTTATGATAATATATTTTTCTATTAAAAAATTACATTTTATAAATACAATTTTTATTTATGAATAGGGAAAATGCATAAGTATCCCCCAGCCTATGCCCAAAATCCCTGAGACACACCTAACCTTTACTAAGGTCCTATTACCCCCCCGAACTTATTTAGTTAATTGTTTACCACTTTTCGGCTTACGTGGCAATATAAACCAAATAGGTTGAAAGCTTTGTTCAACACGCGCCGGGCCCCACTTTTTCAACTTTCTAAAAAGTAGCTTTTACACTTCCCAAAATTTCAAAAAGCTATCCTATTATTTATAATCTACTTTGTTAATATATTTTTAGTTAGTTTATAGATTTCAATGTTTATATATTTTATTTCAAATTTGGGCATGTAAAATTTTGTAAATATTATATATATAATTTTATTTTACTTATAGATAAAAAAATTATTTATAATCTACTTTGTTAATATATTTTTAGTTAGTTTATAGTTTTCAATGTTTATATATTTTATTTTAAATTTGGGCTTGTAAAATTTTGTAAATATTATATATATAATTTTATTTTATTTATAGATAAAAAAATATTACTTATAATCTACTTTGTGAATATATTTTTAGTTAGTTTATAGCTTTCAATGTTTATATATTTTATTTCAAATTTGGGCTTGTAAAATTTTGTAAATATTATATATATAATTTTATTTTATTTATAGATAAAAAATATTATAACTTTGTTAATATATTTTTAGCTAGTTTATATATTTTATTTCAAATTTGGGTTTGTAAAATTTTGTAAATATTATATATATATATATATATATATATATATATATATATATATATATATATTTTATTTATTTATTTTTATTTTTTATTTTTTTTATTTTATTTTGAAATTGCCATCATCAAGGTTGTCACCCGATGTCAGGGGTCTGGCTAGACCCACGTCTTTCCCATTCATTCAATATAATTTTATTTTATTTATAGATTAAAAAATATTATAACTTTGTTAATATATTTTTAGTTAGTTTATAGTTTTCAATGTTTATATATTTTATTTCAAAAAAATATATTTTGTACTCATGTGAATTTTACCGTCTTTACGAAAATTTCTATTCATTTAACGTTTCTTAAGTTTAGCTTATCACACAGGTAGGTGAAAATATATTTGATCTCTTTTTCAAACACCGTTAAGTTGTAAAAAACTGAAAAAAACCGAAAGAACCGACTAAAACCGAAACCGAAAAAACTGACTTTGCGTGGTTTGATTTGATATTTAGATTTAATAAACCGACATAATTGGTTTAGGTTTTTTTTAATGAAAAACCAAACCAAACCGACCTATGTACACCCCTACTTCTAAGTCATCAAGAATCGTGATTGAGTTCAAAGGTTAGTTTTTTCTTGATTTTATTTTGTTAGCTTTTCGAAGAAAGGAGCAATTTAAGTTATGATAATGGAGGTTTTTTACCAAACATGAAGAACAATAATAAAGAAGAAGACAATTGAGTTAATATTTATTTTTTCCAAGTTTATTTTAACACATGACCAATTTTTATTGGTCAGTGCTGTCTAAAAGCTGCACCCACGCGCCTAACATAGGTGAAATCACGGACTCAGCCACGTAGGCCGAAAAGTGGTAAACAATTAACTAAAAAATAAGTTCGGGGGGGTAATAGGACCTTAGTAAAGGTTAGGTGTGTCTCAGGGATTTTGGGCATAGGCTGGAGGGGTACTTATGCATTTTCCCTTATGAATATAATATAAGTTGAATTTATTTGCCTAACTCTTATGTTTATTTATATTTTGATTTCTCTCAAAATGTTCACTCCACTACTAAATTGCACATTTTTAATTAAATAGTTTATTACTCACTTAAAAATTATATTTTTATATATCAATTAAAATGTAGATAAATTTAATAATAAAATTTCTTTTAATTTTAATAAACTTAGAATGGAAGTTTTATTTTTAAGCTAAATAAAATGAAGATTTTATTTTTAAACTAAATAAGATGAAAGTTTTATTTTTAAGCTAAATAAGATGGAAATTTTATTTTTAAGCTAAACAAGATGAAAGTTTTATTTTTAAGTTAAATAAGATGAAAGTTTAATTTTAAAAACACACAGCACAATCATATGGAAATGCACACCCAAAAATATTTAAGCTAAATAAGATGGAAAATTTTATTTTTTAAGAATGAATAACTAAAACTTGCAAAGAAAATGTAAAAAACAAAAAAACTAAATAAGGTGGAGAGTATTTTTGTAAACAACTTATTCTTAGAAATTATGCAATGAATATAAGTTTGAATATGACAAACCAAACAAGCAACAAAAATTAATCCCAGCATAACTAATCCCAACATAACTTATCCCAGTATAACTTATCTCAACATAACTAATTCCAGCATAACTTGTATTCAAACCAAACTAACCCTAAATGTTATGACTTATGAGGATTATTGACTATCGATTTACTTTTTAATCTAAGAATATGTTACCTCTATTCAGTTATTTAATAATTTTTATTTTTATAATAAATACCGCTTTATTTGAAAAAAGCATGCGCTTCGCTTCACACTTCTCGCTTCTGTGAAGCGATCCCTCATCGCTTTTTTTCGCTTCTTGCTTCCCAAAACACTAATCTACACAAACACCAAAATTGAGGGAGAGAAAAATTTGTACTCCCTCCATCCCAATTTATGTGATACCTTTCAAATTTTGAGATTCAAATAAGTCTATCTTCAACCATAATTTTTTAAAATATATTTCAACAATTTTGTATTGTCAATTATTATGACTTATAGTACTTTTAACATAGTTTTCAAATATATAAGTTTTATTTCAAAGAACTTGAAGATTTCATCCTCAGATTTACATCAAACTTAAATTGTTAGACTCTCGTAATCATAAACTGGAACAGAGGGAGAATTAAATTCCTTTGACACTATTTTATTCATAATCCATTAGTTTAACAAATCAAAACTAGAATACATAATTGATTGAAACCCGAATATCAAAAAGCTAAGCATAAATCAATAAATATATTCTTAAAATAGTAACCGACTTCTATACTCCTAAAAGCAAAGTTGTTTCTTCAAATAAACAATCCACATGGAATAAATCAAATTGCAATATTTAGCTTTACCTACTATTTAGACTTTTAATTCCACTAAATTATGTCTACTTGAAATTTGAAGATTAGTCAATCTGCCATGAATTTGAAATCATTTCCAGTTCAAACAGAGTATAGTAAGACTTTTATATGGATGATATTAAGTTAAATTCATCGAAAGAACGGCATGAATGGGTTATTCAATATCACTTAGTGATAGAATAATTCTCATTAAATTATATGGTTTTTATGCACATACAAATTTGACAGGCACTTGGCAAATGAAAAGTAAAGGATATAAAAGAAATGGAGGAGCTGCCAGAATATTTTCCAGCCAAGTCCTAGATGGCGTTATCTGGTGGGTTTTTATTAAAGGTGGCTTGGATGGTTTGGGGGTTAGATTTTTTATTTTTTTATTTATTTATTTTTTTATTTGCACCGGGTGTCCGAGTCTCTTTGAGCCCCGACTAATCCCGGGGGTGCACAGGCCCTCGGCAAGGAGTTTCCCGCAAGTGCACCACGGTTAATTCAGATTTTACCCAGTCCGATGG
Organism: Solanum okadae; assembly: GCA_036553675.1. NCBI lineage: Eukaryota > Viridiplantae > Streptophyta > Magnoliopsida > Solanales > Solanaceae > Solanum > Solanum okadae. The sequence goes on along the minus strand of CM071689.1, from coordinate 43,120,321 downwards.
CCCTCATAAATTGTTTGCACCCAGTGGGTTTCGAACTTGAGACCTTGAAAGGGAGCAAACCCCAAGACTCAAGTCAATTGCCAGCAGGCCAACCCCTGAGGGTTTGGTTTGGGGGTTAGATTTAACAGATAAAGTGAAAATGTTGGGGATTTGGACCATAAGTTTTAACTTTTTGTATACATTAAGGACTATTTCTCCCGAGTGGTATATATCAATGACCAAATACTTTGACCCCCATACATTAAGGACCATTTGGCCATTTTCTCTGCTGGTTTTGTAACCTAATTTTGGAAGTAGCTGATCTCTTCTTAGGAACGAAAATCATAAATGAATCGTAGCTAATGTATTTAAGCAAGAAAAGTTAATTACATGTCTTAAGCCTGTAACTTTGAACTTTTTTGGGACTTTTTTAGCATGTGCGGATTTTACGCATCGCACAATAGAACGGATATGAGGTTTTTGGTTAAAAAAGGTTGGGTTTAGTATTCTCTACATTTTTGCTTAAAATCCACTTCAATATTTAAAATACAACACCAATGACAATTCAACTCACAAGTTCATCCTCAAGATATTATGCTAAATTCAAATTGTTCCTCCTTCATATGAAGGACTGACGAACGTGAAATGTAGATCAACTAAATATCTACATACAATTATTAACATACATCGCACATTCGTAGAAACTAGTAAATAATAAATACAAAAACCTAAATTGGCACAAAACAGAACCCAAACAATCAAACTGATTCTAGTCATCTTCAGCGAACGCAAACAATCCAAATAATATTTTTTCTTCTCAGTTACATTATTAGCCCTTAGAATGCCATATCCAGAAAGGTGTCCAGTTTACTTGATTGGGAAAAACCACCTCTTGGCTAGTAAGGACTTACAATATGTTAAGCAATTGCAAGAAGAAGATAGTCTTTTTAATTTATTTTTTAGACAAGTAAGTGTCTCATTAAGTTTGTACCCAAAAATACAGAATTTCCAGAGTTTTGAAAATAGAAGTAATATTTTGATGTTGGAGAGAAACTGCAATACTTCTAGACAATTCAATCGCAAACATTAATTGCTATAGAACATCTTATCCATTAATCAACTACGCCTCAATCCCAATTAAATGAGGTCCAATAAATTCCTCCTATCCAGTCCTCACTATTCATGTCCATTTCATTCCAATACAGTTGGATATATATGTGATATAATATATAAATTTTTATACCACCCATGTCATCTTTACCTATTGTACTAGGTCACATGTCTTATTTTCAATATTGCAACCTCCTACTCTATTCAAGTTAAAGACCAGCAAACGCACATAGGCGGAGTTTTTGCTATAACCATCGTACTTTTCAAAAAACGCACATGCACATGCAGGTATCTCACAAATTCAGGAAAAAGAAGCAACTGGATGTTAACAAATCTACAAGATTGCCTTAAAATATCCAGTAAAGCCTACAACTTCCACTTTCAGCTACCAAAAGTAGGCACACATACACAAAGTAAAACTATTAATAACAAACGCAAAAGGCAGGTATTTTGTGTCAATTAAAGAACTAACCATCAGACGAGGATGATCCACCAACAGGAGTCCGACGCCTGTATTTCCTGTTAACAGCATCATTTGAGAGCTTACGGAACGCCCCCTTTGAATCAATATTCTCTTGAGACGTATTTTTTCCATCAACGTCCATAGTATTTAACCTGAATCCAATATAAAATCAAATTCACAATTTCAAACTGCCAACAAACCCATCTACTGTGGAAAATCTTAAAACCCCAAAAAAATCGTTTGAAGAAACAAAATCCATAAAAAATAACTGAGGTTCATAAAAACTAAGAAATGTAATTAAAAATGTAAAATTTAAACAAAAAGTAAAGAAATCTGAAAATTTAGGGTTTGAAGAAATGAAGAAATAGATCAAAAGGGCAAACCTTTGGTGCGAGCTATGAAGTTGCAGAAATTGATTTGCTGTGTTTATCTTCCTCCGCTCTCTTCGTGTATCTACTTGTGCTGTGTGAGAGCTAGGGCTTTTTATTTTTGCGCCAATAAAGGGAAGAAGAATTGATATCCCTTGTTTAAGATGATAAAGCCCCAATTTTTATTTTCATTTTAAAAATATGGCCTTGCTATAAAAGAAAAATGAAAATAAAATGGGCTTAAACTCGGGCTATGTTAATCGGGGTATGCAAAAATCGAACCGATTGATAAATCGAATAAAAAAAATGGTTATTAGTTAATTCTTATTGGGTTAGCGGGTTTATAATGGTTTTATATATAAAAAAAATATGGGGTTATCGATTCGATTTGGTTTTTAATATTTGGTAAACCCATAACTCATTAAGACCGTAGTAATTTATTACTTTATCTCTACATAAATAATAAATATTAATATCAGTAGGTTACTGACTTTGCCTTTTAGAGCCCGTTTGAATTGGCTTAAAAAAATAGTTTTTAAATCAAAAATAAAATGTCAAATTTAAATGACTTTTAGAGCTTGTTTGGCATTGTTGTTGGTTGGCCAAAAGTGTTTTTTTTTTTTTATAAAAGCACTTTTTTTGAAGAAAAAAAATTAGTGTTCGGTAAATTCTCAAAACTGCTTTTAAATGGAGGCAGAAGCAGTTTTCTGTTGTTGGGAGAAGTTAAAAATTTCTGCTTCTTAAAAACAACAAAAGCAGAAGCAGAATATTATTTTCTTGAAGACTAAAATATTCCTCCCATATATACATATTTACCAATATATCTCTTATTAATTAATTAACATATATCATAAATTTGGTTAAGTTCATACAAGATTTTTTATTATTATTAATTTTATTTTATATAATAATTTTTTATTTTATGTTTATGTACTATTATTATTTTATATTTTATATATTATTTTACGTCTTATTTTACAGAATCATAAATAAATGTAACAACAACATTTTTGTAGAATTAAAAATATGAAGGATTTTATTTATATTTGTGGTGACCTTTTTGTATATAGTGGTGTTTTTAAATTTATTTTTCTTGATATTTGAATTATATTTAAGTCATCATGTTAATATTATATTAATATTTTTTAATTTATTTATGTATAATATTGATTGAAAATTTGAATATGCATATTTTCATTAAAAAAATTCTAATAGATATTTAAAATAGTTTCTCTCTATAAAATAATCTTAGTATTAAAAGTACATTGATACTTACTTTTTTTTGTAATTTGACTCTCAAAATCACTTTTTTAAAAAGATTAGTCAAACACAATTTGCTTAGCAAAAGCATTTTTCAAATGAATTAGTCAAACACAAATTACTTTTTTTCAAAAGCACTTTTTTAAAAAGTCATTTAAAAAAAGTGTTTCTAAAAGTGTAAATTTCATATATGACATATATTATAGTACTATTTTCAAGCTATAGCAGTAGATTTAGACTTTCAAGCTATAGCATTAAAAATTTCAGGTTATAACAAATTCACAAAAAAAAGAAATGTTTTTATTAATTGGAAAAAACTTAAAAAATAAATAAAAAGATAAACGAAAATTTAAAAAAAAATGAAATTAGAAATAATAAAGTAAAAAACTGAAATTGTGGCATGTAATTTAATTTGAACTTATTGTAGATAATTAATGATTAGCATGAAATAAGGGATCCAAACAAATTAACAATATTTTTTATCCTTAATTCACTCAAAATCAGTTAAAATAAAATAAAAAATCAGATCATATCCTTTTTTTCTTCAACGTTTCTCTCTCTTAATTCTTCAACCTAAAAAATTAGCAGAATCGAGTAATTGAAGGTTTTTTTCATTGGAAAAAATTGATTTTATTGAGATGGACAATTACGTATCAATTCTAATTAAACATGGTGGAAGAAGGGATCCTTCGGGTTAGTATTTATTATTGTTTAGTGTTTGTTTTTAAATTACATTGAAATGAAAAAACAAATTATTAAACTGTAAATCGTCTCTATGTTTAAGATGATATCATTACTTGTTAACTGTTGTGAAATGTATAATATTAGTGATTTTCTATTTTTGTGATTGTTTTGTGTATTTTTTTTCTTAAAGTATAAAGTAATTGTATATTTATGAATAGAATTATTGGAAAGAAATTTGTAAGAAAATGTGTTTCGTAAGATGTAAAAAAAGTTATTTGAATTTTTGACGAATTGTATAACAAGTGTTTTAAGTTGGTATTAAATTATAAATTTTAGTGCGTTATATTAGATGTTGTCATTTCTGAAGTAATTAGTGAGTTAGAAATGAATTATTTGGTACGATAAGATATAGATATATGTAATGTATGATTATTTGTTGTATGAAATGTGTATTAAGTGAGTTTGAAAGTTGTTATGAAATAAGTTGTCTTAATGATATATGTATGAAATGTATATTAAGAAAGTATGAAATTTGTATGAAAGAGTGTCCAGTAATCTAGAAAAAAAAAGTTATTTGAAATTTTGACAAATTGTATGATAAGTGTTTTAAGGTTGCATTAATTTTTAAATTTTATTGTTGACATTTTTGTATAAATTTGTGTGACATTAATGAAGTATTTTCGTAAAAAAAAATGTACATATTGTTGTATGAAAGTTGTATTAAAATAGTATGAAAGTGTTTGGAATGTACTATTTGAATGATATTTGTATGAAATGTTTTTTGATTGAATATAAAAATTGTTTTGTAATGTTCTGTCTGTCTGAATGATATTTGTATTTCGAATTGTTTGTTTATAATGTGAGATTTATTTTTTTATTTTTTAATGAAACAGGGAATTATGTCGATTTTCAAATGGAGGGGGTTATATACGATTCTTCTAGTCTTTATAGTGGTCTAGTAAGTGTGATAACATCGCAGCTTATGATAGATACTAATATAAATGATTTAGAGATAAAATATTTAGTAAATGATAGATGTCCACCTGTTAGAATCCACAATGATGTTGGTGTGCGGGGTTTTTTAGATCAAAAGAAAGTTAATTTAGATTTCTTTACGAAAATTCCTTGTTTCCGAATCGTAATTCTGTACCATTTATTTTAATAACAAACATGTCGTCTCGGACATTTTCTTTTTCAAGAATCATCAAAATGCCGCAGTAGTTGACATTGAATCTTTATATGGTGCATGTCATAGAATAAACCAAAAGGCGTTTGTTCGGGAAATTGTTGAAATCTCTCTTGCCCAAGAAAAGTCAAAAGATCAGCAAACGCATTCATGTTGGTACATGAAGACCAATGTGTGTGTCTCTTCCTTTCCTATAAAATAAAATTGTGTATACTACATTAAAAGATACTTCATACACATATTATTCAATTTCATATAGAAATATCATTTTCATACACATATTATTCAGTTACAATACACAAATCATACATAACTTAATAGTTTCACATTTCATACACACTTCACACGCATAGAATTCAATTTTCATTCCAGCAGTAACCATAGTTCACATTTCACACACACTTCATATACAGTATGTATAAAGAAACGACATAAATTATATTCAAATTTCACACACATATCATACATATATTATTCACACACACTGTATACACAATTTTCTTTCCAGCAATAACCATAGTTCACATTTCACACACATTTCATACACAATATTTATAAAAAATATGACACACATTATATTCACATTTCACACACACTGCATTCAAATATTATTCACACACACTTCATACACTTATTATTCAAAAAATTCTAGGAGTACCTATACAATACAGAGTAGTTAAATAAGATCATAAAATTTGAAAACAAAATTAATAATTCATATGCATATCAATGTTGTATCATGATTCATACAAAATACATCATTTAAAATTTATAATCAAATGCATAAACATTTTATTCAGATTTGGAACAAATTTCAGAAAAACAAAAAATTGAAAACAACAATAATAATAATGTGATATAAAAAAATAACTATTTTGAGTAATGTGAAAAATAAATTAAATAAATTACTTACCTTAACCACTTTTTTGGGATTTTTGGATTTTGGTAATTCCGGTTCATCCTTTTTTGTTTTTCTTCTTGTATAAGGTTTTGATGTTTCAGCAACTTCAACCTTTGTTGCTTTTTTTGTTTTCTTCTTTTTTGTTTGACCAACAAAATTCGAATTTGAGTCGGAATCAGACTCTGGAGGGATTTCAACAAGTTTTTTCCCCTTCCTCTTCTTCCCCCTTTGATTTGCCGTAGTCACACATTGGTTTGCTTCATTATTTTTATCTTTTGATTCTTCGAACGAGATGGACCACCGGTGGTCGGAATTTGAACAGTTTTAGACGGGGTGTTTGAGATAATATATTAAACGATGGAGCATGAGCATCATCAGTTGAAATTCTGTCAAATCTGGGGCTTTTTCGTGGAGTTTCAATTTGTTTCTTAGACATGATGATGAATAATCGTGGGTAAGATGGGTAATCGATTTTGATGTTGGCCTAGATGAGAAAGAATGGAGAAAGTTTGATAGTGGGTTGTGGGTTGAGTCGTGTGGGAGTTAAGAAACGTGTGGGATGGTGGTATGATCGATGATTGGGGATGGTAACGGTAAAAAGGAAAGGAAATCCCTAAAATTGGGTAACAGAAAATTTTAGTTTTTAAAAAAAGGAAGTAAAATAAAATTAATTATCTATTATTAATTAATAATAAAAAACTATAAATAGATTAATAATTTATTAAATAAATTTAATTTAATTTTATAATAAAATTAAATTTAACTGATATGTCATAGCCCGTAAATAATCTGTTATAAGCAAGAAATTTTTAAAAGTAGGTTTAAAACTCGTAATGTATACTCTTAAATGTGTATATGAGGTGATTTTTCCTTTCTAAAAGTAAGCAGTTTTTAGGAGCAATATCAAACAGGCTCTTAAATAAAAAAATAAAAAATAGGGAGAGACTTACTTTTAAGTCAGTTTTTGACTTCTGAAAGTGTTTGACAAACATACATATAACTTAAAATAAGTAAAAAAAAAGACTTATTTCATTTGGATTGGTTTAAAAGTTGGTCAAACCTACTTTTAAGTCAGTTTTTGACTTCTGAAAGTGTTTGACAAACATTAATATAACTTAAAATAAGTTAGAAAGTGTTTGACAATGTTAAAAATGACTTAAAATAAGTTAAAAAGCAAAAGTAGGTCTCCCCCTATTTTTTTATTTTTTTTACTTAAAAGTTATTTAAATTTAACTTTTTATTTTTGATTTAAAAATTACTTTTTTTTAAAGTCAATCAAAACTGGATCTTAGTCATCGATTCACACTTTCTAGTGACTTTGAGTTCACAACTTCACATTATACAAAACTTCAAAATCCAAGTTAGTTTCTATTACACTTATAAGAACCCCTTAATTTCTCTTTCTATTACACTTGTATAGTTCTTTTCAAGTTAGTTATTACTGTTTTTATTTTATGGATGTTCTGTAAAGTTACTTTATTATTTTGTTGCATTAAACTGTTAGAGAAGTCAAATATTTTTCTTAAAAGCATTTTCTTATTGGTTAAATCGAAAACGAAACCGTTAAGGACCAAAACCGATAAATCAAAAAGCGATAAAAATATCTTATTGATTTGATTATTGGTTTAGTATATTTAGAAACCGAAAATCAATAAACCAAACCGATAATTCATAAAATCAAACCAACCGATGCACTCCCTTAGCTATGTAGTCCTCTAAATTGCAATTGTATAGTTGATTTCGAAGAGTTATTAAATGATCAAAATGATCCTTAATGTATAGGGTTAAATTATTTTGATTCTTCATATATTTTATTTAATTAAAATAATTCTTAATGTATGTAATATGTGATCATTTTAATCTTAAATTTTTAACTCTGTTAAAAAAGTATCAGTTTCCTCATTTCCTTTCTCACCTCCCTCTCTCTACTTCATCATAATTGAACTTTACTTTTCAATAGAGTAGTACCTCCTATGATAGATATCCTTAATTAACCATCGTAAACGAATATCTCCATTCATTTGTGTAGTATTACATATATGCAGACCAAATCAAGAAATCCAAATTTTAACTTTAAATTTATATCATATTTTCTTGACAATTTAGGAGGAACAATTATCTCAAGAGAAATAGAAAAATAAAAATCTATATATACAGATATATACAAGGTGATGTGGCACCTCTCTATGATCATCATTCATATTTATCCTTTTTTGATTTTTTTAATCATTTTTTCATTAAATAATTATACATTTAATAATTAAATAAATAATCATATTTACTATATCTAATAATGTTTCCTGAGTTACAAAAAGCTTCTATCTATTTGCATTCTCTAAATAAATATCATGTCTCCTCAACTTCCTTCTACCTAATTTTCATGATTTATTAATCTATAAATAACAATCCTCCATGGAGTTGTAGCTACTCATATAATTTTCTTCTTCTTCTTTTTCTTTTTTTTAATCAATATATCTTTTCTTTTTCAAAGTTTTTCCTTCATTTTCTTCCTCAATCACATTGTTAATAATCAAAAGAGGTAACATAAAATCGGTGATGTGATAATTTATGACCATCACTTTGATGAAAATTATAGATACATAATAGTCAAACACATGTTCATCATGAAAAGACGGTTTAAAGCGATATATAAGATTCACCCAAGGAAAATGGTCAGATTAATTTGGTGCAAATTCATCGACATATGAAGAATGAAGTTCAATGATGGTGACGAAGATTCATCAAGAGAGATTATCGAATTAATTTGGTAAAGTAGAAGTTTAAATGATTTACCAAATATATGTATAAATATACTTATTATTGCTTATATTAGTATATTTAAATAGTTATTTCTCCAAATATAAGGTGTATCATCCAATAACAAGATGTTACTATAAGCTTTACACTTTTGTGTATCAAAGGCAACAAAAAATGACCTTCAAAGTTCAAATGATAGAGGAATCACTGAGCAATTTTTATTTTACTATTTTCAAAAAATTTATGTAATAAATTTGTCAAATTACAATAAACAATATACAATAGTGCTCTATAAAATAGTAGGTTATTTATCCTATTTTTAATGTGTAATTAATTTTGAAAGTAATGATACTCCATATTAATACAATAATAATTATTTGGAATATCTATAGTCTAGAATTGAGAGAGACATACACTTGCAAATTGACAGTTAGATATATTTTATCAAATATAGAAAAATTATCTTAGGAAGCTTTTAAATTATTGATTTATCAATTATGATGTAATCATGATTATTTCTTTCTTGTTTATTTACTTCATAGTTAAAAACAAATGTGTTGGTGATATCTTGAATTTATATTGAGTTATAAGTACTTCAAAAGTTATGTTTTATAATATGCATTTCGGATTAATATTTTTCAATATACTTATTATGTGCAAGAAAAAATACAATTAAACGTAGACTCAATGGCGTGACACTCTCTAAGACTTAAAATATTATTCATCGGTTGGTTTTTTGACATTTTTTCAAAGTTTAAAAACTTGAAAATTAAGATAAAAATGCAAATTTCGGAGCAATGACATGATCAAGTGCTCACATTGAAAGACCATTACTTTTCATTATTTTTGTCGCTTCCACGCTTTCTTCCCTTAAAATATTTATTTATGATGAGGTCTTTTTTTTCATTTTTAAGTATTTAATTTCATTATTTACTCAACAATTATAACTTATATCTTATTTAAATCAAATAAACCTTTTAATTATTAATACAACATTTAACTAATTATAACCTCTTTCATCTCAAATGGTCTGACACTGTGACTTGCTTACCAAAAAAAAAAAGGGGAGAATTTTTCACATTTCATCTTCCATATAATTTTTTAACTTATTTTTTTACTAAAGAACTTGTTCGCGCTTCGTGCGTATGAATTTTTTATATTAGATTTCTTCTTAAATATTTTAAATTTTAATCAATTATATTATTAGTAAAGTTTCTATGATTTTTCAGCACTTAAAAATTCAGAGCCTTTCTATATAACTTGTATAGTATTTTAATCAATTATATTATTAGTACATTTTCTATGATTTTTCAGCACTTAAAAATTCAGAGCCTTTCTATAAAACTTGTATAATGTATAATCTATATAAGTGAAATGATATTTTTATTTTTGTTAAAAGAATGTAAAGAAAGGATAGAAGTTCAAGAAAAATCAAATTCTTTCTTCAAGTATATATATATATATTACTAAATTTTAAAACATGAATATTTCTTTTTAATCTTTTAACTTAATCTCCTCAAATACTTTCCGACATAATTACTCATTATCTTTTTAAAAAATGTCCAATCATATTCCTTTTTCATCTTCTAACTTCACAATAATAAAGATAAATAACCAAAATATATTTTCAAAGTCTCAACATAAAATGTAAGAAAAGCTATTACAGAAATCATGCATAAAACATGTTATAAAATATGAAGAAGTATAAACATTATTACCCATTAATTATCCCATTTAATTTGAGAATATGCAAGTAATTAATATAGTCAGGAATAGGAAAAACAAATCATTAGTATAGTATATTACTATAAAAATCAGTAATACATTATAATTTTTTTTTTTTAATATTAGAATCGCAATACAGAATTTTTAAAAACGGCTCTTACACATATAAATGATTAAAAGTAATCATATTTCTGATGGGCAATGCAACTCAGGTGCAATCCATTTATAAAATGAGCTTTTGAGGTTTGGTAAAGAGAAATCATGAAAGAACTAAAATAAATAAATAAATAATTGTATTATTCTTATGTTCTTAATTATTAAAATATTTTAAAAAATGAAATCAATATACAATTTTTTGAGCTTTTGTTGATATCCATTTTCACATGCCATAGCCATCATTCAATAGCCTTCCTCTTCTTCTTTCAAGTCAATCCAAACCATCAAACATAATAAGCATTGAAAACATGAATACTTAAAATGCTAATGTTCTCATTTCAATAAAGTTTTACAATATCTCCATTTATACTATTACAATACAAAATACCAAATAATATTATGAATATGAGTATTAATTATTTGAGCAAAAAAGATTATCCTAAAGGTGTAGTAATGGGGTAATGAGAAAAGACCCAAAAAAAAAGAGACAAGACAATAACCAACATGGGTTGTGGTGCACTGATGAGAGTGTTTCATCCTTAATCAGAAGTCTCGGGTTCGAGCCCTGATATGGAGAAAATTCTATTGTGAGCACCACCCCCGAATGGGTCCTGTAGAGCGCGATCTGAATTTAATCGGAGCTCTTATGTGGACTCCGAACACCTGATGGAAAACCAAAAAAAAGAAGAGAAAAGACAATTGATGAATACTAATAAAAGGAAACAATTGCTTATTCAAAAAGAAATTAAATAAAGCACATAAAAAAGTAAAACAAACCTCACAGAGCCACAAAGAAATTCAATAGGAAATCCCACTAAAACCTAAATAAGGGGAAGGAAAAAGAAACAAAAGTTAACGAAGCTTACCAGTCATCTGTCTCCATTGATATTTCAAATTTCTTCGCCACATGATATATATATACAATTTGAAAATTCATCATTAATTTTCTTCATTTAGTAAATAAAATAAAAAGATATTGAAAATGAAAGGTTTTAAAACTGAAACTTAATTGGGTTATTATTCAATTTTTAAATGTCTAATCTCTTCAATTGAGTAATGACTTTGATTAGAAGGGTTGCAAAGGAGGAAACCCGTTTTTTTTTAATCTTTAGATATGAATACACATTAGATTGAATTACAAATTAAAATTTATTTAATAGAAACAATGGGGAATTAAAGCTATTTTTTTTAGAAAAAAAAAAGCAAAAAAGATAAATATGAATAGTAGCTATAGAGATGTGCCACATCACCTTTTTATTATCTAATTTTATATTATACATAGATATAGATAGATTGTAAAGAAATTAAATAATAAAGAGAGAAGATATTAAAAAAATGTTTTCATATTACGATTAGAAGAAGGTAAAAAAGAGAGATACAAATAAAAATAAATTTGTTAAAATTGAAAATTAGAGAGGTGTGAGTTATAGATAGTTACTCTTTGTTAATTGGTATATGAAGAGTTTTTGTTGTAATTGTTCTTCTATTAATAAAACATTTATTTACAATAAATTAATTAATTTACTTTTACAATAAAATAATTGATTTAAATAAGGAAAAAAGTCAAAAAAAGGAACAAAAAAAAATATGAATGGAGGCCATAGAGAAGTGCCACATCACCTTCTCTATGTTTCTCGTATATATGATTAGCCAACCTCTTAGATAATAAAAAAATTTTGTAGAATTTAAGAATCCATTAACTGATTAATTAATAATATGTGTAAGAGAAGCTCAAAGAACACCAATAAAAAAATTATATAAAAAAGGAAATGATTTTCATTTCCCTAGGGAGGTTTTTGGTTATAAATTATTGTCCAATTTAAGTAAATAATATTAAATAATATTATTTTTAATTAATTACTTAATTTTCTTTCCATGAATCTAATTTTTTTTTGTTATTTTTCGTCAAAGAGAACATTAATCAAGAAAATAATAATCCTCGGATAACCATTTGACTGTTAAAGTGAACATTCATCAAAACAATTCTAATGAAACCATTTACATTTGTAATTCGTTATATATATATATATATATAATGTTCATATACTATTAATAGTAATATTTTTATGATCGCGCGAAGCACGACTTATGTTCCCTAGTAACGTCATAAAGTAAAACACATATGTTAATTGTTCAGTAAATTTATTATATTGAAGTGGAAAAGAAAAATTATAGGCTAGTATGTATGCTTAATAGTATGTGTTGTTTTTTCTTAGCATTTTAATATTAACTCTTTGTAATATTAATTTGCTGTCTTTTTCTTACTTTTGGTTGCTGCCTTCCAACGGTTGGGTGGCATTTCATTTGCTGCCGTTGGAACTCTTTTATTGCTGCATTACTCCATTATATTTTGGAGTTAGTACTCATTCCAATTCCTTCAATAAGTTGAGCAGCAATCCGTTGAGAAATTAGCCATTGATGGCATTGGATACCCCTCACTTCATTTCACTCCTTTCTCCTCCATTATACCTTGTAACCTATGTAACTCTTAAGGTCATTATCTTCACTATTTATTACCCCATTATTTTCCTATTCATTGCTAGAAAGACTTCTTCTAGTATAAATAGTGGTGGTCTTCATTTGGTTTAGAGACAAGAAAAAATATAGAGTGCATAAAGTTTGTCAAAAAGAGAGTTCTTATTAGTTGAAGGGAGGTGTTCTTTCTTGTGAAGCTTTGGACTCAACTCTTGTCTAGAGTTGTTGAGTTATACTTTGTGAAGACTGTTGTATCCTGGAGGGGACAAGTCAAGAGGACTATTGATGGACCGGTGAAAAACATTTGCTGCAGTGGGCTTGAATCTCCTTAAAGAGGGCGAGATATCCGCGTCTCAGCCAGAAGAGATTTATTTCTTTATTTTTATTTTCAATTGTAGTCTTGTAATTATGTTATTTTGTAATTTTTCACTAACAATTTTAAGGAGTTTCAACATGGCTACAATTGAAAAAACTGCGGATGTCAAGATGGGAGACCTTAAACAAACCATTTCGGTTCAATGGTAACCATTTCAAGAGATGAAAGGGTAAAGTACTTTTCTACTTAAGTCTTCTCAATGTTTCTTATGTGTTAACTAAGAAGAATCCTAATAAAGTTGATGACATCTCCATGGATGATGATGAACTTATTTCTCATCATGAGAAAGTGGAAAAGTACGATGGTGAAGAGGCAAGGGGCAAAGATGCACTTTTACAAAAAGAAGAGAGCAACATCACAACGAAGGTAAATTTAATTACTTCAAATAATGCTACTCTTAAAACTCACAAAAATACTTCTTTGAAGCCTAAGAAGAAATTTTTTAAAGAAAAATAATAGTAGATCTCCCAAGAAAAATAATGGTGAAAATAACCAAGCACAAAATCAACAAGTTCAAGACAAAGGACCGTGCTTTGTTTGTGGCAAGAGTGGGCATATTGCTCGATTTTGCAGATTCCGAAAACGTGATCCTAACCCTCAGGCAAACATTATCGAAGAACCTTTTGTGGCGGTGATTATCGACATAAACATGGTTGGGAGTGTTGATGGATGGTGGGCTGATTCTGGTGCAAACCGTCATGTCTGTTATGACAAAGATTGGTTTAAAAAAATATAATCATTTTGAGGAGCCCAAAACCATCATGCTTGGTGATTCTCACACAACTCAAGTGCTTGGAACGGGAGATGTCGAATTGTGCTTTACTTCTGGAAGGGTATTAACTTTGAAAGATGTACTTTATACTCCTTCCATGAGAAAAAAATTGATGTCTAGTTTTCTTCTTAATAAAGCAGGCTTTAAATTGATTATTCAATCTAATTAATATGTAATTTTGAAGAAGGGTATTTTTGTGGGGAAGGGGTATACTTGTGATGGGATGTTTAAACTTAATGTTGAAATGAATAAAGTTTCTACTTCTGTTTATATGCTTTTTTCTACTAATTTTTGGCATGCTCGTTTGTGTCATATTAATGATCGTTATGTTGGAATCATGAGTAGTTTAGGATTAATCCCAATGATTAAAAAGATTTTTGAAAAGTGTGAGGCTTGTAGTAAAGTCAAAATCACTAAAAGGCCTCATTTTCAAGTTGAAAGAAAAATTGATTTTTTAGAATTAGTTCATACTGATTTTTCTAAGTTTACATATGTTTACTTGATGAAAAATAAAAGTGATGCTTTTGAAAATTTTAAAACTTATCTCCATGAGATTGAAAATCAGTTTGGAAGAAAAATAAAAAGAAGTAGAAGTGATAAAGGCCGTGAATATGAGTCAAATGAGTTTAATTAATTCTTTTGTTAGATCATTGGGAATAATTCATGAAACTGCTCCTCCTTATTCTCCTTCATCTAATGGTGTAGCGGAAAAGAAAAATAGAACTTTGGTTGAATCGACTAATGTCATGCTTATTGAGTCACATGCACCTTTAAATTTATGGGGTGAAGCTATTTTAACTGCTTGTTATGTGTTGAATCGTGTGCCTCATAAAAAGTCAAAATTGATACCTTTTGAATTGTGGATAGGTTACAAGCCAAGTTTGGGATATCTAAGAGTTTGTGGTTGTCTAGCCTTTGAGGCTAATGGATCCCAAGATTACAAAGTTGGGTAAGAAAGTTACTACTTGTGCTTTTCTTGGTTATGCTTCAAAGAGTACAATCTATAGATTTTTTAATCTTGAAGATAATATTGTGATAGAATCGGGTGATTCTATTTTTCATGAGAATAATTTCCGTTTGATTTTAAAAATAGTGGGGGTCAAAGGATTGAACAAAATATTTTGTCACTACCTAGTTCTTCTACTTCTACTTTGAAAAATAAAGAAGTTGATGATTTTTATTTAAGAAGAAGTAAAAGAGCTAGAGTAGAAAAAGATTTTGGTCTTGGTTTTTATGTGTTTAATGTTGGAGATGACCCTCTCACTTTGAAAGAAGCATTATCTTCACATGATTCTATTTTTTGGAAATAGGCTGTAAATGAAGAAATGAAATCTCTAATTTCTAATAAAACTTGAAAGTTAGTTGATTTTGTTGGGGTTTATTTGCCCTGATTTCTTACCATAAATAGATTTTCCTTTTAGGAAAATATTTTAATATTTTGACTAGTCCTTTTCTTGTAGGAAAGGTTTAAGGACTCTATAAATATAGGCTTGTTCTTTCTAACTTAATCAGCATTCACAATGTAGTCATAAGGTTTAGAGAGTTGCGGTTATGGAGGAGAATTTTGTGTACCTCATTGTATTTCGAGTGAATTGGTTGAGGTTGTTTCTCTCTATATTTTGTACTCTCATATTTATAGTGGATTGCTCATCTCCTTTGTGGACGTAGGTCGATTGACCGAACCACGTTAAATCTTTGTGTCTTTGTATATTTCTCGTTTGTCTTATTACTCGTGGTCTTTCGAGGTTTGCGTTGCTAGCTTTCGCATTACACCTGCTTATTTCGGTCCTAACAAGTGGTATCAGAGCCATGGTTCAATGATGGAGCCAGGTTAGATATGGGTGTTCATCTTGGCGGGTGTAGTTCTAGCTGCAACCTTTTTTTGACAGTAATGAAGATTTTGTTGGAAAAATTATTTCAGAGAGGTTCTCTGTGTCAAGACGTAGATTTGATGGAGGAGATTATGGAGAAGAGATGCAAGATCCTAAAGATAATATGAAGATGGTGGACAGATTTATTTTGTCAGAAATTCAAGCCAAGGGGGAGATTTGTTGGGTTTTATTTGCCCTTATTTCTTACCATAAAAAGGTTTTCCTTTTAGGAAAATGTTTTAATAATTTGACTAGTCCATTTCTTGTAGGAAAAGTTTTAGGACTCTATAAATATAGGCTTGTTCATTCTAACTTAATCAGCATTCACAATATAATGTAGTCCTAGGGTTTTGAGAGTTGCGGTTATGGATGAGAGTTTTGTGTACCTCCTTGTATTTCGAGTGAATTAGTTGAGGTTGTTTCTCTCTATATTTTGTACTCTCATATTTATAGTGGATTGCTCATCTCCTTTGTGGACATAGGTCGATTGACCGAACCACGTTAAATCTGTCTCTTTTGGTGTGTTTCTCATTTGTCTTCTTACTCGTGGTTTTTTGAGGTTTGCTTTGCTAACTTTCGTATTACACCTGCTTATTTCGGTCCTAACAAGTACCAATTTGTTGGGTTTTATTTTCCCTGATTTTTTACCATAAAAAGGTTTTCCTTTCAGGAAAGTGTTTTAATATTTTGACTAGTCCTTTTCTTGTAGGAAGAGTTTTAGGACTCTATAAATATAGGCTTGTTCATTCTAACTTAATCAGCATTCACAATATAATGTAGTCCTAGGGTTTTGAGAGTTGCGGTTATGGATGAGAATTTTGTGTACCTCCTTGTATTCCGAGTGAATTAGTTGAGATTGTTTTTCTCTATATTTTGTACTCTCATATTTATAGTGGATTGCTCATCTCCTTTATGGACGTAGGTCGATTGACCGAACCACGTTAAATCTGTCTCTTTTGGTGTGTTTCTCGTTTGTCTTCTTACTCGTGATCTTTCGAGGTTTGCTTTGCTTGATTTCGTATTACATCTGCTTATTTCGGTTCTAACAAGTGGTATCAGAGCCATGGTTCAATGATGAAACCAGGTTAGAGATGGGTGTTCATCTTGGCGGGTGTAGTTCTAGCCGCAACCTTTTTGACTGTAATGAAGATTTTATTGGAGAAATTGTTTCAGAGAGGTTCTACGTGTCGAGACGTAGATTTGATGGAGGAGATTATGGAAAAGAGATGCAAGATCCTAAAGATTATGTGAAGAAGGTGGACAAATTTATTTTGTCAGAAATTCAGGCCAAGGGGGAGATTTGTTGGGGTTTATTTGCCCTGATTTCTTACCATAAATAGGTTTTCCTTTTAGGAAAATATTTTAATATTTTGACTAGTCTTTTTCTTGTAGGAAATGTTTTAGGACTTTATAAATATAGGCTTGTTCCTTCTAACTTAATCAACATTCACAATGTAGTCCTAGGGTTTTGAGAGTTGCGGTTATGGAGGAGAATTTTGTGTACCTCCTTGTATTTCGAGTGAATTGGTTGAGGTTGTTTCTCTCTATATTTGTTTGTACTCTCATATTTATAGTGGATTGCTCATCTCCTTTGTGGACGTAGGTCGGTTGATCGAACCACGTTAAATCTTTGTGTCTTTGTATATTTCTTGTTTGTCTTGTTACGCGTGGTCTTTTGAGATTTGAGTTGCTAGCTTCCGCATTACACCTGCTTATTTCGGTCCTAACAGATTTACCACTGGGTTGTAAAACAATTGGTTGCAAATGAGTCTTACGAAAAAAGTTAAAACTGGATGGATCTATTGATAAATATAAGGCTAGGTTGCAAAAGGTTTTAAACAACTAGAAGCTAAGGCCTAGAATTTTTTGGTACTTTTTCACCGGTAACATGAATTACATCCATAAGACTTTTAATTGCTATGACTGCAATTTTTGATTCATCAAATGGATGTAAAAACTGCTTTTTTAAATGGAGACCTAAATGAGGAAATTTATATGGAACAACCCGAGTATTTTGTTGAAGCAGGCCAAGAAAGCAAAGTATTTAAACTTACTAAATCCCTATATGGCATGAAACATGCATCTAAGCAATGGCATGAAAAGTTTGATTCCTGCATGATTGAAAATGGTTATAAAACAAATGAGTGTGATAAGTGCATATATCACAAGTTTTGGAATAATTCACATGTGATTATTTGCCTATATGTTGATGATTTATTGATCTTTGGCTCTAACATGAATGTTATTGATAAAGGTAAAAATATTCTTAGAAGCCATTTTGATATGAAAGATCTTGGTGAGGCAAATTTTATTCTTGGAATAAAAATAACAAGAACATGTGATGGAATTTCCTTGACCAGTAACATTATGTTGAGAAAATTTTGAAAAAATATATCTTTCTTGATTGCAAGCATGTTGCTATTCCTTTTGATTCAAGTGTTCACTTATTTTCCGTTGAAAGTGAAAATGATATAATAAATCAAAAGGAATATGCTAGCATAATCGGAAGTTTGAGATATGTGACTGATTGCACTAGGCCTGATATTGCATATGCAGTAGGAGTACTTGGCAGGTTTACAAGCAAGCTAGGTAATGAACATTGACATGCTATAACAAGAGTTATGAGATATTTAATTGAAACAAAAAATTGTGGTTTGTTCTATAAAAAATATCCTGTTGTACTTGAAGGCTTTTGTGATGTAGATTGGAACACTTTATCAGGTGATTCTTGTTCTACCACTGATTATGTCTTTACTTTAGGTGGTGGTGCTATTTGTTGGAGATCAAAAAAGCAAACTATAATTGCTAATTCTACCATGGAGGCTGAACTAATTGCTTTAGCTTCAGCTAGTGAGGAAGCGAATTGGTTAAGAGATTTATTATTTCAAATACCTTATTTTGAAAAACCAATTCCCCCTATTTTAATTCATTGTGATAGCACTACTGCAATTAGTAGAGTTCAAAACCGTTATTACAACGGTAAATCCAGACCTATAAGGAGGAAACACAGTAATGTAAGATCATATTTGACAAATGGTACTATTAATGTTGATTATGTCAAATCTTGTGATAATCTTGCAGATCCTCTTACTAAGGCCTTAACAAGAGAAAAGGTCTGGAGCACATTGAGGGGGATGGGATTGAAGCCTATAAATCTTTGAGTCATATATGAGGAAACCCAATCTGGGGTCTAGATATCCTATAACCAGGTTCAAAGGAAAAAACTAATCATATGATGACTTGTTGTGAAAAAATGCACTATTTTTTTTATTCCCTCCCTATGATGTGAGTGCATTGTTTCATGTAGTACTTTGTGAAGGTTGAGTTGATAAAACTCTTAATGAATATATGTAGTCCGTATGGGTGGAGTGTTAAACTTACAGGAGCACTCTCGACAGATTTCACCTATGTGATGTGTGGAAGTAGGTCTTTTCCTATGAGAATTAGGCTTATTCTCAAAAGCACTCATGAAACTGAGATAGCACAAGGCTGTAACGTGCTGACTTTAAAGCTCATGTCAACACCTTGTTATTATGTGTGAGCAGTGATATTTTATTTCCCTTAAGCAGTCATAGTTCAAGTCTGAGATCACTACGGCTCTGGAGTAAAAGTTACTATTTCACTAAGTGGAGGTTCAATGCAAAACACACCTTTATTATGCATAGTAATCTTCCTTCCGCTGATAGACTCTCTTAGTTAATATTAAAATGAGTGGGGGATTATTGGTTTTTCTTAGCATTTTAATATTAATTTGCTGTCTTTTTCTTACTTTTGGTTGCTGCCTTCCAACGGTTTGGTGGCATTTCATTTGCTGCCGTTGGAACTCTTTTATTGCTGCATTACTCCACTATATTTTGAAGTTAGTGCTCATTCCAATTCCTTCAATAAGTTGAGCAGCAATCCGTTGCGAAATTAGCCATTGATGGCATTGGATACCCCTCACTTCATTTCACTCCTTACTCCTCTATTACACCTTGTAACCTATGTAACTCCTAAGGTCATTATCTTCACTATTTACTACCCCATTATTTTCCTATTCATTGCTAGAAAGACTTCTTCTAGTATAAATAGTGGTGGTCTTCATTTGGTTTAGAGACAAGAAAAAATATAGAGTGCATAAAGTTTGTCAAAAAGAGAGTTCTTATTAGTTGAAGGGAGGTGTTCTTTTTTGTGAAGCTTTGGACTCAACTCTAGTGTCTAGAGTTGTTGAGTTATACTTTGTGAAGGCTGTTGTATCCTGGAGGGGACAAGTCAAGAGGACAACTGCTGGACCAGTGAAAAACATTTGCTGCAGTGAGCCTGAATCTCCTTATAGAGAGCGAGATATAGTGCCTTGGCCAGAAGAGATTTATTTCTTTATTTTTATTTTCAATTGTAATCTTGTAATTATGTTATTTTGTAATTTTTCACTAACAACATGTACCGTGAATGTTTACATAAGAACAACAAAAAAAATGGTTGCAAGTGTGGTAGAGTTTGAGGGAAAAAAGAGAATATATATATATATATATATATATATATATATATATATATATATATATATATATATATATATTTTGAGGTTTATCATATGTCTAACTTGATTTCAATTGTTTTGATTATGAAGCTGAGAAAGGAAGACAAAGGAACACGGAGGTTGAAGACGAGAGGAAAAAACGTTACTTTTTTTTAATAAAGTTAGAGTTTAGGACTAAAACATCACATTTCTTTTCTTTCTACTATATCGAAATGTGTTGAGGAGGACAACCAAGGATAGTTCTGTAAATTGACAAAAAATTCCAGCTTTAAGAAGTTGTACAATATGCAGAAAAAATGTTAAATTTGTAAAAAAAGTGATCCAAGTTACAGTAATTTGAAATGGCCACGTGGTTTCAACCCATTGAAAAAGTTGAAAAAATCTTGTGTACCGTCTAAAAATATGGGCCCAAGTTTTTCTTCAAATGGTTGTCAGCGATCACTCCTATCATAAGAGTTTTTCTCAAAAATTAACATTTAATATCATATATATTTTCTGTGAGTTGCTACTCCTTTGCTTTAATTCATAATATAACTAACATGCGTATAAAATTATTTTTCCAGTTCTATTTTCTCTAATACAATAAATAAATATAAGAGAAAATACATAAAATTTCCCCTGAGCTTGGCAACAAAACTTACTTTGACTCTTTAACCTTAAGGGTAATTATTTACCCCCCTAATCTCTTTTCAAGTGAATTAAAATACACCCAAATCGCTGACATGACAAGTCAAAAACGTAACAACGCGTATATACCAAAAATTAAAGAGAAAAAGAATAAGTGGGCCCCAATTATTTTCTTTTTATTCAATAATCTTTCTTTTCTTCATCTTCTTCCTACCCTACCACCCCCTGCCCTTAGTACCACCAACCCCAGCCCCACCTCCCGCCCATTCATCTTCCTCACATCCAATCCACCCCTCCCACCCTCGACCACCACTTGCACCACCCATTTCTTCCTCTTTGAACCCACCCCCCCACTCTCACCCTTTTTCTTTCTCTTCGTACCTCAGTGCCTCACACTTTTCTTCTTCTTCTTTGTTGATCTTTTCATCTTTTTTCTCCTTCTTCAAGACGCCCCCATCCCACCCTCACTTCCTTTCTATCAGTAAAATCCAAAAAGTGTGATGAACAAGGAAAAAATAGAAAAACCATCAATTTGTTCTTGCTTCAAATTAAAATTAGTATTTATGGCAAGGTTTGAATGTGATGAACTTGAAGCTCTTTTTAATGAAAATCTACAATTTTTTCATCTCAAATTAATTTTTTAGTTGTTATTATTTATTTGTTTTGATTATGTATCTTAAAAATTGAATGTGTTTTTGTGAGAAGGTTTTGAGATTTTGAATCTCTTTCAACTGAAAATTTGTTCTTTTTTTAGATTATTTTTCTTATAGTCATGGATTAATTCTTATTTTTTGAGATTTTTTTTACTTTCTAAAATTGTGAATAAACAAAAAGAAATAAAAAAGAATTAAAAATTAAAATTTAAATAATGTTTAATGTGGCGCTGATGTGGTAATGATGTGGCGCTGACGTATTAATGACATGGCGCGTGCGAAATGCACTTGCCATTGTGAGACTGATATTATAATATTAGGGTGTATTTTAATTCACTTGAAAAGAGATTAGGGGGGATAAATAATTACCCATAAAGTTAAAGTGCTAAAGTAAGTTTTGCCGCCAAGTTCAGGGGGATTTTATGATATACAATGAAATTAGTGTGATAAAAACAAATACTCTTTTTGTTTTTATTTGCTTGTTCCATTTTCACTTGACATAAAATTAAAAAAAGAAAAAGTAAAGAGTACATTTCAATTTTATAGTCTTAAATAAAAAGTATATTAAATGTATCAAAATGCTCTTTAATTTTATGGTGTTAAAATGTCACGTACAAAGTTAAAATTAAAGAATTACTAAAAAGAAAAAAAAAGACATTTGTTAAGAAATAGACAAAAAAATTTAAGATAAACAAATTGAAATTGAGTGAGTAGTATATTGATTTGAGATGAAAGAATAAATAAAAGTAATTTATTAAATTATAAAAAAAAATCATTAATTAATAGAGCATAAAAAGTACCACGACAAATTAGAGCAAAATGGGCCATTAAGACTATAGTAATTTGGTTTTTAATATTGGGTTATTGGGTAAACTGATAACTCATTAAGACTATATCAATTTGTTACTTTACCTCTACATAAATATCAAATATTAATCTCAGTACCTTACTGGTTACTGCCTTTGCCTTTTAGAGTCCGTTTGGATTGGCTTAAAAAGTAGTTTTTAAGTCAAAAATAAAAAGTCAAAATTAAATGACTTTTAAGTCAAAAAATAAAAAAGTAGGGGATACCTACTTTTGGTTTTTAACTTATTTAAATTCATTTAAAACTTATTTTGAGTTATTTTTAACATTGTCAAACAGTTCTTAACTTATTTTAATTCATTTTTGGCTTATTTTAAGTAATATTTATATTTGTCAAACACTTTCAGAAGTTAAAAACTGACTTAAAAGTAGGTTTGACCAAGAGGGCTCCCTCGATGTGGTTATCGGTACATTGAAAGTATTTTATATTGACATTTATGCTTTGCTTG
This sequence comes from Solanum okadae, assembly GCA_036553675.1. Taxonomy (NCBI): domain Eukaryota; kingdom Viridiplantae; phylum Streptophyta; class Magnoliopsida; order Solanales; family Solanaceae; genus Solanum; species Solanum okadae. Next base: position 43,097,129 of record CM071689.1, on the reverse strand, counting down.
ATCCCAATGCTACCTTGTCTTTTGTGACACCATATATGGATATGAGGTTTGATGTTCTTTCGGATGTGTTAATAGACCCTTTTTCCGTCTCTACTCCTATTAGTGAATCTATTGTGGCTAAGAGAGTCTATAGAAGTTGTCCCATCTCCTTATCCCATAGAGTCACTTAAGTTGATCTTGTATAGATTGATTTATTAGATTTTTATATTATTCTTGGTACGGATTGGCTCCATTCTTTTTAGGCTTCTGTTGATTGTAGGACCTGCATGGTCAAGTTTCAATTTCTTAATGATCCCATCCTAGAGTGGAAAGAGGGAAATTCTATGCCTGGGAGTCAGTTTGTTTCTTTGTCTTAAAGGTAGAAAGATGATTTCTAAGGGTTGCATATACCATCTCATTCGGGTTAGGGATATGGATTCTGAAACCCCTATCTTTGAGTCGGTCCCCGTTGTTAATGAGATTCTGGAAGTGTTTCCCGATGATTTACTTGGTGTTCCTCCCGAAAGGAAAATAGACCTTGGTATTGATTTTCTCCCAGATACGCAACCTATATTTATCCCTCCCTATTGTATGGCACAGGCAGAACTTAAGGAGTTAAAAGAGTAATTGAAAGATTTGTTGGGTAAGAGTTACATCCAACCAAGTATCTCTCCATGGGGTGCCCCAATTTTGTTTGTTCGAAAGAAAGATGGTTCACTTCATATGTGTTGTCACGCCTCGAGCCTACACCCTCGGCGGGACTGGCACTCGAGAACCATTACTGTCCCCAAGCGAACCCATGGCCTGGCTTAACTCATAGTGGAAGACTTAAAGCATTAATACAAAGAATAAGCTTAGAACGTTTAAGGATAAATATTCAAATTAGCCAAAGTGGCAACTCAAGTCTTATAGCAAAACATCTGAAATACAAGAAAACAATGTATAACGAGTCCTCCGAAAAGCAAAGAGGCTCACCAACTGACTCTGAGTACTCAACTAGATCAACGGGGTGCTGGATGCTAATCCTTGTTACCTGTATCTGCATCATGAGAAGATGCAGGCCCACTGGCATCAGTACATTGAATGTAAGAGCATGCGAGGGGAAAACTAAACATGACATAAGCTTGAAAAGAATCTGAAAAGTACACTTACCTTAGCTTTACTCAACTCATGGATATTCAACTCAAATGCAAAGTAAAGCAACACTAAAGGTGCAGTTTATACAAAACATTTAAAATAGTAAGTGACAACTCAATGTGTTAAAGAAATACAATAACAACTCAGTTTACATATAAAGTAATATAATACTGTGGGAGTTTCTCTAACCGACAACCATCACTATGAGCTAAAGTGATGATACAACGTCTCGCCCACGCTGCCAGAACTGTCCTATAACTTTCCGTGATATAGAACACCTAAACTAAGTGGATCCACTAGTCTATGCTAAGAAACACTAAGGAATCATCTAAAAAGTATGACCCTTTTTACCCACGATGGCTACATGGTTTATGGAGGCTTGAGTTATTGTAAACTCGTCCCTATATCAATGCTCAATACTACTCCCAAAATATACTCAACTCATATGTTTAAAAATATAACTCTTTCGGTGGTTTGAGATAATTACTCAAAAACTAGCTCAAAGGCTCTCTTGGAAATTAGTGTTTCCTCTCTTGTTTAAATGTGAAAACATTTACTCTTTGGGAATACTTAGTTTCCATATACTCTTTTTGAAGGAATGAACTTCATTAGTTACTCTCACTTAACTCAAAACTCAAGTCTTAAAACAAAGTTAAAATGTTTGCAAAAGACTTTTTAAATGAGTCTAAGAACTCTCCAGACTTGGCTCTTAACTTTCCTTGAATTTGAATCTATGGATTCAAGGATTGTGATTTGTGATAGGAAGGATCTCATGATGTTTAAGAGTGTTTTTAGATAGTTAAAGATGAGGAACAATCAAGAAATCACTGGAAGCAAGCCCGTGACACAGAGATGCATTTAAATATTTGGTCGCGAAATAAATTTTGAGGAAGAATGGTCCGTGACACGAAGGAGATTTCCCCAAATCTAAGGTACAGGTCCGTGACGTCCGCGTCACGGACCTGGTGCCCAGATTCGCCCGACTTTTTCCCTTCTTCGTTCTCCAACCCCAAATTGCCTAAAATCGACTATTTTTCTCAAATTTTCTTTAGATTCAGATACCCAGTAATTGTACACAAGAACCTAACTCAAAATAACTCTACAAGTCGACGCAATAATCTCAAGAACTCCTCAATTCAGACCAATCCAAGAACGAGAGCAAATTAAAGAACACATATCATGAACATCAGGCCAAGGGTTCGCTTGGGACCAACAATGGTTCTCGAGTGCCAGTCCCGCCCAGGGTGTAGGCTCGGGGGGTGACAAACTTGAAACTTAACCTTTTTCTTAGTCAACTTAGTCAATGGAGAAGCTATGGAAGAGAATTCTTCCACAAACCTTTTGTAATAACCAACCTAACCCAAGAAATCTTGTTCCTTGATTTTGTGTAGAATGAGTGAGAGGACCTCTCCATTTTGCCCACCCTCATGCTGCTTCATCTTTTTACACTTGCGAGGGGGAAGGTACTTGCTCTTCTTTTTAGACCTTGCTTCCAACTTCATTACCTTCTTGGACAGATCATCCAGCTGAATCAACAATGCAGCCCATTCTTAGTCCTTTTCTATTTCCTTGTTGGCTTTAACCATGCCATCAAGGCGTTGGGCTACTAATCCATATGGTTATTGGATCAAACAACCTGCATTCAAACTTTCTACCCTTTTTAGGATGAATTCTGGCTGAAATAAAATGGTTGGCGTGTGGGTGAACGAACCCAATGCTATGAGAGTCTCACATACCTCGTAAGATCGAATCCTTGGCGAAATCCACAACCAAAATTGCACGAACTTGACGAATCTTGAACCTTTCTTCTCCTTTCTCCAAGTTCTAGCGTGTTTTGGTAAAAGCGTAAACTGATCTAATTCTGATTAGACCCCAATTAAATTCCTAAAAACTAAATAAAATAATTGGGTATGGAAAAGACCAAACTACCCTTCTAAAATCCGGATTAGACTTTCCTTATCCAAACAACCCAACTTAAAATGGGCATATCTCACTCATACGAACTCGGAATTTAGCAAACTTGGTGGCGTTGGAAATATAATTCAAATATATTTCCTATGGTATCTTGTATCACACCTAAATCATCCTGATCGAGGAGTTATGGTTGTTTGAAGTTGACCAAAAACCCATACTTAACATAACTTAACCAATTTCCAGATTTTTCATTCTTTCCAAAAATGACTCTTTCTAATTCTAGCTATTTCACTTAGCAAGATGTTACAATACCTCCCCCTTGGGAACATTCATCCTCAAATGAGATTACTCTTAGTAAGCTAAGGACATAACATCAAACATTCAGTTCAAACAACCAACAATCAAATCTAACACATTAAACATATCAATTAAAGAGTACTAAGAAGAGAATTAGTACCTTGATCTGAAATTTCTCTGGGCTCAAAGAGATGTGGATATCTCTTCTTCATATCCTCCTCAGCTTCCCAAGTAGCTTCCCCAACAAATTGATTTTTCCAAAGAACTTTGACTAATGCTACTTCCTTGGTCCTCAACTTGCGAACCTGATGGTCTAGAATCTGAACAGTGATCTCCTCATAAGACAAGCTATCCTTGATACCAATATCTTCATTTGGTATGATAAGCGAAGGATCTCCCATGCACTTTTTCAATATGGAAACATGAAATACCGGATGGACCGCTGCTAACTCTTGTCGTAGCTCCAACTCATAAGCTACATTGCCAATCCTTTTGGATATTTTGTAAGGGCCAATATACCGGGGACTAAGCTTCCCCTTCGTACCAAATCTCATAACACCCTTCATGTGTGAAACCTTCAAGTATACCCAATCATCTAATTCAAACTCTATCTCCCTTCTTCAAACATCAGTGACGACTCTGCGCTGTTTTAACCTCTCTTGAATGACTTTCACTTTCTCCATAGCTTGGTGAACTAAGTATGGTCCTATCAACCCAGCTTCACCAACTTTAAACCATCCAATTGGAGATCTGCATCTTCTCCCATAAAGAGCTTCATAAGGAGCCATTTGGATGCTAGAGTGGTAACTATTATTGTAAGCAAATTCAATGAGAGGTAGGTGCTCATCCCATTAACCTTTGAAATCAATTACACATGCCCTCAACATATCTTCTAAGGTCTGAATGGTGCGCTCTGCTTGACCATCTGTCTGAGGATGAAAAACAGTGCTCAAGTTCACCTTTGAACCCAAGCCTTTCTGAAAAGATTTCCAGAACTGTGCAGTAAATTGTGCTCCTCTGTCTGAAATAATTGATACCGGAACTCCATGAAGTCTGACCACCTCATGAATGTACAACTTAGCATAATTTTCTGCTGAATGGGTAGTCTTTACCGGTAAAAAGTGGGCTGATTTCGTCATTCTATCAACAATCACCCAAATAGAATCATGCTGCCTACGAGACCTTGGTAAACCTGTGATGAATTCCATATTGATCTTCTCCCATTTCCATTCCAGAAGTTCTATGTTTTGAGCCATACCATCGGGCCTTTGGTGCTCTACTTTAACTCTTTGGCAATTCGGACTCTTAACAACAAACTATGCTATACCCTTCTTCATACTACTCCACCAATAAACCTCTTTGTGGAACCCAGATGGATAAGATATCTGGAGCTATGAGCTTTCTCCATTATCCTTTCTTGGAGTTCATCCACCATTGGTACACACAACCTACCTTGATACCTCAATACACTAGCTCCCCCTTCTTCAAAAGCCAATACTTTTTGCTTATGAACATTTGCCTTTAATTCAATCAAAATATGATCTTGGTCTTGCTTCTCTTTTACTTCTGACACTAATGATGATTCAACCCCATTCATCACCACTACTCATACTTTTGAGGAATCCATTAGTCGAACTCCTAATCGTGCAAGTCTGTGCACATCTTTTGCTAACTCTTTCTTATCTTCCTCAAAATGGGCGGTACTACCCATAGACAATCTACTCAAGGCATCAACAACAACACTAGCCTTACCTGGGTGATAAAGAATACTCATGTCATAATCCTTGAGTAGCTCTAACCACCTTCGCTGTCTGAGATTAAGCTCTTTCTGACTAAACACATACTGAAGACTTGTGATCAGTGAATACATTAACATGAACACCATACAAATAATGATGGCATATCTTCAAAGCAAATACTATGGCAGCCAACTCTAAGTCATGGGTTGAGTAATTCTTCTCATGAACTTTCAACTGTTTGGAAGCATAAGCTATAACTTTGCCATTCTGCATTAACACACAACCCAAACCAACTCTGGACGCATCACAATATATGACAAAACCTTGAGTACCTTCTGGTAAAGTCAATACGGGGGCAGTAGTCAACCTCTTTTTCAATTCCTGAAAGCTTTTCTCACAAGCTTCAGACCATTGAAACTTCACTGTTTTCTAAGTCTACTTGGTTAAAGGAGATGAAATAGATGAGAACCATTCTACGAACCTTCTATAATATCTAGTCAACCCCAAGAAACTCCTAATATTAGTAAGAGATGTGGGTCTAGGCCAATTCTGCACTGCCTCTATTTTCTGAGTGTCAACTCTAATCCCATCACCGGAAACAATATGGCCTATGAATGCCACAAACTCAAGCCAAAACTCACATTTAGAGAACTTAGCATATAACTCCTTATCCTTTAGATTTTGGAGAACTATTTTGAGATGGCTAGCATGGTCTTCCTCATTCCTCGAATAGATTAGAATGTCATCAATGAACACGATAACAAACATATCTAAATAAGGCTTGAATACTCTATTCATAAGGTCCATGAATGTTGCAGGTGCATTAGTTAAACTGAACGACATGACCAGAAACTCATAATGACCATAACAGGTCCTGCATACAGTCTTTGGAATATCACATTCCCTTACTTTCAACTGATGGTAGCCAAATTTGAGGTCTATTTTCGAAAAATAAGTGGCACCCTGAAGCTGATAAAAAAGATCATCAATTCTCGGAAGAGGATACTTATTCTTGATGGTAACCTATTTCAATTGACGGTAATGTATACACATCCTAAGGGAACCATCTTTCTTTCTCACAAACAAGACCGGAGCACCTCAAGGTGAGACACTTGGTCGAATGAAACCCTTATCAAGGAGATCTTTCAATTGTTCTTTTAGCTCTTTCAACTCTGCTAGAGCCATTCTATATGGCGGAATAGATATTGGACGAGTATCAGGAAAAATATCTATACCGAAGTCTATTTCCCTCTCAGGAGGGACTCCGGGTAGATCATCAGGAAATACTTCTGGAAATTCCCTCACAACTGGAACTGACTCAATATGAGGTGTCTCAACACTAGCGTCATTAACTCGGACTAAGTGATAGACACAACCCTTGTAAACTAACTTTATTTCCTTAAGGTACAAACTAAAATGACCCTTAGGCACTGCTGAACTACTACTCCACTCTATAACTGCTCATTAGGAAACTGAAACTTGACAACTCGAGTTTTACAATCAATGGAGGCATAATAGGCATGAAGCCAGTCCATACCCAGAATAACATCAAAATCAACCATGTCTAACTCAACTAAATCAGCCATGGTGCTCTTGTGATTGATGGAAATGGTACAATCACAATAGACTTGCTCGGCTAAAATAGACTCCCCAACATGTGTAGAAACACAAAAGGGCTCACAAAGTTTCTCAGGAAAAAAATCAAATTTCATTGCAACATAAGGAGTCACAAAATATAAACTCGCTCCTGGGTCTATCAAAGCATAAACATTAAGAGTAAAGACTTTGATCATACCAGTGACAACATCTCAAGAATTCTCTTGCTCTTGACGACTCGTGATAGCATATAGGCGGTTTGTTCCTCCGCCTGCCCCTGAAGTAGCTCCTCTAGATGCAACTTTGTCTGGTGGAGCAACTGATGAAAACTGGGTTCTATTGCCCTGATTCCCATTACCTTACCGGTTCTTAAGGCACTATTTCATGAAGTGACCCTCTTGACCACACTTGAAACAACCAGTGGAGCCATCACGACACTTACCTGGGTGGTTCCTACCACACTTAGCACATGCAAGAGCCCAATTACCTCCTTATGCCACATTACCCTGAGACTGCACTGGTCTAGCTCTGTAGTTCTGGGAATTCTGATCATTATACTCACCTTTGTTTCTGAGTGCAGCTGCACTAGTAGATGATAGAGCAGGTCCCTTTTGCTTCTGCTGATAGGAAGAACGGTTCACATTACTTCTTTGCTGCCCGGACTCATTCCTTGTCTTAGCTTTCTTGTTTCTAAACTCTTCCCTATCCCTCAGCTTCTCTTCCTCAACCTACTGCACAAAAACCATCAACCTTGCTATATCTATGTCCCCTATTAGCATAGCTGCCTTGCCCTATTTGCTTGATAGATGGGACAACCTTGCAACAAACAGACTCATCCTGCTCCTCATATCAGCAACCATCTCTGGAGCATATCGGGAAAGTTTAGTGAACTTCAAGTTGTACTCATGAACACTTAGTGAATCCTGCTTAAAAGTAAGGAATTCCCGTACCTTGGCTTCTCTCACTTCGCGGGGAAAGAAATGCCCTAAGAAAGCCTCCTCAAACATAGCCCAATTCAAAATTGGTGCACCCTCAGCTCTACCCTTCTTCCACTGGTCCAACCAAGTCCTAGCAACATAGATGTACACAAGAACCTAACTCAAAACAACTTTGAAACTCAACGTAATAATCTCAAGAACTCCTCAATTCAGCCCAATTCAAGAATGAGAGCAAATTCAAGAACACATATCATGAACATAAAACTTTCAACCCTTTTTAGGATGAATTCTGGCAGCCAACTGTGAAGAAGATCTCACATAAGATAAAGAAATTAAGCCGGTGAGATATTGTTGATGGACGAAGTGACAGTAAATCTCGACGTGCTTTGTCCGTTCATGGAAGAATGGATATTTTGCGATCTGAATCACAACAAGACTATCAGAGTGGAGAGGTACTGGAAAGGAGATCGGAACTAAGAGATCATCAAATAGGCGAACCAACCAGGCAAGCTCGGCTACAACCCTCCTTATAGATCTATACTCAGCTTTAGCAAAACTGAGAGAAATTAATGTTTGTTTCTTAGATTTCCATGAAATAGGAGAAGACTCGAGGGAAATGTAAAATACACTCACTAATCTTCATGAATCTGGACAAGTACCCCAGTCAGAGTCACAAAAGGCCATCAATTTGAAAGAAGCAGACATAAATAGACCAAGACCAGGATCTTTAAGCAAATAATGAAGAACCCGTAAAGCAATTGCAAGATGAAGTTCACAAGGATCTTGCATATATTGACTCAGATGTGGCACTGTAAAGGATAAATCAGGCCTTGTATGTGTGAGATAATTGAGCTTACCTAACAAACACTTGTATAAAGTAGGATCTTTTATAGTAATCCCTTGATTTGCTAGTAACTTGACATTAGGATCCAAAAGTGAAGAAACATGAGATTTATGTAGAAAATCAAACTCTTGTAGCAAGTTCTATGTGAATTTCTTTTGGGAAATAATCATACCAGTAGGTTCTCTCACAACCTCTATCCCAAGAAAATAATGCAACTGACCAAAATCTTTAATTCTGAATTCTTTGTCCGGAAAGAGAGTTTAGCATACCATTTTTTGGATGCTTACTTAAGTCCATAAATGGACTTTTTAAACAAACAAACATGGTTAGGAAAAGGAGGTGCAAGACTGGGAGGAAATTTCAGGTAAATCTCTTAATTTAAATCACCATTTAGAAAAGCATTATTCACATCTAATTGGAAAACACCTCATCCATTCTTCTGTGCAATAGCCAAATACACCTGATGGTGGTCATCTTGACTACTGGAGAAAAAATTTCATTATAATCAATACTTTCTCTCGGCACATCACCTCTAATGACTAATACAGCTTTCAGTCGTTCAATATTTCCATCACAGTGTTACTTTACCCTGTAAACCCATTTAGATGGAAGAGTCTTCTTACCAGTAGACAACACAACAACATCTCATGTGTTGTTAAGGTTTAGATCTGCAAGTTCTTTAGCCATGGCTCCCTGCCAACCCGGATGGTGAGCTGCCTTAATATAGCTAACATGTTCTTGTATACTAGTAATGGAATTGAGGATCACTTGATTGCGAGAAGATAAATTAGTAAAAGATAAAGACTCAGAAGTAACCGGACTTAGAAAACAAGAAGAAGTCACATCAGTAAGGTGGAGAGCATTGCAAATATAGTCTTCCAAGTAATCAGGTTTCTTGTTATTTCTGAAAGATTTTTTGAGTATTGTTTGAACAACAGCTAATGGAGAAGAAGGTATAAGGGATATATTAGGAGAGGAATTGATATGTGAAGTAACATTGAAAGGAGACAGAGATTTAGAAGGATTAGTAGATATAGGGACATTATCAAAATCAGAAGAATAATCAGAATTTGAATTTGATATGGGAAGAGGAGATTATAAGGGATAATCAGAAGAAATGGTAGTAGTAGAAGACAATAAAGTAGAACGTAAATTAGATTGTGAAGACAAAGAAAAATACTCTTCATGGAAAATAACATTCTTGGAAACTAAAATTTTCTTGGTTTGTAGATCCAACACTTTGTAGCCTTTTTTTCCATATTGATATCTATAAACAGACAAAGGGAAGCTTTAGAATCAAATTTAGTTCTATGTAAAGGAAGAGTAGAGACAGAATACAAGCAACCAAAATACTTTAGATGAGATCAAATTTAGTTTATTCTCTATTGTTTTCTCGTCGAAGCTTAAGTCTCAACATTCTTGTTCACTGATTTCGTCTTTCATGTGTTTTTTATGGTTTTATTTTCTCTTTTGTTGCTCTATTTGGGTTGATTGTGTTATTTTTTCCAACTTTTTTTAATGACTTTGGATCTGTAGTTGTTTAAACTTAGCCATTGCTGCTCACTTTGCTCTGTTCTCTGTTGTGAATCTGGACATAGAAGTTCAAGCTCTACGACTTTGATTGTTAAATATATTTGATCATTTACTTTGTTTCTGGTAGCATTTTGGTGAACTTGTATTGAGTTTTAGGGTGTGTTTGAAATGGAGAAAATGTTTTCCAATTTTCTCATGTTTGATTGGTTTAGATGTTTGGAAAATATTTCCAAATTAACTCATTTTCTTGAAATTTAAGAAAAATGACTTCTCTTCCAAAATTAAGGAAAACATTTTTCAAAACTCTACTTCATCCTTTAATTTTTTTCTACTCTACCCGTACCCTGTACCTGACCCTCCTCGTTCAAAAAGAAAATTAAAATTGTCATTCTCAATTATGTTGATTACCTCTACTGTTCATACTTTAAAAACATTTTCTAGGTAATCAAATTGTCATTCTCAATTTGAATAAAGCATTTTCTAGGTAATCAAATTGTCATTCTCAATTATGTTGATTACCTCTACTGTTCATATTAATTTGACCAATAAAATTTTAATGTTTTGTGTTCTTTTGGTGGGTCTGGCATGGATTATCATATTAGGAGGTTATTTCCTTTATTTATTGTTGTTGGTTCTCGGTTGTTGTGTCTTTCTGAGTTGTTTTAGAGTCATTTTAATTAGTTATCATTTAATTTAATTGTTATTACACTTGTTAAAATTGATCAATGAAAAAAAAATCTTTCAATGTCTCCCCATTGTAAAAGACATAAATTTAGTTTAAGATCATATTATTTGTATGTCATAATTGGCCAATGAAGAAATTACCGTCGATTTCCAAGGCCTCCCATGTTCATAAGACGGACTTTTATTTTTAAGTTATTGTTTGATTCATTTATTTTTATTCATATTTATTTATTACTAAGACGTTTACTAAGTGTGTTTACAGGTATCCCACAGTTCTTTCCAAGGAAGCCATTCAAATGAAATTTGAATATTATATTCATTAATATGTATATTATTGGCGTTAGGAAAATATTAGGTTGTGTCTTATACTATAGTTTACTTTATTCTTTGTGTATATTGCATGCTTATTATACTTGTATATTGTTTTTATCTCCTCCTCAATTTGAAAAAATGAATTCAGTCGGGACCCACAATTGTGGATTTCGAATAATGCCTAACACCTTCCTCTCGGAATCACTTGAACCATTACCTAGAATCTATTAGTTTCGTAGATCATTTAATTAGTTTCCTAGTTTTTCCTATTATTAGGTGGTGACTCTTAAAGTAATTTTCTTAAAATTATTTTAAATTTAATTTAATTTAATTAATTTATTATTTTTTGAGTTACCACAATGTTTCTCCTTATTTGAATAAAGTAGGGTTGTACACACGAAGAACTTAGTCGGTAGGAAGGTTTTAAACTTGGCTTGGTGTTTAAGGTACATACGACCCAAAAACACATCCGATATAGTTACCACACTCAGTAAAGGACCTTAACATATATGTACAACTTAGAAATCATTAGGTTCAGGCATATAGACAGAAAATGATTGTTCAAACCTTTGCTTAAAAGCTGTGGGGCATTACACTTGTCATGCCTCACATGGCCATAAAGTAAAGAACTAATAGAACCATCCTTAAGATACTCAGGTGGATTAAACCCTAACATAAGTCTATGGTGGGTGTAGCCCTTGCTATTAGCATATATACAGAGATGGGACTTGACAAATTTAGAGTTAAAGATTAATCCAAGCCAGGATTTTGAAACACACTTGAATTTAATGAGAAATTTTATCAGTAGTTTTAAGAGGATTTTGTTGATGAGGTCTGCTAGGACAATAGGGAATTCAAAGCTTGAATCTTGAATTGAAGTAGAAGAAAATAGAGCACTATTAGTGACTTTTCTCTGCTTTGGTTGTCGATGGGAGGCTTCATTTCTCTCAGATTCCATTTGTATAGCAGAAATTTGAGCTCTTCGAGATGACGACTAGGGTTTTGATATTATTCTATGTAACTATCTCTTAAAATATTTCCTAATTGTACAATCTCAAAAAACTCCAAAATCATACATTGTTATTGTGTCCAAAAATTTGAAAAACATCAAATTATATAATAAAATAAAAAAAATTATATAAGATATATTTTGGAGATTGTACAATGAGGAAATATTTTTTGGAGATAGTTACACAGAAAAAACATCGAAAACCTTAATTGTCTTCTCGATGAGCTCAAATTTTTGCAAGAAAAATGGAATTTAAGAGAGATAAGCCTCTAATCGACAACCAAAGCAGAGCAAACCCACTAGTAGTGCTCCATTTTCTTGTACTTCAGTTCAAGATTCAAGCTTTGAATTACCTGTTTTTCCAACAGATCTCATCAATGAAATCCTCTTTAAACTACTAGTAAAATCCCTTATGAAATTTAAGTGTTTTTACAAATCCTGACTTTGTTTAATCTCTCGCCTTGAATTTTTTATGTCACATCTCAGTATATCTACTAATAACAAGGGCTACACCCACCATAGGCTTACGTCAAGGCTTAATCCTCCTTAATATATTAAAGATTGTTTTGTTAGTTATTTACTTTATGACCATGTGATCCATAGCAAGATTACTCTAGCACACTATAAATGGACAATTAACTCGATTTGTCCTTCGAACAAATCTCAAAATCACTCTATTGAGGTTGTTGGCTCTACCAATGGTTTAATTTGTCTTGCTAGTGAGAACAAAGACTTTTTATGGAAATCGTTAATTAGGAAGCTGAGAAAAAATACATCGTGCTATAATTTTTCTTTCTTTCATGTATTGTTTTGTATATGATGAGTTTCATAATGATTACAAGGTATGCATATTATTTGATATAGGATTTATAACAATTCATGTTTTGATGTGGAAATTATATATCGTCTAAATAACTATTCTTGGAGTCGTTTGGATGATTATCATATTGGGATACCATTTATGAAGTCGGGTTTGTTTGTGAATGGGAAGCTTTATTGGGATATCTCTACCACACATTCGTTTTGGTAATAAAAAGTGGGACATCTTTTTCGTTGACTTGGCTAATGGGAGATGGGGAGAAACGAAGAAACCTTGATATGGAAAAGGAAATTTTATTTTCATGTCGGGCCTCAATATGTTGGGAAATGGCCACTTTATGTTTTGTAATCATCCAAGGAGTCACGCATATATGTGGGTTATGAAGGAGTATGAGATTAAAGAATTTTGGACGAAGATATTTATCATTAAGTATCCTTATGATTTCATTTTGCATGTCTATTTAAGGTTAAATTTTGTTTAAGATTGGATTAGTTCTCATGATTTCCAATCCAAATGATGACTCGATGGTATTTTCAAAGGTTTCCAATTGTGATCATCTTGGTGAGGCAAAGAACTGCATTGAAATCTTCGTTTGGCCCTTTGTTGTAGAAGGTACCAGTAATCTAAGTTGCTCGGATTCTCCAATAATGTTGTTGCATCCGTGTTAGATCCTTCAAAAATATATTTCTTTGGAAGATCTGACATGCATCCGTTGACATTTTTGAAGAGTGCTCCAGTAATGCAACAACATCAAAGACTACACAATCTCACATGAAAACAATTGTGTGAAAAATTACTCGTAAGAGTTCTCTATACATTTTTCTTCAGAGCTATTACATTATGTTTCTTTTCTCAAGTATAAAACAAGAAGACAATGTCTATATTAGAGACATCTTTGAACCATATATGCTTATAGATCTTTTTAGGTCCTTTTTGCTTCATGAAACTTCTTTGCAAGAACAATAACTTTGGTTTCAGTGCTTGGTGTCTTCATCATCAAGCTAAATTGCACTCGCCATTGTTTATTTAAGACTCTCTTCTCTTTATTTTAATTATTTGGTCAAATGTCAAAGGTTGAAATGTCTTTCACATTGTCAATACGTTGACATAACCAATGGTTCCGGGCAAGGATAAAGCATCTCAAAAAGCAAATTTAGCTACTTTGATCATGAGTCCAAGATGGGGTCAAAATCACGAATGTAGTAGATAACGATAATGGGGATGATCTTTTTTTAAAGAGCCCCTATCTATTCTAAAGTAGATAAGTGTACAAATTTTGTCGTCATTGTTATATCAATTAAGAATAGTTCCTACAATAGTAGATTTTTTAATCATGTTTAGAGTACATTATGTTCTATTATCTGGTCATCCACAATATTAAAGTTAATCGAATTAGGTGCACTGGTTATGTATCACCAAGTGAGAGATGAGAACCATTTTTTAAAGCAAATCAAGTGTATTTCCTACTCATTATGGAATCAACTATCTGTCATGATTCTTTGAAAATTTGATACAAGTCAGTGTTACCGAGCTATAACAAGGAAATATAGTTAATCCTTGTATTAAACAACGACAAGATTTGATGAATATGCATTGAATTTTATTGTGGTTCAATTGTTGAGTTGTGTCCTTTGTGAGCCATTGAATTGAAGAATCAAGGAATATTCATCACATACCAAGGTAATTTATTGTGAATTTAGCCAAATTTGCAAAGGTTGAGGAACTTATGTCTTAGGTTACAAATCCGATCCCTGTGACAAACGAACTAACTCTAGCACTTAAGTGGGGAATGGTAGAGGGGCAGACCTATTATCCCTGAGTAGTTGGCCAAAGGGCCTTCTTCTCGATCCTTAAAAAACCAATACGAAGGAGAAAAGGGGAAGAGGATTAAAGATATGTATAAGGAATATCCTTGCAAGTTAGACTTATTGGAGCTAGAGATGGGCATGGTTTCTATGTAAATTTCTTACTCTAAAGTAATTACCCATTTTTTCTTTAATGCGTTCATCTTTAGAGGATTCATCTTGAGAATTGAGATTGTGCTAGAATTTTTTCTTCTATGGAATTTGTCGATTAGGAAGTTCAAGAAAGTTATTGCTTTCATAATTTCATCGTGGTTAGGTTTTGAATATGATAATGTTTCATGATGATTAAAAGGTTGTTTGTATTTTTATATGACCAAGGATGATTATAGTTGTGACATATATAGTTTAAAGTTGGTGTTTTCCAGGGTGTTATGCTATACTCTGATTCGGCTAAAGTGGGTTAATGGGAAGCTATATTATTGGGGTACTGTTGGTGGTCCTCATTCTCATAAAAATGGCTACATTGTTTCTATTGATTTGGCCGATGAGAAGTGAGGAAAGATGGAGCAACCCTGCTATGGAAACAAAAATTTTAAGTTTGAATCTCATAGTGTTGGGAAGTGATCTTTCTGGCTTTTGTAGTTATCGGAGAACCTGCACGGATTTGTGGATTACAAAGGAAAAAAGGGTCAAAGAGACTTGGGAAAAACTTTATACCATTAGATTTCCTCATGATACTTCAAGTCATGTAGTGTATTCATTGCTTTCCAAGTCAAGTAAAGGAGAATTTTTGCTCGATTTTGATCTTGTTAGTCATTTTCCCTTTTTGCAGTATTTTTATGAAAGAGTTATTTTTCTAGAACAGTTGGTTTGGCAACAGTGATTGGTGTCTTTCAATCTAAATGGTTTTGGATTTTGTTTCTCATCTCGGACCTGTGTTTTAAACTTATTTTGCCCGAATTCTTCAAAAACTAGTCGGATCTGGAGGATCCTACATGCATGAATTGAAAATGAAAATATGCAAAATATGTTGATATGTCCTATACACATAGAAATTTTATTACCTTTTTCAACACATCACCTATGGATGATGCAGTTGCTAAAACTTCGACTGCGAGATGGGAATGAAGGTCATGATGTATTTTGTGCAACGCTCTTCTGTTTGGCTTATTGCTCTCTATTTACTCACAATAGTTACTTACACAAGGCTCGAGTTGCAACTTTAAGAACTAATCATCTATTACAGTAACTGCATAGTTAGAGAGTTAATCAATCTCATTACCTAAAACTAATATAAACCAAACAATTACTCATTTGTGTTCCACTAAATGAATTGACAAACATTTTACTAAAAACGCGCAATATAGAGTGGGGTCTGTCACGCCCCGAGCCTACACCCTGGGCGAGACTGGCACTCGAGAACCATTGATGTCCCCAAGAGAACCCTTGGCCTGGCTTACTTACATAGCGGAAGACTTAGACATAAGAAAGAGAATCCAAATACAAGATAACTGAACATGTCTCAAACTGAACTCATAATATTTTAAAAATAAACATTTAACTTAGCCAAAACAGCAACTCAAATCTAAACATAAGCCAATAACGCTGACGAAAGAACTAACATCTGACTGACTATCTATGAAGCCTCTAAAACAACAGAGATGGATGTCGGGACAGGCCCACGACATCATAATGAACTAAAATGATAAAGTAATGAAAAAGGGGGATCCTCCGGAATGCAATGAGGCTCACCAAAAACTCTGAAGCTCAACTGGATCAACGATGCGTTGGATGTTGATCCTGGTTACCTGTGTCTACATCATAATAAGATGCAAGCCAACTGGCATCAGTACATTGAATGTATGAGTATGCGAGTTGGAATGCTAAACACAACATAGGCTTGAAAAGAATCTGAAAGGAACTGAAGAACTTACCTGGCTTAACTCAACTCAACATAACTGAACTCATTTCAATATAAAATAGTTTAAAAACAAGTGCAATATAAAGAAAAAATGTTTAAAACATGATGTCAACTCTGTGTGTATGCAAAGATACATATAACTCTGAGATGTATGTAAAAATACAAATAAACTGATGTATATAAAAATACAAAATACAGTTGTGGGAGTTTCTCTAACCGACAACCATCACTTAAGAACTATAGTGATGATACAACACTTTACCTCACGCTGCCAAGGACCATCCTGTATCTTGCCGGGGGTATAGGACCTAACTCACTAAGTAGATCCACTAGTCTATGCTAAAAGGCACTAAGGGTTCATCTAAAAGTATGACCCTTTTCTACACATGATGGCTACATGGTTTATGGGGGCTGTGGGTTCTCTGAACACTCCCCCATATCGGTGCTCAATACTACTCCCAAAATATGATACTAGCTCTTTATGTTTAAAAACATACTTCTTCTGTGATTTGAGATTAGCGCTCAAAGGCTATCTTGGAAATCAAAGTTTCCCCTTTCGCTTCATTTAGAAACCGATTACTCTTTTCTGAAAACTAGCCCGAAGGCCCTTTGAAAATCGAGGTTTCTTTTCTTGTTTAAATGTGAAGACATTTTAAACCCTTTGGGAATATATAGTCCCCATATAGTTTTGAAGAAATGGACTTCAAACTTTACTCTTTACGCAACTTTAACTTTAAGTCTTAAAACAAAGTTAAAACATTTGGAAAACTCTAAGAACATCTCTTGACTTTGATCTTAACTGCTCTTGACTAGACTGTTAACTGGTCCTTGAATTGAATTATGGATTCAAGGATTTTGATTTGTGAGATCTTTCCATGGGATCTTTCCCCAAACACTTAGAATCGATTATATGTTCAAAGTACATTAGATTCTACTCAAAATCAAACCTAAAAACGTGAATCAATCTCAAGAATCTCCAATCAACACAACCCACAAGAATTCAAACGAAAATTTATCAAGAACTCAAGGATTTACTTTCAAATCTAATAACTTCGCTGAAATTGAATCATGATTGGCGCATGGGTGAACTGACCCAACGCTATGTTATCTCACATACCTTGTAGGGATCACCCCCGACGAAATCCACAAGCTAAACTTGACGATTTTCTTGTTTCTCCTTCTCTTTTTTCCTCTTCTTTCCTCTTCTCTAAAACTCTAACTCTCTTCCAAAAGCGTAAAACTGACCAAGTTCAGTTTAGACCCTTAATTTATTCACTAAAACGATTTTAATTAATTGGACAAGGAAAAGACTGAAATACCCTTCAAAAATCCGTACTGGACATTTCCTTATTTGAACAACCCAACTTCCAATTGGTGTATCTCATTCATACAAACTCGGATTCGCGCAATCTTAACGGCGTTGGAAAGATCGCTCCAAGAGCTTTCCAATCATACCTAGAAGTACACCTAACTCATCCTGACCTAGGAGTTATGTCCGTTTGAAGTTGACCAAAAACTCACATTTTTCCTAACTTAAGTAAATTTCCAGGTTTTCATTCTTTCCAAAAATGACTATTTCAAATTCTTAGCTTCGTCCTAGCTATTTCAAATTGCGAGATGTTACAATATCTCCCCCTTGGGAACATTCTTCCTCAAATGAGATTATTCTTAATAGGTTAAGGGTGTAACATGAAACATTCAGTTCAAACACCCACAAGCAAATGCAATATAACATGCCAACTTGTAAATAAATACTAAGAAAGGATTAGTACCTTGATCTGGAATTTCTCTGGGTTCAAAGAGATGTGGATATCTCTTCTTCATACTTTTCCTCGAATAGAGTTCTCTCAAGTCACAGTACATTTTGGTGGAACCCGGATGAATGGAATATCTGGAGCTATGAGCTTCCTTCATGATCCTCTCTTGGGTTCCATCCACCATTAGTACACACAGTCTACCTTGATATCTCAGTACGCCATCTCCACCTTGTTCAAAAGCTAATACTTTTTGCTTATGAACATTTGCCTTCAATTCAAGCAAGATAGGGTCTTGGTCTTGCTCGCCTTTTACTTCTGACACTAATGATGATTCAGCCCCATTCATCACCACTATTCCTCCTTCTGTGGAATCCATTAATCGAACTCTTAATCATGCAAGTCTATGCACATCTTTTTGCTAACTCTTTCTTACCTTCTTCAAAATGGGTGGTACTACCCATAGATAATCTGCTCAAGGCATCATCAACAACATTAGCCTTACCTGGGTGATGAAGAATACTCATGTCATAATATTTGAGTAATTCTAATCACCTCCTCTGTCTGAGACTAAGCTTTTTCTGACTAAACACATACCGAAGACTCTTGTGAGTGGTGAACACATCCACATGAACAACATAAAGATAATGACACCATATTTTCAAAGCAAACACTACATCAACCAACTCTAAGTCATGGGTTGGGTAATTCTTCTCATGAACTTTCAACTGTCTGGAGGCATAAGCTATAACTTTTCCATTATGCTTTAAAACGCAACCTAAACCAACTCTAGATGCATTGTAATACACCACAAAACCTTGAGTACCTTCTGGTAGGGTCAAAACTGGGGCAGTAGTCAATCTATTTTTCAATTCCTGAAAGCTTTTCTCACAAGTTTCAGACCATTGAAACTTCACTATCTTCTGAGTTAACTTGGTCAAAGGGGATGAAATAGACAAGAACCCCTCTACAAACCTTCTATAATAGCCAGCCAAACCCAAGAAACTCCTAATATCAATTAGAGGTGTGGGTCTAGGCCAATTATGTACTGCCTCAATCTTCTGAGTATCAACTCTAATTCCCTCTCCAGACACAATGTGGGCTAAGAATGTCACAGACTCAAGCCAAAAATCACACTTAGAGAACTTGGCATACAACTCTCTATCTCTTAAAGTTTGGAGAACTATTCTGAGATGACTAGCATGATCTTCGTCATTTCTTGAATAGATTAGTATGTCATCAATGAAGACGATAACAAACATATCTAAATAAGGTTTGAATACTCTATTCATAAGGTGAAGCGACCCTTTTTAAAGAGACTTAACTTATACTTGCGACACTCAAAAGCGATTAACGAGGGCATATTGATTATAATCTAGTAGAGGGATTAGATGCATAATGACCTCCGAAAAGTAATTTAAGCAAATAACTGATGAGCTTTTCACGTATATATATTATCCTCACACTCAAGGATGAAATAACAAGAACATTACAAGCTTCTGAGTACCGAAATCAGCCTGCTCATGCTTCACACAAACATTCGAAAGTAATAGTAGATTTGGGATATTACAAGACTTGGGTTTACACACCCCAAAAAGAACAAAACATATAGCCATATTTATATTACAACTCATGGTGACATGATCAAATCAGCCCTCAAAATCCCATGTAAATATACAACAAATAGAATATGTACAAGTCCCAAGGTTTATACAAAATATAGATGCCTATATGCAAATGTGATCTTCCTTAAGGCTCTCAAAACATCCATCTCCAATGGCTAGCTTCAAGCATCATCTCGAACAGCCCCTACGATAGAAACAACTATCGCTAAGCATATAGCTTAGTGGTGTAAAAACTAAGGGTTTGGAGCCCTCAAATTCAACAAGTTATCATTCTCAAGTCAAGGGCAACATAATTGAACATAATAAATAAATCAAGTAAACAATATATAAAGAGTATCAAGTTTTATATTTAAAGATCCAAATGTCAAGAACGCTCATAGCACAGTTTTTCAAAAGATTCAACAACAAGGCTCGCCCAATATATACATCATGTCGTCACACCAACCACAAGCAGGTATCAAGAAGGGTTAAAACCGAATAATCAAGAGAACCAAGAACCATATTAAAAATGGCATTCTAGTTCGTACTTAAAATGGACAAGTTCCATTCTTAAGACGGACTAAAAATCCAGAGTCAAGATGGTAAATGATCTGAATCAAGAGGAATGCCTAGAGACCAAGTCACAGCCACAAGAAGGACAAGGTCCCAACAAGAGTTCCAAGTGATCAAACAATACATACAAGTGGGTGAGTTACACAAGCGTCTTTAATGTATTAAAGAATACCAATACGACAATGCAAAGTGACAAGAGGTAACCAAGGTACCAAAGTAAACTTTCAGATATACCAGCAGGTAAAAAGAGTACAACTATAATTTTATACTCAAACCTCAGTCCTTTAGCACAAAAACAGTCCAACACAACTTCCCGAGTTCAAATCGTAGACCAACCAGCGTATCAAAGTCTTCAACTCGTACACGAGGATATACAACCTTAAAAAATGAATTCAATAACTTATTTACTTTCTATACCTCAATAATGATGGCGTAACACATGTTTATTATCACAAGTAAGCCTAGCCTGTACAAATACGACTATACTCCAAAAACAGAAATTCTGCCCAATAAATGCACTTCATGTCGCAACTTAGATTTGAATTAGAAAACAGCCAAAATGGAATTTATATCCTTCATAAAAGATGTAGGTACATCTCTTAATCTTGCAAATAATCAAGAATCACCGCAAAAGACGCTTTGTACAAAAATATATAATCAAAACGCTAACAGTTGAACATACAGGATTTCAAATTCCAGAATTTGGACAGAACATGTCATATGTTGCGTCCCTTATTTGGTAGTCATAAAAGCTAAATTAGAGTTTACCATAAATAGAAGAGTTGTAGGTATAGGAACCAACTTTCCAAATCATATTTATTCACCGAAAAAGGAGTTATACAGAACGAGAAATTCTAAAAGTACTAAACACTACTCAGCTAAAAAAAACAAGTTTTGATTACTCACCAAAAGGTAGGATGTCTCGACTTCCAGGTAGAAGGACCAAGGTTTTCTCTTGTGATTTTGATGAACAACAGGTTAGAAAATGTTCTTAGGTTCTTGGACTTCAGTTCCAAACGAAAATAACAAGAGGAGGGTGATAATATAGTCTTAAGAGTGATGCTTAGTCACATATACAACTGTCACTAAAAGGTGTTGCCCCAAATTATTGTGTGCTGCCCAAAAATATACATACACACCTATATGTATATAATTGATACCAACACTTTCAATTCATATGAAATTTTAATTAGAAAAATTACGTAAACACCCCCATAAAATACCTTAAATTACCAGCACAATTTATTTTAAGCAAGGTTGCAAATATCACAAAATTTCAAGTTCCCAAAATAAGAGTAAAACATATTGTAGTAATTAAGAAATGATGCATTGACATGCAAGAGTTGGTCTAGTATTTTAGGGGTGTTACAACTCTCTCCCCCTTAAAGAAATTTCGTCTCAAAATTTACCTAACACTAGTCTCGGAACAAGTGCGGATATAGGGTCCTCATGTCTTCTTCTCTTTCCCAGGTAGCTTCTTTTCCAGAATGGTTCCTCCAAAGTACCTTTTCTAAGGGGATTCTCTTGTTCCTAAGTTGCTTTACTTCTCGAGCTTGAATTAGAATAGGTTCTTCATTATACGTCAAGTCAAGATTAATCTCAATAGATTGAACTGGAAGAACATGAGATGGATCAGAATGATGTCTTCTGAGCATAGAAACATGGAAGACATTGTGGATCTTGTCTAACTTAGGTGGCAACGCCAATTTATATGCAACTGGTCCAACCCTTTCAAGTATCTCATAAGGTCCAATAAATTGGGGACTAAGTTTTCCTTTCTGGCCAAATCTCATAATCTTTTTCCGTGGAGACACCTTTAAGAATACTTTATCTCCAACTTGATATTCAATATCACGCCTTTTAAGATCAGTGTACGACTTTTGTCTACCGAAGAAATCTTTAGACGATCTTTGATAATTTTTACCTTGTCCTTTGTTTGTTGCACAATTTCAGGACCAATAAGCTTTCTTTCACTAATTTCACTCCAACAAAGAGGGGTCCGACATTTTCTTCTGTATAAGACTTCATAGGGAGGCATTCCAATACTCGATTGGTAGCTATTATTGTAAGAAAATTCTATCAAAGCCCAGTGTTTGTCCCAACTACCTTCAAACTCCATAATGCAAGCTCGAAGCATATCCTCCAAAACTTGTATCACTCTTTCCGACTGGCCGTCAGTTTGAGGATGGAACGAAGTGCTAAACCTCAACTTAGTACCCAAAACTTCCTGCAAGCTACCCCAAAATCTAGATGTAAACCTTGGGTCCCAGTCTGATACAATAGACACAGGGATCCCATGTAGTCTTACAATCTCATTAATGTACAACTCGGCTAAACGCTAAAGTGAGTAATCCATCTTGATTGCTAAGAAGTGAGCACTCTTGGTTAGCCTATCCACAATCACCCATATTGTAACATGATTTCTCTGAGTGCGAACAAGTCCAGAAACAAAGTCCATAGCTATTCTCTCCCATTTCCATTCCGGCATCGACAAGGGTTGTAATAAACCCACTGGGACTTGATATTCTGCATTTACTTGTTGACAAGCCAAACATTTAGAGACGAACTCCGCAATGTCTCTCTTCATACCATTCCACCAATAATTTTCTTTGATGGTCTGGTACATCTTTGTACCTCCAGGATGCATTACATATGGTGAAGTATGTGCTTCATTCAATATTTCTCTCCTCAATTTGTCATCATTTGGGACACATAACCTGTTTTGATAAAATAAGCCACCATCCTCCGTAAATGTGAAATCATGTTTTTCCCCACTTTGAACTTCTCTGGTCAATTTTACAAGTTTCTCATCTAACATTTGTTCTTCTTTCACCTGTTCAAGTAATATTGGCTTTACTTGTAAATTAGCAATAGCTGAACCATTTGAATCAAGTGTAAAACAAACATTCATGGCTTTTACTCAAGGAACAAGGGTAAAGGACTCAAAGAAATGCTTGTGAAGGATTTCCGACTGGAGGCATTTGCAACCACATTTGCTTTACCTAGATGATAATCAATCGTGTAGTCATAATCCTTGATGAGTTCAAGCCATCTACGTTGTCGAAGGTTTAGCTCCTTTTGAGTACCCAAGTACTTTAAGCTCTTGTGATCAGTGAAGATATGACATTTCTCTCCATATAAATAATGCCGCCATATTTTTAAAGCAAACACTATAGCAGCAAGTTCAAGATCATGAGTAGGATTATTCAATTGTTGCGATTTTCATTTCCGAGAGACATAAGAAATTACCTTCCCTTCTTGCATCAAAACGCATCCGAGACCATTGTGAGAAGCATCACTATATACTACATACTATTTCCCTTCAATTGGTAGAGTAAGCATAGGCTCTTGAGTCAACAAGGATTTCAGAGTTTCAAAGCTCTCTTGACATTTGTCATCCCAAATAAACTTTACTTCCTTCTGCAAGAGCTTAGTCAAAGTAGAGGCGATAATGGAAAAGCCTTTCACAAATCTTCTGTAGTATCCTTCTAAGCCCAAGAAACTTCTTACCTCAGTCGGACTTTTGGGAGGTCTCCATTCAACAACTGCTTGTATTTTACTAGGATCCACCTTCACACCTTCAGTTGATACAACATGTCCCATAAAAGCTACTTCATCAAGCCAAAATTCACACTTGGAAAATTTAGCATAAAGTTCTTTCTCCTTCAAAATTTTCAAAATAATCTGGAGGTGTTTATCATGGTCTTCACTACTTCTGGAAAATATTAATATATCATCTATAAAAACAACCACAAACTGATCAAGATAAGGCTTGAATACTCGATTCATTAGATCCATGAATATCGCATGAGCATTTGTCAATCCGAATGGCATCACCAAAAAATCATAATGACCATATCGAGTTCTAAAACCAGTTTTAGAAATATCTTTCTCTCTCACACACAGTTGGTGATATCCAAACCTTAAATCAATTTTTGAGAATACTTTAGCACCTTTAAGTTGGTCAAACAAATCATCAATTCTTGGTAGTGGATATTTATTCTTGATTGTTATTCTGTTCAATTGTTTATAGTCAAAACAAAGCCTAAGAGTGCCATCTTTCTTCTTTACGAATAAAAGAGGGGCTCCCTAAGGAGAAACACTAGGTCTAATAAAATGTTTCTCAAGTAGTTCTTGCAATTGAGCTTTCAATTCTCTTAACTCTGTTGGAGCCATTCTATAAGGGGGTTCGAAATAGGAGTAGATCCAGGAATAAGCTCGATTGGAAATTCAACCTCTCTTTTCGGGGGCAATCCCGAAAGGTTTTCTGGAAATACTTCTGGAAAATCACATACAACAGGTATGTCCTTGATACAAGGATTCTTCAACTGTGAATCAACTATATGAGCAAGGTATACCCCACAACCTTAACGCATTAACTTTCTTGCCAAGACCGCAAAAATAAAACTAGATGTCACTGATCTTTCACCTTGTACAATGATGTATGAAAATGTTGGATCTTTAAAAGTCACATGCTTAGACCTACAATCTACCACCGCATGATATTTATAAAGCTAATCCATCCCGATAATAACATCAAAATCCTTGAAGGGAATTTCAATCAAATCAGCAGGGAAGACTAGGTTTTGAATCACGAAGGGACAATCTTGGTAAACTTTATTACACACAACTTCATAACCCAAAGGACTTTCAACCAGTACATCGTAATTAAGTCTCACAGATTTCACATTTTCAGGAAGAACAAGTGATGAGCAAATATAGGAATGTGTAGAACCATGATCAAATAATGTAAACACACATAAGCCAAATAAGTGAAATTTACCGACAACAACGTGTTGTCCATCTTGAGCATCCCTCTGCCTCATAGCATAAGCGTATGCAGTAGCCCTTTGCCCACTAGCTTGATTAGCTCCACTTGTACCTGCTGTCTGGGTGTTTTTAGGTCTTGCACTTCTATTAGTTTGAGGAGGATTGACAGAAGGCTTATGAACTGAGCCTTCAGTTCTCAACGATGGAGCATTATTAGGATTAGGACAATCCTTCACTTTATGATCAAAGCTCCCACAATTGAAACATGCACCAGAAGCTCTCCTGCAAGTACCATAATGATTCTTTCCACATTGTGGACAAGTTGGAACGCGAGGCTTGCCTTGGCCATACTTTGGAGTGCTAGCTGTAAAAAATTCTGATCTGTTTTGCCTTTGTTGAGGTGGCCTGTTATCACTACTAGCCTTAGAATTATCAAACCTTCCCCTTTTAGATGGACCCCCAAAATCTGGTCTAGGCTTTCAGAATCTATTTTCATTTCTACTAGGTTCTTCTTTATCAAGTCGTTCCCAAGTAGAAGCAGCAGACACTAACTTACAAAATTTCTCATGTTGCAGGATCGCCACATTTTTCCTAATGGAATCATTTAAACCGTCTTCACACTTCCTACACTTGTCTTTTTCCTCTTTAATAATACCACCAGAATAGCGAGAGAGCCTTAGAAACCTCTATTCATATTCAGCAATAGACATGCCTCGTTGCCTTAGATTCAAAAACTCCTTTTTCTTTGCATCACAATAAGCAGGTGAGACATACTTCATACGAAATTCCTTAAGAAAATCATCCCAAGTAAGAACATGAGGTTTTACCTTGGCATTCGGAACACTTACCCACCAATCGTAAGCATCCTTTTGTAATAGTGAAATAGCATACTTAAATTTTTCAACATCTGAAAACTCTAACTACTCAAATACCCTCTCTATGCGATCAAGCCATTGTTCAGCATCAGTGGGATCAACAGTGCCTTTAAACTCCACTCCACCCATTTTCTCAAAGTTAATCCTATGGGGATCATGCATTGATTCAGCCATGTGGTGGAAGAATTCAGCCATTTGTTGAAAATAAGGATTCATGGTTTGAGTACCATGACTCATGTGAGGATGTGGACCAACTCTTACACCCTGATGGTTTCCCACTTCAGAACCACTAGTGTGGGGATCATACTGATTTGAGATATGTTCTCCAACCCCTTCCAGTGCATGAGGTTGGGAAGCAGAGGCACCCAAACCTTCACAAGCAGCTTCCATAGGTCGGTTAGAAGAAGTGGCCATGACTTAATTCCTTTAAAAGGAAAGATCACATTGCATTAGGGATATGTACTTGATGCATATGCACTCTACATGCGATAAAAACATTATAAACCATGTAATTGACCAAATAATACAAATAGAACCTTTTTCGAAAGTGAACAAGTATACAAGTAATTCAAATCAAAATTCCTAGAACCACAAACCTAGGCTCTGATACCAACACTTGAAGCGACCCTTTTTAAAGAGACTTAACTTATACTTACGACACTCAAAAGCGATTAGCAAGGGGATACTGATTATAATCTAGTAGAGGGAATAGATGCATAATTACCTCCAAAATGTAATTTAAGCAAATAACCGACAAGCTTTTCATGTATATATATTATCCTCACACTCAAGGATGAAATAACAAGAATATTACAAGCTTTCGAGTACCGAAATCAGCCTGCTCATGCTTCACACAAACAATCACAAGTAATAGTAGATTTCGGATATTACAAGACTTGGGTTTACACACCCCAAAAAGAACAAAACATATAGCCATATTTATATTACAATTCATGGTGACATGATCAAATCAGCCCTTAAAATCCAATGTAAATATACAACACATAGAATATGTATAAGTCCCAAGGTTTATACAAAATATAGATGCCTATATGCAAATGTGATCTTCCTTAAGGCTCTCAAAACGTCCATCTCCAATGGCCAGCTTCAATCATCATCTCGAACAGCCCCTACGATAGAAACAACTATCGCTAAGCATATAGCTTAGTGGTGTAAAAACTAAAGGTTTGGAGCCCTCAAATACAACAAGTTATCATTCTCAAGTCAAGGGAAGCATAATTGAACATAATAAATAAATCAAGTAAACAATATATAAAGAGTATCAAGTTATATATTTAAAGATCCAAATGTCAAGAACACTCATAGCACAGTTTTCCAAGATATTCAACAACAAGGCTCGACCAATAAATACATCATGTCGTCACGCCAAGCACAAGCAGGTATCTAGAAGGGTCAAAACCCAATAATCAAGAAAACCAAGAACCATATTGAAAATGGCTTTCTAGTTCGTACTTAAAATGGACAACTTCTATTCTTAAGACAGACTAAAAATCCAGAGTCAAGATGGTAAATGATCCGTTCCAAGAGTGACAAAGTCAAAGCCACAAGAAGGACAATGTCCCAATAAGAGTGCCAAGTGATCAAACAATCCGTACAAGTGGGCTAGTTACATAAGCGTCTTTAATGTATTAAAGAATACCAATACGACAATGCAAAGTGACAAGAGGTAACCAGGGTACCAAATTAAACTTTCAGATATACCAGCAGGTAAAAAGAGTACAAGTATAAGTTTATGCACAAACCTCAGTTCTTTAGCACAAAAGCAGTCCAACACAACTTCACGAGTTCAAATCGTAGACCAACCAGCGTATCAAAGTCTTCAACTCGTACACGAGGATATACAACCTTAAAAGATGAATTCAATAACTTATTTACTTTCTATACCTCAATAATAATGGCGTAACACAGGGTTATCATCACAAGTAACCCTAGCCTGGACAAATACGACTATACTCCAAAAATAGAAATTCTGCCCAATAAAAGCACTTCATGTTGCAACTTAGATTTGAAATAGAAAACAGCCAAAATGGAATTTATATCCTTCATAAAATATGTAGGTACATCTCTTAAACTTGCAAATAATCAAGAATAACCGCAAAAGACGCTTTGTACAAAAATATATAATCAAAACACTAACAGTTGAACATACATGATTTCAAATTCCAGAATCTGGACAGAACATGTCATATGTTGCGTCCCTTATTTTGTAGTCATAAAAGCTAAATTAGAGTTTACCATAAACAGAAGAGTCGTAGGTATAGGAACCAACTTTCCAAATCATATTTATTCACCGAAAAAGGAGTTATACAGAACGAGAAATTCTAAAAGTACTAAACACTACTCATCTAAAAAAAAAAAGTTTTGATTACTCACCAAAAGGTAGGATGTCTCGACTTCCAGGTAGAAGGACCAAGGTTTTCTCTTGTGATTTTGATGAACAACATGTTAGAAAATGTTCTTAGGTTCTTGGACTTCAGTTCTAAACGAAAATCACAAGAGGAGGTGTGATAATATAGTCTTAAGAGTGATGCTTAGTCACATATACAACTGTCACTGAAAGGTGTTGCCCCAAATTATTGTGTGCTGCCCAAAATGTATACATATACACCTATATGTATATAATTGATACCAATACTTTTAATTCATATAAAATTTTAATTAGAAATATTACGTAAATACCTCCATAAAATACCTTAAATTATGAACACAATTTATTTTAAGCAAGGTTGCAAATATCACAAAATTTCAAGTTCCCAAAATAAGAGTAAAACATATTGTAGTAATTAAGAAATGATGCATGGACATGCAAGAGTTGGTCTAGTATTTTAGGGTTGTTACATAAGGTCCATGAATGTTGCAGGAGCATTGGTCAAACCAAAGGACATGGCCAAAAACTCATAATGACCATAACGGGTTCTGAAAGCTATCTTTCGAATATCATATTCCCTTACTCTTAACCGATGGTAGCCAGATCTGAGGTCTATTTTTGAAAAACAGGTGGCACCCTGAAGATGATCGAAAAGATAATCAATTCTAGGAAGAGGATACTTGTTCTTGATGGTAACCTTGTTCAACTGATGGTAATCAATACACATCCTAAGGGAACCATCTTTGTTTCTCACAAATAAGACCGGATCACCCCAAGGTGAGATACTTGGTCGAATGAAACCATTATTTAAGAGATCCTTTAACTGTTCTTTAAGCTCTTTCAACTCTGCTGGTGCCATTCTATATGGCAGAATAGAGATAGGACGAGTATCTGGAAGAATATCTATGCCGAAGTCTATTTCTCTCTTAGGAGGGACTCTGGGTAGATCATCTGGAAAGACTTTTGGGAACTCTTTTACTACTGAAACTGGCTTAATAGGAAGTATCTCAACACTTGAGTCATTAAGTTGGACTAAGTGATAGACACAACCCTTGGAAACTAACTTCCTTGCCTTAAGGTACAAAATTAAACGACCTTTAGGCACTGCTGAACTACTTTTCCACTCTAAGACTGGCTCATTCGGAAATTGAAATTTGACAACTCGAGTTCTAGAATATATTAATGTATAACAGGCATGAAGATAGTCCATACCTAGAATGACATCAAAATCAACCATGTATAACTCAATTAAATCATCCCTGGTACTCTTTTGATTGACGGAAATGGGATAATCACGATAGACTCTCTCTGCTAGAATAGACTCATCAACAAGTGTAGAAACACTGAAGGGTTCACAAAATTGCTCAGGCATAACATCAAAATTCAAAGTAACATAAGGAGTTACAAAAGATAAACTCACCCCAGGGTCTAGCAAAGAATAAACAGTAAAGTCAAAGACTTGGATCATACTAGTGACAACATCTGGCGAATCCTCTTGCTCTTGGCGACTATTGATAGCATTTAAGTGGTTTGTTTCCCCGTCAGTACCTGAAGTAGCTCCTCAAGATGCAGCTCTGTCTGGTGGAGCAATTGAAGAAACTTGGGGCCTATTGCCACTATTACCATTACCTTGCATGTTCTTAGGACACTCCCTCATAAAATGACCATTCCGACCACACTTGGAACAACCAGTAGAACCCTCACGACAAATACCTGAGTGGTTTCTACCACACTTAGCACATGCAGGAGACTTACTACCCCTTTGTGCAATACTGCCTTGAGAATAGGCAGGTTTAGCTCTCAAACTCTAGGAATTCTAGCTATTGTACTCACTTTTGTTCTAAGGTGCAGGTGCACTAGCAGATGATGGGGCAGGTCCCTTTTGTTTCTGTTGGAAAGAAGACTAGTTCGCACTACTCTTTTACTGCCTAAACTCGTTCCATGATGTCTTAGCCTTCTTATTCTTAAATTCTTCTCTATCCTTCAGCTTATCCTCCTCAACTTGTTGCACATGGATCATTAGCCTTGCCATGTCCATATCCCCTATCAATATTGCTGCCTTGCCTTCCTTACTTGACTAAGAGACAACCCAGCAACAAATAAACTAATCCTCCTGCTCATGTCAGCAACCCTTGACTTGGCTTACTTACTCAGCGGAAGACTTAGACATAAGAAAGAGAATCCAAATACAAGATAACTCAACATGTCTCAAACTGAACTAATAATGTTTTAAAAATAAACATTTAACTTAGCCAAAATGGCAACTCAAATCTAAACATAAGCCAATAACAAAATGATGACGAATGAACTAACATCTGACTGACTATCTATGAAGCCTATAAAACAACTAAGATGGATGTCGGGACAGACCCATGACATCCTAATTAACTAAAATGATAAATTAATGAAAAATGGGGATCCTTCGAAATGCAAGGAGGCACACCAACAACTAGATATGAAGCTCAACTGGATCAACGATGCACTGGATGCTGATCCTAGTTACCTGTGTCTGCATCATAATAAGATGCAAGCCAACTGGCATCAGTACATTGAATATACGAGTATGTGAATTGGAATGCTAAACATAACATAGGCTTGAAAAGAATCTGAAAGGAACGGAAGAACTTACCTGGCTCAACTTATCTCCACATAACTGAACACATTTCAATATAAAGCAGTTTAAAAACAAGTGCAATATAAAGAAAAACTATTTAAAACATGATGCCAACTCTGTGTGTATGCCAAGATACATTTAACTCTGAGATGTATGTAAAAATACAAATAAACTGATGTATATAAAAATATAAAATACTGTTGTGGGAGTTTCTCTAACCGACAACCATCACTTAAGAGCTATAGTGATGATACAACACTTTACCTCACGCTACCAAGGACCATCCTATACCTTGTCGGGGGTATAGGACCTAATTCACTAAGTGGATCCACTAGTCTATGCTAAAAAGCACTAAGGGTTCATCTAAAAAGTATAACCCTTTTCTACCCATGATGGATATATGGTTTATGGTGGCTGTAGTTTCTTTGAACGCTCCCCCATATCGGTGCTCAATATTACTCCCAAAATATGATACTAGCTCTTTATGTTTAAAAACATACTTCTTCTGTGATTTGAGATTAGTTCTCAAAAACTTAGCTCAAAGGCTATCTTGGAAATGAAAGTTTCCCCTATTTCTTCATTTAGAAAGCGATTACTCTTTTTTGAAAACTAGACCGAAGGCCCTTTGGAAATCGAGGTTTTCTTTCTTGTTTAAATGTGAAAACATTTTAAACCCTTTGGGAATACATAGTCCCCATATACTTTTGAAGAAATGGACTTCAAACTTTACTCTTTACTCAACTTCAACTTTAAGTCTTAAAACAAAGTTAAAACACTTGGAAAAGACTTTTGAAAAACTCTAAGAACTTCTCTTGACTTTGATCTTAACTGCTCTTGACTTAACTCTTAACTGGTCCTTGAATTGAATTATGGATTCAAGGATTTTGATTTGTGATTGGAAAGATCTCATAATGTTTAAGAATGATTTTAGATGGCTAAACATGAGAAAAGACCAAAAATCAATATTTGAGGGTGGGTCCGCAACGCGGAGACATCTTTAATTTTTGATTTCGAAAACAACTTTTGAGGCAGAATGGTTCGTGACCGCTCCGCGATGCGAAATGACTTTTCCCAAAACTGGGGACCAGCTCTGTGACGCGGAGGCACCTCCAAATTTCGATCGACGAAATTTTCTTCTTCGTTTCCAGCTCTAAACCCCATTAACTCCATGGGTTATTTCCCCAAACACTTAGAATCGATTATATGATCAAAGTACATCAGATTTTACTCAGAATCAAACATAAAAAGGTGAATCAATCTCAAGAAACTCCAATCAACACAACCCACAAGAATTCAAACAAAAATTTATTAAGAACTGAAAGATTTACTTTCAAATCTAATGACTTCGCTGAAATTGAATCATGATTGGTGCGTGAGTGAACTAACCCAATGCTATGTGATCTCACATACCTTGTAGGGATCACCCCCGACAAAATCCACAAGCTAAACTCGATGAACTTGATTATTTCCTTGCTTTTCCTTCTCTTTTCTCCTCTTCTTTCTTCTTCTCTAAAACCCTAACTCTTTTCCCAAAGAGTAAAACTGACCAAGTTCAGTTTAGACCCTTAATTAATTCACTAAAACGAATTTAATTAATTGGATAAGGAAAAGACAGAAATACCCTTCAAAATTCTGGATTGGACATTTCCTTATTTGAACAACCCAACTTCTAATGGGTGTATCTCACTCAAACAAACTCGAATTCGCACAATCTTAGTGGCATTGGAAAGATCGCTCCAAGAGCTTTCCAACCATACCTAGAAGTACAAGTTACTCATCCTGAGCTAGGAGTTATATCTGTTTGAAGTTGACAAAAAACTCACCATTTTCCCAACTTAAGTAAATTTCCAGATTTTCATTCTTTCCAAAAATAACTATTTCAAATTCTTAGCTTCTTCCTAGCTATTTCAAATTGCTAGATGTTACAGGGTCCACTAAAATAGTGAAAAAAAATAGTGCACCACAATGAAATTAGCTCAGTCGTAAGTCATTAAACTTGGTATACTTTCATCATACCAAGAAAATTTAAGTAACCGAGACAAGAAATAATCTAACACTACCCGAGGCACCCCACAAACCTGTGGTTTCAAAGGTATAAACTTTGCCATAAAGTATATGTGTTGTGTGATCTAGATTTTTTCTAAGCAGAATCATTTTCCAATATTACATGACAATTAATGGAAGTTATTTGAAAGAAAAAAGAGAATAAATTTCTTTATAAAGCTCATTAAGAGAAAAAGTTTTCTCATTTCAAGCATATTAGATAACATTGACTATGAAGTTGCTGTAAATATGAACATTGGATAGCTCTTAAATAAAAGTATCAAGCCTTGTAATGGAAATTTCAGTTGACACAAAGATTTTCTCAACCAAGATTCAAAAGGTACCAACAAACTATAATATGCAATCAAATAGCATATGTAAATCTTGTTTTGCATGTAAAGAAAAAACATTTCTACGTCACAATGAATACTAAACATAGAGAAATCCCATCCTTCATCATTCATACCCGTGCAGTTAGCAGGGAATAGATGTGTTGTTCCAATCATCAGCATTCACTTCCTGAAAGTTCAAAA
This sequence comes from Solanum okadae, assembly GCA_036553675.1. NCBI lineage: Eukaryota > Viridiplantae > Streptophyta > Magnoliopsida > Solanales > Solanaceae > Solanum > Solanum okadae. The sequence goes on along the minus strand of CM071689.1, from coordinate 43,063,446 downwards.
GTACATAACATTAGGATTAACAAAACAATATTTACTTTATCAAGAAAAAAGTACCCAAAGTGCCCTGTGCATGATCTATATTTAACATGTAGCAAAACTCACTTTGGTTAGATACTACAAGCAGCAACTAAATTTGAGACTTGTCAAAATTGCTTCCATTCAAATATATATTAGTTAACTTATCTAATCCCTAGATGGAACATGGAAACACAACTTCAAGTGGTATACATAGTCAATGTAAATACCAAAAGCGTTAGAATAAATCACACACTAATCCAAATACAACATTTTGAGTTGCAAAAAAATTGGGTAATTAACTCAGTAAGTCTAACACGCAAGGATATTTCTTATAAGACCTTTAGACTTTTTCCCTTTTTTCCTTCATATTGTTTTTTATGATCGAAAAATCCGGATATAGCTGCTCTTTTGGCCAACCACAACCTTTAAAATCACGAATGATATGTCTATCATTCTACCCATCCCCACTAAAATGCTAGATTTAGTTCGCTTGACAAGAGGCTCGAACCTGTAACCTGAGATACTCTATCCTTGCACCGAACCATTGGATATTGACAATGTGAAAGACATTTCAGCTTTGAATGGCCAAATAAGTAAAACAAATACAATATAGTCCTAAAGAAACAATGTTGCGTGCAATTAGCTTGAAAATTAAGATACCAAGCACTACAACCAAAATATTTGTTCTTGCGAAGAAATTTGATGGAGCAAAAAAAAACACTAAAAAGATCTTCAAACATATATGATTCAAAGATGTTTTTGATATGTAGTGTCCTATTGTTATGTAAATGAGAAAGAAAAAAAAATTAATAGCTCTTGAGAAAATTGTATAAAGAATTTTTACTAATTATTTACCACACGATTTTCATCATCTAAGATTTTGTTGCCTTTGGTGGTGTTGCATTCCTAGTATGTTCCGCAACAAACGGCCAAACAGGGCTTTCAATGTAAAGCTTTGCGTCGATAAGGTGACCACAATTGGAAACCTTTGGAAATCTCATTGAGTCATCATTTGGGTTGTAAATTACGAAAATTGATCCAATCTTAAACAAAATTTCACCTTCACTTGACAGCAAAAGTGTGGACCAAATAAATTATACCCCACATACTTAATATTAAACATTTTTTTCCAAGACTCTTTAACCCCATACTTCTTCATAACCCACACATCTGCACGAATCATTAGAGGATGAAAAATCATACAAAGATCATTTCCTAATACACCAAGGTACGGGGTAAAATCAAAATTTCCTTCTCCGTAGCAAGGGTTCTCCATTTCTTCCCATCTCCCATCAGCCAAGTCAACCACAAGGATGACACAATCATTATAATAACCAGAAAACTTATTAGTAATAGCCCAATGAAGCTTTCCATTTACAAACATACCCGAGTTATTGAATGGCATGCCAATGTGTAAATCATCCAAATGTTTCCAAGAACTATTGTTCAGACTATAAATTTTCCCCACATTATAACATGAATTGTCATCACCCACATTTAGGGTGATATCCACTACCTTATAATCATCCTGAAGCTCATCGTATCCAAAACCATACACGTAAAAGGAACCAGTTCTAGAACTAGGCATTTTCTTGATCTTCCGGATTGATGGATTCCAGAGAAACAAGTCTTTTAGCTCAATGGCAACGCAAATAACCCCATTGATGGAACCCACAACATTAATAGATTCATAGGATTTTTTGGGAGGATAATCCAAGTCAATTGCCCTAGTAACATGGTCATAAAGTAAAGAGTCAAGGGAACAGTCCTTAAGATTGTTTTCAGGTGGATCGAACCCCAAAATAAGCCTATGAAAGCCTTGTTATTAGCAGATATATTGAGATGGGTGTTGACAAAGTTACGGCTAGAGATTAAACCAAGCCAAGATTTTGATACAGCCCTAACTCTCAAGAGAGGTTTCACCGGAAGCCTTAAGAGGATTTCAGTGATGAGCTCTATTGGCAGAATAACCATTGTAAAGGTCGGATCTTGAAATGAAGAAGCAGAAAATGGAGCACTAACGTGCTTGATCCTCTTTTGGTGTCGATGAGATGCTTCAAATTCCATTGTGTTGCAAAAAATTGAGAAGACATATGTTTTTGATGTTTTTATATGTTACTATTCTTTGAAAATATTTTCTAGTTCTAACATCTCCAATAGATTCTTATCAAATAAATGGTCATTTACTTTTTGGAAAAATATTTGACTTATTCCTTAAGTGTAATTTCATCAATTTTTGTCCTTTTAAATTAGCCAAAAATTAGCATGAATTTAAGGTGTTGCGGGAACTTTAGGCTCAAAACAATCTCTTAAATTTCACATTCTAAAATTAGTCAAAGAAATCTAGGGTTAGATTAGAAGGATCCATCCTTAAACTTTAGTTCACTATGGTTTTTGTCCATATAACTTAATTTATACAAAGATTTTGTCATGATAGTGGATTTGGACTGAGAATTAGCTTTTATTTTTACTTTTATTTAAAACAGTAGTAAAGCAAAAAATGTAAGCAAGCTGATGAAATAATTATTTACGAATTTGTTGGATAAAATATATTCTAAAGCACTTTATTGGTTGCAACCTAAACCGACCTGAGAAAAGAAGATTTTTTTTGTACTAGGTTGTCTACCTCTGTCATAGCTACTTTATGATAAATCAAATTAGTCATAAGAACTTAATTGTCATACCTCAAGCCTATACCCTCGGCGTGACTGACAGTTGGAAACTATTATTGGTCAAGCGAACCCTTGGCCTAACTTGCTACAAAACGGAAGACTAAACAATTATGCGGAAGATTTAAAAGTGATTAAAATTCACATATGAACATGATTTATGAAATGTCTAAATTATAAGTATGAATCATCATAATAATAATGTTAAAAACATCTCAAGATCAATACGTAACTGACTCACTAACTTGTCTATGAAGCCTCTACTGAACTAAGTTAGGTATTGGGACAAGACCCACAGGCACATGAATAATAAACTAGAATGCCTACAGAATAATGAAATAAATAACTGAATTGGAGCCCTTTGAAAGCCATGAGGTCTCACCAAAAGCTGATAGAGAGGGTCCCAATGAAGCGCATGTTGTCGATCTTGAATACATGTATCTACATCATTAAAAGATATAGCACAAAATTGCGTCAGTACATGGAATATACTATATGTAAAATAGCTTAATGAAACATTAGTTAGCGTGAACATACATGACTGAAGAACAACTCGGAGAAAGATTGAAAATTGGATAACTGTAAAGTAAAACATGCAAATGTATTGAAAACAATAACACTTTGCAACTTAGATATATGCAATAATATCAAATGCTAAAATATTATACTTTAATTTTCTTGGGGAGTTTATATAACATCTCACAATTTGAAATAACTAAGAAGAAGCTTAGAACTGGAAATAGTCATTTTTGGGAATACAGAAAAATCTGGAAAATTGTTTAAGTTAAGAAAACTGGGTTTTTGGTCAACTTCAAACGGTCATAACTCCCAGCTCAGGATGAGTTAGGTGTACTTCCAAATATGATTGGAAATCTCTTGGAACGATCTTTCCAACCTCGCTAAGTTTGTGCGATTCCGAGTTTGTATGAGTAAGTTATGCCCTTTGGAAGTTGGGTTGTTGGAATAAGGAAAGTCAAAAACCAGATTTTTTAAGGGTAGTTTGGTTTTTTCCTTACCCAACTTAATTAATACGTTTTTGGTAATATTTTTAGGGTCTAAACTGAAAGGATTCAGTTTACGCTTTTGAAAAATAGAGTTAGGGTTTTTGGAGAAGGAACGCAAGAGAAAAGAGAAGAGGAAAAGCAAGATTCGTCGTCTTCGTAAGGAATTGATTACGGATTTCTTTAAGGATTTGATCTCTCATAGCATTGGGTTCGTTCACCCACACGCCAAATATGATATTTCAGCGTGAATTCGTCCTGAAAGAGTTTGAAAGTTGATATTTTAATGTGTATTCTTGAAATTGATATTGTTCATGAGTTGGGGTGAAATTGAGAAATTTCTAAGATTGTCACATCCAGTTATTTAGTGAGTTGAGTTAGGTTCCTAGGTACATTTGTTGGGTATCTATATCTAAAAAGAATTTGGGAAAAAGAACTGAATTTGGGTGAGTTGGGGCAAGAAAACGAAGAAGAAATTTCATCGGACAAATCTGGGTAGTGGTGGCACGTCGCGAAGCTGGTTGATATACCGTGAGTTTACGGTATTTCTAATACATTTCACTTACAAGTTGTGTGTGTCTAGGGCCTTTTTGTATTGGTTTTTATGTGTTTTTATCATATTTTGCAGGAAAATATGTTCAGGCACGAAAGTAAAGAGACAGCTAAAAGAAATGCAGAAAAAGGCATCTACAAAGGTGATCTACGGACCGTAGGTCCATTGACGCTCCGTAGATGGTGGTCGTAGATCAACAGGAAAGGAATGGAAAGAAAATCAGGGAAATTTGACCAAGTGTGGAACCACGGTGGCCATTGACGGTCCATAGATGGATCTACGGACCGTACTGTTGATCCGTAGATTGATACTGCGAGGGTTCCAGTACCGGATGTTTGAAAAATTCTAAGTATGGAGCTACGGAGAGGGATTGACGGACCGTAGATTGATCTACGGTCCGTACTGCAACTCCGTCGTTTGCTTCAGAGAAGCTAATTTTTTGAAGCTGAAATATTTTCTAAGTCCTGGCTGACGGAAGGGACTCACGGACCGTAGATCCATTGATGGTCCGTGAGTCAGTCTCATGGAATGAAGACGCATGCCTGAACAAACATTCCTTATTTTGTTTCCCTTTTAATTTAGGACTTGTTTTCTATAAATAGAGCATGTAAACCTCGTTTTTTAGGGTTAGACTTTATTACTTTTGTTCTAGTTCATGACTTGGAAAATTAACTTGCAACTTTAGCAATTCTTAATTTCCTAAGTTCGTTTTGAAGATTTTGGTGTTGCAATTCAAGTTGAATTTCTGGGTTTATTATTCTTCTTACGTAAGTTCATAATTCTTTCATCTAAAACAATGAATTGTGTTCATATGATTATGGGTAACTAAACCCCACAACTAGGGTTGTGGGAAGCATGAGCGATTAACAAAGTATGAATAGTAAATAAGCAATTCTTGAATAGTGTTTTGCATGCATTGATAATATTTCGTTTAGAAGTCTTTTTAACGAGTGCACGCGTTAGAACTCGCCTTGTTGCTACTTGCCGGACCAAGGAGGTAATCAACAAGAAAAGAATTATCAACATAGATTTAGTGTGATACTATCTAATAGGCTAGTGTCGATTGGTTCGAAGTAATAACTAAGCCAAACATCGATTATGATGTCTAATATGAGGTAAAGGTAAGGGTTAGTAAATTATACACACGTAGCCGGACCAAAGTGCGGGGTGAAATTCTCTAGATGCCGGACCAAGGATTTAGAGATACCTAACTTATCACTTTGCATGTAGTACACTAGGAAAGGATTGATATTACTAGGATTACTGCGTTATGAGCTTATGGGGAACACGTATACCCTAGTTATTTCTCTCATCTCGATAACAACAAAAAATTGAGTTTTGATTACTAATTACTTATTGAATTCTTATAATTTATTTCACAAACCCCCCCCCCCCCCCCCCTTTAATTACTTGTTTCTAGAAGTAATTTGACTAATCGAATATAATTGTTGGTTAAATTAAAGTCTAAACCATTTTCCTCGTGGTATCGACCCCAACCTACTAGTTGGATTCTTTACTTGATAACGACCTCTTATGCTTCTTTAGGGAGGTGTAATTTGAGCGTATCAAATTTCGGCGCCGCTGCCGGGAAATTATGGCTTTTCAATTTATTTTAACTACATTATTGAACGTTAGTCAAATATTTCCTAATTTTACTTTTTCTTTTTCTTTTTGTCTCTCTCAAGTTCTGACTCTAGTGTATGCCAAGTACACGGAGACAGGGTGAACCACTTACTCCTTACGACCCAGAGTTGAACCAAACTTTGCGAAGAATAAACAATCAAAGAGTTCAAGTTAATCCTATCGGAGGCAATCTAGGTGATGAAGTTGAGTTGCAACCCCCGAGGGTGGTTGGGGGAGACAACCAGGTTCTAGCTGAAAATCAATTGGGAGATGCAGTAAGGGTGCATGGCTTACCAGGCCCTCGACCACATGAGAACTATAGAGGCAACGTAAACATTGCTGACTCAGATGGACCTTTTGTCCTACCCCCTTTGCCTCCGGGGCACACATTTGTAGTGACCAGTAGTTTGATGCAGATGCTTACAACGAGGGGCTTATTCTCGGGTTCGCCATCGAAACACCCACATGCTCACGTAGCCAAGCTAAGATAGGTTTGCAAGGGCTGTGTGGGTCGACTAGACTTGGATATGGATGTCATCAGGTTGCGAGTGTTCCCTCTATCACTGACAGGCGATGCTGCTGTATGGTTCACTGAGCTTCCTTATAACTCAATATATACATGGGACCAACTGACGGATGTGTTCTTAGCAAGATATTATCCAGTGTCCAAGATGCTCAATCACAAAGACAAGGTCAATAATTTTGTAGCATTACCTGGAAAGTCTGGGAGTAGCTCTTAGGACAGATTCACAGCATTTGTAAGAGGTGTTCCGAATCACCGTATTGATGAATGAGTCGCTAAAGGAATATTTCTATCGAGGTCAGGATGACAACAATAAAGCAGTGCTTGATACTATTGTTGGAGGATCATATGGTTAGTGCACATATGCGCAGATTGCAGAAAAATTAGAGAAGATCTCTCGCAACAAAAAAGCATGGAACACTAGGAGGTCGTATACTGGGAGAAACACATTTGCCGTTCACGCTTTGAACAACCAGTCTGTAGAGGAAATTCGTGAGGAGATGGCTCAGATGAGGACCGAGTTGGGGTTGGTGTTGAAGCATGTGAGCGGAGGTGCAGAGAAGGTAAATGTTGTGAATTACTTGACTAGAACACCACTACCAGTTGAAGAGTGTTACTATGAAAATGATGCTTATGCGGTGAATGATTAGACGGGGGGTTTTCGACCAAACGCCCAAGGATCCTACACGGAAAATTGGCGCCGAGGTCAAGGAAACCAAGGTCGGAATTATGGCAATTACAACCGAGAGGGTCAATATGTCCGGGATGGGAACTTCAATCGCAACAACAACTACAACCGAAACAATAATGGCAATAGAAACGATCGGGTTTGACCTTATGTTCCCTCTCAAAATCGGGAATCTGGTACGAGGGAAGCTGGAGGCAATATGGCGCGTATTGAAGATATGATGCATAAGATGATGAGAATGTTTGATGCAACGGATGAGAATGTGAAGAAGATCAGAAATGACTTGTCTGGTATTGGTCAAAAGGTTGATGCCCATACAGTGTCAATAAAGCATCTAGAGCAGCAGATGACTCACTTGTCTACTACAGTGAACCCACGTCAACCTGGCACTCTTCCTAGCAACACCATCTAGAATCCAAAGAATGATGGTCATTGCATGGCCGTTACTACTTGAGAGGGTAAACAAACCATAAATCCACCTATGCCATCTGTGGTGGATGTTGAGATTAGAAAACAAGATGATGTGGTAGAGGTTAGGGAAGAATCTAAGAATGCAACAGAGAAAGAAGCAGAGATATCTCAGAAAGTGGTCCCTATACCCAGACCCCTACCACCTTTTCCACAGAGGTTAGTGAAGAAGACTGAAGATGGTAAATATCGCAGGTTTATAACTATGATGAAGCAGCTTTCCATCAATGTTGCTTTGATAGAGGCTTTGGAGCAAATGCCCGGATATGCAAAGTTTATGAAAGATATGGTGACAAAGAAAAGGTCTGTGAGTTTTGAAGATGATGATAGATTGCAGCATTGTAGCACTATTGCTACAAGATCTCTTGTGCAGAAGAAGGAAGACCCTGGTGCTTTCACGATCCCATGTACTATAGGGTTGTTACAATTTGCTAAGGCATTGTGTGATCTTGGTGCTAGCATCAACCTCATGCCATTGTCTATTTATAAGAAGTTGGGTCTAGGGGATCCAAAGCCTACTACGATGTGGCTACTTATGGTCGATCGTACCGTGAAAAGGCCCATTGGTGTACTCCATGATGTGCTAGTAAAAGTGGAGTCGTTCATCTTCCCACTGGATTTTGTAATTCTTGACTGTGAGATTGATTTTGATGTCCCCATCATCCTTGGGAGACCATTCCTTGCCACAGGTCGTGCATTAGTTGATATGGAGAAGGGACAAATAAAGTTCAGATTGAACAACGAAGAAGCAACTTTCAATATTTGTAGGTCCATGAAGCAGAGTGGTGAGCTCAAAACAGTGTCTGCTATAACTTACAGAGTTGAGAGTGGAACAAAAGTTCAAATTGAAGAGCGACTTGGTGTTGAGGCACTAGCAGCAGTTATGATGAATTTCGATAGTGATGGTATTCAAGAGTACGATGAGTTGGTAGCTGCACTAGATAGGTGTGAATATCGGTCAAAACAAAAGAAGTATGAAATAGACATGAAGAATCGTGAGTCTCCACCAGCGAGACCATCTATTGTGGAAGCACCAAAATTAGAGCTTAAGGCTCTACCACCACATTTGAGGTATGTATTCTTAGGCAGAGATAACACTTTGCCGGTTATCATTGCTGCAGATCTAAATGCGAGACAAGTAGAGTACTTGGTGACTGTGTTAAAGAGGTTCAAGCGAGCTATTGGGTGGATTATTGCAGATATTATTGGGATTCCTCCTGGTATATGTTCCCACAAAATCTAACTCATGACAGATCACAAACCTAGTATTGAGCACGAAAGAAGATTAAATCCACCTATGCAAGAGGTAGTTAAAAAGGAGATCATCAAGTGGTTAGATGCTGTTGTTATCTATCCCATTGCAGATAGTAGTTGGGTATGCCCTATTCAATGTGTTCCCAAGAAAGGTGGGATTACTGTGGTGCCCAATGAGAGAAACGAGTTTGTTCCTATACGACCCGTGATTGGATGGAGAGTATGCATGGACTACCGGAAGCTAAATGCTTGGACAGAAAAGGACCATTTCCCTATGTCATTCATGGATCAGATGTTAGATAGGCTCGCTAGTAAGGGTTGGTATTGTTTTCTTGATAGTTATTCGGGCTACAATCAGTTTTCTATAGCTCCGGAGGACCAAGAGAAGACCACCTTCACTTGCCCTTATGTGACTTTCGCCTTCAAACGGATGCCCTTTGGGTTGTGCAATGCTCCAGTTACCTTCCAGCGTTATATGATGTCAATATTCTCTGATATGGTGGAGGACACTATTGAGGTATTTATGGATGATTTCTCTGTGGTAGGTGGCTCTTTTGATCGATGTTTAAATCATTTGGCTGAGGTACTAAAAAGATGTGAAGATTGCAATATGGTGCTAAATTGGGAGAAGTGCCACTTTATGGTGAAGGAAGGGATAGTTCTAGGTCATCGGATTTCTGAGAAGGGCATTGAGGTTGATAGAGAAAAAGTTGAGGTGAAAGAAAAACTTCCTCCACTTATCTCTGTAAAAGGTGTCAGGAGTTTTCTTGGGCATGCAGGTTTTTATAAGAGGTTCATCAAAGATTTCTCCAAAATTGCCCATCTTGTGTGCAAACTGCTCGAGAATGAGTGTAAGTTTGATTTTGATGATGCTTGTCTGAGAGCATTTGGAGATTTGAAGGAAAAGTTGGTCACTGCACCTATCATTATTTCACCGGATTGGGGACAACCGTTTGAGGTAATATGCGATGCGAGTGGAGTGGCGCTTGGTGTAGTATTGGGACAGAGGCGAGAGAAAATTCGCCATCTTATTTACTATGCTAGCAAAGCTCTAAATGTGGCCCAGAAGAATTATACTGTGACTGAACAAGAGCTTTTTGCAGTGGTTTTGGCATTCGAAATTTTTTGATCCTACCTGCTTGGTACTAAGGTCATAGTGCATACTAACCATTCTGCATTAAGGTATTTGATGGCGAAGAATGATGCAAAACCAAGGCTAATTATATGGGTATTGTTGCTGCAAGAGTATGATTTTGTGGTAAAGGATAGAAAGGGGACCGAAAATCAAGTTGCCGATCAGTTGTCCAGATTGGAGGAAGAGGCTATACTAAAGCTTGGGGATGGGGCTGAAATTAATGATGCTTTTCCAGACGAACATGTATTTTCCGCTTCTCATGATCTGATTCCTTGGTTTGCAGACTTTGCGAATTATTTGGTAAGCGATATAGTGCCCCCGAATTTGTATTTTCACCAAAGAAAAAGGTTTATGCATGATGTGAAGAAATTCTTTTGGGATGATCCTTACTTGTATCATAGTTGTGCTGATGGGATTATTCGTCGCTGTGTGCCCGAGATTGAGATGTTGAGTGTACTTGAAGCATGTCATTCATCGCCTGTTGGCGGTCAGCATAGTGGTATTTGAACTGCACATAAAATTTTGCAGTGTGGGTACTACTGGCCTACTATCCACCAAGATGATCATGATTTCGCCAAGTCTTGTGATCGTTGCCAAAGAGAAGGAGGGATTTCAAAAAGGCAAGAGCTTCCTATGAATCCTATATTGGTGATACAATTGTTTAATGTATGGGGCATTGATTTTATGGGTCCATTTGTGAGTTCACATGGGATGAAGTATATTTTTGTTGCGATTGATTACGTATCGAAGTGGGTGGAAGCAGTTACGATCCCCAACAATGAAGGTAAAAGGGTCACCGCATCTTGAAAAAAGAATATCTTCTCCAGGTTTGGTACATCGAGGGTGATTATTAGCGATGGAGAATCCCATTTTTGTAATAAGTTGTTCAAGGCGCTGCTTGAGAAATATGGTGTCCGCCACAATGTAGTCACTCTTTACCATCCGCAGACTAGTGGGCAAGTTGAGGTATCTAACAGAGAGATTAAACAGATTTTGGCAAAGATTGTGATTGCTAATAGAACGGATTGGTCAAGGAAGCTTGATGATACTCTGTAGGCCTATCGCACTGCATACAAAACTCCCATAGGTATGTCTCCTTACCAACTAGTATAAGGGAAATCTTGCCATTTACCGGTAGAGCTAGAGCATAAGGCTTTGTGGGCGATGAATAAGCTAAATTTGGATTGGGGCGCCGCATCTAATCAAAGAATGAATGACTTGAATATGCTTGATGAGTTTCGCCTAAAAGCTTATGAATGTTCAGCCTTGTACGAAGAGAAGATGAAGAGGTATCATGATCAAAGAATCGAAAAACGGGAATTTGTTGTGGGTGATCTTGTGCTTCTATTCAACTGTAGGTTGAGCTTGTTTTCGGGAAAACTCAAATCCAAATGGATCGGGCCATTTTTTCTCACAAAAGTGCTTCCCCATGGAGCAGTTGAGCTTGAGAACAGTGACGGAACAAGGTTCATGGTTAACGGGCAAAGGATCAAGATCTATTTGGGAAACGCAGAAAGTGTGCAAGAGGTTGTGGAGGCCTATCATCTTGATGAAGTCTGAGTAATCAAGAGGCCTGCGTCGTGCCGCGACATTATATCAAGCGCTGCTTGGGAGGCAACCCAAGATGTACAATCTAGCCAACGATAGGCTTTTGTTTTCCATCTAGCAATTTTTAGGTTTAGTTGATTCTCTATATTAATTTAGATAGGTGTTTTAGTTTTTTTTTTGTGTTGGCTAGAATTAGCATAGGGTCCGTGTCTAAAAGTGTCCAGAAAATGTAAAGAGAATAGCCTAATGGTTGCTACATTTGCAGGTACGCGATGAAAATTCTGCAGAAAATGGTCTGGTGCAGAGGTCTACGGATCCCATCGACGATCTGTCGATCCATCCACAGACCGTATATAGTGTCCGTAGATCCCAGGTAAGTACCTAAACTTGTCCAAGTATAAGAGTGATCTACGGTCCCAATCTACGGACCGTAGATCGACCCACGGACCATAGACAGGGTCTCGTGGGTCCAAAACCCTAATGCTGCCTGACCCGACCCGAACCCCCTATTTAAAATCCCCCAATTTTAAATCATTCCACTTCCCTCCATTTACTCCCAAACCGTTTCATAACTTCCCAAACTCCTTAAATCACTCAATAATCACTCGATCACTCCGTAATTAATCTTCCCTTCCTTTTCCCCAAACTCCTAAATTCCCTTTCCTCTCCAAAAATCCCCACAAGGTCTGGTGTACGGGTTTGGCAAAACTAGGTGCTTAGTGTGCTCTCAAAAAGCTTAGTGTCATCACACAATCACCCCACTCCTTGTTGCTTGTAAGGTAATAGACTTTCTCCTCACTTTGAATTTTGATTCATTGATAGATTATAGAAAGTCAGGGACTGGGTCTTGACCTTGGGTAATTGTTAGATGAAATTCCATTCTAAAATTGGAAGTTACAATACCCTTGGAACGATAGATAGTGATTGTGTTGCCTTGTCGTACGAGATTATAAGTCTAAATGTAAGTTTCGACTTAGGGTTCCAAAATTTGTCTTCAATACTTGTTAAAATGATCAATCGGAATCCTGAGAATGACAAACTAGAATGATTAAATGTTGAAATGCATGGTTAGACTAGGATGCTGTTGAAAATGGTCAAATAGGTGGGCTTGAAATTTAACCATGTCTGAAACTTGGCACAGATCCCATCAATGAGACCCCATCTACGGACCGTAGATTAATCTACTGACCGTAGATCCGGTCCGTGGTTGGATGCACTTAAAAATTTCACAAAGTGTGAAACCACAGAGGTGGACTACAGTCCGTAGATTTATCTACGGACCATTCTGAACATTTGTGGTTTCCATCTGCGACCAATATAATTTGTCCTCTGATCCACTGAAGGGTTCCATGGACCGTGGATCAGTCTACGAACGGTAGGTCCCCTCCGTGGATGACCACTGTAGACACTATCTGAAATTTTTTTGGGTCTTTGTTACTGTTCGTTTTTAGTTCTAAAATTTGTTCAAGTGTATTTATAGTTAGTTTTGGCACTAATATCGCTTCCACAGGTACGATGGCACCCAAAAAGATAGTCACCTACTCAAAACAGGGCAAGTCAAAATCTATTGCTCCTAGCTTCAGGTTAATCGATGAGGACACGGACACATAAAAAGATCCAACATACGTTCCTCCCAACACAAGAACTCCTCCCACTGCACCCCGAGCCACCCCCCAAAAGGTGATTCCTGACGTAGTCACTGTCTCCCAATCTGATGAGGAGCACACACTGATCGGGTCACCAACTGGGGCTAATTCCAGTTTTGCTACTGGGTCTGCGTCTGGCTTTGAGTCTACCCATGCTTCGGGGTCCAATGCCAAGTCAGCCACAGGGCCTAGCCAGAATGAACAAGCAGTCTCATCTGATGAGGCCATTAGCTCAGAGTCAGTACCCATACAAAGGAATGAGAACCCTACTCCAGTGGCCGGTGAGCCAAACAGATAGTGTGTTGCGGGCCAATAGCAAATCTATCGGGATGCCAAGATGATTAATGACAAAGAGAAGATGGCCCGACTTATTACAGAGGAGCGCAAAGTCCTCACAGGGAGCTTGCACACTGTCTCCAACATCCACCGGCCTTTTAACCTTCACAAGTGTGTCTGGATGGCTCGAGACCCAGGTACTTATAGTGAGGAGATTGTACGAGAGTACTACGCCTCCTATGCCGCCACTCTCCGCAGTTCTATCTTCAAGCGGTCAAAGCCCATAGCGCAGGACCCTCCCACTTCCACTATGGTCCGAGGTTGTCTGGTGGACATATCACATGCCACCATCAGTCGCTTTCTATATGGACCTACCATGGGTCTTTCTTGGTCACTAAACACAGCGGAGTTTGTTGCAGGTGGCGAGCGTGCGGAGTGGGTCGCCACACCACGATTGGGTATCTGAAAGGCCACATTGAATTTTGTCGCCAAGTTCTTCTGGTTGTTGGTGCGTAACAGGGTGTCGCCTACAAAAGCTGACAACCAACTCACATGGGACAGAGCAGTCATGGTTGCAGGATTGGTAGCAGGAGTGGAGATTGACTTTGCTCGCATGCTGCTGGCAGAAATTCATGAGAGGGAATTCAAGACCTCCACTACTTACCCCTTTCCATGTGTGATTTTCCAATTGTGCAGGGACTCTGGAGTGCCGATCTGGCATTGTGACAGGTTAATCCACCCTAGAGGAATTTGGATATAGGCCTCATTTGAGATAAGGCAAATGTGGCGGCACCTCGCAGAGAGCCCCAGGTTGAGGTACCTCCCTTGGGGGCAGATCTTGCAGACACGGTGGGGCAGGCACAGGGCGGTGACCCCATTATGCCATATCACTCCGACACTATCCCGGCCTCCTCTTTCCAGGCTGCTAGTAGGGCTCCTACCTCATCCCAATCAACACCACCATTAGGAGTTGTTGTTGTTCCATTGGCTAGAGTACAGAAATTAGAGGCTCAGATGGCCACACTGTTGCATCACATCCAGCCTTGGATGTAAAAATCAATAGCTGAGTCCGAGGCCAGAATGGAGCGAAGGATGGAGGAAATGATGGACCAGAAGATCCAGGCCGTTAATAAGCGCCTCGATGCCTTTGAATTGAGAGTCCTTGAGAGACCAGCCTCGACCATAGATCTATCCTCTTTTCAGTCCCAGTTAGCCAGTCTCTGGGCTGACGTTGATGCCATTCTTGCCACCCCTACAGTTGAGCCTCAGGCTGCACCTATTGCGTTGGCTGATGATACGGTGCTGTATGCTTTATTTAGTGGGACCACCGAGGAGGGCCCTGAGCCTGCACATACAAAAGGCAAAAGGCACCGTTCTAGTCGCACTGAGGAGGAAAAGCCCAAAAGAGACAGCGTGGAGAAGGAGGCTTGGAAGGCTTCGATTTTAGATGAAGAGTTGTGCCAACAGAGGGTGCGTGAGAGTATTGCAGGGGCATCGAGTTCTGCCCCAGTTGTAGAGGTCCCTCCTGTTGTGAGGGACGTTGTGAGCACCACTGATGGTGCGGTTAGGGTGACCGAGAGCACTACTTAGGGTGCTATGATGGTTGATGTGGGCACTACTGAGGGTGACCCAAGTATGGTTCCAGCGGGCTCCGGGAAACCAGACCCACCCGCTTGTTGATGATTCTTCGGCACTATGCGCCACAGGTTTGCTTCACCCAATCCATTATCTTTTACTGCATTTGTATGCATTGGGGACAATCACATCTATTTTTGTTATGGGGTGGGGTAAATGTATTGTTAGTGGTAGGGTGAAGTCTGAGTAACCCAACTCATAAATCCTCTCTTTGGGGTTTTCTTGCCTATGTTGTTTTTCCCCAAGAGACTGTTTAATTTCTTTTGAACCGACATGTATTAGGATCGTATGTATAGAGGCATGAAAAAAAGAATGAAGCATGATGGCTTATAAAAAAATTGACACCCGTCCAAATTTTGTTATGTGTGTTAGAATTTGTAGGCTAAGATAAATGGAATGTGTTGGCTCTGAGTATGACATGATAATGAATCAACTTGATGGCATGAATTAAGCTGAAACTTGAACTGGGTAATCTGATAATCTGATAATGAAATTATGTGCCAAGAGTGTGTGAGAATAGTTGATTGTTCAAACAGTTTTTGTGCAAAACTAGAACTTGCCCGATTAGTCCTTCTAAGACAATTCACTCTAGAGGCTAGGAAGTGATCATAGGCCCTTGTTCTGATAAGTCCACAACTTGACTAAATGAAAGATCCAACCAAATGAAATAAATTCTCCCTTTGATCTAAATGCTTTAAGCCTAAAATTAGACCATTTCTTTCTAAACCCCGAACTCACCTTCCGATAATCTACTATGTTGGCCCCGGTCCCTCCTTGGCCATGTGCACCTCGACTTGGGCAAAAACCCTAAGTTGAGGGTGACTAATGTTAAAAGTAACTTCAATCTTGGCCCTGACCCGACATTGGGTATTGTGCACCTCAACCAATGGAAAATCCATAAGTTGAGGGTGGCTATGAAAGAAGAAACCAAAAGAAAAATGGGTATGAAAAGAGTTTTATGTTGAATAAAAATAAAAAATAAAATAAAAAAAGAATTAAAAGAGAGGAATAGAGGAATGGATGTGACTTGTTGAAAGCTAAAGAAAAAGAATAAAACGCAAGAAAGAGATAAAAGTGAAAAATAAAAAGATCTACAAAGTCTAAAGTCACATCCATGATTGAAGAAAATCAAGGAAAAGAAGATAAAACGGTAGGATGACAAAAATAGGGCAGAAAGCCACTAAGAAGTACCCAAATGTACCACACCTGACCCTGAGCCTACGTTACAAGCCAAGAAAGTCCAATAGTGATCCTAGAGTCTAGTTTGGAAAGTCTAAGCAGTGAAAAAAAGGTCAAGCCTATGCTACTAAGCACTAACTGTACTTGAAGTTATTTCTGAGTGTGAGTGTTGAATGAATCCTTGTACTCAAAGTCATAGTCATTGTGTAAAAGAAAAGGGATATCATTTGAAGTAAGGGCACGAGCTACATTGTCGGAGAGTTGGTACTTTGGTGATAGTGAAACAGTGTATGTTGTTTATTGGTTGGTCGATAGTTGTCGTGGTTTGATCCGCACGAATTAGCTTGTCGAGTCTAAGAGAACAAATTTTGCACCCGGAAAGTGAGTGGGACAGAGAGTCATGTGATTGCTTGTGCTTGAAATGCTTGCTTCTATACAAGTGTCGTTTAGAGTCTTACTGCGTCGCTTGAGGACAAACAACGAATTTAAGTTGAGGGTGTTGATATACTGTGAGTTTACGGTATTTCTAACACATTTCACTTATAGGTTGTGTGTTTCTAGGGCCTTTTTGTATTGGTTTTTATGTGTTTTTATCATATTTTGCAGGAAAGATGTTCAGGCACGGAAGTAAAGACACAGCTGAAAGAAATTCAGAAAAGGGCATCTACGGATGTGATCTACGGACCGTAGGTCCATTGCCGCTCCGTAGATGGTGGTCGTAGATCAGTAGGCAAGGCAAATCAGGGAAATTTGACCAAGTATGGAACCACGGTGGCCATTGACGGTCCGTAGATGGATCGACGGACCGTACTGTTAGTCCGTAGATTGATACTGCGACGGTTCCAGTACCTGATGTTTGAAAAATTCTAAGTATGGAGCTACGGAGAGGGATTTACGTACCGTAGATCGATCTACGGTAAGTACTGTAACTCCGTTGTTTGCGTCAGAGAAGCTGATTTTTGGAAGCTGAAATATTTTCTAAGTCCTGGCTGACGGAAGGGACTGACGGACCGTAGATCCATTGACGGTTCCTGAGTCAGTCTCGTGGAATGAAGACGTGTGCCTGAACAAACTTTCCTTATTTTGTTTCCCTTTTAATTTAGGACTTGTTTTCTATAAATAGGGCATGTAAACCTCGTTTTTTAGGGTTAGACTTTATAACTTTTGTTCTAGTTCTTGACTTGGGATATTAACTTGCAACTTTAGCAATTCTTAATTTCCTAAGTTCGTTTTGAAGATTTTGGTGTTGCAATTCAAGTTGAATTTCTGGGTTTATTATTCTTCTTACGTAAGTTCATAATTCTTTCATCTAAAACAATGAATTGTGTTCATATGATTATGGGTAACTAAACCCCACAACTAGGGTTGTGGGAAGCATGAGCGATTAACAAAGTATGAATAGTAAATAGGCAATTCTTGAGTAGTGTTTTGCATGCATTGATAATTCTTTCGTTTAGAAGTCTTTTTAACGAGTGCACGCGTTAGAACTCGCCTTGTTGCTACTTGCCAGACGAAGGAGGTAATCAACAAGAAAAGAATTATCAACATAGATTTAGTGTGATACTTTCTAATAGACTAGTGTCGATTGGTGCGAAGTAATAACTAAGCCAAACATCGATTATGATGTCTAATATGAGGTAAAGGTAAGGGTTAATAAATTATACACACGTAGCCAGACCAACGTGCGGGGTGAAATTCTCTAGAAGTTGGACCAAGGATTTAAAGATACCTAACTTATCACTTTGCATGTAGTACACTAGGAAATGATTGCTATTACTAGGATTACTGCGTTATGAGCTTATGGGGAACACGTATACCCTCGTTATTTCTCTCATCTTGATAACAACCAAAATTAAATTTTGATTACTGATTACTTATTGAATTCTTATAATTTGTTTCACAAACCCCCCCCCCCCCTTTAATTACTTGTTTCTGGAAGTAATTTGACTAATCGAATATAATTGTTGGTTAAATTAAAGTCTAAACCATTTTCCTCGTGGGATCGACCCCAACCTACTAGTTGGGTTCTTTACTTGATAACGACCGCTTATGCTTCTTTAGGGAGGTGTAATTTGAGCGTATCACTGGTCCCCAGAACTGGGAAAAATCGCTTTGCATCGTGGAGCTGTCACGAAGCGTTCTGCCTCAAAAGTCATTTTCGAAACTAAATTTTCAATGTCTCTCCTCATCGCAGACCCACCCTCAAATATTAAAATTTTGGTATTTTCTCATGTTTAGCTATCTAAATTCATTCCTAAACATCATGAGCTCTTTCCTTTCACAAATCACGATCTTTGAATCCATAAATTCAATTCAAGGAAAGTTAAGAGTCAAGTCAAGAGAAATCAAGAATCAAGTTAAGAGAAGTTCATAAAGTTTTTTCAAAAGTCTATCGCAAATGTTTTAACTTTGTTCTAAGACTTAAGTTTCAAGTTAAGCAAAGAGTAAAGAGTAGAGTTCATTTCTCAAAAGGCTATAAGGGAACTAAGTATTCCCAAAGAGTTTATAACTATTTTTTTTCATTTGAGCAAGAAAAAGGAACACCGATTCTAAGAGAGCTTTTAAGCTAAGTTCTGAATAATTATCTGAAACCAAAGAAAAAAGTTTGTTTTAAAAAGATATGAGATAAGTATATTTTGGGAGTAGTACTAAGCACCGATTTGGGGATGCGAGTTCATATTAACTCAAGTTTCCATAAACCATGTAGCCATCATGGGTAGTAAAGGATCATACTTTTTAGATGACTCTATAAGATGCTTTTAGCATAGACTAGTGGATCCACTTAGTGAGTTAGGTTCTATACCACCGGCAAGGTATAGGATGGTCCTTGGCAGCCTGAGGTAAACGTTGTACCATCACTTAGGCTCATAGTGGTGGTTGTTGGTTAGAGACTCTCCCATAGAAACTATATTACTTTGTTATATGAGTAAAGTTGATTTTGTTATTGCATTTTCTTTAACGAACTAAGTTGTTTTTTACTGTTTTATAAAGCTTTTCATATATTGCATGTGCTTCATTACTTTATTATGAGTTGAGTTATTCATGAGTTGAGAAGAGCCAAGGTAAGTGTTTCCTTCAGAATCTTTTCAAGCCTATGTTATGTTTAGCATTCCAAATCACATACTCGTACATTGAATGTACTGATGCTAGTTGGCCTGCATCTTTTTATGATGCAGACGCGGGTAATCAGGATCAGCATCAAGTGCCTTGTTGATCTAGTTGAGCACTCCAAAGTCAGTTTGTGAGACTCCTTGCATTCTGGAGGACTCATTTTTATTGCTTTCAGTTTTATTATCAGTTCATTAGGATGTTGTGGGGTTTGTCCCAATATCCATCTCAGTTGTTTTGGAGAATTCATAGATAGTCAGACAGTTAGTTATGAGTGTTTCAGCTTTGTATTTCACATGTTTTGCTATGAGTTCTTTATTTGAACTTATCTCTGAAGTTTAAGTCTTCCGATGAGTAAGTAAGTCAGGCCAAGGGTTCGCTTAGGACCAGCAATGGTTCTCGAGTACCAGTCCCACCCTGGGTGTAGGCTCAGGGCGTGACAAACTTGGTATCAGAGCCCAAAGTTCACGAGTCCTAGGGAGTCTATGAAGTCGTGTCTATAAAGTCCTGGTTATCGGTGTGAAGCGCGCCACATCTACAATTAGGAGGCTGCAACACTTAGGAAAATTTCTCACTTCTTTCACACTTATTTCGTGTGTTAGAGTTTGATCTCTAAAAAGTTTCCTTCTAATTCGTGCTTGCGCATGTTTTCAGATAATCATGCCTCCACGAAGAGCTATTAGAGGTCGCCCTGCTAGGCGTAATGTTGAGGAGAAAGAGTTACCAAATGCACCTAAAGTGCAACCTCAAGGGGAAGTCACTAATGCTGAGTTCAGGGAAGTAATTAGGATGTTGAGTCAAGTTGTGACTAATCGGGTTGGGCAGCAAAGAGAAGCTCGACAAGTAGGGGCTGACATTTCAAAGATTCATGAGTTCTTAAGGATGAATCCTCTAAGCTTCACTGGCTTGAGCACTACTGAGGATCTAGAGAACTTTATTGAAGAGCAGAAGAAGGTATTTGATGTTATGCATGTGGCCGATACTGAGCTAGTTGAACTAGTTGCATACCAACTGAAGAATGTTGTTAGAAATTGGTTTGACCAGTGGAAGGGAGGTAGAGCTGAGGATTCACCACCTGCGAGTTGGGCATGTTTCGAAGAGGCTTTCTTGGGGCATTTGTTTCCCTGAGAACTGAAAGAGGCTAAGGTACGAGAATTCCTAACACTGAAGAAGGATTTTTTGAGTGTTCATGAGTATGGGTTGAAGTTCACCCAACTGTCCCGCTATGCTCCGGAAATGGTTGTGAATATGAGGAGTAGGATGAGCTTGTTCGTGGTTGGGTTGTCTTGTCTGTCGAGTAAGGAAGGTAGTACTGCAATGCTAATAGGTGACATGGATATTTCGCGGTTGATGGTTTATGTGCAGCAGGTTGAGGAAGAGAAGCTGAGAGATAAAGAGGAATTCAGAAATAAGAAAGCTAAGACCGGGAATGAATCCGGGAAGCAGAAGGGTAACGTGAATTGTTCGTCCTTTCAGCAAAAGCAAAAGGGACCTGCTCCATCATCTCCTAGTGCACCTACACCTAGAAACAAAGGTGAGTATAATGGCCAGAATTCGCAGAACTTTAGAGCTAGACCTGCACAGTCTCAGGGTAGTGTGGTACAAGAAAGTAACTGGCTCCTACATGTGCTAGGTGTGGTAGAACTCAGCAAGGTATGTGTCGTGATGGACAGACAGGTTGTTTTAAGTGTGGACAAGAGGGTCACTTTATGAAAGAGTTCCCAAAGAACAGGCAAAGTAGTTGAAATCAGGGCAATAGGGCCCAATCTTCATCAGTTGCTCCACCAGACAGGTTGCAGCTAGAGGAGCTACTGCTGGTACCGGTGGAGGAGCAAACCGTCTTTATGCAATCACTAATCGTCAAGATCAAGAGAACTCTCCAAATGTTGTCACTGGTATGATCAAAGTCTTTGCTTTTGCTATATATGCTTTCCTAGACCCTGAAACAAGTTTATCTTTTGTAAACCCTTACGTTGCAAATAAGTTTGATGTTCTTCCTGAAAAACTTTGTGAACCCTTTTGTGTTTCTACACCTGTTGGGGAATCTTTTCTAGCTGAGTGAGTTTATCGTGATTGTCCCGTCTCCATCAATCACAAAGACACCATGGCTGATTTAATTGAGTTAGACATGGTAGATTTCAACGTTATGCGTCAATAGATTGTAGAACTTGAGTTGTCAAGTTTCAGTTTCCAATTGGGCCAGTCTTAGAGTGGAAAAGTAGTTCAGCAGTGCCTAAGGGTCGTTTCATTTCATACCTTAAGGCAAGGAAGTTAGTTTCCAAGGGTTGTGTCTATCACTTAGTCCTAGTTAATGACTCAAGTGTTGAGATACCTCCTATTCAGTCAATTTCAATAGTAAAAGAGTCCCCAGAAGTCTTTCTAGATGATCTACCTGGAGTCCCTCCTGAGAGAGAAATAGACTTCGGCATAGATGTTCTTCCAGATACTCATCCTATCTCTATTCCTCCATATAGAATGGCACCAGCAGAGTTGAAAGAGCTTAAAGAACAATTAAAGGATCTCTTATATAAGGGTTTCATTCGACCAAGTGTCTCACCTTGGGGAGCTCCAGTCTTATTTGTGAGAAGGAAAGGTGGTTCCCTTAGGATGTGTATTGATTAGCGTCAGTTGAATAAGGTTACCATCAAGAACAAGTATCCTCTTCCTAGAATTGATGATCTTTTCGATCAACTTCAGGGTACCACCTGTTTTTCGAAAATAGACCTCAGATCTGGCTACCATCAGTTAAGAGTAAGGGAATGTGATATTCCAAAGACAGCTTTTAGAACCCATTATGGTCATTATGAGTTTTTGGTCATGTCCTTTGGTTTGACCAATGCACCTGCAACATTCATGGACCTTATGAATAGAGTATTCAAACCTTATTTAGATATGTTTGTTATCGTCTTCATTGATGACATACTAATCTATTCAAGGAATGAAGAAGATCATGCGAGTCATCTCAGAATAGTTCTTCAGACATTGAAAGACAGAAAGTTGTATGCCAAGTTCTCTAAGTGTAAGTTTTGGCTTGAGTCTGTGGCCTTCTTAGGCCATATTATGTCTGGAGAGGGAATTAAAGTTGATACTCAAAAAATTGAGGCAGTGCAGAATTGGCCCAAACCTACATCTCCAACTGATATCAGGAGTTTCTTGGGTTTGGCCAGCTATTATAAAAGGTTTAGAGAGGGGTTCTCATCCATTTGGTCTCCTTTAACCAAATTGACTCAGAAGACAATTAAGTTTCAATAGTCTAAAGCTAGTGAGAAAAGCTTTCAGGAATTGAAAAAGAGGTTGACTACTGCCCCAGTTTTGACCTTACCAGAAGGTACTCAAGGTTTTGTGGTGTGTTGTGATGCATCTAGGGTTGGTTTGGTTGTGTCTTAATGCAGAATGGCAAAGTTATACCTTATGCCTCCAGACAGTTGAAAGTTCATGAGAAGAATTACCCAACCCATGACTTAGAGTTGGCTGCTGTAGTTTTTGCTTTGAAGATATGGCGTCATTATTTGTATGGTGTTCATGTTGATGTATTCACTGAGCACAAGAGCCTTCAATAACTGCTCACTCAGAAAGAGCTTAATCTTAGACAAAGGAGGTGGTTAGAATTACTCAAGGATTATGACATGAGTATTCCTTACCATCCAGGTAAGGCTAATATTGTTGTTGATGCTTTAAGCTGGTTATCTATGGGTAGTACCGCCCATGTTGAGGAAGAAAAAAGAGAATTAATGAAAGATGTGCATAGACTTGCACGCCTGGGAGTCAGACTTATGGATTCCACAGAAGGAGGAATAATGGTGATGGATGGGGCTGAATCATCATTAGTGTCAGAAGTAAAAGGCAAGCAAGACCAAGACCCTATTTTTCTTGAATTGAAGGCAAATGTTCATAAGCAAAAAGTATTAGCTTTTGAACAAGGGGGAGATGGCGTACTGAGATATCAAGGTAGATTGTGTGTACCAATGGTGGGTGGACTCCAAGAGAGGATCATAGAGGCGGCTCATAGCTCCAGATATTTCATTCATCCAGGTTCCACAAAGATGTATCGTGACTTGAGAGAGGTTTATTGGTGGAATAGTATGAAGAAGGGCATTGTTGAATTTGTTGCTAAGTGTCCAAATTGCCAACAAGTTAAAGTAGAGCACCAAATTCCCAGTGGTTTAGCTCAGAATATAGAACTTTCAGAATGGACGTGGGAGATTATTAATATGGATTTCATCACAGGTCTACCAAGATCTCGCAGGCAACATGATTCCATTTGGGTGATTGTCGATAGAATGACAAAATCAGCCCAGTTCTTGCCGGTAAAGACTAACCATTCGGCAGAAGATTATGCTAAGCTGTATCTTCAAGAAGTAGTTAGACTTCATGGACTTCCGGTATTCATTATTTCAGACGGAGGTGCGCAATTTACTGCACCGTTTTGGAAGTCATTCCAAAAAGCCTTGGGTTCAAAGGTGAACTTAAATACTGTCTTTCATCCTCAGACAGATGGGCAAGTGAAGCATATTATTTAGACCTTAGAAGATATGTTGAGGACTTGTGTGATTGATTTCAAAGGGAATTGGGATGATCACCTACCTCTCATCGAGTTTGCTTACAATAATAGTTACCACTCTAGCATCCAAATGGTTCCTTATGAAGCTCTTTATGGGAGAAGGTGCAGATCTCCTATTGGATGGTTTGAAGTTGGTGAAACAGGGTTGATAGGACCAGATTTAGTTCATCAAGCTATGGAGAAAGTGAATGTGATTCAAGAGAGGCTGAAAATGGTGCAGAGTCGTCAAAAATCCTACACTGATGTTAGGAGAAGAGAGTTAGAGTTTGAAGTAGATGATTGGGTATTCTTGAAAGTTTCACCCATGAAGGGTGTTATGAGGTTTGGCAAGAAGGGGAAACTTAGTCCCCGGTATGTTAGTCCTTACAGAATTTCCAAGAGGATTGGCAAGGTAGTTTATGAATTGGAGCTACCACAAGAGTTAGCGGCGGTTCATCCGGTATTTCATGTCTCCATGTTGAAGAAGTGCATGGATGATCCTTCATTGAACATACCAACTGAAAATATTGGGACCAAGGATAACTTATCTTATGGGGAGATTCCTATTCAGATTCTAGATCCCCATGTTCTCAAGTTGAGAACGAAAGAGGTAGCATCAGTCAAAGTCCTTTGGAGGAACCAATTTGTTGAGGAATCTACTTAGAAAGATGAGGAGGATATGAAGAAGAGATATCCACATCTCTTTGAATCCGGAGAAAGTGTAGACCAAGGTACTAATGCTCTTCTTAGTACTCTTTAAATTATGAGTGAGCATGTTGTTTGTTTGCATTTGCTTGTTGGGTGTTTGAACTTGATGTTACCACCCTTAGCCCAGTAAGAGTAATCTCATTCGAGGACGAATGTTCCCAAGTGGGATATATTGTAACATCTCGCAATTTGAAATAACTAAGAAGAAGCTTCGAACTGGAAATAGTCATTTTTGGGAATAAAGAAAAATCTGGAAAATTGTTTAAGTTAGGAAAAATGGGTTTTTTGTCAAATTCAAACGGCCATAAATCCCAGATCAGGATGAGTAAGGTGTACTTCTAGATATGGTTGGAAATCTCTTGGAACGATCTTTCCAACGCTGCCAAGTTTGTCCGATTTCGAGTTCGTATGAGTAAGTTATACCCTTTGGAAGTTGGGTTGTTGGAATATGGAAAGTCAAAAACCGGATTTTTTTAAGGTTAGTTTGGTTTTTTCCTTACGCAACTTAATTAATTCGTTTTTGGTAATATATTTAGGGTCTAAATTGATAGGATTCAGTTTACACTTTTGAAAAATAGAGTTAGAGTTTTTGGAGAAGGAACGCAAGAGAAAAGAAAAGAGGAAAAAGCAAGATTCATCGTCTTCGTAAAGAATTGATTGCAGATTTCTTCAAACATTTGATCCTACAAGGTATGTGAGTCTCTCATAGCATTGGGTTCGTTCACCTATGCAACAAACATGTTATTTCAGCGTGAAATCGTCCTAAAAGAGTTTGGAAGTTGATGTTTTGATGTGTATTCTTGAAATTGCTATTGTTCTTGAGTTGGGCTGAAATTGAGTAGTTTCTAAGATCGTCACGTCTAGTTATTTAGTGTGTTGAGTTAGGTTCCTAGGTACATTTGCTGGGTATCTGTATCTAAAAAGAATTTGGGAAAAAGAACCGAATTTGGGTGAGTTAGGGCTGGAAAACAGAGAAGAAATTTCGTCAGACGAATCTGGGTAGTAGTGGCGCGTCGTGGAGCTTGTCCCCAAAACTGGGAAAAAATCACTTCGCGTCACCGAACTGTCACGGAGTGTTCTGCCTCAAAAGTCATTTTTGGAACTAAATTTTAAATGTCTCTCCGCGTCGCGAACCTACCTTCATATATTGATATTTTCGTATTTTCTCATGTTTAGCTATCTAAATTCATTCCTAAACATCATGAGATCTTTCCTATCACAAATCACGATCCTTGAATTCATAAATTCAATTCAAGGAAAGTTAAGAGTCAAGTCAAGAGAAATCAAGAATCAAGTTGAGAGAAGTTCATTAAGTTTTCCAAAAGTCTTTTGCAAACGTTTTAACTTTGTTCTAAGACTTAAGTTTCAAGTTAAGTAAAGAGTAAAGAGTTGAGTTCATTTCTCAAAAAGCTATTAGGGAACTGAGTATTCCCAAAGAAGTTTACAAATGTTTTCACATTTGAGCAAGAAAAAGGAACATCGATTCCAAGAGAGATTTTAAGCTAGGTTTTGAGTAATTATCTCAAACCAAAGAAAGATGTTTGTTTTAAAAACATATGAGCTAAGTATATTTTGAGAGTAGTATTGAGCACCGATATGGGGATGCGAGTTCATATTAACTCAAGTCTCCATAAACTATGTAGCCATCATGGGTAGTAAAGGATCATACTTTCACTACAAGAAATATGACTTTTAACGACCATTTCTTAACGAAGGGATGTGAATTCCGTTGTTATAAATATAATTTCAACGACCAATTGTTTTCCCGATCGTTAAAGCTAATTTTTGCTCAATATTAGCCTCGAGATAATATCTTATCATAATAGCCGGTCGTTAAAAAATAATTAAACAATAAAAAACCTACTAAACTTTCTCTGATTTTCTTTTCCCCAATATACCCTCCCACGTCTGAAAAAAAAACAAACCCACGCTTCCATTAACATAAACAGAGTTTCATATTGTAGAACGTCTCGTCTTCCCCGTCGGCCGTCACCGTCATGTTCATCTAGTTTCTGGGAGAAAATTAAATTTATCGACTATGTCGGTAACAATCGTTCATCTAGTTTCTTTTCAAGAAAAGGTTTGAAATTTTACCCTTTTTGTATGTTAAATTTTGTTCAAGTAAATAGGGTTATTCGCACTTGTAAGTATATCAATGTTTCTGTTGGTGGGTTATTCCTTAAGAATTTTTTCATTGTCGATTTCAGTTATCCTTATGTGGGTTAAAGAAATTCTAAATTATCTTAATATGAGTTTTAAAAAAACTGTGACACGGTCAATTTCGATATACAATCCCAAAAAATTATCTTTATCGACTTTATGGAATCATCATTGGAGTCTCTCAATGTAAAGAAATTTGTTGATAAACATGCTTCTTATATTCTGTAAATGGTTAATTTGTATAATTTGCAGTGGATCCGCTTTATCATCAAACATCAGCTCTCTTTGATGAAGATGATGTGAATAATCGTTTGTTGAATAACCTAGGAATCTATGGTAATTGTTGTTCCCATTTTGATTCATTTGAGATACCTAGGTTGTCTGTACCAGAAGCAATTCTACATGATAAAATAGAGTTCATTGATATATGGTTTGCTAAGGGTTTGTAGCTTCAAATTTATGTGGTTTGGGTTTTTTTTTAAATTAGATGTTTAACTTTTTTTTATATGTGATCCACTATCAATTGATTGTTATAAATCTATTTTTACAGTATAGATTTTGTTGAAGGAATGATGTTGAATATACCTAAAAAGGACGAGATATCGTCAAGTATGAGCCATAAAATTTATCAATTTAGTGGAGAGATGTTGGTACGAGCTAAAATAGGTTTCCTTGACAAAATTTTACCCTACTAAACTTCTAACTCATTAGGCCTATGTGTGGATAAGATTACATTGACCTCTCAACGTTATGTAAAAGACCTCTCTCCATCAGTTTGTTCAAACAGATAGGGCTTGTAATCATTGGTGTGACAGTGGCGACACAATAGCTCTAGTGAGTATAAATTCCTTGCTTCTCGGTTATTGATTTATCTTTCTATTTATTGTTCTTCGTTTGATGTATAGTTTTTATTCCCTAGAAGATTATTCACAAATGATCTTATAGAATTTGAAATTTGTGCGTTTTAGATTTGTATAATTTTATTCAGAAAATTAGTTGTTCTATCCATATAAAGTTATTGGGAACATCGACAAAAGAATCATCCATGCAGAGAAAAATTGTAATTTTGGCGATTGCATAGTAATTTAAACTTCAGTTTTTATAGCCCAAGACAGAAGGTTGTATATCTATATTTTTTTCTTTGAAAGACTTAAATGATTGTCATTTGTGCAAAACATTTGCATAATATGTGTTTATTTTGAATTGTTGTGATGGTTTAAGAAGCAAATGGTTGCTGCATTTTGGCCAAATGTTCTACAGTTCTGAACCAAATTGCTATCGAATTTTGGGCTGTTCTATTGCTACATTTTTGGCCAGATTAAAGTCAATTGCTGCTATATGTTGAGTTACACTTGTTGCACTTTAAGTCAGCCAACTGCTACCTTTTTGCCAAAAAAATTACTCCTATAAATGCTGAACTTTCGGAAGAATTGGAGGCTGAAGGGCTGTTGCATTTTAGCTAAACTAATGTTGCATTTTGAGCAGATTTGAGTTAATTGCTGCTGCTTTTTGCGGGCAAAAACTGCTGCACTTGATGCAGATTTGTTGCTACTATTTTGGTGCCAATTTTATACTATATGTGATTAAGTAGCTGCTGCATTTTTTAGGCAATAAAAAAGAATATGTTCATAATTTATCTATCTCGTTCATATTTATGTGCATTTAAAAAGTGAATATATCAAAGAACTTGCTGAAACTTTATCTATAAAAATAGTTGAACAGTGTTATAAATTCATTATGGTCTACGACATAAGAATGAATCAACTGCTTAATTAAGTCATTTGAGATTTTTAAACTTGAAGCTGGAACATTCTATGTTTGGATCTCTCAGTATTCAAAAGCAGAGGGAGATTAATCTTCTTCTCTGAATGACTAGAGTAAATAATTTTTTTAGTTTAGATATAAATTTGCTTTATATTAGTTTGTTTTTGTAGCATTATCCATTTTCTAGGAAAAAATACTACAAAATGGTGTAGAGTATTGAATATTGAATGTGTAGCATTCGTGGTGTTTTAACCTTTGTATACTAGCACACCAATAGTTTCGGAACTTAAACACTTCAACTCTTGTTGTATTTAGCTTGCGGATTTCATGTAGCAACATTTGTTAATTCTTAACTTCTTTTTTACTCCATTTAGAGGCATATTTATGGGTCTTTCCCTTAATTATACCATCCCTCAAAGAGCATAAACTAAATAAGTTTGACTTGGGAAGCCTTATATCCTTATCTACTCTATTTTGGTCATGTGCTACTAGAAAGAACCCTTAAAAAGTGTCCTCCTTGGATGCAAAAATGGTCTGCTAGAATTGTTCAAAGCATCATTTTGATCAGAAGCAGATTTAAGGTTGTAGTAATGAGTGCACAACACATAAAGACTCTTTCTTAGTTGGTTCTTATTGAAAAGAGATTTGTCTCTTTATTAAATTCATCACGTATATAATTTAAAGTTTTCTTATCAAGAAAATTGTTCATTGGTTCCCTAGCTTAATTTACTCAACAACAAGGTCAACAAAAACCTTGTCCAGGGAGGGTGTCCATCTTGTTCTCAGGGTTCTTGTTTGTGTTGCATTTTCTTAGCTTCGGAGTCCATAGTTGATAATAGAGGTACCAGCGACAACAAAGACTGTCCTCATCTGCCTAACCTGCTAAGCTCAACCTCAAAACAACCTAGTATCGAGAAGTGTGGTACCTACGTCAAGTTGGATGCATTCTTCTGAGGTAATTATATTTTTTATTAGTGAGCATTTATCTTTTGTAGGATTTGTCCAGAAAAGATACAAAATTTTTCTTCTTTCGTGTTTGTTATGGCAATTTCCTTTTGACTTGATTGACAGATGAATTAAGAAATATATATAAAATAAGGTTCATGTCAATGAAGTGCTTCAAAGATATTCAGAAAGTTAAGTTGTACTGGTTCCTAATCTGGGTGCAAACAATTTCTGAGGGCCATCGGACTGGGTAAAACCTGAATTAACCGTGGTGCACTTGCGGGAAACTCCTTGCCGAGGGCCTGTGCACCCCCGGGATTAGTCGGGGCTCAAAGAGACTCGGACACCCGGTGCAAATCAAAAAAAAAAAAAAAAAAAAAAAAGTTGTACTGGTTCCTAATTTACTATATGACTAGTGAACTATATATCAACATCATTTTGGAAAATAGTGGATATAGAGAAAAGGCCTTAAAACACCTTTGTTACTGTATATAGCTTGTGACATAACTTTTGGTAGCAATTTTTGAAAAATATCCTTCTGGGGAAACAGATGCTATAAGACATGCTAGACCCTATGTTTCTAATTGTTTTAATTGTTTTTTCAGTATTTTAGTTTATTCTCTGCTCACTGATTTCTGTTGGAGTTGTTTTAGTCGCCTGCTCTGAAGTTAATACTTGAATATTCATTCCTCATTTTGGTATTTGCTTTCTTATTCATCAATTTTGATTTTAGGGAAAAAGTAGCATTTATTAATAAACAAACATAAACTTTTTCTTTTTACAGATCAATAATTTGGAGTGTTAAAAACCTATCCACAAAGAAAGTGCAAATCAAGTATCAACAACTAAAATATTCAAGAACCGGTTAAAGACCAGAGAAACCTATTCAATATTTTATTAGTTGTTTAAATATGTTTTCATTGGTGCATAATCTTTATAATTGTTATGTGTTGAATAAAATGTCATAAATTTGATAGATGTGTTTTTAATAATGTTATGATTTAGTTTTTTGTAATTTATGAAGTTTTATATGAATTCTGATATTTTTTATAAGTTTTAGTTTATTTTTATACATTTTTATTATAATAATTATATTATAATTGGATTTTGGTTAGAAAGCATACCGACAATTAGAGAATGTAATTTCTTTCACTAAAAGAACTAAGATTGAACAGTTTTACTATTGTAAAAAATGTTAGTAACGACCGGAATGATAGTTCACGAAAGGAAATGTTGGTCGCTAAAGATATTTATAACGATCGGAATGCTAATTCACGAAAGGAAATGTTGGTCGCTAAACATATATATAATGACTGGATTTCTTGCTGTCACTAAAGGTATTTAACGACCGGATTTGGAATCCGGTCTATAGCTTTTAACGACGTAGCTTTTAGCAACCGGTGAAAGACCATTTTTTTCGGTCGTTATAGATTAATAACGACCGGTATAGGACCTTTAGCGACCAAATTTCCTCTCGCAAAAAGTTATTTTTCTTGTAGTGTTTTTAGATGACTCCTTAAGATGTTTTTAGCATAGAATAGTGGATCCACTTAGTGAGTTAGGTTTTATACCCCCGGCAAGGTATATGACGGTCCTTGGCAGTGTGAGGCAAAACGTTGTACCATCACTTAGGCTCATAGTGGTGGTTGTCAGTTAGAGAATCTCCCACATAAACTATATTACTTTGTTATATGAGTATAGTTGAGTTTGTTATTGCATTTTCTTTAACGAACTAAGTTTCTTTTTACTATTTTATAAAGCTTTTCATATATTGCATGTGTTTCAATGCTTTATTAGGAGTTGAGTTATTCATGAGTAGAGAAGAGCCAAGGTAAGTGTTTCCTTCAGAATCTTTTCAAGTTTATGTTATGTTTAGCATTCCAACTCGCATACTCGTACATTCAATGTACTGATGCCAATTGGCTTGCATCTTATTATGATGCAGACGCAGGTAATCAGGATCAACATCCAACGCCTCGTTGATCCAGTTGAGCACTCCAGAGTCAGTTGGTGAGCCTCCTTACTTTCCAGAGGACTTCTTTTTATTGCTTTCAGTTTTATTATCAGTTCATTAGGATGTTGTGGGTTTGTCCCAATATCCATCTCAGTTGTTTTAGAGGCTTCATAGATAGTCAAACAGTTAGTTATGAGTCTTTCAGCTTTGTATTTCAGATGTTTTGCTATGAGACTTGAGTAGCCATTTTTGCTACTTTTAATGCTTTGTTTAAAGACATTCTATGATTTGTCATAAGTTCTTTATTTTAAATTATCTCTGAAGTTTAAGTCTTCCGCTGAGTAAGTAATCCAGGCCAAGGGTTCGCTTGGGACCAACAATGGTTCTCGAGTACCAGTACCGCCCATGGTGTAAGCTCAGGGAGTGACAGTTTATCTAATCGACAACCATCACTATGAACCTCATGATGATACAACGCTTGCCCACGTTTCCAGATTCATCCAATACTTTGTCAGGGTAAAGGATAAACTGAAGTAATGAATTCAATATCTAAGACCTTACTAGAGTCTATATGAGGAGTAGCCCAAATCAACAACATAATCTTATCCTACGTTAGCTGAGCAGTTATGGGGTTTGAGTTATCTAAATTCTTACCCAACTCGGTGCTCAATACTACTCCCAAAATCAATGCAATATTTCTTAATAATTGTATAAGGTTCCATTTTACGAAAAAGGGTCTCATTTTAGGGGAAACTGATAATCTCTGTCGTGAATTACTACTTACTTCTTTATGAATATACTAAACTTGCTATAGGAACTACCTGGAAACATTTCTCTAAACGTGATTATGCTTCCTTCAAAAATAGCCATGCTTTTCTTTGTGAAAATAATGCACTTGGAACGTTTCAAGTTCCCTTAAAACTCTTTTGGAATTATGGCACTAATACTTTAAGTTTACTTTGTATGTGAAAGATATGAGTAATGAATGATACGCCAAGCCCTTCAAACATTTTTTCTTAAATAGGGTTCATGTGGACTAATAAGCATGAACAACAATCAAGGGTCATAAATATGCAGAGAACTGAAATCCACAAAATGAAATCAAGAATCAATAATAAGAATGTATTGAGAATTTTGAATAGCGCTAACTTTGGAGTAAAAATCCTAGTCTTAATCATTCTAATTGAAAACTAGATGTAGGGCATGAGGAAACACTCATCCACTCACTACGATAACTTTATATACCTGGGAGAACAAGAGTTCTTGAAGAAAGCTCAAGGAGAAAGATATGAGTGTATGTTGAGGTAATACTATGATACATATAGTCACCAATTAGGTACTAACACGTTGAGGTTTAGGCTTAGAAATAATGAGAAGAGACTGAAATATCCTCAACTAAAACCTTCCTTAATCCTTTCACGAGGAAGAACTACGGCCTGTAGCTGGATTACCACTTGTAGATTCCCTCCATGGAAGCTAGACTAAAATCGGGTCTCAGAAGTTCATTCCACAAGCCCAAATCATGGCCCGTAATTTGATTCATGCATCCTGTTTAAGTCCTTACAAATTATACCCAAAAACAAGCTTCAGGACTTCATTCTACGGACCATTTATGGTTCGTAATTCAATTTATGAACCATAAGTGGGGATCGCAGTTGGCAGACTCTGAAAGCTTTGTAGTATCCTACATGCATCAATTGAAAATGAAAATATGCAAAAGATGTTGATATGTCCTATCCACATAGAAATCTTACCCTCTTCAACACATCACCGATGGATTCTGCAATTGCTCTCAATTCGGCTGCGAAATGGGAATGAAGGTCGATGATGCATTTTGTACAACGCTCTTCTGTTTGGCTTATTGCTATATGTTTACTCACAATACTGACTTACAGAAGGCTCGAGTTGCAACTTTAAGAACTAATCATCTGTTACAGTAACTGCATAGTTAGAAAGTAAATCCATCTCATTACCTAAAACTGATATAAACCAAACAATTACTCATTTGAGTTCCACTAAATGAACTGAAAATCATTTTACTGAAAACGAGCAATATAGAGTGGGGTCCAATGCAACTGTGAAAACAATAGTGCACCATAATAAAATTAGCACACTCATAAGTCATTAACTTGGGATACTTTTTACACACCAAGAAAATTTAAGTAACCGAGACAAATAATAAACCAACACTTCCCAAAGCACCCCACAAACATGTGGTTCTTATAAAGATCGAATGTGTGCTAGAAGTGCATATTTATTAATGAAGACAGTAAGGTATTAAATAGAGTTATAGGGAAAATAATAAGACTCCTAAACGAACTGAACTAAAGTAATCTAGATAAATAATAATTGTTGAACTAGTAATTCAATCCTAATACCACTAAACTACTAATTGATGTCCTAACGCCATATGTTCTAATATGCCCCCTCAAGTTAGGCGATGAGTCACCAAGCCTAAGTTGAACATATTAGTTTCAAAAGCAGATTTAGGAAGTGCCTTGGTGAGAGAGTCGACTATTTAATCGGCGCCATGGATATGAAAAACACGAACCATTTTGATGTCAACATGATGGTGAACAAAGTGAAAGTCCATGGCAGCATGCTTCACATGGCTACGGAGGATAGGATTCTTGTTCAAGAATGTGGCTCCAAGATTGTCACAATAAATTGTGGGTAGCTGATGTACTAGAAATCGCAGCTCATTTAAGAGATTGGTGAACCATAAGGTTTCAAAAAGTGCATTAGCCACAACCCTGTATTTAGACTCAGTGGAGGAGCCTGAGACAGTATTTTGCTTCTTTGAGGACCAGTTAATCGGATTGTGACCAAGAAACAAGCTGTAACCAGATGTACAAACGATGTCCCCACCTCAATCTGCATCAGAGTACACATGCAGATTGAATTCATCATTGGGAGTAACGCATAGGCCGAGTTGAATGGTACCAATGCAGGTGTCAAAGAACATGTTTTACAGCTTTCCAGTGAATGTCAGATGGTGCTTGCATGAATTGAGTAAGCTTGTTGACTGCATAGGCTATGTCAGGTCTAGTGAAGGATAGATATTGAAGCCTACCCAAGACTCGGAGATAACGTGTAACATTAGTCAAGTGAGTTCCATCAGAAAAGGTGAGTAACTCGGATGAACTCATTGGCGTGTTAACACTCTTGCAGTCGGTCATTAGCTCATCATTTAAAATTTTATTCACATAATTTGCTTGGGTGAGAATTAAACCGTTAGAGTTGCATATCACTTCAACTCCAAGAAAGTAGTGAAGATTACCTAAATCTTTAATAGAGAACTTAGAAGCAAGGGAAGTGATAACCTAATTGACACTTAATGTATTGCTCCCAGTGATAATAATCTCGTCGACATAGACGAGGACGAACAACGAATCACCTACACCATGTCTGATAAGTAGTGAGGCATCCAATTTTGTCTTAACAAAGCCTATGGATGAAAGATAACCCATGAGGGAATTTTACCACGCCCGAGGATCCTAATTCAAGCCATATATCGCCTTTGCAGTCGACATATATGCATTGGTTTTTCATCAGTAGTAAACCTCAGAGGTTGTTCCATGTACACTTCCTCTTCTAGATTGCCTTGGAGGAAGGAATTATTGACATCCAACTGGCAAATTCCAGCTGTGATGAAGTGCCACAGATAGGATGATGCAAACTATGGTGGGCTTGGCGACTGCTGAATGTGGCATAAAAATCAATGTCCGGCCTCTAAGTAAAGCCTTTTGCAACCAGGCACGATTTGTATCCGTCGATGGACCCATGAACATTTCTGTTGATCCAGAAAGCCACTTGGAGGAAACAATGTTTTTGATCGGGTCAGGGGGAACAAGTTCCCAAGTCTAATTTTTACTTAAAGCATCAACTTCATGTTTCATTGCATAATAACATTCAGGATGTTTTTGTGCTTGTTTGATAGTAGTGGGTGTGACCGTGGGGTTCAATTTGGCTAGGTGATAAAAAAGTTGTTTGGGTTTGGTGTTATTGTTTTGGGATAGAGTGACAACATAGGTAGAAGGAGACGGACATTGAGGTGGTGAAGGAGCGAGTTCCAACTCGAGGATAGGACAGGTTGGTTGAGGATCCATGTGTGTTGGTGGGTTGGTGTTTCTACATTGATAAATAAGAAGATGAGACAAGTTGTTTTGTGTGTTGGTAGGGATCAACATTTGTGAGTTTGTAGTGAGGTGTGGTAATGCTAAACGTTGGGCAGTAGATTTAGAGGAGGGGTTCTGGGAAGCGAGAATTATTGAAGAAGAGAAAGATAGAAATTTACCTGGAGAGAGAGGAGTTGCAAGAGGTAAATATGTTGCGTCCACCGTCGATGCATTGTCGGATAAGGATTGTGAGTTTAAGTTCTCTCCGGACTGGGATGGAGATGAAGCAGACGGTGATGGGAAATCTGTAATTGTGCTTGCTGTTATTTCTAATGGAGTTGACAGATCTGTAACTATGGGAAGTTTGGGTGTGGGGTCTGAAAAACTTGACATTGTTGTTTTTGGCCATTATAGGTGAACTGATTTAATGGCAGTGTTGAAGAATAATGTCTTAAATGGAAAAACATCATCAACAAATCGCACATTTCGGGATAAGTACACCTTTGCAGAAATTGGGTCAAAACATTGGTGACAGTGATAGGATACTGAGAATCCAAGATAGACACATGGGGTATATTTGGATTCAAGTTTATTTTTAGAGTATGGTTTAAGCCATGGATAGCATAAACAACCAAAAATTCGTAGGGAGTTATAATCAGGTGATTTTCTAAGTAATCTTTGGAATGGGGATTGATTATCTAGGTGAGAGGTTGGACAACGATTAATGAGGTAGACAGTGTGATGGCATGCAAAAGACCAGAATTGGGTGGGAGGGACGCCTCATGTAAGAGTGTTCTTGCAGTTTCGACGATATGACGATGTCATCGTTCTGCAAGTGCCACTCATTGGGGTGTATAGGGTGGGGCAAAGAGGTGTTGAATTTCGTGAAGTGAAACATAGGAGTCAAGACTTTTATACTCACCTTCGCCATCAGTATACAATGATCAAATTTTGGTGTCAAAGAGTTTTTCGATCATAGGATGAATTTTTTGAAAGATCTCTTTAACTTCACTTTTCTTTGTTAGTGTGTAGAGCCAAGCGTATTTCGTATATTGTTCAACAAAAATACAATGATACAACTTTTTGTCAAGAGATAAGACTGGTGATGGACCCCATAAATAACTAAAAATAATTTGAAGCGGTTTAGAGCTACACAATGATAAATGGGTAAAAGGATGCCGATGAGCTTTATTAGATAAACAAGAATTACAATGAAAAAAATTATCTCGCTCATGAAACGGTAGCGAGAATTTATTTAAAATAAACCTAATAACTCTAGAGTGCGGATGACCAAGACGTTGGTGCCAAGTAGTGAGAGGACTGGATGTGGAGATAATGTGAGCTTGGGAATGTGAGACAGGCCACTCATACAGTCCATTGTTGGTCCGACCGTGCACCAGTGGTTTCCACGTTTTCAGAACCTTCACAACAAAGTCAAAAGGAAGAAAATCAATAGACTTAAGATTTTCTTGACAGATTAGAAACAGAGAGAAGTTTGCGTTTAATGGAATGGGCACACAGAGTGTGGGTTAGCTTAAAAACATTATTTGATGCATTTAATTTAGTAGAACCAGTGTGAGAGATGGGAATTTTGTTACCACCACCCATGGAGACATCCTCGTTATCACGGTATGGTTGTAGGTTATGTGGCTCTGTTGTAATGTGATGGGTGGCTCCTGAGTTAACTATTCAGGGGTTGGTGGCCACCGTAAACCCAGGGGCGTAGTTGTCTTTCGCTTCAAATTGATTATGCGACTTCGAGTGGCAAACATTGGCGGTGTGGCCAATCTTGTTACATAGTGAACATTGAATAACACCGTTTGGATTTGAATTGGACTGCCATTGTGGTGGAGTGCTTGGACGCTAATTTTGGCGTCCATTTTTTAGAGTTGTTGGTTTGTCCACGATTTTTGCGATTATTGGAGTTGAATTTGGTGGGAGTAGCAACTACAACAGTGATGGTACTAGGTAATTTCTTAGCATCCTCGTGGCGAAGGAAGAGTTCAAAGTCTAGTAGGTTTTCAAATAATTCCTCATAGGAGATAGTCGTATCGCGTGCAGGTATGGCAATAGAGAACTTACAAAATTCAGGACCTAGACTACTGAGTATTTTGACGATGAGTTCAAGATTAAAAACAGGAAAATCGGGCTTTCTAGTTGGCGAAGTTGTGACCACCGCTTACTTTGATGGGTAATTGGGATGTGGGATTGAATTGAATGATAATATTGGTACCCATCGTGTTGTCAACATTGACAACTTTGGGATTGTTCCAATTGTTATTACCATTGTGATTGGTCATTGTTGCTAATCTGTGTGAGGAGGAGAAAAAAAATTGGATCGTACTAGTTAGAGCGTGAAAAGCCTTGATACCATATAAAGACTGAATGTGTGCTGAAAGAGTATATTTATTAATGAAGGCAGCAAGGTATTAAATAAAGTTACAGGGAAAATAATAAGACCCCTAAATGAACTGAACTAAAGTAATCTAAATAAATAATAACTACTGAACTACTAATGCAATCCTAATACGACTAAACTACTAGCTGATGTTTTAATAGTTCTAAAGGTATAAACTCTGACATAAAGTATATGTTGTGTGATCCACATTTTGTCTAAGCAAAATCAATTTCCAATATTATACGAAAATTAATGGAAATTATTTGAACGAAAACAAAGAAATAAACTTATTTACAAAACTCATTAAGAGCAAAAAAATTCTCATTTCAAGCATATCAGATAACATTGATTTTCTAACTATGTAATTGCTGTAAATATGAACATTGGATAGCTCTTAAATAACAGTATCAAGCCTTGTAATGGAAATTTCAGTTGATGTAAAGTTTTTCTCAACCAAGATTCAAAAGGTTCCAACAAACTGTAATATGCAATCAACGAGCATATGTAAATCTTGTTTTGCATGTAAAGAAAAAATGTTTCTACATCACAATGAACACTAAACATAGAGAAACCCCATCATTCATCATTCCTACCCGTGCAGTCAGCAGGGAGTAGATTTGTTGTTCCAAACATCAGCATTCACTTCCTAAAAGTTCAAAAGTGCATAACATTAGCATTAACAAAACACTGTTTACTTTATCAAGAAAAAGTACCCAAAGTGCCCTGTGCATTATCTGTATTTAACATGTAGCAAAACTCACTTTGGTTAGATACTACAAGCACCAACTAAATTTGAGACTCGTCGAAATTGCTTCCATTCAAATATTTATTAGTTAACTTATCTGATCTCTAGATGGAACATGGAAATGCAACTCCAAGTGGTATAAATAGGCAAGGTAAATACCAAAAGAGTTAAAATAAATCACACACTGATCCAAATGCAACATATTGAGTTGCGGAAAAAATGGGTAATTTAGAGTAAGAAATTTACATAGAAATCATGCCCTTCTCTAGCTCAGTAAGTCTAACACGCAAGGATATTTCTTATAAGACCTTTAGACTTCTTCCCTTTTTTTCCTTCATATTGATTTTTATGATCGAGAAATCCGGATATAGCTTGTCTTTTGGCCAACCGCAACCTTTAAAATCACGGATGATAGGTTTGTCATTCTACCCATCCCCATTTAAATGCTAGAGTTAGTTCGCTTGACAAGAGGCTCAAACCTGTAACCTGAGATGCTCTATCCTTGCACCGAACCATTGGATATTGACAATGTGAAAGACATTCCAACTTTGAATGACCAAATAAGTAAAATGAATAGAATATAGTCCTAAAGAAACAATGTTGCGTGCAATTAGCTTGAAAATTAAGACACCAAGCAATTGTTCTTGCGAAGAAGTTTGATGAAGCAAAAAAAATCACTAAAAAGATCTTCAAACATATATGATTCCAAGATGTTTTTGATATGTAGTGTGCTATTATTATGTAAATGAGAAAAAAAAAATTAATAGCTCTTGAGAAAATTGTATAAAGAATTCTTACTAATTATTTATCACACGATTTTCGTCATCTAAGATTTTGTTGCCTTTTGTGTTGTTGCATTCCTGGTATGTTCCGCAACAAATGGACAAACAATGCTTTCAATGTACAACTTTGCGTCGGCAAGCTGACCACAATTGGAAACCTCTGGAAATCTCATTGAGTCATCATTTTGGTTGTAAACTACGAAAATTGATCCATTCTTAAACAAAATTCCACCTTCACTTGACAAGCGAAATTGTGGACCAAATAAATTATACCCCACATACCTTATGTTAAACATTTTTGTCCAAGACTCTTTAACCCCGTACTTCTTCATAACCCACACATCTACATGAGTCATTAGAGGATGACAAATCATACAAAGGTCATTTCCTAATACACCAAGATACGGGGTAAAATCAAAATTTTCTTCTCCGTAGCA
The DNA here is from genome assembly GCA_036553675.1 of Solanum okadae. Lineage (NCBI taxonomy): Eukaryota > Viridiplantae > Streptophyta > Magnoliopsida > Solanales > Solanaceae > Solanum > Solanum okadae. The sequence continues at coordinate 43,023,571 of CM071689.1, read as the reverse complement.
AGGGTTCTCCATTTCTTCCCATCTCCCATCAGCCAACTCAACCACAAGGATGACACAATTATTATAATAACCAAAAAACCTATTAGTAATAGCCCAATGAAGCTTCCCATTCACAAGCATACCCGAGTTATTTCAAGGCATGCCAATGTGTTAATCATCCAAATAGTTCCAAGAATTATTATTCAGACTATAAATTTCCCCACATTATAGCATGAATTGTCATCATCCACATTTAGGGTGATATCCACTACCTTATAACCATAGTGAAGCTCATCGTATCTAAAACCATACATGTAAAAGGAACCAGTTCTAGAACTAGGCATTTTCTTGAGCTTCCGAATTGATGGATTCCAGAGAAACAAGTCTTTTTGCTCAATGGCAACGCAAATAGCCCCATTGATGGAACCCACAACCTTAATAGATTCATAGGATTTTTTGGGAGGATAATCCAAGTCAATTGGCCTAGTAACATGGTCATAAAGTAAAGAGTCAAGGGAACAGTCCTTAAGATTGTTTTCAGGTGGATCAAACCCCAAAATAAGCCTATGAAAGGCCTTGTTATTAGCAGATATATTGATATGGGTGTTGACAAATTCATGAGTAGAGATTAAACCAAGCCAGGATTTTGATACAGACCTAAATCTCAAGAGAGGTTTCACCAGAAACCTTAAGAGGATTTCAGTGATGAGCTCTTTTGGCAGAAGAACGGTTGTAAAGGTCAAATCTTGAATTGAAGAAGCAGAAAATGGAGCACTACTAGCACGCTTAATCCTCTTTTGGTGTCGATGAGAGGCTTCAAATTCCATTGTGTGGCAAAAAATTTAGAAGACAACGATTTTTTTGATGTTTTTATCTGTAACTATGCTCTGAAAATATTCTCTAGTTCTAACATCTCCAATATATATGTTATATAATTGTTATCAAATAAATGGTCATTTATTTTTTTGGAAAAATATTTGACTTCATTCCTTAAGTGTCATTTCATCAATTTTTTTCCTTTTAAATTCACCAAAAATTAGCATACATTTAAGTTGTTGCGGGAACTTCACGCTCAAAAGAATCTCTTAAATTTCACATCCCAAAAATTAGCCAAAGAAATCCAGGGTTAGATTAGAAGGATTCACCCTTAAACTTTAGTTCACTATGGGAGGGATTTCCTCCCCAAGGTCCTCAAGTTCCTCAAGGCAACCAAGTTCGTATTGATCCTCCGGCCATGTCCAATGATGAAGTTAGGTTGGCTCTTTTATTGATGGCTCAAGCCGTAACTACTCAAGCGCAAGCTATGACAGCCCAAGACAATAGGGGTGTTGAGACACATGTGAACCCTAATGTGAGCACTATGGCTTCTAGGTTGAGGGATTTTGTGAGGATGAATCCTCCGGTGTTTCTTGGTTCCAAGGTGGGAGAGGATCCCTAAGAGTTTGTGGATGAGGTGTATAAGGTAGTAATGCTATGGGGGTGACCTTTATAGAGAAAGTGGAACTAGCCGCCTACTAATTGAAGGATGTTTCCCAAGTTTGGTTTATTCAATGGAAGAGAAATAGGCCGGTAGAAATAGGTCCCATAGATTGTAAAGTGTTTAAGAAAGCATTCCTTGATAAGTTCTTTCCCCGTGAGAAGAGAGAAGTTAGGATGGAAGAATTTATCAACGTTAGGCAAGGTAACATGAATGTTCAAGAGTATTCTTTGAAATTTATCCTATTGTCTAAGTATACTCCATCTTTGGTGTCAAACCCGAGGGATGAGATGAGTAGGTATGTGACAGGTGTGTCTGACCTAGTTGAGGAAGAATGCCGTACGAAAATGATCCATGATGACATGAATATCTCTAGGCTTATAGTGTGTGCTCAATAAATTGAGGAGTCCAAACTTAAGAAAAATAATAGGGAGATGAAGAGAGTTAGGTCCGATGAGCAAGGTCAACCAAGGTTCAAATAGAGAGCTTCTAACCAAGATTCTTCAAGCACTCCTAGGTTTAACCAAGATAAAGGTAGTGGACCTCCATTTCCTAAACCTACTTGCCACAGCTGTGGAAAGAAACATCATAGGAAGTGCCTAGCCCGTACAAATGGGTGTTATGGTTGTGGAAAGAGTGACCATCAAGTGAAAGATTGCCCTACTCTCACGGCCAAAGGAAGGGAGGCCAAACAAGCTTCTCCTAGTGTCCTGGATCCTTATGCTACAAAGAATAGCCGTTTCTATGCACTTAGGGCTAGAGAGGACAAAAGAGCCCTTCCGGATGAAGGCACCAGTATGTTGATAGTTTCTTAAAGTTGTAAATGTATTATTAAGGTCCCTATTCTATTTTTGATGTTAACCTTAGTATGGGTTTACTCCCAAGGGGGAGATGGTATGCTTGGAAGGCAAGGTTGTTGAGAGTTTCGATATCCTTATTGGTTGGAAGGCAAGTTTGTTGAGGGTTCCGATATCCTTATATCTTTCTTCTATTCCTATTCAAGCTTGAGACAAAGTGTTCCTTATGGCTTGTTTCATGTTTTGGAGTCATGTGTGATTATGTGTTTCCATGGTCTCCTTATGTTATGCATGTTCTTGATGAATTCATATTTAATGAGAAAATGAGTTTTCATGATATTTATTCCTCATGTTGATGTGCATTTAGTATGAGTTGCCTATATGCTTCATGAGTTGAATTGTTGAACATGCTTAAATGTGCTTGTGAGAGTAATTGCATAATTTGTTTTATGATGTTATGAGGAGCATGCTGTGAGTTGGAGAAGGTAATTCCTCCAATAGAAGGGAAAAGTTCGAGCGAATCTGGGTACCAGGTCCGCGAGTTCCTTAGATTTGGGGAAATCTCCTTCGCATCGCAGAGCGGTCACGGATAATTCTGCCTCAAAATTAATTTCGTGACCAAATATTTAAATGCATCTCTGCGTCACGGACTTGCTTCCAGACAGTGATTTCTTGATCGTTTCTCATGTTTAACTATCTAAAAACTCTCCTAAACATCATGATATCCTTCCTATCACAAATCACAATCCTTGAATCCATAAATTCAAATTCAAGGAAATTTAAGAGTCAACTCTAAAAAGTTCTTAGAGTCATTTCAAAAGTCTTTTGAAAACGGTTTAACTTTGTTTTAAGACCTGAGTTTTGAGTTAAGTGAGAGTAACTAATGAAGTTCATTTCTTCAAAAAGAGTATATGGGAACTAAGTATTCCCAAAGAGTAAATGTTTTCACATTTAAACAAGATAGGAAACACCAATTTCGAAGAGAGCCTGTGAGCTAGTTTTTGAGTAATTCTCTCAAACCACCGAAAGAGTTTGTTTTAAACATATGAGTTGTGTATATTTTCGAAGTAGTATTGAGCAGTGATATGGGGACGAGCTTACAATAACTCAAGTCTCCATAAACGATGTAGCCATCGTGGGTAAAAAGGGTCATACTTTTTAGATGATTCCTTAGTGCTTTTTAGCTTAGACTAGTGGATCCACTTAGTTTAGGCGTTCTATATCACGGCAAGTTATAGGACAGTTCTGGCAGCGTGGGGGAGACGTTGTATCATCACTTTAGCTCATAGTGATGGTTGTCGGTTAGAGAAACTCCCACAATATTATATTACTTTATATGTAAACTGAGTTGTTATTGTATTTCTTTAACACATTGAGTTGTCACTTACTGTTTTAAACGCTTTGTATAAATTGCACCTTTATTGTTATTTTACTTTGCATTTGAGTTGAGTATCCATGAGTTGAGTAAAGCTAAGGTAAGTGTTCTTTTCAGATTCCTTTCCAGCTTATGTCATGTTTAGTTTTCCCCTCGCATGCTTGTATATTCAATGTACTGATGCCAGTTGGCCTGCATCTTCTCATGATGCAGATACAGGTAACCAGGATCAGCATCCAGCGCCCCTTGATCTAGTTTAGCACTCAGATTAAGTTGGTGAGCCTCATTGCTTTTCGGAGGACATATTCTACATTGTTTTCTAGTATTTCAGTTATTAGGATGATCGGGGGTCTTGTCCCGACATCCCTCTTAGTTTTTAGAGGCTTCATCGACAGCTAGATATGAGTCATTTAGTCTTGTATTTCAAATGTTTTGCTATAAGACTTGAGTTGCCACTTTGGCTAATTTGAATGCTTATCCTTAAACGTTCTAAGCTTATTTGAGACAGTTGTTTTAAAAGTGTATTTGATCCTTGTATTAATGCTTTAAGTCTTCCGCTATGAGTTAATCCAGGTCAGGGGTTCACTTAGGGCCAGTAATACTTCTCGAGTGCCAATCCCGCCTAGGGTGTAGGCTCGGGGCGTGACAAACTTGGTATTAGAGTATAGAGTTCAAGAGCCCTAGGGAGTCTATGAAGTTGTGTTTGTAGAGTCCTAGTTATCGGTGTGAAGTGCACCACATCTATAATTAGGAAGCTGCAACATTTAGGAATTCCTTCACTTCTTTCATACTCATTTCATGCAATAGAGTTCATCTCTATAAAGTTTCTTTCTAACTCGTGCTTGCGCATGTCTTACAGTTGATCATGCCTCCACTAAGAGATGTATGAGGTCACCCTACTAGAAGAAATGTCGAGGAGCAAGGGGTTCCTAATGCATCTGAAGTGCATCCCCAAGCAGAGGTCACCAATGCTGAATTTAGGGAAGCAATCTTGATATGCAGCTAGTTCCACTCGCTCAGCGTCGGCAACGTGCATAACTTCAAACACCTTCTGCAGTTCCTCAACAAAAAAAATTTGATCCTCAGTAGTGTTTGAACCAGTGAAGCTTGGAGGATTTATCCTTAGAAACTCTCGGATCCTAGAAGTATCCGCCACTTCCTGACGATTATCTCTCTGCTGCCCAGCTTTGTTGGTCACAACTTGACTTGAGAAATGTTGAAGTTTCATGCATATTAGGTTGATAGATGTAGTTCTTACTTCCTTTCGTTGCATTAATTGTGTTGAGATGGAGTTGAAGTTTCTTCCTTTATGTGGTGTATTATTTTGATGTTTCATGCTTGTTAGGCTGCTAGTCTTGAGTCTTTAAATTCCGTAAGGTGTCTAGATTGTTATTCGAGGACGAATGTTCCCAAGGGAGAGATAATGTAACACCCAGAAAATTAATAGGTGAAACTAGAGCCTAACGTTTGAGTCTTAAAATTTTATGCATAATTTGGAGTTGTAAAATAGCCCAAAAATTTGACTAAGTATATTTTCAAGTGAGGGTCCAAGGAAGGTAAAAGCCTTTACTGCCCTTAGAAGTACCCTTGAACCAATGCCTTAGCCGTATAGGCAAGAGGCATTATTCAAGGAAGGCTTCAAGGCACGTGAAAGGCCTTCACTGCCCTTAGAAGCTTCTGTGAACTTTGCCTTAGCCGTTTTGATGCAAGGAAGCCAGTTCACGCGAGGATCCATAAGGCATGAAGTACTTCATTGCCCGTGGATAGCCTCGTGAAGCTTGCCTTAGTCGCATCGGCAATAGGCAGCACATTCCACGACAAGTGGACAAGTTCACTGCCCATGTGGAGCCCTCGTGGACAAACGCCTTAGCTTTAAAAGCCAAGGGCATAGTCAACGTGTGGGACCACGGAAGGTGGAGCAGTCCACTGCCTGTGGAAGCTCCCTTGGACTTTTCCTTAGTTTTTTGGCAAGTCCATGTGGGCAAGGGGCAATTTTGTAAATATTATTTTTAAGTCCTATTTTTAAATGGGTATATTTTATATTTTTTTTAAATAAATATATAAGGTATTTTAAGTCATTAAACACCCAAACTAAATCACTTTCACAAGAACCCAAATCAAAATCAAAAGTTCATCTTCCTCACATATTTCTCTCCCTAAAAAATCAAGAAGAAGAAGAGTAAAATTGAAGCTTGGTCTGCAAGAAATCAAGGGTTTTTCATAAAATTCTTCAAGGATTCATCATCAAGGTATGATAGTTTTTATCTTTGGGTAGATTCCACCCAAAAAGCCCCTTCTGGAGTCTTGTACGCCGTGCCATGTGTGGGGTGTAGGCTTGGGTCGTGACACAGTGCTAAGCATTAAATTCCTGTGGAGTAGTTAATTCTCTTTTAACATCATTACACATGAAAGGGATGCCATTGGCCTACCGATTCAAGGTACATCATTAAAATAACACATTGAATCCTCATGAAATGGGTACAATTGGTCTACCGATTCAAGGTTCATCATTATAATAGTTCATTGACTCCTCATGAAAGGAATACCATTGGTCTACCGATTCAAGACAAAGCCTTAGAATACTTCATTAGTCTCTCATGAAAGGGATGCCATTGGCCTACTGATTCAAGGTTCATTAAATCAAGATAGTTCTTTAATTACTCATGAAAATGATTCTTGTAGCCTACCGATTCAAGGTATATCAAACAAGATAAGTTTTAATCACACATGAAAGGGATGCCCTTAGCCTACCGATTCATTTAGGTGAGGAAATCCTTTCACAACATGCCAGCATCATTCATAAGTGTATAATTGAGAATAGTCTTTGAATCAACACATCATCGTTATCATAATCATAGAAACTTCATTCTCAAGGTATTCATAAAGCATATGCATAAACATCAAGGTCATACATAATTCTCATAATTTGCCCTTCAAGGACCATAGATTACATTCAATCAACACACCTTGAATTACTACATTAGGCATGGATAATAACATGATTCAAGTAATCAATTCATCACATTCAACTTGTATCAGTCAATACCCACACTTTAAGATCCAATTTGGGAAAATAGGGTAATTCATGGATTCTTGAGGAAATCAACTTAAAATCATATAAAATCATCAATATATCCATAAACAAACATAATTCACTCATTTAAAATGAATTTTAAAGGAATCCATGAGATTGAAGTCAAATCCTAACTTTTGGGTTTTCTAGTTTTGAAATTGGGGGTTTTGGAAGGGATCTATGGGTGAAAGCTACCCATATATGAAGAGCTATCATACCTTATTGAAGATTTACCACGAAATTTGAGGAGAAAATGTTGATTCCTCAACCCTAACTTTACCTTCTTCTTCTTCTTCCTTGGAACTTTCTAGAGAGAAATTTTGGAGAGGATGAACTCTTTTGGGTTTAATTTTTTTGTGTTTCGGAAATTAATGGAGTAAATGGGTTGGTTAATGACTTAAAAAGGCTTACATAGGGTTATTTAAACATTATAAATCGACCCCATTTAATAATTACCTAATTAGTATTTTACCAAAAAACCCTAACTAGGCAGCCCCTCCCAGGCACCACGACAAGGCACCACGACTCATGGTGGTGCTCCTGGTCCCTTGACCAGTAGCCTCCCCAACTTGACAAGCCTCCCATGAGGTGAAGGCAACCCCATGAGCCTTTCCACGGTCCGTGGTCTTCACCACGAGTCGTGAAGTAGCTCGTGAAGGGGAGCCTTCCTTGGGCTGTTTCATGAGCCTACTGCCTCAACTACCATGGGTGGCACCACGAATCTTGGTAGACTCCACGGGTCGTGAAGACGTTCGTAGTCATGGTGGGCAGTGGCTAGGCATGTTTTGGCAGCCTTGGTCCCCTTGTCATGGCCCTCACTCAATTCCTTTGGCCATTGCCCTTCATTCTTGACGTTAACCATCACATTTAGGCTCTAGTTTAACGTACTAATTTCCGAGGTGTTACACCCACGCTGCCAGAAATATCCTATAACTTGTAGATCCACTAAGTTATGCTTGAAAGCAATAAGGAATCATCTAAAAAGTAAGACCCTTTCTACCCACGTTGGCTACATGGTTTATGAAGACTTTTAGTTGTATCAACTCATCCCCATATCGGTGCCCAATACTACTCCAAAAAATATACTCAGCTCATATGTTTACAAACATGATTTTCTCGGTGGTTTGAGATTATTAATCAAAAATCTATCTCTTCAAAGAGATGGTACTCAGAACTGCTAATGAAAACTCATTTGGAAAACGGTGTTTCCTCTCATCTTAAATGTGCAAAACATTTATTCTTCGAGAATACTTAGTCTCTATATAACATTATAAATAAAATTAACTTCACTCTTACTCTTACTCAACTCAATGCTCAAGTCTAAAAACAAGTTTAAAACAATTGTAAAAGACTTTTTGAAAAGACTCGAAGAACTCTCAAGACATGACTCTTAGCTCTACCTTGAATTTGAGTTTATGGATTCAAGGTTATTATCTATGTTTATGGATGATTTCTAGATGTTTAGAAGTCATTTAGAGTGTAAGAATCAATAGGGAGTGTTTGTACACTTTAGAAGGACTCTGACGTGCTAAACGATGGAAAAAAGGTAGGGCCAAACGACTCGGGCGCACTGCTGGTGTGGGGCGCCAGCCCCTGAAGTTCAGTGACCACATTTTGGCACATTTCTAGTGTGCCCCCCAGCCCCTCTGGCGCATCTTGGGCGCGCCGCGCCAGCCTCTTACCAGGTCAACCCGACGAATTTTTCAACTTGTTTTATGATCTTAATTCGACTAGATTTGATTCTTTTTCTCAATTTCTCTTTAGATTCAGATAAGCAATATATGTATCAAAGAATCTACCCATAAAAGACTCTACAATTGACACAATTTCCTTAAGAACTCATCAATCCCATTCTAACTCAAGAACGAAAGCCAATTTCAAGAACACAATTCAAGAACATCAAAGCTTCAACTTTCTAGAACAATTTATATGTTGAAATTAATATGATTGGCATGTGGGTGAATGAACCAATGCTATGTGAACTCACATACCTCTTTAGGGATCAACCCTTGGCGAAACGACCTTCGATTCCACAAGAAATCTCCAAGAACGCCTTGATTTTTCTCCTCTTCTCCTCTTCTTGAACTATTCTCAAACCCTAAGTATTAATTTAGATTGCGTAAACCGAACCAAATTAGTTTAGACCCATAATTAATTATTAAAAACGAAATAACATAATTTGGTAAGGAAAAGACCAAAATACCCTTCTTAAATTCGGGTAACTTTCCTTAATCGGACAGTTCCACTTCTAACGGGAATATCTCCCTCATACGAGCTTAAAAATTAGCAAACTCAGTGGCGTTGGAAAGAGGATTCCAAGACCTTTCATTTGATAACTTATAGCTCACCTAACTCATCATGTACTAAAAGTAATGGTCGTTTGAAGTTGACCCAAAACTTATACTTAGCATAACTTGCCAAAATTTCCAAATTTACTCTTTCCAAAAATTATTCTTTCTAATTCTAGTAGTTTCTAAGGCAGGATGTTATAATATTTCCCCCTTGGGATCATTCGTCCTCGAATGAGATTACTCTAAGTAGGCTAAGGGTGTAATATTTAACATTCAACTCAAACACCCAACAAGCAATATATAACACAACATGTCAACTTAAAATAAATGTCAAGAAAGGATTATTACCTTAATTTGGAATCTCTCCAGACTTAAAGAGATGTGGGTATCTCTTTTTCATGTCCTCCTCAGCTTCCCAAGTAGCTTCCTCAACAAACTGATTTCTCCACAGAACCTTGACTAATGCTACTTCCTTTGGTCCTCAACTTGCGAATCTAGCGATCTAGAATATGAACAGGAATCTCCTCATAAGATAAGCTATCCTTAATACCAATATCTTCAGTAGGTATGATAAGTTAAGGATCGCCCATACACTTCTTCAACATTGAAATGTGGAATACCGGATGGACCGCAACTAACTCTTGAGGTAGCTCCAACTCATAAGCCACGTTACCGATCCTCTTGGATATTCTGTAAGGGCCAATATACCGGGGCTAAGCTTCTCCTTCTTGCCAAATCTCATAACATGCGTCATGGGTCAAACCTTCAACTAACCCAATCATCTACTTCAAACTCTAAGTCTCTTCTCCTAACATCTGTATATGATTTCTGGCGACTCTACACTATTTTCAATCTCTCTTGAATAACCTTCACTTTCTCCATAGCTTGATGAACTAAGTCTGGTCCACCGACCTCAAACCATCCAATAGGAGATCTGCATCTTCTCTCATAAAGAGCCTCATACAGAGCCATTTGGATGCTAGAGTGGTAACTATTGTTATAAGAAAACTCAATGAGAGGGAGGTGATCATCCCAATTACCCTTGAAATCGATCACACAAGACCTCAACTTATCTTCTAAAGTGTGAATGGTGCATTCTTCTTGACCATCAGTTTGAGGATGAAAAGCATTACTCAAATTCACTTTCGAACCCAAACCTTTCTAGAAAGACTTCCAGAATTGTGCATCTCTATATGAAATAATCGATACTGGAACTCCATGAAGTCTAACTACCTGTTGAAAATATAACATGGCATAATCCTTTGCCGAATGGGTAGTCTTTACCGGCAAAAAGTGGGTTGATTTAGTCATTCGATCTACAATCACCCAAATGGAATCATGCTGCCTGCGAGACCGCGGAAACCAATAATAAAATCCATGTTGATCATCTCCCACTTCCATTCCAGAATCTCTATTCTGAGCCATACCACCGGGCCTCTGGTGTTCTACCTTAACTTGTTGACAATTCGAGCACTTAGCAACGAACTCTGCAATACCCTTTTTCATACTACTCCACCAATAGACTTCTCTCAAGTTACGATACATCTTTGTGGAACCCGGATGGATAGAATATCTTGATCTGTGAACTTCCTCCATGATCCTCTCTTAAAGTTCATCCACTCTTGGCACACACAATCTACCTTGATACCTCAATACACCATGTCCCCCTTGTTTAAAAGCCATCACTTTTTGCTTATGAACATTTGCCTTTAACTCAAGCAAAATAGGATCTTGGTCTTGTTTCTCTTTCACTTCAGACACCAATGATGATTCAACCCCATTAATCACCACAACTCCTCCTTCGTTGGAATCCAATAGTCGAACTCCTAATCGTGCAAGTTTGTGCACATATTTAGCTAACTCTTTCTTGTCTTCCTCAACATGGGTGGTACTACCTATAGACAATCTGATCAAAGGATCAGCAACAACATTAGCCTTACCCTGGTGATAGAGAATGCTTATGTCATAATCCTTGAGTAATTCTAACCACCTCCTCTATATGAGATTAAGCTCTTTCTGAGTAAACACATACTGAAGGCTATTATGATCCGTGAACACATTTACATGGACACCATAAAGATAGTGACACCATATTTTCAAAGCGAATACTACAACAACCAATTCTAGATCATGGGTTAGGTAATTCTTCTCGTGAATCTTAAGCTGTCTAGAGGCATAAGTTATAACCTTGCCATTCTGCATTAACACACAACCCAAATTGACTCTGGACGCATCACAATATACCACAAAACCTTGCGTAGTCTCTGGTAAGGTCAATACTGGGCAGTAGTCAACCATTTTTTCAATTCCTGAAAGCTTTTCTCACAAGCTTCAGACCATTGAAACTTAACTGTTTTCAGAGTCAACTTAGTCAAAGGAGATGAAATAGATGAGAACCCCTTGACGAACCTTCTATAATAGCCAACAAATCCCAAGAAACTCCTAATGTCTGTTGGAGATGTGGGTCTAGGCCAGTTATGCATTGCCTCTATCTTTTGAGTATCAACTCGAATTCCATCACCGGAAACAATATGGCCTAAGAATGCCACAGACTCAAGCCAAAATTCACCAATAGAAAACTTAGCATATAGCTCCTTGTCCTTGATAATTTGAAGGACTATTATGAGATGACTAGCATGATCTTTCTCATTCCTCGAATAGATTAGAATGTCATCAATGAATACGATAAAAAACATATCTCGATAAGTCTTGAATACTCTGTTCATAAGGTCCATGAATACTGCAAGAGCATTGGTCAAACCAAAGGATATAACTAGGAACTCATAATGACCATATCGGGTCCTGAATGTTGTCTTAGGGCTATTACTTTCTCTTACTCTCAACTGATAGTAGCTTGATCTGAGGTTTATCCTAGAAAGACAAGTGGCACCTTGAAGTTGATTGAAAAAATTATCAATTCATGGAAGTGGATACTTATTTTTGATAGTAACCTAGTTCAACTGACGGTAATCTATACACATTCTAAGAGAGCCATCTTGGTTTCTCACAAATAAAACCAGAGCACCCCAAGGTGAGACACTTGGTCAAATAAAACCTTTCTCAAGGAGATCTTTTAATTCCATTTTTAACTCTTTCAACTCTGCTGGAGCCATTCTATATGGCGGAATAGAGATAGGATGAGTATTAGGAAGAATATCTATATCGAAGTATATTTCTCTCTCAGGAGTGACTCCGAGAAGATCATCTGGAAAGACCTCTGGAAACTCACTAACAACTGGAACTGACTGAAGAGGTGGTGTCTCAACACTAGAGTCATTAACTCCGACTAAGTGATAGACACAACCCTTGGAAACTAACCTTCTCTCCTTATGGTATGAAATAAAATGACCCTTCGGCACTGTTGAACTACTCCTCCACTCAATAACTGGCTCATTAGGACACTGGAACTTAACAACTCGAGTTATACAATCGACTGAGGCATAACAATCATGAAGCCAGTCCATACCTAGAATGACCTCAAAATCTACCATATCTAACTTAACTAAGTCAGCCATGGTGTCCTTGTGATTGACGGAAATGGTACAATCGCGATAAACTCTCTCAACTAGAATAGACTCACCAACAGGTGTAGAAACACTAAAGGGATCAAGAAGTTGCTCAGGAAGGATATTAAAATTCATAGCAACATAAGGATTCACAAAATATAGACTCTTTCCTGGATCTAGCAAAGTATAAACATCAAAAGTAAAGACTTTGATCATACCAGTGACAACATTTGGAGAATTCTTTTGCTCTTGGTGACTAGTGATAGCATATAGACGATTTACCCCTCCACAAGTCCCTGAAGTAGCTTCTCTAGGTGCAGTTCCTTTTGGTGGAGCAACTGAAGAAGATTGAGCTCTAATGCCCATATTCCCACAGTTTTGCCTACTCTTAGGGCACTCTTTCATGAAGTGACCCTCTTGACCACACTTGAAGAAACCATTGGAGCCATCGCGACAGGTTCCTCGGTTCTTCCTACCATACTTAGCATATGTAGGAGCCCAATTATCTCATTGTGCCACACTACCTTGAGACTGTGCAGGTCTAGCTCTGAAATTCTGATTATTGAACTCACATATGTTCCTTGGTGTGGGTGCACTAGAAGATAATGGAGCAGGTCCTTTTTGCTTATGTTGGAAAGACGGTCGGTTCGCATTACTTTTCTGTTGTTTGGATTCATTCCCTGATGTCTTAGCCTTCTTGTTTCTAAACTCTTCTCTATCCCTCAGCTTATCCTCCTCAACCTGTTGCATATGGATCATCAGTCTTGCTATGTCCATATCTCCTATCAGCATAGCGGCCTTTCCCTCTTTGCTTGACATACGAGACAACCTAGCAACGAACAAACTCATCCTGCTCCTCATGTCAGCAATCATATCCAGGGCATAATGGGAAAGTTTGGTGAACTTAAAGCTATACTCGTGTATGCTCATAGATTCCTAGTTAAGAGTAAGGAATTCTCGTACCTTTTTTTCTCTCAGTTCCCCGGGAAAGAAGCTCCCCAAGAAAGCCTCCTTAAACATAGCCCAACTCACAAGTGGTGCTCTTATTCAATTGATCAAACCAGATTCTAGCAACACCCTTCAATTGGTATGCGGCTAGTTCCACTCTCTCAGCATCAACAACATAAATAATCTCAAAAATCTTCTGAAGCTCTGCAACAAAGTTTTTCGGATCCTTAGTGACACTTGAACCAGTGAAGCTTAGAGGATTCATCCTTAGGAACTCGCAGATTCTAGATGTATCAGCCACATCCTATGAAGCTTGGAGGATTCGATTAGTTGGTCACAACTTGACTTAACATTCAGATAGCTTCCCAGAATTTAGCATTAGTGACCTCTCCTTGGGGTTGCACTTCTTGTGCATTGGGTACCCCTTGATCGTCAGCATTCCTCCTAGAAGGACGACCTCAAATAGCTGTTCGTGAAGACATGATCTAAAAGATATGCGCAAGCACCAGTTAGAAGAAACTTTTATAAAAATAAACTTTATCGCATAAAATGAGTATGAAAAAAGTGAGATAGTTCCTAAATGTTGCAGACTCCTAATTATAGATGTGACGCGCTTCACATCAAGAACTAGGACTCTACAGACATGGATTCATAGACTCCCTAGGACTCTTGGACTTTGTGCTCTGATACCAAGTTTGTCACACCCCGAGCCTACACCCTGGGAGGGATTGGCACTCGAGAACCATTGTTGTCCCCAAGCGAACTTTGGCCTGACCTACTACTCAGTGAAAGACTTTACTAAACAAAGATAAATTCATGAAATAAACTAAAATGTTGTTAAAGAAACATTCAACTGGCCAATAAGGCAACTTAAGTCTCAAAATAAACGAAATGAAAATGAAAAGACTATTGAACTATAACTATATGTCTACAAAGCCTCTAATACTATGAGGGATATCAGGACAATAACCCTGATCATCCTAACAACTAAAATTACAAAGCTGTACAAAAATGATCCTACGGAAAGCAAGAAGGCTCACCAAATGACTCTGAAATGCTCAACTGGATCAACGAAGCACTGGATGTTGATCCTGGCTACCTGTATCTGCATCATAAAATGATGCAGGTCAAATGACGTTAGTACATTGAATGTACGAGCATGTGAGGGGAAATCTAAACAATACACAAACTTGAATTGGAATCTAAAATAAACACTTACCTAACCTTTACTCAACTCAATGCAGAAAGAAAACAACAATAAAGATGCAGTTCATATAAAGCATCTAAAAAGGTAGATAACATCTTGAAGTATTGGAAAATACAATAATATCTCAGTTGTATAAAAAATACAAAAATAAACTCTGTTTGGGAGATTCTCTAACCGACAACCATCACTATGAGCTATGTAATGATACATCATCTCGCCCATGCTGCCAGAACTGTCCTATAACTTTCCGGGATATAGAACACCTCAACTAAGTGGATCCACCAAGTTATTCTTTAAAGCAATAAGGAAGCTTCTAAAAAGTATGACCCTTTCTACCCACGTAGGCTACATGGTTTATGAAGACTTTGAGTTGTATGAACTCATCCCCATATCGGTGCTCAATACTACTCCCCAAAGTATACTCAGCTCATATGTTTGAAAATATGACTTTCTCAGTGGTTTGAGATTATTACTCAAAAATCTATCTCATCAAAGAGATGGTACTTGGAAGTGCTCATGAAAACTCATTTGGAAATCGGTGTTTCCTCTCATCTTAAATGTGAAAAAAATTTACTCTTTGGGAATACTTACTCACCATATAACATTGTAAAGAAAATGAATTTCACTCTTAACCTTACTCAACTCAATGCTCAAGTCTTAAAAGAAGTTTAAAACAATTGTAAAAGACTTTTTGAAAAGACTCAAAGAACTCTCAAGACTTGACTCTTAGGTCTACCTTGAATTTGAGTTTATGGACTCAAGGTTATGATTCATGTTTATGGATGATTTCTAGATGTTTAGAAGTCATTTAGAATATTTAGAATCAATAGGGAGTGTTTCTACACTTTAGAAGGACTCAGACGGGTTAAACGACGGAAAAAAGGGTAGGGGCAGACGACCGAGGCCCACTGCTGGCACGGGGCGCCAACCCCTGAATTTCGGAGACCACATTTTGGCGCACTGCTAGCGCGCTACTCCAGCCCTTCTAGCGCATCTGGGGCACACCGCGCCAGCCTCCTCCAGGTTAACCCGATGAATTTTTCAACTCGTTTTATAATCTTAACTCGACTAGATTTGATTTTTTTCTAAATTTCTCTTTAGATTCAGATAACCTATACATGTACACAAGAATCTACTCATAAACGACTCTAAAATTGACAGGATTTCCTCAAGAACTCATCAATCCCATTATAACTCAAGAACGAAAGCCAATTTCAAGAACACAATTCAAGAACATCAAAGCTTCAACTTTCTAGAACGAATTTTACGCGGAAATTAACATGATTGCCACGTGTTAATTTCAGAATTGTGTTCATGACCTATGCTCATACACTTCAGATAGATTCACATCAAAGTTTAATTTCCAAAATGAAGGGACAACCTTTAGCCCATTGATCACAATCTTACTCCATAAAGTTATGGATATCAGGCTCATGAAATGAACTTATTCATATAAGCACTCATGTCTCATAGTACACTCAGTCTCACAAATTCATAATTTACTCTCAATGGGTAGCAGCATAAGGTTATGCCATGCATATTCTTATATCAGATATCTCGAATGAATCGTGCTTATAATTTTTCACCCTAAAGTTCTTTCAGTAACCCTTTTTAGTTTTGGAGAGTGGTGTTGTTGATAGTAGTTGTGTGATCATGGATGAGAGGATTTTCATTTCTTATTATGATAGTGATGGTGCTTTTATTACATCTAAGGTTATGAATGCTGAGAAAGAAGGAGATAATGTTTTACAATGAGTACTAAGTCAGCTTCCTGGTGGTAATGCATGAAAGTTTAGTTGGTAGAGATGATGAGAGGATGAGAAGTTCATAGAAAGTGGGTTAGTAAGAGTCTATAAAGTGGGTAAGGTTCTAAACTTGAATGTGGTGTTGTTAACATGTGGACAATACGTGATACAGTAGGTGTTTCATGATATGAGTTCAAGGTTAACTGAATGTAGCAGTAGGGAGTAGTGTTCTTGGGATGAGATTTTCTACAGAGGTATAGAACCTGAATCTTGTGATTTAGATCAGAATAATCACCCTATGTTAAGTACTTAGTGATTATGAGCTAGACTTGAATAAAGTAAGAGTAACCCCTTTCCATTCTTAGACCAACCGTCATTCGAGGATGAATGATCCGAAGGGCGAGATACTGTCACACCTCAAAAATTTCTAAATTAAGACACGAACCATTCTTCATTTACTTGTAGGGTCATATCGGGTGATTCATAAATTACCCATATGTGTAAAGGTAAATTCTTTAGTGTGGTAATGATTTGGATATGAATTAAGATCACTAGAATCCCCTAGCACAAATTAGAGTTGAAAGTTTCCTTATCGATTAAGTTTTGATGTAAGATTCTACTTGGGTCAACTTTAAACTACCATATCTCTTAGAATATAAAGAGTTACGTGGCCCATAACCTATCAAATTAAAGGTATTTGAATTTTCTTTCCAATGCCACCAATTTTGCATCAATCTAATTTCTGAGCAAAAAGTTATGACCATTTTAGAAACCTGATATAGTGCAGTGACGAATTAACCGACGGGAAAATATTAAAAAAAGTCTTTTTCTCTTTTTACCTCCAAGAAAACCCTAAACAAATTTCTTCACTAATAAAAGGCTCAAACAATTATATTTTCATCTTTTAATCCATCATTCTCTTCTCTCTCTCAAGCCTAGGGAAAAACCCTACGGAAGAATCAAAGTAGAAGACTCCATTCAAGATTCTTTCCATATTTTTCAAGATTCTTTTTCAAGGTAAGTCTTTTTGCAAGAATTCCATTATTTCCAACTCGAATTACTCCATACAATTATGAATCACTAATGAAAATCATAATTCTTGGCCATATAGATTTCAAGAAACTAATTCAATAATCTCAAGAAAGGTTTTCTTGATTGTTTACCTTCAAGCTAGGGTTTCAAGGCTTCTGATCAAGTTCTTATCCAAAAAATTTCAGGATTCTTTTAAGAACCTTTTTCTTTCATATATGTAAGGCTGTCATAGAGTTGGACTAGTTCATCTTCACGCCCTACATCTACTTTCAAATCAGTAAAAGAGAAATCTAGGATTCTACTCCTAGATTTGAGTATTCTTGAGATAAGTTGATTTTGAGTTCTCGATCTTTTTTTTGAAATTCTATTCCTAATAGTTGAATTGCTATATGTTATACGTTGAGATCCTTGAGTTGATTTGTTCATGTCTATAATTCAACATGAACCCTATTTTGAATTATAAATTATGAGAATTTTTTCAAAGCCAACACTTGAGTTTTAAACTGAGTTTTTGAGGATGTAAAAATGAGTTTTGAGAAAAAATTTAAAGGTTCAATTTCATAAAGACTTAAGAGTTTCTAATGTTATTTTATTCATATAAATACATATATATATATATATATATATATATATATATATATATATATATATGTACCTATGTTGATTATTGGACTTGAAAGATAAGTTCATAAGTGCATGTTTTCAAGAAGGTAAACACGTCTCATGTTTTGAAAAGTATTTCAAGTAATGTAATAAGTTCATTCTTTGTAATGGGTGAATTGAGCACAAAGTTATATTAATTATTTTGGGAGATGTATTGAGCACCAATTTGGGCTAGAGTCTTTTATAACTCAAAAGTCCCATAAAACTACGTAACCAACGTAGAATAAGATAGCATTGATTCTTTATACAACTCCTTACCGCCTCTGAGAAGGCATATATTTGGATCCATAGTCACGATATCATCCTATATCCCTAACAAGGTATAGGATGGGCCCTTGCAACATGCAACGGGACGTTTTATCATTGCTAGGCTCATGGTAATGTTGCCGGCTAGAGAAACTCTCCATGAGTAAAGTATATTATTTTAATGTTGCTTTCATTGTATATTTTATTAGAAAGAATAAATGGTTTTCACTTTATGTTCATGTATTGATTCAGTTGAGTTGCTTTCAGTCATTCAGTTCAGTTATTTGTTTACTCAATCATATTACATACTTGTACATTCCATGTATAGATGTCATTCGACCTGCATCTTTTTATGATGCATATATAGTTGTTCCTGATTATTAACAGGTGCTTCTTGAGATCACTCTACACTCCAGTTAGCTTTGGTGAGCCTCCTTGTATTCTAGAGGACTTCACAATTACTTTCAAGTTAGTAGTTTTGAGGTGTCGTGGGTCTTGTCCTGACATCTTTCCTTAGTAGAAAAGGCTTCATAAATAGACAGTTTTGGAGAGTCTTTCAGTTTCAGATATTTATTTAAAACTTATGTTTCATACTTAGTATATCCAATTCAGTAAACTATTTTTATATGTTTCTTTCAATTTGATGCTTATGTATGCTTTAGTTGGTCTTCCACTTGTAGTCTTCCATGATAAGGGTTCGCTTAAGGGCTAGCAATGGTTCTCGAGTGCCGACCATGTCCAAGGTGTACGCTCGGGTCGTGAAAATGTTGGACTCAATGGGTGAATGGAATCCATTGATGAACTTCCACATACCTTGAAGATGAAAGCCCAAAAACAATTGAGGAGAAATTAGTCTTGAAACTTGAAACCCTAGCTTTCTTCTTGAACTTGAGAGAGAATTGGAGAAGATGAATATAGATGGAATTTTGGGTTTTGAGAGAATGAGAGACTTCAGGTAATTTTAAAAGTAGAAGGGTAGTTATAAGACATAGAATTATGGTGAAAACGACATAGTATAGGTATTAAATTCATAGGAAAATACCCAAAAACCCTTAACAAAATAACTGTCGTAGGACCTCACGATTTAGACCTACGGGACATAGATAATCCTACGGACCATACTGTTCAACCGTAGGTTGAGTTACTTGGGTCTAAAATTGGTATACTTCCTACGACACCATTCTACAGACCGTCTAACTTTCTACGCTCCGTAGACCATAATTTTAACCAAAATTTTTAGTAAGTCTAGATTACCCCTATGGAACCCATATGCGACTCGTCGTATTTCCCATGCCTTGCCCTGTTCATTCATAGGTCAAACTTTAGAAACTTGAAATTCAAAAAAATGAATTCTAGTTCTAATTTTCCTTTCCTACGATCTATAGGTCTATCTCTTAGACCACTGGATCAATTCAAAAACTTCACTTTTCCTTTTCAACTTTCCAATTTTGGAGGTGTTACAAGGACAAACATGCATCATCCTATATGGCATTGCATTGCACTTCATTTGATTCTTATCAGTTCTAACCGCTGATATGTTATTATGGTTATGGTATTATGTAAGAATGTGGTGATATGACTATGTATGTGTTGAGGTGCTATTTATGATGTTCTATATGTTCTTTGTTGCTATAGAATGAGAACTACTAGGTTGGACTGATTGACTCTTTACAAATTGTAATTTTGGAGTTCCGGATGGTGTGGTTGGAGTATTTTTATTATGTATCACTTTACTTAGTGTTATTTATATTTTCTTGTTGAGTATCATTGTTTTTTGGTACTCACTCCCTTGCTTCTACACTTGTGTAGGTTATGAGTCGTACTCATTCTTTTTTCTCTTTTACGTCTACGGCTTATCGTTGGGATATTCTAAGGTAGTTGTTTGCCATTGTAGTAGAAAACTCTTACTCTATTATTATGTTGTTATTCTATTCTTGAAATAAAGACATTCATACTTGAATTTGTTTTGAAATCTATAGTAATACATTAGAGGCTTGTACACCTAACACAAGGATTTAGGTGTAAATTGAGTTATGTTATGGTTTTTTTGCATTATTAAGGTTATTTCATTCGCTTATTATGTTTCACTTCTGCATTTACATAATTTTTTGGGTTTTAGGCTTACCTATCTTAGTGGAATAAGACTAATTCCTTCACACCCATCCTTGGGTCCTGAAAAATGGTATTAGAGTCATGTTTAGAGGTCTCACATGTGTACAAGAAGAGTCCAGTAGAGTTTCAAGGATCGACATATAGGCATTTGCTTCTTATCTTAAAGAGGCTATGAAGACTGATAGAAAACTTCCTTTTTGTTCATTCATTCTTATCATGCGTGGTTACATTCACGAATACTGAGTTGTCACATGTTTTTTTGGTAGATGGCGAGGTAGAGATCTACTATTGGTGGTAGAGAGGAAGAGAAGCAGTCCCCGAGTCAGTTTTTGAAAACCTAGCTAGGGGTAGGGATAGAGCCTGAGCTAAGGGTAAAAGTCGTGCCCATGGAGAGGAACTAGTGAGAGGCCATGGGAAAGGTGTCTCTCCCAAGCGACAAATTGATGTTAGAGAGGACCAGGATCCTCTAGAGTACGTGGTTGCACCGTTACTTCAGGATACTTTATTGAGAGTGTTGAGCATAGTTGAGAGTTTTACTCAAGGTTGAGGTGTGATGGGCACACAAGAGGGCTCTGATGTGTCGTGAACTAATAGCACATTTGATGTTCAAAACAAAGAATTAGTTTGAGAAGTAGAGCTTGTTTATGTGGATATGATGGTTTCTTTTGATGTTGTACATGTGAAACACTCGAAAACAAAAGATAAGAAGAAAGAGTGAAAATAAAGTGAAAGAAGTTATAAAAAGGCTACACGATTCGTTAAGTGTTGCATGAGCCATGAAGATGCTCGCGGGAGTGATATGGAAATAATAGAGTTGAATTCTAACAACACGAGGCCCCAGGCGAGCCGTGGTTCATTAGACAAGCCATCTTATGGCTCGTGGAAAGTTGTAGTGAAGACAAAAGCTACCTAAGAGAAGCCTGAAGTCCACATGGAACTAGACGGGCCATGGTACTTAAGACGAGACATCTAGTAGCTCATGAAAACTGCAGCGAAGAAAGACACCACAATGTCTGAGAGTGGTACTACGGAGGGGTTGATGAGCCGTCTAACCTACGAGTCGTTAACCTGCCCGTGGAGTTGGTCAACAACATTTGTCCTACTTTGAGTAGGACAATTTTCAAAGACTATTTAAACTACTTAGGGTTTATTTTTTGAATTAATATCGAGACATTGAGACATTATGAGCGTGAAGAAAATGAGAGTTTCCTTTTTGAACACATTTCTTGGTCGATTACTCGGGATCAAAAGTTCGTGTTCTTGATTCTGTATTGATAATCAAGAAGCTTTTAGTTTGCTATTACTGTAAGTCTATTATAATATCTCTCAATAATCTCTACTGTTAGTTTCCTTGGAATAACGAATGGCTAAACACCACAACTAGGGTTGTGGGAACCATGACTAAAACACAACTACGGATTCAAATATGAGTAATGCTTGATTGTTAATTTCATGTGTTGTTCCTATATTCATAATGGCTGCCTTCTAATGAGTGCACACATTGAAACTTGCATGTATTTATCACTTGTTCGAGAGAAAAGTGATAATTAGGACAATCTAGAAGCAAACTTCATTTACTTGTTTTAAAGATTAGAGCTCGAGAGAGGATAATCTTCTTAACAAGTACGGAAGGGTAAACTTCAAAACACTCTAAGACCAAGAGGAGAAGAGTGAAAGTCATCTAATAGGGCTGAAATGCATTTAGATGTATCTTTCTTTCTAGGGGAATATAAGATTAATAACAGATCGCTATCCCAATAGAATGCGAGTTGGAGTTAAAGGTCATGGGAACGCAATCCTAGTCTCGCTAAATCAACTACTATATCTTGTAAATATTATTTGCTCTTTTTTAATTTTAATAGTAACTAAAATTGGTTATTTGAACTCAAACAACCCAATATTTACTTTTCGTAATTTACTCCTTTCGGAAATATTAACCACAATTGAATATAAGAATCAGTAATATTATTTGTGCTGTAAATTCCATATGGGATAGACTTCAACTCCATTTGAGTTCTATAATTGACATCGACTATTTATACTTCTTAATTCAAGTGTAAGTTTGGACATATCAAATTTTTATGCCGGTGTCCGAGAATTTCAGTGAAAAAATACCCTAATAGCTAGTACTTTAGTTGTAGTTGTATTTCCTAGTTTTACTTTTTGTTTATTGTATGTGTCATCTACAGGTGAGTAACTAGTGCATGCCAAACACCACAATTAAGGGAGCATCATTGATTCATTACGATCTCGAGTTAAGAAAAATGATCAGGAAAATGGTGAATGCACATGAACTTGAAGCTCAGAGACAAAGGCTGAGACAAAATGTTAAGACCCTATCTAGAGGTGCTCAAAATGATGCTAATGACAGAAAAACATAGCCCCTCCTCATCACCAACTACTAGCTTTACGAGGTCGAGTCCAACAACCAGCGCGAGTGGCATTCAAAGAAGATGACTTGAAACTAGATGGATATGGAGCAACTAGAGCCATAGTACTCCTGTGTTGCCTCCAAGAGTGAAATGTACCATCACGAGCACCATGATTCAACTGTTGAATCTGAAAGGGATGTTGAGAGGAACTAGAAATGAGGACATAAATCAGCATTTGACGAACTTCTTTGCAAGTTGCAAGTCGACTGAGATTCCTAGAGTTAGTCAAACTGCGATGAAAATGAGGTTGTTTCGATTGTCTCTAACTGGGAAACAACAAACTAGTTGAATGAGTTGCCACACGACTCAATAAGAACTTGAGCAGAGCTAAGGGAGGCATTCATGGAGAGGTTTTTCCAGAGGAAAAAGAGCTGAAAATGAAGGATGAAATAGATTCTCATAAGAAGTTACCAGGTGAAGGATTGCATGATACAGGGTGGAGGTTTAGCCAAAAGCTAAATAAATTCCCAAAAAATGGTCTTACTGAAAGGCACTTGAAGCATGTATTTTATATGTCATTAAACTTTGTAACGAAATTGGTTGTAGATGCAGTATGAGGTCGATCATTCATGAAAAAACAATTCCCCGAGATAATGATTATCATGGATGAGGTATCAAAGAACAATGGAGCTTGGCACAAAACAGATGCAGAGGTTGGAGACCTTGGTTTCACTTTTGAACGCTCAGCTGAACATCGAAAAAAGAGAGGAAGAACGGGACTATGACATGTCCCACATGAAAACCCAAATAGACATCCTCAAGAAACATATCATTGCAGGTCCAGAAAAGGTAAATGCAGTAGGTACAACAAATAGGTAGAAAGAGTAGTATATTAACTTTGATGAGAAGGTGAGGTATGTGAACAATGAGGGGGCTTCCAAAATTATAACTCGGGAAACCAGGGTTATAATTCTTGAAATCAAGGTGGGAACTATCAGTGAGATGGCCAGTATGACAGACCTGGAAGCAAGTAACATGAAAAATCGAGTTGGCAGTCCCTTAAGAATTGGATATAGTTGAGTAATGAAAAATCGATGAAGTCTAAGTAATCAAGTAACATGCGCTGTGCCGCGACGTTAACTTGTGTGTTACTTGGGAGGAAACCCAAGATGTAATTATAATAAGTAGTTTAATTCTTGCATTTTGTTACTTTTATAGAGTCAATGTGTGTGCATGTGTGCAGGAGAGACTTGAGGCAAAGATATGTCCACTATGAGGGCTGGAGCTTCAGGTAGTGGGCCTTCTTCCCTTATAGTTAGTGAGGCACTGGTTCTACCCAGTAGCGACCTGATATAGTCCATGCACCAGATAGAGCACCTTATGATAAAGGTGCCACCATCACTCTGACTACTGACACTTAGAGAGTCACGGGTATGACCCTTCCTCACAACCCTTAGATTTTGTACTTTGAGGATAAAGTCTGTTTTGTTGGGGGTGGTTGAGTAACCTACCATGGAGGTTGGCTTTGGTATATGTAGTATGCTTTGGTTGAAAATATTGAAATAGCATTGATGTGCACATCTAGAGTATTTTTTTTTGGTGTGAACATATAAGAAAAGCATCCTTAATCTGAAAATTGTATGTTAGGCTCTTTGTGCAACATCTCATATCCTTGTGTGTTGATCATTGTTAACTAGGACATAAATTGGTTGACTAAATATTGAAAGTGTAAGCATGTGCCAAGTGAGTGTAAGTTTTGTATGAAGTTTAACTCTGTAGGTGTAAGCTAGAATTTGCCCAAGTAGTCTTGTTGATGATTGTTGAATAATTGGATAGGAAAGGATCTTAGGTCATTTTTGTATTAGTCCACTTTAGCCAAAAATAACTACCAAATGAAATCATGAACCTTTGATCCCTATTTGAGCCTTGAAGCTGATTTTGTTGTCATTTTTTTGATATTGTATCCTTGGTTCTCTGAAGGCACGATGTCATGACCCAGGGGTACACCTAGATGTAACATGGCGTACTTGACCCTGAAGGAGTCTCATACAAGCCTTTAGCATATCATAATATAAGATAATAGAAAAGTACAGAAATTTTAAAAACTTTATCCATACAATCGAAGTCATTTATAAAAGCAAGCGGAAGTCTTTACTACACTTTTGTCTCAAACCATCTAATACAACTTTAGAAAAAAAACTCTTGGGACACAACCCATACAATAGTCTCAACATGAAAATAAAGACATAAAGGACATATTGGCTTTTGTCCTCGAAGCTATGAGGTATCACCCTATCTTCACTCATTTGTTCTTTAGAAACCTAGCTTCAAGATAGGAACTCAATCTCCAAACCCTACATTTGATGAGAATGTAGGCAAAGTATGCGTTAGTATAAAATGTACTAAATATGTTAGCTAGCATAACACCATAAGAGCACAACATAAGCGTTAGTCAATATAAGACATAATCCATAATCATATGAAATACTTCATGAAACATAAACTATAAGCATAAGATACAATATCATAATCATAAGTAAAGTCTCCAACATAAGCATCATATAAGCATTACCAAACTCCTAGTCATTCATAACATAATAGGACTATTATCAAGTAACCTCAAAGCATGCTTGTGCAATGCCTAAATAGAATCCAAGTTAAGTATCCCTTTTTGGTCATCTTAATCATAGTCTATATGCATAGTCAAGACCTAGGCTTTCATATTCTAACAACACTATTCTTCTAAGTAGCCTCAAAGCACACTTGTGCAATTCATGAAGGGCATCCCATAATACCATTCACACTAAGCATAACCTTGAAGTCACCATGTGCATCCCTACCATTCATTTGGTTTCATTCCAAGCTTACTTCATATGGACAAGGGAACTATCACCTTTAGTCAATAATATCATGGAAGGCAACTATAGCAACAACCCAAGCTAAGTCTACACTATATAAGAGAACACTTCATAAGTAGCTTCAAGTCATACTTGTGCAATGTATGAATAGCATCACATAATACTATCCATACTAAGTACCACCTTGGGCTATCATACTCAAATTATTACTATTTATCATTCCAGCCCACCAAAGAATAGCACCCTATTAGGCTAGACCAAGCTAGTCATCTTGCTAACATAACTATGATATGCTAAACTAACTACCTTGGAAGACCTATTATCATGCTAGCCCAAGGTATTCTAGGAAGGTACAAGTGTTCCATCCTAGCTACCATAAACTAGTCTTAGACCAACTAAGTCATGCTACCCTTACAAGCACACTATGATGCTAATGCTAGCTACCTTTAGGAGAGTATAAGTCCTTTATCCCAAGTTATCATGAAATGGTCTTGGCCTAACCAAGTCATGCTATCATGAAGCCGTCCTAAAAATGCTAGTTCAAGCTACCCTTAGGAGAGTATAAGTCCTCAACCCTAGGCTACCATGAATACCACTAACTCAAGCTACCATGCAATGCATCTTACAATGCTAAGTAAAGCTACCGTTAGGAGAGTATAGATCCTCAATCCTAAGCTACCCATCTTGGTCTTGTCTTACCAAGTCAAGCTATACATGAAGGGGTCATGTGTCAGAACTTCAAGCTATTCTAGTCTAACATGCTTTGATTCATTTTAGGTGATTAGATTTTCAACTTAGAATCATTCTATGTGAGAGAACCTTGCATCTCCTAGCATATTTATGCCTAAGTGTGTAAGGGAGAACATGCTTTCAACAATACACAACAAGATCACATCATATTAGCTTTACTCTCAAAGCCCTAACATTCATGGCTACAAGCCTTACTATCGAAGCTTTACTTCTTACAATCATATTTCATACCTAGAGTTCAAGGCATTCTATTCACATTCTTCATTACTAAGTGATTCTAGTCATAATTCATCATAAAGGTTTAATTTCAACTTTATTAGTCATGACCCATCATAAATACAAAAATCTAGATAAATTCATGTTTACATGCTTCTATTATTGAACAATTACTATCCATGACATCCATTCTAGAAGATCACTCATGAACCCTCAATTTCACTTCACAAGGCATAAACTCACATTCTTCAATTAAACTAGGGTTAGCCATGGAAAACATAGAAATTCATCATAATATCATAATTCAATGCTAATTCAATCGTAATTAGGTATTATCCACTCAATTGGAGTAATACCCATCACTACCCACAATGTAGGAAGAAACTCTTCCGTAGCTAGAATTGGGTTTTTACCTTCACAATTGGGGGAAATCTAAGGGGAGTCTATGGGTAGAAGAACCCATAGATGAATAAGCTAACATACCTTAATTCAAATCCCTCACCAAGCTTTCATTAATGGAGTCTTGTTCTTGACCTAAGCTCTATTTTCTTCTTCAAGTTTTGAGTTTTCTAGAGAGAGAATTTTTTAGATGAAGAACTTTGGGATCTTTTGGGGTTTTGGAATTAATGACTTAGTTGGGGTGGGTAATGACTTAAAATACTTTATATAGGTGTATAAATTCCATATAAAACGACCCCCCAACTTAAAACCAACTAAAAATTAAATTCCTAATAGGGCTCACGAGCCGTGGTCCTGCCCATGGTCCCTTGGGTAGTGACTTGGCCAATTTGTCTTGGCCTCCCTCATCCTAAGGCATCTTCACGACCCTTCCCACGAACCGTAGTCAAGACCACTGGTCGTGAAGGTGTGCCACTTTGAGGCAGCCCTTAGGGAGCTACTACCTAGTCTTCACGAACCACACCACGAACCGTGCTCCACACCACTGGCCGTGGTGGTGGTCGTGGACTTGAGGCATTGTGCTCCAAGCTTGGGGCAGCATTGGCCTTTGGCTTAGGCCTTGCCCCTTCGCCTTGGCACTTGCCTTTTAGCCTTGACTCTTGTAGCCCTCAACTAAACCCTAGATGGTCTACTAAGCTACGGGAAATAATTTTATGATTCTAACCTCTGTTTCAAACCTTGAAACCCTTACGTAAAGCTCTAGTTTAGTCTACTAGTTTCCGGGGTATTACACACGATGCCACAACTTAGGCCAAAATCCTAAGTTGAGGGCAGTCATGAGCTAAGTCAAAAAGAAATAGCTTAACAGGATTGTAGTTTCAAAAAAATAAGAAAAAATGAAAAACAAAAAGAAAGAGAAAAATAAAAGAAGAAAATAAATGATGTGGGTGTCGGGATGTGCTAAAGAAAATGAGGTTGGAACCACTCAAATAAGAGTTGTGTGCTAATAACAACTTTGAGGAGCCAAGGTAATCTAGTCACTCATAAACAAAAATGTTCCACTCCCTAACCCGAGCCAAGACTACAAGCCAATAGAAGTCCTATAGTGATCCTATTTCGGTTGTTCGATAGTTCAAGTATAAAAAATGAGGGCAAGCCTACGGTGTATATACTTGCAGTGTTAAAAGTTCTTTTGGAGAGTAAGAGTATTCATCAGTCCCAAATATCATGTGTGAGGGATTTCTTTTTTGTGAGGGCACTATGTTTGCATTTGATAATTTGTTATGTTAGCTAATAGTTGGTACTAGTTAAAGCATGATCGACTGTGTGTAATGGGATGTCGTCCATTGATCTTTGCATGTTGGATAGAAGATATTGGATGAACGTGTTGTGGAAATAACTTTTGCATATTTGTGATGTTGTTCCTGTGTATTTGAGCATCAGGTGTTGATCATTTTCATCGCTTGAGGACAAGCAAGGGTTCTAAGTTGAGGGTGTTGATGTGTCGTGAACTCATAACACATTTGACGCTCAAAACAAAGAATTAGTGTGAGAAGTTGAGCTTGTTTATTTGGATATGATGGCTAATGTTGATGTTGTATAGGTGAAACAATTGGAAGCAAAGGATAGGAAGAAAGAGTGAAAATGATGTGAAAGAAGCTACATGAAAGGCTACAAGAATCACAAAGTGTTGCACAAGCCGTGAATATGCTTGTGGGTGTGATCTGGAAAGAATAAAGTTAAATTTTAACCACACGAGGCCCCAGACGAGTTTTGGTTCATTAGATGAGCCGTCATATGGCTCGTGGAAAGTGGCAGTGAAGAAATAAGCTACCTAAGTTAAGCTTGAAGTCCACGGAGCATTAAACGGGTCGTGGTGCTTACAACAAGCCATATAGTAGCTCGTGAAGAATTGCACTAAAGAAAGACACCACAGTGTCTAAGTATGGGACTGCTGAGGGGTTGACGAGCCGTTAACCTGCCCGTGGAGCTGGTCGGCAATATCTTTCCTACTTCGAGTGGGACTAGTTTCAAAGATATTTTAAATACTTAGGGTTTATTTTTGAATTATTATCGAGATATTGAGACATTCTGGACATGGAGAAAAGGAGAGTTTCCTTTTTGAACACATTTCTTGGTCGATTACTTGGGATCAAAACTTCACTTTCGTGATTTAGTGTTGATAGAAAAGAAGCTTTTGGTTTGCCATTTTTGTAAGTCTATTATATTATGCTTTCAATAATCTCTATTGTTAGTTTCCTTGGAATAATGAGCTGCTTGACACCACAACTAGGGTTGCAGGAACTATGACTAAAACACAACTGCAGATTCAAATATGAGTAACACTTGATTGTTAATTGCATATATTGTTTCTATATTCGTAATAATTGTTTTCTAATGAGTTCACACCTTGGCACATTCCTGTATTTACAACTTGTTCGAGCGAAAATTGATAATTAGGAAAATCTTTAAGCAAATTCCATTTACTTGTTTTGAATATTAGAGCTCGAGAGAGGATAATCTTCTTAACAAGTACGCAATGGTAAAGTTCAAAACACTCTAAGACCGAGAGGAAAAAAGTTAAAGCCATATAATAGGGTTGAAAAGTGTTTAGACGTATTTTACTTGTTAGAAGCATATAAGATTAGTAACAGATCATTATCCGAATAGAATTCAAGTTGGATTTAAAGGACATGGGGAATACAATCCTAGTTAGTCCGACACCCAAGTTCTGTTCTAAGTTAAAAACCACATGAAGACTTAAAATGAGACCAAGAGCCTAGAGAATCACACGATAGGTCATTCTAGACCAAACTCGACATTTCAGAGCTAAACGTTCTGAGAAAATTATCATCTAAGCATGTTTAAGAAGAAGTTTTACAAAATTCAACCCTTGGCTTAATCTTCAAAGTAAAAATGCCTAACGGTACAAACTCAAACCAGAAGTCTAGGGGCAAGACCAACAATGCCCCTAGCCTAAAATGGCCCTTTCAGAGTTGACTAAACCTTCAGAATTGCATTTTAGGGATGTCTTTCTGAACTTTTGATTGATGTCGACCGTTCAAGTTTCAAAGGCTAAAAAATAAGGAAAATTGCAAAACAATTTAGACGAACGAACCAGCAACCGAACTGTCAGTACGTACTAGTCATAGATGACTTAGGGTCACTATAGGAAAGGTCTAAACACTGAGAAGATTAGAAAAAATAAAAGGACCTAGAGGGTCATTACGCATTGTGTTCGTAGCACCAGACAAATTATCACGCCCCGAGGCTACCCCCATGACGTAAACACAGGACCTAGGATCATGAGTGACCCCAAGCTAACCTTTAGGTGGCATATCATAAGCATAAACAAATATTGTGCGGAAGCTAAAAACATAAGATAAACTAAATGACGGGGAATACCCAATCTAAGTCTGAATATATATAAAAGCTGGAATAGTGTTTATATAACTAAACTATAAATCAAATACTAAGCTGAATCTGTCTATGTCTGAATTAAGCCTCTAACTGATTAGAGATGCTGGGACATGCCCCCAACTAACTCTAGCAAATACTGAAAACTGAAATGAAAAGAATTAATATAGAAACATGTCTATTGTCCTCGAAATATGAGGACTCACCACTGAAGCTACTGAAATGGAGATTGGGAGCCGATCTATGCATGATCTGGATGCTAAGTACATGAACCTACATCATGAGAAGATCTAGCGCAGAGTATGCGTCAGTACTTGAAAGGTACTGAGCATGCATGATAGGATACAATTGAACAAACATATAACTGAACAAGGCATACTGAGTAAATGAATAATCTGAACATGATGAACATACTGGAATGATACGAAATATGAACTAAACTGAATGGAATGACCAAGTACATAACATGCAGAAATTGAGTACTAAAATATAACTAGAACCTGGTCAAAAGCACTAGAATCTGACTGTGGGAGCTACTAATAACCTACATAAAACCACATGAGCTAAATGTGGAGTCCGATGTATATACTCCCCATCGAGAAGACCCAATATACCTTGCCAAAGGTATAGAGGAATGAATGGCGTGATCACTAAATATAATGGCCACACAGGCGACTCACAACCTACGGGGGCACGTAGTTCTGAAACTATGAGGGTGACTGACCCTGGTCCAACTTAGTATTTATACTACTCCCAACTATATATGTGTATATGACACACTATGACTAAAATCTTGAAATGCTGGATAGCTCAATTACTGACATGCAAACTTTGAGAATGTAACACTCATAACTGATTATGTGACATTCGTAAACTGAAGCATGATTATCTTATTTCCTGACCTAGCAAGTGCATTTTATGAACTAGAAGAATTACCCCACTAGGGTTCTGAATTTCATGTAAGGAACTGAGAAACAGTGTTACAAGAACATGATAATTTGATTAGGAACATTCTAACCACTAAATCACAACAATTTCTAACATTCAATAAACCCTAGGTCTAGATAATATGATGGGAATCAAGAATCTGACTTAAATTTAGGGACCTAGTGGGTGAAAGGAACCCACTAGTGAAATCCCACATACCTGGTAACAAATTCCATGGAGAAATCTTTCGATTTCGGGGCTGTAACTTATGAAAACTTGTTGCGTTCTTGGAGAGGGGTTTGGTCGACTCTTTCTCCTCTTTCTGTCTGAGTTTGCTAAATTTTGGTGAATGAATCGCTTAGGGTAGATTCTAATTAAGTTAATAGGTTTAAACTGACCAAAAATACGTATTTTATGGGTTCAATAATGTAGTTTAGGTGTGCAACGCATAGGGAAAAGACCGAATGACCCCTGACTTAAAAGTCTGAAACAGCCGACAACGGCCCCTCTGATGGACCGTCAAAGGGACGCCGGACCGTCAAGATAATCGTGGTCCTTGGTCCAGTGGCAGTTGGTTCTAGGAATGGTTCAACCACGAGCCCTACCATGGCCCATGTGAAGGACCACGGACCGTGAAGCTCTCTGTGGTTCCTCACTTGGGCTGAGGTCTGATGGCTTAGTTCCACAGACCCTCCCACGTCCTGTGGAGGGGTCCGTGGTTTGACATCAAGGCTGGGAGGTTCTTCCTCACCAACCACGAGCACTAGTACGACCCGTGTGATGGTCCAAGGCCCGTGAAAGGTCCCGTGGTCCACCACTCCTGCGCTGGGTGTGAACCTATGGGCAGGTCGACGGACCGTGGTCCCTTTCACGATCCGTTAACCCTGCAGTGGTTCACTATTTTCTACTGCAGTTTTCTGAGTCTGATTTTCAAGGTATTACAATATCTCCCCCTTGGGAACATTCGTCCGCGAATGAAGCCTAAACTAGATGAGAAAGGAGGAAAAGAGTTGCATTTCCTACCACTAAGTACAACAACCTGATTGTTGACTGAACTGAGTTCTAAGATCATGCAAATACGCTGAATACGCAAGAATAACTGAAGGAACATGATATTAAGACTGAATTTCTGCAAGAGTGAGAATTTGAAGAGGAACTATTATCTCAAGCTGAAACGGAATCGGAAGGAAAGAGATGAGGATACTTGACCTTCATAGCTGCTTCTGTTTCCTAAGTAGCTCCCTTGACTCCTCCACAAAACCTTAACTGAAGTGACTTCTTTGTTTCTAAACCTTCGAACCTGACGATCAAGGATTTCAACTAGCTCTTCTTCATAAGTGAGACTATCCTTCACAGCCACACTTTTCAATGGTCATATAGACGCTGGATTACCAACACATTTCTTCACCAAGGAAATGTGAAAGACTCGTTAGACTGCTGCTAGTTCTGCTGGCAACTCTAACTCATAAGCCACCTTACCAACGCTACTCAAGATTCTGTAAGGACCTACAAAACTGGTACTGAGCTTCTCTTTCTTTCCAAATTGCATCACCCCCTTCATAGGTGACACTTTCAGGAAAACCCAATCATCAACCTCAAATTCTAAGTCCTTTCTTCTCACATCTGCATAGGATTTCTGATAACTCTAGGCTATCTTTAGCCTATCTCTGATGAAGTGAACTTTCTGCCTAGCCTCACGCCCCGAATCCGAACCAATCAATGATGCTTCACCTACTTCAAACCAACCAACTTTAGATCTAAATCTACGACCATATAGTGCCTCATAAGGGGCAATTTGAATACTAGAATGGTAGTTATTATTGTAGCGAACTCAATAAGAGGTAGGTGATCATCCCAACTACCCTTGAAGTCGATCACACAAGCATGTCCTCTAAGGTTTGAATGGTACGTTCTGCCTGACCATCTATCTGTGGATGAAATGTTGTGCTGAGATTTATCAGGGTACCAAGACCTTTCTTGATTGAATTCTAGAAATGAGAGGTAAACTAAGGACCTCTATCTGAAATGATAGATAAAGGAACCCCATTTAACCTGACTATCTCATTAATGTAAAGCATGGCATAGTCCTCCGCCGAATTTGTAGTCTTAATATCCAAAAAGTGAGTGAGCTTAGTAACTCTGTCTACTATTACCCAAATGAAATCATGTTGTCTGCGAGTATCAGGTAAACCAGTAAAAAAAGTCCATGTTGATCACTTCCCACTTCCATGAAGGAATGTTGATCTCTTGAGTCATACCCCCCGGTTTCTGATGTTCTACCTTCACTTATTGACAATTGGGGCTCTTAGCCACAAAATCTGCTAAATCCCTCTTCATGTCATTCCACAAAAAGACTTCCCGCAGATCACGGTACATCTTAGTGGCACCTGGATGAATAGAATACCTGGAGTTATAGGCTTTTGTAATGATTTGCTGCCTAAACTCACCCACCTTAAGAACACATAAACCACTCTGGTAGCGAAGCACACCATCTCCCCCTTGGGAGAAAACCTCAACTTTCTGCTGATGGGTTGCACCCTTCAATTGAAGCAATAAAGGACCACTGTCTTGTTTTTCCTTAACCTCCGCTACCAATGAAGATTCTGACCCATTCTGAATTGTCACACTATCATCTGATATGTTCATAAGGCAAACTCCTAAGCTACCAAGCCGGTGAACATCTTTAGCCAATTTTCTCCTTTCTACCTCAATATGTGCCACACTACCCATAGCTAGTCTACTAAGAGCATCAGCTACTACATTGGCCTTACCATGATGGTAAAGCACATTCATGTCATAGTCCTTGAGGAATTCAAGCCATCTCCTCTGGCGAAGATTTAACTCTTTCTGGGTGAAAACATACCAAAGACTTTTATGGTCTGTGAACACATCTATGTAAACACCATACAAGTCATGCCTCCAAATCTTTAGGGAAAATACTATGGATGCAAGCTCAAAGTCATGAGTCGAATAGTTCTTCTCATGCACCTTAAGTTGTCTAGAAGCATAAGCTATAACCTTACCTCGCTGCATCAACACACAATCTAGGCCGATTCTAGATGTATCACAATAGATCACATAACCATTTGAACCCTCTTGTAGAGTCAAAACAATAGTTGCAGTCAACTTGGTTTTCAGTTCTGCAAAGCTTTTCTCACACTGATCTAAGCACTGAAACTTGACCTTTTTCTGCGTCAACTTAGTTAATGGAGAAGCTATGCATGAAAATCCTTCCACGAACCTTCTGTAATAACTATCAAAACCTAAGAAACTTCTGATATCCGTTGGAGTGGTGGGTCTGGGTCATTGTTTCACTGCATCTATTTTCTGATAATCCACTCGAATCCCTTTGCTAGACACTATATGCCTAAGGAAAGCAACTGATTCTAACCAAAACTCATATTTGCTAAACTTAGAGAATAACTGACGATCTTTGAGAGTTTGCAGGACAACCCTCAAATGAGTCACATATTCTTCCTTATTCCTGGAGTAACTGATGATATCATCAATAAAGACGATAACAAACAAGTCCAAATACTGCTAGAACACCCTGTTCATCAAATCATAACTACAAATTCATAATGACCATATCGAGTTTTGAAGGCTATTTTTAGGATGTCACTATCTCTGACTCTGAGCTGATGGTAACCGGATCTGAGGTCTATATTCAAAAATAACTAGCACCCTGAAATTGGTCAAACAAGTCATCAATCCTGGGATATGGTACTTATGCTTGATTGTGACCTTGTTCAACTGCCAATAGTCAATGCACATCTTGAGAGAACCATATTTCTTTTTCACAAACAACACTGGTGCACCCCATGGGGAAATACTGGGTCTGATGAAGCCCTAATCTAGAAGGTCTTTCAACTGCTCTTTCAATTTCTTAAGCTCAGTTGGATCAATTCTGTAAGGAGGAATAGAAATAGGCTAGGTATCTAGAAGGAGATGAATTCCAAAGTCGATTTCCCTTTTGAGAGAAACTCCAAGAAGATCTTCCGGAAACACTTCTGGGAACTCATTTACTACATGAACTGATTCAAGAGTTGGGGTTTCAGAGCTGGAATCCTTAAACTGAACTAGATGATAGATATACCCCTTGGAAATCATCTTTCTGGCCTTAAGGTAAGAAATGAATCGACCCATAGGCACTGAACTACTACCCTTCCACTCTATGACTGGCTCTCTTGGAAACTGGAAACGAATGATCCTAGTTCTACAATCGACTGAGGCATAAAAGGAATGTAAGCAATCCATGCATCGAATGATATTAAAGTCTACCATATCTAACTCTACAAGATCTGCTGAGGTGACTTTATGTGAGACTGTGATAGGGAAATTTCTATATGCCCGTCTAGCTATAACTAGGTCACCAACTGGAGTAGAGACTGAGAAGGGTTATGAGAGAGTATCTGGACAGACACCAAAGTTCATTGTTATATATGGAGTTAAAAATGAAAGAGTAGCCCTTGGATCTAACAAAGCATAAACATCTAAGTGAAATACTTGTAACGTACTAGTGACCACATTAGGAGAAT
This sequence comes from Solanum okadae, assembly GCA_036553675.1. Taxonomy (NCBI): domain Eukaryota; kingdom Viridiplantae; phylum Streptophyta; class Magnoliopsida; order Solanales; family Solanaceae; genus Solanum; species Solanum okadae. Next base: position 42,987,643 of record CM071689.1, on the reverse strand, counting down.
CTTCCTGATCCTGGTGAGCTTGGAGATCATACAACTTGTTATGGCGTTTACCGCTACCTGTACTAGTTGTAGCACCCTTCTGAGTTGGGCGGCCTACTAATGTTATTGGAGCTGTAGACTGAGCCCTACTATTGTTACCTTTTTGTCCCTGTTTAGAAGTAGGGCAATCCCTCAACCTATGGCCAGACTGACCACATCCAAAACACCCTTGTTTCCCTGCAAGACACTCGCCCAGATGGTTCTTACCACATTTTGGATAAGATGGGTAGGTTCTAGTACCTGAAACACTCCCCTTTGACTTAGAGCCTGATGCCCTACCTTTCTGATCCTGTCGGAACCTGGAGAATGGAGCACTAGATGATGAAGGTGCCGGAGCTGAAGATTTCTGCTGAAAATGAGAGCGATTTCCACCACCCAACTTCTGTTAAGAGTACTCATATTTACCTGTCCTAGCCTTTTTATTGTCCTTAGCTTGTTCCCTAAGCTTGTCTCCTTCAACCTGCTGAGCATGAGTCCTAAGCCTAGAGATATTCATATCATCCAGCAACATAACATTTCGACACTCTATTTTCACTAGGTCGGATACTCAAAACAAAAACTTATTCATCTGTGCCCTTGAATCAGCAACCATATGTGGAGCATTCTGGAGAGTTGGGTGAACTTGAGTCCGTACTCTGACATGTTACCTTGTTTCAAATTCATGAACTCCTGAACTTTTGCCTCCCAAAACTCTCTTGGGAAGAACCTATCTAGAAAAACTCCATTAAAAGACTCCCAAGTGATAGGAACCGCATCTGTACCCATGTTTTCTTTCCACTGATTTAACCAGATGTGAGCTACATCTTTAATCTAGTAGGACACCAAATCTACCCTGTCATTTCCAGTCACTTGCATCACTCCAAAGATTTTCTTGACCTCATCAATGAAGTATTGGGGTCTTCTCTAACCTGTGACCCTAGAAATTCTGGTGGATTCATACGGACGAAGTCTCGGACCTAGGCTGTTGCTGCCCTAACATTAATGTTAGTAGGAACTGGGCTTGCTGATTGTTCCGGTTAGTCACACTCTAAGCCAAAAGTTGAATGGTATTTCGAAACTATACATTCGAACCTCATGGTCTGGAACTGGAGGAACTGCGTTAGCATTGCGGGCATTCACATTCCTTGCGTAAGCTCTACTAGTAGGCATGATCTATAATACATAACGAGGAGTTAAAAGGTAGATCATACCCACGCACAATAAGAACAGTAAAAAAGTGGAGTTTTCCTAAAACACTTCATAGCCTCCCTCTAGTTAGATGTGGTGCACTTCACACCTATGAAAATGACTCTATTTAGTAAGACTTTTCAGATAACCTAGGACACTTAAACCTAATGCTCTGATACCATGTTTGTCACGCCCCGAGGCTACCCCCTTGACGTAAACACGGGACCTAGGATCACCAGTGTCTCCAAGCTAACCCTGAGCTGGCATATCATAAGCATACTTAAACAAATACTATACGGAAGCTAAAAACATAAAGATAAACTAAATGATGGGGAATACCCAATCTAAGTCTGAATATATATAAAAACTGGAATAGAGTTTATAACAGTGAACTATAAATCAACTACTAAGCTTAATCTGTCTATGTTTGAAATAATCCTCTAACTGACTAGAGATGCTGGGACATGCCCCCAGCTAATTCTAGCAAATACTGAAAACTGAAATGAAAAGACTAAGTATAGAAACATGTTTATTATCCTCGAAATATGAGGACTCACCACTGAAGCTGCTGAAATGGAGATTAGGAGTTGATCTATGTGTGATATGAATGCTGAGTAACTGAACCTACATCACGAGAATATGTAGAGCAGAGTATGTGACAGTACTTGAAAGGCGTTGAGCATATAGGATAGGATACAACTGAACAATAATATAATTGAACAAGGCATACTAATAAAATGATATACTCTTAACATACTGGAATGATGCTGAATATGAACTAAACTGAATGCAATGACCAAGTACATAACATGCTGAAACTGAATACTGAAATATAACTGGGAACCTAGTCAAAAGCACTAGAATCTGACTATGGGAGCTACTAATAACCGACATAAAACCACATGAGCTAAATGTGGAGTATGATGTATATGCCCCATCGAGAGGACCCAATATACCTTGCCAAGGGTATAGAGGCATGACTGGCGTGATCACTAAATATAATGCCCACAGATGGGACTTACAACCTATGGGGGCACGTAGTTCTGGGACTATGAGGGTGACTGACCCTGGTCCAACTCGGTATTTAACCTACTCTCAACTGAATATGTATATGACACACTATGACAAAAATCCTGAAATGTTGAATAGCACAATTACTGACATGCAAACTCTGAGAATGTAACAATTATAATTGATAATGTGACATTCGTAAACTGAAGCATGATTATCTTATTTCCTACCCTAGCAGGTGCATTTTATGAACTAGAAGAATTACGCCACTAGGGTTTTGAATTTAATGCAAGGAACTAAGCAACATTCTTACAACAACATTATAATCTGATTAGGAACATTCTAACAATGAATTCATCACAGTTTCTAACATTCAATAAACCTTAGGTCAAGATAATATGAAGGAAATCAAGATCTCACAAATTTTTAGGGACCTGATGGGTGAAAGAAACCCACTAGTGAAATCCCACATACCTGGTGACAAATTTCATGGAGAAATCTTTCGATTTCGGGGATGAAACTGATGAAAACCTGTTGCGCTCTTAGAGAGGGGTTTGGTCGACTGTTTCTCTTTTTTCGCTCTTAGTTTGCTAAATTTTGGTGAATGAATTGCTTAGGGTAGATTCTAATTAAGTTACTAGGCTTAAATTAACCAAAACAATATAGTTTAGGGGTTAAACGACGTAGTTTAAGTGTCCAACACATAGGGAAAAGACCAAACGACCCCTGACTTAAAAGTTTGACACAGCTGACCACGGCCTCTCTGACGGACCATCAAAGGGACCACAGACCGTCAAGCTGGTCGTGGTCCAACCACAATCTCTACCACGACATATGTGAAGGACCACGGACCATGAAGCTCTCTGTGGTTCCTCACTTGGGCTGAGGTCTGATGTCTCAGTTCCACAGATCCTCCCACGGCCCGTCATCAGGACCACGTCCCGTGGAGGGGACCGTGGTTTGACGTTAACGCTGGGAGGTTCTGCCTCACCAACCACGAGCACCAGTACGGCCTGTGTTATGGTCCACGGCCTGTGAAGGGTCCCATGGTCCACCCATCTTGGGCAGGGTGCGAACCCACAAGTAGGCCGACGGACCATGCTCACTTTCATGGTTCGTGAACCCTATCTTGGTTCACTATTTTCTGGTGTTTTTTTGCTGTAATTTTCTAAGTTTGCTTTTCGAGGTGTTACTAATATTATTCTATGCCATTAAAAAGAAACACACAAAAAAACTGAAAAAGTTATTCTTGATTAGGAGTGTATGATTAGATGGAAGCATAATCAAGAATATTTTATTTCACCAACTTTTCAACAACGAAACAATATAGTAGTACAAATTATAATTAAATGCCTCGAAAGAAAGTGCCAAGGAGGAAATAAATTGTATGAGAGATACTTAATTACCAAGAGTATAACTTTAAGTGAATCCCTTTTAAGAAGAAAGTCAATTTCTTTTCTATTTTGAATTTCCAACAAGACATCTATGAAATTTTTAGACCAGTGATTCAATTGACCCATTCAACTTCTGATTTGAATATCCAACTCCTTAGCCACTTTTTCCAATTTACCAGTGATTCAATTGACCTATTCAAGACATGGAATATAATCTCTATTATGATAAAAGTACCCAAAAGTTTGGCAAATTCGTCTAAAGTTACCTTAATACAAAAATAATTATGGCGCACATTAGGAACCAATAGTCTCTCTCTCGGTGCACAATATCAAGGCTGCAATTGTGCCTAAAAATATTGATGATGGTCAGGCTCCGATCAACGATGCCCAACCAAACCCTTGTCACACCGGCAACTGAAATTCCATTACAACTCCCCCCGCTTATGTTTGGTAGCTACTTACCACCGGGTTTTTATGTGATTACTGAAGAGGAAGAAAATAGTAGCATTAAGGAAGAGATGCATTTACAATTCATTAAAGCTTAAAGTAAGGAGCCAGCGATACCGCAATTACATTTTTCTGATGATGAAACCTTGACTCGTCCAACACCCAAGTTGCACCAGGCAAGATAATTGTAGTGATGGTAAGACTCTAACATTTGTACCTCCATGTCTGAAGAATAGAATTGTAACCGTAACGATTGAGGAAGAAGATATCCAGGCTTAGGTGAAAATTTGGCAGTCATTTTTAATTGGTTATCTATTAGGTGATACTGCTTATGAAAAATAGATGGAAATTTATGCACCTAAGATTAAGCACTTTATTAATGTGCCTAAGGTTCTATTGCACGATATGAGGTACTACATCTTTAAGTTTCACTCTAAGAAGGATAAGGAAAGGGAAATCAATTATGGACCTTACTATTTCAATAATATACCTCTTATCCTCAAGCCATGGGAACTTGATTTTGTGTTTGATAGCAGATCCTTAGCTTGGTACCTCGATGGGTGAAATTTCTAGATTTACCTGTAGGATATTGGCCCACTGAGGCCTTGAGTAAGATTGCTAGTGCAGCTGGCCACCCAATGCATACTGATCATTTCACTACTAACACGGATAAGGTCTCATTTACTAGAATTTTTATCAAAGTGGATGTCTCACATCCGTCGACTGAGCTGATAAATATTGAAACCCCTTCAGGTCCTTGAGAGAAACATGTTGAGTACAAATGGTAGCCAAGGTATTGTAATGAGTGCTTGAGGTATGGGCTCAGTTACTCAAACTGTGGGTATAACAATAGACCAAGGAAAGTGGTGCTGCCCAGGCTACTTGATCCAAGAGTTGATGCAGATGTGCCAAGAACTAAGAAGAGATAAATCAGGAAGGCTCAACCCCCTAAAATGGTATAGCATGTAGTGGTCAGAAGAGGGAACCATCCACCTGATGGTGTAGGAGCACAACATCAACAATGTAGTCAAGTGGGTGGAGTAAAGGTGATGAGTAGTGGTGAACAATTGGTGGTATCAGAGATTGTTCAAGGAGCATTCGGAGTTTAGATCTTTGCTACAACATATTTGGGCTACTGCTAATCATGAGCAAGCTATGAAAAATGTATAGTGTAAATTGAAAAAGTTTAAGGCCAAGCTCAAAGAAATAAATGTTTATATGGCTTCCTATTAACAAAAGTTGCACTTAGCAAGGGACGAGTTGGATATAGTTAAGGGCCAGATGCAAGGTCTCAGGAGAAAAATTAGTTACAGGATATTGAAAAATGGAGTAGAGTGGAGGAACAAGTTCTTAGACACTAAGCTAGGTCTCTTTGGGTGGAGAGTGGTGATTGTAACTCTAAGTATTTTCATGCATAGTGGAAGATGAGAAGCAACCACAATGCCATTACTTATATTTACTTTGAGAACAACATCAAACTGACTGACCCTCGGGCTATTGAAACTGATTTTATTTATTTTTTCTCAAGTTTAATGGGAGCATGTGCTAATGAGTTTCCCTATGTGGACACTATGATTGTTGGATTTGGGGAGTGTTTAACAGTGAAACAACAAAGAGACCTAATAAGGGAGAGGGGCAAATTATGGATGTTATCATGTCCATGCCTAAGGAAAAAGCTACTACGGTAGATGGTTTCCCTACTGAATTTTTCATTGAGAACTGGGCACTTGTAAAGGGTGAGATTGTACATGTTTTACAGAAGTTCTTCCGTATTGGTATACTCTTTCCTGCAATTCCCACCATTGATATCACTCTAATCCCCAATTTTCCTTGTCCTACAAAGTTTAAGGACTTTTGGCTCATAGCATGTTGCACAACCCTCTATAAAATCATATCCAAGGTGTTAACTAGGAGACTCAGATAGCTGATTAGAGATCTTGTGGGGTGTTCACAATCTATTTTTTTTAGGGGAGGAGTATTATTGATAATGTCTTGTTTAGTCATGAGATATCCAAATGTTATTTGTGATGATATAGTATTGATTGCCGAGACATAAAGTGATAGTATCGCGAGGCTGGGATTTGGACAAAGATCCTAGAGTCAAAATGTTTCATGTTGAGTAGGATAAAAATTAAGTACTTGGAGAAAAAATTTAGTGGCATTCCCTATGAAGCCTACGTGATGCTTGACACTCTGGTTATCCCCAAAATCAAAAGTTCCATGTACCTAGAGTTAGAAATTCAAGGTAAAGCAGATGAGAGGATGTCACACATCATATTTGGGAGGAGTGAATGAAACAGAGGCTCTCATCTAATGTTCAATGTTATAAGAATGTGTCATCAATACTTAAAGTAAATTCTTTAGAGTGGTTTCTAGATCAACTATGTTATATAGCGATGAGTGTTATCTAGTCAACAACTCCCATGTCAAAAATATGAGCCTACAGAAAATATAAGAAGGATGTGTGGAAGTACCATGAGAGATAATATTAGGAATGAATATATTCAAGAAAAACTCAGAGTGACTCTCTTGGATGACAAAATGCGAGAAGTAAGGTTGACATGATTCGTACATTTAAAGAGAGAAGATCTGTGGATGCCCCTGTAAGGGAATTTGGTCGTAAAGGGCTTGAGAAGGGGTAGGTAGGTATATCAAGTATTGGGGTGTGATGATTAGGTAGGACATAACACGACTTTATCTCATTAAGGACATGACCCATGATAAGAGAGTGTGGAGGTCAAGGATTAGCATAGAATTTTAGTAGGTGGTCGAGTGCTTTGCTTTTTGTTTCCCGGGGTAATAGTATTACTTTGGTACTATTTTCATATTCTTAGATTTCTATTTCGACTAGTTGATTCTTTAGTCTCAATGGTTGTTTCTTTTGTAGTTGTTGTTTTTATTTGTTGATATTGTCGTCTTGTTCATCTCGTTTTTGTCGAAGATCTATCGAAATCAACATCCAAGCCTTCTTAAGGTAGGGGTAAGATATGCACATACAGTAACCTCCCTTGACTCCAACAATGGGATTGCACCGAATTTGTTGTAGCAGTATTATCTAAAAGAAACCCGTTACTAAAATTGTCAGTTATATACCCTTTTTTAGGGTGAAATAGTTCAAAAGAATCATCATTTTAAGGTAGTTTTCACGTAGAATAATTGTAGCAATTGCTTATTTTTTTCAAATATTTTGAAAAATGTCTATTGTCTTCACTAATTTAAGTAGAGGATATAATTGAATAAACCTTTAAGGTTGAGCGATATATATATATGGGATGTAGCTATTAAAATAAATTCCCAAAGCAATAGTATTTTTTATAAAAAAAAATTATCCTAATTTTTTTTGTTGAATTACAAAAGGAAAAAAATCTTTGAAATTAAGAGAATTTTTTTTTTAATTAAACAAACAAAAATAACATTTTTTTTTTTTATGAAAATCAGATCTCCCCAATATATTTATTCTATATCCAAGAATAGACAACAAAAAAATGTCTCAAGGTCAAAAATAATCATAGCCAGATCAGTTGTTATCTTGTCCTTCTCTTGGCCTTTTTCTTTCCTCCAGTTACCCTAATCTTATGCCTCCACCACCCAAAAAAATCAATTTTAAGACATTTAGAGATATATTGGTAAAAATCAAAGACTTACACCTTCAAAAATAAATTTGTGGAATTTAATTAATTTCTCCCCCAGCTCTATGTCACTCCAGACCAATTGACAAAGAAACTTTCCCCCCTTTTCTAGAAAATAATCAAGTCCAAAACTCAAAGTTAAAATTGATTAAATAATTAAAATCACCATAAATTGTGTGCCTCACAGGACATCCAATAAAATTGCAACAATGAAAATATTGACATGAAATTATCAATCTCTTTTTAAAATCATAGATATCTTTATGGAGAAAACTAATTGAGTATGTGACAATATTATAACAAAAAATAAAAATAGAAAATCTAATTTGATTCTTTATAACAACACAAAACTCATTTATCAATTAGTAAAAAATCATATATGAGCATAGAAATAGTGTAATGACAACAAGGAAAATTGAAATCTAAGATTCATAAGATGTATGAATGAAATTTTAAAAAATCGATGTTAAAATCACAAATGAGATAACTTATTAGTTAAATCTCATATAAATTGAAATCATACAGAGTTTAGTTATATCAAAGAATCCAAGATTGCAAGTTCTAAACATAATTTTTAGAAATGTTACCATTGTAATCATAAGACTTCAGCAAATCAGTGATTTTTGTAATGAAATCTTGGTCCGAATCAACCAACAAGACATCAATTGCCTCTATCATTTGAGTTGCCATTAAAAAAAATCCTTCAATTGTATGGAAATTTTTCTTTTCAGATATCACAAGGAGGAGGTACAAGAAAATATTTTTCTTACATAAAAGACTAAATTTATAGAGAAACACTTACTCTTTTGGTAGGTGCTTTATATAGTATCTATATTGTCTAGTGGACTTGTTTATGATACAAATAATATTTATTTTACGTATTTAAATGTTTTTCTTTCTTGAATCAAGACAAGGTATAATAAAATCATACTCTACTTGTTTAGTATAGAGGGCAATGCTTTACTGGAAAAAAAAAATTTCAGTGTTTTTTGCTTAAATGTATTTTTCGAAGAAACATTTAAGTTAGAAGGAAAATTGACTTCTATCACTTATGGCATCTGAGTGAGTATTTGTTTTCATTTAAAAAGTATAATAGTTACATTATTACCTTATATTTATCATTTTCAACCATTACCATTCAGAAGCGTCATATAAGAGCTTCTTTAATTGATGGTTTTGGTGGACGCCCCAACACTCTATTCAATGGTACCCAGTTGCCTGTATTCACAACACTTGCGGTCGTCAAAGTTCACACTTTATCTTTTACCTTAGCATCTCCGAAAATATTATGACATGTTACTGCTCTCGCTAGTGGGTCTCTAGAAGAGATGTTGTAACCACCCAGCCCACTACTTATACTGTCCATTTTGGGCTTAGGCCCGCACATTTTTGAAATGCATCACTAGTTGGTAAGGCCTACTTACTTATATACCCAACACCTCTCATATGTTTTATTGATGTGGGACTTCTTATCTTAAATTGGGGAGTCACATACAGCCCCTCTATGGACTCAGTGTCCTCACTGAGGTTTTCCCCACCGAACAGGATTTGTCTAGACTCCGCACTGAGGTTTGCCCTACCTTATCGGGATTTGCCCAATTTCAGTTTAACTCTAACCCACATCGACAAGCCTAACAAAAGATTTACTTTGATACCATGTACAAATGTCACTTGACCTGCATCCTTTTATGATGCAGATATAAGTGTTCATGATTATCAACAGGTGCTTCGTTGAGATCACTCTACACTCCAGTTAGCTTTGGTGAGCTTCCTTGTAATCCAAGGGACTTCACAATTACTTTCCAATTAGTAGTTTTGAGGTGTCGTGGTTCTTGTCCCGACATCCTTCCTTAATAGTAGAGGCTTCATAGATAGATAGTTTTGGAGAGTCTTTCAGTTTCAGATATTTATTTAAAACTTATGTTTCATACTCAGTATATCCAGTTCAGTTTTGAGATTCAGTAAACTAATTTTAAACGTTTCTTTCAATTTGATGTTTATGTATTCTTGAGTTAGTCTTCCGCTTGTAGTCAGCCAGGATAAGGGTTCGCTTGAGGGCCAACAATGGTTGTCGAGTGCCGGCCACATCTAGGGTGTAGGTTCAGATCATGACAAACTTGGTATCAGAGCACAGAGTTCAAGTGTCCTAAGGTGTCTATAAAGGTATGTTTATAGGATCTTATTTATGGTTGTAAGGGCCCCACTCCTATAAATAAGGGACTACAAACATTTAAGAAAACTTTTCCTTCTTTCATACTCTATATCGTGCAATAGAACTGTGTCATAAGGAACTTATTCAAACTTGTGCATTCTCAAATCCATTCGACTACCCCTCATACTCAAGGTAGTTGAAAAGGAAAGTGAGTTCATTATCAATGAGTTACTCTCAGCAAAAGTCTTGAGAAACTCATGAGACTACATAGGGGCTTAAGATAAGCCCATGAGTGAGCTTAAGTGTTGAGATTCAAAAGAATGCACTCTTATTCATATGAATCGTGCATTCGTGCTAAAAGAGAGATGTACTCCCAGATCTCTAAACCCTGTTTCAGCTGAAACCTTTAAGAGGATAGTATGTTTTAGAATGCTAGAGTAGTATTTTTCACCCGAAAAGATAGTATGAGTTACGAGGTTATAAGAAGTAGTAGTAAGAGTTCCCAGAGTTAGAAGAATTCATGCAGAGGTATCATAATCTAAGAAAGGAACATAGTGATGAGGTTAATTATATCGTTACAGTAATGCACCTAGTGAGTTATTAATGAGTAGTTTTCCCTTATGGGTAGACTAAGAAGTGATGAGTTTATGTAGATTTTATGATAGGAGGTAGAGTAAGAGTTACTAGTTAGGATGAGTTAGAGTATACTTTAACTAGAAAGGAGGTTATGATGATGTGCCATTGTGTTAGTACTGACCAAGGGTAGGTGTTGAATAGAAGAGCAGGATTATTCATGAGGTGATAGCTCTAAGCAAGGCTTATGATCTTTAAGAGAAAGCCCATATTATTCAAAGGGTTATAGAACTAATTAGGCAATGATGTATAGTGAATGAGTAAATAGTACTTAAGTCGTGAAATTGAATGTGACGATAATTCGTAAGTATGTAGACAGAGAGATAAAGATTTACCACTTGTCATGAGATTTTAGTGGGCGAGTATTTCTTAATTTGTATCTAGTAGTTGTAATTTATTATAGTAATCAAGCAATCATATTGATAACTGGATGAGAGGGAGTTACTCATATGGTAAGCACCCCTCACTTCCAACCCAAAGGTTGCGAGTTGGAGTCACCAAGGGAGTTAAAGCTGTGGGAGTTCCCGGGGAAGGTGAAAAAAAATATATTGATATCTGGGTTTAGTGTCACACCCCGAGCCTACACCCTGGGTGGGACTGGCACTCAAGAACCATTGTTGGCCCCAAGCAAACACTTAGCCTGGTTTACTACTCAGTGGGAGACTTAACTTAACAAAGATAAATTCATGAAATAAACTTGAATGCTGTAAAAGAAACATTTAACTGGAAAATAAGGCAACTCAAGTCTCAACATAAACGGAATGAAAATTAAAAGACTAATAAACTATAACTATCTGTCTATTAAGCCTCTAATACTATGAGGGATGTCAGACAAGACCCCCGATCATTCTAACAACTGAAATGACAAAGAAATATTAAAGGATCCCCTGAAAAGCAAGCAGGCTCACCAAATGACTCTTAAATGCTCAAATGGATCAATGAAGTGCTGAATGTTAATCTTGGTTACATGTATCTCCATCATAAAACGATACAGGATAAATGGCGTCAGTACATTGAATTACGAGCATGTGAGGGGAAATCTAAAAAATACGCAAGCTTGAACTGGAATCTGGAAGAAACACTTACCTCATGGATACTCAACTCAATGCAGAAATAAAACAACAATAACGATGCAGTTTATATAAAACATTTAAAATAGTAGATAACATCTCGAAGTATTAAAAAATGCAATAATATCTTAGTTTTATATAAAAATACAAAAATAAACAATGTTTGGGAGATTCTCTAACCGACAACCATCACTATGAGCTATGTGATGATAGAACGTCTCGCTCACTGCCACGACCCAAGAGTACGCCCTAGATGTGACAAGGTGTACTCAACCCCGAAAGGTCTCATACAAGCCCCTTAGTATATCACGACATAAGATAAAATAAATGATGTAGAATTTGAAACTTTTATCCATACAATCAAAGTCTTTTATAAAAGCAAGCGGAAGTCTAACTTGTCTCAAATAGCCATCTAATACAATCTTTGAATAAAAAATGGGGTCATAGCCCTTTCAACATAATCCAAAAATAAAATGACTAGAAAGAAACTACTAATGACTCAAACGTCCTCGAATCTTGAGGACTCACCACAAGCTAGGAGAATAGTCGATCCAAGCTTGAACCAATAGAAGACCACCTTAAGAACCAGAACCTACACTTTGTGAAAAATGTAGAAAATATGGGTTAGTACAAGAATGCACTAAGTATGATAGCCATGCATAAAAAGCCTTTAAAACATGCTAAAACGGACATTTAAGTTCAAAACCATGCTATATGCCAAGTTTGAGAATCATCATAAACATTAGCTTAAAAGCATAAGACATAAGCATATTCAACATATAGATCATCATAGCATAATAAAACCATCTCATAAGGAACCCTAAGTTATACTTGTGCAAAGTATAGATAAAGATGCCATAATCCCATCTACACTAAGTACCAATTTTAGGTCACCATAATCATACTTACCATTCTTTGATCTCATCTTTAATTAATACTCATAGATAAGGAAACCTTCACATTTACTAAGTCATATCAAGGAAAACAACATATAGCAACAATCCAAGTTAAGCATTCATTATTACATTTAGCCCTCATATCTACATACTTAGTAGCATCATCATAATCATGTTCATTTCATAGATCATTATAGCATTCTGGAACACACCATAACTACTCTCAAAGCCTACTCGTGAAATGCATGAATGAAGTCCCATACCCCCACCCACACTTTATAGAGCTTCTTGAGTAACCATAGTACATAACTCATATTCTTCTACATAGTGGGAATAACACTTAACCGACATAGACCATGTGAGCAAATCATGGAATCCGGTGTCATGTCCCATACCAAAAAGAGTTGGTCTACTCTCCTAAGGTAGAACTGGTAACATTTTAGCTTAGGTGGGTCCACTAGCTAATAACCTATTTGGGCACATAGTTATAAGATTAGGAGGTTGTTACTAGGAACTAGTCTATACATAGGGAGAGCTTCCACCTCACAATATCAACTCGGTGCTAAGCATTAAATTCCCATGGAGTAGTTAATTATCCTTTAACATCATTACACATGAAAGGGATGCCATTGGACTACCAGTTCAAGGTACATCATTAAAATAGCTCATTGAATCCTCATGAAAGGGGTACCATTGGTCTACCGATTCAAGGCTCTTCATTATAATAGTTCATTGACTCTTCATGAAAGGGATACCATTGGTCTACTTATTGAACACAAAGCCTTAAAATACATCATTAGTCACTCATGAAAGGGATGCCATTTGCCTACCGATTTAACGTTCATTAAATCAGGATAGTTCTTTAATTATTCATGAAAAGGATCCCCTTAGCCTACCGATTTAAGGTATATCAATCAAGATAAGTTTTAATCACACATGAAAGGGATGCCCTTAGTCTACCTATTCATTTAGGTGAGAAACTCCTTTCACAACATGCCATCATCATTCATAAGTGTATAATTAAGAATAATCTTTCAACCAATACATCATCGTTATCATAATCATAGAAAATTCATTCTCAAGGTATTCATAAAGCATGTTCATAAACATCAAGATCATACATAATTCTAATAGTTTTCCCTTCAAGGACAATAGATCACATTCAATCAACACACTTAGAGTTACTACATTAGGAATGGATAATAACATGATTCAAGTAATCAATTCATAACATTCATAAATTCTATAACATTCAACTTGTATCAATCAATACCTACACTTTAAGATCCAATTTGGGAAAATAGGGTAATTCATAGATTCTTGAGGAAATCAACTTAAAATCATATAAAATCATCAATCTATCCATAAACAAACATAATTCAATCATTTAAAATGAATTTGAAAGGAATCCATGAGATTGAAGTCAAACCCTAACTTTTGGGTTTTATAGTTTTGAAATTGGGGGTTTTGGAAGGGCTCTATGGGTGAAACCTACCCATAGATGAAGAGCTACCATACCTTATTGAATATTTACCACGAAATTTTATGAGAAAATCTTGATTCCTCAACCCTAGTTTCACCTTCTTCTTCTTCTTCCTTGGAACTTTCTAGAAAGAGAAATTTTGGAGAAGATGAATTCTTTTGGGTTTTTTTTGGGTTTTGGGAATTAATGGAGTAAATGGGATGGTTAATGACTTAAAAGGGCTTATATAGGTGTATTAAAACAATATAAATCAACCCCATTTAATCACTAACTAATTAGGAATTTACCAAAAAACCCTAACTAGGCAGGCCCTCCCAGGCACCACGACCAGGCACCACGATCCTTCAAGGGCACCACGGCTCGTGGTGGTGCCCTTGGTCCCTTGAATAGTAGCCTCCCCAACTTGAAAAGCCTCCCATGAAGTTAAGGCAACCCCAAGAGCCATCCCACAGTTTGTGGTCTTCACCACGAGCCGTGAAGTGGCTCGTAAAGCGGAGCCTTCCTTGGGCAATTTGATGAGCCTACTGCCTCACCTACTACGGGTGATACCATGACTCGTGGTGGCCACCACAGGTCGTGAAGACCCTCGTGGTCATGGTGGGAACTGGCTAGGAATGTTTTGACAACCTTGGACCCCTTGCCATGTCCCTTACACAATTCCTTTGGCCCTTGCCCTTAACTCTTGACGTTAACCCTCACATTTAGGCTCTAGTTTAACCTACTAATTTCTGAGGTGTTACAATATCTCCCCCTTGGGAACATTCATCCTCGAATGAAATATTTAGACACCTTACGGAAGTAAAGACTCAATACTAGCATCCCGTCATGCATGCATCATCAAAATGGTACACAATTCATAGGAGGATACATTAACTCCATCTCTAACATAATCAATGAACACAAGGAAGTAGGAACTACATCTAACACCCCATTATGCATGAAAACTCAACATTTCAACATATTCATAGGAGGAACTACCTTCTCCAACTAAAAGCATGCTCAACTTACTATCATGAAACCAATTATGCAATTACTCTCAAAGCACAATAAAGCATGTTTGACAATTCATCTCACGAAGCATATAGGCAACTCATACTAAATGCACAACAACATTAGGAACATAAATCATGAAAACTCATTTTCTTAGAATCATGAACTTCTCAAGAACATGCATAACATAAGGAGGTCATGCAATTTCTAAAACACACATGACTCCAAAGCATAAAACAAGTCACAAGGAACTCTTTGCCTCAAGCTAGAATAGGAATAGAAGAAAGAGATGAGGATATCGGAACTCTCAACAATCTTGCTATCTAAGCATACCATCTCCCCCTTGGGGGTAAACCCCTACTAAGGCTAACATCAAAATCTAACAAATAGCATAGGGATCTTAATAAAACATTTACATCTATAGGGAACTATCAACATATCGGTGCCTTCATCCTGAGAGACTCCTTTGTCCTCTCTACATCGGAGTGCATAGAAGCTACCATAATTTGGAGGAATCGGGACCGAACCATTAAGAGAATCTTGCTTGGCCTCTCTTCCTTTTGGCATAAGTGTAGGGCAATGTTTCACTTGATGATCACTCTTTCCACAACCATAGCAGCTGTCTATACCGGCTAGGCACTTCCCATGGTGCTTCTTCCCACATTTGGTGCAAGTAGGCTTAGGCTATGGAGACCCGCTACCTTTATCTTGGTTAAACCTAGGGGTATTGGAAGGATCTTAAACGGAATACCTTCTTTTAAACTTAGGTCTACCTTGCCCATCAGACTTATCATTAGAGAATTTCCCATCACCGGTTCTAGCTCTTTTCACCTCTCTAATCTTTTTCTTGAATTTTGACTCCTCAATTTGTTGGGAATACACCATGAGCCTAGAGATATTCATGTTATCATGGAGCATTGTCGTACGCCATTCTTGTCCAACTAAGTCTGACACACCCGTCAAAAACCTACTCATCTCATCCCTCAGATCTACCACCATAGATGGAGCATACTTGGATAGTTGAGTAAATTTCAAGGCATACTCTTGAAAAATCATGCTACCTTGCCTAAGGTTAATGAATTCTTCCACCTTATCTTTCCACAACTCTTGGGGAAAGAACCTATCAATATGCTTTCTTTCCTAAACACCTCCCAATCAATAGGACCTGCTTCTACCGGCCTATTTTCTTCCATTGACCATACCAAACTTGATCAACATCCTTCAATTTGTAAGCGGCTAGTTCCTCTTTTTATACTGAAGTCACCCCATTGCATCAAGTATTTTATAGACCTCATGCACAAATTTTTGAGGATCCTCTCCCACTTTGGAACCTAGAAACTCGAGAGGGTTCATTATAACAAAATCCCTCAATCTAGAAGACGTGGAATTCACATTAGGGTTCACATGTGTCTCAACATCTCTATTGGCTTGGGCCGTCATAGCTTGGGCTAACATTAGAAGAGCTGACCTAACTTCCACATCCGACATAGTTGGAGGATTAATAGGAGCTTGATTAGCTTGATGAGCTTGAGGAGCTTCTTCATTGACATTGTCAACCTCCATTCTCCTTGCATTAGCCCTTCGTGTATTCATTTCCTGAAGACACAAAAGACAGATTAGGAAAGGGACTTTATAGAGTTAAACTATATGGCACGACTTAAGAGTAATGAAAGAATTTATCTTCCTAACATCTTATAGCCTTTCTTTCATAAATGTGGCGTGCTTCACAGTATGAACAAGACTGTACTAGACGTGGCTTATGAGACATCTTCCAAGAATCATTCTAAGCCTTGTGATCTGATTACCAAGTTTGTCACGACCCAGGAGTACCCCCTAGATGTGACAAGGCGTACTCAACCCCGAAAGGTCTCATACAAGCCACTTATCATATCATGACATATGATAAAAGAAATGATGCGGAATTTAAAACTTTTATCCATACAATCGAAGTCTTTTATAAAAGCAAGCAGAAGAGTAACTTGTCTCAAATAGCCATCTAATACAATCTTTGAACAAAAAATAATGTCATAAACCTTTCAATATAATCTGAAAATAAAATCACTAGAAAGAAACTACTAATGACTCATACATCCTCGAATCTTAAGAACTCACCATAAGTTAGGAGAATAGTCGATTCAAGCTTGAACCAATAGAAGATCAACTTAAGAATCGGAACCTACACTTTGTGAAAAATGTAGAAAATATGGGTTATTACAAGAATGCACTAAGTATAATAGCCACGCATAAAAAAACCTTCAAAATATGCTAAAAAGGACATTTTAGTTGAAAACCATGCTATATACCAAGTTTGAGAATCATCATGAACATTAGCGTAAAAGCATAAGACATAAGCATATTCAACATATAGATCATCATAGCATAATAAAACCATCTCATAAGTAACCCTAAGTTATACTTGTGCAATGTATAGATAAAGATCCCATAATCCCATCTATACTAAGTACCACTTTTAGGTCACCATAATCATAGTTACCATTCTTTGATCTCATAATTAGTTAATACTCATAGATAAGGAAACCTTCACAGTTACTAAATCATATCAAGGGAAGCAACATATAGAAACAATCCCAGTTAACCATTCATTATTACATTTAGCCTTCATATCAACATACTTAGTAGCATCATCATAAGCATGTTCATTTCATAAATCATTATAGCATTAAGGAACACACAATAGCTACTCTCAAAGCCTACTCGTGCAATGCATGGATGAAGTCCCATACCCCCACCCACACTTTATAGAGCTTCTTGAGTAACCATAGTACATAACTCATATTCTTGTTCATAGTGGGAATATAACCTTAACTGAAATAGACCGTGTGAGCAACTCATGGAATCAGGTGTCATGTCCCACACCAAAAATAGTTGGTCTACTTGCCTAAGGTAGAACCAGAATCATTTTAGCTTAGGTGGATCCACTAACTAATAACCTATATGGGCACATAGTTATAGGATAAGGAGGTTGTTACTAGGAACCTGAACATACATAGGGAGAGATTCCACCTCACAATATCCACTCGGTACTAAGCATTAAATTCCCATGGAGTAGTTAATTCTCTTTTAACATCATTACACATAAAAGGGATGCCATTGGCCTACCGGTTCAAGGTACATCATTAGAATAACTCATTGAATCCTCATAAAAGGGGTACCATTGGTCTACTGATTCACAGTTCATCATTATAATAGTTCATTGACTCCTCATGAAAGGGATATCATTGGTCTACCGATTCAAGACAAAGCCTTAAAATACTTCATTAGTCACTCATGAGAGGGATGCCATTGGCCTACCGATTAAAGATTCGTTAAATCAAGATAGTTCTTTAATTACTCATGAAAAGGATCCCCTTAGCCTACTGATTCAAGGTATATCAATCAAGATAACTTTTAATCGCACACGAATGTGATGCCCTTAGCCTACCCATTCATTTAGGTGAGGAAAGACTTTCACAACATGCCATCATCATTCATAAGTGTATAATTTAGAATAGTCTTTCAATCAACACATCATCGTTATCATAATCATAGAAAATTCATTCTCAAGGTATTCACAAAGCATGTGCGTAAACATCAAGATCATAAATAATTCTAACAATTTGCTCTTGAAGGACCATAGATCACATTCAATAAACACACCTAGAATTTCTACATTAGGCATGGATAATAACATGATTTAACTATTAAATTCATAACATTCATAAATTCTATAACATTCAACTTGTATCAATCAATTCCCACACTTTAAGATCCAATTTGGGAAAATAGGGTAATTCATGGATTCTTGAGAAAATCAACTTAAAATCATATAAAATCATCAATATATCCCTAAAAAAACATAATTCAATCATTTAAAACTAATTTGAAAGGAATCCATGAGATTGAAGTCAAACCAGAACATTTGGGTTTTCTAGTTTTGAAATTAGGGATTTTGGAAGGGCTCTATGGGTGAAAGATACCCATAGATGAAGATCTACCATACATTATTGAAGATTTATCACGAAATTTGAGGAGAAAATCTTGATTCCTCAACCCTAGCTTCACCTTCTTCTTCTTCCTCCTTGGAACTTTCTAGAAAAAGAAATTTTGGAGAAGATGAACTCTTTTGGGTTTGATTTTTTTAGGTTTTGGGAATTAATGTAGTAAATGTGTTGGTTAATGACATAAAAGGTCTCATATAGGTTTATTAAAATAATATAAATCTACCCCATTTAATAATTACCTAATTAGGAATTTACCAAAAAATCCCCTAACTAGGCAGTCCCTCCTAGGCACCACGGCCCGTGGTGGTGCCCGTGGTCCCTTAACCAGTCGCCTCCCCAACTTGAAAAGCCTCCCATGAGGTGAAGGCAACCCCATGAGCTTTCCCACGGTCCGTGGTCTTCACCACAAGTCGTGAAGTGGCTCGTGAAAGGGAGCCTTCCTTGGGCAGTTTCATGAGCCTACTGCCTCACCTACCACGGGTGGCAACATGACTCGTTGTGGACACCACAGGTCGTGAAGACCCTTGTGGTCATGGTGGGGAGTGGCTAGGCATGTTTTTGCAGCCTTCGCCCCCTTGCCATGGCCCTCACCCAATTTCTTTGGCCCTTGCCCTTCACTCTTAACGTTAACCCTCACGTTTAGGCTCTTGTCTAACCTACTAATTTCCGAGTTGTTACACCCACGATGCCAAAACTGTCCTATAACTTGTCGAGATATAAAACGCCTCAACTAAGTGGATCCACTAAGCTATGCTTAAAATCAATAAGGAATCGTCTAAAAAGTACGACCCTTTCAACCCATGTTGACTACATGGTTTATGAAGACTTTGAGTTGTATAAACTCATCCCCATATCGATGCTTAATACTACTACCAAAAATATACTTAGCTCATATGTTTAAAAATATGACATTCTCAGGGTTTGAGATTATTACTCAAAAATCTATCTCTTTTAAGAAATGGTACTCAGAAATACTCATGAAAACTCATTTGGAAATCGGTGTGTCATCTCATCTTAAATGTGAAAACATTTACTCTTTGGGAATACTTAGTCCCCATATAACATTTTAAATAAAATGAACTTCACTCTTACTCTTACTCAACTCAATGCTCAAGTCTTAAAACAAGTTTAAAACAATTGTGAAAGACTTTTTGAAAAGACTCGAAAAACTCTCAAGACTTGACTCTTAGATCTACCTTGAATTTAAGTTTATGAATTCAAGGTTATTATTCATATTTATGGATGATTTTTAGATGTTTAGAAGTCATTTAGAGTAGTTAGAATCAATAGGGAGTGTTAGTACACTTTAGAAGGACTCAGATGGGCTAAATGAAGTAAAAAGGTAGGGGAAGACGACCCGGGTGCACTGTTGGAGCGGGGCACCAGCACTGAAGTTCAGAGACCACATTTTGGCACACTGCTGGCATGCTGCCCCTACCCTTCTGGCGTATTTTGGGCGCACCGCGCCAACCTCTCCCTAGGTCAACCCGACGCATTTGTCAACTCGTTTTATGATCTTAACTCGACTAGATTTGATTCTTTTTCTCAATTTCTCTTTAGATTCAGATAACCAATATATGTATACAAGAATCTACCCATAAACGACTCTAAAATCGACACAATTTCCTCAAAAACTCATCAATCCCATTCTAACTCAAGAACGAAAGCCAATTTCAAGAACATAATTCGAGAATATCAAACCTTCAACTTTCTAGAATGAATTTTATGATGAAATTAACATGATTGGTGTGTGGGTGAATGAACTCAATGCTATGTGAACGCACATACCTCTTTAGGGATCAACCCTTGGTGAAACGACCTTCGATTCCGCAAGAAATCTCCAAGAACGCCTTGATTTTTCTCCTCTTCTCCTCTTCTTCAACTATTCTCAAATCCTAAGCATTAATTTAGATTGTGTAAACTGAACCAAATCAGTTTAGACACATGATTAATTACTAAACACGAAATTACTTAATTCGATAAAGAAAAGACCAAAATACCTCTTTAAATTCGGGTAACTTTCCTTAACCGGACAGTTCGACTTCAAATGGGTATATCACCCTCATACAAGCTTGAAAATTAGCAAACTCAGTGGCGTTGGAAAGAGGATTCCAAGACCTTTGATTTGATAACTTAAATCCCACCTAACTCATCCTGTACTAAAAGTTATGGTCGTTTGAAGTTGACCTAAAACTTACACTTAGCATAACTTGCCAAAATTTCCAAAAATGATTCTTTCTAATTCTAGTTCTTTGTAAGGCAGGATGTTACAATATATTCCCCTTGGGATCAGTCGTCCTCGAATGAGATTACTCTAAGTAGGCTAAGGATGTAACATTTAACATTCACCTCAAACACCCAACAAGCAATATATAACACAACATGTCAACATAAAATAAATGGCAAGAAAGGATTAGTACCTTAATTTGGAATCTCTCCGGACTTAAAGAGATATAGGAATCTCTTCTTCATGTCCTCCTCAGCTTTCCATGTAGCTTCCTCAACAAATTGATTTCTCCACAGAACCTTAACTAATGCTACTTCCTTGGTCCTCAACTTGCGAATCTAGCGATCTATAATCTGAACAGGAATCTCTTCATAAGATAAGCTATCCTTAATACCAATATCTTCGGTAGGTATGATAAGTGAAGGGTTGCCCACATACTTCTTCAACATTGAAATGTGGAATACCGGATGGACCGCAACTAACTTTTGCGGTAGCTCCAACTCATAAGCCACGTTACCGATCCTTTTGGATATTCTGTAAGGGACAATATACCGAGGACTAAGCTTCTCCTTCTTGTCAAATCTCATAACAAGCTCCATGGGTGAAACCTTCAAAGAAACTCAATCATCTACTTCAAACTCTAAGTCTCTTGTCCTAACATCTGTATAGGATTTCTGGCGACTCTGCGCTGTTTTCAATCTCTCTTGAATAAGCTTCACTTTCTCCATAGCTTGATGAACTAAGTCTGGTCCTATCAACGCAGCTTCACCAACCTCAAACCATCCAATAGGAGATCTGCATCTTCTCCCATAAAGAGCCTCATATGGAGCCATTTGGATACTAGAGTGGCAATTATTGTTATAAGCAAACTCAATAAGAGGTAGGTGATCATCCCAATTACCCTTGAAATCGATCACACAAGACCATAACATATCTTCTAAAGTGTGAATGGAGCGCTCTGCTTAACCATTAGTTTGAGGATTAAAAGCAGTACTCAAATTCACTTTCGAACCCAAACCTTACTGGAAAGACTTCCAAAGCTGTGACCTAAAATGTGCACATCTATCTGAAATAATCGATACTGGAACTCCATGAAGTCTAACTACCTCTTGAAAATATAACTTGGCATAATCCTCTGCTAAATGGGTAGTCTTTACCGGCCAAAAGTGGGCTGATTTAGTCATTCGATCTACAATCATCCAGATGGAATCATGCTGCTTGCTAGGCTGCGGAAAACCAGTAATAAATTCCATATTGATCATCTCCCACTCTCATTCTGGAATCTCTATATTTTGAGCCATACCATCGGGCCTCTGGTGATCTATCTTAACTTGTTGGCAATTCGGGCACTTAGCAACGAACTCTACAATACCCTTCTTAATACTACTCCACCAATAGACTTCTCTCAAGTCACGATACATCTTTGTGGAACCCGGATGGATAAAATATCTTGAGCTATAAGCTTCCTCCATGATCCTCTCTTAAATTTCATCCACCCTTGGCACACACAATCTACCTTGATACCTCAATACACCATCTCGCCCTTGTTTAAAAACCATTACTTTTTGCTTATGAACATTTTGCTTTAACTCAAGCAAAATAGGATCTTGGTCTTGTTTCTCTTTCACTTCAGACACTAATGATGATTCAACCTCATTCGTCACCACTACTTCTCCTTTGTTGGAATCCATTAGTCGAACTCCTAATCGTGCAAGTCTGTGCACATCTTTAGCTAACTCTTTCTTGTCTTCCTCAACATGGGTGGTACTACCCATAGACAATCTTCTCAAAGCATCAACAACAACATTAGCCTTACCTGGGTTATAGAGAATGCTCATGTCATAATCCTTGAGTAATTCTAACCACCTCCTCTATGTGAGATTAAGCTCTTTCTGACTAAACACAAACTGAAGGCTCTTATGATCCGTGAACACATCTACATAGACACCATAAAGATAGTGACGCCATATTTTCAAACAGAATACTATTGCAACCAATTCTAGATCATGGGTTGGTAATTCTTCTCGTGAATCTTAAGCTGTCTGGAAGCATAAGCTATAACCTTGCCATTCTCCATTAACAGACAACCTAAACAGACTCTGGACGCATCACAATATACCACAAAACCTTGTGTACCCTCTGGTAAGGTCAATATTGGGGCAGTAGTCAACCGTTTATTCAATTCATGAAAGCTTTTCTCACAAGCTTCAGACCATTGAAACTTAACTATTTTCAGAGTCAACTTAGTCAAAGAAGATGAAATATATGAGAATCCCTCGACGAACCTTCTATAATAGCCAGAAAACCCTAAGAAACTTCTAATGTCAGTTCGAGATGTGGTTCTAGGCCAGTTCTGCACTGCCTCTATCTTTTGAGTATCAACTCAAATTCCATCACTAGAAACAATATGGACTAAAAATGGCACAGACTCAAGACAAAATTCACACTTAGAAAACTTAGCATATAGCTCCTTATCCTTGAGAGTTGAAAGGATTATTCTGAGATGACTAGCATGATCTTCCTCATTCGTCGAGTAGATTAGAATGTCATCAATGAATATGATAAAAAACATATCTAGATAAGGCTTGAATACTATGTTCATAAGGTCCATGAATGTTGCAAGAGCATTGGTCAAACCAAAGGACATAACTAGGAACTCATAATGACCATAGCGGTACCAGAATGTTGTCTTAGGGGTGTCACTTTTTCTTACTCTCAATTGATGGTAGCCTCATCTGAGGTCTATCATAGAAAAACAAGTGGCTCCATGAAGTTGATCAGAAAGATCAGCAATTCTCGGAAGAAGATACTTATTTTTTATAGTAACTGTGTTCAACTAACGGTAATCTATACACATTCTAAGAGAGCCATCTTTCTTTCTCACAAATAAAACCAGAGCGCCCCAAGGTGAGACACTTGGTCGAATAAAACCTTTCTCAAAGAGATCTTTCAAATGCTCTGTTAACCCTTTCAACTCTGTTGGAGCCATTCTATGTGGCGGAATAGAGATAGGATGATTATCAAGAAGAATATCTATATCAAAGTCTATTTCTCTCTTAGAAGGGACTTCGAGAAGATCTTCTGGAAAGACCTCTGGAAACTCACTAACAAGTTGAACTGACTGAAGATGTTGTGTCTCAACAGTAGAGTCGTTAACTCAGACTTAGTAATAGACACAACCCTTGGAAACTAACTTTCTCGACTCAAGGTATGAAATAAAATGACCCTTAGGCACTGTTGAAGTACTCCTCCACTCAATAACAGGCTCATTAGGAAACTGGAACTAAGCAACTCGAGTTATACAATCGACTAACGCATAACAGTCATGAAGCCAGTCCATACCTAGAATGGCATCGAAATCTACCATATCTAACTCAACTAAGTCAGCCATGGTGTCCTTGTGATAGACAAAAATGGTACAATCGCGATAAACTCTCTCAGCTAGAATACACTCACCAATAGGTGTATAAACACTAAAAGGCTCAAGAAGTTGCTCAGGAAGGATATTAAAATTCATAACAACATAAGGAGTCACAAAATATAGACTCTCCTGAATCTAGCATAGCATAAACATCAAAAGTAAAGACTTTGATCATACTAGTGACAACATTTGGAGAATTCTTTTACTCTTAGCACCTAGTGATAGCATATGCAGCTAGTTCTACTCACTTAGCATCAACAACATGCATAATCTCAAAAACCTTCTGAAGCTCTTCAACAAAGTTTTTCGGATCCTCAGTGACACTTGAACAAATGAAGCTTTGCGGATGCATCCTTAAGAACTCACAGATTCTAGATGTATCAGCCACATCCTATTGAACCCCTCTTTATTGCCCAACTTGGTTGGTCACAACTTGACTTAACAGTCACATATCTTCCCAAAATTCAGCATCAGTGACCTCTCCTTGGGGTTGCACTTTTGGTGCATTGGGTACCTCTTGATCGTCAACGTTCCTCCTAGAAGGACAACCTCGAACAGCTCTTCGTGGAGGTGTCATCTGAAATATACGTATAAGCACGAGTTAGAAGAAACTTTTATAAAGATAAACTGTATCACATGAAATGAGTATGAAAGAAGTGAGATAGTTCCTAAATGTTACAGACTCCTAATTATAGATGTGACACGCTTCACACCGAGAACTAGGACTCTACAGACACGGCTTCATAGACTCCTTAGGATTCTTGGACTCTGTGCTCTGATACCAAGTTTGTCATGCCACAAGCCTACACCCTGTGCGGGACTGGCACTCGAGAACCATTGCTGGCCCCAAGCGAACCCTTGGTCTGGCTTACCACTAAGCGGAAGACTTTACTCAACAAAGATAAATTCATGAAATAAACTAGAATGTTGTAAAAGAAACTTTCAACTAGCCAATAAGGCAACTCAAGTCTCAACATAAATAGAATCAAAATGAAAAGACTAATGAACTATAACTATCTATCTACAAAGCCTCTAATACTAAGAGGGATATCGGGACAAGACCCCGGATCATCCTAACAGCTAAAATGACAAAGCAATACAAAAGGGATCCTTTGGAAAGCAAAAAGGCTCACCAAATGACTCTGAAATGCTCAACTAGATCAACGAAGCATCGGATGTTGATCCTGGCTACCTGTATCTACATCATTAAACAATGCACTCCAAATGACGTCAGTACATTGAATGTACGAGCATGTGAGGGGAAATCTAAACAATACGCAAACTTGAACTGGAATCTGAAAGAAACACTTACCTCAGCTTTACTCAACTCATGGATACTCAACTCAATGCAGAAATAAAACAACAATAAAGATGTAGTTTAAATAAAGCATTTAAAACCGTTGATAACATCTTGAAGTATTGTAAAATACAATAATATCTCAGTTGTATATAAATATACAAAAATAAACTCTATTTGGGGGATTCTCTAACCGACAACCATCACTATGAGCTATGTGATGATACATTATCTCGCCCACACTTCCAGAAATGTCCCATAACTTGTCGGGATATAAAACACCTCAACTAAGTGGATCCACTAAGCTATGCTTAAAAGCAATAAGGAACCATCTAAAAAGTATGACCCTTTCTACCCACGTTGGCTATATGGTTTATGAAGACTTTGAGTTGTATGAACTCATCCCTATATCGGTGCTCAATACTACTCCCAAAAATATACTGACCTCATGCTTAAAAACATGACTTTCTCAGTGGTTTGAGATTATTACTCAAAAATCCATCTTTTCAAAGAGATGGTACTCAGAACTGCTCATGAAAACTCATTTCTAAATCGGTGTTTCCTCTCATCTTAAATGTGAAAACATTTACTTTTTGGGAATACTTAGTCCCATATAACATTTTAAAGAAAATGAACTTCACTCTTACTCTTACTCAACTCAATGCTCAAGTCTTAAAACAAGTTTAAAACAACTATAAACACTTTTTGAAAAGACTTGAAGAACTCTCAAAACTTGACTCTTAGATCTACCTTGAATTTGAGTTTATGGACTCAAGGTTACGATTCATGTTTATGGATGATTTCTATATGTTTAGAAGTCATTTAGAGTAGTTATAATCAATAAGGAGTGTTTGTACACTGTAGAATGACTCAGACGGGGTAAACGATGGAAAATGGGTAGGGGCAGACGACTTGGGCGCACTGCTGGCACGGGATGCCAGCCCCTGAAGTTTAGAGACCACATTTTGGCGCGCCGCTCCAGCCCCTCTGGGGCGCGCAGTGCCAGCCTCTCGCTAGGTCAACCTGACAAATATTTCAGCTCGTTTTATAATCTTAACTTGACTAGATTTGATTCTTTTTCTCAATTTCTCTTTATATTCAGATAAAGAACACATGTACTGAGGAATTTACTCATAAACGACTCTAAAATTGACACGATTTCCTCAAGAACTCATCAATCCCATTCTAACTCAAGAACGAAATACAATTTTAAGAACACAATTCAAGAACATCAAACCTTCAACTTTCTAGAATGAATTTTACGCTAAAATTAACATGATTGCCGCGTGGGTGAACAAGCCCAATGCTATGTGAAATTACATACCTCTTTAGGGATCAACCCTTGGCGAAACTACCTTTGATTCCGTAAGAAATCTCCAAGAAAGCCTTGACTTTTCTCCTCTTCTCCTCTTCCTGAACTATTCTCAAACCCTTAGCGTTAATTTGGATTGCATAAGCTGAAACAAATCAGTTAGACCCCTAATTAATTACGAAAAACAAAATAACTTAATTGGGTAAGGAAAAGACCAAAATACCCATCTTAAATCCGGGTACCTTTCCTTAACCGGACAATCTGACTTCACACGGGCATATGATCGTCAGTAGGAAAGCTCTGTTATGCACCAACAATGGCTCCTTCTCTTTACCTTTCCCATGCCCTACCTCATTCCTTTCCCATTGAGACCGAACCTAAACCTGTGCTCCAGATATAGTTGTCCATACACTGATAAGGGATGTATGGATTCTCGAGTATGTAAATAAATTGCAAATACGATCCAAGTAATAAATACGCAAGTTTATTTTGGATAACAATTCTAATAGGACCCCCACGCTTCATTAGCCCATACCGCTCAATTTTTCTGATTCTATCTCGGAGTATCCATTCACTCGAAACTGCTCGGCTTTGGTTTCTACTTTCCGTAAACTCATACGAGCTCAAAAATTAGCAAACTCAGTGGCATTGGAAAGAGGATTCCAAGACCTTTCATTTCATATCTTATGCCCACCTAACTCATCATGTACTAAAAGGTATGGTCTTTTGAAGTTGACCCAAAACTTATACTTAACATAACTTGCCAAAATTTCCAAATTTACTCTTTTCAAAAATGATTCTTTCTAATTCTAGTTCTTTCTAAGGCGGGATGTTACATTTAGTAATAAACATTAGGCTTGAATTTGAGATGAGAGTGGTGGTCAAAAGGAATGGAAACATGAGGTTGATAATGTTAGTTTGAGATCTAATCTGGTAGATTTGACATAGAGTAGGTAAGAAATTAAGGTGTAACCTTTTACAAGTGTGAGTGGTACAAGTATGAGATTCTAATTTTTAGATGAGAACAATGAAGTGTGGCTAAGTCATGAGATTACCAAAATAATTAAGAGGTGTACCCGAGATCGTATGTAGTTAGACGAGGTTCCAATTAGGTTAATGATTTTCCATGTGTGACTAGATAGTATATATGAGCTTTCAATGTGGAATAGGCTGATGTAAGCATTATTTTTTTTCCTTAAGAGTTCGATGAAGCGGCCTTATAAGACAATGAGAAGAGGTTAATCGAAGCATCTTAGAAAGAGGTCTTAGAAGAAGTTTTAGTGCCTACTTTAAAGGGTTCAGTAACCATGAGATAAGCCTCTCCCAAGTATTGGAGTAAAGGGAATGTAGACCAGTTTAGAGATGAGGGAATAGGTTCATTGTATTCAAGTATCAGTTTTATAAATACGGGGGAGATGATAAGATGAGAAATCAACTCAAGTGTTGAGAATGAGATAGTTATCTCTTCCGAAAGGGTTGTAGAGGTACATCAATCCATTCATACTCTAGAGTATTCCTCAAAGTTCAGTCATTTCAACATCATGATGATGTTTCTTATATCAGAATTGTGTTCTTGACCTATGCTCATACACTTTAGAGAGATTCGCATCTAAGCTCAGTTTCCAAAATAAAGGGAAAGCCTTTAGCCCATTTATCTCAATCTTAGTCCATAAAGTTATGGATATCAGCCTCATGATATGAACTTATTCATATAAGCACTCATGTCTCATAGTATGCTCAGTCTCACAAATTCATAATTTACTCTCAATGGGTAGAAACATAAGGTTATGCCATGCATATTCTTATATCAGATATCTCGAATGAATCGTGCTTATAATCTTTTATCCTGAAGTTCTTTCACTAGTACGTTTTAGTTTTGGAGAGTGGTGTTGTTGATAGTAGTTGTGTGATCATAGATGAGAGGATTTCCATTTCTTATTGTGATAGCGATGGTGTGTTTATTCCATCTAAGGTTATGAATGTGGAGAAAGAAGGAGATAATGTTTTACAATGAGTACTAAGTCTGCTTCCTGGTGGTAATGCATGAAAGTTCAGTTGGTAGAGATGATGAGCAGTTCATAGAAAGTGGGTTAGTAAGAGTCTATAAAGTGGGTAAGATTCTAAGTTTGAATGTGATGTTGTTAACATGTGGACAATTCGTGATACATTAGGTGTTTCGTGATATGAGCTCAAGGTTAGCTGAATGTAGCGGTAAGGAGTAGTGTTCTTGGGATGAGATTTGCTACAGAGGTATAGAACCCGAATCTTGTGATTTAGATTAGAATAATCACCCTACGTTAAGTACTTTGTGATTCTGAGCTAGAGTTGAATAAAGTAAGAGTAACCCCTTTCCATTGTCATACCAACCGTCATTCGAGGATGAATGATCCTACGGGAGAGATATTGTAACACCTTGAAAATTTCTAAGTTAAGACTCGAACCATTCTTCATTTACTTGTAGGGTCATATCGGGTGATTCATAAATTACCCATATGTGTAAAGGTAAATTCTTTAGTGTGGGAATGATTTGGATATGAATTAAGATCACTAGAATCCCCTAGCACAAAGTAGAGTTGAAACTTTCCTTATCGATTAAGTTTTGATGTAAGATTCTACTTGGGTCAACATCAAACTACCATATCTATTAGAATATAAAGAGTTACGTGGCCCATAGCTTATCAAATTAAAGGTATTTGAATTCTCTTTCCAATGCCACCAATTTCGCGTCAATCTAATTTTTGATTAAAAAGTTATGACCATTTTAGAAACCTGATATAGTGCAGTGACGAATTAGCTGACGGAAAACATTAAAAAAGTCTTTTTGTCTATTTACCACCAAGAAAACCCTAAACGAATTTCTTGACTAATAAAAGGCTCAAACAATCAGATTTTTATCTTTTTATCCATCATTCTCTTTTCTCTCTCAAGCCCTAGGGCAAAACCCTAAGGAAAAATCAAAGTAGAAGACTCCATTCAAGATTCTTTCCATATTTTTCAAGATTCTTTTTCAAGGTAAGTCTTTCTCCAAGAATTCCATTATTTCCAACTCAAATTCCTCCATACAATTATGAATCACTAATGAAAATCATAATTCTTGGCCATATAGATTTCAAGAAACTAATTCAATAATCTCAAGAAAGGTTTTCTTGATTGTTTACCTTCAAGCTTGGGTTTCAAAGCTTCTAATCAAGTTCTTATCCAAGATTCTTCAGGATTCTTTTAAGAACCTTGTTCTTTTATGTATGTAAGGCTATCATAGAGTTGGACTAGTTCGTTCTCACGCCCTACATCTACTTTCAAATTAGTAAAAGAGAAATCTAAGATTTTACTCCTAGATTTGAGTATTCTTGAGATGAGTTGATTTTGAGTTCTCGATCTTTTTTTTGAAATTCTATTCCTAATTATTTAATTTCTATATGTTATACATTGAGATCCTTGAGTTTATTTGTTCATGTCTATAATTCAGCATAAACCTTATTTTGAGTTATAAATTTTGAGAAGTTTTTCAAAGTCGACACTTGAGTTTTAAACTGAGTTTTTTAGGAAGTAAAGATGAGTTTTGAGAAAATGTTTAAAGGTTCAATTTCATAAAGACTTAAGAGTTTATAATGTTATTTTATTCATATATATACATGTATATATGTACCTGTGTTGATTATTGAACTTGAAAGATAAGTTCATAAGTGCATATTTTCAAGAAGGTAAACACGTTTCATGTTTTGAAAAGTATTTCAAGTAATGTAATAAGTTCATTCTTTGTAATGGGTGAATTGAGCACAAAGTTATATTAATTATTTTGGGAGTTGTATCGAGCAACGATTTGGGCTAGAGTCTTTTATAAATCAAAAGTCCCATAAAACTACATATCTAGCGTAGAATAAGATAGCATTGATTCTTCATGTGACTCCTTACCGCCTCTGAGAAGGCATATAGTTGGATCCATAGTCACGATATCATCTTATACCCCCAACAAGGTATAGGATGGGCCTTTGCAACGTGCGGTGGGACATTTTATCATTGCTAGGCTCATGTTAATGGTTGTCGGTTAGAGAAATTCCCCACGAGTAAAGTATATTATTTTCATGTTGTTGTCACTGTATATTTTATTGTAAAGCATAAATGCTTTTCACTTCATGTTCATGTATTAATTCAGTTGAGTTGCTTTCGGTCATTCAGTTCAGTTATTTGTTTACTCAGCCATATTACATACTTGTACATTCCATGTACGGATGTCATTCGACCTGCATCTTTTTATGATGCGGATATAGGTGTTTATGATTATTAACATGCGCTTCTTGAGATTACTCTACACTCTAGTTAGCTTTGGTGAGCCTCCTTGTATTCCAGAGGACTTCATAATTACATTCCAGTTAGTAGTTTTGAGGTGTCGTGGATCTTGTCCCGACATCTTTCCTTAGTAGAAGAGGCTTCATAAATAGACAGTTTTGGAGAGTCTTTTAGTTTCAGATTTTTATTTAAAACTTATGTTTCATACTTAGTATATCTAGTTCAATTTTGAGATTCGGTAAACTACTTTTTTATGTTTCTTTCAATTTGATGCTTATGTATGCTTGAGTTGGTCTTCCGCTTGTAGTCAGCCATGATAAGGGTTTGCTTGAGCGCTAGCAATGGTTCTCGAGTGCTGGCCACGTCCAGAGTGTAAGCTCGGGTCGTGCCAATTTTGGACTCAATGGGTGAATGGAACCCATTGATGAAATTCCACATACCTTGAAGATCAAAGCCCAAAAGCAATTGAGGAGAAAGGAGACTTGAAACTTGAAACCCTAGCTTTCTTCTTGAACTTGAGAGAGAATTGGAGAAGATGAATATGGATGGAATTTTGGGGTTTGAGAGAATGAGAGATTTGAGGTAATTTTAAAAGTAGAAGGGTAGTTATAAAACTTAGAATTATGGTGAAAATGACATAGTATAGGTATTAAATTCATAGGAAAATACCCAAAAACCCTTAACAAATAAACTGTCAGACGACCTCACGGTTTAGACCTACGGGCCATAGAAATTTCTACGGACCATATTGGTCAACCATAGGTTGAGTTACTTGGGTCTAAAATTAGCATACTTCCTAGGACACTGTTCTACAGACCGTCTAACTTTCTACGGTCCGTAGACATTATCCGTAGACCATAATTTTAAAAAAATTTACTAAGTCTAGATTACCCCTACGGAACCCATCTACGACTCATCCTATTTCCCATGGCTTGCCCTGTTCATTCATAGGTCAAACTTTAGAAACTTGAAATTCAAAAAAATGAATTCCAGTTCCAATGTTCCTTTCCTACGGCCCGTAGGACTTCCTACGATCTGTTGGTCTATCTCTTAGACCACTAGATCAATTCAAAAACTTCACTTTTCCTTTTCAACTTCCCAATTTTAGAGGTGTTACTAGGACAAACATGCATCATCCTATATGACGTTGCATTTCATTGCATTGTACTTCATTTGATTCTTATCAATTCTAATCGGTGATATGTTATTGTGGTTATGGTATTATGTAAGAATGTGGTAATATGACTATATATGATGAGGTGCTATTTATGATGTTCTATACATGCTTTGTTGCTATAGAGTGAGAACTGTTAGGCACTACAAGAAAAGTGTGAATTATATGGGAATTTTTCTGGGAATTAGTATAAAAAATTGTAGGAAAATAAGTTTCCTACGAATTTTCATACTAATCCCCAGGAAAATCCCCAAGTAATTCACAATTTTCTTGTAGTGAGGTTTGGTTGATTGAATCTTTACAAGTTGTAATTTTGGAGTTTCAGATGGTGTGGTTGGAGTATTTGTATTTTGTATCGCTTTACTTAGTGTTATTTAGATTTTCTTGTTGAGTATCATTTTTTTTGGTACTCACTCCCTTGTTTCTACACTTGCGTAGGTTATGAGTCGTACTCGTTCTTTTTTCTCTTCTACGTCTAAGGCTTATCGTTGGGATATTCTAAGGTAGTTGTTTGCCATTGTAGAAGACAACTCTTACTCTATTATTATGTTGTTATTCTATTCTAGAAATAAAGACATTAATACTTGTATTTATTTTGAAATCTATAGTAATACATTAGAGGTTTGTACACCTAACACAATGTTTTATGGGTAAATTGAGTTATATTTTTTTCACGTTATTAAGGTTATTTTATTTCCTTATTATGTTTCACTTCTACATTTACATAATTTTTTGGGTTTTAGGCTTACCTGTCTCAGTGGAATAAGACTAGTTCCATCACACCCGTTCTTGGGTCCTGAGAAATGGTGTTAGAGTTATGTTTAGAGGTCTCACATGTGTACAAGAAGAGTCCAGTAGAGTTTCAAAGATCGGTACAGAGGCATTTTCTTCTTATCTTAAAGAGGCTATGAAGACTGATAGAAAACTTCCTTTTTGTTCATTCATTCTTATCATGCGTGGTTACATTCATGAGTACTGAGTTATCACGTGTTATTTTGGTAGATGGCGAGGAGGAGATCTACTATTGGTGGTAAAGAGAAAGAGAAGAAGTCCCCGAGTCAGTTTTTGAAAACCTAGCTAGGGGTAGGAATAGAGCCTGAGCTAAGGGTAAAGGTCGTGCCCATGGAGTGGAACTAGTGAGAGGCCATGGGAAAGGTGTCTCTCCCAAGCCACGGATTGGTGTTAGAGAGGACCAAGATCCTCTAGAGTACGTGGTTGCACCGTTACTTCAGGATACTTTATTGAGAGTGTTGAGCATAGTTGAGAGTTTTACTCAAGATGGAGGTGTGATGGGCACACAAGAGGGCTCTGATGTGTCGTGAACTCATAACATATTTGACGCTCAAAACAAAGAATTAGTGTGCGAAGTCGAGCTTGTTTATGTGGATATGATGGTTTCTTTTGATGTTGTACAGGTGAAACACTTGGAAGCAAAAGATAAGGAGAAAGAGTGAAAATAAAGTGAAAGAAGTTATACAAAAGGCTACACAAGCCGTTAAGTGTTGCACGATCTTTAAAGATCCTCGTGGGAGTGATATGGAAAGAATAGAGTTGAATTCTAACAACACGAGGCCCCAAGCAAGCCGTGGTTCATTAGACGAGCCATCTTATGGCTCGTGGAAAGTTGTAGTGAAGACAGAAGCTACCTAAGTGAAGCCTGAAGTCCATAGGGCACTAGACGCGTTGTGGTACTTAAGACGAGACATCTAGTAGCTCGTGAAAACTACAGCAAAGAAAGACACCACAATGTCTAAGAGTGGTACTACGGAGGGGTTGATGAATCGTCTAACCTTAGACGAGCCGTTAACCTACCCGTGGAGCTAGTCAACAACATTTGTCCTACTTAGAGTAGGACAATTTTCAAAGACTATTTAAATTACTTAGGGTTTATTTTTTGAATTATTATCAAGACATTGAGACATTCTAAGAGTGGAGAAAATGAGAGTTTCCTTTTTGAACACATTTCTTGGTCGATTACTCAGGATCGAAACTTCGTGTTCCTAATTTTGTATTGATAATCAAGAAGCTTCTAGTTTGCTATTACTGTAAGTCTATTATAATATGCTCTCAATAATCTCTACTGTTAGTTTCCTTGGAATAACGAACGGCTAAACACCACAACTAGGGTTGTGGGAACCATGAGTAAAACACAACTACGGATTCAAACATGAGTAACGCTTGATTGTTAATTGCATGTGTTGTTTCTATATTCGTAATGATTGCCTTCTAATGAGTGCACACATTGGAACATGCTTGTATTTATCACTTGTTCGAGAGAAAAGTGATAATTAGGAAAATCTAGAAGTAAACTCCATTTACTTGTTTTAAAGATTAGAGCTCGAGAGAGGATAATCTTCTTAACAAGTACGGAAGGGTAAACTTCAAAACACTCTAAGACCAAAAGGAGAAGAGTGAAAATCATCTAATAGGGATG
This sequence comes from Solanum okadae, assembly GCA_036553675.1. Classification (NCBI taxonomy): domain Eukaryota; kingdom Viridiplantae; phylum Streptophyta; class Magnoliopsida; order Solanales; family Solanaceae; genus Solanum; species Solanum okadae. The sequence goes on along the minus strand of CM071689.1, from coordinate 42,952,579 downwards.
AAAAACATTTAGATGTATCTTTCTTTCTAGGAGCATAGAAGATTAATAACAGATCGCTATCTAAATAGAATGCGAGTTGGAGTTAAAGGTCATGGGAACACAATCCTAGTCTCGCTAAATCAACTACTATATCTTGGAAATATTATTTGATCTTGTTTAGTGTTAATAGTAACTAAAATTGGTTATTTGAACTCAAACAACCCAATATTTACTTTTCGTATTTTACTCCTTTCGGAAATATTACCCACAATTGAATTTAAGCGGCAGTAAGTTTATTTGGTTGTAAATTCCCTATGGCATCTACTTCAACTCCAGTTGAGTTCTATAATTTACTTCAACTATTTATACTTATTAATTCAAGTGTAAGTTTGGACGTATCAAATTTTGGCGCCGCTGCCAAAGAATTTCAGTTCAAAAATACTCTACTAGCTAGTACTTTAGTTGTAGTTCTATTTCCTAGTTTTTACTTTTTGTTTCTTGTATGTTTCATCTACAGGTGAGTAACTAGTGCATGCCAAACACCACAATTAAGGGAGCATCATTGATTCCTTACGATCCCGAGTTAAGCAAAATGATCAGGAAAATCGTGAATGCACATGAACTTGAAGCTCAGAGACAAAGGCTGAGACAAGATGCTAAGACCCTATCTAGATGTGCAACGATGCTAACGACACAAACAGAGTGTATGAGGAAAATGAAGGGGTAGAAAAGATAGCCCCTCCTTATCACCAACTACTAGCTCTAAGAGGTCGAGTCCAACAACCAACACGGGTAGCATTCAAAGAAGATGACTTGGAACTAGATAGAGATAGAGCAACTAGATCCATAGTACTCCCGTGTTGCCTCAAAGAATGAAATTTACCATCACCAGCACCATGATTCAACTATTGAATCTTAAAGGGACGTTGAAAGGAACTAGAAGTGAGGACGTAAACCATCATTTGATGAACTTCTTTGCAAGTTGCAAGTCAACTGAGATTCCTAGAGTTAGTCAAACTGCAATGAGAATGAGGTTGTTTCCATTGTCTCTAATTGGGGAAGCAACAAAATGGCTGAATGAGTTGACACACGACTCAATAAGAACTTGGGTAGAGCTAAGGGAGGCGTTCATGGAGAGGTTTTCCCAGAGGCAAAAGAGTTGAAAATGAAGGATGAAATAGATTCTCACAAGCAGTTACCAGGTGAACCAATGCATGATACATGGTGGAGGTTTAGCCAAAAGCTAAATAAATTCCCAAATCATGATCTTACTGAAAGACACTTTAAGCATGTACTTTATAGGTCATTAAACTTTGTCACTAAATTGGTTGTAGATGTAGTATGTGGTCGATCATTCATGAGGAAACAATTCCCCGAGATAATGATTGTCATGGATGATGTATCAAAGAATAACGGAGCTTGGCACAAAAGAGATGCAGAGGTTGGAGACCTTGGATTCACTTTTGAACGCTCACCTAAACATCAAAAAAAGACAGGAAGAACGGAACTATGACATGGCCCGCATGAAAACCCAAATAGACATCCTCACGAAACATATCATTACTGGTCCAGAAACGGTAAATGCAGTAGGTACAACAAATAGGTAGGAAGAGCAAGATGTTTACTTTGATAACAAGGTGAGGTATGTGAAGAACTAGGGGGTTTCCAAAATTATAACTCCGGAAACCAGGGTTATAATTCTTGAAATCAAGGTGGAAACTATCAGCGAGATGGTCAGTATGACAGACCTGGAAGCAGAGAGCAAAGAAACTAACAAAATAAGGAGGGATACAAAAATAGTGCAGTGGTGTGTATGTACCTCCAGGTAACAGAGATTCAAAAGGTAGTGGTTCTAGTGGGTCAAGAATAGAAGACATGTTAGTAAGGTTGTACTGTGATTTCTATAGACGTAGGAGTCAAAGAGTTGAATAATGATTTCTCCAGCATAAGTCAACTTGTAAAATCACACTCTACTTATATTAAGCAGTTGGAGCAGCAAATGGGGCAATTGTCGGCCTCACTTAACTAAAGAAAAAATAGGACACTGCCTAGAGATATCATTCAAAACTCAAAGAAAGATGGGCACAACATGGCTATCACCTTGAGAAGTGGTAAATCACTACCCAAACCTACAAATGCAAGCATTGAGCAGGAAGAGAGTATAGAATGGGATGCTAAAAAAGAGCTAAATCTAGAAGTTTTAGATGATCCAAAGATATCTAGAAGAGTAGAGACATTGCCAGGAGCTGTAGAAAGGGCACTCAAAACTAAAGAATACACAGTATAGGCGTTACCACCTTTACAACATATTCCCAGACGTCCTCCTCCATTCCCTCAATGGCTCAAGAAGAAAGATGAGGATGGAAATTTTTCAAAATTCATATTTATGCTTCGACAACTATTAGTGAATATTCCATTTGTAGAAGCTCTAGAACAGATGTCAAGTAATGCTAAGTTCATGAAGGACTTCGTAACAAAGAAGAGGGCAGTAAGTTTTGAACTAACAGATGATGTTTACCATTGTAGTGCTATTGCTAAAAGGTCATTAGTGCATAAGAAAGAGAAACCAGGTGCGTTCATTATACCATGCACCATTGGTGCATTGAAGTTTGCAAAAGCTCTACGTGATCTGGGAGCAAGTATATGTCTCATGCCATTGGCGATCTACAAATAGATGGGGTTGGGGCCTCCAAAGCCCACTGTTATGAGGTTTATGATGGCAGATAAATTAGTGAAGAGGCCCATAGGCATTTTATGTGATGCGCTGGTTAAGATGGAAAATTTCATCTTTCCAACTAATTTTGTGATTTTGGACTGCGAGGTGGATTTCAAAGTTCCCATAATTTTGGAAAGGCCATTTTTGGCCACTGGTAGAGCATTGATTGATGTGGAGAGTGGGGAGCTAAAATTTTGGCTAAATAGTGAAGAAGTCAAATTCAGAGTGTGCAAATCGATGAAGCAACCACAAGATATGAGTGTGGTGTGCGCGATTGATATAGTTGAAGAAGGGGCCATTGAAGCATCTATATAGAAAATAACTTTCAGTCCTGAAGACTTGGTGTTGTTGATTAACTCAAGACTAAGGCTGTTTCCAGGAAAACTAAGATCAAAATGGTTCGCACTATTCAAAGCGACCCAAGTGTTTCAGTCGGGAGTCATTGATCTTGAAAATGAAAAGGGTAAAAAGTTCAAGGCAGATGGACACTGAGTCAAGGCATAAATGGGAGCCCCTAAAGAATTGGATGTAGTTGAGTAATGAAATATTGATGAAGTCTAAGTAATCAAGTAGCCTGCACCGTGCCGCAACGTTAAATTGTGTGCTACTTGGGAGGAAACCCAAGATGTAATTATAATAAGTAGTTTGATTCTTCCATTTCTTTTATTTTTATAGATTTAATGTGTGTACATGTGTGCATGAGAGACTTAAGGCAAAAAGATGTCCACCATGAGGGCTGGAGCTTCAAGTAGTGGGACTTCTGCCCTTGCAGTCAGTGAGGCACTGGTTCTAGATAGGAGCGACTTGATACAGTCCCTGCACCAGAGAGAGCACCTGATGATAAGGGTGCCACCATCACTCCGACTACTGACACCAAGAGAGTCGCGGGTATGACCCCTCCTCAAAGCCCTTGGATTTTGTACTTTGAGGGCAAAGTCTGTTTTGTTGGGGGGGTGGTTGAGTAACCTACCTCGGAGGTTGGCTTTGGTATATGTAGTATGTTTTGGTTGAAAATATTGAAATAGCGTTGATGTGCACATCTAGAGTATTTTGTTTTGTGTGAACATATAAGAAAAGCATCCTTAATCTGATAATTGTATGTTAGGCTCCTTGTGCGACATTTCATATACTTGTGTGTTGATCATTGCTAACTAGGACATAAATTGGTTGACTAAATATTGAAAGTGTAAGCATGTGCCATGTGAGTGTAAGTTTTGTATGAAGTTTAACTCTGTAGGTGTAAGCTAGAATTTGCCCAAGTAGTCTTGTTGATGACTGTTGAATAAACTGATAGGAAAGGATCTTAGGTCATTTTGTATTAGTCCACTATAGACAAAAATAACTACCAAATGAAATCATGAACCTTTGATCCCTATCTGAGCCTTGAAGCTTATTTTGTTATCACCTTTTTGATATCGTATCCTTAGTTCTCTGAACGCACAATGCCACAACCTAGGCAAAAAACCTAAGTTGAGGGTAGTCATGAGGTAAATGAAAAAGAAATAGCTTAGCAGGATTGTATCTTTGCTTATGCCAAAGGCACGAAACCAAAATGCATGTAATGGTTCAAGTAAATGGTAGTTTCAAAAATATAAGAACAAAAGAAAAACAAAAAGAAAGAGAAAAAGAAAAGAAGAAAATAAATTATGTGGGTGTCGGGATGTGCTAAACAAAAGGAGGTTAGAACCACTCAAATAAGAGTTGTGTGCTAATAACAACTTTGAGGAGCCAAGGTAATTTAGTCACTCATAAACAAAAATTTTCCACTCCCTAACCCGAACTAATTCTACAAGCCAATATAAATCCTATAGAGATCGTATTCCGGTTGTTCGATAGTTCAAGTATAAAATATGAGGGCAAGCCTACGGTGTGTATACTTGAAGTGTTAGAAGTTCTTTTGGAGAGTGAGAATATTCATCAGTCCCAAATATCATGTGTGAGGGACTTCCTTTTTGTGAGGGCACTATGTGTTGACATCCTTTGAGAGGGCGCAACGTCGCGGTGACTCACCAAAAAATAAGTTGACTTAAAAAAGAATTAAAAGAATTTTAAAAAGGGTAAAGGGGGATACAACAATTTAAAGGGGTAAAAGGGAGTCGCCACCTAATTTTAGAAAAAATAGGAAACCAATTAATTAACTTAATACATATGTCTACGAAACCAAAGATTCTAGGTAAAGGGTTCAAGTTATTCCGAAGGGAAGGTGTTAGGCATCCTTTGAATATGCTTGTGGGTGTGATCTAGAAAGAATAAAGTTAAAGTCTAACCACACGAGGCCCCAGACGAGTTTTGGTTCATTAGACGAGTCGTTTTATGGCTCGTGGAAAGTGGCAGTGAAGAAAGAAGCTACCTAAGTGAAACTTGAAGTCCACGGAGCACTAGACGGGTCGCGGTGCTTACAATGATCCATCTAGTAGCTCATGAATAACTGCACTGAAGAAAGACACCATAATGTCTAAGTATGGGACTACGGAGGGGTTGACGAGCCATCTAACCTTAGACGAGCCGTTAACCTGCCCGTGGAGCTGATCGGCAACATCTTTCCTACTTCAAGTGGGACTATTTTCAAAGATATTTTAAATACTTAAGGTTTATTTTTGAACTATTATCGAGATATTGAGACATTGTAGACATGGAGAAAATGATAATTTCCTTTTTGAACACATTTCATGGGCGTTTACTTGGGATCAGAACTTCACTTTCGTGATTTAGTGTTGATAATAAAGATGCTTTTGGTTTGCTATTTTTGTAAGTCTATTATATTATGCTTTCAATAATCTCTATTGTTAGTTTCCTTGGAATAATGAGCGGCTTAACACCACAACTAGGGTTGCAGGAACTATGTCTAAAACACAACTGCGGATTCAAATGTGAGTAACGCTTGATTGTTAATTGCATATGTTGTTTCTATATTCGTAATAACTACCTTCTAATGAGTTCACACATTGGAACGTTCCTGTATTTACAATTTGTTTGAGAGAAAACTGATAATTAGGAAAATCTTTAAGAAAATTCCATTTACTTGTTTTGAAGATTAGAGCTCGAGAGAGGATAATCTTCTTAACAAATACGCAATAGTAAAGTTTAAAACACTTTAAGACCGAGAGGAAAAAAGTGAAAGTCATATAATAGGGGTGAAAAGTGTTTAGACGTATCTTACTCGTTAGGAGCACATGAGATTAGTAACATATCATTATCCGAATAGAATTCGAGTTGGATTTAAAGGCCATGGGGAACACAATCCTAGTTAGTTTGACACCGAAGTTTCGTTCTAAGTTAAAATCCACATGAAGACTCAAAATGAGACCAAGAGCCTACAGAATCACACGAAAGGTCATTCTAGACCAAACTCGACATTTCAGAGCTAAACGTTCTCAGAAAAATCTCATCTAAGCAAGTTTAAGAAGAAGTTTGACAAAATTCAACCCTTGGCTTAATCTTCAAAGTAAAAATGCCTAATGGTACAAACTGACACCAGAAGCCTCTACGCCAGACCAACTATTCCCCTAGCCTAAAATGGCCCTTTCGGAGTTGACTAAACCTTTAGAATTCCATTTTGCGGACATCTTTCTGAACTTTTGACTGAAGTCGACCGTTCAAGTTTCAAAGGCTCAAAAATACAGAAAACTGCAAAAAGATTTAGACGAACAACCGATCGACCTAACTCTCAGTTCGTGCAAGTCATAAATGACTTGTGTCACTATATGAATGGTCTAAACACTGAGAAGATAAAAAAAAAAGGACCTAGAGGGTCATTGCACATTGTGTTCGTACCATAAGAAATATTGTCACGCCTCGAGGCTACCTCCTTGACGTAAACACGTGACCTAGGATTATGAGTGACCCCAAGCTAACCCTGAGCTATCATATCATAAGCATACTTAAACAAATAATGTGCGGAAGCTAAAAACATAAGATAAACTAATGATGGGGAATACCCAATCTAAGTCTAAATATATATAAAACCTGGAATATTGTTTATAACACTGAACAATAATTCAAATACCAAGTTGAACCTGTCTATGTCTGAAATAATCCTCTAACTAACTAGAGATGTTGGGACATGCCCCCAGCTAACTCTAGCAAATACTAAAAAATGAAATGAAAAGACTAAATATAGAAACATGTCTATTATCCTCGAAATATGAGGACTCACCACTAAAGCTACTAAAATGGAGATTGGGAGCCGATCTATGCGTGATCTGGATGCTCAGTACCTAAACCTAAATCACGAGAAGATTTAGCACAGAGTATGCGTTAGTACTTGAAAGGTACTGAGCATGCATGATAGGATACAATTGAACAAACATATAACTGAACAAGGAATATTGAGCAAATAATAAAATCTGAACATGATGAACATACTGGAATGATATTGAATATGAACTAAACTGAATGCAATGACCAAGTACATAACATGCTGAAATTGGATACTGAAAAATAATTGGGAACCTAGTCAAAAGCACTAGAATCTGACTGGGGGAGATACTAATAACCGAAATAAAACCACATGAGTTAAATGTGGAGTCCGATGTATACGCCCCATTGAGAGGGCCAAATATACCTTGCCAAGGGTATAGAGGCATGACTAGTGTGATCATTAGATATAATGCCCACAGAGGGGACTTACAAACTAAGGGGGCACGTAGTTCTGAAACTATGAGGGTGACTGACCTTGGTCCAACTAGGTATTTATACTACTCTCAACTGAATATATATGTATATGACACATTATGACTGAAATCCAAAAATGTTGGATAGCTCAATTACTGACATGCAAACTCTGAGAATGTAACAATTATAACTGATAATGTGAAATTCGTAAACTGAAGCATGATTATCTGATTTCCTGACCTAGCAAGTGCACTTCATGAACTAGAAGAATTACACCACTAGGGTTCTGAATTTCATGCAAGGAACTGAGCAACAGTGTTACAACAACATAATAATCTGATTAGGAACATTCTAACAACTAATTCTCAATAATTTATAATATTCAAGAAACCCTATGTCTAGATAATATGAAGGGTATCAAGAATATGACTGAATTTTAGGGACCTAATGGGTGAAAGGAACCCACTAGTGAAATCCCACATACCTAGTGACGAATTCCATAAAGAAATCTTTTGATTTCGAGGCTGAAACTTATGGAAACCTATTGCATTCTTGGAGAGGGGTTTGGTCGACTCTTTCTCATCTTTCACTCTGAATTTGCTAAATGTTTGAGAATGAATCGCTTAGGGTAGATTCTAATTAAGTTACTAGGCTTAAACTAACAAAAACTACATAGTTTAGGGGTTAAACGACGTACTTTAAGTGTCCAACGCATAGGGAAAAGACCAAATGACCCCTGACTTTAAAGTCTGACGCAACCGACCACGTCCCCTTTGATGAAACGTCAAAGGGACGATGGACCGTCAAACTGGTCGTGGTCTATGGTCCAGTGGCTGCTAGTTCTAGGAGTGGTCCAAGCACGAGCCCTACCACGGCCTGTGTGAAGGACCACAAACCATGAAGGTCTCTATGGTTCCTCAGTTGGGCTGAGGTCTGGTGGCTTAGGTCCACGGACCCTCGCACGGCCCATCATCAGGACCACGGCCCGTGGAGGGATCCGTAGTTGAACGTTAGGCCTAGGAAGTTCTGCCTCACCAACCATGAGCACCAGTAGGACCCGTGTGGTAATCCACAACCCGTGAAGCGTCCCGTGGTCCACTATTCCTGGGCAGGGTGTGAACCCACGAGCAGGTCGACGGACTGTGGTCCCTTTCGCGATCTGTGAACCCTGTCGTGGTTCAGTATTTTCTGGCATTTTTCTACTACAGTTTTCTAAGTCTAATTTCCGAGGTGTTACAATATCTACCCCTTGGGAATATTCGTCCTCGAATGAAGCCTAAACTAGTTTAGAAAGAAGGAAAAGAACTGCAATTCCTACCACTAAGTACAACAACCTGATTTCTGGCTGAACTAAGTTCTAAGATCATACAAATACTCTGAAAATGCAAGAATAACTAAAGGGACATGATACTAAGACTGAATGTATGCAAGAGTAAACTGAGAGTCTGAAGATGAACTATTACCTCAAGTGAAAACGGAATCGGAAGGAAAGAGATAAGGATACTTGGCCGTCATGGCTACTTTTGCTTCCCAAGTAGCTCCCTCTACGGACTGACTGCTCCATAAAACCTTAACTGAAGCGACTTCTTTGTTTCTCAACCTTCAAACCTGACGATCAAGGATTTCAACCGGCCTTTCTTCATAAGTGAGACTATCCTTCACAACCACACTTTCCAATGGTACTATAGACGCTGGATTACCAACACATTTCTTCAACAAGGAAATGTGAAAGACTGGATGGACTGCTGCTAATTCTGTTGGCAACTCTAACACATGACCCACCTTACCAACCCTACTCAAGATTCTGTAAGGACCTACATACGTTTCCCTTTCTTGCCAAATCTCATCACCCCCTTCATAGGTGACACTTTAAAGAAAACCCAATCATCAACCTCAAATTCTAAGTCCCTTCTTCTCACATCTGCATAGCACTTATGATGACTCTAGGCTATCTTTAGCCTATCTATAATGAGCTGAACTTTCTCCATAGCCTCATGCACCGAATTCGAACCAATCAATGCTGCTTCACCTACTTCAAACCAACCAACTGGAGATCTACATCTACGACCATATAATGCCTCATAAGGGGCCATCTGAATACTGGAATGGTAGCTATTGTTGTAGGCAAACTCAATAAGAGGTAGGTGATCATCCCAACTACCCTTAAAGTCGATCACACAAGCTCTCAACATGTCCTCTAAGGTCTGAATGGTACGTTCTACCTGACCATCCATCTGCGGATGAAATGTTATGCTGAGATTTACCTGGGTACCAAGACCTTTATGGAATGACTTCCAAAAATGATAGGTAAACTAAGGACCTCTATCTGAAATGATAGATAAAAGGAACCCCATGCAACCTGACTATCTCATTAATGTAAAGCTTGGCTCAGTCCTCCACCGAATATGTAGTCTTAACAGCCAAAAATTGAGCACACTGAATAACTATGTTTACAATTACCTAAATGGAGTCATGATGTCTGCGAGTACAAGGTAAACCTGTAATAAAGTCCATATTGATCACTTCTCACTTCCATGAAGGAATGTTGATCTCTTGAGTCATACCCCCCGGTTTCTGGTGTGTAACATCTTGAAATTTGAAATAGCTAGAAAGAAGTTTAAAATATGGAAATAGTCATTTTTGGAAAGTATAAGGAAATCTGGAAAATTTTAAGTAAGTTAAAGTAAGTTTTTGGTCAACATCAAATGACAATAACTCCTATCTCAGGATGATTTATGTGTAGTTCTAGATATGGTTGGAAATCTCTTGGAATGATCGTTCCAACGCCGCTGAGTTTGCGCGATTCCGAGTTCGTATGAGTAAGTTATGCCCTTTGGAAGTTGGGTTGTTGGATTAATGAAAGTCCAAATCCGGATTTGTGAAGGGTAAACTAGTCATTTCCTTACCTAATTTTCTTATTTCGTTTTTAGGAATTAATTGGGGTAAAATAAATACTTTGTTCAGTTTAGAAAAAATAGAATTTACGCTAGGGCTCGGAAAGGAGAAGAAAGAAAAGAAAAGAGGAGAGAAATCAACAAATCGCCAAGAACGTTCAAGCTTTGCGAGTGGAATTCGTCGGGGATGATCCCTACAAGGTATGTGAGATCACATAGTGTTGGTTTAGTTCACCCACACACCAATTTTGTTTCAATTCAGCGAATTTAAATTGTTTGAAGGCAAAGAAAGTGAGTTCTTGAAGAACATTGTGGAAAATTCGTTGAGTTCTTGATGGTTGTGTTGTTGAAGTCTATTGTTGATTTGATTTGTGTTTTCGGGTGGATTTTTGAGTTAAATCTGTTGTATGTTGAGGGTATTATTGATCCTAAATGTTTGGGGAAAGAACCATGGAAATTAGGAGGGTTTAGAGATGAAAAACGGAGAAGAAAAATCTTCAAAAACCTGGGGAAGGGGTGGGGCATCGCGCCAGCCAGCGTGCCCCGCAAAGGGCTCTGAAGTTCACCCCTTGGGGAAACACGCCAGCCAGCGCACCCCAGCAGCTTCTCTGACATTTGAGGGCTGATGCCCTGTGCCTCTCAGAGCGCCAGGGACACCAGTTCTGCCCATTCTTCCCCCACCTTTTCGTACTAGTTCCTAAGTGATGTACCTATGTTTCCTAGTTGATTCTAACACTCTAAGGTATATCTTAACATCATGAAATCATCCATAAACATGAGATCATGAACCTTGAATCCATAATCCAATTCGAGGAAAGTTAAGACCAAAGTCATAGAAGCTAAGAGTCAAAGTCTAGAAGTTAAGAAGCAAGTCAAAGCAAAGTTTCTTAAAGTTTTCAAGAGTCTTTATCAAACGTTTCACCTTCGTTTTAAGGCACAAGTTTTAAGTTAAGCAAAGAGTAAACTTGAAGTTCTTTTCTTCAAAAGTATATGGGGACTAAGTATTCCCAAAGAGATTTAAAAGTTCTTTTCTTCAAAACTGAGATTTCCAAAGAGCTTTCGGGCTAGTTTTCAGGAAAAGTAATCACTTTCTAAATGAAGCAAGAGGGGAAACTTTGATTTCAAAGATAGCCTTTGAGCTAAGTTTTTGAGCACTAATCTCAAATCATAGAAGAAGTATTTTTTAAAACATAAGAGCCAGTATATTTTGGGAGTAGTATTGAGCACCAAATTGGGGACGAGCATGAGTTTAGATAACTCACATCACCATAGAACCATGTAGCCACCATGGTAGAAAAGGGTCATACTTTTTAGATGAATCCTTTTCGCAATAGACTAGTGGATCCATTAGGCAGTTCAGGTTCTATACCTTTGGCCGGGTATAGGAAGCGCTGGCAGTGTGAGGTAGATCACTGTATCATCACTATTGCTCTTATGTGATGGTTGTCGGTTAGAGAAACTCCCACATAAGTTATTGTATTTTTATATAAATCATTTTTTTGTATTTTTCCATACATTTCAGAGTTATGTTGTATCCTTGTGCATACACAGAGTTGACATCATGTTTTTAAACAGCTTTTCTTTATATTGCACTTGTTTAAACTGCTTTATATTGAAATGAGTTCAATTAAGTATTCATGAGTTGAGAAGATCCAAGGTAAGTGTTTCTTTCAGATTCTCTTTCCAGCCTATGTTGTTTTAGCATTCCAACTCGCATACTCATACATTCAATGTACTGATGCTAGTTGGCCTGCATCTTATTATGATGCTGACACAGGTAACTAGGATCGACATTCCAGCGCACCGTTAATCTAGTGAGCAGTTCAGAATTAGTCGGTGAGCCTCCTTGCATTCCAGAGGATCTATTTTCATTTCTTTTTACTTAGTTCATAAGGATGTTGTGGGGTTTGTCCCAACATCTATCTCAGTTGTTTAAGAGGCTTCATAGACAGTCAGATGTTAGTCCTTTAAGTCTTTTCATTATCATTTCTTATTGTTAAGACTTGGGTTGCCACTTTTGGCCAAGTTGAATGTTTAATCTTTAAAACATTCTCAGTTATTTTATTATCCAGTTCAGATAAGTTCATTGATCATTATAGATATGAATATTGTCTTCGAATGAGTTAAGTAAGCTAGGCCAGGGTTCGCTTGGCGACAACAATGGCTTTCGAGTGACAGTCCCGCCCAGGGGTAGGCTCGGGGCGTGACATGATGTTCTACCTTCACTTGTTGACAATTGGGGCTCTTAGCCACAAAATCTTATATATCCCTCTCCAGGTCATTCCACCGAAAGACTTTCCATAGATCAGGGTACATCTTAGTGGCACCTGGATGAATATAATACCCGGAGTTATGGGCTTCTGTAAGGATCTGCTGCCTCAAGTCACCCATCTTAAGAACACATAAACGACCCTGGTAGCGAAGAACACCATCTTCCCCTTGAGAGAAAACCTCAACTTTCTGTTGATGGGCTGAACCCTTCAATTGAAGCAATATATGATCACTGTCTTGTTTTTCCTTAACCTCTTCTATTAATGAAGATTCTGACCCATTCTGAACTATCACATCATCATCTGATATGTTCATAAGGCAAATCCTAAGCGATCAAGACGGTGAACATTTTTTGCCAATTCTTTCATTTCTTCCTCAACGTGTGCTACACTACCCATAGATAGTCTGATAAGAGCATCAACTACTACATTGTCCTTACCAGGATGGTAAAGCACATTCATGTCATAGTCCTTGAGTAATTCAAGCCATCTCCTCTGGCAAAGATTTAACTCTTTCTAGGTGAAAATATACTAAAGGCTTTTATGGTCTGTGAACACATCTACGTAAAAATCATACAAGTAATGCCTCCAAATCTTTAGGGTAAATACTACGGTTACAAGCTCGGGGTTATGAGTCGGATAGTTCTTCTGATGCACCTTAAGCTGTCTAGAAGCATAATCTATAACCTTACCTCTCTGCATCAACACACAACCTAGGACGATTCTGGATGCATCACAATAGATCACATAACCGTCTGAACCCTTAGAAGTTGTAGTCAACCTAGTTTTTAGTTTTGCAAAGCTCTTCTCACACTTATCTGACCACTGAAACTTGACTTTTTTCTGCGTCAACTTAGTTAATGGAGAAGCTATGGATGAAAATCCTTCCATAAACCTTCTGTAATAACTAGCCAAACCCAAGAAACTTCTGATATCTATTGGAGAGATGGGTCTGGGCCATTGTTTTGTTGCATCTATTTTGTGATAATCCACTCTAATCCCTTCGCTAAACACTATATGCCCAAGGAAAGCAACTGATTGTAACCAAAACTCACATTTGTTAAACTTAGTGAATAACTGGCAATCTTTAACAGTTTGCAGGACAACCCTCAAATGAGTCGCATGTTCTTTCTCATTCCTAGAGTAAATAAGGATATCATCAATAAACACGATAACAAACAAGTCCAAATACTGCTTGAACACCCTGTTCATCAAATCTGTGAAAGTTGTAGGAGCATTCGTTAGCCCAGATGACATAACTACATATTCATAATGACCATACCAAGTTCTGAAGGCTATTTTTGGAATGTCACTATCTCTGACTCAGAGCTGATGGTAAGCGAATCTAAGGTCTATCTTCGAATATGACTAGCACTCTGAAGTTGGTCAAACAAGTCATCAATCCTGGGTATAGAGTACTTATTCTTGATTGTGACCTTGTTCAATTGCCGATAGTCAATGCACATCCTGAGAGAACCATCTTTCTTTTTCACAAACAACATTGTGCACCCCATGGGGAAATACTGGGTCTGATGAAGCCCTAATCTAGAAGGTCTTTCAACTGCTCTTTCAATTCCTTAAGCTCAGTTGGAGCTATTCTGTAAGAAGGAATAGAAATAGGCTGGGTATCTGGAAGGAGATCAATTATGAAGCCGATTTCCCTTTTGGGAGGAACTTTGGGAAGATCTTCTGGAAACACTTCTGGGAACTCATTTACTTCAGGAACTGACTCAAGAGTTAGGGTTTCGGAGCTGGAATCCTTGACCCGGACTAGATGATAGATATACCCCTTGGAAATCATCTTTCTAGCCTTAAGTTAAGAAATGAATCAACCCATAGGCACTGAACTACTACATTTCCACTCTAAGACTGGCTTGCTTGGAAACTGGAAACGAACAATCCTAGTTCTACAATCGACTGAGGCATAACAGGAATATAACCAATCCATGCCTAGAGTGATATCAAATTCTACCATTTCTAACTCTACAAGATCTGCTGAGGTGACTTTCTGAGAGACTGTGACAGGACAATTTATGTATACTTGTCTAGCTATAACTAGGTCACCAACTAGAGTAGAGACTGAGAAGGGTTCTGAGAGAGTTTCTGGACTGACATTGATCTTCAGTGCTATATATGGAGTTACAAAGGAAAGAGTAGCCCCTGGATCTAACAAAGCATAAACATATAATTGAAAGACTCATAACGTACGAGTTACCACATCAGGAGAATCTTCCTAATCCTAGCGAGCCTAGAGAGCATACAACTTGTTCTGGCATTGACCGCCACCTGTACCAAATAAAGCACCCTGTTGATGTTGTTGGAGCTGTAAACTGAGCCTACTATTGTTACATTCTTGTCCCTATTTAGAATAAGGGCAATCCCTCAACCTATGGCCAGACTGACCACATCCAAAACACCTCTCTTTCTTGTAAGACACTCGCCCTGATGGTTCTAACCACATTTTGGACAAGCTGGAGCCTGATGCCCTACCTTTCTGATCTTGTCAAAACTTGGAGAATGGAGCACTAGCTGATGAAGGTGCCGAAGTTGAAGATTTCTGCCAAAAATGAGAGCAATTTCCACCAGCGACTTCTATTGAGAGTACTCGTAGTTACCTGTCCTAGCTTTCTTATTGTCCTTAGCTTGTTCCCTAAGCTTGTCTCCCTCATCCTGCTGAGCATGAGTGATAAGCCTAGAGAAATTCATATCTTCCAATAACATAACATTTTGACACTCTGTTTTCACTATGTCGGATACTCCAAACTGAAACTTATTCATATGTGCCCTCGAATCAGCAACCATATGTGGAGCATACCTGGAGAGTTGGGTGAACTTGAGTCTGTACTCTTGGACTGACATGTTACCTTACCTCAAATTCATGAACTCCTGAGCTTTTGCCTCCCTCAAATCTCTTGGGAAGAACTTGTCCAGAAAAGCTCCATTAAGACACTCTCAAGTGATAGGAACCGCATCCGTACCCTTGTTTTCTTTCCACTTAGTACACCAGATGTGAGCTACATCCTTAATTTGGTAGGACGCCAACTCTACCATGTCATTTACAGTCACTTGTATCACTCCAAAGATTTTCTTGACCTCATCAATAAAGTTTTGGGGTCTTCTCCAACCTGCGACCCTAGAAATTCTGGTAGATTCATACGGACGAAGTCTCGGACCCTGGCTGCTGCTACCCCAACACTAGTGTTAGTAGGAACTGGGCCTATTAATTATTCTGGTTGGTCACACTCTGAGCCAAAAGTTGAATGGCGTTCCAAAACTCTGCATTCGAAACATCATAGTATGGAACTGGAGGAACTGTGTTAGCGTTGCAGGAATTCGCATGATCTGAAATGCATAACGATGAGTTAGAAGGTAGATCATACCCACGCACGATAAGAATAGCAAGAAAGTGGACTTTTCCTAAAACACTTTGTAGCCTCCCTCTCATTAGATGTGGTGCACTTCACACCCATAAAAAGGACTCTACTTAGTGCGGCTTTTTAGACATCCTAGGACACTTAAGCCTAATGCTCTAATACCAAGTTTTCACGCCCCGAGGCTACCCCTTGACGTAAACACAGAACCTAGGATCACGAGTGACCCCAAGCTAACCCTGAGTTGGCATATCATAAGCATAATTAAACAAATATTGTGCGGAAGCTAAAAACATAAGATAAACTAAATGATGGAGAATACTCAGTCTAAGTCTGAATATATATAAAACTGGAATAGAGTTTATAACACTGAACTATAAATCAAATACTAAGTTGAATCTGTTTATGTGTGAAATAAGCCTCTAACTGACTAGAGATGTTGGAACATGACCCCAGCTAACTCTAGCAAATACTGAAAACTGAAATGAAAAGACTAAATATAGAAACATGTCTATTGTCCTCAAAAAATGAGGACTCACCATGAAGCTACTGAAATGGAGATTGGGAGTCGGTATATGTGTGATCTGGATGCTGAGTACCTGAACCTACATCACGAGAACATGTAGTGCAGAGTATGCGTCAGTACTTGAAAGGTACTGAGCATGTAGGATAGGATATATCTGAACAAACATATAATTGAACAAGGCATACTAATGATATGACCTGAACATGATGAACATATTATAATGATAATGAATATGAACTAAACTGAATGCAATGACCAAGTACATAACATGCTGAAACTAAATACTGAAATATCATTGGGAACCTGGTCAAAAGCATTAGAATCTGACTGTGGGAGCTACTAATAACCGACATAAAACCACATGAGCTAAATGTGGAGTCCGATGTATATGCCCCATCGAGAGGACCTAATATACCTTGCCAAGGGTATAGAGGCATGACTGGCGTGATCACTAAATATAATGCCCACAGGGGGGACTTACAACCTACGGGGGCACGTAGTTCTGAAACTATAAGGGTGACTGAACCTAGTCCAACTCGGTATTTATACTACTCCCAACTGAATATATGTATATGACACATTATGACAGAAATCCTGAAATGTTGGATAGCTCAATTACTGACATGCAAACTCTGAGAATGTAACAATTATAATTGATAATGTGACATTCGTTAACTGAAGCATGATTATCTAATTTCCTAACCTACTAAGTGCATTTCATGAAGTTGAAGAATTACACCACTAGGGTTCTAAATTTCATGCAAGGAACTAAGCAACAGTGCTACAACAACATGATAATCTGATTAGTAACATTCTAACAATGAATTCATAACAATTTCTAACATTTAAGAAGCCGTAGGTCTAGATAATATGAAGGGAATCAAGAATCTGACTGATTTCTAGGGACCTAATGGGTGAAAGGAACCCACTAGTGAAATCCCACATACTCGGTGACGAATTCCATGGATAAATCTTTCAATTTTGGGGCTGAAACTGATGAAAAGCTGCTATGTTCTTGGAGAGGGGTTTGGTCGACTCTTTCTCCTCTTTGTATCTGAGTTTGCTAAATTTTGGTGAATGAATCGCTTAGGGTAGATTCTAATTAAGTTACTAGGCTTAAATTGACCAAAACAATGTAGTTTAGGGGTTAAACGACGTAGTTTAGGTGTCCAACACATAGGGAAAACACCAAACAACCCCTTAATTAAAAGTCTGACGCAGCCGACCACAACCCCTCTGACGGACCGTCAAAGGGACCACAGACCATTAAGCTGGTCGTGGTGCTTGGTCCAGTGGCTGCTGGTTCTAGGAGTAGTCTAACCATAAGACCTACCACGGCCCGTGTGAAAGACCACAGACGGTGAAGGTCTCTATGGTTCCTCACATGGGCTGAGGTTTGGTGACTCAGGTCCACGGACCCTCCCACGGCTCGTGGAGGGATCTGTAGTCTAACGTTAGGGCCTAGGAGATTCAGCCTCACCAACCACGAGCACCAGTACGTCCTATGTGGTGGTCTATGTCCCCTGAAGGGTCCCGTGGTTCACCATTCCATGGCTGGGTATAAACCCATGGGTAGGTCGACAGACCGTGGTCCCTTTCACAATCCGTGAACCCTGTTGTGGTTCACTATTTTTTGGTGTTTTTGGTGTTTTTCTGCTGCAATTTTCTAAGTCTGATTTTTGAGGTGTTACAAAAATTATCCTACGCCATTAAAAAGAAACACACAAAAAAACTAAAATAGTTATTCTTGATTAGGAGTGTATGATTAGGTGGAAGCATAATCAAGAATATTTTATTTCACCAAGTTTTCAACAACAAAACAATAGAGTAGTACAAATTATAATTAAATGCCTCGAAAGAAAATGCCAGGGAGGGAATAAGTAGTATGAGAGATACTTAATTACCAAGAGTATAACTTTCAGTGAATCCCTTTTAAGAAGAAAGTCAATATCTTTTTTTGTTTTGAATTTCCAACAACACGTCTATGAAGTTTTTAGATTAGTGATTCAATTGACCCATTCAACTTCTATTTTGAATATACAACTCATTAGCCACTTTTTCCACTGTGGTGTCAAACCAGTGATTCAATTGACCCATTCAAGACATGGAATATAATCTCCATTATGATAAAAGTGCCCAAAAGTTTGGCAAATTCATCTAAAGTTACCTTAATAGAAAAATGATAAAGGCGCACATTAGGAACCAATAGTCTCTCTCTCGATGCACAATATCAAGGCTGCATTTGTGCATGAAAATATTGATGATGGTCAGTTTCTGATCAACGATGCCCAACCAAAACCTTATTACACCGGCAACTGAAATTCCATAATAACTTCCCCCGCTTATGTTTAGTAGCTACTTACCACTGGGTTTTTAGGTGATTATGGAAGAGGAAGAAGATAGTAGCATTGAGGAACAAGATAGTAGCATTGAGGAAGAGATGCATCTACAATCCATTAAAGCTTAAAGTTAGGAGCCAGCGATACCGCAATTACATTTTTCTGCTGAAACCTCGACCCATCCAACACCCAAGTTGCACCCAGTCAAGATAATTGTAGTGATGGTAAGACTCTCACATTTGTACCTCCATGTCTGAAAAATAGAATTTTAACCGTAACGATTGAGGAAGAAGATATACAGGCTTAGGTGAAAACTTGGGAGTCATTTTTAATTGGGTATCTATTAGGTGATACTGCTTATGAGAAATAGATGGAAATGTATGCACCTAAGATTTGCCACTTTATTAATGTGCCTAAGGTTCTATTGCACGATATGGGGTACTACATCTTTAAGTTTCATTCTAAGAAGGATAAGGAAAGGGTAATCAATTATGGACCTTACTACTTCAATAATATACCTTTTATCCTCAAGCCATGGGAACTTGATTTTATGTTTGATAAGCAGATCCTTAGCTTGGTACATCGGTGGGTGAAATTTCCAGAATTACCTGTAGGATATTGGCCCGGCAAGGCCTTGAGTAAGATTTCTAGTGTTGTTGGCCACCCAATGCATACTGATTATCTCACTACTAACACAGATAAGGTCTCATTTAATAGGATTTTGATCAAAGTGGGTGTCTCACAGCCGTCGACTGAGCTGATAAATATTGAAACCCCTTCAGGTCCTTGTGAGAAACATTTTGAGTACAAATGGCAGCCAAGGTATTGTAATGAGTGCTTGAGGTATGGGCACAATTACTCAGACTGTGGGTATAGAAACAAACCAAGGAAAGTGGTGTTGCTGAGGCTACTGGCTCCAAGACTTGATGTAGATGTGCCAAGAACTAAGAAGAGGAAGACCAGGAAGGCTCAACCCCCTAAAATGGTTTGGCATGTAGTGGTATGAAGAGGGAACCATCCACCTGATGGTGTAGGAGCACAACATCAACAATGTAGTCATGTGGGAGAAGTAAATGAGATGAGTAGGGGTGAACAATTGGTGGTATCAGAGATTGTTCATGGAGCATCCAGAGTTTAGATCTTTGTTGCAGCAAGTCTGGGCTACTGCTCATCATGAGCAAGCTACGGAAATTGTATGCTGTAAATTGAAAAGCCTTAAGTCCAAGCTCAAAGTCATAAATGTTCATATGGCTTCTTATCAATAAAAGTTGCACTTATCAATGGAGGAGTTGGATATAGTTCAGGGCCAGATGCAAGGTCTCGGGAGAAAAAAGTTATTACAAGATATTGAAAAATGGAGCAAAGTGGAGGAACAAGTTCTTAGACACTAAGCTAGGGCTCTTTAGGTGGAGAGTGGTGATGGTAACTCTAAGTATTTTAATGCACAGTGGAAGATGAGAAGCAGCCACAATGTCATTACTTATATTTACATTGACAACAACGTCAAACTAACTGACCCTCGGGATATTGAAAGTGAGTTTATTTATGTTTTCTCAAGTTTAATAGGAGCATGTGCTAATGAGTTGCCCTGTGTGGACACTATGATTGTTGGATTTGGGGAGTGTTTAACAGTGAAACAACAAAGAGACCTAATAAGGAAGGTTTCTTAGGGATAGATTATGGATGTTATCATGTCCATGCCTAAGGAGAAAGCTACTACGGTAGATGGTTTCCCTATTGAATTTTTCACTAAGAATTGGGAACTTGTGAAGGGTGAGATTGTACATGTTGTACAAAAGTTCTTCCGTATTGGTATACTCTTTCCTGCAATTAACGCCATTGATATCACTCTAACCCCCAATTTTACTTCTCCTACAAATTTTAAGGACTTTAGGCTCATAGCATGTTGCACAACCCTCTATAAAATCATATCTAAGGTGTTAACTAGGAGACTCAGATAGGTGATTGGAGGCCTTGTGGGGTATTCACAATCTAATTTTTTTTAAGGGAGGAGTATTATTGATAATGTCTTGTTTAGTCATGAGATATCCAAATGCTATTCTAGGAAATGGATATCACCTAGGTTTTTTCTCAAAGTCGACTTAAGAAAAGCATATGACACATTAGAGATGAGTTTTTTTGAAGAAGTTGCTCATTGGCATGAGATTTCCTACAAAATTATATAGTGGATCATGACTTGTGTGTCTATTGTGTCCTACTCCCTAATCCTTAATGTGGGGCTGACCCCTCTTTTCACAGCTAAAAGAGTTATTAGGCTAGGGGACCCCGTGTCCTCTTATGTTTTTGTATTGGCTATGGAGTAATTGGAGAGAGAACTGAACCAATTAACCCTAAATTGCAACTTCAATTTTTATCCAAGATGCAAGAAATTATATAGTATCCATATAAGCGTTGCAGTTGACCAATTGATGTACTCTAGGGCAAACCTTATATCTGTTAAATTGTTGAATAAAGCTTTCATGAGGTTCTCTAAGGCTTTAAGGTTGCATGCAAATTTGGACAAGAGCTCATTGTACATAGTTGGAGTTGGTGACCACACTAAAGAAGAGCTTCTTGAGGAACTAGGATATGTTGAAGGTCTATTTTGTTTTAGATACTTAGGAGTACCTTTAGAATCTAAAAGGCTATGTGTCAATAAATTATTACCCTTGATCAAAGGTAACTTGTTGGTCTGCTAAGCTACTATCCTATGTTGGGAGAGTGCAATTGATCAAGTTTTTCTTCTTCTTTTTTGGGGTGCAAGATTATTGGTCTCGGATTTTCTTAATACCCAAGAAAGTGATGAACAACATAGAACATATTTGTAGAACTTCTTGTGGACTGTTTTTTTGACTGTATCCAAGAAAGTCTTAGTGTCTTGGGAGACTATATGTAAACCTAATACAGGTGGTGGCCTAAATATCATGGATTTATGCCTCCAGAACAGAGTTACAATACTAAAACAGTTGTGGAACATAGCTAGGAGAAAATAATGCTTATGGATTTAGTGGCCCCAAAAAGAAGCAACATAAATCACCCCAAACGGAGCTCTAAAACTCACATTATCAAATTTTCAAATGTTGAACAAGAGCTAGAAATGAAGGTTGGTCTTTCATCAAAAGACCAGTCAAGTGACTTCTGCAAACACGGGCGAAGTCCGCGATCATGGTGGTCAAGAGGGTCAGATCATCTACACGCCTTCTTCACAAACGCAAAGGGTCGAGGCCACTCCTCTCTTCGTGAATGTGGCACCAAGCTCACAAACATGGAGACCAAATTTTGTATCTCCTTGAGTGAGGTGAGAGATGTCCGAATGGGAAAAGCAATGGTTCTGCACTAGCAAACTATGCTACCCCCACAAAATTTGAAATATTAGGCACAACTCAAAATATCAAACCGAGGTCATCTTGACAATTAGTAGGTCACATATCCAAATTCCATTTTAAGACAAAATCTACGAAGTAGATCGGTATGAGACCTGAAGCATTAGGATCCACACTGAATGTCCTTCTAGACTAAACTCAGGTTCAAGAGAATATGGAACCGTCAGAATTGGATTATGAGGCTGTCTAATTGATGTGTTGACCGAAGTTAACTGTTCAAGTTTCAAAAGTTCAAAAAAAATGAAAACTTTCCTAAAACCAAATGAATAACCATGTGACCGAACAATTGGTCCCAACAAGTCATAAATTAATTGGGGTCGCTATAGGAAATCTCTAAATATAAAAAAAATGTAATAAAGAGAAAATGACCTGGATGGTCATTACAACATCCACTACTAAAAAGAATTTCTTCATCAAAAGTAAAGAGTCAAGAAGTACATAAACTGGACATTTAGACACTAAAATTGAAACAATTGAAGACGAACCCAAAATTGAGTCAAAATGGAATTATGGGACCCGTCCTGGAATACTGAAATTGAATCTGTCTATTGGTTCTATTAGCTCAGGGAACTTGACCTACAAAAAGGCACAATCCAAACTCGAAAAACAAGCAAGAGAGTCGATGAAATAAGCCAATCAACAAAACCTCCACTCCATCTAAAAAGGAGAAGAAGGAAGGTAACTTATGGATAAAATGTGCGAAAATGAAGCCTACAATCACCCCAAAAATATCCCTAATTACTCCCACCAATATGAAGATGATTCCCACTAAAACGAGCTCCTAAGAGTTAAAATTCAATCCAAAGATATGAGAAATGAACTTAAAATGGGTATAACTACTTGAATACACCACAAAAGCTGTCACTTTGGCCGCTTAAGCGGCATCACAAAAGTGATCTGACTGCTAAAAAGACCTCGCCACAATGGAAGGCTACCACTGAAGTGGTCCTTTATCCACTTAAACGACCACCACTTAAGAGAAATAGGGGTTGCTAAAGAGACTAGAAGCAGCTTCTGTTTAAAAAGTATTAGGGCTTCTAGAGCGGTTGGACTAGGACAATGCACTAGAAATTTTAGCTAAGTCCCACCAAACTTCGCTTGATGCCTGAGAATGGTTCAAAACTCCGTGTACACAAGCAAACTATGATATCCTACTAAATTTGGCATTACAAACTTAACATAGATTTTGAAACTTCAAACTGAGGTTGTCTTGAAAGAAAGTGAGCCCCACACTGAAACTTCATTGTAAGCCAAATTCTATGATCACAGGTGTTTGTCGTATATTATCAGCCAGAATGATCTAAATTTGAGGCAGTGGAGGTGGATTGATATTTCTCTCTATTCTTTTCCATCTATGCAAAGGGAATGGTGTAGCAGATGTCTTGAGTTGGAAGGCGGTGATTATGGGTAGTCTAGCCTTCCTTTATGCAACGGAGCGACCTTTGGCTCCAAACATCATTATTTAGCCAATAGGATGATTCAGTTTGATATTTTGGATTCTATGTGGGTTTTAGCCTATGTTAGGTTTAATCAACTCTTTTGGGGCAGATTCATGGTCAACAGTTGGAGGATGATGTCTTGGTAGCTATTCAAGAAAAGGTTTTCAGAGGTGAGGTCGGGCAGTCACCTTGAATTCTGATGGTGTTTTGAGGTTTGATGGTTGTATTTGTGTTTATGAGAGTTGAAGATTTGATTTAGTTGATTCTTTGTGAGGTCCATGATTCTAGATACTCTATTCATCCCGGCATAGTGAAGAGTGGAGTCACATGAGGAGATATATTATAGACTATGTGTCCCTGATTCACATGTCATACCGCATCTTGATGAGTTAGAGGCCTAAGAGCATAGTA
This sequence comes from Solanum okadae, assembly GCA_036553675.1. Classification (NCBI taxonomy): domain Eukaryota; kingdom Viridiplantae; phylum Streptophyta; class Magnoliopsida; order Solanales; family Solanaceae; genus Solanum; species Solanum okadae. Next base: position 42,928,637 of record CM071689.1, on the reverse strand, counting down.
TTGAAAGCAATCTGCTTACTTTGAGGAGTTAATTTAATACTCTGTAAATTCGTGGTAGGATTTTAACTCCTTTCCCACTTTTGGATTTGTATGATTTATCCTAATCACTAGAAATATGAGTTTTGGGGTAAAGTGCATGCCTTACTTAAAGTTATTCATGTCTAGTAAGCAACACTTGAGACAATTCTCTAATTTGAGCTTCGTACAAAAGGTTATGTACGTTTTACTAAAGTCGGGAATGTTATTTCAATGTGATTACAGTGATAGATAAAGTGCTACACGGTCTATAGCACCAAATTTTTGGAGAAATAATTTCCTTTGGAGCCAAAGGTTGATTACTCAAAAAATTTACAGAGTGCTCCAACTTAGAACGAATTGAAGAACCAATTTGATGACCTGTAGTTATTTTGTGTGTCACCGTAGTCCAATTCTTGCAATTATTTTTTATACTCATTTTCCTAATCGAGCCAGATGTAACACCAACGTTTCCACAAATAAGGTGCTGCCCAGAATTTTCAGTTGCATTTGAAGCTGATTTATTTTACTTTTTCCTCAAGAATCAGTGACGCCTTTACAGTTTATTTAATTTCAAAGCTTCCCAAATCGAAGTGTGATGCAATGACAAAAGTCTTTTAATTTCCAGTTGATTCTTGAGAAACATTATCACCTAGTGTGTGTCCCAAATTAGCTAACAACTGATTAACCACATCTACATTGTATCCGGGTATTATCTGCTCCCAGAATCGAGACATTTGATGGAGACTCCTTCTCAACATGACCAGCAATCATATTATATTGAGAAATGAGGTGGAGGTATACTACTTTTAGGGGTGGCAAAATTAGCCCATAAAAATATGAATTTTAGTTTTGTGCACTGTCAGTGTACTAAACTTCTCACACCATCACGTAATATCAAAAGGTAATTAACCACGATAACTTTTTTAAGTATGTAGAAGTAAGATTATTACCTTTTTAAATATAATTATAGTTCACAAAAATAAAAAAATATTAAAGGCAAGTAGAATTGTATTTATACTCTAACTAAAATTGTGCAGAATGCCAAATTTGTTTACTATCGATAATTTCATGTCAAATTATCAATATTATAGTCTGAATCACTATGAATGTTTTGGATCATTTATTAATCATGAAAATATAATTAAGTTCCAGAAACTTCTTGATTTTAGGTCCTTTTTAGTTTTAATTAAGGTCCTTTCAAGTTAATCTAATTCAAAAAGCTTTATAGATATCAGTCATGCAAATTGAATGTATAGAGAGCTTTGAGAAAAGGACCAACTTAAATCATATTATTAAGCCATGTAATTATGTCAAATCTTTATTGAAGAATTATCATATAACAGATGGAGCACATCAAGATTTCATGTGAAATACACATGGGGCACATGAAGGCAAACAAAGTTGGATTATTAAATCCTCGAAATTTGAGAGAACTAGTAGGAAGATAATAACCTACTATATTATGTCAGTGCTACCTGATGGTGTAAAATAATTATACATCGATGGTGAATATAAGTTAAACTCTAAAAATATAGGTAATTCATATAACCTGTCAAGTTTGGGTGGGTCATTAGCTCAGTTCAACCTATTTAAAGTTGGGCTAATATGCAACCCAAGTAATTTTTGAGTGGGTCATTATTGACTCAACTCATTTTCAACCAGCCAAATTTAGTTCAGCCCGCTCATTTGATACTCATAATATTTTCATCCCTTTCCCAACTCCTTCCGCAATGTAATATAAAAAATTTAAACCCGAAACTACACAGTTTCTAGAAAAATGAAAGATGCAATTTTAATCAAAGAAAATAATAGTATCCGAAATGAACTCTTAGATTGTATTGGATCACATTTATTCATTAGAAAATTTGCTCTTCCTAGAAACTGGACATTTTGTGCATTTGCATATGTAGGTTTAAGGCAAAAATATATAGGAGATGATGAGTGTGTTTGATAAAACGAAAAATATTTTCTTGAAAAAAGTAAGGTAGACCGTCAAAAATTCTTTTTAAGGAAAAAATTTCCACCAAAAGGAGAAAACAAACTTATTTCACATTGACTCAAAAGCTATTTTTTTGTAATTCTCACAATTGTGAAATTAAAATGACTATATTAACCAACATTTAAACTATGTAAGCAAATCAAATTTTTTTCTAAATACTGAAAAAAAAATCATCATACACTCTCTGATTTGCTAAGGAGTCATTTGATTCGGAATAAGGATATGATTATAATCTATATAAGACACCAAAATTAGATAGGATATAATCCCACATCCTATATAAATGAAAAATACAACGTTTTTAATTGTAATGTTATATTTATTTTGTAGCTAATATCATCAATAAAATAAGGGATATATGTGATGCTGAATTTTATGTAGGTAAGTAAATGACTATGATTATTTTATCAAATCTTAAATGTTTTTTCCCTTATTAATAATTTCATCCTCCAAACAAGTATTTATAAAATAAATAATTACTTTTTCTAAAAAATTATATGTTTCCAAATAATATCTGATTTTTTCCAAACTCTAAGATTCTTGAAACAATAATTCATATCATTAAAATCCATATACACATCACATTTTTTCTTCATTTTAATCACTTCATTCAGTACTACTCACATGTAATATATTATTGGAAATTAGCAGTTGTTGCTCCCAATGATACGCTACTTGTTACAACAAATTAAAATGTCTGAATTGGTATAAAAGTTATAACTACACAAACAATATATATTACTTAAACTTCCCGTTGTGATCACTATAAAGGAAACAATGAATTGCAAAAAACTGCAGAAAATCCACAAGAGGCTTACCTGTTAGCTAATCTGAGTACAATAATAAAAAATGTATCTCATAGATGTTAAGGCTACATCAAATATTTTGTTAAATTGACATGCAAGATAATTCAATCTACAAATAATTGATCCCAAATATAATATGTATTAGTCAACCAAAAGGTTATGTAATAGAAGGATTCATGGGTTTGATACTAAACAAAACAATAATCTCAAGTCAAGAAATTAAAGCAAGCATGTAATCCAATGATGCCCATTAGTTCCAAATAGGAAAAAACCAACAAACAAGAAATTTAAGTCATTCAAAAGAAAAATAGCTCCAAAAACATGAAAGATTACTTTATCACTACAAAGATTCCTTATGAGAGTTGTCATGAATTGTCTTCATAGTATCATATTGATGATTTATCAGGATAATTTGATGTTCCTGAAAACTGGACACTGGATGTCGCTACCACCTGCATATGTAGGTTTAAGATAAAATCAAGAGGAGATTATGGGTGTGACCAAAAATAGTTTCTTGAAAAAATAAGTCAGTATTTAGTTATCAAAAATATCTTTATGGGAAAAAAATTCAAACAAAAGGAGAAATCTCTCTCTCTCTCTCTCTCTCTCTCTCTCGTATTGTTTTTTGTGTGAACTTATGAGAAAAGTATCCTTAATATGAAAAAGTACTGTTAGGCTTTTTGTACGACATCTCATATACTTACGTGTTATCATTGCTAACTAGGACATAAATTGGTTGACTAAATACTAAAAGTGTAAGTATGTGCCATGTAAGTGTAAGTTTTGTCTAAAGTCCAACTTGGTAGGTTTAAGCTAGAACTTGCCCAAGTAGTCTTGTTGTTGATTGTTGAATAACTGGATAGGAAAGGATCTTAGGCCGTTTTTGTATTAGTCCACTTTAGCCAAAAAAACTACCAAATGAAATCATGAACCTTTGAACCATATTTGAGCTTTGAAGCTAATTTTGTTGTCACCTTATTGATATTGTATCCTTGGTTCTCCAAAGGCACGATGACACAACTCAGTCCAACAACCTAAGTTAAGGGTAGTCATGACCTGAATGAAAAAGAAATAGCTTAGCAGGATCATATCCTTGTTTATGCTGAAGGCATGAAACAAAAATTCATCGGCTAAATGGTTCATTTAATGGTAATTACAAAAAAATATATAGAATAAAAAGAAAGAAAAAGAAAAAAGAAAAGAAGAAAATTAATGATGTTGGTGCATGCCAGGATGTGTTAAAGAAAACGAGGTTGGAACAACTCAAATAAGAGTTGTGTGCTAATAAGAACTTTGGGGAACCGAGGTAATCTAGTCACTCATAAACCAAAATGTTCCACTCTGAGCCAGCGCTACAATCCAATAAAAGTGCTATAGTGATCCTATCCTGGGATAGTTGAAGTATAGAAAATGAGGGCAGGCCTATGGTATGTATACTCGTAGTGTTAGAAGTTCTTTTGGAGAGTGAGAGTATTCATCAATATCAAATATCATGTGTGAGGGACTTGTTTTTTGTGAGGGCACTATGTTTTTATTCGATAGTCAGTTATGTTAGCTAATAGGTTGTACTGGTACAAACATGATCGACGGTGTGTAATGGGGTGTCGTCCACTACTCATTGCATGTTAGATAGATAATTTTGGATCGAAATGTTGTGGAAATAGTTGTTACATATCTGTGATGTTGTTCCTATGTATTTGATTGTCGGATGTTGTTCTGTTTCATTGCTTGAGGACAAGCAATGGTTCTAAGTTGAGAGTGTTGATGTGTTGTGAACTAATAGCACATTTGATGCTCGCGAGAAGTTGAGCTTTTTTATATGGATTTGATGGTCTCTTTTGATGTCGTATAGGTGAAACACTTGGAAACAAATGATAGAGAGAATAAGTGAAAATGAAATGAAAGAAGATATCTGAAAGGCAACATGAGCCGTGAAGTGTTGCATGAGTCGTGAAAATGCTCGTGGGAGTGATTTGGAAAGAATAGAGTATAAGCCTAACCACACGAGGCCCTAGACGAGCCTTCTTTTGGCTCGTGGAAAGTGGCAGTGAAGACAGAAGCTACCTAAGTGAAGCCTCAAGTCCACGCAGCACTACACGGGTTGTGGTTCTTAAGACGAGCCGTCTAGTAGCTCGTGAAGAACTGCAGTGAAGAAAGACACCACAATCTCTAAGTGTGAGACTATGGAGGGGTTGACGAGTCGTTTGACCTTAGATGAGCCGTTAACCTGCCCGTGGAGTTAGTCGACATCATATGTCCTACTTCTAGTAGGACTTTTTTCAAACACTTTTTTTTATTCCTTAGGTTTTATTTTTAAATTTTGATTAAGACATTGAGACATTCTGAGAAAAAAGAAAATGAGAGTTTCCTTTTTGAACACATTTCTTGGTCGATTACTTGGGATCAAAACTTCGTGTTCTTTATTTTGGTGTTGATAATCAAGAAGTTTTTGGTTTGCTATTATTGTAAGTCTATTATATTATGCTTTCAATAATCTCTACTATTAGTTTCCTTGAAATAATGAGCGGCTAAACACCACACCTAAGGTTGTGGGAACCATGACTAACACAATTGCAGATTCAATATGAGTAACGCTTGATTGTTAATTGCATATGTTGTTTCTATATTCGTAATGACAGCCTTCTAATGAGTGCACGCATTGGAACATGCCTATATTTACCGCTTGTTCGAGAAAAAAGTTATAACTAGGAAAAGCTAGAAGCAAATTCCATTCACTTGTTTTAAATATTAGAGCTTCATAGAGGATAATCTTCTTAACAAGTACACAAGGGTAAATTACAAAACACTCTAAGACCAAGAGGATAAGAGTGAAAGTCATCTAATAGGCTGAAAAATGTTTAGATGTATCTTACTTGCTAGGAGTATATAAGATTAATAACATATCGGTATCCGAATAGAATTTGAGTTGGAGTTAAAGGTCATGGGGAACACAAGCCTAGTCTCACTAAATCAACTACTATATCTTGGAAATATTCTTTTCTCTTGTTCGGTGTTAATCTTAACTAAAATTGGTTACTTGAACTCAAATAACCCAATATTTATTTTTCGTAATTTACTCCTTTTGGAAACATTAACCACAACTGAATATAAGCGTCAGTAAGTTTATTTCTACTCTAAATTCCCTATAGAATCGACCTCAACTCCAGTTGAGTTCTATAATTGACTTCGACCGTTTATACTTCTTAATTGAAGTGTAAGTTTGGACGTATCAGACTCTTAGACCAAACAAGGGTAAGACCCCATATTAGCGACAAGATCTCGTTGTTCAGGGTCTCGTAGGTCAGCCACCAGTTAGTCATATGGTTAAGGGAGATTGTTCATCGAGATTTGGGGTTCTGAGTGCACCTTTGATTGTGTTGAATGAGGATGAGTAGTGCTGATATGAGAAGCTTAGAAAGATGGATCCAGTTCAACTTTAAGGTGGAAAGCGAAAGGATGCACATGAGTTTCTGACTAGATGTAGAGAGTTGTTAGAGACTATTGGGTTGGCAGAGTCTCACGGAGTTCATTCACTACACTCAAGATGATTGGGCCACCAAGAGGGTAGTGGAGAGTCTATTTGATGTTTTTGTTGGTGGGATATCCTCTAGTGACCTAGGAGGTATTTACTAGGTCTTTTATGACCGCTTTGTCCCTTAAAATGTAAGGGGGGAGAGACAGTTGAGGTTCGAGGGTTTAAGGCAGGACAACCTATCTATTGCATGAAACTTATTTCTACCATTATTCAAGACATGCCTTGGCCATTCTTTCTAATGAGGCTGAGAGGACCCATATTTTTGTGAGAGGGTTGTCCTATTTGGTTTGTATGGCTTTATATCATCCCACAATGGGGGATTCCTTCAAGTCCATTAGGGGTGCCACCAAGGAGGCAAAGTTGATCGAGCGAGAGGAGTTTGGGAAACGCTAATAAGGCTCGCACTTCAGGTCAGTGTTCTAGAGGCAGGGGATACATTAGTGGGAGTGGTTTCTTTCAGCGTCAAGGACCTATTCAAGAAGTTATGTTGAGATGTGAGGGTGGTCGGCTATCTTGTGGGTTGTCCAGTTCAAGCCATGGTTCTCATAGTTCACAATAGTGGTTGCAAGATGAGGCACTTATAGTGGTTCCTCGGGATCTTCACAACAGTCCCATGTTCAGAGATTTTTCTTTCTTTGTGGAGATCTCGATCATATGATACGATAGCTCCCTTTGCAGGATAGTCAGAGAGGACTATATCCTAGTTCTTCTGTACTGACTAGGTCACTAGCACCTTAGGCTAGTGGCCGAAGTAAAGCTTAGACTACTAGCAGTAGATGTACTCCTGGTAGGGGTGCTGGCGAAGGCGTGGATCATCTAGGCAGAGGTAGAGGTACCGCTCAGGTTGGAGCCGGCAGAGGGAGCCAATGTTATGCATTTCTGAGGAGACTTAAGGCTCAGTCTTCAAATGTAATTATTACAAGTATCGTCCACATCTACCAGCGACTTGCATTTATATTGTTTGATCTATGATCTATTTCCTATTATGTGTCTGCCCAATTTGTTGTTGGGTTTGATTTGATGTGTGATCATATGACCATACATATTCGTGTTTCTACACCCATGGGTGAGCCCTTAGTTGTGGATCAAGTTTATCAATTTTGTCTTATCACTTTTATGGGGTATGACACCTAGGTAGACCTAATTATTCTAGGGATGGTGGACTTTGATGCCATCTTGGGTATGGATTTTCTATCCCCCTAATAATGATATTCTTGATTGTAATGCTAAGATTTTAGCCTTAGTGATGCCTTGTGTTCCCAAGGTTGAGTGGAAAGGTGGTAGTGGTTCTTACACTAGCAAGGTTATTTCCTTTCTCTATTTCCAGAGATTAGTAGATGAGGGTGTTTATCTTACTTAGCTTTCATCCAGGACACTAGTATTTAAGTTACCTCCCATGGAGTCCATTTTCATGGTATAGGATTTTGCAGATATATTCCCTACTAATCTTCTAGGTGTTCCACCGATAGAGACATTGACTTTGATATTGATTTGAAGACATGCACTAAACACATTACTATTCCTCCATATCATATGGCCCAACAGAGTTGAAGGAATAGTGCAAAACCTGCTAAGTAAGGGTTTTATTATCCATAGTATATTGCCTTGGAGTGCACCGGTCTTGTTTATGAAGAAGAAAGATGGGGCTATGAGGATTTGTATTGACTACATGCAGTTGAACAAGGTGATTGTGAAAAAAAAGTATCCTCTTCCACGAATTATGATTTATTTGATCAACTTCAGGGAGCAGCATTGTTCTCTAAGATAGATTTAAGGTCCATTTATCATCAGTTGAGGTTTAGGGCATCGGATGTCCCTAAGACAACTTTTTTGACCATGTATGACCATTACAAGTTCTTGGTGATTTCCTTTGAGTTGAATAATGCCCATGTAGGGTTCATAGAGTTGATTAACAATGTTTTTCACCCGTATTTAGATTTCTTTATGATTGTATTCATTGAAGAAATTTTAGTGTCCTCCAGGACTAAAGAGGATCATGTTCACCACTTGAAGATAGTGTTTCATAGGTTGAAGGAGAAAGAGTTGTATGCAAAATTCTCAAAGTGTGATTTCTAGCTTGATTCAGTAGCATCTTGGGATACGTAATGTCTAAAGAGGTTATTAGGGTGGACTTGTCCAAGATTGGGGCAGTTAGGGTTGGATGAGGCCTACTTCTCCTATGGAGAATCTTAGTTTGGTGGGGTTAGGAGGCTACTACAGATGGCTTATGAAGGGATTCTCTACTATTACGACCCCATTGGCTAGGTTGACTCGACAGAGTATGGGTTTCTAATGTTTGGATGAGTGTGAGGAAACCTTTTAAAGCTCAAGACCTTGTTGACTTTGGATCTTATGTTGAATCTACCTAAGGAGGGTATGGGTTTTACCATGTATTTTAATGCCTCGGGAGTCAGCTTAGATGGTGTGTTGATGTAGAAGGGAAAGGTGATTGCTTATGCTTCTAGACAGTTAAAGACCCATGAGAAGAACTACCCTACTCATGACTTAAAGTTGGCGATTGTGGTCTTTGTGCTAAAGTTGTGGCATCACTACTTATATGGTGTGCATTGAGAGGTCTTCACCAATCATATGAGTCTTCAGTATTTCTTCAGTCAAAGGGATCTGAACTTGAGGCAGCATAGATGGTTTGAGTTGTCGAAGGACTATGACATGACTATTCTATAACACCCAGGGAAGGTCAATGTGGTAGAAGATTCATTGATTAGGAAGATTTCTAGCATGGGGAGTCTTACCTCAATTCGAGTTGAGGATAGACCGATGTCTAGGGATAATTAGAGGTTAGACAACAGTATTATCCCATTGTAGATCTTAGAGGATGGTGGTGTCATTTCTTTTGTTAAGGCCTAGTCTTTTTTGATTGAGCAAAATAGAGAGAGGTATTTTGATGATGAGAAGTTGTGAATTATTTGAGATAAGGTGTTGAGGGGTGAAGATGAGGAAGCGACACTTGATTCTGATAGAGTGTTGAGGATTGGGGTAGGATTTGTCTGCCCAAAGTGGGTGAGTTGGTCAGATTGATCTTGGAGGAGGCTCATTGCTCTAAATACTCTATTTATTCGGGAGCGGCCAAGATGTACCATAATTTGAATAAGTATTTTTGGTGGTTTAGTATGAATAGGGACATTGTTGATCTTTTGGTGAGGTGCTTAACTTGCCAACATGTCAAGTGCGAGCATCAACGGCCTGATGGTGTGTCTTAGAGGATGCCCATTCCTACATGAAAGTGGCAGCGTATCATCATGGACTTCATAATGGGTTTGCCTACCACTGTGGATGGTTATGATTTGATTTGGGTGGTTATTGATAGTTTGACCAAGTCCGCCCATTTCATTTTAGTTCAGGTGGGGTACATGGTAGAGAAGTTAGCTATTTTTCAGTTGCATGGGGTGCCTATTTCTATTATCTCTGATCGAGCTTCTCTCTTTACTTCTCACTTTTGGAGGGCCTTACAATTTGGTTTGGGTACTCATTTATACATTAGTACCAATTTTCACCCTAGACAGATGAACACACTAAGCGTACAATTTAGATATTAGAGGACATGATTCAGCACTCGTTAGGATCAATTCTTTCCCTAAGCCGAGTTTTCTTAGAATAATAGTTATCATTACATCATTCAAATGGCTTTATTTGAGGCGTTGTATGGTAGGACGTGAAGCTCTCTGATTGACTAGTTTGATGTCATTGAGATAGATTCATTGGATACAAACTTTCTTAGATATGCTATGGAGTAGGTTCATTTGATTCAGAGAAGGTTGTTGACAGCCCAAAGTTGACATAAGAGTTATGCAGATAAGTGGGTTCGAGCATTTGAATTTCTGGTGACCATGCTTGGCTCAAGGTATCACCAATGAAGGGTGTGATGAGGTCCGGGAAGAAGGGAAATCTTAGCCATAGATTCATTGGCCCTTTTGAGATTTTGTTGTGGATTGGAGAGGTGGCCCATAGCCTTGCCACCTAACTAGTTAGCTGCACATCAAGTTTTTCATGTTTCCATGCTTCAAAAGTATGTACCAAATAAGTAACATATGATTCACTTGATTATATGGTTTTGGGGCCACACTTGCCATTCGAGGAGGAGCCTATATACATCTTGGATATGTAGGTTTGAAATCTAAGGATAGAGAAGAGAGATTTAGTGAAGGTGTAGTGGAGGCACTATTTGGTAGGGGAGGCGACTTAGGAGATGGAGTCCAATATGCGTGCCACATATCCTCAGCTTTTTTAAGCTTCATGTACTCTCTTTTACTTTATGTTCGAGGATGAACAATATTTTAAGTGTTGATAATGTAATGACCCTAGCAGTCATTTTTGGAAATTTTAAAAAATTTACCATTTTACCCATCCTGATAGTTTCCCCTAATCATGCTTGATCAGTTTACTAAGTTTCTTTTGAAACTTGATTGAAAAGTAGTGGTTTTTTTGATGTTTTTGAGTTTTGAAAGTTTAAAGTTGTTAAATTGGTTTTTGCTAACAACCGGAGTTTAAAGTCTTAGAATAGAATTTCGTTAGTTCCATCAGCTCTAGAGTACGGAATTTGGTATAGGAGTGCGGTTGTTCTCTGTATCGGAGTTTGTTAGTGGATTTGAACCCTTGAGTTGGAGCTTTAAGGTGTATTTATACTATGAGTTGACTTTGGTCAATATTCATAGTTCAGACGCTCGGATCGGATTTCCAAATGTTCCATTAGATTTGGGGGATTATTTTAGGCCTAAGTAGGGTCATGGTTGAATTTTCAGAGGTTCTGAGGGTTGTTTGATAATTTTGAGTGTAAAATTAGTTTATTGCGACTTTCATGGGTTTCGGATCAAGGAAGCCTCGGATCCATATTTTGATGGTTCCATTGAGACCAAAACGTCGAATCTAGTTGGGTTGCATACATAGTTTGTGTAATCATGGTTGTGAACAAATCTTGAGGGTCTATTTAGTGGTTTTGTTAAGTTTTGTGATTTGCTGGTGTTGTCGTCTCATGCATGTTACGTTGTTCATTGCGCTCGCGGGGCTAATCCTTGTGATCACATGGATTGTTGTCGTGATTGAGTAGCAATATTTTTCCTAATCATCGTGATTATGTGGCTTGTTTCATGATCACAATGGTCAATTAAATGAGTTGACCAATGTTACTCATCGCGATCGCGAGGCTTTGGGTCATGATCGCAATAAGCAATTTTTACCTGAACAGTGTTCTTTTTTCAAAAGTCGGGGTTTCAACTCTATTTCACCATTTTTGAAAATTGAGAGCTCGATTGAGTTGATTTCAATTATTTTTAAGATTCTTTGATTAGGTGACGAATATTAACTCCCCATCTCTATTACCGACTAATTATTTCATGATTTTTATGGTTAACCATTGTTTTTTATTCTAAACTTTGAAGGTGCTTATAATAACTTAAGGTTTATGAAAATGGTGGTTTAAGATTGGTTTTAACTCATTTTTCTATATGGTTTTCACTATTGAGTTCCAAAACCATTGGGTAACGTGAATACAAATTTCCAAATTTAACCCTAATTCTCATAAAAGGGTGTTTGGGCTAATTTGGCCTCGGTTTTTCATGATCATTGATATGGTGTTTTTGGTTTTGAATTCTTATTTAGATTTCATAGTTGGTTAGATTGTGTTGATTTGAAGACCCATCAGAGAAGAAAGGCTCAAGTACCGAGTTGATTGATTGTGTTATTGAGGCAAATGGACCTTTTGACTCTTTGTTAAGTGTATTGAACTTTGTATGCCATTGCGTGATTGGAAGTAATGGGAATTGGTGAAGGGTTTCATATGTCTTGTGTATTTTCAAATGATGAACAATTCTTGAGATGATAACTTGAAATAAAAGAAGAATCTTGTTGGTTTGTGAAACAAATTATGCCTTGGATATTTGGATGATTATGTAAATTCACTTTGATCAAGTGCCTTGGTTAACTAGGATTGGTTGTTAATGTTGGAATATTATCCTTTCATTTAGCATTTGTACATGCCAATTTGCATTGGTTCTAAGGCACTATTATGATGGGTACTACGTGATTTTATGAAATATAAGGAACCAAAGAGGATGTACCATTTTAAGGGTTGCGTCGCACATCCTGAAGAATACAATGATTTGAGGGACATGTCCCACACTATGAAGGATTGTATTATATTGAGGGTCGTGTCACACACCATGATAGATGCATGGACAGATATGCCCCCATGGGTCTCGGGCTAAGTTACAATGGGTGTGCACTATTAGGAAAGACATGCATAATCCTATATGACATTGAACTTCAATGAATTGCACTTCATTTGATTATTATCAGTTCTAACTGATGATATGTTATTGTGGTGATGTTATTGTGAAAGAATGTGGTTATATGACTATATGTGTTGAGGTTTTATTTGTGATGTTCTATACGTGCTTTGTTGCTACAGAGTGAGAATTGCTAGGTTGGGTTGATTGACTCTTGCAGATTCTAGTTGTTAAGGATCGGATGGTGTGGTGGGAGAACTAGTGTTCAATATCGCTTTACTTAGTATTATTTAGGTTTTCTTGTTGGATGCCATTGTTTTTTGGTACTCACTCCCTTGCTTCTACACTTGTGTAGGTTATGAGCCTGGATCATCGTAATTACTCATTCTCTTCTAATTCTGAGGCTTATCGTTGGGAGTTTCTGAGGTAGTTGTTTGTCATTCTAGTAGACACCTCTTACTCTATTATTATGTTCTTGTTCTATTCTAGAAATAAAGACATTCAAACATGTATTTCTTCTGAAATCTATTGTAATACATTAGAAGCTTGTACACATGATACTAGGTTTTAGGGGTTTATTGAGTTGTGTTATGTCTTTCCGCCTTATCAAAGTTAAATTAATCACTTATTCCATTTTACTTCCACATTTACTTCGTTTGTTGGGTTTTAGGCTGTCCTATCTTGGTCGGATAAGATAGGTGCGATCACACCCATTTTTGGGTCATTCCAATACGGAGTCCACTGGTCCAAACATGTTCAAGACTAAATTTTAATCCCCAGCTCTGCGATACGGAAAAGAAGCAGAGATGGGTTCCTTCTTCTTCGAGCCTCCTTTATATTTCCTTATGACTTGCATGCATAGCTATAAATTCAGCCTCACCTTCATTTCGTTTCTTCCCATTTCACTTCTTTTTCCACGCACTTTCCATCCTACGAACACCTAATCACATTCATTAGCAAAATAACATAGACAAGACCAAGCCACAACAAACCTAACACGTTTTGTTCTCGAATTTCTCAAAAATATTTGTTTCACTTGGCTTTTAAGCATATAAATATGCCCAGGATCAACAGTTCATAGTCAGGGCGCATTTCTCCTATCCATGGTTCGAGGTTTAGGTGCATTTATCCTAGCCACAGTTCGAAGTGAGGGTGCATTTCTAGTAGCCATAGTTTTGAATCCGGCACACTTCTATGAGCCAGGTTTGAGTCATGACATCTTGATTATTTTGAGTTCTTTTGGGTGCCTTCATCGCGGTTCAATGTCTGGAGTCAACTGTATTAGTTATGGATTATAATTAGTTGTTGATTAAGGCTCAGATTACACCTCTTCCAATTCTAGGTGTAGACGATTGTTATCTAGTATAAACCCCAACAAAGAGTTAGGGTCGAACCCACAGGAAGCGATACAATGTTCGAATTCAATTATGAAGTTACAAATGTGGTCTAATCGGTTATAGGGATATAAATTATCGAAAACATATAAAAAAATCTAAGGGGTTGACAATGAATGTCAGATGGGGGGTTTGGATTGTCAATTATCAGCTAAAACACAAACGAGAATAGGGGAAACAATAATATAGAGAGGAATTCTCGGGATGTAATCGATAATAGGCAAATTTCACTATATGGGTAATTGAAATTAATAACGAATTGCTAAATCTCAGTGGGTAGGCTAGACTATAAGTGTAATAGCTTTCTCCCGAACAACTACTACGATTCAAGTGAGTTCTCTCGGACCTCAACAAGCATATCAATATAAACAGCCCAAAACCTTAATTCATCTACTCTCTCGAGCTAGATAGGTAGAATCGAGTTTAGGATTTACTCTTTCAACCTAAACCCATATCAACCCAATAACTACAATCATTAATCAAAAGCTTTGATTCTAAAACCTTTTTCTCAAGCAAGCCTAGAATTCTAAGTTAGAATTCCATTTGCAACTACAATTCATAGATTAAAACAGAGCTATCGACTACACCCACTTCAATTAAGCATTTAAATCAGTAAATAACAATACCCATAAGCTAATTCAGCCAATAATCACATGATCACACCCAAGAATTGGGGTTTTAGATAAGCATTATAAAAAGATAAAAACAATTACCAACTAGATTAGCCATGAGCTGGGTAAAACTCTCCAAGTCTTTACAATGCTCCAAAATAAATCCGTTCAAAAACCCAATTACAAATCCTCAAATTTAAGCTTCAAATCCTCAAAGTATACAATGGAAACTCAAAAATTCAAAGAAAACTCAAACTCTCAAACTTGGGGATCAGAACTCCTCACTCTTCATTTTAAATTTCAATTTATAGTGCCCAGTTTTTTGGACTTCAGGGCCATTTGGCAGAGTAATTCGCGCCTCGCCAACCGGATCGGTGATCCGCCCTTCGCTCCCACCCATCGCCAATTTGCATTGGCTATCAGTCCTCAGAGTTCTGTACACTTAGGCAATCAAAGTTGTTGTCGCGAAGTCGTTCGGCGATCTGTCGACTGCCCATTCTTGTCACCAAATTGGTTCTTCCCTAGGGCAGGCATGCTTGAACTTTGGGAGAGCTAAAGGGTCACTCGGTGGTTCGCCGAGTAGTCTTGGTGATCACCAGGATCGCCTTCCTTCAACTTCTTCAGCTTTTCCGTTCCTTTTTTCCCGGTAGAGTCCTTGCCTTGCTCCTTAGCCTTCAATGCTGCAAATCAACACTTTAACATCAGTTTATAACATAAATTAGGCATTTGAGGACACTTATACTATCAAAATAAAGCCTTAAATGAGTCGAAATCTCGGACTCATCAACACCCCAACTTAAACTTTTGCTTGTCTACAAGTAAAACTCAAGATCAATCAGTTCAACAAGGATGTCTACAAACAGTGATTCTTAAGACTCAACATAAATGCACACCAAAAAGGTTCAAACTACAGATACAATGATCAATTGTGCACTTAAAGTTTCAAATTGTGGCTCACCATTATCAAGTGTACTAAAGCTCACAATGCTTGCTTCAAAGGCAAGTTCAAGCTCAACAAAGGTATTCAAATTCCCTCACAACAAATATGATTCCATATTCACACAAAATTTCTCAACAATTTAAGGTCCCGGAATCACATACAACTCTCACACTCACAAAGATGAACACATGCATGACCTCACCCATATGCTTGCCCTTATTTTCCAATCAACATTCGTTTCAGCTCACTCAAGATCACAAAGGTTTTTTTAAGGCTTGTAATGGGGCTGAGTGTAAATGTATGGTCATTTAGGCTTAGTGGCTTCTACCTTCATGAAGTATGGCCTAAAAATCACTTTTTTCCTTCTCTTTCACATTCAAACATGATCATAATCCACCCCATTGTTCAACTAAATATGAATCACCGGATGCCCCATTTCTTTTACTATGTCCACACACTTTATTTCACAACTTTTTTCTCTTTTTCAGTCTTTTTCTTTTCTTTCTTCTTTTTCTCTTTTTTTACATGGAGGGGTTCCATCTTTTTCAAAACAATCCATCAAAGGGGAAAATTTTCACACTTCTTGACTTTCCTTGTTTTTCACCACACACCCCAACTTAATATTTTGGCCTAAGTTGGCTATTCAAACGAACCAACACTTCATGAAGGTTATGGGTGATGGGATAAAGAGATCAAAGTTGTTCAAGATTCTTTCAAAGAAAAGGATAGGCTCAAAAGGTGCCAAGCAAGGTTCACACTTCTCATAAGGTTGTCCACAAAGAGGTATATTGTCAATTTGGTTCAATCTTCAAAACTTTTGCCTAGGATCATTTCAATTGCTTGCTTCACTCAATCAATCAAATCAACGAGGCAAATTCTAAGTGTCATAAAAAACAATGCTCAAGACAACCTCACCACACAAGGCATTGATACAATTATCAAAAAAGACTCCACACTTTCTAGCTAGCGTACAATGTTCATCGCAAGAGACTTAATCGACAATCGGCTAGTCACAACAAGATGCTAAAAGTTCAAATATTGTCTATGTAACTTAGTTTGCCTCAACGTAGCTGCACATTTATTTTGTTCAATTAAGAGCAATATTGAAGTCATCGGTATTGACCACAACCGACACTCAAATTTGCACAAGAATAGCCACAATCACACACAATAGAGGTGGCAAAAATTTTAAACTTGGTTCAAAACCATTTCAACACCATTTTCATATCAAAACATATCATCATGCCAGTCTAGGCTTGGCGTGAAGTCTGCATATCCACAACTCCCTCTGTCTGGGCATCAGTGCCTAGTATCTCAGCATCTTTGGCTCCACTAGAGCCCACCATAGAAACATCCCTCCAAGAGGCATGCACAGTTGTATGCACCATGGATCCCTCTAGGTCCGCCAACTCATCATAGACAGCCGCATCAGTAACATCTAGTTGCTCCTTATCTGTCTCAGCCTTGGACTCGGCATAAGCATCATCGACTCTAATCTCATCTCCGGTCGTATTAGCCGGAGGAATCTCAGAATTGGCCGGAACCTCATCACTCGACATCCCAGGGATCTCCACAGTACCAAAAAAAATGGATAAATCAGTGGACTTCAACTCGTCCACATCTCTACGTAGCCCAACAATGTCGACCTTCAAGGCCGTCACAGCATTTGTAGCTCACTAGCCCTTCTCACACTCATCCACTCGCACAGTAAAGGGATCCAAGGCCAACTTGTGCCCATCAATCTCAGCCCTAATGGGTGCTAAAGCAGCAACAATAGCCCGCTATATCATCCCACGAATAGCGGCCACTACCCGGGAGGCACGCACATCAGCAGATTGGGACTTGTAAAGCATCGCCTGGGTGATAGAGGGTCGGGAGGCAGAAGCAACAGCAGAAGATCTAGTGGGAGGGGATGTAGTAAAAGTACTCAGAATCTCAGAAGTAGAAGTTCCATATATACCTTAGGGCCCACTGGCCTGAGGAGGCATAATTGCCTTTGTAGGCAACATATCAACATCAACCTCTAAGGATGTATCCATCGGTGTTGCCCTCCTCCTGTCAGCCTCATCCCGCATGTACTCGACCTCGATACGCTGGATGTCAGTAGAAGAAGTGGGTGTCACCTCCACATCTATCTTCTCATCTCCTAAAACACGAGACCATCTGCACAACTCGATGATCAGCACCGTAAATGGGAGAGAAGTCTGGCGCTGCTTGGCCCTCATGGCCATCTCCTGCTCAATCATCAACCCTAAATTCATCTTATGGTGACCAATGATGGAACCTATACATGATTCCTTCAGATATCTGAGGATGGACTCGTTCTGGGACGGCATAATGGTGCTACTGATGAACCCGAACCAGTATATGGCAGCAACATTCAGGTCCTTCTTCTTTATCGGGCACATGCCTCTATCCACTTCGTGGTGACATCAGAGAGAAGGGGTGCCAGCCAACCCTTGAGGTCCTCTAAAGTCTTCTTCTGGACCAAGCCGATGTAATTATTGATAATATTCAAGGAGCATCCTAGTACCTCATTGATGTATGAGCAGCGGTACTTAACTTTCTTGCCATGAACCATCACAAAGTCCACTGGTCTGAAGGAACTGGCCTTCTTCTTCGCCTTTGGCACTAAGTCTCCGTAAGCTGAATAGAACTCCCGGACCCACGTGGAAATATAAGGGCCCCATAATTTGGTAAATATCTCAAACTTGTGGAACTTGATAGTGTTCCATACCTCTAGATGTCTTTCCACCACACCGTGGTAGACAATCTCTTCTCCTCTAAGATAGTCCTCAAACCCTCGGTCTTTAGTCGGTTGAGTGATCGGGGAGCAGGACCCTGAACAGGTGGTGCCTGTACCACTGTCTGTGTTGGAGGAGGAGCTAGAGCTGAAGCTCGAGGGGTAGGTGTTAGAGGCACTGGGATCCTAGACGGGTCGTGCATCGATTTGGAGTGTAGCTTTGCTCTCCTTGCCTGTAACAACTGGTCATCCTCCGACTCAGAGATGGAAGTAAGAGAATCATTCTGCGAGTCACCCTTACTGTCGAAGGTGGTGAGGTGTGTCTCGTAAACCCCCTCACTATCTGAGCTTGCCTCCACAGGTGTCACAACCACAGAACCATTACCCTTTCCTTTACCTCCCTTTGGAGGTTGTTTTGTAGCCTTAGCCCGGGAAGCAGTCGCTTCCTCATTGATTATAACTCTGTGTGCCCGCTTTTGGGGTGGCATGTCTCTACCAACAACTTTGGGTCTAGCCATACCTTCAAGAACCATGTGGGAAACATTAGATAACCTTAAGAAAAATATCAGAAATGAAAAATGCAGGAAGACTCACCAAATCGGTCGGCGAGCCAGGTCAGGCTCGCCGAAAGTTACAGTACAAAAATTGCCAAAAGTCAAAGTTGGTCGGCGATGTCCATGGCCATTCGGTCGATGGACAACACCTTTTGGCGAACTACAAATAGCTCCTCGAAATTTACAGAACCATTTCAAGAAAAAAGGGTGCAGAAGGGCGATCAGAAGGGACTTTCGGTGAGTCGCCGAGTGAACTCGGAGAGCACAGGCATATCACTGAAAGTTACAACAATTAAAGCCTTAAAAAGAAGAAATAAAGGGTGATCTAGGGGGACTTAGGCAAACTGCCAAACCACTAAGCGAGACCGACCTAACTCGCCAAGTAGACCAGTGTGCCAGTTTTTCACCCTGTACATCAAAATCAAGCCAAGCCTATGACAACAAAATTAAACACCAAAAACATGAAATTAATACTAGATCCATAAGACCCATGCCCTCAGGGTACTCAGACTTCCCTCGATTTGGCCAAAATTGGCCAATTGACATCTTTTGTCCTTAAGAATGACGTCAACCGCTCTATCATCGGACAATTTTTGACAATTAGCACAATTTGGGGTTACTCAAACTACACCCACTAGACCCACGACATTCACAACACAACCCAACAATTTAATTAGTTATAGACACGGGAACTAACCTTTTTACAACCAATTAATTACGAATTCATTCAAAGACGGACAAACCATCAATCACACGATGATCAAAACAACAAAACCCACAAATATCAACAACAAAGTATCACAAGCATTTGATTTCAACCAACAATTAAGTTCGGGGTTCAAAAAACCAACCTTTTGTGCCGAAATTTGTAAAGCTAAGTGGCAAAGTAATTCCAAAATCAGTCCTGAGCAAAGACCCCAAACAAAACGAGAGTTAAAATACAAAAGCACAAACAATTTAATATCAGAGTGAAAGTGTGGAAGTTGAAAAAGTGAGAAACTGAAGGATTTTTGAAGTTTAAATCGTTCGGCCTTTTAAATCCTTTCAGTTAGCGCCAGTCAGTGAAGTAAGTCGGGCTCACTGACCCACTCGGCATTGCGCCGAGTGGTACTTCAGCCCATCGAGTTTTACAGAACCTCTAGCAAACCAGGTGGTTCCAACAGCAGTCCAAGTCGGGCTCACCGACCTATTCAGCGAGTCGCCGATTAGACTTTTTGCTCGCTTAGTTGTCATTTTCCCAAAATTTCGACTTCTTAACCTGCACATTTAACACCCATTATTCAAACAACAGAAATCAAAGAAATAAACATTGGGTTGCCTCCCAAGAAGCCCATTATTTAACATTGTGGCATGATGTGGATACGCTTTCAAGGGTCATTCTTCGAATTGGCCAAGGTATCACTTGGTGGACCCCCTTTTTACCTTAGGTTCAAATGAGATGAAATTTGACCCATTTGCATTTCCAATTGCTTGATTTACACTAAATGTGAGGTGACCGTCTGATTAAGTGTACAGACGTCCTCTTTCATTTCTTTTAAAACCTTGTTCGAACATTCTACCTTATTGAGAATGCGTGCAAGTATGTCTTCTGTACGGACATTCTTCGAGTCATCCCTTGGTTTCTTAGGCTTTTGACGCTCATGGGGTAGGACGTATCTTTTCTTGTCACCATCCATTTCCTTCCAAATAGTGTTATGATCACGCCATTCTCTATCATGATCTTTCCATCCATTATCTCTATTCCAACCTAGATTTCCACCCGACCTTGGATAGTTTGAACGAAAACCTCCTCCTTGATTTGCAAGGAAGTTCACTTCCTAATTATATGATGCCTCAAAGTGTGCCTCATCGGGGTTTGATCCCTCAATACCCACAACATTCACACTCTTCAACCCATTACCCATCACATTTTTTGACAATATATCCAGTTGGGTCATCATTTTAGCCATATGTTGGTCTCTCTCTTGTCATTCTCGATCTGATCTTTTGTCATCCTAAAGGTGAGAGGAGACACTTGGTCCTCACGAGTGTGCCATGCTCTGTTAATCTTGGTTATGCCATCAAGGAGTTAAGATGCAACCTCATAAGGTTGTTGTATTATACCTCCAAGAACAAGTTGATCAGCAACCCCTTTGTTCACCGAGTCAAGACTCCTATAAAAGTATTATAACAAGACGTTGTTGGGAAGTCCGTGAGTTGGACATTAAAGTAACGGCTTCTGAAACCTCAGCCACGTCTCGTGGATTGGTTCACCTTCCAAGCGTTTGAAACCTTGAATACTATCCCTTAACGTCATCATTTTTATAGGGGAAAGTATCTCACATAGAAATCTACGGTGAGTTCATCCCAAGTAGTAATGGAATTCTTCGGGAGATCATCTATCCACTTAGTAGCTTCTCCCATCAAAGAAAATGGAAAGAATCGAAGACAGACTGATTCTTGAGAGATATTTTTGAATGAGAATGGTCCACAAACGTCGACGAAATTCTGAATGTGCTCATGGGGATCCTCATGAGCCAACCCTCCATACAATCCTTTCATTTGTAAGAGCTGAAGCATTGTGCTAGTGACATGAAATACAGTGTTCCTATAACACCCCAAAATACTAACCAAGAGTAGCATGTCGATTTACCGTTGCTTAATTATTATAGTAAGTTTTATTCTCATCTTAGGAACTTGAAATTTTGTGATATTTGCATCCTTGCTTAACATAAATTGTGATCGTAATTTAAGGAATTGTATTGGGGTATTTACATAATATTCTAATTATAATTATGTATAACTTGAAATGGAGGTGAGGGATATGCATAAAGGTATATATGTATGCATTTTGGGCAACACACTTTTATTTGGGAAGCCACCTTTTAGTGACAGCTGTACATGTGATAAGTTTCACTTTTGAGACTACATTTTCACACCTCCTCTAGTGAAATTCAGTTCACCTGTAGTCTAAAAACCTTAGAACATTAGCTATTAAGTTGTTTTTCAAAATCACAAGAGAAAAAACTTGGTCCTTTTGGCTGGAATTCGAGACACGCACTTCTCTTTGGTTGTAGATACTCGTGTACAAGTTGAAAACCTTGATACACTGGTTGGTCTACGGTTTGAACTCTTGAAGTTGTGTAGGACTGTTTATGGGCTAAAGAACTCAGGTTTATGTATAAACTTATACTTGCACTTTTTTTACCTGCTAGTATATCTGAAAGTTTATTTTGGTACCTTGGTTACCTCTTCTAACCTTGCATTGTTGTTTTGGTATCCTTTAAGACATTAAGGACACTTGTGTAACTCGCCCACTTGTTCGGATTGTTTGATCATCTGGCACTCTTGTTAAGACCTTGTCCTTCTTGTGGTTGTAACTTTGTCACTATTGGCATGCCTCTTGATTCGGATCATTTGCCATCTTGACTCTGAATATTTAGTCTGTCTTAAGAATGGAAGTTGTCCATTTTAAGTACGAACTAGAAAGTCATTTTTAATATGGTTCTTGGTTCTCTTGATTATTAGGCTTGACCCTTCTTAATACAGGCCGTCGGCCCTTCTTGATACCTTCTTATGCTTGGTGTGACGACATGATGTATGTATTGGGCAAGCCTTGTTATTGAATCTCTTGGAAAATGGTGCTATAAGCGTTCTTGACATTTGGATCTTTAAATATCGAATTTGATACTCTTTATATTTTGTTTACCTGATTTATTTATTATGTTTCAATTGTGCTGCCCATGACTTGAGAAAGGTAGCTTGGTGAATCTGAGAACTCCGAACCTATAGTTTTTACACCACTAAGCTATATGCTTAGCGATAGTTATTTCTATCATAGGGAATGTTCGAGAGGATGCATGAAGCTAGCCATTGGAGATGGAGATTTTGAGATCCTTAAGGAAGATCACATTTGCATATAGGTAGCTATATTTTGTATAAACCTCGGGACTTGTACATGATCTATGTGTTGTATATTCACATGAAATTTTGAGGGCTAATTTGATCATGTCACCAGGGGTTGTAATATAAGTATGGCTATATGTTTTGTTCTTTTGGGGTATGTAAACCAAAGTCTTGTAATATAATAAATTTACTATTTCTTTTGAATGTTTGTGTGAAGCATGAACCGGCTAATTTTGGTACTCGGAAGTTGGTAATATTCTTTTTATATCATTTTTAAGTGTGAGGATAATATATGCATGAAAAGCTCATAAGTTATTTGCTTAGATTATCTTGGAAGGGTTTTTCCGCCATAAGTTAAGATTCTACGCGGTTTCAATTTGACACAAATAAATATTTAAATGGGCAGGGTGCACATCCTTAACCACTTCTTTATATGAACATAATTTCTCTACTAGATTATACTCAATATGCCTTTGTTAATATCTTTTAAATGTCGCAAGTATAAAATTAGTCTTCTTCTTTAAGTGGTAGTATCCTTCCGAAAGGGTCGCTACAAATGTTGGTATCAGAGCCTGGGTTTGTGGTTCTAGGACTTTTGTTGTGAATTACTTGTATGCTTGTTCTCTTTCAAAAAGGTTGTATTTAGATTATTTGTTCACTTACATGATTTATAATATATTTATCGTTTGTAGAGTGCATATGCATCAAGTACATGTCCCTAATGCAGTGTGATCTTCCCTTTTGAAGGGATTAAGTTATGGCCTCCTCTTCTAACAGACCTATGGAAGCTTCTCATGAAGGTTTGGGTACCTCTGTTTCCCAACCTCATGCACTGGAAGGAGTTGGAGAACATTTCTCGAATCAATATGTTCCCCACACTAGTGGGTCTGGAGTGGGAAACCATCAGGGTGTAAGAGCTAGTCCACCTCCTCACATGAGTTATGGTACTCCAGCCATGAATCCTCATTTTCAACAAATGGCTGAATTCTTCCACCACATAGATGAATCGATGCATGATCCCAATGGGATTAACTTTGAGAAAATGAGGAAAATGGGTCGAGTTTGAAGGCACTGTTGATCCCACGGATGCTGAACAATGGCTGAAGCGCATGGAGAGGATATTTGAGCAGTTGAAGTGTTTAGATGTTGCCAAATTTAAGTATTCTATTTCTCTAATACAAAAGGATGCTTATGATTGGTGGGTAAGTGTTCCGAATGCCAAGGTAAAACCTCTTGTTCTTACTTGGGATGATTTTCTTAAAGAATTTTGTATGAAGTATGACCCACCTGCTTATTGTAATGCAAAGAAAAAGGAGTTTTTGAATCTAAGGCAATGAGGCATGTCTATTGCTGAGTACCAACAGAAGTTTCTAAGGCTCTCTCGTTATGCTGGAGGTATTATTAAAGAGGAAAAAGACAAGTGCATGAAATTTGAAGATGGTTTAAATGATTCCATTAGGAAGAATATGGCGATCCTGCAACATGAGAACTTCTGTAAGTTAGTGTCTGCTGCTTTTACTTGGGAACGATTTGATAAAGAAGAAGCTAGTAGAAATGAAAACAAATTTCGAAAGCCTAGACCAGATTTTGGAGGTCCATCCGAAAGGGGAATGTTTGATGATTCTAAGGCTGGTAGTGTTAACAGGCCACCTCAACAAAAGCAAAATAAATCAGAATTTCTACAGCTAGCACTCCAAATTATGGCCAAGGCAAACCTCGCGTTCCCACTTGTCCACAATGTGGAAAGAATCGTTATGGTACTTGCAGGAGAACTTCTGGTGCATGTTTCAATTGTGGGAGATTTGATCATAAAGTGAAGGATTGTCCTAATCCTAATAATGCTCCTTCCTTGAGAACTGAAGGCTAGGTTCATAAACCTTCTATTAATCCTCCTCAAACTAATAGAGGTGCAAGACCTAAGAAAAACCCAAGCAGCAGGTGCAAGTGAAGCTAATAAAGCTAGTGGACCAAGGACTACTGCACGCGCTTATGCTATGAGGCAGAGGGATGATCAAGATGGACAAGACGTGGTTGTCGGTAAATTTTACTTGTTTGGCTTATGTGTGTTTACATTATTTGATCCTGGTTCTACACATTCCTATCTTTGTTCATCACTTGTTCTTCCTGAAAACGTGAAATCTGTGAGACTTAATTATGATGTGCTTGTTGAAAGTCCTTTGGGTTATCAAGTTGTGTGTAATCGAGTTTACCAAGATTGTCCCTTCGTGATTCAAAACCTAGTCTTCCCTGCTGATTTGATTGAAATGCCCTTCAAGGATTTTGATGTTATTATCGGGATGGATTGGCTTTATAAATATCATGCAGTGGTATATTGTAGGTCTAAGCATGTGAATTTTAAAGATCCTACATTTTCACTCATCATTGTACAACGTGAAAGATCATTGACATCTAGTATTATTTTTGCAGCCTTGGCAAGAAAGTTGATGCATCAAGGTTGTGGGGCATACCTTGCTCACATAGTTGATACACAGTTGGAGAGTCCTTGTATCAAGGACATACCTGTTGTATGTGATTTCCCAGATGTCTTCCGAGAAAATCTTCCTGGGTTGCCCCCGAAAAGAGAGGTTGAATTTCCAATCGAGCTTATTCCTAGATCTACCCCTATTTCTATCACTCCTTATAGAATGGCTCCGGCAGAATTAAGAGAACTAAAATTTCAATTGCAAGAACTTCTTGACAAAGGTTTTTTCGACCTAGTGTTTCTCCTTGGGGAGCCCCTGTTTTATTCGTCAAGAAGAAAGATGGCACTCTTAGGCTTTGTATTGACTATAGACAATTGAACAAAATAACAATCAAGAATAAATATCCACTACCAAGGATCGATGATTTGTTTGACCAACTGAAGGGTGCTAAAGTATTCTCAAGGATTGATTTAAGGTCTGGATATCACCAACTGTGTGTTAGAGAGAAAGATGTCTCTAAAATTGCTTTTAGAACTCGGTACGATCATTATGAATTTTTGGTGATGCCGTTTGGATTGACAAATGCTCCTGCGGTATTCATGGATCTAATGAATCGAGTATTCAAGCCTTATCTTGATCTGTTTGTGGTGGTCTTTATAGATGATATTTTAATATTTTCCAGAAGTAGTGAAGACCATGATAAACACCTTCGGATTGTTTTAAAAAATTTGAAGGAGAAAGACCTTTATGCTAAACTGTCCAAGTGTGAATTTTGGCTTGATGAAGTAGCTTTTCTGGGACATGTTGTATCAACCGAAGGCGTGAAGGTGGCTCTTAGTAAGATACAAGCAGTTGTTGAATGGAGACCTCCCAAAAGTCCAACTGAGGTAAGAAGTTTATTGGGCTTAGCAGGATACTACAGAAGATTTATGAAAGGCTTTTCCATTATCGTTTCCCCTTTGACTAAGCTCTTGCAGAAGGAAGTAAAGTTTATTTGGGATGACAAATGCCAAGAGAGCTTTGAAACTCTCAAATCCTTGTTTACTCAAGTGCTTATACTTACTCTACCAATTGAAGGGAAAGAATATGCAGTATACAGTGATGCTTCTCACAAAGGTCTAGGATGCGTTTTGATGCAAGAAGGGAAGGTAATTTCTTATGCCTCTCAGAAATTAAAATCGCATGAATTGAATTATCCTACTCATGATCTTGAACTTGCTGCTATAGTGTTTGCTTTAAAAATATGGCGGCATTATTTGTATGGAGAGAAATGTCATATATTCACTGATCACAAGAGCTTAAAGTACTTGGGTACTCATAAGGAGCTAAACCTAAGACAACGTAGATGGCTTGAACTCATCAAGGATTATGACTGCACGATTGATTATCATCTAGGTAAAGCTAATGTGGTTGCAGATGCCTTAAGTCGAAAATCCTTCGCAAGCATTTCTTTGAGTTCTTTGCCCTTGCTCCTTGAGTTAAGAGCCATGAATGTTTGTTTCACACTTGATTCAAATGCTTCAGTTATTGCTAATTTGCAAGTAAATCTAATATTACTTGAACAGGTGAAAGGAGCACAAAAGTTAGATGAGAAACTTGGAAAATTGACCAGAGAAGTGCAAAATGGGGAAAAGCTTGATTTTACATTAACAAATGATGGTGTCTTATTTTATCAAAATAGATTATGCGTCCCTATTGATGAAAAATTGAGGAGAGAAATATTAAATGAAGCACATACTTCACCATATGCAATGCATCCTGGAGGTACAAAGATGTACCAGACCATCGAAGAACATTATTGGTGGAATGGTATGAAGAAAGACATTGTGGAGTTCATTTTAAAATGTTTGGTTTGTCAACAAGTAAAGGCAGAACATCAGGTACTAGTTGGTTTACTACAGCCCTTGTCGATGCCAGAATGGAAATAGGGGAGAATAACTATGGACTTTGTTTCTAGACTTCCTCGCACTCGAAGAAATCATGATGCAATATGGGTTATAGTGGACAAGCTAACCAAGAGTGCTCACTTCTTAGCAATTAGGATGGATTACTCACTTGAGCGTTTAGCCGAGTTGTACATTAATGAGATTGTAAGACTACATGGGATCTTGTGTCTATTGTATCTGATCGAAACCCAAGGTTTACATCTAGATTTTGGGGCAGCTTGCAGGAAGCTTTGGGTACTAAGTTAAAATTTAGCACTTCGTTCCATCCTCAGACAGACGGCCTGTCGAAAAGAGTGATACAAATTTTGGAGGTTATGCTTCGAGCTTGCATTATGGAGTTTGAGGGTAGTTGGGACAAACACTTGTCTTTGATAGAATTTTCTTACAATAACAGTTACCAATCGAGTATTAGAATGCCTCCCTATGAAGCCTTGCACGGAAGGAAATGTCGGACCCCTCTTTGTTGGAGTGAAGTTGGTGAAAGAAAGCTTATTGGTCCTGAAATTGTGCAACAAACAGAGGACAGGCTAAAAATTATCAAGGATCGTCTAAAATTTTCTTCGGATAGACAAAATTTGTACGCTGATCTTAAAAGGCGTGACATTGAATAACAAGTTGGAGATAAAGTATTCTTAAAGGTGTCTCCATGGAAAAAGATTATGAGATTTGACCTAAAAGAAAAAACTTAGTCCCCGATTTATCAGACCTTATGAGATACTTGAAAGGGTTGGACCAGTTGCATATAAATTAGTTTTGCCACCGGAGTTAGACAAGATCACAATATCTTCCATGTTTCTATGCTCAGAAGATATCGTTCTGATCCATCTCATGTTCTTCCAGTTGAATCTATTGAGGTTAATCCTGAATTGATGTATAATGAAGAACCTATCCTAATTCAAGCTCGAGAAGTAAAGAAACTTAGGAACAAAAGAATCCCCTTAGTAAAGGTACTTTGGAGGAACCATTCTGGAAAAGAAGCTACCTGGGAGAGAGAAGAAAGTATGAGGACCCAGTATCCGCACTTGTTCTGGGACTAGTGTAGGGTAAATTTTAAGATGAAATTTTTTTAAGGCGGAGAGAGTTGTAACACCCCGAAATACTAACCAAGAGTCGCATGTCGATTTACCGTAGCTTAATTACTACAATATGTTTTATTCTCATTTTGGGAACTTAAAATTTTGTGATATTTGCAAACTTGCTTAACCTAAATTGTGATCGTAATCTAAGGGATTGTATTGGGATATTTACGTAATATTATAATTATAATTATGTATAACTTGAAATCGAGGTGAGGGATATACAAATAGGTATATATGTATGCATTTTGGGCAGCACACTTTTATTTCGGATGCCACCTTTTAGTAACAATTGTACATGTGATAAGTTTCACTTTTATGACTATATTTTCACACCTCCTCTAGTGAAATTCGTTTCACTTGAAGTCTAAGAACCTTAGAACATTATCTAATCAGTTGTTCTTCAAAATAACAAGAGAAAAAACATGGTCCTTTTGGCTGGAATTCGAGACACACACTTCTCTTTGGTTGTATATAGTCGTGTACAAGTTGAAGACCTTGATACGCTGGTTGGTCTATGGTTTGAACTCTTGAAGTTGTGTTGGACTATTTCTGTGCTAAAGAACTGAGGTTTGTGTATAACTACTTGCACACTTTTTACCTGCTGGTATATCTGAAAGTTTATTTTGGTACCTTGGTTACCTCTTGTCACCTTGCATTGTCGTGTTGGTATCCTTTAAGACATTAAGGAAACTTGTGTAACTCGCCCACTTGTACGGATTGTTTAATCACTGGCACTCTTGTGAGGACCTTGTCCTTCTTGTGGTTGTGACTTTGTCATTATTGGCATGCTTCTTGATTCGGATCATTTGCCATCTTGACTCTGCATTTTTTTGTCCGTCTTAAGAGTGGAAGTTGTCCATTATAAGTACGAACTAGAAAACCATTTTTAATATGGTTCTTGGTTCTCTTGATTATTGGGCTTGACCCTTCTTGATACAGGACGTTGGCCCTTCTTGATACCTGCTTGTGCTTGGTGTGACGACATGATGTATATATTGGGTGAGCTTTGTTATTGAATCTCTTGGAAAATGGTGCTATGAGCATTCTTGACATTTGGATCTTTAAGTAACGAACTTGATACTCTTTATATTTTGTTTACCTGATTTATTTATTATGTTTCAATTGTGTTGCCCATGACTTGAGAAAGGTAGCTTGGTGAATCTGAGGGCTCCGAACCTATAGTTTTTACACCACTAAGCTATATGCTTAGCGATAGTTATTTCTATCATAGGGAATGTTCGAGAGGATGCATGAAGCTGGCTGTCATGACCCAAGCCTAGGGCCTAGACGTGACATGGCGAATGAGGAACCCGAAGGAACCCCAAACAAGCCTCTCAAACTTGTCATCACACTTCATCGGTCGCGGAAGTACATTCAACAGTAAATAACGGGAAATAGGGACTAAGGGCAAACCATTTCAAAATGACATCATAGAACAAGAGTCAAGCTCGTTTACAAAATACTTGTCCAACGCACACCTCTACATACATAGATAGGACGGGGGCCATGACATACTACCGGCTCCCCTCATAGTCAAAATACAATTGCAAGCTAAAGTCTCAAAACATAGGAGTAGGAAACATAACATAGCCCTCGAATCATTGAGGACTCACCAACAAACTCGGATAAGCACCGTACTAGCCACGTGAATGGAGAGAAGGATCAAGAGTAGCTCCGGTCCCTACATGGTGACATCATGTAGGCAAAATATGCGTTAGTACTTGGAATGTACTAAGTATGCGGGGTGCAATACAACAATAGACAAGGACACAATCGAAATGCAAGAAATAGTTTCATAGGCATAATGAATAACAATATGAGGATGCATGATCAAAGTGAAGTCAAAACATGTTTAAGTAAATCTATACTAATAGTAGATATCATATGTGTATGCATGATCCAACCAATCTATAACCCAAACTTAGGATGGGGGATGCCGTTCACACCCGGACACCCTGGTGGCAAGGTATAAACCCCTCACATGGTTGATGTTGGTCACACCCCAAGCATCCTAGGTGGTGAGATATAAACCTCTCACATGGTTGATGTTGGTCACACCCCAAGCATCCTAGGTGGTGAGATATAAACCTCTCACATGGTTGTCCGGTTCTTTTCCCCCGGACCGGGCATGGTCATGCAACACTTTATATAGGAAATTCCCATTAGGCTCTAATGCAATCTCACGTATGGAATGAACA
Organism: Solanum okadae; assembly: GCA_036553675.1. Taxonomy (NCBI): domain Eukaryota; kingdom Viridiplantae; phylum Streptophyta; class Magnoliopsida; order Solanales; family Solanaceae; genus Solanum; species Solanum okadae. Next base: position 42,898,264 of record CM071689.1, on the reverse strand, counting down.
TATACACAAGCTTAGTTTGTCATCAACACATCTCTGGATTTCCATACATCTCATAACTCAAGCTTTAAAGCATTGATTCATCAATTCTTCATAGTTGGACATTTTGTCAAACACCTTGAAGGCATGTAATGGAATCAAAGAGCATGGAAAATAGGGTAGTAATTATGCAGCCAAACCAGTGAACAACCTACAACAACACCTTTTAACACCCACCATACCACATGAAAATCTCCACATCCATTCCAAATTTAGATTCAAGTTCTAGAGTCACAACATGCTCAAAACAATCACTTTTCATGTTTAAAATTCAATGTGCAGGAAATTATTACAAAGAACAAGACTAATTTATGAATCTTAACTTAAACCATGAATTAGTGAGTAGAATAGAGTCTAGGCACTATGGGTGGAAGGACCCATGAGTTCAACACCACATACCTTGAGTTCTTATGAAGGTCTTGAGAGTGTCTTCAATGGAAGCTTGGAACTTGGAGCAAGAGTTTCTTCAATCTTGAGGAAGGTTTTGGATTAGGGTTCTTGAGAGAACTTGAGAGAAAATGTGTCTAAGTATGGGAGAGGTGTTTTGAGAAATGTTTTAGAGATGGGAATTGAACTAATGGTATATAGGAAATAACATATGCCCTTTGGAAAAAATGGTCCAACACTTAGAAAAAAAAATGAGGCGGGTGAACAGTAAAAACGCTCACTGGAAATTGCATTTCCTGCCGGACAGATTTTACGAAAATGGGCATAACTTCTTCGTCCGAACTCCGAATGAGGTGAAACGAAGTGCGTTGGGTAGCTAACTCAAAGGGATTTCCATGGATATGTTATGGGCCACTCAATTATTTGTGTGCTAGGATATATGACCCTCCAAAGTAGACCCTCGAAAAAGGCTTCACTTGGAAATTTCGGATTTTGATACGGTTGCTCTAAAATTTGGGTTAGACCCATTTCCCACTCGATTTGACCCCCTAAACAATAATATGAAGTCGGATTTTCAAAAAACGAAACGGATTTTTAGATATAGCTAAAACAAGTTTCCGGTAACTTTCGAAGCACATTTTTTTAAGAACTTTTTGGGTCATTTCACTGGCCATTGGAGATGGAGATTTTGAGAGCCTTAAGGAAGATCACATTTGCATATAGGCAGCTATATTTTGTATAAACCTTGGGACTTGTACATGATCTATGTGTATATTCACATGAAATTTTGAGGGCTAATTTGATCATGTCACCAGGAGTTGTAAAATAAGTATGGATATATGTTTTGTTCTTTTTGGGGTGTGTAAACCAAAGTCTTGTAATATAATAAATTTACTATTTCTTTTGAATGTTTGTGTGAAGCATGAACCGGCTAATTTTAGTACTCGGAAGTTGGTAATATTCTTTTTATATCAATCTTAAGTGTTTGGATAATATATGCATGAAAATATCGTAAGTTATTTGCTTAGATTATCTTGGAAGGATTTTTCCGCCATAAATTAAGATTTTACGTGGTTTCAATTTGACACAAATAAATGTTTAAATGGGCAGGGTGCACATCCTTAACCATTTTTTTATATGAACCTAATTTCTCTACTAGATTATAATCAATATGCCTTCATTAATCTCTTTTAAATGTCGCAAGTTCTTCTTTAAGTGGTAGTATCCTTCTGAAAGGGTCGTTACAGTTCCCCTCAACAGGAGGTAGACATATAGCCCCAACACCAACCAATTGGATAGGGTCGTTAACATCGTTCAAATTCCCTATATCGTCTTGGTGGCCAATTTGGCTCCCATTCACACTCATTTCTTCTTCTGTTCAAATATAAACACAACCAACAAAATGAGTCGATTCAACTATAACACAAAAATAACACAATTCAAACTTTGATAATAGAATTCTAAACAACACCGCCCCCCGACAGCGGCGCCATTTAGATTAACGCTCAAATTACACATCTCCCAATTCAAGGTGTAGACGATCGTTATCTTATATAAAACACAACAAAGAGTTAGGGTCGAACCCACAGGGAGTGGTACTCTGTTCGAATTAAGTTATGAAGTTACAAATGTGGTCTAATCGGTTATAGGAATAGAAATTATCGAAAACATATAAACAAATCTAAGGGGTTGACAACGAATGTCAAATGGGGGGTTTGGATTGTCAATTATCAGCTAAAACACAAACGAGAACAAGGGAAACAATAATATAGAGAGGAATTCTCGGGATGTGATCGATTATAGGCTAATTTCACTATATGTGTAATTGAAATTAATAACGATTGCTAAATCTCATTGGGTAGGCTAGACTATAAGTGTAATAGCGTTCTCTCGAATAACTACTATGATTCAAGTGAGTTCTCTCGAACCTCAACAAGCATATCAATATTAACAACCCAAAACCTTAATTCATCTACTCTCTCGAGCTAGATAGGTAGAATCGAGTTTAGGATTTAGTCTTTCGAGCTAACCCATATCAACTCAATGACTACAATCATTAATCAAAAGCTTTGATTCTAAAACCTCTTTATCAAGCAAGCCCAGAACTCTAAGTTAGAATTGCATTCGCAACTACAATTCATAGATTAAAACACAACTATCGACTAAACCCACTTCAATTAAACATTTAAATTAGTAAATAACAATACCCATAAGTTAATTCAGCAAATAATCACATGATCACACCCCAAGAATTGGGGTTTTAGCTAAGCATCATAAAAAGATAAAAATAATTACCAACTAGATTAGCCATGAGCTAGGTAAAAGTCTCCTAGTCTTTACAATGCTCTGAAATGATTACGTTCAAAACCCCACTTACAAATCCTCAAATTTAATCTTCAAAATCCTCAAAGTCTACAATGGAATTTCAAAAATTCAAAGAAAACTCAAACTATCAAACTTGGGGATCAGAACTCCTCACTCTTCATTTTAAATTTCAATTTATAGTGTCCAGTTTTTTGGCCTTCAGGGCCATTTGGCGGAGTAAGTCACGCCTCACCAACCAGGTCGGTGATCCACCATTCGCTCCCATCCATAGAAAATTTGCATTGTCCATCAGTCCTCAGAGTTCTATAAATTTAGGCGATCAAAGTTGTTGTCGCAGAGTCGTTCAGTGATCCACCGACTGCCCATTCCTGTCGCCAAATTGGTTCTTCCCTAGAACTGGCACGCTGGAACCTTGGGCGGGCTAAAGAACAACTCGGCGGTTCGATGAGTGGTCTTGGCGATCACTAGGATCGCCTTCCTTCAACTTCTTCAGCTTTTCTGTTCCTTTTTTCCTGGTAGTATCCTTGCCTTGCTCTTTAGCCTTCAATGCTGCAAATCAATACTTTAACATCAGTTTAGAGCATAACTTAGGCATTTGAGGACACTTATACTATCAAAATAAACCCCTAAATGAGTCTAAATCTCTGACTCATTAGTTGTAACTAGGGATATCATTAGTTCTTCTTTGTACTCACTGGGCTTATGGAAAGTCTGTTTGGGTAATTTTCATTTCAATTGTTCATGAGTGTACCTTTTGGGCTTATGTGAATCCAATGAGGTTGTAGTTTGCTACTTTACTTTTTTTTTGTTCCTGATATATTATCAAGGTGTGTAGTTAGACTTTCAGCTATTGTACTGCTTTATGACCCATTGTTACCATTATTTCCTCGCTTTTCATTATTTACTTATTTTCCAAGCTTAGTCGGCCTATGATGCTTACTATGTATCTTTTGTTTGGGTTCTCATGCTACACTCCACATCTGTGTTTACTTATACAGATTTGAGCGCTAGATGACATCGTTGATTTAAAGCTTCAGTGGGAATTTCTAGATATTGAGGGTGAGCTGATGGCATCCTAGTTTGACTCATCCCCATCTGTATATAGTTTTGGCTAGTCTTTTGTATTCGAGACAATTCTATACTTATTTTTGGTTAATTTGTAGCTTGTACTCTTTTTAGAATATTCGTACCTTCGTCCACCGGGTTGTTTGATTGGATCTTATACTGTTGTATATATTTATGACATTTCCTTCTTTTCAACTGTACATTCCTTAATTTTGTTGTTATCTTCTTGTTAGTTGTTGATTCTACCCAATATGTCTATTACTTGTCGTTCCGGGATATAGGTTGGTTTACCTACTAATGGGTTTTTGGTAGGGGTCGTCATGACTAGAGGTTTTGGGTTGTGACAAGACATATGCACGGAATCACTGAATTAACTCAGTCATTAGGTCCTCATCACCTTAAGAAACTTGTGCCCCCAAAGTTGGGCACAATAAAAGCTAGAAAAGTCTTCAACCAAACAAGCTTAAGAACACTCAAATCAAGCTTAAAACAAAGAAATCAGTGAGACTTACGGGTTTCGAAGTGAGCTTAACGACCCTAACCATGCTACCACACAATTTTCCAACTCAAATACTACAAACCTCATAGAAATTGCCTAATAAGAGCTCCCAAACCTTCTTCCTTTGAATGGAAGAATGAAAAGAGATGAGAGGGATATAAAGTCCAAGCGATCACTACTCCACGGGATTTGAGGTTGCTAAACTAGATATCCTACTCAACTTGAAATGGCATTTAGACTCAATGAAGGTGTCAAACTCCATTTTACCAAAAGCCATAAGGTAGCTCGAAATGAAGTCCAAAAGCCTCCAGACCCGAGCTAAAGGTCCATCTGGACCAAACCAACGTTCCAAAGCTAACGCAACCATCATAATTACATTTTTCAAATAATTTTTCCTAATGCAAACTAAGACTTTTCAAAAATATTTTTCCAAAAGTTGATTGAAAAAACTATCATTTTGTAGTATTTAGAAATTTGATAAACCGACTTTATGTCAAGCATACAAGCTTTGGAAATAACTATCAAATATTATTAGCCGGATTGACTAAAGCTTCTAAAATCAATTATATTTTTATAAATTATATTTTCTCAAAAGTGTTTTCCAACAAAATATTTTAAGAAAATTACATTTTTTTAAAAATAGTTTCTGCTACTCTCCAGATGAATATATTTCATCTCAAAACATGTCCAAAACACCTCTTTTTAAAAAATAAATAAATTAATATTTGACCTCCCAAAAAAGTAATCAATATCTAAGAAGCGGAGTCTTCTTCAAATCCTAACCATCTAATCACAATTATGAATCATCCATTTTTGACATTTTAGGCTACGCTTACATCTGATCCAATACCATTTTTTCCCACAATCTAAAACTTGTGGATTTGGATTGAGGTGTGGAAGATGATATTCCTTCATCTTTAACTAAAAAAATTGAATTTTATCCTTAGAAAGGGAAAATGCATAAGTACCTCCAACTTATGCCCAAAATCTCAGAGACACACTTATACTATACTAAGGTCCTATTACCTCCCCTCCCAAACTTATTTTATGAATAATTTTCTATACCTTCTCGGTCTACGTGGCACTATCTTCTTGGCCCAACGCGTGTTGATAATTTTTTCAAGCTATCTGGTTGATAGTGCCACATAGGCCGAAAAGGGGTAGAAAATTATTCATAAAATAAGTTTGGGGGTAATAGGACCTTAGTATAATATAAGTGTGTCTCTGAGATTTCGGGCATAGATTTGGAGGTACTTATGCATTTTCCCCTTTAGAAACAAAGGAGTTACTCTTGATATGAAGCACCTTCTCCTCTATGAACTTTACACAGAGTGAATATAAATTAGCCAGGCCAGTGGGCTATATAAGAAAAGAAATTATAAACTACTCTTACAACAATCCAACATTTTTACATAGGAACCATATTATTCTTAAAAGATAATTAATAAAAAGGAAAAAAGTAAGTTAACAATAATTAGGAAATTATTTTAAGTAGAAGAAAAAGAAACTCATTTTTTCCCAAAAGCTCTAAAAGAAGAGAAATAGAAAGTAGAAAATTTTACCAGACATCAATTGCACTAAGATTTGAGAATTCTTTCCCAATTATTTGAAGAAGAAATGAATAAATCATTAATTACAAATACTACATTAACAATGTTTCAGAAAAAAATAATATAGTACTTGTAATATATTCATCAAAAATCTTGTCCTAGATGAAGAAATATATACTTAAAATGTTTTAACATTTTTGAAACACAATACATAAAGATTTTTTTTTAATCAATAAATGTTGACCTCACATTTTTGTGAGCCTCTTCCAGATAGAATTGCTGCATCCTTTGTAGTTGGATAAAATTCTAACTTCACATCCCAACATGAAATAGTCATTCTACATTTTTCTGACCAACCTTCTCCTGGAAAATATTTAACCCAACCAAGAATTTTTACATTTACAAACAATGGTAATTTTGAATTCCAACTTCTTGAAATGGCTCCAGAAACATATTCATTAGTAAGTATTCCTGCAGAAGCAAATGTAGCATCAACAAGTTTTGTATTATTTATTCCTTGGTAGAACCCTGGTAATGTTGTCGCGGAGATAATATTATTTTCATATAAAATTATGATGACAGAATTCTCATAATAAAAGTCCTTTGTTAATTTTGATTTGTAGCTACGATTGTTAACCATCATGGTGATGTTCCAATTCCCATTCAATTGCATATTTGATGCATTTAATAAGGAACAAGGAACCTCTAACTTGTTCACCATGAAGTCATGTTCCAAGATCTGGTCATTTCTATGCATGATTGAATCAGCTATCGCGTACACCATACATGAACCTAACATGAACACAAGGAGGGCCAACATGAATTGATCAAAACCTCTATTATTTCCTCCGGCCTCTTGATCCATGTTTATTGTCGTTGTTGGCGTGTGTAGGCATGGTTTAACCTCCGTTTCAAGAGGAGTATTAATTTGATCTGTCTCTTGCGTTGCTACGCTAGTGTAACTTCCTTCTTGTTTCGAACTAGTTGTTGTGTACATGATTTAATAATTTCAATTCAAACATGCATGCAAATGCAAATGAAATTCATCTAACTTTCTCAATTATATATATCTAGATTTCCCCTTGTTCGGAGAAATATGTGGACTCTGATAGAAAACATAGGGATGTGAAGGGGTGGCTAAAAATTAATTAGCACAAATGAAGGTATATGTCAAATTTCTAGTCAATGCACATTTTTAAATATTTACATACTTGTGCACAAAAAATAAGATTTCTAGAGTTATTTGAGGTCAACTAAAAAAGTTCACACATTTTCATTTCTTTAGTTAATTCCCCTTTATGGTGTCGGTGGCACGATCCAAACCCGTGACTTATACCTGTACTATCAACCTGTTAACGATCAATACTTAACATCCTAACTCATGCAACATTTGAGAAGTCTAGTCAAAATAATATTGTCTCAAAAGAAAACAAATAAATAACAGAGGTCTAAACTATTACATATTTCATAATCTGAAAGTCATTGTACTAAATCATCTAGCTAAAAATGTCTACGAGTAGCAAATGAATAAATAAAAAGTAGTCTCAATGTCTGGAAAAATAGACATCAAAATAAGGAAGATCTACAGTAGTCTGGACAGAGATAGCTCACCCTTCGATTCGGAAGTAACTCAGCTAAATGTGGGATCTTGTCGCCGCCGCCTCTGAATCACTATCTTCACTCAAGAGAAAGTACAAGAGTAGCATCAGTACAAACACTATGTACAAATATATTAAAGAGTCTTAATTTTTTTCCATCGTAGGAGATCCGAGGTGTCCATTTATTGTATCAGTGTGGTACCCGATCCAACCACACACATAACCACTCGGTTGTAAACTCATATCGAACTTGAGTTACTCATCATCCGAATAGTAAATGTATTCTCAGTATCTACATATATCAATATGCTAGACTCTCTAAATAACCCTCACGATAACACATTAAGTATAAAATAATCATCACAAGTTCTTATTTTATAACAATACGGAAATAGTCAATTCAACAATTTACATGTTTATCCATACAAGAAACACTTAATTCATATACACACCACAACTATGTCTAAAGACTAATCAACATGAAATATATCTCATATTACATATCATCAACTAAGCAGAGTCTAACTCCAAGTAAATCGTAACTTACCTCAACCAAAGAACTGGAAACGAACAAGCTAAATTGTCGGAGCTTTCTTTTTTCTCAATGTTTCAGAATGCTCAAAGTCTAAGATAATAAAATATGGTGACACTTTAATTACCTGTTTCCTCCAACAAAATCCTGAAGTGTTCAAATCACCTAATTCTACCTGTTTTTCAAATCGGAGTTTCTATGATCATACAAATCTCATTTATGGAGTTTCAACCCCATTAACTTCTCTTGAATAGTTCATATGATATGAGAACCCAATTTTATGGGGTGCTTAGGTTCTCTAATATATATCATTATTAAAGGTTAGGTTCAAACTTCTATGTTAGAAGACAAATTGAACGAACTAGAATAAAAAATCATGCATAATTAACATAACTCGCATGTTGTCTCATCAATTAAATAACCCTAGGGTCAACCTATAAAGTCTTATAAAGAACATATCCTTTGATTCTAGAAAGAAATTGAATTATGGATGGAAAATATGAAAGGAAAGTACTGACCTCAAGAGAGAAAAGTCTTAGGTCCTGGAAAAGTCGCATCTGAGTTTTCTGGTCTAATATTTTATGTTATGAATAAGTATGGGCGAGAACAAACTTAAAATGTGGTTTCTTTGGTCGCTATAATTTATGTTATAGCAAAAATTTCATTCGCTATGGCGAAGCCTTCTTTCGTATAGCGATCTCTTCATAGGCAAAGAAGGTTTTCGATATCACGAAACACTGAAAGATTTTTTAACTCGATTTATTTTTCAATTTCTACAAACTCTTACCCCGCGAGGACCTATACAAGGGTACAATGGTTCTAAATAATTGTAATGATGGGACGGTAGTTACATCAAATACCAATTAAATATGCATTCATCCCAGAACATCAAAAGGAAAGGAATGTAAGGAAAGAAGGAATACTTATTTCCATAAGAAGTTTGGAATATCTGTTATGCATTTGTGATTCAGTCTCCCAACTGGCCTCCTCTATGGATGGTTCTTCCACTGGACTTTCACTATCACGATCCAAAGTACACCCTAGATGTGAAATGGCAGATAAGACCCCAAGAGTCCCTACACAAGCCACCTAGCATACATCATACAAGATAATAGAAACAAAAAACTTTAAAAAGTAGCATTTCATAAAAAAAAGTTAGACAAAAGCGGAAGTCTAAGCATGCTCAAAGCCATCTATTACATCATAAGGAAAGTGATTGGACGTTATCCATCTATCACATACAAAGTAGAAAATAGGTGATAATATAAGTTTAATGTTAGAAAAAGAAACGGTAAAACTAGAAGATAGTTTAACTGCTATGGTAAGAATAACAAAAGAAAATGAAGAAATAGATAGAAAAATGGAAATTGAAAAAATAAAACAACAAGCAAAAAAGGAAGTACAACAATTAGAAGAAGTAAAAAGTACCAAAATAATAGAGCTAGAAAAAGAGCTAGCAATATTAAAAGAAATATATGAAATGAAACAAAAAGAAAAAGAACAAAAAACAAAATTAACTAATGAGATAATTAAATTTAAAGAAAAATTGCAACTAGGAGATGAATTAGAAGAAAATAACCAAGATAATCTACCCGAAATAAGAGTTGATGAAATAAACGACGATGATCTAGAACAACATTCGGAAACAAGCGAAACATATACGGAACTTTTAGCAAACATAGATAATACAAAGAATTTAGAAATAAATACAGGAGGCGTAGACATGGATGAAAAACCTAGCACATCAGGAGTAAAAAACCCGAAAATTTTTAATCCAAAATATTATAATGAAAACTATGAACAATATAATAGAGAAAAAATTATATGGGATAAAAGATTAAATAAAAAATGGACACCTAAACCAATAATTGAACGACATGATTTTTTAGATTTAGACTGTGTAGCAGATATAAATAAAACAATCCAACTATGGATGGGATATATATCAAAACAATTAATAGATAACAAGATAGTAATAGCAGAGGCTCCAGGATACATAGAAAGAACACTTATAAGAACAGTAAAATTATGGCTACAAAATTTAACAAGTGAAAGCTTAACAACTTTAAGAAATAATAATAAAATTGATGGTGGAATAGCCACTACAACCATGGAAATATTATATAAATACGAAATAGCTATAAGAAATGAATTTAGTAGTATGACAACAGAGGTAGAAGAACAAAATAAAGAAAAAATCATAAATCAAAATCTAATGACAAAATTAGCAATATGTAATATGTGTTACATAGATGAATATACATGTGCATTTAGAGAATACTATTATAAAGGAACATATAACACAGAAGAAAGTAAAGAAATAAGAAAATTATATTTTACAAAATTACCAGAACCCTTTAGTTCAAAAATAATAAAAAGCTGGAATGAAGCAGAATTGACAGACACCTTAGGAGCTAGAATGAAATTCTTGCAACGATGGTTTATAGAATTATGTGAAAAACATAAAGAAGAAATAAAAATGGAAAAAATATTAATAAAAAACTTAGCATGTTGCAAAAATAAAACAGCACCTCAATTTGGTTGTACGGATAAGTATTATAAAAATAGAAAGAAATATAATAAAAAATACAGATCAAAATATAAATATAAAAAACCTAGAAGAAGGTACTATGTAAAAAACTATAAAACTAAAAGACCATATAGACCAAAAAGAAAACTAACGGAATGTACTTGTTATAATTGTGGAAAATTAGGACATATAGCTAGAGATTGTAAATTACCTAAGAATCTGAAGAAAAAACAAATATCGGAAATAATAATAGACGATGAAAAATATACACAAATAGAGTACGTAGATTATGAATTAGAAAGCAATGATAGTATAATGAATTATCGGAAAATGAAATGGAAAATAATCCAGTAATAGAATCAGATAATGAATACGATATCAATGACTGAAAAAGATATACAAACAATAACTAAAGAAAAATATCAAGATGAAGAATCGGTAGAACAAAAAATAATATTTGATAATAATATATTTGAACAAATAAAAGGAAAAGAATTAGATCTAAGTGTAACAAAAATATTCGAAATACCAACAATAAGAAACTGGTTTAAACGACAAAAAGAAGAATATTATGTAGTAAGTCAAAGAGAACATATCATAGACTGCAAATACACTAAAGGAAAAGCCAAAATACCAATAACAAATAAACGAATAATAAATAAAGAAATACAAGATATTAAGGCTAAAAATCCAATTAAATATGTACATTTAGGAGGAACGGAAATATTAATAAAAGCATGTTTTAGAGAAGGAATAGATACACCCATAGAAATATACTTAGCAGATGATAGAATCATACAACCTATAGAAAAAAGTATAATAAGTGCAGTAAAAGGTAACCTCATATACCAAAAATTTAAATTTATAATAAGTGCTAACTACTCAGTAGCAGTAAATGACAGAAATATAGATAAATCATTAGTATTATATTGGAAAATGTCAGGAATAGAACTAGCCCCGGGAAGTAAAATATTTACAGCTAGATGTAAAAACTTATATGTTTTAACAACAAAACATAAAATAACAACAAAAAATAAAATAGATAAAATAAAAATAGAAGATCCCTTTGAAAGAATAGTTACAGTCATAGATAATAATGATTATAGCTATAATGAAATTGATATAGAAGAAGATTTAGAAATAGTAAAAGAAAGACTAAGTACATCGAAAAGAGTAAACAATGAGATACCCCAAATATCATCAAAAATGAGTACCTCAAGAAGAATAGATAAATCTCCACAAAAATCAATGGAAGAAGAAAGAAAACCACATTATTACTACATAACGGGAATAATGGAACAACGAAAATATTTAATATTAATAAATACAGGACTGGAAGAAAATTATATTACAAGAGAATTAGTAACTGAAGATGAAGTAATAACTATTGAACAATCATGCCCCGAACTACCAAGAGTATTAACATATACCGAAGAAACTACGGAAAAGGAAATAATCATTGGAGGAATACCAATAATAATAAAGTTTAAAATATATCAAGGAGATGAAAATATCACTTTAGGAATAAAATGGCTAGAACAAGTAAAACCATATAATCTAGAAGACAAACAGTTAATAATAAATTATGAAAATAAAAGAGTAATAATAAAAAGGACTTTAGTATGATAAAAATATGAAAATATACATACTTGCAAAGATAATAATAGAAGGATATTACAACAGATATTATACACTAATGATAGATACGGGAGCAGAAGCTACTATATGTAAATACAATTGTTTACCAGAAGATAAGTGGGAAAAATTAAAAACACCAATCGTAGTAACAAGATTTAATAATGAAGGAAGCATGATCACATATAAGGCAAAAAATATAAAAATACAAATATGGGATAAGATATTAACTATAGAAGAAATATATAACTTTGAATTGACTACAAAAGATATGCTATTAGGAATGCCATTTTTAGAAAAATTATACCCACATATAATAACAAAAACACACTGGTGGTTCACAACACCGTGTAAACAAAAAATAGGAGCAAAAAGAGTAAATAATAAAAAATGAAAAACAACAGAATGGATAAAAGGAAGTGAAAAAATTACACAAAAATTAGAAAATATAAAAGAAGAAGACCCTAAAATAGAATTAATTATATTCTCTATAGATAAAGTAAAAATAATTCAAGATAAGTTAGAATTATTATATAGTGAGGATCCTTTACAAGGATGGGAGAAACATAAAACAAAAGTAAAAATTGAGTTAATTGATAATAATAGTATAATAACCCAAAAACCATTAAAGCATAATTTTAATGATTTAACCGAATTTAAGATACATATAAATGAATTACTAGAAAAAGGATATATACAAAAAAGCAATAGTAAGCATACAAGCCCGGCATTTATCGTAAATAAACATAGTGAACAAAAAAGAGGAAAAAGTAGAATGGTTATTGATTATAGAAATTTAAATGCAAAAACCAAAACATATAATTATCCGATACCAAATAAAATACTAAAGATAAGACAGATACAAGGATATAATTATTTTAGCAAATTTGATTGTAAATCAGGATTTTATCACTTAAAACTAGAAGAAGAATCTAAAAAACTAACAGCATTCACTGTACCACAAGGATTTTATGAATGGAATGTATTACCATTTGGATATAAAAACGCACCAGGTAGATATCAATACTTTATGGACAATTACTTTAAACAAATAGAAAATTGTGTAGTGTACATTGATGATATATTATTATATTCCAAAACACAAGATGAACATATAAGATTATTAGAAAAATTTATACACATCGTAGAATATTCAGGTATAAGTCTAAGTAAAAAGAAGGCTGATATAATGAAAAATCAAATAGAATTCTTAGGAATACAAATTGATAAAAACGGAATAAAAATGCAAACACATATAGTACAAAAAATAATTAACTTAAATGAACAACTAGACACAAAAAAGAAATTACAATCATTCTTAGGACTAGTAAATCAAGTAAGAGAATACATACCAAAATTAGCAGAGAATTTAAAACCATTACAACAAAAATTAAAGAAAGATGTAGAATACCAGTTTGATAAGAAAGACCAAACACAAATACAAAAAATAAAATTATTATGTAAGAACCTACCTAAACTATATTTTCCGGATGAAAATAAAAAATTTACTTATATAATAGAATCAGATGCGAGTGAAAAAAGTTATGGAGGAATATTAAAATACAGGTATGATGACACTACGATAGAACATCATTGCAGGTATTATTCAGGAACATTTAATAATACAGAAATAAAATGGGAAATAAATAGAAAAGAATTATATTCAGTATATAAGTGTTTATTATCATTTGAACCATATATTGTATATAACAAATTTATTATAAGAACAGATAATACACAAGTAAAATGGTGGCTAACAAGAAAAATACAAGATTCGGTAACAACAAAAGAAATAAGGAGATTGGTATTAAATATATTAAATTTCACATTTACAATTGAAGTAATAAAAACTGATAAGAATGTTATTGCAGATTACTTATCAAGACAAAGCTACTCAGACTGAGAACGAAAATACAATGGAAGAGATACTCAAAGCCATAACTACACTTTGTATAAAAGTGGACAGTATGGACAACGAGATACAAAAGCTAAAGACTAATGAAGATAATCTGAAGTCTAAAGCTAGTCAGCAGCATGACTATAAAAATGCGGAGCTACGTCAATCGGAAGACGGAAAAAATCCAGAGCTAAAAGGAGACGATGGGAAACTCCTTAAAACCCATAACATTTGTTTAAATACAGCTACAGGTACAAGCAAACGAGTTAGTGAAAAAAAATAATTTCAAATTTAAACCATTTACTCCAAGGCTAACACCAAAAAAACATATTATCTATAGAACCACAAACTTCTACATATGCGGAGAGCCTACACCATGACAAAAGAACATACAACCATATTACGCGAACCTATATAGAAAATATATACAAAATCCAAACATTTTTAAATCTTAACCCAAGATCTACTACAACCCAAGAACCCAACCAAGATTATTTAACCCAAAAATTACAAGGTTATAATAAACTGATTGCACAACCTAAACCTAACGCCAACTTGGTGAGAACATGTTACAACTATGGACTATTAAATACAGTATATACATATGACGGAGAAGAAGTTAGTGGAATACCAGAACTACACAAGGCATTCATCACATACAAAAGAGTTACAAAAGGAAATTTATTTTATATAAAATTCTATACAGCACCAGCGGAGATATTATACGAGGAAATAAAACCTCCAATACAAGTTATCAAGATAGGACTTACTAAATATATGATTATACCCGAGGACATCAGACAACAAGAAGAGATATGTAAAACAGAGATACCAAGTTTTTATGCCAACAAAAGAATAATTGGTATATCAACTATCATACAGGAGCTAGCAAATAATTATTTAAACGGGAACGTTATATGGAGCTACTATGCAAGAGACCAGCTAATGATTTATTCCAATTCAAGGGAGCTAAGGAAATCAGATATAGATGAAGTCCAAAGATGGATTTTATCACTACTAAAGCCAGAAGAACGACCTACGACACGAGCATTAAAAGTAGGATTTATTTCGGCCGAGTTATTAACCAGATATTGCAAGCTAATTGGTCATAAATACCCGGACCATATATGTTCAAAGTGCAACGGAGAAGATAATATAATTCCAGATATCCAGCTGGAATGATCTAATAAGATAAAGACGGAAGAAGATAAGAAGAAGAAGAAGAAGAAGAAGACAAGAAAAAGAAGATAAAAGAAGATACGGACGGAAGGAGATAAGAAGACACTTGTAAATCTACTAGTTGAATGTAAAATAGTCAATAAAGTAGGTAGTGTGTGCATGTGCATATTAAAAGTAGGATGGACAAATGTAATAAAGAGTATGGGCAAGTATGGACAAGTGTAACAATAATATGGGTAAGTGTAAGTAGTAGGAATGGTAGGTGTAAGTAGTACGTGAGAATTCCTTTCTGTATAAGGGAGGATATATGTAAATATAGAGGCAGGCAATGCCTAATATAAAAATCTTTCTTTCAAAAAACTCTCTCAACTAAAAATTTAGTATTTAGATAAATGGAGCAACAATCTGAAATCCAATCAGATATTTCAGATAGCATGGCTAAGCAAGAGGCAAAGGTATATTGTTCAAAAAATATGCGGAACTAATTTCATATATTCCTGAATATCATATATGTGATTGAATAAATTTATGTTAGTTATTATGTATTAGAATTATTTGAATCATGATTTCTAGTTTATTAGCACACTGGAAACAGGGAGAAAACTTCTATACTATGCCATCCTAATGTTGAAACCGGTAGGCGAGGAAAGCCGTTTAGGAGAGTAAACAAAGTTGAGGCGCTGATAAGAAAGAAGTATCTGCTAAAGTACAATGCTAGTAGTGACAGGAAAACATGATAAACAGATAATCTAATTCATAATAATCTAATATGAATTTAATCAATTATGAATATTATATGAAGGAATAATTGAAAAAACCCCGCATAACAACGAGCATGACTACATACGTGCATAATGAAATGATAAAAAACTATGAAACTTTAATCTTATATATACTTAACGGTATAGAAATAATTGAATTAAGAAGAATCATATGGGAAAAAATATTTAATGATAACGAACCAGAAGATATATTAAACCAACAATGGTATGAAATAGACTTACATGATTTAGACTACGAAAGAATAGAATGGTACGATTTAGAAATAAATTCAGACTAAAATGAAATACGAATATTTACAATATTGGACAGAATCTATGGAAGATATAAAATTATTAGAACAATTAATGGAAGAAAATTTATATATGTATCAAAGAACCCAAGATATGTTATATTTAGAATATATCATAAATAATATTAATGAAATATTCAAATTAAAACAACTATCGGAAGAATATTACAATAAATATTATTACATATTACCATGAATTTAGCACTACCAAAAAGTAATATTAAAGAGATATCAAGATTAAGATACTTAGTAAAAAGACATTATAATAAAATCTTAAAAATAAGTTACTCACCTACCACACTACCATCTACCACACTACCACTTTCATGAATTCACCAACTACTAGTTCCGCAACGAAAAATGGTATCAGAGCTATGGATAATAAGAAACACGGTATTAAACATACGAGTAGAAAATTAAGAAAAATAAAAGAAAATTAAACAAATTATATCCGGAATATAAACAACTTAATATCACAAAAACTGATAACGAAAAATTAAATCAATTAATAGATAATATATCTAAAATAGAATATAAATATATTCAATATTTAAAATTACAATGAATAACGACAATAACGAATATAGACAAAAACTTAATTAAATAATTATAGCAAAAAGACAAGAATTAGCACATAGGCAAAGTAGACTTAACAGTAATATATTTGCAGGAATTTGTCACAAATCTATAATAGTACAAAGAAAGACTATTTTATATCTAGAAATACAAATAAATAACTTAGAATATAAATTTCAACACAATCTATAAATGAATAAAGAAGAATACGCAATAGATGAAAAAACATATGAAAATTATGATGGATTGAAAATAAAGATAATATTTTCTAATCTAGGAACTTGATCCTCGGATCATGAGGATGGGGAATAGGAGCGTCGGACCCTACATTTGTGAAACAATGTAGGTACAAGTATGCATTAGTACATGGAATGTACTAAGTATGAGGCAATATGTATAATCAAAGGCATGATAACATAAGTAACTTAAAACGAGTAGGCATGATCATAATGGGACATTTAAAATCTTTTAAAGAAGAGAAGACATGGAAATCATGAAAGTATGGTCAAGTATTTTAACAGAAAGGACTTCAAAAAAGCTTTGAAGAAACATAGTCATTTTATGGGATATTAGTTTTAACCGACAATAAAACCATGAGAGTTACATCATGTAATATGTTATATCCCTCGCACCAAAAGAAGGGGAAACTACTTGTCAAGATAGAACTCGTACATATCATTATTTACTAAAGTGGATCCACTAGCTACGTCATTTAAGACAATCCTACGGGGCACGTAGTTTGGGACTAGAGTTTGCTACTAGAGACTATCGTATTTGAGCCTCCACCTCAAAGCCCTCTCGGGGCTAAGTCTAAATCCCAACGGAATGGATAAAAGGCAAATATCATTTTAACATAGGAAAGACAATGATCAATACCAATCCACCTATTTCAAGATCAAAACATAGAATAACTCCTTAAATATAATTCAACATAGATGAGAAAACCTTTCACCAATGTGAATAATTCATTTGTGAGAAATACCTTTCACAATCATGATGTGAGAAATCCTTTCACAATAACATCAATACTTTCCTTTCAAAGCATCATCAATTCATTTACAATAACTTTAGGAAAACACGCATATCTTCATAACTTCATAATTCATAGTTCATTGGTTCATCATAGAATCAAGGTTGAAAAGAATAATATAGGCATGGGTATATTCAATTTCAACTAAATAGCATAGTTAACATCTAATAATGCATTAGAAGACCTAATTAATCATAATTGAATAAAACCCACATTTGTTGAAATGAAACCCTAACTTGAGCAATTGGAAATTGATTTGGGAAATTGAAATACTTAGGGAACCCATGGAGAAAAGGACTCCATGGATCAATACACATACCTTGATCCTTTAAGCCCAAGAAATGGAGAATTTTGGAGACTTGATTGGATTCCTAACTCTTCTTCTTCCTTAGACTTGAGAAAATTGGGAGGATGAATTTGGTCAAGTTTAGAGAATTTAGGATAATGAGTTGGAAATGGGT
Source organism: Solanum okadae (assembly GCA_036553675.1). Lineage (NCBI taxonomy): Eukaryota > Viridiplantae > Streptophyta > Magnoliopsida > Solanales > Solanaceae > Solanum > Solanum okadae. Next base: position 42,879,892 of record CM071689.1, on the reverse strand, counting down.
TAATTGGGGCTTAAAACGTTATATAGGGCTTAGGGTAGTAGGTAAATGACATACTATTGGCTTAAAATAATGTAGGAAAAAACCCAAACACCCTCTTTAACTAACTCCTGACTCGACCTACGGTTCAAACCTATGGACCGTAGAACTTTCTACGGTATGTACTAATCAACCGTAGACCGAGTATTGGGACCTTAAAAATCACCTATCTTTGACGGAACCCATGTACGGTTTGTAGGTCTTCTTATGATCTGGACATGCCAACCGTAGAAACCAACTTTAAGCTTTAAAATATCACTAAGTCAGTGAGTCACCTACGAAACCTATCTACGACTCATACATAGAATGACGAACCATTCTGGTGAACCTTAAAAGGATACTGGACTTGTTTATGAAAATTTTATTTTTCCTATTTCTACGGTTTCCACCTACGGCCCGTAGAAACTTCTACGGTCCGTAATGGGAACTGTAGACACAGCCTGCAACCCAAAGTTTATTTTCTCCCTTTTCCATGTTCCGAGATGTTACAATATATCCCCCTTGGAAACATTCATCCTCGAATGGGACTCAAAACAACATAAGGAGGGTAGGTGAAGAGATATAACAGCCCTACAAGAATATAACTTCATCAACGACACATAACCATGGAGGAACATCAACTCCAAACTTAACATATTGAAAACATCATTTCATAAGGTGTCTAGGAAAGTCATACTCAAATGCATATAATCATGAAGAAATCAATCAGTTACCTCTTTTTCTCAAAAATCAAGTTTTCATGAGCATGCATGCATGAGGAAACATGAGAATGACTACGACATAAGGATTGACCATGAGGAACTAAATACCTCAAGCTAGAGTACAGTCGGAGGGAAAGAGATGGGGACATTGGGACATCATATCAGCCTTGGCTTCCCAAGTAACACCCTCAACTCTTTGATTCCTCCATAAGACTTTCACGGATGCAACTTCTTTATTTCTTAACTTTTTAACTTGTCGGTTCAAAATTTCAACCGGAACCTCTTCATAAGAAAGACTCTCTTTTATACCAAGACTCTCCAATGGCATAATAGATGTTGGGTCACACACATATTTCTTCAACAAGAAGACATGGAAAACCGGATGTACCAACGCAAAGTCATTCGGCAAATCAAGTTCATAAGTAACTTTATCAATATGTGTCAAAATTTGATATGGGACAATATAACGGGGAGTAAGCTTCCCTTTTTTCCCAAACCTCATCACACCGTTCATGGGTGAAATTTTCAAGTAGACCCAATCATGTACATCAACTCAAGGTCTCTCCTTTCTAACATCCGCATAGGACTTTTGTTGACTTTGAGTTATTTTCAACCTTTCTCTAATAATTTGAACTTTCTCCATAGCATCATGGACAAATTGGGGACCTATCAAGGCAACCTCACCAACTTCAAACCAACCTATATGAGATCTACACCTCCTACCATAAAGAGCCTCAAATTTAGCCATACCAATGTTGGAATGATAATTATTATTATAAGCAAACTCAACCAAAGGCAAATGATCATCCCAATTACCCTTGAAGTCAATCACACAACATATATTCCAAAGTTTGGATAGTACGGTCCGTTTGCCCATCGGTTTGAGGGTGAAAGGTCGTACTAAGCTTAATATGAGTACCAAGACCCTTTTGGAAAGACTTCCAAAATTGAGAAATAAATTGGGTACCACGATTAGATAAAATGGATAAGGTCACTCCATTCAACCTAGCCATTTACCTCAAGTACAACTTAGCATAGTCTTCCGCCGAATAAGAAATTTTGACGGGAATGAAATAAGCTGACTTTGTCATACGATGCACAATAACCCAAATCGATTCATGCCAGGTGCGGGGTAAACCCACAATAAAGTACATATTCAAATTTGCCCACTTCTAGGTAGGAATACTTGTATATAGGGATAAGTCTCTCCGCTTTTGAAGCTCAACTTTCACTTGTTGACAATTAGTATACTTAGCCACAAATTCTGCAATGTCCTTCTTCATCTCATTCCACCAATAGACCTCCCGCAAGTCATAGTACATCTTGGTGGATCTCGGGTGAATGGAATATCAAGAACTATGGGATTCTGATAAAATATGCTCCCCTCAAATCATCAACATTGGGAACACACAAATGACATTGATACTGAAGCACACCATATCCCCCTTGAGAGAAAGCCTCAACTGACTTCTTAAGCACCACTTCTTTTAATTCAACCAAAGTCAGATCAAGACCTTGCTTAGCTTTCACATTTGACACAAAAGATGATTATGCACCATTATGAACCATAGCACCACCTTTGGTGGAGTCAACCAATCAAACACCCAATCAGGTCAATCTATGACCATCTCGAACCAGCCTTTTTTATCATCCTCAATATGAACACTACCCATTGATAACCGACTAAGAGCATTTGCCACCACATTCGCCTTGTCGGGGTGATAGAGGACACTTATGTCATAATCCTTTAGTAACTTGAGTCACCTCATTTGGCGAAGATTTATATATTTATGCTTTAACACATATCACAAACTTTTATGGTCGGTAAAGACATCAACATGAACTCCATATAAGTAATGCCTCCAAATCTTTAAGGCAAAAACAACCACAACTAGTTCCAAATCGTGGGTAGGATAGTTCTTTTCATGAATTTAAGTTGTCGTGAAGCATAAGCAATAATCTTCCCATTATTCATAAGATCACACCCTAACCAAACTCTCGAAGCATCACAATAAACCACAAACCCATTGGATCCTTCCGGTAAACACAACACCGAAGCGGAGGTAAGTCTATCTTTCAATTCCTGACAACTCTTCTTACACGCTTCAGACCATACAAACTTAACCTTTTTTTGGGTAAATGTCGTCAATAGAGAGACAATCGAAGAAAACCCTTCCACAAACCTTCTATAGTTACTAACCAAACCCAAGAAACTTCTAATATCCGAAGGGGATAGAGGTCTAGGCCAACTCTTAATCACATTTTTTTTCTTAAGATCTACCTTAATACCCTTACTGAAAACAATGTGACCAAGAAAATCCATGAATCTTAATCAAAACTCGCATTTACTAAACTTTGCAAAGACTTGTTGGTCCTTGAGAACTTTCAACACGATCCTTAAATGATTTGCATGCTCATCTTCGCTCCTTGAGTATATCAAGATATTGTCTATAAACACATTTTTTCCAAAATTGAGGTTGAAAAAAGAGTTTTTCTAATTAAAGTGACATTTTGAAAATGGATTATTTATAATTAATAAATACTAGCTTATTTGTTGAATTGAAATTAAAAGAAACATAAATTTTTATAAAGATTCTTTTCTTTAAAAAAAACTCACATTAATAATTGATATACCGTGAGTTTACGGTATTTCTAATACATTTCACTTACAAGTTGTGTGTGTCTAGGGCCTTTTTATTGGTTTTTATGTGTTTTTTTTATGTTTTGCAGGAAAGGTGTTCAGGCGCGGAAGTATAGAGACAGCTGAAAGAAATGCAGAAACAGGGCATTCACGGAGGTGATCTACGGACCGTAGGTCCATTCACGGTCCGTAGGTGATGACCGTAGATCAGCAGGCATGGTATTGAGGACAAATCAGGGAAATCTAACCAAGTGTGGAACCACGGGGCCCATTGACGGTCCGTAGATTGATCTACGGACCGTACTGTTGATCCGTAGAATGATACTGCGAGGGTTCCAGTACCTGATTTTTGAAGATTCTAAGTATGGAGCTACGGAGGGGATTGACGGACCGTAGATCGATCTACGATCCGTACTGCTAGTCCGTCGTTTGCTTCAGAGAAGCTGATTTTTGGAGGTGGAAATATTTTCTAAGTCCTAGCTGACGGAAGGGACATACGGACCATAGATCCATCGACGGTTCGTAAGTCAGTCTCGTGGATTGAAGACGCGTACCTAAACAAACTTTCCTTAATTTGTTTCCCTTTTAATTTAGGATTTGTTTTCTATAAATAGGACATGTAAACCTCGTTTTAGGGGGTTAGACATTATTATTCTAGTTTTACTTTGTGACTTTGGAGATTAATTTACAACTTTAGCAATTATTGATTTTCCAAGTTCGTTTTGAAGATTTTGGCTTTGCAATTCAAGTTAAATTTCTGGGTTTATCATTCTCTTTACGTAAGTTCATGATTTCTTCATCTACAATTATGAATTGTGTTCTTGCTAATATGAGTAACTAAATCCACAACTAGGGTTTAGGGAACCATGAGTGATTAACAAAGTATGAATAATAACTAAGTAATTCTTGAATAGTGTTGAAGCATGCATTGATAATTCTTTCGTCTAGAAGTCTTTTTAACGGTGGCTAACGTTAGAACTCACCTTGTTGCTACTTGCCGGACCAAGGAGGTAATCAATAAGAAAAGAATTATCAACATAGATTTAGTGTGATACTATCTAATAGGCTAGTGTCGATTGGTGCGAAGTAATAACTAAGCCAAACATCGATTATGATGTCTAATATGAGGTAAAGGTAAGGGTTAGTAAATTATACACATGTAGCCAGACCAAGGTGCGGGGTGAAATTCTCTAGATGCCGGACCAAGGATTTAGAGATACCTAACTTATCACTTTGCATGTAATACACTAGGAAAGGATTGCTGTTACTAGGATTACTGCGTTATGAGCTTGTGGGGAACACGTATACCCTAGTTATTTCTCTTAGCTTGATAACAACCAAAGTTGAGTTTGATTACTGATTACTTATTAAGTTCTTACTATTTGTTTCACGCAAGCACAACCCCCCTTTTTAATTACCTGTTTCTGGAAATAATTTGACTAATTGAATATAATTGTTGGTTAAATTAAAGTCTAAACCATTTTCCTCGTGGGATCGATCCCAACCTACAAGTTGGGTTCTTTACTTGATAACGATCGCTTATACTTCTTTAAGGAGGTGTAATTTGAGCGTATCAAATTTTGGCGCCGCTGCCGGGATAATTTGGTTTTTAGATTTATTTTAACTACATTATTGAACTTTAGTCAAATATTTCCTAATTTTACTTTTTCTCTTTGTTTTTGTCTCTCTCAGGTTCTGACTCTAGTGTATGCCAAGTACACGGAGCCAGGGTGAACCGCTTACTCCTTACGATCCAGAGCTGAACCGCACTTTACGAAGAATGAACAATCAAAGGGATCTAATTAATCCTATCGGAGGAAATCTTGATGATGCAGTTGAGGTACAACAGCAAAGGGTAGTTGGTGGGGACAACCAGGTTCCAGTTGAAAATCGATTGGGAGATGCGCTGAGGGCCCAAGATCCACTAGGCCCACGACCACATGACAACTATCGGGGCAACATGAATATAGAAAACTCTGATGGACCTATTCTCTTACCCCCTTTACCTCCAGGGCACACATTTGTGGTGACTAGCAGTTTGATGCAGATGCTTACAGCAAGAGGCTTATTCTCAGGATTGCCATCGGAGGATCCTCATGCCCACCTAGCCAAGCTAAGGGTAGTTTGCAAAAGTTGTGTAGGTAGACCAGACCTAGATTTGGATGTCATTGGATTACGAGTGTTTCCTCTATCACTGACAGGCGATGCTGCAGTATGGTTCACTGAGCTTTCTTATAACTCAATATATACATGGGACCAACTGGCGGACGTGTTCCGAGCAAAGTACTATCCAGTGTCCAAGAAGCTCAATCACAAAGATAGGGTCAACAATTTTGTAGCATTACCTGGGGAGTCTGTGAGCAGCTCTTAGGACAGATTCACTGCATTCATAAGAGGTGTTCCAAATCACCGTATTGATGATCAGTCGCTGAAGGAATATTTCTATCGAGGACAGGATGATAACAATAAATCAGTTCTTGACACTATTGCTGGAGGTTCATATGGTGATTGTACATATGCACAGATTGGTGAAAAATTGGAGAGGATCTCTCGCAACAACAAAGTGTGGAGCACTAGGAGGTCAAATACTGGGAGAAACACATTTGCCGTTTATAATGCAACTATTAACTCTGCAGATGATATTCGTGAGGAGATGGCTCAGATAAGGACAGAGTTGGGGTTGGTATTGAAGCATGTGAGCGGAGGAGCAGAAAAGGTAAATGCTGTAAACTATTTAACTAGAACTCCACCACCAGTTGAGGAGTGTTACTATGAAGAGGACACTTATGCGGTGAATGATCAGACGGGGGCTTCCGACCAAATGCCCAAGGATCCAACACGGAAAATTGGCGGCAAGGGAACCAAGGTCGTAACTATGGAAATTACAACTAAGAGGGTCACTATGTCCGAGATGGGAACTTCAATCGCGACAACAACTACAACAGGAACAACTATGGAAACAGAAATGATCGAGTTGGACCCTATGTTCCCCCTCAAAATCGGTAATCTGGTGCTAAAGAAGCTGGAGGTAATATGACGCATATTGAAGATATGTTGCAGAAGATGATGAGAAGATTTGATGCGACTGATGAGAATGTGAAGGAGATGAGAAATGACTTATCTGGTATTGTTCAAAAGGTTGATGCCCATGCAGTGTCAATAAAGCATCTAGAGCAACAGATGACGCAGTTGTCTACTACAGTGAACCCACGTCAACCTGGCACTCTTACTAGCAACACCATTCAGAATCCAAAGAATGATGGCCATTGTATGGCAATTACTACTCGAGGGGGTAAGCAAACCATAGATCCACCTATGTCGTCTGTGGTGGATACTGAGATTAGAAAAGAAGATGATGTGGTGGAAGTTAGAGAGGAGTCTGAGCCTGCAACAGAACAAGAAGCGGAGATATCTCAGAAAGTGATTCCCATACCTAGACCTCCACCACCTTTTCCACAGAGGTTAGTGAAGAAGACTGAAGATGGTAAATATCGCAGGTTTATCACTATGTTGAAGCAGCTTTCTATCAATGTCCCTTTGATAGAAGCCTTGGAGAAAATGCCTGGGTATGCAAAGTTTATGAAAGATATGGTGACAAAGAAAAGGTCTGTGAGTTTTGAAGATGATGATAGATTGCAGCATTGTAGTGCTATTGCTACAAGATCTCTGGTGCAGAAGAAGGAAGACCCTGGTGCTTTCACGATCCCATGTACTATTGGGTTGTTACACTTTGCTAAGGCATTGTGTGATCTTGGTGCTAGCATCAACCTCATGCCTTTGTCTATTTACAAGAAGTTGGGTCTGGGGGACCCAAATCCCACTGCAATGCGGTTACTAATGGCTGATCGAACTGTGAAGAGGCCCATAGGTGTGCTCCATGATGTGCTAGTGAAAGTAGAGTCATTCATCTTTCCGGCGGATTTTGTGATTCTTGACTGTGAGGTTGACTTTGAGGTCCCCATCATCCTTGGGAGACCATTTCTTGCCACAGGGCGTGCGTTGGTTGATATGGAAAAGGGACAGATGAAGTTCAGACTGAACAATGAAGAAGCAACTTTCAATATCTGTAGGTCCATAAAGCAGAATGGTGAGCTCCAAACAGTATCTGCTATAACTTATAGAGTGGAGAGTAGGTCAGAAGTGCAAATTGAAGAGCGACTAGGTGTTGAGGCACTAGCAGCAGTCATGATGAATTTTGATAGTAATGGTATTGAAGAGTATGATGAGTTGGTAGCCGCACTTGATAAGTGTGAATACTGGTCCAAACCAAAGAAGTATGAGCTAGACATGAAGAATCGTGAGTCCCCACCCACAAGACCATCTATTGTGGAGGCACCAAAATTGGAGCTTAAAGCTCTACCACTGCACTTGAGGTATGTATACTTAGGCGAACAGAATACTTTGTCGGTCATCATTGCAGTAGATTTGAATGCAAGGAAAGTAGAGTGCTTGGTGACTGTATTAAAGAGGTTCGAGCGAGCGATTGGGTAGACTATTGCAGATATTATTGGGATCCCCCCGGTATCTGCTCTCACAAAATCCAACTCATGCCAGATCATAAACCCAGTGTTGAGCACCAGAGAAGATTAAATCCACCTATGCAAGAGGTAGTTAAAAAGGAGATCATAAAGTGGTTGGATGCAGGGGTCATCTATCCCATCGCAGATAGTAGTTGGGTATGTCCTGTGCAGTGTGTGCCTAAAAAGGGAGGTATGACTGTGGTTCCAAATGAAAAAAATGAGCTTGTTCCAATAAGGCCCGTTACTGGATGGAGAGTTTGTATGGATTACCAGAAGTTGAATGCGTGGACAGAAAATGACCACTTTCCTATGCCATTCATGAACCAGATGTTGGATAGACTTGCAGGCAAGGGTTGGTATTGTTTTCTTGATGGGTATTCGGGCTACAATCAAATTTCTATAGCCCAGAAGACCAAGAGAAGACCACCTTCACTTGACCATATGGGACTTTTGCTTTCAAACGGATGCCATTCGGATTGTGCAATGCTCCAGCGACCTTCCATAGGTGTATGATGTCGATATTTTCTGATATGGTGGAGGATACTATTGAAGTGTTCATGGATGATTTTTCGGTGATTCATTTAATCATTGTCTAGAACATCTGGCCGAGGTGCTTAAAAGATGTGAAGACTGCAACTTGGTGCTGAATTGGGAGAAGTGTCATTTCATGGTGAAAAAAGGTATAGTGTTGGGTCATCAAATTTCAGAGAAAGGTATTGAGGTTGATAAAGCTAAAGTTGAGGTAATAGAAAAGCTTCCACCACCCATCTCTGTAAAAGGTGTTAGAAGTTTTCTTGGGCATGCAGGTTTTTATAGAAGATTCATCAAAGATTTCTCCAAAATTGCACATCCGTTGTGCAAACTGCTTGAGAAGGAGTGTAAGTTCTATTTTGACGAAGACTGTCATAGAGCATTTGGAGAGTTGAAAAACAAGTTGGTTACAGCACCAATCATTATTTCACCGAATTGGGGACAACCGTTTGAGGTAATGTGCGATGCGAGTCGATTGGCACTTGGTGTAGTATTGGGACAAAGGCGAGAGAAAATTCTTCACCCTATTTACTATGCCAGCAAAGCTTTAAATGTGGCTCAGAAGAACTATACGGTGACCGAACAAGAACTTCTTGCGGTGGTTTTTGCATTCGAGAAATTTCGATCCTACTTGCTTGGTACTAAGGTCATAGTGCATACTGACCATTCTGCATTGAGGTATTTGATTGCGAATAAGGATGCAAAACCGAGATTGATTAGATGGGTATTGCTGCTGCAAGAGTTTGATTTTGTAGTAAAAGATAGAAAGGGGACTGAAAATCAAGTTGCCGATCACTTGTCCAGATTAGAGAAAGAGGCTATGCTAAAGCTAGGAGATAGGGCTGAAATTAATGATGTTTTTCCAGATGAACAGGTATTGGCTGCTTCTCATGATTTGATTCTTTGGTTTGCCGACTTTGCTAATTATTTGGCAAGCGATATTGTGCCCCCCGATTTGTCTTTTCACCAAAGGAAAAAGTTTATGCATGATGTGAAGAGATTCTTTTGGGATGAACCTTACTTGTATCGTAGTTGTGCTGATGGGATTATTCGTCGATGTGTGCCCGAGGTTGAGATGTTAAGTGTACTTGAAGCATGCCATTCATCACCTGTTGGTGGGCATCATAGTGGTATTCGGACTGCACATAAGATTTTGCAATGTGGGTATTACTGGCCTACCATTCACCAAGATGCTCATGACTTCGCCAAGTCTTGTGATCGTTGCCAAAGAGAAGGAGGGATTTCAAAGAGACAAGAGCTCCCAATGAATCCTATATTGGTGATAGAGTTGTTTGATGTATGGGGCATTGATTTTATGGGTCCATTTGTGAGTTCATATGGGATGAAGTATACTCTAGTTGCAGTTGATTATGTATTAAAGTGGGTGGAAGCAGTTGCACTCTCCAACAATAAAGGTAAAAGTGTCACCGCATTCTTGAAAAAGAATATCTTCTCCAGATTTGGTACACCGAGGACCATTATTAGCGATGGAGGTTCTCACTTTTGTAATAAGTTGTTCAAAGTACTACTTGAGAAATATGGTGTCCGTCACAATGTAGCCACTCCTTACCATCCACAGACTAGCGGTCAAGTTGAAGTATCCAACAGAGAGATCAAACAGATATTGGCAAAGACTGTGAATGCTAATAGAACGGATTGATCAAGGAAGCTTGATGATGCTCTATGGACATATCGCACTGCATACAAGACCCCCATAGGTATGTCTCCTTACCAACTTGTATATGGGAAGTCTTGTCATTTACCAGTAGAGCTAGAGCATAAGGCTATGTGGGCAATGAAGAAGTTAAATTTGGATTAGGGTGCTGCATCTAATCAAAGGATGAATGACTTGAATATGCTTGATGAGTTTCGCCTAAAAGCTTATGAAAGTTCAGCCTTGTACAAAGAGAAAATGAAAAGGTATCATGATCAAAGAATTGAAAAGCGAGAATTTGTGGTTAGTGATCTTGTGCTGCTATTCAACTCTAGGTTACGCCTATTTCCAGGCAAACTCAAGTCCAAGTGGACCGGGACATTTTTGCTCACAAAAGTGCTCTCGCATGGAGCTGTTGAGCTTGAAAATAAGGATGGAACAAGGTTTGTGGTGAACGGGCAAAAGATCAAGATCTATCTGGGAAATGCTGAAACTGTGCAAAAAGTGATTGAGGCCTACAATCTTGATGAAGTCTGAGTAATCAAGACACCTGCGTCGTGCCGCGACGTTTAATCAAGCGCTACTTGGGAGGCAACCCACGATGTATAATCTAGCCAACGATAGGGTTCTGTTTTCCATTTAGTAGTTTAGCTTTCTTTGATTACTTGCGTTTTTGTATCAATGTGGGTAGGTGTTTCAGTGTTTTAGTTCATAGTGTTGGCTAGAATTAGTATAGGGTCCTGTCTAAAAAGTGTCCAGAAAATGTTAAAAAAATAATAGCCTATTGGTTGCTACATGTGCAGGTACACCACGCAATAAATCTGCAGAAAATGGTCTGGTGCAGAGGTCTACGGATCCCAGCGACGGTCCGTCGATTGATCCACGGACCGTCAATGGTATCCGTAGATCCCAGGTAAGCCCCTAAATTTTTCTAAGTATAATAGTGATCTACGATCCTGATCTACGGACCGTAGATCGACTCACGGACCGTAGACGGGGTCTCGGGAGTCCAAACCCTAAGGTTGTCTGACCCGACCCGGACCCCCCTACTTAAAAGCTCCCATGTTTCAAACCAGTTCCCTTCCCTCCATTACTCCCACAACCGTTTCCCCCACCCTTTAAACTCCCTAAATCACTCCATAACTACCACATCATATCCTTCTTTCAAATAAATTCCCAAAAATCCCTTCCACTTCAAATACAACCCATCCCATAATCTAACAAAAAAGGGACCGGTGTTTGGCCAGTAACGAAGAGGTGACTCCTTGGTCTTGCTAAGCTTAGTATCATCACGCAATCACCCCACTCCTTGTTGCTTGAAAGGTAATAGACTTTCCCTTCACTTTGAATTTCGATTCATAGATTGAATATAGAAAGTCGGGATTTGGGTCTTGACCTTGGGTAATTGTTAGATGAAATTGCATGATAAACTTGAAATTTACAATGCCCTTGGAACGATAGATAGTGATTGTGTAGCATTATTGTATGTGATCGTAAAAACTATATGGTAGTTTCGACTTAGGGTTCCACATCTAGTCTAAATTGTTTGGTATAATAATCGGTCGGAATCTTAAGAATGAAGAACTAGCATAATTTAATGTTGTAAATGCATGATGAGGTTGTGTTAATGTTGAAAACTAAGGCCCAAAAATGTATGATACCTGACACAGATGGCTTCCACGATACCCCATCTACGGACCGTAGATGGGGTTCGTAAGTGGATGCACATGAAAAATTTCACTAAGTGTGAAACCACGGAGGTGGACTACGGACCGTAGTTCCATCTACAGACCGTTCTGCACTTCCGTGGTTTCCATCTGCGACCTATATGACAGGCCCCCTGATCCACGAAAGAGATCCACGGACCGTAGTTCAGTCTATGGACCGTAGGTCTACTCCGTGGATGACCACTGTAGCATCTGTCTGAATTTTTTCTATGGACTTAGTCAAGGGTCGTTACCAATTCTAAAAGTTTTTGCTTGCTGCGTATGGTTAGTTTGGCACTAATATCGTTCCCACAGGTACGATGGTCACCTACTCAAAACGGGGCAAGTCCAAATCTATTTCCCCTAGTTTCCGATTAATTGATGAGGACACTGACGCCGACACTGATCCAACATATGTGCCTCTCAACCCTAGGACTTCTCGCGCTGCACCCAGAGGCACCCCCCGGAAGGTGCTTCCCGACGTAGTCACTGTTTCCCAGTCTGATGAGGAGCACACACTGATCGGGTCACCAACTGGGGCTGCTTCCAGTTCAGAGGGGTCCATGTCCGGGTCTGAGTCTGCCCATGCGTCAGGCTCTGAGTCCGCCCACTCTTCACGATCCGAGTCTGCCCATAATACAGGGTCCAATGCCAAATCATCCACAGGGTCTGGAGAGAATGACCAAGCAGCCTCGTCTGACGAGGCAACTAGCTCAGAGTCCATACCCGCACCACAGAATGATGACCCTACTCATGTAGCCAGCGAGCTAACTAGGTGGTGTGTAGAGGGCCAATGGCAAATTCACCGGGATGCTAAGATGGTCAACGACAAACAGAAGATGGCCCGACTAATTACAGAAGAGCGCAGAGTCCTCACGGGGAGCTTGCATATTGTCCCAGTTATTCACTGGCTTTTCAACCTTCACAAGTGTGACTGGATGGCTCGAGACCCAGGGACGTATAGCGAGGAGATTGTGCGGGAGTTCTATGCTTCTTATGCTGCCACCCTCCGCGGTTCCATTTCCAAGCGGTCAAAGCCCCTAACTCAGGCTCCGCTCACTTCCACCTTGGTTCGAGGGTGCCCGGTGGACATATCTCCTGCCACGATCAGAGCTTTCTCTATGGTCCTACCGGGGGTCACTTTTGGTCTCTCAACACAGCTGAGTTTGACTACAGATGGGACATCGTGCGGAGTGGCACTTTTCAGAGAAATGCTGAGCAGCGAGAGGCTGTTATACTATGGCTGGCCAGGTACATTGCTGCAGATGGCGAGCATGCAGAATGGGTCGCCGCTCCACGATTAGGCATCTGGAAGCCCACGTTAAATTTTGTGGCCAAGTTCTTCTGGCTGCTGGTGCGTAACGGAATGTCACCGACAAAAGCTGACAATCAAGTACGTGGGACAGAGCAGTCATGGTTGCAGCATTGGTAGCAGGAGTGGAGATCGACTTTGCCCGCATGCTTCTAGCAGAGATTCACGAGAGGGTATTCAGGACCTCCACCACCTACCCCTTCCCCTGTCTAATTTTTCATTTGTGCAGGGACTCTGGAGTGCCGATTTGGCATTGCGACAAGTTAGTCCACCCTACAGGGGCATTGGACATCGGCCTTATTCGAGATGAGGCTAATATGGCAGCACCTCGCAGAGAGCCTCAGGTTGAGGTACCTCCGTTGGGTGCCGATCTTGCAGACACAGTGGGGCAGGCACAGGGTGATGACCTTAGCATCCCCGATCACACCGACACTGTCCCGGTCCACACCGCAGTTAGGAGCTACTGTTGTCCCTTTGGCCAGAGAACAGAAATTAGAAGCTCAGATGACCACCCTGCTGCATCATATCCAACCGTGGATGCAAAAGTCAATCGCCGAGTCCGAGACCAGAATGGAGCGCAGGATGGAGGGGATGATGGACCGTAAGGTCCAAGCTGTTAATAAGCGTCTTGACTCATTTGAGTTGCGAGTCCTCGAGCGATCAGCTCTGACCATAGACCTATCTGCTTTGAAGGCTGACGTAGCCAGCCTCCGAACTGATGTTGATGCCATTCTTGCTGCACCTTCAGTTGAGACTCATGCTGCTCCTACTGCATTGGCTGATGATACAGTGCTAGATGCTCTATTCAGTGGGACCGCCGAGGAGGGGCCTACACCGACACATGCCAAAGGCAAGCGGCACCGTTCTCATCGCACGGAGGAAGAGAAAGCTCACAAGAGACAGTGTTGGCAGGAGAAGGAGGCTAGGAGGGCTTCGATTGTAGACGAAGAGTTGCGCCAGCAGAGAGTGCGTGAGAGAGTTGCAGGGGCATCGAGTTCTTCCCCAGTTGTAGAGGTCCAGCCTGTTTTTGGGGGACTTGGTGAGCACCACTGAGGGTGCTATGATTGTTGAGGTGGGCACTGCTGCGGGTGCCCCCACTAGTGTTCCAGCGGGTTCCGAGAAACTGAACCGCCCTGCTTGTTGATGATTCGCCGGCGCTTTGCGCCACAGGTTTGCTTCACCCAATCCATTTTCTTTTAATGTTTATGTATGCATTGGGGACAACTGCATCTATTTTTGTTGGGGGTGGGGTAAATGGATTGTGAGTAATAGGGTGAAGTCTGAATAACCCAACTCATGAATCCTCTCTTGGGGTTTTCTTGCCTGTGTTCTTTTCCCCCAAGAGACAGTTTAATTTTTGTTGAACCGGCATATCTTAGGATTGTATGTCTAGAAGCATGATGAAGAAAGAAGCATGATGGCTTATGATACCCCCCAGATTTTTGGGACGTATGTTAGAATTGGTAGGCTACGATTAGTTGAATGTGCTGGCTCTGAGTATGACATAATCATGAACCAACTTGATAGCATGACTTAAGCTGAAACTTGAACTGGGTAATCTAATAACTGGATGATGGAACTATGTGCCAAGAGTGTGTGAGAATCGTTGAGTGTTCAAACAGTTTTTGTGCAAAACTAGAACTTGCCCGGTTAGTCCTGCTAAGACAATTCAATCTAGAGGTTAGGAAGTGATCATAGGCCATTGTTCTGGAAAGTCTGCAAATTGCCTAGAAAGATTCAACCAAATGAAATAATTGTTCCCTTTGATCCAACTTTGAGCCTAAAAATAAACCATTTCTTTCTAAAACCCCGAACTCACCTTCCCATAATCTACTATGTTTGCCCCGGTCCCTCCTTGGACATGTGCACTTTGACTCAAGCTAAAAGCCTAAGTTGAGGGTGGCTAATGTAAAAAGTAACCTCAATCTTGGCCCTGACCCGACATCGGGTATTGTGCACCTCAACTGACGGAAAATCCATAAGTTGAGGGTGGCTATGAAAGAGGAAACTGAAAGAAAAATGGGTATGAAAAGAGTGATGTGAAAAAAAAAAAGAAAAAAAAAGGGAAAACGTTAGAAAAGGATGTGACTTGTTGAAAGCTAGAGGAAAAATAAAATAAAAGTAAATTGATCTACAAAGTCTAAAGTCACATCCGTGGTTGAAGAAAATTAAGGGAAAGAAGGTAAAGCGATAGTATGACAAAAATAGGTCAAAAAGAGGTTAAAAGCCTAGTGTAATGTCAAGGAGGGCAGAAAGTCACTAAGCAGTGCCCAAATGTACCACACCTGACCCTGAGCCTACGTTACAAGTCAATAAAGTCCTATAGTGATCCTAGAGTCTAGTTTGGAGAGTCTAAGCAGTGAAAATAAGGGCAAGCTTATGGCAGTAAGCACTAACTGTATTTGAAATTACTTCTGAGCATGAGTGTTGAATAAATCCTTGTACCATGAATGACATTCAATTTTTGCGAAAAGGGGATTTCGTTTGGAGTAAGGGCACTAGTTACAACGTCAGAAAGTTGGTACCTAGGTGACAGTGAGAAGGTGTTTGTTGTGTGTCAGTTGGTTGATCTGCGTCATGGTGTGATCCACATGAATTGGCTTGTCGAGTCTAAGAGAACGAATGTGCACCCGAACAATGAGGAGGGTAGAGAGCCATGTAATTGCTTGGGTTTAAAAATGCTTGCTTCTATACAAGTGTCGTTTAGAGTTGTAGTGCGTCGCTTAAGGACAAACAACGAATTTAAGTTGAGGGTGTTGATATACCGTGAGTTTACGGTATTTCTAATACATTTCACTTACAAGTTGTGTGTGTCTAGGGCCTTTTTATTGGTTTTTATGTGTTTTTATCATGTTTTGCAGGAAAGGTGTTCAGGCGCGGAAGTATAGAGACAGCTGAAAGAAATGCAGAAACAGGGCATTCACGGAAGTGATCTACGGACCGTAGGTCCATTCACGGTCCATAGGTGATGACCGTAGATCAGCAGGCATGGTATTGAGGATAAATCAGGGAAATCTGACCAAGTGTGGAACCACGGTGCCCATTGACGGTCCGTAGATTGATCTACGGACCGTACTGTTGATCCGTAGAGTGATACTGTGAGGGTTCCAGTACCTGATTTTTGAAGATTCTAAGTATGGAGCTACAGAGGGGATTGACGGACCGTAAATCGATCTACGGTCCGTACTGCTAGTCCGTCGTTTGCTTCAGAGAAGCTGATTTTTGGAGGTGGAAATATTTTCTAAGTCCTGGCTGACGGAAGGGACTTACGGACCATAGATCCATCGACGGTCCGTAAGTCAGTCTCGTGGATTGAAGACGCGTACCTGAACAAACTTTCCTTAATTTGTTTCCCTTTTAATTTAGGATTTGTTTTCTATAAATAGGACATGTAAACCTCGTTTTAGGGGGTAAGACATTATTATTCTAGTTTTACTTTGTGACTTTGGAGATTAATTTGCAACTTTAGCAATTATTGATTTTCCAAGTTCGTTTTGAAGATTTTGGCTTTGCAATTCAAGTTAAATTTCTGGGTTTATCATTCTCTTTACGTAAGTTCATGATTTCTTCATCTACAATTATGAATTGTGTTCTTGCTAATATGTGTAACTAAATCCACAACTAGGGTTGTGGGAACCATGAGTGATTAACAAAGTATGAATAATAACTAAGTAATTCTTGAATAGTGTTGAAGCATGCATTGATAATTCTTTCGTCTAGAAGTCTTTTTAACGGTGGCCAACGTTAGAACTCGCCTTGTTGCTACTTGCCGGACCAAGGAGGTAATCAATAAGAAAAGAATTATCAACATAGATTTAGTGTGATACTATCTAATAGGCTAGTGTCGATTGGTGCGAAGTAATAACTAAGCCAAACATCGATTATGATGTCTAATATGAGGTAAAGGTAAGGGTTAGTAAATTATACACACGTAGCCGGACCAAGGTGCGGGGTGAAATTCTCTAGATGTCGGACCAAGGATTTATAGATACCTAACTTATCACTTTGCATGTAATACACTAGGAAAGGATTGCTGTTACTAGGATTACTGCGTTATGAGCTTGTGGGGAACACGTATACCCTAGTTATTTCTCTTAGCTTGATAACAACCAAAGTTGAGTTTGATTACTGATTACTTATTAAGTTCTTACTATTTGTTTCACGCAAGCACAACCCCCCTTTTTAATTACCTGGTTCTGGAAATAATTTGACTAATTGAATATAATTGTTGGTTAAATTAAAGTCTAAACCATTTTCCTCGTGGGATCGATCCCAACCTACAAGTTGGGTTCTTTACTTGATAACGATCGCTTATACTTCTGGAAGGAGGTGTAATTTGAGCGTATCAATAATGCAACTCTTGTTTTTAGTATTCAAATATTTTAAAATGAACTTATGAAAATAAGATAAAAATAAAAAAAATTCTAATTTAGATCCAAAATATATACTTAAATATTAAAAGGTGTAAAATTTTATGTTTGGTCAAAAATTAGGTGTTCACAGGATGCCTCTCTTTGCTTGGGAACATGAAGAGTTTTCAAGCAAAGAAGTGAACAATGTAACGGATTTTTGGCCTACCGTTTATAAAATTAAATAAAGAAAGTGAATGTGATCGAGCCCTATTTTTGAGCAGCCTACATATCTCGGATTATAAAATAATCATGTCATGTGTAGTTCAAGAGGGTATAGAGATGAAAAATGAGTTGGAGAGTCGAGTGATGTGCCGTCGAGATTCTGATTCATGGCTCTTGTTATTACATCGAAAATGATAAGACTAAAAGGAAGAATATAAAATTTTATCTACTCTCCTTGTCTTGAATCTCTTTCTTAAAGTCTTCCTTTGGATCTTCAATTATCACCTCGTCTTCTTCTGGAAAGTATCTTAATCTCAAAATTTGATCTTGAAGTTTGGATTTGATCAGACATGAACTTCAAACTTGGATCGAGTTGTCGACATTCTCCCAAATGATAGTTTGTAGTATATTATTGAATGTTTTTCTCGTGATTAGAATGTTGAGAAGATGATTCCTGATATGTTGAATTGTTACATGGGTCGAAAGAGACTCTAGATGTTATTGACATCTAACATTCTTCGTTTCTCTAATTAAAATGAGGACTTTATTCTTGAACTTCATATTTGTGTACTACATAGAGACTTGCATGCCATGAAAACAAAACAAACAAAACAAAACAAAAATTTCCTGCCCTAGTTTGCACTAGGAAATTTTTTGTGAGTTATTAATAAAAGCTATAAAAAGTCTATACGAGGCATAAGAATAATATTTTTGTACCCAATAAAGATGTACCATAAAAATAAAAGGAAGATGCATGTCCTAAAAATGCAATCGGAGGATAATGTATCCTATGAAGAAAGGGAAAAAAGGGAAATAGGGGTTATTGTGCCCTAAATTCAACCAGGGGTTGTTGTACCCTGTAAAGACATGAAAAATAAAATAGGGGTTATTGTGTCATATATGCAACCAGGGGTTGTTATGCCCTGTGAAGACACGAAAAAATAAAATAGGAGTTATCGTGTCCTACATGCAACCAGAGGGTATTATGCCCTGTAAAGACATGAAAATAAAGTAGGGGTTATCGTTCCCTACACGCAACCGGGGATTATTGTGCCCTGTGAAGACATGAAAATAAAATAGAGGTTATCGTGCCCTATATGCAATAAAGGGTTATTGTGCCTTGTAAATATATGAAAATAAAATAGGGGTTATCGAACCCTACATGCAACCAGGGGTTATCGTGCTCTATGAAGACATCAAAATAAAATAGGATTATCTTGCCCTATATGCAACCCGGTGTTGTTGTGCCATGTAAAGACATAAAAATAAAATAGGGGTTATCATGCCCTATATGCAACCAGGGGTTGTTCTTCCCTGTGAAAATATGAAAATAAAGTAGGGGTTATCATCCCCTATATGCAACCAAAGGTTGTTGTGCTCTGTGAAGACATGAAAATAAAGTAGGGGTTATCGTGCCCTATATTCAACCAGGGGTTGTTGTGCCCTTTGAAGACATAAAAATAAAATAGGGATTATCGTGCCCTACATGCAACCAGAGATTATTGTGCCATGTGATGACAAAATAAAATAGAGGTTATCGTGTGTTGACACCCAATTTTGACCCTCTCGATAATAATTAATTTCCGAACTTCTTTATTCCCAACCGATTTAGAATAATTGGTTTTATTGAATTCAAATACTTTTCGAAGTCATTTTAAGTGATTTTAGTCCATTTTTAAAATTTATAAACAGTGAATATAGTTGGTATATTCCATAAATATTTGAAAATCATCTCAAAAATATTTTATTATAAATATTCTATTAAAATTAGTTTAGTTTAAATTATAGTTAATTTTAAAAATCAATTGGTTTATAGTTGAATTAATTATTTTATTTTTGTTAAGATTAAGAAGCTTCTTAATTAATTAATATTAATTCATCTTATTTTTAAATTTTAGCCGAATTTGCTAATCAAAATCAATTTGGCTACAACATTAAAATCCTTTTATTGCAAATTTAATTACCCTCTTTACCTTACCCTTTTTAAGACTCCAAATTGGGCCTGTTTTCAGCAACCCACAACCCCAATACAAATGCCCAACCTTTTCGTCCGTTTTCCCTCATCCCATTTTAATTTCTGACCAGCCCATTTTCGCCAGCCCACTGCAAAATTGTGACCTGGCCCAATCTTGTTCTCGAAGAGCACCCCAGCAGCGTGAATAACAAAGGAAATCATGGCGTGAATAGCAGCTCAAAACGACAACCAATAGCGGTCCAAACAGCGAGCAAACGACACCTTCAACGTTCACAAGAGGGGTAGACGGCGTCAAATAAACGGAGCGACTCACTGCATTCCTTGTCTTCTTCCTCACATCCCTCTCTCCACACTACTATCGCAGCCCTGATTTCCAGCAAAAATAACCTGCAACTTCACCCTCACAACTTTCACTTTTGTCCTTCCATCATGAGATCAATACACGTAGCATCTCAAGGACAATTGAATTGATTGAGTCCGTTTGTCTCCCCCTTTCCTCTAACGCAATGGAGTTGAAACTTCAGAAAAGTATGTCTTCCTTTAATGGTGAAATAATTTTGAAGTTTGAATTTGGGTGGGCCTCATGCCTATCCGAATTTCATCTCTTTCCCCCCATTTTCGAACCCTAATTTCCCTTCTATGAATACCCCTCTTATTCATTGTGTGGGGTTGGAGATTCTTAATTGGAATATTTTAACTAACTCATAGAGAATAGCTCAAGTAAGCGGTTGTAAAACACATATAGAAAATACGTTCGAAAAGGGAAAGGAGAGTTAGTTCCCTCAGAATCTCATTCTTCTTGCTCGTCTGTCATTGTTCCCTAAGGTGGCTTGAATCTGAGTTGTTGTTTAGGTTCCTCGTTTGCTGCCCATATTCGACTTTGGTGGTGAAAGCTCTGCTCGTCTCGTCCCTGTTTATTGCCCAGAAGAAGGTAAAGCTTTCTCCTTCGTAATACTTTCCTCGTTTTTTTTGTTCCAGTGTGATGCTACTGGCCATATATTGTTAGCTATTATTTGTTATTGAGCTCTAGACGATTTGATATACTGCGTTCTTCTTTAAATGATCTTGGTATTTGCTCTTAAGAATTGATTCAAAATTTTCTTTTGCCATTTTGTAGTTGGTGTTTCTTTGTTTTGAATTTATTTCATTGTCTGCCTCTCCTTATTTGTTTTGATGTTTGAATTTGTATCTTCTTGTCTTCCATTGCTTAAATATCAGGTTTCTTTCACTTTGCTACTATAACGTTATCTCTTTTCCTTTTGAAAGGAAGGTAGAATCTCAGAAATTTAGCTGATATGAAATCGTATGTTGTATTATCTACTATTTTGTGAGGATGCAATGACTTGCTTTCCTCTATTTTATTTAATCTCGTGTTCGTCCTATTGTTCAGTATGTCGGGTTTAGAATTGGTTTGTCATCTCCTTTGTCTAAATTTTAGTCGGTTTGCTCCTTATTTGCGGTATAGCTTATAAAAATGTGATGTCTTCTTGTTGTTCTATCTCGTACTTTGAGTTGAGCTAAGATTAAGAATGTTTAAAGTTTGTTTGGCCTAAATGTAGAGATCTGTCTGCCGTGTTGCTTAAGTTGTTCGCAGATTTAGTTGAAAATCGCATAATATATGATAAGAATGAAGCTAGTAATCTTGTTAGTCTACTGTTCTTTTCTTATTCAGTCGAAATGGTGTTTGGATTTTAATTCTTTTTCGTTGCTTATGACTCATCTATTGTAGTATGTGTATTTAGTTATGCCCTTTTGTTTAGGTTTTGTTGATTTCCTTGGTGGAATATTGATTTTGCTCCGTCTTTAGTCACTTGTTATATGGTCATGCCATCTTATTTTGCCTAAGATAAATTGGTTTGCAGCTGTTGATGAGTCCACAAATTGGACTCATTTAGGGCTTTATTTTAATAGAAATAGTGTCCTTGAATGCTTGTTTTATCTCAATACCTAATTAAAATGTTGAAGTTTCAGGTATTTGAAGTTTTAGTGGAAGCATAAACATTTAGGCGCAAAAAGGAGCAAATAGGGCTGAAAAGAACAAGAAATGGAATCATGCGGATCGCCGAGTTCAACTTGGCGAGTGACGAAACGATATGAAACGCCTTTCGTTCCAGTACGCGAAGCCTTGAAGGAAGTGGATCAAAAGGCGAGGAAAGGAGTAGTCGACGAGTCACCAATCAGTTCCGCGAAGCAGTACTGTACCGCCCAATGATCTAGAATGAGAGGATGTTAAAGGCAAGACACTGAAGCTGATGAGCTGACCAAAAGGCGTATCGCCGAGTTCATCGGCGATCTCGACTAATGTCGCCGACCAATCCTCCATAGCACAATCTGTGAAAACTATAAATACTAGTTAGAATTGTAGTCTTAGGGTGGAACATTTTAGAGTAAAAATTATTATTAGTCTATAGTATTTTTCTGTATTATTCTCTAAAATTTGGAGAGGGTTTTGTGGAGACTTGAAGAAAGGAGTTCATCTTTCCCAAGTTGGAAGTGGGTTTTCTTTATTCTTCTTCCGTAGCTTAATTCAAGGATTAATTTCTTATACCCAGTTGATTTCTTTGTCATGTTAGGTATAATTTCATATTTCTTGATGTGGCTAAAAAATACCCATTCTTAGGGTGTGATTTAGCAAATATGGGTTGATATTCTTGTTGGGTCTTGCTTGCTGATAAGTTAGATGTATGTTAATGGTGATTTCACCTAGTGGTATAAGTTAGATGTATGTTAATGGTGATTTCACTTAGTGGTTGTGGTTTAATCTAAAGGGTTTGTAGTTGCAAATACAAAGTTACCCATGTGTTTTCGGCTTGCCCGAGAGGGAGGTCGCAAAACCAAAACCACTAGACTGATGCCCTAAGGAGTGGGTTGACATGAGGTTCATCCCGAAAGGGTGAGCCCTAGTCCTATATCCTAACACTCAGCTCGAGAGAGTGAGTGGGGTAAGGCGTAGGTTGGTCTTCATGCGACAAATGGGTGTCCGAGAGGAACACATTTGAAATGGGGTAAGTTGCCCGAGAGGGAACTTATTTCCATTTAAAGTTTAGCCTAGTCACTGTTGTCTTGCAAATTTCCTATCGAAAGCATGTACCCAACAATTTATCTCAACTTACATTGCGGTCACATCCCAAGAACCTTTCCCCATACTTGATTTTCTTGTTTATTTTGTTGTTTCAGTACTTGTTACAAAACCCCCTTTGATATTTGACAATTTTGTGTCGCCCCTTTAATTTACAATGTCTTTTATCGCAAATATCTTTAACTACGACTAGTTACGATGTAAATTCTATTTTCCTATCAATTCTCAAAACCGCTTCCTTGGGACACGACCCCAACCCTTGGTTGGGTTACTATATTATCGACAATCGTAGACACTCATACCGTAGGATAGTGTCGTTGGTCACGATAAACATCAAAATGGCGCCGCTACCGGGGAGTGGTGTCATTTGAGAATTTTTAGTCTAATAGAATTGTTGTTCTTGTTAGTAGTAGTTTACTCACCCAATTTTTAGTTTTTTCTAGTTGTTTGCGTGTTGAGGCAGGACAATGAGTATACATGATGGAGAAGGTGGACCAATGGAGCACCTTCCAGCAGAGGTGATGAGGCTCAGGGATCAGATCCTAAACTTCAAGCATCTCAAAGAAGAACCCTTTCATGAGTCGTGGCTGCGGTTTAAAACGTTATTGATGCAATGCCCAACTCATGAAATACCCGATTTAGTGCTACTGGAATGCTTCTACAAGGGTCTGAGTCCCGAAAACAGAGAAATAATGAACCAACTCTTGCCAAGTGGACATAAGAAATACCCCTATGAGACCGCTGCCAAATTCCTTAACCTTGCAGCTAAAACCAACAAGGATGGAGAGAAGGACCAGCAATTGACCATTTTGTTGGGTCAAATGAATAGCTTGACCCAAAAGGTTGAAGAACTGGAAGTGATGTCCAAAGGAAAGTGGAAGTACCCATCATCTACTGAGCAGGGAAGATGCATGGACAATGAAAACAGACGTATCAACGATACGTTATTAACAATCCTCCAAAAGCTGAATAAGCAAGACAAAGTATTAAAGGAAATTAGAGAAAATGTCGAAACGCTAAATTAGATAAGTGGCTCTCATTCTAGGTCTATTCAGCTAATCGAAACTCTCTTGAATCTTGCAATACCTCAGCTTCATCCTTATGAGCAAGCGAGATCACCTAGTTACACTAGGTGTAACACCAAAAAGCTAATTTGAGCATTGACTTGCGTCGTGCCACGACGTTAACTAAGGCGCTGTTTGGGAGGCAACCTAAAACCAATTACTTTATTGAAAATTTTCTTGATAAAATAATAGTGTTTTGTTTGAACAGGTTGAAGCTAGGGAAGTGATTGAAAAGATGTATGAAAGCGAGCAACAGGTTTAGTTGGCGGGTCGCCGACAAGTTTGGCGAATTAAAATTCTTCCGCGGTTTGACCGAAGGCATCCTCAGATGGGCTTCTTTAAAGCTCAGCGGTCTAGAAAAATTACTGGCGCATCGCCAACCATGTTGGCGATCTTGACAAAGACCGTCGTTGGGATCCCTACCTAAACCAAAGGTCCTGCTGACTTCGGCGAAGAAATTAGACATTCGGCGTGTCACCGAATGACTAGGCGAACTTGACTCACATTGCTGAACGGGCGGGAACTGGATGGTTTTTGCAGGCCACATGTTTAAAAATCCTATTTCACTCACTTTCTCTCATTTCTTCATCTGAACAAACTCACACCTACACCTTAGTTTCATATTGCACTTCTGGAATATTGTGGTTCATTGATTTGTGCGTGGATTTGGTTTGCATTGCTGCCTGACACTTCGTTAGCATCTCTTCAGCATCTAAGGTTGGTAGTCTGAACCTCACATTTAAAAATATTATAATTGTACTCATTTGCATAATGATGAAAGTGCTAAACCTCTGTTGAGTCTCTGAGTTACTGGAATTACATGTATTTCTATGATAATTTGGCACCTAGTGCATTATTCGAGGAGTTCCCACTTAGCTATACTTTGAGTTGGATTGTTACTGATGGGAACGGAAGCTTCTATGTGTCTTCGTTGAAATTGAGTTATGTGCACGTAAGCTATATTGTCTGGGGTTGCTAGGTGAGAGACGAAATGCTGGATTGATAATGGACATGTTGAGCTGATAGGTGAGGTGACTGAATTCCGCCGAACTGCTCAGTGATTCGCCCACCAGCTCCATTTCGCTCTTAACTGCGCATTTTATGTACTGATTGACCTGTGACTCTTGGTGGTCAGCTTGGTTCGCACAATACACTCAGCGACACGCCGAGAGAGCATTTGTTCCCTTTTGCATACGTCTTTGTATCATTTGTACATCAATTTAAATGATTAGCCTGAGAAATTCCACACCTAGAAACACCATTTTTGCTCCTATGTGAATCTATATTTAACTTAGCCTCGAAGTTTTTGTAGAAATGGCTAGATTAAAAATCACAGGGAGATATGATCCACCAAGGCACATAAGAGCACAAGATTTAGAAAAGATGAAAAGAGAGCAGAGCTAGCCAGACAAAGGAAGTACACCAAGGAGGCTAGGGAAAAGAGACGAATTCCTTTTGACCTTAATGTGCACCCAGGTGATCGAAGTTTAGTTAATGCAATACATGCCTTCAGAACAACTCAGGAAATAGATCAGATGATTGCAACAAATCTTGCTGCAAAGGCTAAGGCAATGGCAAACAATGGAGACCAAAATGACAATGCTCCAAGGACCATTGTTTTACTTCAGAAAGATGCACCGGGCATTGATGCCCCAGCAGACAGAGAGACTGAATAGACAAGACCTTTTCTTACCTCTCTCGCGTTGTCTTTTCCTATCTTACTTTTCGGTATATTTTTTATTACTTGCATTTGAGGACAAACGCTCTTTAATTGGGTGGGGTAAGGCTCACCTTTTTGTTTGTGGAATACTTTGTTGTTTTGCACATGAAATTGGGTCGTTTGCTTTGCTTTAATTTGTGTTTTAAATACTGTGTTTTTGTGCATGCTTGAGCTTATGGCTCCTGTTGTTTTACTGGCAAAATAAGTTTGATCCTTTCAAAAAAAATTTGCCACCTCTTGTGTTGAAAGTGGTTGTTCTTTTGCAAAAATTTGAGTCTCGATTTCGATCAATATCGATGACTTGAATAGTGCTCCCAATTGAACAAACATGAATGCACGGCTATGACGAGGCCAAATAAAGCTACATCTACAATATGTGCACTCTTTGCATCTCGTTGTAACTAGCCATTTATCAAATTGATTTTCTTGTGAGGACCGTTGCACACTAGCAAACGTGTCTAGTCTTGTTTGATTGAAGTATCGATGCCTTGTGTGATTATCTTACTTTGAACTGTGCATGAATAAACCTAAAATTTGCCCGTTAGTCTGATTGATTTAGAAAGGTGTACTCTTGAGATGATTTTAGGCGACTTTTGAAGAGTGTGAACCAATTTAGCATATACCTCTTTTTGTGGCCTACCCGTGAGCGTGTGAAACTCTTTTGAACACCCTTTGAGCCTTACCCTTCTTTGGAAGAACCTTGATGAACCCTAGACCTTACTTGAACCACTACCTAAAATCCTCTTGAGTTGTAGTTTAGCGAATAGCCAACTTAGGCCAAAAGCCTAAGTTGGGGGTGTTGTGAAAGAGAAAAAAAGAAGTCAAGAAGTGCAAGAAAAGTTCCCCTTAACCCATGGTATTCCATAAAAATGGAACCCCTTCAATTCAATTCAATTTAAAAAAAATGGAATAAAGTACGAAGGGAATTGGGTTTCAAGCAATCCATGGAGGAGAATAAAAAACAAAAAGGGGTGACTTAGAAGCACTAGAAAAAGAATTGATAAAGGAAAAGAAGGGAATACCTTAAGAATGCCACAACTCATAAGGAAAAAGTCACTGAGCCTAGATGACCATACCTTTGCACTCAGCCCCATTACAAGTCTTAGAAAGACCTTTCTGATCTTGAGTAAGCCAAATCGAAAGTCAATTGGAAAATAAGGGCAAACCTATGGATGAAAACATGCATTGCGTTCCTCTTTTTTAGTGTGAGCTTTGTATCTGATTCCTGATCTTAAATTGACTCATATCTGGTTGTGAACATGGAATCATTCTTTGTGCGAGGGTATTTAGATATTTTTGTTGAGCTTGAACTTGCACAAGTAGCAAGTATTGCGAGCATGAGAATCTGTGGTAATGGTGTGTCACAATTTGAATCTATGAGTACACAAGTGATCCTTGCATAAGTAAATTGAGCCTTGTTGTATGCATTCATGATTTAGTCTTGTGTAGCACTGTTTGAGGCACCATATTTGAACTGTTGAACTTGAGTTTGCTTGAGGACAAGCAAAAGTTTAAGTTGGGGTGTTGATGAGTCCACAAATTGGACTCATTTAAGGCTTTATTTTAATAGAACATGTGTCCTTGAATGCATGTTTTATCTCAATACCTGATTAAAATGTTGAAGTTTCAGGTATTTGAAGTTTTAGTGGAAGCATAGACACTTAGGCGCAAAAAGGAGCAAATAGGGCTAAAAAGAACAATAAATGAAATCTTACGGATCGCCGAGTTCAACTTGGCAAGTCACCGAAATGACATGAAACGCCCTTCGTTCCAGTACGTGAATCCTTAAAGGAAGTGGATCAAAGGCGAGGAAAGGAGTAGTCAGCGAGTCGCCGATCAGTTCCGCAAAGCAGTACTGCACTGCCCAATGATCCAGAATGCGAGGATGCTAAAGGCAAGACACTGAAGGCAATGAGCTGACCAAAAGGTGGATTGCCGAGTCTATCAGTGATCTCGACTAATGTCGCCGACCAATCCTTCGTAGCACAATCTGTGAAAAATATAAATACTAGTTAGAATTGTAGTCTTAGGGTAGAACATTTTAGAGTAAAAATTATTATTAGTCTATAGTATTTTTCTGTATTTTTCTCTTAAGTTTGGAGAGGGTTTTGTGGAGACTTGAAGAAAGGAGTTCATCTTCCCCAAATTGGAAGTGGGTCTTCTTTATTTTTCTTCCATAGCTTAATTCAAGGTTTAATTTCTTATACCTAGTTGCTTTCTTTATCATGTTAGGTATAATTTCTTATTTCTTGATGTGTGGCTAAAACCCCCCATTCTTGGGGTGTGATTTAGCAAATATGGGTTGATATTCTTGTTGGGTCTTGCTTGCTGATAGGTTAGATGTATATTAATGGTGATTTCACCTAGTGGTTGTGGTTTAATCTAAAGGGTTTGTAGTTGCAAATACAAATCCACCCATGTGTTTTTGGCTTGCCCGAGAGGGAGGTCGCGAAACCAAAACCACTAGACTGATGGCCTAAGGAGTGGATCGACATGAGGTTCATCCTGAGAGGGTGAGCCCTAGTCCCATATCCTAACACTCAGCTCGAGAGAGTGAGTAGGGTAAGGCGTAGGCTAGTCTTCATGCGACAAATGGGTGTCCAAGAGGAACGCATTTGAAACGGGGTAAGTTGCCTGAGAGGGAACTTATTTCCATTTAAAGCTTAGCCTAGTCACTATTGTCTTGCAAATTTCCTATCGAAAGCATGTACCCAACAATTTATCTCAACTTATAAAGCGGTCATATACCAAGAACATTTCCCCATACTTGATTTTTTTGTTTATTTTGCCTTTTCAGTACTTGTTACAAAAACCCCTTTGATATTTGACACTTTTGTGTCACCCTTTTAATTTACAATGTCTTTTATCGCAAATGTCTTTAGCTACGACTAGTTAGGATATAAATTCTATTTTTCTATCAATTCTCAAAACCGCTCCCTTGGGACACTACCCCAACCCTTGGTTGGGTTACTATTTTATCGACCATCGTAGACACTCATACCGTAGGATACTGTCGTTCGTCACGATAAGCATCAATCTCTAGCATTTTGGCTTTTAACATGGTATTAACATCTTGAGGTTTCATTAAATGGAGTTGTTAGACCATAGCATGTTTGACCATATTATGAAGTTATTTATTTGCTAATTATGCAGAATGTGTTCCCTCCATATTTTGAGTAACTATTTATTGTTCGCCGTGTATTCCCTATAATATAAGATGTCCATAAGTGTATATATGTGTTATTGTCTAGTTTCAGAGCTTGTTTGTTAATTTTGTCATTTTAATTTGGTTCATTTGGTCTCTTTTAGAGTCATATATTGCGGTCTAATAGTTGGGTTTGATCGAATTCTCGATCTGAATTTCTTATGTGGCTTTCACTTCGATGGAATTTTTTCTCGTTTAGGTTACGTCTCTTTATTTCATTATTTCGAATGCTAATTTTGTTTTCTTTCTTTAGTTGTGTAAACCTTTTCCCGAGTCCATGGTGGACTCATTCTCTCTTGCATCCTCGAGATGACCCATAAAGGCTCAAGTCCTTTCCTTTCGAGTTGACCAGCCTTGAAAAATCGAAGAACACATCTTTGATGTTGGCGTACATGTGTTTGGAGCTAATACAGGATTGTATACACTAGTATATACCTAGTGTAGACGAAGATGGAAAATGGGCCTAAGTCCCCAAATTCAGCTTTGTATTTTGTTATTTATTGGGCCTAAGCCCATTTAGTCATTATTATTATTCTTGTTAGAATTTAGGACAGGTGGAATAATTGGGCCTAAGGCCCAAAGAACAATATTTTCATTATGTTAGACTAAGACAGGTGCAGGTGATTTGAATGGGCTTTCGACCCAAAACGAGATTAGGCCCAAGTGTTGGCCCAGGCGAACAATAAACCATACTAGGGCCCAAATTTCTCTCTTTACTTTATTATTTCATATTCGTTTATCTGTCATTATTTGTTGTTAGTCTTAAGGTTACTGCCATTCAATTTTCCAACAGATAACCAATTTGAACTAATCTTCTAAAAGATAACTAATTAAATACTCGCTTCCTTTAATTTTGAAACATAATCTATCAAAGTGTTTAACTTAGATAATATCCCAATACTTCTTCTTTTCCCCTTTTAAAATGGTCTTAACTATAAAATAGTCCAATTTTGCAATTCAAGTTAAGTTAAATTATTTTAGCCAAATAACTAATTGCTGGATACCCGCGTATTAGCGGGCTTTTCGGGTGCTTTCAAATACTTCTCGAAATGCTAATAAGAACCCCGAACCCCTTCGAATATTTTCATTAGATTTCTGTTTTAATCTTTTGAAAAAGTAGTTTTCTTGATTTTTCTTAAAAATTAAGTGGTGACTCTAAAACCAATCTAATTATATTTTCTTAATAAAACAGAATGGCGACTCTGCTTGAGACTTTTGAATGGTTCTAACCTTAAGATTAATTATTTGGCTATGTGTTTAATTGTTTACTTGTTTAAATTATCATATATTATATTAATTGTGACATTCATGGCATCAACTCCACCAAACGGCAAATAGACTACATTAGGAAAAAGGCAGTTACGTGGCTTACCATGGCTGTCCTTCAGAAAAACACAAGTTGAATTCATTGGAAGTGATAAACGAATAGTTGGCTTGTGGTCATCCAACGTCGTTTATTAGGCTTCACCCCGTTGTTTGTCCGACTCGGGTAATTGACATTTCTAAACCAATTCTAGTCAACCTAGAGTAGAGCAAAACCAAATTCAAATCTAAGCATTAGCCTAAGACGGCTTAATACCCAAGGCGTACTAAGTCCATTAGTAAAACCGCCAAAAATCATGTCTAAGGTCCACGACCTAACGACATATCATATTATTTGACATTTGAAATATGTAAGTGTGGAAACTTGATTGTTACCTATTTGGGGGGGAATCTTAACCGGGCTTTATTTTGTAGGTATGGATCGATTTCCTAAATTCGACATGGTAGTGGAAGCCCCAGTTCTACTCAAGATGTGGTACAACAACCTTAATGTGTTTCACAAAAGGGACCTCAACAAATACGTAGGGGTCTTAACAGAACTCATTAATATGGCTAGGTGGCCCGAGCTGATTGAAGTCCTCACGGGTTATTGGGACAACAAGAAAATGGTGTTCTAATTTGGAACCATGGAAATCACCCCGACAATTGAGGAATTTTTGGGATGGAATAGACCTAGTCGGTACTGGGCTTGAAAGGAGAGTGAGAAAACAGGAAAACATCCTAATCCCTAACAAGCCTACTCTCGAGGATATTATAAATTGGCTCGGATTAAAAAAGGATTATGCCTACTGGGCCGAAGGTTCTAGTGTTTCTTTTATGGTTCTGTATGTTAGATTCGGGTATGCAAGCTTTTATGCGAATTACAACCAAGAGTTCAGGGTTACCTTCAGAGAAT
Organism: Solanum okadae; assembly: GCA_036553675.1. NCBI lineage: Eukaryota > Viridiplantae > Streptophyta > Magnoliopsida > Solanales > Solanaceae > Solanum > Solanum okadae. Next base: position 42,848,956 of record CM071689.1, on the reverse strand, counting down.
AGGACGGGAGCAGACCTTTGGCATTCACTATCGCGTTATTAGGTACTATGGTTTTCCCAAGGCCAGAGCCTCAGCATCAACACTCGGGCAACAATGCTTGCACACACTATCTTCCACAGGTATCTGAACCAAGGGGAAGTGAAGTATTATCCCATCACGCCTGTCATCCTGTCCGACATGTGTCATGTTTTAGGAAGATATAAGGAAGGACATCGCTATTTTCAGGGTTGTAATCTCCTCCTCCAATGGTGGATAATGAGCCACTTAGCGAAGGGACACAGGACTCAACATCTACACACCCTCAATGATAATAATGCTCTTAAGGGTTTGAATGATATGATGTTCTGGGCAGATTTAGAGAATAGGAAGACTAGAGGAAGAAGGGTTCAGATTTTCTCCGAGCTGAGAGAGGAAGATATTCAGTGGATATTCGGTCGCTTCATCTCAAAAGATGTCATAGTACAGGGCTACAGACAACTCGTGCTTCCTCTACCAGGTATTCGGGGTATCCGCCCGTATGCACCCATCCGGGTCCTGAGGCAGTTTGGGAGAAGACAAACTACGCCTCCAAATGCATACTACCGTATTTATGTGTTTGACATCTGGGATGATAGAGTTCTTGAGGCTTCAGAGATGTTGAAGGAATGGAAAAAAGCACAGCGAATGAACATAGACACCATTGTCGCGGATCGGTTCAACGTCGGGTATGATGAAACTTACAAGGCTTGGTTGAAAGATAATCTGCAAGGTATCTCCTTCCCAGTCCCAAACATTTACCCCAGCGTGGAGGACAAAGAGTCCAAAGCTTTGATAGAATTAAGAGAGGTAAAAAGGGAAGCTCATGAAATGCAAAATGAATTTCTTCGAAAGCAAGAGGAGGATAAATACGCCCTCGAGAGTGTAACTCAAGAATTAGAAAGCTTGAGAAGTGATTTGGAAGAGCTCAATTTATGGATTGGAGATGAGAAAAGTGGAATGTGTTCCGAAGACTGAGAAGAAAAAGGCCACCGGAGCGACGGATACTTGCTAATGAATCAATATAGGCTTCAGCATGTCATGGTACAAACAAGAGGAGCAGATCAGAAGTGGGGCCATCAGGGACATCTTAGTGGATTTTGCCCCTGTGTGGGTTTTTCTATGTGTATTTGTTGTTATTTGCCCCTGCGTGGGCTTGCCTTTCTTGCATTTTAGTACTCCTTTTAAATGACCCCTGTGTGGGCCTTTACTTTTTTATTTTTTGTTTATTCCCTACTTCCCCTGCTCATTTTCTCTTTTTGAACATCATTTTATATGCGAAATTTGCTTTGGGGTAACAAAATGGTTCAATTCTACACATACATCTTTCAAATACGCTAGGCCTACCCTTGGCACAAAAAGGGCCCCCTACTTGTTTAGGACGCGCGTTAGCCGCTTGTGTGCTTTAATTGTTTATGTGATATTGTTGCTTTGAATGAAGATATTTTAGCCCACTCCTTTTCAAAATTTTCTAAAGAAATCTGTACGATACCAAATACAAGTCACTACCAAAATTCCATGAGTCTTGAGTTTCTCAGCTAGAAATAAAATCCTACTACCAAATCCTAAAACATTACTCTGTCATCTCAGGAAAGGTAAAATTGCTGCTACGATTGAAAAAGTCAAGAATGTCGAGGTGAAGACGACTGAGATGAACTTAAGGATGAAACTGCGTCGATTCAAACAAGAGATTCGAGAAATGGGAGAAAGAATAATAGAAGTAGAACTAGCCACCGTAGCTGCGGAAGCCAAAAGTGCAGCACTAGACGCGGAATTGGTGGCTAAGATGGCAAGATATGCTATCATGAACGAGGAGACGGTTGCTATGCGGAAGGAACATGCTGTCTTCAACAATGATATAACCATGAGGCTTCAGAAGATACGCGGGAAATGCTCTTTCTTCAATTAAGAAGCCAATAGTGGTCCTGAAGACACTCACCCTGGAGCTACTGAAGAAGATACCGATGAAGAAATCATCTATATGCCTCCCTTCCTGGGACGTCTGAAAGGAGGAGACAAAAATATCACACTCCCAGCTTATGAGCGGACACATAGTGTGGGGGTAAAAGTTGTTTCGTGTGCTCTCATTTACGAGCACCTTAAGGCTTCACGCATGTTGAAGCCTCTCGAAGGAACCACTTTTGGGTTTGGGCATGAAAGCTCTTAAAAGACGTGTGCCTACCAGCCGAACCAAAGAGGACACACTATAGAAGAATGTGTGGAGCTTAAGGCAGCAATCCGTGACCTGATCAACATTGGGAAGATCTTGTATATGTGGGGTAAGAACACCGTCCTTACCATGGACCAACCGGAGCCCAGTATGCTGGTCACCGAGCACACTCTATTTTATTGTCACTACTTCACACCTTTTAAGAAAACGTTGCTGGATATCTACAGTCAGTTGGTTCAAAAAGGGGTCTTGGCCTCTATCAAAAAGGAAGACAAGCAATCGATCCCGTTGGAATTGAAATCTGGAAACCCTGCCCTTATCATGACGCCATAGATCACAACATTAGAAGGTGCCTCGGGTTTCGCTATGACATGGAATCCCTCATCAACATGGGAAAGATTCAAGTTGAGTTTACTCCCCGTGATTAATGCAGCAGTCAGAAAAAGAAGCTTTGATGAAGGCATCATCTTTCTTTTAGGAGCTTTATTGTACGTTTTTTTTTACGTTCCTTGTAATCTCCAACAAATGAATGAATGAAAATGAGAATTTCCTTTTGTATTTGAACTACGTAGGGCCTGAATTCTCCTTGGGAGATACGTAGGCAGCCTTTCAAGGCCCGGCCCCTATCTTTTTAAAATTTTCTTTTCCCCCTTTTATTCTACAAGGAAACATTAAATTCATATCAACAGATGCCGAGAGATGCAGCAGGAAGACCTTAGCTCAACGCAATTTAACCTTTTTGAGTCACTAGCCTCAAAATAAAACGAGTAAATTCCTGTTTGTTCAAAAAATCAATCCCTATTACTAGTGGGTTGACGTGTCCTCAAACGAAGCAACTTTTATGTGTTTACATACTTTCTATGTGCTATTTTGCATTATTTGTCATGAATCAAAACTAATAGATTTGCCTTTGAGTTGTTTTCTTCTACAGGTACTTAGAACTAATCTGTGTTGATAAGTTGGCTGAACACCCTTATTTTACAAGATCAAAAACTCCCAAAAATTCCTTCCCCTGTCAGAATTCTCGGAAGGGCAAGTCAACAATAGGTGATAACAATGACGAGATCGGTCTAACTGATGTTGTTGTGGCTCAGCCCGTTGTCGCTGATCAGAATGAACTAATTATGCAGTTGATGCAGCAGATCACCGAGATGAGGGTCGAAATGCAGAGAAGGCAAGATCTGCCTAATCCAACATCACTTTCCTCAGACGGAAGGCCTCCACTTTACTTTCCTCCTTCAAACACGGAACAGGCTCAAAACCCACCCTCCAGTCCTACTTAGATTCCCTCAATCATCGACCTAACCACCCAAAATCCCCATTATGCCTCCGCCTCTTACCAAACACCACCTCCTCCCCAAAGTACCATTCCCCATGTACCACTCCCTTCTCAAAATGCCAACATTCAAGCTTGTCCCCCCCCCTCAAAACCAAAACGTTAACCACCCTCACACTTCCCTCCATCACCATCACCAAAATCAGTATACCAACCCCTAGACTTTCCCTCAAAACTATCAAGCCCCTCAAAATGCCCAGAGTCCCTCCACTGCTCCACCCCTATCTCAGAAAGCCACTTTCCAAATCCCGGTCCCCAATGAGCATGATGCCAATGGTTTTGAGCTTGACCACTATGAAGAACGAGAGAGAGAGTGGAGGTTAAAGGAAGAGGCCGCCAAGCTGGATATAAAGGAAGAGATCCGAAAGGCCATGAAAGAGTTGTCGTGTATTCCTTAAGTCGCCGATTTGAGTTATGAGGATTTATGCATTCATCTGAATTTGGACCTCCCGGAATGGTTCAAGGTGCCAAAATTCGACGTTTTCGGAGGAATAGGGAACCCCTTAGTGCACCTGAGGGCCTATTGTGACCAGCTTGTGGGAGTTGGAAGCGATGAAGCTTTACTAATGCAGGTTTTTAGCCGAAGTCTGAGTGGAGAGGCTCTGGAATGGTTTACATCTCATGAAACAAGACAGTGGCCTAGCTGGAATGCTCTGGCTAAGGACTTTATCAAACGATTCCCCTACAATGTGGAGATTGTTCCTGATCATTATTCCTTGGAAAAAAAGAAGTAGAAATCAAATGAAAGTTACAGAGAATTTGCATACAGATGGAGAAAGGAGGAAGCTAGATATGTCTGAGAAGGAAATTGTCGAAGTATTTGTGCAGGTTCAACAGCCCAAATATTATGATAGAATCATGTTGCCCGTTGGAGCAAAGTTTGCAGAGATAGTCAAAGTAGGTGAGACTATCGAAGATGGAATAAGAACTGGAAAGATTGCCCGTGTTGCTGCCTCGCCTGGATCCTCGGGTTTGTTGAAGAAGAAAAGAGAATATGTGTCTTCTATCTCTTATGAGGGGAAGAAGACCCCAAAGAAATCCTCATCATACCAAGGTCGTTCTCGACCTTCACAGAGTTCGTACCCGGCTTCTTATGCATAGACTGATTACCCAAATACCCCTCCCTCCAGTTACCAAAATACTCCCCCTCCTAGCTACCAAACTCCCCCTCATATCTACCAAACTCCCCTTCAAGTTTACCAGACTCCATCTCATCACTACCGAAATGCCGCCCCCAATTGTGCAAACATTCAGACAAATTACCAAACTCCTCCCCCAACGTACCAAACCCCAGCTCCACTTTATCAAAATACCCCCTCGAACTACCAAGCTCCACAGCCAAATTACCAAACCAACTCATATCCCAGATATCAAGCCCCCCGTCCAAACGCTCCAAATTCTCGCCAGATGCCTCCCCCTCAACAAGGCAATTACGATTCCCTCCATCCTAGATTTGAGAAGAAGCCTGCTAGAAATTTCACTCCGCTCATTGAAAGACGAACAAAGTTATTCGAGCGATTAACTGTTGCAGGATATATTCATCAAGTGGGGCCCAAGCGGGTTGACACTAGCTCAAAGTTTTATAGACTTGACCAGAGATGCGCTTATCACTCCAATTGTATTGGACATGATACCGAGGACTGTATCAACCTGGAGCATAAGATCCAAGACCTGATTGACCAAAAAGTGGTCTATCTCCAGACAGTCGCGCCCAATGTCAATAGTAATCCTTTGCCAAATCATGGAGGCTTCACTATCATTATGATAGAGATGGATGATGATTGGTGTGTGACAAAGGCAATAGTTTCGATCGTTTCTGATGAATTGGAAAGGGTTGTAGCTTCGTTGAGCATTAGAGAAAAAAAGAGTTTTGGATTGTGATACCCGGAAGGTTGTTGCCTTGGTGCCAAGAGAAACTCTTGCCCGACCAAAGTTTGTGATTGAAACGGCCGCCACTCAAGGCATGACCAGATCCGGTAGATGCTACACACCGGAAGAGTTGGCTCAAGGAAGGCAGAAGAAGGACCAAACAAAAAGGACGATCAGTGAAGCTGAGGCCGAGGAGTTCTATAGAAAAATGCAGTCGAAAGATTATTCGATTGTGAAGCATTTGGAGAGGACGCCGACTTAGATTTCTGTATGGGCCTTGTTGATGAGTTCGCAAATGCATAAGCAAGCGCTGATGAGGGCTTTGGATGATACTTATGTACATGTGGGTACTAACAGTGACAACCTAGCAGCCATTATAAACCTGGTCATTCGAGGACACGGAATCAGTTTTTGTGACGAAGAGCTGACCTTTGAAGGTTAGATGCACAACAAAGCTCTACACGTCACCATCAAATGTCCGGAAAAAATTATAAATCATGTTTTGGTCGACGATGGGTCTGGTCTCAACATCTGCCCGCTTTCAACTCTCAAGCAGCTGAAATTCGACTTGGGAAAGGTTCAACAAAACCAGGTCAATGTGAGAGCTTTCGATGGAGTGCAGAGATACACTATATAAGCAGTAAACTTGGGAATTCAGATGAGTCCAGCAGAGTTTAACGTGGAGTTCCAGGTGTTGGATATCAACACCAGTTACAACCTGCTTCTGGGAAGACCGTTTATTCATATGGTTGGGGATGTGCCATCTACCCTTTACCAACTGATAAACTTTGTTTGGAAGGACTAGGAATTGGTCATTCATGGTGAGGGGAGTCACTCTGATGGGTATGCACTGATCGTTGGTGAGGTCTCCCAAGGTTGTGATTTCTACACGATGGAGCTAGTGAATGCCACCGGTGATGATTTGGCTCCGCAACGTCATATGTCTGTCATTTACAAGATAATTGCTACTGTCATGCTCTGAAATGGTTTCGAACCAGGTTTCGGGTTGGGGAAGCATTTCCAAGGAATTGTCGAGCCTATTCAAGTTCCTACCAGAAGGGCAAATATTGATTTGGTGTATGTCCCCAGATATGCTGATGAAGTGGAGCTGATGGACAAGAGTGTTGAATGGATGCTTGCTAGACTAATGCCTCACTTGTACTAGTCATTCCCGGTGTGGGAGAATGCCATCGACAGCGGTCTAGGGGAAAGAATCTGGGGCATGTTCGAAGAAGTTGACCCAGTCATGGAGAATGAGGCTGGGACCTCAGGAATCCGCAATGCCGAGCCAGAGAAGCAATTGCAAAATTGGATCTCCATGCCGATTTTGATCCCCCGTTCATCTTGTAATAATAATTTAAGATCTGCTAATGTCATGTCATGTCAGGAGCCAAATTAACAAACTGAGGCAGGTGATAAGGAATGCGAAGAATATGAAGAAGAAAATGTGGTACCCGAACATGTTGCTGAAGAATTTCGATAATTCGAGAGTCTGCACAAGCCAAATTTGGAAGTAACTGAGACTGTGAATCTCAGAGATGAGGAGTGTGTCAAAGAAGTCAGGATTAGTGTCCATCTGACCGAAGCTCAAAGAAGGGATCTTGTTCGTTTTCTTAGAGAATACATTGATGTATTTGCCTGGTCTTACAGAGATATGTCAGGGCTGAGTACGAATATGGTGTCTCACAAGTTGCCGATTAATCCATAATTCAGTCCAGTAAAATAAAAGACTCGAAAGTTTAAGCCTGAGTTGATTTTGAAGATCAAAGAGGAGATTACCAAACAGATCGAGTCTCAAGTAGTGGAAGTGACGCAATATCCGACTTGGTTAGCCAACGTTGTTCCGATTTCCAAGAAAGATGGAAAGATCATAATTTGTGTTGACTACAGAGATCTCAACAAAGCAATCCCAAAAGATAATTTTCCATTACCAAACATCCATATTCTTATTGATAAATGTGCTAAACATGAGATGCATTCATTTGTGGATTGTTATGCGGGATATCACCAGATCCTGATGGATGAAGAAGATGCAGAAAAGAGAGCCTTCATTACGCCTTGGGGTGTATATCATTATCGGGTGATGCCTTTTGGTCTCAAAAATGCTGGTGCTACTTATATGAGGGCTATGAAAACCATCTTTCACGATATGATTCACAAAGAGATCGAGGTGTATGTAGATGATGTCATAATCAAGTCCCGCGAGAGTTCGGATCACTTGACTCACTTGAGGAAATTCTTTGATCGTCTACGCCAATACATTTTGAAGTTAAATCCCGCCAAATGTGTTTTTGGAGTGCCAACTGGCAAGTTATTGGGATTTATAGTCAGCAGAATGGGAATTGAGCTTGACCCTTCCAAGATCAAGGCGATCCAAGAATTACCTCCCCCAAAGACCAAGAAGGAGGTGATGAGTTTTCTAGGAAGGTTGAACTACATCAACTAGTTCATATCTCAATCCACTATGGTGTGTGAGCCCATCTTCAAGTTGTTGAAAAAAGATGCCCTGACCGAGTGGACTGGAGAATGTCAAACCGTTTTTGATGCCATCAAGAATTATATGTCCAATCCACCTGTGTTAGTTCCTCCGCGAGAAAGAAGTCCTTTGTTGTTGTATTTATCGGTCTCAGATAACACATTTGGATGCGTGCTTGGTCAACAAGACGAAACTGGGAAGAAGGAGCGAGTTATTTATTACTTGAACAAAAAATTCACTCCATATGAGGCTCGTTACACTCTTTTGGAGAGAACATGTTGTGCTTTGACTTGGATTGCTCAGAAGTTGAGACATTAATTGTCTTCTTATACCACATACCTTATTCCAAGGATAGACCCGTTGAAATATATTTTCCAGAAAGCAATGCCGACCGGGAAATTGGCTAAATGGGAAATGCTTTTGAGCAAATTTGACATTGTGTATGTGACTCAGAAGGCGATAAAAGCACAAACCTTAGCTGATCATTTTGCAGAGAATCCGGTTGATGAAGAGTACGAACCACTCAAGACTTATTTTCCCGATGAAGAAGTAGCATTTGTGGGTGAAGATATTTCTGAAGCATACCCTGGTTGGAGAGTGTTTTTTAATGGAGTGGTGAATCATCAAGGAAGAGGTATCGGAACAGTCTTAGTGTCAGAATCTGGTCAACACTATCATATGGCGGTTAAACTCTAATTTGATGGCACGAACAACATGGCAGAATACGAAGCTTGTATCCTTGGTTTGAAAATGGCCATCAATATGAATGTTCACGAGTTACTCGTTATTGGAGATTCAGATTTGCTGATTCATCATGTTCAAGGAGAATGGGCTGTGAAAAACCCAAAGATCACACCGTATGTGCAATATATACGGAAGTTGTCCAAGAGATTTCGCAAGATTGAATTCAGGCACACTCCCAGGACACAGAATGAGTTGGCCGATGCTTCTGCCACCATTACCTCAATGATTAAACATCCAGATAAAAGTTATATTGATCCCTTGGATATAGAGGTAAAAGAGCAGCATGTCCATTATTCACATGTTGAAGCGGAACCAAATGGTTTTCCTTGGTATTTTGACATCAAGAAGTATTTAGAGATCGGTACTTATCCTGAGAATGCAACGCCCAACCTAAATAAGTCAACATGTCGTATGGCCCTCAATTTCTTTGCAAGTAGGGAAATCCTTTATAGGAGGACTCCAGATTTAGGTCTTCTCAGATGTGTTGATGCTAGCGAAGCTGCAAAGCTTCTGGAACAGATACATGTCGGAGTTTATGGTACTCAGATGAATGGACTCACTTTGGCAAGGAAGATCCTCCGAGCCGGTTATTTTTGGATGACTATGGAGCATGATTGTTGCCAGTTTGTGCAGAAATGTCATAAATGCCAAGTGCATGGTGATTTGATTCGAGTGCCTCCTCACAAACTCAATCTTATGAGTTCACCTTGGCCGTTTGTAGCTTGGGGCATAGATGTCATTGGTCTAATAGAGTCGGCCGCCTTTAACGAACACAAATTTATTTTGGTTGCCATTGACTATTTCACCAAGTGGGTAGAAGTAGCTTCATACAAGTCGGTGACCAAGAAAGTTGTAGCTGATTTTGTTCACAACAATTTGATATGTAGGTTTGGAGTACCAAAATCCATCATTACTGATAATGGAGCAAACCTCAACAGTCATTTGATGAGGGAGATGTGTGAGCAATTCAAAATTACTCATCGAAACTCAACTGCCTATCGTCCTCAAATGAATGGAGCTGTAGAAGCCGCCAACAAGAACATAAAGAAAATCCTGAGGAAGATGATTGACAATTACAGAGGTTGGCACGAGTTGTTGCCATATGATTTGTTGGGTTACAGAACGACTGTCAAGACGTCAATTGGAGCTACTCCATACTTGTTAGTATATGGAACGGAAGCAGTTATACCTGCAGAAGTTGAAATACCTTCGTTGAGAATTATCCAGGAAGCTGAGTTGAATGATGTTGATTGGGTTTGCAAGCGAATTGATTAGTTAACATTGATTGATGAGAAGAGAATGGTTGCGGTTAGTCATGGTTAACTGTATCGACAAAGAATGATTCGTCCTTTCCATAAGAAAGTAAGAGCCAGGATATTTGAAATCGGCCAGTTGGACCTTAAACGCATTTTCACTCATCACGATGAGTACAAAGGTAAATTTACACCAAATTGGCAAGGACCCTACATGGTTCGCAAAGTGTTATCTGGAGGTGCCTTGGTCCTGTCGGAGATGGATGGCACCGAATGGCCAAAACCGATCAACTCATATGTTGTCAAGAGATATTATGTGTGAAGCTTCAGTTTGTGTTTCTATCATTTCCTTGTAATCGTTCTATTCTCTTGTAATCGCTTTGTTTGAAATTTTTTCCCTTTGTAATGAACTACGTCTGACCTGAATTCTCAAAAATGTGTTACGTAGGCGGCCTATGTCGGCCTCGGTCACCCTTTCATCCCCATTTAATATTTTTCCTTGTATTTGAACTACGTTCGACCTAAATTCTCAAGAATGAGATTCGTAGGCGGCCTATGTCGGCCTCGACCAGTTTTATCCTTGAGGGGGAACTACGTTTGACATGATTCCTGCGTCAACGGGATACGTAGGTGCCACAACGGCTCGGTCATATCTCCCGTAAGATTTCTATTTTTCCTTTACAATAGAAACTGGACAGAATTTTTGAGAGGGATTCAAAAATTCTCAAGAAGAAAATCTCTCCAACAAAGTCGAGACTGAAGTTACTTTGAAATTTGCAACTGGACAGAATTTTTGAGAGGATCTCAAAAATTTCGTGATTTGATCACCAACGGTTAAAGATAAGCCAAGACAGTTGACTGGGACAGAAATATTGAAGATGGCCTCAAAATTTCAATAGGGTTTATCGGCAGTTTAGAGAAACTTTGAATACTTCCCAACAAATAATCGAATAGATCTCAACTCCAAAGGCGTTCATTAAGCTCGACGTGGCATGACACTTGGCAGTGACCTTTTCCAAACATTACTTTTGAAAATCTATTTTCCTTAAAAGCTTTTCTTTCATCTTTCAATTATTTTTGCATTAAAATGTTGTCTTATATCTATCAAGAAGCGTGAGATCAGAAAAATCAACTGGAGATAGCAACAAAAGGAGTAGACAACTGAAGAGATCGACACAGATCAGTTCATTTTTAAACTAACAATTTTTCTGTGGATGTAGGTCTATAGTTTTACCTCAAAATTAGCATATTCCTCCATTCAACGAATATGGAGAAGTCAAAAGGGTGAACAGCTCCCCAAAATTGACAATTTTTCTGTGGATGCAGGAAATATTTTATGCTGCTTATATCAAAGGTTTGAGAATATGAATAACATTATTTCATTCAATTCCCAACTAGGCAAAGCCCATAATGAACACACAACTATGTTCAGAGATGGAATGAATGAAAACCCCGAGGAAAGACATTTTACTGTTTTCCATCAACTAAAGATACTTGGAGGACATTATTTGCATCATATTATCAGACATGTTAATATTACTACCCGGAGAGTCATTTATATCGTATTGTCAAATGAGATGATATCATTACTCTGAGGGTCATTTTATTTGTATTGTCTATTATGACGATACCGCCACCCAGAAGATCACCTACGTTGCTCGATGAAGCATTATCTTCGTTCGGTATCAAGGAGGCATCAAGAGAAAGATGTCATGCATTGCAAGAGAAAGAAGGCATGCATCACAAGAGGAAGAAGTCATGCATAGCAAGAGAAAGAACGCATGCATAGCGAGAGGAAGGAGTCATGTATAGCAAGAGAAAGAAGTCATGCATAGCAAGAGAAGGAATTCATGCATAGCAAGAGAATGAGGTCATGCATAGCAAGAGAAAGAGATCATGCATAGCAAGAGAAAGAAGTCATGGATTGCAAGAGAAAGAAGTCATGCATCAAGAGAAAGAACTCATGCACAGCAAGAGAAGGAATCATGCATTGCAAGAGAAAGAGTCATGCATCGCAAGAAAGGAATCCATTCATCGCGAGAAAATCAACATTAGTTGCATCATTTTCATTTATAAAAACAGTATCAACAGAACCATCAACAACGACGTCAGGAAGAACTATCAACACATTATATCAGCCTATTTTATTACCTTAACATCAAAGAAAGAGTACATTGAAGATTATATTGAAAATATAATATACAAGCTTTATTTGATTCACGTCAAACTGGAGGAAGCTGACGTCAAATGTTCAAGGAGAGAAATCAAGTGTCAACATGGTAAAAGACACTATCTCCCCATCTGAATTCCACTTTATGCTAATGAGTTTTATCTCAATCTTTTTCGAGAGCATCCCAAGAGGATGAATTCTCAAAGCAAACCACAGGTGCAGACGACATCAAAAGGGATGCAGCACAACGTAGAACTTTTTCTTAGCAGCGAACTGGGACATAGTTCAAAGAGGAACACCAAACTCTTAGGACGCGAGCTGAGGAGCGACTTCCACCACAATCAAACCACACCTCTATCAGAAGGCATATGGGATTTTATTTAGGTTTATCGGTTTCCGTTTCGTATCAAGAAATTTTTTGTCTCCACCAAAAATAGCTTTCCAATCCGAGACACAATATGCCAAAAGTTTTGAAAATTATGTTCATGTAAGTTCTTAACTATGGGTGTGAAGCGCGCCACATTCATGGTTAAGAGGTTGCAAGCCTCCTTTTCATACTCGACTTACTTTGTCATTTTTCAGAACCAAAGGTTCTCTCATAATAGATTTCCTTTTCAACCGATTGAGTCGAACTACAAGCAGCATGATTTCCTAAGTTGAGGGATATGTAGGTGAGCTCAATATTGAAAACTCGGTTGTATTCTAACATTTTGTCTTAAATCTTACTCCCGAGCATTCTGGTATCTTCATAATTCGATATCGGAATGACTTTTGAATTCTTTCAAAATCGTGCGTCAAATCGAGCGTATCAAACTACAAGTGGCCTGAATTCTCATATAGCCAGAGATATGTAGGAAACCCATTTCCGAGGTTCGGCCATAATTCCTAAAGTCCGCACCAAAACCCCTCTTTCAGAAAAGATGAAAGTGTGGTCGGTCAAAATTGGTTTCGTCAATTTCATTTTCCTCAAATCTCTTTCATCAATCCAAGTAAAATGAGGGATAGTTGTTGACACCCAATTTTGACCCTCCCCGATAATAATTAATTTCCGAGCTTCTTAATTCCCAAATGATTTAGAATAATTGGTTTTATAAAATTCAAATACTTTTCAAAGTTAATTTAAGTGATTTTAGTCGATTTTCAAAATTTATAAACAGTGAATATAGTTGGTGTATTCCATAAATATTTGAAAATCATCTCAAAAACATTTTATTATAAATATAATTTTAAAAATCAATTGGTTTATAGTTGAATTAATTATTTTATTTTTGTTAATATTCAGAAGCTTATTAATTAATTAATATTAATTCAACTTATTTTTAAAATTTAGCCATATTTGCTAATCAAAATCAATTTGGCTACAACATTAAAATCCTTTTATTGCAAATTTAATTACCCTCTTTACCTTACCCTTTTTAAGACTCCTAATCGGGCTTGTTTTCAGCAACCCACAAGCCCAATACAAATGCCCAACCTTTTGTCTGTTTTCCCTCATCCCATTTTGATTTCTGACCATCCCATTTTTGCCAGCCCACTCCAAAATTCAGACCCGGCCCAATCTTTTTCTCAAAGAGAACCCCAGCAACGTGAATAACAGAGGAAGCCATGGCGTGAACAGCTGCTCAAAATGACAACCAACAGCGGTCCAAACAGCGAACAAACGACGCCTCCAACGTTCACAAGAGGGGCAGACGACGTCAAATAGACGGAGCGACTCACTGCGTTCCTTGTCTTCTTCCTCACGTCCTTCTCTCCACAGTACTATCGCAGCCCTGATTTCCAGCAAAAAGCACCTGCAACTTCGCCCTCACAGCTTTCACTTTTGTCCTTGCATCGTGAGATCAATACACGTAGCATCTCAAGGACAAGTGAATTGATTGAGTCCGTTCGTCTCCCCCTTTCCTCTTTCGGAATGGAGTTGAAGTTTCAGAAAAGTATGTCTTCCTTTAATGGTGAAAGAATTTTGAAGTTTGAATTTGGGTGGGCCTCATGCCTATCCGAATTTCATCCCTTTCCCCCAATTTCGAACCCTAACTTCCCTTATATTAATACCCCTCTTATTCATTGTATGGGGTTGGAGATTCTTAATTGGAAATTTTTAACTAAGGCATAGAGAATAGCTCAAGTAAGCGGTTGTAAAACACATATAGAAAATACGTTCGAAAAGGGAAAGGAGAGTTAGTTCCCTCAGAATCTCATTCTTCTTGCTCGTCTGTCATTGTTCCCTAAGGTGGCTTGAATCTGAGTTGTTGTTTAGGTTCCTCGTTTGCTGCCCATATTCGACTTTGGTGGTGAAAGCTCTGCTCGTCTCGTCCCTGTTTATTGCCCAGAAGAAGGTAAAGCTTTCTCCTTCGTAATACTTTCCTCGTTTTTTTTGTTCCAGTGTGATGCTACTGGCCATATATTGTTAGCTATTATTTGTTATTGAGCTCTAGACGATTTGATATGTTGCGTTCTTTATAAAATGATCTTGGTATTTACTTTTAAGCGTTGATTCAAAATTCTCTTTTGCCATTTTGCAGTTGGTGTTTCTTTGTTTTGAATTTATTTCATTGCATGCCTCTCTTTATTTGTTTTGATGTTTGAATCTGTATCTTCTTTTCTTCCATTGCTTAAATATCAGGTTTCTTTCACTTTGCTACTATAATGTTATCTCTTTTCCTTTGAAATAAAGGCAGAATCTCAGAAATTTAGTTGATATGAAATCGTATGTTGTATTATCTACTGTTTTGTAGGGATGTAATGACTGGTTTTTCTCTATTTTATTTAATCTCGTGTTCGTTCTATTGTTCAGTATGTCGGGTTTAGAATCGGTTTGTCATCTCCTTTGTCTAAATTTTAGTCGGTTTGCTCCTTATTTGCAGTATAGCTTATAAAAATGTGATGTATTCTTGTTGTTCTATCTCGTACTTTGAGTTGAGTTAAGATTAAGACTGTTTAAAGTTCGTTTGGCCTAAATGTTGAGATCTGTATGTCGTGTTGCTTAAGTTGTTTGCGGATTTAGTTGGAAATCGCATAATATATGATAAGAATGAAGTTGGTAATCTTGGTAGTCTGCTGTTCTTTTCCTATTCAGTTGAAATGGTGTTTGGATTTTATTCTTGTTCATTGCTTATGGTTCATCTATCGTAGTATGTCTATTTAGTTATTCCCTTTTGTTTAGGTTTTGTTGATTTCCTTGGTGGAATATTGACTTGGCCCCGTCTTTAGTCACTTGTTGTATGGTCATGCCATCTTATTTTGCCTAAGATAAATTGGTTTGCAGCTGTCTCTAGCATTTTGGTTTTAACATGGTATTAACATCTTGAGGTTTCGTTAAATGGAGTTGTTTGACCATAGCATGTTTGACCATAGTATGAAGTATTTTATTTGCTAATTATGCAACATGTGTCCCCTCCATATTTTGAGTTATTCTTTATTGTTGGCCTTGTATTCCCTATAATATAATATGTCCATAAGTGTATATATGTGTTACTGTCTAGTGTCACACCTTGTATGTTAATTTTGTCATTTTAATTTGGCTCATTTGGTCTCTTTTAGAGTCATATATTGCGGTCTAATAGTTGGGTTTGATCGCATTCTCGATTCTGAATTTCTTAAGTGGCTTTCACTTCGATGGAATTTTGTCTCGTTTAGGTTACGTCTCTTTATTTCATTATTTGAATGCTAATTTTGTTTTCTTTCTTTTGTTGTGTAAACCTTTTCCCGAGTCCATGGTGGACTCCTTCTCTCTTGCATCCTCGAGATGAGCCATAAAGGCTCAAGTCCTTTCCTTTCGAGTCGGCCAGCCTTGAAAAATTGAAGAAAAACATTTTGATGTTGACGTACAGGTGTTTGGAGCTAATACAGGATTGTATACACTAGCATATACCTAGTGTATACAAAGATGGAAAATGGGCCTAAATTCCCCAAATTCAACTTTGAATTTTGTTATTTATTGGGCCTAAGCCCATTTAGTTATTATTATTATTCTTGTTAGAATTTAGGACAAGTGGAAAAAACTAAGAAAGGTGTAGGTGATTTGAATGGGCTTTCGACCCAAAATGAGATTAGGCCCAAGTACTAGCCCAGGCGAACAATAAACCATACTAGGGCCCAAATTTCTCTCTTTACTTTATTATTTCATATTCGTTTATCTGTCATTATTTGTTGTTAGTCTTAAGGTTACTGCAATTCAATTTTCCGGCAGATAGTCATTCTAAACTAATCTTCTAAAAGATAACTAATTAAATACTCGCTTCCTATAATTTTGAAACATAATCTATCAAAGTGTTTAACTCAGATAATATATCAATACTTCTCCTTTTCCCCTTTTAAAATGGTCTTTACTACAAAATAGTCCAATTTAGCAATTCAAGTTAAGTTAAATTATTTTAGTCAAATAACTAATTGCTGGATAATCGCGTATTAGCAGGCATTTCAGGTCCTTTCAAATCCTTTCCATAATGCTAATAAGAACCCCGAACCCCCTTGAATATTTTCATTATATTTCTGTTTTAATCTTTTGAAAAAGTAGTTTTCTTGATTTTTCTTTAAAATTAAGTGGCGACTCTAAAACCAATCTAATTATATTTTCTTAATAAAACATCATGCCCTAAATACAACCAGGGGTTATTGTGCCTTGTAAAGACATGAAAATAAAATATGGGTTATTATGCCCTAAATACAACCAGAGGTTATTGGCCCTATGAAGAAATGAAAATAAAATAGGAGTTACCGTGCCCTATATGCAACCAAGGGTTTTTGTGCCCTCTGAAGATATGAAATAATTTTTTTTATTATTTATTTATAAAAAAAATGTCCCAGTCTTTGAAAATAAGGAAATTTGAAATTGTTTTTTTCGTTGTAGGTTTTTTTTTTCAAAATGAATTTCTAGGAAAAATGCCTTGATCAATTTTCTTTTTTTTTTTAAAACTGATGAACTTTAAAACTCTTTTTGGATTATATTTTATTTTATTTGGTATTTTTGGTTTGTTTTATTTTTTATTAATTTTTTTTTAACAAAATGACCCTAATTTTGATTGTTCAGAGAATGAAAATTTATTCGGTTAGACCGAGCCTCATTGTAGGACTACCTACATATCCTGTCATAGCAAAAATCAGGTCTAACGTAGTCATAAACTAAAGATTTTTTTTTTAATTCGCAAAAGACATCTTCAAAAAGAGAGAAAAGAATCAATTCATGATTGACAATGTCTTGATTTTAGTTGGCACCCACAATTAGTATTATGCATATGAATCAGCTTAAACCACTTTCAGATAAATTTTAAGTCAACTTTGAGTAATATCTATAGTTTCAAATGCTACCTCAAACATACTTAGGTATTTACAAGATCAGTTCATCTTGAATAAATTAAGGGGTTACATTATTCAGTTAATCATGTTTCAAGTGTCCTCGCAACAAATGCAGTCCTACTCCACATAACAGAAGTGTTCTGATCTTAGGACGTTTTAGAAGTCACTCACACTCACTCAGAAAGATATTCAATGCATGAGATTGAGATATCATATGTTTGGCCCTCATGTAAGTATCCACTAATGTGAGAACACAAAAAATAGGATCAAATACGACTTGTCATTGGCTTGTAATGTAGGCTTAGGAAAGGTAGGATATTCATTTGGGATAAAGTGACTATTTCCTCCTTAAAAGTTGCATTATGCTCTCAAATGTTTTTCGTTTTTGCATTTGACCTTTGTTTTCTTGGAAACTTCTCCTCATTTATTTTCTTTTTTTTCTCTCTTTTTCCCTTCTCGTTGTCGGAGGCTTCTTTTTTCTTTTTTTTCTTTGGTTTTTTTTGGACTTTCACATATTTGAACTTTTCACTTTGTTACCCAACTTAAATCGTTGGAGCTGGGTGGATAATTCATAGTGCGCTTAAGGAGGTGAGACCAAGGGATATTCATTTATGCATTTAAGAGAATACATGTTAAAATGTGGTTATTCAAATAAAAAGTTTCAGGTGCGAAACGAAAGTTCAATGGATAACATGTCATTAAGTAAGCTTGAAAGGCACAATCAAATCAAAAAAAGCCTATAATCATTTCCTAAGTCAAATGTTGCTCAAAATTTTGCATCAACCAACATTCTGGCCAAGTTTTAGATCAACAAAGTCATGCTATTGAATTTTTTATCAAAAGTTCACCACACAATGCACATGAAACAATGATGTCAAATTTGTTTTAGTCTTAACTTTAAGCAAGATAATTTCTCAAGTATTACATAAGTATATCAAGAGATACCAAAATAAGTCGTATAGGTCACAACAAAGTTAGTTTGTCTTACCAAATAGTTTAATATTTTTTTTCTTATGCATACTCTTAAGTATGTTGGTACCAACCAAGTCAAGCTATTATTTTTCTTATGCATACTCTTAAATATTTCTTCTTCTTTTTTTACACAAGGATAAACAATTTTTTCCATTTTTTGACTAAAGTTTAAGAACTTTATATATATTAAAATAAGGAAGAAAAACCATTTTTATTTTAAAGTTTGAATAACAAATATTTTTTCCAGATTTTTGCAATGAGGGCTTTAGATATTTTTCTTGATTGGACCAAATCTCAAAATAAGGCTGCCTATGTATCTTGTCAAAATAAAAATCAGGTCAAACGTAGTTCACAAAGCTTGAAACATAGAGTACGAAAACATTTTTTTTTATTTTTGTTTAAAGAAGGATAATACTTTTATTTTTTTTAACAAGAGGTAACAAACTTTTTGTTTGTTTTTTTTACAAAGGATTCAAAATCTCTTTTTTTAACTATTAAATTTATATCACCGAACCCAAGAGAATCAGGTGTGCGTAGTTCTTAAATTTTTTAACAAACTTTTATTTTGTTGTAGAATTTGAATGCAAACTTTTTTTATCTTCTTTTTTTTTCGAACAAGGAAATAAGAATTTATTTTTAAAAAAAATAATCTTCTCTTTTTTTTCATTTTATTGAACAAGGACCACCGAACTTTAGGAGGGTTACCTACGTATCTCAACGATGTGAGAATTAGGTGCCCATAGTTCGCGAGAATTTTTTTTAAAAAAAAATTGATTTGGAAAACTTCTTTTATTTCGGACATCTTATTGCATACAATACAAGAATCAAGCTGTTAGAGATTTTAGTAAAATTGATATATATATAGTAGAAATCCTTTAAATTAACGTAGCAAGTAGCACATAGTTATGAACATGTTGGTATGAAAGATGATTTATATCCCAGATAGACTCGAACCCTGTATTAAGCCGCATTAATTTAAAGATGCATACGATGAAAATAAAGTGAATCCTCTTTAGGAAAATAAATGTCTAATGCCTATTTTAGTAAGTTTAACAACCTAGTGGAATAGGTGTCAAGACTTGTTGTAAAACGAGCGGACAACTCGAGTTGAGAAGGGACAGCTTACCGCCAGTAGGGTTTTCCGGCCACACTGTTGGTCATTCCCATCTTAAGACATGTGTTACTGTAGAATCCTACCCAGGAGCATTGTTGCATCTCTGGTATCTCATGGCTCGGGAGCATAATCGTATCTCCGAATAATGTATCTCAGAAAATTCAGATTGGTTCGCGAGATAAGACAGTTTATATAACAGTTCACACAATATCAAGCAGTAAAGCTGAGTAAATAACACATTGGGCCAATAAATACAATATCCAAAAAATGAAAATAAATAAAGAAATAATAAATTCATACTCAAGTCAATATTTATAAGCTCGAATTTTGGTTATCCCCAGCGGAGTGGCCATCTGTCACACCCCATTTTTCCAAAAATTAATGTTTCGAAATAAAAAAAAATTCAATTAAAGTGACATTTTGAAATTGAGTTTTGGTTTTCCAAATCACCTAATCTAAATCCCTAATTAAAAGAAAGTTGACTATTTATTCTTTTTGTCCGCGAACTAGAAATTCAGATAAAAAATTCTATTGACCGAGGAAAAGGTGTGAGGCACCCCTCGAGTCCCAAGCTTCTAGCACAGTCGCTTTGTTGACTTATATCTGGCTTGAATTAATTTTTAGATATATTATGTTTATGAACTTTATAAAAGTGCTTATTACCCGCCTTCTTTAATTTATTTTAAACTTATTTAAAACAGTCTTATTTATTAAGATGTTATGACGATCGGTTCCCGTCGTTATAAAAAACCCAACGGGAAAATATTTTGGACCGAAAAACTTTTTGGTAGAATCTTAAAATTTTCCAATCTAGTTCAGATTTGAACGAAATCAGAGTCAGTGAGGTCTAGGGAAATTTGGTAACAAATAGGGGATCAAATTATGAATTTGATCATTTGAGTAGATATCTAAGACGTTAAGAAACTCGTACAACTTTACGGAATCGAATTTGGGCAAGTAGAATTCCTAAAACTGATCTTAGCGTGAACGGGTATTTTCTGAGTGTCATGGGATGAAGGTGTGTTGTGAAATGGGGTTTAGAACTCTTAATTTATCTCTATGTTTCTGTGCAAACCGCCAAGGAGGGATTTTCCCTCCAGGGCAGAGCCGCTGTAGCGGGGTGACGACCGCTATGGCGGAGCAAACGCGACTTAAGTCGGAAATAAATCCCAAAAATGATTTAATCTGCAATTTTCGACCTTGAGAGCTAAGGAACAACCCTAAGTGTTTTCTTGACAGCTTTTAACAATTCTTGAGGCTAACGGTAAGGTTTCACTCCCCGAATCCGTTTGTCGATCCATAGAACTTAGTTTCTTGGGTAATTATCGATGGGGGAGGGTTTTGATCTAGGATTTATGGTGTAAAAACCCCTAATCTGGGTATAGTGATCAAGGGTTCGACTTAGGGTTGATTTTATTTATTATAATCCAGGTATTTTGGTCTTGTTTATTGACCCTCGCGTTATATTGATTGTTTGTAGACCAAGAACAAACGGTAAGAATTCGAAAAGGGAAGAATCAAGTTTCTTAGGGGATTCAAGCTTTGTTCGAGGTAGGTGATGGTTGTGATTTCATGTTTGTGTGATATATATTTGTAATTTCTCCATTTTATGCATGTATGTATGCGAACGTTGCATTATTGATCACACTAATCGTAAATGAGGATGATTTAATAATTGTATGCCATGAATCAACACTTGATTGTATGATTATCAGAATGTACATTGTGCTTGTGATTGTGGCTTGTTAAATGGATCGGGTGTTACGTTCCAACATACTAACTGGGATCGGATGACACGTACCGACACAAATATTGGAACGGGTGTCACAATTTGACACACTAACTTGAATCGGGTACCATGTACCTGTACACTAACAGTTTGGGTATGGGTTTCATGAGAGGACCAATGACTTGGCATATATGTATATCTTTGAGATGGTGAAATTGTACGTTGTTTGTAAGTGATAATTGATATTATATATGTTTTTTGTATGCATGTTTATTATGTTGTAATGACTTATATATGTTTCACCTATTGGGATAGCCGCGTGATCCTACCTGTACACTGTGATTGTGTATTGATATTGCACTTACTCTTTCTTTGTTGGGTACATGGCATCTTTAGGCGGCTACTGACAGACCTCGTTTAGAAGATCAGTGATCGTCATCGAATTCAAGAGTGAACCAGTTCTTCCGAGCTTCCTTGAGTTCGCTTTTTGTTTAGTCCATTTTCTACGGACTTAGACGAGTACATTAGGTACTCCTATGTTTAGTTGGGGTTGCAGCCATTTTTCCTTAGACTATGGTTCCTTGTTAGAGTTTTGGTACATTCAGTTTCAGGTTCTAGGCAGTAATTCTGCAATCGTTTGTTAGACTTTTAGAATTTATGGGAACTCTACTTTATTTCTGCATTTAAATATGTTTATGTATCTTTAAATGCATAGTTTCAAGGTTAGTTGGGTTGTTGTAATGGTTCTCCCACTGAAGGGTTAGCACGGGTGCCAATCACAACGGTCTGGGTCATGACAAAGTTGATATCAGAGCCCTTGGTTCGTTGATCTTGATGTACCAAAATGAGTCTAGTAGATTCTTGCGGAATAGTACGGAGACGTATGTACTTTTCTTCAAGAGTCTATAGGACTTTAGGAAATCTCTTTATTTTCTCTTGTTTTCTTTCGTGTTATAACTTGGTTCCAATTGGTATCTGGTGATCCAAATTGGTATATAATCTCCTTCACTCTTCTGTCCGCAGATGGTTAACACTCGCTTCAACGGTGTCAGGCCCATAACTCCCCTCAATGAGCCCACTAAGGAACTTGCAGCAAGAGGTCGCAGTCGAGGCAAGGGTATAAGAAGAGCTAGGGGTAGAGGTCGTGGAAGGGTAGCACCCGCTAGGGGTGGAGCTCCGGTTGAGAATACTCCCAGAAATGAGTATCCTCATGTGCACCATGAATAGATAAAAGAGAATGTAGAGGTTGAGAATGATGAGGATGTTGGGCAAGAGGAAGAGGTGCAGGCTGAGACTACAGGTATCCCTCCCTTAGACCCAGTGTTAGCTCAACAAATTATGTCGTTCCTGAAAGATTAGGTTGGTTCTGGAGTTCTTTTCGCAGTTCAAGCAACTCAAGCTTACGCCAATCCCCTTATTGCTATCACTGTCCCCAAGGTGGGTGGAACTGTAGGTACTGATGCTTTCTACGTCCTTTGTTGGGACTTGTTATAACTGGTAATGAGCATGAGATGTTGACTAAGTTCTTGAAATTATAAACGCCTGTGTTTCATGGTTCTGAGAGTGAGGACGCCTATGAGTTCATTCTAGATTGTTATGAGAGGCTTCATAAGTTGGGAATTGTCCATCAGCATGGAGTAGAGTTTGTGAGTTTTCAACTTCAGGGCGAGGCTAAGCAGTGGTGGAGAGCTTATGTGGAATGCAGATCTTCAACTTTATCCCCACTCACATGGACCCTGTTTCATGCTCTGTTCTTGGAAAAGTATGTGTCAAGTATGTGCCTCGGACTTTGAGATATCGTAAGAAGGATGAGTTCTTGGCTTTGGAGTAAAGTGGTATGACTGTGGCTACCTATGAGGCCAAGTTCCATGTTTTGTCTAGATATGTTATGCAATTGGTGACTACTGAAGAAGAGAAGATCCGTCTATTTGTTAAGGGACTGAATTCTAAGTTACAGGTATTGTTTGTGCACATGACTTCTGCAGGAAAAAGTTTTAATAAGGTAATAGATTTTGTGAAGAAAGTAGAGGGGGTGAGACGAGACAGTCAAGCCAATGCATTGACTAAGAAAGCTAAGAATGAAGGTAACTTTCAGGGTTCCTACTCCAGAGGTTCAGGTAGGCCAACACTTGCAGCCCAGCCAATTCAGTCTGCCATGCCCGCTTTTACAGGTAATTACTCAGGAACTCCACCTCAGAATTTGATTCAGGATAGCCAGGGAGCTGCACCTTCGGCGGACAACAGGCCATCTTTTGATCGCACTTGTTATAACTGTGGAGAACCTGGGAATATGAGGAGAGATTGTCCCCACCCGCGCATGATGAATTCCGCGCAGCAACAGACTAGAGCAGTGGTACCAATGGGAAATGGTAATAATGGTCGAGGGCATCCACAAGATGGGCGAGGAGGAAATCAGTGAGGCCGCAGAGGTCGCAGAAATGGTAACGCAGGTAGAGGTATGGCGCAGCCAGGCAAGGAAATCGCCCATCAAGATAATAGGGCTCAGTGTTATGCCTTTCTGGGCAAGAGCGAGGCAGAGGCATTTGACACAGTGATCACAGGTACTATTCTTGTCTGTGACCGAATGGCTAATGTGTTATTTACTCCGAATTCTACTTATTCTTATGTGTCCGTGCGATTTGCCTCAGATTTTGATATGATTTATGATATACTCGATGCCCCCATCCATGTTTCTACCCCTGTTGGAGAGTCTGTCATAGTCACCCATGTCTATCGTGCTTGTCCTATCTTATTTATAGGTTTTCAGACTTGGGGTGATTTGGTTATTTTGGATATGACTGACTTTGATATAATCTTAGGCATGACTTGGTTGTCCCCCTATTATGTTGTGCTTAATTGTAATACTAAGTCTGTAACTCTATAGATCCCCGGTAGGAAAAAGTTAGAGTGGGAAGGGGTGTACAAGCCTAAGCAAGCTAAGATCATATCCTTCATTCAGGCTAGGAAACTGGTGGGGCAGGGTTGTTCGGCTTATTTAGCCCATATTCAGGATGTTGAGGTTGAGTCTCCCTCTATTGAGTCTATTCATGTGGTGTCAGAATTTTGAGAAGTGTTTCCTACTGAGTTGACTGCCTCTCGATAGAGATATAGACTTCTGCATTGATTTGGAAGCTGGTACTCATCCCATTTCTATACCTCTATATCTTATAGCTCTAGTAGAATTAAGAGAGCTTAAGGCTCAAATCCAAGAGCTTCTTGATAAATGATTCATTCATCCTATTGCTCATATCTTGTTTGTTAAGAAAAGGGATGGTATTATGAGAATGTGCATAGACTATCGTCAATTGAATGGGGTCACCATTCGAAATAAGTAGCCATTGCCTCGGATAGATTATCTTTTTGACCAATTGCAGGGTGCATCGGTTTTCTCTAAGATGTGGTTTTAGTGATGTCATTTGGGTTGACAAATGCGCCCGCAGCTTTCATGAGTTTGATTAATGGTGTGTTCAAACCCTTTCTTGATTCGTTTGTGACAGTATTCATTGATGACATTTTGGTTTATTCAAAAAGTGAGGAAGAGCATGTCAACCATCTTTGTATTGTTCTGGGTGTTCTTGGGAAACAAAAGTTGTATGCAAAATTTTCTAAGTGTGAATTTTGGTTGACTTCGATTGCCTTTTTAGGGCATGTAGTTTCAAGGGAAGGGGTAATGGTAGATCCCTAAAAGATTGAAGCAGTTAAGAATTGGGTTCGACCAAGTTCATCAGTTTGTGAAAAACTTTGCTTCTATTGCTACACACTTGCAACAAATTTGACCAAAAAAAAGATACCTTTTGAATGGACTAAAAAATGTGAGGAGAGCTTTCAAAAGCTCAAGACTCTTTTGACCACAACACATATTTTAGCGCTACCGATGGAAGGTAAAGATTTTATTGTTTATTGTGATGCTTCACATTCAGACTTGGGTGCTGTGTTGATGCAGGATAAGAATGTAATAGCTTATGCACCGCGGCATTTGAAGGTGCATGAGAGGAATTATCTAACACGTGATTTGTAGTTGGCAGCGGTAATGTTTGCTATTTAGATCTGGCAGCATTATCTTTATGGTGACAAGTGTGAGGTGTTTACCAATCATCGTACACTACAACATGTATTCACTCAAAAGGATCTAAATTTGAGACAGTGAAGGTGGATGGAGTTACTCAAAGATTATGATATGACCATCAAATATCATCCGGATAAGGCTAATGTAGTGGCGGACGCACTAAGCCGAAAGGCGGTGAATATGGGTAGTCTAGCTTGTTTGAGTGTATCCAAGCGACCTTTGGCTAAGGAAATCCAAACCTTAGAATCTAAGTTCATGCAGTTGGGGATCTCAGAGAAAGGTGGGGTGTTAGCTAGCATTGAAGTAAGGGTCATGTTCACCGAGGAGATCAAGGCCAAACAATTTGAGGATGAGCATTTGAAAGAGCTCAGAAATAAAACAATGTTTGGCAAGGCACAAGAGACCACTCTTGATGCGGGAGGTGTACTCAGTTTTAAAGAAAGGATTTGTGTTCCTAGGATAGGAGACTTAATTTAGAATTTATTGACAGAATCCCATGGTTCGAGATATTCCATTTATCCAGGTGTGACTAAGATGTACCGAGACTTGAAGAAACTCTATTGGTGGCCTGATATGAAGAAACATATAACGGAGTTTGTGGCTAAGTGTCAAAATTGCCAACAAGTAAAATATGAGCATCAAAGTCGGCAGGTTTGCTTCAGAGAATGTCAATTCCAGAATGGAAATGGGAAAAAATAGCTATGAATTTCATGGTTGGTCTTCCCAAGACATTGGGAAAGTATGATTCTATTTGGGTAGTGGTTGACAGATTAACTAAGTCAACCCATTTTATTCCAGTCAGAACAGACTATAATGCTCAGCAATTGGCTAAGGTGTATGTAAAAAAGATAGTAAGGTTTCACGGGGTGCCTCTTTCTATCATCTTAGACTGTGGTACGCAGTTCACATCTAAGTTTTGGGGAAAATTGCATGAAGAATTGGGTACTCAACTCACCTTTAGCACAGCCTTCTATCCGCAGACGGATGGGCAGTCGGAGAGAAATATCCAAGTGTTAGAGGACACGTTGAGGGCATGCGTGATTGAATTTAGAGATCATTGGGATAAATTGCTCCCCTTGTGTGAGTTTTCCTATAATAATAGTTACCACTCCAGCATTGATATGGCACCATTTGAAGCATTGTATGGGAGGGGATGTAGATCACCCCTAGGATGGTTTGAGGGTGGAGATTTGAAACCTTTGGGGGTTGATTTAGTGAAGGATGCTCAAGATAAAGTGATGAGTATTCAAGCTAAGTTTTTAGCAGCCCAAAGTAGACAGAAGAAGTATGCAGACCATAAGGTAAGAGACATGACATTTCAGACTGGTAAGAACGTTTTTCTTAAGGTATCACCCATGAAAGGGGTGATGAGATTCGGCAAGAAGAACAAGCTTAGTCCTCGATACATTGGGCCATTTGAGGTTCTTGACTGGGTAGGGCCAGTAGCTTATAGATTGGCTTTACCTACTAACCTATCGGGAGTTCATCCGGTATTTCATGTGTCCATGTTGAAGAGATATCATGGTGATGGAGATTACATAATAAAATGGGACTCAGTTGTGTTAGACAAAGAACTTCAGTATGAGGAAGAACCGATTGCAATTCTTGATCGTGATGTCCAGAAGCTGAGGACCAAGGAGATTAGGTCCGTAAAAGTTCAATAGAAGAATCGTCTCGTTGAGGAAGCCACTTAGGAGACCAAGAAGGACATGTGAGAGAAGTATTCCCAGTTCTTCGTTGATACAGGTACTACTCCACTCTTACTTTAGCCTATTTTTCCTACTGTCACTTGGGGACGAGTAATGGGTAAATTTGTATCTATTGTAATGACTGGTTCCCATCATTAAAGAAAATCCAACAAGGAACAATTTTGGACCGAAAAACTTTTTGGTAGTATCTTAAAATTTCCCAACCAAGTCTAGATTTGGATGAAATCGGAGTCAGTGAAGTCTAGGTAAATCGGGTAACAAACGGGAGATCAAATTATGAATTTGATCATACGAAGAGATAACTAAGACGTTAAGGAACCCGTACAACTTTACAAAATCGAATTCGGGCGAGTAGAAATCCCGAAACTGATCTTAGCGTGAACGGGTATTTTTCAAGTGTCATGGGATGAAGGTGTATTGGGAAATGGGGGTTTGGAACTCTTAATTTAGCTCTCTGTTTCCGTGCAAGCCGCCAAGATGGGATTTTCCCGCCAAAGCGAAGCTGCTATAGTGGGGTGAGGACCGTTGTGGCGAGGCAGACGCGACTTAAGTTGAAAATAAACCCCAAAAATGATGTTATGCAATTTTCGACCTTGAGATCTAAGGAACGATCTCAAGCATTTTCTTGATAGCTTTTCACCCTTGTTGAGGCTAAAGGTAAGGTTTTCACTCCCCGAATCCATTTTTCGATTTGTAGAACTTAGTTTCTTGGGTAATTATTGATGGGGGAGGATTTTGATCTAGGATTTATGGTGGAAAAAGCCCTAATCTGGGTATGGTGATCAAGGGTTCGACCTAGGGTTGATTTTATTGATTATAATCCGGGTATTTTGGTCTTGTTTATTGATCCTCGCGTTATATTAATTGATAATAGACCAAGAACAAGCGGAAAGAATCCAGAAAGGGAAGAATCAAGTTTCTTAGGGGATTCAATCTTTGTTCGAGGTAGGTGATGGTTGTGATTTCATGTTTGTGTGATATATATTTGTAATTGCTCCATTTTATACATGTATGTATGCGAACGTTGCATTATTGATCACACTAATCGTAAATAAGGATGATTGAATAATTGTATGTCACTAATCAACACTTGATTATATGATTATGAGAATGTACATTGTGCTTATGATTGTGCCTTGTTGAATGGATTGGGTGTTATGTTCCCACACACTAACTGGGATCGGATGTCATGTACCGACACAAATATTGGAACGAGTGTCATGATCCAACACACTAACTTGGATTGGGTACCACATACCGGTACACTAACAGTTTGGGCATGGGTTCCATGAGAGGACCAATGACTTGGCATATATGTATATCTTTGAGATGGCGAAATTGTACGTTGTTTGTAACTGATAATTGATATTGTATATGTTCGATGTATGCATGTTTATTATGTTGTAATGACTTATATATGTTTCACCTATTGGGATAGTTGCGTGATCCTACCAGTACTCTGTGATTGTGTACTAATACTGCATTTGCTCTTTCTTTGTTGAGTACAGGACATCTTCAGGCGGCTACTGACAGAGCTCGTTTAGAAGATCACTGATCGTCATCGAATTCAAGGGTGAGCCAGTTCTTCCAGGCTGCCTTGAGTTCCCTTTTTGTTTAGTCCATTTTCTTCGGACTTAGATGAGTACATTAGGTATTCCTATGTTTAGTTGGGGTTGCACCCGCTTTCCCTTAGACTATGGTTCCTTGTTAGAATTTTGGTACATTGACTTTCAGGTTCTAGGCATTAATTCCGCAATCGTTTGTTAAAATTTTAGAGTTTATGGAAACTCTACTTTATTTTTGCTTTTAAACATGCTTCCGTATCTTTAAATGCATAGTTTCAGGGTTAGTTGGGTTGTAGTAATGGTTCTCCCACCGGAGGATTAGTGTGGGTGTCAATCACGACAATTTGGGTAGTGACAAATGTGGTGTATTGGCAACATCGCTTTCCAACCTTGCCACGAATTATTTATCATCACATAAAAAAATGAATGACTTTTCTTTGAGTTAAAAATCCAAGGCTATTCTTATTAAGTTAAATGTTTTTCTTTTCTCTTTTACAACGAATTAAAAAAATTCGTTGATGCATCACTCTCGCTTTTCATACCATCACAACAAATAAGTTGACAAAACTCCACACATCAATCTAACAAAAGAAACAAGAGCATTTAGTTAGTCCTCTACAAAATAGAAAGTGTGAACCCATCAAAATAAAATATTTGAATTAAACCCAAGGCAAGCAAATCTATATAAACCATTAATTTTACTAATTGAGATTAAACATTATTTTACACTAATTAATGTAGTTACTTTATCTTGGAAAAATTACATCCTAATAGAATTTGAACTAAGAAAAAAATGAAACTATTAAATAAAAACAATAGTTGCATATAAATATGTTGCATGTAAAATAACAATCACATATTATATTAATTACACAAAATTTAACGAAATAAAAAATTCCAACATACTTTCTATTATATCACCTAAGAATCATTATTAATTAAACACATATAAAATTTGAGCAATTTCATAACATTAGAATAATATCTTATATAATTGTGGAATCAAACTATACATTGAAAATCAAATGTTATCTTTTGTGAAAATTAATTCACAAAGAAAAGACCACGATCGGAACCACGAAATCAAACCTCAAACTCCAGTTTTTCCTTTAATGTGCATTTTTTCTTGTGAGGTGTAAGTATGTGTTGAAAGGAATAAAGAAAAATATTTTTTTTTCTTCTTGTTTTCTTTTCTGTTTGTGTATGTTGTGTGTGTATATTTTCGTTATTTTTTTCGATAGTGTGCCTATATATCTTTTTTTTTGGTTTGCAGATTCTCCTTTTTTTCTTTTCCTCCCTCTTTTTCTTTTTATCTCTCTGTGTATTGTATGTTCGTTGATGAATTTGTGAGTGGAGGGGTGCCTTTTTTTTTCCATGTATCCGTGTCACCCCCCCTCTATCTTTTTTTGGTTGTATTATGTGGGGTAAATATAGAATGTAAGGTGAGGTGAGTAGTGGTGTAAGGGAGTGGGGGGTAGTATAGGTGTAGGGTAAAGGTAGTGGATAGGTTAATTTCTTTTTTATAATAATATAATATTTGAAAATAAAAAACTAATCTAAAATTAAGTAGCTAATAATAAATTATAATTAATAAATACTAGCTCATTTGCCGAGCATGCTCAATTCCGAGTTCGTATGAGTGAGATATGATCATTTGAAGTTGGGTTGTTTGGATAAGGAAAGTCTAATCCAGATTTTGAAAGGGTAGTTTGGTCTTTTCCATACCCAAGTATTTTATTACTTTTTTAGCAATTTAATTGGGGTCTAATCAGAATTAGATCAGTTTATGCTTTTACGAAAACATGCTAGGGCTTGGAGAAAAGAGAAAGGAGGAGAAAGGAGAAGAAAGGTTTAAGATTCACCAAGATCGACCAATTTTGGCTGTGGATTTCGCCAAAGATTCAATCCTACGAGGTATATGAGGCTCTCATAGCAGTGGGTTCGTTCACCCACGCGCCAACCATGTTTAACCAAGTCCTCGACCAGATCGTGCATCATCAGCTTTTAGGCAAGTTAGGGGTTTCTTCCTCCCCTCCAACTTGAGGGAGGCCATTGGATTTATTTTCATATATTCTACACATACATAGGAGATATGGAGATATTCTTTTTCCTTATTTAATTTTGTCATGTAAATATTCTTTTGATATTTTACCTTTTACCATTTGATCTTGTGAATATTCTTTTAGGGCTTACCATTAGGTATCATCTTACTTGTATAAATAAAACCTAATTGTATAGCTTTATTCATTCAAAACTACAAAAAAAAAACAAATTCTATATTGTTCTTCAGTTATTCTTTCAACAACCTTATAACATTCCGTCTGACTTGAAGAAGCCTATAAGTTTTGAATATCTCCAAAAAGTTGATCAAATGGAGGTTCGAATGACCTCGTGAAGCTCCTCCAAACAGACCCTTCATGTTCAACAATTGTGTCATTGTGCTAGTGATGTCAAAACATTGCACCAGTTGCCAGTGTAGGAGGGACCATGACACCAACTCCATCAAAATTAATATCACCTTCCTCTTCTTGATCATCAAATTGTAAATCTTTTGGATTATGTCCCATGTGCCTTGGATTATGATGTCCTTGAGAAGCATTACCAGCAACAACCTCATCATCCAATTGGTCAGTGGAAACTTGTTCTCGGTTTTGCAGAGCACTCATCCTTGTCAGTTGTTAGTGATAGTTAAATCTCATGGTCAATAAATTTTGAAAACACTTCGAGTGGAACTATGATGCACCTTGAACTTTGCAAATATATAACTCTTGGGCATAACTCAACTACAAAAGCTAACTCATAAGAGGAGGATTGCCCAAGTATATACAAGGAGACCACCATCCATTCTCCAACATTCAGACTTTCCACTCTAACACCCCCCCTTCATGCCCAAGTCCGACTGGAGCATGGACCAGGAGTCCAAACAGAGATGGATCTAGCTCTGATACCATTAAAAGATATGACACATGTGCCTAAATCAACCCAAAAACTAGCTCATGATGGGAGGATTTCTCAACTCCAATTATGGAGACCACCAGTCCATTCTCCAACCATTGTAGTACTTCCACTCTAACAAGCTTTATCTTCAAGACTGGGAGCTTATCTTTTTTTTTTGGTGCTACTTCTCTTGTTTTACCTAATCTGTGTAAGTTTGGTAGTTCTCGAAGGTTTTTGTTTGTATCCCCCTCTAAATGTATTTATGAGTTGTTGTTAATATACAAGGTAGTGGCCATCTCGGGGGTTAATCACCCTAGATGAATGGATTAAAAGAAAACAAAATTCACCATAAACTAAAAATGAGAATAGAGGCACATGGAAGTATTTGCAGTAAATATTGTATAAAGTTACGAAGAGCTTGTCCACGGATAAAAATTATCCGAGTGTTGTAGACAAAAGAATAACTCATTTTACAGAAGAACTGGAACTCAGTTGGAATTTTTTTTTAACAGCAACTAGCTAAGCTGATAAAAAATACTCGTACCTGAACCTCTCTCGCTGCTCAATTAATTAGTAACACCAAGAATAACCACCCATAAGTAAAAAATAAAAGAACAACAAATAAGATATACCATAGAACCAAAT
Source organism: Solanum okadae (assembly GCA_036553675.1). Lineage (NCBI taxonomy): Eukaryota > Viridiplantae > Streptophyta > Magnoliopsida > Solanales > Solanaceae > Solanum > Solanum okadae. The sequence goes on along the minus strand of CM071689.1, from coordinate 42,816,891 downwards.
TCGTTAATACATGTACAAAAGCAAAAACATACCTTAATGGAAAGAACACTCTTAAGAATGCATAATTTTTTATCGATGGCGATTGACAGGTGCCAGACCAACATATGAGAGTAGATTCGGTGAGCGATAAGCAGTGAGTAGTAACAAGAGAAGGCCGTAGTTCTTCTTTTAACACAACTATGTGTTTTGCAATTGTAGAATAATCGCCAACTTTAAACAATCTACTCATTTTCCTATTAAATATATATATATATATATACTAGTTTTCTGACACGTGTGTTGCACGTAATTATCAATTTCAAAAATATATGTTATAGTAAATAGTATTACTTATTTAAGCGAAGATTTGAATAATAAGTTTAGCAAAAGATAATTTTGCAGATTCTTTTGTGAATGTTTAATGTGGATCATCATATATATCTCTTACTCACGCAAACCTATGAAGATTGTCAGCGAAAATTTTTATTAGTTAGATGCAATTATGTATATATTTATTTCAATTTGTTGAGGTTCAATCATATAATTATTCTTATCTCACTAATATTACCTTGTAGACAATATTTGTTTTATATTTTTCTTGCCATCTAACTATATGTGCTTTACATGTGTATTCTACGTTAAACTGTTTAGATGTCATATGAACATGTGAAGAGAACAACTACATTTTATATATTCACATATTTTCACATTTGTTGTGAGTTTTTTTTTTAAAATGAACTCAAAACATTTTAAAATAATATAATTTGAAGTTAGAAGATCTTGTTAACTTGATAATACATTTGTGACATATATAATACTTTAATTTAAATACAAATACCTACCCAAATTTAAGTATATATTTGCATTAATGAAAATATTTATCTCCTAAAATTAGCTATTAAATAAATAATAAAAATTAAACTAATACAAACTTTAACTGGCGTTATTACAAGTCATATGAACATTTTTTCGTCTAAAATACTGAAATATAAAGAAATAGTAAATAAGTTAAACAAAAGGGCAATGTTTATATAGTATAATAACTATTTTGAAGCAAACTTCCTAGGATTCTAAATCACATAAGTAGCATTGATAAATAAAGTCATTCTTTTGTCTTGAGTATCAAAAACAATTCGTGACAATTCTCTAAATTTTAGAAAATACATCACAAGAGAAATTGTTAACAAAAATAAATGAATTTAGTCTACATCATCTTAACTTCATATATTGGAACATTACATACTAATGTGTATATTAAGCAAAAAAATAATTATTATATCATCAAAATTATATTATTTTCCTCAAGTACTCGAGGTTATGGAGCCCTCTTAGGATAGAACAACTTACTTCATCAAAATAGTGGTACCTCATATTCTGCAAAACTTCGAACTCACTCAACAACAATAAATCACACAAAAAAATTTAAAATGCAAGAAGAAGAGTAGAAGATTAGAAAAAATTGTGGTTGGAAAATGAGAGGAAGTCCCTCTATTTATAGTCAACAAATGGTAGTATGAACAAATATTTTTTGTATCTTATTTGAAAAGGCATGACATATTAAAAAGTCAAAACACTTTGGAAAAGTCACCACTTATTAAAAAAGTCACAACTCTTTGGAAAAGTCACAACCTATTGAAAAAGTCACAACTCTTTGGAAAAGTCACAAATTTTTTAAAAAGTCACAACTCTTTGGAAAAGTCACAACTCATCAAAAAATCACAACACTTTGAAAAAAGTCACAACTTATCAAAAAAGTCACAACTCATCGAAAAAGTCACAACCTATGTTAGGGATATTTTAGTAATTTAACATTCAAGTTAGGAGTTCATGCTTTTAAGGTAATATATATATATATATATTTGACAAATTTACTACTAGACAGTGTCTAATGGTCTTTTATTAGACATAAAAAATATCAATAGGGACAAGTACAAGCAAGGGGGGCTAGGCCTTAGCTTACTAATCCTAATGAAGTACCTAACTTTTGTTACCTAACAAGCATGAAGAAAATAAGAGCTAAAGAGAACTACGTATTTTTTGATCATCACAAAGTTTGTAATATACTCCATGATGATATCACAAATGAGAATGCTTAAATAATGTAAAAATATGTCAATCAAGAAGAAAGTTGAGTTACCAGCCTCAAACTTTCTATTATTAAAGCATGAATTAAAAAAAATTGACTGCCCATCAAAAGTAACTTGAAGTATTTTTTTCTTGTCTTCTTCTTCAAACCTGTTCAACAACACTTGATGATTCATACCTTTTTTACTGATTTGATACTGTCAAATGGTTTTGCTTTGCATGTCGCATCGGTTGGTGCCTTGGAACAAACTCCTCAGCCATTTTACCGTCCCAACTATGTTGCCTTCCATATGTCTTCTTTTTTCTTTTGTTGCTTCCACTTATTTGTTGCCTAGATGATATATCCCCTTCCCTAGCCACTCTATCAAAGCAAATGTCCAGCATATTGTCTTCCTCATCTTCATCAAGAGAATCCTCAACCAAATCCACTCTATTTTCATCAAGAGAATCCTCACCCAAATCAATTGTATTTGATACTAAGGCACTTGACTCATTCTTCCTTGCAAGCACACATTTAGGCACAAATACAGGAGCTTCTGGACTTAATTTTCTATTTAAAGCAGGTGGTGAGACTTGTTTTTCTTGGATCAAATCGTGGTCATTCTCTGTTAACCTTACTTGGATCAAATCGTGGTCATTCTCTGTTAACCTTACTTGGTTTCCAGTAGTCTTCAATAAAGCATCAAAGCTATTCGAACATAATAAGTCTCTTGAGGCATTACTAGTATCTTGCCTCTTCTCACTGTCATGAAAATTTCAAGTCGAGCCCTTTTCACTACATGGAGAATTATTTTGACTAGTAGGGGAAAGACTCCGACTACTAATTGATTTTTTCTGTGCAACCAGTGTCCAGTTCTTTGTTTCATTCTCGTTTTCCACTTGCAAATCATGCTGCCTAGAATTTAACTATATAAAAATTAACAAAAGAAGATTACGTAAAAAACACATTTTTATACAACATTAACTAAGCACTTAAAGGGTAGCCTGGTAAGGGCCCTTCACCAGCACTTCAACAACTGTCAGGAGGAGCTAATGCAGCAACTCACCAACAATTAACAACGACTAACGCAACAAAAGTCTAGGTGGGATACTTTTATCATACGCAAAAGCAGGAAAGCAACAACCATTGTATGCACTTACAAGAAACTACCAATTTAACAAAACAATACAAGTAACTGTAGAGAATAGCAGAAGAAAAGTATAATCGAGAAACCTTCTGCTAGCCCAAGATCATTAACTAAGATCAAAAGATTCAACTAAAGAAGAGGAAGCTAGAAGGGAGAAAGGGTATTTTGGATAAAAGAACTTTGTTATAGAAGAAGACTATTTGATTTGAGTATAGGGATGCTTCTAGATATTATTTTAGACACATTTACAAGAAATATCTAGATATCCTTATCTTATAACCATGTAAGATATTTCTATACTTCACTATAAATATCTAATTATCTATAACATTTAGATTTTTCTTAAGTATTCTAAAAAGTTCTACTAAATATCTAAGATATTTTTTGTACCTCCAAAAAATCATCTTTATTTTGTTGGAGAATAAAGAAAGAAGAAACAGCGTATAAGAAGATAAAAGAAAAGTTGCAGAGAACTTTCATGTTATATTTCTTATATATTAAAGAAAATACATAGGAAACTTTATATAGGAACTAAGACTCAACCACCTAAGAGAAACATGACCCACTAACTTAACCACAACCTTATCCACTAAGCTAAATATTAGCAACTAATAGAAGTTATGCTTTAATTTGACTCAACTAGGATTCCTAACAAACATGTTACTCTGCCAACGAAATAGGAACCTCTAATTACATTTGAATCAATATTCAACACTCCCCCTTGATTTAAATTTCAAATTCCATGTTTCTGCCGGAACTGATCATGCTTGGCTTGTGGGAGGGTCCTTGGTGAGAACATCTGCAATTTGATCCCTTGTACCGCAAAACTTCAACTCTATATTACCTCTTGTTGTGTGGTAAGAAATGAAATGATAACGGATGTCTATGTGCTTTGTTCTACTGTGAAAAGACGGATTCTTTGTCACTGCAATTGTTGCGTTGTTATCGCAGAATATTTTTATCGCACCCTTTTGCCGATAGAAAATATCAACTAACATTCTTCGTAACCATAAGGCTTGACAAGAGGCTGAAGTTACAACAACATATTCTGCTTTCAATGATAATAATGCAACAACATCCTGCTTCTTTGAGCTCCAAGAAATCACTCTAGATCCTAAATTGAACACATTTCCAAAAGTACTCTTTCTGTTATCTATACTTCCTGCCCAATCACTATCACGGTATCTTGTCAAGCTGAAATCTGTATCTTTGAAGTACCAAATCCCGAAGTCAACTGTCCCAGCAACATAACGCAAAACTTTTTTCGCAGCACCAAGATGTTGCTTGGTAGGACTATAACACCCCGTATCCGAAACAAACCAAAAATGCAGATTTTGAGAAGTTGCAGGTGCAACTCACGGTTGCCATCCACGGACCGTAGGTCAGACCACTGCCCGTGCTGGTGGTCTGTGGTTCACCACTGCAACCCCTCCCCAACCCAGCTCTGAAAATCGGCTAAGTCTCGACCCAAAGACAGACCCACGGTCTGTAGGTCAGACCCTGGTCCGTGGTCTGTGTCCGTGGATCAACAATCCTTTACCCAGCCTCTGACATGAACTACGGTTGACCAACACAGATCGTCATTCGATCCACGGTCCGTAGGTCTAACCGTAAGTGAGGGTCAGCAGCCAGTTAGATGAAAATTGTTGATTGGGTCAACTTCAGATGGTCATAACTATTAGAACAAAAGGAATTATGTGTCCCATGACTTATGATATAATAGATAATTGAATCCTCTTTCCAACGCCACCGAGTTTGCTAAAATCTGACCTCCAAGTAAAAAGTTTTACTTGTTTTAGTGAAACCCTGTTAGGCAGAGTTGATCGACGACCCCAATCTACGGATGGTAGATTGAACTACGGCCCGTAGTTCTAATCTGTCGGTCACTCCGACAACAGTTAAGATAGAGGTCTTTTGGTCTTTTCCTATTTCGTTGGACCCATAAGATACGTCGTTTAGACCCTAAATCATGAGGTTTTAGTGTGCTTAAGACTAGAAACATAACTATAACTTATCTAAGTCAAATCATTTATCAAAACTTAGAAAAAATAGAGCCTAAGAGGAGAAAAGAAGTCAAGAACCCTAGTTCAAGAACGCAGGAAGTTTCCTTCAGTTCCATCCCCGAAATCAAAAGATTTCATCATGATATTTGTCACTAGGTATGTGGGATTTCACTAGTGGGTTCCTTTCACCTATTAGGTCCCTAGTTTTAAGTCAGTTTCTTGATTCCCTTATTATGACTAGACCTAGGGTTTCTTGAATGTTAGAATTATTGGGTTCCTAGCCGTTAGAATGATCCAAATCAGATTAGTATGTTAATATTCAGTTTATTGCATGAATTTCAGAACACTAGGTATGTATTTCTTTAGTTCTTGACTTACACATGCTAGGTCAGATATTTCAGTATTCAGTTATACATACCTCAGTTTATGAATGCATCATTATCAGATTAAATGTTGCATTCTCAGTTTTGCATGTTCAGTTTGAGCTATCCAGTAACTTACAGAAATTCAGTCACAATTTGTTAATCACTTAATACATTGGGAGTAGCATATTACCGAGTTGGACTAGGGTTCATCGTACCCATATAGTCCCAGAACTACTAGCCACGTAGGTTGTAAGTCCCCTCTGTGGGCATCATTTCAGTGATCACGCCAGCATGCCTCTATACCTCTGGCATGGTATATTGGGTCCTCTCGATGGGGTGTTGAAACGACCCCGAAAATGCCCGAAAATGTGCTTCGGAAACACCTATAATTGTAATTTCCATATATCTCAAAATCCGTGCATGATTTCGGAAATTCGACTTCATATTCTTATTCAGGGGGTCAAATTGAGTGGGAAATGGGTCTAACCCGAATTTTAGAGCAACTGTATCAAAATTCGAAAATCGCAAAAAATGCGATTTGGAGGGTCAACTTTAAAGAGGCATATATCTTAGCACACAAGGAACTAGAAGGGCCACTACCTATTAAATTAAATCTCTTTGAGTTAGCTTTCCAACGCACTTAGTTTCACCTCATTCCGAGTTAGGATGAGGGAGTTATGACCATTTTCGTAAAACCTGTCTGTGCAGATTTGCAATTTCCAGTAAGCTGTTTTTTTTTTAAGCCTCATTTTTTTGGCTAAGTGTTGGGGCGTTTTTTTTATAAAGAGGGGATATGTCCCATACTTAGTCATATTTTGTTTCTAACTTCAAAACACTCAAAAACACTCTCTAAGCCCTCTCCAAAATTCTACCAAGATCTTCAACCAAATTCAAACATCTCAAGCTCTAATTCCGGATTCAAAACTTAATCACAAGCTTCAATTCTCCATTCCAACCTTCATCAAGGATTCTCCAAAGTTGAGGTATGTGGGTTTGATTGTGGAAACCTTCCTTTCCACAAGTCCAACCATTTTTCCTCTATTACTACTTCAAGTTTATGGGTCCTTATGGTTATTTATGAACTCTTGAAATATGGAATTACTACTACACACCCTATTATGGTCTATTTTGCATATTACCATGAAATGGAATTATTATGTGATGTTTATGGTTTTTATGCTTCCATGATCAAATTATGAAGGTTGATATATATATATATATATATATATATATGTATGTTGTTGGTGGGCTGATTTATATGGATTTTGGAATTGGTTGGACTTAGTACTCTTGAAATACATGATTTTAATTACATGAACAATAGCCCACCATGTGTTTGATAAAATGCCCACTTATAGAATTCTTAGGAAATGGAAGGTCCAATGTACGTCCTATGAGTCGGATGGTCATATAATCATTGAAATGATGATGAAATGGATTCATGTCTATGATTTTCTCTATATAAGTGTTGTGAGTCGACAAAGCCTAGCTCGGGGGGGGGGGGTTGTAGGCCCGGGTAACCGTATCGAGGGGTTGGTACCTTCGTTGCCTAGTACGGGGGGTAGTAGGCCCGTATAACCACATCGAGGGGTTTGTACCTTGGTCCCTAGCTCGGGGGGTGGTAGGCCCGGGTAACCACATTGAGGGGTTTGTACCTCTTTCGCCTCTCCAAGGGGTTGGTAGGCCTTGGAAATACTATATTGATGGTCACTCGCCACACATGTACTACGTCCCACTAAATATGATTTTTATGTAAGCATCATTATACATATCATTTCATTAATATGCTATCTATCGGGTATGATTATGCATTTTTCCTATGATGTCCGTCTATTGTAGCATTGCATTGCATCCCATATACTTAGTACATTCAAACGTACTAATGCATACTCTATGCCTACATGATGTCACCATGTAGGGACCGGAGCACCGCTTGACCATCCTCCTCCGTGTGGCTAATACGATTCTCTATCGAGGTTATTGGTGAGTCCTACATTCCGGGGACGTTGCTTACGATCTTTTGCTATGTATAAGACTTTTCCTTTTTAGTTATGTTTTGACTATGAGGGTGAGCCCGGTAGTTTGTCTTGGCCCCCGCTAAGTACCTATGTTTAGAGGTGGTGTTGGATAAGTTGTGTATTATGCTTGAGCTTGACTCATCTATGGTATTTTTGTATCATTCTCTTTTCTCTTGCTCCCTTAGTCCCGATTTCCCCTTGATTATGCTTATCGTTTATGGTCATTTTAATTGCTTCCGCGACCAAGGATGTGTAATGATATGCTATGAGGCTTGTTTGGGGTTCCTTCGAGTTCCCCATTCGCCGGTCACGTCTAGGCCCTAGGCTTGGGTCGTGACAGGCGTATACATCAGACTCCACATTTAGCTCATGTCGTTTTATTATCGGTTATTAGTAGCTCCCACAGTTCAGTCAGATTCTATTAAATTGACCATTTATCAGTATTTAGTCAGTATTCAGTTTCAGCATGTTATAAATTGGTCACTACATTCAGTTATCTCAGCATTCAATATCTATATCCTATTCAGATTATTTCATTGCTTTATTGCTTTGTTCAGTTATATTTTCTTTCAGCTTTCCTTTATCCTGCATGCTCAGTACCTTTCAAGTACTGAGGCATACGTGCGCTACATCTTCTCGTAATTTAGGTTCAGGTTCTCAGCATCCAAATCACGCTTAGGTCGGTTCCCGATCATCAGTTCAGTAGCATCAGTGGTGAGTCCTCATTCTTCGAGGACTAGTGACATGTTTAGCTTTATCACTTTTAGTCTTTAGTTTCAGTTTTGCTAGACCTTGTTGGGGCATGTCCCAACATTTCTAGTCAGTTTAGAGGCTTATTCCAGACATAGTTAGATTCAACTTAGTATTGAGTTAATATCTTCTTTGTATTAAACTCATCAATTATCATTTATATCAGTTATAGTTTATGGGTATTCCCCATCTTTTCATTTTTATTTATGATTTATCTTCCGCATCACTTTATTATCTTTAGTATGATCATGATCAGGCCAGCATGGTTAGCTTGGGATCACTTGTGGTCCTAGGTCCCGTGTCTGCTTCCCGGGGGTAGTCTCTGGGCGTGACAAGGACTATGCATATACTTAGACAACATACTAACAGAAAACATAATATCAGGACGAGTATGTGTTAGGTAGTTCAAACCTCCAATCAAGCTTCTGTAGTGACTAGGATCAACGAGATCTGTGCCATCTTCCAGCTGAAATATTTCATTTGCATTCATGGGTGTGGCAGCCGCTTTACAATTATGCATACCGAACAAGAACAAGAGGTCTTTTGCATACTTCGTTTGAAAAACAAAAATAACATATTCTACCTGTTTCACTTAAAGATCAAGAAAGTATTGCAAAATACCTAAATCTGACATTTCAAACTCCTTCATCATGCAAGATTTAAATTCAGTAACTAAAGTTTCACATGAACCCATATAGATCATGTCATCCACATAGAGACAAACTACCAAAAAACCACTTGTACCTTGTTTCTTTACATACAACGGCTCATTCTCGCTCCTTTCAAATCCATTCCTAAGGCAGTATGAGTCAATTTTTTTGTACCATGCCTGTGTCGCTTGTTTTAGCCCAGAAAGAGCCTTCTTGAGATTGTATACTTTGCTCTTATTGCCACTAACACCAAAATCCTCAGGTTGGGAAACATAAACTTCCTCTTCCAAATCCCCATTTAAGAATGCAGATTTAACATCAAATTGATAAACAGGCCAGCCGAGTTTAGCAGCCAAAGATAAGAGTATTCTCACTGTTTCAAAAAGCGAGCGACAGGTGAAAACGTCTCATCGTAATCAATACCTTGATGTTGTGCATATCCTTTAGCTACAAGCCTTTATTTGTATTGTTGTATGCTCCCATCTGCATGACGCTTGATTTTGAACACCTATTTGAGTCCAATGGGTTCTTTTCCTTCCGGTAGATTCACTAATTCCCATGTTTGATTCTGCTCAATTTCATGCATCTCTTCTATTATTGCATTTTTCCATGCTTGACTTTATACAGCTTCCTTAAAAAAACTAGGTTCAGTAACATACATAGCAAAAGAACAATTTTCATATATCTCCCTTGACGATCTGAATTTCGCTAGTGGAGTCTCACTAAAAGAATCACTTGAAGAAGAACTGTTGCCACTTCCTTGGGGAGTTAAGTCGTGATCACGTGATGGTGCAGAGGTTCTTCATTGATGAGTAGCACGACTTCTACTTGTTGGAGAAGAACTGGATGTGTTCTTTGGAACAAAAACTGCTGCAGGTTGTTGCTCAAAAGCTTCATCAGTAGGCGGCAATTTAATAATTGAAATAACATTCTCAGAATCAAAGTTCCAACTAGTATCTTCATTAAACATAACATTTCTATTGATTACAATTTTTCCACTCAATGGATTATATAACTTATAAGCTTTGGATTGTGTGCTATGATACGCTCAAATTACACTTCCCTAAAGAAGCGTAAGCGATTGTTATCAAGTAAAGAACCCCAACTTGGAGGTTGGGGTCGATCCTACGAGGAATATGGTCTAGACTTAAGTTTAGCTTACGATTATATTTGTTTAGTCAACATACTTCCGAAACAAATAATTAAAGGAGGGGGGGATTTTTGAAACAAATTCTGAAAGTTATGTGAACAATTAGTAAACAAGATTCAAACTTTTGTTGTTATCAAGATGAAAGAGAAACTAGGGTGTACGTGTTCCCCATAAGCTCATAACGCGGTAATTCTAGTAATAGTAATCCTTTCCTAGTGTATTACATGCAAAGTGATAAGTTAGGTATCTCTATTTCCTTGGTCCGGCAACTAGAGAATTTCACCCCGCACCTTAGTCCGGCTATGTGTATATAATTTACTAACCCTTACCTTTACCTTATATTAGACATAACATTGATATATGGCTTAGTTTTCACCCTCGCACCAATCGACATTAGACTATTAGATAGTATCACACTAAATCTATGTTGATAATTCTTTTCTTATTAACTACTCCTTGATACGGCAAGTAGCAACAAGGCGAGTTCTAACGCGTGCACTCATTAAAAAGACTTCTAAACGAAAGAATTATCAATGCATTCAATAACACTATTCAAGAATTACTTATTTACTATTCATACGTTGTTAATTGCTCATGGTTCCCAGAACCGTAGTTGTGGATTTAGTTACCCATAGTAGAAAGAACACAATTCATATTTTTAGATGAAGAAATCATGAACTTACATAATCAGAAGAATAAACCCAGAATATCAACTTGAATTTCAAAGCCAAAATCTTCAAAATGAACTTAGGAAATCAAGAATTGCTAAAGTTGCAAGTTAATTTCCAAAGCCAAAAACTAGAACTAAAATAATAAAGTTTAACACCCAAAAATTAGGTTTACATGCCCTATATATAGAAAAACAAATCCTAACTAAAAAGGAAACGAAATAAGGAAATAAAGTTTCTAGACGCGGTTGTCATTGACGAGACTGACCTATGGACCGTGGACTGACCTACGGTCCATAGGTCCCTTCCGTGATCTGGGACTCAAGGAAATTTTCCCAACTTCAAAATCATCAACTCTCAGAAGCATTTGACGGCTCAGCGGAATGGAGCGTGACTCGATCCACAATCGGTGAATCGCCCTCCGTGATCTCACACTTAGTAGGCATTTGGCCACGCGATACCATATCACGATATGGTATCGTGAGATGGAATCAACATTTGGACATGCGATTTTGCGTTGATTACATCTCATGATTCCATATAATGAGATGTGATTCCATATTCTCCAAAAACAATGATATGGAATTATATGGGAATTACATATCATGATTTGAGATATTTTAATACAAAACTTGATCCACGAGTTTATATTTTGTTAAAACAACCCCACATTTATATCTACTAACCATTTATTTCATGTGTAAATAAAATTTTTAATCACATCATTACTTTTAAAATTTATTATTCTCACCAATATATATAGTCACTTTAACTCACAAATAACTTTGTAATAATGTAACTTCAACGCGAGGAAATTGTCCGTACTATGTGGGAGGATTATATTAAAGACTAGTACACTACAATTTATGTTCAATTGTTTTTAAAATTAAATTAAAGTTAGATGAAACAATTACTTATGTGGAGAACAAATAGCTTTGTAATAATTTTATGCGATTTTATAATCTTTTGCTTATTTGGTAAGATTGATTAGACAATTGGGGCTATTTTAATAGTTTTACAAACTTATGGATTTTTATGTTTATGAGAAAGTATACAACATAAAATTTCATATCGCATGTCCAAATAAAACTTCAATTTCATCTCATGATTCCATATCATGATACCATATCGCATGGCCAAACGGGCCCTTAGTTTCTTCAAATCAGGTACTGGAACACCTCCTCTGAATCATTTGATGGACTTGCAGTACGGTCCGTAGACCGAACTACGGTTCGTCAATCCTAGTCGTGGTTCCACACTTAGTCAAGAATTCCCTAATTTCCTCTCCAAGCTTTTCCCATCATCTACGACCTTCACCTACAGACCGTGAATGTACCTATGGTCCGGAGGTCTCGTCCGTAGATGGCTTTTTCTACAGCATTCTTCAGCTGTCTCCTAACTCCCATGTCCAAACCTATTTCCTGCAAACAAGATAAAAAAACATTAATACTACTACAAAATGGCTCTAGACACACACAACTCTTAAGTGAAATGTATTAAAAATACCATAAAATCACGGTATATCAACACCCTCAACTTAAATTCGTTGTTTGTCCTAAAGCGATGCACTAAGACTCGAAACAACACTTGTATAGAAGTAAGCATTCAAGCACAAGCAATCACATGGTTCTCTATCCAGACTCTCTTTTCGAGTGAAAATATTTTCTCTAAGACTCAACAAGCTAACTCATGCGGATCAAAATATGACAAAGATCGACCAATCAACACACAACATACACTGTTTTGTTATCGCCAAGGTACCAACTTTCCGACAATGTAACTAGTTCCCTTACTCAAACGAAATCCCTTTTTCACACAATGAACATAATTTTGAGTACAAGGATTCATTAAACACTCACGCTCCAAAGTAATTTCAAGTACAATTAGTGCTCAATACCATAGACTTTCCCTTATTTTCACTTCTTAGAATCTCCAAACTAGTTGCTAGGCTCACTATAGGACTTTCTTAGCTTGTAACGTAGGCTCAGGATCAGGTGTGGTACATTTGGGTATTCTTTAGTGACTTTCTGCCCTCCTTGACATTACATTGGCTATTTACCTCTTCCTTGACCTATTTTTGGCATCCTTCCATTTTAAGCTCTTTCCCTTATTCCTTTGCAACAATGGACATGACTTTTTTACTTTTATTTTTGACTTTATTCTTTTTCTTTTATTTCTTTCTACACTTTTCTTTTGCACAAAGTCACATCCTCTTTCATACTTTTTCTCTTTTAAACACTAAACTCTTTTCATATCCTTTTTTCATTTGGTTTCCTTTCTCATAGCCACCCTCAACTTATGCATTTTGCATTAGTTGAGGTGCACAATGTCTGATGTCGGACTAGGGCAAAGATCAAGGTAACTTTTAGGCTTAGCCACCGTCACCTTAGGCTATTGGCCTAAGTCAAGGTGCACATGTCCAAGGAGGGACCAGGGCCAAGACAATGTTTTTAAGGGAAGGTGAGTTAGGTGAATCACAAGAATTGGTCAATTTTAGGCTCAAATAATTGGATCAAAAGGGAATAATGCTACCATTTGGTTAGATAATTTTAGGCTTAAGTGGACTAATTTGAACAATAGTCTATGATCACTTCCTAACTTCTAGCCTATATTATCCTAGCAGGACCAATGGGGTAAGTTCTAGATTTGAACAAAACTGTCTGAACATTCAACCAACCTCACACACTCTTGGCACATAGTTTCATTATCAGATTATCAGTTACCTAGTTCAAGTGTTAGCTCAAGTCAAGTGGTCAAGTTGGTTCATTATCATGTCATACAAAGAGCCACCACATTCAACTCATTCTAGCCTACAGATTTTAGCACATATCATAATATTTTGGATGGGTATCATTTTTTCATTCTTGATTATGCCATCATGATTCATTCTTTCTCATGCTTCTACACATACAATCCTAATACATGCCGGTTCAACATAAATTTAAACAGTCTCTTGGGGAAAAAGAACACATGCAAGAAAACCCCAAGAGAGGACTATGAGTTGGGTTACTCAAACTTCACCCTATTACTCACAATCCATTTACCCCACCCCAAACAAAATATGGTGCAATTTTCCCCAATGCACAAAAAATTAAAGAATAAAGGATCTGGTGAAGCAAACCTGTGGGGTATAGCGCCGAAGAACTATCAACAAGCGGGTGGATCTGGTTTCCCGGAGTCCCGCTGGAACAACACTTGGGCCACCCTCAGTAGTGCCCATATCATCTAGTACAACACCCTCAGTGTTGTTATCAATCACCCTAACCACACCATCAGTGGTGCTCACATCATCTCGCACAGTGGCCTCAGTGGTGGGCCTAGAACTTGAGGCTCCAATAATACTCTCACGAGCCCTCTACTGGCGCGACTCCTCATCTACTATAGAGGCTCTCCTAGCCTGCTCATTCTGCTGGCATTCCTGCTTCCTAGCTCGAGCATCCTCATTGGTGTCAGAAACATGACTAGAGCGGTGCCTCTTCCCTCGAGCACGGGTGGGCTTGGGCTGTGCTATGTCATCGCTGAAAATAATTTGAAAAAGGAGGATTTTATTCAAAAGAGGTCCAGGTCAGGCAGAACTAGGGTTTGGACCCACGAGATCCCGTCTACGGTCTGTAGATGGGATCCGTAGGTCACTCTCACACTTAGAAAATTTCGAAAACTTACCTGGGATCTACGGACGCTATTCACGGTCTGTAGAATGAACCACACACTGTTGATGGGGTCCGTAGACCTCTGCAACATACTTTTTCTGTAGAATTTACTTTTCAACTATGCACATGTAGCAACCATTAGGCCTTTCCTTTTACCTTTTCTGGATACTTTTTAGACATGGACCTTATATTATATCTAGCCAACACTGAAACAAAAATAAAGCACCGATCTAAAGGTATACAGAAAAACAAATAAACAAAGAAAACTACTAAACCAAAAGGAAAACCTATAGTTGGCTAGATTGTACATCCTGGGTTGCCTCCCATGCAGTGCTTGATTTAATGTCGCGGCACGATGCATGCCCATTGATTACTCAGACTTCATCAAGATAATAGGCCTCAACAACTTCTTGCACACTTTCTACGTTTCCCAGATATAGCTTAATCCTTTGACCGTTTACCTTGAAACTTGTTCCCTTACTGTTTTCAAGCTCCACCGCTCAATGTGGGAGTACTTGCGTGACTATGAATGGGCCGCTGCACTTGGACTTAAGCTTGCCCGGAAACAAGCGCAACCTTGAGTTGAATAGACACACAAGATCACCCACAACAAATTCTTATTTTTCAATCCTTTGATCATAATACCTCTTCATATTTTCCTTGTACAAGGATGAACTTTCATAAGCTCTTAGGCGAAACTCATCAAGCACATTCAAGTCACTCATTCTCTGATTTGATGCGGCGCCCCAATCCAAATTTAGCTTCTCTATTGCCCATATAGCCTTATGCTCTAGCTTTACCGGCAAATGACAAGACTTTCCTTATACAAGTTGGTAGGGGGACATACCTATGGGAGTCTTGAATGCGGTGTGATAGGCCCATAGAGCATCATCAAGCTTCCTTGACCAATCGGTTCTATTAGCATTCACAATCTTAGCCAAAATCTACTTGATCTCTGTTAGACACTTCAACTTGCCCACTAGACTGCGGATGGTAAAGAGTGGCCACATTGTGGCGGACATCATAATTTTCAAGTAGCACCTTAAACAACTTATTACAAAAGTGGGAACCTCCATCGCTGATAATCGCTCTAGGTGTACCAAATCTGGAGAAGATATTCTTTTTGAAGAATGCGGTGACACTTTTACCTTCATTATTGGGAAGAGCAATTGCTTCCACCCACTTCGACACATAATCAACCGCAACAAGATTATACTTCATCCCATGTGAACTCACAAATGGACCCATAAAATCGATGCCCCATACATCGAACAACTCTATCACCAATATAGGATT
Organism: Solanum okadae; assembly: GCA_036553675.1. NCBI lineage: Eukaryota > Viridiplantae > Streptophyta > Magnoliopsida > Solanales > Solanaceae > Solanum > Solanum okadae. The sequence continues at coordinate 42,801,150 of CM071689.1, read as the reverse complement.
CATAGGAAGCTCTTGCCACTTTGAAATCCCTCCTTCTCTTTGGCAACGGTCACAAGACTTGGCGAAATCATGAGCAATTAAGTGGATGGTAGGCCAGTAATACCCACACTACAAGATTTTATGCACAATCTGAATACCACTATGGTGCCCACCAATAGGCGATGAATGACACGCCTCTAGTATACTCAACATCTCGACCTCGGGCACACAACGATGAATAATCCCATCAGCACAACTACGATACAAGTAAGGCTCATCCCAGAAGAACTCTTCACATCATGCATAAACTTTTTCCTGTGGTGAAAAGACAAATCCGATGGCACCAGATCACTTGCCAAGTAGTTAGCAAAGTCTGCAAACCAAGGAATCAGATCATGAGAAGCAGCCATTACCTGTTCATCTGGAAAAGCATCATTAATTTCAGCCCTATCAGCAAGCTTTAGCATAACTTTTTCCTCTAATCTAGACAAGTGATCGGCAACCTGATTTTGTGTCCCCTTTCTATCTTTCACCACAAAGTCAAACTCTTGCAGCAACAACACCCATCTAATCAACATCGGTTATGCATCCTTCATAGCCATCAAATATCTCAATGTAGAATGGTCAGTATGCACAATTACCTTAGTACCAAGCAAGTAGGATCAAAATTTCTCGAATGCGAAAACCACTGCAAGAAGATCCTGTTCAGTCACTGTATAGTTCTTTTGAGCCATATTTAGAGCTTCGCTAGCATAGTAAATAAGATGAAGAATCTTTTCTTGCCTTTATCCCAATACCACACCAAGCACCACTCCACTCGCATCACACAATATCTCATACGGTTGTCCCCAATCCAGTGAAATAATGATAGGTGCAGTAATTAACTTCTCCTTCAACTCTCCAAATGCTCTTAGAAAAGCATCATCAAAATCAAACTTATACTCCTTTTCGAGCAGTTTGCACAATGGATGTGCAATTTTGGAGAAATCCTTGATGAACCTCCTATAGAACCCTGCATGCCCAAGAAAACTTCTAACACATTTAACAAAGATATGTGGTGGAAGCTTTTTTATTAGCTCAAATTTTCATCTATCAACCTCTAAACCCTTCTCAGAAGTCTGATGACCCAGAACTATCCTTTCTTTCACCATGAAGTGGCACTTCTCCCAATTGAGCACAAGATTTCACTCTTCACACCTTTTAAGCACCTCGGCCAAATGGTCCATACAACGATCAAAAGAGTCACCTACCACAGAGAAATCATCCATAAATACCTCAATAGTGTCCTCCACCATATCAGAAAATATCAACATCATACAACGCTGGAAGGTCGCAGGAGCATTACACAACCCAAATGGCATTTGTTTAAAGGCGAAAGTCCTATAAGGGCAAGTGAAGGTGGTCTTCTCTTGGTCTTCCGAAGCTATGGAAATCTGATTGTAGCCCGAATAATCATCAAGAAAGTAATACCAACCCATACCAGCAAGTCGATCCAGCATTTGATCTATGAACGACATAGGGAAGTGGTCCTTTTCTGTCCAAGCGTTTAATTTCCGGTAGTCCATGAAAACTCTCCATCCAGTCACGTGCCGCATCGGAACAAACTCGTTTCTCTCAGTAGGTACCACAGTAATCCCACTTTTCTTGGGCACACACTGAACATGACATACCCAACTACTATCGTCAATGGGATAAATAACTCCAGCATCTAGCCACTTGATGATTTTCTTCTTAACTACCTCTTGCATAGGCGGATTTAGTCTTCTCTGGTGCTCAATACTAGGCTTGTGATTCGGCATGAGTTGAATTTTATGAGAACAAATACTAGGAGGAATCCCAATAATGTCCGTGATAGTCCACCCAATAGCTCGCTTGAACCTCTTCAATACGAAAACCAATGCCTCAACTTGTGCCACATTCAAATCTGCCGCAATGATAATCGGTAAAGTACCATCTCTCCCTAAGAATACATACCTCAAATGTGATGGTAGGACCTTAAGCTCCAATTTTGGTATCTCCTCAACAGACGGTGTAGTAGGTGGAGAATCGTGATTCTTCATGTCTAACTCCAATCTCTTTGGTTTTGAAAGAAATTCAAACCTATCAAGTGCAGCGACCAATTCATCATAGTCTTCAATCCCATCACCATCAAAGTTCATCATTACCGTTGCTAGCGCATTAACACCCAACCTTTCTTTAATGGGCACCTCAGAACCACTCTCTACAATATGTATCACCATAAATACCGATTGAGCTCACAACTCTATTTCATGGACCTAGAGATATTGAAAGTTGCCTCTTCATTGTTGAATTGAAACTTCATCTGCCCTTTCTCCATATGAACCAAGGCGCTCCCAGTGGCTACGAATGGTCTCCCAAGGATAATGGGAACCTCAAAATCAACATCACAATCAAGTATCACAAAATCCACCGGAAAGATAAAAGACTCCACTTTCAGTAGTACATCTTGGAGTACACCAATGGGCTTCTTCACAGTTCTATCGACCATAAGCAATCTCATCGATGTCAGTTTTGGTTCCCCTAAACCAATTTTTTTGTAAATAGCAAATGGCATCAGATTGATACTAGCACCCAAATCGCACAACGCATTTGCAAAATATAACAATCCAATGGTACAAGGAATAGTGAAAGTGCCAGGATCCTCATTCTTCTGCACAAGGGACCTTGTAGCAATAACGCTACAATGTTGCAACTTATCATCATCTTCAAAACTCACGGCCCACCTTTTAGTTACCAAGTCCTTCATAAACTTCGCATATCCAGGCATTTTCTCCAAAGCTTCTATCAATGACACATTGATGGAAAGCTTCTTAAACATATTAATAAACTTGCGGTATTTACCTTCTTCAGTGTTCTTCACTTACATCTGTGGGAAGGGAGGTGGAGGTCTAGGCATGGGAACAACTTTCTAGGTTATCTCCACTTCCTTCTCTGTTGCATTCTCGGGCTCTTCATTTACCTTAATCACATCATCATCTTTACTAACCACACTAGCCGACTACTTGGCTAGTAAGTCCTGTGACGGCAACAAATTTTCAAATTCCTCTAAGGATGGCGGTTGAGCCCATTCTTGAATGGACGTCACAAATAGAATATATTAAGGTTGCAAACAATGAATGACTATTCTTCTCATTCGTGCTTCAGAAATAGCTTCTTCCGGATTCAATAAACATATCTCAGAACATAAGTTCTTATTCTTCAAAAAATATTCAGCGATAGAAAGATTACCTTGAGTGGTGTTAGTCAACTGATTCTCCAATATCTGTTTCCGAGCTTCATTCTTCTTTTTGATCAAGAGATCGAGGGTCCTCCATATTTCATGAGCTGATTTACACTTTATAATATGATCAAATAAATCTGAGGAGATTGTCCTCTTCAGAATGAACTCTGCCTTCACATTAATTTGCTTCCACTTCTTGTACGCACTGCTATTTTCTGGTCCGTCAGCAGGAGGACTTGTGTTGCTCCCATTCCAACATCCCACCACTACTAGAAAATTGACCTACTGCAACACTTATTTGGCAACGCTAATTCAACTGTGGCAATAGATCATCTGTTGCAACGGTTATAACCGCTGCAATATATATTTAGATCTAATAGAACAATTCATAAAATAAGCTGTGGCATCTTCTGTACAACCGTCGCTACAGACTTTCTATTGCAACATACTTATTAACCGTCGCTATAAAAAAACTCTATCAAAACAGTTTGTTTTAGTGAAAAATATACTTTTTGGTCCCCGCGAATTATTATATCTCAAAAATTCATTTGCCCCCACTAATTTAGTCGACCCGCATTTTTCTTTTCATTTTAGTGAAATAAGGTCTCAAATTAGACAGCAATGCTTTAGCCCTAGAATTTCAAAACTCCACTGACTACTTCTTTTCTCGATAGCGAACATGGATCTCCGATGGTGGAATTTTTTTCTTCTCCTGCACTAGTCTTCCCACATTAGTCTTCTTCTCCGGTGCAAAGTGTTCTTCTGTAGTGGTATTCTTCTCCAACAGTAGTCTTCTTCCACATTTAACTTTAGCATGTAAAGGTATACTATTTTAATGGTGATTTCTAATTCCTCATTATCTCTAATTTGTTGTACATGTACTATTTTAACAAATCATAAACTCTATTGCAGGGTTTCTAAAAAATCATAAAGACTAACAATTGGGTTTGCTTGAAATCTGTATTATTTGTTCTAGTTTAGGTCTGTGTGATAATTTGTAGTTTAGAGTTTGTATCTCAAATTTGGTGATGATTTAAAGCTCAACCAAAAATCATTGTGAAGCTGGGTTTCATTTTTGTGAAACAAATTCTGATTTGTAGTTGATTTTCTCCCAAAGTTTTTAGTATTTTGAGTTTCGTCTATCTATCATGCCAACTTTAATTTACTGTTGGTCGAAAGTTTGATGTTATTGTTCTGAACTTTGATTTCGTATCATTATTGATTAAACAAATGAATGTTGCCAAAAATTACTGTTGTAACTATTGTCATAGATGATATGTTATGTTGAACAAAACATTTTTTTCAACTGATGTCGAATCTGTGTAAAACAATTGGTGAAAGCTTCATTTTATTGGATTCTGGATGTTGAAACATATTACTCTTGTTCTCTCTTTTACTTTTTTATAGTATCTATGTAATGACTAAACTAGTATGTCTATTTATGTGCTTGAAGATTTTCATGCTCCTAGCCTTCCATGTTTTGGCAAGCGGCAATGTATGCATTTGTTTCTTCACATTATGGTTGTGTGATTTCTATAGTTCTATGGCAGATGAGAAAAACGATTTCGACATCTATGTTCTTTTAGGGATAAAAACTTCACATTCCCTTTAAGAGTTAATACCATAAACAATTTTGTTGCTTTTTCAGAAACAATATTGCAGTAAGCCTAAAACAGTTTCAAGTTGAGCCTACAAACCAAAAAAAAAATCAAAACATTTCAGATGAGAATTTTTTTTAAACTGCATAAGTCTAAAATGCTTAAAGAATATATCAATAAAATCAGAAACTTACAACATAGATGTAATTAGTCAATGCAACAAAAAATTGAGGTGTACACTCCAAAATCCATTCAAAATAATTGCAATAACAAAGAACGTTACCTAGTTTAGAGAATAAAAGTAACCCTGAGGCAGTATCCATTTTGAAATTCCTCAATACTGTATGTTGTAGCTGCAAGATTCCACAAATTGGGTATAAAAAGTATGTATAAAATTGAAATAGAAATAATTTTTAAGATTGTATGTTGAAATACAACCTTAATATCATTAAAAATAATTTCCTCTAGTTACTCCTATTCTCTCTTTTACTTCTTTATGTATCTGTGTAATGACTAAACTAGTATATATATTTAAGTGTTGAAAATTTTTCATGTTGCTTGCCTTCCATGTGTGGTATATCATAACACCGTATTTAGCTCAAACTTTGCCTCTTAAATTGCCTCCTACTAATCCATTGTCTATTGTTGTTCACTTCCCTCGAATGACCTGCACTCCAATGACTTTGCCTTTCATATTTCTTACTTATCAAATTATTTGCCTAATATCTGATGAACCTTTCATATTGTTCCTTTTATATGAGTTATTTTATCTTTAGACGTTATGTATTTGTATTCTCAAGTACATCTCATGATTGTATGAGATATAAACACACGCTTCCGTTAGTCCATTCCCATAAAGGTTAATATCTGAATTTAGATTTTCACTTGTATTATTATATATTATCACCTTCTAATGATAGATTTCTTATTAGAGGTCGAAGCACTGTATGTTTTTCACTTAAACATAATACAAGTGGAAGTCTTTTGGTTTAAGTGATTTTAATATCTGGATTTAGATTTTCACTTGTATTATTATCTAACCTTGAAGAACATGTGTTTTGTAAGATCTTGGTGATTATGTTTTAGTAAAGATGGATTTTGCCAGAATTTTTAACTTGTTTAGTTTTATATTTACACTGTTTTGAATAGTTATGAGTGAACAAGAGCATTCAAAAATAAATAAAAGAAAAAAAAGACATTCTAAATCTGGATCGTTGTTTTTCTTAGCAAATAAAAAATGACGATTATTGACAACAAATGAAATAGTTCAAGCTATAAAGTCAAAGAAAGGGCATCTGCTAAAATTAATTGAGAAGCAGCCTGTAGCACCCCAATATGAAGAATATGGAAAATCTACAGAGGAGCAGCCATTAGAGGAGCGACTTGTAGATAATTAAGTGGAAATTAATTCTACCACTCTTCCAACAAATGACCAATATGATGAACAAGGTAACACATTGCTTAGAAACTTATTGAATTCATATTTTATTATAGCTGAAGGTCTTTCTCCTATTTTATTTATGATCAAAGATAATATGAGTTGAGCTTTGGAACTAACAAAAGTAAGGTCTTCTTTTTGGTTTTGCCTTCATATGATAGTAACTTGTCAAACTCTTCCATGTCCATTAACTATTGTGAATTACTTTTCTTCAAGTAGATTAGTATTGAATATGTCGACAAAATTTTTTCCTTGAATTGCATTTATCCATTGTTTCTTTAGTTACTAGATGACTACTATAGCATTCTACTTATCTTACGCTGGTATAGAAGTGTTCAAGTTTTACCTTTTGGTATAAGAAAATAGGAAGCGTTGACCTCATCTAGTACATTATGTAGCACCCTTAAGCTTTCTATTAACATTACTGATTCATTTATTCGAAGAAAATGTTTGAAACAAATACTGATAATCGAAAAAAGCTGATGAAACCACACACTGCTGGCAAAAAGAGTTTTGCTTTAGTCTGTATTAAATTCGTGTGTCCTCTTATTTATTATTGAGTCTTAATTAACCTATTATTTAAGTTATTTCTTATATTTATTTTTATTGAACTAGGAAAAAGATAAGAAAACTGTATCATCTAGGGAGATCTTCGTGGTCACAAGAACAAGGAAACTCAGGTGTTTGTACAAGGCCTCGAATGAAAATAGAACTAGTAAAATTTTATGAATCCCATCTATTCAAAAGTGTTTATTGAGATCAATTATTTGTTGAGTCAGTATTTGTTCTAAAATTTAGTTTACATGATTGGTTGTTGGATATGCATTTTCAGCTGTCATAAGTCCTGAACATTCGGTACGTCTAAGACAATATGAAATGGGGGTTATAATGATTACTTTGAAAAGAAAAGCTGCTAATTGTGAACCAACTTTAAATGCCACAAAAGATGTAGTGCGACAAATGCAAGAAAAGATGTAAAAATGGAGAAATAAATTGATGAACAAAAGAGAACTGCGACGAGAAGTTATCGTAGATGTAATTGCACAACTTCAGCATGCATGATTAATTGATCCTAACATACTAGCAGCATTGTTCGTTCCTTCACCAAGAGAAACTACTTCCCCACAAGCGGTTGATCAAGGTTAGTGTCGCTAATTCTCTGTTTAGACATTTTCTTATTTTTCTTCCTCTTTGTCTTTGTCTTCCGCTTATTTTTCTTCGTTGTGCCTCATTTGCAATTCTATTTCCTTTCTCTATTGCGATTTTATTTTCTTTTTCATCATTTTTCTGTTGCGGCTTGTAGACTTGTTATAAATGTCACTTTGTGCTCTGCGCAATCTTGGCGACCTTGTTTTTAGCTAGATTTTCTGATGGTGGCCTTGTTGGCCTTTTTGTTAGCTAGTATTTTCTATGATCGATTTCATTAGTTGTGAGTTATTTACCTGGTGAAAAGTTTTCCCCTTTACTATCTCATCCTCCTACATATAGCATTTTCATAGTTTTAACTTTATCTGTTCATTTCCTTTAATGGCTAGTATTGATATCATTGTATGACTTGTGATTCATTTCGTTTAATGGCTATTACTGATATCATTGTATTATTTGTGATGATGTTACATTGCTAGTTTTTAGGAATTTAAAATCATATTTGGTTAGAAATGAACAACAGGTGCCCTATTGGTTCAATACCACAGAATCTTTATTTTTGATAATAGAAACAACAATAAGCTCCTCACTCATCCAAATGCCAATAACCCACCTTATTGAATTGATTTAACTGATGGTTCTACTGTTAGATTCACCTATTGTAGAAATGTAGCAGACTTTTTATCCTAACTCTCTGCCTCAATTTGTTTTTGTTTTATGTCATTTGAAGCTTATTGAATTTAAGTCAATTATAGATAGCAAGTAGTAAAGTTTATGTATGACTGGCGTGGAACTACTAAATTTGTGTGAAAAGTATGCTAAATTATTTTGTATTTTCATTATAGGTGATGAAATCGAAGAAGAGGAGGAAAGCAGTACTGAGGAATTGACCTAGGTGTTGACTGACTTGATGTTGATTAACTTTAATGCTCTACAAATCTTTTAGTTTTGAAGACTGAAAACTCATGTGTTATGTTTCAGTACACACTTTTTGAATCGTGAAAACATAGTTCTATATTTTGTTGTTATCAATATTACCTAACCTTGAATTTGGATTGTAATTTTGTATTGAATCGATTTGTGTATTTTATATTCTATAAATTGTTCTAATAGCTCTATAAATTATATGTGGCAGTAGACTAGTAGAATCTGTTGCAAAAGACTAATAAATAAGTGTCGCATAAGCCTAAACTGAATTGTTGCTATGGAAAATAGCTGTTGCAAAAGCCTAATAATAACTGTAGCAATAGCAATGGAATAAAAGTCATAGTAATTTAGAACTGTTGCATTACCAAATGAAAATCGTTGCAATTGACAGAAATGGTTGTTAAATTGGAAAAAAAATGTAGTTATAATACATGTATAACTGTCGCATAAAAGTTTATTGCCACGGTTCATAATCGTCTCAGTAGGGCTGTAACTGTTGGCAATAACTTAAGGCGAAAACCGTTGTAATAGGGATCTCTAAACCCACGGTTATAAAAACCGTCGGAAATAACCGTAGCAACAGTGCTATTGCTACGCGATCTGTTCTAGCGGTTGCCTAAACCGTGGCAATAGAGTTACTGCAACAAAATAGAAGCCTAATGCAACGGTAAATGAACTGTCTCCATAGACCAAATTTCTAGTAGTGCACAAATACTCACCCACGAGGTATGATTCCATACATGCCTTCCATACTTTGTAATTGGACTGCTTCAACAACACCAGACCCATTCCATTAACATGACCGCTTAAATCCATCTACACAAACTAGTTAAATCTACCAGCAACCTGATTTTGAAATAACATCCAGAAGCCAACGTATGATTATGGCTCTGATACCATGTAGAGAATAACAGAAGAAAAGTATAATCGAGAAACCTTCTGCTAGCCCAAGATCATTAACTAAGATCAGAAGACTCAACTAAAGAAGAGGAAGCTAGAAGGGAGAAAGAGTATTTTGGATAAACGAACTTTGTTATAGAAGAAGACTATTTGATTTGAATTGTTCTTGGTTTAATTACAAATGCCTAATGTCACCCCTATTTATACTTGTATAGGGATGCTTCTAGAAACTATTCTAGACGGATCTACAAGAAATATCTAGATATCCTTATCTTCTAACTATGTACAATATTTCTATACTTTACTATAAATATCTAATTATCTATAACATCTAGATTTTTCTTAAGTATAAATATCAAAGATATTTACTCTACAAAATTCTATAAAGTCTACTAAATATCTAAGATATTTTTTGTACCTCTAAAAAATCATCTTTATTTTTCACAGTAACAACACTCCAGCAACGAAGGCAAGAAGCAACAGTTGTACGTGCTATGTAACAAATAAGGAAAATAATAAGCCATCTAATATAAAAGTGATTTGGTTTTCGAAAAGCATAAAAATCAGTTGATAAAATTTAATACATCATTATGAAAGAGCTAGAGTCTAGTACAAACAAGATGGATTCTAAATCAAGAATGCTAGCTAGAGTACATCATTGTCAAAGAAAGGCATATGTATGAAGAGATATAATGGAAAAATGCAAAGAAAAATGGCATAAAGGAAATTTATATTCCAGTTTCATGACACACTTGATAAGGCAACAGTCTGTAAGGATTAGACGAGATTCAGATGCCAAGTATAAGATGGAGTTGGAAAGAGCTAAAGAAAGAAGCTAATTGCAGTCCATAAATAGAGAGAGCATATATATTTTGAAATTATACAAATATGATCTTGTAAATGTTTTCATCTCACTTTTAGATTTTTGGCCATGATAAACATAATTCTTGCCTTAGAAATGTAGAGAAACTAAGTATATTGCTAAACGTCAAGTCAAATATTTATAGTAAACATAGGATGAAAAAACTAAAATTAATTCTAGAAAAAATCCTACATGAACTACAAACATTATTTAATGTACTAACTTTATTTTCTTCTTTTTCATTTTCACCTAACATTTGATTAATTAATCTGTCAAACTGTGTTTTGAATTCATATTAACTATTGGATTCTTATTAGTACTGACATCTTATGTTTTTCTATGACCTGAACCACAAGAAAAGAAATAGATTCAAAAGTACAAATGCAAATACATTAAATGATGTAGTACACACCAAACAAATTGTATCGTATTATAAGGTAGAATTACACTACTGAAGGATGCTAGAGATTTTTACTTATAAATTATCAGATTAACAAATTTATTCAACAATAATCATCATCAGCTCGTTTTATTTTCAATAAAGGTTACTAGTAGAAATGCTCAGATCAGCACACACTAACATATGTCGATGACGAACATAAGCATACAACTAATATACACAAATGCAGGAACACAAAAAAAAGCTATAAAAGGATACCTAGATGGAAACTCAAAATTGGAGAAAGTACAGAATTATAAAAAATTAAGCATCCAACAAAGCAATTCAATAGCATAAACATACCTCGAAGAGAAGAAAAGTTCAAGAAGAGAGACTTGGTTTCCTTTTAAAAAGATGGAAGTGATAGACGAATAACTTATTTTCCTCAACAAACCCAGATCAAACATAAGCGCCCTTTATTTATTACTAATGTTCTCTTCATGTTTTGTTTGTTTGGATTCAGTTGCTTCTTTTGTACTGTTACAATGTGTTGTTTTTGCTTTATCAAATCTCCAATTACATATTTTATTCTAAGTTGTTCTTCTTTGCAATTTTTTTGTATGGTTTGTTCAGTTATTTTTCTATAAGTTTAGCCAGTGATACTATTGTTTTAAACTAAGAAATATATTTACTTCTTTGCTAGTTTATATTACTTACTAGATGATTTATGCCCGTCCCTATAGCATGGGCACAACATTTTAAATTATTGACGCTTTTTTGCTATAAGTTACAACTTAAAACAATCGTTTACTCATATGAACTGTTGGTTTTGGAGCATTTCAATATTATACAATTATAGTTAAGATGCACATTCCATTTCCAGAACGTTAGATTCTTTTGGATTATCCTTGGAACAATGTATTAGGAGGCTTAATTACATTGATTGTGCCGTTTCTGACATTTTCATTTGGTGCACATTATTGTGCCATTGTGCAACTCTACATTCTGCCCGTTAGTGGCATTCTTCATTCAGCACGTTAGTGCCATTGGATGCACTCACTTTATTTCACACTTCATTCCCCATTATTCTTTGTAACCTATGTAACTCCTAAGATCATTATCTTCACTATTTACTATCCCATTATCTTCCTATTCATTGCTAGGAAGACTTCTTGTAGTATAAATAGTGGTGTTCTTCGTTTGGTTTGTTACACACAACATATAAGAAAAATATAGAGTGAAAGAGTTAGTAAAAAAGAGAGTTCTTATTAGTTGAAGGGAGGTGTTCTTTTTGTAGAGCTTTGGACTAAACTCTTGTCCAGAGTTGTTGAGTTATATTTTGTGATGAGGCAGTTGTATCCTGGAGGGGACAAGTCAAGAAGGACTACTACTGGACCGGTTAAAACATTTGTTGCAGTGGGCTTGAATCTCCTTAAAGAGAGCGAGATATCCGCGCCTCAGCTTGAAGAGATTTATTTCTTCATTTTTATTTTCAATTGTAATCTTATATTTTTGTTAGCTTGTAAGTTTTCACTAACAATTTTAAGGAGATTCATCATGGCTACAATTGAAAAAAATGCGGATGTCAAGATGGGAGACCTTAACAAGCCATTTCGGTTCAATGGTAATCATTTTAAGAGATGGAAGGGTAAAGTACTATTCTACTTAAGTCATCTCAATGTTTCTTATGTGTTAACTGAGAAGAATCCTAATAAAGTAGACATCACCTTTATGAATGATGATGAAACTATTTCTCATCTAGAGAAAGTGGAAAAGTACGATGGTGATTCCTATAAGTGTCGGTATTATATTCTTAATTGTCTATCTGATAATTTTTATGATTATTATGATAGAACTTACTCTAGTGCAAAGAAAATTTGGAAAGCATTGTTGAGTAAGTATGATACCGAAAAGGCTGGAGTGAAAAAATATGCGGATAGTAGATTTTTTTGTTTCTAAATGGTGGACAACAAATCAGTGGTAGACCAAGCTCAAGACTCTATAATGATTGTTGGTGAGCTAAGGTCTGAGGAGGTAAAAATTGGAGATAACCTTATTGTTTGTGGCATAGTAGATAAACATCCACCTTCTTGGAAGAAATTTCAAAAAACTATGCACCACAAACAAAAGGAAACCTCCCTTGAAACCTTGATAATGAAAATCCGCATGGAAAAAGAGGCTAGGGGACAAGATGCACTTTTACAAATAGAAGAGAGCAACATCATAACGAAGGTAAATTTAATTACTTCAAATAATGCTACTCCTGAATCTCACAAAAATACATCTTTGAAGCCTAAGAAGAAAAAATTCAAGAAAAATAATGATGAAAATAACCAAGTACAAAATCAATAGGTTCAAGACAAGGAACCATGCTTTGTTTGTGGCAAGAGTGAGCATATTGCTCGATTTTGCAGATTTCGGAAACGTGGTCCTAAACCTCAGGCAAACGTTACCGAAGAACCTTTTGTGGAGGTGATTACCGACATAAACATAGTTGAGAATGTTGATGGATGGTGGGCAGATTCTGGTGCAAACCGTCATGTCTGTTATGACAAAGACTGGTTTAAGAAATATACCCATTTTGAGGAGCCCAAAACCATCATGATTGGTGATGCTTACACTACTCAAGTGCTTGGAAAGGGAGATGTCGAATTGTGTTTTACTTCTGGAAGGGTATTAACTTTGAAAGATATACTTTATACTCCTTCTATGAGGAAAAATTTGATGTCTAGTTTTCTTCTTAATAAAGCAGCCTTTAAACAGATTATTGAATCTGATCAATATGTAATAGTGAAAAAGAGTATTTTTGTGGGGAAGGGGTATGCTTGTAATGGGATGTTTAAACTGAATGTTGAAATGAATAAAGTTTCTACTTCTTTTATATGCTTTCTTCTACCAATTTTTGGCATGCTCGTTTGTGTCATATTAATGATCGTTATGTTGGAATCATGAGTAGTTTAGGATTAATTCCAATGATTAAAAATAATTTTGAAAAGTGTGAGGCTTGTAGTAAAGCCAAAATCACTAAAAGGCCTCATTTTCAAGTTGAAAGGAAAACTGATTTGTTAGAATTAGTTCATACTGATATTTGTGAACTTGGTGGAATTTTAACTCGTGGAGGTAATAGATATTTGATCACTTTCATTGATGATTTTTCTAAGTTTACATATGTTTACTTGATGAAAAATAAAAGTGATGCTTTTGAAAATTTCAAAACTTATCTCCATGAGGTTGAAAATTAGTTTGGAAGAAAAATAAAAAGAATTAGAAGTGATAGAGGCCGTGAATATGAGTCAAATGAGTTTAATTCTTTTGTTAGATCATTGGGAATAATTCATGAAACTACTCCTCCTTACTCTCCTTCATCTAATGGAGTAGCGGAAAGGAAAAATACAACTTTGGTTGAATTGACTAATGTCATGCTTATTGAGTCACATGCACCTTTAAATTTTTGGGGTGAAGCTATTTTAACTGCTTGTTATGTGTTGAATCGTGTGCCTCATAAAAAATCTAAATTGACACCTTTTGAATTATGGAAAGGTTAAAGGCCAAGTTTGGGATATCTAAGAGTTTGGGGTTGTCAAGCCTTTGTGAGGCTAATGGATCCCAAGATTACAAAATTGGGTAAGAAAGTTACTACTTGTGCTTTTCTTGGTTATGCTTCAAATAGTACAGCCTATAGTTTTTTCAATCTTGAAGATAATATTGTGATAGAATCAGGTAATGCTATTTTTCATGAAAATAAGTTTCCTTTTGATTCTAAAAATAGTGGGGGTCAAAGGATTGAACAAAATATTTTGTCACTACATAGTTCTTCTACTTCTACTTTAAAAAATAAAGAAATTGATGATTTTGAGTTAAGAAGAAGTAAAAGAACTAGAGTAGAAAAAGATTTTGGTCCTGATTTTTATGTGTTTAATGTTGGAGATGACCCTCTCACTTTGAAAGAAGCATTATCTTCACATGATTCTATATTTTGGAAAGAGGCTGTAAATGATGAAATGGAATCACTGATTTCTAATAAAACTTGGAAGTTAGTTGATTTACCACCGGGTTGTAAAACTATTGGTTGCAAATGGGTCTTCAGAAAAAAGTTGAAACCGGATGGATCTATTGATAAATACAAGGCTAGGATAGTTGCAAAAGGTTTTAAACAACTAGAAGGCCTAGAATTTTTTTATACTTTTTCGCCGGTAACAAGAATTACATCCATAAGACTTTTAATTGCTATGACTGCAATTTTTGATTTGCAAATTCATCAAATGGATGTAAAAACTGCTTTTTTAAATGGAGACCTAAATGAGGAAATTTATATGGATCAACCCGAGTCTTTTGTTGAAGCAGGCCAAGAAAGCAAAGTATGTAAACTTACTAAATCCCTGTATGGCTTGAAACAGGCACTTAAGCTATGGCATGAAAAGTTTTATTCTTGCATGATTGAAAATGGTTTTAAAACAAATGAGTGTGATAAGTGCATATATCATAAGTCTTGAAATAATTCACATGTGATAATTTGCCTATATGTTGATGATTTGTTGATCTTTGGCTCCAACATGAATGTTATTGATGATGCTAAGAATATTCTTAGAAGCCATTTTGATATGAAAGATCTTGGTGAGGCAAATGTTATTCTTGGAATAAAAATAACAAGAACCTGTGATGGAATTTTCCTTGACCAGTCACATTATGTTGAGAAAATTTTGAAAAAATATAACTTTCTTGATTGCAAGCATGTTGCTACTCCTTTTGATTCAAGTGTTCACTTATTTCCTGTTGAAAATGAAAATGATGTAATAAATCAAAAGGAATATGCTAGCATAATCGGAAGTTTGAGATATGTGACTGATTGCACAAGGCTCATGTCAACACCTTGATTATTATGTGTGAGCAGTGATATTTTATTTCCCTTAAGCAGTCATAGTTCAAGTTTGAGACCACTATGACTCTGGAGTAAAAGTTATTCTTTCACTAAGTGGAGGTTCAATGCAGAGCACACCTTCATTATGCATATTAGTCTTCCTTCAACTGATAGACTCTCTTATCTAATATTATAATGAGTGGGGGATTGTTGGTTTTGGAGCATTTTAATATTATACAATTATAGTTCAGATGCACATTTCATTTCCAGAACGTTAGTCTCTTTTGCATTATCCTTGGAACAATGTATTAGGAGGCTTAATTACATTGATTGTGCAGTTTCTGACATTTTCATTTGGTGCACATTATTGTGCCATTGTGCAACTCTACATTTTGCCTGTTAGTGGCATTCTTCATTCTGCCCATTAGTGTCATTGGATGCACTCACTCTATTTCACACTTTATTCCCCATTATTCTTTGTAACCTATGTAACTCCTAAGACCATTATCTTCACTATTTACTATCCCATTATCTTCCTATTAATTGCTAGGGACACTTCTTGTATGATAAATAGTGGTGGTCTTCATTTGGTTTGTTACACACAACATATAAGAAAAATATAGAGTGAAAGAGTTAGTAAAAAAGAGAGTTCTTATTAGTTGAAGGGAGGTGTTCTTTTTGTAGAGCTTTGGACTAAACTCTTGTCCAGAGTTGTTGAGTTATATTTTGTGATTAGGCTGTTGTATCCTAGAGGGGACAAGTCAAGAAGGACTACTGCTGGACCGGTGAAAACATTTGCCATAGTGGACTTGAATCTTCTTAAAGAGAGCGAGATATCCGCGCCTCAATCTGAAGAGATTTATTTCTTCATTTTTATTTCAATTGTAATCTTGTATTTTTGTTATCTTGTAAGTTTTCACTAACATGAACAAGTCACAATATTTATAATGGACCAGTTATTTGATGAGGTAATTCAATCAAAATTAATAAGGAAGCTAGTTGGCTAAGATTGCATACACTAAATTTTGCATCCTCTTACTGTCGTGTGACAAAAAATTGAAATATCATATGTTTTAACTTTACCTTTCCAATATGCATTACATATTCGAATTCATTTGAACAAGAAGAGATAAAAGAGGAAACTTGTTTTCATGCTAGAAAGTTCTTAACAATATTTATGTTAAGAAAGAGTGCGAACAAAAGAGGAAGGCTTCTTTCGCACCTCCTCTTCTTTGCACATATCTACATCATCATATATAGAGCTTTTATCGCTTGCTTCTGTTCGATACGTCATGTCTCCATTTCATTCAATATTTAGTCATTCCTTTGAGTTCTCTTTTTTTCTTGAGTATCTCAGGAGTGAACAACTCTTTCACTCAACCTCTTATTTCAACCTGATCCATATTAACAATCAAGAAGCAATTCATTATAAGCGAATTATATTTTACATACATCTTAGTTGTGAGCCATCGGTGCAACAAAACAAACAACAAAAAAACTATTACTATACATGATAGGCTTGACCATGATAACATACCAAACTTTTAAATAGCAGGAAAAATATAAAGAAGATTAAGAAAATTGTCTTACCAAAT
Source organism: Solanum okadae (assembly GCA_036553675.1). Taxonomy (NCBI): domain Eukaryota; kingdom Viridiplantae; phylum Streptophyta; class Magnoliopsida; order Solanales; family Solanaceae; genus Solanum; species Solanum okadae. Next base: position 42,784,227 of record CM071689.1, on the reverse strand, counting down.
ATCATTAGAATAAGATAACTTGATAAATATCAAGTAACAACTATGTTGTGATCTATAAGGACATCCATCTTATCATATAACATAACACTCATAAACCAAATGGAGTTATTTTGAGCGCGCTGTCCTTCACGACCTTCTAGTAATGAATGAGTCCCATCATGAGGGCTTGCAAGAAGTTATTCTATAAAATGTGATCTTCTGGCCATATGCCCTTAAGCAAACATGGCTACAAGAATGAGTTACCACAATTAACAATTAAAAAAATATTACTCCATAGAAAAAATAGATAAAAACAATGCTTAATGAAGCTGAGCATTTATATTTAATAATGAAAATTACAAGGTCAATCTTTAATCATTCATAGCTAATGCTTCAACTATTGTTAGAGTTATGCTAATGTTTGAAGGACCTAAACTATGTTAGGTAAATTTCAAGATGCTTAAATACATATGATTCAAGAACAATGCTTACAGAGCCACAGTCAAATAATCGAATGCTTTCTTTGGTATGTTGTAAAGCAAAATGACAGATTCACATATTTTAAGTTAATTTTATACACACAAGAAGAAATTGTGAATTACATCTCCCCTTATATTTATCATATAGAAATACTTATAGTCAACAGTCAGAGCTTATAAGTGAGAGATCCTATGTTTCCAGAGTATTATTGTAACACCTTGAACTTTGAAAAACGTTAAAGTGGGTTAACGGACAGGTTCACAGGCCTAAAGCAAACCATGGACCCTCCATGGTTGGCTAGACGGTCCGTTTAGGGCATTGCTAGTCGTTTAGGGATTGTGGGTTGATCGTCTAAGGCAACCCTGAAGTGGTTTATTTCTACGGCTCCCTATATGGACGTTGGAGATTTATACTGTTCGTTTAGGCTTCTATATAAGTCACTCGTCAGTTTTTTTAATAAGTCAGGGTTATTTTAATAATTCCCTATGTGTTTAATACCTAAACTATGTCGTTTTAACCCCAATTCTAAGCCCTATTTAAGTGTTTTAAGTTCTAAAACTACCCATTCTAAATCATTCTCCTAAATAATAAATTTTCCTTCAAGTTCTTCCCCAAAATTAACTCCAAAGCTAAGGAAGAAGAAGCTAGGGTTTCAACCAAAGATCTCCAATTGACCATAGTTGGGCCTTGATCACTAAGGTATGTTACTATTCACCTATAGAGTCTTGCAATTTTACAAGTTAGATTCTCAATTCAAAAGTTACGGTTTTAGTCAATCTTCATGGGTTCTTTCCAATTATGATTTCATTGATTGTTTTCTATCTTTTAATGCATGAATTGAAGTATTTGCATGATTTTGAGTTGAATTCATATATATGAACCCATGCATGATGCATGATTTTTGACTATGAACATATGATGAAGCTTATGAACTATGAACTATGATTTATGGAAATTATGCATGCTTTATGAAAGCAATGTTTATGACTTAAGTAAGCTTATAGATAAAGGTATCTATATGTTCTACGAAGCTTGGCCACATGACATGAATGACATCTAGAGATGACATGAGTGACATCTAGATTTGCCATCAATGCTTTTGATTGTTTTCCTATATTAGGTCTAGATTAGTATGGTATCCAGATTTGCCATCAATGATCATGAATCAAGTTTCTAAAACTAATATCATTAATTAGTAGTATGACATTTTTAGTATGAAGTTAATCAATATGAGTCTTATAAAGCTATTATGAAAAGGTCATGAAGGATGAAAGGTTTTCTCACACATGGTCCAAAGAGCTACTCTATGATGTTTCTAGCTTGGATTAGTCTCTTAATTATAATTTTCCATGGATATTAATATGAATATGATTAATGACTATTTCTTGGGATTTTACTTAGCACCGAGTGGGCTTTTAGGATGAAGGTTGCTGTTTAGCGTTTGTGGACCTTTAGTAGCAATGCCTAAGTCACAGAACTATGTGCCACCATAAGATGTTGTCTTAGATAGACATTAGATAGTGGCTCCACCTTAGCTCAAACTCATGGTCTTACCTTGGCACTTAGGACACTCTCTTTTCGATGTGGGAGCAATACTCTGAATTCCATGTTATAGCTCACATGGTATATGCCGCTTAATGGTAAACATCCCATAATAATGAACTAAGGAATTTCAAAGTATCTCACAAAGTATTTTAAAGATGTTAAGCTTGCATTGACAATGATTATGACTTATGTTTTCAAATATTTTATTTTATGATATAGCTTGGTCATTGCATGTCATGTAAAGTCTTTTTAGCATGATTTCATAACTCTTATGCATTTCTATTCTACTTAGTCCATTCCATGTACTAATGCATACTGGTGCCTACATTGTTTCACTAATGCAAGGCCTGATGCTCCTACCTCGCATACTTGTGGTTAGTTGATCTCCCTTGTTGCTTCAGAGATTCGTGAGTCCTCATGCTCCGAGGACCAAGACACTTTAATAGGTTTCTTACTTTTAGTTTTCAGACATTTGTACGTGGTGAATAGGTTACGCCCAACCACTTCTCTTGATGTATTAGATGGCTTGTTGAGACGATGTTAAACTTTCGCTTTGTTATACTCTTTTATGATATGAAAATACTACTTTTGAAATCTTTATTTCTATAATCTTGTATGATGTATGCTAAGTGGATTTTGTAAGGCCTCTCTGGGTTCTATACGTCATGTTATGCCTAGGGTATACTTTGGGTGGTAACAATTCATGATAATTTCTTGTAAACTTTGCTTCTAATAATTTCAAGTGGCTGCATTTGTCACACAAAATATAATTTGCTAGAACTGAAAGATAACCTAAGAATACGAGCATGGCCGTCTCGACCCTAAGGCCACTAAAGCAATCGTTTGGGGCCCCAAATTTTTTAGGGTCCCCAATTTTTCACACACACACACACACACACACACACACACATATATATATATATATGTACACACACTCACTAGTATCTGGGAACGTGCGTTGCATGTTTCTCCCTTACCATTTTTATGAAAAATAATTATATTTATAAAGTTCAATTATAAAATAGGAAATACATAAATTAACAATTTAGTCTTTAATGGTATATCTATGTCAATGAATTCTAACTTTTTCTTTATGTTTTTCCCAGATCAAACAACAACTCATTTGTTGAAGTAGTTTACGATGAATTTCTACTTGAAAAAATAAAAAAACACATGTAAAAGCCTTTGACGAAATTAGCAAAGATAAGAAGAAGAAGAAATAAATTTAATTCTAGTTATTGCTATAATCACAAATTTAAGAATATTTTTCATATTTTGAGCTTATATGAATTACATTCTTATTTTTCATATACAATAATATCTTTTAAATGAAAAAAATAAAACAATTGACAAATAGTCATCTCCGTGGTCAGTGTTTTCTAATATCTAATTGTCCAGGCATATATGATTTTTGACCACTCTATCTGATCTTTGTGTCCATAAGGTGCAAATTAATTAGATGAACCAAAAGATTAACTTAAGAAGTTGGGACAAATATTTCTAATTTAAAGACGATCATTTTGTTCATATCAAGCAACATACCACTAAACATACTAAGAAGAGGCTTAAAACACAAATACATATATAAACAGAATAGATATAGCTGGAAAAAAATTGGCAGAATATTGAAGATGATGGAAAGATGGGAGAAAGAAAACTTATTGTATACCTTTTTAGAGTTCTGTAATGTAAAGATTAGGAAAAGGTTGTGAGAGAAAATTATTAATGTACACAATTATATAAATATTGATCAACAATAACTAAGAAAATTATGATTTGAAATGTTTTGGATTGTAATTTAGAAGATTATGATTTCCATCTTCAATATTAATTATATTGAATTTAGTGTGAAGCATTATGTATTGTTGGAATGAGTTTAACGACAGAAACTAAAAGGATCAATAATTAAATCTCAATAAAAAAATAGAAAGTTTTTTAGCTATCATTATTTATTTAATTTAAAAAGATTGTAAAAGACATTTTTTTTTTTATGAATTCAGTGAAGAGCATTTTCGTAATTCAACTTTGAACTAAAAAACCTTCCCACTTTTAATATAACTAGTTTGAGACACGTGCGTTGCACGTGAATATCAAACCATATACTGCACTATTTTTAAAAAAATAATGCCAATATTATTAAATAAAAAATTTAAGTAAACAATTATAAATAGAATACTAAAGTATAAGTTTCTATAAATAGTGGATGCAAATTTTCTTATGATTACTACTGAATGTAATGACCTCCGGGTCATTTTTGTGTTATGCCTCCTGTCCGTTGTTTAGAGCTTTCATGTAGCGATCCCAAGTCATTTATGACTTGTTGGGACTAACAGTTCTATCACCTAGTCATTCGTTTGGTTTTTGTGTGAGTTTTAGTATTTTGGAGATTTTAAACCTTGAACTGTCAGTTTTGATCTAAAGTTCAAGAAGATGACCTCATAATCTAACTCTGACAATTTCATCAACTCTAGAAGGGTCATTTTAGGCTTATAGCATTGTCAGCATGACTCTGGAGGCTTTCAGTGTGAGTTTGTGCGATTAGGCGTTTTAACAGTTAAGGCCTAAATTTGACTTTGGTCAACATTCTAAGTAAACGAGCTCGAATTAGAATTCTGCCAGCGCAGTTAGCTCTAGAATGTTGAATTAGGTCTAGAACGACTCTTCGTTTGGATCCCGAGGCTTCCAGGCTAATTCCGATCCCCATTGTAGATTTTGACTTAAAATTAGAGTTTGGATGTAGGATGCACTTTTTACCGATATGATCTCATATGGGAATTTTGACTACTCTGTTGAGTCCGAAATATCAAATTTAGTTGGATTGCATATCTTGTTTGCGTTCACAGATTTCTAAATAAATTCCGGGGACCCCATCGAATAATTCAGAGTTTAAAAAAACCAATTGAAGTGTTGATATTTGGTGCCGGGTTTTAGCGACCAAAAATTAGACTTTTTAGCGACAAGAATTAGACTTTTAGCGACCAGATCTGGGCTATTGATATAGCGAATTTGCAGCCTCATTTCTTATTTCAAAAGATGATTTCTCCCTCATCCGACCTCTGATTTGAGTGATTTAAAGTCCTCGGTGATACTTGGGAGTGTGTCTACATGGTGAAATGATCGGGAATTGTTGAAGGACCTCTATCTGAGGTGAATTTTGCGATTGTGCTGTTGCCCCATCTCTCTTTGTTGCTTCACTGGTTGATAATTTGCATGTGTTGTTGTGGGCTGTTCTTAGCCTCGGATTGTGTTCACCTTTGGAACACAAGTTTGAGGCATACTTTAGGACCTCTTAGCTGAGCTAATTTTGGAAATTCTAATGCGGGTCCCACGATTCCAGTTTGACTCTAAAAATTAGTCCATCTCCATTTTGGGTGATTTTTGTGTCTTAGCGACTGTATTGGCGTTGTGATACTATTTTTTTTATAGCATGACAATGTTCAGAGGACATTTAGAAAGGTGTGGCCTTATTATTTGGAGTACGCGCGGTCGACCTACAAGTAGACTACGACTTCCTTTCTAATTTGATTAGCATTAATGTGTGAATTTATGAGGATTAGTGTGTATTGGGGGCAGGTACCTAGTTATTCATGCTTTTTGTTTTAGAAACGATGACTTAGGGTTGAGTACTACTATTTTGATGTTAGTACCATGATTAGCTAGGGTTGTAAGTGTGTTGTCACATACTATGTGATTTACTTGTTTTACTATGAGGTTTTTGGAGAATGTTTTGGCTTTAGTCTAGGATAGACTAGTGTTGCCTTAGATCCGTACACCTTGTGACCTTGGTATGTCTCCAACGTCGTTCGAATGGAATAGTTCCTTGTAGACTAGAATAGCAAGCTTGGGTTTGATAGAATGAGCCTTAGTTTAGGCGTTTGTGCAGCTTTTGGCCCTTTTTGTCTCCTCTCCTTATTTCTGCGGCTTCGATGTATTACCAGAGATTGTATGGTTTCTCGGGACAGGAGCGCTTCTGGCTTAGAGACTTTTGTGATACCTTCTGGAGTGGATGTCGATCCACGGTGTCTTAAAACCTGCTTGAGATCCTGTTCAGAGTTGATACGCTCCCGTGCACTCTTTCTAGCTTGGTGGCTTACTCCCCTGGGAGTGGACAGGCTGGCTAGGCGGCCTGGATATTTGAGATACTATACAAAGTTGATGCTCCCTTGAGTCACTCTTTCTACCTGAGCATCTTACGCCCTTGGGAGTGGACTACATAGTTGGGCGGCTTGGTTTGATTGTCACTCTTCCTAGCTAGATTAGGATTTGACTAGTTGGGTTGATTCTCACTCTTATTAGAGGGTTGGGAGTTGGTTGGTTCTTGGCTACTTGGGCTGGGAGCTAGGCTAATGTTCTTGGGTTCGGATTTGGGTTACTCTTCTTTCAGATAGACTTAGCTATTATGTGTACTTGTCGAGATTTTGGCGGTCAGTTTAGGTTTTTATTTAAACTTGGGCACGAGATTACCTTATGGGCTTATGCGGGTCCTGTTAGGTTTAGTTTAACTGTAATTATATTTACTTTTCGTATGCTCTTGTACTTTATTTCTTTCCCGCTTTGACCTCTGTTTGTGTCTAGATTCTATCTTTTCATATTGTTTTTACCATTCTTGCTCGGTCGACCTATGATGCTTACTGAGTACCTTTGCTTTGGTACTTATGCTACACTGTGCATCTTTTCATGATGCAGGTCCTAGTAGCAGCTACCAGTAGTGATCGTTCGTTCCGTCTTTTGCATCTTCTTGATATCGAAGACGAGGGTGAGCACTTGGCATCCTGGACCAACATGTCTCCTTCTGTTCATGTGTTAGCTTGTCTTTTTCCTTTGAGACGGCTTATTGTAGTCCACTTTTGGGACTTGTAATTATCTTGTTAGAAAACTTTGTACTCGTGACTTCCAGGTTATGGGAGGGTATCTATTGTATTTATCATTTTTAGTTTTTCTTTTGTTTATGTTTTTTCTTAATATTAGTGTTATTTGCTTGGTAGTTCTATCCTTGTACCAACTACTTGTCGTTCTGGGTACTGGTTGGCTTACCTACTGGTGGGTTATAGTTGGTGTCGTTATGACTCAAGGGATTGGGTCGTGAAAAGTTGGTATTAGAGCCCCAGGTTTACTGGTCTCACTTGTATAGAGCTAATACCTAGTAGAGTCGTAGAGATCACTGTGGAGGCATCTATGTCCTAACTTTAGGGGGCTACAAGGTGGTTTCAGGAATCCTTTTATTTTTGTATCAATTTCGTGCAGTGTGTGTGTTATTGTTCACTCTTAATCTCACTTGTTTCACTCTTTTTGCAGGATGGCTTATACATATTATGCGACGGCTAGGGGTAGGGGTCGACCTCCCTTGCATGGTAGGGGTGCAACACCACCCCCAAATAGAGAGCGAGGTTTGGAGCCTGCATCAGACCCTCTAGCATCCCATGTTCCAGATCAACCGTTGGGTCCAGGACCAACCTAGCCACCACCTAGACTGATTGTGGCACTAGATCTTCTGGCAGCTAGTGCCCAGCTTTTGACAGTGTTTTGAGGCATGCATCGGGTGCAAATTGTAGAACCATCACGTTCGCCTGTACCAACACCTGCGCCGACACGAAATCAGTAGGATCAACCTACACTATAGGCGCCTCGGGCCTAGGTACCACCAAGAGTGCCCTGCCCGTGATTGTGGCCAAAGTTATGTTTCTAGAGGAGAAGGAGATCCTTAGAGTGTTCTTAAGACTTTCACCTATGAGGTTTTTGGTGCTGTAAGTGCGGATACTCGCGAGTTTTTGACTACTTGCCATGAGCGGCTGCATACTATAGGCCTTGTGGAGTTACGAGGAGCTGACTTCACTACTTATAAGCAGGACGGCCCAGCTAGGCAATGGTAGCGTATATTCATTGAGACCAAACCATCTGGTTCCCCTTCGGTCACATAGACCAAGTTCTTTAAGGCCCTCTTAGCCAGATCAATCCCTTGTAGCATTAGAGCTCACCTACGAGATCCATTTTTTAGGTTGGAGAAGGTCTCCATGATTGTGTCAGAGTATGATGCAAGGTTTCACAAGCTTTCTCGTCATGCCACCATCATTCTACCCACTGAGGAACAGAGAGTTCGCTGATTTATTCATAGGTTGAGGCTTCAGCTTCGGATTAAGACTTAGTCGATGGTCTCCGTGGGTCACTCTTTTCTGGATGTTGTTGATCACACCCGCACTATTAAGGAGCTCTGTCGTAAGGCCCAATCTTTTAGATATATGAGAGCTAGATATGGGGGTAGCTATAGTGGGTCCTATTCAAGGCCCATAAATGCACATAATAGGGCTCGAGAATGATTTCAGCAGGGTCAGCCCTGTCGACCTATTCAGGCCTCATTGCAGAGTTTACAGGGTGATTGGTATAACTAGAGTGAGGTTGCCTCTATTTAGAGTCATGGATCCCAAGTTAGTGCTTCAGGCCGTGGTGGTCATTACTCTGGGATCAAATCATATTAACGTTGTTTTGACTATGATAAGTTATGTCATGGGGCTAGAGATTGCTCTTTGCATAGACGAATTTCTCTAGTTTCACAGCCAACTTTACTAGCTCCACCACTAGCATCTTAATGTAGGGGTTGAAGTTAGGGTTAGGACCGTCGTAGTGGACAATAGGGTATTCACCTTGATCCCCGAAGAGGCAGGTCAGGTGTTAGGACTGATGACCAGGCCAGAGGCAGAAATGGACATTTTTATGCAGCTCCAGCGAGAACAGACGCTGTGGCATCCTACGATGTGATAAAATGTGCGATTCTTTTATGCCATAAGTGTACCTCCACTTTATTTGACCTTGGTTCTACCTATTCTTATGTATCCATGTATTGTGCTTCTCGTATGGGTATTGAATCTGAGCCTATGGCACTGCTGTTGCTTTTTTTGATCCTTGTCGATGAGTCTTGAGTAGTAGATAGGGTGTTTGATCTTGCTTAGTTACTATCAAAAGGTGTGACACCCGGGATGACCTCATATTGTTAGATATGCTTGATTTTGATGTGATTATGGGCATGCACTGGTTATCTCCCTATCGTGCAGTTTTAGATTGTTTCTGTAAGACCATTACCTTAGTAATTCCTTGTATTATCCCAGTGGTGTGGCAGGGCTCCGTTTGTAGTACACTGATTGGAGTTATCTCTTATGTGCAGGCTGAGAGGCTAGTGGCTATCGGATGTATATCCTACTTGGCCTATCTACATAATGTGAGTAGGGAGACTCGGTTCCAACTGTCCGTTAGTTTGTGGATGTGTTTCCTATTGATCTACCTAGCCTACCCTAGAGCACGATATTGATTTTCCTATTTAGCTTGAGCCGAGTACTCAACTTATTTCCATTCTTCCATATTAGATGGCTTCTGAAGAGCTCAAAGAGCTTAACTCCAGGATCTCTTGGGTAAGGGATTCATCAGGCCTAGTATGTCTCCTTCAGGCGCTCCCTTTCTATTTGTAAAGAAGAAGGATGGCACGATGCATATGCATATTGATTGTAGGAAGTTCAACAAGGTGACGGTGAAGAACCTCTACCTTATGCCAAGGATTGATGATATATTTGACCAACTTTAGGGTTCCGTAGTGTTTTCAAAGATTAATATGAGGTCTGGTTACCAACAACTAAGGATTAGGGTAGAGGACATCCGTAAGCTGCATTTAGGACTCGTTATGGCCTCTATGAGTTCTTAGTGAAGTCTTTTGGGTTGACTAATACCCCCGACACCTTCATGGATTTCATGACACATGTGTTCATTTCGTATCTTGATTTGTTCCTTATTGTGTTCATAGATGATATTTTGGTATATTCATAGAGAAGAAGTGATCAGGAGAAACATGTGAGGATTGTGCTCCAGACTTTGAGAGATCAATGAATTTATGCCAAGTTCTCAAAGTGTAAGTTTTGGTTTGTGTCCGTAGAATTGTTGGGGTGGTGTTTAAGGATGGCATCATGGTAGATCCGACAATGTTTGAGGCTATTCGTCTTGGGGTAGGCCGATTTCAGTTACTCAGGTTCAAAGCTTCATAGGTTTGGCCGGCTACTACAAACTGTTTATGGAGGGCTTCTCCACTATTGCTACAACTTTGACCCGGTTGACTCGGCTTGATGTTCCTTTTGAGTGGTCTGAGGAAGTGTGAGTTGAGATTTCGGAAGCTCAAGGAGTCGCTGACTACGGCTCCTATATTAAATCTTCCAATTTAGGGCCAGGGCTTCACGGTCTATTCTGATGCATCTAGTGTTGGTTTGGTTGTGTTTTGATGCAGTGGGGCCGAATAATTGCTTATGTGTCAAGGAAGATTTGTTTATATTAGCACCAACTACCCCAATCACTACTTGGAGTTGCGGCGATATTTTTCACGCTTAAAATCTGGAGGTACTACCTATATGGAGTTCGTTGTAAAATCTACACTAATCACACAAGTTTCCAGTATATTATGAGCAGAGGAATCTTAATTCGAGGCAATGTCACTGGATTAAGCTTTAAAAGGACTATGACCTCTCTATTCTCTACTATCTAGGCAAGGCGAATGTAGTAGCAGATGCCTTGAGTTAGAAGGTAGTGAGTATGGGAAGTCTAGCCTTCCTATCTACGGTGGAGAGACCTTTAGCTTTGACCATTCAGTCCTTAGCTAATCAAATGGTTCAGTTGGGTGTTTCAGATTCTAGGCATATTTCAGCCAATGTGAGAATTCAGTCCTCTCTACTTGATTAGATCTGTAACCATCAGTTTGAAGATGAGGCATTGGTGGCAATTTGAGATCGTGTGTTAGCAGGTGATGCCGGTCAGATTACTTTGGATTCAGATGGGGTTTTAAGGTTTCAAGGCCGTATTTATGTTTCGAGAGTTGGGGTTTTGATTCAGTTGATACTTCTGGAGGCCCATGATTCTAGATATTTTATCCTTCTGGGCAATTTAAAGATGTACCGTGACTTGAGGCAACATTATTGGTGGAGCGGTATGAGGAGAGACAGACTATGTATCTTTGTTCCTTAGTTGCCTGCAGGTGAATGTCGAGCATTTGAAACCTGATGAGTTTCAGAAATTACCCATTCTAGAGTGGAAGTGGGATTGCATCACTATGGACTTTATGGCAGGGCTGTCTCAGAGCTCTAGAGTTTTTGATAGTATTTGGGTCATCTTGGATCGATTGACCAAATAAGAACATTTCCTCTATGTTCAGTCTTCATTCAGCGCCGAGAGTTAGCCCGTATCTACATTCGTGAGGTGGTTCGTCTTCATGGTGTGTCGATCTCTATTATATCATATCAGTGTACTCATTTCACTTCTAGCTTCTAAAGGACTTTTTGAAGATAAGTTGGGCACTCGCGTTAACCTTAACATAGATTTTCACCCATAGAATGATGCTCAGTTGGAGCGTACTATCCAGGTTCTTGAGGACATGTTGCAGGCTTGTGCCTTTGAGTTTGGAGGCCAGTGGGACAAATTCTTGTCTTTGGTCGAGTTTTCTTACAACAACAACTACCATTCCCAGATAGCCCTGTTTGAGGCCTTATATAGTAGGTGTTGTTTCTCTCTTATTGGTTGGTTTGAGTCTATAGAGCGAAGACCGCGTGGTACAAACTTGATTTAGGAGGCTTTGGAGCAGGTCAGGGTGATTAAGCATAAACTTTGAATTGCTCAAAACAGGCACATCAGTTATGCTGATCATATGTGGTGGCCTTTGAGATTCTCAGTTTTTGATAAAGTGTTTCTCTGTGTGTCTCCCATGAAGGGCAGATGAAATTTTGGAGGCGGGCCAATCTTAGCCCTAGGTATATTGGGCCTTTTGAGATCCTCCAGTCTGTTAGAGAGGTCACATATGAGTTACGTTTGCCTCTGATGTTCTAAGCTATCCACCCAGTGTTTCATGTTTCGATGATATGTCGGTATGTTCCACATGAATCTCATGTGCTTCAGTATGATACAATAGAGTTGCATAATCCCTTGATCTTTGTGGCGGAGCCAATTGCTAGTCTTGCTAGAGATGTGCGTTAGTTGCATTCGAGATCTTTTCCTTTAGTTAAGGTCCATTAGAGGAATCGTCCAGGTGAGGAAGCTACCTGGTAGACCAAGCATGAAATGTAGGAGTAGTTTCCCGACTTGTTTGAGCCTTCAGGTACTTCTTGACTCTTACTTTCACAGATGAAAGTCCTTTTTAGTAGTGGATGTTGTATTGACCTTCAGGTTATTTCTATGCTTATGCCTCCTGTCTGTCATTTAGAGCTTTCATGTAGTGACCCCAATTCATTTATGACTTGTTGGGACTGACAGTTCTATCACTTGGTCATTCATTTAGTGTTTGTGTGAGTTTTAGTGTTCTGGAGGTTTTGATCTTTGAACAATCAATTTGATTTCAAGTTCATAAAGATGACCTCAGAATAAGTTCCTGACAATTCCATCAGCTTCCTAAGGGTCATTTTAGACTAGTAGCTTGGTCGGCATGACTCCCAAGGCTTTCAGTGCGAGTCTGTGTGATTAGGCATTTTAACTTTCAAGTTTAGGCCTAAGTTTGACTTTAGTCAACATTCTGAGTAAACTAGCTCGGATGAGAATTTTGTCAGCGTGGGTTAACTCCGGAATGTTAAATTTGGTCGGGAATGACCCTTCGTTTGGATCCTGAGGCTTCCAGGCTAATTCAGAGCCCCATGTGGATTTTGGCCTAAAAATGAAGTTTGGGTGTTGGACCCACTTTTTACCGAGATGATCTCTTATGGGAATTTTGACTACTCCGTTGAGTCGGAATATCGAATTTGGTGGGGTTGTATATCTTGTTCTCATTTACGGGATTCATTCTTGAATGAATCCCTGACACCCTGTCAAAGAATTCAGAGTTTAAGAAAACCAGCTGAAATGCTGATATCTTATGGAGGCTTTTAATGACTAGAAATCAGACCTTTTAGTGACTAGATATCTCGAGTACCTGCCCCAAATTTATACTTATCATCATGAATTCACACATTCATTCTCAATCTACTTAGAAAAGAACTTGTAGCCTACATATAGGCTAACCGCACATGTACAAATCACAAGACCAGACTTTTTCTCGTCCAAACGGCCTCTGAACCTGCAAATTTGTGATCCCATTTTTGATATAGTGGCAGCGTTCAGAGGCCGTTCGGAAGAGAAAAGGATCGGTCTTGTGATTTGGACACTCGGAGTTAGCTTATAGGTAGGCTACAACCTTCTTTCTAAATAGATTGAGCATGAATGTATGAATTCACGATGATTAGTATGAATTGGGGGCAGGTACGTAGTTATTGTTGATTTTCTTTTTAAAAACCATGATTAGGGTTGATTATTATTGTTTCGAGGGTAGTGCAATGATTACTGGGGTTATATGTGTGTTGTCGCATACTGTGTGATTTACATGTTTTACGATGGGCTTTTTGGAGCATGTTTTGGCCTTAGTCAAGGTTAGACCATTTTTTCTTTAGACCCGTGCACCTTGTTACCTTGGTATGTCTCTGACGTCGTTTGAATAGACTAGGTCCTTGTAGGTTGGAATAACAGATTTCGGTATGATAGAATCAGACTTAGTTTAGGTTTTTGCATAGCTTGTTTGACCTTTCTATCTCCTCTCCCTATTTCTCCAACTCTGATGCATTACCAAATATTGTATTCTTTCTTGGGATTGGAATGCTTCCGGCTTGGAGCCTTTTGTGATACCTTTGGGGATGGTCATCGATCCATGGTGGCTTGGATCCTACTTGAGATTCTCTTCAGAGTTCATACAACCTCTGACACTCCTGCTAGCTGGGCGGCTGACCCCCCTGAGAGTGAGGTGTCGGCCTGGGTGGCATGGATATCTGGGATCCTCTACAGAATTGATACGCCCTCGAGTCTTTGTTGCTAGTTGGACGGCTTATGCCCCAGGAAGTGGACTGTTTGGCTAGGTTACCTGGGTGGATTGTCACTCTTTCTAGCTGGGCTGGGAGTTGATTGGTTGGGTTGATTGACACTCTTGCTAGTTGGGCTAGCAGTTGACTAGTGCTTAGCTACTTGGGCCGAGAGTGTGACTGATGTTTGTGGGTTCAGATCTAGATTACTCTTCTTTTTGATAGACTTAGCTATTCTGTGTACTTGTCGGCCTTATGGGGTCCTTTCGGGTTTTTATTTAAACTTGCGCAGGAGAGTACCTTCTAGGCTTATGTGGTTCTAGTCAGGTTTAGTTTAGCTGTACTTATATTTACTTTATGTATGCTCATGTTCTTTCTTTCTTTCTTTCCCGCTTTGACCTCTGTTTGAGTCAAGATTCTATCTTTTCAGATCATTTTTACCTTTATTTCTCGGTCGGCCTGTGATGCTTACTGAGTACCTTTATTTTGGTACTTATGCTATACTCTGCATCTTTTCGTGATGCAGGTCCCATTACTTGCTACCAATGGTGATTAATGTTTGTGTTGTCTTTTGTAGCTTGTGGATATCAGAGATGAGGGTGAGCACTTGGCGTCCTAGACCAGCTTGTCTCCTTCTGTTCATATGTTACCTCATCTTTTTCCTGTGAGACAACTTGTTCTGGTCCACTTTTAGGTCTTGTATTTATCTTGCTAGACAACTCTATACTCGTGACTTCTAGGTTCTGGGAGGGTATCTACTGTATTTATAGTTTTTGGTTGTTTTCTTATTATTAATCTTATTTGTTGTGTTGGTCTATCCTTGTACCCACTGCTTGTCGTTCTGGATACTGATTGGCTTACCTACTGGTGGGTTATTGATAAGTCGGTGATTGCAAGTCATTTGGCGCTTTATTTTCATAGTTTTATTGTCTTGAATGCCTACTTTATGCCCTAAAACTGATGTTAAAGTGTTTATTTCAAACAATGAAGGCAAAAGAGCAAGGCAAAGACATTATCGGGCAAAATGGAGTGAAGAAGTTGAAGAAGGGCAAATTTGTTGATCGGCGAGACCACTCAGTGAATCGCTGATTGGTCCTTCAACTCGCCAAATGTTTTAGAAGGCTAGCCTTGGGAAAAATCCAACTCGGCGATGGAAGATGCAACTCGGTGAAGCACCTAACGGATCGGCAAAAGATATTTTGATCTCCTAAAGTTATAGAATGGTCGGTCAAAACGTAGGGCAAAAAGGCGAGAAAAGGAAAAACTAGGTGATTCGCCGAACAGGTCGGCGAACCCGACCTCGATCTCTTAAAGTTACTGTGAGGAAGTGCTAGAAGGGTAATCCAAGAAGGCTATGGAAGGATGCATTCAACGTATCGCCGACCTATTCGGCGACACATGACTTTCTTCACTGAATAGTTGTGAAGCCAAAATTTAGGGAATGTATAAATAGAATTTTGAAAGAGAAAAAGGTGTTCCCACACATCTTCACTCTGGGTTTTTGATCTAGAACGCTGAAAACATTGCTCTTAGTCATTTTAGTAGTAATTGAGAGTTGGGTTTTGATTGAGAATGAATTCCAAGCATTTTGAAGACTTGATAATTGTTACCTAGCTGATGGAGAACATAGTTGGTAATATTTTATTTCTTTTTATGATGTGTGGCTTAAACCCCCATTCTTGGGGGTGTGATTATGTAATTAAATGCTCAATTAGCTTATGGGTGTTAGTATTTACTAATTTAATTGTTATTTTAAAGTGGGTTTGATTGATAGCTGAGTTTTCACCTATGAATTGTAGTTACAATTACAGCTCTAAGTTAGTATTCAATGTTTGCTTGAGAAAAAGGTTTCTGAATTAAAGTTATCAATTAATGATTGTAGTGATTGGGTTATTGAAGGTTCAACTTGAGAAAGTGAACCTGAATTTGATCTTACCAATCTAGCTCGAGAGAGTAGGTAAATTAAGGTATTGGGTGTTTCATAGTGTTATGCTTGCCAAGGTTCAAGAGAACTCGCTTGATTCGTGGTAGTTGATCGAGAGATGACTATTACATCTAAAGCCTAGACTACTCACTAAGATTGTGCACCTTTTAGTAAATTATAATCACCAATATAGCGAAATTAACATTTAATCAATCATATCCCCGATAATCGCTCTCTACTTGATGAATACCCTATTTTCGTAGTTGTTAATTTCTCACTCTAAAACCCCCATCTGACATTTATTGTCAAACCCTGAAATTTACATTAAAGTATTTCGATAATGTTTACTTCTACAAACAACTAGAACGCACCATTTACTTCGTAATTGAATTCTATTCTGTATCACTCCCTGAGGGATCGAACCCAACTCTTCGTTGGGTTTATACTTTATTTCAACCGCCTATACTTAGAATTGGATGAAGTGTTGTTGAGCGTTATCAAAACTGGCGTCGCTATCAGGGAGTGATGTTTAAAATTTTCTTAGTGTCGTTTAGTGTGATCTAATTGTGTTGTAGTTGAATCAACTTACTTTTGTTTGTTGTTAGCTACTCTTGAACAAGTGGTGAAATGAGTGCTAACTGGAGCAACATCATCCAACTTTGACACCATGATGATAGCGGTAACTTGCACGATGTCAATACAAATCAGTAGAGAAGTACATGTGCTATCTGATTGCCTTCGATTGTGGGCAATGTGGTGTTTCACGTCACTAGCACCATGTTGCAGCTCTTGCAAATGAAGGGACTATTTGGAGGACTGGTGCATGAGGATCCCCATGAACACATCTGAAACCTTGTGGACACGTGTGGTCCATTTGCCTTCGAGAAAATTACGAAGAGTCGGTTCGACTTCAGTTCTTTCCCTTCGCTATAATGGGGGAGGCAATGAAGTGGCTAGCCGAGTTACCTAGAGGATCAATCACATCGTGGGATAAGCTCACCGAAGCATTTTATGTAAATTTTTCCCTCCCTAAAAGATGGTGAAATTGAGGGACCATATTCAGAATTTTAAACGAGTCGATGGGGAGCCAATTCATGAGACATGGTTGAGCTTCCAAAAATTGCTATTCAAATGTCCAACCCATGGACTCCTAACTAATGTGCTATTACAATACTTCTACCGGAGCCTCGATTCAGTCAACAAAGGGGCAGCTGACCAGCTTGTTAGAGGAGGAATCATGCAACAATCGTTCGCTATACCTTCTACTCTCTTTGATGAAATGACAAAAATCAATAGTGCTTGGTATACTAAAGAAGACCAAGTGTTTTCATTGAATTTTGGGATAACAAAAGAGCAAGTGGAGAAAAATCAAGAACGTGATGAAAACATAGCCAAGATGATGTCTCAAATGGTGTTGCTTAACGAAAAAGTTCTTTAGAGTATTTCTGAAAACAAAGAGGTGAAAAGGGTGTCAAGTTTAGAGGAGGGTTCTTCCTCGGACTCGTTAAATTCGGCTGAGAATCAAGGTTGGAACATATTTGGTGAAAATGGACAGAGAATATACAATTGAGTTATTGGTGACTATGATAAAATTATATGTCAAAGAGTGGTAGCCCAAGGTCTAGAGACAACTCCGAAAGTTGTCGTGTGGATGAGTTTCTAGCCCAGATTCTGAATAAGGTTGAAGGATTAGACGACATGCTTAAAGAAATGAAAGATGACTTATCGTCCTTGAATAACAAAGTAAACTCTCACTCGCGATTTATCAAGCAACTCGAATGGCAAATGAATCAACTTTTTTCCTAAATGGAATCCAAGCCATTAGAGAGGTGTGCAAATGAGGATGTGGTAAATTTGGAAGATGATCATGACAAATGCTTAGCGGTATTGACCTAGAGTGGGAAGGTAGCAGGTGGTGATGCGAAAGTGAATAGTGAAGCAAATACTAGTAAGAAAAAGGAAGTCACCATAGATGTAGAAGAGTCCAACCAAGCACTGGAAAATGACACACCCATAGATGTAGAAGAAATTCCACAACAAAGTATCACCGAGGAATTGCAAACATATAAGGAAGGGGCTGCCCCCTCTCCAAAGCTGGTAAAAGCATTGCCCAAAATAAATCCACCATTTCCTCAAAGACTAAAAAAATGGGATGAGGATGAAAAGTTTAAGAAATTTCTCTTTGTATTCAGGACCTTGTCGATAAATCTCCCTTTGGTGGAAACATTGTTAGAAATTCCCAGTAACGCTAAGTTCATGAAAGAGTTGGTCACTAAGAAAAAGAGCATGGATTTTAAAACAGTTGAAGTGTCCTATAGCTGTAGCGCTATCATGACTAGAAATATGGTTAAAAAGAAATATCACGCCCCGAAGCTACTTCCTAGGCATAAACACGAGATCTAGGATCACGAGTCACCCCAAGTTAACCCTGAGCTGGCATATCGTAAGCAAACTAACATATCTATGAAAAGATAACTAATGCGGAAGCTTAATCGTGAGATAAGTAAATGATGGGGAATACCCAATACTGGTCTGAATAAACAAAAAAATCTAAGAGTTTAGTGAGACTGAACAATCACACAAAAACTAAAGCTGAATCTAAACTATGTGTGAAATAGTCTCCAACTGACTAGAGTTGCTTGGACATGCCCACAGTTAACCCTAGCAAAGTTGAAACTGAAATGAAAGACTAAATCTAAGAAAAAAAATATGTCTATTGTCTTCGAAGTATGAGGACTCACCACTGAAGCTACTGAATGTGGATCGAGAACCGACCTACACGTGATCTGAATGCTGAGGACCTGAACCTACATCATGAAAACATGTAGCGCAGATTATGCGTCAGTACTTGGAAGGTACTGAGTATGCAAGATAGGATAAAAGCTGAACAAACATATAAGCTAAACAAAACATAACTATCTGAACATGATGGAAACACTGATACATACTGAAAAGAGCTGAACTGAATGTAATGACCAAATACCTAACATGCTGAGACTGAATACTGAAGTGTAACTGAAAACCTAGTCAAATACACTAAAGTCTAATTGTGGGAGTTACCAGTAACCGACATAACTGCATGTTGATCGTGGTGTATGATGTATACACCCCATCGAAGGGCCTGATATACCTTGCCAGGGGTATAAAGGAATGATTGCAGTGATCACTAAAACTGATGCCCACAGAAGGTACATAACCTATGGGGGCACGTAGTTCTCGGACTATAAGGGTACGTTGACACCCTAGTTCACTCGGTGCTAAGCCTACTCCCAACTGAATATGTATATGAAACATTATGACTTAAATACTGACATGCAAAATTTGAGAATGTAACAGTTATATACTGATAATGTGACATTCGAAAACTGAGGCATGTCTATCTGTTTAACTAACCTAGCATGTATAATTCACAAACTAAGAGAATCTACACAACTAGGGTTATGAATTTTATGCAAATATCAAAGCAACAACTCCACAAAAATATGATAATCTAATTAGGAATACTCTAGCAGCTAAATCACAACTACTATCTAAAAGTTTTAGAAACTCTAGGTCTACACAAGATATAGGAATAAAGAATCTGACAGAACTCTAGGGACCAAGTGGATGAAAGGAATCCACTAGTTAAATCCCACATACCTGGTGACAAATTTCACGGAGAAATATTCTGATTTTGGGGCTGGAACTGAATAAAACCCATTGCGTTCTTAGAGGGGGTTTGGTCGATTATTTCTCCTCTTTTGCTCTAAGTTTGAGGAATTTTAAAGAATAATGGTTTAGGGTAAGATATGACTAGAATAATAGGCTAAATCTGACAAAAACGAAGTAGTTTAGGGATAAAATAAAAGGACCCAACTACCCCTAAACTAAAAGTCGCTGGCCCATGGATGGACCTGACCGACGGACCGTAGGTCGAATGACGGTCCATCTTGTCAGTCGTCGTTTGCTGTTAGAGGACTAAAAAATAGGGGGTGAACCATGGACCTAGACCACGGACCGTGGTCCCACCTGCGGTCTGTTGGTTTGGCCGTTGGTCGAGAGTTAACTGAAAATTTTGGGGGCTCTGGGTGAAAAGTTGAGGTGACCAACCACGAACCACACGTACGGTCCGTGGTACGACGTACTATCTATAGGTGGCCTCCGTCTGTTGCACCTGTAACTTCTTAAAATCTGAAAATTTTCCTTTCTCGAATCCGGGGTGTTACAATATCTCTCTCTTGGGAACATTCGTCCTCAAATGAAGTCTAAACTAACTGAATATGGAGGCAAGAAACTGCAATCCCTACCACTAAGTACTGGAAACTAAAATATGACTGAACTGAGTTCCAATAACATGCAAATATGTTGAAATGCAAGTACGACAGAAGGAATAAGGTAATATGAGTGAGTTTACGCACAAGTAAACTGAGAAACTGGAGAGGAAATTATTATCTCAAGCTGAAACGGAATAGGAAGGAAAGAGGTGAGGATAATTGGCTTTCATGGCTGCTTCTGCTTCTGAAGTAGCTCCCTCTTCGGACTGACTCCTCCAAGTTTGTCAAATCTCATCAC
Organism: Solanum okadae; assembly: GCA_036553675.1. Taxonomy (NCBI): domain Eukaryota; kingdom Viridiplantae; phylum Streptophyta; class Magnoliopsida; order Solanales; family Solanaceae; genus Solanum; species Solanum okadae. Next base: position 42,763,914 of record CM071689.1, on the reverse strand, counting down.
CCCTTTCATAGGTGATACTTTCAGGAAAACCAAATAATCTATTTCAAACTCTAAGTTCCTTCTCCTTACATTTTCATAAGACTTCTGTCTTAAGTCTATTTCTGATGAGCTGAACTTTTTCCAAAGCTTCATGAATCGAATCTGGCCCAATCAAGGTTGCTTCACCTACTTATCCACCTTAGGAACACATAAGCGACAATCTCCCCCTTGGGAGAAAACCTCTACTTTTTGTTGATGAACTGCACCTTCCAACTGAAGCAGCATAAGATCACTATCTTATTTTCCTTAACCTCCACTACCAATGAAGATTCAAATCTATTCTGAACTATCACACCCCCATCTGATGTTTCCGTAAGACTAACTCCTAAGCGAGCAAGACGATGAACATCTTTTGCTAATTCCTTCCCCCTTTTCCTCAACATGTACATGTACTACACCACCTCCTAGAGATCATCTTTTTGGCCTTAAGGTAAGAGATAATTCGACCTATAGGAATTGAGCTACTACCCTTCCATTCTAAGACTGGCCCATTGGAAACTGAAACCGAACAATCCCAGTTCTACTATCGATTATGGCATAACAAGAATGTAACCAATCCATGCCTAAAATAATATCAAAATCTACCATTTCTAAATCTACAAGATTTGCTGAGGTAACTTTCTAAGAGACTGTGATGGGGCAATTTCTATATACTTGTGTAGCTATAACTGGGTTACCAACTAGAGTAGAGACTGAAAAGGGTTCTGAAAGAGAGGAACTGACCTAAGCATAACTCCCTCTCTCAAATACAAATGTCAAGAAAGAGATTCCTTGGATAAGTGGCAAAATGCTCAAAAAATCAACCTGTTCTCGCGCTGACCACTACCTGTACCAGATGACACACTTTGTTGAGTTGGGCAACCTGTTGGTGCTGTAGATTGATCCCTATTATTGTTACCTTCTTGCCCCTGCCTGGCAGAAGGGCAATTCTTTACCCTATGACCAGACTGACCACACCCAAAACATCCTTCCTTGCTTGCAAGACACTCGCCTAGATGGTTCTTACCATACTTTGGACAAGTTGGATAGGTCCTATTTCCTAAAACACTCCCTTGAGACTTAGAGCCTAGTGCCCTATAATTCATATCTTGTCGAAACTGTTAGTGATTTCCACCACCCGATTTCTACTGAGAGTATCCTTAAACTTATCTCCCTCAACCTACTGAGCATGAGTCATGAGCCTAGAGATATTCATATTTTCTAACACCATAGCACTTCTACACTCTTTCTTCACTAAGTCGGATACCCCAAATAGAAACTTACTCATCTGTGCCCTTGGATAAGCTACCATATGTGGAGCATACCTAGAGAGTTAGGTGAGCTTCATCCCGTATTCTTGGATTGACATGGAACCTTGCCTCAAATTCATAAACTATTGTGCCTTAGACTCCCTCAATTCTCTTTGGAAGAACATGTCAAGAAAATCTCCAATAAAACAATCCCAAGTCACATGAGTTGCATCGACACTCATGTTTTCTTTCCAATGAGTAAACCAAATGTGAACCACATCCTTAAGCTGGTAGGATGCCAACTCTACCCAATCACTACCAGTCAGTTGCATCACTCCAAAGATTTTCTTAGCCTCATCAATGAAGTTTTGTGGGTCCTCACCAACTTACGACCCTAAAATCTCAGGCGGATTCATCCTGACAAAATCTCAGACCTTAGCTTCCACTGATCCCCCATTACTATTAATAGGAACTGGGACCTGCTGATTATTCTAGTTAGTCATACTCTGAGCGAAAAGCCGAATAGCATTCCGATACTCTACATTCAAAACCTCATGGTCTGGGATATGAGGAATTGTGTTAACATTGCTTGCATTAGCATTTCTTGGGTAAGCTCTACGAGGAGGCATGATCTGAAATGCATAGCAACGAATTAGAAATGTGAAGTTGGATCATACCTTACGCACGATAAGAGCAGCAAAGAAAGTGAAGTTTTCCTAAAACACTTCGTAGCCTCCCTCTCATTAGATGTGGTGCATTTCACACCCATGAAACAATTTCTACTTAGTGTAGCTTTTAGACATCCTAGGACTCTCAAACCTAATGTTATGATACCAAGTTTACCACGCCCAAAGGCTACCATCTGGGCACAAGCACGGGACCTAGGATCACGAGTGACTCTAAGCTAACCCTAAGCTAGCGTATCATAAGCAAACTGAACATATCTATGAAAAGATAACTAATGTGGAAGCTTAATCATGAGATAACTAAATGATGGGGAATACCCAATACTAGTCTAAATATATATAAAATTCTAAGAGTTTAGTGCTACTGAACAATCACGCAAAATCTATTAAAGATAATAAATTGATGCAGAAGCTAAATCATAAATAAACTGAAGAGATGGGGAATTCCCATATACTATAACTGAGATATATAAAAACTGATGAGTTTAATACAAAGAAGTTATTAACTCACTACTAAGCTGAATCTAACTATGTCTAAAATAAGCCTCTAAACTACCTAGAAATGTTGGGACATGCCCCAACTAGGTCTAGAAAAACTGAACTAAAGATTAAAAGCGATAAAGATAAACATGTCACTAGTCCTTGAAGAATAAGGACTCACTACTGATGTTCCTGAATTGAAGATCGGGAACCGATCTAAGTGTAATTTGGATATTGAGAACCTGAACCTACATCACGAGAAGATGTAGCGCACGTATGCGTCAGTACTTGAAAGGTACTGAGCATGCAGGATAGAGTAAAGCTGAAAGAACATATAACTGAACAAAACAATAAAGCAATGAAATAATCTGAACATGATATAGATAGTGAATGCTGAGCTAACTGAATGCAATGACCAAATTTATAACATGCTGAGACTGAATACTGACTGTACTGAAATATGGTCAATGCAATAGAGTCTGACTGAACTGTGGGAGCTACTAATAACCGACATAAAACCACATGAGCTAAATGTGGAGTTCGATGTATACGCCCCATCGAGAGGACCCAATATACGCTGCCAGAGGTATAGAGACATGCTAGCGTGATCACTTAACTGATGTTGCCCACAGAGGGGACTTACACCTACGTGGCTCGTAGTTCTTGGACTATATGGGTAGGGTGGTTAACTGGTTATGACTGAATTCCTGTAAATACTGGATAGCTCGAAACTGAACATGCAAACTGAGAATGCAACAATTAATCTGATAATGATGCATTCATAAACTGAGGCATGTAAAACTGAATATACTATGACTGAAATACTAAATAGCTCAAAATACTGACATGTAGATACTCATACGTGAAAATTCCTTTTTAGAAAACAATTCAACATCATATTATACTATGATCATTGATGACTTGGGAAGTCATACTGCATAAACATTGATGGTATATTAGATACCATACTATTCATACATTGATGACCTACTCAATTGTCATACTAATCATGTTTTAGAAACTCTTTCTCAAAACTCAGTTTAAAACTCAAGTGTTGTCTTAAAGAAAAGCTTCTCATGATTTATAACTCAAAATAGGGTTTATGCTGAAATATACTGATAATATGGCATGAAACTGGAGCATGTATATCTGAATAACTGAAATATCTAACCTAGCATATGTAATTCAAAAACTAATGAAATATATAGCTAGGGTTCAGAAATTTATGTAATAAACTGAGCAATAACATGATAATCTAACTGACTGAATTCTAGGGACCTATTGGGCGAAAGGAACCCACTAGTGAAATCCCACATACCTGGTGACGAATTCCATGGAGAAATCTTTCGATTTTGGGGATGGAACTGATGGAACCTTGTTGCGTTCTTGAACTAGGGTTCTTGACCTTTTTTCTCCTTTCTTGATTCTAATTTTCTAAGTTTTGATTAATGATTTTAACTAATGTAAGTTCTAGTTATGTTTCTAGGCTTAAACTGACTAAAATCTCATGATTTAGGATCTTAACGACGTATCTTAGGGGTTAAATGAAATAGGAAAAGACCAAAAGACCCCTGACTTAATTGCTGTCGGAGTTACTGACGGATTGGACCTACGGTCCGTCGATTGGGTCCGTAGGTCGAGTCTGCCCGCTAGGGCTTCACTAAAAGGAGCATAACTTTTTACTCGGAGGTCGGATTTTAGGAAACTCGGTAGTGTTGGAAATATAATTCAATTATCTATCATATCATAGGTAATGGGACACACAATTCTTTTTGTGCTAAAGGTTATGACCATCTGAAGTTGACCCAATCATAATTTTCAACTAACTGGCTTCTGATCCTCATCTACGGTCAAACCTATGGACCGTGGATCGATTGATGGTCCGTGCTGCTCAATCGTTAATTGGGACTGAAGCTGGGCTTTTGGGGCATCGATCCACGGACACGAACTACGGTCCGTGACCTGACCTACGGACGGTAAGTTCAGCAGTGGGTCAACACTTAGCCAAATTTTCTGACTGAGTTTTGGGGAACTTTTCCGTCACGAACCACGGACCTGTTGGACGAACCGTGAGTAGATCTACGGTTCGTTGATGGTGTCCGTGAGTGCCACCTGTAACACCAGAAATCTGAAATCTCTATTTTCGGATACGGGGTGTTACATTATCTCCCCCTTGGAACCATTCGTCCTCGAATGAAGACTAATCTAGCTGAAATAGAGGGAGAGAGCTGTAATCCCTAACACTAAACACTGAGAACTAAATTTTTAACTGAACTGATTTCCAAGAACATGCAAATACGTTGAAAATGCAAGTACAAACTGAAGGAACATGATTCTAAGACTGAATTTACGCATGAATGACTGAAAAACTGAAGAGGAACTATTACCTCAAGCTGGAATGGAATCGGAAGGAAAGAGGAGAGGATACTTGGACTTCATGGCTGTTGTGCTTCCCAAGTAGCTTCCTCTACGGACTGAATCCTCCACAAAACCTTGATTGAAGCGACTTCTTTGTTTCTCAACCTTCTAACCTGACGATCGAGAATCTCAACTGGTACATCCTCATATGAAAGGCTATCTTTCACGGCCACACTCTCTAATGGCACTATGGATGCTGGCTCACCCAAACACTTCTTCAAAAGAGAAATATGAAAGACTGGATGCATTGCGGCTAAATCTGCTGGCAACTCTAACTCATAAGACACTTTACCAATCCTTTTCAAGATCCGGAAAGGGCCTACATATCTAGGACTGAGCTTCCCTTTCTTGCCCAATCTCATCACCCCCTTCATGGGTGACACTTGCAAGGAAACCCAATCATGAAATTGGAACTCTAGTTCCTTTCTTCTCACATCTGCATAATACTTCTGGCGACTCTAGGCAGTCTTAACTGTATATCTAATGAGTTGCACTTTCTCCATAGCATCAAGGAACAAATCTGGTCCTATCAAGGCTGCTTCACCTACTTCAAACCAACCATCTGGAGATCTACAACTACACCTATTCAATGCCTCGTAAGGGGCCATCTGAATGCTGGAATGGTAACTATTATTGTAGGTGAACTCAATAAGAGGAAGGTGATCATCCCAACTACCCTTGAAGTAGATCACACAAGCTCTCAACATGTCCTCTAAGGTTTGAATGGTACGCTCTACATGACCACCCGTCTGTGGATGAAATGTTGTGCTAAGGTTAATCTGAGTACCAAGACCCTTCTGAAATGACTTCAAGAAATGGGAGGTAAACTGAGGACCTCTATCTGAGATGATTGACAAAGGAACCCCGTGCAACCTCACAATCTCATTAATGTAAAGCTTGGCGTAATCCTCTGCCGAATCTGTAGTCTTGACTGCCAAAAAGCGAGAAGACTTAGTAACCCTATCAACAATCACCCAAATGGAGTCATGTTGTTTGCGAGTACGAGGTAAACCTGTGATGAAGTCCATGTTGATCACTTCCCACTTCCAAGTAGGAATGTCAATCTCTTGAGTCATACCTCCTGGTTTCTAATGTTCTACCTTGACTTGCTGGCAATTGGGGCACTTAGCCACAAAATCAGTTATATCTCTTTTCATACCATTCCACCAATAGACTTCCCGCAGCTCGCGGTACAGCTTAGTGGCGCCTGGATGAATAGAATATCTGGAGTTATGGGCCTCTGCAAGAATATGTTGTCTCAACTCGCCCACATTAGGAACACACAATCTACCCTGATAGTGAAGTACACCATCTCCCCCTTGGGAGAAAACCTCCACTCTCTGATTGTGGACTGCACCCTTAAGTTCAAGAAAGATTGGATCACTGTCTTGCTTTTCCTTAACCTCAACTACCAAAGAAGATTCTGCCCCATTCTGAACCGTTACACCACCATATGATATGCTCATAAGACGAACTCCTAGGCGAGCATGTCTGTGAACATCCTTTGCTAGATCTTTTCTTTCTTCCTCAACATATGCTACACTACACATAGATAGTCTGCTAAGGGCATCTGCTACTACATTCGCCTTACCCGAATGGTAATGCACGCTTCTATCATAATCTTTGAGGAACTCAAGCCACCTTCTCTGGCGAAGATTCAACTCTTTCTGGGTTAACACATACTGAAGGCTCTTATGGTTTGTGAACACATCTACGTGAACACCATATAAGTAATGTCTCCAAATCTTAAGTGCAAACACCACTACTGCTAGCTCGAGGTCATGAGTTGGGTAGTTCTTCTCATGCACCTTAAGCTGTCTGGAAGCATAAACTATAATCCTTACCTCGCTGCATCAACACACAACCTAGGCCAACTCTGGATGCATCACAATAGATTACATAACCATCTGAACCCTCTTGTAGAGTCAAGACAAGAGTTGTAGTCAACCTAGTTTTCAATTCTGTGAAGCTTTTCTAACAATTATCTGACCACTGGAACTTAACCTTTTTCTGAGTCTACCTAGTCAATGGTGAGGCTATGGATGAAAATCCTTCCACAAACCTTCTGTAATTACCTGCTAGACCCAAGAAACTTCTGATATTTATAGCAGAGCTAGGTCTGGGCCATTTTTTAACTGCTTCTATCTACTGGGAACCTACTCAAATTCCTTCACTAGACACAATATGCCCAAGGAAGGCAACTGATTGTAACCAAAACTCGCACTTGTTAAATTTTGCAAATAACTGGCGATCTTTGAGAGTTTGCAGAACAACTCTCAAATGGCTAGCATGTTCTTCCTCATTCCTAGAGTAAATGAGGATGTCATCAATTAAGAAAATAACGAACAAGTCCAAGTATTTCTTGAACACTCTGTTCATCAAATCCATGAAAGCTGCAGGAGCATTGGTTAGTCCAAATGACATGACTACAAATTCATAATGACCATACCGAGTCCTGAAGGCTGTCTTCGCAATGCCATTATCTCTGACTTTAAGCTGATGATAACCCGATCTGAGGTCTATCTTTGAGAAATGACTAGCACCCTGAAGTTGGTCGAACAAGTCATCAATCCTATGGATGGGATATTTATTCTTGATTGTGACCTTGTTCAACTGCCTATAGTCAATGCACATTCTGAGAGAACCATCTTTCTTCTCTACGAACAACACTGGTGCACACCATGGCGAAATACTAAGTCTGATGAAGGCCTTATCTAGAAGGTCTTTCAACTGTTCTTTCAATTCTTTAAGCTCAGCTGGAGCCATTCTGTAAGGAGGAATATAAATAGGCTGGGTATCTGGAAGGAGATCAATTCCAGAGTCGATTTCCCTTTCGGGAGAAGCTCCGGGATGATCTTCTGAGAACACTTCTGGAAACTCACTAACTACAGGAACTGACTCAAGAGTTGGGGATTCAGAACTAGAATCCTTAACCCGAACTAGATGATAGAGTTAACCCTTGTAGATCATCTTTCTGGCTTTAAGGTAAGAAATGAATCGACCCATAGGCACTAAGCTACTAACCTTCCATTCTAGGATTGGTTCGTCTAGAAACTGAAAACGAACAATCCTAGTTCTACAATCGACTGAGGCATAACAGGAATGTAACCAATCCATGCCTAGAATAACATCAAAGTCTACAATTTCTAACTCTACAAGATCTGCTGAGGCGACTTTCTGAGAGACTGTGATAGGGCAATTTCTATATACCCGTCTAGTTATAACTGAGTCACCGACTGGAGTAGAGATTAAGATGGGTTCTGAAAGAGTTTCTAGACTGACATCTAAGATTACTGCGATATAGGGAGTCATAAAAGATAAAGTTGCCCCTGAATCTTTCCACAGAGTGTACCATATATGAGTCACATCCTTAAGCTGGTAGGATGCCAACTCAACCCTACCATTACCGGTCACTTGCATCACTCCAAAGATTTTTTTAACCTCATCAATGAAGTTTTGTAGGTCTTCACCAACTTGTGACCCTAAAAACTCAGGCGGATTCATCCTTCAAAAAATATCGAACTCTAGTTACCACTGATCCACCATTTCTATTAGTAGAAACGCAAACCTGCTGATTGTTCTTGTTAGTCATACTCTGAGCCAACAGTTGGATCGCATTCTGAAACTCTTCATTCTTAACCTCATGGTCTGGGACTAGAGGAATTGCGTTAGCATTCCTGGCATTCGTATTCCTGGCGTTAGCTCTACGGGGAGGAATGATCTTAAGCGTATAACAATGGATTAGAAAGGAGATCATACCAACGCACGATAAGAATAACAAAGAAAGTGAAGTTTTCCTAAAACACTTCATAGCCTCCCTCTCATTAGATGTGGTGCACTTCACACCTATGAAAAGGACTCTACTTAGTGTGGCTTTTCAGACATCCAAGGACACTTAAACCTAATGCTCTGATACCAAGTTTGTCACGCCCCAAGCTACCCCCGAGACGCAGACACGGGACCTAGGACCATAAGTGACTCCAAGCTAACCCTGCTGGCATGATCATGAGCATAATAAAGATAATAAACCGATGCGGTAGCTAAATCATAAATAAACTGAAGAGATGGGGAATACCCATAAACTATAACTGAGATATATGAAACTGATGAGTTTAATACAAAGAAGTTATTAACTCAATACTAAGCTGAATCTAACTATGTCTGAAATAAGCCTCTAAATTGACTAGAAATGTTGGGACATGCCCCAACTATGTCTAGCAAAACTGAAACTAAAGATTAAAAGTGATAAAGATAAACATGTCACTAGTCCTCGAAGAGTGAGGACTCACCACTGATGTTGCTGAACTGAAGATCAGAAACTGATCTAAGCGTGATCTGGATGCTGAGAACCTGAACCTACATCACGAGAAGATGTAGCGCACGTATGCATCAGTACTTGAAAGGTACTGAGCATGCAGGATAGAGTAAAGCTGAAATAACATATAACTGAACAAAACAATAAAACAATGAAATAATCTGAACATGATATAGATACTGAATGCTGAGCTAACTGAATGCAATGGCCAAATTTATAACATGCTGAGACTGAAAAGTGACTGTACTGAAATATGGTCAATGCAATAGAGTCTGACTGAACTGTGGGAGCTACTAATAACCGACATAAAACCACATGAGCTAAATGTGGAGTCCGATGTATACGCCCCATCGAGAGGACCCAATATACTCTGCCAGAGGTATAGAGGCATGCTGGCGTGATCACTAAACTAATGTTGCCCACAGAGGGGACTTACACTACGTGGCTCGTAGTTCTGGGACAATACGGGTACGCTGAACCCTAGTCCAATTCGGTATTATGCTACTCCAATGAATTAAGTGGTTAACTGGTTATGACTGATTTCCTGTAAACACGGGATAACCCGGAACTGAACATGCAAACTGAGAATGCAACAATTAATCTGATAATGATGCATTCATAAACTGAGGAATGTAAAACTGAATATATTATGACTGAAATACTGAATAGCTCAAAATGGTGATATGTAGATACTCATACGTGAAAATTCCTTTTTAGAAAACAATTCAACATCATATTATAATATAATCATTGATGACTTGGGAAGTCATACTGCATAAACATTGATGGTATATCTAGATACCATACTATTCATACATTGATGACCTACTCAATTGTCATACTAATCATGTTTTAGAAGCTCTTTCTCAAAACTCATCTTAACTTTCTCAAAAACTCAGTTTAAAACTCAAGTGTTGTCTTAAAGAAAAGCTTCTCATGATTTATAACTCAAAATAGGGTTTATGCTGAAATATACTGATAATGTGGCATAAAACTGGAGCATGTATATCTAAATAACTGAAATATCTAACCTAGCATGTGTAATTCAAAAACTAATGAAATACATAGCTAGGGTTCAGAAATTTATGTAATAAACTGAGCAATAACATGATAATCTAATTTGGAACATTTAAATAACTAATTCATGTTGATCTGTTGGAATTCTAGAAACCCTAGGTCTGTTCATAATAATGTAATCAAGAATCCGACTGAATTCTAGGGACATAATGGGCGAAAGGAACCCACTAGTGAAATCCCACATACTTGGTGATGAATTCCATGGAGAAATCTTTCGATTTCGGGGCTGGATCTGATGGAACCTTGCGGTGTTCTTGAACTAGTTCCTGACTTTTTTTCTCGTTTCTTGATTCTAATTTTCTAAGTTTTGATTAATGATTTTGACTAAGGTAAGTTCTAGTTATGTTTCTAGGCTTAAACTGACTAAAATCTCATGATTTAGGGTCTAAACGACGTATCTTAGGGGTTAAACGAAATAGGAAAAGACCAAAAGACCCCTGACTTAATTACTGTCGGAGTGACTGACGGATTGGACTTACGTTCCGTCGATTGGGTTCATAGGTCGAGTCTTCCCGATAGGGCCTCACTAAAACAATATTAACGTTTTACTCGGACGTCAGATTTTATCACACTCAGTGGCGTTGGAAAGATAATTTAATTATCTATCATATCATAGGTAATGGGACACACAATTATTTTTGTTCCAAAAGTTATGACCATCTGAATTTGACTCAATCATAATTTTCAGCTAACTGGCTGCTGATCCTCATCTACGGTCAGACCTACGGACCGTGGATAGATTGACGGTCCGTGCTGGTCAACCGTCAATTGGGACTGAAGCTGGGCTTTTTGGGGCATCGATCCACGGACATGAACTACGGTCCGTGACCTGACCTATGGACCGTAAGTCCGGCAGTGGGTCAACACTTAGCCAAATTTTCTGACTAAGTTCTGGGGAAGTTTTCTGTCACGAACCACGAACCTACAGGACGGACCGTGAATCCATCTACGGTTCGTGGATGGTGTTCTTGAGTGCCACCTGTAACACCAGAAATTTGAAATCTGTATTTTTGGATACTGGGTGTTACAAAATCTTTCAATTTCAGGGCTTGAATTGAAGAGAAACTTATACGTTCTTTGTGGGGGTTAGGTCGATTATTTCTCCTCTTTTGATCTAAGTTTGAAGAATTCTAGAGAATAATGGTTTAGGGCAAAATGTGACTTAAATAATAGATTAAAACAGACCAAAATGAAGTAGTTTAGGGATAAAATAATTAGGAAAATAGCCAACTACCCCTAAACTAAAAGTCGACTGGCCCATCGACGGACCTGACCGACCGATCGTAGGTCAACTAACGGTCCATCCTGTCAGTCGTTGTTGGCTATCAGAGGGTAGAAAATTGTGGGCTGAACCATGGACCGTGGTCCCACCTACGGTCCGTAGGTTTGGCCGGTGGTCGAGAGTTAACTGAAAACTTTGGGGCCTCTTGGGGAAGAGTTGAGGTGACAAAACACGGACCTCACTTACAGTTCGTGGTTCGACCTATGGTCAGTAGGTGGCCTCCACTGATGGCACCTGCAACTTCTGAAAATTTGAAATTTCCTTCCTCGAATCCGAGGTGTTACAAGAAAACAGATCAGGGGAGTTTACCATCCCATGCACTATTAGAATGCTTTAATTTGCCAAAGCATTATGTGATTTGGGGGATAGTATTAACTTGATGCCATATGCCATTTACAAACAACTAGGATTTGGTTTACCTAAGTCGACAAAAATGTGATTCCTTATGGATGATCGTTCTATCAAACATCCCATTGGCATACTTTACGATATTTTGGTGAAAGTGGATAGGTTCATTTTTCCAGTTGACTTTGTCATTTTGGATTGTGAAATTGATACCGAAGTACCTATTATTTTTGGTTGGCCATTTTTGGAAATTGGAAGAGCTCTGGTGGACATTGAAAGTTGTGAGTTAATGTTCTAGGTGAATTATGAAGAGGTTACTTTTATTTGTGCACATTGATGAAGTAACCTAGTGATATTCACGTGGTCTCAACAATTGATGTAATTGACAAAGCAATGGCTACTGTGAGTGAAATTATGTGTATGGGTGAACCCGTTTTCATTGTCTTCCAAATTATGATGAGGAAGAGGTCCAAGGGTATGATGAAGTTGTGGCTGCTCTATCGGGATTAGGTTCTAATTCTAAAAATCCATTGAATCTTGATATTTATCTAAAAAATCAAGAAAGCCCCCCCGCGAAACCATCTACGAAAGAACCCCTAAAGCTTGAATTGAAAGCGCTACCATCTTATCTTCGGTATGTATCTCTAGGAGCAAACGACACCTTGCTCATCATCATCGCAACAAACCTGCTTGAAAGGCAAGTCAAATTGCTTACTGAGGTGTTAAAACAGTATATTAAGGCCATTGATGTGCCGTGAAATTGTGGCACATTTGATGCTTAAGAACTATGAACTAACACTGGAATTAAGTAAAATTTTTGATAGGTTTGTTGAATGTGTAGGCAAAATCTGGTTGGTATAGAAAATGGAAAAGAAGCTACAAAATTATGATGATCCAAAGTAAAGTTCACGGTCAACTTCATGGACCGTGATCTTCATTACGGTCCGTGGTTGAGCTCGTGAAAGTGAACCAGTGCTACCCTTGAGAAGATGAAGAGGAGTAATAACTAAGTGACAACCACGGAGGGTGCCACGGGCCGTAGCTCTTACCACGGACTGTGGTACCTACCGTGGAGTTGAACTAGTGTGTAAGCAAGGAAGAGTTGGAAGAATGCTGGAATCAAGTGAAGACCACAGACGCCATCACAGGCCATGGTCCTCACTACGAACCGTGGTGCAGTCCGTAGGCCTTGTTCCAGTGGGTAGCATTGAAGACCCAAACTTTGGGAAGTCTAAGGGAAGACCATGGAGGGCTTCACGGACCGTGAAGCCCTTGACGGGTTGTGGTAGTGGCCATGAAAAGGCCCGACAATTCAGTCCTAGTTTGATTAGGACTCACTTTTAACATTCTATTTTGAACTACTTTAGGTCATTTTTTGAATTATCATTCATCATCTGACATTTTGACGACTAAGAACAAGAGTATTACTGGTAGCTTTCGATTGTTAGATTTTGGGATTATTGTTATCAGTTTGAAACTCGGATTCAGACTATCAGGTTATCAAAGTGATTGCTGATTCGCTAATTATTTTCGTAAGTCTTCTTCAATATGTCTTCATTCTTAATTAGAGATTGTTTATGTGAAAGCATGAGTGGCTAAATACCACGACTGGGGTTGTGGGATCTATGACGATATTCTAGTTGCTATTCTGTAAAATGAGTTAAAGGGAGTATGTGTTTACAACCTGTAGTTTTTAGCTTTCAACATCATTTTAGTCTAGTGAGTGCACGCATTAGACGAACCTGTATCTAGTATTTGTTCGAGAGAAAAATGTCAGTTAGGAAGAAGCTAAATTAAATTAACAAATTGGAGTTAAAGCTTGAGTTCAAGAGAAAAGATCTTTAGCACCATATCATTTTAAGTGAGGTTCAATGTTGGTAACACTCTAAGGTCGAGATAAAATGAGTAGTCATTATCTAATTAGGCTGAGAAGCATTAGATAAATTTAACTCGCAAAGATTTTGTAAACATTGATTTACCTGACAATCAAATTACGGGGGAATACTAGAACTAATGTTATGTTGAACACAATCCTAGTTTCTCTTAATTAATTGAATTAACTTTACAACTAGATAGTCTGTTAACCGTAATTCTGGATTTTGATGGCAAGTGTTGGTAAATAGAACAATTTAACCAAACCCAATTTACTTTCTGTTGTTATTTGCTTAGTAGATAATAACAACATTCGGATAATCGCGACCGTAAAACCGTATAAGCAAAGAAATTCTCTATGGGATCGACCTCAACTCTAGTTTCGTTCTATAAATTGACAACGACTGTTTACACTTCTTGTTCAAACTGTAAGTTTGGACGTATAAAATGTTGGTGCTGCTGCCGGGGAATTTCAATTCAAAACTGTTTTACTAGCTTTTATTCGATTGTAGTTATATTTCCTAATTTTACGTTTTTTTTGTTTTTTTAATCTTTTTTTCAGGTGATTCAGATTGTGCATGCCCAACACTAGAAGCAAAGGAGCCCCATTGCTTCCTTAAGACCCTGAATTTCAGAGAACTCTTCGAAAAATGGTTAATGCACAAGAACTAGAGCCTCAGAGACATAGACTGGGACTAGAAGCTGAGATTGATGCGGGAAGGAATGTAGGAATCATTCAACCTAGGTCAGGTTTCCAGCAAAATGTTGGATTCAATCAACCTAGGGTAGTAATGGAGAATAGAGTGGAGGAAGGAGTAGTCCATCCCCAGCACCAACCAATAGCCCCAAGGGGTAGAACTTAGCATCCAGCTCATATGATGTATGAAGAAGATGATGCTGACTTGGATGGAGCTAGAGCCATCGGAGCCAGAGTGTTACCTGCACTACACCAAGGTGTTAAGTTCACAATCACCAGCATAATGATCCAATTGCTGAACTTGAAAGGTATGTTTACAGGTGCAACTGGTGCTGATGCAAATCAGCACATGATGAATTTTGTGGCAATCTGTAACTCACAAGAGATTCCTGGGGTCAACCAAATAGCAATGAGATTGAGGTTGTTTCTATTGTCTCTTACTGGAGAGGCAACTAACTAGTTGAATGAGAAGCCAGATGACTCCATTAGAACTTGGAATGAGTTGAAGGAAGCTTTCCTGGAACGATTCTTCCCAGAATCAAAAGAGCTGCAGATGAAGGACGAGATTAGTACACACAAGCAGCTACCATGAGAGACAATGCATGATACTTGGTGGAGGTTCAGCCAAAAGATGAAGAAATGCCCCTACCATGATCTTACCAAAAGGCATCTTAAACATGCCTTTTATAGGTCTCTATATTAAGTTACTAAACTTGTTGTTGATGCAATTTGTGGAGGCTCATTTATGAGGAAGCCATTTGCGAAAAGCATGCAACTATTGGATGAGGTCTCAAAGAACAACATAACATGGTACACTAGAGATGAAAAGGTAGGAGAGCTTGGGTATACATTTGAACTTTTAGCTGAACAGAGGCAGAGAGAAGAAGAAATGGACCAAGACATGGCACATATGAGAACTCAAATAGATCTGCTCATAAAGCACATTTTTGCCAAGTCTGAAAAGGTGAACGTTGTGGGACAAAATAGGTATGAGGATCAGGATCTTGACCTTGATGAAGAAGCTAACTACTTAGGGAACCAAGGAGGTTTCCACAATTAAAACTCTGGAAATCAGGGTTACAATTTAGGAAACGCAGGTCAGAACTATGCTAGGGATGATCAGTATGATAAACCATCAAATAAAGATCAAGGAAACTGGCAAACCAGAGATGGGTATAGGAATGGCCGCAGGGGTATTTATATTTCCCCCAGGCAATAGAGTTCAGGTAGGTGGTAGGTCCAGTGGATCTAAGCTGGAAGATATGATGGCTAAAGTACTCCAAAAGGTTGAATCAACTGATGCAGGGGTAAAAAATTGAGAGGTGATTTCTCAAGCATGAGTAAGTTGGTGGACTTTCACACCACCTCCATTAAACAAATTGAGTAGCAATTGGGTCAACTCTCAGCCTCACTGAATCAGAGAAAGAATGGATCACTACCAAGTGACATAATTCAAAATCCCAAGAAGGACGAGCACTGCATGGACATCGCCACTAGGAGTGGTAAAGTTCTTACTGACCCTATGTCTGCAGGTACCAAACATGAACATGTAGTGAAGCTAGCTGGCAGAGATGAGGATGAAACTGTACAGGTAGTTGAATCGAAGGAGGTTCAACATAAATCACAACACGCGAGAGGAAAGGAGAAAGAGGTAGAGGAAAACTTGCCTTTACAGCAGATTCCCATACCACCTCCTTCTTTCCCTCAAAGGCTTAGAAAGAAAGCTGAAGATGGGAAGTTTACAAAATTCATTACCATGTTGAAGCAACTTTCAGCAAACATTCCACTATTGGAAGCTCTAGATCAGATGCCAGGATATGCTAAGTACATGAAGGAATTGGTTACAAAGAAAAGAGTTGTAATTCTTGATTTTACTAATGATGTTCACCATTGGAGCGCCATTGCTACTAGATCTCTGGTTAAAAAAAAAAGACCTAGGTGCATTCACTATTCCATACACCATCGGGTCAATCAGCTTTTCAAAAGCATTGTGTGATCTAGGAGCCAACATCAACTTGATGCCACTAGCCATCTACAAGAAACTGGGATTGGGAGTTTCAAGACCACCCACAACAATGAAGTGGATGATGGCTGATAGGTCAGTTAAGCGGCCTGTGGGAGTCCTATGTGATGTACTTGTGAAGGTGGATACCTTTATTTTTCCAGCTTCTTCATGATCTTGGATTGCGAGGTGGACTTTGAGGTCCCCATCATTTTGGGAAGACCATTTTTTGGCAACAGGGAGAGCCTTAGTAGATGTTGAGAGAGGTGAGCTGAAGTTCAAACTTAACAAGGATGAGGTAAAGTTCACCTGTAGGTGGACATCATACCGGGGAGCAAACAACCACCAAGATGCTCCAGAGTGGCTACTATTAGCCATCACATTACAAAGATGCTCATGGATTTGTGAAGCTATGCATAAAATGACAAAGGCAAGGAGGAGTGTAAAGAAGACATGAGTTGCCTCTTAACCCTATTCTTGAGGTCGAACCGTTTGATGTGTGGGGAATCAATTTCATGGGTCCGATTGTGAGTTCCTTCAGAAACAAGTATATCTTGATAGCAGTCAATTATGTCTCAAAGTGGGTAGAAGTTGCAGCTTTACCTAACAATGAAGGAAATACTGTGGTGCAGTTCTTGAAAAGATATAATTTTGCAAGATTAGGTACCCCGCGTGTTAATATTACTGAAAGAGGATCTCATTTTTGCAACCGGTTGTTTACCTCATTGTTGGGAAAATATGAAGTAAAGAATAAAGTTGCCACACCTTATCATCTACAAAAAAGTGGCCTAGTTGAGGTATCAAAATGAGAAATCAAAATTATTTCGGCAAAAACAGTCAATGCAAATCAAACCGACTGGTCTCGGAAATTGGATGATGCTCTATAGGCATACCGTGCTGCTTTCAAAACACCAATTTGCATATCCCCTTACCAACTGGTGTTTGGGAAGTCGTGTCACTTGCGAATCGAGCTTTACCACAAAGCACTATGGGCGTTGAAGGCGTTAATCTGAATTGGGGGATGCTTTGAAAAGAAGTTTCCACCAACTGCATGAGATGGAGGAGTTTTAGTTGAGGGCATATGAAAGTTCAAATCTTTATAAGGACAACATTAATAAGTGGCATGATGCAAAAATCCTTCAGCGAGAGTTCCATGTAGGTGATTTTGTTTTTCTCTATAAATCTCGTTTCAGACTTTTTCCAGGTAAACTCAAATTGAAGTGGTCTGGCTCATTCAAAGTTACTCGGGTGTTTACAAATGGGACATTTGAAGTTGAAGGTAAGAAGGGACCAACATTTAGAGTAAATGGGAAACGTTTGAAACTCTATTTTGGTGAATGTTGGGAGATATCAATGGTTGAAGTGGTATACTTGGAAGATGCATGGGAGTATTTCCACGTCGTGTCAAGATGTTAAATAAGGCTCTTCTTAGGAGGTAACCCAATATGTATTTTGTTTAATAACGTTTGCTGAATGTGTAGGGTGAAATTATCATTTTAACTTTTAGGTGATGGTTGGACCTTTTTGGCGGTTCACCGATTCATTCGGTGAACCCGATCTTGTTTGCCTTTTGGTCTCTACTTGAGAACCAAACATTCTGGAAGTTTAGGTGGGCCACCAGGCTATTCGGCGGTTCACCAAACCCGATCTTGTCCGCCTTTTGGTCCCATCCTGAGAGTCAAACATTCTGGAAGTTTGGGCGTACCACCAGGCTGTTCAGCGGTTCGCTGACTGGTGAACCTGATCTTGTCCACCTCTCAATCCCACCCAGAAGGCCAACATGCTGTAAATTTTTGCGAGCTTTTCACCATTTTGGCATTTCACCGAATGGTTCCGCGAACTTGGGTAATCCTCGCCGAATGGGACACGCATTGAAATGTTTCTCTTACCCTAATATTTTCATTCAATGATTATTACTATCTTGTTTTTTTTCTTCGTCATATTATTTTTTCCATTGAGGAGAATGTTCAGTTTTGTTTGGCGGAGTGAGAGATGGTTAAACCCTCTAGATGTTTGTGATTGTGGTTGTTCTCTTACAAATTTGAGTATCGGTTGCGATCAATACCGATTACTTGAATGGTGATCTTAATTTAACAATGTGTGTGTGGGAGTTCGTTGAGGCAAATTTGAGTTGCATAAGTCCTGTGTGAATTCTTAGTATCTCATTGTGACTGGCTGGTTGTTGAAATGAATCTTGTGATGATCGTTGCACACTAGCTAAAATTGTAGAGTCTTGTTTGATGAGTGTGTTGAATGTTGTGTGTGGTGAGGTTTTTTTGAAGTGCGTGCTTGATAATACCTAGAACTTGCCCTGCTTGTCCATTTGACTAATGTACGCGAATGATAGAGATTATCTTAGGCACCATTTGTGGAAACTGAACCAAAATGGCCATTATACCTAATTGTGACCACCTTGTGAGACTGTGAACCTTTCTTGGAACCGTTTGAGCCTATCCTTCTTTTGATAAAACTTGAACACATTTGACCTCTTTCCTTCCCACCCAAAACCTTTATGGAGCATTGGTTACTTTGAATAGCCAACTAAGGCCAAAAGGCTAAGTTGGGGGTGTGGACAAAAATAAGAAAGTCATGATGTTTGTGAAATTCGCCCTTGAAAGATCATGTTGAAAAATATGGAAACTCTCTGTGTTAAAAAAAGGAGAGAAAAGTGAAAGAAGAAAACGATCAAAAAAAGAATTGTTGAAATAAAGTTTATACAGTGGGCAAAAAGAAATGAGGTATCCAATGAGTCATGCCTAAAAGAGCATAGGATGGACTGTGAAAATCAAGAGTGAAAGAGAAGGAGAAAAAGTCAAATGCAGGCCATGCTTCATGAAGGTAGAAGGCACTAAGCCAAAATTATCATAACTTTACCCTCAGCCCCATTACAATCCTTGAAAGACTTTGTGATCTTGATTGAGCTTAATATCACGTTGATTGGAAAATACGGGCAAGCCTATGGGGGAAAATCATGCATGTGGTTATCTTTGAGAGAGAGAGTTTCTTTTGAATCTAGAATTCTGAAATTTTTATGAACTTTGTGTGAGCAGGGAATCATTCTTGATGTGAGGGCATTGTAATACTCTTGTTGAGCTTGAACTTGCATTTGAAGATAGCATTGTGAACTTGAAATCTATTTGATGATGGCTAGTTACA
The DNA here is from genome assembly GCA_036553675.1 of Solanum okadae. Lineage (NCBI taxonomy): Eukaryota > Viridiplantae > Streptophyta > Magnoliopsida > Solanales > Solanaceae > Solanum > Solanum okadae. The sequence goes on along the minus strand of CM071689.1, from coordinate 42,744,316 downwards.
GTTTGAAGCTTGTAGAGCACAATCGAACATTACATGGATAGATTGAACCTCATGTGCATTCATGTTAAGTCTTAAGTAGCATTGTTTGTAGACATCTCTGTTGAACTGATTAATCTTGTGTTTCACTTGAGGAAAAACAAAAGTTTAAGTTGGGGGTGTTGATGAGGAGGGGATTTCGACTCATTTGGGGCTTTATTTTCATAGTGTTATTGTCCTCAATGCCTACTTTATGCCCTAAAATGGATGTTAAAGTGTTTATTTGCAGCAATGAATGCAAAAGAGCAAGGCAAGGACATTACAGGGCAAAAAGAAGTGAAAAACATGAAGAAGTTGAACAAGGGAAAATCTGATAATCGCCAAGACCGATCGCCGAGTGGTCTTTTAGTTCGCCAAATGTTCCAGAAGTCCAACCCTGGGAAAAATCCAACTCGGTGATGGAAGATGCAACGCGGCGAAGTGCCGAACGAATCATCGAAAGAGATTTTGACCGCCTAATGTTACAAAATAGTCAGTAAAAAGCCAGGGTAAAAGGGTGAGAAGAGGGAAAACTAGGCGATCCGCCGAACACGCCAACGAGCCTGACCTCGATCGTTTAAAGTAACAATGAGGAAGTACTAGAGGGGTAAGCCAAGAAGGTGATGGAAGGATACATTCGACGCGTCATTGACCTGTTCGGTGATGCATGACTTAATTCGCCGAATGGTTCTGAAGCAAAAAATTTGGGAACGTAGCAATAGAATTTTTGAAAGAGGAAAAGGTGTTCCCACACATCTTCACTCTGGCTTTTTGATCTAGAACACTGAAAACATTGTTCTTAGACCATTTAGTAGTAATTGAGAGTAGCGTTTTGATTGAGAACGAATTCCAAGCATTGTGAAGACTTGATAATTGTTACCCAGCTGATGCAGAACATAGTTGGTAATATTTTAATACTTTTTATGATGTGTGGCTAAAACCCCTAATCTTGGGGCTGTGATTGTATGATTAAATGTTCAATTAGCTTATGGGTGTTAGTATTTACTGATTGAAATGTTTTTTTAAAGTGAGTTTGATTGATAACTGAGTTTTCCCCTATGAACTGTAGTTACAGTTGCAGTTCTAATTTAGTATTTGAAGCTTGCTTGAGAAAGAGGTTTCCAAGTTAAAGCTATCAATTAATGATTGTAGTGATTGAGTTAATGTAGGTTCATCTAGAGAAAGTGAACCTGAATTCGATCCTACCAATCTAGCTCAAGAGAGTAGGTAAATTAAGGTATTAGGATGGTCATAGTGTTATGCTTGTCGAGGTTCGAGAGAACTTGATGAGTCCACGATTTGGACTCATTTAGGGCTTTATTTTAATGAATTTAGTGTCCTCAAATGCATATTTTGTCTCAAAAACTGATGTAAATCCTTCAGTTTCAGGTATTTGGAGTTAAAGACAAAGCATGGACACTATGGAGCAAAAAGGAACAAGGCAGCTGAAAAGAACGAAGAAAAGAAGGCTTGAGGATCGCCTAATGGCCTTAACCTCGCCCAAAGTTCCAGTGTGCTGAGCCCTAAAGGAAAAGATCAAGTCTGCGAGGAAAGGGAGAAGTCGGCGCATTGCCGACCAGTTCTGTGAGGCAGTTCCCTCTCGCCCAATGAATCAAAACGTGAAGATGTTGAAGGCAAAAGCTAAAAGACGATGGACTAGACCAAAGGGCGGATCGTCGAGACACTCGGCGATCCCGACTAGCTGCACCGAGTGCTCCTTCGCAACACAAATTTTTGTAAACTATAAAACCTATTTAATTATATAGCTTAGTATCAAGTTGTAGAGAATTACTGAGACTTAGAATATTTTCAATTTTTTTTAGTTCTTAGAGTTTTTGGGAAACAATGTTCTTAATCTTGAAGGTTTTGAAGGTTTTCAGCTCCAACAAATTGGAAGTGGGTATCCAAGAATCATCATCCTAGTCGTGTTTAAGGAAGTTTTCTATCGTACCAACTTGATGGAAACACTTGTTGGTATTGATTTCTATCTCTTTTTCATGTCTAGCTAAAACCCCAATTCTTGGGGTGTGATTTTGTGAATATCGATTAAATTTCCTGTTGGGTGTTGCTTATTGTTAGTCTATTTGCTGTTTAAATGTGATTTCGTTTAGTAGGTGTGTTCGAACTTAATGAGATTGTAGTTGCAAATACGATTTCATTTTAGTGTTTTTGGCTTGCACAAGAGAGAGGTTTTATAACTAAGACTACTAAATCAATAGCCGGTAGTTATTGGGTCGTCGTGGGTTCAGCTCGAGAGAGTGAATCCTAGACCTTCTCCCACACATTCAGCTTGAGAGAGTGAATGGGCAAAGGCGGAGGTTGCTCTTAAAAGCTGCAACTCGGTGTTCGAGAGAAACCAAATTGATTCGGGGTAAGTTGCTCGAGAGAGAATTTACCCCCACTAAAGTCTAGCCTAGTTACAAATATTCAGCAATTTACTATCAATAGCCTTTACCCAATAGTATATTTTATCCCATATTCCTATCAAATCCTAAGAATCTCGTCTTCCTATCTCTCATCTTTATATTTTTGTTGTTTTTGTTCATTAGTTGAATACAAAACCGCCATTGATAATTGACATTCGTGTCACCTTTAAATTTAGCATGTTTTTATTCGTTAATGTTTATAGCTATGATTGATTATAACTTGATTTAACTTATCTATTAATTCTTGCACCCACTCCCTTAGGACTCGACCCCAACCCATTCGGTTGGGTTATATTACTGCCCGCGATCGTTGACGCCTGAATTGGAAGTCATGTCTTTGATTACGTCGTTAAATCAACCAAAATGGCGCTCCTTTCGGAGAGTGGTGTTAGTCGAGAATTTTTAGTTTAGTAAATTTTCTTCTTATTAGTTGTAGTTCTACTTACTTAATTTTTAGTTTTGTTTTGCTTTTTTGAGCTTTGAAATAGAGGAGGTGAATATGTCGAGGAGTACTCGCGAGCAAATAGAGTTTCCTCCATTAGAAGTAATGTTGTTCAGGGATTACATTCTAACCTTCAAACAATAGGAAGGTGAACGGATTCATGAGGCATGGGCAAGGTTTAAAGAATTATTAGTTCAATTCCCAACTCATGAAATTCCTGATATAGTCCTCTTGGATTACTTTTATAGAAGTCTTGGTCTCGGAAACAAGGCAATGGCTGACCAACTCATTCCGGGTGGTATTACACAACAACCCTATGAGAAAGCAGCCCACCTGCTTGATCACATGGCTGAAACAAACCAAGAAGAAGAAAAGGACTTCATGTTGGCCGCATTGATGACTCAGATGGATGAGTTGGCCAAAAATATGGTGGAGATTGAAGTCCAATGCAAAAGAAAGGAAAAATACGTCCCTCCTCATGAGCGAAAAAGGCCCAAGGACAATGAGGGTAAACGTGTCGAAGGAATGCTCTCAATCATTCTCCACAAGGTAAATAAGCATGATAGAGTGCTGGAAGAGATGAAGGAGAGCATCGAAGTGATGAAACAGATGATTGGTTCTCATTCCAGATCCATTCAGCCGCTCGAGAACCTTACGGTTCATGTGATGCCTCATCTTCACCCGCCGCAAAATAGGGGCCCGACGACTTTTCTCAATTGTACGGAGATTTTTGGCGGATACACCGTGGCAGTCCCTGATGAGTCTGGTGCTATTGTTCGTCTCACGGTGACTACGGGCACCGATGCCCAAATCCAGACTGATGCACCGGACACAGATGGAGCAACTGAGTAGACAAGATCCCCTCTTTACCTCCCTCTCTGTCTTTCATTATTTTAAATTTTGGATTGTATTGAATTGTTTGCATTTGAGGACAAATACTTTTATTTTTTGGTGGGGTGAGGCCCACCTTTCTTTTGTTATTGATGTTTTGTTTTTATATTTGGGTTTAGTGCTAAATTTGTTATACAGTACTTTATGTGGATGTTTGAGCTTATGGCTTCTTTTGCTTTAATTACAAATGATTTTTGACCCTTCCAATTTTTTTCGCCAACTCTTGTATCTACTTGAATGTGGTTGTTCTTTAGCAAATTTGAGTCTCGGTTTTGATCAATATCGATGACTCAAATAGTGCTCATAATCGAACGAACATGAATGTGCAGCTACGATGAGACCAAGTGAAGTTACATATACAATATGTGAACTCTTTGCATTTATTTATGACTAGCCAATTCTCGAATTGATTCTCTTATGATGATCGTTGTACACTAGCAAAAGTGTGAAGTCTTGTTTGACTTTGGTGTCGATGCCTTGTGTGATGAGCTTATTGTGAACCATGCATGATAACACCTAGAATTTGCCCTGTTGGTCCGGTCGACGAAGTAAGGCTATCTCTTGATATGATCTTAGGAAACTTCGAAGAGTGAGCCAATTTGACATATACCTCTTTTGTGGCCTACCTTGTGAGTATGTGAACTTCTTTTGAACACCCCTTGAGCCTTACCTTTCTTTGGACGAAACTTGATGAAAACATGACATCTCTTAATCTACTACCTATAATCCTCTTGCTTTATGGTTGATTGAATAGCCAACTTAGGCCAAAAGCCTAAGTTGTGGTGAAAAGAAAAGGCAAGACAAGAAGTGCTAGAAAAGTCCCTTTAACCCATTGTGTTGAGAAAAATGGAATCCCTCCATACATAAAAAAAGAAAAAGAAAAGGATGAAAAAGATAAAGTCATGGAATAAAGTTATGAAAATACAAAAGAAATGGGGTTTCCGAACAATCCGTGGAAAGTGAATAATGGGATGACTTATGAGCACTAAAGAAAATGATGAAAGAAGAGGAAGGGAAGTGTTGTGAGTACCATATTTCATGAGGATGAAAGTCACTGAGCCTAAATGACCATACCTTTGCACTCAGCCCCATTACAAGCCTTGAAACGACCTTTTTGATCTTGAGTGAGCTGAAGCAATTGTCAATTGGAAAATACGGGAAAACCTATGGGTGAAAGCATGCGTTGTGTTCTTATTTATGAGAGTGAGTGTTGCATTTGATTCCGGAGCTTTAAATGATTGAACGATTGTATATGAATATGGAATCATTCTTTGTGTGAGGGCATTTGAATACCTTAGTTGAGCTTGAACTTGCATTTGAAGAAAGTATTGTGAGCTTGAGAATCTTTAATAATGGTGTGTCACAATTTGAGTCTTTGAGTACACAATTGATCCTTTCATGAGTAAGTTGAGTCTTGTGTGTACATTCATGATTGAGTCTTGTGTAGCACTGTTTGAGACATCCCTTTTGAACTACCGAACTTGAGTTTTACTTGAGGACAAGCAAAAGTTTAAATTGGGGGTGTTGATGAGTCCACGATTCGGACTCATTTAGGGCATTATTTTAATGAATTTAGTTTACTCAAATGCATATTTTGTCTCAAAAACTGATGTAAATCCTTAGGTTTCAGGTATTTGGAGTTAGAGACAAAGCATGGACACTATGGAGCAAAAAGGAACAAGGCAGTTGAATAGAGCGAAGAAAAGAAGGCATGGGGATCGCCTAATGCATTAGGGGAGTCGTTAAATGGCGTTAACCTCGCCCAAAGTTCCAGTGTGCTAAGCGCTTAAGGAAAAGATCAAGTCTTCGAGGAAAGGGAACAGTCAGCGCATCGCCGAGCAGTTTCGCGAAGCAGTTCCCTGTCGCCCAACGAATCAAAATGCGAGGATGCTGAAGGAAAAAGTTAAAAGGCGATGAACCAGACCAAAGGGTGGATCGCTGAGTTTATCGGCGATCCCGACTAACTGCGCCGAATGGTCCTTCGCAGCACAAATTTTTGAAAACTGTAAATACCTATTTAATTTTGTAGCTTAGTATCAAGTTGTAGAGAATTACTGAGACTTAGAATATTTTCCATTTTTTTAAGTTCTTAGAGTTTTTGGGAGACATTGTTATTGAGCTTGATGAATTTGAAGGTTTTCAACTCCAAGAAATTGGAAGTGGGTATCCAAGAATCTTCATCCTAGCGGTGTTTAAAGACATTTTCTATCGTACCCACTTGATGGAAACACTTGTTGGTATTTATTTCTATCTCTTTTTCATGTCTTGCTAAAACCTCAATTCTTGGGGGTGTGATTTTGTGAAATGGGTTAAATTTCTTGTTGGCCGTTGCTTATTGTTAGTCTATTTGCTATTTAAACGTGATTTCATTTAGTAGTTGTGTTTGAACTTAATGGGATTGTATTTGCAAATACGATTTCATCTTAGTGTTTTTGGCTTGCTCGAGAGAAATTTTAAAACTAAGACTACTAAATCGATAGCCGGTGGTTATTGGGTCGTCATGGGTGCAACTTGAGAGAGTGAATCCTAGACCTTCTCCCACACATTCAGCTAGAGAGAGAGTAAATGGGCTAAGGCGGAGGCTGCTCTTAAATGCTATAACTCGGTGTTCGAGAGAAACCGAGTTGATTCGGGGTAAGTTGCTCGAGAGAGAATTTACCCCCACTAAAGTCTAGCCTAGTTACAAATATTCAGCGATTTACTATCAATAAGATTTACCCAATTGTATATTTTATCCCATATTACTATCACATCCCAAGAATTACATCTCCCTATCTCGCATCTTTATATTTTTGTTGTTTTTGTTCATTAGTTGAATACAAAATCCCCCATTGATAATTGACATTCGTGTCACCTTTAAATTTAGCATGTTTTTATTCGTTAATGTTTATATCTATGATTACTTAGAACTTGATTTTACTTATTTATTAATTCTTGCAACCACTCCCTTGGGACTCGACCCCAACCTATTCGGTTGGGTTATATTACTGCACGCGATCGTTGACACCTGAATTGGAAGTCGTGTCTTTGATTACGTCATTAAATCAATCAGAACTCGCCTGATTCTTGGTAGTTGATCGAGAGATGCCTATTACATCTAAAGACTAGCCTAGTCACTAAGATTCAACGTCTTTTAGTAAATTATAATCACCCATATAGTGAAATTAGCATTTTATCAATCACATCCCCGATAATCCCTCTCTACTTGATTAATACCCTATTTTCGTAGTTGTTAATTGTTCACTCTAAACCCCCCATCTGACATTTATTGTCAAACCCTGAAATTTGCTTTAAAGTATTTCGATAATGTTTACCTCTACAAACAACTAGAACACACCGTTTACTTCATGATTGAATTCTATTTTGTATCACTCCCTGTGGGATCGACCCCAACTCTTCGTTGGGTTTATACTTGATTTTGACTGCCTACACTTAGAATTGGCTGAAGTGTAGTTGAGCGTTATCAGTTATAGTAGTTTCCATTATGACTCGAGAGATCGAGTCGTGATACTGAAATTGTCAAATAAATATCTGAAAACACCTATAACTTTTTATAATATAAATCTAGATATAGCTAAGGTAATGTGACACTTCTCTATGGCCTCCAATTAGATTTATCATTTTCCTTCTTTTTTTTTGACTTTTTTCTCATTTTAATATTGATTGTAATATGTACAGACAAGATCTTAATTGTTTAGAGGTGCATTTAGATTCAAACGTTTTTATCTTAATAAAAACAAATGATGCCTTAGTTACACCTCTTCAAATAGTTTCTCCTCCCCCCCCCCCCTATAGTGTGTTACTTAGTTATTATTGTATTGTTGGAGTTGTTGCTTTTAATATATAACATAAATAAATTAATATTGATATAAAATATAGAAGATATACTATATTGGATATTTTAAGTTGAAGTATTATATTAATTTAATATTTAAGTTATGAAGTAGTCAAATTCTATTGAACTTTGATATTCTCAACATCTATAAATCACAGTTGCGTTTTTAAGAAGAGAAAAATATAAAACTTAAAAAAACTCGTTGTTTAGAAATGTGAGGTAACTCCTTCATTTATAGTTAACAAAGTGTAGTATGAGCATGTGCTTATTGTGTTTAATAATAAAAGTCACAACCCTTCAGAAAAGTGACAACTCTTCAAAAATGTCACAACCTATCAGAAAACTCTCAACTCCTTGAAAAAGTTGTAAACATTCAACAAGAAAAGGTGTGTGCTTTTAAAATGAAAAAATATAATTAAATAAATATAACATAAAATATAAATGATATAATTGAGTGTTTTAAGAATGAGAACAATAGAAAACATGAAAAATTGTAGTTTAGAAATGTGAGGAAACCCCATTTTTTATAGCCAACAAAGGTAGTATAAAAAAATGTTTATTGTGTCTTATAAAATAAGCCACAATCCTTTAGAAAAGTTGCAAACCTTTCAAAAACTCATAAAACTCATCAGAAAAGTCACAACTCTTTGGAAAGTAACAATCCTTCAGAAAAGTCACATTCCTTTAGAAAAGTCAAAACCCTTCGAAAAGGTCATAACTCATAAAAAAATATAATTCTTTAGAAAAGTCACGACCCTTCAATGTGAAAAGGTTTCTTCTTATATTATTAAATTATATAGTATAAATCAATATAATATAATATAAAATATAGAAAATTTACTTAATTTTGTGTTTTAAGTTGGGGGTATTATAATAAGTTAACATTTAAGATAAATGGTTCATACTTTTAAGGTAGTGAAGATAGATAGATAGATAGATAGATAGATAGATAGATAGATAGATAGATAGAAAGATATATATAGATTTGCCTAATTTTAATTTGATATAAAATTTTAAAATATAAAGAAGACTTTTAATTTAAGGATATGTAGATTATAAAAGATAATATCTTTTAATTTTGTGGTCTTAAACATGTAACATGAAGTGATAGAATTAAAGAAATGCCCCCTCTACCCCCAATAAAAAAGCATTCTATTATAAACATAATAAAAATAAAAGTACAACAAATAAATTGGAAACGAAGGAGTACTTACTAAATTTAGTTTGGACTCTTTAAACAAGTTTTTGATCAAATCCATTTTCTCCAACAATTTGAGATTTTTCACAGTTTGAACACCAAATTGTAGTTTGTGCAACAGAAAATCATTGAACTTCTTGTCAACTAGAAGTTGCTGCAAAAATATATTTATGTCAATGAAAATGATTACATATTAATTATCTTGATAGTTTTCTTGTTTTAACTTTAGTTATTCCATTCTCCTTGTTGCTTCAATTTTTGTTGATCTATCTAATTTACCGATATAAAAATAATGTAATTGCATAATTGAACAATTCTCACAATCTTCCTTGTTTTAAGAAGAAGAATAAAAAAATTACAATTTTTTTTAAAAAAAAAAACATGTGAGAAAATTCCTCTATTTATAGCGAAGAAAGGATAGTATGAAAAGTTGTTTTATCATGCTTTATCAGATAAGTAAGAACCCTTTAGAAATATCACAACTCGAAAATGTCACTACTCTTTAAAAAGTCACAATCCTTCAGGGAAGTCAATCCTCGTCAATGTGAAAATGTGTCTTTGAGTATAATAGAGAACAAATATATAAAATAAAATAAAATCCAGAAGATATACTAAATTGGGTGTTTTATGTTGGGTTATTATAGTAATTTAACATTCAAGTTAGAAAGCTCATGCTTTTAAGGTAGTACTAGTTTTTCGACATGTGATTACAAATTCAGAAAATATATGTTATAGTAAATAGTATTGCTTATTTAAGCGAAGATTTGAATAATAAGCTTTGCACAAAATAGTATTGCAGATTCTTTTGTGAATGTTCAATGTGGATCGTCATATATATCTCTTATTCACGCGAACCTATAAAGATGGCCAATGAAATTTTTTATTAGTTAAATGGAATAATGTATATATTTATTTCAATTTGATGAGGTTCAATCATTTAATTAGCTATATCTCACTAATATTACCTTATAGACGATATTTGTTGTGCATTTTTCTTGTCAACTAACCAGATGTACTTTGCACGTGTATTCCACGTTGAACTATTTAGATGTATTTTTTCAGAACTATTTTTTGTATATTAATTTTTATTTTATAAGTTATAACATAATAGATGTTGTTTTTGTTGTTGACTCTCATATTTGACTTCTCGATTGACTGTGTACATAAATCAAAGATAGTTATTTGATTGTTGATAGTTAACTGAGAAAGGTTTTCTTTTTTTCTTTTTTACCGGAAAAACTAAAAATTAAAATTAAAGAATATATTCTATCTGTTTAATTAATTATATATATATATATATAAATCACATGTTTATCTTACACCCAACAAAGATATAATTCATATACTTGTAAACGATTTTCATTGTATTCAACCAAGCATCATTCATCCAAGCAAAAATAACAACATTGTGTTATCACATATATAGGGGCGGTATGATAATATGAAAAATTATTGGTCAAAGATTCATATAAGGAAAGTTGAAAGATAGAAATAATTAATGTAATAGCTATGAGAATTCATAATATTATAACTAAAGATTATAAAAGAGTGTGAATAACGTTTGTAATAATTAGTAATAACTAAGAGAATTTATAATGTTATAACTAAAGAATTAATGTGCAATAGCTGAATTTCTAATAAATTTTATACTTACATAAACAAATAGGACTTTTAATTAATGTTACCATTTTTTTTTATAGTTATTAGATTTTAATTTAGTGTAGGGACAAAATGAAAATGTTTATTCCATATTACTGAATATAAAATTTATTTTTTAAATGATTCATATATATTCACATATTTTCACATTTGTTTTGAGTTTTTTTTTTTTTTTAAATTAACTCAAAATATTATAAAATAATATATTTTGAAGTTAAAAGATCTTGTTAGCTTGTAATACATTCGTGACATATATAATACTTTAATTTAAATACAAATACCAACCCAAATATCTCTCTCTCTCTCTGTGTGTATATATATATATATATTTGCATTAATGTAAATATTTATCATACAAATTAGTTATTAAATAAATAATAAAAATATTAAACTAATACAAATTTCAACTGTCATTATTACAAGTCATATGAACTTTTCTTTGTCTAAAATATTGAAAATTTAAGAAATAGTAAATAAGTAAAACAAAAAGGTAATGTTTATACAGTAATAACTATTTTGAAGCAAACTTCCTGACAATCTAAATCACATAAGTAGCATTGATAAATAAAGTTATTCTTTTGTCTTGAGCATCAAAAAATAAATTGTGACAACTATTTAACTCTTGAGAAGTCTAATAATTTTGGAAAAAGTTATTCAGGAGGATATATCTACATCACAAGAGAAATTGTTAACAAAAACAAATGAATTTAGACTACATCTTGTTAACATCATATATTAGAACATTACTTACTAATGTCTATAGTAAGTAAAAAAAATTATTATATCATCAAAATTATATTCCTCAAGTACTCGAGGTTATGGAATATACCTTCTTAGGATAGACCAATTTACTTCATCAGAACAGTGGTACCTAATATTCCACTAAACTTCAAACTCACTCAACAACAATAAATCACACGATTGTTTTAGAATGCAAGTAGAAGATTAAAAATAATTGTGGTTGAAAATGAGAGGAAGCCCCTATATTTATAGTCAATAAAGGGTAGTATCAACATGTTTTTTTTGTGTCTTATTTGAAAAGTCATGACCTTTCCAAGAAGTCACAACCCTTTGGAAAAATCACAACTTATTGAAAAAGTCACAACTCTTTGGAAAAGTCACAACTCATCGAAAAATCACAACCCTTTGAAAAAAGTCACAACTCATCGAAAAAGTCACAACCTAAGTTAGAGATATTATAGTAATTTAATATTCAGGATAGGAGTTCATATTTTTAAGGTAATATAGATAAGTATATAAGTATATATATATATATTTACTAGTTTTTTGAAACGTGCGTTGCACGTGATTACCAATTCAAAAAATATTTATTATAGTAAATAGTATTGCTTATTTAATATTGTGGATCATTTTGTGAACGTTCAATGTGGATCGTCGTATATATATATATATATATACACACACACTTGAAATGAAATTTTTTTGGATAGAAAATATAATAGTAATTATTTGTTTTATTTAATGTGGAGATCGTTGTAATAATTGAGAAATGCAATAGTGTTTAGTTAATTGTCACATCTTTTCTTATGTGGCTACCTATTTTGTTGACTTATTTATATGTTGACGATTATCATGAATTCACATATTATTTTTTTTGTTCCCCTTTCTGTTTTTATTCTCTCATTATTAAATATCCTAAAGTCTACCAAACGATAAACCTTTTGAATCATGCAAAATCCATTGTTGTGTGTTTATAATAAGATCAAATTTATTTTTTTGTGTATTCTTTAACTCATGCTCAAATCATGTCTTCCAGCAACACTTGGCACTCATTCTAATCTCTCTATGACATATTTTAATTTTTTCGGTTTGAAAACTCACAAGCTCCCTTTTTCCATCCAGTTCATCTTCTTATAAAGATCTGTTTCATCTTCTCTCACATATTTTAATTTTTTTGTGCATAGTGATGTTTGGATTCCTTCTCCTATTTTATAAAGGATGAGATATAAGTACTTTGTGTTATTTAGTGATCATGTATCTAATACACATGAATGTATTTTAATCGAAATAAATCTGAGGTTCCGACTCTTATTATGAATTTTGGTGACTATGTTTATAAACAATTCCATTAAACTATAAATATATTTCTTTCTAATTCCGGGGGAGAGTATACTAAGACTAATCATGTTGAATTTTAAAAAACAAAGGAATTATTTCCCAACACACTTGTCCTCGTACTCTGGAACAAATTGGATTTGTAGAAAGAAAGAATCGACATGTTTTGGAAACTACATTGGCTATGTAGGTTTAACACCTCAAAAATTAGTAGGCTAAACTAGAGCTTAACATGAGGATTAGAGTCATGGATATAATTCCCTGTAACCGAAAGAAGTAAGAGTAGCAATTTTCCAGAACCTTCAGGTGTCACCCACGAGGGGGACCCATGGGCCGTGGTTGGACCCATGCCACGTGGGTGAACCCGTAGGTGGGAATCTTGGAGACTTCCTGAGGCAGTGAACCATGAGACTAGGACACACGCCACGTGGATGGGTCCATGGTTGGGAGTCGTGGGTCGAGGTCCCAAAAAATCAAGCCTCAGAACCTAAACCACGGTTCACCAGAATGGGTCGTGGGTCCAACCACGGTCCGTCGGTGAGGCCTCGTAGATGGGACTTGGGACCTAGTTTGAGGGTTAAGTCTAGGGGTACTTTGAGGTTTTCCGATTTTAATTAATACTGAGTGATGTCATTTTAGACTAATTTAGACCACCTATATAAGGATTTTAGACCCCTAAATTAAGTCAGTCACCTCAATATTTCTAAAACCCAAATAGATTACTAAACTTTATCCTCACCAAAAATTCTCTCTCTAGAAAACTCAAAGAAGAAGAAGAAGGAAGTTGGAGCTAGGGTTGAAGAAGCTAGGGTCTTCACACCAAATTGATAGTGCTTTGTTGCTAAGGTATGGTAGCTCTTCATCCATGGATAGATTTCATCCATGGAGCCCCTTCAAAATCTCAATTTTAAAGATAAAAATCCCTAAAAGATAGGGTTTGATTCCAAAGTCATGGGTGCCTTTCAAAAACGATTCGTATGCTTGAATTACTTTATATTATGTATGAATTGATGATTTCTTATGGTTTTTAAGTTGAAATAACCAAGAACCCATGAAATCCCCATATTTCCCAATTATGATCTTGTGATGTGGTTTTGTTGATAAAAGAAGAATGTTATGGGATTATGCATGTAGTGATTGGGTTACTGGAATTATGTTAATATCCATGTATAATGTAGTAAATTCTAGATGTGTTGATTTGATGTGAGCTTTGACCCTTGAAAGGGCAAATTATGATATTAGGCATGTTTTATGAAGTTTATGAATATGTTTAAGAACACTTTGAGAGTGAATTGTCTATGATCATGAACTAGTTGTTGTGTTATTGAAAGGTTATTCTTACATACACACTTATGCATGAATATGATATGATGTGAAAGGTTTACTCACAATATGAAGATTCCAAGTTTGTAAGGCTTTCTAACCTATTGAATCTATAAGTAAACATGGACGGTGAAAGGTTATTCTCACGCATGATCTAATGAGCTATCTTAATGAATCAAGTTATGACTTAATATGTACTCCATGGGAAATAATGCTTAGCACAGAGTTGATATTGAATGAGATGGAAACTTTTACACTAATTGAGTCCAGCTTCCCAATGAAACCTTTTACACTAGTTGAGTCCGGGTTTCCAAAGTACGTCTCATGAGATGGAGACCTTTTACCTTAGTTGAGTCCATTTTTCTAGTAGCAATCTCCTTATACAATAAACTTTGTGCCCTCATAGGTTATTTAGCTATTGGATCCACCTAAGCTAAGTGTATGGTTCTACCTTAGGCAAGTAAGACAACCCTTTTCAGTGTGGGTAACACCTAGGGTCCATGTATAGCTCACATGGTCTCATGTCGGTTAAGGCATATTCCCACAACTACAAGAACAAGAATATGAATATGGGCCTAAAGAGGTTTACTTAGCATGGGTGAGATTTATCGGGTCTTATCTATGCGTGGCACAAGTATACTTTGAGGGTATTTATGAAGTGCTTCTCTTATGTTATGATGATCAATTTATTGACTATGTTTATGACTTATGTTTTTCCACTATTTTCATGATGATGTTGAAACTTAGTAAATTGCATGATTTCAACTAAAATCTTCCTTTTTGCATGCCTTCAATGTATTATGCATGGCTATCATACTTAGTGCATTTTTGTACTAACGCCTACTTTTCCTACATTTCTCCTAAGTGTAGGGTCTGGTTCTCAAGGTGATCATTCTAGTGGTTAGTGCTTGTACTTTTTTATCTTCTGAGCTTGTTGGTGAGTCCTCATGGTTCGAGCATGGCTTTTTCTCATGATGTAGTTTCCTTTATTTTATTTCCCTTTTTGGACATGTTGTATGGGCTTGGACCTATTTCATTATAATATTGTAATAGATGGCTATGTTGAGACTTGTGTCTAGACTTCCACTTTCCTATATGAAAATTTTAGACTTGAAATGTGTTTTTACTCTTATTGTTCTATTACTTATGGTATGAGGACTGAGTGGCTTGTATGGAGTCATTCGGGGTTCTATAAGCCATGTTACATCTAGAGGCTACCCCGAGTCGTGAAAAACATAGTATCAGAGCACAAGGTTTAGAATGATCCTAGGATGATGT
Organism: Solanum okadae; assembly: GCA_036553675.1. Classification (NCBI taxonomy): domain Eukaryota; kingdom Viridiplantae; phylum Streptophyta; class Magnoliopsida; order Solanales; family Solanaceae; genus Solanum; species Solanum okadae. Next base: position 42,729,173 of record CM071689.1, on the reverse strand, counting down.
CTCATAAGTCACGTCTAGTAGAGTCTTGTTCATAAGTGTGAAGCGCGCCACATTTATGAATGAGAGGCTACAAGATTAGAAAACTCCACTTCTTTCATTACTCTTAAGTCGTGCCATAGTTTTTAACTCTATAAAGTCTCTCTCCTAATCCTTGCCCTATGTTCTTTAGGATATGAATACTAGAAGGGCTAATGCTATAAGGATGGAGGGTAACAATGTGGAACAAGGAGCTCTTCCTCAAGCTCATCAAGCTCATCAAGCTCCAGTTGATCCTTTGGTCAAGAATGTTACTTATGCGGAGTTTAGGGTGACTCTTCAAGTGTTGGCTCAAGCCAATAGAGAGGTTGTAGCTCCGGTGAATCCTAATGTGAATTCGACTTCTTCAACAGTGAGAGATTTTGCAAAGTGTGGTATGCTCAAAAGTGGAAGAAGACCCTCAAAGGTTTATCGACGAGGTCTATAAGGTACTTGCTATTATGGGGTGACTTCAGAAGAGAAGGTGGAGTTAGACGCTTACCAATTGAAAGATGTTGCTCAAGTGTGGTATGCTCAATGGAAGGGTGAGAGACCGATAGGAGCGGGTCTGGTAGAATGGGAATTGTTTAAATCTGTGTTTCTTAATGGATTATTTCCCCTAGAGTTGAGTTAATTAAAGGTGAAAGAGTTCATTAACCTTCGTCAAGGAAGTATGAGTGTGAAGGAGTTTTCCCTAAAGTTCACCCAACTATCCAAGCAGGCTCCAACTATGGTGGCGGATTCGAGGGCTAAGATGAGTTGGTTTTTGTCAGAGGTGTCTGACATGGTAGAAAAATAATACCTTACGGCAATGCTCCTCCATGACATGGATATCTCAAGGCTTATGGTGTATGCTTAACAAATTGAGGAATCAAAACTCAAGGAAAAGAATAGGGAGGTGAAAATAGCTAGGACCGGTGATGGGAACTTCTCCAATTCTAGGTCTGGTGGACAAGGCTGACCAAGGTTTAGACAATGGTTTTCAAACCAAGGTTCCTCTAGTGCTTCCCCAAGGGGTCAACAAATATAGGGTGTCTAACCCTAAACCTCAAGTAGGTAATGGTAGTGGCTCTTATGTGACTAGGCCTACTTGCACAAAATGTGGAAGGAAACATGATGGTAAGTGCCTAGTTGGCACAGATGGGTGCTTTAGTTGTGGAAAGAGTGGTCACAAGATGAGAGATTGTTCGATGCTTAGGGTTAAGGGGAGAGAAGACATGCAAGCTACTCCAAGCGGTTCCAACTCCAATTCTCCAAAGCAAAACCGCTTCTATGCTCTTCAAACCTAAGGTGACCAAGAGAGCTCCCCGGATGTAGTGACCGGTATGTTAAAATTCTTTGTTATTGATGTATATGCCTTGTTGGATCCTGGTGCTACATTTTATTTTGTGATGCCTTATGTGGCCATGAGGTTTGATGTTCCTCTAAAAGTGTTATTAGAACCTTTTTATGTCTCTACTCCTATTGGTGATTCTGTGGTGGCTAAAAGGGTTTAAAGGAGATGTCACGTTTCCTTATCCCATAGAGTTACTCTTGTTTACTTGGTAGAGATTGACATGTTAGATTTTGATATGATTCTTGGTATGGATTGGTTGCATACATGTTATGCCTCTATTGATTGTAGAACTCAGGTGGTTAGATTCCAATTTCCGAATGAGCCTATCTTAGAGTGGAAAGGGGGAAGTTCTATGCCTAAAGGTCAATTTGTGTCCTACCTTAAAACTAGAAATATAATCTCGAAAGGTTGATTTTACCATTTTGTTAGGGTGAGGGATGTAGATTCTGAAAACCCTCTTCTTGAGATGGTTCCCGTGGTTAATGAGTTCCCGAATGTTTTCCCTGATGATTTGACCGGTATTCCTCCCTAGCGGGAAATAGATTTTGGTATTGACCTTCTTCCGGGTACGCAACCTATCTCTATTCCTCAATATAGAATGACTTAGGCTGAGTTAAAAGAGTTGAAAGAGAAACTAAATGATTTGTTAGATAAAGGTTTCATCCGATCGAGTATCTCTCCTTGGGGTGCTCTCATATTGTTTGTTAGAAAGAAAGATAGGTATCTTCGAATGTGCATTGATTATTGTCAATTGAATAAAGTGACCATTAAGAACAAGTATCCTTTTCCAAGAATTAATGATTTATTTGACCAACTTCAAGGGGCTAGTTATTTATCCAAGATTGATCTTCGTTTGGGTTATCACCAATTGAGGGTGAGAGGGTTTTATATTCCCAAGATTTCTTTTTGAGTTCGGTATGGTCATTATGAATTTCAAGTGATGTCGTTTGGTCTAACTAATGCTCCGGCGGTTTTTATGGAATTGATGAATAGAGTGTTTAGGCAATATCTAGACATGTTTGTGATTGTGTTTATCGATGATATTTTGATCTATTCAAGGAGTAAGAATGAACATTTGGACCATTTGAGAATTGTGTTACAAGTTCTTAAGGACCAATAACTTTTTGCAAAGTTTAGCAAGTGTGAATTTTGGTTAAGGTCTGTAGCTTTCCTTGGTCATATTGTGTCAAACAAGGGGATTGAGGTAGATCCTAAGAAGACGGATTCGGTCAAGAGTTGGCCGAGACCTATAACTCCTTCTGACATTAGAAGCTTTTTGGGTTTGGCTGGTTACTATAGAAGATTTGTTGAGGGATTTTCTTCCATTGCTTCTCCTTTGACGACTTTGACTCAAAAGAAAGATAAGTTTGTGTGGTCAGAAGCTTGTGAGAAAAGTTTCCAAGAGTTGAAAGATAGACTTAATTCTGCTCTGATGTTGACCTTACCGGAAGGTATGAATGGATTTGTGGTGTATTGTGATGCCTCTAGAGTTGGGTTGGGATGTGTGCTTATGCAAAATGATAAAGTGATTACCTATGCTACAAGGCAACTTAAAATCCATGAGAAGAATTATCCTACCCATTACCTTGAGTTGGCGGCGGTTGTGTTTGCCATAAAAAATATGGAGGCATTATTTGTATGGGGTCCATGTGGATGTTTTCACCGATCATAAAAGTCTACAATATGTGTTTAGTCAAAAAGACTTGAATCTTTGCCAAATAAGGTGGCTAGAACTCTTGAAGGATTATAATATGAGTGTCCTTTACCACCCTGGTAAAGCTAACGTGGTAACAGATTCTCTTAGTAGATTGTCCATGGGTAGTGTGGCTCATTTATAGGATGAAAAGAAAGAATTGGTTCGTGATGTGCATAGGTTGGCCCGACTTGGTGTTCAACTAGTGGATTCCACCAAGAATGGTGTCATGGTCCATAATAGTTCCGAATCGTCCTTTGTGATGGATGTGAAGTCTAAGCAAGGTCTTGATCGTATATTACTTGAATTGAAAGAATCGGTACTCAAGAAGTCCGTTGAGGATTTCTCCCAAGGGGGAGATAGAGTGCTTAGGTATTAAGGTCTATTATGTGTTCCTAATGTTGACGGTTTGAGGGAACAAATTTTAGAGGAAGCTCATAGTTCTTGGTATTCTATTCATCCGGGAACAACCAAGATGTACTGTGATCTATGGGAAGTCTATTGGTGGAATAGGATGAAGAAATATATTGCGGGATTTGTAGCCAAATGTCCTAATTGTCAACAAGTTAGGGTTAAGCATCAAAGGTCGGGAGGCTTGTCCCAAGATATAAGTATTCCCACTTGGAAGTGGGAAGATGTAAACATGGACTTTATTGTGGGTTTGCCTCGCACCTGATACGCTCAAATTACACCTCCCTATAGAAGTATAAGCGATCGTTATCAGGTAAAGAACCCAAATTGTAGGTTGGGGTCGATCCCACGAGGAAAATGGTTTAGACTTTACTTTAACCAACAATTATATTCAATTAGTCAAATTACTTCTAGAAACAGTTAATAAAAGGGGGGGGGGGGTTTGCTTGTGTGAAACAAATAGTAAGAATTTAATATGTAATCAGTAATCAAAACTCAATTTTGGTTGTTATCAAGATAAGAGAAATAACTAGGGTATACATGTTCCCCACAAGCTCATAACGCAGTAATCCTAGTAATAGCAATCCTCTCCTAGTGTATTACATGCAAAGTGATAAGTTAGGTATCTCTAAATCCTTGGTCCGGCATCTAGAGAATTTCACCCCGCACCTTGGTCCGGCTACGTGTATATAATTTACTAACCCTTACATTTACCTCATATTAGACATCATAATTGATGTTTGGCTTAGTTATTACTTTGCACCAATCGACACTAGCCTATTAGATAGTATCACACTAAATCTATGTTGATAATTCTTTTCTCGTTAATTACCTCCTTGGTCCGGCAAGTAGTAACAAGGCAAGTTCTAACGTTGGCCACCGTTAAAAAGACTTCTAAACGAAAGAATTATCAATGCATGCAAAACACTATTCAAGAATTGCTTATTTACTATTTATACTTTGTTAATCGCTCATGGTTCCCACAACCCTAGTTGTGGATTTAGTTACCCATATTAGCAAGAACACAATTCTTAGTTTTAGATGAAGAAATCATGAACTTACGTAAAGAGAATAATAAACCCAGAAATTCAACTTGAATTGCAAAGCCACAATCTTCTAAACGAACTTAGGAAATCAATAATTGCTATGTTTTCGAATTAATCTCCCAAGTCACAAAGTAAAATTAGAATAATAAGGTCTAACCCACAAAAACGAGGTTTACATGCCTTATTTATAGAAAACAAATCCTAAATTAAAAAGGAAACAAATTAAGGAAAGTTTGTTCAGGCATGCATCTTCATTCCACGAGACTGACTTACGGACCGTCGATGGATCTACGGTCCATAAGTCCCTTCCGTCAGCCAGGACTTGGAAAATATTTCAGCTTCCAAAAATCAACTTCTTTGAAGCAAACGATGGACTTGCAGTACGGACCGTAGATCGATCTACGATCCGTCAATCCCCTCCGTAGCTCCACACTTAGAATCTTCAAAAATCAGGTACTGGAACCCTCGCAGTATCAATCCACGGATCAACAGTACGGTCCGTAGATCAATCTACCGACCATCAATGGTCATCGTGGTTCCACACTTGGTCAGACTTCCCTGATTTGTCTTCCATACCTTGCCCGCTGATCTACGGTCACAACCTATCGACCATCAATGGACCTACGGTCCGTAGATCGCATCCGTGAATCCCCTTTCTGCAATTCTTTCATCTGTCTCTATACTTCCGTGCCTGAACATCTTTCCTGCAAAATATGATAAAAACACATAAAAACCAATACAAAAAGGCCCTAGACACACACAACTTGTAAGAGAAATGTATTAGAAATACCATAAAATCACGGTATATCAACACCCTCAACTTAAACTCGTTGTTTGTCCTCAAGCGACGCACTATGACTCTAAATGACACTTGTATAGAAGCAAGCATTTCAGGCCCAAGCAATCACATGGCTCTCTACCCCCCTCACTTTTCAGGTGCATATTCGTTCTCTTAGACTCGACAAGCTAATTCAGGCGGATCACACCATGACACAGATCGACCAACTGACACACGACATACACCTTCTCACTATCACCAAGGCACCAACTTTCTGACAATGTAACTAGTGCCCTTACCTCAAAAGAAATCCCTTTTTCACAAAAATGAATGTCATTCATTGTACAAGGATTTATTCAACACTCACGCTTAGAAGTAATTTCAAATACATTTAGTGTTCCATGCCATAAGGTTGCCTTTCACTGCTTAGACTCTCTAAACTAGACTCTAGGATCACTATAGGACTTTCTTGGCTTGTAACGTAGGCTCAGGGTCACGTGTGGTACATTTGGGTACTGCTTAGTGACTTTCTGCCATCCTTGACATTACACTAGGCTTTCGACCTCTTTTTACCCTATTTTTGTCATCTTATCGTTTTAACTTCTTTCCCCTAATTTTCTTCAACCACGGATGTGACTTCAGGCTTTGTAGCTCTTTTTACTTTTATTTTATTTCTCTTTTAGCTTTCAACAAGCCACATCCTTTCCTCTCTCTTTTTTCACATCACTCTTTTCATACCCATTTTTTCTTTCAGTTTCCTCTTTCATAGCCACCCTCAACTTATGGATTTTCCATTAGTTGAGGTGCACAATGCCCGATGTCGGGTCAGGGCCAAGATTGAAGTTACTTTTTACATTAGCCACCCTCAACTTAGGCTTTTGGCCTAAGTCGAAGTGCACATGTCCAAGGAGGGACCGGGGCCAACATAGTAGATTATAGGAAGGTGAGTTCGGGGTTTAGAAAGAAATGGTTTACTTTTGGGCTCAAAGTTGGATCAAAGGGAACATTTATTTCATTTGGTTGGATCTTTCTTTTAGGTAATTTGTGGACTTTTCAGAACAATGGCCTATGATCACTTCCTAACCTCTAGGTTGAATTGTCTTAGCAGGACTAACCGGGTAAGTTCTAGTTTCGAACAAAAACTGTTTGAACACTCAACGATTCTCACACACTCTTGGCACATAGTTCCATTATTAGATTATCATATTACCCAGTTCAAGTTTCAGCTTAAGTCATGCCATCGAGTTGATTCGTTATTATGTCATACTTAGAGCCAACACATTCAACTAATCGTAGCCTACAAATTCTAGCATACATCCCACAATCTGACGGGTATCATTTTTCATAAGCCATCATGCTTCTTTCTTTATCATGCTTCTACATCATATCTTCAATACGCGCCATATTACCTCCAGCTTCCCTAGCACCAGATCCCAATTTTGAGGGGGAACATACGGTCCAACCCGATCGTTTCTGTTGCCATAGTTGTTCCTGTTGTAGTTGTTATCGCGATTGAAGTTCCCATCCTGGACATAGTGACCCTCTCGGTTGTAATTTCCATAGTTCTGACCTTGGTTACCTTGACCTTGGCGCCAATTTTCTGTGTTGGATCCTTGGGCATTTGGTCGGAAAACCCCCGTCTGATCATTCACATCATAAACATCCTCTTCATAGTAACACTCTTCAATTGGTGGTGGAGTTCTAGTTAAGTAGTTCACAGCATTTACCTTTTCTGCTCCTCCGCTCACATGCTTCAATACCAACCCCAACTCGGTCCTCATCTGGGCCATTTCCTCACGAACATCATCTGCAGAATTGATATTTGTATTATGAATGGCAAATGTGTTTCTCCCAGTATCTGACCTCCTAGTTCTCCATGCTTTATTGTTGCGAGAGATCCTCTCCAGTTTTTCAGCAATTTGTGCATATGTACAATCACCATATGAACCTCCAGTAATAGTGTCAAGTACTGCTTTATTGTTATCATCCTATCCTCGATAGAAATATTCCTTCAGCGACTCATCATCAATACGGTGATTTGGAACACCTCTTACGAATGCAGTGAATCTGTCCCAAGAGATACTCACAAACTCTCCAGGTAATGCTACAAAATTGTTGACCCTATCTTTGTGATTGAGCTTCTTGGACACTGGATAGTACTTCACTCGGAACACATCCGCCAGTTGGTCCCATGTAAATATTGAGTTATAAGGAAGCTCAGTGAACCATACTGCAGCATCGCCTGTCAGTGACAGAGGGAAGACTCGTAATCCAATGACATCCATATCCAAATATGGTCTATCTGCACAACTTTTGCAAACCACCGTTAGCTTGGCTAAGTGAGCATGTGGATCCTCCGATGGGGATCCTGAGAATAAGCCTCTTGCTGTAAGCATTTACATCAAGCTACTAGTCACCACAAATGTGTGCCCTGGAGGTAGAGGGGGTACGACAATAGGTCCATCAGAGTCTGCTTTATTCATGTTGCCCCGATAGTTATCACGTTGTCGTGGGCCTAGTGGATCTTGCACCCTCAACGCATCTCCCAATCGATTTTCAGCTGGAACCTGGTTATCCCCACCAACTACCCTCTGTTGTTGTAACTCAACTGCATCATCTAGATTTCCTCCGATAGGCTCAATTGGATCTCTTGTATTGTTCATTCTTCGCAAAGTGCGGTTCAGCTCTGGATCGTAAGGAGTAAGTGGTTCGCCCTGGCTCCGTGTACTTGGCATACACTAAAGTCAGAACCTGAGAGAGACAAAAACAAAGAGAAAAGGTAAAATTAGGAAATATTTCTCTAACGGTCAATAATGTAGTTAAAATAAATCTAAAAGCCAACATTCCCCGGTAGCGGCGCCAAAATTTGATATGCTCAAATTACACCTCCCTACAGAAGTATAAGTGATCGTTATCAAGTAAAGAACCCAACTTGTAGGTTGGGGTCGATCCCACGAGGAAAATGGTTTAGACTTTACTTTAACCAACAATTATATTCAATTGGTCAAATTACTTCAAGAAACAGGTAATAAAATGGGGGGGGGGGGGTTGTTTGTGTGAAACAAATAGTAAGAATTTAATAAGTAATCAGTAATCAAAACTCAATTTTGGTTGCTACCAAGATGAGAGAAATAACTAGGGTATACATGTTCCCCACAAGCTCATAACGCAGTAATCCTAGTAATAGCAATCCTCTCCTACTGTATTACATGCAAAGTGATAAGTTAGGTATCTCTAAATCCTTGGTCCGGCATCTAGAAAATTTCACCCCGCACCTTGGTCCGGCTACGTGTGTATAATTTACTAACCCTTACCTTTAACTCATATTCGACATCATAATCGATGATTGGCTTAGTTATTACTTCGCACCAATCGACACTAGCCTATTAGATAGTATCACACTAAATCTATGTTGATAATTCTTTTCTCGTTAATTACCTCCTTGGTCCGGCAAGTAGTAAAGACTTCTAAACGAAAGAATTATCAATGCATGCAACATACTATTCATACTTTGTTAATCGCTCATGGTTCCCACAACCCTAGTTGTGGATTTAGTTACCAGAAAGAGCACAATTCATAGTTTTAGATGAAGAAATCATGAACTTACGTAAAGAGAATAATAAACCCAGAAATTCAACTTGAATTGCAAAACCACAATCTTCAAAATGAACTTAGGAAATCAATAATTGCTATGTTTTCGAATTAATCTCCCAAGTCACAAAGAAAATTAGAATAATAAGGTCTAACCCCAAAAAATGAGGTTTACATGCCCTATTTATAGAAAACAAATCCTAAATTAAAAAGGAAACAAATTAAGGAAAGTTTGTTCTGGCACGCGTCTTCATTCCATGAGACTGACTTACGGACGTCGATGGATCTACGGTTCGTAAGTCCCTTCCGTCAGCTAGGACTTGGAAAATATTTCATCTTCTGAAAATCAGCTTCTCTGAAGCAAACGACGAATTTGTGGGACGGACCGTAGATTGATCTACGGTACGTAAATCCCCTCCGTAGCTCCACACTTAAAATCTTCAAAAATCAAGTACGGGAACCTTCGTAGATCAATCTACAGACCGTCAATGGCCACCGTGGTTCCACACTTGGTAAGATTTCCCTGATTTGTCTTCCATACCTTGCCTGCTGATCTACGGTCACAACCTACCGACCGTCAATGGACCTACGGTCCGTAGATCGCCTCCGTGAATCCCTTTTCTGCATTTCTTTCATCTGTCTCTATACTTTCGCGCTTGAACATCTTTTCTGCAAAATATGATAAAAACATATAAAAACCAATAGAAAAAGGCCCTAGACACACACAACTTGTCAGATAAATGTATTAGAAATACCATAAAATCACGGTATATCAGCTCCCGAAGACAACATGATTATATTTGGTTCACTATAGATCGGATGACAAAATCAGCCCACTTTATTCCCGTCAAGGTTTTTTATTCGGCGAAAGACTATGCTAAGTTGTATACAAGTGAAATGGTGAAATTGCATGGAGTTTCTCTATCTATTATTTCCGATCAGGGTACTCAATTTAGTTCACACTTTTGGAAGTCATTCCAAAAAGGTCTTGGTACTAAGGTTAAGCTTAGCATGACTTTTCATCCCCAAACTGATAGGCAAGCGGAGTGTCCCATCCAAACATTCAAAGATATGTTAAGGGAACGAGTATTAGACTTCAAGGGTAATTGGGATGACCACTGTCCATTAATAGAGTTTGCCTACAATAATAGTTGTCACTCAAGTATCGGTATGGCTCCTTTTGAAGCCTTGTATGGTAGGAGATGTAGGTCTCTAGTTGGTTGGTTTGTGGTGGGTGAAGTTGGTTTGATAGGTCCCGAGCTAGTTTATGAAGCCATTGAGAAAGTTCGACTTATTAGAGAGAGGTTGAGAACGGCTCAAAGTAGACAAAAGTCTTATGCCAATGTGAGAAGAAGGGATCTAGAATTTGAGGTTAACGATTGGGTCTATTTAAAAATCTCACCTATGAAGGGTGAGATGAGATTTGGAAAGAAAGGGAAACTTAGTCCCCGGTATGTAGGCCCATACAAAATTTTGAAACGTCTTGGGAAGGTTGCCTATGAGTCAGATTTGCCAAATGATTTGGCTCCGGTTCATTTGGTATTCCATGTGTCTATGCTTAAAAAGTGTATTGGATATCCGGAATCCATTATTCCCCTAGAATGGTTGGGAGTTGACGAAAGTCTTTCATATGAAGAGATTCCGGTAAAGATCCTAGACCAGCAAGGCAAGAGATTGAGAAACAAGGAAATAACTTATGTGAAGGTTTTATGGAGAAATCACTTAGTTGAGGGTGCTACTTGGGAGGCCGAGACCGATATGAAGTCCCGATATCCTCATCTCTTTCCTTCTACTCCTATTCAGGCTTGAGGTAAGTAGTTCCTATTGACTTTTCTTGTTGTGGGAGTCATGTGTCTAATATGTGTTTTTCAATGATTTCCTTATGTATGCATGTTCTTGAGAAATTTATGCTAAGTAAAAAAGTGAGTTTTTATGACTAATTTTCCTCATGTTGTTGTGCATTGAGTAATAATTGTCTATATGCTTCATGAGGTGAATTGTTGAACATGGTTAGTTGTGATTTTTGGAAGTATATTGCATAAATGCTCTTCGAGGTTGTGTTGAGCATGCTTGTAGTTTGGAGAAGGTAGTTCCTCCTATAAATATGAGAACTGATGAGTTTTCATGCATAATGGGTTGTTAGATGTAGTTCCTACTTCCTTATAATGCATTGATTATGTTTGAGTTGGAGTAGATGTTTCCTCCTTTGAATTGTGCATTATTTTGATGTTGCATGCATGATGGGCTGCTAGTCTTGCGTCTTTACTTCCATAAGGTGTCTAGATCATCATTCGAGGATGAATGTTCTCAATGGAGAGATATTGTAACACCTCGGAAATTAGTAGGCTAAACTAGAGCTTAACGTGAGGGTTAGAGTCATGGATATAACTCCCCGTAACCGAAAAAAGTAAGATTAGCAATTTTTGATAACCTCTAGGTATCACCCATGAGGGGGACCCATGGGCTGTGGTTGGACCCACTCCAGGTGGGTGAGCCCGTAGGTGGGCATCCTGGGGACTGACTGAGGCAGTGAACAACGAGACCAAGACGCACACCACGTGGATGGGTCCACAGTCTGTGGTTGGGATTCATGGGTCGAGGTCCCAAAAATCAAGCCTCAGAACCCAAACCACGGTTCACCAGAATGGACCGTGGGTCCAACCACAGTCCGTCGGTGAGGCCTCGTGGATGGGACCTGGTAGCTCGTTTGAGGGTTAAGTCTAGGGGTACTTTAGGGTTTTCTGGTTTTAATTAATTTTAAGTGATATTGTTTGAGACTAATTTAGATAACCTATATAAGGATTATAGACCACTAAATTAAGTCATTGACCTCATTATTTCTAAAACCCAAATCAATTCCCAAACTTCATCCTCACCAAAATTTCTCTCTCTAGAAAACTCAAAGAAGAAGAAAAAGGAAGTTGGAGCTAGGGTAAAAGAAGCTAGGATCTTCACATAAAATTCACAGGGATTTGTTGCTAAGGTATGGTATCTCTTCATCCATGGATAGAATTCATCCATGGACCCTTCAAAATCCCAATTTTGAAGACAGAAATCCCTAAAAGCTAGGGTTTGATTCCAAAGTCATGGGTTCCTTTCAAAAACAATTCTAATGCTTGAATTACTTTATATTATGTATGGATTGATTATTTCTTATGTTTTTTATGTTGAAATCCCCAAGAACCCATGAAATCCCCATATTTCCCAATTATGATCTTGTGATGTGGGTTTGTTGATGAAAGAAGAATGTTATGGGATTATGCATGTAGTGATTGGGTTACTTGAATTATGTTAATATCCATGTCTAATGTAGTGAATTCTAGATGTGTTGATTTGATGCGAGCTTTGTCCCTTGAAAGGGCAAATTATGATATTAGGCATGTTTTATGAAGTTTATGTATATGTTTAAGAACACTTTGAGAGTGAAGTTCTATGATCATGATCTAGTTGTTGAGTTATTGAAAGGTTATTCTCATATACACTTATGCATGAATATGATATGATGTGAAAGGTTTTCTCACAATAAAAAGATTCCAAGGTTGAAAGGCTTTCTCACCTAGTGAATCTATATGTAGACATGGACGGTGAAAGGTTATTTTCACACATGATCTAATGAACTATCTTAATGAATCAAGTTATGACTTAATATGTACTCCATGGGAATTAATGCTTACCACCGAGTGGATATTGAATGAGATGGAAGCTTTTACACTAGTTGAGTCCAGCTTCCCAATGGGACCTTTTAGACTAGTTGAGTCCGGGTTCCCAAAGTATGCCTCACGAGATGGAGACCTTTTACCTTAGTTGAGTCCGAGTTTCTATTAGGAATCTCATTATCCCATAAAATATGTGCCCACATAGTTTATTTAGCTAGTTGATCCACCTAAGCTAAGAGTATGGTTCTACCTTAGGCAAGTAGGACAACCCTTTTCAGTGTGGGTAACACCTAGGGTCCATGTATAGCTCACATGGTCTCATGTCGGTAAAGGCTTATTCCCTCAACTACAAGATCAAGAATATGAATGTGGGCCTAAAGAGGTTTACTTATCATGGGTAAGATTTATGGGGTCTTAGCCATTCATTGCACAAGTATACTTTGAGGGTATTTATGAAGTGTTTCACTTATGTTGTGATGATTAATGTATTGACTATGTTTATGACTTATGTTTTTCCACCATCTTCATGGTGATGTTCAAACATAGTAAATTGAATGCTTTAAACAAAAACGTCCCTTTTTGCATGTCTTCAATGTTTTTATGCATGGCTATCATACTTAGTGCATTTTTTTACTAATGCCTACTTTTCCTACATTTCCCCAAGTGTGGGGTCCGATTCTCGAGGTGATCATTCTAGTGGCTAGTGCTTGGACTTTGGTATCTTCTGAGCTTTATGGTGAGTCCTCACGGTTCGAGGATGACTTTTTCTCATGATGTAGTTTCCGTTATTGTATTTCCCTTTTTGGACATGTTGTATGGTCTTGGCCCTATTTCATTCAAATATTGTAATAGATGGCTATGTTCAGACTTGTGTAAAGACTTCCACTTTCCTTTATGAAAATTTTAGACTTGAAATGTGTTTTTACTCTTATTGTTCTATTGCTTATATTATGAGGACCGAGTGGCTTGTATGGAGTCCTTCGGGGTTTTATACGCCATGTTACATCTTGGGGGTACCCCTGGGTTGTGACAGTAGGGTAAGTCTAATATGTCAAAGTGTTTCTCACCAAAAGAAGTACATACTTTTGAATACTTGATCAATAGACACACTTACCTAGTCATTTCCAATGAGATACCGTACTTCAAATTATTTCATAAGAAACCTCCTTATTCCCACTTGCAAGTTTTTGGTTATGTTTGCGTTGTCCATCTTCCAACATATGAATGACAAAAACTTTCAGTAAAGGAAGCATAATGTATTTTTATGGGCTATAACGACACACAAAAGGGGTATCTCTTTTTTATGACACATCTCATCATCAATTTTGTCTATTTAGATGTGTTATTTTTTTAGGGTCAATTTTCTTACAAACACAATCCTAAACATGCTTCAAGTTCTGTTTATTTTATGTACAAGTTTGATGATGATGTAGTAGTTAGTGATCCTCCAGAACAACCCATGAACTATGATAACGATGATCATCAGCCCTACTCTCATTCAAGTATTGATTCTACACCCTCATCCTCATCTTATGAACATTAATCATCTCATCAAGTTACGTTTCCATGTTGATTGAGTAGAAAAGACCTTCATGCTCCTAAACGACTCGGTTACTCTCCAGAGAAATTTGGTAAGTCCTATGTCATGCATACCACACTAAATTATGTTGACGTACTTACGCCCTACTCTCAAGCTTCTACAAAAACTTGTTGGAAAAAGTCTGTGTTGGAAGAATATTGAATGAAAATTCTACTTGGGACTTTGTTGATAAACCAACAAATGGAGTTCTCATTGGAAATAAGTTGTAATACCTTAGAGTTTGGAAAAGAGAGAAAAATGATATTTGGGGTGCATGTTGTGTCTACGGGTCCCCATCTATGACCCTAAGAAGCTTCTACGGGCCGTGAGGGAAACCCTGGAAAAAAGGAAAATAATTTTCATTAAACAAGTCCAGTACCTATTTTATTGTTCACCAATACGGTTCGGCAAGTGATCTACGAGTCAAAGATAAGTCTTGTAGGTAGGTCCATGACTTAGTAAAATTTTGAGGGTCAAGTTGATATGTACGGACCGTTGAAGGATCCACAAAGTGTAGACCAGTCTCATCAAGTTGGTCTAATTTCAAAAGTTTCTGAACTTTTCTACGGTTGACTAGTACGTTCCATAGAAAGTCCTACGGACTGTAAGTCTAAACCGTTTAAAAGGGATTGACAATTATTTTAAGGGTCTCTTGAGTCTCCTCTCGAGTCTTTTTATTTGTTTTAAATAAAAAAATAATTCGCTTTGGCCTTCATCCTAAGGCCTATATAAAGATTTTTGAGTTTTAAATTATCCACTCAAACCCCATCTCCTAAATCCCCAAAACTTTACCAAATTCACATCCCCAACTTCTCTAAAGACTAAGGAAGAAGAAGAAGCTAGGTTTAAGTCAAGTTCATCAATCGTCCATTCTTTTAGGGCTTAAGTATCAAGGTATATGAGTATTCACCCCTGGAGTCCTTTCCTCCATGGTCCCCAAGGTTTCCAATTTCTCAATTCAATCTTTGCGGGTTTTATCCAATTATGATTGAACATTGTTGATTTAGTCTTATAATGCATGATTTAATGTTAATATATGATATTTAGTTGGAATTACATTGACCCATGCCTAAATTATATTTTTCAATCATGAACCTTTGAACTATGAATTTATGAAGATGTGCATGTTTTTTATGAAATTATTGTATATGATTTGGGGATGCTTTTAAAGGAAAGTACAGATGCTATTGTGAAAGGATTTCTCATTTAGTAATATGATCATGACTGTGAAAGGAATTTCTCACATATGGATTCACATTGGTGAAAGGTAATCTCATCCATGTTGAATTATTATTTCTAAGGAGTTATTTTATGTTTTGATCTTGAAAGATGTGGATTGGTATTGATCATTGCCTCTTGTATGTTATATTGATCTTTGACTCTTATCTATTCCATTGGGATTTAGACTTAGCACCGAGAGGGCTTTAAGGTTGAGGCTCAAATAGGGTAGTCTCTAGTAGCGACCTCTTGTCCAAAACTATATACCCCGTAGGATTGTCTTAAATGAACTAGCTAGTGATCCACTTTAGAAAAGGATGATATGTACAAATTTTACCTTGGCAAGTAAACTCCCATTCTTTTGGTATGAGGGATATACCAGATTTCATGTTATAGCTCTCATTGTCTAATTTTCAGTTACAACTAATATCCCACAAAACAATTATGTTTCTTCAAAGCTTTTAGTATGTCTCTTATTTCAATGCATTTGAGAATATTTCATGATTTACATGTCATCGTTTCTTTAAGTATTTAAATG
Organism: Solanum okadae; assembly: GCA_036553675.1. Taxonomy (NCBI): domain Eukaryota; kingdom Viridiplantae; phylum Streptophyta; class Magnoliopsida; order Solanales; family Solanaceae; genus Solanum; species Solanum okadae. Next base: position 42,713,312 of record CM071689.1, on the reverse strand, counting down.
TTCAAAGAATGATCATGCCTACATGTTTTAAGCCATTCATGCTATCATGCCTATTTTATGCATATTGTTCCATTCTTAGTACATTCCATGTACTAATGCATACTTATGCCTACATTATATCACTAAATGTAAGGTCTGATGTCCCTACCTCTCACTCTTGTGGCTATTTGGTTCTTCCACATTTCAAGAGTTTGGTGAGTCCTCATATTCCGAGGACCGAGATACATTTACTTGTTCATGTATTTCTTTAGTTTTTGGATGACGTATATGGTGCATCGGTTACATCCCAACCACTTATTTTAAATGTTTAGGTGGCTCGTTGAGACTTGTGATTAGATTTTTGCTTTGTAAAACTCTTTCATGAAAAAAAAACTATGACTTTGAACACTTTACTTCTATTATCTTGTATGATGTATACTAAGTGGCTTGTGTAGGGCCTCTCAGGGTCCTATATGCCATGTTATACCTAGGGTGTACTTTGAATCGTGACAAATTTGGTATTTTAGAGCACAAGGTTTAGAATGGTCCTAGGATGTCTCATAAGCCACATCGAGTGGAGTCTTATTCATGAGTGTGAAGCGCATAACATTTATGAATAAGGAGCTATAAGATATTTAGGAAACTCTACTTCTTTCATCATTCTAAAGTCATGTGATAGAGTGTAACTCTATATGTCTCTCCTAATCTGTATCTGATGCTTTTCAGGATATGGACCATCGAAGAGCATACGTTAGGAGGAATATGAATGAGAATGTGGAATAAGAAGCTCTTTTAGAAGTTCCATAAGTTCTGGACTACACTTTGGCCAACCAAATGACTAATACAGAGTTTCGAGCTGCTTTTCAAGTGTTGGATCAACCCATGATGGCTTAAGCGAATAGATAGGATGAGGTCCCTATGAACCCAAATATGTGTACGATAGAAACTAGAGAAGGGACTTTACTTGGATGAATCCCCCTGATTTTCATGGTTCTATTTTGGAGAAGGATCCTCAAGAGTTCATTGATAATGTGTATAAGGTTTTGATTATTATTGGAGTGATTACAGGGGAAAAGGTGGAATTGGCCGCTTATCAACTTAAGGGTGTTGGTCAAGTTTGGTTTAACAAATGGAAGGAAGCGAGGGCGGTTGATGTGGGTCCTCTTTATTAGGAAAAGTTTAAGGTTTCTTTCCTTAATAGGTTCTTTCCCCTTGAGATGAGGGAGACAAAGGTACTTGAATTCATCAACCTTCATCAAGGAAATATGAGTGTGAAGGAGTATGCATTGAAGTTTACTCAATTGGCTAGGTATTCTCCAACTATGATTGCCGACTCTAGGGCAAGGATGAGTAAGTTTGTTTCGCGTGTGTCCAAAATAGTGGTTAAGGAATATTTTACTGCCATGCTTATTAAGTAAATGGACATTTATCTCCTAATGATTCATGCTCAACAAATTAAAGAGGAGAAACTTAAGGAAAAGTCTAGGGAGGCAAAGAGGGCAAAGACCGGTGATGGTGACTTTTCATGGTTAAGGCCTAATGGACATGGTCGTCTAGGTTCCGACAAAGGTTTTCCGGTCAAGGTTCCTCCAATTCTTCATCTCCCAAGTTCAACAAAGATAGGGTGTCTAACCCTGAGACTCCAGGAGTAAATAGTGGTGGAAATTGATCTCCGGCTCCCACTTACTAAAAATGTGGCAAGAGTCATTCGAGAAAATGCTTGATGAGCACAAATAATTTTTTTGTTTGTGGACAGAAAGGTCACCGCTTGATATATTATCCATATAGAATTGACAAGGGAAAGGACGTTAGGCAAGATCTTCCTAGTGGTTCAGGTTCAAGTGCTCCAAAGGAAAAATGATTCTATGCATTCCAAACTCGTCATGAGCCAGAAGGTCTCCCGATGTTGTTACTGGTATGTTGAAAGTATTTCATCTTGATGTTTATTATTTTCTTGATCCCGGTGCTACATTATATTTTGTGACGCCATATGTGGCTATGAGGTTTGATATTTCTGCAGATATGTTATTAGACCCTTTTTCTATCTCAACTCTTATTGGTGAATCTATTGTGGCAAAGATAGTCTGTAGAAATTGTCCCATCTCCTTATCCCAGAGAGCCACTCATGTTGATCTTGTAGAGCTTGATATGTCAAATTATGATGTTATTCTTTGTATGGATTGGCCTCATTCTTTTTGTGTTTCAGTTGGTTATAGAACCCAAGTGGTCAAGTTTCAATTTCCAAATGATCTCGTCCTAGAGTGGACGAGGGGAAATTATATGCCTAAGGGTCAGTTCATTTCTTATCTTAAAGCTAGGAAATTGAATTGTAAAGGTTGCATATATCATCTTGTTTGGGTTAGGGATACAGATTATGAAACCCCTACTCTTTAGTCGATCCCCATTATAAATGAGTTTCGAAAGTTTTCCTATCGAAAGGGAAATAGACTTCGGTATACACCTTCTCCCAAATAGGTAACCTATCTCTATTCCTCCTTACTATATGGCTCCGGTAGAGCTTAATGAATTGAAGGTGAAATTGAAAGATTTATTTGATAATGGTTTCATCCAACCAAGTATCTCTTCATGGGGTGCTCCAGTTTTATTTGTTCATAAGAAGGATGGTTCACTGGCATGTATATTAACTACCAGAAATTGAACAAGGTTACCATTAATAATAAGTATCCCCTTCCAAGGATAGATGATTAATTTGATCAACTCCAAGAGGCAAGTTACTTCTCTAAGATTGACCTCTTGTCGGGTTATCACCAATTGAGGGTGAATGAAGATGACATTCCGAATATGGCCTTTTGAACTCGCTATGGTCATTATTAGTTTTGATAATGTTGTTTGGGTTAACTAATACTCTTGACGAATTTATGGAATTAATAAATAGAGTGCTTAGAAAATATCTAGACATCTTTGTAATTGTGTTTATTGATGACATCTTTATTTACTCAAGGAGAGAGGTTGAACATGCAACTCATTTTAGGAATGTGTTGCAAGTCCTCAAGGACCAAAAACTCTATGCAAAGTTTAGTAAGTGGTAGTTTTGGTTGAGATTAGTGGCTTTTCTTGGTCACATCATTTCCGGTAAGGGTACTAAGGTTGATCCTATGAAGACGAATGTGGTTAGGAGTTGGCCTAGACCTATATCCTCTTCAGATATTAGAAGCTTTTTGGGTTTGGCTGGTTAGTATAGAAGGTTTATGGAAGGATTTTTATCGATTTCCTCTCCATTAAAGGCATTGACCAAAAGAAAGTTATGTTCTTATGGTCGGAAGTGCGTGAGAAGGGTTTCCAAGAACTGAAATATAGACTTACCTCCGCTCCAGTATTGACTCTACTGGAAGGATCTGATGGGTTTGTTGTTTATTGTGAAACTTCAAGGATTGGACTAGGGTGTGTTCTTATGCAAAATGGAAAAAGGATATCGTAGGTCACTTAAAATTCATGAAAAGAACTATCTCACCCATGTTTTGGAACTAGCGGTTGAGTTTGCCGTAAAATTCTGGAGGCATTACCTATATGGTGTCCATATTGGTATCTCTACCGGCCATAAGAGTTTGCAATATGTGTTCAAGAAAAAGGATCAAAATATTTGCCAAAGGAGGTGGCTCGAGTTGCTAAAATACTACGACATGAGTGTTCCCTGATATGGCGAATGTGGTGGCGGGTTGTCTTAGTTGACTATCAATGGGTAGTGTTACTCATGTTAAGGATGCTAAGAAGGAGTTGGTTCGTGATGTTCATAGATTCACCCGATTGGGTGTTTGGTTGGTTGATTCTACTAAAGATAGTGTTATGGTTCATAATGGTTTAGAATCGTCTTTTGTATCGGATGTGAAAGCCAAGCAATTTCTTGAGCCGATCTTGGTTAAGTTGAAGGGAGCATTGCTTAAAATGTCTATTGAGGCTTTCTCTGAAGCGAGAGATGGTGTGCTTCGATATCAAGGTCGTTTGTGTGTTTCCAATGTTTACTTGAAAGAGTAGATTTAACAGAAGCCCATAGTTCTCAATATTTCATTCACCCAGGAGCCACCAAGATGTACCTGACTTGTGGGAGGTTTATTGGTGGAATGGGATGAAGAAGGATATTGTGGAATTTGTGGTCAAGTGTTTAATTATCAACAAGTTAAAGTTGAGCACCAAAAGCTGGGAGGTTTGTCCCGAGATTATAGTATTCCCACTTGGAAATGATAAAATTTGAATATGGATTTTATCATTGGTTAACCCTGCACCCAGCGACAATATGACTCGATTAGGGTTATTGTAGATCATATGGCGAAGTTGGCTCATTTAATTGTTGTTAAGGTGTCTCATTGGGTGAAAGACTATGGTAAGTTATACCTAAGAAAAATGCTGAGGTTGCATGGAGTGCCCCAATCCCTCATCTTCGACTGTGGTACTCAATTTACTTCTCAATTTTAGAAGTCTTTCCAAAGAGGGCTTTGGTACTCGTGTCAAACTTAGTACGGACTTTCATCCTCAAATCGAGGGACAAGCGGAATGTACTATCCATACTTTAGAAGATATGTTGAGAGATTGTCCAATTGATTTCAAAGGTAATTGGGTTGATCATTTGCCTTTGATTTAGTTTGCGTATAATAATAGCTATCATTCAAGCATTTGTATGGCTCCATTTGAAGTTCTTTAAGGTAGAAGGTGTAGATCTCCAATAGGTTGGTTTGAAGTTGCTGAGGTTTCTTTGATAGGTCCCGAGTTTGTACATGATGCTATAGATAAAGTTCGGCTTATTAGAAAAAGGTTGAAAATGACTCAAAGTCTATAAAAGTCATATGCTAATGTTAGGAGAAGAGATTTAGAATTTGATGTTGATTATTGGGTCTACTTTAAAATTTTACCTATGATGGGTGTAATGAGGTTTTGGAAGAAAGGGAAGCTTAGTTCCCAATATATGGGCCCATATAAGATTGTGAAGCATATTGGTAACGTTGCTTATGAACTTGATTTGCCTAATGACTTAGCATCGGTACATTCGGTTTTCCATATCTCATTGTTGAAGAAATGCGTTGGTGATCCGACATCCATTGTACCATTGGAGAGTCTTTGTATAAACGATAACCTTTCTGAGGAAGAAGTACTGGTTAATATTTTGGACAGGCAAGTTACAAAATTGAGAAATAAAGAAGTTTCATGTGTAAAGGTCTTATGGAGGGATTAAAGGGTTGACGGTTCTACTTGGGAGGCCAAGGCTGATATGATGTCCCGTTATCACCATCTATTTCCCTCTGATCCTAATCTAGCATGAGGTATTTAGCCCCACATGGTTCATCCTTTTGGTTTCATATGTCTTAGTCATTCTCATGTTTCCTTATGCATGAATGCTCATGAAAACTTTCTTTTAAGATTTTGATATAGCTTCATTGATGGCTTCATGGCTATGTGCATTGAGCATGACTTGCATATATGCCTTATGGAATGATGTTTTGAATGTGTTTTAGCTTGGAATTGATGTTCATTCTCGATTACATGCATTTTCATGGAGTTGCATTCTTGTAGGGATGTATGATCTTTTCCCCTACCATCCTTGTACTGACTTGATTCCATTCGAAGACGAGTGTTCCCAAGCGGGATATATTGTAACACCCCGGAATCTTGTAAAGAAAGAGAAGGGAATTTCGGGTTACAGGTTGTGTCTATGGGTCCCTATCTACGGAGAGTAGAAGCTTCTACGGGCCGTAGAGGGACATCATAAAAACAAGGAATAATTTTCTTAAAACAAGTCCCACTACCTCTTTTACTATCACGATCCAACCCACCGGGCCGTGCGGGCACCTACTCTAACACCTATATAGGAGAACCCTCGATTCCCAAATAGTTAAAGGCATGTGGAAGATTAAGGAAACTTGAGAATAAATAACATTCATGAGATTTTTTACAAAACAAAGAGTTTGCAACGATTCAAGTTAAGACTTGTAAAGTAATTAACTTCCTAAGGATCTAGTCTATACAGGAACAAGAGCTACTAAGAGTACAATGTATACAAAATTATACATGACGCAGCTCCCACCATGCGGAAAGAAAGATGTTGTTGGAGATTATCTTCGTCTTTACCTATGAAATATCATTGATCCTGCAACCAGACTATGCCCAAAAAGGTATAGCAAGAGTAGTATCAATACACCAACACATATTGGTAGGCATCATCGGTCAACCTGATGCCCACCGCATAATATAAGGAACCGACTAGTAAGAAATATACATTAAGACTATTCCCTCCTCCACCTTTATAATTCCCAATGCCTTTGACATTCTACCCCTTACTCGCTCCGGTCTTGATCATACTTAATCATTCTATCCCTTAGAGGAAATTTTGGAAATAACTACTACCAATCCGGTCAACACTCACGACACGCCCTTACTCATTCCCAACACCACTCAACTTGTAACCCCATTATACCTCTATCAAGGCTTGTTAACCGGTTTCAACACTCATTCCCTCCTAGGGTAATACTTAACTAATTAACATTTACTACATAGCACCACCCCAATTCTCAACGACAATGCACATCACCACTCCTATAAAGTAACACATATTAACACCTGGACCCTTGGTCTCCACTTACTCTACCACATCCGGATTTAGCCTAACAATTCACAATTTCCTCACTAACGAGATATCCAACAACAATCACACCACATAAATACAATTATCCAGAATTACGATTCAGCCAACAGTTCCAAAAGCAATGTTCAATTCCACATTCTCCATATCACATAAATACGCATATATGACAAGTCACTCCATTACACATAAATACGCATATATGACAAGTCAATGGTCCTCTCATGGAACCCAAACACAAACTATTAGTGCACCACAATGTGGTACCCGATCAAAGTTAGTGTCTCGGAACGTGACACCCATTCCTATATGTATGTTAGCAGTTGACATCCGATCCAAGTTAGTGTGTTGGAACGAAACACCCGATCCATTCAACAAGCCACAATCACAATCACAATCACAGTGTACATTCTCAAAATCATACAATCAAGTTTTGATTCATGACATATAATCATTCATGTATACTCATTTGCATTAGGTATGATCAATAGTGCAACATTTGTATACATACATACATTACAATGAAGCAATTGCTAGCATACATCACACAAACAAGAAATCAAACATCACCTAACCCTAGTTCACGGGATAGGGCTTCCTCCTACGGTATACTTTTGATGTAACATTTAGGAATATACGCATAATAATCTCTATATCGTTGCACAAAATCCTAGGCATGAATAATATCGTCAATTACCAATATACTACGCAGTGAGTCATGTATTTATAACTAATAAATTAATAAACCTAGCCCACCTAGGTGCGAAGCATCTGCAGAGAATTATGGCTCCAATTCTTGTTTTCGGACCTCGTGACGGTGGATTTGTCCAAGAATTTGGAAGCTATCATCATCCTTGCGATAGAAATATCTTCCTCTTTTTTTCCCAAACCAAGGGTAGCTATTTTCCAAAGTTTCTGGGGTAATCCTCGCCTATTTTTGGTGTTTTGGAAAAAGTGTGAAAATAAGACTTTGCGTTATTTAAGTTCTGGTCCATTAATTTTCGCTCTAGAGGCCACTTATCCTGCTAGAGCACCACCGCCCTAGCAGCATCTGGCCCGCTTAGGGCCCAAGTTCTCCTGACTTTTTTAGTTTCGTAATTAACGACGGTTTGGATCGTTACCTAAGATACCAATTTACCCCTCGTTCGTCCTCAAATGACTAGCAAAGGGATAAAGATGTGCCATTTTTCTTAGTGCTTCTAAATTTAACAATTAGGTCCATTACGGAACCACGGAAGATAGTGGTTTCCAAGTTTTGAGTACAACAAGGGGGTCTCTACACATGGGACTGGTTAATGAAACGATGAAACACACGGAGATAGAGACGCGCCCAATTGCATAGCCTACCCCACCAGAGCGACAAGGTTCCCGCTGAGGCGGGGCCACTGTGGTGGGAACACTCCCGTTGTAGTGGGAGAACAAAAACAGAATAAGGAGGAAAGGGGATTAGTTTCTCCATTTCCTCCTTCTCTAACTCAAAACTCATGCTATTTACTTCAATACTTACTTAATAACGGTTGGATGATGTTAAATAATAGACTAAAATGGGTCTTGGGTAGTTTTTTCAAAAGTAAACATGGTTTGCTTAATATTGTTAGAAAATGTAGCATGGAAACTTCCCTTACGTCCCCTACATCTCTACAACGTCCTGGTGTAAGGATTTCATGAAAATACGGTCAAAACGGTTCAAAAATGGATGGGGAAAGTTGAAAGGTTTTCGCGGTGTAAAACTCATATTCGGACACTATTTAGGGGTTATTTTGCTTTAATGATTGCATATTTAGGTACTAGGGAACTTTATAAACTTTAATTTGCTGAAATTCTATCAAAAATGGGGTTTTTGGGATGAAGGGGCGCCATGATCATGCCTGGTGTTCATCCTAGATGAAGGCCACTCTGGCGGCCTTCATCCCGATGTGGCGGCCTCCCTTGTCCCGGTGTGGCGGCCTACGGCCACTGTGGCAGGGCATGAGGAAACAGTGGCATGTGTCCTCTAAGGATAGAAAATTATTTTTCCCTTTAAACATATATTGTCTAATCTCATAGAGTTCTAATGTGTACCCTTCATAACAATTGAATGTTGATCTACTATGGCTGGTTTAAACGAGGAAAATCTACCTTTCATCCGATTTGCTGATGGCGCAAGTCGGGAAAGGTACCATGGCCACCGGAACACCAAGTGCTGCTGCGAGAGGGGTTTTCATTTAATGAACCTAGAGGGGAAGGCGCCTGTCTTTTATGCCTGGCTAATGAAGTTTGGATGGGTTCCAATAACAGAGGCTCCCCCTGCTGCACTCTCCACATGGGTGAGGGGGTTGACATTCCCTTGAACGCTCCCTTCATTAATCATTCACTCGAGGTGCCCGAGGTTCCCAACATAGAGTACGAGGCCAAGATGAGAGAGATGGACCTGGGGCTAGTTGAAGGACACACTAGTTGAGCCTGCGAGTCGGGACAAGGTTTACTGGGGTACAACAGAGGGCATCACTAGCACTAACTGGTCGTCGGATGCTAAGAGGTAGCTGAACTTGGTTACTAGAAGGATCCTCCCGTTGGGCTACTATACCTATGTGATATTTCCTCGGGATTTGGTGGTGGCGTGCACTATACTGATTGGACTAAACGTGGGCGCACAAATCATTTCTGAGTAGAAGGTGTTCTATCGGCGCAACAAAAGGCACTTTTCCTCCCTAGGCTGGTGAAGGTGATGTGCAAGAGGCCGGGGGTGCCACTCTTGGACAACGATGAGGTACTTCCTATGGATCTCCTTTTTCACCCTCTTTTGATTAGACAGGCTTCCACCTCCGGGAGCCAGAGGAGGAAGACGGACAGGCCTAATAGCAGTCAGGCGGTTGTAGAGGTGGATGACGAAGGAGGGGAAGATGACGAGGCCGGCGATACTCTCCCTACCTAGTCCCAGCCCCTGTTATCCAGTGCTCGTGTGGAGGAGCGGCGGCCGTCTGGAAGAAACTTGGAAGTTTCCGATCTAGTACATCGACGTCAATTCTACCCTGTACTGCCTTTGAGTTGGAGATGCTCCACCGTCAGTTGCAATGGGAGAGGAAGAAGAATTTAGCGAGGGATCGCCTATTGGGCTGGATGTGGAAGACTCTGAAGGTCATTTCTCCTGCATTCTCCTGTGTCTCCTCCTAGCAGGAGCTTCCACGCTCAAGCCTGAGGACTTTAAGGAGTTTCCATGGTTAAGTGACGCGTGGGCCGGCGAGAAAGCCCCCAATGACATGGGGTCCGAAAGCAATTCTTCCCATTCCCATGGACCCTGATTTGGTTTTCGCCCTTATTGGGCTTTCCTTATGATTTGTAAGCACATGGATGCTGGTTTTTGCTATTTTTCATAGCTAATGTCTAAAAGTTAAGGTTTATAACTTACTATTCTATTGCTTAATATTGGTAGAATTGCAGGGATTAGTCCATACACGACTTGGGGTTTATATGCGTGACTAGGGAAAACATGGGAGACAAGGCTGAGATTCTGTCTCGCCCTGTCCCGCTCTGGCGGGAGTAATTCCACCCTGGCGGTCTCGCTCTGGCGGTATTAATCGCACCCCAGTGGTCCCGACGGGAATAGGACCCCAGTCACAATTTCCTGGGTCCTTTTCATTTTTCTAAATCTTCCTTCGATTTCCAGGTTCGAACTAAGCATTTAGGATAAGCCTCGTCACTAAGATAGCCATTGTCTACCCCGAGTCAACCCAACGGTACATACTCCAGAATCCCTTCCCATAAATTCAACACCACAAACACGCCAATCCCCAGGATATGCACATACGCTCACACGGTTTAAGTCGATCGCAACACTCGTCCAGACTTTGTTTTACGAATCACATTATAGTTTTATCCGGACCCTTTCACCTAACTTAGAGATGACTCTCCTCCATACAACAGGTACCCAAAACTCAGGCAATTACGACTCGCACAGTTTCAAACATTTAGACTGGCATATTGCACACATCAAAATCCAGACAACGACTACTATGCACATAATCATATCATAGCATCCAAGAAAACATCTTTCACACCAACATTTAATTTAGACAACAATATGCACAATTTTACACTTTCAAGCTACAACCCACAGACAAGTCAAAATTATTATTTAATCCGCTCCATGGAGGACCATTACTGATCATACATGCATTTATACAACCTCTATGGCCAGATACCAATGGGAACCTTCTTAGTTCCAATTTACCTTGCTTGTGTCCTATCTGCCGTGACTACGGCATCCAGTTCACCTTGTCGAGATACCAATTTGAATCGGGAGATATCAGTTGGACTCAACTCATACCATAAGTGAGAACTCGCATGAAAGGAGAGAAGAAATGGAAGAACTTCCTAGAATGCTTTGTAGCTTCCTAAAGATTAGATTTGGACGTCAACACACCAAATTGCAGGAGTCTATTCCACATTTGCTCTTGTAATGGGAGACCAATAACCTGGGCTATGATACCAATTGTACCGACCCAACCCACTAGGTCGTGTGGGCACCTACTCTAACACCTAAGTAGGAGAACCCTCAATTCCCAAACAGTTAAAGGCATGCGGAAGATTAAGAAAACTCAAGAATAAATATCATTCATGAGATTTTTTATAAAATAAAGAGTTTGCAACGATTCAAGTTAAGACTTGTAAAGTTATTAACTTCCCCATGGATCTATTCTAAATAGGTATTAACTTCCCCATGGATCTATTCTAAACAGGTACAAGACGTACTAACAGTACAATGTATACAAAATTATAAATGACACAGCTCCCACCATGCGGAGGGAAGAGTAAAAGCTATTAGAGATTATCTTCGTCTTCACCTATGAAACATCATTGATCCTGCAACCAGACTATGCCGAAAAAGGCAAAGCAAGAGTAGTATTAGTACAACCACACGTACTAGTAGGCATCATCGTTCAACCCGATGCCCACCGCATAATATAAGGAACTGACTAGTAAGAAACATGCATTTAGACTATTGACTCCTCTACCTTTATAATTCCCAATGCCTTAGAGGTTCTACCCCTTACTCGATCCACTCTTGATCATACTTAATCATTCTATCCCTTAGAGGAAATTTCGGAAATAACTACTACCAAACCAGTCAACACTCCTGACACGCCATTGTACCTTTATCAAGGGTTGTTAATCGATTTCAACACTAATTCCCTCCTAGTGTATTAGTTAACTAATTAACATTTACTACATAGCACCACCTCAATTCTCAACAACAATGCACATCACCACTCCTCTGAAGTAACACATATTAACACTTGGACTCTTGGTCTCTACTTACTCTACCACATCCCAATTTGGCCTGACCATTCACAGTTCCCTCACTAACGAGATATCCAACAATAAGCACACTACATAAATACAGTTATCTAGAATTATGATTCAGTCAAAAGTTGCAGAAGCAATTCTCAATATCACATAAATACGCATATATGACAAGTCAATGGTCCACTCATGGAACCGAAACCCAAAGTGCTAGTGCACCAGAATGTGGTACTCAATCCAAGTTAGTGTGTCGGAACGTGATACCCGTTCCAATATGTATGTCGGCACGTGACATGCGATCCCAGTTAGTGTTTTCGAACATTTCACCTGATCCATTCAACAAGCCACAATCACAACCACAATGTACATTCTCAAAATCATACAATCAAGTATTGATTCATGGCATATAATTATTCATTCATACTCATTTGCATTAGGTTGATCATTAGTGCAACATTTGTATACATACATACATTAAAATGAAGCAATTGCTAGCATACATCACACAAACAAGAAATCAAACATTACCTAACTCTAGTTCATGGTATAGGGCTTCCTCATATGGTATACTTTTGATGTAACAATTAGGAATATACGCATAATCATCTTTGTATCGGTGCACAAAAGCCTAAGCATGGATACTACCATGAATTACCAATAAATTATGCAGTGAGTCGCAGATTTATAACTACTCAATTAATAAACCTAGCCTACCTGGGCACCAAGCATCTGCACAGAATTATGGCTCCAATTCTTGTTTTCAAAACTCGTGATGGTGGATTTGTCCAAGAATTCGTAAGCTATCATCGTTATTGCACTAGAAATCTCTTCCTCCTTCTTTCCTAAGCATAGGGCAGCTTTTTTCTAAGTGCCCAAATTGACAGTAAGTCAAGGAGAGCGTCCAAGGTTATGTGGTGTAGCTCAAAATATACCCTTTCCGGAATGGAAGTGGGAGATGATTAATATGGATTTCATTACTAGTTTATCGCGATATCACAGATAACACCATTCCATTTAGGTGTTTGTGGATCGGATGACCAAATCAGCCCATTTCTTAAATGTAAAGGCTACCAGTACAGTAGAAGAGTATGCAAATTTGTACATTCATGAGATAGTTTGACTGCATGAAGTTCCCTTGTCCATCATTTTTTAGATATAGGTGCTCAGTTTATAGTACAGTTTTGGAAGCCGCTTTAGAAAGGTTTGGGTTCGAAGGTGAATCTTAGTATCGCTTTTCATCCGAACACCGATGGTCAAGCACAACACACTATTCAAACCTTAGAGGACATGTTGATAGTTGTGTTTTGGATGTCAAAGATAATTGGGACGACCACTTACCTCTTATTGAATTTACATACAATAATAGTTATAATTCTAGCATTCAAATGGCTCTGTATGAGGCTCTATATGGGCGAAGTGGTAGATCTCCTATTAGATGGTTTGAGGTTGGAGAGGCTGAGTTGATAGGATCAAATTTGATTTATCAAGCCATATCGAAGGTTAAGACAATTCAGGAGAGGTTGAAAATAACTCAGAGTCGTCTTAAATCCTATATTGATATTAGAAGGAGAGATTTGAAGTTTGAGGATGATGATTAGGTATATCTAAAAGTTTCACCCATACAGGGTGTTATGAGGTTTGGTAAGAAAGGGAAGCTCAGTCCCTGATACATTGATCCTTACAGGATATCCAAGAGGTTTGGTAATATAGCTTATAAGTTGGAGCTACCATCCGAGTTAGTAGCAATCCATCCAGTGTTTTATATTTTATGCTATAGAAGTTCTTGGGTGATCTGCACTTATTGTGCCTACTGAGAGTATTGGATTAAAGGAAAATATTTCCTGTGAGGAGATTCCAGTTAAAATCCTTGATCGCCAGGTTTGCTAGTTGAGAACTAAAGAGGTTACATGAGTTAAAGTCTTGTGGAGGAACCAATTTTTTGAGGAAGCTACTTGGGAGGCTGAGGAGGATATCAAGAAGAGATACTCTCACCTCATTTCCTATGAATCAATTCTAGACCAAGGTACTAACTCTTTCTAAAGTACTCTTTAAGTTGATGTGTTGAAGTTTATGCTATTTGCATGTATTGTGCTTTGTGCTAGGTTTTTAGAAACTGTGTTACCCCTTTCATACTTAGATTGGCCTCATTCAAGGACGAATGTCCCCAAGGGGGAGAAACTATAACACCTCAGAACTTTGAACTTGGAATGGAAAAGAGAAAAAGGCAGTTCCACCGAGGGATTCACAGGTCGTGAAGAGGTCAACGACCCGTCACCTCGTCGTGAAGTTGCACCCAACGCCATGAAGGATCACAAGCCCTCAGACGGTCCGTGCAGCTACACATAGACCGTGAAGTTGTCCGTGAAAGGGACTCATCAACTTTTAAATTTTTGGTCAACTTCAACAAATCATAGCTATCATCACAAAATGAATTTGGTGGCTCATGACTTATCAAATTAAAGGTCTTTGAGTCATCTTTCCAACTCCACCAACTTTGCCTAATTTCAATCTCGGAGTAACAAGTTGTGCCTGTTTTAGTGAAACCCTGTCAGGCAGGGCAACATGACGACCCACTAGATGGGACGTAATGCTTTAAACGGCCAATGAAGCAATAGACAGCACGTGAGACTGGCTGTTTTAGGCACGTTTTTAATTTTAAAAGTTGTGTTCATTTTGGTATTTCCTCCTATGTATTTAGACTTACACTATGTTGTTTTAACCCTATTCTAAGCCTAAACTACATTGTTTCACACAGAATTAACGGATTAGAAAGTGTTAATCAATTCTTTTACATTCATTAACACTTCAAGCTATTAGAGCAAGATTTCAACAGGATAAAATCTAGTGTTCAATTGTTCTTCAAGTTTCTTCAATTTCGCCAAAGAACTTTGTTCTTCTAGGTATGTAAGACTATCATAGTGTTGTACTAGTTCGTCCTCACGCCCTACATCTATTTTAAAATCAATAAAAGAGTAATCTAGGTTCTATCCTTAGATTTTAGTATTCTTGAGATGAGTTGATATTGAGTTTATGAATTCTTGAGTTGTTGATTATTGAATTTCTATTTCAAATCATTGAATTGTCATACAATGTGAATTGTGATTATTGAGTTAATTGTTCATGACTATTTTTCAGCATGAACCCTATTTTGGGTATTCAGTGAATTTGTATTGAGGATCTTTTAAACAAAACATTATTATTTAAACTGAGTTTTGAGGAAGTAAAGAACAGTTTGAGAAAGAGTATAAGGGAACTAAGTATTTCACATATGTTTTATTATTACACAAAGAAAAAAGAGTAGACTTTTTGAGAAAATCTAAAAGTGTTTTCAGAAAGATTAAGTACATAGCAGTTATGTCTTAAAGAAGCTCCTTTTTGAGTAATTATCTCAACCCAAAATTTAGTTTTTATTATGCAAAGAGAAACCCTGTTTTCTAAATGAAGTATGATTTTTAGAGACAATTTAGAGCAGTTACCTCTTTTAAGAGGACAGTTTGAGTAATGATCCCAAACACGATAAAAAGTAATGTTTTTATATATTTGAGAAGCAACATATATTATTGGGAGTAGTATTGAGCACCGATATGGGGGAGAGTTCAGACAACTCATAGCCTCCATAAACCATGTCTTTCCCACAAGGATACAAGACCATATTTTTTTTAGATGAATCCTTAGTGCCTTGGGGCAGGGCTTAGTGGATCCACTTAGTTGAGCTTTCCTATATCCCAGCACGATATAGGAAAGTTCTGGCAGCGTGGATAAGACAATGTATCATCACTTAGCTCATAGTGATTGTTGTCAGTTAGAGAATCTCCCAATAGATATATAGTATATTATTATATATCACTTCTTATGTTAAAGTTGAATGGATGAGAAAGTATTTTGTAAAGTTAAATGGTTTCATTCCTTTAATTCTTAACATTCAGCTGCGTTTATGTTATAGCTATTACAGTCCTTTCTTTCAGTTATTTTGCTTCAGATATATTACATACTCATACATTCAAATGTACTGATACCATTCGACCTACATGTTTTATGATGTAGATACAGGTGTTTAGGATCATCAAATGGTGCTTCGTTGTGATCATTTGACACTCCAGTTAAATTTGGTGAGCCTCCTTGCATTCTGAAGGTTTTCCCTTTTTCCTTTCAGTTTAGTCCTTTTAGGGTGTTGTGGGTCCTGTTCCAACATCCATGTTGAACTGTAGAGGCTTCATACATAGTTAGAGTTGAAGAGTCTCTAAGTATTTCCCTTTTGTTTGAGATATTTTGATACTGTTTTACAAAGTATTATTATTATTATTGCAATTAAGTATTTTCAGAAAGTTTGAGATAAGTATTTACTTGTGTTTGAATGTTCTAAATTCTATTTTTAAAGCTTCTTTATGCTTGAGTAAGTCTTCTGCTAAACAGTCAGCTAGGCCAGGTTTTCACTTCGGGATCTGAAATGATTCAAGAGGGCCGACCACGTCCAGGGTGTAGACTCGAGGCGTTACAGTAGATGCTCGATTCGTGACATGTTTCAATCCACAACCATAGGAATTTCTATAGCCTGTACTGTTCAACCAAAGAACCAACTTTAAGAAACCCAAAATTCAGTTTGCTTACCACAAAACCTTCCTACAGCTTGTCAAACTTTCTATGGCTCGTACAGTCAACTCGTATAACCCAAGTTCAAGTACAAAATTTTACCAAGTTTGGGACCCATCTATGACCTATAGTAAACATTACGACCCATCCTGTTCACTCAAAGGTAGAACTTTAGAAAATTGAATTTTCTCAAAACTCAACCTCACTCCTACGTGTGACATCTACGACCCATAGAAGAGTCTACGAACTGTATCTGGTATCGTAGGACAAAACTAGTAGCAAAAACATGAAATACTTTCCTTTTTCCAAATTTTGGAGGTGTTACAATATATCCTCCTTGGGAACATTCGTCCTCGAATGGGACTCAAGCTAGAATGAATAGAGTTGAAGATAAACTAACAACCCAACATGAATGCAAATTTTATCAAAATGCACGTAAACATGGATAGTCACTCCAAGCTAAATCATAACATCAAAATGAAATTTTTAATGAACATAAATGCATATGGAAACATGAGAATGACTAAAACACATGAATCTGAAAGAATAAACCATGAGAAACTAATACCTCAAGCTAAAATAAAAGCAGAGGGAAAGAGGTGATGATACTTAATCAAGTCTCCCTTCTTGTTTGATATTCATAACTTCAAAAAATACATATAGTCTGATTATTCAAGAAATCTGCTATTTTTTTAAAATGATAGTTTTAAGCCACTTCATTATTGGTTTGTTAGTACTATCTAGTTTAATAAACTACATTGTGGTTTTCAGTTGCAAGGGATGAATATATTTCAGATATTCTTAAAAAGGAACAATAAAGAAGTGAGATTAAATAATTGTAAAGAACAAACCTTATTTAGTTTTAACCTACCAAAAAAAATGCAAATCAAATTTAATATTTGTAAATTGATTGGTATTCCCCCAAAAATGACAAATAGCAAAACTAAAAAGATTTTAACTTTCCTTTATTTATAGAGGGTGGGTGGAGCATTACCAGTTAGAAAATAGAAAAATATAATAACACATGTAATTTTAAAATGACTGTCATGTACTAAAAGACAAAAATTAGATGTGAATATATGGTTCACACCTATCACAATAAAACATAAAAATTATTTCTTAACTAAGAGTGTATTTGATTCCCGTAATGAAATATTTGTTTGTCTGTTCTAAAAATTAAGTCAATTAAGTATTTATAATAAGATACTTTTTATTTGACAAATAAATTAATAAATATCATTCAAAAACATTTACATGTAGCCTAACGAGTAATGAACTTGCAATGAGATTTATCATGCTACTATTTTGTTTAGAAGAGTCATTTTTTCATTTCAAGAAATTTATATGTACAATGTATTTTACTTAAACAACTCAAATGCCATGTAAATTCATTACTAAAGAAAATGTATCCTTTAAGAAACGACTATATAAACAAGTCTCCCTCATTCTTTTCACTGACAAAGCCTTCTCTGTATACAAAAGATTCCTTCATTTCAAAAACATTTACCTGTAGCCTAACGAGTAATGAACTTGCAATGAGATTTATCATGCTACTATTTTGTTTAAAAGAGTCATTTTTTCATTTCAAGCAATTTATATGTACAATGTATTTTACTTAAACAACTCAAATGCCATGTAAATTCATAACTAAAGAAAATGTATCCCTTAAGAAACGACTATATAAACAAGTCTCCCTCATTCTTTTCACTGACAAAGCCTTCTCTGTATACGAAAGATTCCTTCAATATCTTCAGATGGTAGAGAGAAAATAGTGTTTGAGCTATGGCGACGACAGATGTAACCCTATTTGAGGTTCGATATGGGTGTGTGAGAAAGAGGCCAAAGGGAAAGTATAGAGATGATATTACAAACTCATCCAAAAGGTACATGTCTGGCTTGAGACCTTTGATTTGAAAGAAGAAGCATCAAGAGCATATGTTAATGCGTCGAGGATATATCGTGACCCTAAAGACAAACTTAATTTCTGATGTCAAATGAGGATAACCTAGAAAAATCTAATAAAAATGATGAGCATGACCATCATGAGCTCAATGATGAACTCACCCTTACTTCTCCAGGGAGAAAATGAAACTGTCAGTATTTGTTACCAAGTATGGCATGCATCACAATTATTTGAAGAGATAGTCTAATTCTCGTTCTAGATTTTTTTAAAGGAAAAACAAGGAGTAATACAAAAAAATCTCATTTCTCCTGATGATAGAAGATATGTTGCAATATTTTAGAAACTTAATTATGTCCTCTTCGTTGTATTTATTTTTCTGTCTTTATAAGAATCACAGTTGGATGACTTTTTATTTTGTTGCATTATTCGATCAGCAAGGGAAGAGATGAGGGAGCCATATGTAGTTTGTTTTCCTGAATTGTGTATCGATCAGGTAAAATGGAGGTTGGAATATATATATTTATATAATCCCTTTGAATACATAATTAAAGTTTGTTCAGTTGTTTAACATATTGAAAATCCACCTTAATATTTCAAAATTTAACGTGATTGAGTCTGCTTGACCTACATCCATAACTAAAAGAAGAGCATATTAGCTGACACCGACCAATGCAAAAGAAAGTACCACACAAAAAAAGGTACAAAATTAGAGTTATTAAATACTCTGTATCAGATTTTAAGTACAATTCTTTTCTAATTTGATATCAATATAGTTTATTATTTTTCAAAAAATGGGCCCATGTTCCTAGATATTTAAAATTCAATAGATATTAACGAGAAAGTTTCAAATAAAAATGCGATAAGAAATTAACTTAAACTGAGAATGAAAGACAAATACTCTATGTGAAAGTTTAACAAGAAAGAAGAGAAATTATTTTTCCTAAAATATAATGGTATCTATTATATCAATTATAATTAAAGATTTACTTTGATAAACAAAATCTTAGCCTTTAAATTTAATTTAATGTCATGTATCAACTATCCAAGCAAAAATTGAAAAACGGGAGGAAATAGTACTCGAAGGAACAAGGTAATTACAAATTTACAGCACATGTCACCTTACTTATTTTTTAAAAAAATTTATTGTTACCAAAGATTATATAAGTTGTAACTAAACTAATAAATTTCCCTTTTTAGTGATTCACTTACATTTGAGTAAATGTTAATTGGTTACGAACTTATGATTAATGAAAATATTTTTTTTGATAAGTAAACTTAGTGGACTTTAAGAGAATTTCCCTAGTCAAATTTCATGTAATCTATAGCTTTTAGCTAACTAGCTAGAGTATTGACTATATATATTATTAGTCAACAAATCAATAATATTTTTTCAAATGTGACTAATAATTAGTTAACCAAATTAAATGTATCCCTTTGAAAAAATGACTATATAAACCACTTTTTCTCTTCGTTTTTCACTTACTGAGTTTTCTTTATATACAAAAAAACTAGGTACTTTACCCGTGCTTCACGCGGTCATAAATTATAACTACATTGAAGTTGCAAATAATCCTTTACTAATATTCATACATTCAAAATAGGCAAAACGCATAAGCGGCCCCTTGAACTAGTAAGGATTTTTCTTATAGACACCTTAACAAGGACTCCTTCCTATTGAACACTTAAACCACTAAAAAAGTGTACCTATCAGACACACCTATCTGACTTGGCACTTATCGTGTGAGGCACTTCTTTTGAGCGCGTGAAGTGAGAAAAAAATAGATGTGTCTGATTGGCACACGTTAACATACTTAACGGTCAAAATCTTCCCCTTTTATTTATCCAACCCTAGATTCTTCCCTTTTAGTTATTTCTCATCTCTTACTTCTCCACATCTCACCATTGTTGCTACTACAGTGAAGATCAAAAAAATTTCTTCATTCGTCTTCTTCACAGCGAAGGAAATGTCCAATTTGTCGATTTCAATTTCTTCAGATGCAAATGTGTTATGTCGATGTGCGGTCAATGCTGAATTGAAAACTTCATGGACACAACTTAATACAGGACGTCGATTTTTTTGCTGCAAAAATACAAAGGTAAGCTTTTTATCATTATTCTAATCTAGTTAAACAAATCGTTGTCAATCGCTAATTATAGTTTAACTATTTTGATTATTTATGTAGAGAAGAGGTGGATGCGATTATTTTCGATGGTACGATGATGAAATACCGCCTCAAGCAAAAAAGATCATATGGGGCCTATTGAAAAGAAAAAATCCTATGAACAAAAGAGGAAGCGGGCAAGAAAAATCAGGATCATATACGTTATTGCACTCGTGATTTTTGCTATATGGAAATATTTATGTTAGTAGTCTTAGAGTGATTGTATTAGTAGTCTTGTGTTTCTGTTGTACTGATTTTGGAAGAAGGAATGGAGATAAGTTGTTCATTAATCTATCATATTGCGCATCTCCGCGACGCGAAAGCATCTTTAAATTCCCATTCGCACACAATTGCTCATCTCTTAGGTGACATTTTTTCAAGATTCTTCCTTGCTTGCTTCACCTCCAAAGAACAATAACCATACTAAGTGAACAACACAATAACATTAAGCTCCAAACAAGCATGAATGATCGACAAAAAATTCTTGGCATTTCCTTGTAAGAAAATCCACATTTAAACCACTAGTTATGGTGTACATCAAAAACATCGCAAAACATATTAAAGCATTCTCAATATTGTTTCCTGCTTGCATTACAGATTCAAATAAAACAACCCCTAAGTGTACATCAAAAACACCCAAAACATATTAAAGTAGTCACACCTCTCTGTTCTTGCTCTTGTTGCACTAGACGTTTGCAGATCCACCCCCTTTGGACTTGCTCATGCGTTGTAATTGTGGAGTGGTGATAGCATATTTACTCTTCCATTTCAGTCCACGAGGCTTATAACTAATACCAATGTTTGTTGGTGTTGCACACTTGAAAATAGCTGAAGTAACAATTCTTTCACCTGCTGTACCCGGCTGTATAGAAGAAACTAAATTAAGTACCTATTATCAAAGTAGATTATAAATAATTGAAGTTGGTTATACTCTTACATTTAATGTTTGTCTTCCACTTATATTATCAGTGTAGATGCCAAATCCCACAGTCTTAGGCCTTTTGTTTCCTCCTATTGATGTTTATGCTCCTTCTCTTCCCCTACCTCTTCCTGCTTGTTGCCCTCCTATAACAGTTGAAGTATCATCACCTCCTCTCCCCCTGCCTCTTCCCCTACCTCTTCCCCTACCTCTTCCAGCTTGTTGAACTTTTCTAACAATTGAAGTATCATCACAGATAGATGTTGATTGTTGGCCTGAGCGGACATGTTGTGATGGTCTCCAGGTTGGTCGTTGGCTAGAACCTACAGGTAGGCCTGAGCTTGGTGGTTGGCTAAAGCTTGTTGGTTTCCTTGAGCTTGGTGGCTGGCTAGAACCTACACTTGATCTTGGTGGTTGGCTATAACCTGTTGGTTGGCTTGAGCTTGTAGGTTGGCTTGAGCTTGTAGGTTGGCTTGAGCTTCCAGGCTGACCCATTTCAGAAGATTTAATAGTGTAAATAAGAAAAAGAAAAATTGTATTGCATTTTATCTATTTAATTGAAGTAATTAAAGGCTGGCTTGAATATTACCACATATTTGCAGGCTTTATTATTGTGGCCTTGTTGATGACACTTGGAGCAAGTCATTTTTACAGCTCTCTTGGACAACTTTCCATACTTCTTTCTTGGCTCATCCTTTGACTTTATTCTGTATTTTGGTGGTCTGCCAGGTATTTGCTTAGGTTCAGGAGGCTCAATCACTATATCACTAGTGTGAGGCCACATTTTCATGTTAGGAATTGGCTGGATAAAGTAATTATAAGCCTTCATGAAAGTATCTTTTCTATACCAATGTACAACATGATCTTCAGGGTCTTGGCCTGCATGCTGATATGCCAAAACAACATGTTGACATGGTATGCCTCTCAACTGCCAGGTTCTACAAGTACATGTCTTATGTCTGATATCTATAATATGCCTATAACGACCTTCTAAAATTTCATATCCAAATTGGCCATTGAACCTAACTTGACAATCTCTAGCATAATCTTTGTTTTCTTCAAGTACTAAACATGTCATAGGAGAAATGTCTGATATCCAAGTGTCAACAAATTTTCTCATCTCAACATTTCAATCCATTATCTTATGTTTAATCTCCTCTAACATGGTGATAATTGATTTATGTCTAGCAGCTAATATCCAAGAATTAAATGTCTCACACATATTATTCTCAACAATATCACACTTAGCATGCTACTTAAAATATGCTTTACACCACGTCTTTTTTTCATAATGTAACAAGTCCCCACAAATCATCTTATTACCAAGTTTATTAAGTTGTCCATTTCATCTTGAAATTTTATCTCAAAACTTGATTTTGCACATCTCCAGAATTGTTTTCTTCTTTCGTCTCCTTTCCAATTCTTCTGCCAATTGGATCAAATGTGTCTAGCACACATCCTCTGCCCACAATCTGGCAGCAACTCCATTATGGCTGCTACAAGACCCTACATATCATAATAATTGAAATTGAAATTTATGACTAATAATAATGAAATACATAGGCAATGAGATCAAAATTAAATAAAATTAGTATTAAACTAACCTTTTGCATATCAGACATCACAGTAAATCCATGTCCAGTGCCAAAGTTTAGATCTTGTATCAAGAAGTTGATAAAGAAACTCCAACTGTGCTTTGTTTCTTGATCAACAACTGCCCAAGCAATTGGAAACATTTGTTGATTTCCATTCCTGCCAATTGCAACAAATAATTCACCCCTGCAAGCACCCTTCAGAAAGCATCCATCAAAACCAATGATTTTTCTGTATCCTTCCAACCAACCTCTCTTTAATGCATCAAAACAAACATAAAAGTAAACAAATATATTCTTTCCTGGAGTAGATTCCCTGTCTGTCCTTACCCAACATGAACTACCAGGATTAGTCTGTTTTATCATGTCTGCATAATCACACAACCTTGGAAACTCCATCTTCCAATCATGCATAAACTCTTTCAGAATCATCAATTTTGCCCGATAACAAAGATTTCTTCCTACATACAATCTTGTCGTCTTCCTCACCAACTCTTGAATTTCCCACAACTTTATATTAGGATGAGAAACTATTCTGTCCCTAAACTTATTTGCAATAAAGTTAGATGTACACAACTTGTTTTTGGTTGTGGTAGGGCACTGATGAACAGAATAGTAATTCTTAACAATAAAGTCACCAGAGTTTTTGTCTAGACTAGCAGACAACAACCATTTGCATTTCTTATGCTGACATTTAACTCTGACTCTATGTTTTTCATTAGGCCTCAATTTTAATTTGACTTTATATTCCATAGCATACTCTGCCACTACCTTTCTAAATTCTATGGCATTTTCAAATACCATACCACGCTCAAATATAGCAACTATACAATCAGGATCAAATCTAACCTTTTTACTTTTTCTTCTAGCTGGTAAATCAACACCTTCCACAGCTTCACGATCTAATTCATCCCTCCTGTCATCACTATCCAGCTCTGAACTATCAATATATTGCTCATCTCCCCCAAATCTTCCTACATA
Organism: Solanum okadae; assembly: GCA_036553675.1. Classification (NCBI taxonomy): domain Eukaryota; kingdom Viridiplantae; phylum Streptophyta; class Magnoliopsida; order Solanales; family Solanaceae; genus Solanum; species Solanum okadae. The sequence continues at coordinate 42,689,314 of CM071689.1, read as the reverse complement.
CCTAGCAGCCTTGTTCCTTCCAATGTCTTCAAATCCTCTATCAACACCAGCTACTCCAAGAATTATTTCCTCAAGAGGAACAGGTTTTGTCCTCTGCAATTTGGTTCTCCTTTCATTTCTAAGAGTTCTCAACTCTTCATCAATCTCTGAGTCATCATCATCTAGAATAGCAAATTCTTGTGAATCATCACTAATATCCCAATCTGTTTCAACACCTTCAAGATCTGATGCATCATCTACACCAACTTCAACATTAATATTCTCAGATTGGGCCCCTTCATCCACATTAATATTATGTGAGTTTTCTACCCCCATCCTCATTAACATTTTCACCAACTGTTTGCCCACAAAGATAACATGTAGGGACCCCATCTTTAATAACCCCTACCTCATCCATAACATGTTGAACATACAAGTCCAAAAAGTCACCATCACCTAGGTCTTTTATAAGGTTTAGTAAGCCGAAATCGTTATCCACTAAGACAAAGTTATTGGTTGTAGGGTCTTTAAAATAAAACCCACCCACAGTAAAATACCCTAGATCTCTAGTATAAAAAAGCAATTCCATTAAAGAAAAGTGGTCTTTATCAATACCTACATATTCCACTTCAGTTTCCCCTATGTAAGTGAGACCTCCACCTGATGTGCCTTCCTCATATTTACCACCATGGTGAAAGCGAGTTACTATAATAATATCCATAAGATTCCTTGGAAAAATAATTAAATAAACCCGACAAATTACTAACAAGAAAACCCTAAAAAATTCAAACTTTATTCATACAAAACATCATCATTGTAGTAAGGCAGAACGCTTAAGCGGCCCCTTGAACTTGTAAGGATTTTTTTATAGACATCTTAACAAGGACTCCTTCCTATTGAACACTTAAACCACTCAAAAAGTGTACCTATCAGACACACCTGTCTGACTTGGCACTTATCGTGTGAGGCAATCCTTTTGAGCACATGAAGTGAGAAAAAAAATAGATGTGTCTAATTGGCACACTTTAACATACTTAACGAACAAAATCTTCCCCTTTTATTTATCCAACCCTAAATTCTTCCCGTTTAGTTATTACTCATCTCTTTCTTCTCCACATCTCACCATTGTTGCTAATACAGTGGAGATCCAAAAAATTTCTTCATTCGTCTTCTTCACAGCCAAGGAAATGTCCAATTTGTCGATTTCAACCTCTTCAGATGCAAATGTGTTATGTCGATGTGGGGTCAATGCTGAATTGAAAACTTCATCGACACAACTTAATACAGGATGTCAAGTTTTTTGCTGCAAAAACACAAAGGTAAGCTTTTTATCATTATTCTAATCTGGTTAAACAAATCGTTGTCAATCGCTAATTATAGTTTAACTATTTTGATAATTTGTGTAGAGAAGAAGTGGATGCGATTAATTTCGATGGTACGATGATGAAATACGGCCTCAAGCAAAAAAGATCATATGGGGTCAATTGAAAAGAATCAAATCCTATGAATAAGAGAGGAAGCGGGCAAGAAAAATCAGGATCATATGCGTTATTGCACTCGTGATTTTCGCTATATGGAAATATTTATGTTAGTAGTCTTAGAGTGATTGTATTAGTAGTCTTGTGTTTCTGTTGTACTGATTTTGGAAGAATGAATGGAGATAAGTTGTTCATTAATCTATCATATTGCTCATCTCCACGACGCGGAGGCATTTTTAAATTCCCATTCACAGACAATTGCTCATCTCCACGAGTGTTATGCCTCAAACTCGCTTTTCTAAATTAATTTAGGAATCCCTCACCACGACGCGGAGAGGGCACAGAGTGCTCTGCCTGTAATTTGATTTCACGAGGCAAATTATAATTCCTCTCTACGACACGGAGATGCCTTAGGTGACATTTTTTCAAGCTTCTTCCTTGCTTTCTTCACCTCCAAAGAACAATAACCATACTAAGTGAACAACACAATAACATTAAGCTCCAAACAAGCATGAATGATCGACAAAAAATTCTTGGCATTTCCTTGTAAGAAAATCCACATTTAAACCAGTAGTTATAGTGTACATCATAAACATCACAAAACATATTAAAGCAGTCTCAATATTGTTTCCTGCTTGTATTACACATTCAAATAAAACAACCCCTAATTGTACATCAAAAACACCCAAAACATATTAAAGTAGTCACACCCCTCTGTTCTTGCTCTTGTTGCACTAGACGTTTGCAGATCCACCCCATTTGGACTTACTCATGCGTTGTAATTGTGGAGTGGTGATAGCATATTTACCCTTCCATTTTAGTCCACGAGGCTTATAAACAATATCAATGTTTGTTGGTGTTGCACACTTGAAAATAGCTGGAGTAACAATTCTTTCACCTGTTGTACCAGGCTGTATACAAGAAACTAAAATAAGTACCTATTATCAAAGAAGATTATAAATAATTGAAATTAGTTATACTCTTATATTTAATGTTTGTCTTCCAATTATATCATCAGTGTAGATGCCAAATCATAGAGTCTTACGCCTTTTGTTTCCTCCTGTTGATGTTGATGCTCCTTTTCTTCCCCTACCTCTTCCTGTTTGTTGCCCTCTTGTAACAGTTGAAGTATCATCACCTCCTCTTCCCCTGCCTTTTCCCTTGCCTCTTTCCCTACCTGTTCCCCTGCCTCTTCCAGCTTGTTGAACTTTTCAAACAATTGAAGTATCATCACAGATAGAAGTTGATTGTTGGCCTGAGCGGACATGTTGTGATGGTCTCCAGGTTAATGGTTGGCTAGAACCTACAGGTTGGCCTGACCGTCGTGGTTGGCTAAAGCTTGTTGGCTTCCTTGAGCTTCGTGGCTGGCTAGAGCCTACACTTGAGCTTGGTGGCTGGCTATAACCTATAAGTTGCTTTGAGCTAGCAGGTTGGCTTGAGCTTGCAGGTTGGGTTGAGCTTCCAGGCTGACCTATTTCAGAAGATTTAATAGTGTAAATAGTAAAAAGAAAAATTGTATTGCATTTTATCTATTTAATTGAAATAATTAAAGGCTGGCTTCAGTATTACCACATATTTGCAGGCATTATTATTGTGGCCTTGTTGATGACACTTGGAGCAAGTCAGTTCTACACCTCTCCTGGACAACTTTCCATACTTCTTTCTTGGCTCATCCTTTGACTTTCTTTTGCATTTTGGTGGTCTGCCAGGCATTTGTTTTGGTTCAGGAGGCTCAATCACTATATCACTCGTGTAAGGCCACATTTTCATGTTAGGTGTTGGCTGGATAAAGTAATTATAAGCCTTCATGAAAGTATCGTTTCTATACCAATGTACAACATGATCTTCAGGGTCTTGGCCTACATGCTGATATGCCAAAACAGCATGTTGACATGGTATGCCTCTCAACTGCCAGGTTCTACAAGTACATGTCTTCTTTCTGATATCAATAATATGCCTATAATGACCATCTAAAATTTCATATCCAAATTGGCCATTGAACCTAACTTAACAATCTTTAGCATAATCTTTGTTTTCTTCAAGTTCTAAACTTGCCATAAGAGAAATGTCTGATATCCAAGTGTCAACAAATTTTCTCATCTCAACATTTCTATCCATTGTCTTATGTCTAATCTCCTCTAACATGGTGATAATTGATTTATGTCTAGCAGCTAATATCCAAGAATTAAATGTCTCACACATATTATTCTCAACAATATCACACTTAGCATTCTCCTAAAAATATGCTTTACACTATGTCTTTTTTTCATAATATAACAATTCCCGACAAGTCTTCTTATTACCAAGTTTATTAAGTTTGTCCATTTCATCTTGAAATTTTACCTCAAAACTTGATTTTGCACATCTCCAGAATTGTTTTCTTCTTTCTTCTCCTTTCCAATTCTTCTGCCAATTGGACCAGATGTGTCTAGCACACATCCTCTGCTCACAATCTGGCAGCAACTCCATTATGGCTTCTACAAGACTCTACATATCATAATAATTGAAATTGAAATTTATGAGTAATAATAATTAAATAAATAGGCAATGAGATCAAAATTAAATAAAATTAGTATTAAACTAACCTTTTGCATATCAGACATCACAGTCAATCCATGTCTAGTGCCTAAGTTTAGATCTTATATCAAGAAGTTGATGAAGAAACTCCAACTGTGCTTTGTTTCTAGATCAACAACTGCCCAAGCAATTGGAAACATTTGTTGGTTTCCATTACTACCAATTGCGACTAATAATTCACCCCTACAAGAACCCTTCAGAAAGCATCCATCAAAACCAATGATTTTTCTGCATCCTTCCAACCAACCTCTCTTTAATGCATCAAAACAAACATAAAAGTAAACAAACATATTCTTTCCTGGAGTAGATTCCCTGTCTGTTTTAACATGTCTGCATAGCCACACAACCTTGCAAACTCCATCTTCCAATCACCCATAAACTCCTTCAGAATCATCAATTTTGCCCGATAACAAAGAGTTCTTCCAACATACAATCTTGTCGTCTTCCTTACCAACTCTTGAATTTCCCACAACTTTATATAAGGTTGAGAAACTATTATGTCCCTAAACTTATTTTCTATAAAGTTAGATGTACACAACTTTTTTTTGGTTGTGGTAGGGCAGTGATGAACAGGATAGTAATTCTTAACAATAAAGTCACCAGAGTCTTTCTCTAGACTAGCAGACAACAACCATTTGCATTTCTTATGCTGACATTTAACTCTGACTCTATGTTTTTCATTAGGCCTCAATTTTAATTTGACTTTATATTCCATTGCATACTCTGCCACAACCTTTCTAAATTCTATGGCATTTTCAAATACCATACCACGCTCAAATATAGCGACTATACAATCAGGATCAAATCTAACCTTTTTACTTTTTCTTCTAGCTGGTAAATCAACACCTTCCACAGCTTCACGATCTAATTCATCCATACTGTCATCACTATCCAGTTCTGAACTTTCAATATATTGCTCATCTCCCCCCAATCTTCCTACATACCTAGCAGCCTTGTTCCTTCTAATGTTTTCAAATCCTCTATCAACACCAGCTACTCCAAGAATTATCTCCTCAATAGGAACAGGTTTTGTCCTCTGCAATTTGGTTCTCCTTTCATTTCTAAGATTTCTCAACTCTTCATCAATCTCTGAGTCATCATCATCTGGAATAGCAAACTCTTGTGAATCATCACTAATATCCCAATCTGTTTCAAGACCTCCAAGATCTGATACATCAACTACGCCAACTTCAACATTAATATTCTCAAATTGGGCCCCTTCATCCACATTAATATTATGTGAGTTTTCTACCCCATCCTCATTAACATTTTCACCAACTGTTGGCCCCCAAAGATAACCCATAGGGACCCCATCTTTAATAGCCTCTACCTCATCCACAACATGTTGAACATACAAGTCCAAAAAGTCACCATCACCTAGGTCTTTTATAAGGTTTAGTAAGCTGAAATCATTATCCACTAAGACAAAGTTATTGGTTGTAGGGTCTTTAAAATAAAACCCACACACATTAACATACCCCAAATCTCTAGTATAAAAAAGCAATTCCATTAAAGAAAAGTGGTCTTTATTGATACCTACATATTCCACTTCAGTTTCCCCTATGTAAGTGAGACCTCCACCAAATGTGTCGTCCACAAATTAACCACCATGGTGAAAGCGAGTTACTATAATAATATCCATAAGATTCCCTGGAATTTTTTTTAAATAAACTCGATAAAATACTGACAAGAAAACCCTAAAAAATTCAAACTTTATTCACATATGTACAAAACATCATCATTGTAGTAATATACAAAATAGACGCTATATTTAAAGGGGAAATTGACAACAATAGTCATAGAGATTCGAAAATGAACTTACTTCACAAGATTGAACACAAAATCTCCTAGCTTTCTCGAATCAACCTTAAAACACAACAACAAAAGTTATTTTCTTGAATCAACCACGCCGTAGGAAGAATACATGAACATTATTGATCAATTTTCTTGCATCGACCACATATTGAGCGGGAATCGTGAAAGAAATTTCTAGGGTTTTTTGAAACACGTTTTAGGGATTTAGAGAAATGACTGAGGGGTTGGGTGTTTTGTGATGTGTATTACCACGTAAGATTAGATTTTTCCACGTAGGAGATGTGTAATGTCACACGCTCCACCTTAAAACAAATGCCTCACACGATAAGTGCCAAGTCAGACAGGTGTGTCTGATAGGTACACTTTTTGAGTGGTTTAAGTGTTCAATAAGAAGGACACCTTGTTAAGGTGTCTATAAGAAAAATCCTTACAACTTCAAGGGGCCGCTTATGCGTTCTGCCTTCAAAATAATTGAAAAAATAGGTTCTTAAAAAAATATTAGCAATATTTCAGCATGAAATTGATTATTTGTCATTATCACATAACTCAAGAACCTCTGATGAATGAATTATTCAGGAAATAATAAACCATTGGTTCCTTAATAAAAAAATAAAAGGAAAATAAAGAATATATATATATATTTATGTATATATACAAAGGCATTTCATAAGAAAAAGAACACATTTAAATTATAACTTTTGAACTTGCATAATAAATTTCTTCGATTGATAAGTGAGAAACTTCATATCTATGTAAAAATAGATAAAATGTAAGATTATATATAGTACTTATATGTTATAGAATTTATATAGAATATCAAAACATGAATTCTTGGAACTGAGTACAATAATTATTTTATGTACATTGAATATACCTACTTTATGTGTATATGTTCAATATAATCGGAGACAATAACTTTGCAGAAACATAAACAACATAGTATAAAACATGTACTCAAAAACCGCAATTAATATCATAAGAATAAATTAATGATTGTAAAAAAAAACATACCAAGATATGTAAAAATAGAATGGAATAGAAAGGAAAAAATCGAGTTCATTGAATGCACAGTGTCCCCTAAAGAAAACTATTTCCTTTTAATACCTGATATTTAAAGAATTAGATCCTCTCCTGATGGAACAATTTTATTCACCAACATATTGATACAAAAACAATGGTGTCAATAAGCCATTCAACAGGAGCAAAGTCCACAGATATTTAGTTGTGCAGAAGAAGTAAATTCAGAATTCTCGTTGTTTTAAAATGAGAGAAAATTCCTCTATTTATAGACAACAAAGGATAGTGTGAACAAATGTTTATTGTGTCTTATCGTAAAGGTCACAACTCTTTGGAAAAGTCACAACCTTTCGTAAAATTCGCAAATTTTCCATAAAAGCTGCAACTTTTTATAAAAGTCACAACTTTTCATGAAAGGGGAAGGCTAGTTTTGGAAATAAATAAATTAAAAGGAAATCCTAGTTTGTGGTGGCGCCACATAAGCGGGCCAACGGTTCTCTTTTATATATATATATATATATATAATTCCTTTATTTTTTAATAGCAAAAACTGAAGAATTTATCAGGGCTACAATCCCCGGTCAATGACCACCACTAGTACATTCACGGGAATAGTGACCGTCCTCACCACATGTGTAGCAGCCACCACAACCGCCTCGGCCACCATCACCGGAGTATCTACCACCTCCACCGCCATCACCTTCACTCTAGGTATACTCTCTAGAGAAGTGGCCAGATTCTCTTGAAACAACCACTTCCTCCACCAACACTTCTGCCACCATATCTTTCGTCTCCACCGTATCCACGATTACTGTATATGATTGAGGTGGTGTTTATGGTGGCGGAAGAGGTGGAGGAGGAAGAAGTTGTTTTTCGTGTGGCGAGTCTAGCCAATTTGCTAGGGTGTGATCCAGAGTGAAGGCGACGACGACGAAGGTGGTAGATACCTCGATGGTGGTGGCCGTGGTGGTGGTGGTCACACTATGTTAATTAAATATTTTATTTTAGAAAATCATATATAGTATTAATTAGTTGATTTAGAAATGTAAAAACATTAGCCATTGAATATACATTTTTGAGATATCACATTTTCTATCAAAAGTTTTATCGTAATTTGAAGATTTCATTGTTTAACTCTCTTAAAAGATTTGGTTTCCCTATATATTGGGATGGTATCTATTAGAAAGACACTTGAAGGGATATAATAACTTTCCTTCTATATATGTCGTTACCTTAACTATAACGTAGTTAAATATTATGTAATTATCTTTTTGGTTTAAGGTTATATGTATATGGATATGCTAAGTCGTTGATTGTATACATGTTGTCTGATAATACAAGAAGCCTCCAATTTTTTTATTTATTTAAAAATAGCTTTAAGCCACTTAATTATTGGTTTGCTAATCCTAGTTTAATTAACAAAATCATGGTTTTCAGTTGCTAAGGATAAATATATTTCAGATTTTCTTAAAATGAATCAATAAAGAAGTAAGTGAGATTCAATATTTGTAAAGAACAAACTTTATTTAGTTTTAACCTATCAAAAACAACATGCAAATGAAATTTAATATTTGTAAATTGATTGGTCTTCCCCCAAAAATGACAAATAGCAAAAGTAAAAAGATTTTAACTTTCCATAATTTTTTAGGGTGGGTGGGGCGTTACCAGTTAGAAAATAGAAAAATATAATAACACATGTAATTTTATAATGCCAGACATGTACTAAAAGACAAAAATTAAATGTGAATATATCATTCACACCTATCACAATAAAACATAAAAAAAAATTGCTTAACTAAAAGTGTGTTTGGTTCCCGTAATAAAAATTTTATTTGTTTGTTCTGGAAATTAAGTCAATTATGTATTTATAATAAGATACTTTTTATTTGGTAAATAAATTAATAAATATCAGTCAAAAACATTTACATGTAGCCTAAAGAGTAAGGAACATGCAATGAGATTTATCATGCTACTATTTTGTTTAGAAGAGTCATTTTTTTCATTTCAAGCAATTTATATGTACAATGTATTTTACTAAAACAACTCAAATGCCATGTAAATTCATTACTAAAGAAAATGTATCCCCTAAGAAACAACTATAAACAAGTCTCCCTCTTTTTTTTCACTAACAAAGTCTTCTCTGTATACAAAAGATTACTTCAATATTTTCAGATGTTAGAGAGAGAAAACAGTGTTTGAGCTATGGCGATGACAAATGTAACCCCATTTGAGGTTCGATGTAGGGGTGTGAGGAAGAGGCCAAAGGGAAAGTATAGAGCTGATATTACAAACTCATCCAGAAGGTACGTATCTGGCTTGGGACCTTTGATATGAAAGAAGAGGCAGCAAGAGCATATGATAATGCGGTGAGGATATATCGTGACCCTTAAGCCAACCTTAATTTCCGACGTCAAATGAGGATAACTTAGAAAAATCTAATAAAGATGAGCATGGCCATCCAGAGTTCAATGATGAACTGACCCTTGCTCCTCCAAGGAGCAAATGAAATTGTCTGTATTAGTTACCATGTATGGCATGCATCACAATATTTGAAAAGATAGTTTAAGTTCCCTTCTAGATTTTTTTAAGGAAAAACAAGGAGTAATACAAAAAAAAATTCTCACTTCTCCTGATGATAGAAGAAATGTTGTATAATTTTAGGAACTTAATTATATATTCTTCATTGTATTTATTTTTCTGTCTTTTATAAGAATCACAATTGGATGAATTTTTATTTTGTGGCATTGTTCGATTGGAAAGGGAAAAGATGAGGGAGTCATGTGTAGTTTGTTTTCCTTAATTGTGTATCGATCAGGTAAAACAGAGGTAGGAATATATACATAATCCCTTTGAACACATAATTAGAGTTGGTTCAGTTGTTTAACATATTGAAAATTCACCTTAATATTTCAAATTTAACGTGATTAAGTCACCTTGACCTACATCCATAACTAAAAGAAGAGCATATTAGTTGACACCGACAAATGCAAAAGAAAGTACCACGCACAAAAAGGTACAAAACTAAAGTAATTAAATACTCTGTATCAGATTTAAATAAGTCCAACTCTTTTCTAATTTTATATCAATATAGTTTATTATTTTTCAAAAAGGGCCCATGTTCCTAGGTATTTAAAATTCAATAGATATTAAAGAGAAAGTTTCAAAAAAAAGTGTGATAAGAAATTAATTTAAACTGAGAATGAAAGATAAATACCCTGTGTTAAAACAATACAAGAAGGAAGAAAAAATATTTTTCGTAACCTATAATGGTATTTATTATATAAATTATGATTAAAGATTTAATTTGATCTTAGCCTTTAAATTTAATTTATGTTATATATCAATTATCCAAGGAAAAAAATGAAAAATAGGAGGAAATAGTACTCGAACTAACAATGTAATTACACATTTACACCACATGTCACCTTACCTATTTTTTTAAAAAGAATTATTGTTACCAAAGATTATATAAGTTGTAACTAAACTAATAAATTTCCCTTTTTAGTGATTCACTTACGTTTGAGTAAATGTTAATTGGTTACGAAGTTAAGATTAATGAAAATATTTTTTTTGATATGTAAACTTAGTGGACTTTAAGCGAATTTCCCTAGACAAAATTCATGTAATCTTTAGGTTTTCACTAACTAGCTAGAGTATTGACTATATATATTATTAGTTAACAAATCAATATATTTTTTCCAAATGTTACTAATTATTAGTTGACCAAATTAAATGTATCCCTTTGAAAAAATGACTATATAAATCACTTTTCCTCTTCCTTTTTCATTTACTGAGTTTTCTCTATATACAAAAAAATTCCATTATTTTTTAATAGCTACAACTTAAAAATTCATCAGGGCTACAAACCCCGGTCAATGACCACCACTAGTACATTCACGGGCATAGCGATCGTCCTCACCACATGTGTAGCAACCACCACAACCGCCTCAGCCACCACCACCGTAGTATCTACAACCTTCACCGCCGTCGCCTTCACTTTAGGTATACTCCCTAGAGAAGTGGCCAGATTCTCCTGAAACAACCACTTTCTCCACCAACTCTTCTGCCACCATATCTTCAGTCTCCACCGTATCCACGGTTACCGTATATGATTGAGGCAGCGTTTACGACAGTGGAAGAGGTGGAGGAGGAAGAATTTGGTTTTAATTTGGCAAGTCTAGCCACTTTGCTAGGGTGTGATCCAGAGTGAAGGTGACGACGGCGAAGGTGGTAGATACCTCGATGGTGGTGGTCGTGCTGGTGGTGGTCACGCTGTGTTAATTAATAATTTTATTTTAGAAAATCATATTTAGTGCTAATTAGTTGATTGAAAAATGTAAAAACATAAGCCATTGAATATACATTTTGGAGATATCACATTTTCTATCAAAAGTTTTATCGTAATTTGAATATTTCATTGTTTAACTCTCTTAAAAGATTTGGTTTCGCTATATATTGGGATATGATCGATTAGAAAGACACTTGAAGGGATATAAGTGTCACTCCCCGAGTTACCCTCGAAATGCGGACACGGGACCTAGGATCACAAGCGACCCTAAGCTATCCATGTTGGCATTACATGAATATACTAAGAATAATATTAACTGATGCGGAAGCTTAAATATCATGCAAACGAAAACAATGGGGAATACCCATCATAAAACTGCATATATCAAATCTGAGAGTTTTAATACAAGAGAAATATCAAAGTCCAATACTAAGTTAAATCTAACGATGTCTGAAAATGACCTCTAATTGACTAGAAGTGTTGGGACATGCCCTAGCTAATTCTAGCAAAACAGAAAACTAAAAGATTGAAATACTGAAGTAAATAACATGACTATTGTCCTCGGAGAATGAGGAATTACCACTGATGTTGCTGATCTAGAGATCGGGATAGGATATATGTGTAATTTGACGGCTGAGGACCTGAACCTACATCATGAGAAGATGTAGCGCACAGTATGCGTCATTACTTGAAAGGTACTGAGAATGCGAGGATAGAGTAAATCTGAAATAACGTATATTTGAACAAGCAATAAAGCAAGAGTATAATCTGAACATGATATAGATACTGAATACTGAGCTAACTAAATGCCATGACCAAATTTATAACATGCTAAGACTGAAGACTGATTGTACTGAAATGAGGTCAATGCAATGGAGTCTGACTGAACTATGGAAGCTACTAATAACTGACATAAAACCACATGAGCTAAATGTGGAGTCCGATGTATACGCCCAATCGAGAGGACCCAATACATCCGGCCAAAGGTATAGAGGCATGCTGGCCTGATCACTAAAATTATGCCCACAGAGGGGACTTACAACCTATGTGGCTAGTAGTTTTGGGACTATATAGGTGACTGACCCTAGTCCAACTTGGTATTATGCTACTCCCAATAGATTAAATGATTTAACACATTAAGGCTGAATTTCTATAATATACTTGATAGCTCAAAACTGACATATACACTGAGAATGAACAATTATGACTGATAGTGTGACATTAGTAAACTGAAGCATGGGTATATCTGTAATAACTGAATAATCTGACCTAGCATGCATAATTCATGAACTAACGAATATATACAACTAGGGCTCTGAATATCATATGAGAAACTGAGTAATAACATGCTAATCTGATTTGGAACATTAAATTAACTAGTTCATGATAATCTGTTGAGGTTCTAGAAACCTTAGGTATAGTTAATAATGGGGAATCAAGAATCTGATCGAATTCTAGGGACCTAATGGGCGAAAGGAACCCACTAGTGAAATCTCACATACCTAGTGACGAATTCCACAGAGAAATCTTTCGATTTCCAGGCTGGATCTGATGGAACCTTGTTGTGTTCTTGAACTAGGGTTCTTGACTTCTTTCTCCTCTTAGCGTTCTAACTTTCTAAGTTTTGATGAATGATTTGACTTAGGTAAGTTCTAGTTATGTTTCTAGGCTAAAACTAACAAAAAACCACGTAGTTGGGGATTAAAACGACATAGTTTAGGGGTCCAACGAAATAGGAAATGACCAAAAGACCCACGACTTAACTACTGTCGAAGTGACCGATGGACCGTCGATCGACTGACGGTCCATACTAGTCAACCGTCGATCAGTACTGAAGGCTGGTTTCTGGGGTCTGATCCACGGACGCGGACCGTGGTCCATGGTCTAACCTACGGTCTGTGGGTCCGGCCATGGGTCCATCGTTAGAAGAATTTTAGGGATGAGTTCTGAGGGAGTTTGCTGATGCGAACCACAGACCACCAGCACGGGTCGTGTGTCACCCTACGGTCCATGGGTGACATCCGTGAGATGCACTTGCAACTTTTGGAAATCTATTTTAAGGTTTGTTTTCGGATATGGGGTGTTACATTATCTCCCCCTTTGAAACATTTGTCCTCGAATGAAGACTAAACTAGCTGAAATGGAGGGAAAGAGCTACAACCTTACCACTAAACATTGGAATCTGACTTATAACTAAACTAAGTTCCAAGAACGGCAAATATGCTAAAAATGCAAGTACAAACTGAAGGAACATGATACTAAGACTGAAACTGCACATGAATGACTGAAAAACTGAAAAGGAACTATTACCTCAAGCTGGAATGGAATCGGAAGGAAAGAGGTGAGGATACTTGGCTTTCATGGCTGCTTCTGCTTACCAAGTAGCTCCCGCTACGGACTGAGTCCTCCACAAAACCTTGACTGAAGGGACTTTCTTGTTTCTCAACCTTCGAGCCTGACGATCAAGGATTTTGACTGATACCTCTTCATAATTGAGACTATCATTCACAGCCACACTTTTAAGGGTACAATAGATGCTGGATCACCCACACACTTCTTCAACAGTGAAATATCAAAAACTGGATGCACTGCTGCTAGTTCTGTTGGCAACTCTAACTCATAAGCCACTTTACCAATCCTTTCCAAGATCTTGTATGGGCCTACATATCCAGGATTGAGCTTCCCTTTCTTGCCAAATCTCATAACCTCTTTCATAGGAGACACTTTCAGGAAAACCCAATCATCAACTTGGAACTCTAGTTCCCTTCTCCTTACATCTGCATAAGACTTCTGGCAACTCTGGGTTGTCTTAAGTCACTATCTAATGAGTTGCACTTTCTACATAGCATCATGAACTGAATCTGTTCCTATCAAGGTTGCTTCACCCACTTCAAACCAACCAACTAGAGATCTACATCTACTCCCATATAGTGCCTCATAAGGGGCCATCTGAATGCTGGAATGGTAACTATTATTATAGGAGATCTCTATAAGAGGAAGGTGATCATCCCAACTACCCATGAAATCAATCACACAAGCTCTCAACATGTCCTCTAAGGTCTAGATGATACACTCTGCCTGACCATCCGTCTGTGGATGAAATGTTGTGCTAAGATTAACCTGAGTACCAATACCTTTCTTAAATGACTTCCAGAAATGAAAGGTAAACTGGGCCCCTTTATTTGAGATGATAGACAAAGGAACCCCATGCAACCTAACTATCTCATTAATGTAAAGCTTGGCGTAGTCCTCCACCGAATCTGTAGTCTTAACCACCAAAAAGCGTGAAGACTTAGTAACTCTATCAACTATCACCCAAATGTAGTCATGTTGTCTGCGAGTACGAGGTAAACCTGTGATAAAGTCCATGTTGATCACTTCCCACTTCCAATTAGAAATGTTGATCTCTTGAGTCATACCACCTAGTTTATGATGTTATACCTTGACTTGCTGGCAATTGGGGCACTTAGCCACAAAATATGTTATATCTCTTTTCATGCCATTCCACCAATAGACTTCCCATAGATCACAATACATCTTAGTGGCGCCTGGATGAATAGAATATCTAGAGTTATGGGTTTCTGCAAGAATCTGTTGTCTCAAGTAACCCACCTTAATAACACATAATTGACCCTGATAGCGAAGTACACTATCTCCCCCTTGGTAGAAAACTCAACCATGTACTGGTGGATTGCACCCTTTAGTTCAAGCAATATCGGATCACTTTCTTGCTTTCCTTCACCTCCACTACCAAAGAAGATTTTGACCCATTCTGAACTGTTACACCACCATCTGATATGCTCATAAGACAAACTCCTAAGCGAGCAAGTCTGTGAACATCCTTTGCTAGTTCCTTTCTTTCTTCCTCAACATATGCTACACTACCCATAGATAGTCTGCTAAGAGCATCTGCTACCACATTGGCCTTATCAGGATGGTAATGCACACTCATATCGTAGTCTTTAAGGAATTCAAATCCATTTCCTCTGGCGAAGTTTCAACTCTTTCTATGTGAACACATACTGAAGGCTCTTATGGTCTGTGAACACATCTACGTGAACACCATAAAGGTAACGTCTCCAAATCTTAAGTGCAAATACCACTACTGCTAGCTCGAGGTCATAATTTGGATAGTTCTTCTCATGCACCTTAAGTTGTCTAGAAGCATAAGCTGTAACTTTACCTCGCTGTATCAACACACAACCTAGGCCGACTCTGGATACATCACAACAGATAACATAACCGTCTGAACCCTCTGGTAGAGTCAGAATAGGAGTTGTAGTCAACCTAGTCTTCAATTCTACAAAGCTTTTCTCACAATCATCTGACCACTAAAACTTGACCTTCTTCTGAGTCAACGTAGTCAATAGGGAAGCTACCAAAACTCACATTTGCTAAACTTAGCAAATAACTGGCGATCTTTGAGAGTTTGCAGAACAATCCTCAAATGATTTGCATGTTATTCCTCATTCCTAGAGTAAATGAGGATAGCATCAATAAAGACGATAACGAACAAGTCCAAGTATTGCTTGAACACTCTGTTCATCAAATCCATGAAAGTTGCAAGAGCATTGGTTAGTCCAAATGACATAACTACAAATTCATAATCACCATACTGAGTTATGAAGGTTGTCTTCGGAATGTCACTATCTCTGACTTTGAGTTGATGATAAACTGATCTGAGGTCTATTTTTGAGAAATGACTAGAACCCTGAAATTGGTCAAACAAATCATCAATCCTGGGGTGGGATACTTATTCTTGATTGTGAACTTGTTCAACTGCCTATAGTCAATGTACATTCTGAGAGAAACATCTTTCTTCTTTATGAACAAAACTAGTGCATACCCCATGGGGAAATACTAGGTTTGATGAAGCCTTTATCTAAAAGGTCTTTCAACTGCTCTTTCAATTCCTTAAGCTCTGCTGGAGCCATTATGTAAGGAGGAATAGAGATAGTCTGGGTATCTGGAAGGAGATCAATTTCGAAGTCAATTTCCCTATTGGGAGGAACTTCGGGAAGATCTTCTGGAAACACTTCTCGGAACTCGTTAACTACTGGAACTAACTCAAGAGTTGGGGTCTCAGAGCATGAATCCTTAACCCGAACTAGATGATAGAGATAACCCTTAGAGATCATTTTTATAGCCTTAAGGTAAGAAATGAATCGAACCATAGGTGCTAAGCTACTACACTTCCATTCTAATATTGGTTCGTCTAGAAACTGAAAATGAACAATCCTAGTTCTACAATCGCCTGAGGCATAATAGGAATGTACCCAATCCATGCCTAGAGTGATATCAAAGTCTACAATTTCTAACTCTACAAGATATGCTGAGGTGACTTTCTGGGAGATTGTGACAGGGCAATTTATGTATACCCGTCTAACTATAACTAGGTCACCGACTGGAGTAGAGACTAAGAACGGTTCTGAAAGAGTTTCTGGACTAACATCGAATTTGACTGCTATATAAGGATTTAGAAAAGGTGTAGCCCCAGGATATAACAAAGCATAAACATCTAAGTCAAAGACTAGTAATGTACCAATGACTACATCTGGAGAGTCATTCTGAGCCTGGCGAGCCTGAAGAGCATACAACCTGTTTTGGCGTTGTCCGCCACCTGTACCAGATGAGTTACCCTGCTGAGTCGGGCGACTTATTGGTATTGCTGAAGTTGTGGACTGAGCTCTACCAATGTTACCTCCTTGACCCTGTCTAGAAGGACAATCTTTCAACCTGTGACCAGAGTGACCATACCCAAAGTATCCTTTTTTTCCTGCAAGGTACTCGCCCGGATGGTTCTTACCACACTTAGGACAAGTAGGGTAGGTTTTGGAACCTGAAACACTTCCCTGAGACTTAGAACCTGATGCCCTACCCTTCTGATCATTACGGAACTTGGAGGATGGAACACTAGATGATGAAGGCGCTGGAGTTGAAAACTTCTGCTGAAATTGCGAGCGATTACCACCACCCGATTTTTGTTGAGAATAGTCATAGTTCCTAGTCCTAGCCTTCTTGTTCTCCTTAGCTTGTTCCCTAAGCTTATCTCCCTTAAACTGCTGAGCATGAGTCATGAGCCTAGAGATGCTCATATTTTCCAGCAACATAGCACTTCTACACTGTATCTTCACCAAGTCTGACCCTCCATATAGAAACTTATTCATTTGGTCCCTGGAATCAACAACCATGTGAGGAGCATACCTAGAGAGTTGGGTAAACTTGAGCCCATACTCTTGGACTATCATGCTACCTTGCCTTAAGTTCATATATTCCTGAACTTTTGCCTCTCTAAACTCTCTTGGGAAAAACCGGTCCAGAAAGGTCTCACTAAGGCAATCCCAAGTGATAGGACTGGCATCTGTACCCCTATTCTCTTTCCACTGAGTATACCACATATGAGCCACATCCTTGAGTTAGTAAGATGCTAACTCAACCCGATCATTCCCAACTACCTGCATCACTTCAAAGGTCTTCTTGACCTCATAAATGAAATTTTGCGGATCCTTACCAATCTCCGATCCTAAGAACTCTAGCGGATTTACCCTAACAAAATCTCGCACTCTGGCTGCACCTGACCCAACATTAGCACCTGCCGAAACTGGAACCCGCTGATTATTCTTGTTAGTCACACTCTGAGCCAACATCTAAATGGCATTGCGGAACTTTGCATTGAAAGTTTCTTGATTTGGGGCTGGAGAAGCTCTGCGATGAGGCATGATCACTGAAATGTAGAACATCGAGTTATAATGGAATTAGATCATACCTTATGCACGATAAGAGTAACAAGAAAATGAAGATTTTTCCTAAATCACTTTGTAGCCTCCCTCTCAATAGATGAGGTGCACACTACACATCCATAAAAAGGACTCTACCTAGTGCATCCTTTCAAACATCCTAGGACACATAAATCTAGTGCTCTGATACCAAGTTTGTCACACCCCGAGCTACCCCCGAGACGCGGACACGGGACCTAGTAACGACTTTATAAACAAGTCTCCCTATTTTTTTTCACTAACAAAGCCTTCTCTGTATACAAAAGATTCCTTCAATATTTTCAAATGGTAGAGAGAGAAAACAGTGTTTGAGCTATGACGATGACAGATGTAACCCCATTTGAGGTTTGTTATAGAGGTGTGAGGAAGAGGCCAAAGGGAAAGTATAGAGCTGATATTACAAACTCATCCAAAAGGTACGCGTCTGGCTTGAGACCTTTGATATGAAAGAAGAAGCAACAAGAGCATATGATAATGCAGTGAGGATATATCGTGACCCTTAAGCCAAACTTAATTTCCGACATCAAATGAGGATAACCTAGAAAAATCTAATAAAATTGATGAGCATGGCCATCGTGAGCTCAATGATGAACTCATCCTTGCTCCACTACGGAGCAATTGAAACTGTTTGTATTTGTTACCAAGTATGGAATGCATCACAATTATTTGAAGACATAGTTTAATTTCCCTTCTAGATTTTTTTTAAGGAAAAACAAGGTGTAATACAAAAAAAAATCTCATTTCTCGTGATGATAGAAGAAATGTTGTATTATTTTAGAAACTTAATTATGTCTTCTTCATTGTATTTATTTTTTTGTCTTCTATAAGAATCATAGTTGGATGAATTTTTATTTTGTTGCATTGTTCGATCGGCAAGAGAAAAGATGAGGGAGCCATGTGTAGTTTGTTTTCCTTAATTGTGTATTGATCAAGTAACCAGAGGTAGGAATATATATATAATCTCTTTGAACACATAATTAGAGTTGGTTAACTTGTTTAACATATTGAAAATCCACCTTAATATTTCAAATTTAACGTGATTGATTGACCTTGACCTATATCCATACCTTAAAGAAAAGCATGTTAGCTGACACCGACAAATGCAAAAGAAAGTACCACACACAAAAAGGTACAAAATTAGAGTAATTATATACTCTGTATCAAATTTAAATAAGTCCAACTCTTTTCTAATTTTTTATCATTATCGTTTATTCTTTTTCAACAAGGGCCTATGTTCCTAGGTATTTAAAATTCAATAGATATTAAAGAGAAAGTTTCAAATACAAATGCGATAAGAAATTAACTTAAACTAAGAATGAAAGACAAATACCATGTCTGAAAGCTAAACAAGAAGGAAGAGAAAATATTTTTCCTAACATATAATGGTATTTATTATATAAATTATGATTAAAGATTTACTTTGATAAATTAAATCTTAGCCTTTAAATTTAATTTATGGCATATATCAATTATCCAAGCAAAAAATTGAAAAACACGAGGAAATAGTACTCGAAGGAACAAGGTAATTACACATTTACACCACGTGTCACCTTACTTATTTTTTTTAAAAATAATTATTATTACTAAATATTAGATAAGTTGAAACTAAACTAATAAATTTCTCTTTTGAGTGATTCACTTACATTTCAGTAAATGTTAACTGGTTTCGAACTTAAGATTAATAAAAATATTCTTTTTGATAAGTAAACTTAGTGGACTTTAATAGAATTTTCCTAGTCAAAATTCATGTAATATTTAGCTTTTAACTAACTAGTTAGAGCATTGACTATATATATTATTAGTCAACAAATCAATAATATTTTTCCAAATGTGTCTAATAATTAGTTGACCAAAGTAATTGTATCCCTTTGAAAAAACATTTATATAAATCACTTTCCTCTTCTTTTTTCACTTACTGAGTTTTCTCTATATACAAAAAAATTCCTTCATTTTTTAATAGAAACAACTTAAAAATTAATCAGGGCTACAAGCCCCGATCAATGACCACCACTGGTACATTCACGGGTATAGTGACCGTCCTCACACCATGTGTAGCAACCACCACAACCGCCTCGGCCACAATCAACGTAGTATCTACCACCTCCACCGGCATCGCCTGCACTCTAGGTATACTCCCTAAAGAAGTGGCCAAATTCGCCTGAAACAACTACTTCCTCCACCAACTCTTATGTCACCATATCTTCCTTCTCCACTGTATCCACGGTTATCGTATACGATTGAGGCGGAGTTTATGGCGGCAGAAGAGGTGGAGGAGGAAGAGGTTGTTTTAAGTGTGGCGAATCGAGCCACTTGCTTCGGTATGATCTAGAGTGAAGGCTGCGACGGCAAATGTGGTAAACACCTTGATGGTGGTGGCCGTAGTGGCGGTGGTCACGCTATGTAAATTAATAATTTTATTTTAGAAAATCATATATAGTCTTAATTAGTTGATTGACAAATGTAAAAACATTAGCCATTGAATATATTTAGTTTGGAGATATCACATTTTTTATCTAAAGTTTTATCATAATTTAAAGATTTCATTATTTAACTATCTTAAAAGATTTAGTTTCCCTATATATTTGGATAGGATTGATTAGAAAGATACTTGAAGGGATATAAGCATTTTCCTTCTATATATGTCGTTACGTTAACTATATCATAGTTAAAAATTATGTAATCAGTTTTTTGTTTAATTGTTATATGTAGATGGATATGCTAAGTCGTTGATTGTATACATGTTGTCTCATAATTCAAGTAGCCTGCAACTTTTTTTAAAAAAAAAATAGTTCTAAGACACTTAATTATTGGTTTGCTAATGCTAGTTTAATTAACAACCTTGTGGTTTTCAGTTGCAAAGGATAAATATATTTCAGATTTTCTTAAAAGGATTTAATAAAGAAGTAAGTGACATTCAATATTTATAAAGACCAAACTTTATTTAGTGTTAACCTATCAGAAACAACATGCATATGAAATTTAATATTTGTGAATTGATTGGTCTTCCCCAAAAAATGACAAATAGCAAAAGTAAAAAGATTTTAACTTTCCATTATTTATTGTGGGTGGGTGAGGCGTTACCAGTTAGAAAATTAAAAAAGATAATAACACATGTAAATTTGTAATGGCAGTCATGAACTAAAATACAAAAAATAAATGTGAATATATCGTTCACACCTATCAGAATAAAACATAAAAAATATTGCTTAACTAAGAGTATGTTTGGTTCCCGTAATGAAATTTTTGTTTGTTTGTTTTGGAAATTAAGTCAATTATGTAGTTATAATAAGAAACTTTTTCATTTCACAAATAAATTAATAAATATCATTCAAAAACATTTACATGTAGCCTAATGAGTAATGATCTTGCAATGAGATTTATCATGTCGACAGTTTTCTTTATAACGGGTTTAGCTCCTTATTTTTGCTGATTTTGCTTTTTACTTGTTTACAAACCCCCCATTGATAACTGACACTCCTGTCAAACCCTTTAATTTGTCATGTCTTCTTTCGATAAAGTCTTTAGCAACGGTTATCTTTAGCACTTTCGCGCTTAATCACTAATTTTCAGAAACCGCTCCCTTGGGACTCCACCCCAACCCTTGGTTGGGTTACTTTACTATTGTACGATCGTAGACACTTGCATTGGAAGTTGTGTCTCGATTACGCAAACATCAAAATGGCGCCACTGCCGGGGAGTGGTGTTATGTCAAAAAAATTTATCAAGTTGAATTTTGCTTTTGATAGTCGTAGTTTACTAACTTAATTTTTAGTTTTGTTTTGTTGGTTTGTTTGTATCCAAACAAGGGAAGTGAGCATGGCGAGCAGTACTCGGGAGCTAATGGAGTTTCCTCCATTAGAGGAAATGATATTCCGGGATCGTATCCTCACCTTCAAGCAATTGAAAGGTGAACGGATCCACAAGTCATGGGCAAGGTTTAATGAACTGAGCACTCAATGCCCAACTCATGACATTCCCGACATAGCCCTCCTTAACTGTTTCTACAGAATTCTTGGTCCTGGAAACAAGAGGTTGGTCGACCAACACATTCTGGGAGGCATTGCGAAATAGCCATATGTGATAGCAGCCCAACTACTTAATCAAATGGCTAAAACACATCAAGAAGTAGAAAAGGACTTCATGTTGGCCGCCCTAATGAGTCAGATTGATGAGTTGGCCAAAAAGATGGTGAAGATCAAAGTCCAATACAAGAGGAATGATAAATACATCTCTCCTCATGGGTGAAGAAGTCCCAAGGACAATGAGGTTAAATGCCTTGAGGGCATGCTCTCAATCATTCTCCACAAGGTGGCTGAGCAAGATAGAAAGCTGGAAGAAATGAAGGAAGACATTGAAGAGATGAAGAGATTGATTTGGTCTCATTCCAGAGCTGTCCAACTGCTCGAGAACCTTATGGGTCATGCATTGCCCGATCTACACTTGCAACAAAATAGGGGGGTTGCCTACAGATACTATGTCTAACCCCAAAAATGGAGTTTGATCGCTTACATGTGTCGTGCCACGATGTTAACTAAGGCGTTGTTTGGGAGGCAACCCAAAACCATCTTAAATGCTTTAACTTGTTTTAGAAATAATGGTGTGTTGATTGTGCAGGTTTAAATGTGGGAAGTGTTCAGAAAATGCAGATTAGCGAGAAAAATATCTAGTCGGCGTGCTCGACTCGACCTGCCATTTGGCTCAACTAAAATTTAATTCAGAGCCTGTAAAATTTGGCGAGCTCAAGAAGTATTTAGGCGTGTCGCCAACCTATTCGGCGACCTCAATTCAGACCACCGTCTTGATCCCCAAGAAATTGATGATCCTATTGAAAATGGCGGGGCAAGTGACCACTCGGCGTATCGCCTAGTGGATCAGCGAGTGCGACTAACATCGCCGAATGGACGTGAACTGGACAGTTTATATTGGCCAAAAGTCTCAGAATTTGAACTTCGTCACTTTCCATCGCTTTTAAACTTCACAAACTCACACCAAGGTAGTATTTTCAGTATTTTAATAATTCATTAGTATTTTAGTTGTTGATTGGTGCTCGGAACTAGGAATTCTTTGCCGCCTAGCTTTTCAATCACGTTTTAATCGGCATTTAAGGTTGGTTTTTGAATCTCGAGTTTACATTCAAAAATTTTGTACTCATTTGCAATAATAGTATCGTATTATTGTGTGTTGGGCCTCTCTAATAGAATTAGAGTGCGTAGATTTTTATTTCAATTTGCAAATTTTTGCCCTTTTTATTTTGATCGTCAAATGACCATAATTTTTGTGCTTTTAAATGAATGAATTATCAATGAGTTCTGCTTGTGTGTCATTTAGATTGATTGGGTGAAGTATGAGTAACCCATGTTTGTGCTAACTGACAAAAATTGCTCAATGATAGAGTGGGTGACAACACTCTTAAGAACAAATATCATCAAATGGCTAAATTTGGCAAAATCGGGAAAAATTTGAGTATCCCGGGGTAATGGATAGTACAGGTCTTGTTTGAATTTCATTAGTGCATGCTTTGATTTTATTATCGGGGGTTGCGGGGTTGAATTCGAGAAGGTGGATTGAAAATGGGCACGTTGAGCTGTTCGATGAGTGTGGACGAGTTCGCCGAACCACTCGGCAGTTCACCTAATGACCCGTCTCGCTTTTAAATTCATGTTTTATGTGTTGTTTGAGTCTGTAACTTTCGGCGAGAAGCCTTTGGTCGCCGAAAACACTCGGTGACTCGCCGAAAGTACTTTTGATCGCCTTTTGTATGCTCCCCTGAACCTTTGTTACACTGTAACTTTTGGCGGACTAACCCATGATCGCCGACAGTAATTGGTGATTTGCCGAAAGGGCCTTCCCATCGCCGACTTGCTATAATTTTTAAGCCAACCCCTTCGGAGAGCCCGACTTAGCTCGCCAAAGAGGTTCGGATAGCCTGTCTGTAATAGATTTTCTGCGTTTATGTTTGAATTTCTCCTAATTTGTCCTGATCTCTTGCAGATATAGTACGCACAAAACTAACCGCGCAACCTCATAAGAAAGTACAGGGCATAACCATAAACGAGGGGGGGTCAAATCCTCCAAAGAGGAGAGGAGAAGAACTCCCACTGGGAGATAAAGGCAAAATGAAGAAGCATATAGCTAGAAAAAGAGTAGCTATTGAAACCCAGGCTAATTTTTCAGAACCAGAAGATGAGCAGCCTCTGATAAAACGAAAGGATGAACTCTGGGCCAAATCTCAGTCCACATCCACCAATATTCCCTCAGTTTCCACTCCTCCGACAACAAACTCCATGCCAGCGCAGACACCTCTAGTGGCCCCTGGACTCCCTATCATTCCTCCTCCTAGACTACTGAACAGACTGAAAGGTAAGAGGGTACAAACCATCCTAGAGAAGAAGTTATTATCTATGGAGGGTCTGGAAGGCAAGCATCCAATGTGATTGACACCCTCCGATACCATGAGTTTGAGTAGTTCACAAGGCCCCGAGGCCCTTACATTCCTTCTTGGGTTAGGGAATTTTACACAAATTATAGGGAGTTGGTGCCCAAGAACAAAGCTCTAAGTGTGAAGTGGTGATCTTAGGCGTATTTATATGCCTAGGAACCGAATAATACCCTTATTTAAGCCAAGTTTGGAATCAATTCATGTTTATTTATAGTCGTATCAATTTGTTTGATTTCATTTATACTAACCTATATGATTAGTTGTGTAGGTGAGCTTAAACGAAGAAACGAGCACTGAAATGGGCATTGGGAAACACTGAAATAGCGCTCTTAATTGAACGAAATGAATGTGCGGCTACGATGAGGCAAACTAAGTTACATAGCCAATATGTGAACTTTTAGCATCTCGTTATGACTATTCATTTGTCGAATGATTCTCATGTAATGAACATTGCACGCTAGGTAGAAAATGTGGAGTCTTGTTTGATATTGGTACCAATGCCTTGTGTGGTGAGGTCGTCTTGAACATTGTCATTGATGACACCTAGAACTTGTCCCGTTGGTCCAATTGATTGAGTGAAGTGAACAATTGAAATGATCTTAGGCAAGAATTTTGAAGAGTGAGCCAAATTTGACACCATACCTCTTTTGTGGCCATCCTTGTGAGAAGTGTGAATCTTGTTTTGGCACCCATTAAGCCTATCCTTTTCTTTGAACAAACTTGAGCAACTTTGACCTCTCTATCCATTTACCCATAATATTCATGAAATTTTGGTTTGTTTGAATATCCAACTTAGGCTTTTTGGCCTAAGTTGGAGGTGTAGTGTAAAAGAAGAAAAGTCAAGAAGTGTGAATAACTCCCCTTTTGATGGATTGTATTGAAAAAAAAGGAACCCCTCCATATAAAAAAAAAGAGAAAAGAAAAAGAAAACAAGAAAGAAAAGAAATATACTAAAAAAAGAGCAAGAATTGTGAAATAAAGTGTGTGAACATAGTGAAAAATAGGGTATCTAGTGATTCATGTCTAGTTGAATAATGGGGTGGAGTTTGAACATGTTTGAATGTGAAGGAGAAGGAGAAAGAGTGATTTTTAGGCCATACTCCATGAATGTAAAAGCCAATAAGCCTAAATGACCATACCTTTACACTCTACCCCGTTACAAGCCTTAAGAAGACCTTCATGATCTTTAGTGAGCTGAAGCGAATGTTGATTGGAAAATAAGGGCAAGCCTATGGGTGAAGTCATGCATGTGTACAACTTTTTTGAGTGTGAGAGTTGTATACGATTCTAGTACTTTAAACTGTTGAGAAATTTTGTGTGAATATGGAATCATCTTTGTTGTGAGGGCATTTGAGTACCTTTGTTGAGCTTGAACTTGCATTTAAAGCAAGTATTGTGAACTTGAGCATCCTTAATAATGGTGAGTCACAATGTGAGTTTTTGAGTGCACAATTGAGCATTGTATGTGTAGTATGAACCTTTTTGTGTGCATTCATGTTGAGTCTTATGCAGCACTATTTGAGACATCCTTATTGAACTGTTGATCTTGAGTTTTACTTGAGGACAAACAAAAGTTTATGTTGGGGGTGTTGATGAGTCCGAGATTTGGACTCATTTAGGGCTTTGTTTTGATAGTTCTAGTGTCTTCAAATGCCTAATTATGCTATAAACTGATGTTAAAGCCTTGATTTTCAGGTATATGAGCTAAGGAGCAAGGCAAGGACACTAACATGCAAAAAGGAACAAAACAAGTTGAAGAAGTGGAGAAAAGTGATCCTGGTGATCGCCAAGACCACTCGGCAATTCGCCGAGTGGCTCTTTAGCTAGCCTAAAGTTTCAGTGTGCCAGTCCCTGTGGAAGAAACCAATTTGGCGACAAAAATGGCCAATCGGTGAATCTCCAATCCACTCCGCGACAACAAGTTTGATCGCCTAAAGTTACAGGACCTGGGAGGCTGATGGCCAATGCAAAATGGCGATGGAAGGGAGCAAAGGGCGGATCGCAGAACCACTCAGCGAAGCCCAACTTAAACCACCGATTGGACTTTCAGGATAAAATTTGGGAAACTATAAATTACATTTTAAAAGGAATTTTGAGGAGTTCTCTCCAAATATTGCAGTTCCCATTCTAGAGTTAAAGTTTTCTCTTAGTTTGTAGTTCTTATTGTAGACTTTGAGGATTTCTAAGCTTAATTTTGAGGATTTTCAAGTGGGTTTCTACATTTCTTCAATTTGGACCATTGTAAAGACTTGGGAACATTTACCCAGATCATGGCGAATGTATTTGGTAATCGTTTCTCTATTTTTATGATGTGTGGCTAAAACCCCAATTCTTGGGGTGTGATTATGTGATTATGGGTTGAATTAGCTTATGGGTATTGTTATTTACTGATTAAAATGCTATATTGAAGTGGGTTTAATCATTAGCTGTGTTTTAATCTATGAATTGTAGTTGCAAATGCAATTCTAACTTAGAGTTCTTAACTTGCTTCAGAGAGATGTTTTGGGACCAAAGCTCTTGATTAATGGTTTGTAGGTATTGGGTTGATATGGGTTCAGCTCAAAAGAGTGAATCCTAAACCCAATCCCACCCGCTCAAGAGAGAGGATGTATTAAGGTTGTGGGTTGTTCTTATTTGCTAAGCTTGTTGATGTTCGAAAGAAATCACTTGAAGCGTGGTAGTTGTTCGAGAGAAAACTATTTCACTCATAGTCTATCCTACCCACTAATATGTAGCTATTTATTAGTAGTTTCAATTACCCATATAGAGAAATTTCCCTATAATCGATCACATCCCGAGAATTCCTCTTTATGTTGTTATTTTCTCTTGTTTTGTTTGTGTTGTAGTTAATAATTGCAAACCAAAACCCCACATCTGACATTCGTTGTCACCCCTTTAGACTTGTTTACATGTCTTTTTCGATAATTTCTATTCCTAAAACTAGTTAGACCACATTTGTACTTCATAACTGAATTTTAACACGTATCGCTCCCTGTAGTTTCGACCCCAAATCTTCGTTGGGATTTATATTGCTAAAAGATCGTTTGCACCTAGAACTGGATGTGGTGTGCTTGAAACGTTAATCAAGGGCATTTACTCAAGTCGGTAAGTATTATTTAATGATCATTATTTCATATATTTTGGGAGTAGTATTGGGCACCAATTTGGGTAAGAGTAAAGATAACTCAAACCTCATAACCTACGCCACCAGCGTAGATAGGATCGTACCAAAACTTTGGACGACTCCTCTCCACCCTCAAGAAGGCTTTTCAGTAGATTCATAAGTTGAGTTGTGTTCTACACTCCGACAAAATATAGGTTGATTCTAGCAACGTGTGTGAAACGTTATATTATCACGAGACTCATAGTAATGGTTAGAGAAACTTCTCAAGAAAGTAAAGTAGATTTATTTAAGTATTTCAGTATTTTCTATCATTACATTTTTTATGAAGCTTAACTGATTTTACTTCATGTTCATACTTTACTTCGGTTGAGTTATTTTCAGTCTTTCTATTCAGTTATATGTTTCCTTCATCTTTATTACATACTATATATTTCATGTACTGATGACATTCGGTGTTGTATTGTTTTATAATGAAGATAGAGGTATTCAGGATCATCAACAGACGCTTCGTTGAGATCACATCATAAACTCATTAACTTTTGGTGAGGTCTCCTTGCTTTCAGAGGACTCGATTGTTATCGCTTTAGTAGTAGTAGTATTGATATACCGTGAGTTTACGGTATTTCTAATACATTTCACTTACAAGTTGTGTGTGTCTAGGGTTTTATTTGTATTAGTTTTCATGTGTTTTTATCATATTTTGCAGGAAGGATGTTCAGGCGCGAAATTAAAGAGACAGCTGACATAATTGCAGAAAAGGGCATCTACAGACCGTAGATCCATTGACGCTCCGTAGATGGTAATCGTAGATCAGCAGCCAAGGCATGGAAGGCAAATCAGGGAAATCTGACCAAGTGTGGAACCACGGTGCCCATTGATGGTCCGTGGATTGATCTATGGACCGTACTGTTGATCGGTAGATTGATACTGCAAGGGTTCCAGTACCTGATTTTTGAAGATTCAAAGTGTGAAGCTACGGAAGGGGATTGACGGACCGTAGATCGATCTACGGTCTGTACTGCAGTTTCGTCGTTTGCTTCAGAGAAGCTGATTTTTGGAAGTTGAAATATTTTCTAAGTCCTGGCTGACGGAAGGGACTCACGGACCGTTGATCCATTGACGGTCCGTCAGTTAGTCTCGTGGAATGAAGACGCGTGCCTGTAACAAACTTTCCTTATTTTGTTTCCCTTTTTATTTAGGACTTGTTTTCTATAAATAGGGCATGTAAACCTCGTTTTTGGGGGGTGAGACATTATTATTCTGTTTTAGTTCTTGACTTGGGAGATTAACTTGCAACTTTAGCAATTATTAATTTCCTTAGATCGTTTTGAAGATTTTGGAGTTGCCATTCAAGTTGAATTTCTAGGTTTATTACTCTTGTTACGTAAGTTTATAATTCTTCCATCTAAAACAATGAATTGTAGTCATATGATTATGGATAACTAAACTCCACAACTAGGGTTGTGGGAACCATGAGCAATTAACAAAGTATAAATAGTAAATAAGCAATTCTTGAATAGTGTGGTGCATGCATTGATAATTCTTTCGTTTAGAAGTCTTTTTAGCAGTTGCAAACGTTAGAACTCGCCTTGTTGCTACTTGCCGGACCAAAGAGTTAATCAACAAGAAAAGAATTATCAACATAGATTTAGTGTGATACTATCTAATAGGCTAGTGTCGATTGGTGCGAAGTAATAACTAAGCCAAACATCGATTATGATGTCTAATATGAGGTAAAGGTAAGGGTTTGTAAAGTACACACACGTAGCCGGACCAAGGAGCGGGGTGAAATTCTCTAGATGTCGGACCAAGGATTTAGAGATACCTAACTTATCACTCTGCATGTAATACACTAAGAAATGATTGCTATTATTAGGATTACTGCGTTATGAGCTTGTGGGGAATACGGATACCCTAGTTATTTCACTCATCTTGATAACAACCCAAAACTGACTTTTGATTACTGATTATTTATTGAATTCTTACAATTTGTTCTACAAAACCCCCTCTTTTTTTATTACTTGTTTTCGGAAGTAATTTTACTAATTGAATATAATTGTTGGTTTAAGTAAAGTCTAAACCATTTTCCTTGTGGGATCGACCCCAACCTACAAGTTGGGTTCTTTACTTGGTAACCATCGCTTATGCTTCTTTAGGGAGATGTAATTTGAGCATGTCAAATTTTGGCGCCGCTCCCGGGAAATTTGGCTTTTAGATTTATTTTAACTACATTATGGAACGTTAGTCAAATATTTCCTAATTTTACTTTTTCTCTTTGTTTTCGTCTCTCTTAGGTTCTGACTCTAGTGTATGCCAAGTACATGGAGCCAGGGTGAACCACTTACTCCTTACGATCCAGAGTTGAATCGCACTTTGCGAAGAATGAACAATCCAGGAGATCCAATTAATCCTAACGGTGGAAATCTAGGTGATGCAGTTGAGTTACAACAATCGAGGGTACTTGGTAGGGACAATCAGATTCCAGCTGACAATCAATTGGGAGACTCAGATGGACCTATTGTTCTACCTCCAGGGCACACAACAACATGACCACTATCGGGGCAACATCAATAAAGCAGACTCAGATGGACCTATTGTTCTACCTCCAGGGCACACATTTGTGGTGACTAGCAGCTTGATGCAAATGCTTACAGCAAGGGGCTTATTCTCAGGATTGCCATCGGAGGACCCACATGCACACTTGGCCAAGCTAAGGGTGGTTTGCAAAAGCTGTGCATGTAGACCAGATTTGGATATGGATGTCATCAGATTACGAGTTTTCCCTCTATCACTGACAGGCGATGCTGCAGTATGGTTCACTGAGCTTCCTTATAACTCAATCTTTACATGGGACCAACTGACGAATGTGTTCCGAGCAAGGTACTATCCAGTGTCCAAGAAGCTAAATCACAAAGATAAGGTCAACAATTTTGTAGCATTACCTGGAGAGTCTGTGAGTAGCTCTTGGGACAGATTCACTGCCTTCGTAAGAGGTGTCCCATAGATCCACCTAGGCCGTCTGTGGTGGAAGTTGAGATTAGAAAATAAGATGATGTGATAGAGGTTAGAGAAGAGTCTGAGAATGCGACAGAGAAAGAAGCGGAGATATCTCATAAAGTGGTACCCATACCTAGACCTCCACCACCCTTTCCACAGAGGTTAGTGAAGAAGACTGAAGATGGTAAATATCGCAGGTTTATTACTATGTTGAAGCAGCTTTCTATCAATGTTCCTTTGATAGAAGCTTTGGAGCAAATGCCTGGGTATGCAAAGTTTATGAAAGATATGGTGACAAAGAAAAAGTCTGTGAGTTTTGAAGATGATGATAGATTGCAGCATTGTAGGGCTATTGCTACAAGATCTTTGGTACAAAAGAAGGAAGACCATGGTGCTTTCACGATCCCATGTACTATAGGTTTGTTACACTTCGCTAAGGAATTGTGTGATCTGGGTGCTAGCATCAACCTCATGCCATTATCTATTTACAAGAAGTTGGGCCTATGGGACCCAAATCCCACTGCAATGCGGTTACTAATGGCCGATCGAACTGTGAAGAAGCCCATTGGTGTACTCCATGATGTGCTAGTGAAAGTGGAGTCTTTCATTTTTCCGGCAGATTTCGTGATTCTTGACTGTGAGGTTGATTTTGAGGTTCCCATCATCCTTGGGAGACCATTTCTTGCCATAGGGAATGCATTGGTTGATATAGAAAAGGGACAAATGAAGTTCAGACTGAACAATGAAGAAGCAACTTTCAATATTTGTAGGTCCATGAAGCTGAGTGGTGAGCTTCAAATAGTATCTGCTATAACTTACAGAGTGGAAAGTGGGATAGAAGTGCAAATTGAAGAGCGATTAGGTGTTGAGGCATTAGCAACAATTATGATGAATTTCGATAGTGATGGTATTGAAGAGTATGATGAGTTGTTAGCCGCACTCGATAAGTGTGACAATCGGTCCAAACCAAAGAAGTATGAGTTAGACATGCAGAATTGCGAGTCCCCACCTGCAAGACCATCTATTGTGGAGGCACCAAAATTGGAGCTTAAGGCTCTACCACCGCATTTAAGGTATGTATACTTGGGCAGAGAAAATACTCTGCATGTCATCATTGCGGCAGATTTGAATGCGAGACAAGTTGAGTGCTTAGTTATTGTGTTAAAGAGGTTCAAGCGAGCTATTGGGTGGACTATTGCGGATATTATTCGGATTTCTCCCGGTATTTGCTCTCACAAAATTCAACTCATGCCCGATCATAAGCCCAGTATCGAGCACCAAAGAAGATTAAATCCACCTATGCAAGAGGTAGTTAAAAAGGAGATCATCAAGTGGCTGGATGCGGGAGTTATTTACCCTATTGCAGATAGTAGTTGGGTATGTAATGTGCAGTGCGTGCCTAAAAAGGGTGGTATTACTGTGGTTCCAAATGAAAAAAATGAGCTTGTTACAATGAGGCCCGTTACTAGATGGAGAGTTTGTATGGATTACCGAAAGTTGAATGTGTGGACAGAAAAGGACCACTTTCCTATGCCGTTCATGGACCAAATGTTGGATAGACTTGCAGGAAAGGGTTGGTATTGTTTTCTTGATGGGTATTCAGGCTACAATCAAATTTCAATAGCTCCAGAAGACCAAGAGAAGACCACTTTCACTTTCCCTTATGGGACTTTTGCGTTCAAACGGATGCCATTTGGGTTGTGCAACGCTCCAGCAACCTTCCAGCGCTGTATGATGTCTATATTTTTTGATATGGTGGAAGACACTATTGAAGTGTTCATGGATGATTGTTCAGTTGTGGGTGATTCTTTTGATAGTTGTTTGGATCATTTGGCCGAGGTGCTTAAAAGGTGTGAAGACTGTAACTTCGTGCTGAATTGGGAGAAGTGTCATTTTATGGTTAAAGAAGGTATAGTGTTGGGCCATCGAATTTCAGAGAAAGGTATTGAAGTTGATAGAGCTAAAGTTGAAGTAATAGAAAAACTTTCGCCACCCATTTTCGTAAAAGGTTTTAGAAGTTTTCTTGGGTATGCATGTTTTTATAGGAGATTCATCAAAGATTTCTCAAAAATTGCACATCCGTTGTGCAAACTGCTCGAGAAGGAGTGTAAGTTCTATTTTGATGGTGCTTGTCTTAGAGCATTTGGAGAGTTGAAGGAGAAGTTGGTTACTGCACGTATCATTATTTCACCAGATTGGGGACAACCGTTTGAGGTAATGTGCAATACAAGTGGAGTGGCGCTTGGTGTAGTATTGGGACAAAGGCGAGAGAAAATTCTTCACCCTATTTACTATGCTAGCAAAGCTCTGAATGTGGCCCAGAAGAATTATACTGTGACCAAACAAGAACTTCTTGCGGTGGTTTTTGCATTCGAGAAATTTCGATCCTACTTTCTTGGTAATAAGGTCATAGTGCATACTGACCATTCTACATTGAGGTATTTGGTAGCGAAAAAGGATGCAAAACCCATATTGATTAGATAGGTATTGTTGCTGCAAGAGTTTGATTTTATGGTAAAAGATAGAAAGGGGACCAAAAATCAAGTTACCGATCACTTGTCCAGATTAGAGGAAGAGGCTATGCTAAAGCTTGGAGAGAGGGTTGAAATTAATGATGCTTTTCTAGATGAACATGTATTGGCTGCTTCTCATGATTTGATTTCTTGGTTCGCAGACTTTGCTAATTATTTGGCAAGCGATATTGTGCCCCCTGATTTGTCTTTCCACCAAAGGAAAAAGTTTATGCATGATGTGAAGAAATTCTTCTGGGATGAGCCCTACTTGTATCGTAGTTGTGCTGATGGGATTATTCGTCGCTGTGTGCCCGAGGTTGAGATGTTCAATGTACTTGAAGCATGCCATTCATCACCTGTTGGTGGGCACCATAGTGGTATTCGAACTGCACATAAGATTTTGCAGTGTGGGTACTACTGGCCTACCATCCACCAAGATGCTCATGATTTCGCCAAGTCTTGTGATCGTTGCCAAAGAGAGGGAGGGATGTCAAAGAGGCAAGAGTTGTCTATGAATCATATATTGGTGATAGAGTTGTTTGATGTATGGGGCATTGATTTTATGGGTCCATTTGTGAGTTCATATGGGATGAAGTATATTCTTGTTGCGGTGGATTATGTATCGAAGTGGGTGGAAGCAGTTGCGCTCCCCAACAATGAAGGTAAAAAGTGTCACCGCATTCTTAAAAAAACTCTCTTCTCCAGATTTGGTACACCGAGGGCTATTATTAGCGATGGAGGTTCTCACTTTTGTAATAAGTTGTTCAAGGCACTACTTGAGAAATATGGTGTCCGTCACAATGTAGCCACTCCTTACCATCCACAGACTAGTGGACAAGTTGAAGTGTCCAACAGAGAAATCAAACAGATTTTGGCAAAGACTGTGAATGCTAATAGAACGGATTGGTCAAGGAAGCTTGATGATGCTCTATGGTCCTATCGCACGGCATACATGACCCCTATAGGTATGTCTCCTTACCAACTTGTATATGGGAAGTCTTGTCATTTACCGGTAGAGCTAGAGCATAAGGCGATATGGGCAATGAAGAAGCTAAATTTGGATTGGGGCGCTGCATCTAATCAAAGAATAGATGACTTGAATTTGCTTGAAGAGTTTCGCCTAAAAGCTTACGAAAGTTCAGTCTTGTACAAAGAGAAGATGAAGCAGTATCATGATCAAAAAATTGAAAAGCGAGAATTTGTGGTTGGTGATCTTGTGCTTCTATTCAACTATAGGTTGCGCTTGTTTCCAAGCAAACTCAAGTCCAAATGGACTGGGCCATTTTTTCTCAGAGAAGTGCTCCCCCATGGAGTGGTTGAGCTTGAGAATAATGAAGGAACTAGGTTCATGGTAAACGGGCAAAGAATCAAGATCTATCTGGGAAATGCTGAAACTGTGCAAGAGGTGATTGAGGCCTACAATCTTGATGAAGTCTAAGTAAGCAAGAAACTTGCGTTGTGCCGCGATGTTAAATCAAGCTCTATTTGGGAGGCAACCCAAGATGTACAATCTAGCCAACAATATGTTTCTGTTTTCCATTTAGTAGTTTTCTTTGTTTAAATTGCATCTCTGTATCAATTTAGATAGGTGTTTTAGTTTTTAGTGTTCGCTAGAATTAGCATAGAGTCCGTGTCTAAAAAGTGTCCAGAAAATGTAAAAAGATTAGCCTATTGGTTGCTACATGTGTAGGTACACCATGAAAAATCTGAAGAAAACAGTTTGGTGCAGAGGTCTACGGACCCCATCGACGGTCCGTCGGTCAATCCATGGACAGTGGATGGTGTCCGTAGATCCCAGGTAAGCCTCTCAATTTTTCTAAGTGTAACAGTTATCTACGGTCCTTATCTACGGACCGTAGACGGGGTCTCGTGAGTCCAAACCCTAGTTCTGTCTGACCCGACCCGGACCCCCTCATTTAAAAAAACTCCCCTTAGTTAAAATCACTTCCACTTCCCTCCATTCACTTTCCAACCATTTCACCATCCCATAACCTCCCTAAATCACTCCATAACTCCCCCATAATATCATCCCTTCCATTCCCCCATAATTCCCACAATTCCTTTCCATTTACGAATACAACTCCGGTGTTGGGTTAGTAACGAAAAGGTGATTCCTTGGTCGTGCTAAAGCTTAGTGTCGTCACGCAATCACCCCACTCCTTGTTGCTTATAAGATAATAGACTTTCCACTCACTTTGAATTTCGGTTCATAGATTGAATATAGAAAGTCGGGAGTTGGGTCTTGACCTTGGGTACTTGTTAGATGAAATTGCATGATAAAATTGGAAGTTACAATATCCTTGGAACGATAGATAGTGATTGTTGCCTTGTTGTATGTGATTATAAGTCTACATGTAAGTTTCGACTTAGGGTTCCAAAAGTTTGTCTTAAATACTTGTTCAAATGATTGACCGGAATCCTGAAAATGACAAACTAATATGTTTCAATGCTGAAATGCATGGTTAGACTAAGATATTGTTGAAAATGGTCTAAGATGTGGACTTGCAAATAAAGATTGGCTGAAACCTGGCACAGATTACATCCACGATACCCCGTCTACGGACCGTAGATTGGGTTCGTGGGTTGATGTACTTGAAAATCTCACCAAGTGTGAAACCACGGATGTGGACTACGATCCGTAGATTGATCTACGGACCGTTCTGTACATCCGTGGTTTCCATCTGCGACCAATATTATTGGCCCTCTGATCCACGGAAGGGGTCTACGGACCGTAGATTGATCAATGGACCGTAGATCGATCCACGGACCGTAGGTCTCCTCCGTGGATAAGCTCTGTAGCCTCTGTCTGAATTTTTTTTGGGTATTTATTAATGTTCATTTTTTAGTTCTAAAGTTTTTTTGAGTGTGTTCTTAGTTAGTTTTAGTACTAATATCTCTTTCACAGGTACGATGGCACCCAAGAAGCTTGTCACCTACTCAAAGCAGGGCAAGTCGAAATCTATACCCCCTAGCTTCAGGTTGATCGATGAGGACACGGACACAGAAACAGATCCAGCAAACATTCCTCCCAACACAAGGACTTCTCCTACGGCATCCCGAGGCACCTCCCAGAAGGTGATCACCAACGTAGTCACTGTCTCCCAGTCTGATGAGGAGCACACACTGATCGGGTCACCAACTAGGGATGCTTCCAGTTCAAAGAAGGGGGTCTATGTCCTTATTCGAGTCTGCCCAGGCTTCGGGCTCTGAGTCGAGAAATGTTGTAGGCCATGCTTCAAGGTCCTAATCTGCCCATGCTGCAGGGTCCAGTGCTAAATCAGCCACAGGGTCCGGTGAGAATGATCAAGCAGCCTCGTCTGATGAGGCCAGTAGCTCGGAGTCTGTACCTGTACCACGGAATGATGATCCTACTCCAGTAGCTGGAGAGCAAAATAGATGGTGCGTAAAGGGCCAATGGCAGATTTATCGAGATACCAAGATGATAAACGACAAATAGAAGATGGCCCGACTTATTACAGAGGAGCACAAAGTCCTCATAGGGAGCTTGCACACTGTTTCGGACATCCACTGGTTGTTTAACCTTCACAAGTGTAACTGGATGGCTCGGGACCAAAGGACGTATAGCGAGGAGATGGTGCGGGAATTCTACGCCTCCTATACTGCCACTCTCCGAGGTTCGATTTCCAAGCGGTCAAAGCCTTTAGCCCAAGATCCTCTAACTTCCACATATCACCTGCCACCATCAGCCATTTTCTCTATGGTCCTACCACGGGTCACTCTTGGTCTCTAAACACAACGGAGTTTGATTACAGATGGGACATCGTGCGGAGTGGCACTTTCCAGAGGAATGCTTAGCACTGAGAGGCTGTGATACTATGGTTGGCTAGGTATATTGTTGCAGATGGCGAGCGTGTGGAATGGGTCACCACTCCATGGTTGGGTATCCGAAAGGCCACATTGAATTTTGTGGCCAAGTTCTTCTGGTTGTTAATGCGTAACTGGGTGTCGCCTACAAAAGTTGACAACCAACTCACATAGAACAGAGCGGTTATGGTTGCAGTATTGGTAGCAGGAGTGGAGATTGACTTTTCCCACATGTTGCTGGCAGAGATTCACAAGAGGGCCTTCAAGACCTCCACTACTTATCCCTTTCCATGTTTGATTTTTCAATTGTGCAGGGACTCTAGAGTGCCGATCTGGCATTGTGATAGGTTAATCCACCCTACATGGGCATTAGATATAGGCCTCATTCGAGATGAGGCAAATGTGGCGGCACCTCACAGAGAACCCCAGGTTAAGGTACCTCCATTGGGTGCTGATCTTGCAGACACAGTGGGGCAGGTCCAGGGCGGTGACCCCAGTATACCAGATCACACCACTACTGTCCCGGCCTCCTCTTCTCAGACAGCTAGTATGGATCCTAGTTCATCCCGGTCCACACCACAGTTAAGAGGTATTGTTCTCCCGTTGGCCAGAGTATAGAAATTGGAGGCTCAGATGGCCACACTACTGCATCACATCCAGCGTTGGATGCAAAAGTCGATAGCTGAGTTCGAGGCCAAAATGGAGCGTAGTATGGAGGGCATGATGGACCGGAAGGTCCAGGCAGTAA
The DNA here is from genome assembly GCA_036553675.1 of Solanum okadae. Taxonomy (NCBI): domain Eukaryota; kingdom Viridiplantae; phylum Streptophyta; class Magnoliopsida; order Solanales; family Solanaceae; genus Solanum; species Solanum okadae. Next base: position 42,651,738 of record CM071689.1, on the reverse strand, counting down.
ATTAACATCTTGATGCCTTTGAATTACGAGTCCTCGAGCGATCAGCCCCGGCCATAGATCTATCCTCTTTGCAGGCTGAGTTAGCCAGTCACCGGACCGACGTTGATGCCATTCTTTCCACCCCTACAGTTGAGCCTCAGGCCGCACGTACTGCACTGGCTGATGATACGATGCTGGATGCTTTATTCAGTGGGACCGCCGATGAGGGGCTTGAGCCTACACTTGCCAAAGGTAAGAGGCACCGTTCTAATCACACTGAGGAGGAAAAAGCTCATAAGAGACAACGTAGGCAGGAGAAGGAGGCCAGGAAGGCTTCGATGTTAGATGAAGAGTTACGCCAGCAGAGGGTGCGTGAGAGTGCTGCGGGGGCATCAAGTTCTTCCCCAGTTGTAAAGATCCCACCTGTTGTGAGGGACGTTGTGAGCACCACTGATGGTGCTATGATGGATGATGTAGGCACTACTGAGGGTGACCCTACTATTGTTCTGGCAGGCTCCGGGAAATCGGACCCACCCGCTCGTTCATGATTCTTCGGCGCTATGCGCCACAGGTTTACTTCACCCATTCCACTATCTTTTACTGTTCTTGTATGCATTGGGGACAATAGCATATATTTTTGTTGTGGGTGGGGTAAATGGATTGTGAGTGATAAGGTGAAGTCTGAGTAACCCAAAACTCATAAATCCTCTCTTGGGGTTTTCTTGCCTGTGTTCTTTTCCCCCAAGAGACTTTTTAATTTCTGTTGAACCGGCATGTGTTAGGATAGTATGTAGAGAAGCATGAACAAGAATGAATCATGATGGCTTTTGAAAAATATACCCGTCCAAATTTTGACTTGTGTGCTAAAAGTGGTAGACTAAGACAAGTTGAATATGTTGGCTCTAAGTATGACATGATAATGAATCAACCTAATGACACGACTTAAGCTGAAACTTGAACTGGGTAATCTGATAATTTGATAATGAAACTATGTGCCAAGTGTGTGTGAGAATAGTTGATTGGTCAAATAGTTTTTGTGCAAAACTAAAACTTACCCGGTTAGTCCTGCTAAGACAATTCACTCTAGAAACTAGGAGGTGATCATAGGTCCTTGTTCTGATAATTCCACAAATTGCCTAAATGAAGGATCCAACCAAATGAAATAAATGGTCCCTTTGATCCAAATGCTTTGAACCTAAAAATTAGACCATTTCTTTCTAAACCCCGAACTCACCTTCCCATAAATCTACTATGTTGGCCCTGGCCCCTCCTTGGACATGTGCACCTCGACTTAGGTCAAAAGCCTAAGTTAAGGGTGGCTAATGTAAAAGGTAACTTCAATCTAGGCTCTGACTCGATATTGGGTATTGTGCACCTCGATCAATGAAAAATCCATAAGTTGAGGGTGGCTATGAAAGAGGAAATCGAAATAAAAATGGGTATGAAAAGAGTTTGATGTTGAGAAAAAAGAGGAATGGATGTGACTTGTTGAAAACTAAAGAAAAAGCATAAAACGCAAGAAAGAAAGAAAAAGTGAAAAATAGAGAGATCTACAAAACCTAAAGTCACATCCATGGTTGAAGAAAATCAAGGGAAAGAAGGTAAAACGGTAGGAGGACAAAAATAGGGCAGAAAGAGGTTGAAAGCCAATTGTATTGGCAAGGAGGGCAAAAAGTTACTAAGAAGTACCCAAATGTACCACACCCGACCCTGAGCCTACGTTACAAGCCAAGAAAGTCCTATAGTGATCCTAGAGTCTAATGTGGGGCATCTAAGCAGTGAAAATAAGGGCAAGCCTATGGTATTGAGCACTAACTGTACTTGAAGTTGTTTCTGAGAGTGAGTGTTGAATGAATCCTTTTACTCAAAGTCATAAGTCATTATGTGAAAGAAAAGGGATTTCGTTTGAAGTAAGGGCACTAGTTACATTTTCGGAAAGTTGGTACTTTGGTGATAGTAAAACAGTGTATGTTGTGTGTTGGTTGGTCGATCGTTGTCATGGTTTGATCCGCATGAATTAGCTTGTTGAGTCTAAGAGAACAAATATTGCATCCGGAAAGTGAGTGGGATAGAGAGCCATATGATTGCTTGTGCTTGAAATGCTTGCTTCTATACAACTGTCGTTTAGAGTCTTAGTGTGTCGCTTGAGGACAAACAACGAATTTAAGTTGAGGGTGTTGATATACCGTGAATTTACGGTATTTCTAATACATTTCACTTACAAGTTGTGTGTGTCTAGGGTTTTATTTGTATTAGTCTTCATGTGTTTTTATCATATGTTCAGGCGTGGAATTAAAGAGACAACTGACAGAATTACAGAAAAGGGCATCTACGGACCGTAGATCCATTGACTCTCCGTAGATGGTAGTCGTAGAGGAACAGCCATGGCATGGAAGGTAAAATCAGGGAAATCTGACCAAGTGTGGAGCCACGGTGCCCATTGACGGTCCGTAGATTGATCTATGGACCGTACTGTTGATCCGTAGATTGATACAGCAAGGGTTCCAGTACTTGATTTTTGAAGATTCAAAGTGTGGAGCTACGGAAGGGGATTGACGGACCGTAGATCGATCTACGGTCCGTACTGCAGTTCTGTTGTTTGCTTCAGAGAAGTTGATTTGTGGAAGTTGAAATATTTTCTAAATCCTGGCTGACGGAAGGGACTCACGGACCGGAGATCCATTGACGGTCTGTGAGTCAGTCTCGTGGAATGAAGACGCGTGCCTGTAACAAACTTTCCTTATTTTGTTTCCCTTTTTATTTAGGACTTGTTTTCTATAAATAGGGCATGTAAACCTCGTTTTTGGGGGGTGAGACATTATTATTCTATTCTAGTTCTTGACTTGGGAGATTAACTTGCAACTTTAGCAATTATTAATTTCCTTAGATCGTTTTGAAGATTTTGGAGTTGCAATTCAAGTTGAATTTCTGGGTTTATTACTCTTGTTACGTAAGTTTATAATTCTTCCATCTAAAACAATGAATTGTAGTCATATGATTATGGATAACTAAACTCCACAACTAGGTTTGTGGGAACCATGAGCAATTAACAAAGTATGAATAGTAAATAAGCAATTATTGAATAGTGTGGTGCATCATTGATAATTCTTTTGTTTAGAAGTCTTTTTAGCGGTTGCAAACGTTAGAACTCGCCTTGTTGCTACTTGCTGAACCAAGGAGGTAATCAACAAGAAAAAAATTATCAACATATATTTAGTGTGATACTATCTAATAAGTTAGTGTCGATTGGTGCGAAGTAATAACTAAGCCAAACATTGATTATGATGTCTAATATGAGGTAAAGGTAAGGGTTAGTAAAGTACACACACGTAGCCGGACCAAGGTGCGGGGTGAAATTCTCTAGATGCCGGACCAAGGATTTAGATATACCTAACTTATCACTTTGCATGTAATACACTAAGAAAGGATTGATATTATTAGGATTACTACGTTATGAGCTTGTAGGGAACACGAATACCCTAGTTATCTCACTCATCTTGATAACAACCCAAAACTAACTTTTGATTACTGATTATTTATTGAATTCTTAAAATTTGTTTTACAAAACCCCACTTTTTTATTACTTGTTTCTGGAAGTAATTTGACTAATTGAATATAATTGTTGGTTAAAGTAAAGTCTAAACCATTTTCCTCGTGGGATCGACGTCAACCTACAAATTGGGTTCTTTACTTGATAACGATCGCTTATGCTTCTTTAGGGAGGTGTAATTTTGAGCATGTCAAGTATTTTGAGGTTGTCGTGGCGGATAGTTTATCATATCATAAGGTATTTGTTCATAAGAGATGTCTAGTACTTAGTTGAGTTCAAAACCTTCCTACCGGCTAAGTTCGTATGGTCAATGTTGGAGTTTCACTGTGTAATATCGCCCAACTCTATTCTTAGAATCTGAATCAGACATCGTAAGTATATAAGCTTGAACTAGGTGATGTCCTACTTGTGCTTATGTGTTAAGGGTCATTATTATGTCTGGTAATTTAATGGGAAGTGGTTTAGGGTTATAAGAGACCTCTAGTACTTAGTCGAGTTTAAAACCTTCCTACCGACTAAGTTTTTCGCATTAGTTCATGCAAGGATCTATTCAAATGATCATATCTCTCATCATATAATGAGTTAGGTGGCCCATGACCTATCACATTAAATTTCTACAAGTCTTTTTTCAAACTCCACCAATTTGGCCTATTTTAGAGTTCAGAGTAAACACTTATGACCATTTCATCAGAGACTACCACAATAGAGTTTTCTGAGTCAGTGACCTATGAACCTTGTCTATGGGTTGTAGATTGAAGTACGACCTATACTGTTCGCTCCTGGAAAAAGTCCTGAAAGTCATTTTTGGGTCTGATTCTTACATACCTAGTTACGGGTTGTACATAAAAGCATCTATGGGCCCTATTTTGGGTTGGTAGAATAAAGTTCTGAAACTCAAATTTCAGTCTGACTTCCACAGATGGGATCTATGGTCCGTAGATCAAACCATCGATCATAGATGGCCTCGTGGAAGGTTTCCAGAAGCTTTTTAATTGGGGTTTCTTTTGTAGTTTCTCACTTTTTCTAAGTCTAATCCACGACATTATGCATATCCTAAAAGGGTTTTCATGATCAAGATTTAGTTTCTACACTCTTAACTTGCTCAAACTCAAAAGCCATTCTAAGCAAGGCAGAAGCTAGGGTTTTCAAGCATATTCTTCAAGTTTCTTTAAAAACTTTGTTCTTCCAGTTATGTAAGACTATTCATAGTGGTGGACTAAGTTTGCCCTCACGCCCTACATATAAATTCAGTTAGTAAAGAGTTAAATCTAGAATTTTACCCAAAATCCCATAATGAAATTCTGAATTTGGTTTGTGTTCTTATTATTCCGAGTTCTAAATGCTTAATTATGAAATTATGATACTTTATGTATTGAGATCCTTGAATTGTTGTTCATACATATCATCACATGAACCCTAGTTGATGAGATTTTGTTAAAACTCTTTGTGCAATTATTTCATGCATTGATTTTGAAATTTAAAGTGAGTCCGAGCATACTTTTAAAACATCATTTGAGAAGAGTTTTAAGGGAACATTAATGGTCCCAAATATATTATTTTGCATCAAGAAAGAAAGCATTATTCCAATAAAAACATAAATAGTTTTCAAAAGCATTTCAATCAATTAAAGTAAAGATCAGTTTACCCTTAAAGAGGATTTTTTGAGTATTAACTCAACCTAGTGAGTATTATTTAATGAACAATATTTCATATATTTTGAGAGTAGTATTGAGTACCGATTTTGGTAAGAGTTAAGACAACGCAAACCACATAACCTACGCCGCTAACGTAGATAGGGTTGTACTGAATTTCGGGAGACTACTCTCCACCCTCAAGAAGGCTTTTTAGTGGATCCATAAGGCTTTTGTTCCTTTCTTGTAGGTTTTGCATTGTTTAGTTATGATTTCTACATTATTTTCTTCCTCTTTGTACTTAGATTTGCGATATTTGAGTCGAGGGTCTTTCAGAAATAGCCTAGCATGAGTGACATTTCACCCCTAATCACAACTCACCGCTGATTCTTCAACTTCAGTCAGTCGGACCTCCACTTAGTTTCACCTCTCTACCTTTACGAGAAGATCTACATGACTGCATACACTTTATCCTTCTCAGATTCCACTAATTAAATATCATTAAATATATTATCATTGTTATTGTATTCTTAAATGATATTATAAATATGAAATTATCCACAAAACATGACGACCAAGGAGGGGTAACAGCTCATAAATCAAGAAAAGAAAACATGTGGTTTGGAAAGGCAGAAAACGTATCTAGTGTGAAACGACAGACCTCGTGCAGAGGTAAATAAAAAATTGAGGCACACACTAAGATGTGAAATAGATATAATATAGTAGTTTTATCAGTCCTGTTGCCTGTTGGCTTGGGGATGTGTATTTGTACAATAACACTTAGATTTAGCATATCTACCACCAATTCATCAATGTCTAGCCCATACCATCATGCAATAACCAAGCTGGCAAGTGGCAACTAATTGGACCAGCACCATCAATATCCTACCATTAATTAACACAAATGTATTGTGATTTCTAAAAGTAGTTATCTCAAATTTAAAAAATTATTATTATTTTTCTTCATTTAATTTTTAATAGTAATTATTCTTAAAATTATACGCACGTTCATTAGAGATGATGACACATATAATAGAATAAATATTCAAGAAAGAAAAATTATAACTTAAGGTATGATTGTCAAAATCCTCCTTAATTATGCTATTTTTTTAAGGCAGGTATAAAAGAGAAACATGAGATCATTTGAGACGGATGAAACATTTATCCATCTAACTTTCATGTGCACATGCATTGATATATATATATATATATATATATTAACCCTCCACCCAAGAGCTTTCATGGTGACTCGAACTCACAATCGAGGATTATTTTGCATATTAGGGTAGAAGGTTATAAATAGATACAGGCGGAATCATAATATCTACCCCCCCCCCCCTCCCCAAATCCGAACTTCCACTCCTTACTCTATCTTATCTTATAGTGTTTTGCTAGAAATATTACATATACATACTATTAAATAATATAAACACTAAAAAGAAATAAGTAAGAAACTCATTTGTTTTTTTTAAAGAAAATATATTTCTCTATCAAAATCCCCAAATTTTAACAAAATTTAAATTTTGAACATATAATTTCAACCCGAAAGCACTTACTTCATGATACTATATGTAGACCCGCAAATTCATAGTTGGAGCCGTGACTAGCTAGCTTCTCGTTAGCATCCTATACAGTGGTGGATTATATTCAGAATCTTTACTCAGGGTTCGGAAAATAAAAATATAGCGTCTTACTCCTATATATAGCTATTCTTTCTGTCATCAATCTTTCATCAACTAGCTACTTCTAAATCTTCTTCTCCAACAATGGCGCCACTACTTTTCTTTGCCTTTTTCCTTCTCATTGCTTCTACTGTATGTCTTTTTGCTCACTTGTTCGTTTCTCAACTACAATGCATCATACATTTTAGATCTTTGCCTTTAGTATGCTTAAGATTAAGTTAAGTTAATCACCTAAAATGTGAATTTTATCAGACACTTTTCGTTATACATGCTAGCATAATGAGCATTTACATTAGTTTGTTCCTAATCAAATGAAGTTCTATATTGTAGCATTCTTAGATTTAATTGTTGTTGTCTTAGAAAATCACTTTCTGAAATAATAACTATTAGTTGAATAATCATCTCAGAAATTAACTGATCAATTGTTATTATGATAAACAACTTTTATCTAGTGTAAACAACTTATATTTATGAGTTAATAAGATTCTTTCATATGTACCCAAGAATAGTTCACCAACGTATGCTAACTCATTGAACTTTTTTCTTCCTTTTTTTTTCTGTTTCTTGACAGAACGGAGCTGCTCCCGGTGCTCCTGGTGCTTTCCCACCCGTCAATGTATCCTCTCCAACACCTCCGGTCCCCATGCCACCAACAACTCCATACCCACCACCCATCCGATTGATCACCCCGCCTCCTCCACCACCAGTTAAGTTACCATCCCCACCTCTGGCAGTCAAGCTACCGCCACCTCCACCATCACCACCACTCCTTACTCCCCCTGTTTCACCACCAAAGACCACAGCAGGTATAACACACTTATACCATTAGTACTTTTAATAAGTTCTATCTTCTTCTTTTTTACCTGATCTATTTATCTCCCGTTTCTTGTATCTAGTATTTAGATAAATTTGAATCTCTATCTAGAATTAAAAGAGAAATATGACGGACGCCTTATGCAATGAAAATGGACAATAGTATCAGTCTTACTTCTTCCAATAAAAAACACGAAATTGAAAAAAAAAGAAAGACGGGAATCTATACATTGATTTACAACTTTTTTTTAAACTGTGTGTATCAAAAGAATCGTGTATGGTTTCTAAGGTTGATAGGGAGATTCCCAATCAACTTATTGGTGTTATATGGTATATGTCAAGATCGAGAATGAGACCAAAGATCTACTATATGTCAAATTCTTAATTTATCTAAAACAACGATTTGCAGATTGCATTCCCCTATGCTCGGTGAGATGCAAATTGCATTCAAGGAAGAACGTATGCCTAAGAGCGTGCACTACTTGTTGTTTAAGATGCAAATGTATTCCACCAAGACAATATGGAAACAGAGAGAAATGTAGCAAATGCTATGCTAATATGACCACCCGCGGAGGCAGACTCAAGTGCCAAAGAAAATGGTTTATACAGCAGGGAACTGTCACTTGATCAACTAGTTAACTTGTGCTTTCTCAATATATTTTGATATTTACACGTTCAAACAGATCCGAAAAACCTGTCTATCTACGCTACATCCGTAGATAGCATTTTTTCTCCAACTGTTTGAGCTTAAACCATATCATTAAGAGTAATTTTTTATTTTGTATGTGTGTGTCTGCACGTTTTTTTAAGTAATGGAAGGGAACTATTCTCATGTTATTCTTGCAGTATTTGTGTTCTTATTAGAAATTTATCTTGAGCATAAGTCTTGTTTCATTTGCTTAAGAGCATTTATGTGATTTGCATTCTGAATGAGTGGAATCACAGTACTAGGGTTGTTTGGTATTGAGGAAAATATATTATATTTCTTATTTTTTCATGTTTGCTTAGACAACTTTTGTAAAATATTTTTTCTTGAAAAATAAATTACTTAAAAATGAGAAATATAACTTTCTTAATGAAAGTAGGAAAAACAAGTTCACGTTTTATGTTTTTATTGTGTCCTCTCATCCACCTAACGCCCCCAACCCCTACCTCTTTAGTCTTGACCATCCCACCCCTAAGGCCACAACCACTGACACTCTCCCAAGTCCCACACCTATAATTATTTTTGCAAGATTACATATCAATGTTCTTGAAATAAAAAAAATTGCCTACTTACCAAACAATAAAAAAAAATATAAGTAAAACCAATTTATTTTCCATGGAAAATGTTATCCTCTGTACCAAACACACTTAAATCTCATTTGTTTTTGCAAATTCCATTGCGGGCACTTATGGGTGCTCAGATTGTGTTTGTCCCCATGCCTGTTTCAGCTAACAAATGCAAATCCTCTATAGAAGTAGCAAAAATTCAGCATCTCCGCGTAGCTTTAGATTTCTAGCAACAAACACCAATAAATTCAACATCTCCATGGGAATGCTTTGCTTTGCTTTTCTTTCTTTCTTTCTTTCATTGTCGAGACACCAAGATGAGTGAAGGTTAACATTCGCGAAAGTCTGTTCACTTTGCCTCCAGTTAGCAGTAAATATACGTCCTATTACACACCATTCAAGAAACTAACAAAGAGAGAACAACATTGTACTTCCAAACTTCCACACCAATGATAACTGATCGAGTCAACATCCAGCACAATTAACAAACAAGACCGACGTAAATCGACTCATCAGAATTAAGCAACTCCTCCAGTCAACTTCCATTTCCTCTTTATCTTTCTCCCTCAACACCTCTAATATTCTCTTGACCTTATTCTTCGCCCGTTCACTTGTCATTTCCTCAAGTGTTGTCATCAACAAGTCCTCTGCAATAGCCACCTTTCCCAACCCTTTAAACCTAAGTCCACCATGACTTAATCCATATAATACACTAACACAACTCTCGCGAATCGACTCTGTATCAAACTCTTCCCCCCTTCTCAACATACCTACGAAACACTCCACTGCACCCCCATCAAGCATAGCTCATCTACCCTCTAAACTACCTGCCATGTTACACAGTATTAACAGAATTCGACCCATCTTAGGACCGATTCTCACCATGCTTAACAGTGACTGAACCGCGCCAAGTTTAACCAACTTAGCACGGTTACTCTGAACCATAGAAAGGTGAAACAGAGCTAATGCAGAATCATGCCGAGTCCGTTCTGAATCAGAACGGAGAGAGTGGGAAGGGGTAGGGACCATCCCCAGACTCCTCAGAACTCGTAGATACGTCACGATTCAACTGTGTCACAGACTCGATAGACTAATTCATGACATCAGAATTACCATTACTATGGATCTGCTGACGAAACTTTTATGGGTTTTGGGTAGCCATTAATGTACGGACGAGATTTTGAGCAGAGATGAAATCAATGGGTTAAGGAGGGTGGATATGTGAAGAGGAGCACCAAGTGATAATGGTAGATTTAAGGGCTCTATTAGGGATGATAGTAGAGAAATTGGGCAGAGAAGCATCAAGTAAGATGGGTGTAAAACAAAGGGATTTGCAGGCAAGAACACAGTTACGTTCGAAGGTATGACCAGAAGAAACAATCATAGGGTCAGCCATGAGAGAGACCTAGAAATTGGACAGATGAATTCGATAGGAATAGGTGGAAATTTGTGGAAGGAGATTCTCCATCTTTGCTTGCCAGTCCCCATTGTTGTTGCAGAAGAAATTTTCTGTTAGGTAATATGCGTGAAGAGAAAAAAATATGTCCGGCAACCACCTTGTAGTCCGACTAAATCTGAATTAGCTTGTAGTCTGACGTAAAATACCACATTAAGAGTAAAACACTCCCTAACAAAGACGACTCCATACTCGAAGTTGTACCAAGGAGACTCGGACTCAAACTCGAACTCGAGACTTCTTGATTAAGGTGATGAGTCAAGTTGTTAATCATACATGATACAACTAATAATTTCAATTCTTATTTCTTCACCCTTTAACTTTAATACGTCCTCATTTAAAAAATAATGACTTTCTTTTAATTTGTTTTAAAAAGAATTGATCCCTTTTCACTTTTAGCAACACTTTAATTTAACTTTTCACATAACATATTTAAGGCAGACGATTAAAAGAAATTTTATTACATTTGACATAATATTAATTAAGAATTATATGATTGAAGTAAAGAACAAATCTATAATGAATTGTGCTTAAATAGAAGCAATGTCGTTTAGAATACGTGTGCACTTACATTCCAGAATATTGAAGGACCTAGTCTTATAACATAATTTATGTATTAGGAGTTTATCTTTGAGTTGTAACGTTGATGTAATCTTAATTTAATAATTTATTAACTAAATTAGGAGTGTTGTCTTCAAATTGGGATAACTTGAAGACTTGGGAACGCATACCCTGGGAGATTTATGTTAAAGTTTAGGAATTAGAGTAAATCCCTAGGGTTTGTAAGAGTTGTAATCTTAATTCATAACTTGAAGTAGGTTCGAGGATCTGGTTGATTATTGACGTTTAGGAATTAGAGTTAATTTCTTAGGTTATATAGTTTGTAATTTTAAACTGTTGAAGCTCAGGGATTTCGTGAAATTAGAGTTAAATATATAGGATACAAGTCGTGTTTTTTACACATTTTGAGTCGTATGTTTTCCACATAAAATATTGTGTTCTTTACTTATTGATCTTACTTCTTTGAAACATATTAGAGAACTTGTTTTTTAGGCAAAAAAAAATTAAATCAAGTGACTAAATTTAAGATAATTTAGTAAATCAATTTTCTTAAACTACAGATAAATTTGTGATATTAAATTCTAAAGTTGATGTAAAAGGAGCTACAAACTCTACCAATGAGTCTTCAAGAGCAAATGCAGTACCCATCATTATTCCCTTCTTTACATGACACTAACTTAATTCCAAAGCTTCTTTCTTCCTTTTGTTGTCTGCACTCCACTTTGACACATAAACTATATATATATATATATATATATTCTGGTTTATTTAATCATTATTTGAATTTTTCGGGCTTATTTAATCATTATTTGAAGTTGGTTGGTCGAATTAATTCGGAAGTATTTATGCCTTTTATCACAAGGTTTTTTTAATTTCAAGGCTCGATCTTGAGATTTAGTATAGGAAGATTTTAATTTAACCATCTCATAGTTTAACCGTATGGGATTGTCGTGCCCCGAGCCTACACCCTGGGTGGGACTGACACTCAAGAACCATTGCTGGCTCCAAGCAAACCCTTGGCCTAGCTTAATTCATAGAGTAAGACTTAAAACATTAATACAAAGATTCAATGCATCTTTACTCAACTTTCTAAAAGATAACTTGGAACATTTAAAGATAAAACATGCAACTCAGTCAAAGTGGAAACTCAAGTCTTAACATAAGAAATAACAATGTAACGACAAATGAACTACTAACTATCTATGAAGCCTCTAACTGAGATGGACGTCGGGACAAGACCCACCACATCCTAATGAACTAACTATAAAGCAATAAAAAGGGGTCCTCCAAAAGAAAGGAGGCTCACCAATTGACTCTCAGTGCTCAACTGAATCAACGAGGTGTTGGATGCTTATCCTGATTACCTGTATCTGCATCATAAAATGATGCAGGTCAAATGGCATCTTGAATGTACGAGCATGCGAGGGAAAACTAAACATGAAATAAGCTTGAAAGGAATTTGAAAAGAAAACTTACCTTGGTTTTACTCAATTCATGAATACTCAACTCAAATGCAAAGTAAAACAACAATAAAGGTTCAGTTTATACAAAGCATTTAAAACAGTAGATGACAACTCAATGTGTTATAGAAATACAATAACAACTCTTTTTACATATAAAGTAATATAATATTGTGGGAGTTTCTCTAACCGACAATCATCACTATGAGCTAATGTGATGATACATCGTCTCACCCACTCTGCCAAAACTGTCCTATAACTTGTCGTGATACAAAACGCCTCAACTAAGTGGATCCACTAGTCTATGCTAAAAATAACTAAGGAATCGTCTAAAAAGTATGACCCTTTTTGCCCACAATGGCTACATGGTTTATGGAGACTTGAGTTATTGTGAACTCGTCCCCATATCGGTGCTCAATACTACTCCCAAAATATACTCAACTCATCTGTTTAAAAACAAAACTCTTTCTATGGTTTGAGATAATTAATCAAAAACTAGTTCAAAGGCACTCTTGGAAATCGGTGTTTCCTCTCTTGTTTAAATGTGGAAACATTTATTCTTTTGGGAATACATAGTCCCGACATACTCTTTTGAAGAAAAGAACTTTGATCTTTGCTCTTTATTCAACTCAAAACTCAAGTCGTAAAACAAAGTTAAAAAGTTTGCAAAAGACTTTTGAAATGACTCTAAGAACTCTCTAGACTTGGCTCTTAACTTTCCTTGAATTTGAATTTATGGATTCAAGGATTGTGATTTGTGATAGGAAAGGTCGCATGATGTTTAGGAATGTTTTTAAATAGCTAAACATGAGAATGTTAAAGAAGTCACTACCTGGAAACAAGCCCGCGACACGGAGATGCATTTAATTATTTGGTCGCGAAATAAATTTTGAGGCAGAACGGTCCGTGACCGCTCCGCAACGCGGGAGAGAATTTTCCAATCCTGAGGAACAGGTCCGCGACGTGGACCTGGTACCCAGATTTGCCCGACTTTTTCCTTCTTCGTTTTCCAGCTCCAATTCACCTAAATTTGGTTCTTTTTCTTAATATCTCTTTAGATTCAGGTACCCAAAACATATACACAAGAATATAACTCAAAGTAACTCTAATAATCGACATTAAACTCTCAAGAACTCCTCAACCTCTACCCAAATTCCAGAACGAAAGTAATTCATGAACACCCATTAAGAACATTCAAACTTCCAATCTTTTTAAGACGAATTCAGGCTGAAATAAACATGTTTGGCGCATGGGTGAACGAACCCAACGTTATGAAAGTATCACATACCTCGTAGGATCAAATCCTTGACGAAATCCGCAATCAATTCCTTACGAAGACGACGAAATCTTGATTTTCCTCTTTTCTTCTCTCTTGAGTTCTTCTCTCTAAAGCCCTAGGGTGAATTTTCAATTGTGCAGACTGAACCAATTCAGTTTTGACCCTAATTAATTCACTAAAAATGAATTAAATCAAGTGGGTATGGAAAAGACAAAAATACCCCTTAAAAATTCGATTTTGATTTTCCTTATCTAGTCAGCCCAATTTTGAATGGTCATATCTCCCTCATACGAACTCAGAATTGTGCAAACTTGGTGGCGTTAGAAAGATAATTCAAAGATATTTCCTATGGTATCTTGTAGCACACCTAACTCATCTTGTTCTAGGAGTTATTATCGTTTGAAGTTGACCAAAAACCCATACTTAACATAAAATTTTTTCCAGATTTTCATTCTTTCCAAAATTGACTCTTTCTAATTCTAGGTCTTTCACTTAGCGAGATATTACAATATCTCCCCCTTGGGAACATTCGTCCTTGAATGAGATTACTCCTAGTAAGTTAAGGGCGTAACATCAAATATTCAGTTCAAACACCCAACAATCAAATCTAACATAGTAAGCATATCAATTAAAGAGTACTAAGAAGAGAATTAGTACCTTGATCTGGAATTTCTCCGGGATCAAAGAGATGTGGATATGTATTCTTCATTTCCTCCTCAGCCTCCCATGTAGCTTCATCAACAAACTGATTTCTCCAAAGAACTTTGACTGATGCTACTTCCTTGGCCCTCAACTTGCGAACCTAACGGTCTAAAATCTGAACAGGGATCTCCTCATAAGACAAGCTATCCTTGATACCATTATCTTCAGTTGGTATGATAAGTGAAGGATCTCCCATGCACTTCTTCAACATGGAAATATGAAATACCAGATAGACCGCTGCTAACTCTTATGGTAATTCCAACTCATAAGATACATTACCAATCCTTTTGGATATCCTATAATGGCCAATATATCGGGGACTAAGCTTCCCCTTCTTACCGAATCTCATAACACCCTTCATGGATGAAACTTTCAAGTATACTCAATCATATACTTCAAACTCTAACTCCCTTCTCCTAACATCAATGCAGGATTTCTGATGACTCTGCGCTGTTTTCAACCTCTCTTGAATAACTTCACTTTCCCATAGCTTGATGAACTAAGTCTGGTCCTATCAACCCAAAATCACCAACTTCAAACCATCCAATAGGAGATCTGCATCTTTTTCCATAAAGAGATTCATAAGGAGCCATTTGAATGCTAGAGTGATAACTATTGTTGTAAGCAAACTCGATGAGAGGTAGGTGATCATCCCAATTACCTTTGAAATCAATCACACAGGCCCTCAACATATCTTCTAGAGTCTGAATAGTGTGCTCTGCTTGACCATCTGTGTGAGGATGAAAAACAGTACTTAAGTTCATCTTTGAACCCAAGCCTTTCTGAAAAGATTTCCAGAACTGTGCAGTAAATTGTGCTCTTCTGTCTAAAATAATCAATACCGGAACCCCATGAAGTCTGACTACCTCCTGAATATACAACTTAACATAATCTTCTGTTGAATGGGTAGTCTTTACCGACAAAAGGTGGGTTGATTTGGTCATTCGATCCACAATCACTCAAATAGAATCATGTTGCCTGCGAGACCTTGGCAAACCTGTAATGAAATCCATATTGATCATCTCCCACTTCCATTCCGGAAGTTCTATATTCTGAGATATACCACCGTGTCTTTGGTGTTGTACTTTAACTTGTTGACAATTCGGGCACTTAGCAACAAACTTTGCAATGCCTTTCTTCATATTATTCCACCAATATACCTCCCTCAAGTCATGATACATCTTTGTGGAACACAGATGGATGGAATATCTGGACCTATGAGCTTACTCCATAATCCTCTCTTGGAGTTCATCCACCATTGGTACACACAACCTACCTTCATACCTTAATACACCATCTCCCCCTTGTTCAAAAGCCATTACTTTTTGCTTATGAACATTGGCCTTCAATTCAAGTAAAATAGGTGTAACGACTCGGAAAACTAGTAGGTGAAACTAGAGCCTTACGAGTGTGTTGTTAAGTTTGTTATGGGGTTTCATGTTGTAAAATGAGTTCCTGAGCTTAGGTTGAGGGGTTAAACTTCAAGTTAAGACTCCCCAAGGACCAACCAAGGGTCCTTGAGGAGCACCCTAAAGTTTAACCCCCAAAGCTGCCAAAGAACAAAAGCTGTAAAAAAAATGAGGACCTACGCCCCGTAGGTCCATCCACGCCCATGCGGGAGGTCTGTAGGTTAAGACCCATAAATTTCAAGTCTGTGAACCAAACCACAGACGTGCAGTACGGGGCGTCACCCCACTCACGGTCCGTGGGTTGGTGGGCGTAGGTCACCACTGAAAAGCTGCCTAGGTTTGCCATTAGAAGGGCAATCTAGTAAATTCCAAATTAATTAGTTATGGGTTGGGGACGGTTTATATTGTTTTATTAGATTTATTGAAGGATTATAAAACTATTAAACACCTTTTACAATGCATTATTCCCAAAACTCAAAATAGAAATCACTTCCTCTCCAAAATAATTCACTCTCTAGAAACCTCCTTTGGAGAAGAAGAAGTCAAGGTTTGGAGCTCAAGAGTTCATATATTTCACTCAATTTCATGGAGTTTCTTCAATCAAGGTATGGTAGACTTCATCCTTGGTTATTTTCCATCCAAGGAGCCCCTTCAAACCATGATTTCAAAGTTTCAAAAATCCCCCAAAAGTTAGGGTTTCAATCAAGTCATGAGTTCAACTTCAAACGTTTTCAATGATTATGTTGTGGTATACTATGATTGAATTGAGGAATTAATGTTGATTTATGATGAAATTCCCCCATGAACCCATGATTCCCCCAAAATACTAAATTGTGAATTTGTGATTTGGGATTGATTGATTATGGAAGCATGTGAAGAGATTAAGTCTATATTGACTTAGTTTATTGAATTTTGTCATTATTTATGCCTAAATTGTATTAATATAGGTGTGTTGGTGAATTGTGATTCATGGCCTTGATGGGCAAGTTATGACGAATGTTGTATAATCAAGATGCTATGTATATGGTTTGTGATTTCAATGAAAGTAATGTGATCACTTATGAATGATGATGATATAATGTGAAACGTTTCTTCAATGTAATGTTACACCTTGAATTGGTAGGCTTAGGGAATCCTCTTCTTGTGAAAATGAAAGTGATCTTGATTGTTAAATCTTGAATTGGTAGGCTTAGGGCATCCTATTCTTGTGTAACTAATGTATCTTTACTTAATGAGCATTTAATCGGTAGACTTAATGGTGGTAGTCCTTTCATAAACTATTAATGAAGTATTCTAGGCTTTGTCTTAAATCAGTAGACCTAATGTTGGTTGCCCTTGCATGAAGAGTCTATGAACTATTCTAATAATGTGTCTCGGATCGGTAGGATACTGGCACCCTTCCATGCATGATAATAATGAGCCTTGGATCGGTAGGCTTATGGCACCCTTCTATAAATAATAATGGTGAACCTTGAATCGATAGGCTTATGGAACCCTTTCATGAGAATTCAATGAGCTATCCTAATAATGTACCTTGAATCGGTAGGCTTATGGCACCCTTTCATGTGTGAATCAATGTACCTTGGGTCGGTAGGCCAATGGTACCCTCTCATAAGTAATAATGTTAAAGTAATGAAATGCTCTATGGGAATGTAAGCTTAGCACCGAGTGGATATGGTCAGATGGAAGCTCTCTCCATGTTTAGGTCGGGTTTTAATAAACATCTTTCTTATCCCATAACTATGTGCCCACATAGGATATTAGCTAGTGGATCCACCTAAGCTAAAATGTTATCGGTTCTACCTTAGGAAAGTAGACCAACTTTTTTCGGTGTGGGACATGACACTGAATTCCATGATTTAGCTCTCATGGTCTATGTCGATTATGGCGTATTCCCATCATGTTAGACACGTGCAATGGTTACTCAAGAGGTTTTATGAAGTGTGGGTGGTAGTATGGGATGCCATTCATGCATTGCATGAGTAGGCTTTGAGAGGTCTATGGTGTTATTCTCTAATGTCTTAATGTCTAAATGTAATGAACATGCTCTTAATGAAGCTAATGAGAATATTGACTTAAATGCTTAATGTAATGATGAATGCTTAACTTGGAATGTTATTATGAATTACTTTCCTTGCTATAACTTAATAAATGTGAATGATCCTTATGCATGAGTATTGACTAAAGATGAGTATGAATAATGGTTAGTTCATCTATGGTGGCCTCAAAGTGGTACTTAGTAGGAATAGTAGTATGAGATGCTATTCTTACATTGCACAAGTATAGCTTAGGGTTGCTTAAGGTGAAGATTCTAATGGGTTGTAACGGCTTATATGTCTAATATGTTGTATCTTATGCCTTTTGTACTAAAGTTCATGATGTTTTCTCAAATTGGCATATAGCATGGTTTTCAACCAAAATGTCCCTTTTAAAGCATGATTTTTGCATCGCTATCATACTTAGTACATTTTTGTGTACTAACCCATAGTTCTTTTATTTTACTACAAAGTGTAGGTTTCGGCATTTGAGGTGATTCCTTCTAGTCGAAGCTTGGATTGATATCTTCCAAAGCTTGTGGTATGTCCTCATGGATCCGAGGACAAGTTCTTTATTGATGTTTCATGTCTTTCATTATACTAGATACTTTTTAGACTTTCTATTGTAAAGGGGTTGTGACCTTGTTTTGAGACCTCGATTGTATTAGATGGCCATTTGAGACTATGTCTAGACTTCCGTTGTTTTAAATAAAGGTTTTAGATTGTTTTGATTAAAAATTTTAAATTCTGCATTATTTCCTATGTTCTTATGTGATGATGTGCTTGAGCCTTGCATGAAACTTTTTGGAGTCTTGTACACCCTGTCTCGTCCAGGGTGTAGGCTCGAGTCGTGACAAACATGGTATCAGAGCACAAGATGTTGGGATGGTTTTTAGGATTGATGTCTCACAAGCCACGCATAGTAAAGTCTTGTTCATAGTGTGAAGCGCACCACATTTATGAATGAGAGGCTATAAGACGTTAGGAAACTACACTTCATTCATTACTCTTTAAGCCGTGCCTTAGAGTTTTAACTCTATGAAGTCCTTTTCCTAACCCCTCTCTTGTATTTATAGGATATGAATACAAGAAGGGAGAATGCAAGAAGGATGGAAGAGGAGAATGTGAATGAGGGAGTTCCTCCCCAAGGTCCTCAAGATAACCGAGTTCCTCAAGACAACCAAGTTCCTATTGATCCTCCGGCCATGATCAATGAGGAAGTTAGGTTGGCTCTTCTAATGAGCCTTCTAATGATGGCGCAAGTCGTAACTACTCAAGCACAAGCTATGACGGCTCAAGCCACTAGGGATCTTGAGACTCATGTGAACCCTAATGTGAGCACTATGGCTTCTGGGTTGAGGGACTTTGTGAGGATGAATCCTCCAGTGTTTCTAGGTTCTAAGGTGGGAGAGGATCCCCAAGATTTTGTGGATGAGGTGTATAAGGTAGTTAATGCTATGTGGCTGACTTCAGTAGAAAAGGCAAAACTAGCCACTTATCAATTGAAGGATGTTGCCCAAGTTTGGTTCACTCAATGGAAGAGCAATAGGCCGGTAGGAGTGGGTCCCATAGATTGGGAGGTGTTTAAGAAAGCATTCCTTGATAGGTTCTTTCCCCGTGAGAAGAGAGAAGTTAAGATGGAAGAATTTATCAACCTTAGGCAAGGTAGCATGAGTGTGCAAGAGTATTTCTTGAAATTTACGTTATTGTCTAAATATGCTCCTTCTTTGGTATCTAACTCGAGGGATGAGATGAGTAGATTTGTGATGGGTGTGTCCGACCTAGTTGAGGAAGAATGTCGTACGACAATGCTCCATGATGACATGAATATCTCTAGGCCCATGGTGTATGCTCAACAAATTGAGGAGTCCAAACTTAAGAGAAAGAATAGAGAGATAAAGAGGGCTAGGTTCGATGAGGAAGGTCAACCAAGGTTCAAAAAGAGGGCTTCTAACCAAGATTCTTCAAGCACTCCTAGGGTTAACCAAGATAAAGGTAGTGGGTCTCCATTTCCTAAACCTACTTGCACCAATTGTGGAAAGAAGCATTCTGGGAAGTGCCTTGCCACTACAAATGGGTGTTATGGTTATGGGACGAGTAACCATCAAGTGAAATATTTCCCTACTCTTGCGGCCAAAGGAAGAGAGGCCAAACAAGCTTCTCATAGTGGCCCATATCCTAATTCTCCAAAGCATGGTCATTTCTATGCACTCCGGTCTAAAGAGGACAAAGGATCTCTTCCGGATGAAGGCACCGGTATGTTGATAGCCCCTTACGGTTTTGAATGTTTATTTAAGGTCCCTATGTTATTTTCATGTTAGCCTTTGTATGGGTTTACTCCCAAAGGGGAGATGGTATGCTGAATAGTAAGGTTGTTGAGAGTTTCGATATCCTTATCTCTTTCCTTCTATTCCTATTCAAGCTTGAGACCAAGAGTTCCTTGTAGCTTGTTTCATGTTTTGGAGTCATGTGTGATTATGTGTTTCCATGGTCTCCTTATGTTATGCATGTTTTTGATTAATTCATGTTTAAATGAGAAAAGGAGTTTTTATGATTTTGTTCCTCATGTTGATGTGCATTTAGTATGAGTTGTCTATATGCTTCATGAGGTGAATTGTTGAACATGCTTAAATGTGCTTTTAGGAATAATTGCATAATTTGCTTAATGATATTATGATGAGCATGATTTGAGTTGTAGAAGGTAATTTCTCCAATGAAATGAGAAATGTTGAAGTTTTCATGCATATTGAATTTTAAGATGTAGTTCCTACTCCCTTGTATTGCATTGAGTATGTTTGAGATGGAGTATATGTTTCCTCCTAGTTTTGTGCATTGTTTATGATGTTTCATGCATGATGGGCTGCTAGTCTTGAGTGTTTAATTCAATAAAGTGTTTAAAGTGTCATTCGAGGATGAATGTTCCCAAGGGGGAGATAATGTAACGACTCAGAAAACTAGTAGGTGAAACTAGAGCCTTACGAGTTTGTTGTTGAGTTTGTTATAGGGTTTCATGTTGTAAAATGTGTTCCCGAGCTTAGTTTGAGAGGTTAAACGTCAGGGTACGACTCCCCAAGTACCAACCAAGGGTCCTTGAGGAGGACCCTAAAGTCTAACCCCCAAAGCTGCTAAAGAACAAAAGATGTCAAACAAATGAGGACCTACGGATGGGACCTACGCGCCGTAGGTCCATCCACTCCCATGGGGGAGGTCCGTAGGTCAAGACCCCTAAATGTCAAGTCTCTGAACCAAACCACGGACATGGAGTATGGGGCGTCACCCCACTCACGGTCCGTGAGTTGGTGGGCGTAGGTCACCACTAAAAAGTTGCCTAGGTTCGGCCATTAGAGGGGCAATCTAGTAAATTCCAAATTAATTAGTTATGGGTTGGGGATGGTTTATATTGTTTTATTAGAGTTATTTAAGGCTATTTAAACTATTAAACACATTTTACAATGCATTATTCCCAAAACTCAAAAAAGAAACCAGCTCCTCTCCAAATTAATTCTCTCTCTAGAAACCTCCATTGGAGAAGAAGAAGTGAAGGTTTGGAGTGTAACAGTTCATCCTTCTCACTCAATTTCATGGAGATTTTCAATCAAGGTATGGTAGTCTTCATCCTTGGTTAGTTTCCATCCAAGGAGCCCCTTCAAAACATGATTTCAAAGTTTCCAAAATCCCTCAAAAGTTGGGGTTTCAATCTAAGTCATGGATTCAACTTCAAAACGTTTTCAATGATTATTTTATGGTGAATTATGATTGAATTGAAGAATTAATGTTGATTTATGATGAAATTCCCCCATCAACCCATGATTCCCCAAAATACTAAATTCTTAATTTATGATTTGGGATTGATTGATTATGGAAGTATGTGAAGAGATTAAGTCTATATTGATTTATTTTATTGAATTATGTCATTATTTATGCCTAAATTTTAGTAATCTAGGTGTGTTGGTGAATTGTGATTCATGACTTTGAAGAGCAAGTTATGAAGAATGTTGTATAATCATGATGCTATGTTTATGGTTTGTGATTTCAATGAAAGTAATGTGATCATGTCTACAATGAAATTGTGTTATTATTGAAAGGTTATTCTCAATTATACACTTATGAATGATGATGATATAATGTGAAAGGTTTCTTCAATTTAATGTTACACCTTGAATTGGTAGGCTTAAGGCATCCTCTTTTGGTGTAAATGAAAGTGATCTTGATTGTTACATCTTGAATTGGTAGGCTTAGGGCATCCTTTTCTTGTGTAACTAATGTATATTTACTTCAGGAACATTTAATCGGTAGACTTAATGGTGGTAGTCCTTTCATAAATGATTAATGAAGTATGCTAGGCTTTGTCTTAAATCATTAGACTTAATGTTGGTTGCCCTTGCATGATGAGTCTATGAACTATTCTAATAATGTGTCCTGGATCGGTAGGCTAATGGAAACATTCAATGCATGATAATAATGAACCTTGGATCAGTACACTAATGGCACCCTTCCATAAATGATAATGATGAACCTTGAATTGGTAGGCTTATGACATATTTTCATGAGGATTCAATGAGCTATCCTAATAATGTACCTTGAATCGGTAGGCTTATAGCACCCTTTCATGTGTGAATCAATGTACGTAGGGTCATTAGGCCAATGGCACCCTCTCATGAGTAATAATGTTAAAGTAATGAAATGCTTTATGGGAATGTAAGCTTAGCACCGAGTGTGGTAAGATGGAAGCTCTCTCCATGTTTAGTCCGGGTTTCAATTAATATATTTCTTATCCCATAACTATGTGCCAACATAAGATATTAGCTAGTGGATCCACCAAAGCTAAAATGTAACCGGTTCTACCTTAGGAAAGTAGACCAACTCTTTTCGGTGTGGGACATGACACTGAATTCCATGATTTAGCTCTCATGGTCTATGTCGGTTAGGACTTATTCCCATCATGTTAGATACGTACTATGGTTACTCAAGAGGTTCAATGAAGTGTGGGTGGTAGTATGGGATGCCATTCATGCATTGCATGAGTAGGCTTTGAGAGGTCTATGGTGAGATTCTCTAATGTCTTAATGTAGAATTTACGCAATTTCTTTTCTAAGAAAGAGATCATAGTGATTGATGGCTCTTTCAATCCGGCGAAATGGAATTGGCGTGTACCAATTTGGGTCAGATTAATAAGCTTACGACCATTGCTCTTATAAAAAAGCTTTCTGTTTTTTCGAAATGTAATCACTAGAAGTGCTACTGATAATAACGATCCACATAAAAGGGCTGCATAGCCCAATATCATCATACTTACGTGCATTATTAACCACTCAGATTGAAGAGCAGGTACTAATATTCCAGATTGAACGTGCTCTTAATGAAGCTAATGAGAATGTTGATTTAAATGCTTAATGTAATGATGAATGCTTAACTTGGAATGTTATTATGAATTACTTTCCATGTCATGGCTTAATAAATGTGAATGATCCTTATGCATGCGTATTGACTAAAGATGAGTATGAATAATGGTAAGTGCATCTATGGTGGCCTCAAAGTGGTACTTAGTAGGAATAGTAGTATGAGATGCTATTCTTACATTGCAAAAGTATATCATAGGGTTGCTTAAGGTGAAGATACTAATGGGTTGTAATGGCTTATATGTTGAATATGTTGTATCTTATGCCTTTTGTACTAAAGTTCATGATGTTTTCTCAAATTGGCATATAGCATGGTTTTCAACCAAAATGTCCCTTTTAAAGCATGATTTTTGCATCGCTATCATACTTAGTACATTTTTGTGTGCTAACCCATATTTCTTCTATTTTACTACAAGGTGTAGGTTTCGGCATTTGAGGTGATTCCTTCTAGTCGAGGCTTGTATTGATTTCTTCCAAAGCTTGTGGTATGTCCTCATGGATCCAAGGACCAGTTCTTTATTGATGTTTCATGTCTTTCATTGTACTAGATACTTTTTAGACTTTCTATTGTAAAGGGGTCATGACCCTATTTTGAGACCTCGATTGTATTAGATGGCCATGTGAGATTATGTCTAGACTTTCGTTGTTTTAAATAACGGTTTTAGATTGTTTGGATTAAAAGTTTTAAACTCCACACTATTTCCTATGTTCTTATGTGATGATGTTCTATGAGTCTTGTATGAAAATTTTTGGAGTCTTGTACACCGTGTCGCATTCGGGGTATAGGCTCGGGTTGTGACAATAGGGTCTTGGTCTTTCTTTTCTTTCACCTCTGACACTAATGATTATTCTGCATTAAAACATAACCCAAACCAACTCTAGACGCATCACGATATACAACAAAGCCTTGCGTACCTTCTGGTAAGGTCAATACTGGGGCAGTAGTCAACCTCTTTTTCAATTCCAGAAAGCTTTTCTCACAAGCTTCAGACCATTGAAACTTCACTGTTTTCTTAGTTAACTTAGTCAAAGGGGATGAAATAGTTGAGAACCCCTCTACGAACCTTTTATAATATCCAACCAACCCTAAGAAACTTATAATATCAGTCAGAGATGTGGGTCTAGGCAAATTCAACACTTCCTCTATTTTCTGAGTGTCAACTCTAATCCCATCACCAGAAACTATATGGCTTAAGAATGCCACAGACTCAAGACAAAACTCACACTTAGAGAACTTGGCATACAACACTCTATCCTTTAGTGTTTGGAGGAATATTCTGAAATTGTGGGAATGATCATCCTCATTCCTCGAATAGATTAGAATGTCATCAATGAACACGATAACAAACATATCTAAGTAAGGCTTGAATATTCTATTCATAAGGTCCATGAATGCTGCAGGTGCATTAGTTAAACCGAACGACATAACCAGAAACTCATAATTACAATAACGGGTCCTGAAAGCTGTCTTTGGAATATCACATTCCTTACTCTTAACTGATGGTAGCCAGATCTGAGGTCTATCTTAGAGAAACAATTCTCGGAAGAGGATACTTATTCTTGATGGTAACCTTGTTCAACTGACAGTAATCTATACACATCCTAAGGGAACCATCTTTCTTCCTCACAAATAAGACCGGAGTGCCCCAATGTGAGACACTTGGTCGAATAAAACTTTTCTCTAGGAGATTTTTCAACTGCTCTCTTAACTCTTTCAACTCTGCTCGAGCCATTCTATATGGCGGAATAGATATTGGACGAGTACCAGGAAGAATATCTATACCGAAGTCTATTCCTCTTTCAGGAGGGACTCCGAGAAAATCATTTGGAAACTCTTTTACTACTTTGAACTGACTGAATAGGAAGTATCTCAACATTAGAGTCATTAACTCAGACTAAGTGATAGACACACCCCTTAGAAACTAATTTTCTTGTCTTAAGGTAGGAAATAAAAACATGCATGAAGCTAGTCCATACCCAAAATGACATCAAAATCAACCATGTCTAACTCAACTAAATCATCCATTGTGCTCTTGTGATTGACGGAAACGGTACAATCATAATAGACTTGTTTGACTAGAATAGACTCCTCAACAGGCGTAGAAACACAAAAGGGTTCACAAAGTTTCTCAGGAAGAACATCAAAATTCATTGCAACATAAGGAGTCACAAAAGATAAACTCGCTTCTGGGTCTAGCAAAGCATAAACATTAAGAGTAAAGACTTTGATCATACCAGTGACAATATCTGGAGAATTCTCTTGCTCTTGACGACTGGTGATAGCATATAGGCGGTTTGCTCCTCCGCCTGCACCTGAAGTAGCTCCTCTAGATGCAACTCTGTCTGGTGGTGCAACTGAGGAAGATTGGGCTCTATTGCCCTGATTCCCATTACCTTGTCGGTTCTTAGGACACTCTTTCATGAAGTGACCCTCTTGACCACACTTGAAACAACAGTGGAGCCATCACGACACTTACCTGGGTGGTTCCCACAACACTTAGCACATACAGATCCCAGTTACCTCCTTGTGCCACACTACCCTGAGACTACGCAGGTCTAGCTCTGAAGATCTGCGAATTCTGATCATTATACTCACCTTTGTTTATGGGTGCAGGTGCACTGGCAGATGATGGAGCAGGTCCCTTTTGATTTCGTTGAAAGGAAGAACGATTCACATTACTCCTTTGCTGTTCGGACTCATTCCTTGTCTGAACTTTCTTGTTTCTAAGCTCCTGCCTATCCCTCAGCTTCTCTTCCTCAACCTACTTCACATAAACCATCAACCTTAGCTTGCTATATCCATGTCACCTATTAGCATCGCAACCTTACCTTCCTTACTCGACAAACGAGACAGCCTGGCCACAAATAAAATCATCCCACTCCTCATATCCACAACCATCTCCGAGGCATAACGGGAAAGTTGGGTGAACCTCAAATTGTACTCATGAACACATAGTGAATCCTGCTTAAGGGTTAGGAATTGCCGTATTTTGGCTTCTCTCTGTTCACAGGGAAAGAAACGCCCCAAGAAAGCCTCCTCAAACATAACCCAACTCAAAATAGGTGCACTCTCAGCTCTACCCTTCTTCCGCTAGTCAAACCAAGTCCTAGCAACATTCCTTAGTTGATATGCAGCTAGTTCCACTCGCTCAGCATCGACAACGTGCATAACCTCAAACACCTTCTGCAAATCCTCAACAAAAATTTTCGGATCCTCAATAGTGCTTGAACCAGTGAAGCTTGGAGGATTAATCCTTAGAAACTCCCGAATCCTAGACGTATCAGTAACTTCCTGACGATTGTCTCTCTGCTACCCAGCTTGGTTGGTCACAACTTGGCTCAACATTTAGATTGTTTCCTAAAATTCAGCATTGGTGACCTCTGCTTGGGGTTGCACTTCAGGTGCATTAGGTACCCTTTGCTCCTCAACATTCCTTCTAGAAGGACGACCTCAGACAACTCTTCATGGAGAAATGATCAACTGAAAGACATGCACAAGCACGAGTTATAAAGAGATATTATAGAGATGAACTCTATCGCACGAAATGAGTACGAAAGAAGTGAAGGAATTTCCTAAATGTTGCAGCCTCCTAATTATATGTGTGGCACGCTTCACACTGATAACTATGACTCTACAGACACGGCTTCATAGACTCCCTAGGACTCTTGAACTCTGTGCTCTGATACCAAGTTTGTCACGCCCCAAGCCTACACCCTGGGCGGGACTAGCACTCGAGAACCATTGCTAGCCCCAAGCGAACCCTTAGCCTGGCTTAACTCATAGCGGAAGACTTAAAATATTAATACAACGATTCAATGCATCTTTACTCAACTGTCTAAAAGATAACTTGGAACGTTTAAAGATAAAACATTCAATTCAACCAAAGTGGCAACTCAAGTCTTAACATAACAAATAACAATGTAACGACAAATGAACTACTAACTGTCTATGAATCCTCTAACAACTGAGATGGACGTCGGGACAAGACCCACGATATCCTAATGAACTAACCATAAAGCAGTAAATAGGGGTCCTCCTAAAGTAAAAAGTCTCACCAAATGACTCTGAGTGCTCAACTGGATCAACGAAGTGCTAGATGTTGATCCTGGTTACCTGTATGCATAATAAAATGATGCAGGCCAAATGGCATTAATAAATTGAATGTACGAACATGCGAGGGGAAAAGTAAACATGACATAAGTTTGAAAGGAATTTGAAAAGAACACTTACCATAGCTTTACTCAACTCATGAATACTCAACTCAAATGCAAAGTAAAACAATAATAAAGGTGCAGTTTATACAAAGCATTTAAAATAGTAGATGACAACTCAATGTGTTAAATAAATACAATAACAACTCAGTTTACATATAAAGTAATATAATACTGTGGGAGTTTCTCTAATCGGAAACCATCACTATGAGCTAATATGAAGATACAACGTCTTGCCCTCGCTGCTAGAACTGTCCTATAACTTGCCGTGATATAGAACACCTCAACTAAGTGTTTCCTCTCTTGTTTAAATGTGAAAACATTAACTCTTTTGGGAATACATAATCCCGACATACTCTTTTGAAGAAAAGAACTTTGATCTTTACTCTTTATTCAATACAAAACTGAAGTCTTAAAACAAAGTTAAAACGTTTGCAAAAGACTTTTGAAATGACTTTAAGAACTCTCTAGACTTGGCTCTTAACTTTCCTTGAATTTGAATTTACGGATTCAAGGATTGTGATTTGTGATAGGAAAGGTCTCATGATGTTTAGGAGTGTTTTTAGATAGCTAAACATGAGAACGATCAAGAAATCACTGCCTGGAAACAAGTCTGCGACGCAGAGATACATTTAATTATTTGGTCGCGTAATAAATTTTGAGGCATAACGGTCCGTGACCGCTCCACGACGCGGGAGAGAATTTTCCAATCCTGAGGAACAGGTCTGCGACGTGGACCTGGTACCTAGATTTGCCCGACTTTTTCCTTCTTCGTTTTCCAACCCCAATTCGCCTAAATTCGGTTCTTTTTCTCAATATCTCTTTAGATTTAGGTACCCAAAACATATACACAAGAATCTAACTCAAAGTAACTATACTAATCAACATTAAACTCTCAAGAACTCCTCAATCTCAACCCAAATTCAAGAACGAAAGTAATTTAAGAATACCCATCAAGAACATTCAAACTTTCAATCTTTTTAGGATGAATTCACGCTGAAATAAACATGTTTGGCATGTGGGTGAACGAACCCAACGTTATGAAAGTCTCACATACCTCGGAGGATCAAATCCTTGATGAAATCCGCAATCAATTCCTTACGAAGACGACAAAATCTTATTTTTCCTCTTTTCTTCTCTTTTGAGTTCTTCTCTTTAAAGCCTTAGCGTGAATTTTCAATTGTGCAAACTGAACCAATTCAGTTTTAACCCTAATTAATTCACTAAAAATGAATTAAATCAAGTGGGTATGGAAAAGACCAAAATACCCCTTAAAAATCTGGTTTTGACTTTCCTTATCTGGTCAGCCCAATTTTGATTGGTCATATCTCCCTCATACGAATTTGCAATTGCGCAAACTCGGCGGCGTTGGAAAGATAATTCAAAGATATTTCCTATGGTATCTTGTAGTACACCTTAATCATCCTGAGCTATGAGTTATGGTCGTTTGAAGTTTACCAATAACCCATACTTAACATAACTTGACAAATTTTCTAGATTTTCATTCTTTCCAAAAAATGACTCTTTCTAATTCTAGCTCTTTCACTTAGCGAGATGTTACATGGATGTAACTTAAAAAAACAAACAAAAGGATTCAATGATATAAATATTTACGTATATAATCTTGTCTTATATTACATTTAGAATTTTGGTTGCTCAATAGACAACACAATGGAAAAGAAGGCTAGAAAACAATTAGTACTAATAAAGATGATTCTTAATGTTAACACCACTACATTCTTAAAGTTACTTTTTTTGGTTTATTATATTAGTTACCCTGTAATTAAAGTCTTAAATGTCCAACATATTTGGGTAATTCCTTGTCCCTTTTGCTTTCTCTGAACTAATAATGTTATTCATCTTTTATGTCACCAAAACCTCCGCTAACTACAAATCTCCTTTTTCACTTTGTTTTAGATGCACTAATTCAGTGCTTATTCTTCCACAACAAAGGACAATTTCATTTCTATAATTGTGAAACTTTCTTCTTTACAAATTTTACTCCCTCTGCTCCATTTTATATGATCTAGTTTAACTTCGTTTGAACTTTAAGAAAGAAAGAAAGACGTTTGAAACTTGTGGTCTAAAATAAATCTCATATATTTGTGGTTGTAAATTATTTCATTAAAAATTAAATGAACATTTTAAAGTGAAATTATTAGTAAATATGGCTTCGTGGATTACTTGCTGATATTGGATTTCTTCAATCTCATCCTACTCCTCTCCACGCTGACAATACAAGTGCCATTTAGATTGTTACTAATCCAGTTTTTCATGAGAGGACCAAACACATTGAAGCAGGTTGTCATTATATACGAGAAGTTGTAGATAAATGAGTCATTACTATTCCACATGTGTGTAGTGATCTTCAAATGGCTGATGCGTTTACAAAATCCATGGCATGGCAACACCATAAGTTTCTAGTAGGCAAATTGATGCTTCTTGATCCACCAACATCAATTTCAGGGGGGATTTTAGCATGATGGACAGCTAAATAATTGTATATATTAAAGTAATTATATAGTGCTATAAATTAGTATTATCATATTGATTTATTGTAGAATCAAAGGAATAAATATTGTGATAGAATAGCTATTTTGGAGGGATAGCAAAGCAGATTTAGAGGGATTGAATAGCACATTTGTAGAGATAGAGTAGTTGATCTTTAGGGATAGGAATTGTGAATCTTTAGGGATGTGTAATCTTTGTTCTCTTATATAATAGAAAGACTCTCACTTTGAGAGGCATTCAGTAGAAAATTGATAGTTTGATAATTATTTTAGTGTATTCAAACAAGTTTTAACTAGTTGTGTTATATGTCCTCTTGCTAAACATACAAGAAGACATTTTCCTGTTAGTACTTCCAATTTTTTATTTGCCACACCTTGATGTATGGGGTCCTTTTCATGTTCAAATTTTGATGGCTATAGATTCTTTTTGACCATTGTGGATGATCACTCACGTATGGTTTGAATTTATTTGTTAAAGCTTAAAAGTGATGTTGTAGTGATCTTAAATATTTATTCAGTTAATCAAAACTAATTTCATAAATCACTGAAAGTCATTAGATAATGGAACTGAGTTTGTTAACTCAGCTTGCCTCCAGTTATTTTTGGATAATGGTATAATACATCAAAGAACCTGTATCTACACTCCACAACAAAATGAAGTTTCAGAGAGGAAGCACATGTATAATTTGAAATTGGACTAGGCAATTGGATTTCGAGGCTCCATTCTTTTAAAATTTTGGGGCCATTGTGTCCTAGGTGATGTGTATATGATGAATAGACTACCCTCTAATTCTTTGAGAGGGAAAACACCTTTTGAGGTTTTGTCATGGTCACAAACATTCCATCACTCATTTCAGGACTTTGGGTTATTTGTGTTTTTCCAAGAAGTTACCTCCAGGGGATAAGTTTGATTCCAGAAGTGTGTCGGCAATCCATATAGAGTATTCATCAGTGACTAAGGGTTATGTGATATATAATTTGGTTACTTATTCTTTTTTCTTGTCAAGGGATGTGCTATTCAAGAAGAATATTTTTCCATTCAGGATCTCTTCCTCTTACTGAATACCTCTACTGATCCATTCATTCTTGAACCACAAATCGCTTTATTTGTTGTTGCTTTGCCTTTTGATCCTCCTACAGTTGATCCAACTCTTGGTGATTATGATGTTCATGTTGTTCCTGATAGTTTACCTTTTCAACAACCACCCTTTAATGACACGTGTTAGACTATCTTCCAGACCAAGAAAACAACTTACCTAAATGACGGATTATCTTTCCAATGGTGCTTCAGAGAAAATCATTTATCCTCTTTCTCATGTATTGAGTTATCCTAATCTTTCTCCTGCCTATCGTAAGTATTTAACTACCGTTTCTTGTGTCACTAAACCTAAGTCTTATAATGAGGCTTGTTTAGATCCTAAGTGGATTTAGGCTATGCAGGAAGAGATCCAGGCTTTTGAAGCTAATCATACTTGAAAATTGGCTACCCTACCTCAAGGGAAGCATCCTTTTGGTTATAGATGGGTTTATAAGGTGAAATTTAAGGCTGATGCTCAAGTGGAAAGATACAAGACAAGGTTGGTTGCTAAAGGTTACAATCAAAGGGAGGATTGTCACAATGAGAAGTATGTTATTTATAGTTGTTGCTTTAGGTTGGCACATCCATCAAATAGATGTGTATACTGCCTTTCTACATGGTGACTTACATGATGAGGTCTACATGTCACTGACCGAAGGATTTTCTAGCCAGGGGGAGTCACAAGGCTTAGTATGCAGGCTAGTTAAATCTCTATGTGACCTTAAACAAGCTAGTAGACAGTGCAATGTCAAGCCTACAAATGCCTTGGTTACATTTGGTTTTGTGCATAGTAGTTTGGATCATTCATTGTTCATTGGAAGACAACATAAGAAGATTGTAATGATTTTGGTATATGTTGATTACATATTAATAGCTGGTAATGACTTAAGCCTGACTGAACAAACTAAGCAACAATTGCACATCAAGTTCAAAATCAATGACCTTGGAACTTTGAAGTATTTTTTAGGGATTGAATTCAGCAGAACATAAAGGAATTTTGATGAATCAAAGAAAGTATGCCTTAGAGATGATTTTAGAAAGTAGGTCTTACTAGATCTAAGTCATCTTGGATAGCAATACACACCAATACAAAACAGACAACTAAAAAAGTGAATGAAGTGACAGTAACAATTGATGATCCAGTATTAGAAGACATTTGATCATATCAAAGGTTGATTGGAAAATTGCTCTACCTATTACTAACAAGACTAGATGCTTGCTTTGTTGTTTAAACATTAAGTCAGCACTTACATAAACCCAACAAATCTCACATGGAAGCAACACGAAAAGTAGTAAGGTACATTAAGAGGGAACCTGCTATGGGAATTTCGATGAGTAGCAAAAGTGAAAGAAAATTGATAAAGTATTGTGATGCAGATAGGCATCATGTCCCAATACCAGAAGGTCAGTAACATGACTCTTGATCAAACATGGTGAATTTTAGATTTCCTAGAAGTTCAAGAAATAAAAAACCATTTCAAGAAGCAAAGTCGAATCAGAATACATGAGTATCGCTTCAAATGTTTCTACAATAGTATGGCTTGCTGGATTGTACAAAGAATTGGGTGAAGAACTAAATATTTTGATAGATCTTTTTTGTGACAGTAAAGCAGCATTGCAAATAGCAGGAAATTCAATATACTACGAGAGGACTAAGCACATAGAGATAGATTGACATTTCATTAGAGAAAAGATTTAAAAGGGGTGGATCAAGCCATTGCTTTTAGGCATACATGAGAAGCAAGTAGATATCATGCCAAAGGGGCTATTCAGATCACAACATGAATATT
Organism: Solanum okadae; assembly: GCA_036553675.1. NCBI lineage: Eukaryota > Viridiplantae > Streptophyta > Magnoliopsida > Solanales > Solanaceae > Solanum > Solanum okadae. Next base: position 42,618,919 of record CM071689.1, on the reverse strand, counting down.
TAGTACCCAACTTGGGAGTCTTAGATGTTTTTATACCCACCAACTTAAGGGGGAGTAATGAAGTAGGTGTTGTGACTTGATCACATTATTTAGATATCAAGGTATCTTTTTAATGTCAGTTATAACAACCAGTAAATAATTGTTAGTTAGAAGAATAGATTAGTTGTTAGTGTACGACTGTTAGATAGGGCATGTATATAATGAAAGTATTAGGTCATTCTCTACATTCATTGTTGTAGCAATTACTCAATTCTCTCTAAAGGCAAGGAATGAATTTGTTCCTACTTTGTGATTTTCATTCTTTTCTTAGCTAAACTGATAGTAGATATAGTTTAGTTGCATGTAGGTACTAATCAGATCATATATAATTCAAGACAAGATCTACTAACGAAAGTTAAATCTATATTGATTAATGGAGAAGACCCATATTCCTAATATATGAGTTAGAAGATTTCAAAATATGGATTTCAGGGCAATAAATCAATTCATCTAGCTAGTAATCAGAAGTTACACTAGAAGCTTATCTTTGTCTCAATATAGATTTCTTGTCAGTGATTGGCAGCACTTGATATTTATTCCTACACAATGGTATTGGCGAAAACTCAATCTATAAGGGAGAAATGTTGAGAACGGTTTATCATTAATAGAGAAATCTGATAACAATTGATAAATCAGACACCAAAAAGAGTTGAAAACTATTTTGTATTTCTATGCCTTACAATTGATAAACTATCCACTATTCTAGTACAATGTCATATCATATCTTGCATAATATCAATGGTGTCATTGTGCTTAGTTAAATTAGAATATTGTCCCGAATCTTTTAGAATCATATTAGATATTTGGAATCATATCAGATATATTTTGGAATCATATCAGATATGTTTTGGAATCATATCAGATATGATTGGGTATCATATCTGATATGGTCAACACCTCTCTCAAATTGATGCTACTTATCAAGAAGCATTAATTTGGATAATAGGAATTGGTGTCTGCTCCTTGTCATCACTTTTGTAAACAAGTCTGCCAATTGATCATGTGACGTGATATGTTGAAGACCGATGACTTGATCAACAACATGTTCTCGAATATAATGGCAGTCCACTTCAACGTGCTTTGTGGTCTCATGGTGGACCGAATTTGTTGCTATTTGTATTGCACTAGTATTGTCAGCATGTAATGTAGTGGAGCCATCAACAGAGATATGAAGTTCTGCCATTAATCGATATATCCACACAATTTCAGAGCAAGCAGCTAACATTGATCTATATTCTACCTCCGTTGATGATTTTGAAATTCTTGGTTGCTTCTTGCACTTCCATGAGACAAGTGATGATCTGATTAACATACACCATCATGTTGTAGACTTTCGAGAGTTTGGACATCCTGCTCAATCTGCATCTGCATACCCTTCGAGATTTAGAGATAATGTTGAATGAAAGAAAAAACCTCGATTAATTGTACTCCGAACATAGAGAATGATTCTGAGGAGGGATGAAAAATGATTCTGGCAAGGATTTGTAACAAATTGGCTCAAGACTTGAACTGGATATGAGATGTCAGGTCTTGTTATTGTCAAATAAATTAGACAACCAATGAGCCTTCTGTACAGTGTTGGTTCTGCAAGAGGGTCACCATCATCATTTTTGTACTTCACATTTATCTCCATAAGTGTGTGAGCTACCTTTTGATCACTTAGACATGCTTGTGTGGCAAGATACTCTGCATACTTCCTTTGGCTTAGCATGATACCATCCTGCAAATATTCAACCTCCAACCCCAAAAAATATGTTAACCTACCAAGGTCCTTTATTTTGAAAGTTGCATTAAGAATATTCTTGAGTTGTGCATGTCACGCCCCGAGCTACCCACGAGACGCCGACATGGGACCTAGGATCACAAGTGACCCCAAGCTAACCCTGCTGGCATAATCATGGGCATACTAAAGATAAACTGAGAAATAAAACAGTTGCGGAAGTTAATCATACGAAACTCTGAAATTATGGGGAATACCCATATAATAAAATTGAATATCAAATCTGAGAGTTTAATACAAAAGAAATATCAACTCAAATACTAAGTTGAATCTAACTATGTTTGAAAATAGCCTCTCACTAACTAGAAGTGTTGGGACATGCCCCAGCTTATTCTAGCAAAACTGAAACTAAAAGATTGAAATAATGAAAAGATAACATGACTATTGTCCTTGAAAAATGAGGACTCACCACTGATGCTACTGAACTGGAGATCGGAAACCGATTTAAGCGTGATCTGGATGCTGAGAATCTGAACCTACATCACGAGAAGATGTAGCGCAGAGTATGCGTCAGTAAATGAAAGGTACTGAGCATGCATGATAGAGTAAAGCTAAAATAAACATATAAATAAACAAGCAATAAAGCAAGATCATAATTTGAACATGATATAGATACTGAGATAACTGAATGTAATGACCAAATTATAATATGCTGAGACTGAATGCTGAATTGTACTGAAATGTGGTCAATGCAATGGAATCTGACTGAACTGTTTGAGCTACTAATAACCGATAATAAAACCACATGAGCTAAATATGGAGTTCGATGTATACTCCCCATCAAGAGGACCCAATACACCCGGCCAAGGGTATAGAGGCATGCTGGCATGATCACTAAAATGATGCCCACAGAGGGGACTTACAACCTACGTGGCTCGTAGTTTTGAGGCTATATAGGTGACTGACCCTAGTCCAACTCAGTATTATGCTATTCCCAATGGATTAAGTGATTAACACATTATGACTGAATTTTTGTGATATACTGGATAACTCAAAATGACATGTAAAACTGAGAATGCGCATAAATAACTGATAATGACACATTTAAGACTGAGGCATGTATATTTGGAATAACTGAAATATCTAGCCTAGCACGTGTAATTCAGGAACTAAAGAACTACATAGCTAGGGTTCTGAAATTCATGCAATAATCTGAATATTAACATACTAATCTGATTTGGATCATTCTAACAACTAAGAACCCAATAATCTTAATCATTCAAGAAACCCTAGGTCTAGTCATAATAAGGGAATAAAGAAACTGACTAAAAACTAGGGACCTAATGGGTGAAAGGAACCCACTAGTGAAATCCCACATACTTGGTGACGAATTCCACGGAGAAATCTTTCGATTTTGGGGCTAGAATTGATGGAATCTTGCTGGGTTCTTGACCATTTTTCTCCTCTCAAGCTCTAATTTTCTAAGTTTTGATTAATGATTTTGACTAAGGTAAGTTCTAGTTATGTTTCTAGGCTTAAACTGAATAAAACCTCATAATTTAGGGTCTAAATGACGTAGTTTAGGGGTCTAACGCATAGGGAAAAGACCAAAACGATCCTGACTTAAAAGTTGTCGGGAGCAACCGATGGACCGTGGTCCACTCTACAGTCCGTCCTGGTCTGCCGTCGTTGGGCTCAGAGGATGGGTTCTGCGGACTACATCTCACGGACGTGGTCCACGGACCGTGGTTCAACCTACAGTCCGTAGGTCCTGGTTGTGGGTCAGGGGGGTTTTTTTTCTGCGGACCACATTCCACAGACCTGGTCCACGGGCCGTGGTAACACCTACGGTTGAGGTTTTTTGGGGTTTTTTCTATGGAAAACGTTCCACGGGACGTGGTCCAACCTACGATTCGTAGGTGGCACGTGCTCTTTTGGAAATCTGCATTCTGGTCTATCTAGGATACGGGGTGTTACATTATCTCCCCCTTGGGAATATTCATCCTCGAATGAATACTAAACTAGAGTGAATTGAGGGAAAGAGCTGCAAACCCTACCACTAAACACTGAAAAATGATTTCTGACTGAACTGAGTCCCAAAACATGCAAATACGCTAAAAATTCATGTACAAACTAAAGGAACATGCTACTAAGACTGAATCTACGCATGAATGACTGAAAAACTAAAGAGGAACTATTACCTCAAGCTGGAATGGATTCGGAAGGAAAGAGATGAGGATACTTGGCTTTTATGGCTGCTTCTGCTTCCCAAGTAGCTCAATCTACGGACCGACTCCTCCACCAAACCTTGACTTAAGCGACTTCCTTGTTTCTCAATCTTCTAACCTGATGATCAAGAATCTCAACTGGTACATCCTCATAAGAAAGGCTATCTTTTATAGCCACACTCTCTAATGGCACTACGAATGTTGGATCACCCATACATTTCTTCAATAGATAAATGTGAAAGACTAGATGCACTGCTACTAAATTTGCTGGCAACTCTAGCTCATAAGCCACTTTACCAATCTTTTTCAAGATACGGTAAGGGCCTACGTATCTGGGACTGAGCTTCCCAATCTTGCCAAATCTCATCACCCCATTCATAGGTGACACTTTTAGGAAAACCCAATCATCAACTTGGAACTCTAGTTCCCTTCTTCTTACATATGCATAAGATTTCTGGCGACTCTGGGCTGTCTTAACTCTATCTCTAATGAGTTGCACTTTCTCCACAGCATCATGAACTGAATCTGGACCTATCAAGGTTACCTCACCTACTTCAAACCAACCATCCGGAGATCTACATCTATGCCCATATAATGCCTCATAAGGGGCCATCTGAAAGCTGGAATGGTAGCTATTGTTGTAGGCAAACTCAATAAGAGGAAGGTGATCGTCCCAACTACCTTTGAAGTCGATCACACAAGCTCTCAACATGTCCTCTAAGGTCTGAATGGTACACTCTGCCTGACCATCAGTCTGTGGGTGAAATGATATGCTAAGATTAACTTGAGTACCAAGACCTTTCTGAAATGACTTCCAAAAATGAGAGGTAAACTGAAGATCTCTATCTTAGATGATAGACAGAGGAACCCCATGCAACCTAACTGCCTCATTAATGAAAAGTTTGGCGTATTCCTCTGCCAAATCTGTAGTCTTGTCTGCCAAAAAGCGAGAAGACTTAGTAACTCTGTCAACTATCACCCAAATGGAGTCATGCTATCTGCAAGTACGAGGTAAACCTGTGATGAAATCCATGTTGATCACTTCCCACTTACAAGTGGGAATGTCGATCTCTTGAGTCATTCCCCCTAGTTTATGATGTTCTACCTTAACTTGCTGGCAATTTGGGAAGTTAGCCACAAAATCTGCTATATCTCTTTTCATACCATTCCACCAATAGACTTCCCATAGGTCGCGGTACATCTTACTGGCGCCTGGATGAATAGAATATCTGGAGTTATGGGCTGCTGCATGAATATGTTGTCTCAACTCGCCCACAATAGGAACACATAATCGACCCTGGTAGCGAAGCACACCATCTCCACCTTGGGAGAATACCTCAACTCTCTGTTGATGGACTGTACCCTTGAGTTCGATCAATATCGGATCATTGTCTTGATTTTCCTTAACCTCCACTACCAATGAAGATTCTGCCCCATTCTGAAAAGTTACACCACCATCTGATATGCTCATAAGACGAACTCCTAGGCGAGCAAGTCTATGAACATCCTTTGCTAGCTCTTTTCTTTGTTCCTCAACATGAGCTACACTACCCATAGATAGTCTGCTAAGGGCATCTTCTACTACATTTGCCTTACCAGGATGGTAATGCACACTCATGTCATAATCCTTGACGAACTGAAGCCATCTTCTCTGGCGACGATTCAATTCTTTCTGGGTGAACACATACTGAAGGCTCTTATGTTCTGTGAACACATCTACATTAACACCATACATGTAGTGTCTCCAAAATCTTGAGTGCAGACACCACAACTGCAAGCTCGAGGTCATAAGTTGGATAATTCTTCTCATACACCTTAAGTTTTCTGGAAGCATAAGCTATAATCTTACCTCGATGCATCAACACACAACCTAGGCCGACTCTGGATGCATCACAATAAATCACATAACCGTCTAAACCCTCTAGTAGAGTCAAATCAGGAGTTGTAGTCAACCTAGTTTTCAATTCTGTGAAGCTTTTCTCACAATCATCTGACCACTGAAACTTGACCATCTTCTGAGTCAACCTAGTCAATGGTGAGGCTATGGATGAAAATCCTTCCACGAACCTTCTATAATAACCCGCTAGACCCAAGAAACTTTTGATATCTACAGGAGAGGTAGGTCTGGGCCATTGTTTCACTACTTCTATTTTCTGGGAATCTACTCGAATCCTTTCACTAGACACAATATGCCCAAGAAAACCAACCGACTGCAAGAAAAACTCACACTTGCTAAATTTGGCAAATAACTGGCGATCTTTGAGAGTTTGCAGAACAACTCTCAAATGACTCGCATGTTCTTTCTCATTTCTAGAGTAAATGAGGATATCATTAATAAAGACGATAACGAACAAGTCCAAGTACTTCTTGAACACTCTGTTCATCAAGCCATGAAAGCTGCAGGAGCATTGGTTAGTCCAAATGACATAACTATAAATTCATAATGACCATACCGAGCTCTGAAGGTTGTCTTCGAAATGTCACTATCTCTGACTTTAAGCTGATGAGAACCCGATCTGAGGTCTATCTTTGAGAAATGACTAGCACCATGAAGTTGGTCAAACAAGTCATCAATCTTGGGGATGTGATACTTATTCTTGATTGTGACCTTGTTCAACTGCCTATAGTCAATGCACATTCTGAGAGAACCATCTTTCTTCTTTACGAACAACATTGGGTCACCCCATGGCGAAATACTAAGTCTGATGAAGCCCTTATATAGAAGGTCTTTCAACTGCTCCTTCAATTCCTTAATCTCAGCTGGAGCCATTTTGTAAGGAGGAATAGAGATAGGTTGGGAATCTAGAAGGAGATCAATTCCAAAGTCAATTTCCCTATCGAGAGGAACTCCGGGAAGATCTTCTGGAAACACTTCTAGGAACTAATTAACCACAGGAACTGACTCAAGAGTTGGGGTTTCGGAGCTTGAATCCTTAACCCGAACTAGATGATAGATATAACCCTTAGAGATCATCTTTCTGGCCTTAAGGTAAGAGATGAATCGACCCATAGGCGCTAAGCTACTACCCTTCCATTCTAGGATTGGTTCATTTGGAAACTGAAAACGAACAATTCTAGTTTTGCAATCGACTGAGGCATAATAGGAATGTAACCAATCCATGCCTAGAATGACATCGCATTCTACCATTTATAACTCTACAAGATCTATTGAGGTGACTTTCTGAGAGACTGTAACAGGGAAATTTATGTATATTCGTCTAGCTATAACTGGGTCACCGACTGGAGTAGAGACTAAGAAAGGTTCTGAGAGAGTTTCTGGACTAACATCAAACATAACTTCTATATAAGGAGTTACAAAGAAAAGAGTAGCCCATGGATCTAACAAAGCATAAACATCGAGATCAAAGACTCGTAACGTACCAGTGACAACATTAGGAGAATTTTCTTGATCCTGGCGAGCATACAACCTATTTTGGCGCGGGCAGCCACCTGTACCAAATGAGTTACCCTGCTGAGTCGGGTGACCTGCTGGTGCTGCTGAAGTTGTAGACTGGGCTCGATTAGTATTGTCTCATTGACCCTGTTTAGAAAGACAATACCTCAACCTGTGACCAGACTGACCACACCCAAAACATCATTCCTTTCCTGCAAGTCACTCGCCCGGATGGTTCTTACCACACTTAGGGGAAGTTGGGTAGGTTTTGGTTCCTGAAACACTTCCCTGAGACTTAGAGCCTGATGCCCTACCTTTCTGATCTTGTCTGAACTTGGAGGATGGAACATTAGTTGATAAAGGTGCTGGAGTTGAAGACTTCTGTTGATACTACGAGCGATTTCCACCACCCGATTTCTGTTGAGAATAGTCATAATTGCCTGTCCTAGCTTTCTTATTCTCCTTTGCATGTTCCCTAAGCTTATCACCCTTAACCTGCTGAGCATGAGTCATGAGCCTAGAGATGCTCATATTTTCTAGCAACATAGCATTTCTACACTCTGTCTTCACCAAGTCTGACACTCCATATTGAAACGTATTCATCTGAGCCCTGGAATCAGCAACCATGTGAGGATCATACTTGGAGAGTTGGGTAAACTTGAGCCCATACTCTTGGACTGTCATACTACCTTGCCTTAAGTTCATAAATTCCTGAGTTTTTGCCTCCCTTAGCTCTCTTGGGAAAAAATTGTCCAGAAAGGTCTCATTAGAGCAATCCCAAGAGATAGGAGTTGCATCTGTACCCCTGTTCTCCTTCCACTAAGTATACCAGATATGAGCTACATCCTTAAGTTGGTAAGATGCTAACTCAACCCGATCTTTCCCAGTTACCTGCATCACTTCAAAGATCTTCTTGACCTCATCAATGAAGTTTTGTGGATCCTCACCAATCTACGATCCTAACAACTCTGGTGGATTCATCCTGACAAAATCTCGCACTCTGGCTGCAATCGACCCAACATTAGCATTTGCCGAAGTTGGAGCCCGCTGATTGTTCTGGTTGGTAATGCTCTGAGCCAACATCTGAATAGCGTTCCAGAATTCTGCATTCGAAACTTCTTGATCTGGGACTGGAGGAGCTGCATTTGCCTTCCTGGTAGGGGTGTGCATTCGGTTTTTCAATTTGGTTTTGTACTATTCGGTTTGGATTTTTCAGTTTTTGGTTTTGTAAAAGTGTAACCCAATCCGAATCAAAATAAATTTGGTTTGGTTTGGTTTTTCTCTATTTGGTTCGATTCTTTTCGGTTTGATTATTCTGTTATGTCAATAATTAATAACATAACCAAAGTAATATTATTGAATCCCTTAAATATACTTTCTAATATAAATCATAAGAGAAAATTTTAAACACAATATTTATAAGTATACCTATTATAGATGTTCAACCATAAAATATAAACGTAATCATCGTGAAAGGCAATAACCAAAAAGGGACAAAAGTGGTTAACTCCAACTTAATTCTAAGCATATATATATAGAGAGAGAGAGAGAGAGAGGGAGGGAGAGATATAGAAAGTGATAGATATAATTCAGTTTTTTCGGTTTTATTTTTTTAAATCCGAAACCAAACCAAAAAACCAAACAAAGTAATTTATTAATCCAAAAAACCAAAAAACCAATCCAAATAAAAATTTGTTATGATTTGGTTTGGTTATTCGGTTTAACCTGAATAGTGCACACCCCTACTTCCTGGCATTCGCATTCCTGGCGTTAGCTCTACGAGGAGGCATGATCACTGAAACGTAGAACGTCAAGTTAGAATGGAATTAGATCATACCTTACGCACGATAAGAGTAACAAGGAAATGAAGATTTTTCCTAAAACACTTTGTAACCTCCTTCTCATTAGATGTGGTGCACTTCACACTGATGAAAAGGACTCTACTTAGTGCGACTTTTCAGAAATCCTAGGACTCTTAAACCTAGGGCTCTGATACCAAGTTTGTCATGCCCGAGCTACCCCCGAGACGCGAACACGAGACCTAGGATCGCAAGTGACCCCAAGCTAACCTTGCAAGCATAATCATAGGCATACTAAAGATAAACTGAGAAATAAAACTGTTGCAAAAGCTAATCGTACGAAAATCTGAAATGATGGGGAATACCCATATACTAAACTGAATATCAAATCTTAGAGTTTAATACAAAAGAAACATCAACTCAAATACTAAGCTCAATCTAACTATGTCTAAAAATAGCCTCTAACTGACTAGAAGTGCTAGGACATATCCTAGCTAAGTCTAGTAAAACTGAAACTAAAAGACTGAAATAATGAAAAGATAACATGTCTGTTGTCCTAGAAGAATGGGGACGCACCACTGATGCTGCTGAACTGGAGATCGGGAACCGATCTAAGCGTGATCTGGATGCTGAGAATTTGAACCTACATCATGAGAAGATGCAACGCAGAATATGTGTCAGTACTTGAAAGGTACTGAGCATGCATGATAGAGTAAAGCTGAAATAAACATATAACTAAACTAGCAATAACGCAAGAGCATAATCTGAACATGATATAGATATTGAGCTAACTAAATGCAATGGCCAAATTATAACATGCTGAGACTGAATACTGAAATGTTGTCAATGCAATGGAATCTGACTGAACTGTGGGAACTACTAATAACCAATAATAAAACCACATGAGCTAAATGTGGAGTCCGATGTACACACCCCATCGAGAGGACCCAATACACCCAGCCAAGGGTATAGAGGCATGCAGGCGTGATCATTAAAATGATGCCCACAGAGGGGACTTACAACCTACGTGGCTCATAGTTCTGGGACTATATGGGTGACTGACCCTAGTCCAACTAGGTATTATGCTATTCCTAATGGATTAAGTGATTAACACATTATGACTGAATTTATGTGATATACTGGATAGCTCAAAATGACATGCAAACTGAGAATGCACATAAATAATTAATAATGACACATTTAAGACTGAGGCACGTATATCTGGAATAATTGAATTATCTAGCCTAGCACGTTTCATTCAAGAACTAAAGAACTACATAGCTAGGGTTCTGAAATTCATGCAATAGACTGAATATTAACATACTAATCTGATTTGGATCATTCTAATAGCTAAGAACCCAATAATCTTAATCATTCAAGAAACCCTAGGTGTAGTCATAATAAGGGAATCAAGAAACTGACTGAAAACTAGGTACCTAATGAGTGAAAGGAACCCACTAGTAAAACCCCACATACTTGGTGACAAATTCCACAGAGATATTTTTCAATTTTAGGGCTGGAGTTGATGGAATATTTCTGCGTCCTTGAACTAGGGTTCTTGACCTCTTTTCTCCTCTCAAGCTCTAATTTTCTAAGTTTTGATTAATTATTTTAAGTAAGGTAAGTTCTAGTTATGTTTCTAGGCTTAAACTGACTAAAACCTCATAATTTAGGGTCTAAACGACGTAGTTTAGGGGTCCAACGCATAGGGAAAAGACCTAAACGACCCTTACTTAAAAGCTATCGGGACCAACCGACGGACCTGGTCTACGGATCGTGGTCCACCCTACGGTCCATCCTGGTCAGCCGTTGTTTGGCTCAAAGGATGGGTTCTGCGGACCATGTTTCACGGACCTGGTCCATGGACCGTGGTTCAACCTATGGTCCGTAGGTCCTAGCCGTGGGTCGGGGGTTTTTTTTCTGCAGACCACATTCCACGGACCTGGTCCACGGGCCGTGGTTCCACCTACGGTCGAGGTTTTTTGGGGTTTTATTTTCATCTGTAGACCATGTTCTACAGACCTGGTCCACGAGCCGTGGTCCAACCTACGATCCGTATGTGGCACCTGCACTTCTGAAAATCTTCATTTTGGTCTATCTAGGATACGGGGTGTGACATTATTCCATTCTCATCATTGTCGGTTATAATCATATCATCCACATAAAATAGTAAAATTGTCATACTAGTATTGGAGTGCCAGATGAATAATTAATAATCAAAAACAGATTGAGAAAATCCAACATTTATGATGGTAGATCGAAACTTCTCAAACCATGCATATGGTGCTTGCTTGAGACCATAAAGAGATTTCTAAATACAACAAACCATATCAGATGGAGCATGGTTGTACCCTGGAAGAGGCTTCATGTATATAACCTCATGTAGTTCACAGTGCAAAATTGCATTTTTCACATCCATTTGATGAAGTTTCCACCGTTTGATGGATGCTATAGTGAGCAACAAACGAATTGTCGTCATCTTTGTACCAAGAGCAAAAGCCTCCTCATATTCCAAGCCATATTCTTGTTTATATGCTTGAGCTACTAGTCGAGCTTTGTACCTCTCCAATGTGCCATTAGACTTCATTTTCACAGAATAAATCCATTTTCTCCCAATAACAGAAGCTTCAGCCGATTTAGATATCAAATCCCATGTAAGATTTTCTTCTAAAGCCAAAAGTTCCTCTTCCATTGTCTTTTTCCAGCTGTCATAACTTGTTGCCTGTTGGTAAGTAGTTGAGACAAATTTTATTCATAATAGCAAGTAAGGCATACGATCGACCGTATCTACCTGGAGAGTATCCATATCGATTTGGGGCAGATGTTTTATGTTCAGAGTGACGAAGAGAAGGAATAGAAGAATTTATTTGGTCACTTGGTACAGGTTCACCATCAGAATAATCATTGTTGTCAGATGAGTCAGTGAAAGAGGTATTCAATGAATTATGTGACAAAGTACTATTACCTGAATTATTCGTAGGGAATGCATCTGATTGATCAGGATCATCACTAATACCATTAGGGTATTCGTTGGAAGATGTACAATTTTGTACCTACTGATTCTCAAACTTGTACAGAAAGGAAACAATGATTTTGTTGAAGAGGTAATAGGGTAAGCAAACAAATGCTCAAAGAAAATTACATGTCTGGAAACCCGCAACTATCGTCTAGAAGAATCATAACAAAGATAACCCTTTTGAATATCATTATAACCCAGGAAAACGCACCTCACAGCTTTAGCATATAATTTATGACGTTCATGTCTAGGTAAATGGACAAAACACACACCACCAAAAACTTTTAGATGAGAATATTCAGGGAGTTTACCAAAAAGAATGGAATATGGACTATCATCTTTGTTAATGGTAATGGTGTGTGTTTTTATTAAATAGACAGAAGTTTGGATGGCTTCAACCCAAAATATTTTAGGAACATTTGATGTATCAAGAAGAGCTAATGTGGTTTCCAGTACATGCGTAATTTTTCTTTCTACAACCCCATTTTGCTCAAGTGTGTATGGACAAGTGTGTTGTGAAGCAATGCCTCTCTCTTTGAAAAAATCTATGAGTTCTGACTTCATGTATTTCCCACCTGAATCAGATCAAATTTTTTTGATTCATTTATCGAACTGAGTCTCAACATAGGTGACAAATTGTTGTATGATTTTAGGAACTTCACTTTTGTTTCTAAAAAATAACACCCATGTATATCGAGAAACATGATCAATAAAAAAGATAAAATATTGATACCCTAATCTAGATGAAATTGGTGCAGGACCCCATACATCACTGTGAATCAAACCAAAAGTAGAGTTGTATGAAGTAGTACTAGAAGAAAAAGGAAGTTTATGACTTTTGGATTTAGCAAAATTTTAGCAAGGTAATTTTAATGACAAAACCCATAATTTCTTATTCGAATGAAGACAATATTGTAACATGGAAGAATGTTTTTGAGCATGTACGTCCAAGACGATGATGCCACAAGTACCATAATTTATTTGAGTTAGTGATGTCTCATTTAGTGGCAGACAGATAACATGCATGGTAAGGTGTTTCAGACATGGACAACTGGAACATTCTCCCAACTTTACGACCCTTGGCGATCATCTTCCCTGTCTCCAGATTCTGAACAACACACCAAGACATGAGAACACAACAAGGTAATTTTGTTCCACCAGTTGTCCAACCGAAATAAGATTAACGGTAAGTTTAGGGACAAAAATGACATTAGTGAAGCAAGATGATTTTTCGATCTTAGAGGCAGGAAAAGTATCACCATTGGCTATGAAAATAAGATGATTTTCTAATGGAGTTGATAAAGAGGGTAAATTATGGATAACTCCTATCATATGGTTAGACGCAGCCGAATCTATATGCCAAACTTTTGAATTCTTATTTAAGTTCTTACCAGAATAGGCAACAGTGAAAGAACTGGAAATAGCCCCAGGGAGAGCAGCTGCAACTGAATCTTGTATCATCTTTTGAAGTGCTTTCGGATCCAAAGAAGATGTTGTGATCTTTGCTTGACTCACATAAGCTTCAGACGTTTGATAAGCTTTGTGCTTTGTTTGACGCGTGTTTAGGCGTCGATTGCACTCCAGAATTATATGGTCAGGCTTCTTACAATAATTGCATATGCTTCTTTTCTTGCAATGTGACACAATATGGCCATACTCTTTGCACTCAAAGCATTCTGGTCCAGACTTTTGAAATGAGCTTTGATTATATGATTTATGGGTACCTTTTGATGTATACATAGCCGCGTCAATTGTGTAGGATGAATCCATGGATGCCAGAGTATTGATGCACGTCTCCTCACAAATGAGTTCTCCAAAAACTACATCAATGTCTGGAAGAGTTTCCTTGTTAAGAATGTTAGCTCTAATAGGCTCAAAGTCAGGTCTCAATTTCATGACAAATTGGACAACTCAAGTCTTCTTCCTCTCCAACATAACTTCCTTAAAGCCTATGGAAGAAAGGTTTCCTTCAATGCTTTGATCTTGTTCTGACCAGATTTCCATAAGTCCCGAATAATAACTCTGAATGTCTTTATCTCCCGTGTTTGTATTTCGAAAGAGTATGTTCCAACTCACAGTCCCGAGCATGATTACATTGAGAATATACCTTTTTGAGATGCTTCCACATCTATGCTGCCAAGTTGAAAGGACGCAGACTGACTGCAACATCTGCATGTATAGAATTGAGGATCCATGAAATTACATGAGCATTGTTATCATGCCAAACTAGTTTTTCCTTGTCTTCATTTGGCTCAAAAACAAGCTTTTCCCTTGAACAAAGATCCAGAAATGAAATTCCCACATCGAATAATTTTTTCCATCAAATTTGGTAGACAAAATATCTTAAAGATGTGACTCCATTAGAAAGACGAGCTATCCGATGATAGAGATCAAACAACAATAAGGAGCAAATTAAACTAGTTTTTGGGGGGGAAATTAGGCTCTTGATACCATGATAACAATTGATAGATCAGAGACCAAAAAGAGTTGAAAAATATTATGTGTTTCTATGCTTTACAATTGATAAACTATCCACTATTTATATACAAAGGTACAAGCATGATTCTAGCACAATATCATATTATATCTTGCACAATATCAATGGTGTGATTGTGCTTAGTTATATTAAAATATTGTCTATTTGGAATCATATCAGATATAATTTGGAATCATATCTGATATGGTCAACAAAATCGACTCAAGGTTTAGTTTCTTCAAATTTTTGATTGGGGACACTACTTTTTTTAAAATAATTACCAAACACAAAGTTTAAGCTGAATTGTTTTCTATTGGAGTCGGAATTCATGACATTTGTGAGAATTTGAAATGTATAAGGTGAATTTTGTCCAAGCTCTTTCATGTTCTTTGGTTGTTCTTGATTGGATTTTAATATCTCTTTGTTTCTCCGAAATAGTTATACCTAGATTCTTCTGGTGAGTGAAGTACAAACAAAGATGAAGAGGTGTTTTTCTTGGTGTTTGGTCAAGATTTTATCAAGTGTTTGTTTCGTCAAGTTTTTCTTTTCGTTTTTGGATCTAGTCGTTAGATTGGACCTGATTTACGATATTAACGATATTTTCATGTAATGAAAATGAGCGATGAATAAAAAGTACAGTTATAGTTACCAATTTACCTATCATCATTGATTTTACGGTAAAAAAAATGAAAAATGTTACATCAATTTCATTATGAATTGATGTAACATTTTTCATTTTTTTACCGTAAAATCAATGATGATAGGTAAATTGGTAACTATAACTGTACTTTTTATTCATCGCTCATTTTCATTACATGAAAATATCGTTAATATCCTAAATCAGGTCCAATCTAACGACCAAATCCAAAAACGAAAAGATAAAAACTTTAACAAAACAAAAACTTGATAAAATCTTGACCAAACACCAAGAAAACTGCCTCTTCATCTTTGGTTGTACTTCATTCACCAAAAGAAGCTGGCTATAACGATCTCGTAGAAGGAAAGGGATATTAAAATCCAATCAAGAACAACCAAAGAACCAAGAACTTGGATAAAATTCACCTTATACATTTCGAATTCTCACAAATGCCATGAATTCTTACTCCAATAGAAAACAATTTAGCTCAAACTTTGTGTTTGGTAATTATTTTTAAAAAAAAAAGATTTTAGTGTCCCCAATCACAAATTTGAAGAAACTGAACCTTGAGTCGATTTCTCTATCAATAATAAACCATCCTCAACATTTATTCCACATCGATTGAGCTATCGTCAATACTATAGTGTAGGAATAGATAGCAAGGGCGGCCAATCACTGACAAGAAATCAGTATTGAAACAAAGGTAAGCTTCTAGTGTAGCTTCTGATTACTAGCTAGATTAATTGATTTGTTGCCCTAAAATCCATATTTTAAAATCTTCTAATTCGTAGATTAGAAATTTAGGCCTTCTCCATTTTTCAATATAGATTTAACTTTTGTTGGTAAATCTTGTCTTGAATTACATATGATTTGATTAGTACCCACATGCAACTAAACTGGATCGAGGAATTTTGATGAATCAAAGAAAGTATGCCATAGAGATGATTGAGAAAGTAAGTCTCAATAGATCCAAGTCATCCTGGATACCAATAGACACCAATACAAAACTGAAAACTTAAAAAGTTGATGAAGTAATCGGAACCGTTGATGATCTAGTATTAGAAGACATTTGATCATATCAAAGGTTGATTGGAAAATTTCTCTACCTAAAACTAACACGACCAGATGTTTTCTTTTAGGCATACATGTTCAGCAAGCTATTATCATGACAAAAGGGGCTATTCAGATCACAACATGAATATTTAGTATCCAAGTTTGGAGTCTTAGATGTTTTTATGCCCACCAGCTTGAGGGGGGGAAATGAAGTAGAAGTTTTGACTTGATCACATAATTTAGATATCAAGGAATCTGTTAAATGTCAGCTATAACAACCATTCAATAATTGTTAGTTAGAAGATTTGATTAGTTGTTAGTGTACAACTGTTAGATAGGGCATGTATATAAAGTAGAGTATTAGCTCATTCTGTACATTCATTGTTGTAGCAATTACACAATTCTCTCTAATGGCAAGCAATAAATTTGTTCCTACTTTGTGATTTTCATTCTTTTCTTAGCTAAATTGATAGTAGATCCAATTTAGTTGCATGTAGGTACTAATCAGATCATATATAATTCAAGACAAGATCTACTAACGAAAGTTAAATCAATATTGAAAAATGGAGAAGACCCAAATTCCTAATCTACGAATTAGAACATTTCAACATATGGATTTTAGGGCAACAAATCAATTCATCTAGCTAGTAATCTGAAGCAACACTAGAAGCTTATCTTTGTCTTAATAAAGATTTCTTGTTAGTGATTGGCCGCACTTGATATTTATTCCTACACAGTGGTATTGACGAAAATTCAATCTATGAGGAAGGAAATGTTGAGAATGGTTTATTATTGATAGAGAAATCGACTCAAGATTCAGTTTCTTCAAATTTGTGATTGGGGACACTATAATATTTTCTTAAAAAATAATTACCAAACAAAAAGTTTGAGCTGAATTGTTTTCTATTGAAGTTGGAATTCATGGCATTTGTAAGAATTTGAAATGTATAAGGTGAATTTTATCCAAGCTCTTTCAAGTTCTTTGGTTGTTCTTGATTGGATTTTACTATCTCTTTCCTTCTCTGAGATCGTTATAGCTAGATTTTTCTGGCGAGTGAAGTACAAACAAAGATGAAGAGGCATTTTTCTCGGTGTTTGGTCCAGATTTTGTCAAATTTTTTGTTGGTCAAGTTTTTTTTTTTTTGGGTCTGGTCATTAGCTTGGACCTGATTTAGGATATTAACGATATTTTCAAGTTATGAAAATTAGGATGAATAAAAAGTGCAGTTATAGTTACTAATTTACCTACCATTATTGATTAATTTGGTTAAACAAAAAGAAGGTTACATCAATTCATAATAAAATTGATCTATATGTGTATATATATATATATATATATATATATATATATATAACCTTTTTTATACCAAAAATAATTAATGATAGGTAAATTAGTAACTATAAGTAAACTTTTTATTCATCCTCATTTTCATAACATAAAAATATCTTTAATATCCTAAATCAGGTCCAATCTAATGACCAGACCCAAAAACGAACAAATAAATAACATTAACCAAACAAAATCTTGATAAAATCTTGACCAAACATCGAAAAAAATGCCTCTTCATTTTTGTTTGTATTTCACTCACCAAAAGAAGCTGGCTATAACGATCTCGGAGAAGGAAAGGGATAATAAAATCCAATCAAGAACAACCAAAGAACCTGAAAGAGCTTGGATAAAATTCACCTTATACATTTCGAATTCTCACAAATGCCATGAATTCTGACTCCAATAGAAAACAATTCAGCTCAAACTTTGTGCTTGGTAATTATTTAAAAAAAAAATATTTTAGTGTCCTCAATCACAAATTTGAAGAAACTGAACCTTGAGTTGATTTCTCTATCAATAATAAACCATCCTCAACATTTTTTCCTCATAGATTGAGCTTTCGTCAGTACCATTGTGTAGGAATAGATAATAAGGGTGGCCAATCACTGACAAGAAATATGTATTGAGACAAAGATAAGCTTCTGATGTAGCTTCTGATTACTAGCTAGATTAATTGGTTTGTTGCCGTAAAATCCATATTTTGAAATCTTCTAATTCGTAGATTAGTAATTTGGGTCTTCTCCATTTTTCAATATAGATTTAACTTTCGTGGGTAAATCTTGTCTTGAATTACATATGATCTAACTAGTACCTACATGCAACTAAATTGGATCGAGGAATTTTGATGAATCAAAGAAAGTATGCCTTAGAGATGATTGAGAAAGTAGGTCTCACTAGATCCAAGTCATCCTGGACACCAATACAGAACTAACAACTAATAGCGCATTAACATTAGTGTTTTACTAGTGTTGTAACATTGTTTTATTGCTCACAGTTTGATTAGGATTAGGTTTGTTCAATTTATTCAAGCGCTAGTTGTATTAGTTGTCGTTATTTGTTCCTGCATTCTAGTATTTAGTTTAGGCTAATTTTGTTTATTCCATTTGTATAAAAACTCTACAAGAGTCTCATCAAATAAATATACTTTCTTCTACTTTATTTTTGTCTTTATATGGTATCAGCGCCACAAATACTCTAAAGAGTAATTTTTTTCCTCACCGTCAATGGCTTCCTCCACCCCAATTGCAAATGTTGATGCTTCCCTTGTCGTTAAACACGTGATTCAGTTCAACCCAGCCTCTCAACTTCCCATTAAACTATCTAGCAACAACAACTTCACAGTTTGGACAGCCCATATTGCCATGCTACTTCATGGCCTTGACCTCTATGGTCATCTAGACGGCACCACATTGTCTCCTCCATAAACATTTGTCACTAACACAACTGAAACTGCCAATCCCAAGTACAAAGATTGGTTTCAACAAAATAAATTGATTCAAAATGCTCTTATGGCCTTTGTTGATGCCACAATCGCATCCATTGTCGCTTCCGCTGACAACTCCAAAGCTTCATGGGATCACATTCACACCATTTTTGCGAACAAATCTCAAACTCGTATCTTCAGCCTCTGTCACCATCTAAGTTGAGTCAGCAAGGATAACAAATCAATTGTTGACTACCTGCGTGTGATTCCATCTATATCTGATGAACTCGCCACAACCGGTTCACCGATCAATAACGAAGAACTTGTGGTGAGAATATTAAGTGGCCTCGGTCCGTAGTTCCGTGAGATTTCAGCAGCAATAAGGGCACACGATTCTCCTATCAGGTACGCTGAACTTTTCAAAAAACTTCTTGATCACGAAGTTTTCCTCAAACATGAGGACCAATAAAAGACCACCACTTAGGTGACCGCTGCAGTTGCTTAACGAGTCATATATTCCCAATCAGCCTCATGCAATACTTGACGCCCACCCAACAATAACTAGCATCCCCCAACTAGATAGCCCACTCAAAACACCACTCCCCAAGATTTGAACAATAGTTCTCAATGGCCTAATTTCCCACAGCAACTCTCACGAGTCCGCTGTTAGCTTTGTGACAAATTTGGGCATACGACAAATGTTTGTAGGTCCTGATCCCATAACCACTTTGATGCAAAGGATAATTTTGTTGCCCATACAGCAGCGCATGACCCCTGGATTGTTGAGTCGGGTGCATCTCACCACATTACCTTCGATGCCAACTCCCTCCACAATGTTCAGGACTTCGAAGGGATGGAGGACGTAACGATGGGTAATGGTAATGTGATTCCAATTACTCTAACTGGTACTACTCATTTATCTGCATCAAATAATGCCTTTAAACTCTCTATCATTTTATGTGCTCCTGCTATCAAGCGTAAGCTTCTTTCAGTTTCTTAATTTTGTAAACACAACATAACCTCAATAAAGTTTTTTCCTTTCAATTTTCTTGTGAAGGATCTGACTACAGGAACTCCTCTTCTGTGCGGCCCAAACAAAGCAGGACTCTACGAATGTCCATCACTATCTCGCCCAACCATCAATGTTGTTGTTACCGACCCTTCCTTACATCTGTGGCATCGAAGATTGAGTCACCCCCATTCTCGAGTTTTATTTTGCATTCTCAATAATTTCAGTCTTTCTTATTCTTTGAAAGATAAATTCACTTATTGTAATTCGTGTTGTTGCAATAAAGCCCATAGATTTCCATTTTCTTCAAACAAATTGTCCATCAAATCACCATTAGAAGCACTTTACAATGATCTGTAGGGACCCTCCTCAGTGCTTTCAATTGATAAAAAATGTTATTATTGTATTTTTGTTGATCAGCATAGCAAGTACATGGTTAAACACACTGAAAAACAAAACCAAAGTTCAATAAATTTTTCACCACTTACATCCTATTCTTGAAAAACATTTTGATACAAAAATACTCACTATTTACATTGATGGAGGAGGCGAATATCAAATACTTGATTCATATCTTCATTCCAATGGCATACAACACCTTGTTTCTCCACCATACATGCCTCAACGGGTTGTCGTGGCTGAAAGACGCCATCGTCACCTAGTTGAGATAGGCAAAACACTACTTCATCAAGTTGCCTTACCATCAGATTTTTGGTCGTTTTCCTGTCATCATGCCATATATCTCATCAACCATCTACCCACCAACATCCTTAATAACAGGTCACCATTTGAAGTTCTTTTTAATGGCAAACTAGCTTACGCATATCTTCGTATTTTTGGTTGTTTGTGCTACCCATGGCTTCGACCATAAGCCCAAAATAAATTAGAATCGTGCTCCAAACGTTGTGTGTATCTAGGTTTCTCCATTACTCATCCTTCCCATAAGTGTTTTGACCCTACCAGTTCCAAACTTTTTCTCTCTCGAGATGTAAAATTATGTGAAAATGTTTTTCCATTTGACAGTATGTTTTCTCACTTGAATTAGAAATTTTCTTCTTTAACATGGGAAAACATTTCTTCTCCAAATGAGTCTAACCTTGTCGTTCATCCAGACCCTACCCTTGATACTAATACCACCCAGTTACCCCCTACTAATCCACTAGTGCGCGATACACGGAAAGATGCATGCTCAATTCGTGCCGCACAGGAGAACTACCCGAAGGCATATCACTCCAAGACTTTGGAACCAGGTAATACCCCCACTACTTCCTTACATTTTTCTTCTAATAGATATATGTAATCCCCTATTGGTCACTCTCAGCCTCATTTTATTTTCCAGAGCCAACCCCATGTCCCATCTACTTGTCCTATCTCCATAAATCGTCGTCCACCAATTACTCACGTCTATCGGTGTCGACCACCCTCATCATCTGCTCTACCACCCCCATCTCTTAGTTTACCTACCCCATATGAACTTATTGTTAACATTCCACCCATAGAACAACGTACTGTGGAACTCACGTCTATCGGCGTCGACCACCCTTATCATCTACTCTACCACCTCCATTTCTCAGTTTACCTCCCCCTATCTGAATCTATTGTTAACATTCCACCCATAGAACAACGTACACTGGTAATGAGGTCGCAAAACAACATCTTCAAGCAACGAAAAATCATTGACTACACTGCCCAAATGAACTAGCCTGCACCATCTATCCCTGTAACCCACAAGCAAGCACAAAAATTTCCATATTGGAGAGACGCTATGAGGGCTGAATTTGATGCACTAATGAAGAACCAGACTTGGGACTTGGTTCCACCAGACCATGCCCGAAATATTGTCCCTTGTTAGTGGTTGTTTCGAATACAACTAAGGTTGATGGCTCCATTGATAAGTACAAAGCCCATTTAGTGGCAAAAGGGTTCACTCAAAGGCCTGTAGTTGATTTTCACAAAACCTTCAGTCCAGTGGTTAAACCAACCATAATTCGAACCGTTCTTAAACTTGTTGTACAAATGAATTGGCCACTGCATCAACTAGATGTCAACATTATTTTGTTTCAAGGGACGATTCAAGAAGATGTGTATGTGTCTCAACCTTCTAGAAGACACCGATCATCCTAACTTTGTCTGCCATCTCAAAAAGGCACTTTATGGACTCTGACAAGCTCCTAAGGTTTGGTATGATGCACTAACTAGTTCTTTGAATCAAATGGGGTTCAATATGTCTGAGTGTAATCACTCTCGCTTTTTTATTCACAACATGGGGGTCACTATTTATATTCTGATCTATGTGGATGACCTCATAATAAATGGCAGTGATGAAACTCTCGTTCACCATGTTGTTACCTCTTTTTCAAATATATTTTCTCTTAAGTACCTTGGTTTATTACACTATTACTTGGGCATTGAAGTACATAGGGATGTTTATGGGTTGTTTCCCAGTCAATCCAAGTATATACAAGAGATTTTACATGACACTCAGATGCAAGACGGCAAAGGTATTTAGTCAACTATGAGCATGTCTGAGACCTTACTAGTTGATGATGGAGCACCTAAAACTAATGTCAAAGAATACCGAACTCTACTTGGTAAGCTTTAGTACCTTTCATTTACCCGACGTGACATCACATACTCAATCAAAAAGCTTACTCAGTTTAATACTTCTCCTTTTGTGCTTCACTGGAAGGCTATTAAGTGCATCCTACGATACGTTAAAGAAACATTCCAGTATGGTATTCGTATTTCCCAATAGAAATCGACTACTCTCTGTGCCTATGCAGATGTTGATTGGGCAGGTGACATCAATGATCGCTGCTCTATCTCGGGTTACATTTTTTATCTAGGCATGACACCAATTTCCTAGAGTTCTCGTAAGCAACCAATTGTTTATCACCGCTCTCTGTGCCTATGCAGATACATAGGCACGACTGCTCTTTGTGCCTATGCAGATGCTGATGGGCTAAAGAAACAAACAACCATTTCAAGAAGCAAAGTCGAATCAGAATACATGAGTACGGCTTCAAATGTTTCTAAAATAGTATTGATTGTTGGATTGTACAAAGAATTGGGTGAAGAACTAAAGGTGTCAGTAGATCTTTTTTGTGAAAGTAAAGCAGCATTGCAAACAGCAGGAAATCCAATATACCACGAGAGTACTAAGCACATAGAGATAGATTGTCAATTCATTAGATAAAAAATTTGAAAGGGGTTGATTAAGCCATTGCTTTTAGGCATACATGAGCAGCAAGCAGATATCATGACAAAGGGGCTATTCATATCATAATATGAATACTTAGTATCCAAGTTGGGAGTCTTAGATGTTTTTATACCCACCAACTTGAGGGGGAGTAATGAAGTAGGTGTTGTGACTTGATCACATTATTTAATTATCAAGGAATATGTTAAATGTCAGTTAAAACAACCAGTAAATAATTGTTAGTTAGAAGATTAGTTTAGTTGTTACTGTACAACTGTCAGATAGGGCATGTATATAAAGGAGAATATAATCTCATTCTCTACATTCACTGTTGTAGCAATTACTCGGTTCTCTCTAATGGCAAGGAATGAATTTGTTCCTACATTGTGATTTTCATTCGTTTCTTATCTAAACTGATAGTAGATCCAGTTTAGTTGCATGTAGGTACTAATCAGCTAATATATAATTCAAGACAAGATCTACTAACAATAGTTAAATTTATATTGAAAAATGGAGAACACCCAAATTCCTAATCTACGAATTAGAAGATTTCAAAATATGGATTTTAGGGCAACAAATCAATTCATGTTGAAAATATAATTAAATAATAAAAGTGTGCTCTCTCTAACACCTTAAGCTTTTAGATGAGATAGTCACAAACTTCAACATGGTATTAGAGTAGGCAAAGGTCTTGAGATCAAATCACAACGCCACCCAATTTAAAAGGAATTTCCACGTGCTTGGCCCATGAAAAAACCAGGCGCGTGTTGAGAATATAATTAAATAATAAAAGTGTGTTCTCTCTAACAACTTAAGCCTTTAGATGAGATGTTCACACACTTCAATAATTTATCTAGCGAGTAATCAAAAGCTACACTAGAAGCTTGTCTTTGTCTCAATATAGATTTCTTGTCGGTGATTGGCCGCACTTGATATTTATTCCTATACAGTGGTATTGGCGAAAACTCAATCTATGAGGAAGAAATGTTGAGAATGGTTTATTATTGATAGAGAAATCGTCTCAAGGTTCAGTTTCTTCAAATTTGTGATTGGGGACACTATAATCTTTTTAAAAAAAATTACCAAACACAATTTGACCTGAATTGTTTTCTATTGGAGTCGAAATTCATGGCATTTGTTATAATTTGAAATGTATAAGGTGAATTTTATCCAAGCTCTTTTAGGTTCTTTGGTTGTTCTTCGTTGGATTTTAATATCTCTTTCCTTCTACGAGATCGTTATAGCTAGATTCTTCTTGCGAGTGAAGTACAAACAAAGATGAAGAGGTGTTTTTCTCAGTGCTTGGTCAAGATTTTATCAAGCTTTTGTTTAGTCAAGTTTTTTTATTTTTTCAATTTTGGATCTGGTCGTTAGATTAGATTAGATTTAGGATATTAACGATATTTTCATGTTATGAAAATGCGGATGAATAAAAAGTGTAGCTATAGTTACTAATTTACCAAAAATCATTAATGATAGGTAAATTAGTAACTATAAGTGAACTTTTTATTCATCCTCATTTTCATAACATGAAAAATATCGTTAATATCCTTAATCAGGTCCAACCTAATGACCAGATCCAAAACGAAAAAATAAAAAACTCTAACCAAACAAAAGCTTGATAAAATCTTAACCAAACACCGATAAAAATGCCTCTTCATCTTTGTTTGTACTTCACTCACCAAAAGAAGCTGGCTATAACGATCTCAGAGAAGGAAAGGAATATTAAAATCCAATCAAGAACAACCAAAGAACCTGAAAGATCTTGGATAAAATTCACCTTAGACATTTCGAATTCTCACAAATACCATGAGTTTTGACTCCAATAGAAAACAATTCAGCTCAAACTTTGTGTTTGGTAATTATGTTTTTATAAAAGGATTTTAGTGTCCCCAATAACAAACTTAAAT
The DNA here is from genome assembly GCA_036553675.1 of Solanum okadae. Classification (NCBI taxonomy): domain Eukaryota; kingdom Viridiplantae; phylum Streptophyta; class Magnoliopsida; order Solanales; family Solanaceae; genus Solanum; species Solanum okadae. The sequence continues at coordinate 42,593,686 of CM071689.1, read as the reverse complement.
AAACTGAACCTTGAGTCGATTTTTCTATTAATAATAAACCATTGTCAACATTTCTTCCTCATAGATTGAGGTTTCGTCAATACCATTGTGTAGGAAAAGATATCAAGGGGTGCCAATCACTAACAAGAAATTTGTATTGAGACAAAGATAAGCTTCGAGTGTAGCTTCTGATTACCAACTAGATGAATTGATTTGTTGCCCTAAAATCCATATTTTGAAATCTTCTAATTTGTAGATTAGGAATTTGGGCCTTTTCCATATTTCAATATAGATTTAACTTTCGTTGGCCAATCTTGTTTTGAATTACATATGATCTCATTAGTACCTTCATTCAACTAAGCAGGATCGACTATATATATATATATATATATATATATATACACCCAACATTGATCTGTTTGTACACAAAATTTTATCATCTATTTTAACCAATTGAAAAAGAATTTGGAGGGAAAAATTGCTGGAACATATTATTGACTGAACGGTTGCACGCCCTGCAGAAGCAATAACAACGTCATAGGTATCATTGAATTATATGTGCAGTACGTTGATGAGTCAAGAATTTTGACTCATTTAGAGCTATTTATTGAATGAATTAGTGTCCTCAATGCCTATTTTGTGTGCATAACTGACGTTAATTTGTTTATGTGCATCAATGAAGGCTTAAGAATAAGGCAAGGACATTACGATGCAAAAAAAAGTGAAAAAGTTAGAAAAGCTAAAGAAAAGAAAAGCTAGAGCTCGCAAAAGCCACTCGGCAACTCACCGAGTGTGCCTCTAGCTCACCAAACTTTCCAGTGAAGTAGCCCATGAACTAAGCCAACTCGATGAGTGAAAAGACACTTTGGCAATGTGCCAAATGGAATGGCGATCGCGACCCAGCTCGCCAAATCTTCGAGAACAATTGGATGCAGAAGTCAAGCCAAAAGGCGAGAAGAGTGTAACACCTCAAATTCAAGAAAGGGTAAAAATTTTAGCTTTTAAGAAATCTAGTGCCAGGTTCGACGGACGCTACCGATGATCTGTCGGTTGATACACGAACCGTAGGTCAGGTCCATGGTTGGCAGTCAGATTTTCCAAAAATGTCAAGTTCCAGTACCTTGATGACGGTTGACCAGGACGGCCCGTCATTCATTCCACGAGCCGTAGATAGATTTCGTAGGTGAGTCCCAGAATTAGAGAGACTTTGAGGTCGAAAGTTAAGGGCCACGGTTGGGACCCACGACCCATCTCTTGAACCACGACCGTGGGTAGGTCCCATCATTTGGGGTCCAAAACTTTAGTCTCTGAACCCAATCGACGGAGGGACAGGACAGTCCGTAGGTGGACCCACGGACTATAGGTCCCCACCGTCGACTGGATCGGCAATTATTATTTTCAGGGGCTTTTGGGTCTTTTCCTAAATATTCTAGCCTAATACTATGTTGTTTTATCCTTCACCAAAACCCCTATATAAGTGTTTTAACCCCCAAATTTCCCCAATTAAAATAATTCTCTCAAATTTACAAAAGAAGAACAAGTCTCCTTCTCAAAATATTTCTCTCTCTAGAAAGCTTGAAGAAGAAAGGATCAACCTAGGGTTTCAAGCCAAGTCTTCAATTCCCCCATTGAAGTCAAGCTTTTGGCATTAAGGTATGATAGTTTTCATCCATGGAGTTCCCAACTTCTCCAATTTTCGAAGTTAGAATTCTCCAATTGAGTTACGGTTTTCTTCTATGTCATGGGTTCCTAGATTATTGATTTTGATTGATTGATTTATGATCTCCTATGTATGAATTGAGTTAATCTCATGTTTTTATGGTGATCCCCCATGAACCCATGTAAACCCCATTTTTCCAAGTTATGATTATATAATATGGATTTTGGATTATGAAAGAGAAGTTTTATGAAATCAAGCATGTTCTCAAGAGAACTATGTAAATGTTTAAAGGATACTTTGAGAGTGAAGTATCAATGTTTTCATTTGTGCGTTGTGAAAGGATTTCTCATATACACATGAAAGCATGATTTGTGAAAGGACATTCTCACATAAAGGATTCTTAGGGTTGAAAGGTTTTCTCAACTACAAAATGTATCAAAGATTTAAGGAGCTATTCTAATTAAACCTAGCTTGGATTGGTTATTGAATGATACCTTTCCATGGATAATACATTACTTAGATTGGATTGGCAATATGACGTGTCATTCCATGGATAATAAAGACAAGTATGCATAATTGACTATTTCGTGGGAACTACTCTAAGCACCGACCGGATATCGAGATGGAAGCTCTACCGTTAGTAGAGGCCAGGTTTCTAGAAGGAATCGCTTTGTCCCTTAACTTTGTGCCACCATAGGATGTTGTCTTATCTAGACATTAGCTAGTGGATCCACCTAAGTTAGAAGCTCATGGTCCTTAACTTGGCAAGTAGGACAACCCTTTTCGGTGTGGAACACACCGGATTCCATGTTTATAGCTCACATGGTCTCTATGTCGGTTAAAAGACAATTTTCCCTCAATAATGAACTAAGGTTACTAAGTATCTCATGTATGTTTTAATGATGTTAGCTTGCATTGACCATGTTTTATTACCTATGTTTCCTAACTTCTAAATTTATGTTTTAGCTTGGTCATTTCATGTTAGGAAAATGTTTCTTTTTTTAGCATGGTTCAAATGTTTTAATGCATGGTTATCATACTCGGTACATGTTTGTACTAATGCATACTCTTGCCTACATTTTCCCAAATGTAGGGTCCGACAGTCAGGGTTCCAAGTTTTGTGGCTAGAGTTCTTGTGGAGATTTCGAGCTTTGGTGAGTCCTCATGCTTCGAGGACCGGACATTTATTATTTTTATTCTTTCCTTACATTCAATCTTGGAACATGATCTACGGGCTACGCCCAGATTCATTCTTATGTACTAGATGGCTTTCAGACAATGTTTAGATTTTTGCTTTTCTCTATAAAACTCTTATACGTTAAATCTGTCTTTTATATCTCTTTGTTTATTTCTTATGTTATAAAAGCTAAGTGGCTTGTATGGGGCCTTTCGGGGTCTTATACGCCATGTTACGTCTAGGGGCTACCTTGGGACGTGACAAAGAGGTGCCTGTCGGTGGATCGCCGATCCCCACTAACTTCGCCGAGTGAGCCCACGTACTGAAACTTTTAGAAGTTTTTGGAAACATATAAATTGATTTTTGAAAAGAAAAAAAAAGATCTTACACAGTTTTAAGGGATTTTTACATACTCTGACACTATTGAATACCCTTGGAGAGGTTTTTGAGCTTAGATTATTGAGGATTTAAGGTTCAGGTTTTAATTATGGCGTTAAGTTTGGAGATTTTGTCAATCCGATGGAACATCATTTTGGTAATGATTTCTTATGTTTTGCTATGTTAGGCTAAACCTCATTTCCTTAGGGGTGTGACTATGTAATTGAATACATAAATTAGCTTATGGGAATTGTTTATTACTACATTTAATGTTGTTTGAAATGGGTTCAATCATTTATTCATGTTTTAATCTATGAACTAAAGTTGCTTAGTTCTAGTCTTAGCTCTCGATGATTGCTTGCAAAAGTGGCATAGAGTAGAATAAATGATTGATAATTGTATTGGGTTATGTTTTTACAACCCTACTTGATAAAGTGGGTTAAGTTAAGGAATTGGGTTGTTTTGTATTGCAAAGCTTGTTGAGGTTCAAAAGAAGTCACTCGAAGCATGATAGCTGATTGAAAGATAGTTTTTATATTCAAAACTCATCCTACCCATTGAGATTCAACAACTTAAAGAAATTGATAATTACCCATCAAGCGAAATTAGTGTTCAATTACTCACACCCTCTTAAGGCTCTCTTTATACTTGTTCAAATTCCGCACTATTTGTTTCCGTTAACAATTGGTTACCAAACTCTCTTGATATTGAAAATTAAAGCCTATCGATTTATATTATGTTACGTGTTCTTTACTTCCGTTCTACAAGAAATTAGAACACTTGAATACTTCGTACTTGAATTCTTTACCATATCACTCCTTGTGGGATCGACCCCAACTCATTGTTGGGTTTATACTTGTTAGCGACCGCCTACACCTTGAATTATAAAAAGGTGTAGTTGAGCGTTATCACAAGTAAGGATTCAATATAAACTAAACAAAATAGGACCCATATTCTCCTTCTAAAAGGAAGAAAAAAGCTTAAAAGTGTTCATTTAGCAAGGCAAATAAAAATATACAGAAAAGGTATATCACCTATCACTGTTGCCAATCAGGAACATAAATGGCCTTATATAGGAAATAATAAACTCATTGCAGGATGACTACAACAAACAACTGAAGCTGAACTTACTACATTAATTCCACAATTTTATAGCCAAAAGGTGATAGTTTTATGGTGAAGTTATCTTAATATTGAACATTTATTTAGACGAAAGTGTACTACAACATACCTAAATGAGTGTAGTGTATCCACTTGACGCAAAATTTGAATCACTGAGGCGGCCCAAAAACTTGGAAAAGTTGCATGCTAGTCGAATGACCTTTCACAGCTTCTTCATTGGCGTGGGTGGTTCAATTGAGATACCGCTGCTTGAAGATTCAGATTCAAAAAATGTTTTTTTCCTTTCCACCTCACTTGCGACGAACAATTTGGCCTTTTTAATGTTCCTCTCCTTAGTTCTTGGTAGAGATACATGTTCTTCTTCCGTGCAGGACAGAATTGTGAGCCACAGAGCCACGTAGTAGTAGTAGTAGTAGTAGTAGTAGTAGCTTATAACATAGAATAACATGTGTTGTAAATGGATAGTGGGATTTACATAGGTTGGAAAAAAGAAAATCATTTATTCAGATAACAAATTTCACCAATCATAACAACACTACATAGAGGCCTTTCTATTATAATCAACTTATATCGTGTGGTTAATGCTAAAGTTGTTGTAGGTAAACTAACTCAAAGTACATATTAGCTTACTTACAAATTTTGGAACGTCAAGGAAGCCAAAGAGTATAGTTATCTTTTAGATTATCAGTGTATAAAAGTTGAGTTCTACAATGGGACAAAATTAAGGAGAAAAATAGGGAGGAAAATCCCCAAAAATGACTATCAATTGCCATATAGGACTAACCTTTGAGAAGTTTTCTCACAAAGTCTTTTTGTATTCCCATTCAATTCTTCTTGATAAAATCTTACACCTAAGAAATTGAGATAAAATAGCAATGAGTACACGTATCTACAAAACCAATTAAAGGAAGAGCGCCAAAAGTTCACAAGATTTCCGAAAACTGAAAGGAAGACTACAGAAATTTAAATTAGAATGAAAATTACCTCCAATCTCGGTAGTCAAATGTGAAATTTCATCACCAAAATTGAGGCACCAGCTCGTGATTCGAATTAATCTTCTCTAATGTTCCATCAATTTCTAAAAGTCTCTTCTTCGCCAATAGTGAGTATGGGAGAATGAAAAATATAAAAAGTAGAAGATTATGGAAAAGATGAAAAAATGACGTAAGAGCCAAAGCAAAATGATGGGAAAATGGAGGAGGTAGAAGGACATGTGTAGTACACATGTTTATTGACCAGTGAATATGGCACAATGGTGTAGTACAATTTTCAATGCTATTGGTATTGTGGTGTTGTGTTCGTACTTCAGCTCCAGGACTTAGATGTATTCCAAGGACTCCTAACACCGTCATCAAATTTTGTGTCATCTCGTGAGTATGATACAAAAGTAGTATAGCATTAGCATTTTGTTTTTACTGTAAAATTTAATCTTGGATGATATTTTCCTCTTCTCTAGTAAAGAGCATGCACTTAATTGAATCGTTGTGCAGTGATCATTAATTTCGTTAACGTCAATTTTTGTAGTTAAAATAACTCTGGAAGCTATAGAAGATAGGTCTGAATAGAATGTCCTTATATCATGATAAATTTCTCTAAATAATTGATTTAGGGATTCTATTTCATTTGTATAAGGAATGATAAAATTATGTGGAATTTCAATTTTGTTGTTCTCGTTAGTTGTTTCTTGTCCATTTCCAATTCGCATTAAATATTCACAAAAAGTAGCATCTTCTTTTGCTCGTATATTTTCAGATAAGCATAATTTTTCAAGTTAATTCCATATATCAGAATATAATAAGCAGCTGTCACATACAAAGTCTTCTCTTTTTCCATTGCAAACAACATACAATGTTTTTCTAAAGTCTCCACCAAAGACTACAACTTTTCCACTAAATAAATGTGGTTTACTGTTAGATCCTTTCAAAGAATATCTAAACCTTGTATCATTTTATGTTTGTCCATTGAGATTTCATCCCAAACCATTAATCTTGAATCTCTAATTAGAGACTCTAATAAACTTTGTTTACTAATATTGCAAGTAAAGTTATTGTCAATATCAATTGGAATTTTGCAACGTGAATGTGCAGTTCGGCCTTCGGGGAGAATTGAAGCTGCAACACCAGAACTTGCAGTTGCTAAAGGTATAATTCCTTTTGATCTTACATTTTCTGATAAAAATGTTTTCCCAATTCCTCCTGGACCTTCAATAAGAAAAAGCACCTGATTTATCTGAATATACCCTATTAAGTATTGTATTAAATGCCCTTTTTTATGAGGATTTAACTTTGTTTGTAATATAAGATCTTCTTCGCTTACTATTATATTTCTTTCAAAGTGAGCATCTTTTTCTTCTTTAGTTATTCTAGAAGGAATAATATTTTCAGAAACAAAATTATATTCTTTTATATTGTGTCCCATTAAATGTAAAAATTCGTTGATGTGATTTATAACTAAATGTTGAATAGATTTTGTTCCTAAATTAGGAATATATTTGCAATCTTCAGACATTGAATCTTCAAATATTTTCCATAGTTCTTTTGGATTAACAGGATTGTAGTATACTAATATTGTGGTGAATAAACGTCTTAAATTGTAAGGCATTTGATAGGTCACAACTTCATACATATACTCTAGTAAACTTTTATCAAAATGTAATAAGCATTTTTTTTCTGCGGCTTCTCTAAATGTGTCACAACATATTCCGTTAATTGTGTAGAGATCTTCATACGATTCAGGTCCTCTTACATTTGTTAAAAGTAATCTAAGATAATATTTTTCCCCTTCATTTGGATGACATGTGACAATTCTACCAATAACAGTATTATGTCATCGTCAACGTGACCACATTTTGTATGTTCTTGACCAAACAAAATACTTTGGGAAGTCTTTATATAATAAATTGAGTTCTATAGCAGTTTTATTAATTCTATTCATTTCAAAAAATTCAGTTAACATTGTTCTTCTTATCATTGGATTATTTAGAATTTGATCCACAATTTGATTGCTTTTAAAGGATACATATTGGTGTCCGTTTATATGTAGTTGAAGTTGGTATACAGTTGGAGTCATTTCACCGATAGGAAAAGCAAATAGACGCCATGCAACTTTTGGAGGAGAGACACATCTAGCAGCTTGATATTCTTTTATTTTATCTATTTCAACATTTGAGTCATTATGATGTATAGAAAATGCAATTTTGCCATGCCCTTTATAAATATATTTATAGATGTATTTGACTACCTTAATGTCTGAACACACTTCAATGTTAATATGACAATTGAACTTACGAAGTAAATAAGGATTGTATGAGACTACCCAAGTATTATCAATAATGTATCCTTTGAATTGTACATGTGTTTGCAGTTTTCATCTTCTGTAAATAGGATAAGATTTTTTCCCTTTGTTGTTTGTTCTGAGAGTTCTTTAGGATATTTGAATTTGCAATGATTTGTTTTCACGCAAGGACATGTTGGATTTAGATAGTCGCAAGGTCAATGAATCATGTGTTTAGTCACAAGAGCGTATAAAGCGTGATCTGTACAATCAGGTAATTCTGCGCAAATAATTTTACTATAAGCCTCTAGTGTTAATAATTTATATTTTTCTGTAAATATAATAAGAAAATGTGCATGGGGGAGTCCCAAATTTTGAAATTCTATTGTATACATTAAAGCTGCAACATTTTCAAATATATTCTTTTGTAGTACATCTTTTTAAAGCTCTTCTACTATTGCTCTAAATACTCGACTTACTAAATCAGATTTGTTTCATCAGTTGGCAATAAATGTTCTTGTATTTCTGGCCATGAAGGATTGCAAGTCATTGTCAAAAATATGTATGTTGTACTAATGCAATAGCATTTATATATCGACGACGCATGTCTCTTGGACCTCCTATAAAAGTTGCAGGTAGTATTCATCCTTTTCCAATATTTGAAGCATCTCTTTCACCATATCTTAATATATCGATAATCCCTTGCAACACCTCAATTCTAAATAAATTTTGATTAAATGAAAAGAAATTTAATCGTTGCGTCTCAAGTTTTATGTATTGGTCAACTATATATTGTTGGAACAGTCTTCCAGAATGTAACGTTTTATTTGGTTCTTTCTGTCTTATTTGAATTTTATAACAGTAATATTCACGACAGGAAACAATTTGTCTTTTCGTCTTTCCCTTTGATAAAACTTCAGATTCCATGTGGAGTAGGCCCTCAATTGAAGCCATGTTCATTACACTTGGTAGTTGTTCACTTTCACGGTAAATTTGATATATAGAAATGTTATATGTTTGTTTGAATTTCGTAATACCACAATGCCATCCATATTGACGGTGAGGAAATAACAAATGGATCATAACATCTGTAGTAGTAATTTACCAATTGTGATTTTTTATTGTGGGTGTATATTCGAGTATAAGGTGTAGAAATTATTTCATTTGGTTGTTGTTCTATCAAAATTTCTCCTACTTCAGAGGTGGTTGGAAAATTATATGTTTGTTGGTCTAAACTAGAATATTATTTAAGTGCAATGTAGAATTCAGATAGTTTTGGAACATTTGTTAACGATTTTAGAAAGATAATATATGGGTAAGCTTTTAGTATATTCATCAACTTCATCACAATGGATTCACTAAGATTAGCTGGTAAAGTCATTCGATTTGTTATCTCAGCTTCATTATCATAGAAATAGAGTTGTAAATTTGTGGGTCTTTCCTTTGCAGCAACTAAATCATCAATAAAGTGATACATTTGTCCCTAAACTCTAAATGTATATACGCCGCGATTTCTCTGTGCTAAATTTTTGTCATAATTTACCCCAAGAAAGGTGAATGCAAACATATTATTCTATGTTAAACTGTAGGTACAAAAATGTTTACATTCTTCAGTGTTGCCCAAAAAGAGATTGCTTAACTCCATGGGCATTTGATGAGAAATTAGTTTAATTGATCCATTATCACAACTAAACCCAGGTGATTCATATTCAAATCTTTTTTCCCCACAAAATTTACAATCAGGAACCTTTTTTAGCTACACATAATTTTTTGACAACAAATTACAGTTTTGTAATTTGATTTCTAAACTTTTTTTATGTGTACATGATAAATTGTAATACTATTATGAGCAGAACTTAAATGCAGTATTAGCTTAGCAAAAAGAGACGTACCTCTATTTGAAGTAACCAGTGGGGATGACATCTTCTTTGCTTCATCATATCTTTGTGATGTTGATCCTGATATTTCAAAATTCAATATTTAGAAAGATAGAACTTATGTCATTAGTTGTAATTTTTCAATTTACTCCGACTTACCTATTTCAAATATAGAGATGCAACCAGAAGAATTGAAATGTGCGGAAGCATGTCCTAAAGAATGGTTGAAGATAAAGTACCTTAATTGATAACAAATCAATTTTATGTATAAAGGTATACATATACCAACACAAGTGACACTATGCATAAATTTAGCTTTTCTAACCTTCGTTTGTAGCTAATGAAGGAAGAGAAATTGTAAGCATATTGTGGTTTCCTTCTTGACTGTCGACTTGTGATGATGATATCGTATTATTTGAATGTTCCAAGAGGCGCTGCCTTTTAAATTCGGCTCTTCTAGCTAGTTGTTGTGATAGAAATAATTGTTTTCTTTCTGGTGACATTTGTGCATTTCTAGTACGACGTAGCATATTTTTAGGGATACATTATTGTTTCTTGATATTTTCAGGCTTCCGGAGCACATCGTTATTGCTTGTTGACATTCTTGTTGCAATGAATTTTCAATTTCATAAGAAAACCATGTAGTTCATTCTTTGACCCAAACTAAAATCTCATAATAATATAAAATCATAACATCGGTGAACCCTCATAGATATCAGGTGCTCACATATATAGAGTCAAAATATATATGGAGTCCAAAGGGGTTTGGGGTCTCTTCGGGGCTCGAGAGATGAAATAGATAGGGCCCTACAAGTTTGAAGAAGAATATATTCCAAGTAAATTGTTCATTTTTTTTGGCATATTGTCGAACACCTTAGAGTCATTAATGTTTCAATCTGACCTTAAAGCTATAAAATAGGAAGAAAATTAGACATCTCCAGAAGAAACAGTGAAAAATTATTTGGGAATTTTAGGACTATTTGTGTTCTGCACAAAAGAAATGTATAGACCTATTTAATAACAATTAAAAACTCTTGTATTGAGCCAGGATGAAAGCTACAAAATGAAACCACACCTAAAACTTTGAATAGCTGATAAAATGAAGAATCAAGTAGATGAGTACTTAATTAAAAGTTCCCAAAGATCTACACATATGCTAAGGAGATTGTGAATATGGACAAACATCAATTAGCTAATCTAAGGATACACACCAAGGAAATAAAATATAGCAGCCACAAAGGGGAGAAGCTTTAATCATAGGCATCTGATGAAAATAACATACATATTCAAAAGTGGCATATTTTTAAAGGAGATCTACACCACAGTCACACAACTTTTGCAACACTCCAAAGTTTTTTCAAATTCTTAGGATGAACAGAAAGCAAATAGAAAGATATTTTACTGATCCATATCGCGTTCATCAGAATCATGTCATCTTAGGAACAACTTTAGAATTCGGCACTTCAGATATCTTGTAAGAAGCATTAAAGTTACAAGCACAAGAAATGGAACTCAAATTGAAAAAATTTTGGGGATAATTACCCACACCATTTCTCAGATATGGAATTTAGAACTAAAAGAGGAATGGAAAGCAAAAGATGAAAGAAAGAAGCGCAGATACTTACTGTTAGCCATGGTCACTGGTACCAAAAATAAAGTAGAGAATGGAGAAGAGCAAGGGTTTCCTAATTTGGTAGCTTCTGGACTAATTGTTCTCCATATTTATTTTTCCTTTTATTTGTTGTTTTTCTGTTAACTTGGGCAGCCAATTTCGGTCAGCCTTTTGTTTCTTTTTTGGGAAAATTGTATAAAATAGCAAATTATTAATTTAAATTAAATTTTATAACCGCACTTTCATTTAATTGTAATCCGTAGCAAACACTTGGCATTCGCCTCTCTCCCCAGAGAATCTCGCTCGCCACTCTCCCTCTCCTCGTTCACTTTATACAAACACAAATGTATAAAGTAAACTTGTATTTGTATAAAACGAGAGAAAACTGTATATAAAAATACATATATTTTCATCTTATATACTTATAATTATACAAATACAGATCTTCCCCTATCGGTTCTCTTTTGCCTTTCTCTCTTTCTCACTTTATACAAACACAAATTACAATGTATAATTTGTGTTGTATAAAACGAGAGAGAGATTTGATATACAAATGTTTTATTTTGATTCAATTGTATATAAATTCAAATTTTATGTAGATATACAAACACAATCATTGATACATATACATAGTAGCTACATTTATACAATTATCTAACCGATATGCATATAAAATCATTGCAATTTTATACAAATGAATTCATGCCTGTGATTTATACAAATCTGATGCTCCATAGCAAACATAAAATTTGTTATGGAGCACAATTATGCAAACTATAGCTATAGCATACAAATATGATTTTTATGTTTGTTAAACCTAAAATTTCTTTAAACCTAGGAAGAGTGGAGCTGAGTTCATTTTATTTAAAATGATATATGGGAACTAAGTATAACCAAAAGTAAATGTTTTTTACATTTAAGATGAGAGGAAACTGAGATTTCCAAAAGAGTTTTGAGCAGTTTGAGTACCATCTCTTTTAAGAGAAAGATTTTTGAGTAATAATCTCAAACCACAGAAAGAGTTATGTTTTTAAACATATGAGCTAGTATATTTTGGGAGTAGTATTGAGCACCGATATGGGAGAGAGTTCAGATAACTCATAGCCCCCCATAAACCATGTAGCCAACATAGGTAGAAAGGGTCATATTTTTTAGATGATTCCTTAATACTTTTAGAATAGAATAGTGAATCCACTTAGTAGTAGGTTCTATACCCCGGCAAAGTATAGGACGGCCCTGGCAGCGTGAGACATGATGATGTATCATCACATAGCTCATAGTGATGGTTGTCGGTTAGAGAATCTCCCACAGAGATATTTTGTATTCTTATATACACAAAGTTTATTTTGTATTCTTGCATACAAATAGAGTTACATTGCATTTTCTAATACATTGAGTTGCTATCTACTGTTTTAAAAGTTTTCCATATATTGCATATTTTATTGTTGCTTTAAATTGAGTTGAGTATCCAGAGTTGAGTATCTTATTATTGAGTTGAGCCTTATTTCACCTAGTTGAATATCTTATCATTGAGTTGAGCCCAAACTTCTCTGAGTTGAGTTGAATTATTTTCTCTAAGTTGAGTTGAACTATGTTTCTTTGAGTTGAGTAAGTTGATAAGAGGTAAGTATGTTTCTTTACCACCAGTTCAAGCTTATGTTTATGTTTTATAATTCCCCTTACATGCTCGTACATTCCATGTACTGAGCCATTTGGCCTGCATCGTTTCATGATGTAGATACACGTATTGAGTATCATCAACTGGCGTTTGGTTGAGGTCATCAGTCAGCTTTTGTGAGTCTTCTTACATTCCGGAGGACTTCACCTTTATCTTACATTTAGTAGTTTTGAGATGTCGTGGGTCTTGTCTCGATATCCTTCTGTAATAGTAGAGGCTTCATAGATAGACAAAGTTGAGTAGTTTTCGGTATGTATCATCTTTGAGTTGTTTTAAAAAACTCTGAGTTATCTATTGAGTATTGTGCAGACTATTTTAAAGTTAATTTTATTATATTTAATTCAGTTTTTGAGCTTTTTCATGCTTGAGTTAGTCTTCCGCTTGTAGTCAGCCAAGATGAGGGTTCGCTTCGGGACCATCAATGGTTCTCGAGTGCCGTCCTTGTCCAGGGTGTAGGCTCGGGTCGTGACAAAACCTTTTTTTTATCTATTTAATGATGCAAAACACAATTAGGAATGCTGATAGTTAGCTATTTTTAGGTTTTTAAAATTATTTTATTAGAGTTCTATATGACTTGACTTTAGGAGTTAGTTCTTTTATTTGTTATTTGAATTTTACTGATAAGTTAGTAGCATATTTTTCTATTTTTAGTTAGGAATTATATCTATATATGTATGTCTCTGAATTATTAATAAATCAATTCCCTTTGACAATACTACATTCTCTCAAATTCTTTCTGTATTATTTTCTTAATTTTCTTTATTAAAAAAAACCAACAATTGGTATCTAGAGCCTCCTTCTTGAGGGACCTGTGAGTATAAAAATGGATTATGAAAATAGTTTTTCACGAATGGCACCTCCTATTTTTGATGGTGAGAACTATCAACTATGGGTTGTGATAATGGAACCCTACTTGGAGGCTCTTGATCTATGGGAAGCTGTGGAAGAGGATTATGAAATTAATCCGCTGCCAAATAATCTCACCGTGGCCCATATCAAGAGTCACAAGGAAAACAAAATTATACAGTCGAAGGCAAAAGCAACTTTGTTTGTTGCTGCTTCGACAACTATTTTCACGAAAATCATAACTCTCACATCACCAAAAGAAATTTTGAATTATCTTAAGAAAGAATATGCTAGAGATGAAAGAATACAAGGAATGAAGGTATTAAATTTAATGAGGAAATTCGAATTGCAGGGAACGAAAGAGTTAGAAACAGTCAACGAATACTCTGACAGATTGCTTGTATTGTCAACAAGGTAAGATTACTAGGCACTGAATTTAAATATACAAGATTTTTTGAAAAAGTTCTTGTTACAGTGCCCGAAATATATGAAGCATGTATAGTCCTTGGAAAACACACAAGATCTGTCCAAAATTACCTTGGCAGAATTATTAAATTCTTTGCAAGCTCAGGAATAAAGAAGTCTTATGAGGCAAGATGGCATGGTTGAAGGAACATTAGTAGCCAGCAACAAAACTCAAAGCAAGGGTAAATTGTTGAAAAATTACCCACCTTGTCAGCACTGTGGAATAAATGGACATTCTCCATATAAATGTTAGAAAAGGCCAAATGCACAGTGCAAGATCTACAAACAACTTAGTCATGAAACTTTTATTTGCAAGAGCAAATTTCAAAAAAATGAAATAGTTGCCATGGTTACTACTGAAGAAGAAGAAAAAGACCACTTATTTGTGGCAACTTATTTTTCAATCAAAAAATCTGATTTTTGGATGATTGATAGTGGTTGTACAAACCACATGATAGATGAAAGAAATCTTTTTAAAGAGTTCATTCCTATGAAAAATAAGAAAGTCAAAATTGGGAATGGTGATTGTATTCTTGCAAAAGGAAAAGGGTCTGTTGCAATTAAAACAAATTCAGGTACAAAAATAATTTTAGATGTTCTTTATGTGCCTGATATTGATAAAAGTTTGTTTAGTGTTGGTTGGTTAATAGAAAAAGGTTTTAATAATTATTTGTAGACAAATATTATCGAATTTTGATTCTACTAAGCAAGAGATTACAAATTGAAATAAGAGGTAAGAGCTTCTCATTTAATCCAACAGAAGATGCACACAAGCCTTGCAAGACAAAATATGAATTGGCAAATTTGTTCACAAGGTCAATTTCAGATAAGACTACAATCTACAATTCCTGATCCAAGGAGGAGTGTTGAGAGTATGTCTCGGGATATTGCAGAAATAAAATAGTTAGTTATTGTTAGGTTTTTAAAATTATTTTATTAGAGTCCTATGTGACTTGAATTTAGGAGTTAGTTATTTTATTTGTTATTTGAATTTTACTGATAAGTTAGTAGCATATTTTTCTATTTTTAGTTAGGAATTATATCTTTAAATGTATGTCTCTGAATTATTAATAAATCAATTCCCTTTGATAATACTGCAGTATTTTTTCTCTCAAAGTCTTTCTCTATTATTTTCTTAATTCTTTTTATTAAAAAAAACCAGCAGGATGCAAAACACTTTTTTTAATCTATTTTTAGAGCTCACAATTCATAACCAAGAGTTTAGGAGATTGGATGAGTGATTGTCCAGTTATCTATGTTGATGGGATTCAGCAAAAATGTTGTTGCACCAGTTTGAATTCTTCAAAAATGCTCTGCTTGTGAAGGATCCAACACAAACGCATTGACATTATTGAAGAGTCTCAGCCATATAGGTATCATTCGGATCCCAGTGAACTGACCAAAATACAATACGATTTTATATGCATAAGTTTGTTTAAGACGCCATCAAGTATTATGTACTAACAAAAACTTTAAGGTCATATTTAAAGAACTATCATGAATCATCTTACACTCTAAAGTCATTTCAAGTAAATTAATGTTTAATGTTACTGTTTTAGTGTAGAAGGTGAAAATGTAGGATGGAAAAGGAGAAGAGAACGGCTAATCATAACAGAAAGTAAAAGGAAAATCAATTTCTAAACAACGAGAGACCAAAAATTAGTTATAATACTGCATATTTTGAGGAAACAACAGAACTCATTACAACTACTTATTTTTTTATTTGACAGTAAAATCTATCAGATCTTTCAGATTAATCAGTCATTATATTATGTATTGATGCTTACAGTATGAAGATGCATCTATATAAAGGAGGATAAAAGAAGAGTTCATTTTGAGCAATGACGAAAGCCACTGAAATTAGAGCTCACCAAGAACTTTGAACAAATGATTGAGCACAAGACTACTGAAATACAAGGTTAATATCATACTATTATATATAAGCTTCACAATATTTACAATAGACACAAGTGTGTCGTGCAGATACACTGATTGCAAGCGTTGTTGTTGTAGTAGTAATAATACAACCCAAAGAGTTGAAGTGTTGGGAATTTTTAGTTACAAGATGACGGTATCTTAATCTAGAACAACAACATGGTAGAATTGGAGTCTGGGTAAGCTTCTCCAGCCCCAGAATTTATGGCGTAGCAAGATGTCAAGGTACCTAAAAATTGAATATTATTATTATTAGATATTGGCAAGGAAGTGAGACAGGTACTACAGCAAACAACTGAAGCAGAGTTTACTACATTAATTCCACAATTTTACGGCCAAAAGGTGATAGTTTTATGGTGAAGTTATGTTAATAATGAACATTTACCTAGACGAAGGTGTAATACAACATACCTAACTGAGTGGGGCCTATCCACTTGACGCAAAATCTGAATCACTAAGGCAACTCAAAACTTGGAAAAGTTGTCTACCATCTTTGTTACTTCCTTCTCCCTAACTTCTAATAATTGGTCCTTCATACCAATTGTGGTTTTGCAGATTAAGTCTGAGAATCCCAAAAGTTATTCTTTTTTAGTAACCAAAAGTACCAAAATGTGGAAGATACTTCCTATAATTAAATGTAAATATATCAAATTCAATCATAAAAGTAATCATTGTTATATGTCAGACAACACGAGTGAATGGAGTTGACATTTTGATTCGACAGAAGTGACCACTTAATGGAACTTCCTAACTGATTTGTACACTTACCCATAAGAACTCAAATATAGACAACACAGAGTACAACTACTTTCATGAAGAAGCCAAAAACTTAGATATACAAAAATATTACTTGGCGGCAGTAGACATTCTAAGCATATCCCAACTTCTTCACTATTCAATGTACCCAACCACAAATAGTCAGTGTAAGATCCTCGTAGGTGTATGAACTTTATTATTTCCAGTGACCGCATATTTATTTGAAGAAAGTAAATGAAAAGGTTCAGGTAAAAGAAAATATTTAGCTGAAGCTCTAAATCAGCCATTGATTATTCATTATTTTTGACATCTTTGCTTGGACACAGTTGAGTGAATTTGTACCAAGTCATCGACCTTTGGAACACTTAATGATCTTAGGCATATTTATATGCCTAAATTGTCAATATTTGCCCATGGATTGATTAGATTGAAGAATGATCTTTAGTTATTATCTTGATTTTTGGTGTAACGTTTGATGATTGTGCACTTACACACATGATGAGTTGTTTCAGGAGCTCTCGAAGGAATTGGAGTTGGAACGAAGAAAGAAGGAGCAAAAACGTGCAAGAAATTGACTAAGGCTGAAGGCCCCAGGGCTAGGCGCACTGTTAGGTGCGAGGCACCAAGTTCCAACATTCAGAACCCTTTGGCGCTATGTCAAACGCGGAACGCCACACTGAAAAGTTCTGAGGCGAGTTGGAGGCGCGATGGGAGGCGTGAAGCCCCACCCTTCTGCCGACTTTTCTAGCTAAAAAATCATTAAATAGGATTCCTAATTGTAGTAGGATTGGTCTCCAACTTTTCCAACTCTTATAAATAGACCCTTAGGGCTTTATAGTTAGGGTTCGACTTTTATTGGGTGTGCAAGAGCAAGTATTTTACGTTTGTAATAGGTTTTGATCTTCTAACTCTTTTATTTTCTAGAAATCACATGAACAATTGTATTTTGTGGTTTTCTAATAGAATGAGTAGCTAAACGCCTTAGTTCTGGGGCTGTAGCTACGAATGGATTGTTGATTATTAAAGGCTTTTTGAATTAATCATTAGTTGTCATTATAAGTTGCTTCTATATTCTTGTTTTAGTATTTTATGATTGATCGCCATAAGATAAATATATTGTCTAATCTTAAAATCGGGAGAGGAGAGGTTAGATAGACTAGAGAATACAGAGAGCTCGGTCGACCCATTTGATTGAGGTGATTAGTGTTCAGGAGTGACGCCCGGACGAACACCTTGCTTGGTTACGAAATAGGATGAAATATAAATGCTCGCCAGTCAGTCTATTTATCCCCACTCAATGATGTAGTTAAATAGCTAATTGGAGTAGGCGACGAGAGGTGTATAGCCCGACTCATATAATTAACCCTATAAACCAGTAACTTGACAACTAAAATTAGTTCTAAGCTGATGATATGATACATGAAATTCACTACATGTTGCAGCCTTGGAATTGTCTTTTACTTGCTTGAAACATCATTTTAAAGTCGTTCACAATTAGTTACTTTTAATTATTGCATTAGTTAGTAATAGTTAACAATCATCACAATCTCTTAAATGGTTACTTTTACTTTTATTTGTAGAATTAAGTGTTAGATATATATTGATCATAAGTCCATTGGGAACGATAACTCATTTCTTAAAGAATCTATATTACTTGCGTGACCACGTACACTTGCGTGTATATTGGGGAGCAACAAGTTTTTGGCGCCGCTGCCGGGGACTTAGAAATTGATTTATATTTGATCTTCTTAAGTCTACAATTAGAATATTCAGGTATTAATTACTTGATCTTAGCTTGTATATTGCAGGCACTTGACTTTAAGGTCTGGTTCTGAAGGGAGAACTTGTCGAACCTTACAACGAACCCGAAAGAGTTTTACGCTAGCGCAGGAAAATGAATCAAGGACGTCCAGGAGAATTAGGGTTAGGTTTTTGGGGAAACAATGATGATAATAATCAAGACAACGTGAATAACCTAGAGACCGTGAACAACCAAGAGAACTTGAATAACCAAGGAGTACCCCCTGTCGTACCCGCAGACCAGTCCGTGATGTGGCAGTCCCACTCACCGTCAATGTGGCCTCTAGTATTTGGAAACCTCCACCGGGGGGTAGATTTGAACTAAAACAGGGAATGGTACAACTTCTCCATTCTAATGGGCAATTTACTGATCTCCTTCACGAGGATCCCCAAATCCATCTTAGGAACTTTATAGAGATCACTGATACATATATCCCAATTGGAGTCTTATCGGACTATTTAAGGCTGACGTTGTTTACATAGTCATTGTTAGGAGCAGCAAAACATTTGTTATATACTGAGCCACCAAATTCCATCACTACCTGGGTTTACCTAGCAAGGAAGTTCCTGAGTCAATTCTTTCCATCCAAGAAAATCGCATGATTGAGGAGTGAGATATTATGCTTTAGGCAAAATCAAGGGGAGGACATGTACCGAGCATGGGCTCATTTCAAACAAATGTTAAATGCTTGCCCGCACCACATGCAAACTAATGAGGTACTTGCTCACACTTTCTTTGAGGGTTTAGATTATAATGCTCGTGTACTTCTTAATAGTGCAGCAGGAGGACATGCCCTACTAAAACATGTGAAGAGTTGTTCGACTTACTCGATAGACTCTCCGAAGGAAACCCAGGATATGAGGGGGAAATGCCTAGAACCACAACCCAAAAGGCCCCAGGGATATTAGATGTAGATCAAGCTACTGCCATAAATGCCAAATTAGATGCAATGCAACATAACATGACCATACATTTTAAACAAATGGCTCTAAACCATGAACTGGTAAACGTTGTACAACAGGCAGCCAATTGGTGTGAGGTATGTGGTAGTGGAGCTCATGAAACTGAGCAATGTGAAGCAAACCCAGATTTCGTAAACTATGTGGGTAATGCGCAAAGGGGTGGAGTTCAGCAAAATTATGGTAACACTTACAACCCTAGTTGGAGGAACCATCCTAACTTCTCATGGGGTGGGAACCAAAACCAAAATCAGGCACAAGGGGCTAACCAATACCGTTCACAAGGAGCTAGGCAACAATACCAAAATCCTAACCAAAGCGCAAATCCTAGTGCACCAAAAAGGGGGGATGACCAATGAAGAGATACTCCAAAAGCTCATGAATGAAATAGGGACCAAAATAAATTCTAGAATAGATAAGTAAGATGAGAACATCAGAAACATCCAAATGTCCCAAATGATTTTAGAGAGACAAGTTGCGCAAGTAGCCAATTCTCTGAACTTGCGTCCCCAAGGTGGGTTGCCCGGTAATACTGAACCCAACCCAAAGTAAGTGCATGTGGTAAGTACTAGAAGTGGGTTACAATTAGAGGAACTAGCTCCAAAGAAGAGAGATACTGAGGCAAGTACCAAAGAAAAGAAAGTGGAAGAGGTAGTAAAACGCTCCAATGTTGAGGTACCCGTTGCTCACAAGAAATTACCACATCCGTTTCCACAAAGGCTCAAAAATAAAAATGAGGATGAATTCTTCGGTAAGTTTCTGTCTCTCCTTAAATAGGTTCACATTAATCTACCTTTGGTTGACATTTTGCAGGGTATCCCGAAGTATGCTAAATACGTGAAGGACATTGTGGCTAGCAAGAGGAGGCTCACGTAGTATGAAACTGTAGCACTTACTGAGGAGTGCAGCTCTAGAATCTAAAATAGACTACCCAAAAAGTTAAAAGATCCGGGTAGTTTTACTGTGAAGATTACAATTGGGCAAAGTGTTCATGCTCGAGGGTTGTGTGATTTGGGGGAAAGTATAAATATGATGCCCTTGTCATTGTATCAAAAGCTTGGGTTGGGTAGTCCAAAACAAACAACTATTATTCTCCAACTCGTTGATAGATCCATTGCAAGGCCAGAGGGGATGGTAGAAGATGTGTTAGTTCAAGTAGGTTCATTGATTTTTCCTGTGGATTTTGTAGTCTTAGATTTTGAGCTCGATTCTGAAGTTCCATTCATTTTGGGACATCCATTCTTGGCCACGGGTAGATAATTGATTGATGTAACAGCTGGTCAATTAACTATGAGGGCACATGATAGGGTTGAGGTATTCGATGTTTACCACGCTTTAAAATTGCCTTCTATCTATGAAGAGTTGTCTGCTATTACTGTGGTTGATAAAATAGTAGAATCACAAGTAGCTATGCCCGAAGATCCCTTAGAGAGAGTGTTAGTGGGTCATGAGGTGGATGGAGATACTGAGGAACAAGAGATAGAAACATGTTTGAATCTAGCACTAGTTGACACTCGTAAGCTTCGAGCGGAGTCATTAGATCGTAATTTAGGCCCCCCACCAAAGCCATCAATAAAATAAGCTCCCAAGTTGGAACTAAAAACTCTATCGCCTCACCTAAGGTATGCTTATTTGGGTGCTAATGAAACTTTGCATGTTATACTTTCTGCAGAGTTATCTGAATTATAGTTTGTTGTGGCATTGAGGATCTTAAAGCAAAAGAAGAAAGTGATTGGATGGTAGATGGCTGATATTCATGGGATAAGTCAGGCGTTATGTATGCACAAAATCTACATGGAAGAAGATCACAAACCAAGTGTACAACATCAACGTCGGCTAAATCGTTTGATGAAAGAAGTGGTAAGAAAAGAAGTAACTAAGTGGCTAGATGCTGGAATTGTTTACCCGATCTCCAATAGTAAATGGGTAAGTCTGGTGCAATGTGTCCCTAAGAAGGGAGGTATGACAGTGTTAAGGAACGAAAAGAATAAGTTGATTCCTACTAGAACAGTGATCGGTTGGAGAATTTGTATGGATTACCAAAAATTTAATGATGCCACCCAGAAAAATCACTACTCGATCCCTTCATTGATCAAATGCTTGACCGACTAGCAGGGCAGGATTACTATTGTTTCTTAGATGGGTATTCAGGTTATAACCAGATCTTGATTGCACCCGAGGATCAAGAAAAGACCACGTTCACTTGTCCTTATGATACATATGCTTTCAAAAGCATGCCATTCGTACTTTGCAATGCACCGGCGACTTTTCAAAGGTGTATGATGGCCATTTTTCATGATATGGTGGAAGACTTTGTAGAGGTGTTCATGGATGATTTCTCCATCTTCGGAAATCTTTTGAGGTATGTCTCCGGAATCTTAATAAAGTACTTGCTAGATGTGAAGACACTAACTTAGTGCTAAATGGGGAAAAATGTCATTTTTTGGTTAGAGAAGGGATAGTGTTGGGACACAAGGTGTCGAAGTCGGGTTTAAAGGTTGATAAGGCCAAGGTAGAAATTATTGAAAAATTTCCCCCTCCTATTTCTGTAAAAGGGGTGCGTAGTTTTCTTGGTCATGCAGGTTTTTACCAGTGATTCATCAAGGATTTTTCCAAGATTGCAAGACCTATGTGCAATCTTTTGGAAAAGGAGGAGAAGTTTTATTTTGATGAGATGTGCTTGAAAGCTTTTGAGATGTTGAAGAGGAACTTAATTGAAGCTCCTATCTTAATTGCTCGTGATTGGGGACTACCATTCGAACTCGTGTGATGCAAGCGACGTAGTAGTGGGTACAGTGTTGGGACAATGAAAGAATAAAGTGTTTCACTCGATCTATTATGCAAGCAAGACCTTGATTCTACACAAGCTAATTACACAGTGACTGAGAAAGAGATGCTAGCTCTAGTATTCGCCTTCGACAAGTTCAGATCGTATTTGGTAGGTACTAAAGTGATTGTTTTTACTGACCATGCAACTATTAGGTACCTATTCAACAAGAATGATGCTAAACCAAGGCTGATTCGATGGATATTGCTTCTCCAAGAATTTGACCTTGAGATCAAAGATAGGAAAGGTACTGAAAATCAAATAGTTGATCACTTGTCCAGGTTGGAGGATTTTTCCCATGTGAATGAAGGTGAGCAAATCTGGGAAGAGTTTCCGGATGAACAATTGATGGCATTAGATATATCCCAAGTGCCATGGTATGCAGATATTGTGAATTTGATATTAAGTGGAGATTATCCTCCGGGTGCAACCACCCAACAAAAGAAAAAGCTCAACCATGATGCTAAGTTCTATATCTGGGATGAACCATTCTTGTTCAAGCAAGGTGTAGACCGGATAGTGAGAAGGTGCATTCTGGGGTATGAGGTTCACAAAGTTCTCAAAAGTTGTCATGCTAGCCCATATGGAGGTCACCACGGAGGAGAGCGCACGGCACATAAGGTACTTCAATCTGGTTTCTTTTGGCCCTCATTATTTCAAGATTCTATTGCTTTTGTGAAGGGTTGTGATAAATGCCAAAGATTGGGTACTATTTCAAGAAGACATGAGATGCCACTAAGTAACATTTTGGAGGTGGAAATCTTTGATGTGTGGGGTATTGACTTCATGGGTCCCTTTCCACCATCTATTGGAAACCAATATATTCTTGTGGCTGTGGATTATGTTAGTAAATGGGTTGAGGTTGTCGCTCTTCCTTCAAATGATTCAAAGGTGGTGATAAAGTTCATAAAAAAGCATATCTTCACTCGCTTTGGTACTCCAAGAGCAATCATAAGTGATGGAGGTAAGCATTTCATTAACCATCTAGTTAAAAACCTTGTTTCTAAGTATGGTATTCGTCATAAGGTTGCTACAACTTACCATCCTCAAACAAGTGGCCAAGTGGAGGTTTCGAATAGAGAGGTGAAGCAAATTTTGCAGAAGATGGTGAATGCGCAGAGGAATTATTGGTCTGAGAAGTTAGATGATGTGTTGTGGGCATATAGGACTGCGTACAAGACACCCATAGGGACTTCTCCCTATCACATAGTATTTAAGAAGGCAGGTCATCTGCCAGCGGAATTAGAACACCAAGCTTATTGGGCAATTAAGAAGTTGAACTTAGACCCCGAGTTGGCCGGTAAAAAGAGAGTAAATCAACCGCATGAACTTGATGAGTTTAGGCTCCACGTGTATGAGAATTCCAAGCTTTACAAGGAAAATACAAAGAGGTGGCATAATAAGCACATAGTTACTCGTATTTTCACTCAGGGGGAAAAGGTACTACTCTTTAACTCTAGATTAAGGTTATTCCTCGGAAAACTAAGGTCTAAATGGATTGGTCCTTTCGAAGTTGTAAGAATGACACAACATGGGGCTATTGAACTTAAGGGTAAGATTGGCCTTACGTTCTTGGTCAATGGGCAAAGGGTGAAACACTACTTTGGTGAGGATTCGGATCGTAGTCGGGAGGCTCTTGAGCTAAATGATGAATGATCCAAGCCGCGTCGTGTCGTGGCGTTAAATCAAGCGCTACACGGGAGGCAACCTGTGAACAATATGTAATAGATAGGTAGCTCATTTTTGCATTTTTTTTCTAGCGTAGTTTCAATTCGTAGACTATACGAAGCATGTTTTATTTTTTAGTTTTCGCTAATAGGATGTTTTTCTTTCATTATCTGTAACTTAGTTGTAATAGTGAATAAAAAAAACTGCAGCCAGGCGCACTAGCAGGCGCGCCGCACCTGGCCTTGAAGTTCAGAGAAGTTTTTGGGGCGCCTTACTGGCGCATCGCCCCTCCATTGTGCCTGCACTTGCAGGCTAGCGTACTAAGCGACGCGGCGCGCTAGACGTCAAAGTTTTGTGGCCTGTTTCAGGCGCGCCTATGGAGCATTGCGCCCCTACCCAATTTTTTAAAAATCTGGGTTTCGACCCAGATACCCGACCCAACCCCTCCATAAAGTCCCTAACACTCAAATTCATTCCCCATTCTCTCCAAACCCACCGCCCCAACCCCTCTAAATTCTCTCCAACTCTTCTTTTTCTTCTTCTTCTTCATCTCTCCCTCTCTGAATTCCTCCATTAAAACCCACCTCCAACTCCTCTTTTCCCAACCACCTATCCATCTTCTTCAACTCCTTCTTCTCCTACACTCCATTATAAATACTTTCACTCCACCATTCCACATTACTAACTTCCTTCTCACTCAATTGTTTTTTCCTTTTTCTTCTTCCCTCTCACTGTCCAACCGACCCCCATCCCCAATTTTTCAATTTTTTTTCTTTTCTCCATTTTGATTCTTAACAGGTTACAATGTAACCAAAAGCCAAGAATGTGGCGGGTTCTAAGCAAAGTATGAAGGGTGAAGCATCCGGGTCCAGAAATCAGGAACCAGTTCAAAAATTTGGGAAAAAGGCAGTGGAGCAGTATGGTTGGACATGGTTTGACTGCCAGCGGGAAGCAAAATATACGGGGGACGAGTACGTCAATGAGGTAGGGTTGCAGTCTAAATTTCCTGTTATTTATAGGATTGTGGTTGAGTTGGGACTGCGATTTATTTTTTATCAT
This sequence comes from Solanum okadae, assembly GCA_036553675.1. NCBI lineage: Eukaryota > Viridiplantae > Streptophyta > Magnoliopsida > Solanales > Solanaceae > Solanum > Solanum okadae. Next base: position 42,568,614 of record CM071689.1, on the reverse strand, counting down.
CCTGGTGACTGTAATTTGTCCTTAGTTCATGAGTTTTATGCAAATTGGCTCATGGAAACTAAGTATAAAATTGTACCTATTAGAGGCAAGGATGTGAAATTTTCGGCTAGGATTTTGAATGAGCTGTTGGGCACCCCAAACTGTGATGCTGATGACTTTAATATGTTGAAAGAAAAACCCCCCCTATAGAGATATTCGACATACATTATGTGGGGTAGAGTCGACGGCTAGGTGGGCACGTAGTAAGGATACTGGGAGGCATTCCACCCTCCACTTTGCTAATGTCAATCTGATTGCTAGGGTATGGCTGAAGGTAGTGTGTGGTGTATTGCTTCCTGTGAAACATTTGACTGAGGTGACATGGGATAGGGTGGTGTTGGTCTATATGCTAGTGAAGGGAATGCCTATTAATGTTAGGGAAATCCTGAGGCAAAATATGATGAAGTTTATGAACAATTTTCGCTGGAGGTTTTGTTATGGGGGTTGATGACCTGTTTCTTGAGGGCTCAGGGTATAGAGGAGGCAGTTGACCTGACTATTGCTTTTCACCCAGATCTGACGGGTAAGTTAGTTGATATGATCCGTACTAAGGAGTTGGACACGTCCCATGGACCTGTCTTGTCCGCCCAAGAGAGGTAAGCCCGTGATGATAGTGTCATGGCAAGAATGTTTGGGATGGCGGAATTACAGCTGCGGATAGGTGGCCGCCCGATTACAAAAGAGGAGATAGAGACCATGGCAGAGTGCTACCCCTTGACCGAGAGTGCAGCGTTCTTATGCAGGACTGGTCCTGCATTCTTGGAGCCTCTGGATGATGATGAGGCTACTACTGATGAGGCGATGGATGATAAGTAGGATGATGTTGTGGATGAGGAGGTGAATGCCTTGATGGTGTTCGATTGTGGTGACGACGAGGCCTAGAGGCCCGAGGGAGTATTCCTAACTCTATACTTTGCTTTAATTGTGCACTGCGGACAATGCTTATTTTTTAAGTGTGGGGTGGGTAATACGTCTCTGTTGTATATAGTTGTTTACTGCTTTATCGAGTCTAGTGTTAGTTTTTAGTTAAATTTTTAATAAAAAATTTGGGTTCCTCAGCGTTTGTTTTTGGTACTTTTACTGAGGACAGTCCCTTTGGACCGACTAGGACTAGTGTACTGCTTTATTGTGTCTTAGAGTCGTCATAGGAGTGACAGTTCCCATTGATGGATGGATGACGACCGTCTTAAGGGAAAATTAGTCACATAGAGGAGTAGGACTGAGAAACCAACCTTGGTCTTTTGAAACTATGTCCGAAAAAGTTAGCCAAACGCCATGGGTAGTCATAATTGGAAAAGTGCAATAGAATGTTAACCTTGTAACAAGCATGTATTCTTAGTTTGACTCAAAATAAAAAAAATAACATAAATGGGCTTAATTGTGTAGTAATACTGTAATGCAAGTTGTATGAGCATGTTAGTTGATATATCCTTATATGTGTCATGATGCCATGTGTGGTGAGAGTTGATTGGTTCTTGCTTAACTTGATATCTAGAATTTGCCTTGTGTGTGTTGAATTAGTAGCTTGTATGACTTAGGGAATGTGATTGAGGAGTTTCTTTGAAATAGCCAATTCTTGACTCTACTTGTATGCCTACCATTGAAATTATCCCTAGTGAAGCCCTATTGAGCCTTTAGCCTTGTTTGTTGATAAGCCACATGATAATCCGAAACCTGTTTGTTTGATACCAAGTTGTTTTGATCCTAATAAAATCTTTAATGCACTATGTTAAGAAGAAGGGTTGAAAAATTGTTGGTTGATATAAGAAAGGGTGAAGTGCTAAATTGTGTGGAAAAGAAAAGAATAAGTAAAAATTCTTTTTTGGCCCTGGTCCTTAGTGACAATGTGCACCTCAACTCAATTGAGGGTGGCTATTTCAGAAATATGCTCTAAACATTGGCCCTAGTCCTATCAAGGATAATGTGTACCTCACTCAGACCTTAAAATCTAGAGTGAGGGTGGCTAGTGCAAAGGCACGAAAAAAAAATAAAGGACAAAGATGGAGCAACAAAAAGGGGTTAATAGTCATGAAGTGTGTACTAGGAGGAAAGAAAAACTATGAAGGAGATTGTTGGCAAAAAATAATGTCATGTGCATTAGGGAGGTGTAGTCACTAAAATAATTCCTAAATATTCCCTCCCTTACCTTAAGCCGACATTACAACCAAATGACATTCCTCTTGATTCCTTGAGAAATATAATGCGAACGTAAGAATACACTATGGGCAAACTTATGGTATGTCGAGAAAAGTAGGAACTTCTTTTGTGAGAGTGAATCGATTTTTGAAAAATAGTCCTTGTTGATATTGTAATTGATTGAGTAAAAGGCTTTACTAAACAAGAATAAGGGAGGGTATTCATGGCATGTATAGGATTATCTAATTGGTGTGTTTGTATGAGTTTGCATTAGCCCGGAAAAATATTAAAAGAGTCATTCTTTGAACATGTGTTGTAACTTGGTGTAAATGTTGCGAAATGTTGCATTCATTGTGAACTACAAGATCATGATTGAAAATGTTTGGTTGATTTTAAGGTGGGTTGATAAGTCCAAGGGTTGTAAAAAAGAGTTGATAGTTTAGAGATTGTTTCAAGACAAACAAAAGTCTAAGTGTGGGGTGGTGATCTTAGACATATTTATATGCCTAAGTTGTCAATATTTTCCCATGGATTGATTAGATTGAAGAAAGATCTTTAGTTATTAGCTTGATTTTTTGTGTAACTTGTGATGATTGTGCAATTACACACATGATTAGTTGTTTCAGGAACTCTCGAAGGAATAGGAGTGGGAACGAAGAAAGAAGGAGCAAAAACGTGCAAGATATTGACTAAGGATGAAGGCCCCAGGCCAGGCGCACTGTTAGGTGCGAGGCGCTAAGGGCCAACATTCAGAACCACTTTTAGGGCGTACTGAGAGGCGTGACATGCCAAGGCCAAAAGATCTGAGGCCCTTCTCAGGCGCACTGAGATGCGGCGCGCCAAAGGAAAAAATACCTATGCTGCTTGGCGCTCTTTCAGTCGTGGCGCACCACACTGAAAAGTTCTGAGGCAAGTTGGAGGCGCGAAGCCCCACCCTTCTGCCGACTTTTCTAGCTAAAAAATCATTAAATAGGATTCCTAATTGTAGTAGGATTGGTCTCCAACTTTTCAACCTCTTATAAATAGACCCTTAGGGCTTTATAGTTAGGGTTCGACTTTTATTGGGTGTGCAAGAGCAAGTATTTTACGTTTGTAATAGGTTTTGATCTTCTAACTCTTTTATTTTCTAGAAATCACATGAACAATTGTATTTTGTGGTTTTCTAATAGAATGAGTAGCTAAACGCCTTAGTTCTGGGGCTGTAGCTACGAATGGATTGTTGATTATTAAAGGCTTTTTGAATTAATCATTAGTTGTCATTATAAGTTGCTTCTATATTCTTGTTTTAGTATTTTATGCTTGATCACCATAAGATAAATATATTTTCTAATCTTAAAACCGGGAGAGGAGAGGCTAGATAGACCAGAGAATATAAATAGCTCAGTCGACCCATTTGATTGAGGTGATTAGTGTTCAGGAGTGACGCACGGACGAACACCTTGCTTGGTTACGAAATAGGATGAAATATAAATGCTCGCCAATTAGTCTATTTATCCCCGCTAAACGATGTAGTTAGATAGCTAATTGGAGTAGGTGACGAGAGGTGTACATCCCGACTCATATAATTAACCCTATAAACCAGTAACTTGACAACTGAAATTAGTTCTAAGCCGATGATACGATACATGAAATTCACTACATGTTGTTGCCCCTGGAATTGTCTTTTACTTGCTTGAAACATTATTTTAAAGTCGTTCACAATTGGTTACTTTTAATTATTGCATAACTAGTAATAGTTAACAATCATCACAATCTCTTAAACAATTACTTTTACTTTTATTCGTAGAATTAAGTGTTAGATATAAATTTATCATAAGTCCCTTGGGAACGATAACTCGTTTCTTAAAGAATCTATATTACTTGCGCGACCACGTACACTTGCGTGTATATTAGGGAGCAACACTTAACACTATGTAGTCTAATTCAATTTAAAAGCATAATAATGAACTAATATGCCTTTGAAATAGAGGTAGAAAGACTAACATGAAACTTATTAATGTAAGCTCAATATGAAATAATGGCTAGAATAACTTAGAAAGACCTGTTAAGACAAACTCAATTTCAGTTACTGCTCCAGACCATGTCCTTGGTCCTATCAGCTATGGAGTCTTGCTGTGTGTTGGAATGTATGCGTCCACTATACGTCAACGTACCAGGTCCTTTGACTCAGCAAGAACAGTAACTCAAAAAAATGCAGAAAATAAATAGCTCAAAGTAAATCAGGCACAAGGATTTTACGTGGAAACCCCCTTGATCATGGGCGGTGAAAACAACGACCTGTACTAACAGGATTTCAACCCAAACTCCATTTCACTCAAACGGAGCAACGATTCAGATTACAAACTCTTGCAACCTAGGAATTTAACTCTAAATCTCTTCCCCCTCAATGTAGCAACTCTACTACAAAGAAATAAATAAGCAATAACTCTATTTCCCACTAGACCACCTAACTCTAGATGATTTAGACTTCAACTCACTGAATCAACTAACTCTAACTGACTTAGACTTCTTTTCAAACTAAGCAACAACTTTGTTTCCCACTAAACCAACTAACTCTAGTTGACTTAGACTTCATCCACTAGTCATAGCTAACTCTAGCAATGACTCAAGATTAACACAAAATGAAACACTAATCTAATTCATTTATAAATCAGGAACAGATCTACAATGATAAGCACTAAATAATAAACCTAAGACAACTAAGACGATGACAGCTCTAGCATGTCCCTTGTTGTTCTTGAGGAAAATATTTCTGGAGAGAATTGCTTCTTCTCTTTTTGAACTTTAAGAATGCAAACCTTAGGTTGTGTCCATTGATATGAAGCTTATATATGATGGACACAAAACCCTAGAAGCAATACTATTAGAGAATAGCACTGCCATGCAGACGCGCACCACCTCATGCATATGGTAGTGTGTGCAGAGTACTTTTTCCAGCTGTCCGTTTCTCGTTCATGAGCGACATTCTCACATAGGATCAGGTCCCGTATCAGATCCCATGGTTTATCAAATCATAAAAACTACATATTAACATTTTTAGTCTCTTTTTTATGATGAAAAACTTCTCTTCTCTTTCCCACTTCTTCCCCCTGTCATCCACATCAGGGTCCTATCCCCAGTGAACTGTCAGAATCTATCATATGCATACCAAAACTTAGGAGTAGATTTACAATGTAAGCACATAAGACACAAAGATCAATATCCAACAAATACTATTCAGCACTCCATTAGGTCCTTTGTTGATTATGAGCAATATTCTTCCTTGAAGATGACTTCTTCTTTGTAAGCTTATGAATTTTCAGAAATTCAAATCTTAGTTTGTGTCTTGTGAGAAGAGACTATATCAAATGGACACAAACCTCTTGGGACGATACCATTGGCTGAGAGCCTGCTATTCTAAAAAGTTGTGCACCAACCATGTCAGATGTGACACCTTTTAGACAGTTGTCTTTTGACTTTTCCATGTACGCAGTCTTTCCGGGACCAGGTCCCTTGTAGTGCGTTCTCTGTGAGTTCTTGAAAAGACTAGTTAACTCTCTCTCTCTCTTTTTGAATGAATAATGTTGTTTGTTTATTGTTGTATAAATCAATCACGAACACGATTTTTGACCACTGAAACAAAAAACCTCATCTGCCCTTTCTATTGGTGAAGTACACTGCACTTTTCACCAACCAACCTGACAAGACAGCTTTACAATTGTACACCATTTTGAATCTGGACGAAAATAATCTGCCAAGGACCGGGTCCCTGCATTTGTGAGGATCATCAAAACACCTAGAATATAATATTTTCCCCCTTTTTAATAATGACACACAAAACATTCCTCACACTGAGTTAATTCATTCATTTCCCCTTTCATCAGTCCCAATACCAGAAGACCCTTTCTTAGATCTGGTCCCTTGTTAGATCCCTAAGTTTGTTAAATCATCAAAACTTAACATCAGCTCCAAAATAACATTTGATGATAGCAAACTTATTCACCTTCTTCCCCCTTTCACTAGTTCCCCCTATCTGCATGACTCTTTAGGTAGTTGGATTGATCCCCTTGTTTCATCATTCATAAAGTTTGTTAAATCATCAAAACTTCACATCGTCAAATCATCAATAGAATAGCACTATGGTTCTTTTAATTTAACTTAATTCCTCATTACTGATCATTAGAGAAAATACCATGTGTTGTAATGGACTCGTAGCTTTCAGAAGAGAATAGATTCTCAAAGTTACTTATCTAAGCATGCCTTACAACTCTTCCCTTTCCAGCCCCTTAATGTTTCATTATCAAAACTAAATAGGCATGAGTACTTGAAATCTAACAATAAGCCACATTTCTGCTAGACATATTTAGTAATCTCATACTGCTCTTTATCAAGTTAATTGCAATATCCCTTGAAAAAAGGGAAAAAAGACCAACTGGTCTACTTAAATTCACTCCATTTAGTTGTCCGCCATAAAATTACTAAAATATATCTAAATAATCAAACAAATATTGTAACTTAACAAAATCCCAATTTAACTCTTGTTAAGCAAGTTGATCAAAGCATAGCCAGTTCTGAAGCCCGCTATAAAAAGAGTGTCAGAGTAGGTAGACAACCAACATTAAATCATCAGAACTTTGATTAACGCTTCTAATATCGAATCTTGAATAAACTGGATGGAAATATAATTATACTTGACCCCAACTAATTTCTTTTGCAACTTTACGTAATGCAGATGAGTTAAATCATTTTAGGGTGATGCTAAAGGAATAGAGGCATACTTGATTTACAGCAACAACAGCATACCAGTGCAATCCCACAATTGGGGTCTAAACAATATACTTGATTTAATTGAATAATATTCTAATCAACACAATTGGAACTAATACTTCCCAGAAAATGTATAAATAGCAGCTGCAACAGTACGTATTTCACATAAAGTAATAGAATAAAATAACTAAATTCAACAATAAAACATGAAACTCATTGTAAATTAAAGATTAAAAAAATTTCACTTTATCATTGCCCTATGGCTCTCCATCAAATTAAAACTAAATTACATGAGTTAAGGAAATTACCACATACTGCCGCAATATTTCAATGTATATGGTTCACTTTCAAGTGACTGATCAAAATGACTATGAACCTTATGCTTTCCTTTACCACTTTGATCAACCAGAATTAATATAAATGAAGTCCTAACATCGTTACCTTCATCCGCCAAAGCAATAAAAAGTGACACATACAAATGGGGGTAAAAAAGGGGACAACTTTTCAAGAATAACAATAGAAAGAATTATACAAAATGTACTGTTTTTCCTTCCCTGACAACTTCCCTAGTTCATTTTTAACCATTTTAGAGTTGCTGAAATTTAGCCCTTTAATAATTTTGAAGCTCAACTAAATAATACAAACAACAAAAAGAACAACTTTTTTTATGTTATACCAAGTGTTTGATGAGAATATATTATATAGTACACATAAATGTAAATATACAAGTCAATGGGTCTGAACTTGTCTGCTTAGTAAAAAAAAAAAAAAGAAATCATAAACCCCAAAATAAAAAATGAAGACTTACTGGCTGACTAACCTTTCACAACTTCTTGATTGGCATTGGTGGTTCAATTGAGGTTCCGCTGCTAGAAGATTCAAATTCAACAAATGTTGCTTTCATTTCTACCTTTCTTGCATCAAACGACTTATCCCTTTTAATGCTCCTCTTGCTAGTGCTTGGTAGAGATACACGTTCATTTTATGTGTAAGACAAAATTGTTAGATTTGACTGAGTAACATTAGAGTTTGTCCAAGATGACCTCCTTAGTTGAATGTGAAATAGTCTCTTTGACAACATTTGTTGGGTCTGATCAACACGAAGAAGTTGATTCTGGAAACAAAAGAAATCATTTACAAAAGAATATATTAAGTATATATATTAACAAACACTAAGATATGTAAGTAAGAGATAATCTTGACGCAGGTTGTGTCAAATATGTCTTCTGCCTTCATGGAGAGAAGTTCTTCAACAAGATCACCAAAAATGAAGGCAGTTGTTGAACCACTGCCATCAATCTTATTAATTTAGAAGGTACACCTACAATCATAAAGAGTAAATACTTGAAATTTTATTTGTATATGCCATATTTTACCACAATAAATCTATGTATATAGCATAAACGTAATACTGAGGCACTAATGATGTCTTTCTTTGACATTTTGCGCAATCAAACTGCTTCTTGTCTTTTGTGAATTTTTTTTGTTTGCAGCCCGAACATTCTAGCACGTAAAACTTTTGAAGGTCATTTGATATTTACAGTTCAACCTCAATGTAGAAAACTCCAACCTGTAATGCCCAACAAAAATTATGTATTTAACTCTTTTCAATCAATAATTTTAGCAAGTCTAAATATTTCTGAAACTTACTGAAGCTGTTGATGTAAGGTCCACAAGATTCACGATAAGAGCAGTGGATCATTCTGCGAGGTTGCCTGACACATTGCCTGAAAGCATGTCTTTGTTAGTTTTTACCCTATTATAACAACAGAAAAATTGCTAAATATGTTTTTATGGCACGCTTAAGCTAGAGATGCATAGTAAGAAGTCAATACCAACTAATCAGTTGTAATGTCTGCGGATAAGTAGGATTTATACGTATTGTGGAGTTGAATTTGGTTTGCCAGGATAAACATGTACATATGAAATGATCGTGTAATAGTGTATTGTATAAAATGTGAGATTTCAGTAAAATAATGTAATTCACGCATACCCTGATAACACGCATACCCTGATAACCAGAGATTCTAATATTCCTTTCAAGGATTATAGGAAACTCTTTACCCTTTTCCATTTGAGCTTCCAATTCAGCTCCTTCAATTTCTCTGATGTTGTCCCATAAAGTAAGCAGAAATTGGTTTCGTCTGAAAGTATGAGGAATGCATGAATACCATATTTTCTCGAATCTATAGTATGATTATGTCAAAAATTGAAAACATAAATAGCAATGTATAACACGGAAGGTTCTACTTACTAATCATCAACAATAGTAACCTCACGACACATATTTTGAGTGTGGCCTGCATATTTTGAAGGGCCACAACAGAGAACATTTCCTACAATATCTGATAGAAATAAATAATTATGAGGTCATTACATATGGGGACATAAATTTTAGCTAACCAATGGTTGGTAAGAAGGATATACCAATTTCTGCATTAGGATCAGGAGTCATTTGAGGAATACTAACAAAAGTTGTGGTATGTAACTTGGTCGGTGGCAACCGTGGTTTCTCAAGCTCGTTATTTGGTTTGATATGTTCAATTAGAGTTTCTTTATCAAGCACCCAATAAAATTTATGTATTATTTTTCCCTACGAAGGTAGTGAAAGTTTCACTCTAGTAGTAGAGATTAAATATGTATCCAACAACATAAGCTTCTCTGCATAATATCAATATCATCACCATATACGGCCTCCCTGATTTGTTGTTTAAAGTCGGAGAACTTTGTCAAACAGAGATAAATAATATAATTATTCTTAGAGGATGAGCTGCGACAACAATGAGCGAGAGTACATGCTCATCAGATATTGGAATCGTATTTTCCTCTCCAAACTTAGTCTGCCTTTCATGTCCACAATGTGGACTTTACAAGTCCAATCGAGAGTGTCAGTTGTTATTCCTTCAATATTCAATCTTGGTGCCATATGTCTTTATCTTTACAATGAGAATCATAACATTTAGAGTTCTCTTAAATTCGTAAACTCTTGGTAATGGTAAGGCAGACATGCAAGGTTAAATGCTGTAAATTTTTGAACTCTAGAATTTCAATGAGTTTACTGTTAAAGAAGGGAACAAAGTTCATTACAACACACCATCAAACACCTTTTGTACAATACAGAGCAGAGACGATAATAATACTAACATGCAATAGAAACTAACGAATCAAAAAATGAAAGCAAGAGCAAAAGATCAAAAAAAATATTTAGCACTGCAATTCTTCAAAGAAATTGAAATATCTCAAAGAAGAAACAACAAAGCTGAATCATCAAAGAAGAAACAACAGAGAAGTGTGCATGAGCAGAATAAAGAAAATAGGAGATTCACAGAAGTACAATCTACAAAGAATTGTACAAGAAGAAAATAAAAGGACATAGAAGTTGAAAACCGATGAAATCAACAAAAGGAAAATAAAAAAACCCACCAATTTTTAGCTTCAATGAGATGAGTTGTAGAAGCTTAAACATCAAAGAAGAAACAACAAAGAAGTGTGCATGAGTAGAACAAACAAAAGAGATGATTCATCGAAGTACAATCAACTTACAATTGCATAAAAAGAAAATAAAAAGAACTTAAAAGTTGCAAACCGATGAAAGCAACAGAGGAAAAACCAAAATCCCACCAATTTAAAGCTTCAAGGAATTGAGCTGCAGAAGTTAGTTGAGAGAAGGAGTGATGGTTCACTTTTGATTTGTTTGAGTATATACGTAAAGGCAACTACTACAATATATACACAAATATATATAGAACCCTCCACGTGTTGAACGACCAATAAAACAAGGCCAAAAAGAGTCCTACATTAGAAGGGATAAATTATAGGCTTTTTATATAAAGGTACAAACACGTAATGCTAAAGGTACAAACCCTTAATGCCATGATAGTTGTAAAAAGGTTCAAACACCTAATGTTAAAAGTACAAAACCTTAATGTCATGTTAGTCCCACTCTTGTTAGCTTATATAAAAGGGTAATATATATATACTAGTTTTGATGCACGTGTGTGACACGTGAATAAAAAATCATGTACTACACTATTTTTTTTTAAATAATGTCAATATTATTAAATAAAATAATTAAATAAATATTTATAAATGGAATGATAAAGAATAAGTTCCTATAAATAGTAGATCTAAACTTTCTTTTGATTACTAATGAAAATTGTCAAATCAACGTCCAAAAAACACCTATACCTGAAGTTTGCGTAATCAAGACAACTTCCAATGCAAGTGTCTACGATAATACAATAGTAAAGTAACCCAACCAAGGGTTGGGGTCGAGTCCCAAAGGAGTGGGCTTGAGAATTAATAGAAGATTAAAATTTAGTTCTAATTAGTCATAGCTAAAAACATTATCGAACATAAACATGTTGAATCTAAAGGGTGACGCAAGCGTCAATTATCAATGGGGGTTTGTGACAAATAAGCAAAAACAGCAAAAATGCAAAGAGTATTATTCAAGGAGAGAGAATTCTTGGGATGTGATAGGAATACGGGATAGACTAAACTATTGGGTACATGCTTTTGATAATAAATCCGTTGAATATTTGTCACTAGACTAGACTATAGTGGGGGTAAATTCTCTCTCGAGCAACTTACCCCGAATCAACTCGGTTTCTCTCAAACACCGAGTTGCCGCATGAAGAACAACCTCCGTCTTAGCCCACTCACTCTCTCGAGCTAAGTGTGTGGGAGAAGGATTAGGGTTCACACTCTCTAGCTGAACCTCATGTCGACCCAATCCCACCGGCCATCAATTTGGTAGTCTTAGTTTTACGACCTCTCTCTCGAGCAAGCCGAAAGCACAAAGGTGAAATTGTATTTGCAACTACAATTTCATTGAGTTCCACCACAACTACTAAACGAAATCACATCTAAACAACAAATAAATCATCAACAAGCAAAACCCAACAGATAATCTAACCCATATTCACAAAATCACATCCCAAGAATTAGGGTTTTAGCTAGACATGTAAAAGAGATAAAAATTTATACCAATATGAGTTTGCATTCAAATGGGTACAAAGATTTAAGTCTCAAAACAAACAAAGAGTGAAGAATCCACAAGACCCAAGTCCAAATTCTTGGAGTTGAAACCCTTTGAATCTTCAAGTTCTTCCAAACCCTCTCCAAACTTAGAACTCAAGATTCTAAGTTAAAATTTTCTATCTTAAAAATCTGATTTTAAGCTACAACTCTCAATAAGTATTTATAGTTTTCAAAATTCTGTGCTGGAGCGGATCATTCAGCGTCGTTAGTCGAGATCGTCGATCAACTCGGCGATCCGCTCTTTGGTAGGTATCATCGCCGTCTAGCTCTATCCTTCAGCATCGTCGTGTTTTGGATCATTGGGCGACATAGTACTACTTCACGGAACTGCTCGGTGACACGCCGTCTGCTCCTTTTCACCGCCGATTTGATCCTTTCTTTCAGGGCTCAGCACACTAGAACAAAAGGTGAGGATAAGACCTTTTGGTGACTCGCCGAATGGGTTCGGCGATTCTCATATCTTCATTTGTTCGTTCTTTCAGCTGCCTTTGTTCCTTTTTTTGCTAAGTAGTGTCCATGTTTTCCCTCAAACTCCAAATACCTGAAACTTAAGGGTTTTCATTAGAAATTGAGATAAAATATGCATAGGAGGACACTAACTCTATCAAAATATAGCCCTAAATGAGTCCAATTTGTGGACTCATCAACACCCTCAACTTAAACTTTTGCTTGTCCTCAAGCAAACTCAAGTTCAGCCGTTCAAAAAGGGTGTCTCGAACAGTGCTACATAAAACTCGATCATGAATGCACACAACAAGACTCGATTTACTTATGCAAAGATCAAATGTGCACTCAAAGATTCAAGTTGTGACTCACCAATATCAAAGAATCTCATGCTCACAATACTTGCTTCAAATGCAAGTTCAAGCTCAACTATAGTGTTCAAATGCCCTCACACAAACAATGATTCCATATGCACTCACAAAGGTTTAATCATTTAAAGTTCCGAAATCAAATGCAACGCTCACACTCACAAAGAAGAACACAATGCATAACTTCACCCATAGGTTTGCCCGTATTTTCCAATCAACACTTGCTTCAGCTCACTAAAGATCAAGAAGGTCTTTTCCAGGCTTGTAATGGGGCTGAGTGCAAAGGTATGGTCATTTAGGTTCAGTGACTTTCATCCTCATGAAATGTGGTATTCATAACACTTTCTTTCCTCTTCCTTCATCATTTTCTTTAGTGCTCATAAGTCATCTTATTATTCATTTTCCATTGAATTGTTTGGAAACCCCATTTCTTTTGTACTTTATTCCACAACTTTCTTTTTCATTCTTTTTCTTTTTCTTTCTCTTTTTTTTTAATGGAGGGGTTCCATTTTTCTCAAAACCATGGGTAAGAGGAGACTTTCCTTGCACTTCTGGACTTGATCTTATCCTTTCACCACACCCCCAACTTAGGCTTTTGGCCTAAGTTGGCTATTCAATTAATCACAACTTCATGAGGATTATGGGTGATGGATAAAGAAAGGTCATTGTTTACATCAAGTTTCTTCCAAAGAAAGGTAAGGCTCACGGGGTGTTCAAAAGCGGTTCACACACTCACAAGGTAGGTCACAAAAGAGGTATATGTCAAATTGGCTCACACTCTTAGAAGTTGCTTAAGATCATATCAAGAGATAGCATCACTTAGTTGACTGGACCAACTGGGTAAATTCTAGGATCCATCATGCATAGTTCACAGGTAAGCTCATCACTCAAGGCATCGACACTAAAGTCAAACAAGACTCCACACTTTCGCTAGTGTGCAACTGTCATCACAAGAGAATCAATTTGATCATTGGCTAATCACAATGAGATGCAAAGAGTTCACATATTGTCTATGCAACTTCATTTTGCCTCATCGTAGTCGCACATTCATGTTCGTTCGATTAAGAGAACTATTTAAGTCATCGGTATTAATTGGAACCGATACTCAAATTTGTGAAGGAACAACCATATTCAACACAGAAGAGGTGGTAGAAATTTTTCGGAAGGGTCAAAATCATTTTACAATTTAAAACACAGAGCCACAAGCTCAAACCTTCCACAAAAAAGCAGTGTAACACAAATTTAGCATAATGCCCAAATAGATAAACAAAACAGATATGCACAAAGGTGGGCCTCACCCCACCACAAATGAAAAACATTTTTCCTCAAATTCAAATAAACATATCCAAATGTGAAAATAAAGAAAAGACAGAGAGAGAGGTAAAGATGGGATCCTTTCTATGCAGTCGCTCCATCTGTCTGGGCATCAGTGCCCGGTGTATCGGTCTGGACTTGGGTCTCAGTACCCGGAGTCACCTCAAAAGAAACAGAAGTACCAGACCTACTAGGAGCTGCCAAGGGTGTATCCGCCAAAAAGGCCTGCACAGCTGCATAGAATCCTCGATTCCATGAAGGAATATAGGGGCCTCGGGGAGTAGTCTCCTGTCAGAAATGGACCTCTTGCCCTTGCCTTGATTTCCAGGTGGAGGTTCTTGTCTTCCCTTCTTGGGAGGATTTGACCCCCCCCCCTTCATTTATTGTGATATCCCGTGCTCTTTTCCGGGGTGGCATGACAATATTGGTCCTTACCATATCTCGGGATACTCAGACTTCTCCCTGCTAGACTCAACAACATGTAAGCACAACCCCGCAAGATTTAACCGATTTTAAGGCACAAAAATACGGGATTTTAACAATATAAACATTACAGGTAAGATTTTCACAGGCATAACCAAAAACAATTAAGATCAGAGAGGCCTAGCAAACATCATTAAGATAAGATCATTGCAAATGAGTACAAAATTGCTAAAAATAAATTTGGGGTTCGGAAAACCAACCTTAGATGCCGATTAAAATACTTTTGAAATGCTAGGCAACAATGTAATCCACTCCGAACACAAATCAATGACTAAAATACTTTAAAATTGCAAAAATATAGAAACTAAGGTGCGGATGAGAGTTTGTGACGGTTGAAAGTGAGGAAAAGTAAAGAGTTTCAAAGTTTAAACCTTTGGCCTTTAAGAAACCATCCAGTTCTCGCCCATTTGGCGACATTAGTCATGCTCGCCGACCCACTCGGCTACACGCCAAGTGGTCACTCACCTCGCCGAGTTTTACAGGATCTTCAGTTGATGTAGGGATCCAAATGGAGGATTAGATTGGGATCGCTGACCTGGTCGACAATTCGCCAATAATTTCATGGGCTTACCGACTTTTACAAACTTCAATGTAAAATTGTCTTGAGTCCAACGGCGGTCTGGTTCGGGGTCGCCGACCTCTTCGGCAATGTGCCGACTGGACCTTTTGCTCGTTAATATGCACTTTTCAACAATTTTCCCACTTCGACCTGCACAAACAACACACCATTATTTCTTAAAATAAAAATAAAGTGATAAAGGGTCTTGGGTTGCCTCCCCAGCAGCGCCTTAGTTAACGTCATAACACGATGCAAGTCCCCACTTAAGTTCCATTAGTGGGGTTTGCCGAACTTTCATAAGGCAACCCCTCTTCCGGCTCTGGGTAGAGACATTCCAGAAGAATATTTTCTGGAATTCTATGAGTCGGATACTGCTGCAAAAGAGCCTTAAACCATTGCCACAACTCATAAACTGACTCACCCTCCAATTTATTGAAACTTAGGATGTTATCCCTTAGAATCATCATTTTCAGAAGAGGGTGGTCCATTGGATCACCGTTGCTAGCAGATATGCTCAATTTTTCTGTTCAAAACAGCAACACAAAAACCAAAACTAAAAATTAAGTAAGTTCAACTATAATTAACAAGAACAAAATTCAACCTAACTAAAAATTCTCAACTAACACCACTCCCCGGCAGTGGCGCCATTTTTATGTTCGCATAATCAAGACACAATTTCCAATTCAAGTGTCTACGATCGTACAATAGGAAAGTAACCCAACCAAGGGTTGGGGTCGAGTCCCAAGGGAGTGGGCTTGAGAATTAATAGAAAAATAAAATTTAATTCTAATTACACATATTTAAAAAAATTATCGAACATAAACATGTTAAATCTAAGGGGTGACGCAAGCGTCAATTATTAATGGGGGTTTGTGATAAATAAGCAAAAATAGAAAAAATGCAAAGAGTACTAATCAAGGAGAGAGAATTCTTGGGATGTGATAGGAATACGGGATAGACTAAACTATTGGGTACATGCTTTTAATAATAAATCTGTTGAATATTTGTGACTATGCTAGACTATAGTGGGGGTAAATTCTCTCTCGAGCAACTTACCCCGAATCGACTCGGTTTCTCTCGAACACCGAGTTATAGCATGAAGAACATCCTGCGCTTTAGCCCACTCACTCTCTCGAGTTGAGTGTGTGGGAGAAGGACTAGGGTTCACTCTCTCGAGTTGAACCTCATGTCGACCCAATCCCACTGGCCATCAATTTAGTAGTCTTAGTTTTACGACCTCTCTCTCGAGCAGGCCGAAAACACAAAGGTGAAATCGTATTTGCAACTACAATTTCATTAAGTTCCACCACAACTACTAAACGAAATCACATCTAAACAACAAATAAATCATCAATAAGCAAGACCTAACATATAATCTAACCCACCCATATTCACAAAATCACACCCCAAGAATTGGAATTTTAGCTAGACATGTAAAAGAGATAAAAATTTATAACAATATGAGTTCGCATTCAAATGGGTATGAAGATTTAAGTCTCAAAACAAGCAAATAGTGAAGAATCCACAAGACCCAAGTCCAAATTCTTGGAGTTGAAACCCTTTGAATCTTCAAGTTCTTGAAAACCCTCTCCAAACTTAGAACTCAAGATTCTATGTTTAAATTTTCTGTATTAAAATTTTGATTTTAAGCTACAACTCTCAACGAGTATTTATAGTTTTCAAAAATATGTGCTGCAGCGGATCATTCGGCATCGTTAATCGAGATCGTCAATCAACTCGGCTATCCTCCCTTTGGTAGGTATCATCGTCGTCTTGCTCTATCCTTCAACATCGTCGTGTTTTGGATCATTGGGCGACATAGTACTGCTTCACAAAACTTCTCGGTGACACGCCGACTGCTCCTTTTCACCGCCGATTTGATCCTTTCTTTCAAGGCTCAGCACACTGGAACAAAAGGCAAGGATAAGACCTTTTGGCGACTCGCCGAATGGGTTCGGCGATTCTCAGATCTTCATTTCTTTGTTCTTTCTGCTACCTTTGTTCCTTTTTTGCTAAGTAGTGTCCATGCTTTCCCTCAAACTCCAAGTACTTGAAACTTAAGGGTTTTCATAAGATATTGAGATAAAATATGCCTTTGAGGACGCTAACTTTATCAAAATATAGCCCTAAATGAGTCCAATTTGTGGAATCATCAATAACTATTTGTAATATAAAGCTAGATTTAGATAAGGTGATTTGACACTTCTCTATGGCCTCCAATAGAATTTATTTTCTTCCAACGTTTGTAAATCACATTTGAGTTTTTAAAAAGAGAAGAATAGAAAAAATAAAAAAATCATAGTTTAAAAATGTTAGGAAACTCCTCCATTTAAAGTTAACAAAGGGTATTATTAGCATGTGCTTATTGTGCCTTATCATAAAAGTCACAACCCTTTAGAAAAGTCACAATCCTTCGAAAAGGTAACAACTCATTGGAAAAGTCACAACTCTTTGGAAAGGTTGTAAGCATTCAATGTGAAGAAGCCTTTTTTTAATATAATATAAAATATAGAGAATATAATAAATTGGTTGTTTTAAGAAGAAGAAGAGCAATAGAAAACTTTAAAAAAATTGTAGTTTAAAATTATGAGGAAACCCCTCTTTTTATAGCCAACAAAAGGTAGTGTATGAAAAAATGCTTATTGTACCTTATTAAAAAAAGTCACACCCTTCAAAAAGGTCATGACTCATCATAAAAGTAATTAACTCTTTGGAAGAGTCACAACCCTTTGGAAAAGTCACAACTCTTCAAAAGAGTCACAACACTTTAGAAAAGTCACAACCCTTCGAAAAAGTCACAACTAATCGGAAAAGTTATAACACTTTGGAAATGTCACAACCCTTCAATGTGAAAAGGTGTCAGTTTTTAATATAATATAATATAATATATTATAATATAATATATATAATAGAAGATATACAAAATTTGGTGTTTTAAGTTGAAGGTGAGGGCATTATAATAATTTAACATTTAAATTAGGTAGTTCACACTCTTAATGTAGTATAAATATATATATATATATATATACACTACCCAATAACCCAAATAGAATCAAACTTACCCAAAGTCAAGGGTAATCCAGTCACTAAGTCCATAGTAATGCACTTCCACTTCCACTCAGGGATGTACATCCTCTTCATCGTACCACCGGGTACTTGATGCTCATACTTCACTTGTTGACAGTTCAAATACTTGGCCATAGAATCCACAAAGTCTCTCTTCATGCCGCACCATCAATAGTGTTGATTCAATTCATGATACATTTTGTCTCGGGTGAATGAAATATTTAGAACAATGAACCTCCTCCAATAGCATACGCACTCAACCACCAACTTTAGGAACACAAATTCGACTATAAATCCTCAAAACTCCCTCGAGATAAAGAGGCATTGACTTAGCTTCTTCTTTTAACACTTTGTCCCGAATCATTCTCAACTTGCCATTATTAAACTTGTAGAAACGAATCTGATCCATCATGTAGACCTAGCCTCAACAAAGGCTAAACTACAATGAATTGTAGAAATATCGAGTTGAACCAACTGTCTAGCCAACGAGTGAACCTCTAAAGCTAAAGGTCTCTCCTCCGTCTTTAGAAAGGCTAAGCTACCTATACTAGGTGCCTTCCGACTCAAAGAATCCGCGTCCCCGTTTGCCTTGCCCGGATGATAAAGAATGGTAATGTCACAGTCCTCAACAATTCCAACCATTTACGCTGCCTCATGTTCAGATTCGCCTGAGAAAAGAGATACTTAAGGCTACGATGATCGGTAAAGACTTCACAATACACACCATAGAGATAATGTCTTCATCACTTCAATTGTTGAGATGCATAGGCTATGACTCTCCTTTTTTGCATCAATACACCACCTAGATCAACACCCGAAGCATCAAAAAATACCACAAATGTCACACCCTTCTAGTGTAATGCTAAGATAGGCGTTGAGATCAATAACTCCTTAAGCTTTTGAAAGATTATCTCACACTCATCGGTCCACAGAAATACCACAGTCTTTTGAGTCAACATAGTCAACAAAATTGCAGATGGAAGAGAAACTCTGAACAAACCGAAGATAATAGCCCGCTAACCCTATGAAACTCTGAATCTCCATAGGATAAGTAGGTCTCTCCCAATCACGAATTGCCTCAACCTTGGCTGGATCAACTATAATACCTTACTTGATCACCATATAGCCCAAGAAAGCCACAAGCCAAAGCTCGCACTTGAAGAATTTTACATACAACTTCTCCTCTCTAAATCCCTGAAGTACGGTCCTCAAGTGACGAATATGATCGACCTCATTCTTGGAATAACCAAGATATCGATCAATAAATATAATCACAAAGGAGTCCAAATAAGGTCAAAAAACCTGATTCATCAACTCTATAAAATTGGTCGGGGAATTAGTTAGTCTAAATGACATGACCATAAACTCATAATGCCCATCACGTATTCTAAAACTAGTCTTCGGGATATGAGAATGCCAAACTCTCAGCTGATAGTAATCGGCCCTCAAGTCAATCTTGGAGAACACTGTCGCACTCTGAAGTTGATCAAACAAATCATCAATGTGGGGAAGAGGATACTTATTCTTGATTATATCCTTGTTCAACTGCCGATAATCGATACACTTCCTCATACTACCATCCTTCCTTTGCACAAAAAAGACCAGTGTGCCTTGAGGTGATACACTAGGTTGAATAAACATCACAAATATTGATTTCACACAAGCCTCCATATAGGCTAAACATCATAAATATGCATCAAACAGACTAAACAATAATGTCAACACTTAACAACCTCTAAAATACATATTACAACCCATTTCACAGTTGACCCTAAGAAAAATCACTTACTCATCTCAATCTAAAAGAGGGATAGTGGTCGAAACCCTACTCAAACAATTCTATCGAAGCACTTCCTCAACCACACGATCACCGAATTGATCTCCAACTATCAAAAATGGATAGAGTTTATCAAAAGGAGCCCAAGGATACCCATATTGATAGGATTAGAAACTGGGTAAAATATTCCAAGAAATCACTTGGGAAATCAAAAGGGTATAATCAAATTTTTAATTAAAAATCAAGTTCTACATGCCAAAAGGAGTTTGTGGTTGAAAACCCCATTAAAAATCGACCAAGGAATGAGTTCCAATTCATGAAAATACCAATATTCCAACTTAGGGGGATAAACCCCAAAATCCCACATTGAAATCAAGATTTCGAAGAGTTTTCAGAAGATAAAACTTGAAAGAATTGATAAAGAATGGTTAAAGGCACTTACCTAAACAAATTTCACCAAGAAAAACTTCCAAGAATAGCCTCTCACAGCTCAAATTGAGTGAAAATGGTATAAATGAGAAAAATAAAAAGAATTTCAGATTTAGGTTTTGTCCAAGTGAAAAATGGTCATCGCGATCGTGAGCCACTAACCCTCGTGATTGCGAAGGACACGAAGAAATCGCAAAACCCCTTGTCCGCGATCACGAAGGCTAAAGGAAAAGTTTCATCGCGATTGTGAGCCTATGGCCCGATGATGAGCATATGGCTTGATCGTGAAAGACACTAAGAAGACACATCGCTATTACGAGCCTATGGACCGCGATCGCGAAGGTTTAAAAATAGCATGCACCAGAAACTGAAAAACCAGCCGCCCAATATAAGGAAAATGCCTCCAAATGGACCCTCGAACATCGTTCAGAGTCCAATAATAATAAACTAGACATGCCACCCCCACTAAATTTGGCATTTTGAACTCAATGGAATTATTGGATTTTCGAAAAGAGGTCAAATGAAGAAATTATCCTCCCAGACCACTCTTTAAGATTAAAACTCAACTTCTCACTCAAATGCCCAAAACTTTACCAAAGGCCTCAAAAACCTTACCAACCACCTTACTAGCTCAAAATTGATGTTCTGGATTCAATAGAACCGGCATATTCAAACCGACCATCGGAACACAAAATGTTGACCAAAGTCAACCATATTAAGAATTCTCAACTTAAAAATGGTCAAAATCACCAAAAACACACCCGATCGCATCGGGGACCACACCAACCATTTCCGCAACATAGACTAAGCATGAAAACTTAGAAAAAGGGCAACATGATCATTTCATAATTAAAAGTAAATTCACACGAAATGGGACATTACACTTTCAAGGGTTATTCCTTCCGTCACATATTATGGTAAATATTAAATTTCTATTGTCAATTAATTCTTTTATATACTTTAAGTTGACATATAGTATTTTTTTTAAACGTATTTTTCACATAATAATGTTACTTCGTTTGTCACTATTTCAAGATTCGACAAAAAAGTTTGTAAGCTTTTTATATATTTAATGCATTGTGATTTATAGTACCTTTTATGGAATTTTATAAAAATTATTATAAGTTTTTTACATATGTAAGTTTATACTTATTCCAATTTATAGTGTTTTAGTTGGTTTTTTCCAATATTAGATATTTCTAAAATGATTTATTTTTAAATATCCACGCGTATTCTAGTAAATGTGAATAAGCAAGCAGTTCTCTGTCAATGTGCTTGCTTTCTTATTCACATGGAGACTACTTGAATTTTTTATTTATAAATAGTAATCTCACTACTTGAATTTTCTATTTTACACTTCAATTGTTATACTATTTTATCCTGTATTTTTTACACAATAGATAAATGATTTTAAAAAGAAGTAATTAATGTTGAAGTTAAAATATGAAAAAAAAAAAAAAACTTTGGATATGCTAACAGTTAAAAGTAACAACAAATAAGTATTTTTGATATAGTGAACAAATAAAAATGAATGACTGAAATTTTCACAACTTTCTATTATTTTTCTATAATAAGATTATTATCACCCAAAGATCCAAGGATTAGAAAAAACATTGTAGCGAAGTGTTTTTTTTAACATGGGAAAGACAGAAAGTTATTTGTGCGGTCGCTCATTTTCTTTCATTGCCAGGTTAATTATTTGGCTAAAAAATTACAATTCATGTTTTTTTCAAAATAAATTTTATTTATTTAAAAATTAGTGTTTGACTGTAAAAATTCTAAATTTAATTGGGGTTCAAATCATAAGTTGTTTTCTAACTCATTTTTAAAATTCTAGTACATTCAAATATGAATATTATTTCACATTTTGTAAGAACTATTGTAACACCCCGCTACTAGAAAGACTTAGAATTAGAAAGAAACCGTTTTTGGAAATAATCAAATTTGGAAAGTTTGACAAAGTTAAGCTAAGTATGAGTTTTGGGTCAACTTCAAACAACCATAACTCCTAGCTCAGGATGATTTAGGTGTGCTACAAGATACCGTAGGAAATATCTTTGAATTATCTTTCCAACACCACGGAGTTTGATCGATTTTGAGTTCGTATGAGGGAGATGTTCCCATTTGAAGTTGGGTTGTATAGATAAGGAAAGTCAAAACCGGATTATAGAAGGGTATTATGGTCTTTTCACTACCCAATTAATTAAATTCATTTTTGATAATTAAGTTGGGGTCTAAACTGATTGGATTCAGTTTACACTTCATAAAAATAAGTTAGGGTTTTGAGAGAAGAGAAAGAAGAGGAGAAAAGAGGAGGAGAAGCTTGGAATCGTCGCGTTCTTGAAGATTTGCTTGTGGATTTCGCCAAGGGTTGATCCCTACGAGGTATGTGAGAGAGGAAAATTTGATTTCCGAGAGAGACTTTGAGCTAAGTTTTGAGCAATTATCTCAAACCACATAAAGAAGTTATGTTTTTAAACATAAGAGCTAGTATTATATTTTGGGAGTAGTATTGAGCACCGATATGTGGGAGAGTTCAGACAACTCCCAGCCCCCATAAACCATGTAGTCATCATAGATTGAAAAGGGTCATACTTTTTAGATGATTCCTTAGTGATTTTTAGCATAAAATAGTGGATCCATTTAGTAGTCAGGTTATATACCCTAGACAAGGTATAGAGCGGCCCTGGCAGTGTGAGGTAAAATGTTGTATCATCACATAGCTCTTAAGTAATGGTTTTCGATTAGAGAAACTCCCACAGAAGCATTTTGTATTCTTATATACACAGAAGTAAATTGTATTTTTATATACATTCCAGAGTTTATATTGTATATTTGCATACATACAGAGTTACCATTGTATTTCTAAATACACAGAGTTGTTATCCATGTTTTAAAAGCTTTTGCTTTATATTGAAATGAGTTGAGTTGAGCCCAGGTATGTTCTTTCAATTCCTTTCAAGCTTATGTCTTGTTTTAGTATTCCCCTCGCATGCTCGTACATTCAATGTATTGATGTCATTTGGCCTGCATCATTGTTATGATGCAGATACAGGTAACCAGGATCAGCATCCAGCGCTTCGTTGATCCAGTTGAGCATTCAAAGTCTTGTGGTGAGCCTCCTTGCTTTCTGGAGGATCCCTATTTACATTGCTTTAGTAGTTTTCAGTTGTTAGGATGATTGGGGGTCTTGTCCCGACATCCCTCACAGTTTTAGAGGCTTCATAGACAGTTAGTTAGTTCATTTGTCATTATCTTGTTATTGGCTTATGTTGAATCTTGAGTTGCCCTTTTTAGCCAGTTGAATATTGATGTTTCAAACATTCTAAGTTATTCATTGTGACAGTTTAGTATGATTGTATTTTAAACTTTCTTTTATCATGAGTTAAGTCTTCCGCTAAGAGTTCACACAGGTCAAGGGTTCGCTTGGGGCCAACAATGGCTCTCGAGTGCCAGTCCAGCCCAGGGTGTAGGCTCGGGGTGTGACAAACTTGGTTTCAGAGCCAGGTTCAAGAGTCCTAGGGAGCCTATGAAGTTGTGTCTGTAGAGTCCTAGTTATCGGCGTGAAGCGTGCCACATCTATAATTAGGAGGCTGCAACATCTTAGGAACTATCTCACTTCTTTCATAATCATTTCGTGCGATAGATTTTATCTCTAGAAAGTTTATTCTCACTCGTGCTTGTGCGTGTCTTTCAAATCATGCCTCCACGAAGAGCTATCAGAGGTTGTTCGGTTAGAAGAAATGTTGAGCCACAGGAACAAGGGATACCTAATGCACCAGAAGTGCAACCCCAATGAGAGGTCACCAATGTCGAGTTCCGTGAGGCCATCCAGATGTTGAGCCAAGTCGTGACCAACCAAGCTGGGCAACAGAGAGAGAATCGACATAAAGCAGTTGATACTTTAAGGATTCGTGAGTTCTTAAGGATGAATCCACCAAGTTTCACAGGTTCAAGTGTTACAGAGGATCCAGAAAACTTTGTTAAGGAACTTCAGAAGGTTTTTGAGATCATGCATGTTTCTGACGCTGAGAGGGTGGAACTAGTTGCATACCAAATCAAGGGTGTCGCTAGGATCTGGTTTGATTAATGGAAGAAGAACCGAGTTGAGGGTGCACCACTCGTGAGTTGGGCTGTGTTTGAGGAGGCCTTCTTGGGGCATTTCTTTCCTCGAGAACTGAGAGAAGCAAAGGTACGAGAGTTCCTCAGTCTTAAGCAAGATTCTTTGAGCATTCATGAGTATAGCCTAAAATTCACACAACTTTCCCAGTATGCTCCAGAGATGGTTGCTAACAACTACTCCTTCTATCCAACAATAGTTATCCACTATTGACTTGGTACTCCTTTAAAAAATAATAAATAATATGTTATTACTATATTATCCTTTGACATCATTAAATTTAATGCTTTGACAAATGTCTTAGATAATAAATCTATATCTATCTATATATAATAGGAGAAGATAAAGTGTCACGTGTCAGCACCACAACATTTCATAATTATTCAATTTTGAAAAATAAAATTTAATATTTAAAAATAAGTTAAATTTTAAAATGTTTTGAAAAAAAACTACAACTACGTTTTTTTTCAATATAGTTACCAGTCACACCCCGAGCCTACACCCTGGGCGGGACTAGCACTCGAGAACCATTGTTGGCCCCAAGAGAAACCTTGGCCTGGCTTATTTACTCAGCAGAAGACTTAAACACAAGGAATAGTCTCAAAAGGATAGCTCATGTAATGTCTTAAAGAAATATCAAACTTACCAAAATGGCAACTCAAGTCTTAAGCGTATACAACTGAAAATGGAAAGACTAAAGAACTATAGCTACTCGTCTATGAAGCCTCTAAAACAAAGAGGGATGTCGGGACAAGATTCCCGATCATCCTAACAACTGAGAAACTAGAAAGCAATGTAAAAAGGAGCCCTCCAGAACGCAAGGGGGCTAACCAACAGACTCTGAGTGCTCAACTGGATCAACAAGGGGCTGGATGTTGATCCTGGTTACCTGAGTCTGCATCATAAAAAGATGCAGGCCAAATGACATCAGTACATTGAATGTACGAGTATGCGAGGGGAAACTAAACATAACGTAAGCTTGAAAGGAATCTGAAAGGAACACTTACCTTGGCTTTACTTAACTAATGAATAACTTAACTCAATATAAAGCAACAACACACTCAATATATGGAAAGCTTTTAAAACAATAGAAAGCAACTCAGTTTGTTAAAGAAATGCTATAACTTACTTATATAATAAAGTAATACAATACTGTGGGAGATTCTATAACCGACAACCACCACTATGAGCCTAAGTGGTGATACAGGCGTCTTGCCCACGCTACCAGAACTGTCCTATACTTTGTCATCATATAGAACACCTTAACTAAGTTGATCCACTAGTCTATGCTAAAAGGCACTAAGGAATCATCTAAAAAGTATGATCATTTTCTACCCGCGATGGCTACATGGTTTATGGAGACTTGAGTTATTATGAACTCGCGTCCCCATATCGGTGTTCAATACTACTCCCAAAATATACTCAGCTCATATGTTTTAAAAACAAAACTATTTCTTTGGTTTGAGATAATTACTCAAAAACTTAGCTCAAAAGCTCTTCTTGGAAATCGGTGTTTCCCTTCTTATTCAAATGTGAAAACATTTTTATCTCTTGGAAATACTTAGTTCCCATATAATCTTTGAAGAATTGAACTTTACTCTTACTCTTTACTCAACTCAAAGCTTAAGTCTTAAAACAAAGTTAAAACGTTTGTGACATACTTTTGGAAAACTTTATGAATTTCTCTTAACTTGACTCTTAACTTCTCTTGACTTGACTCTTAACTTTCCTTGAATTGAATTATGGATTCAACGATTGTGATTTGAAATAGGAAATATCTCATATGTTTAGGAGTGTTTTAGATAGTTAAACATGAGAAAAGATCAAGAAATCACTGTTTGGAAGCAAGTTCGCGACGCGGAGATGCATTTAAATATTTGGGCACGAAATAAATTTTGAGGCAGAATGGTCTGTGACCGCTCCGCGACGCGAAGGAGATTTCCCCAAATCTGAGGACCTGATGCCCAGATTCCCCCAACTTTTCCTTTTTCGTTTTTCCAACCCCGAATCGCCTAAACTGGACTATTTTTCTCAAATTCTCTTTAGATTTAGATACCTAGTAAATGTACCCAAGAACCTAACTCAAAACAACTCCAAAACTCGACGCGATAGTCTCAAGAACTCCTCAATTCAGCCCAATTCAAGAACGAAAATAAACTCAAGAACACATATCAAGAATATCAAACTTTCAACCCTTTTTAGGACGAATTTCACTGAACTAAACATGATTAGTGCGTGGATGAACGAACACAATGCTATGAAAGTCTCACATACCTCGTAGGGATCACCCCTTGATGAAATCCACAATCTTAGCTTCGAGAATTTGACGATTCTTGTTTCTTCTCCTCTTTTCTCCTCTTCCTATATCTTCTCTAAAAACCCTAACTCAATATTGTAAAGTGTAAACTGACCAAGTTCAGCTTAGACCCCAACTAATTACCAAAAAACGAAATTAAAATAATAGGGTATGGAAAAGACCAAAACACCCTTCCAAAATCCGGATTGGACTTTCCTTATTCAACCAGCCCAACTTCCAATGGGGATATCTCACTCATACGAACTCAGAATCGCGGAAACTCGGCGGCGTTGGAAAGATAATTCCAAGATATTTCCTACGGTATCTGGAAGTACACCTAACTCATTCTGAGCTAGGAGTTATGGTCGTTTGAAGTTGACCAAAAATTCAAACTTGGCATAACTTAACAAATTTCCAGATTTTTCATTCTTTCCTAAAATGAATATTTCCAACTCTAACTCTTTCTAGTTCTTTCAATCAGCGAGATGTTACATTACCACACTTTTTACATTTTAAAAAGTCAAATAAAAAATAGAAAAAGATAAAAATAAAAAAAAACAGTTTAAATTTTTTTTTACGTATCTCTCTTCTTTTTTTTCTGTTTAAATAAATTGAATATGTTTGTTCCTAATAAAATGCTAACTGCCTATTCTTTTTTTTCAATGAACTTTAAAAATGTAGAAAATTACCACAGTTAATATAACTCTTTTCTTGTTTTAACTGCCTATATATTTGTTAAATGTATTCTTTTAAAAATTAGAAAGTTACCACAGTTAATATAACTCTTTTCTATTTTTTCTTATTTTTAAAAAAATATTTGATGCAACACGTGTTTTTGAAAAATTATTTTTATCCAAATTAATAATAATATTTATCTTGATTGATTAACATTTATTTAATTTTTTTAATTTGCTATTTTTTCTAATATATAAAAAGAAAATTAGATCAGTTTAATATATATATATATATATATATATATATATATATATATATATATATATATATATTGAAATTTTCTATATAAATCTCTATGTTTTATTTTTAGGGATGGTTACAACTTCTCTATCTTATTTTAATCCCAAGAATTTTCAAATTTCCAAACGGTTTTAACTTGGAGAAGTTTCATGAACACTTAAATGTAAAGTTTCATGAAGAATTTTTTTCCACCTCCATTCTTTTTATTGGGCTTCCTCTGATCTTCAATGAAATTTGATGAAAATATTTGATATGTGATTCATCAATTTTCATTGCTTGCATCAAAGTATATTGTTTTTTGATCTAACACTATTTTTGTATGCTTGCCTATGTTGAAAGTTAAATCAGTCTAATTAATTTTATTTATCGTTGTTAATACTTTTCCTGCTTCATGGGTACTGGACATGTTGATTGGAGATCATGGAGAAGCACAAGGATAATTTTGGGACAATCACATTTAGGATGCCTTAGAGCAATCTACTATCCGCTTGAACAATGTGTTCACTGTTATCAAGGGTTATCTGAGTCTCTATCTAAAGGTAATATAATTAGAGGCAAATTTAATAGGTTGGTACATGTTTCTTTATGTTAATAGATATACCAATCTTATTTTGTGTTCTGTGTCTTAACATCTGTGTACTTATATGTCATTTCTACCTTTTTTTTGTTGGGAAAAGAGATTGACTTTGGCAGATGTTATATATATATTTTTCTGAGACTTTTACCTTTTTTTCTAATAATTTCATTCTTGAAATTTTGTTTAAGCTAAGACTTATTAATTAATAGAGAAAAATATGAAACATAAAAGTTATTTGATAATCTCTATTCATATAGTTGGATCTTTGTAAGGTAAAAATGATTTAACAAGTTTGACCAAGACATCACAATCGAAAATGATTATAAATAATATTTTCATATTGTCTACGCATAGAGCGAATATGTATTTACTTTTTACCTTCTTAAAAAAATTAAATTTTTAACATTTATTTTCTTTTTCGATAAATAGTGTTCATATCATTTTTCAGATCTTAAGAAATACTGATAATATAACTTCAATCTACATTAAAATAGTAGATATTAGACTCTTCATTATGATGTTTGGAACTTGGATGAATTCTTTGTTAACTTTATTATAAAAAACGAGATGGTGTCCGATTTTTAGTATTTACTTTTCTGTAGTCAGATTTTTTATGTTATATCTTTTGAGGTTTCAATAATCAGAAGTTCTTTAGATTTTCTCTAAACAAACAATATTTGAATTATGTTGTTTTACTCTTCTGATCCCATTAAATTATATTTTTTTCTCTTTGTTTTCAAATGACATTTATTTTAGCAGAAAACAATATAAAATGAGAATAAATTAAAATAAATGCAATTTTTTTAGATAAATGTTTACACTTAAGAAGATAAATTACATTTTTGAATTCTAAATTGAGAACATCGTTATATAAATTAATAAATTATATAATACAGTTTGTTGATTTAGAATTGATATAGTTATTTCATTTAACATTTGTATGTATTAGAGTCTTCATAGTACTATTTTTCATTACAATTTTGTAGTAATCTCTTTATTTTAAATTTATTTTATATTTTTTGCTGGTTATATATTTGAGAATTATGTAAAAAAAAATTATATATTACAACAATTAATAACTTAAAATATTTAGAATAACATTAAAAAGTTAATTTGTCTCTCCAAAAACTATTAACGCTATAAATTAGGAGAAAAAAATAATGCATACTCTATTATTGAAAAAAAAATTTGTAAAAAGTACTATAAATTACAATAATTAATACCTTAAAATATTTTTAAAAACATATACAAAATTTGATTGACTCTTCAAATTTATCTATGTCCTATATATTGAGTCAAAAAAAAGTAAGATACATTATTTTAAAATGACATAAAAAGTATCATAAGTCACAATAATAAAAACTTAAAATATTAAAAAATATACATAAAAAAAATTGACTGACTCTTTAAATTCCACCCATTTCATATAAATTGAGACAAAAAAAGTAACATATATTGGGCGCGTGTAAACAGGCTCATGTATCTTACTGCTTATTAGAATATATTTATATTTATATACAGAGAAGGGCCTAAAATTCCCCTCAACTATTTGAATCGGTACAAAATTACCCTTCATCCACCTTTCGGCCTTAAAATACCCCTAGTGTCCACCTTTTGGCTCAAAAATACCCTCGATGTTAATCCTTTGGCTTATATTTGCCCTTATTTATAATAGCTCCCTTTAAGTAAAATTATTAAATATTTATTTATTATGTTGCTTAATGTGATTGATCCAAATTTTAACTCTTCTCAAATAAATAATAAAAATTTTATTTTTCTTATAAAACCACATATGATTCATATTTTGACCCGATACACTTGAAAATAATATCAAAAAATAATTAATTTCATGATATCTTCCTATTGATCTATTTTAAATCAACCCCCAATTTATTATAACTTAACCCAACTCATAAATGGGGATCCAACTAAACTCACCCGACTAATTATCCATCTAAAAAAATAATTATTTTTATTAATATAAAATTTTCTATAAATTATCCATATTTCTTGTTCATTTTCTCTTTTATTTCTTTTGTTAATCTCTTATTCTTAATTAGGATATCCGGGACTCAAACTTGAAATGAACTTACATGTTTATATTCTTTTAATTTGTATTATTGCTACGGTGGGATGAGGGTGGAGCTAAGAGAAATGTTTTATTTTTTATTTTGAATTTTGGGTACACACAAAAGAAAAATGCAATATTCGTACATATTTGCTTAATTAAGTAATTTTTTATTGAACTAATTATTTCTATATGAATGCATCGTTATTTTTCTCCTTTTTTTCTCTCTTGTTTGTCATAAATTGAAGAAAAAAAATGGTGGACAAGATCCAAATAGAAATTTTCTTTTAGAAAAGATAGGAAGTGAAGGGGTAGATTAGGGGGAGTGGGGGTGGTAGAGAGTAGATGCGTAACTTTTTTTTTTTTTAATTTACTATGAAATTAAAAATCAAGTCAATCATGTGAGCTTATATATTAAGTATTTTCAAATTATTTTAACGGAAAAGGGCCTAAAATGCCCTTAAACTATGGAATTTGGTACAATATTGCCCTCCATCCACCTTATGAGTATGATCTGTTAGACATAAGGGTATTTTTGAGCTAAACGGTTGACGTCAGGGGTATTTGGAGGTCCAAAGATGGACAGAGGGTAGTTTTGTACCAATTCAAATAGTTGATGGGCATTTTAGGCCCTTCTCCAATTTATATATAGTAGAAGAGGCAAAAAATTTCACGTGTTAGCATTGCAAAAAAGTTGCATTTCTCTTTAAAATTAAAAAAAAATTAAAATAATTATTTAACGTTTTACCGTTTGTTATAATAAATCCAAATTCAGACAATTTTCAAATTGTAGTGATGATTATCTATATATTCAAAGATTAAATAAAATCTAGAATTAATAAAAAAATTAAAATTAAATTTACATGTAGGTGATTCCTAAACACTGGGAAGAAAAAATTAAAGTTAGGAAATCCTTTATTTAAGGTTTTTATTTTAAAAGTAAACCAACCAAATTTCAATGAGTAACCCATTGAAATTTATCTTTTTAGATTATTTTTTTTGGAAGTTATCAGGTTGAATTTAAGTTAAAAGATAAATAATGACTCCTAAAAATGTGTGGTCATCAAACGCACGTTTACGACTCTCTTTGTGGGAAGTTATCATTTTTTTATATTAAGTGTATATGTATATGTATATATATATATATATTAAACTAAAAGTTAATATTTAGTTATTAAACTAATGTATTTAAATTTTAAGTTTAAAGGTAATTTAGACCAAAATTTAGAGGTTACCGTATGACATTACATTTTTTAGGCTTTCAAATTATTTTTCTTGCATGTTGGACGTCCTGTTTTAAGTTATTTTTGTCAATTAATTAAAAATATTACTGTGTATCACGCAAATATTAGAGAAAAAGGCGTATTTTCACTTGAAATAATAAAAATAATTGCGGCGAATTGATTCACGTCTTTTTACTACTTCTTTATAGTAACTTCAAGGACAATTTTTGCTTCCAATGATAGTTAAATTAATTTGTTTAATTTTTTAAAAAAAAATTGGTGTTATTCATGTGGTGTAATGTTACGACCCAGACCGTCGTGATTAGCACCCACACTAACCCTCCGGTGGGAGAACCATTACTACAACCCAAACAAACAAATTTTATGAAAACTAAGGCATTTAAAGATACGGAAGCAGGTTTAAATGACTATAAAAATGGAGTCCCCATAAACTCCAAGGTTTTAACAAACAAGTAACCAAACTAATGCGGAAGAACAACCCCTAGAACTTGAAAGTCATTGTACCAAAACTCTACTAACGACAAGTCTAAGAACAAGGGGTACAACCCCGAAACTAAACAACACCTTAAACAAAAGACGGAGTCCGAAAAGAGTGGACTTAAACAATAAAGATCCATGGTAGCCTGAAAGAACTGGCTCACCCTTGAATCCGGTCACGCTCAATAGTCACCTAGTTGAGGTCTATCAATAGCCACCAGAAGATGCCTTGTACTCAACAAAGAAAGAGCAAGTGTAGTATCAGTACACAACCACAGTGTACTGGTAGGATCACGCGGCTATCCCAATATGTGAAGCACATGCAAGTAACCACAATATTACAAAACATGCATATACCGAACATATACAATATTAGTCATCTTTTCAGGATCAATATAGCATACCACATTCTCAATAATACACATTGGTTATCCATTTAGAGCAACATACAATCTTCCAATATCAATCATCATTAGATATGAACGTAATCATCACAAGTAGATACACAACCCAATTCAATAGCCCTCTCATGAAACCCACACCCAAACTGTTAGCATACTAGAATGTGGTATCCGATCCAATATTTATGCCGGAACGTGGCAACCGATCCCATGTTTATGTCGAAACGCAAATGATCCCATGTTTATGCCGGAACGTGGCAACCGATCCATTCAACAAAATCACAATCACAATGCATATTCTCACAATCATACAACAAGAGGTGATTCATGGCATACAATTATTCAATTATCCTCATTTACAATTAGGGTGATCAATAATGAAACATTCGCATACATACATGCATTATAATGAGCAATTACAAACATATATCACACCAACATGAAATCACAATCATCACCTACCTCGAATCGAAGCTTGAATCCCCTAAGGCACTTGAATCTTCCCTTTCCGGATTCTTTCCACTTGTTCTAGGTCTACAAAAAACAATTTATACGCAAGGATCAACAATCAAGACCCAATTACCCAGATCATAATCAATAATATCAACCCTAGGTCAAACCTTGATTCCCATACCCAGATTAGGGTTTTTTTCACCATTAACTTTAGATCAAAACCTTTTCCCAATGATAATTATCCAAGAAACTACATTCTACGGATCAAAAAACGGATTCGGGGAGTTAAAACCTTACCTTTAGCCTCAAGAATGGTGAAAAACGGTCAAGAACTCGTCTGGGGTCGTTCCTTAGCTCTCAAAGTCGAAAAGTGCAGAATAAAGACGTTTTGAGGTTTATTTATGACCTTAAGTCGCGTCGGACCCACCACAACGGTCCTCACCCCGCTACAGCGACCTAGATTCCTTAATGGCTTATCTAACCACTCATGTAATCAAAATCATAATTAAGTCACCCAATTGTTACCAGATTTCCCTACACCTTATCAACTCTGATTTTGTCTAAATCTGGACTGGGTTGGGAAATCCAAAGTTACTACTCAAAAGTTTTTTGGCCCCAATTCTTTCCCCATTGGCTTTTCTATAACGACGAGAACGGGCCGTTACAATTAATTACTGGGATCGCTTCTAAATTTTTATAATTGTGGTTATCTTAGTCATGTGAAGTTTGTTCATATATATCTACTAGAAAATGTAGTTGCTTGAATATTTTTCCTTAATTTATAAGTAGGAGAGAATGTTTGTTTGAGTGAAGTTTATTGTTGGTCTTATTTCCTTTTATTGATTAATTTTAACTACAAAAAATTGATATAGTTTGACCCATAGATCAATTACAGTTGAGTTCATGTTATCTACAATACTTAGTATAGAAAACTATTGTCACGCCTTAAATCTCATTAAGACGGACAGGCACCCGATGCCCTAAAGGCCCGAAAGAACCAACACATAACCTGTGCTTACTATGCATATAACTATGACAATCTTAAAGTTGTGACAAGTTCACATGGGATGCAGCAATAAGAACCAGCATAAGTAGACCCCAAAACTTATATACAATACTTGGTCGTTGAGGCCACAACTTGTTAAGGCATACTTGAACCATATAAATTGGTCTATAAAGCCTCTAAAAGATAGAAAACCTTAGAGTAGGTCGGGACAGACCCTGTCTTACCCTTAACTACAATACAATACCAAAATAAATCTATCAAGGACTCAGTAAAGCTCTGAATCAACTTGGAGCTCACCAAAAGTAGATGAGTGTCGTGTGCTCCTATTGAGGAGGTCTACTAGCGGGGGTACCTGTGCCTGCAGCATGAAATGCAGCGTCCCCTGCGAGTGTCAGTACAAAAAAGTACTAAATATGTAAGGCAATAACATATATAAACAAGAGTTCGAATGAAACCGAGTATCAATATATGTGTGCATAAATCAGAACAGAAGACCACCTCTGTTAACTCTTGTGGGTTCATGTATGTTACATTCTTGTCTTTACCTTTTTGTGTGTTATGATCTTTATAAGGCATGTGATACGAATCACCAGCTGATCAGTGGTAGAAGAGGATGACCCATGCTAGGCATTTTAACCCCTAAGATGATGTCCTCATAATTACACAAATTGGGATCGGCCTATGCTAAGCTTTCCCCCTGAGTTGCCACCCTTCTATACCAATTGGGATCGACCCATGCTAGGCATTTGCCCCTGGGCTGCCACCCATAATTATACAAATTGCTTCACTTAGATTCTTTAATCATTGAGATTGTTGTTTTGGTGGTCATAATCATTTTTTATATTTGGAACTACGGACCAGTAGTAGAAGACATGAAAATAATACTTCAAGGCAGTAACAATGACATAAGGAGCTATGTAACATCAATGCATTACTTGTGAGCTTAAATGACACAATTGACTTCAATTGACTAAGAGGAGGATTCACCAAACTTGCTTTTGCAAATACCATTTCTATACCAGCATATAGGAGGATAATTACACAAGTATAGAATAGTGAACATATAATGAAGTAATTCTACACACTAAAGAGAGGAGGAAATATTGTTCGCTATTTGGAGATCGTACGCTGCCACTATGTTTCCTTTACTAAGAATAGAACTTAGGAAATTCACTTATTGATACTAATTGCAAGTATCAGATTTCATGCCGAAGAATATTGAATCGAATAGCCTTACATACCTTATTATCTGACCAATATAACTATCACGATTCAGCCTCCCCTTTTAGGTGTTAATCTACAATATAAGTCATGATAAACTAATATTAGCAGCTATCACACCGTGAGCCTCGTAAAACAGTAACTAACTTTGACTGGTAGTGAGCCCATACAATCCTTAAAATAATATGTATCACCACACCCTCCTTCTCTGCCCAATACATACATTATATATCCTTTTCCAAGATGACCCAAGCTGCACCAACAACAATACACATAAAACAGCCTCAAATATTCTTTATCATACAACCAATTATTGAACTCACCACCCCCTTGAATTCTTTATGATAGAACATCCATAATTCCTCACTCAAACTCATACATAAGGAGGAAGAAAATGGAGCAGTCACCTTACCTCAATTTCTGCAACTGCTCCTTATAACTTGAATTCCTCTAGAACTTCAACTTCCCTTCACACTTAAACCAAAGAAGAAGAGAAAATAATCTTAATAATAAAGGAAAGTGAGCAGTAGCTTGTGGGAACTTCTGCCTTGTACTTATAATTAAGAATGAATAACATGTTTTCTAGTCTTCCAAGGGAGAATTAAGCTAAATCCATAAGTGTTTCTCTTACCTTGGTTTGCAGATATGAGGGTTTCTTCAAGAACTCTAGAAGGAATTTTTAGGCTGCTCTTGAGAGAAAAAGGAGAGATAGCTAAAGTGAATTGTGAATTTTGTGTGTTAAAATGAGTGAAAAGATCTGCTCATATTGGGTTTATATGGAGCCTTCTTGACCATAAAAAAATAATTCTCTAGAACCTCCCTTTTTTGGTCCATTTTCAGCCACTAATTGGTCAAGTAGGTGATGCACCTACTTATGTACATCAAGCAGCTCAAAAGGTCAAACTAGGTGATGCACCTACTAACTTTCACTTGGGCTTAAATATATTGGGCCTTGGCAAATTTGGTTGTTGGGCTTTAATTTCATTTTCTTTTTATTTAACATAGTTTGGGCCTCAAGTGACTCCATTAGCATAGGCCTAAATCTGATCCATAAACCTTGGCCTTTTTAACTAGATCCATATAGCTCAAGTAGGTGATGCACCTACTTGGTTCTTTGTATTGGTCAATAAGTCAAAGTAGGTGATGCAACTACTTGTCACCTACTAGCTTAGTTAAGTCAAGCAAGCATCTCACTTATTTTATTCCATTTTCTAAATATTAATCCCTTTTGCTTTAACTTAGCACTTAACTTTCAACTTTAAGCTCAATTATCACCTTACTATCTCGAGTTTAAATACTCCCGTTGGAGTTAACTTGCAGTACACATGCTGAAACGTGCAAGGCATCACTTCACCTTCCGAGCTAGTTTAAACCAACGCTAATCATATAAGAAACATGGTCCCTCACCTATACTATAAGGCTATGTCAAGTATCACAAGAATAGAGCAAGCATATGCATAATATGGGCGGTTACAACTATATATTTTCTTCACGTTAAAACCAACAGTTTTTTTACTTAAGATTTTAACACATTGTTGTGGTTCTGCCTCACCGTTTTTCCTTCTACTCTTGAAGATTTGAAATGTTGTGCATTAAAAGATATTTAATTTCATAGATAGGTAATTAATATCAATATTTAGAACTAAAATTTAATATACCATATTGAAAATGAAACATAAGTACTTCAAAATCACTATTTGAATTCTATGTAAACACTAAATAAAGAACAATATATAATTTAAACTATTATGGTAATAAATGCATACAATTAGCTAATAGACTAAGCTCATATATGTATTATTAACTAGGTAAAAAGGACAAATATACCCTCGAAATATCGTAAATGATATGCAGATACCCTCCGTCATACTATTGGGACATTGACGCCCCTGCCGTCCAAAAACTAGAGCATATATGCCCTTCACTCTAACGGAAGACTAAATAGTGACACGTGGCGCAATCTTATCCGTCGATCCGATATTTAGTCGGCGGATAAGATTATGACACGTGTATGTCCGTTAGTACAAAGGGTATATATGCTTTAGTTTTTGGACGGCAGGGACAACAATGTCCCAAAAGTATGACGAAGGGTATCTGCATACCATTTACAATAGTTCGGGGGTATATTTATCATTTTTCCCTATTAACAATTATAACTTGCCGAGATGCTAAATATACTAATATTCTTTTATATAAATTTTATAATATCATTCTATAATAAATTAAATTTTGAAATTGTGCTACAAATATATTTTATGATTACATATATCAATTAACTGTGCATCGCGCAAGTATGTATACTATATATATAATAGAAAAGGTGATAACGCTTACGTGTCAGCACCACAATAAAAATAGTATTTAAAAAGAATAAAGATTACAAAATATAAATTTGCAAAAATAAAAAAACAAAGACACGTTAATGGTAGTTACACATTTTAAAATTAGTGGGATCAATGTAATATTTATGTAAATGTTTTTACTTTTTAAATTTTAATTTACAGATTGAAGGATTGCATAGCCTGTTGAGGATTGAAGGGTTGCATAGCTCGTGATAAGAAATTTCTTCTTTTTAAAAAAATTAATAACTCAAATTTATTATAATAATAAATTGAATTTAAAAAATAATAATTCCTCTTTAGACAAATAATAAATTAAATGATTTAAAAATAATAATTTATTTTAATAATAAATTATTATTTAAAAATAATAATTCTCTCTTTAAAAACTAATAAATTATCTTTTATTTTTAAAAAAATGATTTTAACGCAGTTTTCACAATTAAATGATAAAATTAATAATAATGATAATTGTTATCATATTTATAATTATATAAATAAATAAATATCCTTAATTAAAAAAGCAAAAAAAAAAACACATGCCACTACATAACAAAAAAATGATTTTAAAA
Source organism: Solanum okadae (assembly GCA_036553675.1). NCBI lineage: Eukaryota > Viridiplantae > Streptophyta > Magnoliopsida > Solanales > Solanaceae > Solanum > Solanum okadae. The sequence continues at coordinate 42,530,461 of CM071689.1, read as the reverse complement.
ATACCCGGATAAACAAACTGCTAAACTGTTATCTAAACAATAAAATCACCCATTTCATAATTCATTTTACACTTATGTGAAGTTTCTGCATAGTTGAAAAACATATGTTTTTACTTTGTTTTATATCAAACAACATAATAGATGTCTTTGTTCGAATTAAGTTGAAGAATTAAAATTTTCAAGTTGAATTGAGAAAAAATTCAACTTGAATCTTATGGGAGTGACAATAAGGTTTAAATAGAGATATAAATTGTGTTGATGTAATATCTTTATGAAAAATATTATGTTAAAATAAAAATTAATTAAATAACCATATCAATTTTTATTATAATGTAGTACTAAAAAAAGTTATTATGTCTATATAGATTGCCATGTTTTGCAGGGTATTTCTCCAATGTGTTTGAGAAAATGTGTGTACTTGTAATTAGCGATAAGGAGATAATAGACAAAATAGCTACAATGACTGTCTTTTTTTTAAAAGAGCAATCTTATACCTTTTGTAAACTATTTTTATCAAACTTAAAATTTCAGATTGTTTAGAAACACGTTTTTATATATCTCTTTTGTTGAGACAATTATGGCAAAATGGTAGTTTTTTTTTTTCTTTTTTGATATATTTTTATGACCGTCTATTTTAAAATTTTAAATATCTAATTTTTTTTTAATTCAATGAAATAATAAAATAAAAAAAGATGATATCTTTTATTATTTTAAAATATCACATTTTTTTTTAGTTATATACAATTTTAAAAAATATTTTAGACTTAATAGTGGGTTTTTCAAGTCAGTAATAATTTTAAATTTTTAATGCCTATATTGAATAAAATAATAATATTATAAATTCAATTATGTTATGGAAAATGGTCAAAATTGCCCCCGAACTATATGAAATAGACCATTTATACCCTTCGTTACATTTTGGGATCAAAAATGCCCCTGCTGTTATCCTAAGAGACCACAAATACCCTCAAGAGTTAACACCCCAAATTTTTGTTGACGTGGCAAGCCACGTGGGACTAATCCTTCCACCTAAGCGTTGTCAACTAGGATTCACTAAAAAAGAACTAGACCTTTAGCGGCAACAACAGTCGCCACAAAAGCCCAGAAAATCGTCACTAAAAGTTTTTAACATTAAATTCTAATTTTGTGTTTTTTTTCTTCATTGTTTTTAAAAAACCAAATATGATATCGATTAAGTAGGAGTTTGAAGACACTATATGTTTTATTTTTATGTCATATGTAAATGTATAAAATTTACAATGATGCATTATATATATATAGTAGGAGATTTGAATCGAGAAGTAATTTTGATTATTTTTCGTAATAATATTGGATGTTTTTAATATGGATGTTGCAAGTTATTTATTTTAGAAAATTAGGTCGCAATCGAAAATTAATTATCATATTTTTTTGTTGAAAAAATAGGTTTTACTAGCGAATGGTTGTTGGAGCCTTAGTCGCCACTAAAAATCACTCATAACCTTTAGTGGCAATATTTTGGGATTTTGTGGCGACTTTGTCACCACTAAAAGTCAAGTTCTTTTGTAGTGAATCTTAGTTGGCAATGCTTAGGTGGAGGGATTAGTCCCATGTGGCTTGCCACGTCACTAAAAAATTGGGGTGTTAAGTCTTGAGGGTATTTGTGGTCTCCTGGGATAACTGCGGGGGTATTTTTGATCCCAAAATATAATGGAGGGTATAAGTGGTCTATTTCGCATAGTTCAGAGGCAATTTTGACCCTTTTTCCGATTATGTTATTAAGAAAGACACGTGTAAACAACTAAGTTAACTAATAACAAATGTCAACATACAAAAAAACATATTTAATATTTTAAAATTGCATTACATGTCAAAATTATATTTTCAAACATCAGATATTTTTTTAAAATGAACTTATTAAATATTGAAAATCTAATTTTAAAAAATTATGCGTAAAACAAAATCAATTTAGATAGATTTGTTTATGCATAGTTATAAATTTTAGTCTAATTTTAATTATTAATAGTTTTAAAAGTCCTTTATATAATAATATAAATGATGCGTAAATAATATTGTTTTAGATAAAACAGTTTCATAAATACCCCATTATCCTTCCACTACTACATAGTCCTATAATTAATGAAAAACTATGTTGAAAACCTTTAATTTGATCAATAATTATCTTAAACAAAAAAAAAATTAAAAATCACAAAATAAATAATTACGATTATATAACAGATTTACTTTTTATCATTTGAAAAAAAATCAGTTTAAATTAATGCTTAAAGTTTTGGGAATAGTTACAACTTCTTCACTTTATCAAGCTGTCATATTTGTAGGAGTTTTCAAAGTTTTAGTTGTTGAGAAATATATATATATTTCATCTATCGCTCTTACAAATCAAGAAGAAGCAGAATGATAAAAAGAAGAACACATATATTGAAGTTTCAAAAAACATGGCACAAAAACTTTCGTGGGAGCGAGGAACATCTGTTTCGATATTGCCTTAGGGGTGTTAATACGTTCGTCACTTCAAATAATTTTCTAAGCGTATTTTACTGGCTCTTTAAGAAATAAAATCTAAATTGTTGGCGAATTGATGAGAGATAAAATTAAATTAATATTTCATAAATTTATGATGGTGATTCACAACATAATTTTATAGTTTTTTTATATATGTGTATATATATACTATCTTAAAAGCATGAACTCCTAAACTGATTATTGAATTACTATAATACCCCCAATTAAAAATACTTAATTTTTTTTTTTTATTATTTTAATTATTTGTATTCTATTAAATGTAGATGCCATGTCATATTAAAGAGTTGTGATTTTTTCAAAGAGATGTGACTTTTCCAAAGAGTTGCGACTTTTTTGACGGGTTTTGACATTTTCGATGAGTTGTGACTTTTCCGAAGGGTTATGATTTTTTCAAAGGTTTGTGACTTTTCCTAAGGGTTGTGACTTTTGCAAAAGGTTGTGATTTTTCCGATGAGCAATGACTTTTTCGAAAGGTTGTAACTTTTCTAATAAGGAACAATTAGCACCTATTAATACTACTATTTGTTAGCTATATAAATAGAGGGTTTCCTCTCACTTTTAAACTACGTTTTTTTTTAAAGTTTTCTACTCTTTTTCTTCTTAAAAACATCTAAGGATTATTTGCAATCGTTGATTAAGTTCAAAATTCAACGAAATTCGAGGTACCACATAAGAAAAAGTTGGTGAACAAATTATAGCAAATCATTCATAAATTCACACTCGTATTTTTCTTACGATTTCCATGAGTAAACAGTGATGAAATATTGTGGGAAATACAATAATAATAAACAAATATGAATAACTTCACATGATTTGGGTAAGATATTTCTTCTTTGGTTTTTTATTTTTTTACCCTCAAATGAAGCAGTTTCTTTCTTATTTTGCTAAAACAAAGGGCATCAACGTAGTCCATTGAATCATTAGTTTTGATGTTAAATCCACTATTTCAAAAATAGATTTTCACTTTTACTTATAATATGATAATATAGACATGATAATAATTATTTTTTAATAGATATGTAAGTAAAAATGAACGAAGAAAGTAAAGTGTTGGTGACAAGAGATTTTAATAAAATAGAACTCTACAGTGAATATAGCATGAACATATATTTTCGTCTTCCTTTTTCATTGGCTATGTATCATTTCATATTTATTTTTTCCTATTATTTTGTGTTCATTTTAATTTGAGAAAATTTTATGTCACAAGATACACTCCTTGTTAGCTATATAAAAATAGATAAGAACATAGTGATTGATCATAAAATAATTTTAAATCAAATTAAAGATTCTATAAACAATACTACAATTTTTACTCATCTATTAATTTTTATTATTGAAAAAGTTTAATATTTTATATCACGATACAACTTCTATAAGATACTAGATATTTTCATTAGACAACAACTATATGATATGTATGCGGTAGGAAAAAGGAGAAGACTACAATTCTACAAAGATAAGGTAGAAACTTCAAGAAATCAAATATTTTTCACCAAAGGTGATGCTGTTCATATATTAAAATTAAATTATGCTACTGAAATACATATTTATATCTAAAACAAAGAATTGGTCAAGCTAAATATTTGACATACACTCAAACCTCAATTTAACCATCATTTGTTATAACAATAAAGTACCCTCTTTTTTTTTTTATAGAATTACCTTTCTATGATAGTCTTACTCAAATATTAATTGGTAAAAGATAGATTACGTATAAAGAAAAAATATTGAAATATTTATGGTAGTGTCATGCACATACTAAATTTGAAGTATACCTCAAGAGGAAAGACTATTGGTTACTGTCACGACCCAGACGGTCGTGTGTGACACCCATACTAACCATCCGGTGGGAGAACCACTATTACAATCCAAACCAAGCAACTAAACCAAAACTAAGCATTTAAGGATACGAAACAAGTTAAATACTAAAGAACGAAATAGGGAGTTCCCATAAACTCCAATCAAAAGTCTATCAACTAAACAAATGCGGAAGTAACACCTAGAACCTGAAAGTCAATGTACCAAATAATCTAAAGTACAACAAGTCTAAACAAGAAGGGATACAACCCCAAACTAATGCACTAATAACTAACTAGAAAGTCTAAGTCCGAAATGGTGGATATAAACGAAAGAGAACTCATGGCAGTCCGGAAGAATTGGCTCACCCTTGAATTCGAACGATCACTGATCTTCTAAGCAAGGTCTGTCAATAGCCGCCAGAAGATTCCCTGTACTCAACAAAAATAAGAGCAATTGCAGTATCAGTACACAACCACAGTGTACTGGTAGGATCACGCGGCTATCCCACTAAGTGTAACATAAGTAAGACAATACAACATTATAATCACATGCATATATCGAACATATACAATATCATCAACATTTACAAACAACGAACAACTTCACATATCTCAAAATACGCAATTATGACAAGTCATTGGTCCTTTCATGGAACCCAAACCCAAATAGTTAGCATACCAGAGCATGGTACCCAATCCAATGATTATGCCGGAACGTGGCAACCGATCCCATAATTATGCCGGAACGTGGCAACCAATCCAAGTTAGTTATGCCGGAACGTGGCAACCGATCCATTCAACACACCACAATAACAATCACAAGTATATCCTCAAGATCATACAACTAAGTCATGATTTCATGGTAACCATCATTCATCTATCTCATTTACAACAAGTATGATCAATAATGCAACATTCATATACATACATGTATCATAATGAAGCAAGAACAAACATACATCACACAATCATAGAATCACAACCATCACCTACCTCGAAACAAGCTTGAAACCCTAAGAAACTTGATCCTTCCCTTTTCGGATTCGTTCCGATTGTTCTTGGTCTACAAACAATCATAATAACACGGGAATCAATAAACCGAAACGCTAACAATTCTATGAACCCTAGATCATACCATGACCCCAAGTATCCAAAATAGGGCTCTTTCCACCATGGTTTCCAATTCAAACCCCCCCCCCCCATCGATAATTATTCATTCTATTACGTTCTACGGATCAAAAAACAGATTTGGGAAGTTAAAAACTTACCTTTAGCCTTAAGAATGGTGAAAAACTGTCAAGAACTCGTATGAGGTCATCTTCTAGCTCTCAAAGTCAAAAAGTGCATAATAAAGTCGTTTTGGGGTTTATTTACGACCTTAAGTCGAGTCGAACCCGCCACAGCGGCCCCACCCTGGCGGCAGAAATCCCGCCCCAGCGGCTTGCACGGAACCAGTGAGCTATTTTAATAAATCCAAGACCCCTAATTCACAACAGACCTTTAACCAATGACGCTAAGAAAATGTCGTTCATGCTAAGATCGATTTCGGGAGTTCTACTCACTCGAATTCAATTCCGTAAAGTCGTACGGATTCCTTAACGACTTATCTAACTACTTATGTATTCAAAATCATAATTAAAACACACAATTGCTACCAGATTCCCTACACCTCAACGACTCCGATTTCGTCTAAATCTGAACTAGGTTGGGAAATTCCAAGTTACTACGAAAAAGTTTTCCGACCCAAATTATCCCCCGTTGGATTTTCTATAACAACGGAACTCGGTCATTACAATAGATACCAATTTACACATCACTCGTCCCCGAGTGACAAACTTAGGAAAAATAGGCTAATGAAGGAATGAAGTAGTACCTGAATCGACGAACAATTGAGGATACTTTTCTCGCACGTCCCTCTCGTTTTCCCAAGTAGCTTCCTCAACTGGACGATGCTTCCATTGAACTGTCACGGACTTAATCTCTTTGATCCTCAACTTGCGCACATCACGATCAAGAATTATAATCAGTTCCTCCTCATATTGGAGGTCTTTGTCTAACACAATTGAATCCCACTTAATGATATATTCCTCGTCACCATGATATCTCTTCGACATGGACACCTAAAATACCGGATGAACTCCCGATAAATTAGGAGGTAAAGCCAATCTATACGCCACCGGTCCTACACATTCAAGAACTTCAAAGGGACCAATGTATCGCGGACTTAGCTTACCTTTCTTGCCAAATCTCATCACCCCTTTCATGGGTGATACCTTAAGAAGAACATTCTCACCGGTTTGAAACGTCATGTCTCTTACCTTATGATCCGCATACTTCTTCTGTCTACTCTGGGCTGCTAAAAGCTTAGCTTGAATACTCTACACCTTATCTTGAGCATCCTTCACTAAATCAACCCCCAAAGGTTTCACATCTCCAGCCTCGAACCAACCTATAGGTGATCTACATCCCCTCCCATAAATTGCCTCAAATGGTGCCATATCTATGCTGGAGTGATAAGTATTATTATAAGAGAACTCACACAAAGGTATGAATTTATCCCAATGCCCTCCAAAGTCAATCACACATGCCCTCAACATGTCTTCTAACACTTGAATAGTCCTCTCTAACTGCCCGTCTGTCTGTGAATGGAAGGTTGTACTAAAAGTGAGTTGTGTGCCCAATTCATCATGTAATTTCCTCCAAAACTTGGATGTGAATTGGGTACCATGGTCTGAGATATTAGAGAGGGGCACCCCATGCAACCTCACCATCTCTTTCACATACACCTTACCCAATTGTTCAACATTATAATATATTCTTACCGGAATAAAATGGGCTGACTTAATCAATCTATCAACCACTACCCAAATAGAATCAAATTTTCCCAAAGTCTTGAGAAGACCAACCACAAAATCCATGGCTATCATTTCCCACTTCCATTTCGGAATTGACATTCTTTGAAGCAAACCTGCAGGCCTTTGGTGTTCATACTTTACTTGTTGGCAATTTTGACACTTAGCCACAAACTCCGCTATATCCTTCTTCATGTCCGACCACCAATAAATTCGCTTCAAGTTTCGGTACATCTTTGTCAAACCCGGATGAATAGAATATTGCGAACCATGAGATTCTACCAACACTTTTTGAATCAAATCATCAACTCGAGGAACACAAATTCTTCCTTTAAAACTGAGCACGCCTTCTGCATCAGGAATGGTCTCTTGTGCCTTACCAATCACAGTCTTCTTTCTAAGCTCCTCCAAATTTTCATCTTCAAATTGCTTGGCCTTGATCTCTTCAATGAATGTGGCCCTCACTTCAATTCTAGATAACACCCCACCTCTTTCTGAGATGCCCAATTGCATGAATTTAGACTCCAACGTCTGAATTTCCTTAGCCAAAGGTCGCTTAGTCACACTCAAGCAAGCTAAACTACCCATACTTATCACTTTTCGACTCAAAGCGTTTGCCACCACATTGGCCTTGCTCGGATAGTATTGAATGGTCACATCATAATCCTTGAGTAACTCCATCCATCTTCTCTATCTCAAATTCAGATCCTTTTAAGTAAACATATGCTGCAAATTACGATGATCAGTAAATACCTCACACTTAACACTATACAGATAATGTTACCAGATCTTAAGAGCAAACACTACCGCTGCCAACTCCAAATCATGTGTTGGATAACTCATCTCATGCACCTTCAATTGACGCGAGGCATAAGCTATAACATTCATATCCTTCATCAACACAGCACCCAAACCATAATGTAAAACATCACAATAAACAATAAAATCCTTACATTCAACCGGTAATGCTAGAATAGGTGCGGTGGTCAAAAGAGTCTTGAGCTTTTGGAAGCTCTTCTCACATTTTTCAGTCCATTCAAATGGTATCTCCTTTTTGGTCAAATATGTCAAGTGAATGGCAATAGAAGCAAAGTTCTTCACAAATCGACGATAGTAGCTAGCAAGCCCCACAAAACTCCTAACTTCCGTCACAGAGCTAGGCCGAACCTAATTCTTAACCGCCTCAATCTTTTGAGGATCTACCATTACCCCTTCTTTTGAAACTACATGTCCCAAAAATGCCACAGAAGTCAACCAAAATTCACACTTAGAAAATTTCGCATATAACTTTTGCTTCCCAAGAATACCCAAAACAATACGAAGATGCTCGACATGTTCTTTCTCACTTTTCGAATAAACCAAAATATCATCAATAAAGACTATGACGAAAGAATCAAGAAATGGCTTGAACACCCCATTAATTAAACTCATAAACGTTGCAGACACATTAGTTAAACCTAAAGACATAACCAAAAACTCATAGTGCCCATAGCGGGTTCTAAACGTCGTCTTGGACACATCATCAGGCCTAATTTTCAATTGATGGTAGCCAGACCTTAGATCAATCTTGGAGAAAACTGACGCACCTTACAAATGGTCAAAAAGATCATTTATTTGAGGCAAAGGATACTTGTTTCGAATAGTGACCCTATTCAATTGCCGGTAATCTATACACATTCTCATACTACCATCATTTTTCTTAACAAACAAAACTGGAGCACCCCATGGGGAAGCACTAGGACGAATAAATCCCTTATCAAGAAGCTCATGAATTTGAGCCTTAAGCTCTCTCAATTCTGTTGGAGCCATGTGATATAGAGGGATAGAAATGGGGCGCGTACCAGGATCTAAATCAATGCAGAAATCTATATCTCTATCCGGAGGCATACCAAGCAAATCACTAGGAAACACTTCTCTAAATTCTAACACCACAGGAATAGACTCAATAGAGGGAGTCTCAACATAAACATCTCTAACATGAGCCAAATAAGCCAAACACCCTGCTCTACCAATTTTCTTGCCCGAATGGAGGATATGATCTTAGCTTGCTTAGGCTTGTACACCCCTTTCCACTCTAATTTTTCCCTTCCCAAAATTTCTAAAGTTACAGACTTAGTATTACAATTAAGAACAACATAATAGGGGGACAACCAAGTCATGCCTAAGATTATATCAAAATCAGTCATATCCAAAATTACCAAATCAGCCCAGGTCTGAAAATCCATAAACAAAATAGGACAAGCACAATAAATATGGGTGACTATGACTGACTCTCCAATTGGGGTAGAAACATGGATATGGGCATCAAGTATATCACAAATCATATCAAACTTTGAGGCAAATCTCACGGATACATATGAATAAGTAGAACCTGGATCAAATAACACATTAGCCATCTGGTCACAAACAAGAATAGTACCTGTGAAGACGCCTCTACCTCATTCTTGCCCGGAAAAGCATAACAATGATCCATATCATCTTGACGAGCCACTTTCCTGCCTGGTTGCACGTTACCCCTGCCTGCATTACCATTTCCTCTACCTTCACGGCCTCATTGATTACCTCCTCGCCCACCTTGTGGACGTCCTCTACCATTATTACCATTTTCCGCGGGTACCACTGCTCTAGAATGTTGTTGCGCGGAATCTAACACACGTGAGTAGGGACAATCTTTCCTCATATGCCCATGCTCTCCACAGTTGTAACATGTATGATCAAAAGATAGCCTGCTGCCCACTGAAGGTGTGACTCCCTAGCTATCCTGAATCAAATTATGAGATGGAGTTCTTGAGTAGCTACATGTAGAGGCAGGCATAACAGACTGAATTGGCTTGGCTACAAGCGTTGGCCTTCCGGACCCCTGGACTAAGAACCTTGAAAGTTACCCGAGTTCTTGGCCCTTTTTGTCAATGCCTTAGCCTAACCGTCTCGCCTCACCCCCTCCACTTTCTTAACATAGTCTGTTACCTCATTGAAGCTCCTCCTTGCAGAAGTCATATGAACAGATAATACTTGCAACTCAGAATTTAGTCCCCTAATAAATAACCAAATTCTCTCTTCCTCAATAGTCACCAATTGAGTAGCGTATCTAGACAAAGCATGGAACTTGGCCTCATAAGCAGCACAGTCATACCACCTTGCTCCCAAGCTATGAACTCATCCTTCTTGCGATCCCTCAAAGTCCTAAGCACATATTTCTCCAAAAACAGAGCATGAAACTGGGTCCAAGTAAGTGGAGGTAAAGTTGAAGATCTATATTTCATATAAGCTCTCCACCACTGCTTACCCTCACCTTGAAGTTGAAAGGACACAAACTCAACCCCATGCTGATAGACAATTCCCAACTTGTGAAGCCTCTCATAGCAATCTAAGATAAACTCATAAGCATCCTCATTCTCTGAACCAAGAAACACATGAGGCTTTAGTTTCAAAAACTTAGTCAACATTTCATGCTCATTACCAGTCATAACAGAACCTAACATAGGATGAAAGAAAGCACCGCTACCTCTCGTTCCACCCATCTTGGGAGCAGTGCTAGCAATAGGGGGATTAGCGGGAGCTTGAGTTGCTTGAACAGAAGGAAGCACTCCAGGACCAACCAACCCTTTCAAGAATGACATGATCTATCGAGTTAACACTGGTCTATGGGAGGAACATCGGTAGTCTCAGCTTGCACTTCTTTCTCTTGTCCCACATCCTCAACATTCTCAACATCAACATTCTCCTCTATCTCTTCAAGATGCATATGAGGGTTCTCATTCACAGGAGCATTCTCAACAAGAGCTCCATTCCAAACAAACGCTACTCTTCCACAGCCTCAACCCCTAGCTCTTTCTCTACCCCTGCTTCGACTGCGACCTTTCGCTGCAGATTCCTCAGCTAGAGCATTGACGGGAGCTACGGGTCTAACGCCGTTGAATCTAGTATTAACCATTTGCGGACATAAGAGTGAAGGAAGTTAGATACCAATTTGAATCGCCAGATACCAATTGGAATCAAGTCATAGCACGAAAGGAGACAAGAGAAAACATAGAGATTTCATAAAGTCCTATAGCCTCTCGAAGAAAAGTAAAGCATCCCCGTACCGTTCCACAAGACTCTACTAGACTTGTTTTGGTACATTGAGATCAACGAACCTAGGCTCTGATACCAACTTTGTTACAACCTAGACCGCCGTGATTGGCACCCACACTAACCCTTCGGTGGGAGAACCACTACTACAACCCAAACCAAGCAACTAAACCAAAACTAAGCATTTAAGGATACGAAACAAGTTAAATACTAAAGAACGAAATAGGGAGTTCCCATAAACTCCAATCAAAAGTCTATCAACTAAACAAATGTGGAAGTAACACCTAGAATCTAAAAGTTAATGTACCAAAACATCTAAAGTTCAATGATGTGAGACCAAAATACATATTTTTAATCATTATTTGCCTCACATTTAGTATTTATATCTGTCCTTTTTGAGATTGGATTTTATGAATTGTGCTTAATAGTGTATTTTATTTGTAGAATTAAATTGGTGGAAAAATGAAGAAGTTTGAAGATAAAAATGAATTAAAGATGAAAGATTAAAGAAAGAAATCAAGCAGACAACTTAATGGATTAAAGTGAATATTTTATTAATATTTATATATATGCAGAAGTTTGGCGAGAAAGTAAAGAACTCCACATATGAGTTGTGCCACGTGCTTCAAATTGAAGGCGGCGGACGAAGCAGTTCCACGTGTACAGGAATTCGATTCCGTCAAGGTTTTGAGTTTCCAATTTATTTTGGACTCAATTATTTTATTTTGGGTTTCCTATATTTATAAATAGTCCATAAGAATAATTATTAGAGGGAGGAGGATACAATGTGAAAATAACTTTTGATTTAGGGTGTGTTTGGTATGAAGGAAAACATTTTCCAGAAAATGTTTTTCAATTTTCTCATGTTTGGTTGGGTTAAATGTTTTGGAAAATATTTTTCCAAATCAACTCATTTTTCTCAAATTTAAGGAAAATGACTTTCCTTCAAAACTTAAGGAAAACATTTTCCAAAACTCTCTTCCAACTTCAAATTACAATTACTTTGAAAAAATCAATTTATTTTGTCTCTACCCTCAAACCAGCCCCCCAACCACCCCCCAAAAAATAAAATAATTTAAAGCTTGTTTTTAAATTCAATTTTTTTACCCCACCCTAACCCCTACCCCCACCCCCTCCCAAAAAAATATTAAAAATTGTTTTTAAAAGATAATTCTAATTTCAATTTTTTATTTTTTTACCCCTAACCCACTACCCTCGCCCCCCATCAGCCCCCCTATCAACCCCCCTAAGAAAAAAATTTAAGTCTATTTTAAAAAAATATTTTCAACTTCAAAATTTTATTTTTTCATCCCGATCCTCGATCACCCACCCCCCTCCCCGGCCACCCCCCCCCCCCAAAAAAAAAATTGAGTTTGTTTTTAAAAAATATTTTCAACTTCAAAATTATATTTTTTCACCCTTACACTCGACCTCCCCTCAACCCACCCACCCCCTACTCACCACCCCTACCCCCAAAAAAAAAATTAAATTTGTTTTTAAAAAATATTTTCAACTTCAAAATTTCATTTTTTCACCTACATCATACTTGTTGTATATGTTCGATATGTTGCATGTTTATAATGTTGTATTGACTTGCTTATGTTGCACTTAGTGGGATAACCACGTGATCCTACCAGTACACTGCAGTGGTGTACTAATACTGCATTTACTCTTTCTTTGTTGAGTGCAGGGCATCTTCAAGCGGCTATTGACAAACCTTACTTAGAAGATCAGTGATCGTTCGAATTCAAGGGTGAGCCAATTCTTCCGGGCTGCCATGGGTTCTCTTTCGTCTATGTCCACCATTTCAGACTTAGACTTTCTAGTTAGTTATTAGTTCATTAGTTTGGGGTTGTATCCCTTCTTGTTTAGACTTGTTGAACTTTAGATGTTTTGGTAAATTGACTTTCAGGTTCTAGGTGTTACTTCCGCATTTGTTTAGTTGATAGACTTTTGTTTGGAGTTTATGGGAACTCCATATTTCGTTCTTTAGTACTTAACTTGTTTCGTATCCTTAAATGCTTAGTTTTTGGTTTAGTTGCTTGGTTCGGGTTGTAGTAGTGGTTCTCCCACTGGAGGGTTAGTGTGGATGTCAATCACGACGATCTGGGTCGTGACAATACTATCCTTTGTTGTCTACATATCGAGGGGTTTCTCACACTTTTAAACTACAACTTTTATAAGTTTTCTGTTTAATGAAGATTGTGATAATTGTTCAATTATGCAATTACAATATTTCTTGTGGGTAGATTACATAGATCAACAAAAATTGATGCAACAATGACAATGGAATAACTCAACTTCAAAAGAGAAGATTATCTAAATAATTAATATGTACCCATTTTCATAGTCATAAATATACTTTTGCAGCAACTTTTACTCGACAAGAATTTCAATGATTTTCTGTTGCACAAACTATAACTTGGTGCTCAAGTTGTGAAAAGTCTCAAACTATTGGAGAAAAAAGATAAAAAAATTTTAAAGAGTCCAATCTAAATTTAATATGTACTCATGTGTTTTCAATTTATTTGTTGTACTTTTATTTTTATTCAGCTTTAAATAGAATGTTCTTTTTTCTTGGGGGGTGGGGGTGCATCTTTAATACCACAAAGTTAAAAGACATTTTTATATATTCTACATATCTTTAAATTAAAAAGTCTTCTTTTTAAAAATAATAATTCATATAATATTAAAATTAGACAAATCTATATCTATCTTTTTTATCTATTTATTCTATACTATCTTAAAAGAATGAACTACCTAACTTAAATGTTATATTATTATAATACACCCAACTTAAAACACCAAATTTAATATATCTTTTATATTGTATATTGTATTATATTTATTTATGTATATTATATTATATAATATTAAAGGCAGATACATTTTCACATTGAGGGTTGTGACATTTCCAAAGAGATATAACTTTTCCGATGAGTTGTGACCTTTTTGAATTGTTGTGACTTTTCTATATGGTTGAGACTTTTTCAAAGAGTTGTGACTTTTCTGAAGGATTGTGACTTTTCCAAAAAGTTATGAATTTTCCGATGAGTTGTAACCTTTTTGAATGATTATGACTTTTCTAAAGGGTTGTACTTTTTTTATAGGGCACAATAAGCATTTTCTTCATATGCTATCCTTTGTTGGCAATAAAAAGAGGGATTTCCTCAAAATTTTAAACTTCAATTTTTAAAAGTTTTTCATTGTTGTTCTTTCTTCTTCTTCTTAAAACACCCAATTTAGTATATCTTCTATATTTTATATTATATTTATTTATATTATATTAAAAGAAGACACCATTTTAAATTGAATGGTTATGACTTTTCCGATAAGTTGTGACTTTTATGATAAGAAAAAATATGCACATGCTTGTACAACACTTTGTTACTATAAATAGAGGGGCTTCCTCACATTTTTGAACTATGATTTTTTTATATTTTCTATTCTTCTCTTCTTAAAAACTATAATTTGATTTTCAGACGCTGACAATCTCAAAGTTAAGTGAAATTAGAACACTCACTGATATGAATTTTATATAAATATAATACTCCAACTAAAAACATCAAATTTAGTATATCTTCTATATTTTATATCAACATTTATTTATATTATATTATATTAAAAATAAGAACTCCAACAATACAATAATAACTAAGTAATGTACTATGGGAGGGAGGAAAAAGTATATTTAAGAGGTGTAACTAAGAAATCTTATGGGTGACTAACTTTCATTAGAAATCATAAGAAAATTTACATTCCTTATTCATATGAACTTATACTTTATCATTCAGTTTATAATTATTTACTTACTATTATTTTTTAATAATATTCATATTATTTTTTAAATATAGTATAGTACATGGTTTGAAATTCATGTGCAACGCACGTGCGTCAAAATTAATGTGTATAAATATAGAGAGAGAGAGATACACACTTATTTCTTCCATTATTTATATAGTTTTAGTTGCATATTGTATAAATTAAAAATTAACAAATCAAATATAGTATTGGGCACATTACTATTTTTTATGTCTGATATTATCAGAATAATATTATAACAAATAAAATTATGTATTATTAAGTTAATATGATCATATAAATTGTAATATTTAATTATTATAACTATTAAAAAAAAGTTAACAAGTGAATAACAAATTTTATAAATTATTTTTATTTTTTAAAAAAATATGACATTTAAAAATATCCGCGCAACGCGTAGGTATGAATACTAGTAATACTTAATAGCAAAGGTAAAATAAATACAAAAGACAAAATATCTCTTGATTTTCTAAATTGGACAAACATGGTTGGAAAAAACTATTTTTAGTATAGTGATTAACTATTGTTAGCCACAAAAAGTAATATGAAACAACTATTTTTAATAAGATAATCAATTAATATGAAACAACTCTGCACAGAAACTTCAAATTAATTTAAGTTAAATAAGAGCATAATTCTCTGCAATTCTAATTAAACCCCGCTTAAACCCCGTCCCCACATTTAATCATCTTCTTCTGCCTCATAGATATAAAAAAAAGTTGTACGTATACGCACGCATTCTGTACTCCAGAATTTTGGGGTTTTGGAATTTTCTGTAGTGAAACAGATCTCTCTCTCTCTACCTGTAGTAGTTTTCCATTTTTTCTGTCTATTTGAATATGGGGAATAACGGGGGTGCTCCAGTGGAGCCGATGAAGCTGACTTCATTCAGGAGCCGGAGGAAAGCACCAGCCATTTCCGGTGAACCTGATGACTTTATCAACCTCTTGCATGGCTCTGATCCCATCCGAATTGAGCTCACTCGTCTTGAGAATCAACTCCGAGGTTTGATTTTTTTTTTTTTTATTAATTAAAACAAATTGGGGAATTTTCCATTTTATTGTGATCAATTATTTTGTTTTTCTCTTGAATGTTCTGTTATTAATTGTTTTTGAGGTGTCAGTTCACCTCTATATTCCGCAATTGGTTTGATGAAAAAAAAATAGCTTTGTTGAGCTCATTTTGGTAAAAGTATATATTTTTTGAATTGGGTTCAAAGAAATTTCTTGTGTTCTCTGCAATTATGTGATTAGTTCCTATTTTTTTTTTGGCAGCTCTGTGATTACATATGGTATTGTGTGTCAGTTGGCCATCTTATCTTTCCCTTTTTTAAAAAAAAAATTGTAATTAAAACAATATATTTTTCCATATGGTTTATGGTTGTACTTTTATGATGAAGTTTTTTCTCTAGACAGTTTACTGATATAAAAAAAAACTTTGATTTTGAAGGGGTTCTGGATTTTACTGTATTTTATCTGAAAAGTACTTCACAAAAGTTTAAATTTAGAGCAGTTTATGATTTTTTTATTCGCAAAATGGTGTTGTAATTTACTTGCCTGAGAGTTCTTTCTTATTTCTCTCTTTTTGTAGACTACTTTTTTTAAAAAAAAATAATTAAGTTTGGTTATTTTCTTTTTAGTAGAAACTTGTTTGTTTTAGTTTATTTGCTGTGGGATATAGACAAAAGATGTATGAGGCTTGCTCACATGGAATATTTGGAAACTTGTGACTTCAAAAGCTAATAAAGACAAATTAGAAATGTGCAGGTTGTTTTCTCTGAGTCAGAACAGTGGAAAAATGCTAAAATGTAATTTTTGTTGTTGCATATGTAATGAAGCCAATTTTGTTGGTCCCTACTTCAGATGGTCCATTTGATGAACATTTGCACATTCTAACGTTGAGCCAATTTCATTTACGTTGCACATTCTAGCAAGTTTTCGTGCCAAAGTGGATGTAGTCGTACATCTTCTTGTGACCTGTTCACCACCCACCAATTTGATGAATGTTTTGTATGGTACCAAGTTTCTGTGATGAAGTATGCTCATAGGTTTTTTTGTGACCTTATCTTACAGTCCATATGATGAAAAATGCACATTTCTCAGCAATGAAGAGAGTATAATTAGAGATATTGGAAAAATGGATTAACAAAAGTAAATATAAAAAGAACTCTGAAGCAAACTTTGATTTAATGTAATGAAGGTGGCTATGTGTTACATAGTGGAAATGTAGTATGAAGAAGGGTGATCAAGTTAGCCACAAAGAAGTGATTATTTTACATGACTAATAATTGAGAGTGCTCTGATGTTGGATTCTAGGAGTAATATTAAACAACATGCTATAACAAATGTCTTGATAGCCTCCACTTACTAATGCACACAATTTGCAATATTAATGACTTTTGAATGATAAGCTGGATACTTCCATCAATCAAAGATATCCCAACATCTGTTACACTGAAAATATTTGAGAACTAAAATGTAAGCACCTTCAGGAATTTAGGTGCATGGGATTAGCTTTTGCCTCTTACAAACGTCTTTGAGTATCCTTAAACAGGAAAGAGTTTGTACAGAGATTAAAGATTGGGTGTGTCACTCCTTGCCAAGGAGTCCGTGGTATAACATAAATCACTTGTGATCGATCAACTATGCATTTTCCTTTTTGGAGGGGCATACTTTAGCCCCTTTCTTGTTTTTCTTTTCCTTTTATTCTCCTTTTTGGGTTATCTTTCCTGGCACAACTATAGTCTCTACATACTACTCTTTTTTTTTTTTTAAATTGGTAACATGTTATATCATCAGCACTCGAAATATAGGCCTGATATATGATATTTACTGTTACAGCCCTAACAAAAACTTCTGCATCATCTACTGACTCTTCTTTACACCAAATATAAGAAAGAGAAATGCAAGACCTCTTAATCTTCTGAATTGAACTGCTCTTGCCTTCAAAATATCTAGCATTCCTCTCATTCCAAACTGTCCACCATATGCAAGCTGGAACAATCTTCCACTACTCTTTGTGACTATATACTACTTTCTTTTTTGGCAAGTCTCTGCATACTTCTTACTGGAGCTTATAGCCTGCAAAACCTTGCAGATAAAGATAGAGAACTGGGGGAGGCATATGGAGAAATCAAATCTTTGAAGTACTCAGAACGCGTTAAAGAAAAGGCAGTTGAGGAGGTATAGAAACCTATATGAAAATATCTAATCATGTAAAAAAATGCATGTAGCTGTACCTAATACAGAATAAAACTATCTAATTGCAAAATTCGTGTCTTTTTTATTGAATTGAGCTATTACTTTAGTTTGCAATAGTTGTTCAGCTCAAACCACTGAATTCGAATATTTACCTATTCATTTAGTTCGTGACAAAAATAATGTGCACTTTACAGTCAAGAATTTTTTTGGCTCACTTAATACAAAATAAGATGTATGGATCTTGTACACTATACATACAACCTTATCTTAGTCCATTCCTTATAGATCTGTTAATGAACTTTTTGCTACATTCCCCTCAACTCCTCTCTTGATTCTAAATTGGGCAGACATTAAATTTTATGTTTAAACCACCTCTGACTAACTTCCCAAATAAAAACTAAAACTATAGTTCTTCTTTGAGGTAAGTAACCAAGGTAACTTAAAGAAAATTAGAAGGAACAAAAACCAGTGTGAAATTAAACTCTTTAGTTTCGACCCGACAATGGAAAAATGGTCTAATAGAAAAACAAGTAAAAGGAATGTTTGTGTATGGTTAATTTAAGTAGACCATTTAGAGTATGGTCCATCCGTAAAATTTAAACCCCTCACCTAAAGTCAATAATTATATAGGAACTTTCATTTGACTATACATTGCAAGGTACGTTTAAACTTCGCTATATGGATCTTATGAAGCATTATGATTGGGTACATGATGGAATTAGTCAAAAGAAATCATTATGATCTGATGACTGGATTTGTCGTTGAAGCTACGGAATTTTTCATTTGGGGCCTGTTCTTTGTAAAATGCCCTTGTCCCTGCAATTTTTTCATTCGTGACCTGTTCTTAGTAAAATGCCCTTGTCCCTGCAATCCCAATTTATCCATTTCAAAAGTTAGCAATTTGGGAAGTCTGGTGTCCAAGAGTCTGTAAATCTTGGTTAAATAGCTGTAATTATGTATGGTGAAGGATCAAATGAACAAAGCAGTTCATAGAAGACTGAATCAAAAGAATATTTATGACCCGATGATTGGGTTTGTCGTTGAAGCTACTGACAGTGCCGTGGTGTTGAAATTCCATTATCTATGGAATATTATAACTATTTATCCATAGCAGAAGTTAGCAAATCAGGAAGTCTGAGTCAGTAAATCTTTGTTAAAATGCCTTCATCTCTGGAGTCTGATAGCTGATTATCCATATCAAAGTTAGCTCCTTGGAAGTCTGGTGCCCAAGAGTCTGTAAATCTCGGTCAAAGAGCACTGTACTATGAAGGTTCAAAGGAACATAATGGTTCACTTGGGTGGGTGGGAGGGGGGGGGGGTTGAAGTTAGCCTCTTCAAATTAAAAAAGTATGGAATTATTGTGTCTTTTTTATTCATTAAAATCACTTTACGAGTAAGGTTCATATCTTTCCATGATGACTGCTAAAGAAAATGCCTGTCAGATTTCATAATATCACTATGTAATTCGAAGTTTCAGCCAATTGAGTACGTGTGCCTTCAACAGTTGCACCAAATCGTTAAACATTATATTTATACTCTGTCCTTCTATATATGCATCATCACTTTGTCAAAAAAAATAAAATAAAATAGAACAACGAAGAGGACTTTATCTTATTGATGTCCTTTTTCCTTTTTCTTGAATCCTTTTGCAGCTAAATGATGAGCTAAAGAAAGTAGATGAAAAGCTGAAAAAAACAGAAGCTCTTCTTGAAAACAAGGTACATGTTTTGCTGCTGTTATTACATGTCCTCAATATTCATGAATACTTTCCTACCTCTATTCTTCTTCTATGATTGTGCGACGGCCTTTTATAACTAACTGAGATAAGGAAATTAACTAAGAATTTAGAGCCTAATAATTCAGAATTATGAATTTAACGAGACCTTTTCGTATTTCAGAATCTTGAGATTAAGAAAATAAATGATGAGAAAAAGTCAGTGCTGGCTGCACAATTTGCTGCTGAAGCTACTCTTCGGAGAGTTCATGCCGCACAGAAAGATGATGAGATGCCGCCCATTGAGGCAATCATCACACCCCTCGAAGCAGAGTTAAAACTTTCCAGATTAGAGGTACTTGTCGACTTTGGTATTCTTCGCGGTTCTTGAGAATTACTCATGTTGCTACCTTGGTGAAGTTTGGTAATGCTATCTCTTCCAAAATTTAAAAGTTTGCCTCTCGTGACTTCTGTTGCAGATGGCAAAGTTGCAGGATGACAATAAAGCACTAGACAGACTTACAAAATCTAAAGAAGCTGCTCTACTGGAGGCAGAACGAACTGTTCAAATGGCATTGGCAAAGGCTGCTTTGGTTGATGACCTGCAAAATAAAAATCAAGATCTAATGAAACAGATAGAAATATGCCAGGTTTTGCCGACACTAAAGTTTCTTCAGTTTTTGATATCAATGGGAAGCGTACTTTCATTTTAGCTGTCATTATCAAGAGTCCGATGTAAGCATCTAGACTCATATTGCAGGAAGAAAACAAAATATTGGACAAAATGCATAGACTGAAGGTTGCAGAGGTTGAGAAACTAACACAAACTGTACGGGAGCTTGAGGAAGCTGTATTGGCTGGTGGAGCTGCAGCTAATGCTGTACGAGAATACCAGAGAAAAGTGCAAGAACTGAATGCAAGTGGATCTTAACTTTACAACCTATTCTTTCTTTATATCTTGTTATTTTTTCTTCTTATTTGTTAATTCAGTATCTGTCATATATTGAGCCTGACTAAATGTTATGATTTGTAGGAGGAGAAAAGAATCCTAGATCGTGAGCTAGCCCGTGCAAAGATTTCTGCAAACAGAGTAGCTGTTGTTGTTGCCAATGACTGGAAAGATGCCACTGACAAAGTAATGCCTGTAAAACAATGGCTTGAAGAAAGAAAATATTACCAGGCATGAATACTTTAGCTTTACTTTCTCTGAAAAAAACATATGCTAATTGTCGTAATAGTGCAATGTAAAATGACCTTTATTGTAAACTAGGATGGTTGCACGAATCAACCTGAATTTGCCCTTATTCAGTTCTCATTTATATATATGAGTAACTAATTACTAATAGAACATGGGTTGGAAGGTAGAGAGGCTGCTTCCATCTCAAGGAAAGAAAAAGAAGAAAAAGTTGGACATGGAAATAAAGTAAGCAACAAAAGGGATTACATGAGGTATGTGGTTGTTCCTTGAAATGGATATTTCATCGCCTCACTAATTAATAAGTCTCAGTTGTTGGACCTACATCTTTTCTTGCAATTTTCATATAAATCAAAATGTGAGATCAAATGAAGACAGATAAATGGGACCAAAGGAGTCAACTTTAAAGGAGAGTGGACCCTCAACCTCAAGATGTGAGGTCAAACCACGATAGATCAAAGGGGAAAAGGCTGTCAGCTTTAAATGAGAATAGGCCACTTCTATCTAACTAGTTTTCTCTGGATATGCAATCATGGTACTTAAAAAGCACAATAAACCAAGTGTTACCTTGGATATCAGATTTATCATATGCATTTCCACATATACTCAGTAGGTATGATGCTCGACATTCAGGAATGTATATCCTTCTGTATATGTTTTTGCAGGGAGAAATGCAACAGCTTAAAGATAAACTGGCAATTGCAGAGCGTGCTGCAAAAGCAGAAGCACAGTTAAAGGTAAGAAAGTAAATGGTTCAGAAAATTATGCTGCTTTGCACTTATTGTGTACGTGCTACCAATTGCATTCCTTGATTTCCCAGGAAAAGTATCAATTACGATTTAAAGTTTTGGAAGAAAGGTTTAAGGTGCCTTCAAATGTTACATCTCGCACTGCAGCTGAAGGAAGAAGCATAAGCAATGTGCGCTCAAGGCGTATGTCCCTTGGAGGAGTTGAAAACTTGTCTAGACCCTCCAATGGTTCTTTATTACGAAAAACAAGTTTTCA
Source organism: Solanum okadae (assembly GCA_036553675.1). NCBI lineage: Eukaryota > Viridiplantae > Streptophyta > Magnoliopsida > Solanales > Solanaceae > Solanum > Solanum okadae. The sequence continues at coordinate 42,508,280 of CM071689.1, read as the reverse complement.
ATCTGGATCATCCCAGTCAAATGATGCTAGCTCATTGTTAAAAAAAGCAAAGAACTTATCGGGCGCATTTGATGGCGGCAGCAGATCAGAGGGTAAGGAGAAGCCAGTCCAGCTTACGGATCAGAAAGATAATGGACATAGTGGTACTAGCAGAGAGTCCCATAGCAATGGAATAGTAACTGCACATGAGAATGCAGATTTGAATGCTGCTGAGAAAATGAAGTTGGAAAATAAAGATTATGTTTCTGGAGCAGTGTATGATATGCTTCAAAAAGAGGTTATAGTTCTACGCAAAGCTTGCAATGAGAAAGATCATAGCCTGAAGGACAAAGATGATGCCATTGAGGTTTCATGCTCTGTTTCTCTGAACTCCACAATAAGCTAGAACACAGACATACACGCACAACCCCTCCATTTTGTTTTGCTTTCATTCAGCTTATCTTCATTTGAAATATGCAGATGTTGGCAAAGAAGGTTGAAACGTTAAACAAGGCAATGGCAATTGAGGCCAAAAGAATGCGCAGGGAAGTTGCAGCAATGGAAAAGGAGTTTGCTACAATCCGTAATGGCAAGGAGTATGATCAAAGGCTAAAGTGCAGTTACTCTGCCAAGGGAGCCATGAATGGTCATACACTACCACAAAGGTGATGCTCTCAAAACCCCCCTCCACTAATCAAATTGCTGAATACAGAATGCTCAATAAGGACAACATTCGCTTACATGTGTTAATAGATCAGCGTGCGCAAAGGGAAGGTAAGAGTCTCAAAGCTTAAATGCCCAGAGGTAACATGCCTTGAATGCATTTTGACCTTATAGATTGGTTCAGTTTGAAGCCCTTTTATTGTTAGATTCTGCATGGTTCTTTGGGATCTTGAAAGAGAACTCATAGCATCATCTATATCTAAAGATTATGCATTAGTGAAATAAAAACACTATAGACACTTTCTGTTTTCCAAGGTTTGGAATAGGAGTCCATTGTAAGATACTTTTCCACATAGCTCCTTTGAAAATGAGGAAAAGGGAAGTGGAGTAGAAACTTAAGTTGCTCTCCTTCCACTAGTTGGTTTGGGAGGAAAGAGTTGGGGAAATAGGCATTCCTTAGGTGAAAGGATAGAGCATCTTTTGAACCCCATTTTTAGTTCTCGCACAAAGTTGAGACTAGTTTTAAACACTATTGTAGTTCTGGCTAGGGAAAGGAACGATCATGACGAGAAGAGTGTCATGTTCTCCCACACTTGCCTACCAAGCAATGTTTTAAAAGAGGGGGTGCGAGGCGAGGTACTTTATGCAGCACGGGGCAAGGCGTAATCCCCAAAACTAGGGGCGTAAGTCTTATGCATCAACAGGGAGTAAGTCTCATGTATCTTCAATTTTGTAATTTTATTGCTAATAAAATAAACAAAAGTAAATTTTTCAACAATTCCACAAATAATTTCAAATAAATCATCAATAATATAGAAACATTATTATAATTATTATTTGAAAAAGGTAATAACAAAAAAAATAATAGAGATAATCTTTAAAATGAAATCATCATCGAACTCCACATCTACTAGTCCTTTTGGACCCTCAACTAATTATTTCATTGATTTTTGTTTATATATTTCAAAGGAGGAGGAGGAGGATAAAAAATGAAAGAGCAGTGATAAAAAATGAATAAAGTAGTTTCAGGAACACAATGTTATGGAATCTTTATCCTATCAATTTTAGGCATATTTATCTAAAAAACTATTTATGGAGGGTCTTCTTTTATAAGGGTTGCTTTATTTATATATTTTAGAAAAACTACTACTACATAAAAACCATGAGCATAAAGTATAAATATCCATTTCTCTCCAGAAGCTGATATGTTGTCCATTACCTGCTATTAAGTGTTTGTGTTGAGAGAATTCCTCCCATAATTTGCTTATACTTCTCCAGACACCAACTCCATATGGCTCTGTTGAAACATTAGAACACCAGTTGTTTAGGGCTCCATGTTTAGCAATAATCACATCTTTCCAAAGGCTCTGCTCCTCTTGAGTATATCTCCACAGCCACTTCATAAGTAGGCATTTGTTGTGCAATGCTAAGTCTCTAATGCCCAGACCACCTAACTTTTTTGGTAACAAGACTGTTGGCCACTTGACCAAATGGAATTTATGGCTGTTGCTATTCCCTTCCCACAGAAAATTCGTTCTGGTTTTGTCCAGTTGCTTCAAAGCCTTACTGGATATGGGATGTAGTGACATACTATATGTTGGGATACTATCAAGTACACTGTTTATCAATGTTAGTCTGCCACCCATAGAGAGGTACTGCATTTGCCATGTAGCATGCCTTTTTTCAAACTTTTCAATCATTCCACTCCAGATGCCTTCCGCCTTGGAAAAATTCTATTTCTACAACCGAATAAGTCTGCCAGCTCCTCAATGTACATCGCATAGTCCTTTAGGCATCACATTGCCCTTTTAGGCATTAACGTAGCCTCGTAGGCATCAACAGAGCTCTTTTAGGCATCAACATTGCCTCATAGGCATCAACATAGCCGTTCTAGGCATTAACATAGCCCTTTTAGGCATCATTGTAGCCCCCTAGGCATCACATAACCTTTTTAGGCACTAGTGTAGCCCCGTAGGTAATAGTACCACCTGTATGCTTTGTATATACTTCAATAGCCCCTTAGGCATCCTGTACATAGACTCGGAGGCACAAGCAAAACCCCTGCAGCTAACTACAATAGCTCCGTAGGCAGCAACAATATACAAGTAGCCTGAAGGCGGCGATCAATTTAGCTATAAGTGACCTATACAAATGATAGAAATGTCATATCTGAACACAGGGTCACTATTAATAGAATACAAGTCTCGACAAGGGATGAATATATCAACCTTGAACATACAGCAATGTGCAATTATGGCTACGAGTAAATCAACGACAATAATCTAGCCATATCATTTCTACGCTTTAAGAAAACATGCCGAAAGAACAAAATCGCCTTAGCATACTTTTTCCCGACAATGTCATGTCGTCAATCTATTCCTTCCCACACTCCCACAATGCTATATCAAGCAGGAACTCAATCATTCAATATTATGTTGATCGGACAAACTATACAGATTTTTGCCGTAAAATACTATTTGTGGCCTAACAAAACTAGAATCGTTGGAAGGAGTCTTACGTTGCTCTAATGCTCTCTAAGCTCGAAATACTACTCGAAGCCTCCAATGCAGCCTAACTCCTACTGCCACAACACAACTGGAGCTACACCACACAATTTTTAGGGTAAACTACATAAAAATGATGAGCTCGGTGAGAACTACAACATTTGTTAAGCACTTAAGCTCGAATCATCAACATCTAAGGAGTATTTTGGTCCTATGCTCTGTTTTTCTGGTTTTGGGACAAAGTGGAAATGAAATAAAATGAAGAAGTTGAGCGACATAGGGCCCACTGCAACCTACCTACTTGCGCAGTCTTGTGAAAACGCAAATATCTCTGTACTGTGAAGTTGTATTTGTTAACGGTTTAATGTGTTGGAAATTAATCCGAGAGTTTAATCTTAATATCCTTACTCCTTACTGCTTTTTTCATAGAAAAAAAGAAAGGGGTCGATTTAGGCTCCTTCCCTTTCACTGCGTAGCCGTGCTAGCAGGTACCTACGCAGGTACCACGAGCCCTCTGTCCCATGCATCTAACCAGTTCGCGTGTCATAGAACTTTGATGTGATAGGTAGTGAACTTTCTAACTCTTTATATATTGAGAGAAAATCTTTTAGACATCTAACTCAATTTTTAGAGAATTTATGAAAGTAATTTGTCATAACTTTTGCGGACGACTTCAAAACTTAACATACAACCATTATGCAATTTGAATACCTCATAACACATCTTTCTTAGCATATTAAGCACTCTTTAGTCTTACTTCGAAAGTACAAATTAATTTAAAGTAAACTGATGGAGTGTTAACACTGATACCAAATATTTTCTCCTTTCGTAGTAAATTCACAAGTTTTTAATTAGGCAACTCTTTACAATTTACATCATAAAAATCACAAAACTGTAGATCTAATGATGGTTTAATTTTGGAGTCTGATGATATTTGTTTTCTTTATGTAGAAACGATCGGAGCTACAAAAAATTTACCGAACAATGATGAAAGCGGGCAGCATTTCATATCAGAAGAAATATTTCTCCCCTCGAATACTATCACAACTCATGTCAGTTTGTAAAGTACTATAGTTGTTTGGGGGCATTAGCTTATTTTATGTATATGTTTGTAACATATTTGTATTATTATGAGTAAAAGAAGTGCATCTGTATGGAACTATGGCCAAAGGCAGGGATTATATTTTTATGCAAGTGGTAAAGAAATGTTCATGTCATCAATACCGTGCAGATAGTCCTTATAAGGTCGATCCTATTTCTATGAATCTATGACCTTCGTTAACGGTAAACCTATGGTGAAGTCGATGGAGGTGAAAGTGTCACACATGAACATCCATAGTAAATCTCCAATATGTCGTGGTTGGGAAGTTTTCATATGGGTGGCCGGAAATTGATGTCGTGGTTGGGAAGTTTTCATATGGGTGGCCGGAAATTGAAGAATTACAGAGACTAATATTTTGCAATTTCAAACTTATTGGGGATTTATGACCGTCCTTATACATTCTTGGGTGAAATATCAAATAAGACACGATATGACATGTTTAATCAATTTAAAATATGCAAATTAATTGTTATTTAATAATTTTTTTGCCTTAATTTTTCATAATATATCATCTAAGATTAGATACTTGATTTGCCGATATTGTGTATTTGAGTTTCAAAGTACAACAAGATTATTTCTACGATCTACGAGAAAAATGTCAGTTTTAGAATTGTCCGACTAGCTTAGAGATGCTTGAAAAAAAAAGTCTAATTGACTTTTACTTGAACTACATAAGGATCTTCAGACATATTAAAGAATCACTAAATTTTTGGCTAAAAGGGATCCATAAAAGGTGGCCTATTGCACCATGGGGTGCAAAGAGCTAAGGGACGATAACTAGGGACTTAGTAGGTAATATTAATAACTTTTAAATTTATATGTTCATATAAAGTTGATTAAATTTGTTTATATTTTGTTCATAGATTAAAAAATTAGGGTGTCAGCTAGCCCAGGATGAGCTCTTTCGATCGACACAAGTAAAAAAAAGATTTTAAAAAAAAGTCAAATCTAGATGAATGAATTGAGAAAATTGCTAAAAATAAGAGCATGTGCTATATCATCGACGAATTTAGGGGTCGTTTGGTAGCTGGTTTAAGCTACACCTAATACATGAATAATTTTATTATTCATTTATTAATTTTATACCATGTTTGGTTTGCAAAATAGGATAAAAGTTATTCGTATTTTAATTTTATACAATGTTTGGTTGGTAGGTTTCCATATGTTCTATAATAGTTATTCATGTAATAATTTTATATAATGTTTGGTTGTATTTTTTGTAATCCTACATTATTAAGACTTACATAACTTATATGGAAATCTATGTATAATTTATGCGAAATAGAAAGTGAAATAAGTTATATGGGTATTAGTTATGCGTGTATTAACATTTTCCTTATCAATTTACTTTTAAATGCATATTAATTTAAAACAAATCAAAATAGAACGTTTTTTTTCAAATAACTGGAAGAGGAATTTGAATTACGTTGGTGTTGGTTATTTTTTAAAAAATAAAAATTAAAGTTTCTATTTTCGGACTTTTAATTATTTTAGTTTATATATAAAATAACAAATGTCTATTTCAAACTCTCGTTTCCCTAGGATTCATAGTTTTAAATTATTTCTTTTGTTTAGTATCTATTTATTTTTTAAAAATAAAAAATGTAAATGGTAAATTTTAAAATCTATCTATATGTAATAGATACTGATTTAAATTTATTTTTTAGTTTAGAATTGTAATTTTTAATTTAATGTAATTATAAATATATAATTTTAATTAATTATAAATTTTGTTATTTTTCCTCTTCTATTGTATATATAGAGAGATTTAAATTACTTAATTGCTTAATCCTATCCAATATAAATTACTTTTAATTGCTAGCTATTTGTTATTTATTTTATTATTTTTAGTTATTGGAATCTATTTAATTTTAATGTGTTATTTAGATAGTTGTTTATTTTAATGAGTATAATAAACATTAGCTCACTAAACATTTTTGGAATCAAGAAATAAGAATTAACTCACCAATGTATTGTAATCTTGTATAAGTAATAACTACATAACTAAACCTTGTATAACTAATACGAGTAATTTCCCTGGATAGTCACTCATGTTTGGGAAATTACCTAGGAATATCACTTGTGTTTGTTTTAGGACCACAATATCACCCAACTTTACCTATTTTTCTCAAAATATACTTGACACAAAAAAAAACATTATCTCTCTCCTAATAGGATGCCATGTCACATGCATTATTCTTTTTTATTATTAGCATTTTTTTTAAAAAAATTTAGACAACCCATATTACCCAGTAAAAAATAATTACATAGCCCAAAAATTTCTACCTTAGTTCTGGGGGATTAGGCGGCAAATCCAAATATGAGCTCCTCCGATTCTTCAAGAAAATATGTGGCTTCCTCCGATTTTTCAACCCAACAAATCATGAAGATCATTGGCCAAAAGTATTAAATGGTGGAGAAGTTTTTCCTCCTAATGTTGTGAAGAAAAAGAGGGGGAGGAAGCCCAAAAATAGGAAGAAAGAACCAGAAGAATTAGAGAAGCAAAAAGCTGCCGAAATTACTAAAAAAAGAGCTCGAAAGAAGACCGAAAACATGAAACCTCAGAAGTTGTCAAAAAATGGCTTTGTAAAAGGAAGGTGTTCAATTTGCAAGGAGGAGGGTCATAATGCAAAAGGTCATTATAATGTGCTCAAAAGGGTTGTTGGCACATCTTCCAATCTATCTCCAGGTCAGACCTTAGAGCAAGCTGAAAATGATGACTTCTGGGACTATTCTAAATTTTATCATCCAGAAATGTGAGTAAATTCTCAAATGAATTTGAACTTCACAAACTCAGGTAATGAGTTTTTGATTTGTTTTTTCTTTCATTGGTTTCATTGTTTAGTTGTAACTTTTTTTTCCATTGCTTTTATTGCTTAAATTTTTTTCTATGTTTGCTCAGGTGTATGCTGAATCTGTTGATTGATCTTCCACTAAAAAGTGAAGAAATCATTTTGAAAGAGAAGAAATGAAGGATTATGTAGTTGCTTTGCAGAAGGAGAGGAGAAACTCTAGCAAACATTTGGGATTATGTATTAGTGTCTTTTGTTAGTTATGTGAATCACTTCTTTAGACACATGATGGGTCTTCTTTTTGCTAAAACCCCTGTGGTAACATTATGGTCTGCTACAGTGTGATGTTGCCACTTGTCTATAAAAATATTATTTAGTTGTAAATTATAGCAAATCATGACACGCTTTTTTGAAGCGTTTATGCTAAAAAAATATTATTTTGACGATCAAATTTGTTTATAAGGTGGTGATAAAAAATTTGTTACTAAATTTATTGTCTTCTTCATCAGCTTCAAGGAACTAGTTAAATTTTTCCTCGACAACAAGACTAAATTTTTGTATGGATATAACTGCAAATACTTGTAAATGAAACATAGGATAAAGATTTTCGCTATAAAATTGAAGTAACTAGATTTTCATAGAGAATGGATTAATGCTCTCTTATAGATACATTAAACAAGCTATCATTTAAAGAATTAAAAAAAAGTTAATAATAAAAAAAGGAATAATGCATGTGACATGGCATCCTATTAAGAGAGATAATTTTTTTTTGTGTCAGGTATATTTTGAGGAAAATAGGTAAAGTTGGGTGATATTGTGGTCATAAAACAAACATAAGTGATATTCCTAGGTAATTTCTCAAACATGGGTGACTATAACTAATACCTACGTAACATCATAACTAATACCTACGTAACTAAACCCTACATAACTAATACTTGCATAATTTGTTCTTGCATAACTAATACATGTATAACTAATGCCTGCATAACTCTAACCAACTACAAATAAGTGTGTAATCTGATTGAAGGTGATGTGCATAGTGTGCCCAGTTCTCCTCCCACCTCAGTTGATGAAGAGAGTTCTAATGATGTTGAAGAGTGTGTGGGATGTACCCGTTATGTTTGAATTTTTCTTGTTGAACCTATTGAAATTTTTATGATACCTTGTATATATTTGAAGTTTAGAACTTTGATACACTCCGTAGATTCTTTTGATGGATCTTTACTTTTGAATTTGATGTTTTTAATTGAGATAAGTATCAAAAACACACTTGAACTATATTGTAAAGACTTGGGAACCTTTACCTAGATCATGGCGAATGTATTTGGTAATCGTTTCTCTATTTTTATGATGTGTGGCTAAAATCCCAATTTTTGGGGTCTGATCATGTGATTATGGGTTGAATTAGCTTATGGGTATTGATTATTATCGATTTAAAAGCTTAATAGAAGTGGGTTTAATCATTAGCTGTGTTTTAATCTATGAATTGTAGTTGTAAATGCAATTCTAATTTTTAGTTCTTAGCTTGCTTGAGAAAAAGATTTTAGAACCAAAGCTTTTGATTAATGGTTTGTCGGTATTGGGTTGATATGGGTTCAGCTCGAAAGAGTGAATACTAAACTCAATCCTACCCATGTAGCTCGAGAGAGTGGAGGTATTAAGGTTTTGGGTTGTCCTTATTTGATAAGCTTGTTGATGTTCGAAAGAAATCACTTGAAACGTGATAGTTGTTCGAGAGAAAACTATTTCACTCATAGTCCAGCCTACCCACTGATATTTAGCTATTTATTAGTAGTTTCAATTACCCATATAGTGAAATTTGCCTATAATCGATCACATCCCGAGAACTCCTCTCTATATTGTTATTTCCTTAGTGTTTGACTGTGTTGTAGCTGATAATTGAAAACCAAAACCCCCCATATGACATTCGTATCATCCCCTTAGACTTGTTTACATGTCTTTTTTCGATAATTTCTATTCCTATAACTGATTACATCACGTTTGTACTTCATACTTGAGTTTGAACACGTACCGCTCCCTGTGGGTTCGACCCCAACTCTTTGTTGGATTTTATACTAGTTAACGATCGTTTACCCCTAGAATTGAATGAGGTGTGCTTGAAACGTTAATCACCTACTAAGTTCACATATTTTTCCACCCAAATTAGGGATCAAAGTTGATTAAAATCATTTTACGCTAAAGTCTAAAAGCGTTTGGAAGGCTACGACAAAGTTCAAAAAGAGAAAAGGGAGAAAAGCTTCAAGCGTTCAAAATTCTTGCAATCTTTGAGGAATTTCGCCAAGGATTTGATCCTTACGAGGTATGTAAGTTTTCATAGTGATGGGTTAGTTCACCCTCACGTGAATCATGAGTTTCTTGATTAAATTTCATCCATGAAAATCCATGTATTGAGGTTCTTGATGAATATCTTGAGGTTTCATTCTTCATTCTTTGTAAATGGGGTTTTGGTGAGTTCTTGAGGCGAGGGTTTTGAGTTTGAGGGTCATTCTTTAGGAGATTTGAGTAGATTTTTGTTTACTTATGTTGGGTATATGGATCTAAGAGAGTTTGGAAAAAATTAATCAATTCTAGGTGAGTTAGGTCAAAAAATCGAGATGAAAAATTCGTCAGAATGTTCTAGAAACAGGTTGGGGCGTCGTGCCCCCGATGCGCTAGCAGGGCTGGCATGGGGCACCAGCAATGCGCTAGAAACCAGCCCCAGTAAGGGGAGGCTTGGCGCGGCGCGCCACCCCTGCGCCGTCAGCGTCACACCACTTTTCTTCTTCGTTCTCATTCCGCACTTATTCCTTTGAGTCGAGCTTTCATTCCTTTCTTAATCCTAACTATTTACTCCTTCATTAATCATCCAAAGATCCTATATATCATGAATCATAACTCTTGAATTCACATTTCAAATTTAAGATATAGTTAAGTGTAACACCCCGTATCCGAAACAGACCCAAAAATGCAGATTTTGAGAAGTTACAGGTGCAACCCACGGTTGCCATCCACGGACCATAGGTCAGACCACGGCCCATGCTGGTGGTATGTGGTTCACCACTGCAACCCCTCCCCAACCCAGCTCAGAAAATCGGCTAAGTCTCGACCCATGGACAGACCCACAGTCCGTGGTCTGTGTCCGTGGATCAAGACTCCTTTACCCAGCCTCTGACATGAACTACGGTCGACCAGCACGGACCGTCGTTCGATCCACGGTCCGTAGGTCTGACCGTAGATGAGGGTCAGCAGTCAGTAGAATTGTTGAGTGGGTCAACTTCAGATGGTCATAACTCTTAGCACAAAAGGAATTATGTGTCCCATAACCTATGATATGATAGATAATTGAATCCTCTTTCCAATTCCACCAAATTTGCTAAAATCCGACCTCCGAGTAAAAAGTTATGCTTGTTTTAGTGAAGCACTGTCAGGCAGAGTTGATCGACGACCCCAATCTACGGACCGTAGATTGACCTACGGCCCATAGGTCCCATCCGTCGATCACTCCGACAACAATTAAGTTAGGGGTCTTTTCCTATTTCATTGGACCCCTAAGCTACGTCGTTTAGATCCTAAATTATGAGGTTTTAGTCAGTTTATGCCTAGAACATAACTAGAACTTACCTAAGTCAGATCATTAATCAAAACATAGAAAATTAGAGCGTAAGAGGAGAAGAGAATTCAAGTACCCTAGTTCAAGAACGCAACCAAGGTTCCTTCAGTTTCATCCCCGAAATCGAAAGATTTCTCTGTGGAATTCATCACCAGGTATGTGGGATTTCACTAGTGGGTTCCTTTCGCCCATTAGGTCCCTAGAATTCAGTCAGAATCTTGATTCCATGATTACGAACAGACCTAGGGTTTCTAGAATTTCAACAAATCATCATGAATTAGTTATTTAAATGTTCCAAATCAGATTATCATGTTATTTCTCAGTTTATTGTATGAATTTCAGAACCCTAGCTATGTATTTCTTTAGTTCTTGAATTACACATGCTAGGTCAGATATTTCAGTATTCAGTTATACATGCCTCAGTTTATGAATGCATAATTATCAAATTAATTGTTACATTCTCAGTTTTGCATGTTCAGTTTTGAGCTATCCAGTATTACAGAAATTCAGTCATAATGTGTTAATCACTTAATCTATTGGGAGTCGCATAATACTGAGTTGGACTAGGGTTCAGCGCACCCATATAGTCCCAGAACTACGAGCCACGTAGGTGTAAGTCCCCTCTGTGGGCAACATCAGTTTAGTGATCACGCCAGTCATGCCTCTATACCTTTGGCCGGGTATATTGGGTCCTCTCGATGGGGCTTATACATCGGACTCCACATTTAGCTCATGTGGTTTTATTGTCGGTTATTAGTAGCTCCCACAGTTCCGTCAGACTCTATTACATTGACCACATTTACAGTTCATTCAGTATTCAGTCAGCATGTTATAAATTGGTCATTGCATTCAGTTAGCTCAGTATTCAGTATCTATATCATGTCCAGATTATTTCATTGCTTTATTGCTTTGTTCAGTTATATGTTATTTCAGCTTTACTCTATCCTGCATGCTCGGTACCTTTCAAGTACTGACGCATACGTGCGCTACATCTTCTCGTGATGTAGGTTCAGGTTTTCAGCATCCAGATCACGCTTAGATCGGTTCCCGATCTCCAGTTCACCAGTATCAGTGGTGAGTCCTCATTCTTCGAGGACAACAGTCATGTTATCTTTCAGTTTTCAGTCTTTTAGTTTCAGATTTTCTAGACTTAGCTGGGGCATGTCCCAGCACTTCTAGTCAGTTTAGAGGCTTATTTCAAACATAGTTAGATTCAGCTTAGTATTGAGTTAATATCTTCTTTGTATTAAACTCATCAGTTTTCATTTATCTCAGTTATAGTATATGGATATTCCCCATCTTTTCATTTTTATTTATAATTTAGCTTCCGCATCAGTTTATTATCTTTAGTATGCTCATGATCATGCCAACAGGTTTAGCTTGGGATCACTTGTGGTCCTAGGTCCCGTGTCCGTGTCTCGGGGGTAGCTCGCGGCGTGACATTAAGAGTAAAGTTTGAGGGAGTCATTTGAGTCATTTTGAGAAGACTTTTACAAACTTTTAAACTTGTTTTAAGAATTGAGTAGTTGAGTATGAGGATGAGGAGAGTTGAATTCATGCTTTTTTTAAAATTAGTATAAGGAAACTAAATATTCCCAAGAGTAAATGTTTTACTTTAAAAATGAGAGGAAACTTTGATTTCCAAATGAGTTCATGAGAAGTTTTTGAGCACTATCTATTTTAAGAGAACCTTTGAGTAATAATATCAAAGTTTGAGGATGAGTAAATGTTTTTAAACATATGAGCATGAGTGCCAACATGGGTAAAGGGTCATACTTTTTAGATGATTCCTTATTTCTTTTAAGCATAGCTTAGTGAATCCAGTTAATTGAGGATGTCTTATACTTCGTCAAGGTATAGGACAGTTCTAGCACTTGGGGGAGACGTTGTATCATCACATAAATGTCTTGAGTCTATCTCTAATGCGTTTAACTTTCTCTATAGCCTCATGAACCTAATCTCACCCAATCAAGGCAACTTCACCTACTTCGAACCAACCAACTAGAGATCTGCATCTACGCCCATACAGTGCCTCATAAGAGGCCATCTGAATAATGGAATGAGAGTTGTTATTAGAGGCAAACTCTATGAGAGGTAGGTGATCGTCCCAATTACCCTTGAAATCGATCATGCAAGCTCTCAACATGTCCTCTAAGGTCTGAATGGTACGTTCTGCTTGACCATCCGTCTGTGGATGAAATGTTATACTGAGATTTACCTGAGTACCAAGACCTTTCTGAAATGACTTCCAGGGATGTAAACCGAGGACCTCTATCTGAGATGATAGACAAGGGAGTCCATGCAACCTGACTATCTCATTGATGTAGATTATGGGTAGTTCTTCGTCGAATCTGTAGTCTTGACGGCCAAAAACTGAGCTGACTTAGTAACTCTGTCCATTATCACCCAAATAGAGTCATGTTATTTGCGAGTACGAGGTATACCTGTAATAAAGTCCATGTTTATCACTTCCCACTTCCATGTAGGAAGGCAAATTTTTTGAGTCACACCCCCTTGTTTCTGTTGTTTTACTTTAACCTATTGACAGTTAGGACACTTAGCCACAAACTTTGCAATGTCCGTCTTTATGTCGTTCCACCAATAAACTTTTTGTAGATCACGGTACATCTTAGTGGCACTCGAATTAATAGAATATCTGGAATTATGGGCTTATGTAAGGATCTGCTGCCTTAACTCACCCACATTTGGAACACATAAGCGACCTTGGTAATAAAGTACACCATCTCCCCCTTGGGAGAAAACCTCAACTTTTTGCTGATGAACTGCACCTTTTAATAGAAGTAATATAGGATTGCTATCTTGTTTTTCCTTAACCTCCGCTACCAATGAGGATTTTGATCCATTATGAATTATCACACCACCATCTGACGTATCTGTAAGGCAAACTCCTAAGCGAGCAAGTCGGTGAAATATCTTTGGCTAACTCTTTCGCTTCTTCCTAAACATGTGTTACACTACCCATAGACAGTCTGCTAAGAGCATCAACCACTACATTAGCCTTACTCGGATGGTAAAGCACATTCATGTCACAGTCTTTGAGGAATTCAAGCTATCTCCTCTAACGAAGTTTCAGATCATTTTGGGTGAACACATATTTTGAGGCTCTTATGATCTGTGAACACATCAACATGAACACCATACAAGTAATGTCTCCAAATCTTTAGGGCAAACACTACAGTTGCAAGCTCTAGGTCATGAGTCGGGTAGTTCTTCTCATGGACCTTAAGCTGCCTAGAAGCATAAACTATGACATTACCTTGCTGCATCAATACATAACCTAGGTTGACCATAAATGTGTCACAATAAACCACATAACCATCTGAACCCTCTGGTAGAGTCAAGACCGGAGTTGTGGTCAACTTGGTCTTCAGTTCTAATAAGCTTTTCTCACACTCATCTAACCACTGAAACTTGACCTTTTTCTGAGTTAACTTGGTCAATAGGGAAGCTATGGATGAATATCCTTCAACAAACCTCTTGTAATAACCGGCCAAACCCAAGAAACTTCTGATATCAGTCGAAGAGGTGGGTTTGAGCCAGTGTTTTACTACCTCAATTTTCTGAGGATCTACTCGGATCTCTTTGTTGGATACCACATGACCAAAGAAATCTACCGACAGTAACCAGAATTCACATTTGCTGAACTTAGCGAATAACTGGCAATCTTTGAGAGTTTGCAGAACAACTCTTAGATGAATCGCATGCTCTTCCTCACTCCAAAAATAAATGAGGATATCATCAATAAAAATAATAACGAACATGTACAAGTACTATTTGAACACCATGTTCATTAAGTCCATGAAATGTGCAGGAGCATTTGTTAGTCCAAAAGACATAACTACAAATTCATAGTAGCCATATCGAGTCCTGAAGGCTGTCTTTGGGATGTCACTATCTCTGACTCTGAGCTGATGGTACCTGGATCTGATGTCTATCTTAGAAAAGCAACTAGCACCCTGAAGTTGGTCGAACAAGTCATCAATCCTAGGAATGGGATACTTATTTTTTATTGTGACTTTGTTCAATTGACAATAGTCAATGCACATCCTGAGAGCCGTCTTTCTTTCTCACGAACAACACTAGAGCACCCCATGGAGAGATGTTGGGGTTGATGAAGCCTTTATCTAGAAGGTCTTTCAACTGTTCTTTCAATTCCTTTAGCTTAGCTAGAGCCATTCTGTAAGGGTGGAATCAAAATGGGCTAGGTATTTGGAAGGAGATCTATTTCGAAGTCGATTCCCTTTAGGGAGTAACTCTAGAAAGATCTTCCAGGAACACTTTTGGAAACTCATTTACGACAGGGACTGACTCTAGAGTTGGGGTTTTGGAGTTTGAATCCATAACTCAAACAAGATAATAGATATATCCTTTAGAAATCATTTTCCAGATAAATCGACATATAGGCACTGAGCTACTACCTTTCCACTCTAACACTAGCTAGTTTGGAAACTGAAACCGAACGATCCCAATTCTACAATCGATTGAAGCATAACAGGAATTTAACCAATCCATGCCCAGAATGACATCGAAATCTTCCATTTCTAACTCTATAAGGTCCGCTGAGGTGACTTTCTGGAAACTGTGACAAGACGATTTTTGTATACCCGTCTAGCTATAACTAGGTCACCAACTGGAGTAGATACTGAGTAGGGTTCAGAGAGAGTTTCTGAACTGACATCAAAATTTATTGCTATATACGGAGTTACAAAAGAAAGTGTAGCCCCTGGATCTAACAATGCATAAACATCTAAATTGAAGACTCTCAACGCACCAGTGACCACATCGGAAGAATTTTCTTGGTCTTGGCAAGCCTGCAGGGCATACAACCTATTCTGGCGTTGACTACCAAATGTACTAGATAAGGCACCCTGCTGAATGGGTGACATGTTGGCACTGCTGAAGTAGTAGACTGAAACCATGTTACCTCCTTGTCTTTGCCTGGAAGAAGGGCAATCCTTCAATCGATGACCAGACTGACCGCATCCAGAACACCCTCTCTTCCAGCAAGACACTTACCCGAATGGTTCTTACCACACTTTGGGCAAGTTGGAAAAGTCTGATTATCTGAAGCACTCCTCTTTGACTTAGAGCCTGATGCCCTACCTTTCTGATACTGTCGAAAACTGAGGGACGGAGCGATATCTGATGAATGTGCTAGAGTTGTAGACCTCTACTAAAACTATGAGCGATTTGCACCGCCTGACCTTTGTTGAGGGTATCCATAATTCCTTGTTCTAGCCTTTTTGTTGTCCTTAGCCATTTCTGTAAGCTTATCTCCCTCAACCTGCTAAACATGAGTCATTGTCCTGGAGATATCCATGTCTCCTAATAGCATACATACATGCACTCGGTCTTGACCAGATCGGATACTCCAAACAAGAACTTGTTCATTTGTGCTCTCGAATCAACAACCATGTGTGGAGCATACCTGGAGAGCTGAGTGAACTTCAACCCGTATTCTTGGACTAACATTTAACCCATCTTCAAATTCATGAACTCTTGGGCCTTAGCCTCCCTTAACTCTCTCAGAAAGAACCTATCCAGAAAAGCTCTAGTAAAACAGTCCCAAAGAAAATTTGATCACGGTGTAAGATTTACTAAAGAGAAATGGTCAGATTAATTTAATTCAAATTCACCAAAAAAGAAAGTTCAATGACGTTGATGAAGATCATCAATCAAGAGAGAGAGTCAAATTAGTTTGATAAAGTACAAGTTTAAATGATTTATATATTTAAAAAAAAATTGTCAATTACAATATTTTATTTCTTCAGATCTCATTATTACCATTTATTTCATTTTCTTATGCCTCTCTTCAATTAATCAAGGGAAAAAAGACAAATATACCCCCAAACTATCATAAATGGCATGCAGATACCCTCCGTCATATTTTTGGGACATTGGTGCCCGTGCCCTCCAAAACTAGAGCATATATAGTCTTTATACTAACGGACATACACGTGTCATAATCTTATCCTCCAATCCAACATTTATTAAATATCAAATCGACGGATGAGATTGTGTCACGTGTCTCTATTTAGTCTTCCGTTAGTGAAGGGCATATATGCTCTAGTTTTTAAACGGCAGGGGCACCAATGTCCCAAAAGTATGAAGGAGGTATCTGTATACCATTTACAATAGTTCGGGGATATATTTGTCCTCTTTCCCATTTATCAATTATACTTTTTTTTAATCTTTTCTCTATTTTTTTTTCTTATTTTATAATAAAAGGATTAAAAAATAGCAATAGTACTATTTATGTTTTTCTCAATTTCTTTGGCTTTTTACTCTTTTGTATTAGTATTTTTTCCTTTTTTTTGTTAATTTCTTTTGCTCTTTACTCACTTTTTTGGTCAGTAAATTACTATAATGTTCACTCATTGTTATTTTTTGATGAACGAAATGGTAATGATTGTGCCCAATAGTTACAATATTCTTATCTTCCATATTTATGGTATGCTACAACATTTTCACATTCCGCCTAGGTAAGTTAAAACAAAAATTCATATAACTAGAAGATAATCAATTTATTATAGTTCTAACAAGAGTTAACAAAATTATGATTTTATGACGAGCAAAAATGAATAAAAGGTTATTCCAGAATAATTCAATTTTTTTTTATTAATTATCCTTCAATAAATATTGTAAACATTTTTTACTATTTTTTTTCAATATTAGTAATGTATTTACCTCAAGTTTCATTCATATGGTGAATTATCTTATAAATTAATAATAGTTACTAGTTTTATCATCTAACTTTTTACTTATTTTTTAAAAAAAAAAGAAAACTTAGGAGTTGTAATATTAGAATTGATATTACATGCTATTTTATGCAAGTAAGGGCAAAGCCTTAGGAGATGAAAGGTTAGAATTTATTTTTATTTTTTTTATAAAACATAGTGTTAACAATTAAATAAAGTAGTAAAACTTAAAATCTAAATGAATTTGAGATTTTAAAAAAGAATATTTTAAAATATAGTGAAAACATTAGTTTGTAGATCTAATGAGATATTTTGTAACTGAGCGAGCGCAGCTAAGTTTACTAGTGTAGAATAGAACTAAGTACTAGTAAAATTAGTGAGGGTAATTTGGTAACAAAATCTATTATATTAGTATAGATAGCAATTACTACTAAGTTAAAGGACTACAATCTAAAAGGCGGACTTTTCGTGTTATTTATTAAAAAAAATATGTGTTCTTGACGGAAAGATCGAGGTTCTATGGCTACCAATAATGGCGGAGATTTTCCTGAAGATTTAATCAGAGAAATTCTACTTAGATTGCCTGTGAAGTCATTGTTGAGGTTCAAATGCATCTGCAAAAACTGGTACACTCTTATTAAAAATCCTAGCTTCATCCGTGAACACTTGAATTTTAGCAAGAACAATCCCCCACAACTCTTGATTTATGATTATGGTGCACCCGGTGATTTCCCTCCCATCACTTTCATTTCCGATTATGGTATAGATGCTCCTACACATGAAGAAAATCCCCAAAGTTTCGAAGGTATGACAAACCTCTTAGGTTCTATCGATGGCTTGTTTTTCTTGGAAAGAGAAATTAATAATGATGTCTTGTGTGCATTGTGGAATCCTGCTACTAGGGAGGTGAGAGACCTACTTAGTGCAGTCAGAATCAAATTTGAATCATTTTTCAGTTCTGATCGATTTTTTGGATTTGGATTAGATGTATTAACTACTGATTATAAAGTGGTTTACTATAATTGCAAGAATGAAAATGCAGGTGTGTATTCATGTTCTAGGGATTCATGGAGAATATTCAAACATGAAAATGTTTGTGACAATCGAAATGCCGAATGTGTGGATACCTTTTATTTTAGTACTACTTATCTGAATGGATCTTATTACTGGATGTTAAGGAAAAATGTCAATTTCAACTTTACTTTCAAATTCCTTTCATTCAACTTTGGGAATGAGGTGTTTGAAGTGATTCAAGGGTCGCCACATGATTGTGCTATTTGTAGTTGGACTGCAGATCTAATGATTCTTGATGATTCCATTGCCATTTTGAACGAAGTTGACATGTTTATTTATAATGTATGGGTAATGATCCAACCAGGGGTTTGGAACAAGTTAGCTACCTTTGATTGCTTTTTATGTATTAAGTCTTGTTGTGATAATTCTCTAATTTGGTCAAGTGGATGTTTTGGATTGATCTCCTATAATGTTAAGACAAAGAAGACGAGATATCTTGAATTTCATCATCCACGCCTAGGTAGAAGTCCAACTTGGAGAGGTTTTGGGATTTACTATTAGAAAGAGAGTTTAGTAACAATTAAACGGCAAGAAAATGGATAGCTCGACCACATGAGGGCTTCTTGGTGACAAAATAGGCGATCAAATAGTAAATTTCAATAAGAGGCCTTAAACTTATTCAATAAGATGTTCATGACTTATTCAATAAGATGTTCATGTATCTTTATTTACAGTTCATCTGTTTTTCTAGTCAAGACAAAATTACATGTTTCAATATAAGGGTCATTACTTACTTTCATTGTTGTTGTACAAGATAGTTGAGCTTGGGAGTTTTTATCAATACATTAAGATAATTCTATGTTTGAGGTTCATTTCTAACTTTATTATTACTTCATAATTCATTTACTATATTTTCCAATTATAAATTTTGAGTGAATTGAAGTTCTTTTTATGACGAGCAAGATAATGACTTTAAATTAAATATTCTATTTATGTACTTGCATAGAGGACGCGATTGAGCAGAGCATACCACCCTTGTCATAGTCAGTGTTCTATTTATAGTCGTGATTGTTGTCATAGTCAATAAGGTCAAAATTTCAAGTCATGTGATTGATAACTTTCATGCACGATCTCGAGAGTACTGAATTAGAATAAGAGGTTTACCATCATATTTGTTTCATTTTAAAAAATAGATAATTTAAATGAAACAAACTTGTTTTACGTGACAAATTCTTGAATGCTTAATATTTTTCCTTCAATAAAAAAAAACAAACCAAATTCTTCCTTCAAGGATCGATGAAAAAAGATCAAATTGGAATTCACTAAAATTCAATTCATGTAACGACCCTATTTAATGATTAAATTAAAATTATAAGTTTAATTGTAAAAAAAAAAATCTTAAGTTTTCCATTGTTGTTCATAAGCCATAAGACCTATGTCACTGCAACTCATTACGATCATCTATGGAGGAAAAATGGAAAAAAGACTTGCTTTGTCTTTTCCTTTTTCAATTCTATTTGAGATGAGCAAAAATAATATAAACTTCTATTGTTATCATTCAATTAGGTACTCAATTAATAATTTTAATTTAATTTTTTTATTTTAATATTGTTTAATAAAAAATGACTTTCTAAAATAATAATTATACCTTGAATGATATATAAAAAAATTAACAGGAAAAATTGCATCATTATTGCACACCAATGTTTTCAAAAATATTCTTTGGGGCGAGTCCCAGATGAGTCTCGGGGCGGGGCCTACAAAACCGCTCCGGGGCTCAAATTGAAGACGTATATCCATAGGCCGTAAGTCCTAGAATTTAGGGTGTAAGCTCCAAGTGTAATAGCTCAAGCCTTGGTCGTAAAAACGTACGCCCTGTGCGTTTTTTTAAAAACTTTTTTTTTTTGCTTTAAATCATATTTTTTATTATTGGTGCAATGATATTTCTCAAATAGTAATTGTAATTTTTTTTTCTTCATTATTGGTTATTAATACCTTTCTCAAATAAAAATCATAATATTTTTTTCTATATATTATAGGTTGTTTATTAAATTTATTTGTAAAATAATTGAAAGTTTTACTTTTGCCTATTTTCTTAGTAATAAAAATTATAAAATTGAATATACATGAGACTACGTCCCGTAGATCCATAAGACTTACGCCTCGTGTCTCGGAGCTTACGTCTCGCCCATATTATATAAAACGTCTCGTCTCATGTCCCCGCCTTTTAAAACACTATCGCACACTTTTCTAATTCATGTTATGGTTGGCAAAATTATAAAAAAAAAAATAGATTGATACATAGTAGTGTACTTTATTAAGAAGAGATAATCTTCTATAACCATTTAAAATTGGGAAGAGGGTTAAAAATGTCCTTAACGTATTGAAAATAGTTTTAAAATGCCCTCCTTTCACGTATTGGATCAAAATTGCCCTTTACATTTTTTTCGATTTAAATATGCCCTCTTTCAAATCACTCATCCGCTATTTTCAAATCTCTTACCTATAAAAATTGCAAATAAATCTATAAAATTAATTAAATGTGTTCAAATTGAATTTAAGTTTTATCTCATGCACAACTTTAATCTTCCCATGAATTTCATGTTTGAAGTTCGAAATATAAAATATAGATATTTGCAAACAAAAACTTAAGATAAAAAGAATATACTCACAAACATAAAGTAATTATAATAATATGAAGCTTTTCAAAGAAAAATGAAAAAAAAAAAATTTAAAAAAACTTCTAACTTCTAATAAACGTGAAAGGAAAAACTGGAAAGGAAAATAAAATTTAAAAACTAATACAAAATTATGCAGTTTGAATAATTTAATTTAAAAATTACCTTAGCTGCGTTATAAACACAAATAAACAGAATTTGAATTTCTACTCTATCCACAAGAGAAACACACAATATTCATCTATATATAAATGGAGTTGTAATTTTTTAAGGCTTTTATTTTGGGAAAAGGATCTGAAATATATCCGAACTTTGATTGAAATTGCTGTAACGATACCAAACTTTGGAAAGGACCTTTTATGATGATTGCATTATGTTGTAATTTTAGTTTGTGATGATTGCATTATGTTGTTTTTGGTTAAGTTATCAAGAAAATGGCAGGGGTGGACCCACCCTTAGCTAAGGGGTGCCTTTGTCGGAAAATTACATTGTATATAGAGGTCAAATTTTGGTTTTATATATATATTTTGACACCTCTTGACACAAGTTATTTAATTTAGTGGTTAAGTTGTTCCGAGTCAAATTTCATATGATCAAAACCGATCGCTTTGAGCGACTTGTTCAAATTAATAACGATTTTTCAAACGATCATTTATTTATTTTAATTATTTATTTATTTTAGTAAGTCATTAAGCTTTGGGTGACTTACTATTAATAATTTATTTAAATAATTCGAGTTAAATGAGTACACATTTAATATTTTAAGCTACGTAAAATACTATCGTGTTGTGATCAATTTGTACTCTTGTGACACTTTTATAACCATTGATCTTTGAAACTTACGATATTTCTACTTATTCTTGGTCTCTTTTGATGTGATATTTATTAGCTCCAGATTCATAAGTTGTCACTCTATAAGATGTGGTTCGATGCACTTTACAAGGTTATACAACAACACATTAATGCACCAATACTAACTTTCTTTCAGTGAAATGATATATTTTGCGTATGTGCATATGATGTTGAAGTTAGTTTCTTATTTGTATCTCATTTTTATGCCTATTGTAAGCTTATTTATACTATTATGCACTACTATTTTTAAGAATAGTCACTAGCTAGTAAGAATTTAACTTCAAAATGCTTATTTTATCATTAATAAAATGATCTACAGCCATACAAACATTTATAACTTACTTCCTCCCAGGGGCGGCTCAACATAATTTGTGACCTAAAGCGAAATTTTTATTAGAGGCCTAAAATCTATATAAATTTTATCTATATCTATTTATTTTTCTAAATTTCTAGATGTAAATTACTACTTAATATCTTTTATATAAATGATTTTTCAAACACTTTTTTTTTAATTATTAGTTTTAAGTAAGATTTTATCAATTCAACATTGAAAAACATCCTTTTCTTGAGACAATTATTATATGAATTATAAACACAATTTTATAAGTAATAAGTTGATAAACTTTAAAGATGAGAGTTAGAATCATAGAATTTGATTCAAAAAGTTGATAACTTGGTATACCTACTTTAATATGAAAATTAACAAATAAATAAAAAATAAATAAATTGTAATGCACTTTGTTCAACACTTTTCGACTATTGATTCATATTTTTGAGAGTGTATTACTCTAACTATCAAAGATTTGAAGAAATAGAGTGCAAAAAGAGTTACAAAGGATAAATAATGTGAGTGTTAACGAAGAAAATGTAAGAATTCAAAACAATGTTTCCTTAATTTCTTCTATTTGAATGGGGTTAAGATACATAATTTTTTATTTATAAAAATTTGAGGCCCCCAAAAATTGGGGGCCTAAGGCCAATGCCTAAAATTTTATAGGCAAGAGCCGGCCCTGCTTCCTCCGTTCACTTTTACTTGTCACTTATTCCTAAAATAGATTTTCATTTTTACTTGTCACTTTTGACATATCAAGAAAAGAAAATAATTATTTTTTTCATGTTTTACCCTCAGCATTAAATACTTATTTTTCAAGACATCATTTAATATGGATAGTTAGGTAAAATACATATATCAATAATCATTTTCTTAATGGGTGTGCCAAGTCAAAGTATGACAAGTAAAAGCGAACTGAGGGAGTATTTTAGATCACAAGTTTCAAAAGTCATTCTTTCTTTCTTAAACTTTGTGCCGAATCAAACTAAGTCATACAAATTGAAACGGAAAGAGTAGCAGTCAATCTAGCCAGTTGACCAAGTACTTTGGGTGCCAATCATAGTTTAAGTACCAGATTTAGGTGGTGACACCTTCATTGTCTTTTATAACATCAGATCTCCTTAAAAAAACCATTAACAAGGCCAAATTTCACACTCAATGGCATTAATATGTAGATAAGCAAATGGTATCATGGAAAGAATTTGTTGTTGTAGGCATTAGAACTACAACGAAACAGGGAGATGAAACGGGAGAGGGAGAGAGAGAAGTCACGATTTGGTGAAGTAAATGGGGAAAGACAAGGTTGGTAGAGCTAAGGGACTCTTGAAAGAGTGCAAACTAGATAATAAACACAGAATTATCTATGAACTATTTTGTAGTTGATATGACTCAATAATTAACAGCTAATGACAATTTTAATACTCAATGATAAAAGCTTAGTGCTTAAACAACCATGTCATACTGAGATTAAAAATGGCACTACCTTGGCCTTGACAAACATGTTGTGACCCCACAAACTGACTTGGAGGACACATCAGCAGCCACCGTGGAGAAACACACTCAGCAGAAGAGTGGGGTTTTGAAAAGAAGTAAGCGCGTGAGAACCCCTTCAACAAGGCTAACTGATTTCGTAGTGGGAACTAAACGATGAGAACGTGGGCAAAGGGCAAGAACGTGTGGCTCGTGAAGTACTAGATTTCATAAATAGTAAAACAAGATTTGAATCAATTAGGAATTGTAATTTGAGTCTTGTTATCTCATCTCCCTGTTCTGTGTTTTCTCATCTCCTCAATTTCTTCTTTCCTTGTTACTGTTCCATTGATTTTCCTTCTTGGTCTTGTATTTCAGTTGTCATTATAATACAAGCTACCTTTATTTGCAAATTGTTATTTGGTTTGTTGCATTGGTGCTTTCATCCAGAGGTCACTCATGGAGGACCACAAAATACTCAAGGCTCACGTGGATGATTCAATTAAGGAAGTGAAGGATTCCTTCTCTAAAGAACTCACTGAGATCCGAAATATAGGTTTCCACCAAAGTTCCGATGGGGACACACCATCATGAACCGACCATGGAGATAGCTTGACAGGAACACCTGCCGGCAGCCACTATACCCAGGCACAAACCTGCTTCAGTGGAATTGGGTCGATGTCGCGATGACAACTCAGAGGCTTGGATATTCCAAGCGGAGCGATACTTTTACTTTTATAGAATTGAAGAAGATCAAAGGCTGACTATGGCATCGTTTTATCTCGACGGCGAAGCACTGGAATAGTACAAATGGTTGTTTAGGAACAAACAACTAGTTGACTAGCCACATTTTGCTGAGAAAGTGCGAATCCGATTTAAGCAGAAGGGTCTGGAGTCGGCAGAGGGAAGGTTGGCAAAACTCCAATAAATTACCACCGTCTCAGATCTGCAAGGACGATTTGAAGCCATCGCAAATGAGACTGATGATATTTCTGATAGGCCTATGCTTCACCTCTTTATCTTTGGACTGAGAGAGGACATTAAAAACTCAGTATTGAGTCATGAGCCAAAAACGTTTGATGAGGCCCTTAAGTAGGCTCATATACAAGAGCAACGGATCCAGGCTGAGAAAGGACCCATCCGACCAGCTTTGGCTAATAAGGGTGCGCCTTTACTACCTTACCCAAATGTCTCCTCATCCTACCAGAACTCTTCTACGATAGCGACCAACAACAACTTAAATCGTGCTGATGCGCGCCCTCCATTGAAACGCCTATCACATGCTGAAATTCAGAATCGTCGTGAGCGTGGACTCTGCTACTATTGTGAGGAAAAGTATACAGTCAGACATAAATGCAAATCACCACCCCAGCTGTTACTCCTCACTAATGAAACCGATAATGAACCAATATTACCGGAGTCGTTCGTCACTGATGATATATTGGCAGAAGAATTACAGTGTTTGGAGGTACAAGAACATTCTGCTATTTTTTATCATGCTTTGGCCGGTGGGCATTCTTCTTGCACACTCTGATTCCTTGGTAATGTCAATGGATCCCCGGTTCAGGTCTTGGTGGATGAAGGTAGTGACCATAATTTCATCCAAGCAAGGATGGTAAGTTTCCTGCAGCTTCCAATTGTTTCCATTTCTAGTTTTGATGTAGTAGTGGGAAGTGGCCAATGACTCAGGTTCGAAGGGGTTGTGCGACAAGTTCCCCTTATAATTCAAGAATGTAAGCTCACACTTGACTTGTATGTATTATCATTACATGGGGGTGATGTGGTCCTCGGGGCATCTTGGCTTTCTACGTTATGAAGGGTGATCACGGATTATGGAGAACGCACATTTGAATTTAGTTACCAGGGAACTACTAATATTAGGAAAGGATTAGAACCAACCAGTGCTAAGCCTATCCAATTGCATACCCTCCGACGAGACAAAGCAATTGATGCAATCTCTGCATACTATTGTTTGCAAATAGTTTCAACTGTGTCTACTCATGATGAGCAGGTCAATCCGACCCTCCAGGCTATCTTGGAATCTTTTGTTGATGTCTTTCACAAGCCCCAAGGCATGCCCCTATTACGAGTCCTTGATCACGCGATACATTTAGTGCCAAGAATCGATCTAGCGAATGTTAATCCGTACATATACCCCTACTTACAGAAGCAAGAAATGGAAGAAATGGTCACTGAAATGCTCAGAGAAGGGGTGATTCGAGCCAGTACAAGCCATTTCTCCTCACCAGTGTTGTTAGTCCGAAAAAATGATGGAGCGTGGAGGTTTTGCGTGGACTATAGGGCACTAAATGCAGTCACAATTCAGGATAGATTTCCCATACCAACAATTGATGAGTTATTCGATGAGCTTCACGGGGATATGTATTTCTCTAAACTCGACTTGTTGACTGGATACCAACAAATTCGAGTTAGACCAGAAGATGTGGAGAAAACAGCATTTCGAACACATCAAGGACATTACGAGTTCTTAGTAATGCCATTTGGGTTATCTAATACTCCATCCACTTTTCAAGCGACTATGAACGAGGTGTTTAGGATGTATCTACGTCGTTTTGTTCTGGTTTTCTTTGATGATATACTGATTTATAGTACCACTTGGGAAGAACATTTGTTGCACTTTTAAACCATTCTAAATTTGTTATGACAACACCAGTTAGTCGCCAAAAGGAGTACGTGTCAGTTTGATCAAACGAGAGTTGATTACCTCGGCCATGCAATTTCTATACAAGGTCTTAGTGTGGATCTATTAAAGATCTCAAATACAACAATGGCCTACGCCTAGAAATGTGAAACAGGTGCACAGTTTCCTTGGGCTGGCAGGATATTATCAGAGGTTCATCCACCACTATGTCGCAATGGTTGGACCCCTCACAAATATACTTTGCATGGTTCCTTTTGCCTGGACAGATGCAACTCAAGCTGCCTTTGACACTCTTAAGAATAAGTTAAGCATAGCGCCAGTCCTAGCCTTGCCTGATTTCACCCAAAAGTTCCAGCTTGAGACAAATGCTTCAGGCCAGGGCATTGGAGCAGTACTTTCACAAAAAGGGCATCCAGTGGCATATTTTAGTCAGAAGTTGAGTAATAGGATGCATGAGGCTTCCACCTACCATTGAGAGATGTTTGCAATCACCCAATCAGTTAGCAAATGGCGCCAATACTTATTGAGTAGGAGGTTTACCATTTACACTGACCAACAGTCACTTAAGAGATTGACGAACCAAACAATTTAGACCCCTAAACAAAAAGAATGGTTAAGTAAGTTGGTTGGCTTTGACTTTCAGATTATATACCGTCCTGGCAAATTGAACCAAGCTGCTGATGGTCTTTCCCATATTCCAGAGGTTGTTTTTCTTACTATCTCAGTACGAGGTTATGACCTCAAAAATGAGCTCAAAATACTCAACAAAACACATCCAGAGCTAACTTCTCTACAGCACACTGTGCATGACCAGACCACCCATGATTCAGGGTTCACTTTTTGAGATGGATGTTTGGTTATTCCTGTTGATTCTCATCTATAACAGACCCTACTCCAAGAATTTCATGACACAACTGTTGGAGGTCATGCCGGGGTGGCCCGAACCTATCATAGAGTTGCTTCAAATTTTTATTGGAAGGGCATAAAAAAGGACGTCTATAACTATGTAGCCTCTTGCCAAGTCTGCCAGCAAATGAAAGATTCATATCAATTACCTACAGGTCTGCTACAACCCCTACCCATTCCTTTGATGGTGTTTGAGGATATCACAAAGGATTTCATCACCTGTTTGCCTAGTTCTAAAGGTAAGTCCACTATCATGACGGTCGTAGATCGATTGTCAAAATATGGACACTTTATTGCATTGTTGTCTTCGTTCACTGCTCAGTCAGTTGCAGAAGCTTTTGTGATTGGAATTATTCGACTTCATGGCCCTCCAAGGTCTATTGTGACTGATCGGTACCCTCGTTTCCTACATAGCTTTTGGCAGGAGCTTAATCGACTACAAGGTACCACATTGGCTATGAGCACAGCATACCACCCTCAGACAGATGGCCAATTTGAGGCTCTGAACAAATGTGTGGAGCAATATCTACGTTGTTTTATCGTTGATGCTCTCATCAAATGGGTTGTGATGTTACCTTGAGCAGAATACTGGTACAATACCGCATATCAAACCTCCGCTGGGATGACTCCATTTCGAGTGTTGTATGGTAGAGACCCACCTACCATAGCTCGGTACATTCTGGGCAGTAATGCTAGTGAAATGATTGAAGCTTATCTAGTGGATAGGGATGAGGCCTTAACTCTCCTTAAGGCTAACTTGGCTCGTGCACAGAATTGGATGAAGGGTCTCGCTGACAAGAGTCGAAAGGAACTAAATTACCAAGTGGGAGAATGGGTTTATGTCAAACTAAAACCGTATCGCCAAAATGCTATTCGCCTTCACCAGCATCCTAAACTGGGAAGACGTTATTTTGGGCCTTTCAAAATCCTCAAACGTATTGGAGATGTAGCTTACAAACTAGAACTACCTGATGATGCTCGCATCCATCCGATCTTTCACATATCCATGCTCAAACGCTATATGGGTAACCATGTTCAACAAATTACTCCTTTGAACCTGAATGATACAACTAACATTATTCCTGAGACTTCTATGAACCTTAAGGACAAGGTTCCTATCCGGGACGGGAGTATTGTTGTGACCCCACAAGCTGACTTGGAGGACACATCAGCAGCCACCGTGGAGAAACACACACAGCAGGAGAGTGGGGTTTTGAAAAGAAGTAAGCGCGTGAGAACCCCTTCAACATGGCTAACTGATTTCGTAGTGGGAACTAAACGATGAGAACGTGGGCAAAGGGCAAGAACGTGTGGCTCGTGAAGTACCAAATTTCATAAATAGCAAAACAAGACTTGAATTAATTAGGAATTGTAATTTGAGTCTTGATATTTCATCTCCCTGTTTTGTGTTTTCTCATCTCCTTAATTTCTTCTTTCCTTGTTACTGTTCCATTGATTTTACTTCTTGGTCTTGTAATTCAGTTGTCGTTATAATACAAGCTACCTTTATTTGCAAAAGAGAACCCTAGACTCTCTTACATGGCTCCACCACAAACAAGGATTCCCTTTTAATTTAATTTATTCCAAAACTAGCCTTCTCCTTTCATGAAAAGTTGTGACTTTTATGAAAAGATGCAACTTTTATGAAAAATAGCGACTTTTATGAAGAGATGCGACTTTTATAAAAAGTTGCGACTTTTATGAAAAGTTGTGACGTTTATGAAAGGTTGTGACCTTTTCGAAGGGTTGTAACTTTTCCAAAGAGTTGTGACTATTCCGATAAGACACAATAAGCAAGTGTTCACACTACACTTTGTTGTTTATAAATAGAGGAATTTCCTCTCATTTTAAAACAACGAAAATTTTGAACTTCTTCTTCTTCTTTTTCTTGACAATTAAATATTTGTGTACTTTGCTCCCATTGAATGACTCACTGACACCATTGTTTTTGTATCAATACACTGATGAATATAATCGTTCTATCCTGAGAGGATTCATTCCTTTAAATCTCTGGTACTAGAGGAGAATAATTTCCTTAAGGGACACTGTGCATTCAGTGGGCTCGATTTTTTCCATTCTGTTACAGATCATGGTATCTTTTTTACATTCACTAATTTATGCTTATATTATTAATTGTTATTTTTTAGTACATGCTTCAAAATTTGGTGTTTATGTTTCTGCAAAATTATTGTTATAAGTATTTGTTAGTAAAAGAAGTTAAATAACAAACATTAATTGGGTATTCAAGCAAGTTTTCTCTACTGAAATTATTGAAGGCACAGTAAAAAAAGCCCTTACAAATCTCTAATTTCTTCATCAACAATGTCATTCCTTCACATACAAGGATGAGATTTTGTGTTCTTTAGAAAATCCTTTGAGAGTTAATAACTTTGCATGCCCATATTTTTTGGTTTTTATGTTGTTGTTATCTATTTTTACTAAATTTTATCAGTGGATATTATGAGTACTTTAAAGATTGAAAGTAGATTGAAGTGTTAGTCAATTTTTTGAGGTATGTTATTTCAAAACATCAGAACTTTTCTGGTTAAATGATTCGTTATCATCATTGGATATCTCATAGTTTACTCCCTTTAATGTATGTTTTTTCTCGCTGTTTTGTCGTCTCCTTAAAATTGTATTGATTATTTTTCGTTTGGTATGTATATGATCTCACTTGGACAAAGCTTTCGTCCTTTTAATGTTTTTCTTTTTTTCCTTCTCATTCTCTTCTAAATATTTTTGGTGTGAGTTATGACTATTTTCGGCAAGCTTAATTTGAAGGATATGAAACAAAACCTGCTCCAAATAAAATTAATATCTTAAGCTACAAAAGATATGTCTATTAACATAAATTTGTTGTCCTTCATGTCCCAAGTCATTGCTGAGCATTTGAGTTATCTAGGTTAGACACATATTTAATTTTTTAATGTTCGAGAATATTTCTTCAACATGAGTCTAGAATCCAACATTTTGATCTACTTGTACTTTCATAATGCAATAATTATACATACATATTTCTGAAAAAATCGTAAAGTTGCATTGATAAAGCATCTAAAAGGACCTTCAGAGCAGCAGTTTAATGAAGAATGAATTTCTAAAAAGGTCAACAATATTATTTTGCTGTTGTTTTAAATTTATTTTTCTCCTTCTATAAATTTTATTAGAGTAACAATGTAACAATAACGAAAAGTGAAGAACGTTTGACCTCAGACTTTGATATTTTTGACAGTCTTAGAGAGGAGTGACTCCACCTTTCTCATCAGTAGAACCCTCTAATCATACAACTACTCATTAATCATTACTTCCATCAATATTTATGCCATATTGCTAACTAAAAATGTTAAATTACATAGGACAAGAGTGCAAATTACAGGTAACAAAAGCAAAATAAGGGTGGACAAAAACCTATGATGTATAGCAAGGTACTTAATACTTATAATCCAAATCCTTTTCTGCTTACATTGCATGTTCCACGGAGAACTGGAGAAGGAAGTGCCTCGAAAACCCCACCATTTGGTTATCAAAATTATACTGTAGCCCCCCGTTGTGCAATAAAAGGATACAAGACATTTGGTCCCTCCCAGATGTAATGATTTGTGTTCTTGCAGGGTTTACTACATACACATTCATATATCCAGTTGCTCAAGGTTGACCATGCTCGCTGAATGTTGTATAAGTTGCTTCCTAACATCCACCTGTAATTGACATAATGGAGATGAGCAATAAAATCAAGTCATTAGCAAAAGAGTGGAAAGAGATGGACAACCACCAATCCACCATAATTATCATATCATATCATCATATATATTATTATAAGTGAAAGCTCCTAACCTCAAACCCCTAAAATAAATTAAATATTAATATCTATTTAATTAGTTAAATATTTAGTAGTTATATTTAAATTCATGCATCAAACAAGATCTAAATGCAATCTTATATTCATGTACTAAATAAATGTGGGTACTGAAGAGTCTAATAACCTTCAATTTTAATTGGTAAGATAAGTGGGGGTGAGGAAGAATCTATCAAAGACACTCACACAACATTATTTAAATTCCCTTCTTTCATCCAAATTGTGATCATCTTGCATTCTACATTAGGTTAGTCTACATCATTTGTTCATATGATATATTAGTTATATTTATATTTATTTATATCTATATCTATATTTTAATTTTATTTTATTTAATTACCTTAAAAGCATGAACTCCTAACTTGAATGTTAAATTACTATAATATCCCTAACTTAGGTTGTGACTTTTTCGATGACTTGTGACTTTTCCGATTAGTTGTGACTTTTTTCAAAGGGTTATGATTTTTCGATGAGTTGTGACTTTTCCAAAGAGTTATTTTCAATAAGTTGTGACTTTTCCAAAGAGTTGCGACTTTTTCAAAAAGTTGTGTCTTTTCCAAAGTGTTGTGACTTCTCGGAAAGGTCATGATGTTGCTGATAAGACACAAAAAACATTCGTTCATACTACCCTTTGTTGACTATAAATAGAGGGACTTCCTTTCATTTTTCAACCACTTTTTTTTCTAATCTTCTACTCTTCCTCTTCTTCTTGCATTTTAAAATTTTTTGTGTGATTTATTCTCGTTGAGTGAGTTCGAAGTTTAGTAGAATATGAGGTACCACTATTCTGATGAAGTAAGTCGTTCTATCCTAAGACGGTATATTTCATAACCTTCTTATGATATATTAATTATTTATTTGCTTAATAAATAGATTAGTATGTAATGTTCCAATATATGAAGTTAACATAATGTAGTCTAAATTCATTTGTTTTTGTTAACAATTTATCTTGTGATGTAGATATATGCTTCTGAATATCTTTTTCCAAAATTTAGAGAATTGTCACGACATTTGGTTATCAAAATTATACTGTAGCCCCCCGTTGTGCAATAAAAGGATACAAGACATTTGGTCCCTCCCAGATGTAATGATTTGTGTTCTTGTAGGGTTTACTACATACACATTCATATATCCAGTTGCTCAAGGTTGATCATGCTCGCTGAATGTTGTATAAGTTGCTTCCTAACATCCACCTGTAATTGACATAATGGAGATGAGCAATAAAATCAAGTCATTAGCAAAAGAGTGGAAAGAGATGGACAACCACCAATCCACCATAAATATCATATCATATCATCATATATATTATTATAAGTGAAAGCTCCTAACCTCAAACCCCTAAAATAAATTAAATATTAATATCTATTTAATTAGTTAAATATTTAGTAGTTATATTTAAATTCATGCATCAAACAAGATCTAAATGCAATCTTATATTCATGTACTAAATAAATGTGGGTAATGAAGAGTCTAATAACCTTCAATTTTAATTGGTAAGATAAGTGGGGGTGAGGAAGAATCTATCAAAGACACTCACACAACATTATTTAAATTCCCTTCTTTCATCCAAATTGTGATCATCTTGCATTCTACATTAGGTTAGTCTACATCATTTGTTCATATGATATATTATTTATATTTATATTTATTTATATCTATATCTATATTTTAATTTTATTTAATTTAATTACCTTAAAAGCATGAACTCCTAACTTGAATGTTAAATTACTATAATATTCCTAACTTAGGTTGTGACTTTTTCGATGATTTGTGACTTTTCCGATTAGTTGTGACTTTTTTCAAAGGGTTATGATTTTTCGATGAGTTGTGACTTTTCCAAAGAGTTTTTTTCAATAAGTTGTGACTTTTCCAAAGAGTTGTGACTTTTTTTAAAAGTTGTGTCTTTTCCAAAGTGTTGTGACTTCTCGGAAAGGTCATGATTTTTCTGATAAAACACAAAAAACATTTGTTCATACTACCCTTTGTTGACTATAAATAGAGGGATTTCCTTTCATTTTTCAACCACTTTTTTTTCTAATCTTCTACTCTTCCTCTTCTTCTTGCATTTTAAAATTTTTTGTGTGATTTATTCTCGTTGAGTGAGTTCGAAGTTTAGTAGAATATGAGGTACCACTATTCTGATGAAGTAAGTCGTTCTATCCTAAAACGGTATATTTCATAACCTTCTTATGATATATTAATTATTTATTTGCTTAATAAATAGATTAGTATGTAATGTTCCAATATATGAAGTTAACATAATGTAGTCTAAATTCATTTGTTTTTGTTTACAATTTATCTTGTGATGTAGATATATGCTTCTGAATATCTTTTTCCAAAATTTAGAGAATTGTTACGATTGGTTTTTGATGCTCAAGACAAAAGAATGACTTTATCTATCAATGCTACTTATGTGATTTAGACTCTCATGAAGTTTTCTTCAAAATAGTTATTACTATATAAACATTGTACTTTTGTTTTACTTATATACTATTTCTTAATAATTCAGTATTTTAGACGAAGAAAAGTTTATATGACTTGTAATAACGCCAGTTGAAGTTTTGTATTAGTTTAATTTTTATTATTTATTTAATAGCTAATTTTATGAGATAAATATTTTTATTAATGCAAATATATATTTATTAGTTCACCTGCTTGCATACAGTCCCCTGACAATTGTAAACACATACTTTACACCACTAATCAACTTTGTTTCTTCCCCGTGAAGCATTACTTATACAACCTATTGTTGGTTCACCTTCTCACATACAGTCCCCTGGCAATTTTGAACACATACTTTACATATATATGTTACTTCTAACCTTAGTTTAACCGCACTTTACATCTTAATGATACCCTCTTTTATGCATCAAATTCCTACCTAATCATGCAGATTCCGACCATTTGCCGCCCTCATCAATGGTACTAATACACAATAACGCCTAGAATTAACATTGTTTCCCAATGGTAGTCATCAAGATCCAGCCCACATGACGACTGAAATTGAACTAGCAAAATGGAATGTACCGATAAACAATATACAAAAACAGTCCGTTAATTCGGTGATGAGAGTCTTAGTAATTTGAAAGGGTTCAATAATACCTTACAAGAATTCAAGGCATGAAGGGACTTTTAGAACAATAATATTATTATTAACGAAGAGGTAATAACATTGACATTTTTACTTACCTTATTATTTTATAGTTCATGTTTATTGTACTTATATCCCCATCCCTTTGCACAATACTAGGTACAAAAATTCAAGCAACACTATTTAATAAACATATCGAAACATGGAAGGACACATTGAAACCAAATAAGAGTTACTACATTGCTAAAGGACGCTTAGATCGCGTCAACCCCAACTACTATTTCGTACATAAAGAAGTTGAATTGGCATTTACAGATAACATAATTAAAGGCGACTGACACTGAGGGTTCAACACACATATTCTTTGTTGGCTTTGTATCATTAGATCATGTCGATAAATTACCTAATGGTGCTATTCTAGGTAACTATCCACCTAAATAATTTGTTATTTAATTTCATGCTCCATTACGTAATCACTATCACTAATTTACATTACCTATTCTAAGATTTGATTTGCGTTTTAGTTTCAATGGATTCCCTCATTGAAAAAGAATATAGCAAGAGACGGGAGATAGTTGTTACAAATGAGCAGTATGTTTTGAAGATGCCTAACCTACCACCAATATAGAGATATGATGAAGTATTGACATTTCGCTTCTAACTGATAACCCAGCATAGAGGATACAACTGTTACTCTATGAGAAGATTTTGCAGAAAATGACGGTGCTTTTCTAGAAAAGATGAAAGATGATAAACCTATAATTGACTTATGTGACGTTAGAATCTCAATCTTTAAAAGTATTGGACAGACTACTTTATGTTTTTATAATAAACTAAGTATAGTTGTTATTTCAAATTTGAAACAAGCTCTTGTCACACTAGGCACTTTTGAAATATCTACTATTTCCATGAGTAGCGTCTTGATCAATCCACAGTTTCAAAAATCCATGGACCTGGTACATTACATTAATCGCACATATGTTCTGCAATGTTATTTAAAACTGATTGTCACAACTAATGTACATACTATACTTTTGCATTGTAGGCAGGTTACTTTTAAATTTTCTATAACAAGACACAATTGTTCTATTATCATTGTAGGGTTATTACATACTGAAATTCCTAAGTTCCCAAAACCTTTGCACCGAGCACATCTCACTCAAAATGGGTGATACAGTTAACTAATCTTATAGAAAATACAGGCATGAAATGGTAAAGGCCGAAAATAAAGATTTTATGGTAACACCAAGTAGGAAAATGAGAAGAGCCATAGAAGTTCCGTTGGTATATATTATGGATTGATTTCTAGCTGATTCACAACTGCATACTATCCTATACTTCTACTCTCTAAAAATAATAACTATTTTAATATCCAAAATATAATCACAAATATGGTATATTGGCGATGCGCAGGATTGTTTGTACAAGTTCAAAGCAATAATTGTAGACAAACTCAATAAAGATGAGCCGTGGTATTCGTCTTGCAAAAAGTGCAGCAAAAAAGTGAAAGTTATCGAACATATTGTATCTTGTAACAATCGCGACAATGAGAATGTAGAATATGAAATGAGGTTAGACTTGGTAAAAAGTTGATTCTACATTTACTAATTAGAAAATAAATTAATTTTAAATTTTAAATGACTCCCCTTATTAAACAGATACTGCTTACGACTTGAAGTGTGTGGTGGAGAACAACGTGCCCGAGCTATACTATTTGAAGCGGCTAAATATTTACTAGGTTGTAGCGTGCAAGACTACATAGAATCGACCTCAGTAAAGATATGAATTGTATATATACCTAAACACCTTAACGCCCAATGGACTCCGCCGCATAGGTACGTTGTCTAATTCATCCTAACTTTTACAATTATCTTATTGTGATACTTCATAGCACAAAAGAGAAGAAAAGAATTACCTGATTACATATACATAACAATTGATGATTTTGTTAATTTTATACATTAGGTTAGTTTTAAAATAAAATGCGCCCATCATGCTGCTGAGAAAAATGGACCCCTCAAATGGATTATGCAATGGGACATGGTTAATTTGTAGAGGCTCTGACGAGAATGTCATACATGCAGAAGAAACAACAGGTCAATATGCCACAAACCAGGTCTTTACTCCAACAATACAACTATCACCCTCCCCCCCTGCCCCGCGAAAATGAAGGAGTATACCTACAACAACATGCTTTCTCTATGGCAAACTATACGTTTCACTATATAGAGGAATATCTATGCCAACAAAAAAAGTGTAGGTCATAATTGAACAACTAGATTGATGCACTATGACATATACAAGAAATACAGTCTACAAGAAAGTATTAGGTGAGATTTGATAAATACCAAAATTGTAAGAAATCAAACAGGAAAAAACAAAAGGGAACATATAGTTCCTAATGAAAATTTTATTGGACGAATTCTTAGGTTTTGTGGAAGAGGAGATGATATGAAAAATACCAGACAGCTACCATAGAAGACATTAGTTTTGTGTATATAAAGTTATTCACATACAGGGTACACTGAATTTCAAATAATAAAAGGGAACATACAGTTCATGACACTACATAACTAAGAGGACAAACTGTTAATTCGTGCACAATTACTTACTAACAAATTGCCTAATAACAATTTAAGAATAGAATGTTCGTCACTGCATGCCCAACAAGCAAGAAGGAAAATAGATTGGCCATTCAGTTAGTATGACGTAGTGCAATATTAAATACATATTGATATGTTGAAAGCCTAAAATACACATAAAAAGATAAAATATCTCGTGTATAGGGATCTCAGGACTTAACCTACATGTGCAACGCATGTGCAGTGAATCTAGTCTAGTTACCTTAAAAGCATGAACTCCTAACTTGAATGTTAAATTACTATAATATCCCTAACTTAGGTTGTGACTTTTCCGATAAGTTGTGACTTTTTTCAAAGGGTTGTGATTTTTCGATGAGTTGTGACTTTTCCAAAGAGTTGTGACTTTTTCAAAGGGTAGTGACTTCTCTGAAAGGTCATGCCTTTTCAGATAAGACACAAAAAAACACTTGTTTATACTACCCTTTGTTGACTATAAATAGAGGGTCTTCCTCTCATTTTCAACAACAATTTTTTTAATCTTCTACTCTTCTTCTTCTTGTATTTTATAAAAAATTCGTGTGATTTATTGACGTTGAGTGAGTCCAAAGTTTAGCGGAATATGAGGTACCACTATTATGATGAAGTAAATCGTTCTATCCTAAGAAGGTATATTCCATAATCTCGAGTACTTGAGGAAAATAATTTTTATGATATAATAATTATATTTTTACCTAACAAATATATTAGTATGTAATGTTCCAATATATGAAGTTATCATGATGTAGTCTAAATTCATTTGTTTTTGTTAACTATTTCTCTTGTGATGTAGATATATGTTTCTGAATAACTTTTTCAAAAATTATTAGACTTCTCAAGAGTTAGATAATTGTCACGGTTTGCTTTTTTGATGCTCAGGACAAAAAAAAATGACTTTATTTATCAATGCTACCTATGTGATTGGATTGTCAGGAAGTTTGTTTCAAAAAAGGTATTACTATATAAACATTGCCCTTTTGCTTTACTTATTTACTATTTCTTAAATTTCAGTATTTTAGACGAAGAAAAGTCCATATGACTTGTAATAATGTCAGTTGAAGTTTGTATTAGTTTAAGTTTTATTATTTATTTAATAACTAATTTTTATGAGATAAATATTTTCATTAATGCAAATATATATATATATATATATATATATATATATATATATATATATGTCACGAATTATATATGTCACAAATGTATTATCAAGCTAACAAGATCTTCGAACTTCAAAATATATTATTTTATAATGTTCTGAATTGTTTTTTTAATAAAAAAAACTCACAACAAATTTGAAAATATGTGGATATGTATATATGAATCATTTGAAATTTATCATTTACAAAATAAATTTTATATTCAGTAATATGGAATAACCATTTTCATGTTGTCCTTACACTAAATTAAAATCTAATAACTATAAAAATTGGGAACATTAATTAAAAGTCCTATTTATTTATGTAAGTATAATATTTATTAGAAATTCAGCTATTGCACATTAATTCTTTGGTTATAACATTATAAATTCTCATAGTTATTACTAATTATTGCAAACGTTATTCACACTCTTTTACATTATTTAGTTATAACAGTATGAATTCTCATAGTTATTACATTAATTATATCTATCATTCATCTTTCCTTATATTAACCTTTGACCAATAAATAAAAATTAATATACAAAAATACTTCTAAAAAAATACATCTAAAAGGTTTAACGTAAAATTTACCTGCAAAGCACATCTAGTTAGATGACAAGAAAACTGCACAACAAATATTATCTATAAGGTAATATTAGTAAAATACGACTAATTATATGATTGAACCTCATCAAATTGAAATAAATATATACTTTATTGCATTTACTAATAAAATATTTCATGGACTATCTTCATAGGTTCGGGTGAATAAGAGTATATATGACGATCCACATTGAGCATTCACAAAAGAATCTGCAATATTATTTTGTGCAAAACTTATTATTCAAATCTTCACTTAAATAAGCAATACTATTTACTATAGCATATATTTTTTGAATTGGTCTTCACGTGCAACGCACGTGTCGAAAAACTAATAAAAAGAAACGCATCAAGTCTGTCTCGACAAGTAGATGTCCTAATAAAGTCTAGGCACTAACACTACATTCAGAATAGGAAGACATACCTTGGAACCCATTAGTGATGAGAAGACGACATTTGCTTCAGCTGCAGCTTCCACTACTAATTACTTTAATAGCCTAGTCTCTGGGTTTATTGTTGTTTCCCATAACTGCGCTGGCATCATTTCTCCCAATCCTGAAAAAATTTCCATATAAATCACATGATTTAAATAAGGGAGGTTTAAAGAACTCGCATGTCTCTGTATAAGAGATGCATAAACTATGCACTGTCCGTCTTTATGCCGTTTCACCAATAGACTTTTTGTAGATAGCGGTACATCTTAGTGGCACTTGGATGAATAGAATATTTGGAATTATGGGCTTCTGTAAGGATCTGCTGCCTTAACTCACCCACATTTGGAACACATAAGCAATCTTGGTAATGAAGTACACCATCTCCCCCTTGGGAGAAAACCTCAACTTTTTGTTGATGAACTGCACCTTTGAACAGAAATAATATAGGTTCGCTATCTTTTTTTTCCTTAACCTCCGCTACGATTCAGGATTCTGATCCATTTTGAATTATCACATCATGCACCATCTGACGTGTCCATAAGGCAAACTCCTAAGCGAGCAAGTCGGTGAACATCTTTGGCTAACTCTTTCTTTTCTTTTGCAACATGTGCTACACTACCCATAGACAGTCTGATGAGAGCATCAGCCACTACATTGGCCTTACCCGAATGGTAAAGCACATTCATGTCATAGTCTTTGAGGAATTCAAGTCCTCTCCTCTAACGAAGATTCAGACCTTTTTGGGTGAACACATACTTTGAGGCTCTTATGATATGTGAACACATCAACATGAACGCTATACAAGTAATGTCTCCAAATCTTTAGGGCAAACACTAAGCTCAAGGTCATGAGTCGGGTAGTTCTTCTCATGGACCTTAAGCTGCCTAGAAGCATAAGCTATGACCTTACCTTGTTGCATCAATACACAACCTAGGTTGACCATGGATGCATCACAATAAACCACATAACCATCTGAACCATCTGGTAGAATCAAGACCGGAGTTGTAGTCAACCTGGTCTTCAGTTCTAAGAAGCTTTTCTCACACTCATCTGACCACTGAAACTTGACCTTGTTTTTTTAATTAACTTGGTCAATAGGGAAGTTATGGATGAAAATCCTTCAACAAACCTCCTATAATAACCGGCCAAAACCAAGAAGCTTCTGACATCAGTCGAAAAGGTGGGTTTGGGCCAGTGTTTTACTGCCTCAATTTTCTGAAGATCTACTCGGATCCCTTTGCTGGATACCACATGACCAAGGAAAGCTACCGACTATAACTAGAATTCACATTTGCTGAATTTAGCGAATAACTGGTAATCTTTGAGAGTTTGTAGAACAACTCTCAGATGAGTCGCATGCGTTTCCTCACTACGAGAATAAATGAGGCTATCATCAATAAAAACAATAACGAACATGTCCAAGTACTGTTTGAATACCATGTTCATTAAGTCCATGAAAGCTGCAGGAGCATTTGTTATTCCAAAAGACATAACTACAAATTCATAGTAGACATACCGAGTCCTGAAGGCTTTTTTCGGGATGTCATTATCTCTGACTCTGAGCTGATGGTACCTGGATCTGAGGTCTATCTTAGAAAAGAAACTAGCACCCTAAAGTTGGTCGAACAAGTCATAAATCCTGGGGATGGGATACTTATTCTTGATTGTGACTTTGTTCAACTGACGATAGTCAATGCACATCCTGAGAGAACCGTTTTTCTTTCGCACGAACAACACTAGAGCACCCCACAGAGATGTTGGATTTAATGAAGCCTTTATCTAGAAGGTCTTTCAACTTTTCTTTCAATTCCTTTAGCTTATCTAGAGCCATTCTGCAAGGGGGGAATCAAAATGGGCTAGGTATTTGGAAGGAGATCTACTCGAAGTCGATTCCCTTTCGGGAGTAGATCCTAGAAGATCTTCTGGGAACACTTCTCGAAAACTCATTTACGACAGGGACTGACTCTAGAGTTGGGGTTTTGAAGTTTCAATCCTTAACCCAAACAAGATGATAGATATACCCTTTAGAAATCATTTTCCTAGCCTTAAGGTAAGAGATAAATCGATCTATAGGCACTGAGCTACTACCCTTCCACTCTAACACTGGCTAGTTTGGAAAGTGAAATCTAATGATCCTAGTTCTACAATCGATTGAAGCATAACATGAATTTAACCAATCCATGCCCAGAATGACATCGAAATCTTCCATTTCTAACTCTATAAGGTCCGCTGAGGTGACTTTCTGAGAAACTGTGACAGGGCAATTTATGTATACCCGTCTAGTTATAACTAGGTCACCAACTGGAGTAGATACCCTACGTCATACTTTTGGACATTGATTCCCCTGTCATCCAAAAACTAGATCATATATAGTATTTATACTAATGGACATACACGTGTCGTATTCTTATCCACCGATCTGACATTTATTAAATATCAAATCGACGGATAAGATTGTACCACGTGTCCCTATTTAGTCTTCTGTTAGAGTGAAGGGCATATATGCTCTAGTTTTTGGACGGCAGGGGCACCAATGTCCCAAAAGTATGACGGAGGGTATCTGCATACCATTTTACGATAGTTCAGGGATATATTTATCCTTTTTCCCATTTATCAATATACTTTTTTTTTAATCTTTTCTCTATTTTTTTTCTTATTTTCTAATTAAAGGATTAAAAAATAGCAAGATTACTATTTATGTTTTTCTCAATTTCATTGGCATTTTACTCTCTTTTTTATTAGTATTTTGTCCTTTTTTTGTTAATTTCTTTTTCTCTTTACTCACTTTTTGGTCAGTAAATTGCTATAATATTCACTCATTATTTTTTTTTGATGAAAGAAATGGTAATGATTGTGCCCAATAGTTACAATATTCTTATCTTCCATATTTATGGTATGCTACAAAATTTTCATATTCATATTCCTCCTAGGTAAGTTAAAACAAAAATTCATATAACTAAAAGATAATCAATTTATTATAGTTCTAACCAGAGTTAACAAAATTATGATTTTATGACGAGCAAAAATGAATAAAAGGTTATTCCAGAATCATTCAAAAAAAATTTATCAATTATCCTTCAATAAATATTGTAAACATTTTTTACTGATTTTTTTTTTCAATATTAGCAATGTATTTACCTCAAGTTTCATTCATATGGTGAATTATCTTATAAATGAATAATAGTTACTAATTTTATCATCTAACTTTTTACTTTTTTTTTAAAAAAAAAAAAAACTTAGGAGTTGTAATATTAGAGTTGATATTACATGCTATTTTATGCCAGTAATTAGGGCAAAGCCTTAGGAGATGAAAGGTTAGAATTTTTTTATTTTTTTTTATAAAACATAGTGTTGACAATTAAATAAAGTAGTAAAACTTAAAATCTAAATGAATTTGAGATTTAAAAAAAGAATGTTTTAATATATTTTTAATTTTCAAATATAGTGAAAACATTAGTTTGTAGATCTAATGAGATATTTTGTAACTGAGCGAGTGCGGCTTAGTTTACTAGTGTAGAATAGAACTAAGTACTAGTAAAATTAGTGAGGGTAATATGGTAACAAAATCTATTATATTAGTATAGATAGCAATTACTACTAAGTTAAAGGACTACAATCTAAAAGGCGGACTTTTCGTGTTATTTATTAAAAATATTATGTGTTCTTGACGGAAAGATCGAGGTTCTATGGCTACCAACAATGGCGGAGATTTTCTTGAAGATTTAATCAGGGAAATTCTACTCAGATTGCATGTGAAGTCATTGTTGAGGTTCAAATGCGTCTGCAAAAATTGGTACACTCTTATAAAAAAATCCTAGCTTCATCCGCGAACACTTGAATTTTAGCAAGAACAATCCCCCACAACTCTTGATTTATGATTATGGTGCACCCGGTGATTTCCCTCCCATCACTTTCATTTCCGATTATGGTATAGATGCTCCTACACATGAAGTAAATCCCCAAAGTTTCGAAGGTATGACAAACCTCTTAGGTTCTATCGATGGCTTGTTTTTCTTGGAAAGAGAAATTAATAATGATGTCTTGTGTGCATTGTGGAATCCTGCTACTAGGGAGGTGAGAGACCTCCTTAGTGCATACGGAATCAAATTTGAATAATTTTTCAATTCTAATCAGGTTTTTGGATTTGGATTAGATGTATTAACTAACGACTATAAAGTAGTTTACTATAATTGCAAGAATGAAAATGCAGTTGTGTATTCATGT
Organism: Solanum okadae; assembly: GCA_036553675.1. Classification (NCBI taxonomy): domain Eukaryota; kingdom Viridiplantae; phylum Streptophyta; class Magnoliopsida; order Solanales; family Solanaceae; genus Solanum; species Solanum okadae. Next base: position 42,465,033 of record CM071689.1, on the reverse strand, counting down.
TCTAGGGATTCATGGAGAATATTCAAACATGAAAATGTCTGCGACAATTGAAATGTTGAATATGTGGATACCTTTTATGGTAGTACTACTTATCTAAATGGTTCTTATTACTGGATGTTAAGGAAAAATATCAATTTCAACTTTACTTTCAAATTTCTTTCATTCAACTTTGGGAATGAGGTGTTTGAAGTGATTGAAGGGCCGCCACATGATTATGATATTCAAAGTTGGACTGCAGATCTAATGATTCTTGATGATTCCATTGCTATTTTGAACGAAGCTGACATGTTTGTTTATGTTGTATGGGTAATGATCCAACCAGGGGTTTGGAACAAATTAGCTACCTTTCATTGCTTTTTATGTATTAAGTCTTGTTGTGATAGCTCTCTAATTTGGGCAAGTGGATGTTTCGGATTGATCTCCTATAATGTTAAGACAAAGAAGATGAGGAATCTTGAATTTCATCATCAACGCCTAGGTAGAAGTCCAACTTGGAGTGGTTTTGGGGTTTACTATTATAAAGAGAGTTTAGTAACAATTAAACGGCAAGAGAATGGATAGCTCGACCACATGAGGGCTTCTTAATGACAAAATTGGCAATCAAATATTAAATTTCAATATGAGACCTTGAACTTATTCAATAAGATCTTCATGTATTTTTATTTACAGTTTATTCATCTGCTTTTCTAGTCAAGACAAAATTACTTAGGATTTTGATCTTGGGGTCATGTTTCAATATAAGGTTCATTACTTACTTTCATTGTTGTTGTACAAGATAGTTGAGCTTGGGAGTTTTTATCAATACATTAAGATCATTCTATGTTTGAGGTTCATTTCTAACTTTGTTATTACTTCATAATTCATTTTCTATATTTTCCAATTGTAAATTTTGGGTGAATTGAAGTTCTTTTTATGACGAGCAAATTAATGACTTTAAATTAAGTATATATTCTATTTATGTACTTGCATAGAGGACACGATTGAGCAGAGTGTACCACCTTTGTCATAGTCAGTGGTCTATTTATAGTCGTGATTGTTGTCATAGTCAATAAGGTCGAAATTCAAGTCGTGTGATTGATAACTTTCCTGCACGACCTCAACAGCACTGAATTAGAATAAGAGGTTTACCATCATATTTGTTTCATTTTAAAAAAATAGATAATTTTAAATGAAACAAACGTGTTTTACGTGACAAATTCTTGAATGCTTAATATTTTTCCTTCAATCAAAAAAATAAAAACCCAAATTCTTTCTTCAAGGATCGATGAAAAAAGATCAATTTGGAATTCACTAAAATTCAATTCATGTAACGACCCTATTTAATGATTAAATTAAAATTATAAGTTTACTTGAAAAAAAATATTCTTAAGTTTTCCATTGTTGTTCATAAGCCATAAGGCCTATGTCATTGCAACTCATTATGACCATCAATAATTTTTGCTTATTTTTTTAAAATCTTAAGTTGTTTAATAAAAAACGACTTTCTAAAATAATAACTATACCTCGAATGATATATGAGATATTGAACTGAAATATTGCATCATTATCGCACACCAGTGTTTTCAAAAATAGTTTTTGGGGCGAGTCTCGGGGGTACAAAAAATGCCTCAGGGCGCAAATTGAAGACGTAGATCCATAGGTCGTAAGTCCTAGAATTTAGGGCGTAAGCTCCAAGCGTAAAAACGTAAACCCTGGTCGGAAAAACATACGCCTGTGCGTTTTTTTTTTTTTGTTGAACATTTTTTGCTTTAAATCATATTTTTTATTATTGGTGTAATGATATTTCTCAAATAGTAGTTGTAATACTTTTTTTCTTCATTATTGGTTATTAATATCTTTCTTAAATAAAAATCATAATATTTTTTTCTATATATTATAGGTTGTTTATTAAAATTTATTTGTAAAATAATTGAAAGTTTTAATTTTGCTTATTTACCTAGTGATAAAATTATAAAATTGAATATACATGAGACTACGCCCCGTAGATCCATAAGACTTACGCCTCGTGTCTCGAGACTTACGTCTCACCCCGTACTATATAAAATGTCTCGCCTCACATCCCCGCCTTTAAAACACTGTCGCACACTTTTCTAATACATGTGGTTGGCAAAATTATAAAAAAAATTAGTTTGATACATAGTAATTTACTTTATTAAGAAGAGATAATCTTCTATAACCATTTAAAAATTAATCAGAAGGAAATTATCTTTCAGATACTTATCCACTATTTTCAAATCTCTTACCTATAAAAATTGCAAATAAATCTATAAAATCAATTAAACATGTTCAAATTGAATTTAAGTTTTATCTCATGCACAACTTTAATCCTCCCATAAATTTCATGTTTGGAGTTCAAAATATAAAATATAGATATTTGCAAACAAAAACTTAAAATAAAAAGAATATACTCTCAAACATAAAGTAATTAATAATAATATGAAGCTTTTCAAAGAAAAATAAACTTTTTTTCTTGAAAAAAACTTCGAACTTCTAATAAACGTGAAAGGAAAAACTGGAAAGGAAAATAAAATTTAAAAACTAATACAAAATTATGCAGTTTGAATAATTTAATTTAAAAATTACCTTAGCTACGTTATAAACCCAAATAAACTGAATTTGAATTTTCTTCTCTATCCACAAGAGAAACACACAATATTCATCTATATATAATTGGAGTTGTAATTTTTTAAGCTTTTATTTTATTTAGACCTGTGATCCGCCCAGCTCCACCTTGCATCAGCTTTTTAAAATTTAAAATAATAATTTTAGCAGTTTGTGATGATTGCATTATGTTTTTTTGGGTTAAGATATCAAGAAAATGGTATTGTGGACTTTATTCAGCTTGAGCATTTATGCCACATGATAAATAGTGAAATTCCGAGTCAAATTTCATATGACCAAAACAGATCACTTTGAGCGACTTGTCCAAATTAATAACGATTGTTTATTTATTTTAATAAGTCATTAAGCTTTGAGTGATGCACTATCAATTATTTATTTAAATAATTTGTTGTGAGGTAAATGAGTACACATTTAATATTTTAAACTATGTAAAATACTAACGTGTCGTGATCAATTTGTACTCTTGTAACACTTTTATAACCGCTAATCATTGAAACTTGTGATATTGTTACTTCTTCTTTGTGTCTTTTGATGTGATATTTCTTTTATTTTAATTTATAGATATTAAAAAGTTATGTTAAAAGTGTTATTTTCTAATTTTGAAAAATAACTGTTTAATTTTCTTTATTTATACTCTTAGTAAAAAAAAAAAAAGTATAATCACACAACATGTTAAAATCATAAATTTCAAAATTCTTTTATTCGTGCAAATATTAAAGTATTCTGATTTTAGAAGTTCATTTGATGAAATAAACTCGATATCACAACTTAAATAATTGATTAGTGGACGAACATTCAAGGAATGAGATGATCTGAAACTCAACTAACATCAATAAACGAGGGGGGAAAGTGTAAAAAAGAATGAATTTGAATGAAGAGAAAAATTGTGGAAGATGTAATGATGACGGAGAGGGGATCCTTGAAATGGATGGATTTAATATACACTAGTTGTAAAACTTAGAACGAGTTGTTTAAGCAAAAAAAAAAACGGCTAATGGTAAGTCGCTCAAAGTTCAATGACTTACTTAAAACAATAAAATTAAAGTTGGATAAATGGACGTTTGGGCAGCCAATGTTAATTTGGACAAGTCGCTGAAAGCCTTGCAACTTGTTCGATTTACTCATTTTAGATTATATTTTAAAAAAAAAAAAAAAGTGGTTTAGCTTGAATTCATAAGTTGTCACTCCATAAGATGTGGTTCTATGCACTTTACAAGGCTATTGAGACATACAACAACACACCAATGCACCATAACTAACTTTCTTTCAGCGAAATGATATATTTTACGTATGTTCATATGATGTTGAACTTAGTTGCTTACTTGTATCTCATTTTTATGCCTATTGCAAGTTTATTTATACTATTATACACTACTATTTTAAATAATAGTCACAAGTTACTATTATATGTAGATAATATTGAGATTGATCCAATAGTGAACCGTTGAATTGCACGTTCCAGTTTAACCAGATCTCTAGAAGCACCGTTAGGCCAAGTTTTATTTTACATGGGCCAAAGACTATCCCCTTTGCTTTTCCGACTCTGCGAGTTGTGTTTCGTAGCAATTGTAGATAGACTCATAGATTGCACCATCACTTATATTTGAGATACTGGGGTTTCACTTCTGTATTACCTTTCTACATTTAATATTTAATAGCATGTTTTCCGCAAACTATTACTCCCTCTGTTCCAATTTATATGACTCACTTTCCTTTTTAGTCAGTTCTAAAAAGAATTGACATATTTCTACATTTAGTAAGAAATTTAACTTTAAAATACCCAATTTATCCTTAATAAAATGATTTACAACTACGCAAACATCTGTGCCTTATTTTAGATCACAAGTTTTGAGTCAAACTAAGTCATATAAATTGGAATGGAGGAAGTAGCACTCAATCTAGCCAGTTGGCCAAGTTCTTTGGGTGCCAATCACAGTATAAGTGCCAGATTTAGGTGGTGAACTTCATTAACACCACCATTTCTCCACTATAATCATCAGATATAACCTTGTAAAAACCATTAACAAGGACAAATTTCACACTCAATGGGTCCATATTGCATTATTCTATGGATAAGCAAATGGTACCATGGAAAAAATTTGTCGATGCAGGCATTAGAACTACAACGAAACGGGGAGATGAAACGGGAGATAGAGAAATAGCGCATTGGTGTTTAAATGGGGAAAGACAAGGTTGGTAGAGCGAAGCGACTCTTTAAAGAGTGCAAATAATAAACACAGAATTATGCTATCACAATATTAATACTCTATGAGAAAAGCTTAGTGTGCTTAAACAACCATGTCATACTGAGATTAAAAATGGCACTACCTTGGCCTTGACAAACATGGAATTAAAATAACAAGACTTACATTTTCCAGATTTCAATTTTATCAAACATCCCTTTGCTCCTACAAGCGTTAATGTAAAACATCAAGCTTTGATATTTTTGATAGTCTTAGAGAGGAGTGCCCCACCTTTCTCATCAGTAGAACCCTCTAATCATACAATTACTCATTAGTCATTACTTACATCAATATTTATGCCATATTGCTAACTGAAAATGTTAAATTACATAGGACAAGAGTGCAAATTACAGGTAACAAAAACAAAATAAGGGAGGACAAATACCTATGATGTATAGCAAGGTACTTAATACTTATAATCCAAATCCTTTTCAGCTTACATTGCATGTTCCACGGAGAACTGGAGAAGGAAGTGCCTCGAAATCCCCACCATTTGGTTATCAAAATTATACTGCAGCCCCCCGTCGTGCAATAAAAGGATACAAGACATTTGGTCCCTCCCAGATGTAATGATTTGTGTTCTTGTAGGGTTTACTACATACACATTCATATATCCAGTTGCTCAAGGTTGATCATGCTCGCTGAATGTTGTATAAGTTGCTTCCTAACATCCACCTGTAATTGGCATAATGGAGATGAGCAATAAAATCAAGTCATTAGCAAAAGAGTGGAAAGAGATGGACAGCCACCAGTCCACCATAGTTATAAAAAGAAATGCATCAAGTCTGTCTCAACAAGTAGATGTCCCTAATAAAGTCTACATTCAGAATAGAAAGACATACCTTGGAACCCATTAGTGAAGAGAAGACGACATTTGCTTCAGCTGCATCCTCCACTACTAATTGCTTTAACAGCCTAGTCTCTGGGTTCATTGTTGTATCCCATAACTGCGCTGGCATCATCTCTCCCAATCCTGAAAAGTTTCCATATAAATCACATGATTTAAATAAGGAAGGTTTAAAGAACTCGCACGTCTATGTATAAGGGATGCATAAGCTCTGTATCTGACATTGCTGAAAATCCCCCCACTAAAACCAGTCCCAATTTATGTGACATCTTTTGATTTGGCACAAATTTTATGATTGGAAGACTTCTAAAAATTGTGGTCTAAAATAAACCTTAGACATTTGTGTGGCTGTAAAATCACTTCATTAAGGATAAAAAGGAAATTTTAAAGTAAAGTTGTTTCTAATTATAGAAAGGTCATATTCTTATTGGGATATACTAAAAGGAAAGGGTGCCACATAAATTGGGACAGAGAGAGTACAATTTTCCTTCATTAATAGAAAAGCAAGCACCCAATAGACGATTTCTACAATTGGCAAAATGGTGCTGCACTCATAACTTATGAGAAGGATATAAGACCCCAAAATATCAGCATATACAGTTATTACCACCAATTAAATGTAGTCTATTTTAATTTTATTTTTTCAAATATATGGTTTAGTCGAACCATAAACCATGGAATATTGGCAGTTGAACTCTTTGAATTCTGAAATCATTTTGAGACTAATAATGCTCATCTAGCACTTCCCAGCTCATGTCCGTTTGTTAGAGACGTTCATGCAGCAAGGCTTTCTCTTTCCACAAAGCACCCTAAGGTACATCTAAATTGGCTGTCAATTGTCCCTCATTTAGCTGGCATAAGTTTAGTACAGTTCCCTAACAAGAAATGTGTTCCAAACTGAATGTCCCATGTGAAATATGCAGTCTCCAAATCCAAAAAACGAAAACATATCATACTTCCTGTCTCACCTTTGAACCTCTGTATGTTATATGACGCATTTGAAGGAAAGGAACGCTGGACCTTTCTAAGTTCTACATCATCATAGCAGTAGTAAGCTTGTTTTCCCCTCTCAACCTGAATAATCCAAAATAGAACATTAAAACCTGGAGGACGGTAAATACGTAAGTTGTTAAAACAACACTTGAAAGAAAATAAACCTTATAGAGAGGTGGAACACCAACATAAATGCAACCTTCCTCAAAAAGAGCTCTCTGCAACAAGTTAAGAATGTCTCAGCCAGGTTCTCCAAACAGTCAACTAGACATCTTGGTTATTTCCTTACACAATTCAACTGTTAATTCCCAGTGGAAACGCGTGTTCCATTGGATCACGAAGAACAATGAAAGGGACGCACCTGATATCTAAAGAAAAATGTCAACAACAATGTTCGAATATGAGCACCATCAACATCGGCATCTGTTAAAATTATGATCTTATGATAACGGAGAGCTTCCTTTTTAAAATCCTCCCCCTGAGATGCAGATGATTAAATGAGAATGAATAAAATTTTCAGCAAAGAACACATTGCACAAGCCTCAAAGATGAACATAGTACCTTAACTCCTAGTCCTAAACCAAGAATAAGATTTTGAATCTCTTCATTTTTATACATAGCTGCTTCATCCTTTCTCTCAATATTCAAAATTTTGCCTCTTAAAGGAAGAATAGCCTGCAAAACATGAATAACTAACACATTTTACATTGGAGCCTGAATATGTAATAAACTTAGTAGTAAGAAACTAGTAGTCTAATCGCCACTTCTGCAGCACAATATTTCTCTATACAAGTTTGATCTATCCTTAACAAACGTAAAATGCAGTGTTTGCTTTAGTTGAACAATTCTTTTTTTCTTTTTTTGGTCACAAGGAGAAGGTCGGTGGAGAATCAGCTTGCAGAACTTACATCTGCAGTTTCATAAGCTTCTGCAAAATCTGAAAAGGGGGTTAACTGTTTACAGCACACCAATGAGTTTGATTACCTGAAAGCGCCGATCACGACCTTGTTTTGCACTTCCACCAGCTGAATCACCCTCAACGATGAAAATTTCTGGAAGTTTTTGAAAGAGAAAAGGATTATTTTTTTAAGAAAAAAGGCAGTAAACTTACATGATATTACTACACTATATGCCTGCCTAAATTGAAGAAACATTACATAAAAGATCCTAGCATCTGTGCGAATATTGGGTATTACATTTTAAAAATTTACTCTCTCAATCCTATTTTACATGACAGTTTTCTATTTTTATAATACACGATGTTTGACACATTACAACAACACACCCAGTGTAATCCCACAAACAATGTTTGACACATCAACATACAATAATACTTTCATTACCTTGAGAAGTTAAACTATGCAAATTGATTTTCAACCATGTCATGTCCTCTTTACCAAATACTCCGCCTGTCCCTTTTTATGCCACAATCACTACTTGGGAAATAAAACAATTTGTTCTCTGATTAATATGCCTATGTTATTTTATAAGGTAGTGTAAATTACTTTAACTATGTTTAATTAAAAATACTTTTTTGACAAGGTAAAGTAATTTTATAAATTAGAACAGCACAAGGATGTGCTATTGGAACTGTACAATATAGCAAAAGAACAAATAACAAAAGTTTGCCCATCCAAACTTGTTGGGATTCTAATGTCTGTAGAACTATTTCAGCCTCATTTACGTGTTCCACAACATGAGCAAAACAAAAATTTATAATTAGATTTTATCTTGTTGATACATTATAGAGCTTGCAGAATCTTCAAAATGTCTTCTATATCTTTCAGTCTGACAGTCCACTAAATACATGCAGGTATAGTATTCCATCACAGTAGCTTCTCTTGGGCCGTTTCTGTGCCAGCACCTCAGTAAATCATTTGTTGATCTTGGCATGACCCATTGAGACCCAATCATACTTGAGAAAAGCTGTCATAATTGCTTTGGCAGTAAAAACAAGTGACATGTGCTAGCTGAATGTCTCCCACATAAAAGCATTTGCTACATACACCAAAACTTCTTTTTTTTTGGGGGGGGGGGGGGGGGGTTCTCATGAGTGAGACAGGCTTATTTACAGTTTTACACACAAATCCAAGTAAAGCAAGTTACCTTGAATGGATCTCCAGATCTGTTTCCATGGCCAAGGACTTAGTAGGTTCTCTTCCGATAAACGTTCTGTAGCACGATCTCGCTATGAACAAATCTTTGTTACTAGTGATCCATGAAGCTGATGTCACTGTGAACAAAGTCCTTTAACTGACTAATTTGGCATTGGAAGCTGATCTGGAAGACTAAACTCCCCAAAAACAATCGAAATGCTTCATCAGGACAGCTCTTCTAAATGCCACTCTCTCGGGACAATCTAAAGAAGGGTTTTCAGATAGTGAATAGATCCTTCATGAGCCATCTCAAGGAGGAGACAGTGAACCACTTATTTTTACACAGCCCTGTGGCAGCAGATAAATGGTCCATCTATTTGCAGTTTCTGGCATCAGCTGGTCAACACCAGCTACCCTAAAAGAAGCAGTTGAAAGTTGGAACTCATGGAAAGTGAATAAATCCATCAAGAAAATCTGGGAAGGTATCTTTTGGTGTATCTGGACGGAGAGAAACAACAGATGTTTTGATGGGACTTCAACTCCTAACTGCTCTTTGAAATCTAAAAGTCTGATGATTTTTTTTAGTTGGAGCAACCTTTCCCCCTATAAATGATGTAATTTCCCTTTTAGACTTCATTAGCTCCCTCTCAATGGCCTAATAGCCTTGAGTTTTTGCTATAGATTTTAGGGAAAAGGGCCTGATATATCCCTCAACTTTGCCATTTGGAGCTGATATGCCCCTCGTTATGAAAGTGGCTCATATATACCCTTACCGTTATACAAACGGCTCACATATACCCCTACCGTTACAAAATGAGCTCACATATACCCTTCATTTAACAGAAGTGAAAAAATTAGTTTTAAATTTATATTTTTGACTTTTGATTTCTTAAAAAAAATTATTTAGGGGTATATATGATTTTTCTAGAAAATTTCAAGGTATATTTTAATTTTTTTCGGACATGAATTATTTTTTGACATTTTGATTATCATTATTTGAATTTCTTATTCTTATTTTATTTTTTCTTTCATTCCTTAGTGTAAAGAAAAAAATTTAAAACTATTTTTTTGTGGCTATATTATAATTTAAAACTATTTTTTCAAATATATTGTAATTTAATTTTTGTATTTGAAGAAAAAAATTAGGTCATCTATAATAAGTTTTACAAGAATATTAGCAAAACTTAAATAAATTTGACCATCAAAATAATAAATCTAAATTAGTCATTGAAACAAAAAAAAAAGTTTTAAAAAAATAATATATGTTTGAGGAGGATTAAATATACTCATATGGGATTATAATTTTTTAAAATAATTAAAAAAATTAAACTAAAATTAATTTTTTTCACTTCCGTTAGAGGAAAAGGGTATATGTGAGTCATTTGTATAACAGTAGGGGTATATATGAGCCAATTTTATAACGAGGGGTATATCAGCTCTAAATGACAAAGTTGAGGGGTATATCAAACCCTTTTCCCTAAATTTTAACTCCCAGATCTTACTTGTTGTTTGTATTAACTGGAGTTATCACCTATTTTACTTTGCAACTCTCTTGATGCTTTTTAACACAATCACTTACTTCATCAAAAAAAAAAAAATCCATGTTAAATTTTCTTTTGTATTAGTTAGCTGCTGATACGTGTTTTTTTGATGAAGTAAGATGTTGTATTAGGAAGGCATCAAGGAGATAAAAATTACATGCACAAAAACATGGTTAACTCCTGAGAACAAAAACACCTATTTAATCAAGGAGTTAACCACAAGCAAAAGAATGGTCGCTAAGCCATATTGAGGGAGCTAATGAAATCTAAGAGGGGTAATATATCATCTACAGGGATAAGTTGCTCCAATGGAAGAGATTAATAAGGCAAAAGGATTTCAAACTGCTAATTGGAGCTGAGATACCATTAAAACATCTGAGATTCCTTTCCTTCCAAATACACCAAAACATACATGATGGAATCATCTGCCAAGTCCTCTTGATGGGGCTATCAACTTCTCTAGGACTCCAACTCTTCCAACTACTTCTTTGACATTTTGTGGGAGAATCCAGTTGATACGTGTTTAACAAACTGAAAAATCAAAAACCTTGTTCGTCTCCAAATCATTGAAATTTCTTCTGAAATTGATGCTCCAGACCCCATTTACTCTATTCGCAGCCTATGTAGATGCAGCGCTTGAAGCCAACGTGAATAAATTTGGAAAGATAACCTTCAAAGGTCCATGTCCTAACTCCTATCCAATTGTCCATCCAGAAAGAAACTTTTCTCCCATTACCCACCCTGATCCAGTAATAGCCTTAAAGAGAGGCTGCAGAGATCTAATGTCCTTTCATACTGACACGCCATAGGATGTTCCGACTTCTCTAGTACACTATTGCCCATCATTACCATAGTTGTTCCTGATAACATCAACTCAGAGCAGTTCCACGGCCTATGTTGCTCAGACTCTTCAAAAATGTCAACGGGTGCGTGTCGGATTCGCCAAATGTAGTGTATTTTTGGAGAATCCGACACGGGTGCGGCATCAAAAGTGAAGAGTCCGCGCAACTAATTCCACCACAGTAAAATTCCATAACCACTTCATCAACAGGCTTTCATTTTGTTGTATGATATTTTTAATCCCCAACGCTCCATTTTTTGTCTTTAACTAAAGACTTCTAGTTCACCAAATTAAACGACTTCCTTTTCTTATTACCTTGTCATAAGAAGTTCCTCCTAAGATTATCAATTCTTTTCTCAATTTGGTAGGCATTGGAAACAGAAAATCACATACGCGGGAAGTTAATCCAAGACACTATTAATTAGAACTGATATCCCACCCAGTGAAATATATTGTTTCTTTTACCTGGCTAACTTTTTTTCATATTTCTCCATCACTATTTCCCAGATGCTAGCAATTTTGTGCTTGACCCTCAATGGAAATCCAAGATGAGTAGTTGGTAAGGTACCACCTTGGCATCCTAAGATAGCAATCAGAATGCAGCAATCAGTGACATTATTAACTGGATATAAGTGACTTTTTCTCCAATTAATGGGAAGCCTAGACATGTTCAAAAAGCACTAGAATCAACCCTCAGATTTTTAGGTTGATCAACCTCAGCATCACACATCACCAGAATATCATTTGCATACAACAGGTGAGACATCTCTAAAGTATTATGGATGTTGTTATGAGATTTGAAACCTTTTATCCAGCCAGTCCCATATGCTAAGTATTTTTAACCATTATAAACAGGAAAGGAGAAATAGGGGGTCCTTGTCGTAGGCTCCTTTGAGCGCAAAGAAGCTCTCTAGTGTTTCATTGACTAGGAAAGAATGCTTATGCAAAAAATTATCCAATTGAATCCATTTCCTACCAAATCCAATATTTCTTAGCATGTTGATTAAGAATCACCAATTAACATGATAGTAAGCTTTCTTGATGTTGAGTCACATAATTCTCCTGGAGCATTACTTTTCTATCTAGAATCTAAGCATTCATTGGCAATGAGAGTTGCATCAATGATTTCCCTACCTCTACTAAAAGTCATTTGTGCATTGTCCGCCAGCTTGTGAATCACCCTTTTAGGTTTCTATATGAGTAACTTTGAAATGATCTTATCAAAGCTACCAATTAGACTTATAGGTCTAGAATCTGTCAATTCAACTGCAGCACTCTTCTTTGGAATTAATGTTAGTTATGTAATGGGCATTAAAACACTTTCCAAATTTCTCTGGGGAATGAACAGAGGACTCCTGTGATATCTGCTTTGACTGTTGCCAGCATATCTGGTAGAAACCCATAGAAAAATCATCTCATCCTGGAGCTTTATCACTTGCACATTGTTTGATGATACCAAGAACCTTTTCTAGTTTATCTAGTTTAGTTTTGTTGAGTATACTCAACTGTATGTAGCTCCATGATGTAAATTTGGAATCCCAGCCTTTAGTGCTGAAGATTTATACACAAAATTGTTACCTTTGTCAAAAAAAAAAAACTTTTCTTCAGATGTCTTTTTGAAGCCATAATTCCTCCTCTGTATTGATTTTTGAGTAATGCCCCCTGTTGAGTGTAGGTCTTCATTTTCAAGTACAACCTCTTAGAAAATTCCAATATTTCAATCTTGATCTCTCCTGGTTCCTGTTTCATGACTCCATTGACTTCCAATTTCCCAATATGATTGTGTCTTTTGCAAGCCTTGGCCATCTTATGGAAGAATTTAGTATTTTGGTCACCTTATCTAAATCATAAACTTTTTTATCTGTCTTTAAGAGATCTATAATCTATTCATATTTGGGTAACTGTGCTGGTACCTTATTCTTTGTAAATTAGCCCCGACTAAAAAGTCTTCGTAAATTGTGTTGTTTCCCAGTGCCATGTCCAGTTATGCTAACTGTGCTGTTACCTCATTATCTCTGTGTTCCAGTTTGCCAAAGTTGCATTTGTCCTACTCCCTCAGCTTACTTTGCAATAACTGTAATTTTTTTATAGAGCATAATCTCATCAACCACCCCAAAAAAGGAAAGGCTTCAAAAAGTTTCTATCTACATACTTCTCTTTAAAAAATCCTCACAAAATAGGCTCCTATAAAGACTTCCAATAAACACCATTCGCATGAAAAATGTTTCAGTCTCTCTATGGTTGTTTAACTCTGAAGACGAGTATTCAAAAGTATCAAAACTCAACTATCGCGAGCATTACACGTCTCCATAGTAGTGACAAAAACACCACCTACATAGAACAAACTCTATTGCATTAATATGGAAATAAAATCTTCCCATTATTAGCAATGGATGCCCATACATACTTCTATTATATTGTTTGCACTCAAACTACATAAGCTACACTCAGAAGCATGCCCGACATTCAGCCTTTTTTTTATAGAGAAAGGTCCTATATATTTCATGCCATTAAAATTAATTTTTTAACCCAAATACCAAAAAAAATGCTACATTGGTTGTGAAATCCATATTAAGGTAAAATTACCAGCTTCTTCAGGATTTGTGGCTGAACAATCAGCAAGCTTCCCTGGAAGAGAGGATGATCTTAAGACACTTTTCTGTCTCACCAACTCCCGAGCCCTCTTTGCTGCAAGAGCTGCCTACATAAGGCGCAATAGATACAACTGGTAAACCATTTTTTTACAACACCACTCGAAGTTCTTGAGCGGCCAACTTAGTCAGCTTAATCATACAAAGATCAATCTTGTGCATCTAACAACTTAGGTACCTTTAGAGCATTTAGTGACTTGGAAAGAATCGAATCTAGCACATCTGGATGCAATTCCAGATACTCAGTCAGATACTCTTGAACTGACTGATCGACCACCTTTCTTACCTCAGGATTTCCCAGCCTAGTCTTCAATGGATATACATAGCATACATAGACAATGTCAGCAAGAAGGCATTTGAAATTTTAAGGCTTTATAGAACTTTTATACCATAAAACTAACAAATATTTCAATCATGAAAGGAGAGACATACCTTAGTTTGTCCTTCAAATTCTGGATTCGGAACTTTAACAGAGATAACACAAGTTAATCCCTCTCTCACATGCTCGCCGCTTAAGTTTATATCCTTCTCCTGAATAATATTAATGAACAAAACTTGAGAGTAACCCAAATATCCCTACTTACAGGTACATTAACCAGAGACGAATCAAGCTAACACAGAAGATTTAGGGTATTTACTAGTTTGATTGCACTCAATCAATGTGTCAGAGGGAAAATGAACGGCAAATTTGAAAAGCAAATTGGAGATTTCAACTGAGTTTTAATTTGTCTTTTCCTCTTTGATTAAATGGAATTCTTTTTTCTTTGTGGAAGGCATCAATTAAATAGGATTTATTTTAAAGACAAAAACACCTTCTCTTACCAATCCTTATGGTCATTGATATTAATAATTTGAATGAAAAACTAACAGTCGTACAAAGACCCCATGACTAAGATTTCGTGATAGTCCAGAAAGCACTGCTACTGTAGTTCTATAAGATGTGCACATATAAGCAGTTCAAAACTGATGAATTTAGTAAGAAGGCAAAGCCAGCACTACCAAAGTTCATTGACTTTGCACACTTGTGTTCACCTAATAATGTACTCCACATAATTCCAAACATTCTACTTTGCTTGTTCCCTTTATTTCACCACTTTTCCTAAATCAAAAGTCTCCTGTCTGAAAAAAACCAAACTAATACCACTCAATGTTATAGTGGTGTTGGTGTGGCAAGAACTAGACCACTATTTACACATCTCAACTTCTATCTTAAATAGATTCCAATTAACTCTAATGCATAGACTATTTGAAAAAATAAACTTTCCTGTCTTAATATGTAGTCACAATAAAGGATATCTAGATTACGAAGGAAGGAGTAAATTTTTTAGTTATTGAAATGGAAATTCTTTATTATACAAATTTAACTGATTTCATATATATAACTACAAACTCTTTAGGTTGTAAGATGGTAATCTAGATAGATTCATACAACTTTAGGATAATCCTCTAGCTCTTGCAAACATCAAACAATGAGAACATAAGGTGGTTGCTGGTGATGAAGTCAGTATTTTGAAGGCACTAAAGCTCCAAGGTGTGGACTGATTTTTTTCAAATAAAACAAGCAAAGGAATTACAAAGGGTAGCATGCACATCTGAGCAAAATGATCAAAAGGACAGAAGTGCAAGAGAAAACCCAGAAGACATCCAATATATTCAATGTTGTATGTGCAAGACTGGAATGGCTGGAGAGATACAAAAACAACCAAAGAGTTTTGTTGGAGCAAACAGAAAGAAAAGAACCAAAGAGCCTATATTCAACAAACCTTGATTGTCTTTGACTTCTTCCCCAAACTGTTGAGTGTTCTTGTTAGGGCAGCTTTCACACCATCTATGTGAGTGCCACCATCAATCGTCCGTATGCTGTTTGCATAACCTAGCATCGTGTCTGAATAAGCATCTGAGCACCTGCAATAGAGAAAAGAAAAAACATAAACCTAACAACTCTTGACAAAGTCATATTGCACACCAGTTAATGGTAGACAAATAAACCACTCAATGACAATATGGTGCAGCATATAATTGTGTGCTACTACAATTCCAACCATCCTTGATGGTGAAAAGAGTAAGGAGAGGAAGATGGGAAGAAGGATAAAAAGATAAGATATCTTACCATTGAAGAGCCATATCAATCGTGATTCCATCAGCTTCTTTTCTGAATCCCAGCACATCATGAAGTGGTTTCTAGAGCAAGAAGAAGTCAGGCACTACTTACAAGACTTCATATGACAAAAGCATCACCGGAAAAGACAGTTCATATTTTTTTAATAAAACGTGGTGTCCGGGCGCTTGCGTGCACCTCAACTAATTCCACCAGGTATGTGATACCTCCCACCAGCACAAGTACCAGGTAACTCTATCCACTAAGGCTTGTATAGAGGGGAGAAATCATCTAGTGTTTTGTCTCCTCTTGGATTTGAACCTTTCTCAATCTACTTCACAGATCACTAGGTCACACTCTTGGGTGTGGAAAAGACTGTCTTTTTTTCTTTTGATATCCCCGAATTTTCCAAGAGCTGGTAGTGCACAGTTCGAAACTCTGTAGATAACTGCCTGCCCCTTTACCCCTTTCCACTTAAATACTAAGCATATTGTGCTCTTACACTAGACCAAAGCCCAAGGACAGACAGTCACTCTTAAATATACATCCCAGACATTATCTGACAGATTTCAGACTTGATTCCGATATACGATTCCTTTTGTACAAGACCAGTAGATCGTGATTCCACGAAAGAGAAACTCCGTTTCAGAAAATGCTTGTCCTCCTTTCTATTTGGAGTGACCAAATTGCTTCTCAAATGAAAACTTTTGAAAAATATTATAAACCACACTATAGAAACCAGTTCTACTTTTCTTCTATTTTGATAAGAGAAGCAAGTTATTCTATTATTCTGTAATACAAAAGTCAGACTATGTTTTTAGAAAGAACAAAAACGCCCAAATATGTTTAGCAACAAATATTAGAAAACTCAAATTTCAAGTCCTCTTATTAATAGTGCCAAATCAAAATGGGGAGAACAATGTCGAAACAAGAGGGCATAAAATATAATTTGTTGGCTCCATTCAATATTTTAGAAGTGATGGCACTGATGAACCTAGCAACAAGGACACTTTGTTACATGACATGTAAGTATGAGAGATCAGTACATACATAGGTCAAGATTTAAACATGAATCTTTATCGACAGTTCTAAATTTTTCAATAACAAGCATTTTATTCAATAAATTCGAAAGAGAAAGGGAAAAGACAAGCACACTTTGTCTGCATTCAGCCATTTCACGTATTCAACCAATCCTCCAGCATAAAAGTACTCAGCATGTTGGATCTTCTCCGGATCTATGTCGTCCTTCTTGAGAACAATTGTGAGCTGAAATAAAAGATATGCTCAATTGTTTGAACTAAATGAATCTAGCATATGAAGGTAGCTGTCAAGAATAAGAAGCTTTGATTTCTTCGAAGAAATTTATGAATGTCTATGCACCAAAATGGTGCAGGCATAAGTGAGGAATGTCAGTTGCATTGAAATGAACTTCAGCATGCAGTCACCAAACGGCACAAGCATTTTCACTTAAACCATAGGTTGAAGAAGGAAGACATTGAAACACCAATAAAGTTGCTTTCACAAACAAAACCTCTTAATGGCGTCATTTGACAGCATCATTCAAAAAATGTAGCATGATTCTAACTAATACTACCAACAATACCTCAGGATTGAGGAAAGCAAGCTCCCTAATTCTCCCAGCTATGGTGTTATAGTCAAATTGTATTTCAGTTGTGAATACTGCAAAGGAAGATGCCATCAGAATTTTAAATGTTCATTAAATGAAAATTGGAAACATGAAAAGAAAGAAACCAGTGGCAAAATATTGGAGATTAAAAACAATATACATATATAACTACCTTCTTTATCAGGCCAAAACTGAATGGAAGTCCCTTGCCGATCTTTCATTTCCAGTGGGAGCTCCTGACATATCAAAGTTGTTACTGGCTTCCCCCGTGAATATTTCTGTTTGTATTCTTTACCATCACGCCATATGGTAACTTCTAGGGCCTGTCAGAAAATATGATATAGATCACTAGGTCAGGAAAGCTGAAAGACTATTAACACCATGAGTTAGTAAAAGAGGGCCATTTTTTGGTGTTTTGCTCACTGTAGAGAACTTCCAGCACTAACTTTGTGCTGTTTATAAATACAAATAATACCTTAAAAAAAAAAAGGACCATGCATGTAAGCATTTAAAATGTACAATTTTAGCCACGCTCAGTCAAGCACAATCCATGTCAGTCTTTGTGACCATTTTCTTCCATTCATCAGGATTACTGTAGTACAAAGTGCTTCTCTCTCTCTCTCTCTCCCACACCAATCTTGACCTCCCCAACCCAAAAAGAAAAGAGAAGAAAAAAGATAGATGAAACATTACTTCTCTGATACTATTAGCATCCAATTTAAAGGAGGAAACCCTCAGCGGTCACATTTTCTACAAGGAGTATATCTGATGAAAAAGAGAGATATCTGAACTAGAGAGCAAGGGCAATTATCAGTTCACTTTATTTCCCTTTATCTACTTTTCTTTTTCTTTCTTTTTTTGAGAAGGTAACAATTTATATTATAAACTAGTACTTAGGTAGTACTGGAAACCCCTTTAGAAAAAAGTATGAAATCTAAGAACAGAAACGGCAAGCCTAGCATGATTCTAATACTTCTAGGATTGCTTCTGCATCTATAGGGGAACTCTTTGTACACCAAAAACATAATAACATAATACGATCTGTTTTGATCATTTGTAGGGATCTGCTTCTATCCTCAAAGCTTGTAGCATTCCTTTCTCTCCAAATGGTCCACCAGATGCATGCTGGAATGGTCCTCCAATAACTTCTGTTATTTGCCCCAATTCCTGCTTCCTCCCAACTTGAGAGAGTGTCAACAATCTTGCTAGGCATTGTCCATTGAATGCCTCTGAGATTGATGAAAATCTTCCACAGTTGATCAGTGATTTTGCAGTGTAAGAACAAATGTCTAACTGTCTCAGCTGCTTCCACACATAAACAACAGTGTGTCACCAGAATGTTGTCTCTTTTCCTTAGATTCTCATGCATTAGTACTGCCTCCTTTGCTAGCAGCCAAGTGAAACATGCCTCCTTAAGTGGAACTTTGGCTTCCAGATTTGTCTCCAAGGCCAATTGAGGGTTAGTGGCGCCCTGTTTATGACCTTGTAACCTGAGCTCACTTTGTATCTTCCTTTGTTGTGCTCTGTCCACCATAGGCAATCCTCCCCTTCCGTCAAACCTTGAAATGATTCCAACCTTTTAAAGAACTCAACTAATCTACAGACTTCCCAGTCATTTAAACTCCTTCTGAGAGATAGATCCCATCCTTGGGGAGACCACATGTCAGCCACTGTTCTATCTTTATGTAGTGCTAAGTCAAAGATATCTGGGAAGATCTCTGACAAACTACTATTACCAAGCCACTATCTTTCCAGAATCCTGTCCTGATACCATTGTGTACTGTTATAGTAGTATGATTCCTTAGGGAAGGCCACCAGTTCCTAATTGATCTCCAAACAGTAACACCATAGGGATTGGTTGCTTCCTTGGTGACCCATGAATCCATCTCTCCATACTTCAGTTTAATCACCTTGCTCCACATTGAGTGTGGTTCATGAGCATATCTCCACAACCATTTCAGTTTTAGATCCTTGCTTTGGTTCCTTCAAGTTTTTGATGCCTAATCCTCCTTGTTTTTTCCTGTGATCAGAACTTTCCATTCTACCAGATGGTATCCTTTTATCTACTTTTCTTTTCAGACATCCATTGGATACTGCACTATTTGGAGATCAAAAGGTCACTTAATAAAGAGTTGAACCATTCAACAATTGATTTGTGTCCACACATGCAAGACGTGAGCGATGGATTGTGCATAATCATTTTCAGAATAGTCTTTCTCTGATTATAGCCTAAATAGATATCTGCTTTCCTTGAAATGAGATAAATGGCACCCCAGGGCAAGGATGGAGCACAATAACATTTTGAAATGAAAATCCAGAACTAGTCTAGGTTATAATTAAACATTTTGGAAAACCCTGAACTGTATATTTAGTCACGAAAAAAAGAATCTGAGAATGTTTAAACAACTTAGTAAACATGCTGGAAGTTAAAAACACTTGAGGTCATTCTACCACGAAACAATACTTATCAGGTTAAGCAATGGCAGCGACAAACATAATTAAAGTACTGCTAGACATTCAAAGAGAGAACATAAAGCTAAGCTGAATAACTTGCTACAACTGGTGAAAAAAGAAAAGGGGCAACAGCACAAAGATTTCAAAATAACAAATCATGTATTCTTTATCAAATGCTAGCAGATATCTACAAGTATGAGATTGATACCTCTGACAATGCATTAACAACTGACAGGCCCACACCATGTAATCCACCAGACACACTATAGCCACTACTTGAGCCTCCAAATTTACCACCTGCATGCAAAACCTGCACATTTTTCTACCACATCACCAAGATATACTCTTGCAGTCTTGCTTCATTTCCTATCTTAAAACCATTGTTTCCATATAGAATGAAATTCATAAAACATTGATTTCCATAATTTCAATACAATGTGCAACAGTGCAACCAACATCAATAATTACATAAGACCCAATCCAGAAGAATATGATAAATTTTAATAGCCGGAAGCTACAATCTCATTGGTCTGTATAGTATATACCTAGTTGCTCAGAAATAACACACTTTTGAAGATACGTAACAGTTGAAACACACTGGATAATGTGACTGCATCTCAGAAATAACACACTTTTGAAGATACGTAACACTTGTAACACACTGGATAATGTGACTGCATATCCGATCATCTACTTTATCTATTACTATTATTAAAGCATGAACATCCATGCTAACATATTTGAAGAAAAAAATGACCATATAAAGTTGAAGGAGTTTTGACTTTTAGAACCTTCTAGAAACAGAATTTCCCACTCAACATTAGTCTACAAAAATGTAAGAACATTACAGAAATAATGTATTTTATGTCTCTCCCTTTACTTATCATTATTGTACCCGAAATACAGTTATCTGATCTGAATGTGAGAGTGATGAAGAGACTTATTTAAATTGTATTAGTAGTTGTGCAATTAGAGTTATTTTGGTGGATGCATGTCAAGCGTATACATTTCCGAGTTAACTTCTCATTTGCTAAAGCTTTGTTGTTTGTACTCCTAGATGATTGTGATTTTTAGCTTATAAATACATGTCTTCACAATTTAAAAAAGAAAATGATTTTGAAAAGACATCTTTTGTTATGGTGATTTAGAGATTAGAAATATACATGGAGCCGGCGAATGGTCATAGAGTTTTTCAATATATGTATCCAAGGTAAATTTTAAAGATGAAACTGCCTTATTGTCTAACATTGCTACCTGGATTGGCATCCCATTGTAGCAGTTTTCTTGGGTATAAGACTATTTATTTGTGTCTTTCTTTTAGATGCACTAACTTGTGGTGAGCTTAAATTTGGTAGCTTGAAATGTGTGAACTTTGCAGTATGGTCATAGAGATTGAACTCGTGAAGTTGTTTATGTTCTTCTCCTAATCATTCTTCTTTGGAATTTTCATGATCCCAATTTTGAGTTTGCTTTTACGTTTTTTTTCATAATTGAGTAAGCCTCATTTGTTTATACTTAATGGAGGTCTGAATCTACGTTAGATCATTAAGTGGATTTGTTTTCATTAAGATTTAAGCATTTAATTGGTCTGAACTTTGAATAGGTCTTCTTCTTTCTTTTTTTGAGTCAAATTTGGTCTGAATAGTAGTTAATCATTAAGATTTGGAACAAAGTCTTAACATCATTAAGAGGTATTCTTGTGTGGATAATATTCACCATCACTCTATCCACAATCACCACTAACCACCTTTGTCATCACAACCACCACCGTTGCTTACACTATTGGTAACTGCTACCACACTTAACTCCTCCAAATATTAAGCTAAGATACAAACCATTCTTCAAATGGAATTCATTTTTTTTTTTGAGAAAGGTAACTTCAATTGGAATTCAATTTGAACCCAATGAATTTGATAGTTCCTAGGTGTAAAGGTCTAATCTTAAGTGTGGGAAGTGTATTGGATGTGAATTAAGGTCATAACGAACCTCTAGCACAATGTTGAGTTGAAAGTTTCTCTGTCGATTATGTTTTTATATAAGATCATAGGTCTAACCCATCGGTGGCCCCTTAAAGTTGGCACGGAGTTTCACTTAGGCACCTCAAGTTTAGACACCTCATGTAGGCTGTGTCATTTTGACACTCTTTTGCCAATCAACAAAAATATATGAGGTGTGTTACACTCGCGAATGACGTGTAAAGTGGCGAATTAAATGACGACATTTGTCAATTTTTTGTCAAAAACAATTTGTAGATAATGAATTTTGAGTAAAAATATAAAGTAACCAATGGCTCAATGACACGTGGATTTTTGCCCAAATAATTTTTTTAAAACAAATTAAATCAATAAAATCCCCACATGACCCCCCCCTCTCCCCCCCCCCCCTACTCCAAATACCCCTACTCATTTGCAGAAAAATCTGCACATACCCGTTCCCCCACTCAATTGTCTTCTCCAAATACCCCCATCTCTTTTTTGCTAAAACATCTGGGCACCTACATACTCTTTCTTTTTTATTAGTGTTTTCTTCAAAAAAAAAAAAAAAAAATTACCCTAATTAGCAGGTTTATAATTCACCAAAAATTAAACTTACTCCTCTTTAAATATTAAATTCTTTCAAGAAAGAATCTCATGAATAATTTAATATTTAATCTTGAAATGGGTCTATTCCTAAATTTCTAAAATAATCATTTTTCAGCATTTTACTGTAACTATCTTTATTCACCATGTTGGATATTTAAGTTTGCAAAAATGGTGGCTGAAAATGGGAAAGAAGAAGAAAAAAATAATTAAAAAATCGACTAAATAGGTTTTTCATGCGCGCTCGACAAGTGTATTACACTCACTAAGCCATGTAAGCAAAAAGTGTCAAAATGACATAGTGAAACCCGACATAAGGTGTCTAAAATGAACAAAGCCTAGTTAAAGTGTCTAAGTGAAAATTAGTGTCAATTTTAAGGGGCCACCGATGGGTTAGGCCAAGATCATACAAAGGTCAACTTCAATCGAGCATATCTCCTAGAATATGAGGAGTTACGTGGCTCATAACCTATCAAATTGAAGATCTTTGAGTCTAGTTTGCAACGCATCCAACCACTCGTCAATCCAACTTTTGAGTAGAAAGTTATGATCGTTTACCAAAAAGTTAGCAAAGCACAGCTACGCAACCGGGCAAACCTATGTGGGTCACATAGCCAACCACGTAGCCCTACATGGCCAATTACAGAACGTGGCCAGCAATGTCCCTTGACCTACATGGGTCAAGTAGAGGGGCTACGTGGGCCACATAGGTGAGCCACGTAGTTGTAGCTAATATTTTAAAGCATTATTTTGAAATTTCTTTTCTTACTTTTCACTCTTTGGTCGACCCCAACAGCCCCTAAAAGCTATCTTCTACCCTACTAAGTCTAGGTAAGTATTCTCCGTGAGCTTACAACATATTCAAGAATTTATATAAGATTCTTAAATCATTCTCCTATCTCTAGTGAAATCAAGAACTCACGTCTACGGTTCAAGATTTGATTTTTTTAGCAAGATCCACCACCTATTAAAGAGACTATACCTTCTTCGACATCAAGGTAAGTTTCTCCCATGACATTCTAAGTATTTCTATCATTCTTTTTTGGATTATTAATGAAATCCTACACAATAACCCTAGGATTTTCAAGAAAACTCATCCCCAAGGTTCGGGAAAGGTTTTTGTGGTTCTTCTCCTTCCAAGAGAATATTTTCTTGGGTATTTCAAGCAATTAAAGTATGTAAGGCAATCATAGCGAGGAACTCAGTCTTTCTCATGCCCTACATCTACAGTTCCAATTAGTAAGACTAAGATCAAAACTAGGGATTTTACCCCATGTCCATAATTTCAAATTCCCTCTAATTTGAACTTCTTATTGTTGAATTCTATTATTGAAACTATTGTATATCATATTCATTGATGATTCATGATTATTCTACCACATGTACAATTTTTAGCTGAAGTTAGTGAAAACCTTGTCAGAGTATCTTATATGCATTGTTTTCATGAGTAAAGTATATTACAAGCTTTAAAGAATTATTTCAAGAAAACATATTTAGCTTCAAGTGCATTATTTCAAGAAGAGTTCAAGAAAGTGTATTTAGCTTCAAGTACATTATTTCAAGAACGAGTTCAAGAAAGTATATTTAGCTTCAAGTACATTATTTGAGAAAGAAAGAAAAGTTAGTTTTAAAGAAAGCAAAGATCAGTTCTAAAGAAGTATTATTGAGCATAGACTCAAAGAAAGAAATTAGCAACTTTACCCTATAGTAGGAGATTTTTCCCTTAAGTGGGACAGCTTTAAAGTTATTGAGCATTATTACATTATTTTGGGAGTAGTATTGAACACCAAGTTGGGTAAGGGTTCAGACAATCCAAACCCCAAATTTGCGCCGCCAGCATATGATAGGATCATGCCGTTGATTCGGACGACTCCTTAAAATGCCCCTGGTAAGGGCTCAAAGATTGCATCTGTTGGTTAAGTTTGTCCTTTATTTTAGCAATATATAAGATGGCTCTAGCAATGTGGACAAGAGGTTGTATCATCATGAGGCTCACATGATGGTTGTTGGTAAGAGAAACTCCCAAAAAAATTAACGTGATATTAATTTCAGTATTTGTTATTATTGCATAATCAGTTGTAAAATTTTGTTGTTAAAGTACACTTGCATTACTCCTTAGTTGACTATATTTCAGTCTATCTTCATATTTGCTCAATCAGCTCACTATCTTCAATTTTAGCTAGTTATTTCATTCAGCTATTCTACATATAGTATTTCATGTCTTGACGTCATTAAACGTTGCATCTTTAAATGATGCAGATTAAGGTATTTAGGATATGCAGCAGATGCTTTATTAGGATTTCTTCCATTCATCATTGGTGAGACCTCCATGCTTATGGAGGGCTCTAGTTTATCTAGCTTATTTAATGGCTATAGTCTATAGACATTGCTAGTAGAGTATTTAGGTAGCTGGATATCTTGTCGTAGCACCCATCTTCTTCAGTATATTAGAGGCTTCATAAACGAGCTAGTTGAGTGATAGATTTAGTTTATTTTATGAACATCTATACTATTTAGCATTTCAAAATTTTGCTTTAAAGTTATTGAGATCATTTCCTAAAAATTATTGCATGCTCATCTTTTGAAAGCTTTTGCATGGGGTTACAACATCTATTAGTACGCCAGGTCAAGGGTTGCTTGGAACTAGCAATGGTTTTGAGTGTCGACTATGCCTAGGGTGTTGGTTCAGGGTGTGGCAGCCACCACCATTTCCATCCTCTATAGTTGTTGCCACATCCACCACCAATCTCAACCAATATCATCACTATGGTCAATTCCTTCTACCAACAAACTCTGTCACAACTAGCATCACCGGTAGTGCCAGCAAAATGAGCCCATATTTTGGTAACCCGCTCATATTTTAATGGGTTGGGTGAGTGACCTTTTAGATGGATAAAATGTGATTTTATACCTATATTCAACCCGTAGAAATATGGGTAAAATATGGGTTAGCCAATTGGGTTAAGCTTTCAACTTTCATTCACTCAAAATTCATGGTATCACCAAAAGTGTTATAACTTCTCTTTTTTTTTATGTTCTAATTATTCCTCTCTATAATTGAAAAGGTAAAGTCTTTGACCCTCCAAAAAATATACATATTACATATATACATTTCTTTTGTTAATTATAATTATATCCTTTTTTGTTTAATTTTATATTGGATAGCAAATAACAGTGTAAAGTAAGCATGTCATGTATTAGTATTGATATTGTGTAAAGTGCCTTAAACACGTTTTACTCCTAAAATGCAAATATTCATTTATTACATAAATTTATTCTATATTGAAAACTTATAGGAATTTTTTTGACTTTAATGATACAATAAAACTAAATAAAGTATTTTCAATATTTTTCATCTAAAAAAAGGCTAAAACATTTTATCCATGTTTAATTCTAAAGTAGAGTACTATTTAGTATTTACTCATGAAAATATGGGTAGATATGGGTAAACTTGTATTTTACCGAACCCATTTTTACCCATATGAAATATGGGCTGGTTGAATTATTACCCATTTTATGTTGACCCATTTTCAACCCGCCCAAAATTTTACCCAACCCGCTCATTAGGGATGGCAATGGGACGGGGCGAGGTGAGTTTAAAGCTATGCGGGGCAGGGCGAGTTTAAGGTTGTGCGGGGAGGATTGAAATGGGTTTTTTAAAAATTAATGTGGGGCGGGGCGGGTTGCGGGTATAAGTGATTTTATGTGGGTTCAAACTTAATTTTAAGTTTTTACATGTAGAGTATTATTTAGTAAGATAATTTCTTTAAAGCTACTAAAATATTCAAGATAGTAATGAAAATGGTTCAATAAAAAATAATATAATTTCGTACATGTTTCCAATTGACCTCTAAAAAATAAAATTTTAAGTTACTATCCTATTAAATTAATACAACTTAATGAAAAAATAATTTTATTTGTATGAAGTTTATTTTTAGTATCAAACTTAACTAGAAAAAGAAAATATTAAGAAAATTATGCGGGGCGGGTTCATGCGGGACGGGTCTATAGGGGGTGGGGTGGGGCGGGTTGAAAATGAAAAAAGTTGTTATGTGGGGCGGGTTGGGGCGGGGCAGATTAAAAAATTTGCGGGTTAAGCTCAACCCGCCCCCGCCCCGCACCGCCTTATTGCCATCCCTACCACTCATATGCCACCACTAATCACCGGCAAATACCACCATACATTCTCGATCAATACCACCACCGTTGCCACCTTCACCACTACTATCATCCATTACCACCAATGTGGTCACCAACCACCTCCATCATAACTAGCACCGCCACCAACTACCACAAATACATCACCACACATTCTTTAACCACCACCAACTACTAACATCAACCAACTTCACCATTAGAACAACTAACACCACTACCAATCGCCACCATCATGACAGTCACCACAACACCAACCACCTTCACCATCACAACTATCACCACCATCATTACTAGCCACTAACAACAACTATTACCATCATCACCACCACTACAAACCATCTCCGCCGTCACTAGCAAGCATAAGTGTTCCATTTTTTTAATCAAATAATGATTTGATTTTTTAATATTATTCTTTTAATATTTAATTAATTTTTATTTGAATAGTATATTTATTATGTACATATAAATAAATAATGTACATTCATATGGATATTGAAAAACAAACCGTCTTAATTATTTAGTATTCAAATCTAGAGACAACATCTTAATCATTGAAATGTGCATTCAAATTCAGACGTCTTCATCTTAATGAAAACAAATAAAACCTAAATTTAAAAGCAAGTTGATTCATAGAGATTTAATGATAATGTTCAAAATAACTTTTTGAATTAAAAATAGAATGAAATAGATTTGAGAGCAGCTAAAGGAATAAAGCATGGTCTGTGAAATTAAACAATAGATGACTTCTTGTTGATTGATTCATTAGAAATTTCTGAGATTGATTCTAGAATATTATAATCGATGGTACAATTATTATTTTTCCTTATTTTAGTCTTAGGACACAATATATTTTTACTACTCAAACGTTTTATTTAATTATATTTGTGTGATTTTAGAAAAGAATCATGTGTACTAGTAATATAGGGCTCACGTGCAAAGCATGTGTCCAACTACTTTAAGCAAGAGTAAATTTGTTCTTTGTTTAGGCTTTTGAAGTCTAATTAAGTTTAAGTGGTAGCTCTACTCTATAAGTACCTTTTCTGGATTACACTTATAAAAACAGATCTAAACATGTGATTGTGCACAAAGCGGAAGTGGAAGTGGAACCTTGCACCTTACTCCAACCAATTATGCTTTACTGTTGTAGTGTTTTACAAATGGCTAATAATGTTTCTTGTAAGGCACATAAACTTTGGGTTGATGATACCACTGCTCTGAGTTTCTTTGGTCGTGTTCTGTTTAACTAATGATGGTAAATAGAAGATTATGCTACACTGGTCGATATTTAGTTCATAGCCACCATATGTATGGGAAGGATAAGACTGGGGAAGTAAGACGTCGGAAAAGTACAACTAAGCTCCACTAACTCTTCTATAAAAGTTGAATGAGATATTATTGACCGTTGAATTTTAAAAATAAATAATTAATAACCAAGAAAAATTCCCAAGGAATAGTGGTGCAAAATTTGAAATACAGTGAATAATGGACCTTAACCCCTCTCCATTTAAATACCATGCTTTTGTCTGGAGCAGGGTTAGGACCTGTGATTTACGTTAACCCCTACATCACGCACTAGATCAGAACTGTTGGAGCAACTATACCTTTATCTTTCAATATCGGGGAACTATCTTTAGGAGTACAAAAAGAACTTGCTTTCTTAAATCCTACTTCCTTATGATTATACAGTTAGCTTTAAGGATTTCCAAAAGAATAAAATATCTCAAACACCAATAGGTTAAATGTTCTCATAACTTTAAACACACTTCTATAACCCTGGTAATTAGATGAGAAGTTGACATTGAGCTCCACACATTGAGTAGGATAAAACATAAACACAAACACACACACACACACACACACACACACACATATATATATGCATCTAAGAATGGATATCCCGTACAAACATACCGTCAAGACTGTTTCAAGAGAAGATTTCTTTGTCACTGGATGCAACTCTGTTGGAATCTGAAAAAATCCCAACAAAATGTTAAATTTAATGAGAATCTTCTTTTCCACTCAACAAGCATAGGATTTGATCAGGATAGAAAATTCAAGGGGCTTTGACAACTGTAGAAAAGCAAATCAATTTCTTATTAGCACACATCCTGAAACCATTTCTATCAAATGCAGCAGTCCAGGTCCCAGGATCTCTCCTTGAAAGGGAGGACAGACCATGATAATATGCAAGGGAGAACAGGAGATAATCACAAACATCATATTATGGGTAATACAACATAATATCAAAAGAAGGTTGAGTCAATCCTTTATGAGATGACAGGCAAACCATTTGCAATAATTACATAAGATAGTGTGCACATTCTCCCATGACATTAGTTCCACTTCTGTACAAGAGAAGAAGACAGCTCATACCCCACGGCCATTGTCAGTGATGCCAACGGAGTTATCAGCATGGAGGACCACATCTATCTTTGTTGCGTATCCTGCTTGTGCCTCATCAACGGCATTATCCAAAATTTCATAAACCTAGAAGAAAATATGATTAATAACTGGGGCAGTAAAAATTCAGTCAAGAATAAACAAAAGCATAATTAGCACCACCAAATACATCAAAAGAAAGGAAACAGAAAAGGCCAGAGATACCAAATGGTGGAGACCACGAGGTCCTGTGCTTCCTATGTACATTCCTGGTCTTTTTCTGACAGGATCCAAACCTTCCAATACCTAAAGAAGCAGCAATTTGCATGATTATTTTTACTGGTAAATTATCAACATATTATTCACATCATTAACTTTTTCAATAGTAAACAGAAACAATTTAAGAAGAAAATTACTGCTGAGAAACAAACAAATAGAAGATGTCCTACATAACTATATATATGCATTAAGCAGCAAGATGTTAATGAAAGTTAAGTTTGAAGGTTACTGTCTTTTACATTCTTATCCAAGTAAACTGTATCTCAAAAGCTGACCGTGCCTTGCAGCGTTCCATACAAGGTAATGCACAATATAGTAGTGCTTATTCACTCTTCAGTCAATGAGAGACTAAACACTATGTATCCACTGCATGTACTTCAGTACTTATGAATATATACTTACACTCAAAATAAAATATTTGACATCGGTGTTGCATCACCAGTGAAAGAAGTTTTTTTTATTCAACTATTTTCCTAGTCACCCTAAACTACGTGTTTATATTCAAGTCAAGCTAATCATAAGAAATCAACAACTCTAAACCTACATAACACACTGATAGAGCAGATTAATGAGCAAACTACGCATATAAATATCCTTGATCAAATAAAGGACAGAAAGGTAAAGAAGAAACAAGACCACCAAAGTAAATTCAACTTATTTCCCCAGAGCAGCAACTGAAAGAGAAAATACTGTTGCATCATATTTGCAACAGCCGCAGGGTCGAGAAGCTCTCAGAACAAAGTAAAGTGAAAAGGACAAAAAGATTAAGGGTAAGTAACAAAATTGAAAAGAAAGAATTGCATTTTTTTCATTATTTACATGTAGAACACCAGATCACTTATAAATGGATGATAATTTTCAAAATTCATAATAAGATCGGGTGTGTTTGGTATAAAGACTCTGTTTTTGTTTCTGAAAAAATTATTCAATGTCTAGTAACATTGTATTGTGTAAATATTTTCTCAAAGGAAATTATTTTCCACCAAAGGGAGGAATATGACTTCCGTCACTGATGTGAAATTATTTTCAATTACAAATATCTCAACTCTTACTTCAATTCACTAATTCACTTATCTCAGGCCCACTACAATGCTAGAACAGAGGCAGAAAGAGGAGCAAGACGACATAGTGGTGGAATACAATCTCAGCATTCATAAGACTATTAAAATGAAAGATATAAGATAAAGCAAACTCAATTGAAAAGATCAAATTTAACTGTATACTTCTATTTTCTTTTTGGTCGAAGGAGGAATCTGTAAATGAACCAGAATCAATACTTAGCCTCTTAGAATCCCTATACATTGGAAAAGGATTCTTCTTTTGCTTTTTGCTAACCTGTTAATATCTCAACACTTTCTTAGTGTTACATTTACGGTACAATAACCTCTCAAAAAATTTAAAAGAAATCACTAGCTTCAGACCTTACTTATTCATCAACTTTTATTATTTTTTACCCAACAAAATGTTAGGAAATGATACGACAAAAGATCTCCCAAGGTAAAACACTTCCCACAGAAAGCATTTTCCATCTTAAGTACACTACCATTTTAATCTAATATTTCAATCTATTTTCTAATAGAGAGAATAGCTTCAAATACTTAACATAGATTTCAGATATTTCTATTTTATCTAGCAGAGATTGGTTAATTATTTGTATAAGTTAAATTCTTAGTGTTCTGAGGAACTACAAATAGCAAAGGCCACATACTGTCTAAAGCATTCTGTCCCTGTTTTACTTGTCCATTGCCTGTCATTGCGTCAGTTTTTAATCTTCAAAAGTGCTTTCATTTTAGAAACGAATAGTCCACCAACCTAGAATCCAGCATCAAGCTGTGATCCCATCTTTGTAGACATTACACCACAATGAAATTTTCTCACTTGAAAGACATTACTCTTTCAGGTTTCACGAAAGGACCTACTCTATCTAGGACTCTAAAATAATATGTTTGTTTCCTGCAGGATCGATAGTTCTTCGCTTTCACCCAATCTAAAACGTCATATATGATAATGACAATAGTTTTTCTTTCACCTGAATTTGCTCAGAACCATAAGCTTTTGACTTGGTATTTTCTTGAAAAGCCTCAGTAGTAATGCTTGATGACATAAAAGCTCTTGGAGACACCACGTTTCTAATAAAAATCCCATCCGACACCCTTCTCAGCCTATTAATCACCCTGCAACAAATCCAAAAGTTGTGTAGCAGATAACCAATAAGCAAATTTTCAAGAACTCAAATAGTTATAAACAAAGAAAAGGGTTGCATTTCCCTCTTTTGAAATAAGACCAACAGCCTCTCTTTAGACATATTCAGCTGACCAAGAACATTCACACACCTCAAAAATGAAGTTATATGTTCCAACCAAACAAGAACAACAATTAATTTTTCAAAATACAGAGAAAAAAAACATATATAAAAAACAAATTAACATGTATCGGGTATGCAACATTCAACTCACTTGATGAAATATATTACACCAGTAACTAAAGTCCAAAACCAAAATTGCTACACAGCGATAAAGGTAGCACCTTTCCCCTCTTTAAATTCAAACCCAAATACTAATAAAATATTAAACTGGTAAGAACAAAAAAGAGACTCTAGTAATCAAAATTAACCTTCATTTCAACAAATAACCCAACCCAAACCCAAAACATTCTTATTAATCCCTACATCAGAAAATGGTACAGCTTGTAAATTCAATACCCAAAACAGAAACATGAAAAAAAAAAAAAAATACACTTGCTACAAAATGTCCTTCATTTTAACAAAAATTCAGCTAACCTTACAAAATTAACTTTGTATAACTTAAAACACATAAAGAAACGGATACATAAAGAGGGGCGAGAGAGAGGAACCTGGTGTTAAGGAAAATAGAGGGTGGAGAAAGAGAGGTTGAAGAAAAGGGAAGAGTATGAGAATGACAATGAAGAAGATAGCGAGAAGCCATGCGACGAAGAGAGTATTGAAGAGGAAAAGGTTTTAGCAGAGCCATTCAGACATTTACTCAAACACAAAGCCTACACTATTGCTTTGCTTTACTTTCTATGAAGAAGAAGAAGATAAGAGTAGTAAAATATTTTGTTTGAATAATTTCTTTACTTTATCCCCTCTCTAAACCCTATTATTCAATTTTGAGGTTCGCCAACGCGCGAAACTAATGTTTGGGCTCATTTTTATCGACCCTTCCCTCTTACATGGGCCCATCAAAATGGATTAATTTAGGAGAAATTCAAAAAGAGCAAACTATATAGATTTTGCTTGTTTAGATCCTAATTACTAAGATTTATGGTAATTTCGAATATTACTTTATGTATCATATTTTGTTCTTTGGATACTGTTATTATTACTCGACAGATACATGTATTCGACGATTTGAAAAAAGCGAGATACATGTTTTATTCATTTGAATTAAATAATTGTAACTAATTTTCTTGAATTAAGGAGTAATTGAAGATTAATTGACTACTCTAACAGATTTTCATCATTCTCGGTATATCAACTTTAACAAATATTCCATGTCAAATTCATAAAATCAGAATAATTTTCTAATTGTAAACTTCATCTTCTTGGCAGCAATTCATTTTTTTTCTTTGTTTCTTGAGGTTGTGAGTTTTTGTCACAATGGTCAATACCACCATATTGTTGAGGTATTCATGTTCATGAATTTCATATATTGATTACGAAAATTATATAATCAATGGAATACTATTGAAAGATAACGTGGCCTACAACGATATAGTTAAAGGTGTTTCAACACAACTAGGAATCGATCATACATGCAAAATCATGGAGATCAGATACACGATGGAAGACAATTTAATTGCAACGAAAATTCGAAACGAGATGGGAATGCGATTTTTTATGAAATTAAGAAAACGTCAAATAAACTGCGGGTTGTATCCATTATGCATAACAACTATAGAGCAAAACTTGGATATAATAGTAATGGTGAAATATCTTTTGAGGTAGATATATCAATTGTTCAAGTGGGAGTTGAAACTTCATTAGTTCTTGAAAAAAATCGTAATGTTGAGGGGCTATGCGTTTTGGATATGGATTCGGATCATGTTATTGTCAATTGTAATCACAAAGTTGTTCAGATTATTAAGCAGTTTATAAGGACAAAGATACAATTATGTCTGTAATTTTCAATTCAAAGTTGAAGATTAATCATATATCGATTATTATTTTGTAGGATGTATCTCAGAAACATAATGTATATCTTTTTAAGAGTAATGATCTTAGATTTAAAATTAATGATTTTTCTAGCATGTATCTTTACTTTTTAGCATGTATCTTAGAAACATAATGTATATCTTTTTAATAGTAATAATCTTAGCTTTAAAAATGAATTTTCTATTATGTATCTTAGTTTTATAGCATGTATCTCAAAAACATAATGTATATCTTTTAATAGTAATGATCTTAGATTTAAGAGTAACAATTTTTATAGCATATATCTTAGTTTTTCTAAGCTCGTATCTCATAAAAATAATGTATAATTTATTAAATGTGTGCCTTTGTGTGTAGTTATTTTTTGAGATGTTTATATGAGGAGTGTCAGTGGTTATTCAAAGCATCTTGTTTGACTAAGTCAGCCTTTTCTCAAGTTAGATATTTTAGTAACGATCATACATGTTCATTGAAGGATAAGGTGTACTCACAGTATCAAACAACAATTGGTTTACTAGTGAAAATAATTGCTCCAAAATATGATAATCATAAAAGAAAGCATACTCCAAAGGATATTCAAGAAGACACTAAATATGACTTGGAAATAGACATTAATTACATGAAGGTGTGGCATTTGAAGGAGAAAGTTATTAAAATGTCAAGAGGTGATCCGATTGCAAGTTACATTAAAATGTCTAGCTACTTGTATATTATGGGTACTGTGTATTCAAATTCTTACATATAAATGCATGAGTCAGCAAAAAATGAGTTCATGTATCTATTCATAACGTTGTATCCTTTTATAAATGATTTTGAGCTTTGTAGGTCAATTATTATTGGGAATGACATTGACCTAAAATGAGCGTATAAGGATACATTTGTTTTTGCTAGCACTCTATATGTAGTAGGTGTGTCAATATAATATTATCAGATACATTATTATATTCGTGAATGAAACAAGAATGTAAATATGAATTATAATGGCATGTACCTTAATAATCATTTTTCAGGACGTATATTATCATTTGCTTATGGTGTAGTTGACTCGGAGAATGATAATTCTTGGACATGATTTTTTGAGCAATTCAAAGGTGCATTTGGGGAACGTGTCAATATGTGTGTTGTATCGGACTATAATGAAAGCATTATACAGGGGTAAGTAGAGTGTATCATATTTCACCTCATTTTTTTGTGTATAACATTTATGGAGGAATGTATGTAAGAATTACAGAAAGAGCAAAAATAGATTAAGCGGTGTGTTTTATGCGATGGCAAATACATACAAGCAAGAAAAATTTAATGAACTGATGAAAAGAGTAGAGAACATGGACCATAGAGTGAAGGATTGTCTTATGTTAGATGGATAAGAGAAGTGGGCAGGAGTATATGCACCGGTAAATAGAAATAGGATGATGACATCAAATATTTTAGAGTGTATCAGTTCGTGTTTATTAGAGGCAAGAGAATTATCAATAATTAATTTTCTGCAACAAACTCTAACATTGTTTGAAGATTGGAATTGCAAAAATAGAGAAAAGACAACATATACTATTACTACTCTTGGAAGAAGGTTTCATCAAATGCTAGTTTTGAATGAGGCAAAGTCTTCTCGTATAACGGTACATATATTTATTATCAAAATTATTTCTTTTTTATATGACATTAACATGAAATATGTATCAAATAAATGATTAAAAAACAAGATACATTATGAAAATTATAACAAGGTACATGATGCATTATACGTAAATGTGTGTATGTCAAATACATGAACAATGTATCTACTGTTTTGATGGTAAAATTTTGATATATATATATATATATATATAAATAATGCATGTTTTTTGATACATGACGGTATAGTAGGAGCATTATTGGTATCTGTATTGGTATAATGTTTATATTATATTATTTTAAAAAATATAAATTTCAGAAAAGAGCTTTTTCTAATCATTGTGTTGAGTTCATGACAGTAGAAGATGATACATTGTTTGCTTGATTAGTAAAACATGTTCATGTGAAAGATTCCAATTGGACGAGCTACCATGTCCACATGCAATTGTTGTTTTAAAAGGCAAGGACATACTACTCAAAATATAACAAGCCAGAAAATGTGATAAATTTGTATGAGATATCAATTGATATGCTATCAGATGAAAAGAATTGGCATATACCTTCCAGTGTGTTAGACGAAGTTGTTTTACCCCCTAAATTCAAGTGACGATCCGGGAGGTCAAATAAAGAGAAAACATAAGAATATGAGTGAAAAATATCATCAAGCACGAATTGTTGTGGACAATGTGGCCGAAAGGTCATACTCGACGTACTTGTAACTATTTTTCAATGAAGAGATGAATTTTCTTATTTTTAGATACATTTGAATTTTTTTAAAGTTTTGTTGATGTATTTTCATAATTTTTTAATTGATTGCAACTTTTCATGGGTTTTTTGAAAAATATGATAATATGTATGCATTTTTCGATTCTTGTTTACTTTACAATATGAAAAATAGCGATTCATTAAAAGAATACAAATATATAAGTTAAAAATAGAAGTCAATAAATTTGTACTAATAAATTGACATTATGAATACGTAATCATAGTCCTGTATTTGAATTATTTATTTAATCGATGAGACTAATTACAATTATAGAGATACATCTAATACAATATAAATCATATTGTATAAGTAATTCACATATGGATGTATATTACATTTATGTGGATACATGAAATAATCTGTATATACAACAAATAATTTGAGAAAATTAAATAAAAGGTATCAAACTTGGTTTTGTTTTTGGGGACTCTTTGACCAAGGAAGGGTATTTTCAAAACTTTTTAATCTTTTATAAAATACAAAGAACACATCATTGTTCAACTACTTGTACACGTGACACCAAGTTTGAGTTAATATCTCAGATGGTCACTCAACTTTGAATTGTTCACTTAGAAAGTCACTCAACTTTGAGTTGTTCTCTTAGAAAGTCACTCAACTTTGTTTTATAACTCAGAAGTCACTCAACTATTGATGTTTCACTTAAAAAGTCACTCAACTATTGATATTTCACTTAGAAAGTCACTCAATCAATTTAAATATTTTTTTCATAAAATTTTATTGAAATTTAATTTTTATGTTAAACTACTTTTCTAAAGAAATAATAAGATATTTATTTCAATTATTTTGTTAATCCAAATTATTTAATTAAAAAGAAGAAGAAGTTGGAATTGATAAGAAGTACAGTAAAAAAATAAAGACGCAGCACGATACCATTTTTTGTAAAAAAAATAATAGGTAAAAGGAAAAATTATACTTCAAAAATTTCAATAAAATAACTAAAATAAGCATCTTATTATTTTTTTTAAAAAATAGTTAATTTTTTTTTGTATTTTACAAAATTTAATGAAGAAATTAATTTAGGTGACTTTTTAAGTAAAATATCAATAGTTACGTGACTTTTTAAGTGAACTATTAATAGTTGAGTGACTTTTGAGTTATAAAATAAAGTTGAGTGACTTTCGAAGTGAACAACTCAAAGTTGAGTGACTTTCTAATTGAACTATTGAAAGTTGAGTGACCATCTGAGATATAAACTCCACCAAGTTTTAGGAGAATTTTTAGTTATATTATGGATTCTATCTTATGTTATGATTGGTTTCCCATTTCTTTCTTACTTCCACTTTTACCCTTGTTGAGGGTTGTTAGGCTGACCTATTTTGGTGGGATAAGGCAGGTGCCATCACACTCGATTTTTGGATCGTGACACAGACTCATCTAACTCATCCATGAAGCCTCTAATAAACTGAAGACATGTGTCGGGACAAGATCCCTGCTACCTGAATACTCCACTAGCAATGCCTACTAAGTAATGAATAACTAGATAAACTAGAACCCTCCAAATCAAGGAGGTCTAACCAAATACTGATGGAGAAAGATCTTAGCAAAGTGTATGCTTCCGATCCAGTAAACCTAAATTTACGTCATTTAAAAATGCAACACAAAATGATATCATTACATTGAATGTATGATTTGTAAAATAGTTGAATGAATTAACTGGCTAAACTGAATACACTAAACTGAAAGAGTAAATATGAAGGTAGATCATAAAATAGTCAACTATAAAGTAAAGCATGCATGTGTACTTTAACAACTAAGATTTTCAATTAATTATGTATGTAGTAGTAGAAAATACTGAAAATAATGTCTTTTTTTGGGAGTTCCTCTAACCGACAACCACACTTTGAGTCTCATGATTGTCATAATCCGACTTCTGAAGTAATGATGACACCTACTAAAACCCACCAGTAGGTAAGTCGACCGGTACCCAGAATGAAAAGTATTGAGTACAAGGATAGAACTAACTAGAAAGTAATGCTAATCATAAGAAATGTCCAAAACGAAAAGCAACCCAAAAACTATATACAATATATTTTCTCCCAGAACCTAGAAGTCACGAGTACAAAGTTGTCTAACAAGATAAATACAAGTCCCAAAAGTGGACCATAATGAGCTGTCTCAAAAACAAAAGACAAGCTAACATATATACAGAATGAGACAGGTTGATTCGGGACGCTAAGTGCTCACCCTCGTCTCTGATATCCACGAGCTTCAAAAGACGACACGAATGATCACCAACGATCACCAATAGCGGCTGGTACTAGGACCTGCATCACGAGAAGATGCATAGTGTATCATAAGTACCAAAACAAGGTACTCAGTAGACATCATAGGCCAACCGAGCAAGAAAGATAAAAACAACTTGAAAAGATAAAATCTAGATACAAGCAGAGGTCAAAGCGAATATGAAAATAAGGTACACGAGCAAACCAAATGTAAATCTAAGTACAACTAAACTAAACCTAACTGAACCCCATAAGCCTAAAAAGTACACTCGTGCACAAGTTTAAATAAAAGCATAACAGACTTCCATAAGCTCGACAGGTACACAAAATAGCTAAGTGTACAAGGAAGAAGAGTAACCCAAATTCGAATCCAAAATATCAATAGGGCTTCCATCCTAAGTAACCAAGAAGCAGTCAAATCCCAACACAACTAGTAAGAATGAAAATCAATCCAGGCCACTCAGCCAGATATCCATTCTTAGGGACGCGAGTTACCCAGCTAACATGGGCGATACAGGGGCGTGTCAACTCTATAGAGGATCTCAGATATCCAAGTCACCCAGCCAGCCATTCCACTCCTAGGGGCGTCTACCGCCCAACTAGCAAGAGTGTTCGGGGGCGTATCGACTCTGAAGAGGGCCGCAGGTAGGCTCTAAGTCATCATGGATCGACGTCCACTGTCAAGTGTATCACAAAAGGGTCCAAGTCGGAAGCACTCCAATCCCGATAAAGAACACAATCTCCATTAATGCATCGAAGCCGCAAAAATAGGGAGAAGAGACAGAAAGGGCTAACAATTTACGCAAACACCTACATTAAGGGGTCATACTATCATATACAAGTTTGTTATTCCATTCTACAAGGACCTAGTCCATCCGAACAATGTCAGAGACATACCAAAGTCACAAGGTTCATGTAACACCCCGCTGCTTAAAAGAGCTAGAATTAGAAAGAACCATTTTTGGAAATAATGAAAATTTGAAATTTGGCAAGTTATGCTAAAAATGAGTTTTGAGTCAACTTCAAACGACCATAACTCTCAGTACAGGATTAGTTGGATGTCAAATAAGATGTTAAATGAAAGGTCTTGGAATTATCTTTCCAACGCCACTGATTTTACTCATTTTCGAGTTAGTATGGGGAGATATGTCTGTTTGAAGTTGGGCTGTTTAGATAAGGAAAGTTAATCGGATTTTAATGGGGTATTTTGGACTTTTCCATACCCAATTAATTTATTTCATTTTTGGTAATTAAGTAGGGGTCTAAATTGAATTGTTTCAGTTTACGCACTCAAAATTACGCTAGGGTTTTAGAGAAAAGAACTCAAGAGGAGAAAAGAAGAGAAAGGTCAAGATTCGTCTATATCTTGAGGAATTGATTGCGGATTTCGCCAAGGATTCGATCCTACGAGGTATGTGAGTTCACATAGCGTAGGTTTCGTTCACCCATGCGCCAATCATGTTAATTTAGGCGTTAAATTCGTTCTAGAAAGGTGAAGGTTAATGTTCTTGATTTGTATTCTTGAAATTGACTTTTGTTTTTGAGATTGGGTTGAGATTGATGAGTTCATGAGGAAATCATGTTGATTTTAGGGTTGTGTTTGAGTAGATTCTTGTGTACATATATTGGGTATTTGAATCTAAAAAGAAATTGAGAAAAAGAATCGAAATTAGTCTAGATAAGACCAGAAAACGAGAAGAAAAATTCGTCGGGTTTATGTGGGGAGAGCTGGCGCAACGTGCCACTGATACGCCAGCAGGGCTGGAGTGGCGTGCCAGCAGAGCGCCAAAAAGTAGTCTCTGAACTTCAGGGGATGGCGCTCCGCGCCAGCAGTGCGCTCGGGTCATCCGTCATTTTCGTCGTTTAGCCCGTCTAAGTCCTTTCAAAGTGTACTAACACTTCCTATCAATTTTAACTATTCTAAATGACTTCTAAATATCTTGAAATCATCCATAAACATGAATCATAACCTTGAATTCATAAATTCAAGGAAAGTTAAGAGTCAAGTCTAGAGAGTTCTTAGAGCTGTTTCAAAAGTCTTTCGCAAATGCTTTAAACTTGTTTTAAGACTTGAATTTTGAATTAAGTAAAGAGTAAAGTTCATTTCTTCAAAAGAGTATATGAGTAAATGTTTTCACATTTAAACAAGCAAGGAAACACCGATTTCCAAAAGAGCGTTTGAGCTAGTTTTCAGTAAAGAGTAAATACTTTCACAATTAAGCAAGAAAGGAAACATTGATTTCCAAGAGAGCCTTTGGGATAGTTTTTGAGAAATTATCTCAAATCATAGAAAGGGTTGTGTTTTTAAACATATGAACTAGTATATTTTGTGAGTAGTATTGAGCATCGATATGGGGGAGAGTTCAGACAACTCCCACCTCCCATAAACCATGTAGCCATCATGGGTATAAAAGGGTCATACTTTTTAGATGATTCCTTAGTGCTTTTTAGCATAGACTAGTGGATCCACTTAGTAGTTAAGTTCTATACCCCTGGCAAGGTATATGATGACCCTGGCAGCGTGAGGCAAAACGATGTATCATCACATAGCTCTTAAATAATGGTTGTAAGTTAGAGAAAACCCCACAGAAGTATTTTGTATTCTTATATACACAGTGTTAATTGTATTTTTATATACAATTAGAGTTTATATCGTATCCTTGCATACAACCTGAGTTACTATTGTATTTCTCAACATAGAATTGTTATCCATATTTTAAAAGCTTTTCTTTATATTGCATTCATATTTTTGCTTTATATTGAAATGAGTTAAGTTGAGCCCATATATGTTCTTTCAGTTCCTTTCAAACTTATGTTTTGTTTTAGAATTCCCCTCGCATGCTCGTACTTTCAATGTATTGATGCCAGTTGGCATGCATCTTTTTATGATACAGATACAGGTAACCAGGATCAACATCCAGTGCATTGTTGATTCTAGTTGAGCTTCAGAGTTCTTGGTGAGCCTCCTTACTTTATCATTTTAGTTCATTAGGATGTTGTAGGTCTTGTCCCGACGTCCATCTCAGTTGTTAGAGGCTTCATAGACAGATAGTTGATGTTAGTTCTTAAGTCTTTCCATTCTTGTTTTGTTGTTTGAGACTTGAGTGCCATTTTGGCTAGTGAATGTTTCTTTATAGATTCTAGTTATCTATTGAGATTTTAGTCTACTTTTAAAGTATTTTTATCATGAGTAAGTCTTCCGCTAAGAGTTAAGACATGCCAAGGGTTCTCTTGGGGCCAACAATAGTTCTCGAGTGCCAGCCTCACCCAGGGTGTAGGCTCGAAGTGTGACAAACTTGGTATCAGAGCACAGATTTCAAGAGTCCTAGGGAGTCTATGAAGTCGTGTTTGTAGAGTCCTAGTTATCGGTGTGAAGCGCACCACATATATAATTAGGAGGCTGTGACACTTGGGAACTATCTCACTTCTTTCATACTCATTTCGTGCGATTGAGTTTATCTTTAAAAAGTTTCTTCTAATTCGTGCTTGCGCGTGTCTTTCAGATCATGCCTCCACGAAGAGCTGTCATAGGTTGTCCCACTAGAAGGAATGTTGAACTACAGGATCTAGGGGTACCTAATGCACCAGAAGTGCAACCCCAATGAGAGGTCACCAATGATGAGTTCCGCGAAGCTATCCAGATGTTGAGCTAAGTTGTGACCAATCAAGTTGGATAGAAAGAGAATCGACAGGAAGTGGCTGATACTTTAAGGATCTATGAGTTATTAAGGATGAATCGTCCAAGCTTCACTGGTTCAAGTGTCACTGAGGATCTGGAAAACTTTGTTGAGGAGCTTCAAAGGGTTTTTGAGATTATGCATGTTGCTGATTGATACGCTCAAATTACACCTCCTTACAGAAGTATAAGCGATCGTTATCAAGTAAAGAACCCAACTTGTAGGTTGGGGTCGATCCCACGAGGAAAATGGTTTAGACTTTACTTTAACCAATAATTATATTCAATTAGTCAAATTATTTCCAGAAACAAGTAATAAAAGGGGGGGGGGGGGGGTTGTGCTTGTGTGAAACAAATAGTAAGAACTTAATAAGTAATCAGTAATCAAACTCAACTTTGGTTGTTATCAAAATAAGAGAAATAACTAGGGTATACGTGTTCCCCACAAGCTCATAACGCAGTAATCCTAGTAATAGCAATCTTTTTCTAGTGTATTACATGCAAAGTGATAAGTTAGGTATCTCTAAATCCTTGGTTTGGCATTTAGAGAATTTCACCCCGCACCTTGGTCCGGCTACGTGTGTATAATTTACTAACCCTTACCTTTACCTCATATTAGACATCATAATCGATGTTTGGCTTAGTTATTACTTCGCACCAATCGACACTAGCCTATTAGATAGTATCACACTAAATCTATGTTGATAATTCTTTTCTTGTTGATTACCTCCTTGGTCCGGCAAGTAGCAACAAGGCGAGTTCTAACGTTGGCCACCGTTAAAAAGACTTCTAAATGAAAGAATTATCAATACATGCAACACACTATTCAATAATTGCTTATTTACTAGTCATACTTTGTTAATTGCTCATGGTTCCCACAACCCTAGTTGTGGATTTAGTTACTCATATTGGCAAGAACACAATTCATAATTGTAGATGAAGAAATCATGAACTTACGTAGAGAGAATAATAAACCCAGAAATTTTACTTGAATTGCAAAGCCAAAATCTTCAAAACGAACTTGGGAAATCAATAATTGCTAGA
This sequence comes from Solanum okadae, assembly GCA_036553675.1. Classification (NCBI taxonomy): domain Eukaryota; kingdom Viridiplantae; phylum Streptophyta; class Magnoliopsida; order Solanales; family Solanaceae; genus Solanum; species Solanum okadae. The sequence goes on along the minus strand of CM071689.1, from coordinate 42,422,111 downwards.
GTTGCAAAATTAATCTCCAAAGTTACAAAACAAAAGTAGAATAATAGTGTCTAACCCCCAAAAACGAGGTTTACATGTCCTATTTATAGAAAACAAATCCTAAATAAAAAAGGAAACAAATTAAGGAAAGTTTTGTTCAGGTACGCGTCTTCAATCCACGAGACCGACTTACGGACCGTCGATGGATCTACGGTCCGTAAGTCCCTTCCGTCACTCGGGACTTAGAAAATATTTCAGCTTCCAAAAATCAGCTTCTCTGAAGCAAACGACGGACCAACAGTACAGACCGTAGATAGATCTACGATCCGTCAATCCCCTCCGTAGCTCCATACTTAGAATCTTCAAAAATCAGGTACTGGAACCCTCGCAGTATCACTCTACGGATCAACAGTACGGTCCGTAGATCACTCTACGGACCGTCAATGGACAACGTGGTTCCACACTTGGTCAGATTTCCCTGATTTGCATTCAACACCATGCTGCTGATCTACGGTCATCACCTACGGAACGTGAATGGACCTACGGTCCGTAGATCACTTCCGTGGATGCCCTGTTACTGCATTTCTTTCAGCTGTTTCTACACTTCCGCGCCTGAATACCTTTCCTGCAAAACATGATAAAAACACATAAAAACCAATATAAAAAGGCCCTAGACACACACAACTTGTAAGTGAAATGTATTAGAAATACCGTAAACTCACGGTATATCAACACCCTCAACTTAAATTCGTTGTTTGTCCTCAAGCGACGCACTATAACTCTAAACGACACTCGTATAGAAGTAAGCATTTTCAAACCCAAGCAATCACATGGCTCTCTACCCTCTTCCTTATTCGGGTGCACATTTGTTCTCTTAGACTCGACAAGCCAATGCATGTGGATCACATCATGACACAGACCAACTAACTGACACACAACAGCCACCTTCTCACTGTCACCCAGGTACCAACTTTCCAACGATGTAACTAGTGCCCTTACTTCAAACGAAATCCTCTTTTCGCAAAACTTTAATTTCATTCATGGTACAAGGATTTATTCAACACTCACACTCAGAAGTAATTTCAAATATAGTTAGTGCTTACTGCCATAAGCTTGCCCTTATTTTCACTGCTTAGACTCTCCAAACTAGACTCTAGGATCACTATAGGACTTTATTGGCTTGTAACGTAGGCTCAGGGTCAAGTGTGGTACATTTGGGTACTGTTTAGTGACTTTCTGCCCTCCTTGACATTACACTAGGCTTTTAACCTCTTTTTGCCCTATTTTTTTTTCTATCATTGCTTTACCTTCTTTCCCTTGATTTTCTTCAACCACGGATATGACTTTAGACTTTGTAGCTCATTTTCCTTTTATTTTCTTGTTCCTTTCGCTTTTAACAAGTCACATCCTTTCATCACGTTTTCCCTTTTTTTTTATTTTTTATATCCATTTTTCTTTCAGTTTCCTCTTTCATAGCCACCCTCAACTTATGGATATTCCGTTAGTTGAGGTGCACAATACCCGATGTCAGGTCAGGGCCAAGATTGAAGTTACTTTTTACATTAGCCACCCTCAACTTAGCCTTTTGGCCAAGTCAAAGTGCACATGTCCAAGGAGGGACCGGGGCCAATATATTAGATTATGGGAAAGTGAGTTCAGGGTTTTAAAAAAAAAGTTTATTTTTAGGCTCAAAGTTGGATCAAAGGGAATAGTTATTTCATTTGGTTGATTTTTTCTAGACAATTTGTAGATTTTTCAGAACAATGGCCTATGATCACTTCCTATCCTCTAGATTGAATTGTCTTAGCAAGACTACCCGGGCAAGTTCTAGTTTTGCACAAAACTGTTTGAACAGTCAATGATTCTCACCCACTCTTGGCACATAGTTTCATTATCAGATTATCAGATTACCCAGTTCAAGTTTCAGGTTTAATCATGCAATCAAGTGATTGTTACTATGTCATACTCAGAGCCAACACAATCAACTAATCGTAGCCTACTTCTAGCATACAACCCAGAATCTGACGGGTATCATTTTTCCTAAGCCATCATGCCATCATGCTTTATTCTGTATCATGCTTCTACACACACAATCCTGAGACATGTCGGTTCAACAAAAATTAAACAGTCGCTTAGGGGAAAAGAACACAGGCAAGAAAACCCCAAGAGAGGATTCATGAGTTGGGTTACTCAGACTTTACCCTATCACTCACAATCCATTTACCCCACCCCCAACAAAAATAGATGCAATTGTCCACAATGCATACATAAACAGTAGAAGAAAATGGATTTGGGTGAAGCAAACCTGTGGCGCAAAGCGCCGGTGAATCATCAACACGCAGGGGGGTCCGGTTTCCCGGAACCCTCTGGAACATCAGTGGGGGCACCCTCAGTAGTGCCCACCTACGCAATCCTAGCACCCTCAGTAGTGCTCTCTATCAACTGCTCCGCACCATCAGTGGTGCTCACATCGCCCCTCAAAATAGGCTGAACCTCTGTAACTGGGGCAGAGCTCGATGCCCCTGCAGCTCTCTCATGCACCCTCTGTTGGCGCAACTCTTCATCTGCAATCGAAGCCCTCCTAGCCTCCTTCTCCTGCCGACGCTGTCTTTTCTGAGCTTTCTCTTCCTCCTAGATCTATCTACGGTCCGTAAGTTCCTTCCGTCACTCGGGACTTAGAAAATATTTCAGCTTCCAAAAATCAGTTTCTGTGAAGCAAACGATGGACCAACAGTATGGACCGTAGATAGATCTACGGTCCGTCAATCCCCTTCGTAGCTCCATACTTAGAATCTTCAAAAATCAGGTACTGGAACCCTCGCAGTATCACTCTACGGATCAACAGTACGGTCCGTAGATCACTCTACGGACCGTCAATGGAAAACGTGGTTCCACACTTGGTCAGATTTCCCTGATTTGCATTCAACATCATGCTGCTGATCTACGGTCATCACCTACGGAACGTGAATGGACCTACGGTCCGTAGATCACTTCCGTGGATGCCCTGTTACTGCATTTCTTTCAGCTGTTTCTACACTTCCGCGCCTGAACACCTTTCCTGCAAAACATGATAAAAACACATAAAAACCAATATAAAAAGGCCCTAGACACACACAACTTGTAAGTGAAATGTATTAGAAATACCGTAAACTCACGGTATATCACTGATGCTGAGAGGGTGGAACTAGCTGCATACTAAATGAAGGATGTCGCTAGAATCTGGTTTGATTAATGGAAGAAGAATCAAGCTGAGGGTGTACCACTTGTGAGTTGGTCTTTGTTTGAGGAGGCCTTCTCGGGCGTTTCTTTCCCGAGAACTGAGAGAAGCAAAGGTATGGGAGTTCCTCACTCTTAAATAGGATTCTTTAAGTGTTCTTGAGTACAGTCTGAAGTTCACACAACTTTCCCGCTATGCTCAGGAGATGGTTGCCGACATGAGAAGCAGGATGAGTTTGTTTGTTACCGGGTTGTCTCGTTTGTCTAGTAGGGAAGGCAGGGCAGTTATGCTGATAGGAGATATGGACATAGCAAGGCTGATGATCCATGTACAACAGGTTGAGGAAGAGAAGTTGAAAGATAGAGAGGAATTTCGAAACAAGAGAGCTAAGACAGGGAATGAATCCGGACAACAAAAGAGTAATGCCAACCGGTCATCTTTCCAACAGAAACAAAAGGGACCTGCCCCATCATCTGTACCAAGGAACAAAGGTGAGTACAATAGTCAGAATTTACAGAATTTCAGAGCTAGACCTGCGCATTCTCAAGGTAGTATGGCACAAGGGGTACTAAGACTCATGCATGTGCTAAGTATGGTAGGAGCCACTCAGGGGTGTGTCGTGATTGCTCTACTGGTTGCTTCAAGTGTGGTCATAGCGATTATTTTATGAGAGAGTGTCCTAAGAACAGATAGGGTAACGGTAATGGGGGCAATAGAGCCAATCTTCTTCAATTGGTCCACTAGCCAAAGTTGCATCTAGAGGAGCTACTTCAGGGGCAAGCGGAGGAGGAAACTGTCTTTATGCTATCACTAGTCTCCAAAAGCAAGAGGATTCGCCAGATGTTGTCACTGGTATGATCCAAGTCTTTAACTTTGATGTTTATGCTTTGCTAGATCCAGGAGTGAGTTTATCCTTTGTAACTCGTTATGTTGCGATGAATTTTGATGTTCTTACTGAGAAACTTCTTGAGCCTTTCAGTGTCTCTATACTGTTGGTGAGTCTATTCTAGCAGAGAGAGTCTATCGTGATTGTACCATTTCCGTCAATCGCAAGAGCACCATAACCGATTTAGTTGAGTTAGACATGGTAGATTTTGATGTCATTCTAGGTATGGACTGGCTTCATGTCTGTTATACCTCAATTGATTGTAGAACTCGAGTTGTCAAGTTCCAGTTTCCTAATGTGCCAAATATAGAGTGGAAGAGTAGTTCAGCAGTGCCTAAGGGTCGTTTGATTTCGTACTTTAGGCGAGAAAGTTAGTTTCGAAGGGGTGTGTCTATCACTTAGTCCGAGTTAATAACTCTAGTGTTGAGATACCTCATATTAAGTCAGTTCCAGTAGTAAAAGAGTTTCCAGAAGTCTTTCCAGATAATCTTCCCAGAGTCCCTCCTGAGAGAGAAATAGACTTCGGTATAGATATTCTTCCTGATACTCGTCCTATATCTCTTCCGCCATATAGGATGGCACCAACAGAGTTAAAAGAGTTAAAAAACACTTGAAAGATCTCTTAGAAAAAGGTTTTATTCGACCAAGTGTCTCACCTTGAGGCGCTCCAGTCTTATTTGTGAGGAAGAAGGATGGTTCCCTTAGAATGTGTATAGATTACTGTCAGTTGAACAACTTATATGAGAATTGATGATCTCTTCGATCAGCTTTAGGGTGCCACTTGTTTCTCTAAGATAGACCTCAGATTTGGCTACCATCAGTTAAGAGTCAGGGAATGTGATATTCCAAAGATAGCTTTCAGGACCCGTTATGGTCATTATGAGTTTCTGGTCATGTCGTTCGGTTTAACTAATGCACATGTAGTGTTCATGCACCTTATGAATAGAGTATTCAAGCCTTATTTAGATATGTTTGTTATCGTATTCATTGATGACATACTAATCTATTCGAGGAATGAGGAAGATCATGCTAGTCATCTCAGAATAGTTCTCCAAACTCTAAAAGATAGAGAGTTGTATGCCAAGTTCTCTAAGTATGAGTTTTGGCTTGAGTCAGTGTTAATCCTGGGCCACATTGTTTCCAGTGATGGGATTAGAGTTGATACTCAGAAAATAGAAGCAGTGCAGAATTGGCCTAGACCCACATCGCTAACTGATATTAGGAGTTTCTTGGGGTTGGATGGATATTATAGAAGGCTTGTCGAGGGTTCTCATCTATTTCGTCTCCTTTGACCAAGTTGACTAAAAAAACAATTAAGTTTCAATGGTTTGAAGCTTGTGAGAAAAGCTTTTAGGAATTAAAAACTAGGTTGACTACTGCCCAGTATTGACCTTACTAGAGGTTACACAAGGCTTTGTTGTATATTGTGATGCGTCTAGAGTTGGATTGAGTTATGTGTTAATGCAGAATTGTAAAGTTATTGCTTATGCCTCTAGACAACTGAAATTTCACGAGAAGAACTACCCAACCCATGATCTAGAGTTGGCTATCGTAGTATTTTGCTTTGAAAATATGGCGTCACTATCTTTATGGTGTTCATGTGGATTTGTTCACCGATCACAAGAGTCTCCAGTATGTGTTTAGTCAGAAAGAGTTTAATCTCAAACAGAGGAGGTGGTTAGAGTTATTTAAGGATTATGACATGAGTATTCTATATCACCCAGGTAAGGCTAATGTTGTTGCTGATGCCTTGAGCAGGTTGTCTATGGGTAGTACTGCCCATGTTGAAGAGGAGAAAAGAGAGTTAGCAAAAGATGTGCATAAACTTGCACGATTAGGAGTTCGGTTAATGGATTCCAATTAAGGAGGTGTGGTGATGATAAATGGGGCTGAATCATCATTAGTGTCAGAAGTGAAAGAAAAACAAGAACAATATCCTATTTTGCTTGAATTTAAGGCAAATGTTCATAAGCAAAAAGTAATGGCTTTTGAACAAGGGGGAGATGGTGTATTGAGGTATCAAAGTAGGTTGTGTGTCCAAGGGTGGATGAACTCCAAGAGAGGATCATGGAGGAAGCTCATAGCTCCAGATATTCTATTCATCCGGGTTCCACAAAGATGTATCATGACTTGAGAGAAGTATATTGGTGGAATAGTATGAAGAAAGGTATTGCTGAGTTCGTTGCTAAATGCCCGAATTGTCAACAAGTTAAAGTAGAGCACCAAAGGCCAGGTGGTATGGCTCAGAGTATAGAACTTCTAGAATGGAAATGGGAGATAATCAATATGGATTTCATTACTGGCTTGCCATGGTCTCGCTGGCAACATGATTCTATTTGGGTGATTCTGGATCGAATTACAAAATCAGCCCACTTTTTGCCGGTAAAGACTACTCATTCAGCAGAAGATTATGCCAAGTTATATATTCAAGAGGTATTAAGACTTCATGGAGTTCCATTTTCCATTATTTTGGACAGAGGTGCACAATTCTGGAAGTCTTTCCAGAAAGGTTTGGGTTTGAAAGTGAATTTGAGTACTGCTTTTCATCTCAGACTGATGGTCAAGCAGAGCACACTATTTAGACTTTAGAAGATATGTGGAGGTCTTGTATGATATATTTCAAAGGTAATTGGGATGATAACCTACCTCTCATTAAGTTTGCTTATAACAATAGTTACCACTCTAACATTCAGATGGTTCCGTATGAGGCTCTTTATGGGAGGCGATGCAAATCTCCAATTGGATGGTTTGAAGTTGGTGAAGCTGGGTTGATAGGACCAGCATTAGTTTATCAAGCTATGGATAAAGTGAGAGTTATCCAAGAAAGGTTGAAAACAATGCAGAGTCGTCAGAAATCCTACACTGATGTTAGGAGAAGAGACTTAGAGTTTGAAGTAGATGATTGGGTATACTTGAAGGTTTCACCCATGAAGGGTATTATGAGATTTGGTAAAAAGGGAAAGCTTAGTCCCCGGTATATTGGTCCTTACAGAATATCCAAGAGGATTGGTAATATAGCTTATGAGTTGGAGTTACAGCAAGAGTTAGCAACAATTCATCCAATGTTTCATATTTCCATGTTGAAGAAGTGGATGGGCGATCCTTCACTTATCATACCTACTGAGGATATTGGTATTAAGGATAACGTATCTTATGAGGAGATTTTAAATGAAAGTTCTTGGAATTATCTTTCCAACGCCACCGAGTTTTCTCATTTTCGAGTTCGTATGAAGGAGATATGCCCGTTTGAAGTTGGGTTGTCTAGATAAGGAAAGTTATCCGGATTTTAATGGGGTATTTTGGACTTTTCGATACCCAATTAATTTATTTCGTTTTTGGTAATTAAGTAGGGGTCTAAACTGAATTGGTTCAGTTTACGCACTCAAAATTACACTAGGGTTTTAGAGATAAGAACTCAAGAGGAGAAAAGAAGAGAAAGGTCAAGATTCGTCTATATCTTGAGGAATTGATTGCGGATTTCGCCAAGGATTCGATCCTACGAGGTATGTGAGTTCACATAGCTTTGGGTTCGTTCACCCATGCACCAATCATATTAATTTCAGCGTTATATTCATTCTAGAAAGTTAAAGGTTAATGTTCTTGATTTGTGTTCTTGAAATTGACTTTTGTTCTTGAGATTGGGATGAGATTGATGAGTTCTTAAGGAAATCATGTTGATTTTAGGGTTGTGTTTGAGTAGATTCTTGTGTACATATATTGAGTATTTGAATCTAAAAAGAAATTGAGAAAAAGAATTGAAGTTAGTCTAGATAAGACCAGAAAACGAGAAGAAAAATTTGTCGGGTTTACCTGGGAGAGTTGGCGCGACGTGCCACAACAGAGCGCCAAAAAGCAGTCTCTGAACTTCAGGGGCTGGCGCCTCGCGCCAGCAGTGCGCCCGGGTCATCCGCCCCCACACGTTTTTCGTCATTTAGCCCGTGTAAGTCCTTTTAAAGTGTATAAACACTTCCTATCAATTTTAACTATTCTAAATGACTTCTAAACATCTAGAAATCATCCATAAACATGAATCATAACCTTGAATCCATAAATTCAAATTCAAGGAAAGTTAAGAGCCAAGTCTAGAGAGTTCTTAGAGTCTTTTCAAAAGTCTTTCGCAAATGCTTTAAACTTGTTTTAAGACTTGAGTTTTGAGTTAAGTAAAGAGTGAAGTTCATTTATTCAAAAGAGTATATGGGTACTATGTATTCCCAAAGAGTAAATGTTTTCACATTTGAACAAGAAAGAAGCACCGATTTCCAAAAGAGTCTTTGAGCTAGTTTTCAGTAAAGAGTAATTGCTTTCACAATTAAGCAAGAAAGGAAACACTGATTTCCAAGAGAACCTTTGGGGAAGTTTTTGAGCAATTATCTCAAATCACAGAAAGAGTTATGTTTTTAAACATATGAGCTAGTATATTTTGTGAGTAGTATTGAGCACCGATATAGGGGAGAGTTCAGACAACTCCCACCCCCCATAAACCATGGAGCCATCATGGATAGAAAAGGGTCATACTTTTTAGATGATTCCTTAGTGCTTTTTAGCATATACTGGTGGATCCACTTAATAGTTAAGTTTTATATCCTTGGCAAGGTATAGGACAACCCTGATAGTGTGAGGCAAAATGTTGTATCATCACATAGCTCTTAAGTGATGGTTGTCGGTTAGAGAAAATCCACAAAAGTATTTTGTATTCTTATATACACGGTATTGATCGTATTTTTATATACAATTAGAGTTTATATCATATCCTTGCATACAACCTGAGTTACTATTGTATTTCTCAATACACAGAATTGTTATCCATATTTTAAAAGCTTTTCTTTATATTGCATTCATATCATTGCTTTTTATTGAAATGAGTTAAGTTGAGCCTAGGTATGTTCTTTTAGTTCCTTTCAAACTTATGTCTTGTTTTAGAATTCTCCTCGCATGTTCGTACATTCAATGTACTGATGTCAGTTGGCCTGCATCTTTTTATGATGCAGATACAGGTAACCAGGATCAGCATCCAGCGCATCGTTGATTCTAGTTGAGCTTCAGAGTTGTTGGTGAGCCTCCTTGCTTTCGGAGGATCCCTTTTTATGACTTTATCATTTTAGTTCATTAGGATGTCGTGGGTCTTGTCCCGACGTCCATCTTAGTTGTTAAAGGCTTCATAGACAGTTAGTTGATGTTAGTTCTTGAGTCTTTCCATTTCCATTCATGTTTTGATGTTTGAGACTTAAGTGCCATTTTTGCTAGTGAATGTTTCTTTATACATTCTAGTTATCTATTGAGATTTTAGTCTACTTTTAAAGTATTTTTATCATGAGTAAGTCTTCCGCTAAGAATTAAGCTAGGCCAAGGGTTTGCTTGGGGCTAGCATTGGTTCTCGAGTTCCAATCCCGCCCAGGGTGTAGGCTCGGGGGGTGACAATTCATAAGTGTAAGGCAATACTAGACTATCCTAGACTAAGGCCAAACATTCTTCAAGAAACCCGAAGTAAAAAAAGTAAATCACATAGAATGAGACAATACACGTACAACCCCAGCTAATCATGGTACTACACTCAGAACAATAGTAATCAACTCTAAATCATGGTTTCTAATAAGAAAAGCAGGAATAACTAGGTACCCACTATCAATTCACACTAATCGTCATGAATTTACATTCATGCTCAATCTAAATAGAAAGGAAGTCGTAGCTTATCTGTAGGCCAATCGAGCGCGCTCCAAATCACAAGGCCAGAGATTTTCCCTTTTGAAAGGCCTTTGAAAGCTGCCACACTATCAATAATAGGATCACAACATCAATACGATTGTAGAGACACTAAAATCACCAAAGATGGAGACGTACCATTTTTTAGAGTCTAACAGAAATCGTGAGATACGTGCTGGAAATTCTAGAACTGACTTCGTCAAAAAGTCCTATACTATGCCTTGAACTTATGTCCCAAAATAGGATACAGTTCGAGGTCTAAAAAAATGAAAACAACAACACACAATGAAAACACAAATAAAAGGAAAAGGGGTAGCAACTTCGTGCTAAATTTACCTCGTACAGGTTGTCACCGACACAATACAAGCACTCCACCACATATCCCTAACAACTACGAGTGCGTGGGACTTTCAATCACCAAAATTGAAGTTCGGGCGGAGGAGAAATTGCAATTTTACTATTAGAGCCAAAGTTGAGTCACGACCATGGCTTAAATAGAGGGCCAAGTCGGTCAGTCGCTCGCGGCAGCCTGCGCAAGAACGCGAGGCCAGTCGGTCGCTCAAGAAATGCGCATACCCAGGGCTCCAGCCATTCGTGAATGCGAGGCTATCCAACCGCTCGAGAAATGCGCATACCCATGGCATCATCCATTCACAAACGCGAGGCCAGGTGTGCGAACGCGAGGCCTCAATTGATAACAAAGGGTTAGGGCCTCCAAACTTCAATGGGATGCCCAGGATTCATCCAGAACCCCGTGCTTACAAACTAACTATGCTACCCTATTGAAAATGGAATTTCAGACTCAACGGAACCATCGAAATTTCCATCCGTGGTCATTTCAACAAAAAGTAGGTCCCACACCCAATTTTTATTTTAAACCAAAATTCACGAAGGGCCCCAGAATTAGCCCGGAAGCCACGAGACCTAAACGAAGGGTCATTCTAGACCAAACTCAATATTCCAGAGATAGTCGCATTGGCAGAATTATGATCTAAGCTCGTTTACTCAGAATATTGACTAAAGTCAAACTTAGGCTTCAACTCGAAAGTTAAAACACCTAATCACACAAACTCGCACTGAAAGTCTCGAGAATCATCTACTAGTCTAAAATGACCCTTCTGGAGCTGATGGAATCGTTTAAATTGAACTCTTAGGTCATCTTCCTAAACTTCTGATAAAAAATAATCGTTCAAGGTTCAAAAGTTCCCAAAACACTAAACCTCTCATAAAAACTAAACGAACGATCAGGTGACTGAATTGTCAGTCCCAGCAAGTCATAAATGACTTTGGATTGCTACAGAAAAGCTCTAAGAAACAAACATGAGGGATAAACACAAAAATGACCAGGAGATCATTACAATGATGATACAACATCTTGCCACGTTGTTAGAGTCATCTAGTACCTTGCTAGAGTAAAGGACAAACTGAACTATGGATCCAATTTCTAAGTTGTTATAAGGGGATTTCTGAGGAGACTCAAACCAACATCATGATTGTATCCTACATTGGTCGCGCAGTTCTTAGGTTTGGATTATCTAAAATCTTATCCAACTCGATGCTCAATACTATTCCAAAATAATGTAATAATGATCAATAACCGTAAAGATGTCTCAATTCATGAAAAGTATCCCACTTTAGGGGAAAAAAAATTGTTACTTTGAGTCTATGCTCCATAACACTTCTTTAGAATTTAATTGGACTGATCTGAACTTTACTTTAAAACTTGACTATACTTTTATGAAAATTTGACTGTGCTTTCCCAAATATGAGATATACTTTCCTTAAAGTTGAATATGTTTTATATAAGAAATTTTCTATACTTTCTTTATGAAAATATGCATCTTGATATAAAAAATATGCTTTCTTGAAACTCTTCTAAAATAATGCACTTGAAACTAAATTTATTTTCTTGAACTCTTTCTTAAAAGAATTCTTTAAAATCTTGAAATATACTTTACTCATGAAAAAATGCATAAGAAATAGTATGACAAGATTTTCAAATAACTTTAGCTAAGAAAGGATCATGTTGTAGAATAACATGAATTCTTAATCAATCAAGGATCATTAACAACATGAAGTGTAGTGATTTCAATAATAGAATTCGCAATGAGCATATTTGAAATAGAAGAACTCGAAAATCATGAACTTTGAGGTAAAAATTTTAGCTTAATTTTTTTTTTTGAGGTATTACATAATGCCATCGTACAGTTATCCAAAATAATTTATAAATGGTACATTGAACTTTTTTTATTGAGTCGAATAAATAAATCACTTTAGGACATACTATTTATTAATTATAGTTCATAACTTTTATTCCATGTAGTGATACGATATCACATAAATGAAGATAGTCATGGCAAAATACTACAAACAACCAGAAAAATCATCCTCAACAATAGTCAAGCTACAACGATAATCAAAGTATAAAAACAATTATCACAAATAGTAATCAAACTAGACATTCTTTTCTTATATCTCTAATTATTTTAGTCAACCACTAAAAAGAAGATTCATTGAAAATCATCTTGAAGACCAATTATTAGTGTTACTCATTCTCAACATCGAGAAAAGTTTTTTTGCGCCTTTGCTAATTGAAATGTTGAGTGTTATTATGTTGGCTGGTATAACTAATTAAATTGGACATAATTCATTAACACTGAAAAGAAGAACTTAATTTTAGGATCAGAGTCTCTGTTGCGTCATCCTTACCCTTAAGATAAATTAGATATTTTTATATATAAAAAATAACAACGTAGAAGGTGATTGAACTATAGGGAGAGTGGTGGACATAAAGTCTCTACAATCCAATCATTTTATTGAGTGCCTTGTGATGTATTTAAAGATGAAAGAAGACTATATCGAAGAGAATAGCATGATGAATTTGTCGGATAAATTTTTTGAATTCTGTAGAAAACGAACGACGACGTAAGTAATTGAAGTAGGTCAACAACTCAAATACATATTAGCAAAATTTTTGGGCTCCTTCATCTTCGAGGTAAGAACACGACAAACAAAAGTCCTGTTTCTTTTGAAAAACATGAATTATATATACTTTTACACATATATATGCATTTAAATTATTTTTACTATGATAGATTACAAATCATTTCAATAGAAACTCATAATTGCATTCATTCATTGATTTTTAAATTTTCATATTGATTACAGATACTAATCAACAAATTAAATTACTGGCAGATGTAATTTAAAGATTAATTTTATTTAAAGCACTAGTTAACTTATTTCATGTGTTAGATTCATAAATCCACTTGCAATGTGACATAATGAACACTTATAAGCTTTTCAAACTGCAAATCATCAATATCTATATCGAGAAATGAGTTTCATCAACTAACTTATTACTCCACCAATATATATTATTATCAGCCAATTTATCAAACATATTGACCTATTCCAGAATCTCACCTTTTAATTAATCAAAACGATAATTAATATATACAAGTCGTAATAGTTATATCAGGGTTGAGAATATACGTACATTCAACATTTTAGTGAATATGTATTTGCAAGTTAGTCGAAAATATATATTTGTACACAGTCATGTTCAATACATACAAAAATTCACCAGCACAAGAAATCAAAACTACATTGTTTTCATAATTAAGATAAATTATATTTAGTCATGTGTTACAATAATACCAATGGCTTGTCCAATTTCCATCTTAGATTGTAAACACAAATAAATTTTATACTTATAAGTACCGACAATTTAATCTAATGCATATAAGCTAAAACTCTATACTCTAAAATCATCTACTAAATGAGTAAATAGACACATAAACAAATATATGATCTATTAATTTTTTTTTTATTAAAATTGAATTAATAATTATTTTATAAGAAATATTATATCTAAATACATGATTAATAATATATTTCCCACCAATTTCTCACTTAGATTTTCAACCATCGCAATTGTTATAATATACTATATCTAAACACATTGTCAATGATATATATCCTAATAATCTCTCTCTTAGATATTTATCTTGATAATTTCTAAAATATTATATCTAAACTAATGATTAATAGTATATACACTACCACACTATTTTTTTAGAGACGCGGGTTATCTGTGTGAGAGTTTCTTTAGTTCCAGTTGTGAGTTACCAACCTTGTCCGCAATAGCTTATGATGTTTATTCCAATTTATGATCATTTTAAAAAATCTATTGTATTATCATGAAACATATGATGCATTTTCAAATTTTACTGTCTGTTATTTTCATGTTTTAGACTAAATTTTACTCCCTTCATTTCAAATTACTTGATCTTAACCTAGCATATACTCATTAAGAAAGTTTTAATTAGAGTTGTATTTTACTAAACTTACCTTATGATGGCATTTTGAAACCCGAAATTTGACTATTACTGTTTTATGTAGATATTTAATGGTAAGGATAGTATGAAAAAAAAAAGATCTTTCTACATTTCAATTTATTTGACCCACTTTCATTTTATAATAATTCTTTAATTCAACTTTTCACATAACATGTTTAGACTATAAAATTAAAGGCTATTTTAATACATTTGACATATCTATACTTTTAAACCATAAGATTCAAAAACTCTTTTTACTTTGTTCAACTCCAAGCCAATTTAAAATAGACCAAACAAATTGAACGAAAAAAATAAGATTAAGATGACATTTATTTTTAGTATATAAGGATTGGATGTCATCTCAGGTGTTGAGGTAAATTGAGTCCTGTACTAACTTCTATTTTTCACCTAAACATATTTATTTATAATAGTAGAATTGAATATGTTAGCAACCATTTTGTAATCAATGGACAAAAAGGAATTAACTGAATCTGGATAGTTCACTTTTAAGAACTCTATCAGGTATGTAATAAGGGAATCTAAAAAACTTCTCATGAATGAAGCTTTGGGATGAGAGATAAAGATTCAAAATTTGTGCTCCATCCGCTTCTATTTACATATCGTCCTTACTAAAAATAAATATTTCTTAATACTTGTCATTTCACAAAAGAAATCATGAATAACATTATTCTTCCTATTTTACCCTTGAGAGTTATTAGCCTTGAAAGTATGAATTTGACCAACATAAAACACTAAATAACAGTACCGTGGTAAGCTTACCTAATTTCTTAAGGGACGTGAAATCTAAAATGATGACAATCAAATGGGAAACGGATGGAGTATTTTATGTCCGGAGTAGGAGTGGCAAATGGGTGGATTGGATCGGATTTGGATGGACAATCCATCCATATAAAATATGGCTAAATATGAATTTGGTCAAATTTGATTTGGGTAAAATGGTTGTAACCCACTTTAATCTCCTAAAGCCAAAATTTTTATTGATGGATAATACATTTAACACATATTTTAATACACTTATAATACAATGTGTCAATTTCTTACAAAACAAGTATAATATATTTAAAAAATAGTTATAATACATATATATTGCATACATAATTCATTTAATACATATTACAGATTTAACATAATATTGCTATAAATGGTAATAAATAAAAAGTATCGCTAAAATAAGTTATTATTTATTAAAAGGTATTCATCCAAGTAATTTTTCCGTATTATAAATGTATTAAAATATGTGATAAATGTATTATCCATCAATAAAACTTGTATTATATGTGAATAACAAATTGTTCTTTGTAATATATATTAAAAATGTATTATAAATGTATTAAAAATGATCAAGTGAAAAAAAATAGTATTACTATAAATGGTAAATAAATGTAAGTTTCCCAAATATTAAATCAAATCTAAATTGTTATACATCAACCCCTACCACCCCACCCTACCTTTATATTAATATTTTAAAAAATATATTTTTTCATACAAAAAAAGAAATTTTATTTTTTTACGTTGTACCCCCTTTTTTAAAAAAAAAAACTTTTTTTTAAAACAAAATTGCCAACCCTCCCCTCCACCGCCACCCCAACCCCCCCCCCCCCCCCCCCCGCATAAAAAAACCAAAAAAAAATTTTAAAACTTTTTTTTAAAAAAAATTATTATTTTTTGTAGAAAATAGTATTTTGCCAACCCTAACCCCCCATCCCCCGGACACCTCCCACCGACACTCAATTTATTTATTTTTGGGAAAATACATAAAACCCTCCTTGAACTTGGCAGCATAACTTACTTTAGCACTTTAACTTTACGGGTAATTATTTACTCCCTTAATCTTATTGCAAGTGAATTTAATAGCACCTTACATATACAATACCAGTTTCATATTCATGGGTGAAGTGCACACGCGCCACCTAAGTGACACCTCGGTGCCACATCGATGACATGTCAGATAATTGAAAAAAAATATTTCTTCTTTATTTTTTCTTTCCCACATCTTTAAAAAAAAAAATTCACTCTTCACCCGCCCTCTTCATTATTTCATTTGGGTCAATTTCTTAACATCCAAAATTTCACATTGATTGATTCATTTTATTTTTCATTGCTTTGTAATTATTCACTGTTACTTCCATCAATACCTATATCAATCACCATACTTTTTTTCCCCCAACTAGGTGAAACTATCAACTTATATCAACAATGGCGATTTTAAATTTATGCAAAATCGATATGCTAATTTTTTAGATTTGTTGTTACTTTTCTTGTTTCACTTCTTAATGCATATTCAGGTATAGAATAAGTAACGTTTAAAGTTAGATGAATAATTATTTTTTAAGAAAAATTGAATCTCAAAAGTAAAGAATAAAGAAAATTATGTGGGTCTTGAATGCGATTTTCTATTTTTGTTTAACGAAAAAATGTATAGGATGTAGAGTTTGATGAAGGAGAAAGAGGATGGGTCGGGGTTGGGGTAGGATGCGGTGGGAGTTTGAGGAAGAAGAGACAAGCAGGGGAGGTGGGGTTTTGAGAAAGGGGTGGAAGGGTTTGAAGAAGAAGAAGAATGGCGTAGGTGGGGGCTTCTTCTTTTTTTCATTATGTTAGTGGGACCATTATTTAAAAAAAAAAAAAAAATTTACGCGCCTTCAACGTTTTTGCTTTTCTTTTTTTGCCACGTCATCTGTTAAGGTGGTATTAAATTCACACGAAATGAAATTAGGGGGGTAAATGAACACCCGTGTAGTTTAAGTGCTAAAGTAAATTATGCTGCCAAGTTCAGGGGTTTTTTTTTTAAATGTATTTTCTCTTTATTTTTTTATAAAAAATGATTTTTTTTTGCCCCCACCCATCTTATCCCCCACCCTCCACCCCAAACTTTTAATTTTTTATTTTCAAAAACAAATAGTGCATTAGTGATTTTTTATGATAAGTGAGTAACATATGGGTATATATGGATTCTTATGTTTACCCATTTTGTCCATATTGTATGAGTTTAAATAGGTTGAAGTCCACATTTACCCATTTAACTTTTAAGAAAATATGAGTGATCCATTTAATTTAATATGGAAAAAATGAATCCATTTCACTTATATGGGTTGAAATTGCCACCTCTAAGACCATCTCCAACCCACCTCTATTTTACTCTCCATTCTCTATATTTGGAGAGTAAAATATAAAATGGGCACTCCAACCCACCTCCATATCACTCTCTATTCTTCATATTTAGAGATGTGAATAATAGTTCTCCAGATTTGGAGAACTACTATTCACACTCTCTATTTCACTTTTTGAATATTTTATTATTATTTCCATTACTTTCTAATTAACATATTATTTTACATATAATGTCATTAATTAAATATCTAATATTCATAATTCTTTTTAAATGTAATATAATATTTTTATAAAATATATTATTTAATATAAACTACTTTCATCCCGAATTAATAGTATTTAATTTTTTCTAATTTTGGTCAATAATATATTTTGATTTTATTATTAATTTTCACTATAAAGAATACACAAAATTAAAATGATAAGATGAAAATTTTAATTTAAAAATACAATACATAATATGATAATTTAAATACAAGATAACAATACAATACATAACATAATAATTAATTCCCGATGAAACAAGAATTATGCCGAAAAGATGTTGAACGTGCATTCGGAGTTTTGCAATCACGTTTGCAATTATTGCAGGACCGTCACGTTTTTGGAGAAAGAAAGTGCTACATGATATAATAACTACATGTATTATACTGCACAACATGATAATAATTAAGGATGAACGTGATCTTAATGCACCAATTCAAGATGCCGTAGAGGCTCCAACTCCAACGATAGAAATGGTGGTAGATGAAAATCTCCGATTTGAACAACTTTTAGGTAGACATAAAAAAATTAAGGACAAAAATGCTCATTTTGAACTCTGTAATGCATTAATAGACATTTATGGGAGCAACGTAATTATTTCAAAAATTGAGTGTTTATGGAAGTGTATTTCACTTTTTAAAAAATTTGTCCATTAATTTGTATATTATATAATGTTTTCTTGCAACTTATATTATTTAAAAATTTAGAATAAAATATAATTTTATATTAAATAAAAATATTGAAAAAATAAAATTTTATATCACATGAAAATTATATTGGAAAAAGAAAGAAATGATTTATATTATGAAATAAGAAAATAAGATTGAAATAGAAATAATAATATAATATTGAAGAGAGAAAATGATTCATTTTTAGAGAGTAAAATAAAGAATTGAGTAAGAGTTGGTTGTCTAAAAAATAGAGAACTCTATATTTGAAAAGTAAAATAGATTGTAGGGTTGGAGATGCCCTAATCTGGAGGTTCAATTTCCAATACAAAATATGTTTTAAAGATCTTACCTAACAATGAGTGAAATGTGGGTGTTAAAATGTGATGTAGAAAGCCATCAAACATAATTGACAAACAGATAAATTCATACAATTTCATAAACTGATGCAGATAACACTTCCATTGGACAAGAAAGTGCTCAAGTACACGCTCTTACAGCTAATGAGTATAAATCCTATAAGATGTGCAGCGGCCCAATCCCAGGCCTCTTAAGTAATTTATATCCAGATCATCATGAAAGATCAGGTAAAGAGGGACTGGTTCCCTAGTATATTTTTTTTATCTTTGCAGATGTTATCAAAACTGTATAGCCAGATTAGTTTGGTTTTAATGTATAATAAGTTCCCAACGTATTTCCAGGAATACGTCAAGCACTGGCTGTGCGACAGGGTGAAATGCCAGAACCTTCTCAATGTCTCGACTTGAGTAGGAGCTTTCCCTATCATAAAATTTCACATGCTGCTGATATCCACTCGGCTTTTATGGAGTTGAAAGGCAGGTGTTATCCAGCTTCCGCAACTGCATTGAATGCCTGACCAGTTGAAGTAACCCAAACGAGCTTCACAATGCGCACATAAAAGCTTGCCCTCCATGGCACCTTCTTCAACTGCATGCCACATTTCAGAGGCAGATCAGAAAAAAGATGCAATGCAGAAATCCAACATTGTACAAAAATATGACTAAGAAAGCGGGAATGTTTGCTAAGCAATATATTCTGTTTAATAAGAGTCAGCTAGCCTTCTCATGTTGAACCATGTATAGAATATTTCATAAAGGGCAACACAAAGGATGCTAAAATAGGGTCCTAGTTATTGCATTTCTGTCCTAAGAAAAAATGTTCTGCATATAGAAGGTCCACTCATTTGCAAATATAATGCCTATAAAGTTCATGAATAGGTATTCATCACATCAGATGTGTTCTCTCATATGTATCTAGTTTTATGTCCACCATCACTCGGGAAAGAGTATAGCCATTGAAAAGGTTTCTCAAGATATATTAACAATATTGATCTGAATTAATCCCATCCTTTGTGGTGACCCAAGTTTACATTAACTTAACAATTTCGCTTAATTATTGCTCCATGAACTGTGACAATCATGTATAGGTAATGTTGGCTAGCAATAAATGGAGGTGATCTAGTATGCTGTACCTGTCCTCATCCATTTTAAAGGCTCAACAAAGACAGATGAACACTCCTCGTCAGGTTTGTTAAAAGGATTGCCACTTTTCCTTTTATGCCACTCAAATGCCATCTCGCCCTCTCCTGGAACATGATCCACAACATTCCCCTGCAGTGCTACAACTCTCCGGCATTTCTTGCAGCGGTAAGTTCGAGCAGGAGTTGTTTCCTTAGACAAGGATACATCCACATCTGAGGAAATATTTTCTGCTGCGAAGCCTGGATCAGCCCCAAATTTAGAGGTGTCTATTCTTTCTCCACGATTATAACAATCACCTGATACATTAAAAAGACTATTTATTTCAAAGGGAGAACTATAACATGCAATGTTGTTCGGCAACATGTATTTATGCAAAGTTCAAGATGTTGCATTACCATCCAACAGTTGAGACTGTTGTATACTTCAGAGAATATTCAAAAGAAAAGGAAAAGAAAAGAAATAACTTTCCACAAGTCTACATTCATCTGATATGGTTTATTTCCAGCAATATATTTGTCTTGTACTGGAGGTCTGGTGGTGGTTGGATCATCTTTACTTTGGAAGTGGAAGGTTTATTTAATGCTCATCTTTCTCTCACGGGAAAAAGTTTAAGTATTTATCCTCATGGTTCTAGTCGAATTTTCTGAGTTGTAGACTGCTAAACAACGGCTTGGTTTCTTCCAACCTCCACAACAATGAAATCTTGCATAAAGCTTCTAATCAGCTAACCAATGATACAAGCTAGCAGGAGTAAAAAAAATAAAATTTGAAATTGGAAGTAGGAGTAATATTTTTACCAAATCATTGTAGAAGTCATTCCATAAAATGAAGAACAGGTTTAATCAAGTTCTGTTCCCTTGAACACAAACAAGCTAAAAGGTTTTGGGAATAACTTGTGAAAATGATTTACTGATAAAACCAGCAGCAATTTTTAAAATAATTAAAAATCAGCTCATAGAAACTAGGGAAAAGTAGATATGTTTCTTTAATTTTAAAAAAAAGTAGATATGTTTCTAAAGATGGACGGAGCACTTCTTCACAAATCATCCAAAATTCAATAAATCTTTTTTTTTTTTTTTTGACCAAGGTGAAGTTTCAAAATTCAATAAATCTTGTCAATCAACTCTTCATCAAGGCCAAACTAGTCAAGGCTGGCAATACAAATCATCTATATCTATTCTACCCTATTTGGACCACAAGTGAGAAGCCGTTTGTGTTGAGCTAATCAATTTGAAAAACACTTTTGAGCAGCAAGTAGTGTTTAGCCAAGCTTTTAAAAAGTGCTTTTAAGTGTACTTTCTCAAAAGTGTTTTTCAAAAAAGCACTTTTGGAGAAAAGCTACTTTTTTCTACTACCTAAAAGCACTTCTCTTCTCTTAAAAGCTTGGCAAACACCTCCCTTCTAAAAAGTAAGCACTTCTGACCTCCCAAAAGTTTCGCCAAACAGGCAATTAGTCTTTACTTTTACTAGTTCTAAAATTGTTACTCTATAGAGTGATTCTTCGTAATTCTAACTTTTGATTGACTGCCTTGCCAGTTTCGTCAATTAACATGATACAATCTGCAGATTGCACCATAAAACCTCATCTCTCGTATTATTTCATTCGCAACAAAGTTCAAAAATACAAGCTCAAGGCAAAGGCCTACTGTAAATGCACATCACTGGGAAGCACCTCTGTATCTCCGCTCATTGTTTTTAGATTTGTGACCGCGCTCTCGCACAGATCTTCTATATTTATCAATTAGTTCCTTCTCCAACAAATGACTTTTCTCGCCTTCTCAAAAAAATAATTTACCTACTCAAAACAAAGGACTTTTCTCAGCACTCTATCATATGCTTTCTCTATGTCAATGAATATACCACTTTGTAAATACTTCTTTTTTTCTAATCATTTTCCCACAATCTTCTTAACAAAATATAAATTATGTTGTAGATCTATCGAGCTTAAATCTAAAATAGTTATGTCTTTGTAATGTGCCTAATTCTACACTCTATCACTCTTTCCAAAAGTTACATTGTATGACTCGTAAGTTATCCACTTCTTGGGATATCCTTGTACTTATATACAGACAAAAAGGTACTCTTTGTCCACTCCTTTTGCACCTATCTACCCCATACTGCAACATTGAATAGCTTGGTTAGCCATACTAATTCAATCTCTCCCAAGACACTTTCAAACCACTATGAGATACCATTTGGACCTCAGGTTTTTCTAGTTCTCACATTTTCATGGCATCGTTTACTTCACAGGTGGTGGCACAATACATGTAGAACATCAATTCTTCATATAATAGTTGGCTATGATGAGACTTGGAGGTCTCACATTTCATATATATCTAATGCTGGACCACCAGCTCCTAGGCAGTCCCTACTTGAGAACCAAAAGAGGGAAATATGAGCATCAATGATTTGGTAACCCTAAATATTCATAATCGACAAAATAACTAGAACAAGATATCACATCCTCAAACACTTGAAAGTATTAATAAATCATGACAGTTCACCTTTAGAGAGTAGTCATGAGATCAGAAGAATGGAAACAAATAGCAAATTCAAGAAATCTTGTACTAAGAACTAAATCTTGGTAGCATGGGTTGTTCGACTAGTGCATGGTTACAAACTCTAGAGACAATTCATTTTGTAAAAATCAAGAATAGGGCTCCAAAGGGATTTGAAGCCTCCATTAGAATATTGAATATTCCCTACATTTTTTAGGAAAATGGTAATGTTGTATTCTTCAGCAATAAAGATATGCTGGTGACCTTCAAAAAACAGAGAGGAACAAAAGGAAAAGAGAAAAATGTTTGCAAAGATCCTAATAATTCTACAATCAGTTCTCTTTCCTCTAAACCTTTCTCTTTACATCAAACATGGAAAAATACAATACAATGCCATTTAACCTTCTAAATGGAATCGGACCTATCTTCAAAGTTTCTATTGTTCCTTTTTTTACTGTCCACCAAATGCAGTGTGGAATTATCCTCCACCATGCCTTTTGGCCCTTGCTTCCCTCTTCTTATCCAGCAACTCAACAAGTCTACAGTATGCTCAGGCATGGCCCAATTTGTCTTTGTGAGACTAAGGAAGATGGCCCAAATTTGTGTTGTAAAGTTGCAACGCAAGAATAGATGCTTGTTGCTCTTCTGCCTTTCTATATAATGAATTCCAAGATACTATAACTTTTTCTTTCACTTCAACACTTCATGTGTCAGGCAAGCCCTATTAGCAACCAACCATGTAAAGCAATTTACCTTAGTTGGTGCTAAGTTTCTCCATACCTTTCTCCACTCTACTGACAGCTGCTTCGCTGGGGGCTTTCCATTTTGTATGCCCTGCTAACAGTGAAAGCCTCATCATTACTATGTTTCCATCTCAAAGAATCAAAAGCACTGCACTGCTTGTGCCAGGAAATTTTTCAAATAGCTCTAGCAATTTGGAAAATGTCTCCACTTCTCAGTCATTCAAAAGCCTTCTGAAACCAGATTACACCCGTGTTGTCCAACATTCATTGACATTGACATTTGGATTACTACATAGTAAGATCATAGTAAGAACAGATCTGGAAAGGATTCCTTTAGAGGATCTGTTTGTTCGGGTAACTGCCCAGAATTTAGTTCTCCAACCATCTCCCACTTCAATGAACATATTAGCTTCAAGTTTTGTCCATATGTATCCGATAGTTCTTCGGACCCCCACCCCAAAGGCATCAAACACTAATATTACTGCACCAAGAATTGTGCTCACCATACTTGGATCTGATGACATCCTTTCATAAGGCTTGTCCCTCTTCATTATATCTCCATAAGCACTTCATCAAAAGACTTTTGTTTTGTTTCCTCAAATCTCTGATACCTAAACCCCCTTTGTCTCTTCTGTTAAAACTTATCTCCCATTTGACCAGTTATAACCTTTAATTTCTTTGCATCCATGCCAAAGTCAGTCCATCATTAATCTGTCCAGTTTCTTCAAAACTTTGGCAGGTAATGGGAATAATGACATGACATAAGTAGGAACGGAGTCTAGCACTGAATTGATGAGGGTGTGTCTGCCTCTCAGAGACAAACATTGAGCCTTCCATCTTGCTAATCTCCTTGATGTTTTCTCCACAAAACCATCCCAAATATCTATTTACTTGTGTTTATTGCCTAAAGGCATGCCTAAGTAAGCTGTAGGCGTATTCTCCACTTTGCATCCCAGAATATCTACCAGATTCTAAATGTTGGCCACCTCCAATTGCCTTTTCCCCAATTCACTTTCAGACCTGAGGCAACTTCAAAAACAGTAAGATTGTTTTGATGAATCTTAGCTGGTCCTCCTGAGGTTCACAAAAAATGATAGTTTCCTCTGCATATATAAAATGACAGATTTCTTTAACTTGTCCATTGCTACCCTCTATCTGAAAACCTTTAATCCACCTATTTTGAATTGCTATTCTCATCAAGCTGTCAACCTTTCATTGCCAAACTAAAAAGAAAGGGGGATAGGTGGTCACCCTGTTTAAGTCCCCTTTCGGAAGGGAAGAAGCCCACTGGTTCACCATTCACCAAAATAGAAAATTTGACGGTGCTGATGCAAAAATTAATCCACCCCACCCACTTATCTCCAAAACCCATTTGTCTGAGAGGTGTTCAACAAGAACATCCAATTTACATGATCATAAGCCTTTTTAATATCCAGTTTGCACATTACACCAGGCTCATCACCTTTCAATCTTGAATCTACACATTCACTAACTATAAGTGCACTATCCATGATCTGTCTCTCTTTAATCAAGTTTATCTGATCCTTGTTGACGAACTTATCCACCACCATTTTCAGTCTTTCAGCTAGTATCTTTGCTATTATCACCTTGTATATGCTTGTGGTCAGACTTATAGGTTTGAAGTCCTTCAATACAGAAGCACCTGCTTTCTTTGGGATGAGAGCCACAAAAGTTGCATTGAAACTTCTATCAGTCCTCTGATTATCATAGAACCCTTGTATCCCACATTTGATGTCTTCTTTCATCACTTCCCAGAAGATAAAAATAAAAGGACATGTGAAAACCATTGGAACCAGGGGCTTACATGAGAAAACCATCGGGCCTAGGGGGCTTTCTCCATAGCACAAAGTTTAGTGCATTCTAGAATCTCCTTGTCTTCAATTTGTTTATGTAACTCTTCCTTCTCATCCTCATTAATACAAGTAACCCCTACAATTGTAATTATGGCCTCCAAGCTTCCGCCTCCTTCTATATATATTGATAGAAACTCTTGATGGCCATCTTTATGTCGGTAGGATCAGTGATATTGCTTCCCTCCACTTTCAAAGAGTCTATGATGCTGTACCTTTTGTGTGATGTTGCTATTCTACGAAAAATACTTGGTGTTCTTGTCCCACTGTTTCAACCATTGTATTTTGGATCTTTGTCTCCACCCTACCTCTTCATTTTAACTTCTTCAAAGACATTGCCAAATTTATTTTTTGCATGAATTCATCATTTGTAAGTGATCTTTGCTCCTGAAGGATCTCCTATTTGGACAATTGGTCAAGGATCTCTTCCTTGTGTTACCAGTTGCTCCTATGCTTGCTCCATTCCTTCAATTTCCCTTTTAGAAGTTTCGACTTTCAGCTAAAACAAACCTGGTTGTACAAGTAACTACAAATGATGACCACCAAAAAGGCAGATACTCACTTTCTCCTTGAAGCCTTCAACCCCCATCCACCAATTTTCAAATTTGAAGTAAGATATCTTGACGTTCATGTCTCCACAAGTCAGTAGAATTGGGTTATGGTCAAATACCAACTTTGGAAGAGTTAATTGTCTAATGAGGGTGAAAAGTTCCTCCCATTGAGAGGAAGCATAACTCTTTCAATTCTTGATGCAGTTGTATGGTTCTCTCCTCTTCTCCAAGTGAAAGTCCCTCCAAATATACAAGGATCAAGCTCCACCTCTTCAATACAATTAGAGAATTTTAACATAGCCCCATTGGTTGATGAACGGTTTGTTCTTTCTGATGGATATCTGATGACAATAAAGTCACCACACACTACCCACGACCCTTCACAAAGATTTCTCATAGCTCCTAATTACCATCAAAAGAACCCTTTCCCTCCTCTCCATTCTTTTGCACTTAGCATAGAAAGCCGTCAAATACCATGTTAGATCCTAGTTCTGACCTCTTAATTTGCAAGTAATGCATTGTTCACCACTCTCTCTCTCTACTAACTCCCCTTACCAGACCCTTTTTGTCCCATAGTATTAGAATCCCTCCACTGCACCCCACTACCTCCAAATGCACCCCCCCCCCCCAATTGATTGTTCCAAAATAGTATGCAACAAATTACTAACATTGCCCTCAAATTTAGTTTCCACTCAAATACAGATATCTAACCCCAATTGACTTAATTAGATTTCTAATTAATCCCTTTTCCTTTCATCATTTAGACCCCTAACGTTTGATGATACTAATTTCACCCTCATTGTTCCATAATAGTTAGGCCTCTCCCTCTTATTCTTGGCTCACCATCCTTGAATTCATGTTGAAAATTAAGTGCCCGTTTGGATAAGCTTATAAAAAGTAACTTATAAGTCAAAAGCTAAAAGTCATAAGTAGGGGATACCCTATTTTTGGCTTATTTTATAACTTTTTTGGCCTAAAAATGAGTGCTTAAAGGCACTTTTTAACTTTTCCAAACACCTCCAAACTAAAAAAGTGCTTAAAAGCCAAAAGCACCTAAAAATAGGCTAATCCAAACACCCCCTAAATTTCTTTGGGACACTGTTGTTGTTTGTTGTTACTGATTGATGAGCTATCCTCTGACTTCTGATTCTCCCTTGGCATGTTCTGCTCCAATTTCATGATTAAAGAGAATTTTTTTTTCGTACCGCACAATACTAAAAAAAAATTAAAAAAAACTTTTTCATACCCCTTGGTAGAGACTACAAAGAAACGACTACGTTTGATTAGATTGAGATGAAACTTTAGTGTGGCTTGTGATTTGATGACTTCTTTGACAATGTTGTCATCCACTGCTAACGGTTTAGGGTCCTCATACTCCACCAGTTGTTCTCCAAAGAACTTCATAGAGCCTTCTTCCCCCTCACTGCCAACTCTCTTAGTGCTATCCAGCTCGCTTGAAACTATTTCACATCTTTAAGTAATTGCTTTGATCTGCATATTATCCACAGGGAGGCTCTGAGAGTTCTTGGGAGTTACTGACTTATTGCCATTCAATGCAGAACTCTGTGTCCCCATCAATACTGGAATGTTCATAGGCTTTTTCTGATTTGCCCAACTTTCTTTAAATGGAATGTGTAAAGGGTTTTGTGAATCCATTGGACTTCCTTAATTAAAAATCCCAACCGGTCTATTGGTTTCTGAAAAAGGAATTGGACCTCCTTCTTGAAAAGATTCTTCTTACCCAATCAAAATAAAAGAGGATTCCGCTATTAATAAATCAGCAGGGACCCCATACCCCTTTGACACATGACTTGCCCCTAGTAAATTTCCCTTGTCCTTGTTAATTTCAAACCCTAAGCTATCCTCTCCTGCTACTTCTCCTTTTCAATGTAAGACCCCGTCTATTGTAGGAGTATAGTTGTCTGCTACAATTTCTATTGTAGCCTGGCTATCACCTCAATCAGAGGTTTCAGCCTCCATCGCCGATCTGTAGGTCACCGGAGTTCCACACCACACCATATCGGCAAGGTATATATTAAATCACAATCTGAGATCTCTATTTTCGATGGCATCTTTCTTTTGGTCCTCGAACTCTGATTCTAGCCCATCACAGATGATTTTGAGTTCAGTTTCTTCCTCGTTCTCCAACCAACCACCGCAATCAGCTCTAATCTTTTGCATGACCTCCTTGTTCCATAGCTATAACACCCTGTTCCATAGCTATAGTCTATCATGTCGTAAACCCAAATATTAGCAGCATCTTTCTAAGTATGCTGTGCCCATCTCCTGAATTTCATTGCAGGTAGGAGCCTCTTCTCCACCACAGAATCTCCCCACTAGGCATCTGCGCAGAAGCTCATTCTCCTCTGAGCCCGAGGTTGTCATCAGAAGCTTCTCATTTTCAAACACTTCTGCCTCCTTTTGTTCCATTTACTTTTTTGTAATGCCTCTTGGTAATCGACTCCCCCATTGCCTGTATTGATAGTTGCTTCCCCTGTTGTAATAAATGCACCGCATGTTTCTGTCTTTCTCTTAATGAAGTTTTTCTACTTTAATGGCCAGGCTACCCCATCCCTCATTGAATGCATTCTCTGGTAAAATGATTACTGTTCTAGCCTATCCCTTCACTGTTATAACTGAAAAAACACGGCCATATTCATTGAACTTTTGGGGGTAATAAATATAAGTCGAACAATCTCGGCATCTCCAAGATTTTAAGCTCTTCCCTCTGTTTTCAAAAGCTTCCTTGAGCCTTTTACATAGACAGAGTAAAGCTCCCCTACTAAGCAGTAAGCACCATTCTGCTGATCGACATTCTCGCCGTCTCCACCCAATCATACCATGTCTCTGATAAAGAAGTTGTCTCCGTAAGATCATAAGATTTCCCCCTGATCTGAAATATAACCTTTTTTCCATGTGAATCCTGATGATGAAAGTTGTAGTAACTGAAATTTTTTGGTGATCAAGGCGACAATCAACTTTGAGTTGTATCAGATATCCAATATTTTAGAGGAGATCGATGAAGAAGAGATTTATGAGAGATAATATTTCCCATATCCTTCAGTCAATGCACTCTAAGTTTGTACAGATTATTGGATCGATCTAAAACAAACCTACCTAACGTACCTTGCATATTCAGGATTTTCCCCATTTTCTATCTTCTATGTAGTTAAGTAATAAGTAATAATAATCTGAAGATAGACAAAGAAAAGTGAGAAAGTGGACCTAGGACTTTAAGGTGGAAGCGTTTGTAAACGCTGCTTGCATGATCTACTTTGAAACCCATCTGTTCAAACATTTTCAACTGCAGACAAAAGATACAAAATTCACTCAGAATCCAGTCAGGTACTGGACAAAGCAGGAAACTAATTTCATTAATGATCATAAAGTGTTGCTTACAAATCACTTCTTACTGCCTATTTCACCTGATCTAGAAAACCATCATTTGGGCAGACAAATTCACAGCTTTGACGTAGAGATTCAATCGCATCTGTAGAACAAAGCAGAAGAAATTTCAAACAATAATAAGGGCAAAGGGATGATCTTCAAGGTGCATAAAAGCAGAAGAATAATCTCTAATTCTTAGCAAATTGTGCAATTTTTTCAGGCAGCTCAAACAGAAGCCACCAACAGTTACTGTGTTGAAATTATGCTCTCCGGTATTCCATAGTGAAGGCCCAAAGTAGAAACAGAATAAAGAGATTGATCAAACCTTCTTGAGATAGTTGTTCAGTTTTCATCAGGTAAGCTGCAATGATGGCTGCACTGAAACCAAAAGAGCAAACAAGAGTGTCAATTGGTCAAAAATTAGCAGGATATTGTAAGCAGTAGAAAATTTACCAAGAAAACCTAGACTGCTTGCCCTCCATTAGAGCCATAGGCCAGGAAGCATCTCCAAGCATTCTTACATTCAGGTGGAAAGGTACATAATAACCATGGCAGTGGAAAAGAATCTTATTGGAGATAACTTAATTACTGTTCTTTTACAGAACCACAAACATCGTGCAACGATATGTATGGAATTATGCCCAAAGTAGGTGAAAAATTAGGCAACCATCAAACACAATTTAACTGAAAATGAAATGAGCAGCAGTTCATTTGTTTATAGATGAATTTCTTAGGTTTGGTTAGGCCAAATATATCAGAATTTCCACTTCACTGTAACATAACCAGAGACTATAATGAAGCCAAATAATGAACCTAGAAAGAAACTTACAAACTTATGCTGGTGATTGATCATATTGACCGCTATGGGTAAAACTCAAACTTTACTATAGTCAAAATTTAATAGTGCAGGGGAGTTTTTGGATCTAAGCAGAAAGATCGAATAAATGATAGAGTTAGGCCCTAGAACCTAGGTCCTTATCCCCCCTTCCCAACCCAAAAAGAACAAACAGTATTAGCCAATGAAAATCTTGATTTTTGACCAATTTGTTTGAAATGGAATCTTAATTTATGACCAATTTCATCTTCGCCAAGCAAGGATCATCATTTTAGACCCCATATTTATGCTTGTCTTATTGATAAATATATAAAAGAGAGTAACATAAATATCTTCAACCCAAAAAGAAAAGGAAAAATATTGTACATTGTAATAGTCCTATTCAGTAGCCTGTTACCAAGGTTACTGTTTCAACTCTGAAAGCGGCGTATTATCTCTTAATGGTAACAAATCAAACCATTCGTATCTTTACATTGAAACGAAACTAAATTCATTTTTACTAGTTTGGCAAGTTAATTGATAAGCAATATACCCCATCTCATCTTCCAAAACTCAATAATTGATATTAATGGATGAGTTTTATCTTGACAAAAGAAAGAAAGAACCCGAGGTTAAGGTTCAGCATGCATGTAACTGCTTAAAGTAGCAGGTACTAAGCCTTGACAAATTGTTGTCATTTTTATAGCGAAACAGCAGCCTATGCAGTAAGTTAACTTCAACTGATTCATGAAAAAAAGCAAAAGGAACCATTGTAAGAATCGGAATCCTCTGCAATAGGTATGAATAGCTCACGGACTGCTCAATGTACTAAAAGGTAGATGTCCACATCTGGCACATCTTTTTTATTATATCATTCAACCTATATTCATTTCATGAGGAATTGCACTTTTTCAACTGGTGAGAAGTCTTCCCAGGTCAGCTAAAGCAACTTAAAACAGATTTTAGTACATCCAATTACAGAGGAATCCTGATAACGGAATAGGGTCCAAAAACAGATGGTGCATTGGTACTAGAAGTCAAAGTGAAGATCATGTTATAATATCAGCAAGTTTTTTTTTTTTTTAAAAAAGGGTTCCATATGAAATGAGACTTGAGAACATCAAGAATCAGTACACCTCCAAATTAAGCTGGTTATTCCACATTTAGGTTGGAGAAAAACTGAATATATTGCTTTTGTGTGGACAGGAAAGGAACTGCAACTTCTTAAAAAAACAATACTCTCTTCGTCTCAAATTATGTGGCATACATTCCTTTTTAGTCTATTACAAAAAGAATATCATCTTTTCTTATCTACAAATAATTTAACTTTAAACTTCTCATGTTATCCTTAGTTAGATGATTTATAGTCACACAAACCTCAATGGCTTGTTTTACCACAAGTTTCAAAAGTATTACTTTCTTTTTAAAACTTCATGCCAAGTCACATACGCACACACAACATACTTTGCAAGAGTATTTCCATTTTCTAAGCTTCCTCATTCATAAATGATTTTTTTGTAATATATGACCATTCTACTGGGTGAAGGACCATCAGGACTTAGTAGAATGCCCCGTCTAATTTACTGCACCCAGAAGTTGGGACGTAACCAACCCCCTAAAAGAATGAGCATACGAGCCATGTAGAAGCAATACCTTCTTGATACACCAGCAAAGCAATGCACCAATACAGACCCCTCTTTTCTACTTTCTTCGATAAAATCCAAACAAACATCTAAAGAACCCAGCAAATTCTCATTCTCCATGTCTCTCAAGGGCACAGCCATCCTTATAAACTTCAAATCTTTCCCTGCATTCTCAAGCAAGTACAGGAGCTTCTTAGGTGTTGACGAGCTCTTAGTCTCATCAGTTATAGCATCTGCATTTCCCGAATACCCAACATATTCCTTCCGGATCTCCTTGGTTGGTATCGAAATCCCAGAACGCCATTCTGAGAAAAAGGAGATTGAAGCTGAGCTAAGGACGGACAAGATATGTGTAATTTCATCACTACCATGCTGAAGAACCTCCGCTGCATCGCCTATGTTGCCAATAAACAGATGATCACGAACCAGATACGGCATATTCCACAAGCAGATTCCTTCACTGCAGACATGAATCTTAATTGTTAAAAATGCCCACAGTTGGTAACAACCAAATTTCTTTTCAAAAGATAAATACTTCCCGCTCACAATATTGAAATCAATACTAAATTTTGGCATGCCAAAAAAAATTGCAATATCGCATGAACATTTTGTATGATCTCTATTACCGCTTTGCATTTGAGATGTGTCAAAAAACATTTTTAATGTTCTATTTCAAATCACATTGTCTGGAATCAAAACCGTTTAAAATTCTGCACAGAATAATCAATTGCACCCTACTTAGATAATCTTACACATTGACTTGTTTTTTTTTTTTTTTTAGAATGGTAAAGTTGTATTCATCGGCAATGAAGGTATGCTGGCAACCAAACAAAAATTACAAGGTAAGTAGTCATAATTACAAAGAGCCTAGGAAATCTACTAACTGATCTACTTCATCTATACCCTCTTCTTTACACCAAAAATAGAGTATTAATGCAGCTTTCTTTTACCTTCTGCATAGGGTTAGTAATATTCTTAAAACATCAATTGTTTCTTTCCTCCAAATTGACCACCATATGCAAGATGGAACTAGATTCCACCATTTTTTCTGTGTTTTACTCCCCCCTCTTCTCATCCAGCAGCTTAGTAGGTCTGCAATATGCACAGGCATCACCCAAGGATCTTGGATAAGGTTTTGAAACACATACTATATTTGGGCAATAACTCTACGGTGAAGGAACATATGATTGTTACACATTGACATGGTTTTCAAAGAGGAAAGTGTGCAAAAGCAGTTTACATTTGAAGTAGATGAGATGATTGAGAAATGTTGTCAAAGGAGAAGAGAGTAAAATAGTGCCAAGTTTTGCTGCAGCTTTAAATTCAAACTCAATTAAAGCACGAGCTTTAGTAAAAGAGGCACGATGAAGAAAAAATTAAGATAAGTAACTATTAACACTACAAAGTAATGCGAGGAAAAATAACTATAAAGTTCCAAATCCATTATAGATATTTTCAAATGGCTATTTCAACTACCAAGCAGAGGTTTTTTGCTAATCCTATAAAAGAATAATCTCAATTTCATTTCCCTTTCCATTTCCAACTAATATAGACCCTACTATTAATACTTCATAATTAATGATCTTGGTTGGCAACAAAATTTTTGGTCATTATAGGTGATAATTATCACAACATGTTATACATTAATCTCACAACATCACAACGCTCAACATTCAAGACCAAAATTGACATGAAATCTACCCTTAGTTTCGGATTAGCTATATATAATTGAATCGCTGATCTATTTAGGATGTATTTGTATAGAAGGTTATAGGTTAGTAGATTTTGTTTGTATTGATGAGTGAGTAGTTAGTCCAATACTACTCTGTTTGTAAAGATACAATTTTGGTTCTGAATGAAAATAGGCAGGTTACCAAAAAAAAAAATTGCCATGAAATTATTTGTATTATATAACAAGATACGGAAAATGAATTACTCTCTATCCCAAATTATGTGATACTCTTTCCCTTTTAAGTTTGTCCCAAAAGGACACTTGTCTATATTTAGAAAGAATTAAACTCTAAACTTTTCATTTACCCCTAATGAGATTGTAATTTATAGCCACAGACACTTGTATAGCCTGTTTTGGACAACCATGTTTCATAGACCTTTCTTAAACTTGGTACCCAATAAAATAAACTCACATAAAGTGTAAAATTTATCAGTTTCACATTTTAGGGTTTCATTGTGTAATTCCAATTTTCTTCTTTTATACAAAAGATAAATAAATGTTTAGAGAATTGCATAAAATGATTGGAACTAAGGGGGTGCCCTAGCGGTTGAAGAGTTTGGGTAGAACTACTCAGTACTGTAGGGGATTACTGAAGCTGAGTCCAAATACACAGATGTAAAAAAATTCTACAAAAGATAAGAGGAGAGAGAGAAGGGAACATTACCAGCCCTGTTTTTGGGGAGAAACAAAGATCGTCGAGGAATTCGCCGGAGAAAGATATGCCAAGCTTACGGCTGAGACAGAGGAATGAGCGTGGGAAGTGGCTATTCTTTGTTTTCCCAACAACAAACTCTGCTGTGATAAGATTTTGGGCCTTACTTTTTAGCGCCTCCTCTATGGATTATGGACTTGGGTTAATTAAAGGGGAAACTAAGCAAATACCCATAAAAGTAAAATAATGAGGAAATGACACATATATACAACTGATAGTTATAATTAGCAATAAATAGCCCAATAATAATTAGCATTTAATAGACAAATAAAAAATAAGCACAAAATGACCCAAATTAATAAATGACATTTTAATATATTTTTTTTGTTTTCCTCGTATAACCAATCATCACTAAACAACAAAAATAACAGAAACATCAAAAATTATATATACAATACGTAACCACCTAAAAATGTAAATTATGTATTTTCATATGTTTTTTTATTTGTTACTTGATAAAAAAAATTTCCAATTGTATACTTGATGATTGTATATAGGTAAAAGAATGGTGTATTCATTCACTTAGTAGTAGTATACAATTATAGCTATGTTATCCCTTCAGGGTGTATACATATTAAAAAATCAAAAACTTCATGTATGCATTGCATTCATGTATACATATTCGTGTATTCATTCCCTCAAAATTTGTATACATTTCAGATTCTTTATTCAGTGTGTAAATGAGGATTGCACATTAAATTTAAAATGCTGAATAGCAAACACACAAGTTGAATCGGATAACAAGAAGAACTTACATGGCTAAAATTTAGAGTTGTTGATGGAGAATCCACAAAATTAGAATCAGAATCCTTTTTTTTAATGAATAATCCTAGGGATAACTTTCTTAAACATGACAATTGATACCTACAATCAATTATTGTTATGTAAGTTTTTGCCTAAATTAGATATACCTTAAATTTCAAAAATTAAAACTCCCAAAAAATTGAACGACAATACAAGAGGGGGATCAAACATAGGCTAACAGTTAGAGAAATTGACGAGTAGACATTAACAAACCATAAAAAATTTAAAAGCGGAAGAGAAAAAATAGACATTATGAACGAATATTTTTATAGAACTCAACTATGTAAAACTAATAAACAGAAAGTAAATCATCTTTTATTCAAAGTAATGAAGAAGAAGAAGAAAGAATTAATAAAAAAAAACACAATTCAAAAGAATCGTGTGTGTATGGAAAAGAAGATAAAAAAATAGGAAGAAAAAAACCACATCCCAATAAAAAAGGACACCATGCTGCCCACCTTCTAAAATTATTTAATTTAATTAAAAATGAACTTCCCAATACGTGGGCTACTAATTGCAAAATTTAATTTTCAATAACTTTTTTTGTCAAAAAAATAAAAGAAGGCTATATGCTGCCAATTAGTAAAATAGAATGTCATGTTGTGCCATTTTTTCTAAAATAATTATAAATATTCATACTCATTTATATTCATACCCTACTAAATAATTATATTATATACTTTAACTAATTTCATATCATATATTATATTAGTATCATTAAGGTTGATAATTTTGCTTGATTGATACTAAATCAATATATATATATATATATATATATATATTGTATTGGTATCATTAAGGTTTCTTGTTGAGAAATTACTCATTAGTCAATGATACTATAAGAAATCTTAGTGATACCACAACAATATACATATACTCTTATAGTATCATTGACTAATCACTAAAATATAACGAAAATATTACGACGAATGTATTACGGCGGTTCCAATGAACCGCCACAACTAACAAATAATACGACATTTTTTTAATACGTCATATTAAATATTTTAATTATGATGGTTGAGACTTAAATTACGACGGTTTGAACTGCCACTAATAGTTTAAAACGTATTAGTTTATTAAATATTTATTATATATACTCTTTTTCTTTAACTAAAAGAAAAAACAATTAAATTAATTTTAATTGATTGTTTACATAAAAATAATCTTCTTTCTTAATTAAAAATAAGACAATTTAATTAGTCTCCTGAATTAGCTTTAGGACAGTTCACATAAAAAGAAAATTGTTGTCATTTAGGAAATTAAAGTTGTTCACAAATGCAAAGAAATCCAAAATCGCCTAAAATACAAAGAAACCCATAACCCAAAATCGCTTAAATCTCTCAATTTCCTCTGAATTGAGAGATTCATCTATTCATGGTAAGCTCTCAATCAGTAACATTCTCACAAATCAAGCTTCTTCATTTACGGTAAGCTCTCAATCCGTAAGTTTATTTGTGAACTTTTCACTTTAAATAGTTCTAATTCAATGTAATCTTTTCTATGCAAGCTCTCAATAAGTTTTCTTTTAAGGTCAAGCTCTCAGTTTTTTGATTTTTTTTTCCTGAATCTATGTATTATCTATTTGTTTATGCATGTTCTTAACTTAAATGTCTCTGTTGTTGTTAGTTTGTAGAGATTTGTTGTTATCATGAATATAGGGTTTGTGATTTTGCATCCACTAAAGTGATTTTGCATGTCATAAGTTTAACTTTGATTTTGCCTTAAAGAGAAATATCATTGTTGTCTTTAGATTTTTGCTTGTAATAGAGTAAAACCTTAATTAGTTTTTATTTGCCTTAGTAGCTCTGGTTCTTAGATATTTCATTTTGTGGATAAGAACAAAGTAGATATCTCACTTTTGAATTTTGCAAGAGAATTTGGATTTCGCAAGAGAATCTGAAAATTTCACTTCTCTTTTGTGGGTGAATTAGTTTAAATTTGTTATAATGCTCTATATTGAGTTACTACTGCTATTAACCTAATTTTCATACATGGGCTTGATAGGTTGTTTAGGCATAAATTTTTTTTGGTGAGGACTAGAATCAACATTGGTAGGAATCCTTTGACAAGTATCTTTTATTATTGAGATCAACGTTGACAGTATAATTTTTTATTTTTTGTGACTAATGTGATGATGATCTAATGATGAAGAAGTGTTATTGTTTAAACTTGTCTATCATCTCTATTTTTTGGACACTCATATTATTGATGGAACTAAAATAAAGATGTTCTTGAGTTACTAAGTTCGAAAATATTTGAGAAGGTATAAATAAGATATATGACACTCTTGGATTGTTGTTGATTCACATATACAATGTTTCAACTAATTTTGTGTGTTTGAAAAACATGACAACTTATCTAATACTTAGTTTTGTGTTGAAGTATTCGAATACTTTTTTTTAATTTGTTGTCCCTGTAATGATGAAAGAAATGAATTTATTACTGTTATGGGATTGTTGATTATCTAAAGACTCTAGCTCAACTCTTTTTTCAATTTATAGTTCTGTAATGTGTTTAAACCAAACATACTCTAATAAAATAAATTTTTGGACATCAGGTGTACTTATTTTTGTAAGTTATTTACTTTAATTTTCAGATTTGCAAATAACTTAATTAATATGTAGACATAACTTGCTAATATGATTATTAGTTCATTGTATATTTATGTATGCTAGTGTTTTTAGTTTTGCATATGTCATAAGTTGGTTAAGATACTTGGTTGTAATAAGATGTTCAGTAATTGACAACAACATTTGCTTTTTACTTGCATAAAATTACTTTATATTATTGATTCACAATTCATGTAAATAGTTACTATTATATAGATACTGGTTGATTTTGTTTTTATTTTAATATTCTGATATCATTTAACTTCAAGTTGAATTGGTATGTTGTCCTTTCTAGCTATGTCAATTGATAAATTTTTATTTTTTAGCTTTTATTTCAGTATGTTTTATGTTGCATATTTTTTGTCCGAACTTACCTAGAAATTGGTGGTATATGTTTGAACTATGCCTCACTGTGTTGTACGTGAAACTATAATGAGTGTTTCCATATACGTTCGAACTATCCCTATGCCTCACTGTGTAATTGAAGGCAATTGAATGTGTGGTTGTTGTGCTTGGCTCTGTGAAAGTTTGCAAACACGAGGGCTTTTGCTGGTTAAGTAATATCTCCGGTTTCACACTGACTGAGCTACTATTGTTCTTTAAGAATTCATGAGTGAAGCTTCTTGTTTTGGAGAAGTAGAATTAGTTTAGCAGTACTACTATTATATTTTGATGGAACTATCATGTGTCAGTTGTGATTGTGATGCTAAGAAGCAACACCAATGTGTGTGTGTGTGGTGTTTGAGAATATGTTGAGAAGCAGCACCATTTTGATTGCAGGGTCAATTTGTTATTGTCACTCCCCAAACTCAAGGGGGGCAACTGGCTACTCATGTCAAAACTCAGGCCCGAGCCGATCCTGCTGAACCATTTGCTACTAGCGCATGACAACCACACCCAATCAAGAAAACAAACAAGTAAATCTCGGCTTAAAATTAAGCCATCGGCCGGCAAGGCCCCTGCTAATAGATCTATAAAAGAAACAGCTACTCCCAATAGTTCATATAAAGAAATATCCAACTAGCACAGAAGTCTTGATTGGGCCGTCGAGGCCACCATGATCTCTATACTGAAACTGAAAGCAAGTATATATCAAGACAATACATCAAACAACTAACAAGCTTCAGCAAACCAACAAACTAGGCCAGCATGACCATAACGTAGCTATACACCCCACACACTAATCTACAAGCCTCTAAGAGTAGTATATATTGACGGGACAGGGCCCCAGCCTACCCATAAAAATATATATAATAAAAGCTAACAAACCTCCCAACTTTGGCGGCTCCGGAGGAAAGGGGCTAGCCAACCGGATAGAAGTCAATCCTGCTGCTGAGGAGGTCGTCTATCGAGACCTGTAGGCATGAATGCAGTACCCCAGGCAATGGGGCATCAGTACGAAATAATGTACCGATTATGAAAGGCAATAGACTATGAGCAGGTATCCTAATATACTGGAGTAATCCGATAAATAAATCAAGGATAAAATAAGTGTAATGATTTGCTCCTAAATCTAAACATATAAAAAATAATAAAACAACAACCTAACCAAACCCCCAAAAGCTCGGCAGGTACAAACAACACACAAGACCACCTACCCAGGCCCCCATAAGCCTAAAAGGTGCCAATCAGTCTATATATCCCTATCGGTAGTCCCTTAGCCTTGTAGGAAATCACATAGCCCTCTTAGGCAATAATATAGCCCCGTAGGCAGCACATAGCTCTCTTAGGCATCAATATAGCTTATAGACAACTCATAGCCCTCTTAGGCAACAATATGACCCTGTAGGCAACACATAGCCTTCTTAGGCATCAATATAGCCCCGTAGGCAACTCATAGCCCTTCTAGGCATCAATATAGCCCCATAGGAAACTCATAGCCCTTTTAGGCATAAATATAGCCCCTTAGGCAGAACATAACCCTTCTAGGCATAAATCACATTCCCGCAGCTAACCACAATAGCCTTAAGGGCAACAGTAACAATCCAATAGGCTAAAAGCGAGAAATTTAGCTATAAGCAACCTATACGAATAGCCTCTAAGTCGTGTCCAACATAGGGACGCTACTAACTGAATAAGAATCCCGACAAGGGAGAATTATATCCACTCGAGCAGCCAACAATCAACAATAATGGCTACAAGTATAACAATGATAACAACCCACTTACATTGCTCCTGAGCTTTAAGGAAACATGCCGTAAGAAGGGAATAGGCTTAACATACCTTTTTTGCTGAATTCACGTGGCCTAACGACTTTTACTCATAATCCCCTTCGATACTACAACAAGGCAGGACCATAATCAACACACAAAAATAGAAGATACCACGATAATCCGATAAAAGATATGTATTTCCGTCGCAAATTGCTATTTGCGGTTTATCAAAGCTAGAGTCAATGAAAGAAGGGTCTTACCTAGATCATAAGTTCGTAATACACATCAAAACCTTAAAATATGTCAAAACCCTTACTATCCCAACACCAAAGTATGATATGCTACGAAATTGATAAAACAAATTATACCATGATGACGAGCTCAACGCGTAGAACAATTTTCATCAAGGACTTAAGTCGAGAAAATCTATAATTTGGTTGATCCTAGAAATGGGTTTTCTAAGTTTTCAAGTTCTTAACTAAAAAAATGAAGAAAAAGTCAAAGAAGAAGATATATAAAAAGTTCCATCGACCTAGGTCCCCACCTCATGTGCCTGCTTGCGCAATCTCACAAAAATGTAAATATCTATTCTGAAGTTGTATGAATGAATGTTTTGATGCGTTGGACACTAGACTCGTAGACCTTCGATTTGATAGGAAGTGGTCCCCATAACTATTTATAGATTGGGAGAAAACCTCTAAGACATTTGACCCAAATTTCAGAGAAATCTTTAAAAAGGAAGTTATGATAACTTTTGCCAACTTTTATTTTGCCACTTACCTAACTTCAAAACTTGAGATACAACCCTTGAACACTTAAAATATGACATACCACATCATTCTTAATTTATTACTCACCCTTTTTGTCTTTCCATGAAGGTACGAGTTAATTTAGACGTTTCGAAAAGTCGGGGTGTTACAACTATATGGTATTTGCATATTACAATAAAGGTTCCATCTTGATGATGATGTGTTGTATTTTCTTTCCCCTGTTTGTATTGTATGATGATAACAAGAAGCAATTTTGTGAAATCAGTTTCAACAAAATGCATATTACAACAACACTTTTTGTATGTTGGAGAGGCTTTTCGTTTAGTTTGGTTCTTGAGGTTGTTGTGGCTTTGGGTATCCGGATTATTCATGATACCCACTTTTAAATAAATTGGGATAATTAGTTTC
The DNA here is from genome assembly GCA_036553675.1 of Solanum okadae. Lineage (NCBI taxonomy): Eukaryota > Viridiplantae > Streptophyta > Magnoliopsida > Solanales > Solanaceae > Solanum > Solanum okadae. Next base: position 42,381,728 of record CM071689.1, on the reverse strand, counting down.
TTTAATGTATTTAACGCTAATCAGTTTTAATATGTTTGGTGTGCTACTTTGGCTTTTGTGGGATGACATTTAGTATGTTGGCATTATTGTTGTAATGATGTGTGCCATCATCGATGATATACTCCTACAACGCTAGTATAAACAAATGATAATTCAATTCATGATACTTATCAATTGATTAGTTATAATTATCTAAGTTTTAACACTTCTAGTCATTCTTTGATACTTCTGTTATAGTTTAAAGTATGATCATTAGCTTCCTTGTTAATTTATGTTTTTTTCTTTTTCAGGCATCAAATATAGAAGGTGGTACTAATGATCAATCATCAATTGGACCAAGCATCGATTAGAAATCTTCAGATGAAAGTAACAATGATAATGGACTAAGCATTTTTGGGGTTTTTTCTGTTGGATATTCTTGTTGAATGACACTTTGAAATTAATATTTTTGATAATGTAATTTTGGAATTTTGAATAACAATTCAAAACAGTAGTATTTTGATGATGTAATTTTGAAGTACTTATGTTTTTATGTAATGAATATTTTGTTCATTTGATCATTTATGTTGTGATTAAATTATCGATTATAGAAATTTAAATATATAAGATGCAATTAATAAGTTGTAAATATTGATTGACAAAACTGAAAAACATAATTATTTACGGCGTCACGAATTGAACATTATGGCGTTTTAAAAACACCGTAATACATAAAAAAGATTTCAATTTTTTTTACAATTATGACAGTTGTAAACCGCCACTCTATACAATACAAAATGTCGCAATAACAAGTTTATAGTGCAACTGTATAATATATATTTACGACGATTTTTCAAAAACCATCGTAATATGTTTGTGACAGACGGAATACCGACGTATTTACAAAATGCCATTAAAGTGAATTGTGACGGTTTCGAACCATCGTATTACGTATGAAAAACCGTCGCAATACCCCTTACTTTTTGTAGTGAATGATTAATTTCCGAAGAAGAAACCTTAATGATACCAATACAATCTATATATATATATATATATATATATACTGATTTAGTATCAAGTTAAGTGAAATTATCAGCCTTAATGATACCAATATAGTGTATGATATTTATTTAGTATCAGTTAAGTGAAAATTATCAGCCTTAATGATACCAATACAATATATGATACTAATTTTGTAACACCTCGGATTAGAGAAAGGCTAGAAAGGAGTAAAAAAAAGGTAAGTCAAGAACCCAAGAGTGGACCATGGAACCCTCCATGGAGCCCTAGACGGGCCGTGTAGGGGACCACGGTCCGTTTGGGTGCTCATGAAGAGTTCCCAGAACTTGCCCATGCAGGTGTCCCTCCCACGAAAGCCTAGACGACCTGTGGTGAGGTTGACGGGCTGTCCAAGGGTTAGTCATGTTGCCACTTAGAAGGGGTTTTCTCCCCTAGCCTCTGATCAAGGACCACAGATGGCCAACCGACAAATTATTATCCATGAATTAAGATAATTCCATGTTTTCAAGATGAATCCCCATGAACCCATGCCTACCTCATGTTTTCTAAGCTAAGATGATATAATGTGGGTTTTGAACTATGAAAGATGAGTTTATGAAGATATGCATATTTTTTATGAAAGTGATGAAAATGATTTAAGATTACTCTGAGAGTGAAGCATAAATGCTGTAGTTGTGAAAGGATTTCTCACATACTACTCAATACATGCATGTGAAAGAGTTTTCTCACATAAGGATTCTTAAAGTTGAAAGATTTGCTCAACTAGAGTTTGAATCAAGATTTAGGAGCTATTCTAATGAAACATAGCTTGGATTGGCAATTTGATGTGCCTTCAATTAAAAATAAGTCAAGTAAAGAATTATGACTATTCCGTGGGATTTATGCTTAACACCGAGAGGATATTGAGATGGAGTCTCTCCCGTAGCTAGAGGTCGAGTTTCTAGTAATAATCTCCTTATTCCATACATATGTGCCACCATAGGAAGATTGACTTAGATAGACATTAGTTAGTGGATCCACGTAAGCTAGAAGTTAAGGTTCTTGCCTTGGCAAGTAAGGACACCCCTTTTCGGTGTGGGGCAGATATCGAATTCTATGTTATAACTCACATAGTCTCTGTCGGTCAAGGCTAATTCCCACAATAATGATGAAGTAAGGTTACTTCAAGAAGTATCTCAAAAGTGTTCAAAGATGAGTTTTACTTGCATTTACCATGATTTCGATTATGTTTTCTAACCTCTTATCTTATGGTTTTAACTTGGTCTTTGCATGTCAGGAAAGGTCCTTTTTAGCATGATTTATAACTCTATGAATTTCTATCATACTTGGTACATTTTTGTACTTACAAATACTCTTGCCTACATTGTTTCTCAAATGTAGGGTCCGACGTTCCAGTTTTCCATCTCCGTGGCTAGGGACCACTTAGTAGATTTTGAAGATCGGTGAGTCCTTTCATTCCGAGGACAGAGCCTTTGTTTCTTATTGTCTTTACTTTCACTATTGTTGTGATGTACGGGTTACGTCCCGATCACTCTTGATGTAATAGATGACTTTTGAGACTGTGTAGACTTCCGCTTCATTTTTACAAAACTCTTAATAATATGAATTGTCTTTTAAAATCTCTTTATTTTCTATTATCTTGTTTATGCATACTAAGTGGCTTGTGTAAGGCCTTTCAGGATCCTCTACGCCATGTTACGCCTAGGGTATACTTTGGGTCGTGACAAATTTAGTATCAGTTAAGCGAAAATTGTCAGCCTTAATGAATGAGGGGTATGTGCTGTAATTATTTATGAGAGAATGGGTATTTCAGGAATTACTTTGGGTTTGGGTATGAACTTGTAATTATTTTGGATTTTATGGCTAATTTATGTAGTTTTCCTTAATTAAAATGAAAAAAACATAAATATAAAAGGGGAAACTAAGCAAATACCCTATAAAGGAAAAATAATTACAAATATATACATCTTTACATTCATACCCCACTAAATAATTACACTATATATCCCCAACTAATTTTGCTTAACTAATACTAAATCAATATATGATATTGTATTAATATCATTAAGGCAGATAATTTCGCTTAACTGATACTAAATCAGTATCATATGTTGTATTGGTAGCATTAAGGTTTCTTTTTCAGAAATATGATACTATAAGAGTATATATATACTCTATACTCTTATAGTATCATTGACTATTTAGTAATTTCTGAACAATAAACCTTAATGATACCACAACAATATACATATACTCTTATAGTATCATTGACTAATGAGTAATTTCTGAACAAAAACTTTAATGATACCAATACAGTATATATTATATTGATTTGATATTAAGTTAAGTGAATTATCAACCTTAATGATACCGATACAATATATGTTACTGATTTAGTATTAGTTAAGCAAAAATTATCAGCCTTAATGATACCAATACAATATATGAGACTGATTTAGTATCAGTTAAGCCAAAATTATCAACCTTAATGAATGAGGGGTATGAGCTGTAATTATTTATGAGAGAATGAGTATTTTAGGACATTACACACTCTCCATATATACTAGCTACATGAGCCTGTGCCAGCACGGGCCCAACATATATTACTTATTTTGTCGTAATTCATGTGGCACAAATGAAATTTGGAGAGTTACTCAATTTTTTAATATATATTTTCAAAAAAAAAATTAAATTGTTAATTATTGTGAATTATAAAATTCACATAATTTTTGAATAATATGCTATTCTCTCCGTCCAAATTTATGTGGCACGAATAAAATTTGAAGAGTCTTATTTGTGGTACTTTAATTTTTTAAATTCAATGGCATATGTTCTTTTCTGGCCCTCAAACCCTTGACCTTCAGTCTATTCAATGACCGGGGTGGGGTGCCTGAACCGGTGGCACCGGAGGAACCTACTCAACAATCGGAGCTGGAGGTGGACGAGGTGTCACTGACATCCTGGCTGAGTCATGCATGGCTTTGGAGAGTAGCTCCGCTCTCCTATTCTGGAGAGTTTGATCGTCTTTCGGCTTAGATGCAGAGACTGATGAACTGTCACTTGAGTTTCCCTCACTGTCAGAAGTAGTGAGGTGGGTGGCATAGATACCCTCACTATCGGAGCTCTCCACCGCAGGTGTTGGCACTACGGGCTCCTTCCCTTTGCCCTTTCCCCCATTTGGAGGAAGTTTTCCTTGTGTGTTTCGGGAGGGTGCAACCCTTTCATTGATGAATATGCCTCTAGCCCGCTTACGAGGTGGTTGGTTTATTTCCGGTACCTTAGGTCTAGCCATTCTTGCCAAACAAAACCAAATACGTTAGACTTAATTCAAAAAATTTCAAAGTTATAAAACTGTGCAGGAAAACTTGCTGAACCCATTTGGTGAGCCAAGTCGGGCTCGCCGAATGTTTCAGAATAAAATTACTCAAAAAACAGCACAAGTCGGCGATGTCTAGGGCCTTTTGACGGATCGCCCACACCATTCGGCAAACTAAAAGTGGCCCGCCGAGTTTTATAGAACATTTACTAAAATTGGGGGGCACAAAGGCGATCTAAAGGGGCATTTGACGAGTCGCCGAGTGAACTCGACGAACTTAAGCGTATCGCTGAATGTTACAGAGTGATTTCCATAATTTTGGAGGGTAGAAAGGCAATCCAAGGGACCTTAGGCGAACTGCCGAACCGTTCAACGAGCTCGACTCAGCTCACCGAATAGTCCAACGTGCCATATTTTGGCCCCGACCTTCTATTTCTAGCCTGCAGCCCACAAGAACAAAATTAAGCACCTATTCTATGCAATTAAACCTAGACCCATACTACCCATGACCTTGGGGTACTCAGACTTCCCCCGTTTTGGTCAAAATTGATCAATCGACGTCTTTTGCCCTTAAGAATGACGTCACCTGCTCTATCATTGGGCAAAATCAGACAATCGATAGAATTTGGGTTACTCAGACTTCACCAATACTAGACCCAACAATATAATCAACACAACACACAATTTTATCATGCAAACACACGAGTTTTCACAATTAAAGCTTAAAACTACGAAATGAAACACGATAAAGGCAGACATTATCAACAAACAATCAAACAATCATTACTACACACATACAACGATCATGCATTTGAGTTTACCAAAATTTAAAGGCGGGGTTCGATTAACCAACCTCAATATCGAGTATGCAAGTGCTAGGCTAAAGAATCAAAGCAAAAAGCACCAACGTCCAGACCCGAGCAATTGATCCCACACAAAAATGCACGAAGAACAAATATGGAAATGTAAAATGCGGTTGCAAAAGTGCAAAGGTCAAAAAGTATGATATGAGGAAGACTTTTTAATTTAAAAATGGTTTTTGCCTTTAGACCCTTCAGTTCGCGCACTAGTCGACAATAGTCACTTATGTCACCGACCTATTCGGTGATGCGCCAGATGGCTTTTTAGCCCGACGAGTTTTATAGAACCTTAAGCTGACTAGCTGGTTCAGACGATGATCCAGGTTGGGCTCGTCGACCTGTTCAACGAGTCGCCGACCAGTACCTAGGCTCGCCTAATTCCTCCTTTTCCCAAAATTTCAAATTTTCAAAATGCACATTCAACATCGGTTATTCAAACAACAATAATACAAGCTCAAAAACTTAGGTTGCCTCCCAAGAAGCACCTTATTTAACATAGTGGCACGACGTGGTTATGCTTTCAAGGTTCATTCTTTGGGTTCACCAATGTATCACTTGGTAGGCCGCCTTTTTGCCTTAGGTTGAAATGAGATGAAATCTGACCCATCTGTGTTTCCAGCTGTTTGATGGACACCGAGTGAGAAGTAACCGTCTCGTTTAGAGTTAAGACGTCCTCTTTCATCTCTTTAAGAACTTTGTCTGACCCTTCCACTTTATTGAGAATGCATGCAAGCATATTTTAGTGCGGAAATTTTCTGGGTCAGCCCTTTGCTCTATTGTCTTTTGATGAGGAGGGACATGTCTCTCTTTGTCGCTGTCTTGTTCCCTCCAGTTTGTACCACGGTTATGCCACTCCCTATCACGATCCTTCCAACCTTCATCACGCTCTCTATTTCAACCTGGTTTCCACCTGGCCTTAGATAATTTTGGCGGAAACCTCCTCCCTGATTTGCTAGAAAGTGTACTTCTTCATTGTACAAAGCTTCAAAGTGCGCATCATCAGGGTTTACTCCACTTACTCCAACAACATTCACAGCCTTAGACCCAGTACCCATGACATGTTTTGACAAAAGATCCATTTGGGTCATTATTTTAGCCATGTTTTCATCTTACTCTTGGTCCTTTTCTATTTGTTCCTTTGTCATCCTGAAAGTCAAAGGAGACACCTGATCCTCCCTAGTATACCAAGCTCGGTTTATCTTCGTCATCCCATCAAGAAGAGTCGACGATTTCAAAAGGTTGCTGCATAATACCTCTTCGGACAAGCTGATCAGCCACACCTTTGTTTACCAAATCAAGACTCCGGTAGAAATCTTGTAACAACACGTTGTTTGGGAGTCCATGGGTTGGACATTGAAGTAACATCTTCTGAAACCTCAGCCATGTTTCATGGATTGGTTCACCATCGAAATGTTTGAAGCCTTGAATATTGTGTCTCAATGCCATCATCTTGGAAGGTGGGAAAAATCTTATGTAGAATGTCTCGATAAGCTCTTTCCAAGATGTAATAGACTCCCTCAGTAAATCAGCTAACCATTTGGTCGCTTCCACCATCAAAGAAAAAGGGAACAACCAGAGTCGGACTGACTTTTGTGAGATGTTCTTGAACGAGAATGGACCACACACGTCCACGAAGTTCTTGATATGGTCATGGGGATCCTCATGAGCCAGCCCTCCAAATAATCCTTTCATTTGCAATAGTTGCAACATCGTGCTAGTCACATGGAATACAACATTTCCCACAACCTGAGGTAACCGAATAGCTGCTACACCATCCAATTGAGCTTCATTGACATTATTTAAGTTCCCGATGTCATCTTGATGCCCAAGTTGGCTACCGTTTCTTCTGTTCACACTCATTTCGCCACTTGTTCAGAAATAACCAACAACAAACACAAAACAAAGTAAGTCGATTCAACTACAAACAAGATTAGATCACAACTATAGTTCACTAAAAGAACTCTAAACACCACTCTCCGGTAGTGGCACCATTTTTTATAATGCTCAACTACACTTCATCCAATTCTAAGTGTAGGCGATCGCAATCTAGTATGAACATAATGAAGAGTTGGGGTCGATCCCCTGGGAGTGTTACAGTAAAGAATTCAATCACAAAGTGACTTGCATGTTCTAATCATTTGTAGGAATAGAAATTATCGAAACCATTAAAGTAAATTATAGGGGTTGACAACTAGTGTCAAATGGGGGGAATAGGTTTGTCAATTAACAACTACTAAAATAAGGGAGCAATCAAGTAGAAAAAGATCCTTGGGGATGTGATCAATTAATTGCCAATTTCGCTATACGGGTGATTACTAATTACCAAAAATTCGATGAGTCTTAATGAGTAGACTAGACTTTAGATGCAATAGACATATCTCCATCAACTATTACGATTCAAGCGAGTTCTCTCGAACCTCGACAAACATGATAATTATGAACAACCCAAAACCTTAATTAATCTACTATATCGAGCTTGATTGGTAGGATCAAATTTAGAATTCACTCTCTCAAGCTAAACCCACAACAACCCAATCACTAAAATCATCAATTGATAACCTTAGTTCTTTGCGGATGACATAGTACTGATCGATGAGACGCGGGACAGAGTTAATGCGAGGCTGGAGGTCTGGAGACAAACGCTGGAGTCCAAAGAGTTCAGGTTGAGTAGGACCAAAACGGAATATTTGGGGTGCAAATTCAGTGATGCATTGGATGAGGCAGATGGGGAAGTGAGACTTGACACACAGATCATTCCTAAGAAAGAAAGTTTTAAGTATCTTGGGGCTGTAATCCAAGGAAGTGGTGACATTGACGATGATGTCACACATCGCATAGGGGTTGCTTGGATGAAATGGAGGCTTGCTTCTGGAGTCCTATGTGATAAGAAAGTTCCACCTAAACTTAAAGGTAAGTTCTACAGAGTGGTAGTTAGACCGGCCTTGTTGTATGGAGCGGAGTGTTGGCCAGTCAAGAACTCACATGTTCAAAAAATGCATGTTACGGAGATGAGGATGTTGAGATGGATGTGTGGGCACACTAGGAGCGATAAGATTAGGAATGAGGTTATCCGGGAGAAGGTGGGAGTGGCCCCTGTGGTGGACAAGCTGAGGGAAGCGAGACTGAGATGGTTTGGGCATGTGAAGAGGCGGTGCGCAGACGCTCCAGTAAGGAGGTGCGAGGGGCTTGTGGTAGAGGGTACGCGGAGGGGTAGAGGTAGGCCTAGGAAGTATTGGGGAGAGGCCTTGTTGTATGGAGCGGAGTGTTGGCCAGTCAAGAACTCACATGTTCAAAAAATGCATGTTACGGAGATGAGGATGTTGAGATGGATGTGTGGGCACACTAGGAGCGATAAGATTAGGAATGAGGTTATCCGGGAGAAGGTGGGAGTGGCCCCTGTGGTGGACAAGCTGAGGGAAGCGAGACTGAGATGGTTTGGGCATGTGAAGAGGCGGTGCGCAGACGCTCCAGTAAGGAGGTGCGAGGGGCTTGTGGTAGAGGGTACGCGGAGGGGTAGAGGTAGGCCTAGGAAGTATTGGGGAGAGGCCTTGTTGTATGGAGCGGAGTGTTGGCCAGTCAAGAACTCACATGTTCAAAAAATGCATGTTACGGAGATGAGGATGTTGAGATGGATGTGTGGGCACACTAGGAGCGATAAGATTAGGAATGAGGTTATCCGGGAGAAGGTGGGAGTGGCCCCTGTGGTGGACAAGCTGAGGGAAGCGAGACTGAGATGGTTTGCGCATGTGAAGAGGCGGTGCGCAGACGCTCCAGTAAGGAGGTGCGAGGGGCTTGTGGTAGAGGGTACGCGGAGGGGTAGAGGTAGGCCTAGGAAGTATTGGGGAGAGGTGATTAGACATGACTTGGCTCAGCTTCACATCACCGAGGACATGACTCTAGATAGGAAGGAGTGGAGGTCGCGTATTAAGGTTGAAGGTTAGTAGGGTTAGCGTGTTGTCTTTCCTTGTGAGGGTATGGGTTGGTAGTGTTTGTAGTAGTCCTAGCCTGACACTTGTAGTTCTTGTCTGTGATCCTATAGTCATATGTTGTTTACTGCGCTTCGCCTCTCACAGTATTTTCTTGATGTTATTGTCTCCGTTGTTGATTATGCACTTTTTTTCTTATTGGATGTTATGTTTTATATAATGTTTCCTCTTCTCTTACTTGGTTTGGATGTACTTGAGCCGAGGGTCCACCGGAAACAGCCTCTCTACCTCCACGAGGTAGTGGTAAGGTCTGCGTACACTTTACCCTCCCCAGACCCCACTTTGTGGGATTTCACTGGGTATGTTGTTGTTGTTGTTGATAACCTTAGTTCTAAAACCTCTTTCTCAAGCAAGGAAAGAATACTAAACTAGAATTTCATTTGCAACTACAATTCATGAATTAAAACGCAATTATCAATCGAACCAACTTCAAAACAACCATTAAACCAGTAATTACTAACACCCATATGCTAATTGAGACAATTAATCACATAATCACACCCCCAAGAATGGAGGTTTTAGCCACCCATTATAAAGTAGGAAAATATTACCAACTATGTTCTCCATCAGCTGGGTAAGAAAATCTAAGTCTTCACGATGAGTGAAATTAACTTGAAATCAAAACCCAAATTAGAATTCTACTAAAAAACTCTAAAACCAAAGTTTGGAATAAAAAAACTCAAGGCCTAAGCTCTGAAACACTCAAAATAGTTCATCCAAATTTCGGAACTCCCTTAAATCTTTTAAAATTTTGCATTTATACTCCTTCAGGTTTTCAACATTGGACTGATCAGCGGAGTTAGTTGAGCCTCGTCGACCAGGTCGGCGATGCGCCAAGTATCCCTCTCCATCGCCATCTTGTCCTGTCTCTTCACCATTCTAACTCTGCAATTTTAGGCTATCAAAGTCATTGTCGCCGATCCGTTCGGCGGTTCACTGAAAGTCCATTTCCATTGCCAAGTTGGATTATCCCAAGGGCTGGCACTCTGTAAAGTTTGGCTGGCTTAAGTGCAACTCGGTGAGTCGCCGAGTGGTCTTGGCGATTGTCAGGTTTCCTTATCTTCAACTTTTTTAACTTTTCCTCTCCTTTTTGGCCCGGTAATGTCCCTGCCTTGCTCTTTTACCTTCATAGCTGCAAATTAGCATTTTAATATTAGTTCAAAGCACAAAATAGGCATAGAAGACACTAATACTATGATTAATAAGCCCTAAATGAGTCAAAATCCTAGACTCATCAATATGACTTCTGTCGACTTTGAGCCATTTTCAACCTTTCTCTAATAAGCCAAACTTTCTCCATTGCTTCATGTACCAGTTTGGGACCTATCAAAGAAACTTCACCCACTTCAAACCAACCTATAGAAGATCTATACCTCCTACCATATAGAGCCTCAAATGGAGCCATACCAATGCTTGAGTAATAGCTATTGTTATATGCAAACTCAATCAAAGGCAATTGATTATCCCAATTACCCTTGAAGTCAATTACACAAGATCTTAACATATCTTCCAAAGTTTGGATAGTATGCTCCTCTTGCCCATCAGTTTGTGGATGAAAGGCCGTACTAAGCTAAACACGAGTACCAAGATCTTTTTGGAAGGATTTCCAAAACAGATAACTGAATTGGGTACCAAGATCGGAGATTATTGATAAGGGAACTCCATGCAACCTATCAATTTCTCTCAAATACAACTTAGCATAGTCCTCTACCGAATAAGAAACATTGTCTAGACTGAAATGAGCCGCTTTGGTCATTCGATCCATAATAACCCAAATCGAGTCATGTTGTCATTAGGTACAGGGTAAACCCACAATAAAGTCCATATTCACATTTTAGCACTTCCAACTAGGGATACTGATCTCTTGGGACAAACCTCCCGATTTTGTTGATCAACTTTCACTTGTTGACAATTAGGACACTTAGCCACAAATTTTGCAATATCCTTCTTCACCCCATTCAACCAATAGACCTACCGCAAGTCACGATACATCTTGGTGGCTCCCAGGTGAATGGAGTATTAAGAACTATGGGCTTTTGATAAGAATTGCTCTCTCAAGTCATCTACATTTGGAACATACAAACAACCTTGATATCGAAGCACACCATCTCACCTTTGGGAGAAAGTATCAATGAATTTTTGTAATGATCCAAAGTATGCCCTAGATGTGACATAGCGTGTAGGACCCCAAGAGGCCCTACACAAGTCACTTAGAATACATAATACAAGATAATAGAATTAAAAGAGATCAAAAGACAATTTTATATCAAAGAATTTGACAAAATGAAGTGGAAGTCTAACATAGTCTCAAAACCATCTATTACATCAAATGTGATTGGGACGTAACCCATACATCACATACTATATGGAAAGTAAAAACAATTAGAAATAAAGGGTTAGGTCCTCGGAACACGAGTATTCACCACTCTTCAAAAGCTACTATGGAGATCACTAGCCACGAGGATGCAAAATAGGAGCGTTGGACCCTACATTAGTGAAACAATATAGGTAAGAGTATGTGTTAGTACATAGAATATACCAATTATGATAGAAATGCATAAGAGTTATGAAATCATGCTAAAAGGACTTTTCATGACATGCAATTACCAAATTAATACATAAGATAAAAGGGTTAGAAAACATAAATCGTGATCATGGTCAATATAACTTAAATCATCTTTAAAACACATCTGATATACTTCTTGAAGTAACCTTAGTTCATTGTTGTGGGAAGTAGCCATTAACCGATATAGGCATATGAGCTATAACACATTACATCAAAAATGATCTTTAACAACAATTAATTAATGGTAATATATTAATTGTCGTTAAATATGTATTTTTGGAAGCAATTAACACTCTTTGTATATGTCCCTAAAGCCTTTTAGCAACACTGGATCTAATGACACTTAACTAATGTCGGTAAAGACTTTAACACTCTTTATTAATATATCTATTTATTGCCGCTAAAAGTTGTTTTTGTTGTAGTGATATGGAATCCAGTGTACTTCTCCCACACTGAAAAGACAGTGTCCTACTTGCCAAGGTAAGGATGATGAACTTCTAGCTTACGTGGATCCACTAGGTAATGTCTATCTAATACCATCATCATCTATCTAAGACAATCATCCTATGGTGGCACATAGTTATGGGACATGGGTAGTCACCACTTGTCCACTCGGTGCTAAGCATAAATCCCGCATAATATTTATTAATCTTAACTTGTCTTTTAATTATAGGACATGGGTAATCGTCGTTTGTCTTATCATCCATGGAAAAGTACAATTAAGATACTAATCCAAGCTAGAAACATCGTAGGATAGCCCCTTAGACCATGCGTAAGAAACCTTTCACCATCCATGATCTTTTCATAATAGGTTTAAAGGCCCATAGTCATTCACTTCATGCTAGAAATGCCCTTCAACTAATGGAAATAATTTTGAAAGTGTTATTTATAATCATTGATGGCATATCCATATACCATACTAATCAAGACCTAATTTAGGAAAATAGCTCGAAAAGCATTAAGAGCAAATCTAGATGTCATTCATGTCATGTGACCAAGCTTCATAGAAAATATAGATATCTTTATCTATAAGCTTACTTGAGTCATAAGCATTACTTTCATAAAGCATGCATTTTTCAATAATTCATAAGTTTCTTCATGTTTTCAAAGTCAAAGCATCCTCAAATTCATTTACATCAATTTCATAAAGAAAAGACATGCATATCTTCATAAATTCATCTTTCATGGTTCATAATCAAAATCATGGATCATGCATGGGTTCATGGTAATTCAACTTAAAATCATGTAATTACTTTAATTCATGCATAAGAAGACATAAAACAATCAATTCGATCAATATTGAAACGAACCCATAAAAATTGAATAAAACCTTAATTTGATTGGGGAATATAGCTTTACAAAATTGGAGTTAAGAAAGAGCTCTATAGGTGAAGACTATCATACCTTGGAGTTCAAAGCCCAAAAGCTATGGTGGATTGGAGACTTGATCTTGAAACCCTAGATTTCTTCTTCTTCCTTAGAGAGAAATATTTGAAAGAATTAACTTGATCAACTTTTGGGAATTTAAGAGAGTGAATTGTATTGAGTGATTTTGGGGGTAAAAATGTTTATATAGGGCATAGGGTAGAATGTAAAATGACATAGTATTGAGTTAAAAAATTGGGAAAAGACCAAAATGAATTTGACTTTAAAGCAGACAAAGTGCCTCTCACGAGGGGCTTCACCGGCTGTCTAGAGCATGATGGCCCATCTAGTGGGTCGTGGACTCGTGGTGATTCCCTGCCCGAAGGGCTTGATTAACACGGGCATAACTTTTTACTCCGGGATAAAAATTAGGCAAGCGTGGTGGCATTGGAAAGAGGAATCAAAGATATTTAATTTGATATGTCATGGGCAACCTAATTCATTTTGTGCTGAAAGATATGATCGTTTGAAGTCGATCCAAAATTCAAAGTTTGCTAAGTCTCTTTCACAGACGACTTCACGGTTTGTGTGAAGCTTCACAGACCGTCTAGGCTTTTGTGGTCTTTCACAGTGATCTGGGGTGAAACCTTATTGACTGGGTGACTTGTATGGACCCCTAGATGGGCCGTCCAAGTCACCACAGGCTGTCTAGTGCACCGTCTAGGTGACTCCTGCTTAGGGCAGTCCTGGGTGGCTTTCAAGATGCCCTTAACGGGATATGGACCCCTACACACCCCGTCTAGGGTGCCATGAAGGATCCATGGTCCATTTTGGATTTGTGGACTTGCCCGTTTGCCCTTTCTAGCTCTTTTTCAAATCTGAGGTGTTACAATATCTCCCCTTGGGAACATTTGTCCTTGAATGGAACTCAAGACATCTTAAGAAAGGTAGGAACTAGATCTAATAGCCCATCATGAATGCAATCACATAATGCACATATCCGAGGAGGAAACATCAAATTCAAGCTAAAGCATGTTCAAAACATCATTTCATAAGGTCTATATGCAACTCATACTAAAATGCACATAATCATGACAAATTCAATCAAAGCTAAATCAAGATCTCAAAATTTAAGTGTTTCATTTACATGCATGAATGGGAGAACATGAGAATGACTAAGACACGTGAATCCTAAAGAGTGAACCATGAGGGGCTGAGGCCTCAAGCTAGACCTAAAGATATAAGGAAAAGATAGGGAGACGAAGACATCACATCGCCTTCGAACTTTCACATATTAAACCATAACAAGGACCTCTTCCAAAATCAACAAAGTTCTACTCACGTATTTCAACCATAAAGCACATTATCTCCCCCTTGTGAGCAAACCTCACTAACCCTTTCAAATCCACCTCCTTCAACCCAAGCATAACACCAAAGTCTTAACAACCACGGAGCCATTGATACAAGTAAACACTTAAGAAGTTTCCACAATGATTTCAAGGTCTAATTCTAACACAATAACCATACATGGAGTCTTACCATATCCAACAAAACACCCAATATCAAATAATGCATAACCACAAGCTAAAAGACTATAACTTACTAATCACCGCATTCGGGGAATCCTCATGATCTTGTCGAGTCTAAGAGCATAAAACCTATCTTGCTTTGGGGCACTTGAATGGGAACCCCTAGATTGAACTCTCCTACCTTTCCTTCCCTTAGCAGTAAGAAATGAGAAATCTATCATCTTGTGACCACTCTTTCCATACCCAAAACATGCATTTGAACCGGCTAGACACTCACCCTTGTGTCTTCTTCCACAGTCCCTACACTCAGACACCATTTACTTACTAGAACCCTTACCTTGAGAATGATTTCCTCAATCGGACCTTAAATGTGAGAAATAACCATTATCCCTTCTTGCCCTCTTTGAATCCTAGTCTTCTCCTTAAGATTTTCTTCTTCTATTTGTTGTGCATAAACCATCAAACGGGAGACATCCATCTCCTTAACAAGCATGGCAGTTAGGCATTCTTTGGCCACTAAGTCGGAAGCACCCGACACAAATTTACTCATCCTCGCCCTTGGATCGGCAACCATAGTTGGAGCATATTTAGACAATTGTGTTAATTTCATTGCATACCCTTTCACACTCATATTTCCTTGACGAAGGTTAATGAACTCAAGTACCTTTGTGATGTGAGGACAAAATACATATTTTTAATCATTATTTGCCTCACATTTAGTATTTATAGGGAAAAGGGTCTGAAGAATACTCTAACTTTGGCCAAAATTGTTATGATACCAAACTCTATGGATGACCTTTTACCCCCTGCACTATTTAATAGTGTATTTTAAAAGTATATATGTGCCCACGTGGACACATTAATATTTATAATGATGCAATATTTATGATGTCCACATAGGCACATATATACCTTTAAAATACACTATTAAATAGTGCAGGGGGGGGGGTAAAAGGTCCTTTCCAAAGTTCGGTATTGTTACAACAATTTCGGTCAAAGTTCAGATATATTTCAAACCTTTTTCCCGTATTTACATATGTCCTTTTTGAGCCTAGATTTTATGGATTGTGCTTAATAGTATATTTTATATGTAGGATTAAATTGGTGTGAAGATGAAGAAATTTGAAGCTAAAACGAATTAAATATGGAAGGTTATAAATAAGGAAATCAAGCAGACATCTTAATTGATTAAATTGAATAAAATAATATATATATATATATATATATATATATATATATATATATATGAAGTGCATTGAAGGAAAGAATTTGAATTGGCGTAGAAGTCATGCCATGTGTCACTAGCGACGGAAGCAACAACGAAAACAATTGAGGTGGCACACAATTCAAGCATAATTCTAATTCCTTTTGGTTTTGAGTTCCTAATTTATTTTGGACTCACTTATTTTATTTAGGGTTTTCTACATCTATAAATAGTTCATAAGAATAATTATTAAGGGAGGAGGATACAATGTAGAAAATAACTTTGATATAGGATTTTATCTTTTCTTTATCTTTTATTTATTTTACATCTTTTATTTGAATGATTCGTTGCAATTGCTCTATGTCTATGTGGAATTAAACTTTTCGTTCTTGGATTATATTGACTTATAAAATGGTTGTTTAGTGATTTTGATTCGGCATAATTATTGATCATATTGGTTGTTCTTATATTCTTGTGAATACTATTTTGATGATTGACCACCATTAAGATAAATTTATTGTCTTCTTTTGAACTCAGGAGAGGAACAGAGAGATAGAACGTGGAATATAAGGAGCATGATCTTTTCTTGCATATCACTTGAATTGATTTGTGTCTAGGATAGGGATATACCTAGGTGCCTTGCTTGGCTCAAATACGGGAATACAACGTAATGCTCTATAGTTGGTTCATTCTATCTCCTCTCAACGATGTAGTTAAGCTATAAATTGTGGTAGACGGTTAGAGGTCAGGAGCTCATGACTATATTATCAACCCCGTGAATCAATAACTAGATAATCAAATAAGTTGATGAAATTGATGCTAAATATGATTGATAGTTAAATTATAATCCTAGATCGATTCATTCATTGATTGTGTAAACATCTATCTTTTCTTGGTTAATTGCTTTTTAGTTATTTTATCTTTATTTTTAGTTTAGTTAATATATATTCATATTTTGAAATCCTCCCTTGAATAAATAATTAGAATTAATATAATTTAGTAAATAGTTAATTGACAAGTCTTTTGGATTCGATAATCCGGCTCTTTTAGGGCCACTATATTACTTGCACGACCATGTACACTTGAGTGTGCAATTGGAAGCAACAAGTTTTTTATTTATTTAAGTTTTTTTTACAAAAATAAAATTATAAAAAAATAAAAAAAAAATTTCTTATGTTATCTTATTTTGTTAGTGTCATATTTTTTCTTTTGATCTTATTTTTGCAGATTAGGGGAAGTCTGAGTACCCAAAAGTTTGAAGCAAAGGAACATATTTGAGCTTAAGTGTGGGGTGACGACCCTTGATGAAATTAAGAGAACATGGTACTAGCTAGGCCTCAAGGCCTCAGGGAGTTTTCCTAACCCTTGTTTAAATTTTATTTGATGCTTTGGGGATATATCATCTTTTTAAGTGTGGGGCGGGGGAATGAATTCCTAGTTTTTATTGTTTTATTGAGTCTTTTATTTTTTAGGATGGGTTCCTTGACTTTTGTTTTCGGTTCTTTTCCTGAGGATAGTCCCTTTGAACCGAGTGTCTTTTATTTTTTAGGAATAAGTTTTCTTTTAATTTTTTGAGAGAAAAGAAAAGACCCATTTGATGGTGTGATGCTTGCTTTTTAGGCCTAATTTTTGAATAGTACTTTCTTGGGAATGTTTGATTGATAAGGAAATTGCAAACTTTTTGACACCTAAGCTCATGGTAGTGACTTTGTACATAGCTCGTTTTATTTTGTAGTTTGCTATGATCTTGTCTCTCTTAGAAGTGGAATTGATCCATCTTGATTGATACTTGTGCCATGTGTGGTGAGAATTTATATATTCTATGTTTTGCATCTTAGTCTAGAACTGCCATGCATGTTATTGAAGCGAAATGAAAAAGTGTTGCTTGTTTAGGGGATGATAATAGGCTTTCTTTGATTTGTCTTGTAAGTTTTAGCCTTTTCAGATACATATCACTAGTAGCCTCTTTGAGCCTGTAGCTTTTTATTGGTAGCCATATTTTTTCCTTGACCTTTTTGTTGAATCCCTAGTTTTTGCACCCTGCTTCCTTGAACACTGTAGCATAGACTTATTCTAATTGTTAAATCTGAAGAAAAGTGATGGTTGAGTGTAAAAGGTGATCAATGATAGCTACAAAGTGATTAAAAAGCCCTCTTTGAAAGAATGTGACATGAAAAAAAGAAGAAAAAAAAAGAGAAAAACAAATCAAAAAAAATATTCTTTGAAAAAAAAATGATTGAAGCATTCTTGAGATGATGAGAATTACTTGTGAAATTATTGTTGAAGAGAGGGTTGGCAATAAAGAGAAGAATTTATTGGGTGATAAAGTCTTAAAGTGCAAAGTGCTTAAGGAAGTGTAAGTCACTATTATATAGTTTTCCTACCCGTCCCCTAACTTACATTACAACCCGTTAAAGTCCTATTTGATTCTATTCAAGTATGTTTAATTAGTGGATATGTACATAATGGGCAAGCCTATGGTTCTTTGTGCATACATATGAATTTCATTTCTGAGTTTGAGTTGTTCTTTGATGCTATGTCCTTACTTTATATTCAATCTTTTGATTTGAGTGTGTGGACTATTTCTTTTTGCGAGGGCACTTATTTCATGATAGATAGGTGATTTTATTAGCTTTCTTTGATGAGAGTAGGTGATCAAACTTAAATTTGATGAGTTCAGAGTCCTTCCTTGAGGTTAGGAGGTTAGAAATTTGTTGTTTATTTTATATCTTGCATAATGATTGAGAAGTGTACTTGATGTTTTGAAATTTGTATATGGCCTAAGTGTTTGTAGCAATGATTATTTGAGATGAGCTTTAATGTTTGATCGAGGACGAGCAAAAGTTTAATTGTGGGGTGTTGATGTGAGGCCAAAATACATATTTTTAATCATTATTTGCCTCACATTTAGTATTTATATGTCCTTTTTGAGTTTGAATTTTATGGATTGTGTTTAATATTATATTTTATATGTAGGATTAAATTGGTGTGAAGATGAAGAAATTTGAAGCTAAAACGAATTAAATATAGAAGGTTGAAGAAGGAAATCAAGCAAATGGATTAAATTGAATAAAATAATAAATCTATATTACTTTAAAAACATGAACTCCTAACCTGAATGTTAAATTACTATAATATCCCTAACTAATTAGGTTGTGACTTTTTCGATGAGTTGTGACTTTTATGATAAGTTGTGACTTTTTTCGAAGGGTTGTGATTTTTCGATGAGTTGTGACTTTTCCAAAGAATTGTGACTTATTCAATAAGTTGTGACTTTTCCAAATGGTTGTGACTTTTCTGATAAGACACAAAAAATACTTGTTCATACCACCCTTTGTTGACTATAAATATAGGGGCTTCTTCTCATTTTTTTCAACCACAATTTATTTTACTCTTCTACTCTTCTTCTTCTTGCATTTCAAAAGATTTCGTGTGATTTATTGTCATTGAGTGAGTTCGAATAAGTCTGTAAGTGATGCCTTTGCTCTTAGTATATGCTGATTACTATCGAGTTGTGAGTGGAAAGAAAGATTTTTTTTTGCTGAAAACAGAAAATGTACATTTTTATCGGTGCATTACTTGTGCCATTAGTTGTATGAAAACCTGGTTCTGCCTTTTATGCAATAATTTTATCATATCAAAATTAAATCAGTTGCTAATAGTGGTCCATTGGTAACTTACAAAGTGCATGGTTGTAGTGTTAACTGTCCTTTGATGATATGCTTCAATGTTCTACCAACAATAGAAGAATTAAGCAAAAAGAGGAGAAATTTTATCTTGAGTATTACAGAAAATGTATCTGTCCTTTTCCTTCACTCAATATTTCTCTGGTGTCTCTACGTTGTATTTTGTACCTTCACCTTTTCTCTTCTTTTTTAACAGTTTGTGAAGGAACACACCATCATTATTATTGTCAAAATGCGCTTGTCTTTACCTCCCCTTTTGACCTTTTGATAGTGATCTTTGATGTTTGAGTGATGTCACGCCCCGAGCCTACACCCTGGATGTGGCCGGCACTCGAGAACCATTGCTGGCCCCAAGTGAACCCTTGGCCTG
The DNA here is from genome assembly GCA_036553675.1 of Solanum okadae. Lineage (NCBI taxonomy): Eukaryota > Viridiplantae > Streptophyta > Magnoliopsida > Solanales > Solanaceae > Solanum > Solanum okadae. Next base: position 42,361,847 of record CM071689.1, on the reverse strand, counting down.
ACTTACTTACTCAGCGGAAGACTTTACTGAATATAAATACTTTTAAAACAAGTAAACTCAACTACTCAAAATTTAACTTAGAATGTATTATAATAACATTCACTACCAAAGTGGCAACTCAAGTCTCAACTTAACTGAAAAAAGAAAGTAAAGACTTATGAACTAACATCACTAACTCTGTCTAGGAAGCCTCTAAACAACTGAGATGGACGTCGGGACAAGACCCACGACTTCCTAATGAACTAAAATATTGAAAGCCATAAAAAGGATCCTTCGGAAAGCTAGGAGGCTCACCAACTGACTTTGAGTGCTCAACTAGATCAACGAGGCACTGGATGTTGATCCTGATTACGCGTCTGCATAATAATAGGATGTAGGCCAACTGACATCAGTACATTGAATGTACGAGTATGCGAGTTTGAATACTAAACATAACTTAAGCTTGAAAAGAATCTAAAAGAAACACTTAACTTGGCTTTACTCAACTCCTGAATAACTTAACTCAATATAAATTAATAAAACACATAGAATATATAGAAAGCTTTTAAAACAGTAGAAAATAACTTAGTTCGTTAAAGAAAATGCAATAACAAACTCAACTTTACTCATATAATAAAGTAATATAGTTTCTGTGGGAGTTCCTCTAACCGACAACCACCATTATGAGCCTGAGTGGTGATACATCGTCTTGACCACGCTGCCAGAACTGTCCTATACTTTGTCTTCATATAGAACGCTTAACAAAGTGGATCCACTAATCTATGCTAAAAGCATCTTAAGGAGTCATCTAAAAAGTATGATCCTTTACTACCTATGATGGCTAAATGGTTTATGGAGACTTGAGTTATTATGAACTCGCATCCCCATATCGGTGCTCAATACTACTCCCAAAATATACTTAGCTCATATGTTTTTACAACAAACTTCTTTCATTGGTTTGAGATAATTACTCAAAACTTAGCTTAAAAGTTCTCTTGGAATCGATGTTCCCTTTTTTGTTCAAATGTGATAACATTTTAAAACTTTTCTGGAATACATAGTCCCTATATACTTCTTTGAAATCTTTACTCTTTACTTTTTACTCAACTTGAACGTTAAGTCTTAAAACAAAGTTAAAATGTTTGTAAAAGACTTTTGAAAACTTTATAAACTTCTCTTAACTTGACTCTTAACTTTACTTGACTTGACTCTTAACTTTGCTTGAATTGAATTATGGATTCAAGGACTGTGATTTGTGATAGGAAAGATCTCATGATGTTTAGGAGTGTTTTTAGATAGTTAAACATGAGAAAAGATCAAGAAATCACTGTTTGGAAACAAGTCTGCGACGCGGAGATGCATTTAAATATTTGATCACGAAATTAAATTTTGAGACAGAGGAGTGCTAGTCCCAACCGCGAGGCGTAGCTGATTTTTGTTCACTGGGGGAGCAAGTTCGCGACGCGGACTTGCGTGCCAAAACCTACTCGACTTTTTCCTTTTTCGTTTTCCAGCCCCAATTCGCCTAAACTCGACTATATTTCTCAAAATCTTTTTAGATTCAGATACCCAGCATATGTACCCAAGAACCTAACTCAAAACAACTGTAAAACTCGACATAAAGATCTTAGAACTTCTCAATTCAACCCAATTCAAGAACCAAAACAATTTCAAGATATACATATCAAGAACATCAAACTTTCAACCTTTTTAGAATGAATTTCGTTGAACTAAACATGTTTGGCGTGTGGGTGAACGAATCCAATGCTATGAGAGTCTCACATACCTTGTAGGATCAAATCCTTGAAGAAACTCGAAATCAATTCCTTACGAAGCGATGAATTTTGCTCTTCCTCTTCTCCTTTCTCTTCTTTTCTCTTCTCTCAAAGCCCTAGCGTATTTCTTAATTGCGTAAACTGAACTAACTCAGTTTAGACCCCAAGAAATTTACTAAAAACGGATTTAATAAATTGGGTAAGGAAAAGACTAAACTACCCTTTCAAAATCCAGTTTAGACTTTCCTTAATTGAACCGCCCAACTTCAAATGGGCATATCTCACTCATACAAATTCGGAATCGCGCAAACTCGGCGGCGTTGGAAAGATTATCTTGAATCACGCCTAAATAATTATGATCTAGAAGGTATGGTCATTTGAAGTTGCCCAAAACTCATCCTTAACTTAACTTGAACAAATTTCCAGATTTTCTTTATTTCCTAAAATCACTATTTCCAATTCTTGACTTCTTTCTAGTTATTTCGATTTGCGAGATGTTACAAGTGAACTATCCCCTGGGAACATTCGTCCTCGAATGAGATTACTCTTACTAGGCTAAGGGTGTAACATCTAACATTCAGCTCAAATACCCAACAAGCAATGCAATTACAACATGCAATCTCAAAAATTAAAGAGTACTAAGAAGAGAATTAGAATTTCTCCGATTTCAAAAAGATGTGGATATCTCTTCTTCATATCTTCTTTATCCTCCCAAGTAGCTTCCTCAGCAAACTGGCTCCTTTAAAGAACTTTGACTGATGCTACCTCTTTTGTTCTCAGCTTGCGAAATTGGCGATCTAAAATCTGAACAGGAATCTCCTCATAGGTTAGGTTATTCTTGATCCTAATATCTTCAGTTGGTATGATAAGTGAAGGATCTCCCATGCACTTCTTCAACATGGAAACATGAAATACCGGATGAACCGTTGCTAACTCTTGTGGTAGCTCTAACTCATAAGCTACTTTGCCAATCCTCTTGGATATTTTGTACGGTCCAATATACCTGGGACTAAGCTTCTCCTTCTTACCGAATCTCATAATGCCCTTCATGGGTGAAACTTTCAAAAACACCCAATCATCTACTTCAAACTCTAACTCCCTTCTCCTAACATCAGTGTAGGATTTCTAAGGACTTTGTGCCGTTTTAAACTTCTCTTGAATCACTTTCACCTTCTCCATAGCTTGATGAACCAAGTCTGGTCTTACAACCCAGCTTCACCAACTTCAAACCATCTAATAGGAGATCTTTATCTTCCCCATAAAGAGCCTCATAAGGAGCCATCTGGATGCTGGAGTGGTAACTATTGTTGTAAGAAAACTCAATAAGAGGTAGGTGATCATCCCAATTACCTTTGAAATCGATCACACAAAACCTCAACATATTCTCTAAGGTCTAAATAGTGCGCTCTTCTTGACCATCTGTCTGAGGATGAAAAGCAGTACTCAAGTTCACCTTTGAGCCTAAGCCTTTCTGGAATGACTTCCAAAACTGTGCAGTAAATTGTACACCCCTATTTGATATAATCGAAACAGGGACTTCATGAAGTCTTACCATCTCCTGAATATATAACCTAGCATAATCTTCTGCTGAATGGGTAGTCTTTATCAGCAAAAAGTGGGATGATTTGGTCATTCGATCCACAATCACCCATATAGAATCATGCTGCCTGAGAGACCTTGGAAAACCTGTGATGAAGTCCATATTAATCATTCCATTCCTAAAGTTGTATATTTTGAGCCAAACCACCGGGCCTTTGATGCTCTACTTTAACTTGTTGGCAATTCGGGCACTTAGCAACAAACTCGGCAATGCCTTCTTCATACTACTCCACCAATAAAAGTCTCTCAAATCGCGATACATTTTTGTGGAACCCAGATGAATGGAATATCTGAGGCTATGAGCTTCCTCCGTGATCCTCTCTTGGAGTTCATCCACCCTTGGCACACACAATCTACCTTGATACCTCAATACCCCATCTCCCCCTTGTTCAAAAGCCATTACTTTTTGCTAATGAACATTTGCCTTCAACTCAAGTAAAATGGGATCTTGGTCTTGCTTCTCTTTTACTTCTGACACTAATGATGATTCAACCCCATTCATCACCACTACTCCTCCTTCTGTGGAATTCATTAGTCGGACTCCCAGGCATGCAAGTCTATGCACATCTTTCGCTAACTCTCTTTTTTCTTCCTCAACATGGGAGGTACTACCCATAGACATCCTGCTCAAAGCATCAGCAACAACATTAGTCTTACCTGGGTGATAAAGAATACTAATGTCATAATCCTTGAGTAATTGTAACCACCGCCTCTGTATGAGATTAAGCTCTTTCTGAGTAAACATATACTGAAGGGTCTTGTGATCAGTGAATACATCTACATGAACACCATACAAATAATGACGCCATATCTTCAAAGCAAATACTACAGCAGCCAACTCTAAGTCATGGGTTGGGTAATTCTTCTCATGAACTTTCAACTGTCTGGAGGTATAAGCTATAACTTTGCCATTCTGCATCAGTACACAACCCAAAGAAACTCTAGACGCATCACAACATATAACAAAGTCTTGCGTACCTTCTGGTAAGGTCAACACTGGGGCAGTAGTCAACCTCTTTTTCAATTCCTGAAAGTTTTTCTCACAAGCTTCAGACCATTGAAATTTCACTCTTTTTTGAGTTAACTTGGTCAAAGGAGACGAAATAGATGAAAATCCCTCGACAAACCTTCTATAATATCCAGCCAACCCCAAGAAACTCCTAATATCAGTTGGAGATGTGGGTCTAGGCCAATTCTGCACTGCCTCTATCTTCTGAGTATCAACTTTAATTCCATCACCGGAAACTATATGGCCCAAGAATGCCACAGACTCAAGCCAAAACTCACAGTTAGAGAACTTGGCATATTACTCTTTATCCTTTAGAGTTTGGAGAACTATTCTGAGATGGTTAGCATGATCTTCTTCATTCCTTTAATAAATTAGTATGTCATCAATGAACACGATAACAAACATGTCTAAATAAGGCTTGAATACTCTATTCATAAGGTCCATGAATACTGCAGGCGTATTGGTCAAACCAAAGGACATACAAACATGTCTAAATAAGGCTTGAATACTCTATTCATAAGGTCCATGAATACCGCAGGTGTATTGGTCAAACCAAAGGACATAACCAGGAACTCATAATGACCATAACAGGTCCTGAAAGCTGTCTTTGGAGTATCACATTCCCTTACTCTTAACTGATGGTAGCCTGATCTGAGGTCTATCTTAGAGAAACAAGAAGCACCCTGAAACTAATAGAAAATATCATCAATTCTCGGAAGAGGATACTTGTTCTTAATGGTAACCTTGTTCAACTGATGATATTCTATACACATCATAAGGGAACCATCTTTCTTTCTCACAAATGGGACCGGAGCTCCCAAGGTGAGATACTTGGTCTAATGAAACCTTTATCTAAAAGATCTTTCAACTGCTCTTTTAAATCTTTTAACTCTGTTGGTGCCATGATATATGGCGGAATAGAGATAGGACAAGTATCATGAATAGTATTTATACCAAAGTCTATTTCTCTCTCAGAAGGGACTTTGGGAAGATCATCTGGAAAGACTTCTGGAAACTCTTTTACTACTGAAACTGACTACTAGAGTCATTAACTCGGACTAAGTGATAGACACACCCCTTGGAAACTAACTTTCTCGCCTTAAGGTACGAAATAAAATGACCCTTAGGCACTGCTGAACTGCTCTTCAACTCTATAACTGGTTCACTGGAAACTGGAACTTGACTACTCGTGTTCTACAATCTATTGATACATAACAGGCATGAAGCCAATCCATACCTAGAATGACATCAAAATCTACCATGTCTAACTCAACTAAATCAGCCATGGTACTCTTGTGATTGACGGAAATGGAACATTCATGATAGACTCTTTCTGCTAGAATAGACTCACCATCAGGTGTAGAAACACCGAAGGCTCAAGAAGTTGCTTAGGAAGAACATCAAAACTGAAGACTTGGATCATACTAGTGACAACATCTGGCGAGATCTACATGGGAATCTTTGTCAGATCGATCATGCAGTTAGGGCCAATCAAGCAGAGATCGATTGGCCTACCAGAGAGCTGACATTAGAAGACTGAAACCCACAACGAGTATTTAAGGCTGCCCGTTCATATCTTACAACGAGTATGATAAATGTCTATAATATTTGGCTTTACGGTGTTTACAGGGTTCTGATGGATGGATAGGCGTAGCAGAAAAGAAAGGGTCAATTACAAGAGGAAGGCGGAGGAAAAAAGATGAGAGAGCAAGACCTGGCGACTAGCGATAGCATAAAGACGGTTTCCTTCTCCGCCTGCCTTTGAAGTAGCTCATCGAGATGCAACTCTATCTGGTGGAGCAACTGAAGAAGACTGGGCTCTATTGCCCCCATTACTATTACTCTGTCTGCTCTTAGGACACTCTCTCATAAAATGACCGTTCTGGCCACACTTGAAGCAACTAGTGGAGCCATCACGACACACCCCTGAGTGGCTCCTACCACACTTAGCACATGGAGGAGTCTTAGTACCCCCTTGTGCCTTACTACCTTGCGAATGCGCATGTCTAGCGCTGAAGTTCTGAGAATTTTGACTATTGTACTCACATTTGTTCCTTGGTGCAGGTGCATTAACAAATGAGGAAGCAGTTCCTTTCTGCTTATGTTGGAAAGAAGACCGGTTCGCATTACTCTTTTGCTACCCGAATTCATTCCCTGATGTCCTACCCCTGTTATTCTCAAACTCTTCTCTATCCTTCAGCTAGTCCTTCTCAACTTGTTGCACATGGATCATCAGCCTTGCTATGCCCATGTAACATATTAGCATAGCTGACTTACTTTCCTTACTTGACAGACTAGTCAACCCAACTACGAATAAACTTATCATGCTCCTCATATTAGCAACCATCTCTTTACTTCTCTTAGCTCACAAGGAAAGAAACGCCTCATGAAGGCACTCTCGACCATAAGCCAGGTCAAAATCGGTTACGCATAAGCACGAATTAGAAAGAGACTTTTATAGAGAAACACTCTTATCGCACGAAGTGAGTATGAAGAAAGTAAAGGAATTTTCTAAATGTTGCAGCCTCCTAATTATAGATGTGGTGCGCTTCACACCGATAACTAGGACTTTACAGACACGGCTTCATAGACTCCCTAGGACTCTTGAACTCTGTGCCATGATAACCAAGTTTGTTACGCCCCAAGCCTATACCCTGGACGTGGCCGACACTTGAGAACCATTGCTGGCCCTAAGTAAACCCTTGGCCTGGATTAGTTATTCAGCGGAAGATTTTACTCAAGATAAATACTTTTAAAACAAGTAAACTGAACTGCTCAAAATATAACCTAGAATGTATTATAATAACATTCACTACCAAAGTGGCAACTCAAGTCTCAACTTAACTGAAAAGGGAAAGTAAAGACTCATGAACTAACATCACTAACTTAGTCTATGAAGCCTCTAAACAACTGAGATGGACGTCGGGACGAGACCCACGACATCCTAAGGAACTAAAATACTGAAATCAATAAAAATGATCCTTCAAAAAGCTAGGAGGCTTACCAACTGACTCTGAGTGCTCAACTGGATCAACGAGGCGCTGGATGCTGATCCTGATTAGCTGCGTCTGCATCATAATAAGATGTAGGCCAACTGACATCAGTATATTGAATGTACGAGTATGCGAGTTGGAATGCTAAACACAACTTAAGCTTGAAAAGAATCTGAAAGTAACACTTACCTCGGCTTTACTAAACTCCTGAATAACTTAACTCAATATAAAGCAATAAAACACATACAATATATAAAAAGCTTTTAAAATAGTACAAAACAACTTAGTTTGTTAAAGAAAATGCAATAACAAACTCAACTTTACTCATATAATAAAGTAATCTAGTTTCTGTGGGAGTTCCTCTAACCGACAACCACCACTATGAGCCTAAGTGGTAATACAACGTCTTGCCCACGTTGCCAGAACTGTCCTATACTTTGTCATCATATAGAACACTTAAATAAGTTGATCCACTAGCTATGCTAAAAGCATCTTAATGAGTCACCTAAAAAGTATGATGCTTTACTACCCATGATGGCTACATGGTTTATGGAGACTTGAATTAATATGAACTCGCATCCCCATATCGGTGCTCAATGCTACTCCCAAAATATACTTAACTCATATGTTTCTAAAACAAACTTCTTTCTTTGGTTTGAGATAATTACTCAAAACTTAGCTTAAAAGCTCTCTTGGAATCGATGTTCCCTTTCTTGTTCAAATGTGATAACATTTTTAAACTTTTCGGGAATACATAGTCCCCATATACTTCTTTGAAGAAATGAACTTCAATCTTTACTCTTTACTCAACTTGAACTTTAAGTCTTGAAACAAAGTTAAAATGTTTGTAAAAGACTTTTGAAAATTTTATAAACTTTTCTTAACTTGACTCTTAACTTTACTTGACTTGACTCTTAACTTTACTTGAATTGAATTATGGATTCAAGGACTGTGATTTGTGATAGGAAAGATCTCATGATGTGTAGAAGTGTTTTTAGATAGTTAAACATGAGAAAAGATCAAGAAATCACTGTCTGGAAACAAGTCCGCGACGCAGAGATGCATTTAAATATTTGATTACGAAATTAAATTTTGAGACAGAGGAGTCCGTGCCCCAACCGCGACGCAGAGATAATTTTTGTTCACTGGGGGAGCAAGTCCGAGACGCGGACTTACGTGCCTAAACCTACTCGACTTTTTCCTTCTTCGTTTTCCAGCCCCAATTCGCCTAAACTCGACTATTTTTCTCGAAATCCTTTTAGATTCAGATACCCAACATATGTACCGAAGAACCTAACTCAAAACAATTGTAAAACTCGACATAAAGATCTCAGAACTTCTAAATTCAGCCTAATTCAGGAACGAAAACAATTTCAAGATATACATATCAAGAACATCAAACTTTCAACCTTTTTAGAACGAATTTTGCTGAACTAAACATGTTTGGCGCGTGGGTGAACGAACCCAACGCTATGAGAGTCTCACATACCTTGTAGGATCAAATCCTTGAAGAAACCCGAAATCAATTCCTTGCGAAGCGATGAATCTTGCTCTTCATCTTCTCCTTTCTCTTCTTTTCTCTTCTCTCAAAGCCCTAGCATATTTCTTAATTGCGTAAACTGAACTAACTCAGTTTAGACCCCAAGTAATTTACTAAAAACGGATTTAATAAATTGGGTAAGGAAAAGACTAAACTACCCTTTCAAAATCCGGTTTAGACTTTCCTTAATTGAACCGCCCAACTTCAAATGGGCATATCTCACTCATACAAACTTGGAATCGCGCAAACTCGGCGGCGTTGGAAAGATTATTCCCAAGATATTTTCTACGATATCTGAAATTATGCCTAACTCATTCTGAGCTAAGAGTTATGGTCGTTTGAAGTTGCCCAAAACTCATCCTTAACTTAACTTAAATAAATTTCCAGATTTTCATTATTTCCTAAAATCACTATTTCCAATTCTTGACTTCTTCCTAGTTATTTCAATTTGCGAGATGTTACAAGTGAACTGCCTTGTTTTTTCCCTAAGTTGTTGACTGATGAACTTCTCGATTGGCACTACCGAAAGTCCATCAATTTGCATAATATATACATTAGTATGTAATGTTCCGATATATGAAGTTAACATGATGTAGTCTAAATTCGTTTTGTTTTTTTAAACAATTTCTCTTGTGATGTAAATACATGCTTCTGAATATCTTTTTCCAAAATTATTAAACTTCTCAAGAGTTAGAGAATTGTCACAATTTGTTTTTTGGTGCTCAAGACAAAATAATGACTTTATTTATCAATATTACTAATTATGTGATTTAGAATGTTGGGAAGTTTACTTCAAAAAAGTTATTACTATATAAACATTGCCCTTTTGTTTTACTTATTTACTATTTCTTAATATTACCGTATTTTAGACGAAGAAAAGTTCATATATATATATATATATATATATATTTGGGTAGGTATTTGTATTTAAATTAAAGTATTATATATGTCACAAATGTGTTATCAAGTTAACAAGATCTTCTAACTTCAAAATATATTATTTTAAATTGTTCCGAGTTCTTTTTTTTTAAAAAAAAAAAAACTCACAACAAATGTGAAAATATGTGAATATATGTGAATCATTTACATATTATCATTTACAAAATAAATTTTATTTACAATAATATGGAATAAACATTTTTATTTTGTCCGTACACTAAATTAAAATCTATTAACTATATAAAAATATAGCAACATTAATTAAAAGTCCTATTTATTTATGTTAGTATAAAATTTATTAGAAATACAACTATTGCACAATCATTCTTTAGTTATAACATTATAATTTCTCTTAGTTATTGCTAATTATTGCAAAGTTATTCACACTCTTTAACATTCTTTAGTTATAAGATTATGAATTCTCATAGTTATTACATTAATTATTTCTTTCATCTTTTCTTATCTTAACTTTTGACCAATAATTTTTCATATTATTTTTCCGCCCCTATATATGTGATAACACAATGTTGTTATTTTTCCTTGGACGAATCATACTATACATTGAAAATCGTTTACAAGTATATGAACTACATCTTTGTAATTGGGTGTAAGATAAACAGGTGATTATATATATGATTTCATAGATAAATATATTCTTTAATTTCAGTTTTTAGTTTTTTCGATAAAAAAAAGGAAATATTTCCCAGTTAACTATGAACAGTCAGATAACTAGCTTTGATTTATTTACACATTAAATTGAGAAGTCAAATATGAGAGCCAACAACAAGAACATCATTTATTATGTTATAACTTATAAAATAAAAATTAATATACAAAAATTAGTTCTAAAAAATAAAATGTAGTTGTTCTCTTTACATGTTCATATGACATCTGAACAATTTAACGTGAAATACACGTGCAAACACATCGGGTATGTAACACCCCTAAATATTAACCAAGAGTCTCATGTCGATTTACTATTGCTTAATTACTACAATATGTTTTACTCTCATTTTAGGAACTTGAAATGTTGTGATAATTGCTAACTTGCTTAACATAAATTGTTATCGTAATTTAAGGGATTGTGATGAGGTGTTTAGGTAATATTCTAATTAGAATTAAAAGGAGATGAGGGATATATATATATATATATATATGTATGCATTTTGGGCAGCACACAAATTTTTGGGCAGCACCTTTGAAGGACAGCTGCCCAAGGGATAAACATCACTTGTTCGACTATATATTTTCACCCCTCCTTTAGTAATTTCGTTTTCCTCAAGCCTTAGAACTTTAGAAACATATCTAAATAGATTGTTCTTCAAAATCACAAGAGAAAACTTGGTTCTTGTGGATGGAATTCGAGACACACATTTCTTTTTGGTAAGTGACGAAATTTGTTCATGAGTTGGGTAGTGTTTGGTAATTTATGCATATCTCGTCCTCTAGAACTCCGTTTATAGTGAATAAATATGATTTGGAAAGCTAATTCGTAGACCTACAACTATTATGTTTATGTAAAACTTTGATTTAGCTGTTATGGATTCGAAATATTGGACGCAACATAGGACAAGTTCTGTCCAGATTTTCGAATTTCAAATCCTGTATGAACAACTGTTAGTGTTTTGACTATATCTTGTTGTACAAAATATATTTTGTGGTGATTCTTGTTTTTTTGCAACCTTAAGAGATGTAGATACATCTTTCATGAAGGTTATAAAGTCTAGTTTTTCCGTTTTCCTTTTCAAATCTAAGTTGCGACATAAGGTACTAGGCTGGCCAGAATCACTGTTTTGGGAGCATAGTCGTGTTTGTACAGGCTAAGCTTACTTGTGATGATAATTCTGTTTTACACCAATATTATTGAGCTGCTGGGAATTAAAAATTTATTTAATTGTATTCTTTTAAGGTTGTATATACTCGTGAACAAGTTGAGGACCTTGATACGTTGTGATCTACGGTTTGAACTCTTGAAGTTGTATTGGACTGTTTCTTTGCTAAAGCACTGAGGTTTGTGTATAAACTTGTATTTGTACTCTTTTAACTGCTGGTATATCTGAAGGCTGATCTTGGTACCTTGGTTACCTCTTGTCACTTTGCATTGTCGTGTTGGTATCCTTTAAGACGTTAAAGACTCTTGTGTAACTCGCCCACTTGTACGGATTGTTTGATCACTTGGCACTCTTGTTGGAACCTTGTCCTTCTTGTGGCTATGACTTTGTCACTATTGGCATGCCTCTTGATTCGGATCATTTGCCATCTTGACTCTGGATTTTTAGTCCGTCTTAAGAATGGAAGTTTTCCATTTTAAGTACGAACTAGAAACCCTTTTTAATATGGTTCTTGGCTCTCTTGAATTGGGCTTTGACCCTTCTTGATACAGGGCGTCGGCTCTTCTTGATACTTAATTGTGCTTGGTGTGAGGACATGATGTACATATTGGGCGAGCCTTGTTATTGAATCTTTTGAAAAATGGTACTATGAGCGTTCTTGACATTTGGACCTCTAAATATCGAACTTGATACTCTTGATATATTGTTTACTTGATTTATTTATTATGTTCGATTATGCTGCCCATGACTTGAGAAAGGTAGTTTTGTGAATCTGATGGCTCCGAACCTATAGTTTTTACACCACTAAGCGATATGCTTAGCGATAGTTGTTTCTATCGTAGGGAATGAGCGAGTGGATGCATGAAGCTGGCCATTGGAGAGGGAAATTTTGAGAGCCTTAAGGAAGATCACATTTGCATATAGACATCTTTATTTTGTATAAACCTTGGGATGTGTACATGATCTATGTGTTGTATATTTACATGAAATTTTGAGGACTAATTTGAACATGTCACCATGGGTTGTAATATAAGTATGACTCTATGTTTTGTTCTTTTGGGGTGTGTAAGCCCAAGTCTTGTAATATGCTAAATTTACCACTAATTGATTGCGTGAAGCATGAACCACATAGTTTGGGTACTCGAAAGTTGGTAATATTCTTCTTATATCATTTTTACTAGTGTGAGGACAATATATATATATATATATATATATATATATATATATATATATATGCAAAAACCTCGTGAGTTTTTGGCTTATATTATTATAGGCTTATATTATTCCGGAAGGGTCGTTACAAGTGTTGGTATCAGAGCCTAGGTTGGTGGTTCTAGGACTTTTGCTGTGAATTACTTGTATACTTTTTCACATTAGAAAAAGGTTTTATTTGGATTATTTGTTCACTTACATGATTTAAAATATTTTTTATCGCATGTAGAGTGCACATGCATCATGTACATGCCCCTAATTCAATGTTATCTTCCCTTTTGAAGGAATTAAGTTATGGCCTCTTCTTCTGACCGACCTATGGAAGCTGCTCGTAAAGGTTCGGGTACCTCTGTTCTCCAACCTCATGCACTAGAAGAGGTTGGAGAACCTGTCTCGAATCAATATGTTCCCCACATTAGTGGTTTGAAGTGGGAAACCATCAGGGTGTAAGAGCTAGTTCACATCCTCACATGAGTCGTAGTACTCAAGCCATGAATCCTCCTTTTCAACAAATGGTTGAATTCTTCCACCACATGGCTGAAGCGATGTGTGATCCCAACGTGATTAACTTTGAGAAAATGAGGAAAATGGGTGGAGTGGAGTTTGAAGGCACCGTTGATCCCATGGATGCTGAACAATGGCTGGAGCGCATAAAGAGGGTATTTGAGCAGTTAGAGTGTTCAGATGTTGCCAAATTTAAATATGATATTTCATTATTACAAAAGGATGCTTACGATTGGTGGGTAAGTGTTCCTAATGACAAGGTAAAACCTCCTGTTCTTACTTGGGATGATTTTCTTAGGGAATTTCGTATGAAGTATGTCCCACCTGCTTATTGTGATGCAAAGAGAAATGAGTTTTTGAATTTAAGGCAGCGAGGTATGTCTATTGATGAGTACCAACAGAAGATTCTAAGACTCTCTCGTTATGATGGAGGTATTATTAAAGAAGAAAAAGACAAGTGCAGCAAATTTGAAGATGGTTTAAATAATTCCATTAGAAAGAATGTGGCGATCCTGCAACATGAGAACTTTTGTAAGCTAGTGTCTGCTGCTTTTACGTGGGAGCGACTTCATAAAGAAGAAGCTAGTAGAAATGAAAACAAATTCCGGAAGCCTAGATCAGATTTTGGGGGTCCATCAAAAAGGGAAAGGTTTGATAACTCTAAGGCTAGTAGTGACAACAGGCCACCGCAACAAAAGCAAAACAGATCAGATTTTTCTATAGCTAGCACTCCAACTTATGGCCAAGGCAAGCCTCGTGTTCCCACTTGTCCGCAGTGTGGAAAGAATCATTATGGTACTTGCAGGAGAGCTTCTGGTGCATGTTTCAATTGTTGGAGCTTTGATCATAAAGTGAAGGAATGTCCTAATCCTAATAATGCTCTTTCCTTGAGAACTGAAGGCTCAATTCATAATTCTTCTATTAATCCTCCTCAAACTAATAGAGGTGCAAGACCTAAAAACACCCAAGTAGCAGGTACAAGTGGAGCTAATCAAGCTAGTGGACAAAGGACTACTTCACGCGCTTATGCTGTGAGGCAGAAGGATGAGCAGGATGGACAAGATGTGGTTGTCGGTAAATTTCACTTATTTGGCTTATATGTGTTTACACTGTTTGATCCTGGTTCTACACATTCCTATATTTGTTCATCACTTGTTCTTCCTGAAAATGTGAAATCTATGAGGCTTAATTATGATGTGCTGGTTGAAAGTCCTTTGGGTTATTAGGTTGTGTGTAATTGAATTTATCGTGACTGTCCCTTCGTGATTCAAAACCTAGTCTTCCATGCTGATTTGATTGAAATGCCCTTCAAGGATTTTGATGTTATTATCGGGATGGATTGACTTCATAAATATCGTGCAGTGGTAGATTGTAGGTCAAAGCATGTGACCTTTAAAGATCCTTCATTGTCACACATCATTGTACAAGGTGAAAGATCATTGACAACTAGTATTATTTCTGCGGCCTTAACAAGAAAATTGATGCGTCAAGGATGTGGGGCATACCTTGCTCACATAGTTGATACACAGTTGAAAAGTCCTTGTATCAAGGACATACCTACTGTATGTGATTTTCCAGAAGTCTTCCTAGAAAACCTTCCTAGATTGCCCCCGAAAAGAGAGGTTGAATTTCCAATCGAGCTTATTTCTAGATCTACCCTTATTTCTATCACTCCTTATAGAATGGCTCCGACAGAATTAAGGGAATTGAAATCTCAATTGCAAGAACTTCTTGAGAAAGGTTTTATTCGACCTAGTGTTTCTCCTTGGGGAGCCCATGTTTTATTCGTAAAGAAGAAAAATGGCACTCTTAGGCTTTGTATTGACTATAGACAATTGAACAGAATAACAATCAAGAATAGATATCCACTACCGAGGATCGATGATTTGTTTGACCAACTGAAGGGTGCTAAAGTATTCTCAAAGATTGATTTAAGGTCTGGATATCACCAACTGCGTGTTAGAGAGGAAGATATTCTTAAAACTGCTTTTAGAACTCGGTATGGTCATTATGAATTTTTAGTGATGCCATTTGGATTGAAATGCTCCTGCGGTATTCATGGATCTAATGAATCGAGTATTCAAGCCTTATCTAGATCAGTTTGTGGTTGTTTTTATAGATGATATTTTAATATTTTCCAGAAGTAGTGAAGACCATGATAAACACCTCCGGATTATTTTGGAAATTTTAAAGGAGAAGGAACTTTATGCTAAACTTTCCAAGTGTGAATTTTGGCTTGATGAAGTGACGTTTCTTGGACATGATGTATCAGCCGAAGGCGTGAAGGTGGATCCTAGTAAGATACAAGCAGTTGTGGAATGGAGACCTCCCAAAAGTCCAACCGAGGTAAGAAGTTTCATAGGCTTAGCAGGATACTACAGAAGATTTGTGAAAGGCTTTTCCATTATCGCCTCTCCTTTGACTAAACTCTTGAAAAAGGAAGTAAAGTTTATTTGGGATGACAAATGCCAAAAGAGCTTTGAAACTCTCAAATCCTTGTTGACTCAAGTGCCTATACTTACTCTACCAATTGAAGGGAAAGAATATTTAGTATACAATGATACTTCTCACAATAGTCTAGGATGCGGTTTGATGCAAGAAGGGAAAGTTATTTCTTATGCCTCTCGAAAATTAAAATCGCATGAATTGAATTATCCTACTCACGATCTTGAACTTGCTGCTATAGTGTTTGCTTTGAATATATGGCGGCATTATTTGTATGGAGAGAAATGTCATATATTCACTAATCACAAGAGCTTAAAGTACTTGGGTACTCAGAAGGAGCTAAACCTTCGACAACGTAGATGGCTTGAACTCATCAAGGATTATGACTGCACGATTGATTATCATCCGGGTAAAGCCAATGTGGTTGCAGATGCCTTAAGTCGAAAATCTTTTGCAAGCATTTCTTTGAGTCATTTACCCTTGCTCCTTGAGTTAAGAGCCATTTGCCATCTTGACTCTGAATTCGGATCATTTGCCATCTTGACTCTGAATTTTTAGTCCGTCTTAAGAATGGAAGTTGTCCATTTTAAGTACGAACTAGAAAGCCATTTTTAATATGGTTCTTGGTTCTCTTGATTATTGGGCTTTGACCCTTCTTGATACAGGGCGTCGACTCTTCTTGATACTTGATTGTGCTTGGTGTGAAGACATGATGTACATATTGTGCGAGCCTTGTTATTGAATCTTTTGAAAAATGGTACTATGAGCGTTCTTGACATTTGGACCTCTAAATATCGAACTTGATACTCTTGATATATTGTTTACTTGATTTATTTATTATGTTCGATTATGCTGCCCATGGCTTGAGAAAGGTAGTTTTGTGAATCTGATGGCTCCGAACCTATAGTTTTTACACCACTAAGCTATATGCTTAGCGATAGTTGTTTCTATCGTAGGGAATGAGCGAGTAGATGCATGAAGCTGGCCATTGGAGAGGGAAATTTTGAGAGCCTTAAGGAAGATCACATTTGCATATAGGCATCTATATTTTGTATAAACCTTGGGATTTGTACATGATCTATGTGTTGTATATTTAAATGAAATTTTGAGGACTAATTTGATCATGTCACCATGGGTTGTAATATAAGTATGACTCTATGTTTTGTTCTTTTGGGGTGTGTAAGCCCAAGTCTTGTAATATGCTAAATTTACCACTAAATTTGAATGATTGCGTGAAGCATGAACCACATAGTTTGGGTACTCGAAAGTTGGTAATATTCTTTTTATATCATTTTTACTAGTGTGAGGACAATATATATATATATATATTTGCAAAAATCTCATGAGTTATTGGCTTATATTATTACAGGCTTATATTATTTCGAAAGGGTCGTTGCAGGGTAAGATGACAAGAAAAATATACAACAAATATCGTCTATAAGGTAATATTATTGAGATACGACAAATTACATGATTGAACCTTAACAAAGTGAAATAATTAAATGCATTTAACTAATAAAAAATTTCATTGACCATCTTCATAGGTTCGCGTGAATAAAAAATATATATGATGATCCACATTGAACATTCACAAAAAAAATCTACAATATATTTGTTGAAACCCAATTTTGACCCTCCACGATAGGAATTAATTTTTGAGTTTCTTTAATTTCAAATGATTTGGAATAATTAATTTTATAAAAATTCAAATATTTTTCAAATAATTTTAAAGCAATATTAGTCATTTTATAATTTTAGAAAATAAATATGTTTTATATAATTTTGTATATAATTAGTATATTTTAAGAATATTTGAAGAATTGTCTCAAAAGATTTTGTTTTACTGAAATATTTTATTAAATTATGTCATTTTAAGTTATGATTATAATTTTGAATAAATTAGTTAACTATTTTATTTCGTTAAGATTAATAGCTCATAAATTAATTATATTAATTCGCCTTATTTGAATTCCAGCCGAATTTTTTAAAATTAATTTTTTTGGTTACCTCTTTAATATTAATTTTATTACAATTTTAGCCAAATCTAACATTCTCTTCAAAAAAAATTTAAGATCAAATTTGGGCCTTTTCTCAAACACCTAAACCCAGGCCCATTCCTAAATGCCTAAAACTACATCAGCAGCCCACTTTCATATCACAATCTCACAACAATTATACTCAAACCCATCCCAATACAATCAGCAAACCCATACATACAGCGATACCAACAACATACACCGCCCGACCCCAGTTACATGTTCTTCTTCTTCTTTTTTTCTTTCAGGCGAGCAACAGCCAGCCAAAACCCAGAAACTCGCGATCCAAATCACAGCCCAGCAACATTCAGCCCAGGAGCAGCCTAGTTGTGCGAGGAAGCTTCGAGAATCTCTAGGTGTCATAATCGCCTTGCCTCATCACACTTCTCAAGAAATCAAGCGCCTCAAATCATTGTTCCGTTGAGGAATTGTATGATTTTCGTATAGAAATTCATGCTAGCATATTCCTTATATCTGTGAAAGTTTTGAATTTTGAATTTCGAATTTATTCAAGATCCCTCCCATTTCCCCCCCTTAAATTAGCCCTAATCTCCTTCTATATAAACCTCTTCTCCCATCGTTCTTAGGGTTGGGGAAGAATAGACAACGAAAGAGGGGATAGAAAAGAAACACAACTTGTATAAGAAAGAAGCTACAAATTTCAGTGAGTTGTTAAAGAGATAGGCTTAGTATATATTTTCTCTTTTGTTCGTGGGTTGCTGGAGTTGGCAGAAGCTCGTTGGGGTTTTTGTGGTAGTGGAAGTTCGTTTCTATTCGTCTCATCTCCGTTCCCTGCTCCTCAAAAGGTATACGACTTTCAACTCTTTCATTTATTTATTCTCGGTAGAGGTTTAGATTTGAGTTATTATGTGTGGGCATGATTCGAATGTTTGTGTATAAGTGATAAATGTTGGTTCTCTTGTCGACTGCTCATTGTGTGTTTGAATCGACTTAACAGAATATCCGTTAAGCTTTTTGTTATTTTTGATTGTTACTGAATGAAATGGCTTAAAAGCTAACTTGTTGAGGGTTGAATATTCAATTCTGTGCTAGCCCTTCTTGTGCCTTTCCTGTTATAATGAGATTATTAGCTGTTAGCTTTTGTTTACAGGTGTTATCTTGATGAACTGATCCTTCATTTATGTGTTTTCACTAGGTTTATTACTATTTATGTTGTTTTCCAGTAGTTTAGGAGATTTGAAGAATTAATTTATGTGTCCAAGTGTATGTTCTGTTATCTGTTACTTTTTTTTTTAACTATCAAGAGCCTTGTCTTCTCTTTTCTTAGATTATTTGTTGTGAATGAGTTGCTAATCCTTTATATACTCTAATTTCCTCTTCATCGGTTGCCTCTTGAGTCCATTACATGTTCTTGTCAGTAGCTTTGGGGTTTCTGGAATTTGGGTTTAGCTTGGGATAGTTGTGCAGGTTATTATTTTAAGTTCAGTTTGAGGTTATAATCTTGTTGCTCCTGCATTACTTTGTTACTTGTAATTTGGCCTTAGCTTGTGGTTGGAGTCACTATTTACATTGTTATTCGTATAGGCCTTAGATGTTCGTTTTCTTATTTCTTATTACTATTGAGTGCTAGTTGTTTACGAGTTGATATAGAGCAGTTCATTGCATTTTTATTTTGAGTCATCTTCTCTTGTGATCTGATAGTGGTTTGGGTCTCATTTTGGATTTTGAAATACTCAAGTTGTTGTTACTTCAATTGAATTTTATCTCATTTGTTTTATTCGATTCATATGCTAATTTTGTTTCTTTCTTTTGTCCTATGAACCTCTTGTAAGTTCGTGGCGGACTCCTATTCTCTTGCATCTTCGAGACGAGCCATAGAGGCTCAAATTCCACCTTTATCGAGCCAGTCAGCCTTGAAAGATCGAAGAACAGGTCCTTAACATTGACGTACAGGTGTCGGAGCGCATCAAAGTGCTGGATACGCACAATATACCGCGGTACACATCAGTCGTATACGTTGTATATTGCATTGAAAATGGGCTAAAAGAGCCCTAAATTTTCATCTTTGTATTTTGTTATTATTAGGTCTAAACCCTTTTATTTGGAGTGTTACTATCATGTTAGATGTTAGATTTTAGAACAGGTGAAATTGAGCCTAAATCCCAAAATTAAATTAGTCCCAAGTACTGTCCCAGGTGGACAGAAAACCAGACTTGGGCCCAAAACACACACCCACTCTCTTTCTCTCTCTCTTTATTTTATTTGTTTAATTGTTTATTTGCTAGTCAATTTTAAGGTTTTTCAAATTCGATTTCCCCAAAAGAGTCATTTCGAGATTTTCTAAAGACTAAATAATTATACTTATTTTATTCCTTGAAATACTTTGAAATTAATCATTTAGTAATATCCTTAATATTGTTCCTTCTCCCTAAAAAATGACTGTTAGTCTTAAAGTTTGTCTATTATTTAAACTAGTCATTCATGCTTATCTTTTTAAGTTATTTAGCCAAATAGTTAATTGCTGGATAATCGCAAGTTAGCGGGCGTCTCGGGTGCTTTCAAACCCTTTCTAAAATGCTAATATGAATCTCGAACCCTCCTTAATATTTTCATTAGATTTTCTTTTATTTTTAATCTTTTGAAAAATTGTTTTCTTAATTTTACTTTAAAAATTAAGTGGCAACTCTTAAAAACCCCGTCATTTAAAAAAAAAAAAAAAACAAAATGGCGACTCTGCTGGAGAATTGAATTGGATTCTAACCTTAAAGTTAATTTGTTTGGCTAATGTTTGTTTGTTTACTTGCTTATTTGTTTAAATTTCAGCAAAATAAAACTATTGCATTCATGACATAACATATTCCGTCAAACGACACTTCTTTTATTTTTCAGTTAAAGGACGATTATGCAGCCCACAGTCGTTCGTTAACCAAATTGTTCTCATGGCACCCTGACGAATGTAGTTGGCTATTGGATAGTCAACAGTCGTTAACTGTCCCAACGCAGGTAGTCCGCTTGGGTCACCAATCCACTATAAATAAAACTCATTCTTAGTCAAACTTGTGTACAACGAAACCCAATCCCAAAATTTAGCGCATTGACCTAAGATGACCCAACACCCATTAGAGAGACTACCTTGAGTCCAAAATAGCTCATGGCCTAAAAGGACGACCATACTTACGTGATTAAATTTAAAGGTTGTATACCTTTTTGAAAGAACCATTGTCCCTTGCGGTAATGAATAGATTGTAATTTATTCTAGTAAAAAAAGAGATTTACAAGCTACTAGTTCATCCACTGACGTCGGTATTCGGAGATGGAAAGAGGTTCGAGATCGAAGAACCTGCCATGAGAGTATAGTTTAGGATTGTAGCCCTGTGTGAGACTGGTTATTTGTATTCTCTTTTCCCTATTATGTATCCACGTTCAATTTTATACATGAGTTTGTATAAATTTGAGTTTTTGGGGCAATTGAATGTTTCAAATGACGTTATACATCCTTCAATTCGCTAGGCCAACCCTTGGCATAAAAGGGTCACATATCTGTTTAGAACACACAATAATTGTTTGTGGTATAACTGCTTGTGTGGTTATGTTGCTTTATTTGGAGATTTTCTAGTCTACTCTTTTTGCAAATTTTCTAGAAACCCCTAAGTCCTCACTCTCTCATCTCAAAAAGGGTCGTTTTTCTTCGCCTCAAGACAAAAAGGAAGGTCGAACTACGTTGGACCTGAATTCTCCCTCGTGAGATACGTAGGCAACCTTTCAAGGGTCGGTCCCCTTTTTAAATTTTTTTATCTTTTCCAACTCTTACAAGGAGATTGAAATTTCATCTCAACCGAAAATCAGAAGTATCAAAAGAACCTTGGCTCCACCCAAGTCAACCTTCCTATTATTCACTAATTCCAAAATCAAATAGACAAATTTTTGTCTATTTAGTCATCTTCTATATCTGTGGGCTAGTTTATCTTCAAATGAAGCGACTCTTGTGTGATTAATACGCTGTGTGTGATATCTTGTATTACTTATTACCTAAAAAAACTAACACATTTGTCTTTTGAGTTATTTTTCTTTGTCAGGTATTCAAAACTGATTTGTGTTGAGAAATTGGTTGAATATTCAAAGTTCTCAAAGATTTCTTCCCCAATCAAATTTGTTGAAAGGAAGAAGAAAAATGACCCAGAATAGTGAGAATACTGGCGTGACTGAAGTTGCTATAGTTCAGCCCCCTACCGTCGAACAAAATGAGTTAATTGTACAGTTGATGCAAAAGATTGGTGAGTTGAGGGTTGAGCTCCAGAAAAAGCAAGATTCACCAATTTCGGTTGTCGCCGTCAACACTCTAGGAGATGGAAGGCCTGCACTCCATTTTCCTCCTCTGAATTCAAACTCGGAACATGTCTTGAATAACCAACTCTCCAAACCTGCTCAAAATCCGTCAACTATCGACTTAACTACCTTAAATCTTCATCACTCCAACATTTCATACCAAACACCTCCTCCTCTTCAAAACCTAAATACCAACCCTCAAGTTTTCCCTCCCCTTCAAAACCAAAACGCAAATAACTCTCAAATATTCCCTCCATTTCAAAGCTTAAATGTTAACAATCCTCAAACATCCAATTTCATGTACCAGACCCCTGCAAAAGGCACTCAAAATCCACCAAACGCTCAACCCTTACCTCCAAAATTCACTTTTCGATATCCCAATCCAAATCGAACCACACCTTCACTATACTGCCTATTCTGAACTTGACCACTATAAAGAGAAGGAGTGGAGGGCCAAAGAGGAAAAGACTAAGCAGACTATGAAGGAAGAGATTGCGAAAGTGATAAAAGAACTTGATTACTCTTCAGAAGAGGTGGGGCTGAACTACAAAAATTTATACATTCATCCGGATTTGGACCTTCCGAAAGGGTTCAAAGTGCCAAAATTCATCACTTTTAATGGAATTGGAAATCCTCTAACACATCTGAAAGTTTATTGTGATCAACTCGTGGGAGTTGGCAAAAATGAAGCATTGTTGATGCATCTCTTCAGTCGAAGTCTAAATAGAGAAGCTCTGCAGTGGCTTACATCACAAGAATTAAAACAATGGATGAGTTGGAATGAACTTGCAAAGGATTTCACTGAAAGATTTGGACATAACGTAGAAATTACCCCTGATCGCTACTATTTAGAGAAAATCAAACAGAGGTCTACAGAAAATTAGCGAGAGTACGCTCTTCGTTGGAGAAAAGAGGCTGCAAGAGTTCAAGCTCCCATGTCTGAACGTGAGATCATTGAAATGTTTATTCAAACTCAAGAGCCTGAGTATTATGAAAGAATGTTGTGTATAATGGGACAAAAATTTGTCGAGATCATCAAGGTGGGAGAAGGTTTGGAACACGATTTCATGATTGGAAAGATCACAAACCTTACTGCCTTGCCTGCTAATGACAAAGCTATCAGAATTAGGATATGACAAAAGGAAAAGAAAAAGCGGTATTTGTGGTCACTGCTACCCAAATGTGGTCAGCTCCACAAAGGAAATATCAAAATCGCAATGTCAATCAGAAAAAATTCCCTCGTCCAAACTTTAGGAAGGTTCCTAAGGTATTTACATCACTAAGGGAATCTCAAACTCAACTTTACGAAATGTTAAACACAATGGGTATGCTCCATCCTATAAAAAGAAGACCAGCCAATCCTTTGGGGAAATTTTACAAGGCTGACCACAGATGTGCTTATCATTCAGGGGCTGTTGGACATAACACAAAAAATTGTTCAACCCTCAAGCACAAGATTCAAAACATGATCAACAATAATTTGATCAATATTGAGGAAACCACCTCAAGGGATAACATATTGTATGATTAATAGTGAATACAAGACATTTTTGAACTGAGTCATTTGAAGATATTCGTCATCAAAGGTCGAAAAGAAGTATGTCCAGCATTGGCCAAAATTCTGCATATGAAGTTATTGTTATCTTTCTTCTGAAAATGTATATTTTATCTCTTTCTTCCCATTTTATCGCACATTACTTGTAATGAACTACGTTTGACCTGAATTCTAAAGACTGAGATACGTAGGCGGTCTATGTCGGCCTCGGTAGTTTCCTTATCAAAATTTCTTATTTTTGTTAATCCTTGAGTGGGGGGAACTACGTTTGACCTGATTCCTGCCTCAACGGGATACATAGCCGCCACAATGGCTCGGTCATTTTCCCCCTAAGATTTTCATTTCTCTTTATAATGGAAACTGGATAGAATTTTTGAGAGGATCTCAAAAATTCATTTGAAGATGGACTTCTTCAACAAGGAAGGACTGAAGATCAAAATGCAACTAGGTTAGTTTTGAGTGGATCTCAAAAAATTAAGATGAAATTTTCTAGAAAATCAAGTTTTCAACTGGGACAGAATTTTTGAGATGATCTCAAAAATTTCACAAAAATGTCATTTGTTAAAATACTATGCTTATTACTATTGAGGCAAACTGGGAAAGAATTTTGAGGAAATTTTGAGGAGGGACCTCAAAATTCAAGAATGAGCAACCTCATGGTTAACAAAGCAAGTTATAAAAGTTCTTCTATATTTTAGAATGTGACAGAATTTTTAAGGGAGGTCCTCAAAAATTCCACCAAGACTACATTTCGGAGAACAAACGAGTGTGGAAGTCAACTGCATGAAGAAGCATGGAGACAAGACCAACACAAATCAGTCTTTCAAACTAAGAATTTTTCTTTTGATGTAGGAACATCGAAGTCACAAAAATGGCAATGTAAAGCTGTCAAGTGTGAGAAAAGGCGTTGTTGACACCCAATTTTGGCCCTCCACAATATGTATTGATCATCGAGCTTCCTAAATTCCAAGCGATTTGAAATAATTAGTTTTTATAAAGTTCAAAATATTTTTCAAGTTATTTTTAATTAATTTTGTCATTTTTATAATTTTTAAATAATGCATGTGTTTTATATAGCTTTGTGTATAATTAGTATAGTTTATGAATATTCGAAAACCATCTCAAAAAGATTTTAGTTTTTTAAATATTCCACTAATTTAGTTCGGTTTCAATTATAGTTATAATTTTGAATTAATTTGTTTGTAATTAAATTAATTATTTTATAATCAAGTTTATTATTTTATCTCGTTAAGATTAAGAAGTTCATTGGTTAATTTGTATAAGTTCATCGTATTTAACTTTCGACTGAATTCACCGATTAAGTTTATTTTTGCTACAATTGAAATTCATTCGGTTATTATTCTATTGCGAATCTAGCCACTATTTTACATCCCTTTAAATTCAATTGCAAGATCATTTTGTGCCTTTATCCTTAAACCATTTCAGCCCACTCCATTCTTTCTTCCTTTTCCTCTAGCCCAACTCTTAAACAATACCCAACCCACTTTCAATCCTAAAAGACCCATAAAAATCCAGCAACAATACAATACAGAACAGCGACCAAAAGACCCAGCGAACAACACCCACCCGACCCCTGCATTCTCTTCTTCCTCAATGGGTAGAATCCAAGTGCGAAACCCAATCCCTCTCTCCTTATCCTCTCGTACGAGCAATGTACTCGAATGGTATAGGTGTCGAAGTTGTGTTTCTTCGATCGTCCTTGCTCCTCAAATCGATGACTCTCCTTTCAATTCCGTTGAGAAAAATTCCAGGTCCCCGACCTTATCCGTTAAGAATTTTGAATTGTGAGTGCTCCCACATCGATTTCCATTTCCAAATTCCTCCCAAAAGTTTCTCTATATAAACCCACCCCATTCACTGTTCAAAGGGAGTTTTTTGGAGGGGAAGAAAAGAGCACCTCACTAAGTTTTTGCGAGTTCTTATTTTCGTCACTGAATTCTATTGATTCGTGGCTATTTTAAGTTGGAGTGGTGGTGAAGTTCGTCACGTTCAGATTCGAGTTCCAGTCGCTGCCCATAACCAGGTAACTCTTTCCTTTCCTTTTCTATTTAGTTTAACTTTAGTCTATGTGTTAGAGCCGATTTAAGGTTAGTTATGTTTCCTGATTTCTATATGTTGATGAATCCTTTTTCTGCTGAATGCCTAAGTTGGTCGTGATTTTACGAGTATTTTGGCAATGTTCTGTTATTCCTTTATGTGTTTAATGAGTTTTTTTTTAAGTTACACTTCTGGTTAGTCACATGAAGACTTGGTTCCCTCATCTCAATATGGTGTTCATACTATTCCATGTGGATTAGTTCAGTCGTTTCAAGCTAGATTCCCTGGTCTTTGATTATGTATGTTGTTATTCTCTTCGAAGTTACTTTAGCTTTTATATCAAAATATGTGATCTTGCTATTCTGTTGGGTTTGGTATATAGTTGTTCATTAGTCTTTTGTTGGGTTTATAGGTTTGGCTTTTATCATGTTATTGATTTAAGAAGTTTAAAGGTTTTGATAAGCTTAGTTTGATTGCCATGCTTTACTATGAGTTTCACCATCTTTATTTGTAAGAGTTTGTTGTGTGTCATCAAGTGTTTATTGCCATTGTTGCCACTGTTTGTCCTGTTAAAGTTCTTATTCTTTCAGGAGCCATGATTTGATTCTAGGATTAGTTGAGCTCTAGATGAAATTGAGTTTTCATTCAACTTCTCTTTGATTGCTCCTAAATTCCTTAGATCCTCATGTCACTCCTTTGAGCGATAGATCCTAAACTGCGTGCATTGGCTCGGTTTGGAATTCATCCTACTTGTTGGTTATTCATTTAAATTTGTTGTTATTTGAGAGCTCATATGTCATGTGTTGCTTTACTAATCGTGATCATTTCTTGATTTGCTCATTTTCTAAAATGATATAGCTTGTGCTTCACTTGTTTTTGGATAGTTTTCTTGTCAATTTAAATAAACTCAGTATGTTAGCCTAAAGTACTTTGAAGTCTTTGCTATGATCTATTATTTCCACTACCTTAAGCATAATTATGTTAATACATGTCAATTAGTCTTATGTGATTTTTGTGTTATGCTGCCTTATTCATTCATAGTCCTTTTCCTTGTTCATTCATAGTCCTACCAGATGTTTAAATGTTAAATCTAAAAGAGATTGAATTTCGTACACCTCTGTGAGTAGTGTTGGGTTTTGGCTTTGTGTGACATTTGATTGAATATGTTTCAAATTCCTTTTTGGTTTGAGCAAAAGTGGTATTTAGTAAGAGGTTACTTGATAGAAAAATGGGCTAAGAAGCCTCTGTTTAGTTGTTGCTTTATTTTAAGTTGTGGCTGCATATTGTCGTTGTTGTTTTGCTTATACTAATTGCGAATTGTTTATGAAACGGTATGACGTTCAAACAGTTTCTATATTACAAATGTGCTCCCTTGTTCATTTACTATTCGTAGGTGCAAAGATATCAATGTTTTTTCTTTACCAGTTTGTTGTTAATCTATTCTCAAAATGCCATAAATCTTCCAAGTGCTATCCTTGAATACTCTTAGATATTCTTTGTTACAATTCTAGTTCGATAACTCCTGATAGGATTTTGTTTAAATTTAGCCCTCGTGTTACTGCTTTTGGTAGATTTTCCTCATTGATTGTGTTTAAATATGGTCATTTGTGTCGTGTTTTAAATTAAATTAGTGTCGGCATTATATTGTTTCCTTATGCAATAAGTCCATACTTATTTGATGTAGTTCTTTTCTTTAGTTCATATTTGTGGGATATCAAGTCTAAACTAATATCTGGAAAATCTCTATCTTTATTTTATTTTCATTGATAGATAATTATAGTTAATTGATTAGTATAATTTCAGCAGTTATAAGCATGTCACTTAGAGTTTTTGAGCTTACATGACATTGTTTGCATAGCCAGACCTCTCAGATGTTGATTGATTGTTTTAAGCTTGAGTTAATAGCATTTTAATAATGTTGTTAATCTTTCTCTCTTTTTCTTGGTGCATGAATACTCTCTCCGAATGAGTCCAATGGACTCCCTATCTCTTGTATCCTTCTCTATTCGAGTCAACCTTCATCAAGTCGTGAAAGGGAAGATAGTTTTTATTGGGTTAAACACCCAAGAAGTCAGCAGTAGCAGTAGTCCCCAAGGGACTAAAATTGGGAATTTTGGACTATAGAAAGTCCAATTTATATAGGTTTCAGCAGTAGTCCCAAAAGACTAAAAAAATGGGATTTTGGACTTTAAAAATTCAATTTGAACAGCAGCAGTCACAAAGGACAGAGAATGTAATTTTTTTTGGACTTTGGAGTCCAATTTGATCATGGCAGCAGGAAGAAGCGATTTAGGCTTAAAAGCCTAATTTTTCATATTGTTCAGTGCAACTTTTCTTTGTTTCCCCGTTGATTGTGTTATCGTGATTTTTAACCCTCTTAATAACTTGGATGAATCCTTGGGAGGCTTTTAATGACTGTTCTATTTCATTACTTATTTATTTTTAAGTAATCAAATTTTCAAAACCTTTTTTAAGTTGGGTAATTTAAGCTTATAGAATAACTTAAGAACCTTTCATGTTCTTTCATAGTTAGTGAAAAGCTTTGAATCCATGTTTATGAGTTTGAATTAACTATTTAGTTCAAATTTTGACTAGGATAGAGTTGTTAAGTTTTCTTAAACTAAATTAGTTCTCTTTTAAAATAACTTAAGACTTTGTATGAATGACTTAAGGATTTTCTATATCCTTTCATAGTTGTTAAACAAGGTCCCTTGATCCATGTTGGTGAGTTTGAATTAATTGTATGGTTCAAAACTTGACTATGGATAAAAGTTTCAAGTTAGGATTATTTTTGAGATTTTTACAAGCATCAAAAGATTTTTTTTATCTAAGTTTCAAACAAGATTTTTTATAAGTAATTCTTTTATTTTATAAAATTAGCCGAACTTTTAAATCCGTCGGTCCATCGTGTGTTAGCGGATTCTCTAAGATACCTAAACCCTTCCTTAGAGAATTAATTTGAACCCTTACCCGACTCTGGTTTTATTTAATATGTTTCTTTCAAAAATTCCCCTTTAAAATGATTTTCTTAATTTTTCCCTAAAAATTAAGTGGTGACTTCCAAATTGTAATTTCTTCCAAAAATTAACAAAATTGCCAAAGTTGCGAAAATGGTTTCAAAATCTTAGTTTTTGAAATCAGGTCGTAACATACGTCATTTACACCCATCGTGGCCTCATCGACAGAACTTAGAAAACTTTCCATCTCATTTTATCTTCATTTCATTATGTTGCCTCAAGTGATTTATAAACAGTTTCTTTTTATTTTGCAGGAATATTGAAGACAAACGCTAATAGATTATTTCAAAGTTTTAAGTAACAACATGTTGGAGGATCGCTAGTGACGAGTCACGATCAAAGTCACAATTAGGCTCACCACAGCCTGATCTTGATAATTCGAATGACTTAATCTAGCGCTTTATCTTTAATTTTATTCTTTACTTCATCGTCGATACGAATGTTTGGTGTCAAGCTTTGCAGGTGATAGTATTGGTAAAGTCAGGATCATCTGTGAAATCGACATCAAATCTGAAGATGATAAAAAATGACACTATCTTAGAAGTGTTGCAAGGGAAAATCGAAAATATGTTGGATATTGAAATATCCTCATGACAGTCGAAGTTATCAAACAGTTACAAGTTTTCGATAACGATTGAAGATGTCAGCAACAAACTCAAAATTTGTTGAGTTTGTCAAGAAAGGAAGGAGTGACTTTAACCTTCGTGCAAAAAAATATTAAGTCATTCACCTCGATAGTTCTTTGTTTTAAAGAGAGAGTCATGGTCGCGAAGTGTACGTCGATATAGTTCTTTTGTAGTATGATTGTCACGTAGCGATTTTGGCATACATGTTTTTTGACAGTGTTAGGATCAAGATTTCAAAATTTGTTGGGTACCCACCCCATAAGTGGATTATGTGTTTTGATTGGCTGATCAAAGACTTTAGTGTAACACCCCAGAAATTTTTTGAGCTAAGACTTGAACCATCCTTCGTTGTGAGTAGGAGTTTACCGAGGAATTAAAATTTCTTAAGTGTTAAGTTCACTAGATGTAGCACCTTGTGTTTGAAAAAGAACTAAATTGGAAATAGCAAAATCTGAAATTTTGCAAGTTATGCTTAAGTTATGAGTTTTGGGTCAACTTGAAATGATCATAACTCCTAGCACAAGATGAGTTAGATGTGCTACCAGATACCGTAGGGAATATCTTTGAATTATCTTTCCAACGCCGCTGATTTTGCTAAGTTTCGAGGTCGGATGAGTGAGATATGGCCTTTTGAAGATAGGTTGTCCAGTTAAGGAAAGTTGGCCGAAAATAGAGAGGGGTTTTTTGGTCTTTTCCTTACCCAATCAGATTTAATTCATTTTTAGTAATATTTTAGGGGTCTAATCTGACTAGGTTCAGTTTTATAATCCTAGTTTATGCCTAGGGTTTTAGTTGAGAGTTCAAGAAGAGAAAAGAAGAAGAGAGAAGAGAAGAAAAGAGGAGAGGATCAAGCGTTCGTCGAGATTCTTGCGTGTTGTTGCAGATTTTCGCCATGAGTTTGATCCCTAAGAGGTATGTAAGCTTTCATAGTGCTGGGTTTGTTCACCCACATGCTAACCATATTATTTTCAGTGAAGTTTCATTCTCAAAAAGTTGAAGGATTTAAGTTGTTGATAGGTGTTCTTAAAGTTCATCCTAAATCTTGTTTTGTTGGGTTTTGATGATTTCTTGAGATGAAAGTGATTGTTTTGAGTGGATTAGTGTGTACTTAGGTTGGGTAATTGAATCTAAGGAAAACTTGAGAAAAGAAATTGATTAAAAGCGATTTAAGGTCAGAAAATGAGAGGAAGAGTTCGTCAGTTTTGCCTAGGGCAATGCTGGCGCGACGTGCCCCTGTTGTGCCAGGAAGGCTAGGGTGACGCGCCAGTAGTGCGCCAGAAATGAGCCCCAGTAAATTGGGGACTGGCGTGGCGCGCCAGGGACCCCGGATCGGCGTTTTTCACCAGTGTTTCATCGTTTAGCCTATTTAATTTATTCTAAAGTGTCCTAACACTTTCCATTAGATATAACTACTCTAAATGACTTCTAAACATCTAGAAATCATCCATGAACATGAATCATAACCTTGAATCCATAAATTCAAATTCATGGTAGAGTTAAGAGTTAAGCCTTGAGAGTTCCTCCGAACATTTGAGATAGTCCCTTTGAGTTTTCTTTGAAGAACCTTCTACAAATTTAAGTAACTTGATTCAAGACTCGAGCAAGTGAGTATGAGGATGAGGAGAATGTATTCATGAGTCTACTTTTTCATCATGAGACCTTTCATATCATGAACCATAACTCTTGAATTCATAATTCACATTCAAGAGAGAGTTGAGAGTAGAGTTCAAGAAAAGCTTTGAGTTCAATTGTGAATCCTTTGAGATCAACTATCGATTTGAACTAGGTTCTGAAAAAGTAAGTATTAGAATGAGAAGAGTTGTATTCACAAGTTCTATTTTATTATATAGACCCTCGAGTCGAGTCTTTCATGCCCATAACTTCTGCATGAACTCCATCAGTTTAGTATCTTTGAAATGAGTAGTATCTTCAAGTCCTAAGTCTTGAGTATCGAGTTCCTAACCCTTCTGAGATTATAATCCTAATCATGGGACTATTACCTATTACCCATGAAGTCCATGAGTTGAGTTGTTCATGTCCATAATTCTGCATGAACATTATAAGTCGAACAGTCTTGAAAAGAGAAGTATCTTTGAGTCCTTGAGTTGAGTAGTTCATGCTCATATATTACGCATGAACCCTCTGAGTTGAGAATTCTTGAAGTGAGTAGTATTATTGAAGTTCTTGAGTTCCAAGTATTTGAGTCTATCTATGGTTATTGAAAACCTTGCATTGAGTCGTTCAAGTCCATAATTTGGCGTGAACCATATTTTTAGAAGTCTTTTACAAATGTTTAAACTTTGTTTTAAGACTTAAGCTTTGAAGTTGAGTAAAAAGTAAGAGTACAGTTCATTTTCTTTAAAATGATATATGGGAACTAAGTATTCCCAAGAGTAAATGTTTTCACATTTAAGATGAGAGGAAACTGAGATTTCCAAAAGAGTTTTGAGCAAGAAATGGAACATCGATTCCAAGAGAGCTTTTAAGCTAAGTTTTTGAGTAATTATAAAAGAAAGAAGTTGTCTTAAAAACATATGAGCTAAGTGTATTTTTGGGAGTAGTATTGAGCACCGATATGGGGATGCAAGTTCATATTAACTCAAGTCTCCATAAAGCATGTAGCCATCATGGGTATTAATGGGTCATACATTTTAGATGATCACATAAGTTAAGCTAGTGAATCTACTAAGTCAAGCGTTCTATATGACGGCAAAGTATAGGATAGTTCTGGCAGCGTGGGCAAGACGTTGTATCACCACTTAGGCTCATTGTAGTGGTTGTCGGTTAGAGAATCTCCCACAGAAACTATATTACTTTATTATATAAGTAAAGTTGAGTTTGTTATTGCATTTTCTTTAACGAACTAAGTTGTTTTTATTGTTTTATAAAGCTTTCCATATATTGCATGTGTATTGTTGCTTTATATTGAGTTGAGTACCCAGAGTCGAATATCATATCTTTGAGTTGAGTATCTAATATCTGAGTTTAGTATCTTATCCTTGAGTACTTCTGAGTTGAGTAAGTTTGAGTAGTTTTGAATATCCTTGAGTATTCCTTGAGTTGAGTAAGTTTGAGAAGAGATAAGTATGTTTCCTTTTTATCAAGTTTTCAGCTTATGTTTATGCTTTAGAATTTCTCTTACATGCTCGTACATTCCACGTACTGAGCCATTTGGCCTGCATCTTTTCATGATGTAGACACATGTATTCAGGGTCATCAACAGGAGCTTCGTTGATATATCCGGAAGTTCGAGTTAGCTATGGTGAGCCTCTTTTTTTCCGGAGGATTTCATTTACTTTTCAGTTTAGTCAGGATGTTGTGGGTCTTGTCCCGATTTCCATGTTTGTCATTTAGAGGCTTCATAGATAGTCAGTATAGTTGAGAAGTTTGTATTATTTATTTTATTAAATGTTTTAAGGACTTAAGTTGCCTATTTTATGGAGAGTTGAATAATTTATATTATTCAGAGTTTTCTTTTGAGTTAAAGCTTTCTATTTAAGTTTCATGAATTTTATTCAGTTTTAAGCTTTTGCATGCTTAAGTTAGTCTTCCGTTTGTAGTTAGTCAGGATGAGGGTTCGCTTGGGGACTAGCAATGGTCTTCGAGTGTCGGCCACGTCCAGAGTGTAGGCTCGGGTCGTGACAGTTAGTATATAGTTTTGTTAGGCGATCCACCCCATAAGTGGTTCATATATTTGCTTGTCCATTTCAGGTTCCTATTTTGAACTATATAGGAATATTATTGAGCCATCCACCTCGTTACAGTTGGAATATTATCGAGCCATCCACCTCGTTACAACTGGAATATTATCGAGCCATCTACCTCGTTACAGTTGAACTATTATAGAGCCATCCACCTCGTTACAGTTGGAATATTATCAAGCCATCCACCTCATTACGGTTGGAATATTATCGAGCCGTCCACCTCGTTACAGTTGGAATAGTATCGAGCCATCCACCTCGTTATAGTTGGAATACTATCGAGTCATCTATATCGTTACAGTTGGAATATTATCGAGCCTCCACCTCGTTACAGTTGGAATATTATCAAGTCTCCACTTTGTTACAGTTAGACATTCATCGAGATATCCACCTCGTTACAGTTGGATCATTATCAAGCCATCTGGCTCATTGCAGAGATCATCAGAGTTTGCCATGCTCAAAACAAGCAATGACATCTCCATATCCTTAGCAAATCATGAGTTGTAATGGACATACGGTGTTCAAATATGGTATCCATTATCTTTTACTCTCAATAGTACTTTATTTTCTCATCTAGTTGAAAAGATGTTTATGCCTATTCTTTAAGATATACCCATTTGTTATATGAATGAGCTTTCTTTATTTTTTGACTCAAGCCGCTAGCTAAAGCGGCATTATGTCTACTGATTATTTACTTTGAGTGTGCAAACATACACTGAACATGCCTTTATGATATCTTTCAAAGCAAGAGTGATTTGAAAACACCAAGACGAGGGTGTATCCATAGAAACATGCAAGAAGATAACTGAAAAGCATCATAAGAGATGCTACCACTTTTTCAATTATAGTTTCTACTAACAAGTTTATTTCAGTCTCTGTCGAGAGCATCCAAGAGGATGAATTCTCAAATCAAACCACAGGTGCAGACGACATCAACAAGGATGCAACACAATGTGGAACTTTTTCTTAGCAGCGAACTGGGACATAGTCCGAAGTGGAGTATCAAACTCTTAGGACGTGAGCTGAGGAACAACTTCCACCACAATCAAACCACACCCCCATCAGAAGGCATGTGGGTTTTTCTTGGGGTTTATCTGTTTCAATTTCGCATCTGGAAATTTTTTATTTTCACCAGGAGCAACTTTCTACTCCGAGTGGCAATATGCCAAGAGATTTGGAAATTATGTTGTGTAAGTTCAGACTTATGGATGTGTAGAGCTCCACATTCATGGCTAAGAGGTTGCAAACCTCTTTTTCATACTCGAAATACTTGTCACTCATCCAAAACCAAAGCTTATCTTGCATACTAGATTTTCTTTTCAATCAATCGAGTCGAACTACAAATAGCCTGATTCCTAAGGTATAAGGATCTGTAGGCCGGCTCGATGTTGAAAACTCAGCTGTATTCCAACACTCGCTCTTAAATCTTATTCTCGAGCATTCCAGTCCCTTCATAATTCGATGTCGGGATAGCTTTTGAATTCTTTCAGAGTCATGCATTAAATCAAGCGTATCGAACTACAAGTGTCTTGAATTCTCATATAGCCTGAGATATGTAGGAAACCCATTTCTGGGGTTCGGCCATAATTCTTAAAGTCCGTACCAAAATCCGTTTCCTAAAGATGAAGGTGTGGTCGGTCAAAATTGGATTCCTCAATTTCATTTGCCTCGAATTTCTTTCATCAATCCAAGTCAAACGAGGGACAGTTGTTGACACCCAATTTTGACCCTCCACGATAGGGGCATTATTAATTTCAAATGATTTGGAATAATTAATTTTACAAAAATTCAAATATTTTTCTAATTATTTTAAAGTAATTTTAGTCATTTTATAATTTTAAAATAATAAATATGTTTTATATAATTTTATATATAATTAGTATATTTTAAGAATATTCGAAGAATTGTCTCAAAATATTTTGTTTTACTTAAATATTTTATTAAATTATTTCATTTTAAATTATTATTATTATTTTGAATAAATTAGTTAACTATTTTATTTCGTTAAGATTAAGAAGCTCATATTTTAAATTCTAGCCGAATCTTCTAAAATTAATTCTTTTGGTTACCTCTTTAATCTGTTTGGCTAAATTGTTGATTAATTTTTATTACAATTTTAGCCAAATCTAACATTCTCTTCCACACAATTTAAGATCAAATTTGGGCCTTTTCTCAAACACCAAAACCCATGCCCATTCCTAAATGACTAGAACTACATCAGCAGCCCACTTTCATATCACAATCTCACAATATTATACTCAAACCCATCCCAATACAATCGTCAAACCCATACATACAACGATACCAACAACATACACCACCCGACCCAGTTACACGTTCTTCTTCTTTTTCTTTCACGCGAGCAGCAGCCAGCCGAAACCCCGAAACTCGCGATCCAAATTGCAGTCCAGCAGCATTCGGCCCAGGAGCTGCCCAGTAGCACGAGGAAGCTTTGAGAATCTCCAGGTGTCATAATCGCCTTGCCTCATCATCCTTTTCAAGAAATCAAGCGCCTCTAATCATTGTTCCGTTGAGGAATTGTACGATTTTCGTACAAAAATTCAAGCTGTCATATTCCTTATCTCTGTGAAAGTTTTGAATTTCAAATTTTAAATTCATTCAAGATCCCTCCCATTTCCCCCATTAAATCAGCCCTAATCTCCTTCTATATAAACCTATTCTCCTATCGTTCTTAGGGTTGGGGAAGAATAGAGAATGAAAGAGGGGATAGAAAAGAAACACAACTTCCATAAGAAAGAAGCTACAAATTTCAGTGAGTTGTTAAGGAGATAGGCTTAGTATATATTTTCTCTTTTGTTCATGGGTTGTTGGGGTTGGCAGAAGCTCCTTGGAGTTTTTTGTGGTCGTGGAAGTTCATCTTTGTTCGTCTCGTCTCCGTTCGCTGCTCCTCAAAAGGTATACGACTTTCAACTCTTTCATTCATTTATTCTTGGTAGAGGTTTAGATTTGAGTTATTCCGTGTGGGCGTGATTCGAATGTTTGTGTATAAGTGATGGATGTTGGTTCTCTTGTCGGCTGCTCATTGTGTGTTTGAATCGACTTAGCAAAATCTCTGTTAGGATTTTTGTTCTATTTGATTGTTACTGAATATAATGGCTTGAAAGTTGACCTGTTGAGGCTTGAATATTCAGTTATGTGCTAGCCCTTCTTGCTATAATGAGATTACTAGCTGCGAGCTTTTGTATACAGGTGTTAGCTTGATAAAATGATCCTTTATTTATGTGTTTTCACTCGGTTTATTACTATTCATGTTGTTTTCCAGTAACTTAGGAGCTTTCAAGAATTAATTTATGTGTCCAGGTGTATGTTCTGTTAGCTGTTACTTTTTTTTTTAACTCTCAAGAGCCTTGTCTTTTCTTTTCTTAGATTATTTATTGTGAATGGGTTGCTAATCCTTTATAGACTCTAATTTGCTCTTCATCGGTCGCCTCTTGAGTCTATTACGTGTTCTTGTCAGTAGCTTTGGGGTTACTAGAATTTGGGTTTAGCTTGGGATAGTTGTGCAGGTTATTATTTTAAGTTCAGTTTGTGGTTATAATCTTGTTGCTACTGCATTACTTTCTTACTTATAGTTTGGCCTTAGCTTGCGGTTGGAGTCATTGTTTACATTGTTATTCTTATAGGCCTTAGATGTTCATTTTCTTATTTCTTATTACTATTGAGTGCTAGTTGTTTGCGAGCTGATATAGAGCAGTTCATTGCATTTTTATTTTGAGTCATCTTCTCTTGTGATCTGATGGTGGTTTGGGTCTCATTTTGGATTTTGAGATACTCAAGTTGTTGTTACTTCAATTGAGTTTTATCTCATTTGTATTCGATTCATATGCTAATTTTATTTCTTTCTTATGTTGTATGAACCTCTATCGAGTCTGTGGCAGACTCCTATTTTGTTGCATCTTCGAGACGAGCCATAGAGGCTCAAATTCCATCTTTATCGAGTCAGCCAGCCTTGAAGGATTGAAGAACAAGGTCATGACATTGACGTACATGTGTTCGGAGCGCATCAAAGTGCTGGATACGCACAATATACCACGGTATACATCAGGCGTATACGTTGTATATTGCATTGAAAATGGGCTAAAAGAGCCCTAAATTTTCAGCTTTGTATTTTGTTATTATTGGGTCTAAGCCCTTTTATTTGGAGTGTTACTATCCTGTTAGATGTTAGATTTTAGGACAGGTGAAATTGGGCCTAAAGCCCAAAATGAAATTAGGCTCAAGTACTGCCCAGGCGGACATAAAATAAGACTTGGACCCAAAACACTCTCTCTCTCTCTCTCTCTCTCTCTCTCTCTCTCTCTCTCTCTCTCTCTCTTTGTTTGATTTGTTTCGTATTTATTTAATTGTTATTTGCTAGTCAATTTTAAGGTTTTCCTAATTCGATTTTCCCAAAAGAGTCATTTCGAGAATTTCTAAAGACTAAATAATTATACTTAGTTTATTCCTTGAATTACTTTGAAATTAATCATTTAGTAATATCCAATATTACTCCTTCCCCCTAAAAATGATTGTTAGTCTTAAAGTTTGTCTATTTTCTAAACTAGTCAATCATGCTTATCTTTTTAAGTTATTTAGCCAAATAGCTAATTGTCGGATAACTGCATGATTGCGGGCGTTTCGGGTGCTTTCAATCTTTTTCCGAAATGCTAATATGAATCTCGAACCCTCCTTAATATTTTTGTTAGATTTTCTATTTTTTTTAATCTTTTGAAAAATTAGTTTTCTTAATTTTACTTTAAAAATTAAGTGGCTACTCTTAAAAACCCGTCATTTTCTATTTTTAAATAAAACATTATTTTGTGCAAATCTTATTATTCAAATCTTCGCTTAAATAAGCAATACTATTTACTATAACATATATTTTCTGAATTGGTAATCACGTGCAACGCGCGTGTCGAAAAACTAGTAATATATATATATTGGTGTAGAAGTCATGCCACGTGTCACTAATGACAGAAGCAACAACGAAAACAATTGAGACAGCGCACAGTTCAAGCAAAATTCTAATTCCTTTTGGTTTTGAGTTCCTAATTTGTTTTGGACTCAGTTATTTTATTTAGGGTTTCCTACATCTATAAATAGTCCATAAGAATGATTATTAAGGGAAGAGGTTACAATGTAGAAAATAACTTTTGATATAAGATTTTATCTTTTCTTTCTCTTTTATTTATTTTACATATTTTATTTGAATGATTCATTGTAATTGCTCTATGTCTATGTGGAGTTAACTTCTCGTTCTTGGATTATATTTACTTACACAATGATTGTTTAGTGATTTTGATTCGGCATAATTGTTTATCATATTGGTTGTTCTTATATTCTTGTGATTACTATTTCGATGATTGGCCACCATTGGAATAAATTTATTGTCTTCTTTTGAACTCGGGAGAGGAATAGAGGGATAGAACGTGGAATATAAGGAGCATAATCTTTTTTTGCATATCACTTAAATTGATTTGTGTCTAGGATAGGGATATACCTAGGTTCCTTGCTTGGCTCAAATACGGGAAGACAACGGAATGCTCCGTCGTTGGTTCAGTCTATCCCCGCTCAACGATGTAGTTAGGCTGTCAATTATGGTACACGGTTAGAGGTCGGGAGATCATGTTATCAACCCTGTGAATCAATAACTAGATAATCAAATAAATTGATGAAATTGATGCTAAATATGATTGTTAGTTAAATTATATTCCTAGATCGATTCATTCATTGATATGTAAACATCTATCTTTTCTTAGTTAATTGCTTTTTAGGTATTTTATCTTCTTCTTTTAGTTTAGTTAATATATATTCATCTTTTGAAATCCTTCCTTGAATAAATAATTAGAATTAGTATAATTTAGTAAATAGTTAATTGACAAGTCCTTTGGGTTCGATAATCGGACTCTTTTAGGACCACTATATTACTTGCGCGACCACGTACACTTGCCTGTGCAATTGGAAGCAACACTTTACCTCCCTCATCTCAAGGGGTAAGAACTTATCAAGAAAAACAACCTTAAATTTCTCTCAATCAAGAGGACCCACATCTACTGCCCTCTTTTCCTTCCATTGGTTGAACCAAACTTGACCAATAACTTTGAGTTGGTAAGCGGCCAATTCCGACTTTTCTACCAAAGTGATACCCATAATTCCTACTATTTTATAAATCTCATCAAATAACTCTTGGGGATCTTCCTCAACCCTAGACTCATGCAATTCTGGAGGATTCATCCTAATAAAGTCTCTCACTCTTCTTGCTGCTGTACCCACATTTGGGTTCACGGGAGCCACAACCTCTCTATTTTCTTGAGCTCTCACAACTTGAAACAATGCGTGAAATGAGGCTCAAAACTTATCATTAGTCACTTGCTTGGCCAAAGGGTCAACTGGCACTTGGGGAGCTTCTTGTCTCACATTTTCACGAACATTCCTTCGTAGAGGCATATTTTGAAAAGCATCGGATAAGGATTAAGAAAGAGACATATAGAGTTATTCTCTATCACACGACTTTAGAATGACGAAAGAAGTGGAACTTCCTAAATCTCTTACAACTTCTCATTCATAAATGTGGCGCGCTTCACACTCATGAACAAGACTCTACTCGACGTGGCTTATGAGACATCCTAGGACCTTTCTAAACCTTGTGCTTTGAATACCAAGTTTGTCACGATCCAAAGTACACCCTAGACGTGATATGGCGTATAGGACCCCTTGAGAACCTACACAAGCCACTTAGTATGCATCATACAAGATAATAGAATTGAAAGAGTTCAAAAGACAGTTTTAAATCATAAAGAGTTTGAAAAAAGTAGTGGAAGTCTAACATATGTGTCAAGCCATCTATTAAATCAAAAGAGTTATTGGGACGTAACCCATACATCACATACAACATCCGAAATGAAAAGACATATATCAATAAGAAACTCGGTCCTCGGGAACATGAGGACTCACCAATCGTCAAAAGCTACAAGGTATCAACTAGCCACGAGTGTGCGGAATAAAAGAGTCGGACCTTACATTAGTGAAACAACATAGGCAAGAGTATGCGTTAGTACATGGAATGTACTAAGTATGATAACAATGCATAAGAGTTATGAAATCATGCTAAATGGACTTTACATGACATGCAATGACCAAGCTAAATCATAAAATAACATGTTAGAAGACATAAGTCGAAATCATGGTCAATACAAGCTAAACATCTTTAAAACACATTTGACATACTTCTAGAAGTAACCTTGGTTCATTATTGTGGGAAGTTTGCCTTTTACCGACATATAGACCATGTGAGCTATAACATGGAATCTAACATGGAATCTGATGTCTATCCCACACCAAAAAGAGATGTCCTTACTTGCCAAGATAAGAACCATAACCTTCTACCTTAAGTGAATCCACTAGCTAATGTATTTCTAAAACAAACCTATGGTGGCACATAGTTATGGGGCATAGGTAATCGCCACTTGTCCACTTGGTTCTAAGCATAAATCCCACGAAATAGTCATTAATTGTAACTTGTCTTATCATTTTGGGACATGAGTAATCGCCGCTTGTCTTATCATCCATGGAAGGGCACATCAAGTAGCCAATTCAAGCTAGAATTCATTAGAATAGCTCCTTAATCTTGATTCATCTTAGGTGAGAAAACCTTTCAACCTTATGAATCCTTTACGTGAAAAAATCTTTTCACAATCATGTTTGAGT
Organism: Solanum okadae; assembly: GCA_036553675.1. Classification (NCBI taxonomy): domain Eukaryota; kingdom Viridiplantae; phylum Streptophyta; class Magnoliopsida; order Solanales; family Solanaceae; genus Solanum; species Solanum okadae. The sequence continues at coordinate 42,321,033 of CM071689.1, read as the reverse complement.
AATATGTGAGAAATTCTTTCACAACAACAACATTGATGATTTACTTTCAAAGCAACCTTAAATCATTTTCATCAATTTCATAAAGAAACATTCATATCTTAATAAATTCATCTTTCATAGTTCAAAACCCACATCATAGCATCATAGTCTAGAAATCATGGGCCATGCATGGGTTAATGGGGATTCAACTTAAAAGCATGCAATTACTTCAATTCAAGCATAAAAAGACATAAAACCATCAATTAGATCATAAGGAACCTATGCGATTGAATAAAACCCTAATTTCAATTAGAGATTCTATCTTGTAAAATTAGAGAATATAAAAACCCTATGGAGGAAAGAATTCCATAGGTGAATACTAGCATACCTTGATGTCAAAAGCCCAAAATCAATGGAGAATTGGAGACTTGATCTTGAAACCCTAGACTTCTTCTTATTCTTCAAGCTTTAGAGAGATAAATATTTAGGGAAGAACTTTGATCAACTTTGAAAATTTAGGAGAATGAGTTCAATTGGGTAATTTGAGGGTTAAGGGCCTAGGGTAGAGGGTAAAACGATATATAAAATAAAACTATCGTACCTGCACCAACAGTTGGACCTACGGTCCTACTATGAACCGTCCTGGTCAATCATAGGTAGGGTTTCAGGGACTTAAATTTTGAACCTCAACTATGGGACCCATGTACGATCTATAGATACACTTATGGACCATACGTACCAACCGTAGGTCCCAACTTTGACCCTCAATATTTCACTAAGTTTGGGACTCACCTACGAGACCTATCAACAACTCATACACTGAACGATCGACCATCCTGATGAATCATAAAAATGGTACTGGAACTTGACATTTGAAAATCATTTAACCTTACCACCTACGGTTCCTACCTACATCTCGTAGAGGACCTAGGTTATGTTGGTGGGGTCCGTTGGTATAGACACCAACTAGGAAAATCTGAATTTTTTTCCTCTTTTCAATTCCTAGGTATTACACTTCCGAGATATGTTAGGGTTTTGTACATCTGATTAAGATGTAAGATTTTGGTCGCTATTAGTATTTTTTGTATCCACTCCAATGTAAGATTTCAGGATTAACTTAGTTTCTAAGGCTTTCGATGTAACATTCTAGAAAGGACTAGGCATTCTGATGTAAGAGTTTTTTAGGTTCTGATAAGGCTTTTGGACATAAGATTCGGGAAGGACTGATCATTTCGATGTAAGATTTCAAGGTATGTTAAGTTTCGATAAGACTCTTTGATTCTAGATTTCTTAAAGGACATGGTCTTGTAATGTATGATTCTAGGAGATGCTAGGTTACATGGTAATAGCCCGATGTCAGATTCTGAGAATGCATTGTGTTCATTACTAAGTTGTGCCTTGTAGTGTAGCTATTATGAACATTACTTATTTATCTTATATATCTACCACTATGAACAACATTTATGTTATTAATGGTACAAACTTTTAAAAAAAAGCACTGTAACACCTGGAAAATGCACAACTCAGTTGGAAATTGGAAAGTGCATCTACTGAAGCCTGTAGCTTTTTGGTGATTAAGAACTCATGTTACAAGTTGTAGGAAGTTTTACGGCTCGTGAAAACCATCGGTGGTTGAGGCTCAAAAAGTCAGGTCAAGTATCACAGGGAATACGAGCAGGTTTAGGGTCGTATATGGGTTTACGAGTCATAGACGTGCCTCGTGAAGGAACTTTTGAAAGTTGGAAAATTTGACTTGGACAGAATGAAAGGAGTTATGGCTCGTGGGTTGTTCTACATGCCATGGAAAGACCTCGTGGATTATAGTCCTAAACCCTATACTTTTCCCAAATTCACTTTATGAATGATCTTTATGGGTCGTTTAATATAATACGATTCGTATATGGTGCCTCATTATTCATTATTCAGAAACTTGGAATTTCACTAGTTGGGTCTACGTTATGACAGTTTGGTCCGCAAAGGGTATCACTGATCGTGAAAGGTGGTTTGTGGTTCAAGTTCTGAAACTTATGAATTTAGCCTATTTTCTCATAGCCAAGTTCTAAGGACCGTGGAAGTTTTACGACTCATAGATGTTTTTGTAATGCTTGTTCGACAGTTATTTATTAGTGTTAATTGGGTCTTTTCCTACTCTATTAATTCCTATACTATGTTGTTTTGGGCTTATTTTGGAGACCATAACTAATTCCTAAGACCCCTAACCACCTCATTCACTCTCAGTCTCCTAAATTCCAATTTCCTCTCTCTTAAGTTTTCTCCCTCAAGCAATCTAGGGCTCTAACATCTCCTGTTTCCATTGAAGAATTCACCAAGGGTTTCTATCAAGGTATGTGAGAACTTCATCAATGGGTCCTTTTTCACCCTTTGAGTCCAAAAGAAATCTCAATTTCTCAAAATCTAGGGTTTCATGATTTCTTATGGTTCTAATAAACTCCATGAATGATCTGATATGCATTAATTGATTATCATTCAATGATATTTTCATGAACCCATAATATGGAAGTATTTTCATGATCGCAATTATGTTATTTTCACATGCAAGCTTTATGAATTCAAATTTTTATGAATTATGGATGCTTTTAGATAAAGTATTATCCCATTTATATGAATACAGTGATTTAAATGCTTTCATATAAAGTGTCTCTCATATTATGTATGTTATCATGATTTTAAGGATCTACTCAAACTATCAGATTTATCATGAATGATTCAGTATTTCTAGATTCTTATTGTCTTTATAATTATGCATGTTTTTCATTGGGAGTTACTGAGCACCGAGTGGACTTTTGGGATGGAAGATTTCGTTTAGTGTTTATGGACCTTTAGTAACAATCTCTAAGCCCCAGAACTGCTCGCCCTCGTAGGACTTATTTTATACAAACTTTAGCTAGTGGATCCACCATAGCTTAGACTCATGATCCTTACCTTGGCAAGTAGGACACTGCTTTTTTGGTGAAGGAGCAAAAAACTATACTTCAAGTTGTAGCTCACACGATTTATGTCGAATAATGGTATCTCCCACTTATGTTATGATTTTCAGAATTTTGTATGACATTGTACTGCATTTATAGAATCAAACATTAGTTTTCATGTTATGTTCACTTGGCCATTGCATTATCATATTTTATAGTCTTTTCATGTTATTAAGTCATGTTTATGCATTTTACCTATATCTAGTACATTTCAAGTACTGTCTGCATACTTTTCTACCTATATTGTTTTATAATATATGTTCTGAGGCACCTCCTTCGGGTTGTGGTTAGTATGTGCTCCTCTAAGCTTATACAATGTTGGTGAGCTCTCATGGTTCGGGGACATACCTTTTTATGATTTCATTTCATACTTTACTTCAATTTTCATATTGTTCGAGTAAGATAAATACTTTTCCAAGCAATTCACTTATGTAGAGGATTATTCAGATATTAATATTTCCACTTATGAGTCGTTGTATTCAGATTTCTCTTTTATGCTATGATAGTTGTTTGAGACTTTATTTTGCTTTCATAATTATTTCAGTTATGTATGCTCTCTTAGAGTCATTCTATGCCATGTGGTTATCTTGGGGTCACTCGTGGCTCTAGTCACCATGTCACGTCTAGGGGATATTCTTTGTTATACCTCAGAAACTAGTAAGTTAGACTAGAGAGTTCTAGAGCTTTTCTTAAGGGTTTTAGAGTTTGATGTGAGGGATAGAATTGTAAAATGACTTCCCAAACTTAGAATGAGGGTTTTAGGGTTAGGGCGTCAAGGTATGACCCCCAAGGACCACCCAAGGGGTCCTTGAGGAGGACCCCAAAACAGCCCCAAACAAATATGTAAAAAAAACAGCCTCCCACGAAGGCATCTACGGCCAGTAGATGGACCCACTCCCCGTGGGTTGGGGTCGTGGGTCAAGGTTAAGTATTCCCTGCAATGTTGAGATGTAGACCTCCACCTACGGAGGTGCAGCACGGTCAGTAGACCCACCCACGGTCCGTGGGTGGGGGTCTCGTAGGTGGGAGTAGAGTTTTGGTTTTTAGTTCTAAGTTAGGGGATTGGGGGTTAATTAGTAATTAGTTAGGCATTAAGTGGGGATGTTTAATTAGTTATTAGGCCCCCTATATGAGCCTAATATACCCCTAAACTAAGTAAATTAAATCATTCCCTCAACTCACCAAAAAGAAACCCAAAATCCTCTCTCTAGAAAGAAGAAGAAGAACAAGAGGAAGAAGGTGAAGTCTAGGGTTAAAGGGGATGCCTTTGCTACTCAAATTCGTGGAGAATATTCACCTAAGTATGTTAGCTTCTTCCTCTATGGATTCTTCCACCCATAGGGCCCCTTAGATTACCCCCGATTTGTGAAGAAGAACCCCAATCTAAGCTAGGGTTTCTTCGAATGTGTGGGTTTAGTTGGGTATGATTCCAATTGGTTGGATAATACTTGTTTATGATTAATTTAGTATTGATTCATGATATTATGATGAATTTATGTGATTCCCATGGTTAACCCTAGTATAATTGATGAATTTGATAATTTGTGGGTTTATGCCATGAAAGGTGAAAGTGAAGAATTAGAGTTGATCTTCTAAAATTGATAATGTCTATATTAATAGTTCAAGATTAAAAGAAAGTAGACATGTGTTGAATTAGATTGTAGTGTACATTAGGGATCTTGACTTGTAAAGCTTGAAGTTGAACCTTTATGATGAATTATGACTAGAATCACTTAGTAATGAAGCATGTGATTAGAATGCCTTGAAATCTAGGTATGAACGATGATTGTGAGAAGTAAAGGTTTGAGAGTAAGGCTTGTGGTCATGAATTTTGAATCACTAGGGCTTTGAGAGTAAAGTTAATGTGATGAATAGAAGTCTATTAGGTAGAATTGTGGTGAAAGACCTATACTCACCTAACCTACCTTATAAATTCTTGATTGAATAAAGTGATAGAATCACTTGAACATGGATTTATTGTCAAGGACATCCTTCCATGAAACATGAGCGTTAAGCAAGGCTTAATAGTAAATCTTGGGGTGTATGCTTGACCTCATGTGGCTATTGACAATGAGATGGAGTGTCACACAAGATAAGGTCCGGGCTCCAAGTAGAAAGGAGAACCACACCTAGTTGATGTGAGGACTATTCAAGTTAAAGGGGAACTATTACGTAGTAAAGTGTGGGTTTTCTCAAGTTAGGTCTCATGAGATGGAAGCCTTCAAATAGTTAGGTTTATAGTAGCAATGTCCATATCTAATGAACTAAGACATGCTTGAAGAAGCATCTCATGGTGTTCAAAAGCATAAATGAACTAAGACTTACTTAAATAAGTACCTCATAGTGTTCAAGAGTATAAATGGACTTAGACATGCTTAAGGTAGTATCTCATAGGGTCCATGTTAATAACGAACTTAGACATGCTTAAAGAAGTGTCTCATAGGGTTCAACCTAAAAATGAACTAAGATGTGCCTAGTGAAGTACCTCATAGTTCTAAAGTTAAAGAGAGGAACTAGGTTCCAAACCAAGAAGTATTAGTATGAGGACCTAAAAGTGGTACTTAGCATGAATAGTGTTATGGGATGCTATTCATGCATTGCACAAGTATGACTTAAGGTTATTCAAGAAAGTGTTATCTTGAGTGATGTATCTTGAGATAGGATTGTGCTATAGTTGCCTTCCTTGTTAGTATTGACTAAAGGTGAGAGATTCCCTTGGTTATGAGAGTTAAGCTAAAGGATGAGATCCTAAGGTGATTAGTTTGATGGACTAAGGTGGTACTTAGTGTGAGTAGGATTATGGGGTCTTACTCATACGTTGCAGAAGTATGGCTTGAAGCTACTTATGAGAGTCTAAAGCTTGACTAGTAATATTGACTATGTTTAAGATGACCAAAAGTGATACTTAGGTTGGATGGTATTATGGGATGTCATTCATGCATTGCACAAGTATGCTTTGAGGTTACTTGAGAGTGGTCTTATTATGATGTGAATGACTAAGAGTTGAGTAATGCTTATATGATGCTTATGTTGGAGACTTTGCTTATTATTATGATATTGTCTCTTATGCTTATAGACTATAGTTTATGTTTCATGTAGTATTTCATATGATTTTGGATTATGTCTTATATTGACTAACCCTTATCTTATGCTCTTATGATTATGCTAGCTATCATATTTATTACATTTTGTACTAACGCATACTTTGCCAATATTCTAATCAAATGTAGGGTTTCGGAGATTGAGTTCCATTCTTGAAGCTAGGTTTTGAAGGAGCAAAGGAGTTGAAGATTTGGTGAGTCCTCATAGCTTTGAGGACAAACCCACTATTCCTTTTATGTCTTTTATTTTCTTTGTTTTGAGACTATTGTATGGGTTGTGTCCCAAGAGTTTTATTCAGAGTTGTATTAGATGGTTTGAGACAAAGTTTATAAAAGACTTCCGCTTGCTTTTATAAAAGACTTCGATTGTATGGTTAAAGTTTTTAAAATCTATGTAATTTTCTATTATCTTATGTTATGATATGCTAAGGGCTTGTATGAGACCCCTTCGGGGTCAAGTACGCCATGTTACATCTAGGGAGTACCCCTGGGTCGTAACAATCTTGGATCGTGACAAACAAATTATGATTGTACTTGCTTGCATAGATCTTGACTATGCACTAAAATTTGATCATCCTGCTAACTTAAATGAAACTAGCACTAATAAACAAAACTCCGCATACAAAAATGGGAGCTATTAAATTGCATGAGCTTCATAATGCAACACTCAATTCTTGAATCCTTAAGGGGCGGTATATTAGTGTAACACCCCACAAACATTTTATGCCTAAAGATCTGAACTATTCGTCATAAGCGTATCAACAAGGACAGGGTGATGTTCTGCTTGTTTGTGTATTAAGATCCATTACCAAGTGGAAGTGTATCAGATGTTGTTTAGGGTCATAAGTGACCTCTAGAATTAAGTCGAGTTCAAAAGCTTCCTACCGATTAGGTTATTTCATAAGCTTATGCAAGGGTCAACTTCAAATGACCATACCTCTTATAGTATGAAGTCTTAGGTGACCCACGACCTATCAAATTGAAGGTTTATGAGTTCTTTCCAGCGCCACTGATCATTTGTCAATCCTAGTCCAGAGTAAAGAGTTATGAGTGATTTATCGAATATGTTCAAATCTGTCAATGAGTGATGGCCCGTCAGAGAAGGGTGTCATAGTTAACCATTAGGCTAGAAATTGGCTACTAAATGATGGTTCCCGTGATGGCCCATCACTCTGATGACCGTACAACATAAAATTTTGACAATTTTTTATATGCTAAAATTACACTTTCGATAAAGAAGTACAACGTGGTCATTTTCAATTATAGAACCCAACAAGGTCGGGATCGAATCGCACAAGGCATAAGGCGAGAATTAAGTCGTATGCAATTATTTTTCTTATTTCCAAAGAAATGGAAAGTTTGGGGGAATTGAATATAATTTTACGTCAGATTGTAATTCTTAACTTCAATAATATCGATTTGAAATGAGAAATTAATTTAGAGGACTAACTAGGATTTTGTTCACCAAGATTGGATGACTCTTTTTTGGTAAACAAGGAATTCAACCTTGTAGTACCTGCAGTTTGTAAAATCTCATGATACACTTAATCATTTTTGAACTAAATTAAATGTGTTTCACTTTTATTTTCTCAAACTAAAAGTGTAATTCTTAAGCAAATGATAACTACTCTGAGTTGGTTAATCTTGCTACAACATCAACCATTAGACGAGTTCTAATAGTCTCAAATACTTGTTATTAGCTCTTTTCCTAGGTTTTACACCTTTTTACTCAAACAAGTTCAACCTAGGATAGATTCTAATGTTTGCAACCGTTAGAAATCGATAAAAGCGAAAGAACAAACAAGACACACATTCACACTATCTATTTTCTTTCGTAAATAATCCTCATTTAGGTCAAATCATTATGGATCCCACAACTCTTAGTTGTGGGGTTTAGCAACTCATATCGATCGAAATGAAACAAGCCTTTGCATTCATTAAATAAGAATTAACTTACAAATAAAAGACAATAAAACAAGATTTTTATTTCAAAAGTCAAGTCAAAATTTGAATAAACTTTATTCGTAGCATACAATGTCAATGCATTCTTCGCTAAAAATAATGATAGTTAAAAAAATCCTAGAAAATACTATTTATAACCCTAAGAAATTTAAAATTTAAAACATGAAAGCTGACCCAACAACATTCAAGTGACACTTTGTCTGACGGTCTGTCATTCTTGCCGTCGTCCCTAAACTTTAGCTGAGTTAGACTACCCCTAGCGATGGTTTGCCTGACGGCCCATCGCAAGTATGACGATCTGTCAAGAAGCACTGATAGTAGTCAAAGTTTCGAATATTTTAGCTCGTAATCTCTTAATCGTCAGCTACTAAAATCCTTCTAAAATTTGCAAGTTTGCACCCTACACATCCAAGCAACAAAGAATTGCATCACAAGTATAGGTAGTACAACAACCTCCATCAGAAAACAAGCAACCAAGATTTTTCCTTCATATAACCATCATCGACAGTGATAGAGCCAGAAATTTCATGAAGGATGTACAGAAATTGCACAACAAAATCTCTTTTTAAAAAGTGAAAAAAATGCTCCTAATGAGATTCAAACACACGAGGACCGACTAATTCGAGGCGTCTGAAACAACTGGGCTACAACAACCTATTATACCAAGAGTGTCGAAAATATGTTATATAATCACTTACTGTATCATTTTACTTGTATATACAATATTTTTTTGGGTGAATGGTGTCCAATTGGACACCCTGACAACCATGTAACTCCGCCCCTATCCTCAGCACCAAATTCATGTCTCACCATATCTGTAAATACCCAATCTAAATCTCCAAGAAGCTAACAATCACAAAGGCCATGTATTTTTGACTTGTAAGACTTAAAACTTGAATTTACCCTCTTTCAATTGTGACAACCATAAAATCTTAGTACAATTACATAAGATAGTTAATGATCACATCAATTTTCGTTAATCAGATGGAGAAATATGAGAGAAGACGTGGTTATAAGAGTCTGTTTCTAGTATTTATTTAGAGTCCTTTTCTATTTTTTCCCATATATTAGAGGCTACATTAATTATCATAATATCTTTTATCATATATTGGTCTAAGGGTTGACCCACGGCCAGACCCACGGATCGTACGTCAGACCACGGGTTGTTGATCGAGACCCTAGCATCCAGCTCCCAGTCGCCGAATGACGACTGACCAGAACGGACCATCGGTCATCCCACGGTTTGTCGGTCTGGTCCATCAGTGACCACCGACAACTTTTAAGTCAGGGGTCATTTGGTCTTTTCCTTATGCGTTGGATCCCTAAACTACGTAGTTTTGGTCAGTTTCAGCCTAGTAACTTAATTAGACTTACCCTAGTCAATTCATTCCCCAAAATTCATCCATTTAGAACCAAAAAAGGAGAAAAAAGGCGACCTAAACCCTTCCAAGAACACAACAAGGTTTCTTCAGTTCCAGCCCCAAAATCGAAAGATTTCTCCGTGAAATTCGTCACCAAGTATGTGGGATTTCACTAGTGGGTTCCCTTCACTCAATAGGTCTCTAGAATTTAGCCAGATTCTTGATTCCCTCCATATTATATAGACTAGGGTTTCTTGAATGTTAGAAACTATTGTGAATTAGTTGTTAGAATATTCCTAATCAGATTTTCATGTTGTTGTAACACTGTTGCTTAGTTCCTTGCATGAAATTCAGAACCCTAGTTGTGTAGATTCATTTAGTTCATGAATTACACTTGCTAGGACAGTTTATACAGTTATACATGCATCAGTTCCAAATGTTTCATTATCAGTACATTAATGTTGCATTATCAGTTAGCATGTCAGGACAGTGAGCTATCCATTATGTTTCAGTTATGTTGTATTGTACATTTATTCAGTTGGTAGTAGGCTTAACACCGAGTTGGACTAGGGTCAGTCACCCTCATAGTCCCAGAACTACGTTCCCCCATAGGTTTGTAAGTCCCCTCTGTAGGCATCATATTTAGTGATCACGCCAGTCATGCCTTTATACCCTTGGCAAGGTATATTGGGTCCTCTCGATGAGGTGTATGCATCGGACTCCACATTTAGCTCATGTGGTTTTATGTCGGTTATGAGTAGCTTCCACAGTCAGATTCTAGTGCATTGACTAGGTTCCCAGTATATTTCAGTTTCAGTATGTCATGTACTTGGTCATTACATTCAGTTCAGTTCATTTCAGTATATTTTAGTAATTCCATCATGTTCAAATTATATCATTGCTCAGTATGCTTTATTTCAGTTATGTATATATTGGTCAGCTTTATTCTATCCTGCATGCTCAGTACCTTTCAAGTACTGACGCATACTATGCGCTACATCTTCTCGTGATGTAAGTTAAGGTCATCAGCATTCAGATCACGCATAGATCGGTTCCCGATATCCCGTTCAGCAGCTTCAGTGGTGAGTCCTCATTCTTCGAGGACAATAGACATGTTTCCTAATTCAATTTTTACTAGAGTTAGTTGGGGACATGTCGCAACTTCTCTAGTCAGTTAGAGGCTTATTTCAGACATAGTTAGATTCAGCTTTAGCATTTAAGTTTGACCTTTCAGTTGTTGTAAAACTCTCAGTTTTATTTATTCACACAGTTTTGGGTATTCCCTATCATTTCAGTTAATTATGATTTAGCTTCCACATTAGTTTATCTTTTCATAGATATGTTCATTTTGCTTATGATATGCCAACTCAGGGTTAGCTTGGGGTCACTCGTGATCCTAGGTCCCGTGTCCGAGTCCAGCGGGTAGCTTCGGGGCGTGACAAACTTGGTATCATAGCATTAGGTTTAAGTGTCCTAGGATGTCTAAATGTCGCACTAAGTAGAGTCCTTTTTATGGGTGTGAAGTGCACCACATCTAATGAGAGGGTGGCTACGTAGTGTTTAGGAAAACTTCACTTTCTTGATATTCTTATCGTGTGTAGGTATGATCTACCTTCTAACTCGTCGTTATGCGTTGTAGATCATGCGTCCTCGTAGAGCTTACCAAAGGAATACTAATGCCAGTAATGCTAACACAGCTCCTCCAATCCCAGATCAGGAAGTTTTGAATGCAGAGTTCTGGAACGCTATCCAACTTTTGGCTCAGAGTGTGACTAATCAGAACAACCAGCAGGTTCCAATGGGTCGACTGCAGCCAGGGTCCCTGATTTTGTTAGAATGAATCCTTTAGATATTTTAGGGTTGTAAGTTGGAGAAGATCCCCAAAACTTCATAGATGAGGTCAAGAAGATCTTTGAAATGATGCAGATAACTGGGAATGATAGGGTTGAGTTGTCACATTACCAGCTTAAGGATGTGTCTCACATTTGGTTTACTCAGTGGAAGGAAAACAGGGGTACAGATGCGGCTCCTATTACTTGGGAGTGTTTTAGTGAAACTTTTCTAGACAGGTTCTTCCCAAGAGAATTGAGGGAGGTAAGAGCTCAAGAATTCATGAATTTGAGGCAAGGTAACATGACAGTCCAAAAGTACGGGCTCAAGTTCACCCAACACTCCAGGTATGCTCCTCACATGGTTGCCGATTCCAGGGCTCAAATGAATAAGTTTCTGTATGGAGTGTCAGACTTAGTGAAAACCGAGTGCAGAAATGCTATGTTACTGGAAGATATGAACATCTCTAGGCTCATGACTCATGCTTAGCAGGTTGAGGGAGATAAGCTTAAAGAACAGGCTAATGAGAACAAAAAGGCTAGGCCAGGCAACTATGAGTATTCTCAACAGGATTCGGGTGGTGGAAATCGCTCGCAGGTTCAGTAGAAATATTTAGCCCAAGCACCTTCATCAGCTAGCGTTCCATCCTCCAGGTTCCGACAGGATCAGAAAGGTAGGTCATTAGGCTCTAAGTCTCAGGGGAGTGTTTCGGGTACTAGGACCTACCCAAATTGTCCTAAGTATGGTAAGAACTATCCGGGCGAGTGTCTTGCAGGAAAGGAAGTATGCATTAGGTGTGGTCAGTCTGGTCACAGGTTGAGAGATTGTCCTTCTAAACAGGGTCAAGGAGGTAACAGTGGTAGAGCTCAGTCTACAACTTCACCAACACCAGCAGGTCGCCCAACTCAGCAGGGTAACTCATCTGGTACAGGTGGCGGTCAATACCAAAATAGGTTGTATGCTCTTCAAGCTCGCCAGGATCAAGAAGATTCTCCTGATGTGGTCACTAGTACATTACGAGTTTTAAAAAAAGGCACTTTATTGTTATAACGAATGATGTTTAAATTGAGGTTTGAGTGTATGTCAAATATTTAGCTTGACCAATTCTTTGTTTTAGATATACATATATATTTCATTTCTTTAATTTTCTACCTTATCTTTGTAGAATTGTAGTCTTCTCCTTTTTCGTGCCGCATACATATCATATAGTTGTTGTCTAATGAAAGGATCTAGAATCTTATAGAAGTTGTATCGTGATATAATATATTAAACCTTTTCAATAATAAAAATTAATAGATGAATAAAATTTAAAGTATTGTTTATAGAATCTTTAATTTGATTAAAGATTATTTTATGGTCAATCACTATTTTCTTATCTATTTTTATATAGCCAACAAGGAGTGTATCTTGTGACATAAAATTTTCTCAAATTCAAATGAACACAAAATAATAGGAATAAAAATATATGGAATGATACATAGCCAATGAAGAAGGAAGACGAAAATATATTTCCATACTATATTCACTATAGTGTTCCATTTGATTAAAATCTCTTGTCACCAACACTTTACTTTCTTCTTTCATTTTTACTTACATATCTATTAAAAAATAATCATTATCATGTCTATATTATCATATTATAAGTAAAAGTAAAAATCTATTTTTGAAATAGGATTTAACATCAAAACTAATGATTCAATGGACAACGTTGATGCCCGTTGTTTTAGCAAAGTCGGAAAGAAATTGCTTCATTTGATGGTAGAAATATAAAAAATAAAAAACTAAAGAAGAAATATCTTAACCAAATCATGTGACTTTTTTCATATCTGTTTATTATTATTGTCTTTCCCACAACTTTTTGTCATTGTTAACTCGTGGAAATCGTAAGAAAAAATACAAGTGTGAATTTATGAATGATTTGCTACAATTTGTTCACCAACTCTTTTGTTATATGGTATCTCGAATTTCGTTGAATTTTGAACTTAATCAACTGTTGCAAATAACCCTTAGATTTTTTAAAAAGAAGAAGAGTAGAAATTTTCAAAAATCGCAGTTTAAAAGTGAGAGGAAACTCTCTACTTATACTAACAAATAGTAGTATGAATAGGTGCTAATTGTTCTTTATCAGAAAAGTTACAACATTTCGAAAAAGTCACTGCTCATCGGAAAAATCATAACCTTTTGCAAAAGTCACAACTCATCGGAAAAGGCACAACCCTTCGGAAAAGTCACAACCCTTTGAAAAAATCACAACCCTTCAGAAAAGTCACAACTCATTGGAAAAGGCACAACCCTTCGGAAAAGTCACAACTCATCGAAAATGTCAAAACCCGTCAAAAAAGTCGCAACCCTTTGGAAAAGTCACATCTCTTTGAGAAAATCACAACCCTTTAATATGAAAGGGTATCTACATTTAATATAATACAAATAATTAAATTAATAAATAAAATAAATTGAGTACTTTTAATTGGGGATATTATAGTAATTCAACATTCAATTTAGGAGTTCATGCTTTTAAGATAGTATAGAAGATATATATATATATATATATATATATATATATATATATATATATATATATATTGAGCACCGATATGGGGTAGAGTTCAGGCAACTTACATTCCCCATAAACTACGTAACCAGCGTGGGATAGAATAGTACCGACATTCGGGCAACTCCCTCTGAGAAGGCCTATTATATGGATCCATGAGTGTGTTCTATACCTCGACAAGGTATAGGACAATTCTGGCAGTATGGACGAGACGTTGTATCATCACGAAACTCATAGTGATGGTTGTCGATTAAAGAATATCCCAGATAGAGTAAAGAGTATTTCATTATCATATTTATATATGAACATTTCATTCTGTTAGCATATTTATTTGTAAAGATTTTAAATAATTTTCTCTGAGAAAATGATCGAAATGGTCCTTGATGTATTGGGGTTGCTTTATTTTGGTCCTTAATATATTCTAGGTGATTGAAATAATCCTTCATGTATGACAAAATGTGTTCAATTCAGTCTTTTACCCTAAACTTAACAATTTAGCCCAAAAACTGTTAAATATAACTGTGGGGCCCACATAACTTACAAAATCCACCATTTTTACCATCTTTATTAGCTCAAAGAAAGAGTTTTATGAATTTTAAAATACCATTTTCTGTAACATCTAACCACGCAATTACAAAATAATTATTGTAAAAAGGTTGAATGAAATGGATCGTCAATAAGAGTGGAGAAGAGCAAATGTAATGCAAGGAGTAATTATTACTAGCACATTTTAAAATTCATGAAACTCTTTCTTTGAGCTAATAAAGATGGTAAAAATGGTGGATTTTGTAAGTTATGTGGGCTCCACAGTTATATTTAACAGTTTTTGGGGTAAATTGTTAAGTTTAGGGTAAAAGACTAAATTGAACACATTTTGTCATACATGAAGGACAATTTCAATCACCTAGAATATATTAAGGACCAAAATAAAGCAACCCCAATACATCAAGGACCATTTTGATCATTTTCTCGATTTTCTCTCTACTTATGCTTTACATTCAGTTGAGTATCTTGCTTCAGCTTCTTCAATCCAGTTATTTATTTTTCTCAGCTATATTACATACTCGTACATTCAATATACTGATGACATTCGACATGCATCCTTTCATGATACAGATACAAGTGTTCAGGATCATCAATAGGTGCTCTATTGAAATCACTTTGCACTTCTTGCTAACTTTGGTGAGCCTTCCTTGCATTTCGAAGGAGTCCACTTTTGTCTTTCAATGTAGTAGTTTTGAGGTGTCGTGGGTCTTATCCCGATATACATGTTGAACTATAGAGACTTCATAGATAGCTAGTGTTGAGTTTCTTTCGGTATTACCTTTGAACTATTTTGACAAACTATTATTGTTTTCAAAGTATTTTTAGACAATTTTGAATATACTATTTTGAGATAGTTTGAGTTTTGGAAATTTTGAGACTTTTAAATTTAAATTCTGTCTTTAAGCTTAAATCTGCTTGAGTTAGTCTTCCGCTAAGTAGCCAGCCAGGTCAAGAGTTCGCTTGGGGATCAACAATGATTCTCAACTGTCGGCCACGTCCAGGGTGTAAGCTCAGAGCGTGACACAAAAACATGACTATATTTATTGTAAACTAATTATTTTATTGTATATATCTGAACCTATCCCTTTTTAACTTTCTCATTCTCGAATATATTTACAATCAAGCAACGTTTAGGATCCAAGATGAAGTATGAGCGCAAAGAGCTGCATTTTTAAACTTTTCTGTTCACAGGGTTAGGGAGAATCCATTTTTAGCAGTTCATGAGGGCTGAAGGTCATCTACATGATTGTGTAACCAGGGCCGCCTCCACCTTCTGGGACTGTCCATTTGATATTCTGTTTCGGATCTTTAATACTGCAGGCCTGAAAGAAACACAATGTTTTACTGTTTTCTGGATGTCAATATGAAACATCATCAAGTTGCATATGATTATAAACTAAGCAAGTGAACCATAGACTCGTTGAATTGCCAAAGGATTATCGGCAAGACCCGTGGCAGCTTGCCGGATGCACAATATCTTTTATGGATTATTGCAGCTTAGAGCTACACAGGTATCTGACACAATTTTCATGGCTGGCTTAAAGATACAACAGCTTTAACTCAAGATTGAACCAATGACACAAAACAGAATTACCTTGCAGTGCAAGCAGTTCTGAGCATTGATCTGCAACTTTAAGTCACCGGTCTCATCCGGTATGTACCTATCATTGAAGAGGGAAATTGAACAAATGTGTAGCACATGAGAAGGAAATGAAAAATTATTTTCCAGATGAGAATATTACTCATAAACTCGTGCAGGACAATATCGTGCCTCAGGTCCAGCATACTTGGGCAAGTTGACATTTTCTGGAACAGTAGGATCTTTCAGATGAAGATGAGATGGCTGGTCATGATCATGATTTGTGTTGCTCCTACAGGAAGGAGGAAATTAGAGAGGAAAATCAGCAGTTCTGTTATGAAAGAAGATCTGACCACTCGAGGTGGGGTTAAAAAGGAAAGATCTTTTAGTCCTTCCTCAACACAACGGGTCTTACCTCACATATTTAAGTACTTTTATTTGGCACAGTGATGTGATATGTTCAACCGTGATGGCAACCTCTATTAAAAAGGAAACTTAACCAGGATTCACAGACCATGGTCTAGAGTTCTTACATGATGACAAAACTTAAATAAGAATTCAGTTGGATAAATAATTCCCGATTGGCTCTCAAGAAATTCGTTGTTCATTTGAGAGATCACAATTACCGCTTTGCCATTACATTCAAAAAAACGATTTTATGTGAAACTGTGCATCAACAGATAAACACATTTAATCGTATTGCATTGCCTTTGACCAAACTATTCTATTTTACTTGCCATATAAATTTGTTTTCTTATAGTGGAAATATAGCTATAATATAACTAGAGGTAGAACAAACAAATTAATCACTTACAGACCAATTAAAGAATCAGAAGATGTTTGTGACAAACAGACCGTCTACCTGTACAGAGAGGTCGGTACATCAAAAGATACAACACCATCTGGCTTTGGGTACTCAATCGGTGAGAACAATTGTGCTTCCTGCAAATAAAGGACCAAATTCATGTAATTACCATAGTTGATCTATACTCAGCAATTTAAGAACATAGCTAACTTCTCTAAAAAGAGCACTCTTAACCTCAGCTGTATATTGTGATACAAATAAACACGGAAAAGTTGAGTCAGCTTGGTATGCAAGATCCTACAGTTTATGGTTCATTTGATAAATGGGAAACACAGTCTGTTTTTAGTTTTGAAGAGAATAAACATCAGTATATTTTTGTTTCTCGAAAGATGCCAATCAATAAATCAACGTACTTTGATTTGCAACCACAAGAAACCAGACCTGGGGATAACAAAATGTGGTATAATGATTTCTCTCCTACTTTTCATTTTTCCATCTAAACAACAAAAAAATTCCTGTGCTGTATGAACAGGAAAGTGAGTCAATATTCCAATTCCCCATTAGCAAATGAGTCCTCTCTGTAGCATTGACCAATCTGATTCGGTTTCTATCTTCACCATGAACATTCATAGGCCAGTGCCATTCAATTTCATATATCATAGAGATCAACGACAGGTCAACGAGAGCGCACTTCTTCCACAATAAGAAAATAAAAGTGAGCAACACCTCTAAGCTACATCGGTGATCCAGTGACTTCAAAAGAACGAATCACTATGGAGTGTTTCCCAAAAGAAATGGAAAACAACATCTGAATTTCATATTGCTGATGAGCGATGATAAAAGTCCTTCAGAGTAATGCCTGAAGCCATGCAGAATCTGCTGGAAAGCTAAAATAAGTACAATTAAGGAGCATGCCAGCATGGTCTGAATTACAGCATCCAATCTGGAGACATTCTGAAAGAATGCTGCAGGAGGGCTCGTTAAGGGGAAAATAAATTTGACTTGAACTGAATGTTTTTATGCTTTTGTAAATTTCTTGGAACTCACATAACATACCAACTTGTATAGATAATTTTTTTAAGGTTTGTGAAGGATAACCGCTTTTAGATGTCCTTCCAAGTCCACAACCAGAGCATACATAATATCTATGCTTTACCCAGGGAAATTGTAAAGCCTCGTAATACTCTAGAACTTGCTTGGACTAATTTAAGGGCTTAATGGTAGTAGTTAATGCAAGGTCGAAGTGTTTGGGACTTACTTGGGGATAACTGTGTGTTAGGGACATATTAATGGACGTACGATATGGTTTGGGACTTAGTTGGAGTGGTAGGAATGGACAAAAGAACAAAAAATAGGGAGAAAAAATGTTGTCCCAGGAAATGCAGATGCCATGCGCCGCATGACCATCGGGTGGTACTTGACAGAATAATTTCAGCACTCCCACACTGTGGCATGCATCATAGGGAAGGTCCCCGGTCTTCCCAAGATAGATCCATGCAACACATCGTCATGACATAAGGCCTATCTGTATATACAACGGGGGTTTTTGGTGGGAGAAAAAACACATTTTTTTGGAACTTTTTTGAGATCTTCTGAGAAGGGCTTTGACCTAGACAAGGTAAGCAAAAGGAGAGTGATATGGACATTTTTAAAGATTATTTCACTTCATTAAACATAGACTTACATGGATGTACATTTAAAAAAAAAAAGCATGGTAAACCTTGATTAGAAACATCCAATTGAGAATTTTCAAGGTTCTATTACATTCAGGTAATTATAAACCTATTACATCACTAGTTAGATTATGATTGTTAATCACGGTTGAGTAAAGGTGGTAATTCAAAATATTTTCTTGAATTTTCTTAACCTCCGCTACTCTAATTTTTAATCTTCGTATTTTTCTTCCACATATTTTCCTGTCTTTATTCAAGTAACCCGATTTTTATCATTAGGTGTTGAATATGTGATTGGGAACATCACTAACCATGGTTCCAACCCATTGGATTAGATGGTGGGTAAACTTAGTTCCAACAAATTGGTAGAGAACTCACAAATTAGAGAACTTAAGCTAATGTTCCTAAGTTAAAGAAAATAAAGTTGAAATATTTAGGTATGCATTAATGTAAATTGAACTCAGTTATCAAGTAGATTGTGAGTTTGTGATTCGTATTGCTTGAAGGAAGTGCCGGGAGAAGCTAAAGCTGTAATTTCCTAACTTACTAGTTGATATGATTATGCCCTCAATGCATTTGATAAATTGCTTATAAACAATAAATCATGCTATACCTATTGCCTTGTGCGACTTGTGTACTACTTGGTCCAGAACTCAGATAATTTGTGTTTATAGTAATCATAACCTTGTTTGTGTGACCATGTTAACTTGTTATTGTTATGTGCATTGATTGTATGCTTTACTCAAACTCAGTTACTGGTGTGATCACATTCATTTTGGGAGAAGTAGCCAACCTACCCAACCATGAGAGCCACAAAGACCAGGATTAGTGTTATGGTCTCTAGAGAAGGATCGATTCATGTACGAGATATATAAATTCAGCTCGTGAAAGGGAGGCTGAAACCTAGAGTTCAATGGAAGAGAGAACTCCGATCTCTTCAGCTCTTTAAAGGGAGACTGAAACCTTAGAGTTCAATCTGATCTCTTGCTTTTTGCTGAAATATGACTCAATGATTTATTCGTTAAAAACCCCTTTAAATAGGAGTCTTATTACATCAATAAGAAGTCTAATTTTTATGAAAGTAAGAAACCTAAATCCTATTCCAAGCTAATAACTATAGCTTTACTTAATCCTTATGAAGCTATGAAACATAAATCCTATTCTAGAATAATAAAGAGAGCTACGAAAATATAATTAACTAATAAATAAATCTACTTAAAAATATAATTAAATAATTAATTAATTAACTTATCCGCATCCGCAACATTTAGCTACGTCAAGCTTACGGGTGCTAATTATTTGCCAGCCGAAGAACTCAGTAGTTTTAATAGAAGAACTAAGTAGTTTTGATCGAAACCCAGTATATGTGCAAAAGGAACTACTAAAGATGTACAAAACGTAAATTCAAAACCCAGTTACTAGCAGCCGAGGCCGTTTCCTAGAATCCAGAACCCATAAGGTTCAAATCCTAGCTCCACCTCTGTTTAACATCGTACTTAATATAGAATCAGTTATTCAGTTATTGGTTGAATTATGCCATTTCTTTTCAGTTAATACACAAATTAGAATAATCACAACAGAAAGAACCAAGGTTTGCTTGGCGGGTAGTGAGGGACTGGTGCCAATCACGCCCACCCGAGCATTAGGGTGTGACGAAAATAAAACATCTGGTATTAGATTACATCCACGAACTCTTATGATTAAAAAAAAGGTGTTTTACCCTTGTTGCTTCATGATCAGGTTTCCCATGATTAAGAGTGACTGGAGATCTTCCCTTGAGTATGTAACTGCCAAATTTAAGCTTATCCATTAGTCATACAGCTTAAGAAACTGGTTTGGAAAAAAAATGAGAGTTGAAAAGACAATTTGACTAAGCAACACGTGAAATCTTACTGCTCTACAGCACTTAAAGCCAAACCAGGATACAGCCCATATTCAAATGCCTGCAAAAGAGAAATTAGTAAGGATAGAAGTTTAAAACGAGAATATTAACGGGCATCCTGTAGCTAATCTAATGAATAAATAGTAGCTGCTTCAATCTATAAGAGGCAACAAAATGTTGGTCATCAGAGCCATTTGTCTCCCTATATAAGGAAGAGCATAGAGGTGCTTCCTCTCCAGCAAAATATTGTGCACTATGTTCCAAAGATATGTCAATAATATCGAGAAAATGCAATGTCATGATTAGTTAACCTAATAAATATGCTCCTAAAAGGTTTTTGAAACACAACACTCACAGGGCGATAGTTCCTTGCAGTATATAGTTCTTCCCATATCCATGAACTTCGTAAATTGTCCCAATAATTTTCCATCTTCAAGCCTTCTTGGAGCATGCTGAATGCAGATTCTGCCGCTAGCATTCCTGTGTCAGATTTTTTAAGCCAACAGGAGCATCATTCATTTTCTTGAGTATAAGCAGAATAAAAGTCAGAAAAGTCCCATACTTATATTGTCGTATGCCCCTATGTTATGATAAAGAGTCTTTAGATGCATCAGTAGCTATGAAGTCCTGAAGCCCTTTAGGCTAAAGCATGACTGACAATGTTGGAGAATCAAATACTCGTTAATATGTAGTCTTCAATCAAGCAAGCATTACAAAAGTTCCATCCAGAAGAATGACCTTAGCCTATTTGGACATAAGTTCCGTCCAGAAGAATGACCTTAGCCTATTTGGACATGTATCTATGCACAGATACTAGATGAAATTGATTTTCGATACACAGATACATGAAATTGATTTTGGATACACATATACATGAAATTGTGAAACTCAGATAAATTGTGAAATACAAATACATTATGAATATTTTCTATCAGTTACATGCACCTGGGATGTATCTTTGATCCCAGAAACATGTATCTATGCATGGATACACTAGATACTTGATACCGGATATACTAACGAAATTGATATCGGATACACTAGATGAAATTGATTTTGAATACACAGATACATGAAATTTTGAAACTCAGATACATTGTGAAATACAGATACATTGTGAAACACAGATATACAGAAGTAGACGGACGAGAGAGGCGAGATACGTTCGCTAGAAACAGTGTATCCAGAGGCAAATATAACGTATCTAGATGTAACTTGGACAAGATATGTAATTACTGAAACTATCAATGTGTTGAGTAATCAGCACCTATACTAGTGTGTTTTATGAAAGTTGCTCAAACGTTATCTATGTAAACCTTTGAATATTGAGTCATACGAGACATAACAATTTTCTTTCGGAATAAGTTTTGTAATGCAAACTTGGGGTATTATATTCCAACGATGATTTAACTACTTAATTTTTCAATACAATGTTCGTTATGAATTTTGCACTTGAATAGCTTAAACTATTCATCTGCAGGGCAACAATTTAAAATTAACTGAACATTGTGGTGTCTTCAATAAAGTAACTTAAACTTTCAATTAGTAAGCTATGAAGCTATTATTTTGATTTGCCAGGTCAGACTAAGTACAAGAACAATAGGTAGTACCTGATTTCATAGCTGTATGAGTGCCCTTAATCTTCGGCACATTTAAGAAGCCAGCTGAGCATCCTATAATTGCTCCACCAGGGAAAACTGGATATGGAATAGACTGGAATTTAACCAAATCAGTTGTATTTGTATGACCAAGAATAAGTTTTAAAAAACTTGACTCGAGTATGTCAAAATAAGTATGTGAAGAGAGCTAAAGTACATTCAATTTATAAGACGTGTTCTCATATTGAACTGATATTCACAAATTTCTTTACTGAAAGGCGAAATCTACTAAACATATTGGAGTTTGGAAAAAAGGCATGACTAATCCTTATAAGCCACATCACAGATGCAGATATTAATATATGGCAAAGTCCCTAATGCACCAGCTCTTTAGAAACACATTATTGAAGCTGAGGAAATGCTATAAATACGACAAGCAAGATGTGAACTCCATAAAATAATAAGAAAAAGTATTATCCATCACACCTGAAAACCTCCTTCATTTAAAGACCGAGCACCATATTGGAGAACAGTTCCACCCTCAAGAAGTGGCCTAATAGCAGGATGACGTTTAAACCTCTGAGATTTAGGATATGTGGAGTAAGTAACTAGATGCTTAAAACAAAAGGAATCTTGAAATTGCTTATTCTTTGAGCGAGTACCAAAGAGCACAGTAAAAGAACTCTATACAAACAATAGCATCTACATGTTTACCTGATATTCCTCGTATGGATTCAAGAAAGGGTTCTGATAATCTAGAGCAACCACAAGGCCGACAGCGACTTGTCTGTCCTTCATATGATACAAGAAGGAACCTCCATAGGTCTTCTGGTCCAGAGGCCAACCAAGTGTGTGAAGCACATAACCAGGCTGATGTTTGTCTGCATCAATCTCCCAGACCTGAAATAGAAACAAGTTCAGGAATCCACTTAAGTTGATATAAGATCATAGTACATTTAAAGTTTCAGGTGAAGAGTGATGTATATTTTAAAATACTCCTCTTTATAAGTTTTTGAGGACCTAGATGAACAACCTATTTAGAATATAATTAAGTAAATAACCGTGTGCTCTCTCTAACAACTTAAGCTTTTAGATGAAATGGACACACACTTCAACATGGTTTATGTTAGTCCTAGGAATATTCTATAGCATATGCGTAAATATAGTAGGTATCTTGATTTACTCCTAGATTTACTCTAGCTTGATTTGATATTGATTAGGTATTGATTTCCTTTCTTTTTAGGACATGCATACTTAGCTATTTAAACCCCAATAACTTGTGGGAATAATCAAGCTGAGTTCTCTCAAACTCTTGTCTTCTCACATGGTATCAAAGCTTTCTTTAGTGAGAAAACAAGAATAATAAGAGAATAAAATTGCTGAGAATTTGCCCCCAAGGCCTAGCTCAAGTGGCAAAAGGTGGAGGATTTGTGGCTTAGGTCGCAGGTTCAAGCCCCACACCATGCAAAGCGAAGCCCGGTATTTAAGTGGAGAAGGGTAGAGGGGCGGGCCCATTATCCACCGAGTTTAGAAGGCTGTGATTGGTCCAAAAAGGGCGGGTCATAGACGGATTTCTCGGTTATCAAAAAAAGAAAAAAAATTGCTGAGAATTTTTTTTCCCAGCAAAACCTCCAGTGTTCTGCGACTCTGACACTCTCCAGGGGTATTGTGCATATACCAGTACCACCATTACGATCGGAATCCTCGCAGCTTGTGGTGTTTTACAGCCACTTTTCTGGCAGTTTTTTTTCCTGTAACTTTTTCCGGCAAGACAGCAAACAGTTTTCCAGCTTTCTAGATCTGTTCTTCAGGTTTTTCCCCAGAATTTACTTTATTTTTTAACACTAATAGATCTGTTTTTCATGTCTCTCGGATCCGATATGTTTAGCACTAATCTGTGAGTTCCACTAACCCAAACCATGGCATCACCACAGAACCTTTGACAAATAGTGCTTTGGTCCTCGTCTGTTCAATTATGGTGCAAGGGACAAGGTATTCAGGATCACTTGGTTACACGGGCAAAGGATATTACTGAAAAAGATAGGGGCGAATTGGAGAAGATTGATGCTCAATTGTGTAGTTTGTTGTGGAAATTTATTGATTCAAAGTTGATGCCATTGTTTCAACCATTCCAAATTTGCTTCTTTGTTTGGGAAAAGGCTCGTGGGCTATACACAAATGACATATCCCGCTTTTATAATGTGATTTCTCGGTTGACTAACCTTAAAAAGCAGGACTCGGATATGTCAACTTATCTTGGACAGGTTCAGGCGGTTATGGAAGAATTTAATGAGTGAATGCCCGCTACTCAAAGTGTTGAAAAGCAATTAGAGCACTGTCAGAAGATGTTTCTAGTCATTACACTTGCTGGACTTCCATCTGATCTTGATTCAGTGTGGGATCAAATTTTGGCTAGCTCTACTGTTCCAGTTGTGGATGACCTGTTTGCTCGATTGTTACGACTAGATGCACCACCTATGTCGTCTAGTCATCCAGTACCACCTGCGGACTCTTCTGTCATAGCATCTCAGACTGCATTTCAGACCGGAAATCGGCATGGGAAACGACAACCAATAGGTGGTTATTGTAACAAATTACGGCATACCCATGATGTGTGCTACTCTCTACATGGTAAACCAAAGAATGTTCATGTTGCTCAAACTGAATACACTGACAATCCCACCAATCAATTGTTCTCTTTGTCTGAGGTAGAATACAATGACTTTCTTCAGTATAAGGCGAGTAAGCAGACTTCTTCATCAATAGCTACCATTGCCCAAGTTAGTAATCATGTCAATCCTGTTGCTTGTATCTCATAGTCCACCACACTTGGCCCTAGGGTTATGAACTCAGGTACTTCTGACCACATTGTTGGTAACAAATCTTTATTGTCTAATATTACTTACTCTCAGTCCCTTCCCATTATTACATTAGCTAATGGTTCTCAGACCATGGCAGCCAGAGTCGGTCAAGCCAATCTCTTACCTTCCTTGACTCTAAATAATGTTCTTTTTGTCCCTGGTTGTCCCTTTAGCCTCTTGTCAATAAGTCTTTTGGCTAGGGCTTTAAATTGTTTCATCTCATTTTTTAGTGACTTCTTTGCCATACAGGGCCTCAGCACGAGAAGGATGATTGGCGAAGGGCATGAGTCAGATGGACTTTATTATCTCAATTCTCACATATCCACTACAACTTGTTGAATCTCAGACTCCCCAAATTTAAATCCACAAACGATTGGGACACCCTAGTTTATCCAAATTTCAAAAGATGGTACCTAGCTTGTCCAAACTGTCTAAGTTAGATTGTGAGTCATGTCAATTGGGGAAGCACACCCGAGCTACTTTTCCACATAGTTCTAATAATCGTGCAACGTCTCTTTTTCATTAAGTTCATATTGATATTTGGGTCCTAGTAGAATCAGTTCTTTATTGGGTTTTAAGTATTTTGTTACTTTCATGGGATAAGGCACAAGTATCACCTAAACTATGACCGATATCCCTGAGACTCACCTTACCTAAACTAAGGTCCTTCCCCCCCCCCCCCCAACTCATTTTTGTTGTAATTTTATACACCTTTTGGCTTACATGGCACACTCCGTGACTCCACGTAGTTGAGGTGCGTGGGAGATGTTTGGATGCCACGTAAGCCAAAAAGGTGTACAAATTACAAAAAATATTGGGTTCGAGGGGGTAATAGGACCTTAGTTTAGTTAAGGTGCGTCTCTGGGATTTCGATTTAGGGGGTACTTGTGCCTTATCCCTACTTTCATTGATGATTACTCAAGGTGCACTAGGATGTTCTTAATGAAAGGTCGTTCTGAATTATTTTCCATATTTCAAACTTTTTGTGCTAAAATAAAAATCTAGTTTGGTATTTCTATTCACATTTTTCGTAGTGATAATGCACATGAATATTCATCATCTCAATTTAAACAATTTATGTCTTCCCATGGAATTCTTCATCAGACATCATGTCCTTACACTGCACAACAAAATGAGATTGCAGAGAGAAAAAATAGGCATATTGTTGAGACTACACACACTCTTCTCATCAAGCAAATGTTCCATTGCGATTCTTGTTATCTGATTAACCGTATGCCTTCCTCTGCTATTCATAATCGGGTAACGCACTCTATTTTGTTTCCAAAGTCAACCTTATTCTCTCTTCCACCATGAGTCTTGGGAACACATGCTTTGTCCATATACTCACTCTAGGAAAAGACAAATTTGGTCCCCGTGCTCTTAAATGTGTCTTTCTCGGTTATTCAAGGGTATAGAAGGGATATTGATGCTTCTCAGTTGACCTCCAATAATACCTTATGTCAGCTGATGTTACTTTTTTTGAAGGTCAGACCTACTTTTACATCCTATTATGTTGAACAATTATACATTTATGAGGTTCTACCAGTTCTATCTTTTGGAGATCCCGCCATAGTTTATCCTTCCACATCATCTCCTACGACTCTATCTTCCTTATATGCACCTCCACCACTATTAACCTATCATCTTCGTTTGCGCCCAGATGATTCACGCCCTCCGCCAGAATCCTTGCCTGATGAGGACTTGTCTACACAGAGTCCTTCCATCGCCACTTGAAAAGGTAATTGCTCTACTCATAACCCTCATCCTATCTATACTTGTTTGAGTTATCACCGTTTGTCACCGATCCATTCTGCCTTTGTATAATCACTATCATCTGTGTCTATTCCCAAGACTACAGGTGAAGCTCTTTCTCATCTAGGTTGGCAACAAACTATGATTGAAGAGATGTCTGCCTTACACTCTAGTGGTACTTGGGAGCTTTTTCTTCTACCTCCAGATAAATCTACACTTGGTTGTCGGTGGGTATATACAGTGAGGTAGGCCTCAATGAACAGATTGATTGCCTAAAAGCTCGACTAGTGGCCAAGGGTTATACATAGATTTTTGGTCTCGACTATGGTGATATTTTCTCTCTTGTGACCAAGATTGCTTCAGTCCGTCTATTTTATCCATGGCTATGGTTCATCATTGGCCTCTCTACCAATTAGATATTTTTTTTTGACAAAAAAAAATTTTAAAAAAAAATCTAATTGGTAGAGAGGCCAATGATGAAATGCCTTTCTTCAAGGAGATCTCAAACATGAGGTATATATGGAGCAACCACCTAATTTTGTTGCCCATTAAGAGTCTAAGTAACATGGTGTTTAAGATGAATTAGAATTTTGAATTTTTTTTGATAACCAAGAAATCTGTCTGCGACCTGCCCTTTGGACCAATCACAACCTTCTAAACTCAGTGGATAATGGGACCCGCCCCTCTACCCTTCTCCACTTAAATACCGAGTTCGCTTTGCATGGTGTGGGGCTTGAACCTGTGACCCAAGCCACAAATCCTCCACCTTTTTCCACTCGAGCTAGGCCTTGGGGGCTTTTAGTTAGGTTGTTTGAATTGCTGAGATATTTTAGGTTGTTTTAAATTTCAAATTATGTAGATCATGTTTTTTATGTTGGCTATTTAAAGCCTCTCAATGCTTAATAAAGTTATTGAAAGCTATTGAAAGTCATTTCAATCCATTGAGAGATATTTCAATCATGTTTTTGCTGCCCCGTTTTAAAAAAAACACCAACAACAAATAAAGAGATTAACTTGTTAGAAGAAAAAGTGATTGGAAATGTTTTAGTCGACAATTCACCAAAGTCATGGTGTTCCTAGTTCCTTCTTCTAGATGTTCGTCCACTAAATGGGACTTATTTCTAAGCAGCTAAATAATCAATATAGGTACCAGGCCTAAGAAAAGGAGGGAAGTAATGCCTGCAGGGTAAAGGTTATCTCCGGTGTAAGTTTGCAAGTTGGTGAACTTGCATTTTCTGCATACCCACGAATCCCCACCCCCCTTAGTTGTGATCAGGAGACTTCCAAGATCACGTTGGTGAGCTTTATGATTGCCAGGATGAATCAGTAATTAAATAGACGTTTGTGCCTCTTTGCATCAAGAGGCAAAAAGGAGTAAAGAAAAGAGATCAGAAGAAAATTACCTCTTTAATTCCTAAAGCATAGGTTTGATGTTGCCCCTGCCCTTTCTCTCTCAAGTTGTACTTCTTGATTAATTTCTGTCAGGAATACAAGGGTCAACAAAGTCGGCGCTGAACTTTAAATGATGTATAGGACATAGAAATAGTTGATAAAGACAAGAATAAACCTTCTGCATACCTCTGATAAAGATCCTCTACATCCTTCTGCAAGGAGAGTAACACGCCCTACACACCATCACAGAAAACAGGGGCTAGTAAACTAGGAAGTACGGGTAATGAGCCAAATGGTGTAGCGTCCCACAAATTTTTAGTTTGTTTGGGATTAATATATGCTTAGTTACATGTTAAATGATGAATAACATATGTGGAAGATACCATATGTTATTGTAAATGTTGTTGAGATAAAGATGCATGTGTTGTGTGAATGATTTGGAATGTATTGAAGTGGTATTGTAGCAAAAAGTGGGAAGATTTCAGTGTTTTGATATGAAAATCATTCTCAGGCGATTTACACCATACTTGTGCATCGTATAGCTATTGCACGAAGGTCAT
Organism: Solanum okadae; assembly: GCA_036553675.1. Classification (NCBI taxonomy): domain Eukaryota; kingdom Viridiplantae; phylum Streptophyta; class Magnoliopsida; order Solanales; family Solanaceae; genus Solanum; species Solanum okadae. The sequence continues at coordinate 42,292,611 of CM071689.1, read as the reverse complement.
TTTTGGCCTGGACAGTTTTCATGATATAACGCAAGTAACGCGTGGAACGTGATCCTAACCAAGGCCAAAAAGGTGAGACAGGACAGTGAAAGAGAGTTGTGTGACACTACAGCTCAATATGAACAATTGTATCTCAGGGAAATAATCAGGTTGCATGACTGGTAATCCAATGTCGATTATATCATACAGAGGTGCTCAGTTCACCACATTCTTCTGGTAATCCCTGTTGAGTCCCACATCGGTTATTAAAGGGTTGTGTTGTCTGAGTCTCTTTAATGGTCTTGGGCAATCCTCCTCTCATGAGCAAGCTTTTGGGATTGAGTTAGGCCAAAGATCAATTTCTTTAATAATCCTTTCAAGCGGATTTTGGAACACAAGTGAACTTGAGAACGTTTATCACCATTAGACCGACAGGAAAACTGAAAGACCTACTCAACCACTTGAGGATATGTACGGGCATGTGCCATCGACTTCGGTAGCAACTAGGATGAGCATCTCCGGATTAATAGAGCTTGCTTATAACAATAGCTATAAAGCGAGCATCAAAATGGAGCCATTCGAATTATTAATAGGTGTCTGTATAGATCGTCTGTTGGATATTTTGAACAGTCGGAAGCCAAACTTCTTGGCTCAAATCTTGTACAAGAATCCTTGGAGAAAGTTAGACATAATTAAGAGAGTCTTAGAACAGCTGAAAGTTGTGAAAGGTCCTTTTTGTCATTTTGGACAAGAGGCACCGAGAGGTCGAGTTCATGGTTGGCAACTATGTGTTTTTTGAAGATTTCACCGATGAAAAAGGTAATGAGGTTTGGTAAGAATGGTAACTTGATTTGAGGTTCATTGGGCCATATGAAATTCTCAAGCGGATTGAAACATGACCTATCAACTTGCCTTGCCACCAGAGTTGTAATCAAACCTCCATGCATCGATCCTATGAAAATCTGGGAGTGATCCTTCATGTGTTGTTCGATCTTAGACTGTGGAACTTGATGAGAAATTATCATATGAAGAAGTTCCTATGGCATACAATTTTTATTTTTTTGAGAACTAAAGTTCCTATGGCATACTTGATAGGCAAGTTCACAAATTCAGAACAAAAGAGGTTGTTGGCATAGCATCACTAGCAGCATAGGAGCCTCTGTATCAGTGTCCCACCTTTTGTATGCAGATGAGACACTAATATTCTGTGGGGCAGAGAAGTTGCAGCAGCATTATCTTTAATCGAACCCTTCTTATTTTTTAATCTATTTCAGGCCCATATATTAATATGCTAAAAGCATGTTATACCCAGTGAATGAGGTGCCTACCCGGAGGAATTAGCTAGCATAATGTGCTGTGGCATTAGCACGTTCCCTACAATATATCTAGGATTGCCTCTGCGAGCTAAATACTAGTCAGAGGAAGTATGGAGTAGAGTAATTGAAAAAGTGGAGAAAAAAACTGGCTGCTTGGCAAATTCAATATCTTTCATTGGGGGGAAGAGTGACCCTAATCAACAGTGTCCTTGACAGTATTCCTACTTACATTATGTCTCTTTTTCCAATGCCGAGCAAAGTCCTTCAACAACTTGACAAACTGGGAAGATCCTTCCTCTGGGAAGGAAACAGGCCACAAATTCCCCCTGGTGGAATGGCCTTACTGTAATTCAACAAAAAATGCAGGGCGGACTGGGGATAAGAGACTTGGCTAAGCACAACAAATGTCTGCTACTGAAATGGTTATGAAGCTATGGGCAAGAGGGTCCAGTTGTGACCAAGTATGGCCATCAGGACAATTGGAGCACTGGGAGCACTAGAGCCTCACATGGAGTGGGTCCTTGGAAGCACATTAAAAACTTAAAGGATTATTTCTAGCAAGACATTTTCTTCAAGATTGGCAGCGGTTCTATGGTGAAATTCTGGAAAGAGAATTGACTTGGTGACTCCACTTTGCAAGTCATGTACCCATCTCTTTTTCTATTAGCCACTAACCCCAACTCCACGGTGGAGCAAATCAGATCAGGCAACACATGGGATGTTCAATTTAGGAGGAATATGGAAGATTGGGAGCTATATGATGTATTTGATCTGTTGGGGAGATCAAACAGTTGTACAGTTGATAGTCAAAGCTCTGACAGAAGGAGATGGGGCAGTTCCAAGGAGGGTACATACTGTGTAAAGGCAGGCTATCACCAGATGTGCTCACGGTGTGAAGCTATTAATGTATGGCCTGGACGTTAATTTGGAGAACAAAATTACCCCCAAAGGTAAGTTGTTTCACTTGGACAGCACTAAAAGGGGCCATCCTGACTCAAGCCAATCTATGTAGAAGAAAATTGTAGCTTGTGAATAGATGTTATGTGTGCTTGACTTGAAATCTATCAACCGTCTTTTCTTGCATTGCCCAGTGGCTGCTGACCTCTGGCACATGTTCCTATCAGTTTTTGGTCTCAATTGGACACAACCCCAGAGTATCAAGGAAGCCGTTAAAAGTTGAAACTTTTGGAAAGTCAGCAAAGGCGTCAAGAACATCAAGCAAATGATCCCAAGTTGTATTTTTTGGAGTGTGTGGACAGAAAGGAATAGAAGATGTTTTGATGGTGTTTCTAACTCCTAACTCAGTATTTAAGTCTAGGTGTCTACTATAGCTTTTTAGTTGCAGTAATTATGCTCCTGTAAATGATGTTGTTTCTTTTGTAGATTTCATTGGCTCTGTGAGCCTAGCTTAACAGCCTACTTTTGCTTTTGGTTAGCTCCAGATGCTTATAGAACTTTTTTTCTTTGGCGCTAACATTACTTTTTGTAATCTTTGCATCTTCTTGATGCCAGCAATACAACATGTTACTTCATCAAAAAAGAGGTTGTTTCGGCCAGCTATAGAAGAACCATTGCAATGAAGAGTCAACTAGGAAAGTAGAGAAGGGCATGAAAACAAGATATCCTCACCTATGCCAAAGAAAAAGTATTTGAGGATGACTGTTCCTAAGTGGGAGAATATAGCACCCTACAAAATCTTTAATTTGTTTAACTTTAATACATGCTTAATTATGTTCTAAGTGATGGATAATATGTGTGCATGATATCATATGATGTGGAACATGTTGTTGAGTACATTCTACCCTCCACAGACCCTACTTTAGTGGACTACACTGGGTATGGTGTTGTTGTTGTTGTTTTTACCATCTGAGTTACCTTTCTGCCCCATAAAGCTCCATATGAATAGCATCATGTTCCAACTGATACTAATTGAACTGATGTTCCAGTTAGGATTGTTGGCAATTAGTTTCCATAACACACACAAATACTCACCACAAACTTCTGGAACAAATAAACTGAATTGGGGTGTTGTAATGTAAGTACTGAGATATTTGATTAACTCCCTCTAGAATCTTTGGGCACAAATAATTATACTCAATTTACTTGAATTATAGCGTCAAATCACAGATCAAAATTGTTACTGGGGATAGTTAATGTTAAACTAAAGGGATAGTTGTAACTTCCATTTGATAGTCATCTAAAAAACTGCAGTAACTGTGGACAGAACGTAAATTTGGAGAACTTCTTTGCAGAAAATAAACAAGGAAAAAATTGAGTAACAGAACTTGCCCTTCAGTGCAACACCACGCTGGTAGTTCTCTTTTCTGGAACCATCTTTAGCCACTCCCATATCATTAGTAGCAATACCAGTAACCTCGTTGTGTTCGTTGCATAAAATCTGAAACGTTTCTACCTTAGCAAGGAAAAACTAAAAAAATAATGAAATAATCCAGAATAGCGAGGCTAATACCTCACTAGCAGCAAAACCTGGGTATATTTCAACTCCTAGCTCTTCAGCTTTCTGCCCCAACCAACGTACCAACTGACTCAAACTGCATACCATGATTCTAAAGATTTAACATACACGGAAAAGTCGTAACTACATCAGCAAATTGTGCATTCAAGAAGTAAACCAGGCACATTTCTGTCTGTATGATGATATCAGAGGGTGTATGGACCACAAAGTATGTAAGTGGGGATCCCCATCTAGTGCTTTAACTCTTACATATTTGCAAAGGAAGCTGAACTCGCTTCCCTTCTCACGTAACAAATGTCAAATATAAGGATACACCTATCAAGCACCAGTCAAGGCCAAATCGGACCATGTTAACCATTGGACTAATTCCTTACCCTTCCAAATATTGTTACCCGACTCAAACAATGTGTATATGAAAATGCTCTGGCCAAGCAATCATTCTCTATAAGTTGAAGCTCCATGGTTAGTAAAACATCACAGGAGTGCAGATGTTTGGACATGAATTGTGTGATATTTCAAAAAAAAAGAAAGTAGTATTTGAAGTTAAGATGGAAAAAAGGTATTTGAAAGTTGAAGTTGTGTTTGGACATGCAGTCGCTTGAAAAAAAAATTGAAGTTTTGTGAAGAAAAAAAATTACTTGAAAAAAAGATTACTTGAAAACTTTTTTTCAAGTTTGGAGTGAAAAATTGACACAACGCAAGTCAAATTGGTTTTCTGAAAAAAAACATTTCATGTCCAAACGGATCCTGAGTTGGAAATGCTCATCCACGACATACTTTGCTCCTTTTCAATTATCAAAAGCACAGCAATCCATTCAATACATATTTCCATATCTCAAAATTGTCCCTGATACATCTGAAAATTAGTTGATCAAGGACTTTGTGGCCAATCTTTTTTTTAAAAAAATACTAGGAGAGAAAAGATTAGGAATGAAGACATCTGGCACAAGGTAGGAGTGGCTCCGATAGAGGGCAAGATGCGGGAAACGAGGTTGAGATGGTTCGGGCATGTGCAGAGAAGATGTATGGATAACCCAATGCGGAGGTGTGAGAGGTTGGCTATGGATGGTTTGAAGAGAGGTCGAGGTAGGCCGAAGAAATATTGGGGGAGGTCATCGGAGGTTATGGAGGACATAGTTTAGACAGAACATGACGCAACTTTAGCTTACTAAGAACATGACCTAGATGGGAGATTATGCAGGAAACGGATCAGGATAGAAGGTTAGTTAGATAGTTAAGTGTGGTCGTAGTCGTACTTCGATTAGATCATTGTTTCTTGCCCTTTGAGTATTAATTGTACAATTAGGCATAGTATTACTCTTGTAATTTTATTTTTCTTTAAGTTAGGTTATTCTCAATTGCTTATGTACTTCAATTATCGTTTTATCTTGTTATGACTACTATTTAGGATTGGATCTCCGTTATTTCTCTCTCTATACTGCTTTGGACTATTTCTTTCCTTAAGTTGAGAGTCTATCTAATACAACATTTTTACCTCTAAGATAAAGGTAAGGTCTACGTACACTTTACCCTATCCACACCCCACTTTGTGGAATTACAATGGGTATGTTGCTGGTGGTGGTGATGTCCGGGCCAGCTTGCGTGCAACTTGACTAATTCCATGGGACACATGTTATCTCTCACTAGCACAGGTATTGGGTTACTCTATCCACCAAGGTTGGGATATAGGAAGGGACTTGTGGCCAATTGAATTACCAACTTTACTTAAACCATTTGCAAACACATCCAACTTTTTCTTCACCAACTAGTAGAGCCCCTTCAATACTACCAAGACCTTATTGTTGTCTTTGCTCCTCTTCTTTTGGTTTGTCCACCTTTTTTCACTTATGTTAATCTCTCTAACTTTCTTTTTGGGTGTGTATGTTCGTATTTTTTTCATTTTCCGCCCTTGATAATCAATAACAATGCACAAGCTACATTGATGTCCTTTAATTATATCAGTATAAAATAGAACACAATCTCAACCTTGCACGCATGATATGCCTTGAAATGAGGGCACATCCTATGTAGTTTAATTGAAGTTTCATATGTTTTTATGCATGTTTTTATGAGTTTTAGTGTTAGAATGTTGTTTTGTAGGTTTTAGAAGTCGGAATGGCTAGAAGGAGGAAAAGATTAAAAAAAATGTCAAAAGGAGGGATTCCACAGTCGTAGATCAACTCATGAGCCGTGGATCCACTCGTGGAAAGAATCAGAGAAGGTGTCAAAAGGACCTTGCATGATTGGTCAATGTACAATGGGAAGTACGGAGATGTATGTTACATTCACGGCCCTTACATGCATAGCAAATCAAGCCTGTAGGAGGACCTACGGCTGGACTTACAGACCATGGATCAATATACATTAAGTAGTTCAATACACGAAGAACATTCATAAACCCTGAAGGGCAATTGACAACAAACTTAAGGGCAATCCATGTCGGCAGGCAATTTTAAGTTGTTAGGATTCCGAATTTATGGACCATTATAAATAGTTTCATAGGGTTATTTTGTAAGGGAACTCCGCATAATTTCTAGTTTGGAGTTTTGGAGGTCTAGTTACAATATTTTCTCTCTCTAGATTACAAGTCTTGTGAAGAACAAAGAACAGAATTATTTCTTTCATCGTTCATATTCAAAGTAAGCTTTACGAATTCATTCAATCATTATTCTTGTAGTTTATCTTCAATCATCAGACATCAGTAGCTAAATCCTTTACTGAGGTTGTGAACCAAATGAGGGTGAAGCGTTCATAGGTTTTTGTGTGTTGCATGATTTTTGGAAATTAAGACATCAACCTTCTTCTTGCTTTTATTGGTTGATAGTTGCAAACATAAACCTGCACCATAATATCTTAATTTTTCTTGGAAAAGCAATTAAGGTTTGGTAGAAAAAGCGTGCATGAACTCAAGGCACTAACTTGTTAAATAAATTTGTTTACTGATAAGTTGAATTTACATGACATAATCTGTCGTTCTTATCTAAATAACTCATATAGTTGTGGGAACATCACATTGAGATAAATCATTCAACTCTTGAAAAAATAGAGTGATGGTTTAAGGACTGAGTGCATATCTAAGAATCTAATAAACCGTAATATCATCAAAACTGAAGAATGGTGCATTCTGGGAATACAAGCTTAGTGCTTTAATCATAAGTTTTACATCTCAAAGTAATTACTGCAATTCTTAGTCTTAAGTTAAACAAATTCTTTTCAACTCTTATAGAAAAGAAATTAGACTGTCAAACTAGTATTTGGATGTGGTATTTCTCCCTATTCCCTATGGGATTCGACCCCAACCTTGTTTGGGTTACTATATTTGCATATGACCGTGTTACAACATCTTAAGGTGTAATTTTGAGTGTATCAATGCACCAAGGCCATGGCATCGCATTCACAAAATCACACCTAAAACATAACCTAATGGTTGTTAAAAATCTATGTGGTGACACATAGCACAGACTGATACATGAACTCATAAAATGCCATGCCTAAATTCCCGGTAAATCGGAGTCCTATAAGACTTCTGATTGATTTCTTCCAAATCCTACGTATTGGAGAGCATTAGCTGTGCAGTAAGAAGATGTGACAACTTCTTCCAAGGGAATAATAATAATAATAATAATAATAAAAAATATAGAGGAAACCACGACTAGCAATTTGAGGCAAAGGAGTAATATCATTATATGCTCACTTGAATCCATTTTCAAAGTAGATACAAAAGTACCTTATGACATAGTTTCCCTTATTGTCAAATGGGCTTGGAAGTGAAAAGGCACGATTTTCCGTAAGCAGCCAAAAGTTATCAGAAGTAACAGGGACATCAATGGGAGCCTGCAATCAGAAAAAGAGCTTTAGCAAATGATGGTATTACACATGATATAAATATAGCCACAGAAACCAAATTCTTATTTCCAACTTCATTTTCAGAATAAAACCCCTTTATTTTTTGATAATGAAGTAAATAAAGACCCCTTTATCACAATTCAGACTTGCCCAAGTTAAAATACTACATTCAGTTCTGAATAGTAACTGTTTGAATACAAGTCTTAAAACGGAATTAATCAATTTATTATGCATAAATAATCACATGAACTATCTATGTCCGGAAAGAGCCTTTTCAAGTAGATGGCTGCCTAAACAACCAACCCTTGCCAAGTTCCTTTCTTAGCAGTGTGACATGTAAAAACAAGGTGAAGAAAATGTAAGTAAGACTGATCCTAGATGCAGCTCTAATAGCTAGTGAATGTGTAGATTCAAGGATTAAAGGTGAAACCCCAGGAATCATGTGTAAGCTTGATATTGAGAAAGCCTATGATCATATGAACTGGGATTTCCTTATTAACATCCTGAGACAAATGGGGTTTGGAGAGAAATGGCTGAAGTGGATAGGATTTTGCATTAAAACTGTCAGGTTCTCTATATTGATTAATGGAGAACCTGCTGGTTTTTTTCCCTCAGAAAGGGGGTTGAGGCAGGGTGATCCTCTCTCTCCTTTCCTCTTTATTCTAGCTATGGAAGGACTCAATAGTATGATAAGGGTGGCCACTCAGAAGAAATGGTTAAAAGGGTTCAAAGTGGGCAACCAAGCTGGGGAAGATCTACAAATTTGCCAATTACTGTATGCAGATGATACTGTGATCTTCTGTGAGGCCAAGGCTGAGCAGGTGTGTTTCATCAGAATAATATTAGTAATCTTTGAGGCAGTGTCAGGGCTTTCTGTGAACTGGAGAAAAAGCAGCATGTTTCAAGTCAAGGATGTTGCTAACATCCAGTGTTTAGCAAATATTTTGAGTTGTAAGATGGAAAATCTCCCAACTACATATCTAGGGATGCCATTGGGTAACAACCACAAAGAATTAGAAATATGGGATGGAATTGTGGAGAAGACTGAGAAAAAATTAGCCACCTGGAAGACACAATACCTATCTCTGGGAGGAAGAATAACAATGATCAATTCTGTCTTAGATGCTCTCCCTACTTATGTTATGTCTCTCTTCCCCCTACCTGCTAAGGTGGAAGACAGATTGGATAAACTAAGGAGAGATTTTCTTTGGCTGGGCAACAAGGAAGGAAAGGGCATTCACTTGGTCAAATGGCAAACTGCCCAACTAAGCAAGAAATCAGGAGGTCTTGGCATTAAGAATCTAGGTCTGCAAAATAGGTGTTTACTGTCAAAATGGCTATGGAGGTTTGGTAAAGAGGGGCAAGCTCTGTGGAAGGATGTTATTGTTAGCAAGTATGGACAAACTGATTCATGGACATCCAACACTGTGACCAGCACCTATGGGGTCTCAGTTTGGAGGTCTATCAGAAATTTGTGGCCAAAACTAGCGAGGAACATATGCTACAAGGTGGGTGAGGGGACTAGGATCCTTTTTTGGAAAGACAAGTGGATAGGACAGAACTCCCTCATGGAGGACTTTGCAGATTTGTACTCTTTTTGTGACAACCCTGGAGCATCTATTACTGAGATGTGGTCTCAACAAGGGTGGAATATAACCCTTAGGAGGCTCTTAAATGACTGGGAGGTGGATAGAGTAGCCAATTTACTGCAGAGGTTGGAAGATTTTCCGGGACTCAACACTAATCCTGATGCAATCAGATGGAAACATGATAGGGATGGGGAATTCTCTGTTGGAAGAATGTACAAAAGAGACCTGGCAACACAGCCGGGGGAGATTGCTGGACCTTGGAAACAAATCTGGAAATCCAACACCCCAACCAAGATAAAGTGTTTCACATGGTTAGTGTGCAGAAGAGCATGTCTGACTCAGGAGAGACTGAAAAAAAGAGGATTTCAGATTGTTTCTAGGTGCTTCTTTTGCCATGAGAAGGAGGAAACAAACAATCATTTGTTCCTTCACTGTAGAGTGACTGCCCAGATATGGTATCTGTTTCAAAGCATTATTCAAGATCCTTGGGTGGTGCCTGAGCATACTGCTGACCTATTAAACTGTTGGATGAGAAGAGGGGGAAGTAAAACACAGAAAAAATGGTGGAATCTAGTTCCATCTTGCATATGGTGGTCAATTTGGAAGGAAAGAAACAATAGGTGCTTTAAGAATATTACTAACCCAATGCAGAAAGTTAAAGAAAACTGCATTAATACTCTATATTTTTGGTGTAAAGAAGAGGGTATAGATGATGTAAATCAGTTAGTAGATTTCCTAGGCTATTTGTAATCCTGACTACTTCGCCTTGGAATTTTTTTGTTTGGTTGCCAGCATACCCTCATTGCTGATGAATACAACTTTACCATTCTCAAAAAAAAAAAATGTAAGTAAGACTGAAATTAAAATAAATTGAATCAAATTCAGCACAAAAGAAAAACAATTTTATACATCACTGATTTAATTACCATCTGTATACCAGGTACAAACATAATACCAAAATGTAAGAATTATGTCAAACAATGCAGCTGAAGTTGTATAGGGAGACCTATTATTTCAAACTAATAACCAGGGGCGTATGCAGGAGGAGGAGGGGTTCACTGGGTTCATGTGAACCCACGCTCCCCTCCCGAAATTACACTCAAAGTATCATATAATGCAATGATGATTGGGTGCACCTCTCTAAGAAAGGTTAGGAATTTGAATCTTATACCTATCTTGCTTTATTGTTCTTTCTAATATTGGATAACACCTCTCTGAGTGGTTATTGATGGCACTTTATATATATGTATAGCTTTAATCTTTCAAAAATTTCAAATTTGTCACATTGGAAATTTCTAATTTTTTTTAGCTCCGTTTTTTCCTAATAGTGCACCATCATCTCGAAATCCTCAATAAGCGTCTGGTAATAATATCTGAGATTAGGGAGAAATGTTTAATATTGTAAAAGAGTACCTCTTCCTCTTTCCAATGGGGAACGAGTTCATCGAGTGCCCGTGGCTCAAATACATTTCCTGACAAGATATGAGCACCTGTAGAATGAAATCAATAATCAGAAGGGACAAAACAATGAATAATTTCAGGCCATATCCATTAAGAGAAAAGAAACCCTACCCACTTCAGCTCCTTTCTCAACAACACAAACTGATAAATCAACTTCCTTTTGTTGGCACAATTGTTTGAGCTTAATAGCAGCTGATAGCCCAGCTGGTCCAGCTCCAACAATCACCACATCATAATTCATAGTTTCTCTATCTGATTCACTACTATAACTCCTAAATCCACTTTGACCCCATAAAATCCAACTTCCATTTCCATTTTTTGGCTTATGAAAAAATTTAGAAATTTCATTTCTTGAATTTGAGACCAAATTGGATGAATATGCTGATTTATACAGAATTGAATTAGATAAAAGGGGTATTAATTTGGATTTTGAGGAAGAACTGATGAACTTATACATGATGGTTTTGTTGACTGCTCAATGATTTCAATGCTTTTGCTTGTTTTTATGAAAACTTGAGAATATGAAATTGGCCAAACTCTAGTCGTATTTTTTATTTATACATCTCATTTAAAATAGGGAAAAGGGTTTGATATAACCCTTAACTTTACCATTTGGAGTTGATATGTCTCTCGTTATGAAAATGACTCATATACATCCTTATCGTTATACAAACGGTTCACATATACCCCTATCGTTATAAAATGAGCTCACATATACTCTTCATTTAACGGAAGTGAAAAAATTAGTTTTAAATTTATATTTTTGACTTTTGATTTTTTAAAAAAATTATTTAGGGGTATATATGATTTTTCTAGCAAATTTCAACGTATATTTTAATTTTTTTGGGACATAAATTATTTTTTGATTTCTTGATTATCATTATTTGAGTTTCTTATTCTTATTTTATTTTTTCTTTCATTCCTTAGTGTAAAGAAAAAAATTTAAAACTATTTTTTGTGGCTATATTATAATTTAAAACTATTTCTTCGGATATATTGTAATTTAGTTTTTGTATTTGAAGAAAAAATTGGGTCATCTATAATAAATTTTACAAGAATATTAGCAAAACTTAAATAAATTTGACAATCAAAATAATAAATCTAAATTAGTCATTGAAACAAAAAAAAAGTAAAAAAATAATATATGTTTGAGGAGGATTAAATATACCCATATGGATTATATTTTTTTTAAAATAATAATAAAAATTAAACTAAAATTAACTTTTTCACTTCCGTTAGAGGAAAAGGGTATATGTGAGTCATTTGTATAATAATAGGGGTATATATGAGCCACTTTTATAACGAGGGGTATATCAGCTCTAAATGACAAAGTTGAGGGGTATATCAGACCCTTTTCCCTTTAAAATATAGAGTGATTTTTTATATTTTTTAAATGATAAATTACATTACTTAAAAAGTTATATTTATGATTCCACGGAAATAATAGTAAAAAATATGATTTAAATTATATATTTGAATGTTTTTCTTAATAAATGTACATGGCCACATAAATTCACCTAATATGAAATAAAGGGTATAAAATTGATAAACAGGGACATAAAATTGATAAACAAGGAGAAATAAAAGGAGTCTGATAAATAAAGTGCGCACATACCAAAAGAACTTTAAAAAAATATAAAAACCAATTGTCCATTTTTTGACAAAAAATACATAAAAAAATTATTTCACGAGCTTGAAAGTTTCTCAAAAATACTTAATAGTTAATGAAAGTACTTTGTTTTTAACTCTTTAAGTGATACATTTGAGATGTGATTGAAATATTCAAACAAAATAGGACTAAATGTCGTGAACTTTATAAAAATAATATGAAGTGTTAAAATAAAAATAACAAATTTTAATAAATTGGTTATTCATTTGGCTAAAAATAATAATAATTAGATTTACTGATGTTACCATGTCCAGAGAGAGTCCGGAATCTATTTGAGTCATAAAGAGATAAAATTCATCAAAATAAGTCATAATTCTAGAAAGTAACTAAAATAGGCTTAGTGTAGTTTTTTTTTTCCGTTTTACCTAAATATATAAACGGCAGACGTTAGACTGTTAACTTGTGTTTTCTCAACATTACTCTAAGGATGTTGATTGTATAACTATAAGTCTTTCTCATGCATCATTGATTATTACCCATAATGTATGTGGACCCTACATGATTTGTTTAAACTTATTTAATTGAATAAATTTCAGTAATATAATTTATTATTGATTAATCATTTTACCATTTAAATTATACTAGCTACAGTTTATATATAAGCATCATATTCTAGTAGGTGCAGTATGAATCATTTTTTGGATCATGATATCAACCCGTACATACCTTATTAGTGTTAAAGTGTAGATGTCGTTGGTACAATATAAACCAAGCACATGAAAAGGTATCGATTGTCTTAATTATGTATATATTTTGACCAACGGTGACAATAGTCAACATCCAAGTTTTACAACAATAACAAAGTACAAATTGCTACTTTTTCAATGTCAAAGTCTGATTTTTCGATAATTTTTTAAGGTGTCATTTGGTAAAGTGTATATCTAAGTAATGCTTGAATTAGTTGTGTTTGATTAGTTATATATAGATTATTTATTATGCATTGTTTGATTTTGGGCATTAAAAATAGCATGCATGAGGAAAATTCACAATTTTAGTTGGGAAAAAATGTAAAAATAAATGTTTTGAGTAAACTTACATTCTAATGCATACATTAAAATCATTGCAATACGAATACCATAAATTTCCATATATTAATAATACACACCTTAATACACAACGAGTGAACTCAATAATAAACATTAATAGACAGTGTACAAAATGTATGTCATCTTTTGATTGATCTATATTAGATTATGAGTAAATTCGATAATCATTGAATTAAATTAACCAAAATGCTGGGGTCCAAAATAAACAGTAGCTTGAGATCTCCAGTAGACTAATTACAAAAACAAAGTTAGTCAAATCTATCTAAGATTTATTGTTATTCATACATGTGGTTCTCTTGTATCCGGATCTCTTGCAAATTGGACATTTGTTCCTCCTCTTGCTCTTGAAATTCTCACTGACACCCTTAGCACGTTTTTTTTCTTCCTTCCAAGCTTGGTATCGACAAAAAGTGAAAGAATATTCACACTTAGCAATTCTTCTAGCACACACCATTACGACTCGATAGGGACAACATTAATAGATTCAGAGTATGCAAGGATGTATGTTTCAACTTTATATAAAGGCGAAGAATATTCATAAATGCTCATACCATACTCATCGTCATGCTTAGATCTCAAAACAGCCATTGCGTGAGCGCACACTATCTGGACCAAGTCATATTCCCTACAAGAACATGACTTTTTCAGTAGGTTCACGGTGAAAGTAGAACCTGCACCGAACACGGTGAATTGATTGTCGTCCCCATTATGTTCTCCACATACAAGGAATCGTCCTCGATCATTTTTTTCTTCCGGTCCTTTTGCCAGTCGGCACCATTTTAAACCCTTTAATTTAAGGACATATGCATGTCTCTCCCTAAACAATTCTCCAAATCTCTTAGCAATCGAATTAAATATGGATGTCACGGGGTACTCTCTCTCATCTATCAACATAGCGTTGAGTGACTCGGTAATATTTGTGATCATCACATCATACATGTTGCCTGTGAAATGTGCTCTGCTTCATTTTTCAAAATCAACTTCATGCTTAAGGATGACGAGTACCTCGGGGTATTTGTCTTTGAATTCTGCAAAATGATTGTTGAACTCCTCCAAAGAATATGTCTTCGCCGCATTGTAGTATAGATAGAGGGAATCTCCACAGTGGTGATTTACCCGAAGATTTTCACTGAGACTTTCGTCGAGATTTTTCTATGGTTGTTGATGACATGTTCAACACCGCAACTTCATGCAATGACTTTCTTCGAGATTTTTCTATGGTTGTTGATGACATGTTCAACACCGCAACTTCATGCAATGACTTTCTTCGAGATCTTTCTATGGTTGTCGATGACATGTTCAACACCGCAACTGTGATCGCTAATATACTTGTAGATATGAAATCTCTTTGAACACTCATATTTCTATGCCCGCAGCGTCCACGCACAAATACGAGATAAACATTTCACCTTTAAGTATTTAGTACAATCTTGCAGCAAAATCAAAAGATTTTCTCGCCGTTGCTTCAGCTAATAATAATTGTAGCTCACTCTTGATACTGAATGTTTGATGCATGTAAAAATTAGTTTCATCAAAGAAAGAATGGTTGGGTTTTGATCTAAATACATGCTCTTCCTACACTTTTTTAAAATGTTCGAAATCTTCCACATCTACTGGCTGTTCTTCAACATCCACTGAATGATCATACCTATTCATTGAATCATCACCCAAGATGTCATTTGATTTATCATAAAAGCTCTCCTTTGATTGATCACCCAAGTTCTCTTTTTCAACCGATTCGTTGTCATTATTTGAATTTGTTGGTTCAATCAGAGACCTGGGAATGCCATTTATCCTCAATATAGGCATAGAGCCATCAGCAACAATATCCATCATGTACAAGCTCACATTTACTCTACTCCTTTCTTCTACTGCTTCTATCTCTACCTTTCTTCTTTTTACTTTAATATTTTATTTTATAACACGTTATCAACACGAAAATCTAATTTTCTCCAAATATCTAAGGTATAATAAATACATACCTTATATATTTTTAGTTACATGTCAGTTCTTCTTTATTTATTAATTTTTTTTAGTTTAATTAACTTCTTTATTTATATTTATCTCTATTATTATTTACTGGGTTATATTAGTCTTAGTATGTATACAATTTTCCTCCAACTATTCTTATATTTAAATAATGTATAAAATAAATTTTTTCCATAATTTATTTCTTGAACATCTTATGATATTACTTAAATTTTCATTTATGTATGTTATTATTATATCTATTTTTTATGTACCTTGCAATAGAATTTTATTTATGTATTTCTTTATTGTTGATTTTATTTACGTATTTCTGTATTTCTGATTTATGTACCTTTAATTAATATTTTTTTCTTTGTGACTTTTTAATAAGCAATTCTTTTTTTACATGACAATTAATAATGTGAATTTTTCAAGAATCTACGATTAATTAAACAATGACACCAATGAATTACTATAATAATTGGTGTTCTCAAATTTTGTTTCATAAGTATGAGCACGTACTAGTAAACAATACTTTATGTCACTTTGAAAGGGGTCTTTTAATGATATTTATGCACACATCTATGTGCTGAAAATGATAGTGACCAACTTATTTTTATATGAGCATACCTTAAGAATCTATTTATATGTATCTGCTTCAGAAGTTTAGTTTTAGTTAAATTTATTATTTCTAACTCATCTCTCCTTTTGAGTGTTCATCATGTCAAATGTATCAAAACTTGAATTTGTGGCTCTTGACATTACTGGAAAAATTTATTTGTCATGGATCCTTGATGTTGAAATTCACCTTGACGCTAAAGGTCTTGGTGATACTATTAAACAAGAAAATAAAGCATCAAGTCAAGATAAATTGAAGGCCATGATTTTTATCCATCATCATCTTCGTGAAGGATTAAAAACTGAATATTTAACTGTGAAAGATCCACTTGAATTATGGATTAATTCGAAGGATCGATATGACCACCTCCAACTTATGGTGTTACCAAAAGCTCAATATGAGTGGATACACCTTCGATTTCAAGATTAAAAAACTGTAGTTGAGTATAATTCTGTTGTTCATAAAGTAAGTTCTATATTAAAATTATGTGGAGATACTATGATGACTTACTTGAGAAAATTTTCCCCACTTTTCACTCTTCAAATGTGTTGTTACAGCAACTATATCATGAAAAGGGGTTTAAGAAATATTCTGAATTAATTACATGCCTACTTGTGGTTGAGCAGAATAATATTTTATTGATAAAAAATCATGAAGTCTGTTCTACTGGTTCTGCTTCATTTCCTGGAGCGAATGTTGTAGCAACACATAATCAGTCTGAATTAAGACAAAATAATTGTCATAGCCATGACCGTGGTCATGATCATGGACGTGGACAAGGACGACGTGGTAGAGGACGAAATAATTATCGTCATTATGGTGGAAATAAATATGAGAATAACAAAGTTTCTCACAATAAACATTTTGGAGGTAGAAACAATATTTGTCACTGATGTTGTATGAAGGGTCATTGGGCATGTGAATGTCATACGCCTGATCATTTTGTGAAAATTTATCAAGCCTCTCTCAAAAGAAAATATAATAATGTGGAGGCACACTTGACCTTCCGGAATGATGATAATGAAGCAACTCCTTCAAATAAATATGATGATATTGAGGCAAATCTTGCTTATAAAGATGATTTTGAAGGCATCTCAAATATTACTCATTTGAAAGCTGAAGACTTGAGAATATTGATTGAAGAATTGATCATCTAACTGGGGATAAAATTGTGAAAAAGAATAATTGTTAGTTTTCTATTATGTTTACTACTATGTTGTTATTCTTAAATGCTTTTCATAAGGCATTATGTTTTACTAATTTTTACATTTGTAGTGTAATTTTTTAAAGTTTCTTATGTTGTTTGTTTTTCACGTTTTTATAATATCTTTTATTTTTATGAAGAATATGGAAATTTTCCAGTCATCAGTTGGATCCAAAATCAATTATGATGATATATGCCTTATAGATAGTGCCGCAACACACTATTTTAAGATATAAGAAATGTTTTTCTTATTTGATTATGAAAGAAGCTAATGTTAATACAATATCTGGTAGTATAAAATTAATTGAAGGCTCCGAAAAGGTTAACTTAGTACTTATCTGAGAAACATATTTGACAATCAATGAAGCATTATATTGTAGTAAGAACTTTTTAAGTTTCAAAGACATTCGTCAAAATGACTATCATATTGAGACTACAAGTGATGAAAATAATGAATATCTTTATATTACTACAATAATGTTGGGTAAGAAGTTTGTACTTGAAAAGTTACCCGCACTTTCATCCGGCTTATACAACACAAGTATTAGCATGGTTGAAACACATGCCATATAAAAAATATTTATTAAATCAAATAATTTTATTATTTGCCATGACATGTTGGGCCATCCCGATTCTAATATGATGGACAAAATAATTGAGGCTTCACATAGACTCTCTTTGAAGAACCATAAAATTCTTCAATTCAAGGAATTCTTTTGTGCTGCATGTTCTCAAGGAAAATTGGTTACTAGATCATCAGTAGTCAAAGCGGGAATTGAATCCCCAGCATTTCTAGAACGTATACAGGGTGATATATGTGGGCCCATTCACCCATCATGTGGACCATTTAAATATTATATTGTTTTAATAGATACATCTATAAAATGGTCACATGTGTGCTTATTATCAACTCGCAATGTGACGTTTGTAAGATTACCTGCTCAGATAATAAAGTTAAGATCACAAATTTCAGATTATACAATTAAGAAAATTCGTCTTGATAATATTGGTGAATTTACATCCCAGGATTTTAATGATTATTGTATATCAATTGGGATAACAGTTGAGCATCCGATTGCTCATGTTCATACTCAAAATGATTTAACAGAATCATTGATTAAATGTCTCAAATTAACTCTCAATTATATATAATAGCACCTAAATGACAATGCTACCATTCATACTTCTATATGACAAAAAAATAAAAATAAAGTTGCTATTAAAAATATTTTTCTTTAGCAAAACTTGTAAATTTATAGAGATGAATAATGCATGAAACACATTAATATCATCCCATTGGATTGGAATAATTTTTTATTTTATTTTTAAAAAATGATCTATTATAATGAAAATTTCAAATATAGCTTTCCAACTTGAAGTTACATTTCAAGTTTGAAATTATTTTTTCATCTCACTTTCCACTTTTGAAGCTATATTTAATTAAGTAAATTGAAGCATGAATATTATTTTAAATATTATTTGTAATAAGTATAACAAAACATGTTTCAATAATCTTCCTAAAATTGAAATAACATGATTGTTAAAAAAAAAATCTTCTATGTCCGAACACCTACTTAGAAGGTGAAAAAGTTATTTTAGGGATGTTGAAATCGTGAATGGACATTGCATATTTAAAATTATATGTTGAATAAAGATTTTGTAAGAATAATATTTTGCATCATCTGAAATTCAAACTTAGGGCTTAACAGTGCCTTCAGCAAAGAAATTGTGAACCGCCCTGACCAAGTCGTCAACAAAAATATTCCAACAGTGATAATAAAAAAGACCTGGGAATCTTTACTCGTTACGTTCTTTCTTCCCCTTGTTTGCTATCACGTCAATCGCCCATTGAATTTCGTTTTAAACACTATGTAACCCATGAAAAAACACATGCAATTAAAATTGATATTAAAAAACAAAACAAAGTAAGTTAGGACATAATTAAAAAAATCAAAACGAAATATAAATATTGGCAAAGAATATGGCACCATAATAACCTTTGAAAATTATAGAACTTCAATATAATTTTTAAATGTGTTTTGCTTATTTTCAACACAGGTTCTGGGATTTTAAGTATAAGGCAGTGTTTAGATTGATTTTTTTTAAGTGATTTATAAACGAAAGGCAAAAGTTGGAAACACTCAACTTTTGACTTTTGATTAATTTTTTAAAATTCTTTCAATTAAGCATGTCTTGTATTTCTCAAACATTTTCAAAAATAAAAAATAATCTAAAAGTTAAAAATAACTTAAAAATAAATTAATTCAAATACCTATTCTAAACACACACTAAGTAACATGACTTTTGAATTTTTAAATTAGTAATGGTTCCTTCCCTTAATGATGCAATTATGGAGAGAATGGTTATGAGGAAAGAAACAATTATAGCATTAATTTTCTGAATTGTGTTGTAGTTATAACCTTAATTATTGAAAATGTAATGGCGTATTTTCTTTTATATTTAGGATTCAACAAACTTTTTAATGTATAATGCAAGAAAAAAATTTAAAAACTGAGAAATTAGTTAAATATTTTGCTTGGTCTCTCTCTATATATTCTCCCTTTAATTGAACAATATTAAATGTAAATAATTATTTTAAAAAAATTGATAGATAAAATGTTGTTCAAGTTTTTCAAAAAACAGAAATCTAATTATGTTAAAAAAATAATTGCAGTTCCTATTAAATTATAATAACTTATTTTTAGGAATACATAAATAAAAGGAAAGAAAAAATAATAAAGAAAGGAAAAGAAGTGATTTAAGGAAATTATATAAATAACATTAATGATGAGATGATAAAGGTAAGGAAGTAAAAGAAATTAATAGCTGATGGTAATAGAAATTAAATGTGGTCATTTTTTATATTTTATAAAATTTTAAGATAAAATTTCCAGTCTATTAAAATTAGAAAAAAATGTCAAAAATAAAATAAAATTGAGGCTAATTTTTTTTGGAAGAGTAGCTTCATTTTTGAGGAATTATATTATTATTATTATTGCTCAAAATTTTATTTTATTTTTAAAAAGAGGCAAATCAAATTATGTATAATTTATTTTGCAATTCTTATTAAGTGATAATAACGTATTTCTAGGATAAATAAATAAAAAAAAACAAAGAAAGGAAAAAAATGATTTAAGGAAATAATATCAATAACATTAATGATGAGATTAAGGAAAGGAAATAAAATAAATTAATAGGAGTTATAGTAATGATGGTAAGAGGCAAATCAAATTCTGTAAAAATTATTTTGCAGTTCTTATTAAGTGATAATTACGTATTTCTAGGATAAATAAATAATTAAAAAAACAAAGAAAGGAAAAAAAATGATTTAAGGAAATAATATCAATAACATTAATGATGAGATTAAGGAAAATAAAATAAAATAAATTAATAGGAGTAATAGTAATGATGGTAGGAATTAGATATGATCATTTAATTTTAATATTTTATAAAATTTTAAGGTAAATAATCAGCCTTTGAAAATTAGAAAAAATATCGAGGCAAAGTTTTTTTTTGGAAGAATAGCTTCATTTTTGAGCAATTATTTTTAAAAAATGTCAAAATAATTGATAAAAATTAATAAATATTAATATAAGTCTAAGATGAGTGTCACATCATATTTTTTATTTTAATTTATCATTACATATAAATATAAATCTTTAACATAAGAGATGATTAAAAAATAATAAATCAACTTCTGTAGAAATATATGTACAATTCTAATGATGAAGGGCTCACAGGGCACTGGCTTTCGTAGAGAGTTGCTTGATAGGACTATCCTTTTGCACGAATTTTTAATCTGGTCAGTTGAGCTGAAAAATAATATATTTAAAAAATGTCATAGCGGAAGATATATACAAATCTATTAATAAATGGATATAAAATTATAATTTGAAGGAAAAATAAATAACGCAAAGATTATTGAAAAAAAAAAGTTATTTAAGAAAATATTATAAATTACATTAATATGAGATTAAGGTAAGAAAGTAAAAGACATTAATAGAATTGATGATGAAATGAACTAAAGATAATCATCTTTTCTTATAAAATTAGAAAAAAAAATGTCGAAAGAAAACTATAATTAAAAATAAATAAAATAAACTATAATTAAAGGGACATAAAAAATTAAGACAAAATGAAAAAAAAAAAAGAAATTAGTAGAACAACGAAGTTGAAAGAAATAATATAAGCACTAATTTTGTATTTTTTTTAAATTACAAAATAGATTTTTTGCTTATCCTCCTCCAATTTGATATGAATTCCATAAATAGATTGTTTTTTCTCCAAATAATTCTTCTTACCCCTTGGAGCACTAATCACTCTTCCTATTAATTTTTTGTCAAATTAAAAAAGTTTCTCACAATATATGTCTCCTTGTAGGAGGAATGAACATTCTTTCAAAAAGTCTTTTATTTTAAAGAAAAACTTGTGTTGCGTGACATTTCTCCTTCCAATATCTTCAGAAAAATCATAAGATACTTTCTCTTTCTCTTTTCTTAAAAAATTACAAGGCCTAATTTGTTGGACATTTCCACGTTGAAATTTGATATCCGTATATTCATCGTCGTCGTCATCATCACAACATCAGAAGAAGAATGAGAGGCAAAGTGAATGATTTCATTGTTGTTGGTTACAAATACTCAAATATGTTTACTTTATAGGCTAAACAAATATAAGTAGTTATGAAAAATGAAAAGTTTTTTTTATCTTTTCATCTTCCATTTATGGAAGTTTTTTTATCTTTTCATCTTCCATTCACTTAAATGTATATTAGTGTAATGAAGCTTTTGAAGAAACGTAATTAATTGGGTAATGCATTTAAATACTTTCAATTTTTTGAAAATCCAAATAAAAACAGAAAATGAAGATAAAAAATTCAAAAAAATGAGATAAAAGATAAATAGGAATGCTGCCCATAGAGAGGTGCCACATCAGATTGTCTATATTCAGCATTATATATATATATATATATATATATATATATATATATATATATTATCTTGGGCTAGCAGAGGTTTCCCAATTATACAATTCTTCTGTTGTTCTCTACAAAAGA
Source organism: Solanum okadae (assembly GCA_036553675.1). Taxonomy (NCBI): domain Eukaryota; kingdom Viridiplantae; phylum Streptophyta; class Magnoliopsida; order Solanales; family Solanaceae; genus Solanum; species Solanum okadae. Next base: position 42,270,382 of record CM071689.1, on the reverse strand, counting down.
AGGTTGTAGAATCCTGATGCATATACATTATTTGCATATTTTATAATTAATTCAAACTACAATGAATTGATCTAGTCTTAAATATTTATAGAAGTTATACAATGTCCCAAAAAACAACTAAAATAAAAATTAAAAAATGTTATTCTTTCTTCACACAATTTATTATCGAGACCAAATAATGTAAGCATTTACAAATTTGTCATCAAAAGCAACTATTTGTTTGTGTTCAATATTTAAACAATTAGAAGACAAAAATAAATCACTCCCATCGTACTTATTTTTGTGATGTTAAGTCCTACTCATTATTATCTCTCTTATTGTTTTTCTTATGTCCATTTTAAATCTTTAATGAGAAACAGAGAATCATCTCAACAAGTTTGGAGGCCTAAAGCCAAATTTCTTAGAGAGGCCTTATTTTTTAGTTGACATATACAAATTGAATGATTATAACATATAAATAAGGTGTAGAGAGGTAGGATATACATAGACATTATGAATTAAGAGTGCAGATAATGTAAATTTTCAATGAAAAATATATAGTATAAAGTTTTATAATAATAAAACCTTATTAAAAAAATTAAAAAGTTTTTATATATAATTATATCAAAACAACATTGATCTGAATTTGATAAGTTGATATAATGATATAAAATAGTGTTGATTAGTTTTAGTGCTTGAAATTTGAAGAAGACACCAAAAAATAAATTTTTGATCTTTTTATAACACAAAACAATAGATTTTGTATAACATAGAAGGTTTGAACGTTTGAGAGACTTCAGAATATTCAATAATGAGAGAATAAAAATAGTGAATGGGTAATCAAAAAATAAATATAAGAATAATAATGTTGGTGTCACGCCCTGAGCTTACACCCTGGACGTGGCCGGCATTGGAGAACCGTCGCTGGTCCCTAAGTGAACCCTTGGCCTGGCTGACTGCTTAGCGGAAGACTTACTCAAGCAACATGGGATTCCAAGTGCATAATTAAACTCAAAATGTCTCAATTATAACTTAACTCAATGAATATCTGGAAATACTTAAATAAATATAAGTAACCGTCTCAAGGTCTCAAAACATCAACAAGGAAAATAATGAGAGACTCATTAACTCCTAACCATCTATGAAACCTCTAAATACTAAGATATATGTCGGGATAGAACCCTCAGAAACTTAATAAAAGCAGGAAATGAGTGTGAAGCCCTCCGAAAAGCAAGGAGGCTCACCAAAGTTAGCTGGAGTGCAAATGATATCAACGGAGCGCCTATTGATGACCCTGAACACCTGTATTTGCATCATAAATAAGATGTAGGTCGAATAACATCAATACATTGAATGTACGAGCATGCCAAGGGAACTGAAAACATAGAGAACTGAACTAATAAGACCGGAAGACATACTCACATCAACTCAACTCCAATACTAAAGCAATAATAAGAGATGCAATATATTTAAAGCATTATAAAATAGAAGATATAACTCAATGATATATAAAAATACAACAAAACACTTTTTACTCTTATTTAGGAGATTCTCTAACCTACAATCATCACTATGAGCTATGTGATGATACAATGTCTCACCTACGCTGCCAGAATTGTGATATACCTTGTCGGGGGTATAGAACACCTTAATTAACTGGATCCATTAAGCCATGCTTAAATGCAATAAGGAATCGTCTAAAAAGTACGACCCTTTACCCATGTTGGCTACATGGTTTATGAGGAGTGTGAGTTGTCTGAACTCATCCCCATATCGATGCTCAATACTGCTCCCAATAATAAATAAACTCATGCTCAAATGTATAAAATATAACTCTTTCTCAATTTGAGGTAATTACACAACCTAGTCTAACTCTGGATGTATCGTAATAAACAACAAAGCCTTTTCTCACAAGCTACAGACCATTGAAACCTAGCTGATTTCTGAGTCAACGGGGACAAAATCGATAACAATCCCTCGATGAACCTTCTATAGTAACCAGACAATCCCATGAAACTCCTTATATCAGTTGGAGATGTGGGTTTGGGCCAGTTCTGCACTTCTTCAATCTTTTGAGTGTCAACTCAAATCCCTTCTCCAAATACAATGTGGCATAAGGATGCCACAGATTCAAGCCAAAACTCATACTTAGAAAATTTGGCATACAATTCTCGATCCCTGAGAGTTTGAAGAACTATTCTGAGATGACTAACATGATCCTCTTCATTCTTTGAATAAATCAGTATATCATCAATAAATACGATAACAAACATGTTAAGAGATGACTTAAACACTTTGTTCATAAGATCCATGAATGTTGCTGGAGCATTGGTCAAACTAAAAGACATCACAAAGAACTCATAATGACCATAATGGGTCCTGAATGCTGTCTTCGAGATCTCACTCTCTCGCTTTCAACTGATGTTAGCCAGATTTAAGGTCTATCTTAGAGAAGCAAGTGGAATCCTGAAGTTGGTCGAAAAGATCATCAATCCTTGGAAGGGGATACTTATTCTTTATGGTGACTTTTTTCAACTGGCAGTAATCGATACACATTCTAAGAGAACAATCTTTCTTCCTCACAAATAAGACCAGAGCGCTCCTGTCACGACCCAAAACAAGTCGTGAGTGGCACCCATACTTAACCTCCTAAGTGGGCGAACCAAGGAACTTAAATCCCAACATATATCAATAATTCAACTCCAAATAACAATAAAATGCGGAAGCTCACAAATTGTTAAAGTAACCAATCAAATCAACCTCTAAAGTCTATTACACCTTATCCCCAAAACCTGAAAGTCATCACATCAAGGACAGCTAATCTTCAAATACTAAGTGTAAGAGTATTAAAGACACCAAAATAAATGAATAAAATAGTTTATGTCCGAAAACTAAGGACATCATGCCATGACCAAGAGAATCCAACACAAGCTCAAATAAATAGCTCACCATTAAACCTGATATGCTGAGACTGGCTAGAGCTGAGGGCGAGTCAAATTCGCTGGTACACTCGCTGCACTCCATAAAAGGAAAACAAAGAAAAATACAAGTAGGGCTCAGTACGGGGCAACAGGTACTGAGTAGGTATCATTGGCCAACCCAAAATAGAAACTAATAAACAATGAATAATAGTATAAAGTCAACTATAGAACTTAGCAGGTGATAAGAAACAACAACATGAACAAGTGACAGTTGAGCAAGTACGTAATCAATCACAATATCAAGCACACACACGAGGACTCATGCCTCCACATCACACTTGTTTGGGGAAAATGCGCTCATTGAGATTGAGTACATTAAGTTAGTTCAATATCTTTTTCCTTTAATGTTACCGTGTCGGAACGTGACACTCCGATCCAATTATACCGTGTCGGAATGTGACACTCCGATCCAATAATACCGTGTCAGAACGTGACACTCTGATCCAAAAATACCGTGTCGGAACGTGACACTCCGATCCAAAAATACCGTGTCGGAACGTGACACTCCGATCCAAAAATACCGTGTCGGAACGTGACACTCCGATCTAAAGATACTGTGTCGGAACGTGACACTCCGATCTAAAGATACTGTGTCGGAACGTGACACTCCGATCCAATATTATTATTAATTTATCATTTATTATCACCACTTTTGAATTCATTAATAATATTACATCAAGCCTTCTTTATTCAAGGCATCACTTTGATAGAGAGGTTTTCAGATTATAAATCTCACGGTCTCAGGATTTTAGACCAATCACAAACCACAAAACCAAGCCAAACAATCACACAATCAAGTACATAGAGAACTTCACAGTATCATTCAATGCATATCAATCGCTATTAAGAGTTTATCTATCAAATAGAATAAACCATAACCTACCTCCACCGAAGAACCGAAGTGAAAAGGCTACTTCTCCAATACTTTTTCTTTCCTCAATGCCTCCGAACCCTTCCAATCTATCAAGTATATGTGCATAATTTGTAAGTTAACGAGTCTATAAACACTCAAAACTATAATCAATTTCCTAAAGTTCAAGCCTAAGGATTTTCTAAATTCTTCCAATTAGCATAATCTTTAATGAAATTTAAAATAATACGAGATACCTAATATTTAATTACATATATCAATACATCAAAATATAATTTATAATAAGATGAAAACATTTTAATGTTTAAAACTTCAAGCCACTGGTTACGAAACCAGTGGCAATGAACACCTCTACCTATACACCCACACTTAATACTCCAATTCTTTACATGATTAATGTTCTGGCCTAACTTTTCTCTCAGCATTCATCTAACCTCAAATACTATACAAATGCACACTTCCACTTTATAATATTATAATAATAATAGTAAATAATTAAAGTTGAGGCCACTGGTTACGAAACCAGTGGCAGACGAACTAACAGCGATCCAAACCCAATTCAATTACAACGCCCAGAACCCAATTTGATAAACAATCATGGTACAGCCTTAGTTTCTCCTCATTAATGTTTGGTCTCCACCTTCCAATCACAATGCACCATTAATATTCAATTGACATCCTTATATAGCCATAGTGTTTTACAATATAATAATCATATGACAATACAATAAGATAAGGACCACCAAATTACAAGTAACCTGATTCGGAGAACTAAGTAGATAAGCCAAAGCAACCAAATTTGTCAGTTTAAGTTTATACTTCCGTTAACATCATACGAATAATAATAATACTATATTCAAGCAACCATTAACATTGGCAGGGAATAGATTTCAATTGAAATTTGTTTACATGCGATAGATCTTGTCGTTCTCTCCTCTAAGGGTTTGTGCCGCAATCAGTTTGTGTTATGACTAAAAATTAATAAACTCCTTAACTTATTTTCCTATATAGGTCAAACTTAGGGTATTAAAATCAATTATTTCATAAATATTCGCCAACTAATAAATTATTAAAACTACCCCATTAATTTTATAATTGTAGTTACGAATAGTCCAAAATACTCATTTACAATCAATCGAAAGAGTCTTTTATGCAATAAAAAGTTCTAGTACTCAAAACGACCAAAATGGTCATTACAGCTCCAAGGTGAGACACTAGGTTGGATGAAACCCTTATCAAGAAGATATCTTAACTTCACATTTAACTCTTTTTACACAGCTGGAGCCATTCTATATGGCAGAATAGAGATAGGTTGATTATCATGAAGAATGTCTATTTCGAAGTTTGTTTCTCTCTCAAGAGAGACTCCAGGAAGATCATATGGGAAGACCTCTAGAAACTCATTCACAACTGGAACTTATTGAATAGACAGTTTCTCAATACTAGAGTCATTAACCACTCAAACTAAGTGATAGATACACCCCTTAGAGACTAACTTTCTAGCCTTAAGGTATGAAATGAAGTGACCCTTAGGAACTGTTTAACTACTCCTCTACTTTAAAACCAGCTCATTAGGAAATTGAAACTTAACTACTCAAGTTCTACAATCAACCGAGGCATAACAAGCATGAAGCCAATACATACCTAGAATAACATCAAAGTCCACCAAGTCTAGCTCGACTAAGTCAGCCATGGTGTCCTTGTGATTGACAGAGATGATACATTTATGATAAACTCATTTTGTTAGAATAAACTCACCAACAAGTGTGGAAACACTGAAGGGCTCAAGAAGTCGTTCGGGGTAAATGTCGAACCTCATGGCTACATAAGGAGTCACAAAACACAGGCTCGCACTTGGATCAAGTAATGCATAAACATCAAAAAGTAAAGACTTTAATCATACCAGTGACAACATTTGGTGAATTCTCCTGATCATGGCAACTTGTTATAGCATATGAACGGTTGCTCCTCCGCTTGTCCTTGAAATAGCTCTTCTCGGAGCAACTATGTCTACTAGAGCCGCTGAAGAAGATTGAGCTCTGTTGCCCCCATTACCCTGCTAATTCTTAGGGCACTCTCTTATAAAGTGACCCGTCTGACCACACATGAAGTAGCCATTGGAGCCATAAATACACGCTCCTAGGTGGTTCCTACCACAGTTAGCACATGTAAGGGTCAAATTATCCCCTTGTGATACACAACCGTAAGACTGAGTAGGTCGAGCTCTAAAATTCTTGAAGTTCTGGTTCTTAAAATCATTCCAGTTCTTTGGTGCATGCATACTGGCTGATGATAGAGCAAGTTTAGGTGACCTTCGTTGAAAGGATGACCGATTCACATTTTTGATCTTCTACTGGCTGGACTCATGATTTGATGTCTTAGCCCTTTTATTGTAGAACTTTTCCTTGTGTTTCAACTTATCTTCCTCAACTTGTTGCACATGGATCATGAGCCTCGCCATATCCATGTCCCCTATCAACATAGCTGCCTTACCTTCCTTACTTGACAAATAAGATAGCCAGACACGAACAAACTCATCTTGCTCCTCATATCTGCCATTATCTTTGGAGCATAGCGGGATAACTAAGTGAACTTGAGGCTTTACTCTTGCACACTCATGGACTTCTGTTTCAGATTTATAAATTCTCTTACTTTTGTTTCCCTAAGCTCGTAAGGAAAGAAGCGCCCCAATAAAGCACTTTCAAACACAACCCAACTCAAAGGTGGTGCCTCATCTGCCCTACTCTTCTTCCGTTGGTCATTCCATATTCTAGCGAAACCTTTGAGCTGATATGAAGCTAACTCCACACGCTCTGCATCGGCAACACAAATAACCTCAAACACTTTCTGAAGTTCCTCTACAAAGTTATTCGAATTTTTAAACTCTTGAGGATTCATCCTCAAAACTCACGAATTCTGGATGTATCAACCACATCCTGACGAGCCACTCTTTGTTGACTAGCCTGATTAGCCATAACCTGATTCAACATCTAAATAGCATTTTAGAACTCAACATTAGTGACACCTCCTTGAGGGGGTTGCACTTCTGGTGCATTGGGAACCTCTGGAGGCATGATCTGAAAAGATATTCATAAGCATGAGTTTGAAGAAACTTTCATAGAGTTGAACTCTATCACACAAAAAGGAGTAAGAAGAAAGTGAAGTATTTCCTAAATGTCGTAGCCTCCTACTTATAGATGTGGTGCGCTTCACACTGATAAAAAGGACTCCACATACATGAATTCATAGAAACCCTAGGACTCTTGAACTCTGTGCTCTGATACCAAGTTTTTCAAGCTCCGAGCCTACACCCTGGACGTGGCCGCACTCAAGAACTATCGCTGGTCCCCAAGCGAACCCCTAGCCTGGCTGACTCCTTAGCGCAAGACTTACTCAAGCAACTTGGGAATTCAAGTGCATAATTAAACTCAAAATGTCTCAATTATAACTTAACTCAATGAATATTCTGAAATACTTAAAATATAAGTAACCATCTCAAGGTCTCAAAGCATCAACAAGGAAAACTATTAGAGACTCATCAAATCCTAACCATTTATGAAGCTTCTAAATACTAAGATATATGTTGGGAAAAAACCCTTAACAACTTAATAAAAACTGGAAATGAGTGTGAAGCCTTTCGGAAAGCAAGAAGGCTCACTAAAGTTAGCTGGAGTGCAAACGATATCAATGGAGTGCCTGTTGTTGACCCTGAACACCTGTATCTGCGTCATAAATAAGATGCAAGTCAAATGACATCAGTACATTGAATGTAAGAGCATGCAAGGGGAACTGAAACATAGATAACTAAACTGACAAGACAAGAAGACATACTTACCTCAACTCAACTCCAATACAAAAGCAACAATAAGAGATGAAATATATTTATAGCATTATAAAACTATAGATATAACTCAATGATGTATAAAATACAACAAAATACTCTTTATTCTTATTTGGGAGATTCTCTGACCGACAACCATTACTATGAGCTATGTGAGGATATAGCATCTCGCCCACGCTACCAGAATTGTCCTATACATTGTCGGGCCTATAGAACACCTCAACTAAGTGGATTCACTAACCTATGCTTAAAAGCAATAAGGATTTTTCTAAAATGTACGACCCTTTACCCATGTTGGCTACATGGTTTATGAGGAGTGTGAGTTGTCTGAACTCATCCCCATATCAGTGCTCAATACTACTCCCAATAATATATAAACTCATGCTCAAATGTATAAAACATAACTCTTTCTCAATTTGAGGTAATGAAACGACCCCAAAAATGCCCGAAAATGTGCTTCGGAAACACCTACAATTGTAATTTCCATATATCTCAAAATCCGTGCGTGATTTCGGAAATTCGACTTCATATTATTATTCAGGGGGTCAAATTGAGTGGGAAATGGGTCTAACCCGAATTTTAGAGCAACCGTATCAAAATTCGAAAATCGCAAAAAATGCGATTTGGAGGGTCAACTTTAAAGGGGCATATCTCTTAGCACACAAGGAAATGGAAGGGCCACTACCTATTAAATTAAAGCCCTTTGAGTTAGCTTTCCAACGCACTTGGTTTCACCTCATTCCGAGTTAGGATGAGGGAGTTATGACCATTTTCGTAAAACCTGTCTGTGCAGATTTGCAATTTCCAGTAAGCTATTTTTTTTTTAAAGCCTCATTTTTTTGGCTAAGTGTTGGGGCGTTTTTTTTATAAAGAGGGGATATGTCCCATACTTAGTCATATTTTGTTTCTAACTTCAAAACACTCAAAAACACTCTCTAAGCCCTCTCCAAAATTCCACCAAGATCTTCAACCAAATTCAAACATCTCAAACTCTAATTCCGGATTCAAGACTCAATCTCAAGCTTCAATTCTCCATTCCAATCTTCATCAAGGATTCTCCAAAGTTGAGGTATGTGGGTTTGATTGTGGAAAGCTTCCTTTCCACAAGTCCAACCATTTATCCTCTATTTTTACTTCAAGTTTATGGGTCATTATGGTTATTTATGAACTCTTGAAGTATGGAACTACTACTACACACCCTATTATGGTCTATTTTGCATATTATCATGAAATGGAATTTTTATGTGATGTTTATGGTTTTCATGCTTCCATGATCAAATTATGAAGGTTGATTTATATATATGTATGTTGTTGGTGGGCTGATTTATATAGATTTTGGAATTGGTTGGACTTAGTACTCTTGAAATACATGATTTTATTTGCATGAACAATAGCCCACCATGTGTTTGATAAAATGCCCACTTATAGAATTCTTAGGAAATGGAGGGTCCAATGTACGTCCTATGAGTCGGATGGTCATATAATCATTGAAATGATGATGACATGGATACATGTATATGATTTTCTCTATATAAGTGTTGTGAGGCGACCAAGCCTAGCTCGGGGGGTTGTAGGCCCGAGTAACTGTATCGAGGGGTTGGTACCTTGGTTGCCTAGTACGGGGGGTAGTAGGCCCGTATAACCACATCGAGGGATTTGTACCTTGGTCCCTAGCTCGGGGGGTGGTAGGCCCGGGTAATCACATTGAGGGGTTTGTACCTCTTTCGCCTCTCCAAGGGGGTGGTAGGCCTTGGAAATACTATATTGATGGTCACTCGCCACACATGTATTACGTCCCGCTAAATATGATTTTTATGTAAGCATCATTATACATATCATTTCATTAATATGCTATCTATCGGGTATGATTATGCATTTTTCCTATGATGTCCATTCATTGTAGCATTGCATTGCATCCCATATACTTAGTACATTCAAACGTACTAATGCATACTCTATGCCTACATGATGTCACCATGTAGGGACCGGAGCACCGCTTGACCATCCTCCTCCGCGTGGCTAATACGATTTTCTATCAAGGTTATTGGTGAGTCCTCCATTCCGGGGACGTTGCTTATGATCTCTTGCTATGTATAAGACTTTTCTTTTTTGTTATGTATTGACTATGAGGGTGAGCCCGGTAGTTTGTCTTGGCCCCCGCTAAGTACTTATGTTTAGAGGTGGTGTTGGACAAGTTGTGTATTATGCTTGAGCTTGACTCATCTATGGTATTTATGTATCATTCCTTTTTTTTCTTGCTCCCTTAGTCCCGATTTCCCCCTTGATTATGCTTATCGCTTATGGTCATTTTAATTGCTTTCGCGACCAAGGATGTGTAATGATATGCTATGAGGCTTGTTTGGGGTTCCTTCGGGTTCCCCATTCGCCGGTCACGTCTAGGCCCTAGGCTTGGGTCGTGACAGGTAATTACTCAAATGATCCTCTTTAAAGAGGTAATACTCTAAAACATATCTGAACTCATAAACTCATTTAGAAATCAACGTTTCTCTCTTTTAAATGTAAAAATGTTACATTTGGGAATACTTACTTCCCTTATACTCTTTTTCAATCATGAATACAACTCTTCTCATTCTCATATTTACTTTCTCAAAACTTAGTTCAAAACCATTGTTGATACAAAAGAATTCTCAAAATGACTCAAAAAGACTCAAAAAGACCTCTTGAACTTTCCTCTTAAACTTACTTTAATTTGGAATGTAAATTAAGACATGTAGAATCTCTCAAGGATTAATGGAGACTTTAGGAGGTAATACTTAGAAGAGAACGTAGTAACGATTCAAAGGAACATGTTCTGAAAGAAGAAAAGAAAGAAAAAGGACCAGGTGACCCTAGCGTACTAGTGGTGCGTCGCCCCAGCACTTTGGCGTACTGGTGGCACGCCGCGCTAGGCCTCAAAGTACTGGGGCTCGATTTGGGCGTACTGCTGGAGTGTCACCCCAACACTCCTAGCGTACTAGTGGTGCACCACTCCAGGCCCCAAAGTACTGGGGCTGGATTCGGGTGTACTATTGATGCGTCGCCCCAGCACTCTATGCGTACTGTGATGCGCTGCCCGAGCCCCTCCCCAACAACTTTGATGATTTTTTTTGGTAAAATTCAAGCTTCAAACTAGTTTAGATTGTGAAATTTCTCCTAAATTCTTCTTGATTATCAAACCCAACATGAATACATGAAGAATTTCATACAATCCCTTTCAAGAATCACAACTCATACTTAAGATTCTCAACCCAAAAACCTCAAAACCTCCATTGTTAAAGAATGAATCTAAAATGAAGAACTACTCAAGTATCTCGTAATATAAAGATTTCATGGATGAATTAGATGTATGGTGTGAGGACGAACAAGTCCAACACTGTGAGAAGCCTTATGTAACTGGAAAGAACGATGTTCTTGGCGAATTCCACAAATCTTGAAGAACGCTTGAACATATCCCTTTTTCTCCTCTTGGAACCTCGCTCTAAATCCTCAAGTGTTTAGGAACGTGAATAAGTGATTTAGAATCTAATTAGAATCTTAATTGGGTCAGGGAAACTTGCTAAACCTAGTGGGTAAAAGGAAAAGACCAAAATACTCTGTTCTAAAACGGATGAAATGCATTAAATAGAGAAGCTTCACTCAAATAGGCATAACTTTTTACTTTGAGCTCGAAATTTAGCAAACTTGACGGTGTTGGAAAGAGAACTCAAAGACCTTTAATTTTATAGTTAATAGGCCACCTCATTCTTTATGTGCTAAATGATATGGTCATTTAAAGCTGACCTAAAACTAAAAACTTAAGGGTGACTTGTACGAACCTCTATTTAGTTCTTTCGAAGTCCGAGGTGTTACAGTTGGTTCATGATAATCATCAGAATATAAATGAGGCAACAAAATAGATAGTCCCATAAGAAAGAATTCTACAATTAACTAAACGTTATTTCATTCTCAATTATTACAATGATCTCTATATTAAATGAGGTAAAAAATTATTATATTTTCTATCCATTTTTTTTCAAATTTATCAATAATTGAGATTTTTCTGATAATATATAAACATATTTATACATTTTTGGGAGAAGCAATGCTTTGGTATAAAAAAATTAATATGACTGTTCCTTCAATTATTATTTAATTTTATTAAGTTAATGTAATTTTCTTCAATTATAATTTAATTTTACTAAGTTAATATAATTAATTTTCCTTATCTTTGTTTAGGAGTTTGTTTATGTAGAGTAGAATTAATTCTAATGCCAAAAAAAGGAGGAGCAAAGAGTTAGCTAATTTATTTAGACATTGATTCTTAAATTAGTATAACATAAGGTTATTCTAAGGCAAAAGTAAAAACGACATACAAGAATCCTTATTTGAATTTTTTAAAACTTTTCTTTAAGTTGTTTATAAAAATATATAGGCTATTTTGGATAAGAATTGTACTTAAAATAGAAAAGAAAATGACATTCAATTTTCTTCTATCACAACTTACATGTTTATTATTAATTAACGTAATACAAACGTGCATAACACATACACTTCAACTATATTTAGTATATCATCATATCATCATATCATATATCATCATATATTACTAAAAGTGGAAAGATCCTAACCTCAAAGTTGGATTACAAATTTATCCCTACAATAAATTAAATCATGTAATGTTAATTATTAAGTAATATAAATGTTGACCCATTACAGTTCTCAGCATAAAACGTACACTTTAACTATATTTAGTATTTCATCATATCATCATATATTACTAAAAGTGGAAAGATCCTAACCTCAAAGTTGGATTACAAATTTATCCCTACAATAAATTAAATCATGTAATGTTAATTATTAATTAATATAAATGTTGACCCATTACAGTTCTCAGCTTTTATGCCTAGATCTTTTAGATTTTTTTACAGATGTGTTTTACTCCTTTAGCTTCCGGCGGTTGATAAAACTTTTCATATATTTTGACATACTGTAAAATGCACTATGAAGAATGTATATTCAAGTCACTTCTATATCAAAATATTTCCATTCTTCTTTTTAAGAGTTTTGTTTCTTAGTGTGTTCTTCTTCTCTGCTACAAATATGCAATACCTTTCCATTCACTATCTTTTATATCACGATCCAAAAATGAATGTGATGACGTTCGTCAATTCTAACCAAGATAAGTCAGCCTCAAACCCAAAAACATGAAAGAAACTCGGAAAGTAAGACAATAATAGCATAAAAACGGAAAACTTAGTCATTCTAAAACACCCCAAAACTTGATTGTCACGTGTACAAACCACTACTATAATAATCCAAAATTTGAAAGATAATACAAGTCTCAATGTCTTTGGTTCTCGAATAGAACAAAACATAAAGTAACGAACAAGAGGGCTCGCGAGGATGAAAACCTCTCAATGTATCCTTAGAAAACCTCAGAAATAGATGAAGGAGAAAGGTCACACAGATCTAGACTCAGAACCTACACAAGTGTAGAAGCAAGGAGTGAGTACCAAACTACACGGTATCCAGCAAGTAAACCACTAAAACAAGGTAAAACTAGATAGATAATGAGAAACTCCTTTAATCCCAACCGAACTGCCAAAACTATAGCCTACATTGAAATCAACCTAACCTAATAATTTACAATAAACAACTCACAAGGTTCCATAGTCTCAGATCAATAGTTACAAATCATCAAATCACAAGTATCAAGTCATCAATCACAAGTAATAAGATCATCGAGCAAAACAATCAAGTATGCCAAACACAAGTATCAAGATTATCATGCACAATTAACAATCGGGAATAATGGGGAATACTAATAGCCCAAGTACTTGCTGATAATGAGCTCGACATCACAATACTCACCGGCAATGACCTCAACATCAATAACACTCATCAACAATGACCTCGACATCAATAACATTCTCCGAAAATGACCTCAAGATCAATAGAATTCCCCGACAAAGACCTCAACATCAATCATAATAACATCTCATCATAGTGTTTCAGAACCAATGCAAATAGACATGTTCACGCAATAATGAAGAGATGACAATTTCAAGCAATTCACATACACACAATACTATCAAGTATCACATCACTGAATCAATATCACTCAAGGCAATTCTCATTACACCATTATTAACACGTTGACTTTTTCATTAACCCTGCCTCTATCATTAAGGTTATTCAATTTGAACATTTAACCCTTCACTTCATTTCCATTACTCCCTAACGCATACAAGAAAGAGAGTTCAAGAATCACAAGACTTAACAAGGTTTAGAAGCTCACTTACCTTAATTCAATTAAATTTCAATTCAAACGTGAGCCTCCCCTTTTCAAAAAAAGTCCAAAGTCACACAATTTAATTCAATTAAGCAATCACAATAATATTCTCGGAATAAAAACACCCATAACATACACATTGAAAAATGGGTCAATTCAACTAAAAAACCCAACTCTGAAAATGAGGTTTGAATTCTAAAATCTTTACTTGAAAATGTTAGCAAAGGCATTAGGAACTCATTGGTGAAAACTATTTCAAAAAAGGACTTAAAATCAGTTCACAATCACCATTTTACTTTAGATTTCAAGTTCTTGAAAAACCTTGTCATTTGCCAATCAAAATTCCAAGTTTTGATGTTAAAATCCATAAATGATAAAAGGGAATTGAAGTTTTGAGGTCACAAAGGCTTACACAAATGATTTAGCACATGAAATCTCTTTGAAATGGCCTCCAAGGGTTTCCCAAAATTCAAAATGAGAAAAATGGGGTGAAATCCCAAAATTGCAAGTCAAAACCCTGTGTAATCTTGCAAAAGCGGACCCTGGTTTGCTTATGTGACCATCGTATTCATGATCCTTGGGTTGCAAAAGTGAACCTTGCCTAGTGAATGACCATTTCTTTCCCAATCCGACCTTCGCTAAAGCAAAGGTCGCGAAGTGATGAGGTCTTCATAAAAGCAAGGGTCAATCCACCTGACCTTTCGCGAACGCGAGTGTACCTCGCTAATGTGATTTTCATGAAAGAGAAGATCATATCACAAAAGTGAAGGTATCAGACACCAATAACACACTACCAATAATAAATTCATCGAATGGACCCTTAGGATTCGTTGGAACCCCATACACGCATAACATATATGCAACTTGACTATACTCGACGGGGATATTAGGGAAGGTTGTGTTCGAAGGTCAATTGTGTTGTAGCTGTTAAAGGCTACTTCACTATTGGTCAAGAACTAATATCTTGTTATAATATCTAGTTGTATCCCGATATCGGTTATCCTTCCCAGAAGCTTTAACTAATGGAAAATATAATTTTTAAAGGAATAGAACCCCTAGTTAGAACCCCCCCTCCCCAAGATCGATTTGTTTGGTCTGACAGGGAGAGTGGAAAGCCTTAGTGGGATCATCGAAACACACAAAACATATTATTATGACTTTATTAAGATTATTTTGTGCGATTGAAAGATCTTCTAAGTTTTCCTGGTGGGTCATGTTTGAACATACCTAGCGATTAAATGGACATCTCTTTCGAGTTCCTCTAGTCACCACTACGTCGATGTCCAAAGAGATTGCCCTTGCGGGATGTTACTTTGTTAAGCAAGTCAAATACTTAAAACACTAAATCTGGATTTTTGTATATTGCTTTATATTTAAAGCAATGTGTAGTATCCTTACAACAATACTATGTTGTTAATTATTATAAAGGTGATTTACTTTCTATTCCAGTATCCTTGACCAGGTATGGTATTCCCAAGATCATACCCATTGTATTATGAAAACAATTAAGAGCGATGTCTAATCGAGGTGATAAATTTGTTAAACTTTACCTATCTTGGTTTGGTTTAGCTAAGTTGATATTGGTTTCCAAGAAAGTGACTAAGGCAACCTTTTCTTCTATGGCTTTATCTTATCCTGATATTGGGAGAGTTTTGGAAGTCCTAGATGAGATTAAAACCTCTTTTAGATAACTCCAACCAATCTATCTACCGCACCTCCAAAACGTTCCACTAGAATTAGGAATGTCTTGGGAACTAACTTGGAAAAGTACTCCCTTATTAGACAATTTCGTCCGTAGTTTTTGACTTAAAAGTGGACGATACAGTCGATAAGGATGTTGTAAAGTGTGCTTAGGATCATAATATCTTTGTGAACCTTATACATGAAATTGCAACTTTTATCTAGAATATTCAAAAAATTCATTCAATTTCAGGTGGGTTATTTTCACTTGGTATTTTTGCTAACAAAGTGTTCAATTATTATGAATCTGCCGTGGGTCCCTATTTTAGTATGAATCTGCCGTGGGTCCCTATAACTGGTCAGTTAGCTCAGGTGATTGAGAGAGGTGGTAAGAGATGTATCTTTACAATTTGCAACTATATTAAACAACAATTATTGTTTCCTGTCCACAAGTTAGCAATGAAGGTTTTATCCAGTATTCCAACTGATGGAACTTTTGACCAAGAGCGTCCATTGTTGAGATTTAAAGCAAAGAAAAAACGTCAAATGTTTTCGTCTAACTTAAAATTAGTAATAGACCATTAGCCATTGAGTGTTATATACTCCCTTGTGTCTGGTATATTCGGGAGTACTTTAGCATCTTCAATAGTCAACAGATCATTGGGCCTCAACACATTTCTTTTCTTACCTCCCATGATTTAGGCAAGAATGAGTGAGGTTGACTTTTTGACTCGACAACCCTTGGGTTACTATGAATCTTGGTCATTATTTGCATTGTCACACCATTATATCGTATGGTTGGCAGCAAAAAGAGCATATTCAAGGAATACGACTCCTTTTATGGACTACACTTTACTAGGTGATGATATCCTAATCACTAACGTAAAAGTGGCAGAGCAGTACATACAATTACGAGATCAGCTCGGTGTTACCATTTCAGAATCAAAATCGATTATATCTGAAAATTGTACCATCGAGTTTGCTAAAAGGTATTGGATGAAAGATATGCAAATTGATCTTTCTCTAATATCTTTTAGAGCGCTGTTGTCTTGTATGAGAATCGTAGGTCTTTGTACCCTTCCAACCAAATATGATATTAATATATCAATTTTACAAAGGTTGGGGGTGCGGGCTTTTGTGTTCGTTCTCATATTCATTCTACCTTGTCAAAACGATGGGAATGATTGAAAGTGGCTTGCTTAAAGCCACGTAAGTCACATCTATTACCTCTAGAATATTGGATTTGAAAGGGGAAACCCCTAAATTCTTATTTGAAGAAAAATATAATAGATTTTGTCCGACACGAATTAAAACCTAAGGAGTTATAATTATTCCCTTAAGGGTTGGTGTTTGTTGGTGAGTGGGAGATACTTGAACGCACTGTTGTACGTCAATGGATGGAACAGTGGTTGTGATGGTATTCTTGGTATCATATTACTGCGTTGTCAGAAGAGGTTACTATCAGTCAATTGATGGAAGTTCATAGGTATAGTAAATCCTGGAGAAGAACAAATAAAGATCATAATTTGATCAAATTTGGCCTATTTTGAAAATTCTATGATACGTGTGAAGGATTGGATATCTCAACTACACCAAGGTGGTTGTTATGTCCTTATCCAAACTATTCTGGAGATAATGAGGGTGATGTCATAATGGCACTAGTCAATTAACCATTACTGGTGAAAGGATGCAGGTCATTAGAATTTAGGTACATCTGAGCACATAGTCCCTCTTAGTAAAATTACAAAAATGGGAGGGTGACCAGGAGGGTAGCTTGTAGTTAGAGGATTGGTTGTACTCTACTACAAACACCCAAGTGAAATCATTCTTTACTTGCTACAAGTATTTCACCCTAGCTCTCTAGTTCTATTAGCTATCATTACATTTTTTGACTCGTGGTAAGTGGAAAGGCAGAAGCGTCAACTAGTCAGTCATATAATACTTGACTTCCTTATGATGATTCAATGTTAATGACCTCATTCAATCTTTTTTTTGAGCCTTCGCTATCGTGGGCAAGATGGATAACTAGTAGTTATGAGCAACAATTCCCTAACTATAGATAGTAAAAGATGTAGAGGTGCGTGCCACACTCACGAGGTACTGAGAATTTGATGAAGTAGTGAGTTAAATGAGAGGCTAAAGTCAAAAGTGAGCCAATGAGCTTCTCAGTTGATGAAGAGCTTTCCTTGATATGAGCAGAACTATCTATTTGAATTATTAAGAAAACAATTATCCATTCGTACTTTGAGGAGTAGATTGAAGGGCTTAACGCTTCTCCTACGGCTGCTCCTGTCCCCATCCCATAGCCGACCGATCTATTTCCTTAACATCAGAAAGATCATTTCTGTTCAACTACTTTTTTCTAGCAGTAGGGAAAGTAAGAGAAGAGTGAATGAAGACCCCCACAGAGTGGTAAGGAGATCGATGCCTTTTTTAATCTTTCAGTTTATGTATAAAATCACAGACATATAGTGTATGGATGATCCCCTTCAACTTTGAAGTAGCTTACTCTGTACTTCCCTTCGTAAGAGGTAGGAAAAAAAAGAGATTAGATAACTATAGAGCAGTTTCAGATCCAACCAACAAGGAATACGATCTTGGAAACTTAACCAAGCTCTTGATGAGCGGTATCCACCTTCACCTTATTCTTCTCTCTTTAGCCTCCATCTTGGGCGTGGTGAAACAAAGGGTCAGTGAGATCGACCTGGATCAGTGAAGTTAGATAGTTAAAGTTAGTAGTTTCTTTAACAATTCTAAAAAGAGGAGTTTATCTTAGAGTTAGGGAGTGAGTGGAATAAACAAGTTCAATATGCTGGATAAGAAGCATAGTATACGAAACGATCAGTAGAGAAAAGGGGTGTAATAGGCAGTAAGGACTACTAGAGCTATATACTCTGAGAACGAGTGGAATACCTGAAACAAGAGAGTGTAGGTAGAGCACTTTCGTCCTTTAATCT
The DNA here is from genome assembly GCA_036553675.1 of Solanum okadae. NCBI lineage: Eukaryota > Viridiplantae > Streptophyta > Magnoliopsida > Solanales > Solanaceae > Solanum > Solanum okadae. The sequence continues at coordinate 42,251,802 of CM071689.1, read as the reverse complement.
TTTCTTACTTGATTTTATACTATCTTACTATAGAAAAGAACTTCTAATTTAAGAGAAAGAAAATAGGAGTGAATCATATTTCTTTCGAACAAACAAAACTGGAGCACCTCATGGAGAGATATTTGGTCGGATGAAACCCTTATCCAACAAATATTTCAATTTCTCTCTTAATTCTTTAATTCTACTAGAGCCATTCAGTAAGGAGGAATAGACATAGGTTGCATATCTGGGAGAAGGTCAATACTGAAGTTTATTTCCCTTTTGGGAGAATGACTGGGTAGATCATCAGGAAACACTTTCATAAACTCATTTACGACGGGGATTGACTCAAGAGTAGGGGTTTCAGAATCCATATCCCTCGCCCTAACTAGATGGTATAAGGAACCCTTAGAAATCATCTTTCTAGCTTTAAGACAAGAAACAAACTGACCCTTAGGTATAGAATTTCCTCCTTTCCACTCTAGGATAGGCTCATTTGGAAACTGAAACTTGACCACTCGGTTCTACTATCAACATAAGCATAACAAGAATGCAACCAATCCTTACCAAGAATGACATCAAAACATTTCAAGCTCTATAAGATCAACATGAGTGACTCTATGGGGTATGAAGATGAGACGATTTCTATAGACTCTCTTAGCCACAATAAATTCATCTATATTAGTAGAGATAGAAAATGGATCAATCAACACATCCGAAAGAATATGAAATATCTTAGCCATATATGGCATCACAAAAGACAAGTAGCACTGAGATCAAGCAAATCATAAACATTAAGATTAAAGGTTTTCAACATATCGGTAACCACATAGGGAGAATCCCCTTGCTCAAGACGAGTCTGAAGTCCATAGAATTTGTTTTGCTTCTAACTCCCACTAGAACTGGATGAAGGATTAGGTTGAGCCCGTTGACGAATATCTCTTTCATTCTTAGCAACTGAGGGACAAACCCTTATCTTGTGATCCGTCTTACCACAACCATAGCACACATTAGAACCGACTAGACATTTACCCTCATGCTTCTTTCCACAATTAACACAAGTTGGCAATGAAAATCCACTATCGTTCCCTCCTTGAAGATTAGGGTTGGACACCCTATCATTGTTGAGCTTAGGAGGAGCGTTGGAGGAACATTTACCGCAAAACCTTTGTTGGAACTTAGAACGACCATGTCCATCGGATCCTGAATGTGAAAAGTCACTATTACCGTTCCTTGCCTTCTTCACCTCCCTAGATCTCTCCTTAAATTTCTCCTCTTCTATTTGTTTAGCATGAACCATAAGGCGAGAAATGTACATTTTATTAATAAGCATGGCGGTACGACATTCCTTAACCACCATATCAGTCACGCCCAAAACAAACTTACTAATCTTTGCCCTAGGATCGACAATCATAATATGAGCATGCATAGACAATTGTGTGAACTCATGCTTCCTTGACAAGGGTTGATGAACTCAAATACCTTTGCCTCCCTCATCTCAAGGGGAAAAAACTATCAATTAAAGTAACCTTAAACTTTTCCCAATCAAGAGGACCCACATCAATCACCCTCCCTTCCTTCCATTGGTTGAACCAAACTTGAGCAACACCCTTGAGTTGGTAAGCGGCCAATTTTGCCTTTTCCACTAGCGTCACTCCTATGATTATCAACACTTTATACACTTCATCAATGAACTCTGGATTATCTTCCTCAACCTTGGAACCATGAAACTCTGGGGGATTCATTCTAGTGAAGTCTCTCACCCTATTTGTCGCCGTACCCACATTTGGGTTCATGGGGACCACACCCTCCCTATTGACTTGAGAAATCATGGATAGAGCCAACACTTGAAAGGCAGCCCTAAACTCCTCATTAGTTACTTTCTCGGCTAAAGGGTTGACAGGAACTTGAGGAGCTTCTTGTTACACATTCTAATTTGCATTTCTCCTAATGTATGCTCTTTGAAAGGATATTCTTGAAAAGCATCGGCTCGGGATTAGGAGAAAGGACATATAGAGTTACACTCTATCACACAACTTAGAGTAATGAAAGAAGTGTAGTTTCCTAATCATCTTATTTCTTCTGATTCATAAATGTGGCACGCTCCAGACTTATGAACAAGACTCTACTCGACATGGCTTATGAGACATCGTAGGACTTTTCTAAACCTAGTGCTCTGAATACCAAGTTTTTTCATGACCCAAAGTACCCCTAGATGTGACATGGTGTATAAGACCTCAAAAAGGGCTTACACAAACCACTTAGCATACATAAATAAGATAATAGAATGACATGTTTAAAAAGACAATTTATATCATAAAGAGTTTGACAAAAACAATGCGAAAGTCTACATAGTCTGAAAGCCATCAATTCCATAAAGAGTGATTGAGACGCAACCTTGACATCACATACAACATTTGAAAAGCAAAGAATAAAAGTGTAAAAGGTTCGGTCCTCAAAACATGAGGACTCACCACTACTCAAGACTATCAAAGTGATCTCTAGCCACGGGGATGCAGAATCAGAGCATCAGACCCTACATTTTTAGAAGAATATAGGCAAGAGTATACGTTAGTACATTAATGTACCATGTATGATACCAATGCATAAAAATATCAAATCATGCTAAAAGGCATTTTCATGACATGCAAAGACCAAGTTATAACATAAGATAAGAGATTGGAAGTATAATCATGATCACGGTTAATGCAAGTAAAATCATCTTTGAACACATGTGAAATACGTTTAGAAGTAACCTTACTTCATAATTATTGTTGTGGGAAATTTTCCTTAACTGACATAGAGACCATGTGAGCTATAACATGGAATCTGGTGTCTGCCCCACATCGAAAAGTGGTGTCCTTACTTTCCAAGGTAAGAACCATAACTTCTAGCTTAAGTGGATCCACTAGCTAATGTCTATCTAAGACAACCTATAATGGCACAAAGTTTATGGGACACGGGTAATCGCCACTTGTCCACTCGGTACTAAGCGTAATTCCCACAAAATAGTTATCAATCATATTCATCTTATCTTTATGGGACATGGGTAGTCGCCTCTTGTCTTGTCATTATGGGGACATGGGTAATCACCTCTTGTCTTATCATTAGAATAGCTCTTAAAACTTTATTCATAGTTTAGTTGAGAAAGCCTTTCAACTCTAAGAATCCTTAATGTGAGAAAACCTTTCACATTCATGTATTGAGTATTATGTGAGAATCCTTTCAAAACAATCAACAACAACAACATTTATGCTTTTATTATCAAAGAAAGTTAGATCATTTTCATCAATTTCATAAGAACTGCATATCTTCACAAATTCATCTTTCATAGTTCAAAACTCATTTAAATCATTATAGTCTAGAAAATATGGGTTAAGCAAGGGTTCATGAGAATTCATCTTAAAAACATAGAATTCATCTTTAAAACATAGAATTATCTCAATTCATGTATAATAGTTCATAAAACAATCAATTAGATGAACATTGAAAGGAACCATGACATGGAAGAATGTAATACCCCGTATCCAAAGAAGGGAAAATGATTTAATTTTGGAAAAGTGGAGGTTCCAGCTATGAGGGACACCCACGGCTTGTGGATGGGACCACGGACCGTAGGTGTGGTCCGTGGATGGCCCTGCCTAAGATGGTTTAGAGGCTCAAGACCACGGCCTGACCTATGGCCGTAGGCCAGACCACGGTCCGTGGTCAGGATCCGTGGTTCGAGGCCACAAAACCACCTTTCTAATGACTAACGACGGTCCCAGGATGAGCCATGGGTCAGACCACGGTCCGTCGACTAGGTCCGTTGGTGGTCAGCTGTCAGTTATTTTCAAGGGCAGTTGGGTCTTTTCTTTATTAATTAGTTCCTATACTACGTTGTTTTACCCTTCACTAAGACCCCTATATAATTATTTTCAACCCCCAAATTAACCCATAAACTTCATTCTTCCAAATTCACAAAAGAAGAACTCTTCAAATATTTCTCTCTCTAGAAACTTGAAGAAGAAAAAGATTCAACCTAGGATTTCAAGTCAAGGTCGTAATTCCCCCATTGAAGGCTAGCTTTTGGATTCAAGGTATGATAGTTTTCAACCATGGATTCCTTTCATCCATGGAGTTCCCAAATTCCTCTATTTCAAAAGGTAGAATTCCCCAATTGAGTTAGGGTTTTCTTCAATTATCATGGGTCCTCTTAAATGTTGATTTGAATAATTGAATTATGATCTCTTATGTATGAATTGATGAAATACTATGATTATATGATGATTTCCCCGTGAACCTATGCAATCCCCATGTTTTCAAGTTATGAATCATATGATGTGGAATTTTGACCTTCAAGAAGAGTTTTATGAAATTAAGTATGTATTGCAAGATTTAAATGTATTTATGATGAAATCCATAACTAAACCATGTTTTATAATCATTTATGATTGAAAGTGGGTTTTGAACCTCAAGAGGTAAATTATGGACTTATGCGTTTTCTTATGAAATCTATGCAAATGGTGTAAGAGTGCTTTCAGAGTAAAGTACCAATGATGATGTTGTGTTGTGAAAGGATATTATCATAAACACATAATAGCATGATGTGAAAGGTTTTCTCACATAAGAAATGATTCTTAGTTTGAAAGGTTTCCTCACCTAATTGAATCAAAGAGCAAGAGCTATCCTAATCAACTAGGTTGAATTGGTTGTCCAAGGACACCATTCCATGATTAATGAAGTCATGTAAGAAATGACTATTCCGTTAGATTTATGCTTAGCACCGAGAGGATATTGATGATGAGATATAAGCTCTCATGTAGTAGAGGTCAAGTTTCTACAACAATCTCATGAGATGGAAGCTCCGCCGTTAGTAGAGGCCTCATTTCTAGTAGCAATATCCCTATCCCTTAACTATGTGCCACATAGGTTGATTAACTAGTGGATCCACTTAAGCTAGAAGTTCATGGTCCTTACTTTGGCAAGTAGGACAACCTTTTTCGGTGTGGAAGACACTTAGGGATCATGTTATATTTCACATGGTCTCTATGTCGGTTAAGGCTAATTCCCACAAGTAATAATGAACTAAGGTTACTTCAAGAAGTATCGCATATGAGTTCAAAGGTTTTAAAGATGAAGTTAGCTTGCATTGACCATGATGTTATGACTTATGTTTTCTAACTCTTTTATATCATGTTTAGCTTGGTCAATTGCATGTCATGAAATGAAATGTCCATTTTAGCATTAGTTTAAATGTTTTATGCATGACTATCATACTTGGTACATTATTTGTACTAACACATACTTTTTCCTACATTTCCCCAAAAGTAGGGCCTGACAGTCAGGGTCATCAGTTTCGTGGTTAGTGGTTGAGTTTGAGATTTCCAAACTTTGGTGAGTCCTCATGCTTTGAGGACGGACTTTCATTATTTTTAGTTTCTTTCATATATTTCTCTTTTTGACATGATGTATGGGCTAGGCCCAATTTCATTCTATTATATTAGATGGCTATGAGTTTTGGACTTAAACTATTGTTTTACTCTAATTTTTCTATTTCTTATGTTATGAGAGCTAAGTGACTTGTATGGATTCCTTCGGGGTTCGATACACCATGTTACATCTAGGGGGTACCCCTGGGTCGTGACAAACTTGGTAATTAGAGCACAATATTTAGAATGGTCCTATGATGTCCAATAAGCCACGTCTAGTAGAGTCTTGTTCATAAGTGTGAAGAGCGCCACATTTATGAATGAGAGGCTACAAGATGATTAGGAAATTTCACTTCTTTCATTACTCTTAAGTCGTGCGATAGATTTCAACTCTATAAGGTATCTCTCCTAATACTTATCCTATGTTCTTCAGGACATGGCTTTACGAAGAGCTTATATTAGAAGGAATGTGAGGGAGAATGGGAATAAGAAGCTCCACCCCAAGCTCCTCAAGTTACAGTCGATCCTTTGGCTGAACAAGTGTCCAATGCGGAGTTTAGGGTTGCTTTTCAAGTGTTGGATCAAGCCATGACGGCCTAAGCCAATTGGGAGGTAGTGGTTCCCGTGAACCTAAATGTGGGCACAACGGCTTCAAGAGTGAGGGACTTCACTAGGATGAATCCTCAGAAGTTTCATGGTTCCAAAGTTGAGGAAGATCCTCAATAGTTTATTGATGAGGTTTACAAGGTTTTGATGATCATGGGAGTTACGCCGGTGGAGAAGGTCGAGTTGGCCACTTATCAACTAAAAGGTGTGGCTCATATATGGTATAACCAATGGAAGGAAGGGAAGCCAGAAGATATGGGTCCTCTTGATTGGGAGAAGTTTAAGGCCACTTTTCTTGATAGGTTCTTTTCCCTTGAGATGAGGGAAGCCAATGTGCTTGAGTTCATTAACCTTCGACAAGGAAGTATGAGTGTGAGTGAATATGCTCTTAAGTTCACTCAATTGTCTAAATATTCTCCAACCATGGTTTCCGATTCAAGGGCTAAGAAGAGTAAACTTGTTTTGGGTGTGTCCGAAATGGTGGTTAAAGAGTGCCGAACAACTATGCTCATTAATGACATGAACATCTCTCGTCTCATGGTTCATGCACAAAAAAATGAGGAGAAACTCAAGGAAAAGTCTAGAGAGGTAAAGAAGGCTAAGAGAGGTGATGGAAATTTCTCACATGCAAGGTCCGATGGACAAGGTCTCCTAGATTTCGACAAAGGTTTTTCGGTCAAGGTTACTCCAATGCTCCTCCCAAGTTCAACCAAGATAGGGTGTCTAACCCTAAGCCTCAGGGAGGTAATAGTAGTGGATCTTCATTGTCTAGGTCTAATTGTACTAAGTGTAGAAGGAAGCACGAGGGTAAGTGCATAGTCGACGCAAATGGTTGTGTTTGTTGTGGTAAAAGTGGTTACAAAATGAGGGATTGCCCAATGCTTGCAGCTAAAGTAAGAGAGGGTAAGCAAGCTACTACTAGTGGTTCAGGTCCCAATTCTCCTAAGAAAAACCGCTTCTATGCACTTTAGACTCGTGGTGAACAAGAGGGTTCTCCCAATGTGGTTATCGGTATGTCGAAAGTTTTCCAACTTGATATTTGTGCTTTACTTGATCCCGGTGCTACCTTGTCTTTTATGACTCCATATGTGGCTATGAGGTTTGATGTTCTTTCGTATGTGTTGTTAGGACCTTTTTTTTTGTCTCTACTCCTATTGGTGATTCTATTGTGGCTAAGAGGGTCTATAGAAAGTGTCCCATTTCCTTGTCCCATAGAGTTATTTCCTTGTCCCATAGAGTTACTCTTGTTGACTTGGTAGAGCTATATGTTAGACTTTGATGTGATTCTTGGTATGGATTGTCTGCACTCATGTTATGCTTCTATTGATTGTAGAACCCGTGTAGTCAAGTTTCAGTTCCCAAATGAGCCTATCCTAGAGTGTTAGGGAGGAAATTGTATGCCTAAGGGTCAATTTTTTTCCTATCTTAAAGCTAGAAAGATAATTTCTAAGGGTTGATTTTACCAACTAGTTAGGGTGAGTGATGTAGATTCCGAAACCCCTTCTTTTATGTCGATCCCTATTGTTAATGAGTTTCCAAAAATGTTCCCAGATGACTTACCCAGTATTCCTCCCGAGCGTGAAATAGACTTCGATATTGACCTTCTCCCAGATAAGCAATCTATCTTTGTTCCTCCTTACCGCATGGCTCCGATAGAACTTAAGGAGTTGAAAGAACAATTGAAAGATTTGTTGGATAAGGGTTTCATCTGACCGAGTATCTCTCCATGGGGTGTTCTAGTTTTGTTTGTTAGAAAGAAAGATGATTCTCTTTGTATATGTATTGATTATCAACAGTTGAACATGGTGACCATTAAGAACAAGTATCCTATCCCAAGTATAAATGATTTATCTGACCAACTTCAAGGAACAAGTTATTTATCTAAGATTGATCTTCGATCGGGTTATCACCAATTGAGGGTGAAAGAAGATGATATTCCGAAGACGAACTTCAAACTCGATATGGTCATTATGAATTTTTGGTAATGTTGTTTGGATTGACTAATGCTCCGGCGGCATTTATGGATTTGATGAATATAGTGTTTAGACAATACCTTCACATGTTTGTGATTGTATTCATTGATGATATATTAATCTATTCGGGAAGTGAGAATGAGGATATTCATCATTTGAGGATCGTGTAACAAGTTCTTAAAGACCAACAACATTTTGCAAATTTTAGCAAATGCGAATTTTGGTTAAGGTCCGTAGCTTTTCTTGGTCATATTGTTTCAAGTAAGGGTATTGATGTGGATCCTAAGAAGATGGATGCGGTCAAGAGTTGGCCTAGACCTCTGACTCCTTCGGATATTAGAAGTTTCTTGGGTTTGGCCGGTTATTATAGAAGGTTTGTTGATGGATTCTCTTCAATTGCCTCTCCTTTGACGGCTTGACTCTAAAGAAAGCTAAGTTCATATGGTCCAAATTATGTGAGAAGAGTTTTCAAGAGTTGAAAGATCGACTTACTTCCGCTCCAATATTGATCTTACCGGAAGGGACGAATGGCTTTGTGGTTTATTGTGATGCCTTGAGAATTGGGTTAGGATGTGTGCTTATGCAAAATGGGAAAGTGATTGCCTATGCTTCAAGGCAACTTAGGATTCATGAGAAGAATTATCCTACCCATGACCTCGGACTAGCGGCGATCGTTTTTTCCTTGAAGAGTTGAAAGCATTATTCGTTTGGAGTGCTTGTTGATGTATTTACCGACCATAAGAGTTTACAATATGTGTTCAATCAGAAAGATCTAAATCTTCACCAAAGAAGGTGGCTTGAGTTATTGAAGGATTATGACTTGAGTTTTCTTTATCACCCCGGTAAAGCTAGCGGATGCTTTAAGTCGGTTATGTATGGGTAGTGTGGCTCATATTGTAGAAAAAAAGAAAGAGTTGGTTCGAGATGTTCATCGATTGGCTCGATTAAGTGTTTAACTAGTGGACTCCACCAAGGGTTGTGTTATGGTCCACAATGGTTCAGAATCGTCTTTAGTGGCGTATATGAAAGCTAAGCAAGGTCTTGATCCAATTTAAGTAGAATTGAAAGCAGTGATGATTAAGAAGTCCATTGAGGCTTTCTCCCAAGGGGGAGATGGTGTGCTTAGATATCAAGGTCGTTTGTGTGTTTTGAATGTCGATGACTTGAGGGAACAAATCTTGTCAGAAGCTCATAGTTTGTGGTATTCCATTCACCCAGGAGCGACCAAGATGTACTGTGATTTGTGGGAGGTCTATTGGTGGAATGGAATTAAGAAGGCTATTGCGGGATATGTAACTAAGTGTCCAAATTTCCAACAAGTAAATGTTGAGCATCAGAAACCGAGAGGTTTATCCCAAGACATTAGCATTCCTACTTGGAAGTGGGAGGACTTGAATATGGAATTTATAGTTTGTTTGCCTCGCACCTGACGACAACATGATTCGATTTGGGTGATAGTAGACCGGATAACGAAATTGGCTCATTTCCTTCCTATCAAGGTTTCCTACTCGGCGGAGGACTATGCCAAGTTGTACTTGAGAGAGATGGTAAAGTTTCATGAAGTGCTTTTGTCCATTATTTCTGATCGTGGTACCCAATTTACTTCTCAGTTTTGGAAATCATTCCAAAAGGGTCTTGGCACTAAGGTTAAGCTTAGCAGGGCTTTACACCCCCAAACCGATGGGAAAATGGAGCGTACTATCCAAACTTTGGAAGATATGTTAAGGGCTTTTGTGATTGATTTTAAGGGTAATTGAGATGACCATTTGCCGTTGATTGAGTTTGCTTATAACAACAGCTATCACTCGAGTATTGATATGGCTCTATTTGAGGCTTTATATGGTAGGATGTATAGATCTCCTATAGGTTTCAGGTGGGTGAAGTTGCCCTAATAGGTCCCGAATTGGTACAAGAGGCCATAGAGAAAGTTTGGCTTATAAGGGAATGGTTGAAAATGGCTCAACGCCGGCAAAAGTCTTATGCCGATACAAGAAGAAGGGATCTTGAGTTTTATATTCATGATTGGGTTTACTTGAAAATCTCACCCATAAAGGGTGTAATGAAGTTTGGTAAGAATGGGAAGCTTAGTCCCCGATATGTAGGTCCATATCAGATTTTGAGGCATGTTGGTAGGGTTGATTATGAGTTAGACTTGTCGAATGAGTTGGCAATAGTGCATCTCGTTTTCCATGTCTCTATGCTTAAGAAATGTGTTGGTGATCCAACATCCATAGTTCCCCTAGAAGGGTTGGGAGTTGATGAAAATTTTTCATATGAGGAAGTTATGGTTGAGATTCTAGACCGGCAAGTCAAGAAGTTGAGAAATAAAGAAATAGCTTCCATGAAAGTGTTGTGGAGGAATCAGTTAGTTGAGGTTGCTACTTGGGAGGACGAGGCCGATATAATGTCCCAATATCCTCATCTTTTTCCTTCTACTCCTATTCTAGCTTGAGGTTAATGAGTTCCTCTTAGTTTGTCTTTTGTTTTTGGAGTCATGTGTTTTATGTGTTTCTATGATTTCCTTATGATATGCATGTTCATGAAAAAAAACTTGTGTTTGAAAGAAAATGAGTTTATATGATTTCCCTCATGTTGTTGTGCATTGAGTATGAGTTGCCTATAGACTTCATGAGGTGAATTGATGAACATGCTTTAGCAATGCTTTTTGGGAACAAATTGCTTATGGGCTCCATGAGATTGTGTTGAGCATTTGTTTAGCTTGGAGAAGGTAGTTCCTCCTTGAACATGAGAAATTTTGAAATTTCATGCATATTGGGTTGCTAGATGTAGTTATTACTTCCTTAAGATGCATTTGAGTATGTTTAGCTTGGAGTTGATGTTTCCTTCTTGTATATGTGTATTGCATGCATGATCGGCTGATAGAGTTAGTTTCACCCCTCTTATGATGTTTTGAGAACGTCCTGGCTTGGAGTCGGTAGTTCCTCCTCGGTTGTATGCATTACATTGTAGGTTGGGATGTTATTCCTCTCCTACTTTTTTAGGACCAGCTTAAGTCTCATTTGAGGATGAATGGTCGCAAGTGGGAGATACTGTAACACCCTGTATTCGAAAAAGGGAAAATGATCAAATTTTGGAAAAGTGTAGTAGGTGCCAACCACGAGGGCCAGCTATGGCACGTGGATGGGACCACATACCGTAGGGGTGGTATGTGGATGGCCCTGCCTAAGATGGTCTAGAGGCTCAGGACCACGGCCCGACTTACGAACCGTAGGCCAAACCATGGTTCGTGGTTCGAGGCCTCAATTTCTAATGACCAATGACGGTTTACCAGGATGGGCCGTAGGTCGAACCACAGTCAATCGACTGTGTCCGTTGGTGGTTAGCTGTCAGTTATTTTCAGGGGCAATTGGGTCTTTTCCTAATTAATTAGTTCCGACACTACTTCATTTTACCCTTCACTAAGACCCCTATATAAGTATTTTCAACCCCCAAATTAACCCATTTACTTTATTCTTCCAAATTCCCAAAAGAAGAACTCTCCAAATATTTCTCTCTCTAGGAACTTGAAGAAGAAGAAAATTCAACCTAGGGTTTCAAGTCAAGGTCTGAATTCCTCAATTAACGGCTAGCTTCTGGATTCAAGGTATGATAGTTTTCATCCATGGATTCCTTTTATTCATGGAGTTCTCAAATTCCTCTATTTCAAAAGGTAGAATTCCCCAATTGAGTTAGGGTTTTCTTCAATTATCACGGGTCCTCTGAAATGCTGATTTAAATGATTGAATTATGATATCTTATGCATGAATTGACGAAATACTATGATTTGATGATGATTTCCCCATGAATCCATGTAATCCCCATGTTTCCAAGTTATGAATCATATGATGTGGGATTTTGATCTTCAAGGAAGAGTTTTATGAAATTAAGCATGTATTGCAAGCTTTACATGTATTTATGATGACATCCATATCTAACCCATGTTTTCTAAGCATTGATGATTGAAAGTGGATTTTGAACCTCAAGAGGTAAATTATGGACTTATGCACTTTCTTATGACATCTATGTAAATGGTCGAAGGGTCCTTTGAGAGTAAAGTACCAATGATGATGTTGTGTAGTGAAAGGATTTTCTCCTAAACACATAATAGCATGATGTGAAAGTTTTTTTCACATAGAAAGGATTCTTAGGTTGAAAGGCTTTCTCACCTAATTGAATCAAAGAGTAAGAGCTATCCTAATCAACTAGCTTGGATTGGTTGTCCAATGGCACCTTTCCATGATTAATGAAGTCAAGTAAGAAATGACTATTCCATTGGATTTATGCTTAGCATCGAGAGGATATTTATGATGCGATGAAAGCTCTCCCGTAGTAGAGGTTGGGTTTCTAGAAACAATCTCATGAGATGAAAGCTCCCCTGTTAGTAGAGGTTGAGTTTCTAGTAGCAATCTCTTTATCTCTTAACTATGTGCCCCCATAGGTTGATTAGCTAGTGGATCCACTTAAGTTAGAAGTTCATGGTCCTTACTTTGGAAAGTAGGACAACCTTTGTTGAAGTGGGAGACATCGGGGGATCATGTTATAGCTCATATGGTCTCTATATCGGTTAAGGATAATTCCCCACAAGTAATAATGAACTAAGGTTACTTCAAGAAGTATCGCATATGAGTTCAAAGGATTTTAAGATGAAGTTAGCTTGCATTGACCATGGTGTTATGACTTATGTTTTCTAACTCTTTTATATCATGTTTAGCTTGGTCAATTGCATGTCATGAAATGAAATGTCCCTTTTAGCATGAGTTTAAATATTTTATGCAAGACTATCATACTTGGTACATTGTTTGTAATAACACATACTCTTGCCTACATTTCCCCAAATGTAGGGTCTGACAGTCAGGGTCATCAGTTTCATGCTAGTGGTTGAGTTCGAGATTTCTGAGTTTTGGTGAGTTCTCATGCTTCGAGGATGGAATTTTATTGTTTTTAGTTTCTTTCATGTATTTCTCTTTCGGTCACGATGTATGGGCTAGGTCCAATTTCATTATATTGTATTAGATGGCTATGATGAGACAAGTGTACTAGACTTCTATTTTGCCTTTTAAAATGTTTTGGACTTGGACTACTGTTTTACTCTAATTGTTCTATTTCTTATGTTATGAAAGCTAAGTGGCTTGTATGGAGTAATTTGAGGTTCTATACGCCACGTTACATCTAGAGGGTACCCCTGGGTCGTGACAAAGAAGACACTAACTTCAATTGGAGATTTATAACTTGCAAATTGGAGAATTTAGGAACCCTGTGGAGGAAAGAGCTCTATAGGTGAAAATTATCATACCTTAATGCCAAAAACTTGAAATTAATCGAGGACGAGGAGACTTGATCTTGAAACCCTAGCTTTCTTCTTCTTCCTTAGAGAGAGAAATATTTGAGAGAATGACTTGTTCAACTTTTGGGGAATTTTGGAGAATGAATTAAATTTGGTGTTTTGGGGGTTAAAAATCATTATATAGGGTTGTGGGTAAATGGTAAAATGACATAGCATTAGGTTTGAATAATTAGAAAAAGACCCAAAATCCCCTTCTTAAAATAATTGCCGACCTCACCAACTGGCAGACCTACGGTTCGTTGGTCACACCATAGACCGTTCTGGTCGGCTGTGGGTTGGATCAGAGACCATCAATTTTCGACCCCCATCGACGGGACCATGTACTGTCTGTGGGTCCACTTATGGACCGTACATCCCATAGTAGGTCCCATATTTTAATCTTAAAATCTCACTAAGTCTGGGACTCACCTATGAGACCTACCTATGGCTCGTACATTGAATGATGAACCGTCCTGGTGAACCATATGAAAAGATTGAAACCTTGACATTTTTGGAAAACTTGGACTGGCCAACCACCGGCCTACCTACGGTCCGTGGTCTGACCTACGGACCGTTGGTGGCTCCGTCTATATTGGCACCAAATTTTTGGATAAACTAAAATTTTCGTCTTTTTGAATTTGAGGTGTTACAGTAGCACCCCTACCAAAAGCTCTTCCACCTCTATCGAACTATCCTCTACCTTAACCCCTTCGCTGGAGACGTTGAATCTCTAGCTAGAGCAATTGAGTAAGTACATTAGGTCCTTAGTGAGTTTGTAAAGGACAATGCTGAATCATATGACCTAGATCCTCATATCCAAAACAAAACCTTGGTGTGGATGGCTGTTGTAACGGACCAAATGAGCTACTATGGCCACCTCGGCCGACAGAACAGATGAGCTACTATAGCCCCCTCGCCAAAACCATAGGACCCTCAGGACATCTTCCCACTCTTGGTTGCTGGCATAGATGCATAAACATGCTCGTGATGCTGGAAAAAGCTACCACCCCTATGTGAAACTATGGCTCTAGATGAGATGCCTAAAAACTAACTAGAAGAACGGGCCCTCTTGGCGTCCCTTAACTCCTCTTTAACCACCAACTTCATTGCAACCTTAATCCATAAGTTAACCTCATTCTAATTGGCCTAAATCCATGAATGTGCAACAGTAAAATAGAGCAAAACACAATACCCACTACATTAAATAAACACCCAACCCCATATTTTCACCCCTAGACTTGGGGTTTTAGCCACCCATCATAAAAACTAAAATAATTATACCTATCATGATAGTAGTCAAAGATGTGATGAAATTAAGCAATTATAATCAACACTCACTTTGATTTCAACTTTCAATTGTTAATCACAAAAGTAAAATTGATAACTCCAGAATTAAAGATGTTCTTCACTGGGGAAATATCTCATGCACAAAATCTCTCAAAATATTCTCTCTAAAGGCTCTGAAAAATTCACTACTCAAAAATCTCTTTTTTTCTCCTTTGGACTATTTATAATTTCCCATTGGCTCAAAATTTACTACGTGACCAGCTCGGATCCCTTTTTTTCTTTCAACTACTCCATTTTTCTAAGGTGTTCTAGGAGCAGAGAAATTGTGGTCTATACCACTTGTTGAAAAGTATTCTAAGAATCTTGCATTTTCAAATTCTGTTCCATTGTTAGACCTTATGGAAATTAAGGAGGTTCCGTCCAAAAACAATAGTGAAAAAAGGAGACCTGATGTGAATTCTTGAGCTTGAGAGAAAATTAGGTAGGATGAACTTGGTTGGGATTAGGGATTTAGGAGAATTAATTTTGAGTGGGTAGTTTTGGGACTTGAAAGGTAGTTATAGGGCTTAGGAATAGGGTCAAAACGACATAGTTTATGTATTAAATGCATAGGAAAAGACCCAAATACCCTTAGGGGTCGTTTGGTAGAGTGTATGAAAATAATGTTTTGAAAAACTGCCGGAGGGACACTATGGACATTTGTGCTTTATCTGCATTTATGATTCTTCTTGCTTGTAATGATTAAACATTTGTGCTTTATCTACATTTATGATTCTTCTTGCTTGTAATGATAGTTCTTGAAAATTGTTGTATTATAAAGTACCAGCAAAATTAAAGACTTTATTAGTAGTATTAAAAGACCTTTTGAATAACAAACTCATTTTAGATGTTTCTACAAGTTATGATAATTACAACAGTAATTATGACGATAATAAAAAAAATAATGAGAGGTGGTGCACTGGCTCTTCTACTCTTTCATTATCATAAATCGTTAAATTAGTAGCTTCATCAACAATATTTATGATTGAGTTCAAGACAACATATTTTTTTTCCACTAATAAATATGGGGTATGAATCCCTTGTTACATATTCTTTATTTTTATTGATGGGAGGGGTTAACGGTGTGATTCCCCTAATATTGATTGTTTGCAAATTATAAAATGTATCGAGTTCAACTAATAGATGATGTACTTTTGTTATACTATAGTATACCAAATCAATTATATTCGATCATATAGAAGCTTGTACTTTGCTATCATTATTATTTAGTTTTTTAGAGTTTTACGCCAAACATTGTCTCTAGTAATTGGCGTACTAAAGATAGTAACATCCCGTTGCGCTCAAATTTTGAGTCTGCCTCTGATTATCGTCAGTGATTATAGTCACATTCATTTCTCAATTCTTTCTTTCGTTTTCAAATAAAGTAAAAATTTCTTTCGTAAAAAAAAGCACAACACTCTTTATATACTCATCTATGTTTTCATAGAGAATGGTAGAAAATATGAAGCTTTATATACACGTGAAGGGATTTACCAAACTCAATAAATTGAGTATTATGTACTCATTTCGTTCACTTTTATTTTTCATCATATAAAAATAATTTTTTACTTTTATTTGTTTACTTAGCATAAAAGAGAGACAATTTTTTTAAATTTTTTTATCCTTAACATTAAATATTCATTTTTCCAAATCATTTTTAAGTCTATTAAAACTATATATAAATTAAAATGGATATTATAGTAAATATTCACGTCGTTTATATTTTTCTTAAAAGAGGGAAAAGTTTATCAGGGATAATTCAAAGTAATGGAGGAAGTAACAGTTAAGTTGAATTATTTTTTGTTGTTGTTTGAATTAGATTTTCTTGGTTATAAAAGAATAGTGATACAATGAAACCCCAACATATCATCTTGAAATTAATATGAATTTTACTGTCTCGCTAACTATTCTGACACACTCAAGCTAATAGCACTCTCTAGATAAATAAAATTAGTGAATCAGAGTAATTATTACTAATAGAAAGGCATGAAAAATGTGAAGTGGTGAGCTCACATGAAGTGTATGTCTAAGCATTCACATGAATAGTAAGTGTATTATTCATGTGTATCTGTTATAAAAGCCCAAAATTGAAGAAGAAACTCAATCCTAAAAATCATGTCAACTTCTCCTCCCAAATATTTACAAGAGGATAACCTAAGTGAAGAGTGTAAGAAATTGCTCTCTATCCTACCAAAAGAAAAGGGATGGGTTGGATCATACGTCTACAATTATCAAGGTTTTTGGACGCCACCAAAATTTCTTCAAGGTGTGATTTCCTTTCAACAACAATTTCAAGCTCAAGATAGTGATATCATTCTTGTTACAACTCCAAAATCAGGAACTACTTGGTTAAAATCACTTCTATTCGCTCTGATGAATCGAGTGAAACATCCTATTTTTGAACCTAATCACCCTTTACTTGTCAAGAACCCTCATGTTCTTGTTCCATTCTTGGAGCATACACTCTATATTGATGGTCGAGTCCCTAATTTTTCAACCTCCACTTCACCTAGACTCTTGGCAACTCATGTGCCCTTTGCTTCATTGCCAAAATCAGTTCAGGATTCAAAAACCAAACTTGTTTACTTATGTAGGAATCCTAGGGACACTTTTATTTCCATGTGGCATTTTGCAAACAATTTAATAGTTCATCACAAAGTTACCAATTCTATTGAAGAAATGTTTGATCTTTTTTGTGAGGGGGCGAGCCTTTATGGTCCGTTTTGGAATCATGTGTTGGATTATTGGAAACAAAGCATAGAAAACCCTAAAAAAGTAATTTTCTTAATGTATGAAGAAATTACAAAGAAACCAAAAATTGTGCTTAAACGCTTGGCTGAATTCTTGGAATGTCCCTTTTCCATAGAGGAAGGAAATTCTGGAGTGGTGGATGAGATATTAAAAATGTGTAGTTTTGAGAATTTGAGCAATTTGGAGGTGAATACCAATGGAAAGTTTTCAACTGGAGAGGAATATAAATTGTTCTTTCGTAGAGGAGAAATTGGAGATTGGAAGAATTACTTTACTATAGAGATGAGTGATAAACTCAATCATATCATTGAAAAAAAGTTTCAAGGATCTGGATTAAAGTTTTCATATGTTTGATGATGCATAAATATGCTATAATTTCAATTTAATGCAATTATTTATTATGAAAATTAGTGTTGAAGTAGTTGTGTTTAAGAGTAATGTAACAAGAGCAAACTACATAAGTTCTATTGTTGTAATACTATTTTAATGGTTCATTACTCAAATTTATTGCAAATTTTTGGTATTAAATTCATAATTCTTTATTTTGTCACAAGAAGTCATGTTTTTGTTAGTACTACAGTAGTGTTAATGAGGTTGGAGGCATTTTTTTTTCTTTTTGATTTTGGGATTATTCAAGTCCACAAGTATTGCTATAAATGTCAAATAAAAAATTAAAGGCTCAAACGTTATATATAATTCATCAAAATGATTTAGAGTGACATACTAATGGAAGAATGGCTCTTCTGTAACAAAAGTATATGAATTTATTACGTAATTTCTAATAATTGAATGACTATTTTAAGTAACAAAATCATTTTAGGTGCTCCTATGTGAGACGATCATTACAATTTACTATAGTGAATTATGACTATAATAATAAAATAATGACAATCGTCGTCGATCAATTCTTTCTCTCATTTTCTTTTTATCTTGGATGACAAGATGTGTTTCTTTGTTCCTAAAGTTTTATCAAATTTCATTTTCATGTCGTTGATTGTTGTAGTTTGCTCGAAAGAGAAATTGTAGTTCAATTCTAATTGTCAGATCTGCTCGAAAGAGAGATTTTAGTAAGATATCGGGTTGATTTGTATTTTACATAGATGAGAACAAAAGGTGATTCTATAATATGATGCTTTGAGATCAAAAGAAGAATTGTGTCATTAAAGATTACCCAACGTGTCCATGTTTGTTTAACATTATTGAGCAAACACTTGTACTCCTATTTGATGGTGAAACCAACTAACACACCCCTAGATCGTCTCTTAATTGTTTAAATCTTTGTTTTTAGTTGAATTGTTTTAATTGATTCCTAAACCCTTATCTTAAATTTGGTGGAATCATCCACCCACTTGTTCTAATTACTACAATGAGTTGGTTTGCACTTTTAATTTCCTTATTAAATTCTTACATTTAGATCACTCCCTGTGGGATTTGATCTTGACTCTTTTGTTGGGTATTTATATTGCTAGCGATTACTTACTCTTTAACTCTTTTTTAGGGTAATTTGAATGTTATAAAACATGACACAATTGCCAAAGATTGGTAACTAAGACTTCAATTTGTAAAGTTTATTTGTGAACTTGTTTGTTTGTAGTAGAATACATTTTTGTTGGTGTTGTTGTTGTGCCCCTTTTTCAGGTGGAAATATGAGTGACAATGAAAGTGACGATGTTAGTCACTATGAGCAAAATGATAACATGAGAGATATGAATGACATGCATGTTAATGTCGTCAAAAGTACATGAGCAATCCAATTACCTCCTACTAGTAGGAGAGCTATGTTTCATGTAAGTGGAACTATTTTGCAATTTATCCAAATGAGACGAATGTTTGAAGGTCTTGCTCATGAAGACCCCATGAATATCTCCAAAATTTTGTGGACATTTGTGGGCCTTTTGTCTTTATGAATATTTCACAAAATCCATATGTTTGATGTTGTTCCCTTTCTCCATATAGGGAAAAGCAACAAGGTAGCTGACCGAACTACCAAATGATTCCATAACTTTGTGGGAGGAACTAACAGAATCGTTCCTTAAAAGATTTTTTTCCTTCTTTGAAAATGGTAAAAATAAGAGACAGTGGAAGGTGAACCTTTTCATGTGACTTAGTTGTGATCTCAAAAGTTAGTGTCACAATGCCCAACACATGGTGTTCCAAACAATTTGTTGAAGTAATATTTTTATTGTAACCTTGATACGGTCAACAAAGGGTCGGTTGACCAACTCATTCAAGGAGGAATGATGCAACACCCGTTTGAAGTTGCAAAAATGTTGCTTAGTGATATAACCAAGATAAATCGAGCATGGCACACTAGGGAGGATCAAATATCTTCTCTACATTTGGGTATGATCAAGGAACATATGGATAAGAACCAAAAGCGTGATGAGAAATTGGCCAAGATGATGACTCAACTTGACTTATTATCCAAACATGTCATAGGGGTCGGTAAATGCAGTTGATACAAACAGTGGGTAGTGCTACAATGATGCCAAATTTGAGGCATTGTATAATGAAGCAGTGCAATACATTGGGAATCAAATGGGGGGGGGGGGGGTTCATTTGAACTATCCTAGACCGGGTGGGTACCATGGTTGGACAAAGGAAATGGACAATGGCTGGAGAGATTGGCGAGATAGAAAAGGGTATTGGAGAGACCATGAAGCTGACAAAGATAGATATATACGACCTCATGATTGTCCCAAACGAAAAGAGCAAATTGGACTGTAAGGGACTCGATTTGATGATATGTTAGACTAGGATGTTTAACAAGGTTTAAGGGTCCTACAAAGTTTTGAAAATTTTGAGAAATAATTTCTCAACTCTGACTTAAACAGTTACGTCCCACTATGTGTCAATTAAACACTTGGAAACTTAGATGTTCCCAATCTCCACTAATCTAAATCTAAGGCAAAAATAAACTTTACCTAGTGACACCATCCCCAATCCCAAGAATGATGTTTGATGAGTAAGAACTATGTCATGCCTCAAATAAGGCGCTTCTTGGGAGGCAACCAAAGTTTATTTTATTGCTTTCAATAACATTGTCACGACCCAACGAACCCCCCTAGACGTGGCATGGTGCATATGACCTTAAAAGGCCCTACACAAGCCACTTAGCATACAACATACAAGATAATAGATTTTAAAAGATAATTTATATCATAAAACATTTGTTCAAAAATGAAGCAGAAGTCTAACATAGTAACAAAGCCATTTAGTACATCAAGAGTGAGTGGGACGTAACCCCTACATCAAATACAATACAAAAATGTATAGACATTAAGCAATTAAGGGTTTGGTCCGCGGAACATGAGGATTCACCAATCTTCACAAGTTACTAATGTGAACACTAGCCACAAGGATGTGAAATTGGAGCGTCAGACCCTACATTTTGGAAGAATGTAGGAAAGAGTATGCGTTAGTACAAAGAATGTACCAAGTATGATAGCAATGTAGAAAGTTACAAAATAATTCTAAAAGGAATTTTCATGACATGCAATGACCAAGTTAAAACATAAGATAAGAGGTTAAAGGCATAATCATGATCTTGGTCAATGCAAGTAAAAATCATCTTTAAACACACGTGAGATACTTCTAGAAGTAACCTTAGTTCATCATTTTTTTAGGAGGTAGCCTTAACCGACATATAGACCATGTGAGCTATAACATGGAATCTGGTGTCTATCCCACACCGAAAAGAGATGTTCTCACTTGCCAAGGTAAGAACCATACACTTCTAGCTTAAGTGGATTCACTAGCTAATGTTTATCTAAGACAAATCTATGGTGGAACATAGTTTATGGGACATGGGTAATCACCTCTTGTCCACTCAGTGCTAAGCATAAATTCCATGAAAAAGTCATTAGCCTTTACTTGTATTATCATTAAGAGACATGGGTAATCACTGCTTGTCTTATTATACATGGAAGGCACATAAATTAGCCAATCCAAGTTAGGTTTCATTAGAATAGCTCCTAAATCTTGATTTAAAGTTCAGTTGAGAAAACCTTTCAACTCTAAGAATCTTTATGTGATAAAACCCTTTCACATTCATGTATTGAGCAGTATGTGAGAAATCCTTTCATAACAACACCAACAACAACATTTATGCTTTACTCTCAAAGACCCTTAAATAATTTTTTCATCAATTTCATAAAGAACATGCATATCTTCATGAATTCATCTTTCATAGTTCAAAACTCACATCATATCATCATAGTCTAGAAAAAATAGGTTATGCATTGGTTCATTGGGGATTAAACTTAAAACATGCAATTACTTCAATTCACACATAAGAATACATAAAACAATCAATTGGATCAACATTGAAAGGAACCCATGACAATTGAATAAAGCCCTAATTTGATTGTGGAATCTAACTTCACAAAATTGGAGAATTTAGGAACCTTATGGAGGATAGAGCTCCATAGATAAAGACTATCATACCTTGTAGTTCAAATCCCAAAAGCTATGGTGGATTGGAGCCTTGATCTTGAAACCCCTAGACTTCTTCTTCCTTAGAGAGAGAAATATTTGAGAGGATGAACTTGATCAACTTTTGGGAATTTAAGAGAGTGAATTGAATTGGGTGATGTAGGGGATTTAAAATCATTATATAGGGCCTAGGGTAGAGGGTAAAACGACATAGTATTGGATTAAAACAATCAGGAAAAGACCCAAAACCCCTTCAAAAATAATTGTCAAACCCCATCGACGACTGGACCTACAGTTCGTAGATCCAACTACCGACTGTCTTAGTAACCTATTGGTGGTTTCAAAAATTTGTTTCTGGACCTTCGAATGATGGGACCCATGTACCATTGGTCAACCTATGGTCCGTACATGGCCACCGAAAGTTTCACTTTTGGCCCTCAAAATTTCACTAAGTCTGGGAATCACCTACGAAAACTACCTACAACTCGTATATTGAACGACAGGCCGTCTTGGTGAACCGTAGAAGAGTACTAGGAGATGAAAATTTTTCCCGAACTTTTGAACATGCCAACCACAGTTCCACCTATGGTCTGTGGTCCAACCTATGGATCGTCGGTGGTTCCATTTGTACTGGCACCAGAGCTATGAAACCTGAAATTTTTCCTTTTTTTCAAATCTGAGGTGTTACAAACATTTGTTGTGAGTGCAGTGTGAAATTAAGTTAAGAGTGAAAAGGACAACATGGGCGATACAAATACCCATTCGGCGATTCGGCGAAGTGATTAGGCGAACATCTTCATGTTCTCCTTCTCTCCTAAATCATGAAACATTTTGCACCCTTCATGTTCCACATTAAGGACTAAAGGATTACTAGTGTTACCATTTAATGATCTAGGTACGAGTTTGATACGTGTCTGAGCATTCAAGGGTGTAGTATAGTGTCAATGAAGCTAGTTGAGACCATGGGGTCTCCTGAAGCCTAAATTCGAGGAACGACAAGCTAAAGAACGAACGACGATTCACCGATTGTGCTTGGTGATTCCGACTAATGTTGTTGATCAAGTCGCACATGGAATTTCACACTAATTCTTTGGAAAATTATAAATAGCCCAAACGATTGAGAAACTGTATCTTATAATCTTTTATCTTTTATCAAATTCTTTCTTTTACCTATTCTAATTTTTTTATATTGAGAAATAGACACATGTCCAGAACGAAGTAGGTGGTCACATAAGAATTTACAGAATCAAGGTCGAATAACACAAGATACTCCTTTCATAGTGCCCATATCAAATATTTCTATTCCTCTGACTCCATCCCTTTAATTTTTAGCTATACACAATCAACCAGTCTGGTCCCATTACAATCATACACATACTCGATTTATCAAACCCTACATACTCCTCATTGTATTCCAATGAAGTCAACACTCTGATTACTAACACAACATCATAACCACACCGGCCATTTACCATACTCTCAAACCATCACTAGTATCAAAGTCTTCTTAGCAAACACATTGTCTCTTCCTTAAATTCTGAAGTATGGCTCTCTCTTTCCATGTAATTATTCCATGACAGATACGGGTCCTAACCAAGGCTGATAGCACTAATTCTGAATCTGGCAGTACCATCCCATCGAGATAAAGCTATTGAATCGCCCAAAGTTAACTACACGTAATCTTTCAAATACCAAGTTTTAACTACCATTCACGTTGTCATATACCACAAGAAAAAACATAGATAAATTCTTGGCCACCTCAATAATTATGTATTCTATGAGCTTATAATAATGATTTACCATAAAGTGTCTATGTAGCGCATCACAATAGTCTGTGTAGTCCCATTTAACAAAGTAGTTTCAATCCCAGCAAAATCCTCAATAACCATATAGAACTTAGGTCCATACAATTGTGCATCCATAAGTCACCTACCATAATTTGAACAATCTAGCCCCACATAACAATACAAAATATTCCACACATTCCCTGTTTGGCACCCAATTCTAAACTCAATCTTCATGAAAGTCATTGATAAACCCTTAGTAAGTCTGTGCCCAACCAGTTCACATCTGATAGTCATATATAAACACGAAGGCAAAAATCCATACAACCTTCAACTTCGAACCAAGGGTCAATATGAGAGGTCTTATTTCTTCACCTTTCTCAAATTCTTCCCATGACACAAATTCTTAATACCTCGAACTCTTCAATACACCAGTCTCTCGTTACTTTTGCTAACTCGTGTACCAACCTTATCCTTTGACCAACAACCCATGACATTTTAACTTATCTTCTAAACCAACACTTTAAAGAGAGCCCTTTCATACAACCCAAACCGTGCACTAGTCCTTCAAAATGCTCATTACCCGATGGGATCAACTATTCTTTACCTTACCGATTCATACCTTGACAAAACATACTACCACGTTTGAGTGAAAGACTTGAATTCGGATTCCAACTGTTCTAGTTCCAAACTTGAAATCATAAATAAACTTATCACCACACTCACGCTGAATATTTGTAGAATTCTTTCTCAAATCTTATCTGATAGTTTTAACCTATATGTATGACATGTAACAATATAGCCATAACCAGAGCAAAAAGAGATAGAACCACATATCTCTAAATCCTACATATTGCTATAAAAGATAATAAATAAAAAATATCACTAAAATTAGTAATTATTTATTTAAAAATACTCATTCAAATAATTTTTCCCCATTATTTTGCTAGCCCGGTCCAACTCTAGACCACTGGTGTTATTTTTTTATTATTAATAAAATTTGGTGCATGTGACCCCTTCTTTAAAAATATATAGCGTTCCATGAAATTTTCATCAAAATATTCTTTGGATTCCATATTTAATAAAAAAGTTATAAAAAAAAAGGAACAAAAAGAAATGCAGCATGGTATTCCAAAATTGTCCATGCTCAAGTGGCAATAGAGGAAAATTACGATCGCAAAAAAAAAGTAAAATTACCAAAAAAAAGTCCAACTACGCATAAATTGAAGAGTCACTCTGCTTAGATCTCCACGCTGTTACACACTTGGTAAACTTCTCTCCTTTCTTTTGGTGAAGGGAGAACAAGTTTCAACTGTTGTGTGGCCATGACTCTGGTAAATTGATTAGGTCTTGTTTTGTTTTGTCATGATTCCCTTTGATGTAAATGATAGATCTGGGATTTCATTATCTGATGAATTTATCACGAAAGATTTCATTTTTACTATTGAATCTTTTAGTATATTTCATGTTTTCTAGTTGTGGGTTTGTAATTCTACTTTATTGTGAAAAGTTCATATGGGTATGTGTGATAGTTTTTTTCTGTATATAAATTTTATTATATGTAAAATCTAAGCGGAGGTTAATTATTTTTTCTGCATGTGGATTTATGAATCCGACACATGAAATAAGTTAAGCAGTGCTCTAAAGAAAATTAATCATTGAACAAAATTCATCAGTAATTTAATTTATAGATTAGTATATGTAATCTTAACTTGGGGAACTACATAAATGTTTAATGGGAATTTTGAAATATAATTGGAGTGGAATTACGAATTTCTGGTGAAAAGATTTGTAATTTATTATGGTAAGAATAATTAAAATTAATTAATTGAAATTATTTCCATAATAAGAAGTCTTACTAATTTAATTTGGTGTCCCTACATCGTCTATATTTAACTAGAACTCAGAATCCTATTTTTTAGGGAAAAAAGAAGAAAATAACGTGGGTTTTCTTATTCCAAGAAAGACCATGCATTTTAGTTTTTATTTTTGGACTGGGAAGAAATCTTTATAAGTAGGGGTTCTTCTAACCTAGAAGGAAATAAGTTTTCTACGTGATACTTGCCCACTCAAGTATTTAGAGAGTTTGGATGTGACATGAGATCATTGTAGCAGACTGTAGAACTGATATCTAACTTGTGGATTCACTTGAAGATTTGTCTAACTTGTGGATTCGCGTGAAGGTATCTTCTCATGCTTCAAGAGCTAATTCTTAAATTAAATTTCAGAAAGTTTATGTGTGATAGCATTATTGTATGAGTTCTAGCATAAACATATTTGTTATTTACTATTTATGTAAGCATTATGATTATGATATGCTTTCATTGTGCATATAGTTTTCCAACATAAGGTACCTATCATGTTACCAACATAAAGTCAAGCTATATTTTCACTATGTATATTGTTTTTGTTGTATATATAAGTTAAGTCATCAAGGTAATCATCAAGGTGCTGAGCAGTGTATTATACTTTTGATTGAATCTAAGTTTAGTCCACTTATAATGTACAAGTTTTTTACACACTATACTACAAATGATCAATCTTTTATAATAACAAAATAGTGTGAAAATCAAAACACAATATACAACTGACGGTTCTAGATAAAAGAGTAACAAACTTAAAAGATCAATTTTATGAAACAAAACTACAACGATATGAACTTGCTAATGGTGAATAATTTTACACTAAAATGCACAACGCACATACATTCTAACAGAGAATACAATGCACATAATGCTTCACCAAGAATATATGAAGAAGCGAGTAAACAACAACAAAGTGATTATAATTAAACAATGTACCTTTAGAATAAAGAGGATTCACAAAGATTTCCAATGGTTTCTTTATGGGAAGTGGTCTTCTGAAACCACTAAATCTTACATAATAGAGATAGTAAGATAGGAATGAACTAAGATATAATAGAGTTAGAAAGACGAATTTCCTATGAAAGAATCAAGGATTATCTCAACAAATTAAATAAGAACAATGTACCCGGTGTAATCTTACAAATGAGGTTCGGGGAGGGTGGTGCAAGAATTACGTCAACCGAAATGATTTTTCTGTGAAAAAACTAGGCTTAAGGAATCACTAAATACCAGAAATTGATACATACCAGCGATTAGCAAAAGAACTTTGACCTCAGAATTTCCCTAAGACAAGACTAATTTTGTAACAATTCGTTTGTACCAAATATAATACTGACAAAACAACATTAGGAAATTTTGGTCAGTGTAGAAAATTTATCATAAATAGTTTCAAATAAAAAATATTTAAAAGTACTTGAGAACTTTAAAGTTTGCCAAGTGGGTAAGAAAAATGGGGCACTCATATAGCACCAATAGTGTCAAACTGAGAATACGTGAATGTAGAACTTTTTTATTTGTTGAAGTACCAAAATGCCCTCGGACAATGAAGACCTACTTGGGACTAGGGGTATTCATGGTTTGGTTTGGATCAATTATTGGTTAAAATCAAAACCAAACCAATTTAGTCGATTTTTAAATTTCTAAAACCAAACCAAACAAAAAAACCGTTCGTTTGGTTATTTCAGTTTGTTTCGGTTTGGTTCAATTTTTCTGGTTTTTTTGGTTTGAAAGTAATAATTTTTTGAATACATATGTATCTCGATATAAACAGACACCTAGTACTTGAACAATCCACATGAAAGTTACTGTGGATTCAATTAAGCAATTAAACAATACTAATAATTATTACACGAACAAAGTGATTCAATTAAGAGAAACTGTGACTATCTTATGTAGAGGTAGGGTAGGTAAAGACCAAAATAATGAATTTTGATGGACTTGGACTTAGGGTTGTAATAGTTGGACTAAAACTTAAGCATTAGCTTAAGAAAATGGTAAAGTTAAAGACTTAAATAAATTAAAATTTAACAAAATATTTATATTTTATTTATGAATAATATAAAAATAATTTTAAAAATTATATATCTAATTTCTTGGTTCAGTTTGGTTATTTTTGCGTTTTATTTTTAGTAAAACCAAACCAAATAGTATTGATTTTCAAAATTTTAAACCAAATCAAACTAAATATCAGTTTTTTTTAATCGTCCCAATTCAAATTGCGATTTGATTTGGTTTTTATAACCATAACCATGATCAGCCCTACTTGGGACTCATATTTATTTAGAAGCATAAGAGGGAAAGATGACAAAAACAAGTAAAGTGAAGAAAATCAAGTGCTTAGTAATGGCCATCATTCTCTCAAAGTTATTTTGAGTTTTATGTGAAAATTATTTTGGTGTGATTGAATAGAACACATTTTACATTGATATTTATAGTGGTTGAAATTATTTTTCCCGACAAAAACAAGCAAAGTGAAGAAAATCAAGTTCTTAGTAATGGCCATCATTTTCTCAAAGTTGTTTTGAGTTTTTATGTGAAAATTATTTTGGTGTGATTCAATAGGACACATTTTACATTGATATTTATAGTGGTTGAAATTATTTTTCCCTAATCCAAAAATCACTTTTTATTAAATAACTTACATATTCAAGTAAGCATAAAAATAACTTTTTACAAATTCAATTTCAGAAAATCTTAATCAGATAATATTGTTTGACAAAATCTTTTCTCAAACTCCTTACAATTCTCTATTTATAATTGTGTTTGTCTATATATGTAACACCCCGGAAATTTCATAGGTTGAACTAGAGCCTAAACGTAGTGTCAATGAGGTATAAAATGAATTCCCCTAAGTTAGTAGACCATCTAGGTGTGCTATGGTGGTCTATGAGTTAAGGCATAAGGGAGGAGTGCCAAACAAAAGGGGCAAGCCAAGGCTTAAGGCCAAGGTTGCCCCAAATTTAGAGCGACAACCTCAAACTCCACGGCCATCACCACGGCTCGTGGTCATGACCACAGACCGTGGGAGGCTTCGTGGAGTTTCCTTGGTCGAGGGAGAGGGACCTCCAAGTGTCCCAGACACTGCCTCACCCTTCACGAGAGGGACCACGAGTCGTGGTCCACTTCACGGCTCGTGAAGGTGGGCATGGAGTTCTCTTAGCTTTTAGGGAGTTGGGGGTTGCTAGGGTAGCTACTGCCCAAGGCACCATGGGCACCACTACGGGCCGTGGTGCACTTGACGAGGGAGAGGGGTGGCTCGTGAACATCACTTGGCACCAAAGCTTGAAGGCCTTGCCTCCACAAGGCCAAGCATGACCAAGACCATCACCACGGACTGTGGTCATGACCACGGATCGTGGGAGGCTCCGTGGTCTTGCCTTAGCCAAGTATTGGCTTGTGCACGAAAAGGGAGCCACTACTTCCAACACCACGGGCAGTACCATGGCCCGTGGTGCACTTTCACGGTCCGTGAATGTTGGTTGTGGTCCTTGACGGGGACCATTTAAATAAAGAGTTTTGGGACTTTTCCTTTTGAATCCTATTTAAGTTGGGGTGTTTTGGGTATTTTTAGAGGTTAATTATGTATTGGTATTTAAGTCTAAATTCACAAGTTTTGGTCATTATACACAACACCCAATTGAAATCAAAACTCTCCCACTTCTCTCTAAACTCTCTCTCTTAAAACCTTAGAAGAAGAAGAATACATTGGAGCTAGGGTTTCAAGGTTCTTTCCCAAATTTCTTGGAGTTTCTCCATTGATTCTCAAGGAATCAACTAAGGTATGGTTGCTTATCACTCTTGGGATTCCTTTCCCCAAGGATCCCTTCAAGATGAATTTCAAAATCTCCAATTTCTAGGTTTTCAATCCAAAAACGTGGGTCTTCTTTCTAAAGTGAAATTGATGTTATAAAATGAATTTGATTGATGTTATATGAACAATTATGAATGAATTTATGTTGTATTTGTGGTTTCTTGAAGAATTCCCCATGAGACCCATGTTTCTCCTTCTTTTCCTAATTCTAACCCTAGTTTGTGTTGGATATTGAGTGAAGGCTATGAATCGCATGTGATTTCATGTAATTCATGTTTGTATGATGATTCTACCCTAAGTTATGTATAATTTTTATGAAATTAGGGTTGAGTCTTTGAATGAAGCCTTGAAGGCTATGAAGGGAATATGTCAATTGCTTATATTGATGTTGATTATGTATTACTTCATGAATTACCTTGTATTATGTATTGGTTATTAACTGATTGGTGATTGAAGTATGAATGTCCTATGAAGGGCAAGAAGGTATGAAGGTTGGTTCTTCTTTGAACTCAAGTATGAAAGGTGAATTACTTAGATTGTAATGATGTTATACCTAATGTGTTGTTGTGGTGTTGATGACCTAGTTTCCTCATCCTTAACCCTCTACATTTGAATTAGCTATGAAATATGTATGTATGTTATGGTATGATTGCTAGATGATTGAAAGGTAGTTCTCATGATTATAGTGTAATGTAAAGTGAAAGGGTTACTCACTTACTAAGTGTTTCTAAAGTGAAAGGATTGTTACTCACTTATGAACACATATGAGCTATTATGGTAAGATGTTTACATAAGAGTCTAGTAAAGGCTAATGTGAACTTATGTGATGACTAAAGATGATTACAAAAGGGAATTAGATGCTTAGCACCGAAAGGGCATGTAAATGAGATGGGGGTCTCACGTTTAGTAAGTTCGGCTCCCCACATGGGTTTCCTCACGTTTAGTAAGTCCGGATTACCCACAGTATGTGTTGTCTCATGAGATGGAAATCCCCACGTTTAGTAAGTTAGGATTTCTAGGAGCAATCTCCTTGACCCTTAACTATGTGCCCACATAGGACTTTAGCTTAGTGGATCCACCTAGATAGCTATGTACGAATGGTTACACCTTAGGCAAGTGTTAACCCTCTCTTTTCGGTGTGGGAGTAGAACACCGGATTCCATGTAGCTCTCATGGCCTATGTCGGTTATGGCAATATCTCCCTAATGTAAAACTAAAAGAAGGTATGAAAGGTGTGAACTCTTACTAGGGCTTTCTTAAGGGTTGCTACATTGTGTAAGGGAGGGTATGGGACTTCTCTTGCACATTGCACTTATGGGATCCTAAGAGATGGTTGTAGTAGTGTTCTCTTATGATTATGATGATTATGACTTATGTATGTTGAAGCTATGTTATGTATGATCATTATGAATATGGTAAGTTATGATGAAGTATGATCTTATGTATGTATGCATGAAGTAGGTTGCTTAATGTGATACTTGGCATTGAATAGGGTTATGGGATTCTATTCCTTGCATTGCACTAGTATTACTTGGGTTGTCTACGTGTTGGGATGATATTATGTTGGTTTGTACTATGATGCTTACTTAGTGTGCATATTGGATTTACTTGGTAAAAAGCATGTTTTGACTAAAATGACCTTTTATGCATGTTTCAATGGTTTTTATGCATAGTAGCCATACTTAGTACGTGTGTTGTACTAACCCATATTTTCTCCTTTTTCCCCAAACATTTAGGTTCGGGTTGTTGAAGATTCAAGCTTACTTCTCAAGACACTTGGAGTTGCTTCCCCAAGTTGGTGAGTCCTCAAGTCCGAGGACAAGACCCTATGATCTAGCTTCTATGTTTAGTTCTTCACTTATGTTGAAAGACATTATTGTACTTTCCTATTTCTAGACTTCTTATTGATGTAAGGGCTATGTCCCATTTTTGATACTTCTATGTCTAGATGGTACATTGTGACGAAGTTAGATTCTATTTTTCATATATGAAGTGAAGTTGAACTTCCAAAGTAAAAGTTTTAAATTTTCCGTGTTTTTATTCTATGATACATGCTATGATGAATGCTAAGGGCTTGTATAAGACCTCTTCGAGGTCGAATACGCCGGTAACGACTAGGGGGTGCTCTCGGGTCGTTACAATATATAGTATATTTGTACTACATAATTATTTATCTTTTTTTATACAAACGAATTCAAAGTTCCAAACTATCAAAAAAAAAAACTTTGCTTCCATTAATTTTTATTTTCCTCTTCTTTTGGTTAAATTATTTACCTTTTAAATCTTTCTATAGAAAATTATGAATCTCAATCATCATTTTTTAGTCTAGACTCATAACAAGAAATAAATACTTCTTTCGTTCATTTTTACTTGTCATGTTTCGCTTCTCAAGAGTCAAACTGTAAGAACATTGACCAATATTTTAAGAAGTATACATTCATCATATTAATTCACTTTCTTTGAACTATTATATTTTAAGTGAATATTTTTGCCTTTTGATTAAAAACAAATATTAAGGTAAAATATACCCTTGTTTAAAAAAAACAGTTCATTTATATCCTTGTTGTTACATAAATGACTCAGATATGTCTTTTTTGCCTGATGAAAGTAAAAGGTCGACTCTAAATTTTAATTTTATTTTTAATAAAATAAAATCCACATAGGAGTATATTCGATCCTTCTCACAAACTTCAGGGGAATATTTGATTCTTCTCGTAAAATTTAAGGTTACATTTAATCATTCTCACACATGATCTTTTTTTTTCTTTTTATTTTTTGCATTTTTCGATCCTTGGCATTAATAAATTTGTACTACCGCCCAAGAACATAATCGTAGAGCGGAATCAATCAAACTGGTTGTATTGGTACCCATTAATCATTAGGATACAACGTTAAACAAGACGTTTCTTTCAAATATCGTATTCATTAAAATAGTATAATACATAGTATGATACGTAACGAAGCGATATGAAACAACTATGCACATCCAAACAAGGTGTAATTAAAAAAAAATTAAATCGATTAAGCCAAATGATGTCTCATTTTTTGACAATCATAAGTACAAAGGCAAGTTTGAGATTCTCCACCAAACATCTTGCATTATGCTTCAGGGTGTCCTTGACTAAAGAATCTTGTGCATGTCTCATGGCAATATATTACATTCCTATTGAGTCACATGGACCAAGACCAACTGTACTACAAACCCCTCCCCCCCTTTACGAAAATAATTGGATTAAGAGTACGACTAACAATAGATTAGACTAAGTCTAGACCTCATTCCTCATGAGATCGACCATAACCTCTGTTAGGTTAGGAAGCCCCCTCTCTGGCTGCTCTGAACACATAAGACCTGATGGAGAAATTCAACACTCTTACGAACTTGTGGACTCTCTCTGCCTCATCCCGAATAATGATCATAGTATATCTAGATAACCCATAGAAATGAGACTCATACTCAATCACGGATAAACTTTATGTGTCAAGCCCTTAAACCTCAATTGACTCGCCTCTCTCACGCTCCAAGGGATGAAACAATCCTGAAAAGCACAAGAGAATGCATACCACTCTGTCGGAGGAGATCCAACTAGTCTAGACCTCAGATAATTCCTCTACCACTCCCTGGCAGATTTACAGAGCTAAAGCGCAACAAAACGAACACCGTGTGCATCAACCATACCCACTTCCTCTAGCATCTCATGGTAGAAAGTCAAGAACTCAAGATCATCCTCGCTCTTACCACCCTGAAATTGGGTGGTTTCATATTCCGAAACATCTCAGAACCTTATTGATCAACTACTGTCAGAATAACCTCAAAAGATATATGTGCACCAATAGTTTGTATAGGAACCATTGGTGGCCGACCCACCTAATCATGAATTACTAGATCCTACTGATGCCCTGGGGTCTGAGCCCCCACTCTCATCTAAGAACCCTGTATTGTACTTGTCGGACCACCCTGAGAGAAATTTTCCAACACACCTAGCATCTTCAACAAAGTATCCTGAAATAAAGGAGTTGCATACTCTGGGGAAACCTCTCTAGCTTGGCCTCTAGCTAGTGACCCTTCACGGACGACCTTTTGCCGATGCTACTCCACAAGCACAACCTCTAGCTCGAGCTCTAACCCTACCCCTAGTTGGGTTCTCAATAACTGCCCCACAAGCTTCCTCCCCCTAACACCAGAAATAGAATCTCCAGTCCTCGGCATTTGTCAAAACAACACACAGCAACTCAGCACTAGCGAAGGATATGAAAAAAATGAATAAAGGAAGTTTCCTAACAGTCTTCATAGCCTCTCGAAGATAGGTACAAGCGTCTCCATACCGATCCTCGAGACTCAAC
The DNA here is from genome assembly GCA_036553675.1 of Solanum okadae. Taxonomy (NCBI): domain Eukaryota; kingdom Viridiplantae; phylum Streptophyta; class Magnoliopsida; order Solanales; family Solanaceae; genus Solanum; species Solanum okadae. The sequence continues at coordinate 42,218,198 of CM071689.1, read as the reverse complement.
TTAGACTTGGCTTGTACACACGTGAGATCTATGAACCTGGGAATTTAATACTATTTGTCACGATCTAAAAATGGACGTAATGAGACTCATCTATTCCCACTAAGACAAATTAGCTTCAAACGTAACAACACAAAAGAAATGCAGAAAGCAAGTCAATTATAGCATAAAAATGAAAAGTTAGTCATTCTAAAACTCTCCAAAACTTGGTAGAAGTGTTTTGACTAGTTCTATTTTGGACCTGGTTTTTGGTACAATTTTAATTAATAAATAGGATGTCCCACCTTTTAAAAAAAATGTGCACAAGACACTAATCTAATAATACATAATTTGAAAGATAATACAAGTCTCAATGTCTTTTGTTCTCGAATAGAACAAAACATAAAGTAAGGAACAAGAGGGTCCGCCAGGATGACAAGCAGCTACCTCTCAACGTATCATCAAAAAGCCTCAGAAATAAATGAAGGAGAAAGGTCACACGGATCCGGACTCGGAACTTACACAAGTGTAGAAGAAAGGAGTGAGTACCACACTACACAGTACTCAACAAGTAAACCACTAAAACAAGGTAAAACTAGCTAGAAAATGAGAAACTTCTTTCATTCCAACCGAACCGCCAAAACTACAATGTGCATCGAAATTAGTCCAACCTAACAATTTACAATAAACAACTCATAAGGCTCCATAGTCCCAGATCGATAGTTATAAATAGTCAAATCACAAGTATCAAGTTCATGGATCACAAGTATCAAGTCATCAATCACAAGTAATAAGATCATCGAGCACAACAATCAAGTATATCAAACACAAGTATCAAAACTATCATGTACAATTAACAATCGAGACTCATGATGAGTCCACAAATTGGACTCATTTAGGGCTTTACTTTGATAGAAATAATGCCCTCATATACTTACTTTGTCTCAATATTTGATGAAAACTCTTAAGTTTTAGGTATTTGAAGTTTTGGTGGAAGCATGGACACTTAGGTGCAAAAAGGCTGAAAAGAACGAAGAAGTTGAAGCCTACGTATCACCAAGCACACTTGGCGACTCGCCGAAGGGATGCACTCACCCTTTGTTCCAGTACGCGAAGCCCTGAAGGAGAAGGATCAAAAGGCGATGAAAGGAGCAGTCAGCGCTTCACCGAATAGTTCCGCGAAGCAGTACTATACCACCCAAGGACACAGAGCACGATGACGCTGAAGGCTAGTGCAAGACGGCGACGAACTACACCAAAGGGAGAATCGCCGAGTTAATCAGCGATTCCGACTAACCTCGCCGAAGGATCCGCCAACACTATTTTCTGAAGTCTATAAATACTAAACTTATTAATAATTTTTATAGAGTCGAACATTAATTTTAATTTCCATAATAGAATAGTACTTTTTGGATATTTTCTCTCAAGTTTGGAGAGGGTTTTGGGAGACTTGAAGAAAAAAGGATTTCATCTTTCCTAAGTTGGAAGTGGGTCTTCTCCATTCTTCTTTCTTTGCTTAAATAAAGGTTTAATTTCTTATACCCATTTGATTTTAGTATAATTTTAGGTGTATTTTGTTATTTCTTGATGTGTGGCTTAAAACCCCCATTCTTGGGGTGTGATTTAACAAATATGTGGTAATGTTGTTGTTGGGTCTTGCTTGCTGATAGGTTGGATGTATTTTAATGGTGATTTCACCTAGTGGTTGTGGTTTAATTTAATGGGTTTTTAGTTGAAAATACAAAACCACCCGTGTGTTTTCGGCTTACCCGAGAGGGAGGTCGCGAAACCAAGACCACTAGACTGATGGCCTAAGGAGTGGGTCGACATAATGTTCAGCCCTAGAGGGTGAGCCTTAGTCCCATAACCTAACACTCAGCTCGAGAGAGTGAGTGGGGTAAGGCGTAGGCTGGCCTTCATGCGACAAATGGGTGTCCGAGAGGAATGCATTTGAAACGAGGTAAGTTCCTCGAGAGGGAACTTATTTCCATCTAAAGCTTAGCCTAGTCACTATTATCTTGCAAATTTCCTATCGAAAGCATGTACCCAACGATTTATCTCAACTTGTATTGTGGTCACACCCCCAAGAACTTTTCCCCATACTTGATTTTATTATTATTTTCGCTGTTTTTACTACTTGTGACAAAAACCCCAAATCGATATTTGACACTTTTGTGTCACCCCCCTTTTGATTTATTATGTTTTTAATCGTTAATATATTTAGCTACGACTAATTAGAGGTAAAATTTATTTTTCTATCAATTCTCAAAACCACTCCCTTAGGACACGACCCCAACCTTTAGTTGGGTTACTATATTATCGACGATCGTAGACACTCATACCGTAGGTTAGTGTCGTTGGTCACAATAAGCATCAACTCATGGGGAATACTCATAACCCAAGTACTTGCCAACAATGACCACAACATCACAATACTCACCAACAATGACCTCGGCATCATAATATTTGTTGGGAATGACATCAGCATCAATAACACTTGTCGATACTAACCTCTACATCAATAACATTCACCGGCAATGACCTCGACATCAATAACACTGGCTGGCAAAGACTTCATAGTGTTTCAGGATCAATGCAAATATGCATGTTCACACAATAATGAAAATATGATAATTTTAAGAAATTCACATACACACAATACTATCAAGTATCACATCAATCACAGAATCAATATTAATGCTCAAGGTAATTCACAATGCACAATACTCCATTATCAACACGTTGCCTTTTTAGTTAACCTCGCATTTATCATTAAGGTTATTCAATTTGAGAAATTTAACTCATCACATCATTCCCATTACTCCCCAATGCATATAAGAAAGAGAGTTCAAGATTCCACAAGTCTTAACAAGGCTTAGAAGTTCACTTGCCTTCATTTAATCAAAAGTCAATCCAAGACTTGAGCCTTCCTGTCATGCCCCAAACTCAAGGGGGACAACTGTCTCCTAATACCAGAACTCAGGCCCGAGCCGACCCTACTGAACCATTTGCTACTAGCGCATGGCAACCACACGCAATCAAGAAAACAAACAAGTATATCTCGGCTTAAAATTAAGCCATTGGCCGGCAAGGCCCCTATCAACAGATTTATAAAAGAAACAGCTACTCCCAAGAGTTCATGTAAAGAAATAGTCAACTAGCACAAAAGTTCTGATTGGGACGTCGAGGCCACCATGATCTCTATAACAAAACTGAAAGTAGGTATATATCAATACTATACATCAAACAGCTAACAAACATCAGCAAACCAACAAACTAGGCCAGCATGGCCATAACGTAGTTGTACACCCCACACACTAGTCTGCAAGCCTCAAAGAGTAGTAAAGATTGGCGGGACAGGCCCCAGCGTACCCATAAAAATATATACACCAAAAGCTAACAAACCTCCCAACTCTGGCAGCTCCGGAGAAAAGGGGCTAGCCAACTAGATAGAAGTCAATCCTACTGCTGAGGAGGTCTACTGGGTCATCTGTCAGGTCCTGCATACATGAATGCAGCGTCCCCAGGCAATGGGGCGTCAGTACAAAATAATGTAGAGTATGAAAGGCTATAGACTAAATGAGCAAGTATCATAATATACCAAAAGCAATCAAGTAAGGAAATCAAATTTAGATAAGCATGCTAACCCACTACTGAATCTTAAAAATACAATAATGATCAAACAGCAACCTAACCAAGCCCGCATAAGCTCAGTAGGTACAAACAACATACTACCTACCTAAGCCCCCATAAGCCCAGAAGGTGCCAAAATCTACATAACCCTATTGGTAGCCGCTTGTCTTTGTAAGAAATCAGATATCCCTTTTTGGCAACGATATATCCCCGTAGGCAACGCATATCCCTCTTAGGCAACATCATAGCTCTGTGGGCTACACGTAGCCCTCTATTGCATCACATAGCCCTGTAGGCAACACATAGCCCTCTTTGGCATCAAAATAGCCCTGTAGGTAACAGATAAAACTCTTTGGCATTAATATATCCCCATGGGTAACACATAACCCTCTTAGGTAATAACATAGTCCTATTAGACAACATCATAGCCCCCATAGGCAGTTCATGGCTCAACAGCTAACCACAATAACCCCAAGGGCGACAACAAACAATTGAATAAGCTAAAGGTCAACAATTTATCTATGAACAATATATATATATATATATATACTTTCCAAGTTATTCTTAACTCAGGGTCGTTCTTAACAGATTATGAGTCCCTACAATGAGGGTTTATAACCACTCAATCAACCAACCATTCACAATTACATCTACAAGATCACCAACATTAACTACCCCACTATATTGCTCCCAAGCTCTAAGGAAACATGTTGAACGAAGGAAATAGCCTTAACATACCTTTTCCTTTATAATTTATGCTGAAAATACCTCTGTCCACACCACTACAACACTAAAAAAAAGGTAAAATTAATCAGTAATTAAGGAGAAGAATTACTACGACAATCGATACGGATTCCTATCGTAAATTACTATCCAAGACCTAAGGTTCCGATAAACTAATAAAAGATGGTTCTTACCTTTCCTTACACGCCCAGAACACTGAAATAAAATCAAACCACTGAAAAAACTCTGCTGCCACAACCTCCATGGAGCTACACCGATCAATTCACCATGAAAACTATACCAAAACGACAAGCTCGCGAAGTAGGGAAATTTTTTATAAGGAGCCAAGAAGAGATAATGAACACACAAGGATGATTTGAGGAGAATTTATCAGATTTTCGTGGGTTTCTTACGAGTTTGAATGAAGAAAAATGAAGAAGATGCTATCTTATAAGCTTCCACCGACTTAGGGGACCCACCTCACGTGCCTGCTTGTGCTGTCTCGCGAAAACGCGAATATCTCTCTATTCTGAAGTCGTATAAACAAATCGTTTGATGCGTTGGAAACTAGACTCGTAGACCTTTGATTTAATGGGTCGTGGGCCTTATAAATCTTTATATATTGGGAGAAAACCTCCGAGACATTGACCCAAATTTTAGATAAATCTTTAAAAAGGAACTTACGATAACTTTCGCCAACTTTTATTTTGCGACTTACCTTACTTTTAAACTTGAGATACAACCCTTGAACACTTAAAATATGACAGACCAAATCATTCTTAATGTATTACTCACCTTCTTTTTCTTTCCACGAAGGTGCAAGTTAATTTAGACATTTCGAAAAGTCGGGGTGTCACATCCTTCCCCCCTTAGAAACATTTGTCCTCGAATGAAAAATTTGAGTCACACGATTATATCCTTAGGAGTTTCCAAAGTATCCTTTGTGAATGTGACTGTCCAGAACCTGAAACGCAGAAATTGTAACCTAGGCATCTCACAGGACGACATAAATAGCTAAGCACTATAGCTCTGCAATAACAGTGCGAGCAAAAATTCAATGATAATAATAAGCAATAATATAAAAAAATTAGATAGGTATCTTGCCTTACTTCACTAATATAAATTGATAGGCTATTGCCCTGGGGTATGAAACAAGTAAAGATAGTTGGACATCATGCCATCCATAGCTTCCCATGTCACCTCTTCTCTATTCTTGCTTCTCCACAATACTTTAACCGAAGCCACCTCCTTGGTCCTTAATTTACGGACCTGTCGATCTAATATGGAAACTGGAGTTTCCTCGTAGGACAAATCCTCTGTGATCTGAACATCCTCAATTGAAACAACCCAATAAGGGTCTCCTATGCACTTTTTTAGCATCGTTACATGGAAAACTGGATGAATAGATTCTAGCCTCGAAGGAAATTCTAACTCATAAGCCACTTGTCCTACCCTCCGAAGGATCCGGTATGGCCCAATGAATCTTGGACTAAGCTTACCTTTCTTGCCAAATCTCATAACACCTTTCATAGGAGAGACTTTAAAGAATACCCAACCATCAACAAAAAACTCTAAGTCCCTTCGTCGCACATCTGAGTATGACTTCTGTCGGCTTTGAGTTGTTAGCAACCTCTCCCGAATGAGCTTAACCTGCTCCACTGTTTGATGTACTAGGTCAGGTCCAATCAACCCTGAATCACCTACCTCAAACCATCCAATGGGAGATCTACATTTTTGCCCATCTAAAGCCTCATAAGGTGCCATACCAATGCTAGAATGATAATTATTATTGTATGCGAACTCAATAAGAGGTAAGTGGTCATCCCAACTTCCATTAAAGTCCAGCATGCACGCTCGTAGCATGTCCTCAAGTGTTAAAATGGTGCGTTCATCTTGGCCATCTGTCTGAGGGTGAAAGGCGGTACTGAGGTTAACTTGCGTCCCTAATCCTTTCTGGAAAGACTTCCAGAAGTTAGCGGTAAATTGTGCTCCTCTATCCGAGATAATTGATATTGGGACGCCGTGCAACCTAACAATCTCTTAGATGTAAAGCCCTACATAATCTTCAGCTGTGAAAGTAGTCTTGACTGGTAAGAAGTGGGTTGATTTTGTTAGTCTGTCAACAATTACCCAAATAGAGTCAAACTTACGACGCGATCGAGGTAACCCTGTAACAAAATCCATATTAATTGCTTCCCACTTCCACAAAGGAATGGCTATCTCCTGGACTAGCCCAGCGGGCTTTTGGTGCTCAACTTTCACCTGTTGGCAGTTAGGACACTCTGCCACATACTCAGCAATGTCTTCATGTTACATCTTCGTTGAACCAGGGTGAATAGAATAACAGGAATGATGTGCCTCTTCCATAATCTGATGTCGAAGCCCTGCAATATCCGGAACACACAATCGACCACTATATCGGAGGGCTCCATCTCCTTCTACATCAAATGCTACAGACTGCTGATCCTGAGCCTTGGCTCTAAGCTTTTCTAAGCTAGGATCCTCCTGTTGCCGTGATTTTACCTCCACTACTAGAGATGATACAGTTGTGTCCTGAATTGTGACCCTACTATCGTCTACCTCTAATAATCTGACTTCCAAGCTAGCTAACTGATGAAGCTCTCGTGCTAGATCACGCTTCTCAACACCTAAATAGGATAAACTACCCATAGATCTTTGAATGAGGGAATCGGCTACCACATTCGCCTTTCCTGGATGATATAAAATATCCATGTCATAGTCTTTGAGTAACTCAAGCCATCGACGTTGTCGCAGATTTAAATCCTTTTGTCTAAAGATATATTGAAGGCTTTTATGATCTGTGAAGATGTCAACATGAACGACATACAAATAGTGTCTCCAGATCTTTAATGCATGCACAACTGCAGCAAACTCTACATTGTGGGTCGGATAGTTCTTTTCATGCTTCCTCAACTACCTTGAAGTATATGCGATAACCTTACCATGTTGCATTAGAACACATCCCAACCTAACACCAGAAGCATCATAGTACACCGCATAGCCTTTTGAACCCTCTGGAAATGCTAGAACTGGTGTTAATGTCAACCTATCCTTCAGCTCCTGGAAACTATGCCCGCAAGCCTCAGTCCACTGGAACTTAGCTGCTTTTTGAGTCAGCTTCATTAATGGTGCTGAAAGTGAAGAAAACCCCTCTACAAACCTTCTGTAGTACCCAACTAACCCTAAGAAATTACGAACCTCAATCGGAGTCATAGGTCTGGGCTAAGTTTTTACGCCCTCAATCTTTTGTGTATGAACTGCAATTCCTGCATTTGATACAATATGGCCTAAGAAAGTTACAGAGTTCAACCAAAACTCACACTTAGAAAACTTTGCATAAAGTTCTCGATCTCGAAGAACCTGAAAGACTGCTCGCAGATGATTTGCATGCTCAGCTTTTGAACGTGAATACACCAAAATATCATCAATAAATACAATCACAAACAAGTCTAGATACGGCCTGAATATACTATTCATCAGGTCGATGAACACTGTTGGGGTATGAGATAATTCAAAAGACATTACCAAGAACTCAAAGTGTCCATATCTGGTTCTAAAAGCTGTCTTTGGAACGTCTTTCTCCCGAACTCGTATCTGGTGGTACCCTGATCTTAAATCAATCTTTGAGAAGCACTCAGCACCTTGTAACTAATCAAACAAGTCATCGATCCTCGGAAGGGGATACTTATTATTTATAGTCGCCTTATTCAGCTGTCGATAATCGATACACATTCTTAGTGGGCCATCTTTCTTCCTCACGAATAACACTGGTGCACCCATGGTGAAGCACTAGGCCTGATAAAGCCTTTATCCAGCAAGTCTTTCAGCTGATCCTTCAACTCCTTTAGCTCAGCAGGAACCATTCTATAAGGAGGGATATATATGGGTTGTGTACCTGGTATCATATCGATAGAAAAATCAATTTCTCGTTCTGGAGGGATACCAGGGAGCTCGTCTGGAAATACATCTAGAAACTTATTAACTACCGAAATAGACTGGAGAGTCGGTGATTATGCATCTATATCATGAACGCGAACAAGATGATAAATACAACCCTTAGTGATCATCCTCCTCGCCTTAAGATAGGAAATAAACCTACCTTTCGGTGTTGCTGTATCGCCTTTCCATTCCAGAACTGCCTCTCTTGGAAGGTGGAATCTAACAATCTTTGTCCAACACTCAACATTAGCATAACAAGAGGCTAACCAGTCCATACCCATAATGACATTGAAATCGACCATCTCTAACTCTACTAGGTCTATAGAGGTATGACAGTCGATAATTTCTACCGTGCAACCTCGATAGACTCTCCTGGCAATAATAGACTCACCAACTGGTGTATAATGGTCGATCTAATGACTCTGCTACTATACATAAATTCCCCGCAATAAATGAGGTAACATAAGATAGAGTAGATCCAAGATCTATCAAAGCATAAACACAATGAGAGCAAACAATTAATGCACCTGTCACAACATCTGGTGATGACTTTGAGACCTGCCGGCCGGCTAGTGAATATGTACGGTTCTGGTCACTACCAGAACTAGATGCTCGCTCTCTGCCTCCGCCTCTGCCTCTATCTGCTGAAGTCTGGGGTCCACGCCCTGTAGACTGTGCTGATGAGGAGGAACATACTACTGACCCGGTCGACTGACCTATACCACCCTGACCTATGGTCGGGCAGTTCCTCCACCCATGCCCCTACTATCCACAAGAATAACAGCATATGAAACCCTGCATGCACCTCCCAAAATGCATCATACTGCAAGTAGCGCAACGCAACAGTGCTGTCCTAGCCTGGCATGAGCCTCTCTGTTGCTTAGAGCCTGATGCTCGTGAACCCTCACATGGTCCTGACTGTCCCTGAAGATCAAATCTACTACCCTGGAACTGTTGTGGTGGAGGTCTAGGTGGCCTACTAGAATATCGAGGTCTGGGACCACCCTGAAAATCTCTATGTGAACCAGCGGGCCTATCCCTCTTCTGTCTCTCTCTCTCAACCCTATCAGTCATATACTGTAGATGTCAGCGATCCTCTATGCCTTGTGCAAAGGCCTGAATTCATGAGATATCTATATTATCATTTAGTTCAACGGTAGAACAAGCGTCGATATAATTTGAGTCAAGCCCTCCCATAAATCTATGCACCCTGTCGTTCATCGTATTAACAAATGCTGGTGCATATCTAGCCAATAAATCAAATCTCAGCCCGTACTCTCGGACACTTATGCTTCCCTATCGGAGGTTCAGAAACTGGTCCACCCGGCCATCCCTAATCTCTCGAGGCAAATAGTGATCTATGAAAGCTTCTGCAAAGCTATCCCAAGTGGGTAGAGATGCAGTTTTTCCCCTAGATCTCTCCTATCTTTCGTACCAAAATACTGCAATATCACGCAATCGAAAAGTTGCTAACGCAACTAACTCAGTCCCTGAGGCATACATGACTTTGAAGATCCTATGAAGCTGATCAATAAAGTGTTGAGGGTCCTCTCTGCCATCTGTCCCTGTAAACTGTGGAGGATTCAAGGCAAGAAATTCACGAACTCTCAAACTTTCAGGACCTTCAGAAGGTCCGACAACATCTGGCGCAACTGGTTGGCGTTGTGCAGCTACTAATTGTGCTAACATACATACTGCACTCTTGAAATCCTGGTCAGATGGAATAGGAGGAACAAGATGTGGTACTACTGGTGGAGTCGGGGGTCCTGTAGCCCTCGGAGGCTCCTGAAGTAGTGGAGAAGCTATACGGGGCTGAGAAGATGTTTCCCCTTGGGCCTCACAATGGGCTACCTCCACTTGTGGTACCTTGCCAGTACCCTTGCCTGCAGCTGTATCTAGCCCTTGGCTAGCTATGGTCTGTCTAGTGTCAGCTATCTCTATCTGCATACAAATATCAATTATAAGCCAGAAACCTCAACCATTAAGACACCGCTCTATAGCACGAGGTGAGCAAAAAGAAGGATAGTAATTCTAACATGACCGGTAGCTTCTTGCTTATCGAATGTGGTGCACAACATATTTATAAACAAGACTCTACTAGACACGGCCTGCAGACTCCCTAGGATACGACGTTGCTCTAATACCAAGTTTGTCACGCCCCAAACTCAAGGGGCGCAACTGGCTCCTAATGCCAGAACGCAGTCCCGAGCCGACCCTGTTGAATCATTTGCTACTAGCGCATGGCAGCCACACGCAATCAAGAAAACAAACAAATATATCTCGACTTAAATATAATCTCTCGGCCGGCAAGGCCCCTGTCAACAGATCTATAAAAGAAACAGTTACTCCTAAGAGTTCATTTATAGAAATAGCCAACTAGCACAGAAGTCCTGATTGGGCCGTCATGGTCACCATGATCTCTATAGCGAAACTGAAAGAAGGTATATATCAATACAATACATCAAACAGCTAACAAGCATCAGCAAACCAACAAACTAGGCCAGCATGGCCATAACGTAGCTATACACCCCACACACTAGTTTTCAAGCCTCTAAGAATAGTAAAGATTGGCGGGACAAGGCCCCAGCCTACCCATAAAAATATATACAACAAAAGCTAACAAACATCCCAACTCTGGCAGCTCCGGAGGAAAGGGGCTAGCCAACCAGATAGAAGTCAATCCTGCTGCTGAGGAGGTCTACTGGGTCGTCTGTCGGGTCCTGCATACATGAATGCAGTGCCCCCAGGCAATAGGGCGTCAGTACAAAATAATGTACAGAGTATGAAAGGCTATAGACTAAATAAGCAAGAATCATAATAAACCAAAAGCAATCAGGTAAGGAAATCAAATTTAGATAAGCATGCTAACCCACTACTGAATCTAAAAAATACAATAATGATCAAATAGCAACCTAACCAAGCCCCCATAAGCTTGGTAGGTACAAACAACATACCACCTACCTAGGCCCCCATAAGCCTAGAAGGTGCAAAATCAATCTATATAGCCCTATTGGTAGCCCCTTGTCTTTGCAAGAAGTCAGATAGCCCTTTTTGGCAACGATATATCCCCATAGGCAGCACATATCCCTCTTAGGCAACATCATAGCTCTGTGGGCTACATGTAGCCCTCTATTGCATCACACAGCCCTGTAGGCAACACATAGCCCTCTTTGGCGTCAAAATAGCCCCGTAGATAACACATAACACTCTTTGGCATTAATATATCCCTGTGGGCAACACAAAGCCCTCTTAGGCAATAACATAGTCCTATTAGACAACATCATAGCCCCCATAGGTAGTTTATTGCTCAACAGCTAACCACAATAGCCCCAAGGGCGACAATAAACAATTGAATAAGCTAAAGGTGAGCAATTTAGCTATAAACAATATATATATATATATATATATATATATATATATATATATATATATATATATATATAGTTTCCAAGTAGTTCCTAATTCAAGGTCGTTCTTAACAGATTATGAGTCCCTATAATGAGGGTTTATAACCACTCAATCAACCAATCATTCACAATTACATCTACAAGATCACCAACATTAACTACCCTACTATATTGCTCCCAAGCTCTAAGGAAACACGCCGAACGAAGGGAATAGCCTTAACATACCTTTTCCTTTATAATTTATGCTGAAAATACCTTTGTCCGCACCACTGCAACACTAAAAAAAAAGGTAAAATTAATCAGTAATTAAGGACAGAATTACTACGACAATCGATACGGATTCCTATCGTAAATTACTATCCAAGACCTAAGGTATCGATAAACTAATAAAAGATGGTTCCTACCTTTCCTTACACGCCCAGAACACTTAAATAAAATCAAACCACTGAAAAAACTATGCTGCCACAACCTCCACGGAGCTACACCGATCAATTCACCATGAAAACTATACCAAAACGACAAGCTCGCGAAGTAGGGCAAATTTCGATAAGGAGCCAAGAAGAGATCATGAACACACAAGGATGATTTGAGGAGAATTTATCTGATTTTCGTGGGTTTCTTACGAGTTTGAATGAAGAAAAATGAAGAAGATGCTATCTTATAAGCTTCCACCGACTTAGGGGACCCACCTCACGTGCCTGCTTGCGCAGTCTTGCGAAAACGCGAATATCTCTCTATTTTGAAGTCGTATGAACAAACCGTTTGATGCCTTCGAAACTAGACTCGTAGACCTTTGATTTAATGGGTCATGGACCCTATAACTCTTAATAGATTGGGAGAAAACTTCTGAGACATTTGACCCAAATTTCAAAGAAATCTTTAAAAAGGAACTTACGATCACTTTCGCCAACTTTTATTTTGTGACTTACCTTACTTCAAAACTTGAGATACAACCCTTGAACACTTAAAATATGACAGACCACATCATTCTTAATGTATTACTCACCCTCTTTGTCTTTCCACGAAGGTACGAGTTAATTTAGACTTTTCGAAAAGTCGGGCGTCACACTTACCTTTCAGAACAATGTTCAAAGCCACACAATCTAGTTCAAACAAGTAAACACAATTAGATTCCGGAAATAACAACACCCTTAACATACACTTTGAAAATGGGTCAATTCAACTCAAAAATCCAAATCCAAAAGATAATGTTTGAATCCGAAAAACTTTACTTGAAAACATTACCCAATGCATTTGGAACTCATTGGTGAAAATTATTTTGAAAAAGTGGCTTAAAATCTATTCACAATCACCATTTTACTTTAGAACTCAAGTTCTTGAAAAACTTTTTCATTTGTCAATGAAAATTCCAAGCATTGATGTTAAAATCCTTTAATGATGAAAGGGAATTGAAGTTTTAAGGTCACAAATGCTTACTCAAATGATTTAGCATAGGAGATCTCTTTAATATCTCCTCCAAGGGTTTTTCAAAACTCAAAATGAGGAAAATGGGGTAAAACCCTAAAATTGCAAGTCAAAACCCTCTCTGATATCACAAAAGTGGACCCATGTTCTCTTACGTAACCATCGCATTCGCGAACCGCCTAGTGATTGTCCATCGCTTTTGTGAGCCGACCTTCGCTGAAGTGAAGGTCGTGAAAGCGAGGGTCAGCCCACCTTGCTAACATGATCATTGTGAAAGTGAAGATCCCATCGCAAAAGCAAAAGCATCTGACACCAGCAACACACTACCAATAACAAAATCATCGAATGAACTCTCGGGATTCGTTTGAAATTTCGTACACATAAATCATACATGCAACTTGACTATACTCAATGTTCCAGACACAATGAAACCATCGAAACACAAATCTCAGGTCTTCTTGACCTGAGACCCGTGTAAGTCACAAGAAACTAATCATAATATCTAAAAAGGTTAAATCAAGTTCGGGACCTCTAAAAATTCCATCAAGACCTCTTCTAGGCCTAAAATCATCCCCCAAATCCAACAGAACTGTTGAAAATTCAATACGAGCATCCAAACCCTGAATGTTGACCAAAGTCAATCCAAAGGCTAAAATTTCAACAATTTCCAACTTAGGACCTCAAATCCTCAAAAAGACTCCAAATCTGAAATCAACAACTCTCTTAGACCGATTTCCACATTTCGAGACTGATGGAATCGACAGAATTCCATTCTGACTCTTGAATCTCCAAAAGATACCAAAAACCACTCTTTAACAACTTTGGCCTTTCAAATTTAAAAACTCTCATAATTCACAACTTTTTACTCAAAGCTCGAAACCAATTTCAAAATCCAATCAGAAATGACTCGGGATTGATATCAGGAGAGCTAAAACGAGAATATTGTGAAAATTTCTCAAAATGACCATTCGGGTCATTACATTGTCATTACTATCATTTGTAAAATAAACATTAATTATAGCATGAACGAACAATCTTTCACATTACATTCCCAAGGCATTAATTATCACATGTGTGGTAAAACACTAATCAAAGTTCTGTCACTAATAGTTATTTTATCCCTACAAAAAATCACAACCCCTAACCTCAATCATCGAATTTTCTTTCTTCTATACTTGTATGTAGCTCGGTAGACTCATCACAAGTCATTGTTATTCTGCCAAGTTAGTGCTGGTTCGAGCCAAAATTTTCAGAAAAATGCAGCCATTTATTTGGTTGAAATTTTAGGACCTTTTTGTTGTAGTATGTACAATATGTAATTGAGATTTATTTTTTTGACAATATATATTTTAATGATAAAATTTATTCATGTTAAAAATAGAGATCATTTAAAAAATTTGTTGTTGTTACCCCTTCTAAATTTGTCTCTTGCCTTTGATAATTTCATTAAAGGTTTTACATATATTTAAATCGACATATTCATACCATGAGAGACTATATTATCTTAATTAGTTTCACATATTTCTTGTTTGATAGCAAATGCACCTTCCATTTTATGATTATTTTTTTTATGAATAAAATGTAAATGATAAAATTAATATTGTTTATTTCAACATTTTCTATTTTATAACTCAACTTTTTAAACATATAAAAAAAAATTGTAATAATAATAAGGGATACTGGAAAGCTCCTTCCTATAAAGTTGTGTTACCACTTTGCCCCTTTACTAAATCAAAATTTAATTAAATGTCTATTTTAATTACATAATTGAAGTCCAATAGCTCCACTTTTATTAATTAGTAACTTAAGAATTAGTAACTGAATCATAAAACAAGGCTTACATATCAAAATCTTTACTGCTTTAACAAACAAAAAAACACTAAATCTTTACTGCCAATTATATTGTTTTGCCTCTTCAAATGTAAATCAGTTACAACTTACAAGATAATCATTATCTATAAAAGAAACATATAATATCTCATACAATGTATTACCTCTCATAATATGATCTTTTGCACTATTTACTATTTGTCTACCACTTAATAGAAATACCTTTGTACCTCAAAGAAATAAGGGATTGTAATATTTATTGTTTATATTAAATGAAATGCCAAAAAATTAAACGTAAGTTGATTAATTTTATTAAGTTATCACTATTACTTAAAGAAGTTGTATATCATAAGTCATCTTCTTACATGCTCCTCTAAATTTTCATTTCTCCCTTACACTTTATACGCTTTATCAATTATCAATCAATCATGTGAATATAATTCTTTATATTTTTCATAATTATTATTATTTTTGGAAAATTTTGCAAAGAAAAAACATTTCGAATAAGGTCATTTTATTATTAAGACCATATTTTTTTCATTTTCTCAGTTTATACTTAGGACTCGAGAGCTAATTTTATGGATACTTTTATTTATCATTTTTCTAAAATAAATAGCCTCATGGAATTAAGGAACATTATAATTTAGAGGTATAGTCAAAATAATTTAAGACATATTACTCTACTAGTCAAAATAATTCCATTTAACCTTTTAATTTATTACAGTCCTCACCCACAGCATGTAGGAGCACATTTAATGTTGATTCATCCTATTTTGGAGATACATGTAATGTTCACACCAGGGTGACAATTTCAACCCATATAAATGAAATAAATCCATTTTTCCATATTAAATTAAATGGATCACTCATATTTTTTTTAAATGGGTAAATATGGAATCTATTTAAGCTCATATAAATATGGATAGAATGAATAAACATGAAAATCCATATATATCTATATATCACTCACTTATCGTAAAAATCTCTAATGCACTATTTGTTTTTTAAAATAAAAAATAAAAAATTGGAGGGTCTAAGGATGGCTGGGGGGAAGTGTCCGGGGGTGGAGGTGGGGGTAGGGTTGGCAATTATTGTTAAATTTTCAGTCTTATTTTACTTTCATATTTTTATCATTATATTTGGATTTAGGCTAACTTGTTTGATAGGATAAGACGAGTGTCATCACGTCTATTTTTGGGTCATGATAATTTTCCATCCAACTAAACCTCAACAATACATGTCTATGTCTCAGTAGACCAATTCTGCACTCCCCTTTAATATTACATTGTTTAGAAATTTTAGTACGTGCCTCCTCCAGTTTAGGCCATTCATATGAGAACTTCTCGATAATGGCATACTGAAGGTTTTCAACCTAGTTCATCATTGGTACTTCTTCTGTCCATATGACGCTAGGTATTCTATTTACATAAACAAATCTCGCTCGTCTTCCTCTCATCTCGCTCGCCACTCTCATATCTCGCTCCGATATTTGGTATCTCAGATATATGTAAATCACACCAAATACATGTATATAGTGTGTGTGTAAATAATGTGATTCGTATATGAAATACATAGACAAATTTTTCCTTCCTCCCTCCCCTCTGCTAGTCACTATCATATCTCGCTCTACTATTTGGTATCTCATATACATGTGAATCACACCAAATACATGTACATAGTGTAATTCACATGTATCTGAAATACATAGACAAATCTTGCCTGCCTCTCTCCCACCCCGTTCGCAACTCTAATATCGTTCTCTTGTATCTGCTATCCCAGATACATGCAAATCACATTAAATACATGTATAGGTATATCAAATGTGCTTCACAAGTATCTCGCTCGCGTATCTGGTATCTCACAGATATATATGAATCATATTAAATACATGTATATAGTGTGTATTTAGTATGATTCACATGTATCTAACTTAAATCTAATATGAAATTATTAAATTGTAAAATAAAATCCAGTCATTTCAAATTATAAAGAGAATTAGTAAATATGGTAAAAATATTTGTAGTTTCCCCTTTTTAAGACCTGCTTTTAAAGTAAAAGAGATTATCCATGACCTATATAATCCAAATCTAAACAACCCATCTTAGCACAAGAACGTATGAAGAGTGGAAACATAAACCTAATATGCAGGAATTCACAAGCCTTTAAAAAACCATGGCACTATCACTAAAAAATGCAAAAAAATTAACTTAAATCAATGACAATGTAGGAAGAAATAGGAAAAGAAAGAAGAAGACCTGGAGAGGGTAAGGTCAAGGAACATGGGGAATTCCAAAAAGATTTGCGGGGGAGGGGGAGGGGGATGGAGGTGAGGGCCTGGGAGATAGAGAAGAAGATGGGGAGGGCGACCAGGGAAGAAGTTTTTAAAAGTTTTTTTTTTTTTATTGTTATTTAATCTTCTTTTTCTGAATGTAAAATATTTAATCAACGATCGAAGATGGGTTTTAAAATCCTTATTTTGATCAAGTTCAAGTGTTCAACAAGGATCAAGATTACAATCCAAGATAAGTACATGAATCTCCCAAAGTCATTCCGATTTTATTAAAATGTATGATTATATATTTTAATAGAAAGGTATTAGAAAAGTTGTATTTCATTGTAAGCTAACAAAATCACTGGACCCTACATACGAGTTTTGGTCAATCGACATTTTGATATTGAAAATTTCCACTTATGAAGTAATATTGATTGATATTGATAAATAGAAGATATATGCCACTTGACAGCAAATAGCCTGCCGGAACAGATGGGAGGAAGGAAACAAACAATAATAGTAACAGTAGGGGTTAAAAATAAAATAAGCAGAAAGGGAATTTGAAAGATGCACCCTTCTACAAGATGGGTTACTTCTCTAAAAGGATATCATATTTTTCTTCAGGTATAACATTAAAAGGACATTGAAATAATCACAACAGTAAGAAAGTGGCAAGCATAATTTGTATCCAAGCAGAGCATTTATCCACTATTTTGTCATCATTTAGGATCTATCTCAGCCAGAAAGAACAAAGCCTATCCTCACAGAGGCGGGGGGGGAGTCTTATTTCCTTTCTTTTAAACTTCCCAATTTTTTTTTTTGTAGCCCTAGTGTTGTATGGGAGGAATGAGGTGGTGGGGGACTTGAGTTTCTCAATAGGATACAGATCAACCGACCCTTTACATATTGGGTAAACAAACTACTTGTACAAGAGGTCACACAATCTAAATAAGGAAACTGAGCCAGGAAGATGTACACCACTCTTACTCTGTATGTTGTTACGAGTGAGTAAAGCATTAGCACACGTCATTGCTTGATATTCAATCTAGAAGATCGGATTTCTGAATCAGAATGGAGCAATGCCGGAGGCAAGGGTAACCTCCTCATCAGCAGGGTAAAGGCAACTTTTGATATGCTGAATATTACATTTGCTGTACTATCAATTTCATCCTCATACTGCTCATAAATGAGGAATGAAGTGAATGCCAGTGCTAGCGCTGCAGTGGTTTTGAGTCATGTAAACAAACTACCAGATATGGACTTCAATGCAACCATTAAGCATAAAAATGTAGCGTAACACATACCTATACCAAGTGCAAAAGTCAAGCAATCCGAAATAACCAACTTCAAAACATATAGGGGTATTGCAGTCTGCAGAAAATAAGAAAACTTTTAGAGGTGCAACACAACCTAAACAGTAGATTCAAGGACAGACTACAAACACTATTTGCAGTCTGACCCAATTGATAGCCATTTTAACATGTCCATTCTAATTAATCATCAAATAGATGAGGTCCATATGTATCTCACAATCAGTTTCTTTTCCCAAGGTCAAATGTCTCACTCTTCTTGATACTTCATCTGCTAAATCTATTGTCTACGATTAGTTTCTTTTGGCACACATCCAAAAGCTTAAATTCGTTTGTTTTACCCAACTCTCAGTTCTAATTACTTACACGAGGTGCAATATAACTTCTAGGAATGATCAATGCCGCCCATTTGTTTGACGTTATTCGAGTTTTTGAAAAAAAAAATTGTTTGGCCTTTTTTGAAGATTGGAAAGGAGAACTCAGACACTAGATTTGGAGTATTTGAAAAACCATGTGGAAATCATCCAAAAACACTATTAAGGCTAAGCAAACTCAATTTATGGAAAACACTTGCTCAATTTAAAATTAGTAAAAAGGAAGTATGAACATGAATTCATTTAGTACACACCTTCAGAAATATATGCCAATCCTCTCCTTGGGCAAGTAACCTTGCTAAATGACTCACTCTGTTCCACATATATGCTACGTTGTAAAAGCAATTTCTCATATCCACTTCAGAGATCTCAAAGAAGGACCATGATATTCTGGGAACTGAAATCCCATATCTGCAGCAAAGATGTCATTATTGGGGGAATACAAGCATCCCATGCATAAAATAACAACTGAAACCTTTTATCAAAATAATATAAAAAATTCTGAAACCTAAAAACAGGGAACTGGAAGCCGGTAAGTTCATTATGAATAATGTTGTGAATCATCAAAAGCTCCTAATTGGGAATAGATTATTTAAACAATTCATAGGCAATTTTAAAAATAGAGGAAAACAAAGAACGGGCCTATATCCCCATGAAATTCCACATAATATTTTGAGATTTTTACACTCTACATTACTTGGCTAAGCTTACCCTATTTAGCCCATTTTTCAGATCATAGCCTATTTAATCCATTACATATATAATTTAAAATAATTGGGGGAAAAACAATAATTCCTGAATTTGTGATCATGATTTTCATTTTTTGATGCTTAGAAACTGATTGATAGTGAAATTCATGTTTATTATCACAGATTAAAACATTGTTGGGTGAGAAAGAGTTGAAACTTAGGAACCCGCCATCATTGGGGTTTTCAAAAGCTTGAAAACCCATTGTGAATTTTGTGATTTGTTGAAATATTTGGCAAATTGATGACTGAGGCTCATTGCGGATGTTATTTGGAAGTTGTGGTTAGAACTTTAAGCTATTCAATGAAGATTTAACACAGTTAGGATGGAGTTTTGTGGTTGAAGTTCATAGGAGATGAAACCCAGTTTTTGTAGAAGTTTGTATAATCTTATAACAATGTAAAAGTGTGTATAAACCTATGTTGTGGGGACTCTTCATTTAGCCGCCACACTCCTGTAGACATGAAGTTTGGTAATAGTAAGTGTGGGATTCGTACGGGGAGCGGTCAACTGAGTTTGAGTACTATGACCACAATCCATGACAAAAATTGAGGAAAAATGGAAAATGGAAATCGAGTTGTAGCCGTTGCCTGTTAGTGCCTACAACTTGAGAAATTCTCAAAATGAAAGATTGAATTGTTGGCTTCACCTCACAACCTTTTAGGCTATCTTTATAGATTTTTTAAGAATTTTGAACTATTTAAAGCCAAATCCCCTGACCCATATCCGTACCCCCGAATCTTAAAATTTAGATTATGAAGGATCCAACCTCTAGATCCACACCTAGATTGGTTACTTGCACTGAAATCCGAGCATTATAGGTATAAACACCTCTTGTACACTATTATACACTTCTATACAAGATTGCTACATTACTTTAAGGTAAGTGTATATTATTGTATAATATTGTACACCAGATGTATAAACATTGTTGCTAAAAAAAAGTTGGCTATGTGGGTGGAAACTGAAAATGTGGCTACATGGGTGTAATTTGTGGTGCTGGGCTGTATATTTTTAAAATTTTCTCAAATATTTTCCTTTTTCTATAATGATGGGTGTCCGGATTTGCATATTATTCAGTTGAGCTGACACAACAGAGTTAGGAAGACTTAAAAATAGGGATGGCAATGGGGCGGGTGGGGGCGGGTAGAAGCTTAACCCGAAAAATTTTAATCCACCCCGCTTAACATTTTTTTCTATTCTTAACCCGCCCTGCAAAGACCCGCCCCACTTATGTTATATCAATTTTTTTTTCTTTTCTTTATTATGTTATTTGCTAAAACAGTACACAAATTTAACTTTTTATTATATTTTTTTAACAGTGAAGATCTAGTTTAATTATTTTCTTAGTTGTTGTTTTGTTAAAACACACCAATTAAACAGTTTCTACACCTCATATATCATAAATAAATTCTATTTTGTTTACAAATCATTTCAATTAAAATTTCCTGAACTAAAACCCATTACAAAATTTGAGTACTTCTTTGAAAACCATAGAGAAAGAGTGAAGATGGTAATAGACTAACAGTTAAGAGCCGAGAGATTAAGAAAAGTGAGAAAAATATTTCAACCCGCTTCGCCCTGCTTAATTTCTTAAAAAAATTACTCCAACCCGCCCCGCCCCGCAACTGCCCCGCTTAAGGTTAGACTTAGACCTGCCCCGCCCCGCATAGACTTAGACCTGCCTTGCCCCGCAACCACCCCGCCCCATTGCCATCCCTACTTAAAAAGGGAAGATGTTGGACCTACAGGTAAAAGTAATGTTAAAGGATTTGTAGTGTTCTGATTCACCCTTACAACAGGATGAAGTACCATCAATCAGTTCTTTTCACCTTTTATTTTACTTCATGTGGGAGGTGTTCAGGGAAGCACTCACTTCAGTTGCATATATATCTAACATGTCACATATACTATTCTATTTTATAACTTCAATGCATTAAGGTTCATATTAGGGATCGCATGACACGTCCTAAGAATATGATTTATATCCAGTTGTCTCATAAAGAAAAATAATATACCAACAAATTTCATCTCCTTGATGAAGATATGATAGGACTTGTCTGTCCAAACATTTCTTTTAGGACAGCTTTCTATTCAAAACATTTAAAGACAGTATATTCAGTGGCTTACTTACATTGTTGGTGGAAGAATGCTGTATCCCCAGAGAGCAACAGCAATCATCAGTAGAAGCTGGGAAAGAGATGAAAGAAAACTCCTCCCGGCCAGGAAGAACCAGTAATGGATGAAAACCAGCAAAAGGAAACAAGTAAATGTTCTCTGCTCATCTCTCCACAATAAAATTTCTGCAACTGCACTAACATTATATATTGTTATTTAGAGGTAACCAAGATGGTACAATGAAGAACTGTGATTTCAATAATCAATTTGGCAGATACAGAACAAAAGCTAGAAGTAGAATCAGACTGGCATAAGAAAACTTTAACCACAACCCCTCATCCCACAAAAAGAAAAAGCTGCAACTATACAATAGTAACAGTATTAATACTTAGGGGTCGTTTGGTGTGATGGATAAGATAATTAATCCTGAGATAACTTTTTAGTGGCCCTTAATTCATTGTTTGGTTGCAAAGGTAGGGATAACTAATCCAAGGATTAACAATTAGTCCTGGGATAAGTTATCCCTCACTAGGGGTGGTATAGTAATCCAAGGATAACTTATCCTGGGATAAAGTGTGTAAATTAACAAAAATACCCCCCCTTAAACTCTCTTTTATACACCACTTTTACATTCATACATATTAGCATAATTTTTAACAACATAATAACATTCACAACCTTAGTTTTTCGTTGTTTTTATGATAAATATATTTTTCTATTAAAAATTTACATTTTAAAAATACAATTTTTATTTATGAATATATTATAAGTTGAATTTATTTGTGTAATTATTATGTTTATTTATATTTTGATTTCTCTTAAAATGTTCACTCCACTACTAAATTACATATTTTTCATTAAATAGTTTATTACTCACTTAAAAATTATATTTTATCTATAATTAAAATGTAGATAACTTTAATAATAAATTTTCTTTTACTTTAATAAACTTAAAATGAAAGTTTTATTTTTAAGCTAAATAAGATGAAAGTTTTATTTTTAAACTAAATAAGATGAAAGTTTTATTTTTAAGCTAAATAAGATCAAAATCTTATTTTTAAGCTAAATAAGATGAACATTTTATTTTTAAGCTAGATAAGATGAAAGTTTAATTTTTAAGTTAAATAAGATGAACGTTTAAATTTTAAACATACGGCACAATCATGGAAATGCACACACAAAAATATTTAAGCTAAATAAGATGGAAATTTTATTTTTAAGAATGAATAACTAAAGCTTGCAAAGAAAATGTAAAAAACAAAAACTAAATAAGGTGAGGGTATTTTTGTAAACAAGCAACTTATTCTCAAAAATTATACAATGAATATTAGTTTGAATATGACAAACCAAACAAGCAATAAAAATTAATCCCAACGTAACTTATCCTAGCATAACTTATTCCAGTATAACTTATCCCAGCATAATTAATCCCAGTATAACTAGTATTCAAACCAAACGACCCCTTAGTCTATTAGAATCTATGGGTATACAAAATTTTCTCCTAAATTTGATGTCGCTCTACATTTGGGTTGCCAAGGAAGTTTCTGTGATGTGCTTAAAACTGTAGCCAGAAACCAATTCTAAGATGCAAACTCAAATTCAGTCTCAGAAGAACACCAGAATTGGGTCAAATCACCAAACTCGAGCATGACTATTGTGGTCAAAACACCAAACTCGAGCATGCCTATTGTGGTCAAACACAATACTTTCTCCTGAGAGAAGTTCTCGAAAATGGGCGTTAGAGAAAACTGTGGCAAGTCAGTTCTCTCTACCAGTTCATGAAAAAAATGTAGCTTTTAGGTGAAGAAAAATGCCTAGAGGGTTTATTTTAGTATTTCCACTAAATCAAATAAACTAGAAAACCACACTTCTGCAAGGCTAGAAATTTCACAAAGTAACATACCAACCTTTTCCACCTCCTAGAAGTTTATGCACTTTTGACTCCTCATCGGTGTCGCTATAGCTTGAGAAAGATGACTCTCTGGTTAAATGAGAGGACTTGGCCGTTAGCGCAACTCCTTCCTGTATCAGAGTTTCACGTCTGTAATAAGCAGTTGAGTCATGTCCAAAAAAAAAATAGTATAAGCCCTATAGCACATTCAAAAGCAACCCAAATCTCAACCATATTTTCAGCACAGATCAACAAATTTAGGCTACTTACAACAAAATCCGCATACTTATCAACGAACTAGGGCAACTTAAAGAAAAGTAAAGCTTCTTAGAAAAGCAAAGAAGAGATTTGGAAGTGAACGCAAATATTGATTTCTTACAAATTTATTTTCTTGGAAGTGACATTTACATATTTGGAGAAGTTTACAAAATTACAAATTTTCATAGTTAAGATTAAAATTCTTTTATTTGAAAATATTGAAATCAAAGAGAATAATTTAAGTGCCAACAGAACAATATGAGACAGAGAGCAGTTGTTTAGTCACTGTTTACAGCTAATGATAAAAATAAGGATCAAACATACTTCAAGGGAAACAACTGGAGAATATCCAATGTATTTCTGAGCTGCCGAGCAATTAAATCTCCTATGGCACAATGCTAATTCAATAATATCAAAAACTGGCACATTCTCAGTACTCCAGTTGCTCATCCTTGAAATGATCCATTTTATGATCAAAGTAATATATTGGGTAACCATAGCAGGAATCTTGATAATCGACCTGCAATCAGAAAGCACTGAATGTTTCAGGAAGCCACATCACAAAATCCATAATGGAAGGGAAGGAGCAAAGCTACAAAATCAACAAAAGAAAGAAAGATGTAAGTCAAGAATTAAGACAATACACTATGACCAGCCAAGAAAGTCACCAAATAGACAACTTAAGAGTAACATTTATTCAAGTATCAACAGTATATGCAATAGCTAGTGATGAAGACAGCGACATATGTAAAGAGGGGAAGTAGTACAAGAAAAAGGGAGAAGAATGACGTGTAACAAGAAGTAATGGATGAAAAGAGAATTACTTGGAACAATACTGACTAATTTGGGCAAAAAAGCTCGGTGATTTCTTTCCATTTGCCTAAAAGCCCAACATTGGTGGGCAGGCCTTTATCGGATATTCGGATTCACTGGGAAGATGAAGGTACTTGAAGCAATAGTCAAGGTACACTCAATTAGACACCACCGGTGTCACAGAGAGAGAGAGATAGAGAAGATTTTGACTAATTACACCTCTTCATCAAAGACAAATGAAGAGACAGAATAAAATAAGATAATCAAAGAGAATTCTCTAGCCAAATAAATTGTACAAGAAGACTCTGTCATTCCATCTTTACTCACATAAATACCATTGCAAATTCTGAATTACGGACTGGAGATGAAGATAACGACCAAGTTAGAGTTTGATAGCCTTCACAAACCATAAAATCAAAAAGATAACAACAAAGAAAATTTGTTAGCACTTGACAAACTTGTTTAGCTAGGATGTTAGTCATGATGGGAGGTAGAGTTTTGCAACATGCAGGAACCACAGTACAGTCAATAGTCATGACTGCTATTCACCTAATCGACACATATTTTTTAAAAATCATAAATAAACCTCCTGTCGATGGGAGCATCATCAATAAATATAGACGTAAGAGAATAGTATGCCAGCTACCTTACCTTTGATATCCCAATCTCTGAAATACAAGAGATACAAAATCCTTGAACTTCATCGTCTTGAGATTAGTGATGAAAAAGGCCTACAATGCATGGCATCACACTGTCTGTAAATATATTAACCACATCAAAAGGAAACATCGAATAGAGATAGCTAAAAATCCGTACCTTGCCACATACATGACTCCCCCTAGAACTTAGAGCTTTTTCTGCACATATATGCGCATAGGCAACATTCTCCACATAGGTGAAGTCAGTCATATTGTCACCAAGTCCTATAATAAACTGAAATGAGAATGTCTATTACTTATTCAAAAAGTATGTATACAAAGACTAAACACAGTTATTTAGAAGGCTGTGATTGGTCCAAAGGGCGGGTCACAGACGGATTTCTCGGTTATCAAAAAAAAAAAAAAAAAAGACTAAACACAGTTAAAAAATGCTAGATCAGAATATTACACCTACATAATGACTAAAATTGTGACGTGAGAGGAGTCTATGATCTTTTTCCTCTTTTATTCGACGTACATCCCAAGGTGGTTCCTGACACAAAACATGCTGCAAATTCTAATTTCTACACCAATTCCTATTTGCCTACTTCCACAAGGAAACCGAAGGATACTGGTAACAAAGAGCAGAGAAAGAGAAGTTCCATAAAGATTTGAAGCATCTAACGAGTTTAGTAAGAATTTTGTTGGATGCTGATGCTACAACAAAGAACTTAGGTCTAGTCCATCACATCTACACAGGCTTAGCAAAAAGAAGGAACATAATTGATTGGTTTTAACCAACAGAAAAGCAAATAAAAAGAAGGCTTCCAACCTTGCCCCAGCCAGATTTTGCAACACTGACCAGCAAAGAAGAGAGATAATTGTCTCCAGGTCCAAAAACATAGCTGGGACGAAGTGCACATGTAAGAAGGCCGTCAGCATCATTTGCAACTAAAACTAGAGCCTCTGCTTGAGCCTTAAGATCAGTTACCATGTTCACAAACTGCATTGAGAAAGCATCAAAGTGAAAAGAAGAAACTGAGGAAAACAAGAAAATAATGGCCTAATGACAAATGTAGAAGAGGGTTGACAGGAATATAGTCTAGTAATTTCCAAATTCAGTTAAACAAGCTCTGATAAGAAACTTACTTTACTGGAATATGGTAAGGACTCATCCCCACCATGTATATCCTGCCAGCTGTTCAAAACTACATCAGCAGAACTGTTGTATAATAGCCTTTTGACTTTACACTCTTGACAGGCAGAAATGATATTCTTGGCACCTGAAAGACATAATATTCATTCTCAATCAGGACGCCAAAAATTTAAATAGCAAAAATGTGCAATTCACTTAGGTGACTGCGGCATGAAAAATTACCTTGAACAATAATTGTGTAGCTAATATAGAAATCATGAGTGTATGAATCCCTAGCATCCATGTAAAATACAACTGATGCACCATCAATAGCTGCAGGGGAGAATATGATGCAGTAAAAATCAGTCCAACTTTACTTGAGTGGGATAACACAGTTTTCCAGGAAGGTACAGAAAAAAGTAAGAAACTCTAGAAACTGCTTAAACTACAAAAAGCCAAGTCAGATATATTATATATAAACAAAGAATGTCAAACAAGCAATCAAACGACATAAACTGATTGACTAGATCACAGTCCTACTGCATTTCTTAATTGTCAAGAAAAGTACTACTACATTTCTTAATTGTCGAAAAAAGTACTACAGCATTTCTTTAGGGTGAAAGCACAGAAAGTGGAAGGAATAGCTGGAGGCGGACTAGAAGGGGCTGGTAGTACCTTTCCCTTGTTTGTAGACAGAAAATAAGTTTAAGAATATTCGTTCCCTCAGAATTCTTTTAACCCTCTCCTAGCATGCAGAATGGACGAAATAAATATCTTTTAATCCCTTGCAGTTGAATCAAATGAAAGTTAAAGGAGAATAAACACTTCCTACAGGGAAGCAAATTAATAGGGAAATAGGTCAGTGAGTGCCCATCATTACTTCCCCATTCAGAAAACCTCCCAAAACCAAAGATAGAATTAGTTGGATGCCCTTGCAAAGAACTAAGCAAAAAGCAATCATCCATTACAGAATACTGTTGAACATTGTGGCATATCTCAGAATATTGTACTTCCAATCATTCATCATACAAATTAGGGAGTACTCCGCTATTATTAATAAGCCATGACCACCTTTTAAATCTTCATAATGGTGTTTATGTGATGTGTATGCCTGGAATGATGATGTAGGAGTATAAGCCTGGTAACTGAGGACACAATTACTATTTTCATGAAAGGAAAAATTTCATGGTTTTGTTTTAAAATAAGCAAGCATACAACAATGCAATGTAAAACACTTGGGGTGCTAGGAAAGAGGAAGGAATTTCATAGGAAGTACCAGCTCAAAAGTATCATTGGACATCTCATGGAAATAAGCATAGATGTTAGCACACTAAGAGAAACATTTTATCATACATTCCCTTATTGCTTTAGATTCAAATACAAACTGCTACATGAAATATATTCGTTCTTCCAAGTTGAAAGGAAAATAGTTTCATTAGCCTTAATTTTCTCTTTCAACAAATCAGGAGGATATTCAGCTGTGCTCATCTTCTATCATAAAACCTCTTCCTTCATTTATTCACACAAGATACATGCATCTTGATAAAGTGCTGAGTGGTCAAGTAGGGATTTTTTTTTTTTTTTTTTTTTTTTTTTTGATTTGCACCGGGTGTCCGAGTCTCTTTGAGCCCCGACTAATCCCGGGGATGCACAGGCCCTCGGCAAGGAGTTTCCCGCAAGTGCACCACGGTTAATTCAGGTTTTACCCAATCCGATGGCCCTCAGAAATTGTTTGCACCCAGTGGGTTTCGAACTTGAGACCTTGAAAGGGAGCAAACCCCAAGGCTCAAGTCAATTGCCAGCAGGCCAACCCCTGAGGGTTTGGTCAAGTAGGAATTTTTTACTTTTTGAAAAAGGAGAGTGGTCAAGTAGGTTGTCATTGATCACACATTTGGGCTTGAGATTTGGTGTCAGGAATCAGATTTGAGATAGACCACTTTCATGATAATGTTAGCCAGTGCATGCATGTGAATCTGTTGTTTATTTCCACAAATAATTCGATGTTTCTCTCGTTACTTCCTATTCCATCTTTTGTTCTATTTAAGTGAGCATTCAGTTAGGAGCAAAAGCAAATCCTGGTCAATAAGATTCTTATACATGCAGAAAATTGTTATTTTTTCTTTGGACCATTCTTATACATGCAGAAAATAGTTATTTTTTCTTTGGATCATTCTCAATTTGTGCATATCATCCTTGCGTAGGGTCCATGCTAACCTTCACTATAGTATTTGAGTTTTAACCCTATCTATGAGAAGAGAGGTTTCTGCAAATTGCCAAACTCAAGAAATTGTAAGGGAGTAGAACTACAATATTTTGAAGCCATATCCTTCAAATAGAGTTCAAATTATGTTCAATAAAAGAAGCTAACATATATGGTGACCAACACTTAACAAGCCCTAAAACTTGAGTCCACTAAAACAGAATCCATAATTTTCCAACTTAAAGAGTAGTCACGTGCTTTTATTTTTGTTTTCTTTTTTATTTTGTGAGTTAGTCAAGACATAATTCATTGAATTCACACCACCTAAAGGTTTGGCCTAGTGGTCGATGAATTGCGTTGAGAACAATGAGGTCTCAAGTTCAAAACTTGGTGGAGGCAAACACAAGGTGATTTCTTCCTGTCCAAGCCTTGGTGGGAGGTAAAAGGTACCCCGTTAGATTACTCAAGGTGCGCACAAGCTGGTCCAAACATCACGGTTATCAAAAATAAATCATTGAATCACACTAAGATTGTTTCAAACATGATCAACTGGAAATTTTCCTTTACACCATCAAATTTATGAACTAGAAATGACTTGTTAACAATATTTATATATGGCTCATCATTTTGCTAGACCAATCTCCTATTCCTCCCATTCCAAGTGGATCAGAAAAGACAAAGTGTTGTGGCCTCACAAAGCATGTTGTTCAGCTTGTCAATACCCTGACTTCTTTTGGTGTTGATCGTTTGTGCCACCATCAATATCATCCACATTGCCTCCAACAAAGACAGTGCAAGGTTCCAAATTGTCGTCAACTTGCAATGAACAACATATGGTATGTATCCTTTCCCACTTTATACATAAATAACAACAATTGACAGGACACTTGAAAAATGATGCATCAACTGTATTACAAGGATTCATCAACAACCTACCACAACTCTCATTCGTTTATCTTTTAGGCAACACATTGAGTAGACTAACAAACAAGTAGTACTTCCAATATACACATTGCAGAGATATAGTCGTGCTAACAAATATTACACTCTACAAATATACTTATGTAGAAAATTTGTGCATTCCGTAAAAGAAGTTGTACGAAGTGGTACCTGTAATAATATTGGATTTATGACGAACATCGACATGGAGATATGAAGCGCGTCCAGAAGAAAGGGCATGGGAAAGGAGGGACTCGGAGGGTTCAAGTTGAATAGTGGGGAAAGAATCGGCGATTCGTACGATCCAATTGCCGAGTCGAAGAAGCCTATCGACAAGCGGTTTCCCGATGAATCCTCGACCACCGAACACAACGCACGTCTCAAACTCCTTACCTTCCTCCACAATCGCCATTGTTTTCTCCTCCTTTCCCTTTTCAACAAAGGGATCGACTTCTTTTAGAGAGAGAGAGAGGGAGAGGGAGAGGGGAAAGGGTTTTATTGAAATGGTATTGGTAGGGAATCGTTCTTTTTAGAAAGAGAAAAAATAACGAGTTTGAGGATAGGGGCCTTATTGAAGACTAGTTGAAGTAGAAATGACGGGTCTAATGCACGCACTCGATTCAAGCTTATAGATGCATACCTAAAATACATATACCAAATTATGATATTAGCAATATACGTATAGGCTATTAATGCATGGATAATATAAGACTCAAAAAAGTTAGATATCGATTGTACATAGCCTTGTAATTTAGCAATAACTTATTTTATTATAATATTGTAATTTCAAGCAAGTGTTTTCAATAATCAAAGAGATTACGATTATGATTAGACATGACACGACTTAATCTTATCGAAGATATGACTTTAGATAAAAAGGAGTGGAGGTCGCGTATAAAGGTAGAAGGTTAGTAGGGGTAGAATGTTGTCTTGTCTTGCGAAGGTTGGCGTAATACTAGTCATATCCTTGTACTTCTTGTCGAATGTTATTTATTGTGTTTCAATTAGCACACTATTTGATAATGTTAATGTTTCTTTCTTGTAGACTTTACACTACTTTTCTTATTCACTGTCATGTTTTCTTCATTATCTTCTTGTTGTTGTACTTGGGTTTGATGCACTTGACCCGGAGTCTTTCAAAAACAATCTCTACCTCCACAAGATAATGGTAAAGTCGGAGTCAGGAATTTCTGGCTCATTATATTACAGATGTCTAAACACACATTCAAGACATCTTAAACCACTAGGGTATAACAACCTATTATGTCAAGGGTGTCCAAAATATGTTATTTAATCACTTCGTGTATCATTTTACTTGTATATGCAGTATTTTTTTCCGACGAAGGGTGTCCAAGTGGACACCCCACCATATATGTGCCTACGGCCCTGCCCACCTCAAACCCCAATTACTATATATATTAATATTATGTGTAAAAATAAATATTCAACAAAATGACATTACTTGATAAAATATACCTATTGGCGTGAACATACTCATGACTCAAGACCTCTTCTAGTGTAAAACAAATGAGTCAAGGATACAAGTTACTTATATGTACAAAAATTAAATATTTATTTCTTCTTCTATAAATATTGGCATTGCTTTCTAAAAATTATGTGTACACCATTGATTTTATTGGTATGTTGTTGATGTTGTTCCTTGATTAAAATATTGAAAGAAAGTAAAATTGGTTGAAATTATTAGTCAAGAGAAATCCAGAGTTATGACTATACTAAACATTCATGTATAGTATCATATTTCATTGACTTAATTTATTTATCTAGTTGCTAATTTATGGAGTTAATAATATGATCATGCTCTTCGGAGCCTCTAATCGTCTATCCATATTGACCTTATAACTACATCATTAAGCGGTGATGTAATAACCTAACATGGGCGTACTATATAGTTATTTTCCCATTGTGTAACCAAGTAGTAGGGCTTTCTAGTAATATTCTTGTCCTAGACGCAAATCAATTTTTTATTTTACTATATTAGAAATACTACTCCACATATTTTTCGTTCTATCTCAATGATTTTTCTCCAAGTTTACAAAGAGATTATCCATTTACTTTAGGTGGAACTCATCGGTATCCCTCTAAAGTTGGCACGGATTTTCACTTAGACACCTCAAGATTGCCTTGTACATTTTGAACACTTAGACAACTTAAAATGTATATTGTTAAACAATTTTTTGATAATCAACTAAAATTATAAAAGTGTGTATATTACAATTTTGAGTGACGTAAATGAGGACATGTGGCATTTGAGTTTAAAATAATAATTAAAAAACTAATTTCAGCAAAGAAAAAATAACAAAAAAATATTTCCTAAACCTCCACTCCACCTTCTATCTCGTATTCTTTTATCGGGTGCAAAGATCTTCTTCCCCATTTTATACAAGGAGTAAGAAATGAGTTTCGCCAGAAAAAAGTTGATAAATCCGTACAAATGTTACCGGAAAGATAAAGTTTTTATCAAAAAATTCTCGAAAAACAGATTTATTTTCTTTCCCCGATGAACTGTTTTTCCTCTCTTTTGTTTTTGTTAACTTTGATTAATATGTAATATTTATTATTATTAAGTTACATTGATATAGTTATATGTTGGAATAGTATCTTGAACAAAAGTGGAACACCCGTATATTTTAAGGCAACTAACTCGCTAAGCTAAAGAGGTATGCGACAATAAAATTATATTTTTGTTATCTTACGTTGCTTGTTGATGAGTTGTCAGGCGAATAAGGTTTTAAATGAATGATCAAGTATTACTTATAGTACATCGCCATGAGTGTTATATCAAAGCTAGAGGTCCAAGGAAGCTTGGGAAAAATAATACAAGTTAAAGGTTTCACTACGACAAATTATTTTATATGATCAAGTATATGTTCTGAATTGGGACGAACATATATATCTCCCAATACATAAGGAGTTTGAGATCCTATTATATTTCAAATTAAAGTTATTTGAGTCTAGTCTCTAAAGAACAAAATTTCTCCTCAATCTCACTTTAGAGTAAAAAGATGTGTGTGTTTTACTTCGCTCTATGCAGAGTCCAAATTTATCTGTGATGGGCACGTGACAACCACAAGTTAAGTCAGTTTGATATAATTAAATCAAAATTTTATGTTTTGGATTCATTAAATACAGATCCTAAGTCATTTTAAAATTTGTTCTTAGTTGGTTCTTCAACCCTTCTCCTCTCCAAGAGCCCTAGTTGAATAAAATCAACCAAGAATCAAGTGTTGCTCTTCAACCATGCCTAGAATTCACTCAAGTCCCTCTTCGGATTAAAGAGACAACCATTCTTCTTGATTAATACTAGTATAAGGATCCATATTTTTTAAATTAAGGTATGACTATGTCTCATACTCTCGTATATGTGATATTTTCAATGTTCTAGCTATATTATACAGATAGGATTGACGATGATAAAAAAATTGTGAGCCTAAGTTTCTCCCATTATGATTGATGTGTTAGGTGGGGAGGGAGTGTGTGGACTGATATGGTAGCCGCTGGTAAGTGTTTTGGAATCATAAATGTGTAGTATATTGTTGATAGTGATACGAAGACTTGGATACTGATAAATTGGTATCTTACCAACTTATTAAACTCATAGTTATGAATTATTGCTATGTTTAAATGTTAACTGAGAGGATTTTAGGCCTTAGTTCTCTTATGTGCAAACATTCCTCAGAAAAATGAAGTTTTGAGGATTTGGAGCGTAAAACTATTGAAGCACACCGACGAAAGAATTGGCATTCCTCAGAAGTCATGAACCTGTGTCTCACAAGCTTAATGTCGTCTAGACGGGAAGGACATTGTCTCAAACATGTCATGACCCGAAACCTTGAATTATGAGGGTACCTACCATAACCTACCAATAGGTAAGATGATACATAACTCAGAATAACAAGTAACATGCATATTGGGTAGAAATAACAAGCGACAAGATACAACTAAAACAACTTAACGAAAGCAATGGACAATAAGAACAACAAAAGATATATAACAACCAAAATATATATATACAACCAAAACAATTTAATGAAAGCAATGGACCATAAGAACAACAAAAGATATATGTACAACCAAAACAAAAAGATGACCTGGTAGTCACAAGTACAAAGCTATTAAAAGAGTATGAGTCTCAAAAGTGGACCAAAAATACAAATTTGTCTCAAGAACAAAAGACTAGTCAAACTATAAACAGAAGGAGACAAACTGATCGAGGACTCAATAAGCTCACCCTCGATCTCCGAATATCCCCACAGCAAGCTCGAAATCTACGCTAGTGACTAGTGCTTGAATATACATCACAAAAATAAATGCAGAGTGTAGTATTAGTACTAAAAAAAATAGGTACGCAATAGGCATCATAAGTCTATTGAGCTTGAAAAGTAAAATGAGTAATAAAAGTAAGAAGGACAACAATTAAAGGTCACAGAACGGAACGACAACAGAAAACCTAACTACAAGTCACACAAGTCTAATAAAAGATAAATGGTAAGTCAAATAGCTATCTAAACAAATAAATGGACCCCTATAAGTCGATGGGTACACAAAAGAGATAAGGAAACTACTAGCTAAGTGTTAAGAGTATTCCAGAACTGCCACAACCATCCACGAACTTGAATAGAAGTAAAGGCAACCCAAGAACCCAATAGAATCACCAAATCAAGACTCAAACCTAACTTACAAAAGGTGTAATCGGACTCAAGAGGAGGCTAAAATAGATGTGTTAGGGCCTCAAATTGTGACTAAAAAGGAACGCAGAGCCTCGAATTGTGGTTAAAAGAGGAAAGACAGGGGCCTCAAACTCTGGATGATAGATATGCACACGAACCTCAAACTATAGAATAAACAAACTCTAATTACTTCTAAATCCTCCACTCCTTTTCAAACTGGTAAAAATTGTATAGAAAAACCCCTTTCAGAGTCGCCAAGGACCTTATTGTCACGCCCCGAGCCTATACCCTGGGCAGGACTGGTACTCGAGAACCATTGCTGGCCCCAAACGAACCCTTATCCTGACTTAACTCATAGCGAAAGACTTAAATAATATGAAACAGTCTCAAAAGATAAACTCATGCAATAAACTTAGAATGTCTTAAAAGAACATTCAACTAGCTAAAATGGCAACTCAAGTCTCAACATCAATACTGAAAATGGGAAAAGACTCAAGAACTAACAATAACTAAATGTCTATGAAGCCTCTAACAACTGAGATGGACATCGGGACAAGACCCACGACATCCTAATGAACTAACGGATAAAATAATAAAATGGGATCCTCCTCTGGAAGCAAAGAGGCTCACCAATAACTTTGAAGCTCAACTGGATCAACGATGTGCTGGATGCTGATCCTGGTTACCTGAATCTGCATCATAAAAAGATACAAGCCAACTAACATCAGTACATTGAATGTACGAGCATGCGAGGGGAATACTAAAACAAGACATAAGCTTGAAAGGAACTGAAGGAACATACCTGGTCTCAACTCAACTCGACTCATTTCAATATAAAGCAATAATATAAATGCAATATAAAGAAAAGCTTTTAAAACATGGATAACAACTCTGTGTATTTAGAAATACAATGGTAACTCAGTTTGTATGCAAGGATACAAATTTAAACTATGTTTGTATGTGAAAATACAAGTAATCTCTGTGTATATAAGAATACAAAATATAATTTTGGGAGTTTCTCTAACCGACAACCATCACTTAAGAGCTATGCGATGATACAACGTTTTGCCTCGCGCTACCAGGGTTGTCCTATATCTTACCGGGGGCATAGAACCTAACTACTAAGTGGATCCACTAATCTATGTTAAAAATCACTAAGGAATCATCTAAAAAGTATGACCCTTTTCTACCCACGTTGGCTACATGGTTTATGGGGACTGTGAGTTCTCTGAACTCTCCCCCATATTGGTACTCAATACTACTCCCAAAAATAACTAGCTCATATGTTTAAAAACATAATTCTTTTTGTGATTTGAGATAATTGCTCAAAAACTATCCCAAAGGCTCTCTTGGAAATCAGTGTTTCCTCTCTTGATTAAATGTGAAAACATTTAATCTTTACTGAAAATTAGCTCAAAGGCTCTGTTAGAAATCAGTGTTTCCTTTCTTGATTAAATGTGAAAATATTTACTCTTTGGGAATACATAGTCCCCATATACTCTTTTGAAAAAATAAACTTCACTCTTTACTCTTTACTCAACTCAAAACTAAAGTCTTAAAACAAGTTTAAAGCATTTGCAAAAGACTTTTGAAAGGACTCTACGAACTCTCTAGACTTGGCTCTTAACTTTCCTTGAATTTAAAATTTATGGATTCAATGTTGTGATTTGTGATGAGAAAGATCTCGTTATGTTTAGGAATGTTTTTAGATAGTTAAACATGAGAAACGATCAAGAAATCACTATCTGGAAGCAAGTCCGTGACGCAGAGATGCATTTAAATATTTGGTCGCGAAATAAATTTTGAGGTAGAAGGGTCCACAACCTCTCCACGACGCGGAGAGGAAAATTCCAATCCTGAGGAACAGGTCCGCGTCACGGACCTGGTACCCAGATTTGCCTGACTTTTTCCTTCTTCGTGTTCTAACCCCAATTCGCCTAAATTCGATTCTTTTTCTCTATTCCTCTTTAGATTCAGATACCCGATACATGTACACAAGAATCTACTCATAAACGGCTCTAAAATCAACACGATTTCATCTACAACACATAACCAAGGAGGAACATCAACTCCAAGCTCAAACATATTCAAAACATCATTTCATATGGTATACATGCAAATCACACTCAAATTCATAGAATCATGAAGAATCAATCAAGTTACCTCATTTTCTTAAAAATCAAGTTTTCATGAGCATGCATGCATGAGGAAACATGAGAATGACTAAGACATAATGGACCATGAGGAACTAAATACCTCAAGATAAGGTAGGGTCGGAGGGAAATATATAGGGATAATAGGACATCATATCGGCCTTGGCCTCCCAAGTAGCACCCTTAACTCCTTGATTCCTCCATAATACTTTCACAGATATGCTTTTTAGTTGAAACTTTGCCAAAAAATTATTTCTTCCTTCATCCCTGAAATTCATACCACATTCAAAATTGATCTTTTTCTTTGACCAACTACATAACAGTCATAAATTATTGATGATGTCCTAAATTAGAGCAAAATTTTTTTTCATGTTTGATCCCCGTTTTGTTATCTTTGTGTGTATTTTATAATAGTTTTGGAATCTGTTTAGATTAATTTAGTTTAAGTATTTTTAAGTTAAAAGGATGTTTAAGTATTTTTTTTTAAAATTGCTTATAACTATTGTATTTGAAGCTAAAATTATAAAAATATGTCTAAAAGTCATATGGTGAAATTTGTAACTTAACATTTATATTCACATTGAATATACGAATTTAACAGTGAGTGAAGTTATTATATTCGTAATCACAATAATTGGAACACTTAATATCTCTTATATACACAAATTAGTACTTTTATTTTTTAATGAGAAATTAGTAGAAAATATGGTACATATATACTGATAAGGTACACACAAAAATATGAAAATAGATATTACTATTGTAATAAGGAACAAAACAATGCAAAATAATGGAAAACAGAGGAAGAACAACTCATATTGCTATGGTCAATTAATAATTCTTAAAATATTTAATTCAAGTCAAAATCTGTCACCATCATTCTTAATATTATGTATTCTAAACAAAACATATAAGCATTTTAAGATTCTGTAACACCTCGGTCTTAGAAAGAACTATTTTTAGAAAGAACTAAATTGGAAAGAGCTAAATTGTGAATTTCGCAAGTTAGCCTTAAATTGTAAGTTTTGAGTAAACTTTAAACGACCATAACATTCAGCACAAGATGAATTAGGTGGCCTATAAGGTATCAACTGAAAGATCTCTGAGTCCTCTTTCCAACATAACCGAGTTTGCTAAATTTTGAGTTCGGATGTGAGAGATATGCCCGTTTGAGTTCAGCCTGTTCGATTAAGAAAATTCATCCGAATTAAGGAGGGGTATTTTGATCTTTCCTTACCCCCACTAGCCTAGCTTGTTTTAAGTAATATTTTAGGGGTATA
This sequence comes from Solanum okadae, assembly GCA_036553675.1. Classification (NCBI taxonomy): domain Eukaryota; kingdom Viridiplantae; phylum Streptophyta; class Magnoliopsida; order Solanales; family Solanaceae; genus Solanum; species Solanum okadae. The sequence continues at coordinate 42,180,428 of CM071689.1, read as the reverse complement.
AACTAACTTAGACCAATTTCACAATTCTAAAATACGGTTAGGGTTTTAGAGAGAAGTTCAAGAGGAGAAAGAAAGGAAAAGATTCAAGCGTTCAAGATCTCCTTGCAATCGTCGAGGGATTTCACCTAGGATTTGATCCTAACGAGGTATGTAAGCTTCCATAGTGATGGGTTCATTCACCACACACCAATCATGATTTATATTATCGAATTCATCCATAAAGATTGAGAAATTTAAGTTCTTGATGAGTGTTCTGGAGGTGTTGTTCTTCATACTTAGATTATGATGTATGGTTGAGTTCTTTAGGCGAGGATCTTGTTAATGAGCATTGTTCTGGAGGGTTTTCGAGTAGATTTCCATGTAATTAAGCTGGGTAAACGAATCTAGGAGAGTTTGGAAGAAACCATTCAATTTTAGGGAAATTAGGAACAATGATCCAGAAGAAAAATTCATCGGATGCAAGTTTCTACAATCGTACAATAGTTTAGTAACCCAACCAAGGGTTCTGGTCGAGTCCCAAGGGAATGGGCGTGAGAATTAGTGATTAAGTGCGAAAGTACTTAAGCTAATCGTAGCTAAAGACTTTGGCGAATGAAAACATAACAAATTAAAAAGGGTGACGCAAGCGTCAAGTATCAAATGAGGGTTCGTAAGTAAGAAACAACTAAAACAGTGAAAATAAGGAAAAATACAAGTATGGAGTCGGGATTCTTGGGATGTGATAGGAATACGGGGTAGACTAAATCATGGGGTACATGCTTTTGATAGTAAATTCATTGAGTATTTGTGCCTAGGCTAGACTTTAAGGGGGATAAGCTCTCTTTCGAGCAACTTACCTCGTTTCAAGAGCATTTCTCTCGGACACCCACTTGCCGCATGAAGAACAACCTCCACCTTAACCCACTCACTCTCTCGAGCTAAGTGTGTGGACATGGGACTAGGGTTCACTCTTTCGAGCTGAACCTCATGTCGACCCATTCACACTGGCCATCAATCTAGTGTTCTTAATTTTACGACCTCTCTCTTGAGCAAGCCGAAAACACATAAATAAACATGTATTTGCAACTACAAATTCATTAAATTCATCTACAACCACTAAACAAAATCACATTTAAACTACAAATAGACTATCAACAAGCAAGACCCAACAACTAATCTAACCCATATTCACAAAATCACACCCCAAGAATTGGGGATTTAGCTACGCATATAAAAGACAGAAAGACATATACCAATATCAGTTTCCATCAATGGGTATGCAAGATTAAGTCTTAAAACAAACCAAAAGTGAAGAATCCAAGAGTCCCAAGTCCAATTTCTTGATGATGAAACCCATGAAAGCTCCAAGTTCTTCAAAACCCTCTCCAAAACTTAGAGACAATATCTCCAAAACTCTGTCTCAAACATAATAATCTAAAAAAAAACTAGATAAAATAAGGTAAAATTCGCTACTAAGAATAAAACTGAGCTAGTATTTATAGTTTTCAGAAAATGTGCTCCGAAGAATCTTTCGGTGACGTTAGTGGGAATCGCCGAAGCATTCGGTGATCCACCCTTTGGTATACTTCGTCACCTTTCATCAGTTGCCTTCAACATCTTTGTGTCCTGGATAATTGGGCGATGTAGCGCTGCTTCGTGGAGTCGCTCGGTGATACGCCAACTACTCTTTTTCTCCATCGATTTGCTCCTTTCCTTCAAGGCTTGGCACACTAGAACAAAAGGCGAATAGGTGATCTATTGGCACTTTGCCAAATGGGTTCGACGATTTGTAGATCTTCATTTCTTCGTTCTTTTAGCTTCTTTTACTCCTTTTTGCTCGATAGTGTCCATGCTTTCCATCAAACTTCAAATACCTGAAACTTAAAAGGTTTTTATCAGATATCGAGGTAAAACATGCATTTGAGGACACTAATTTCATCAAAATATAGCCCTAAATGAGTCCAAATTATGGACTCATCAACACCCCTAACTTAAACTTTTGCTTGTCCCCAAGCAAACTCAAGTTCAGTCGTTCAAAAAGGGTGTCTTGAACAGTGCTACACATGACTCGACCATGAATACACACAACAAGACTCAATTTACTTATGCAAAGATCAAGTGTGCACTCAAAGATTCAAGTAATGACTCACCAATATCAAAGAATCTCATGCTCACAATACTTTTCTCAAATGCAAGTTCAAGCTCAACTAAAGTGTTCGAATGCCCTCACAGAAAGAATGATTCCATAATCGCTTATAATGACTTAATCATCTAAAGTTCAGGAATCAGATGCAACGCTCACACTCACAAAGATGAAAACAATGCATGCTTTCACCCATAGGTTTGCCCGTATTTTCCAATTGACATTTGTTTCAGCTTTCTCAAGATAAAAAAAAGGTCTTTTCAAGGCTTGCAATGGGGCCGAGTGCAGAGGTATGGTCATTTAGGCTTAGTGGCTTTCATCCTTATGAATTGTGGTGCTCACAACACTTCCTTCCCTTTTCCTTCATCATTTTATTTAGTGCTCATAAGTCATCCTATTATTCACTTTCCCATAGTGTGTTGGAAACCCCCTTTCTTTTGCACTTTATTCTGCAACTTTCTTTTTCATTCTTTTCTTTCTTTTTTATATATGGAGGGGTTCTATTTTTCTCAACACCATGGGTTAACAGAGACTTCTCTTGTACTTCTTGATTTTCCCTTTTCTTCTCACCACACCCCCAATTTAGGCTTTTGGCCTAAGTTGGCTATTTATTAAACCACAACTCAATAGGATTAACGGTAATGGATTAAGAAAGGTCTAATTTTCATCAAGTTTCTTCCAAAGAAGGTTAAGGTTCAAGGGGTGTTCAAGAGAGGTTCACACACTCACAAGGTAGGCCATAAAAGCGGTATATGTAAAATTGGCTCACACTCTTGAAAGTTGCCTAAGATCATGTCAAGAGAAAGCTTTACTTAGTCAATCAGACCAACAAGGAAAATTCTAGGCATTGGCACTATAGTCAAACAAGACTCCACACTTTCACTAGTGTGCAACTGTCATTACAAAAGACTCGATTCGATACTAGGCTAGTCAAAACGAGATGCAAAGAGTTCACATATTGTCTATGCAACTTCTTTTGGCCTCATCGTAGCTGTGCATTCATGTTCATTCGATTGAGAGCACTATTCAAGTCATCGGTATTGATCGGGACCAAGACTTAAATTTTGCAAAAGAACAGCCACATTCAACACATGAGAGGTGGCAAAAATGTGCGAATAATTCAAATTTTTTTGGAAGGGTCAAAATCGTTTTGCAATTTAAAACAAAAGGATCCACAAACAAACATCCACAGAAACAGATAAAACACAATTTTAAAGCAGAACAACCCAAATATATACACAAAACACAACTATCAACACAAAAGGTGTGGGCCTCACCCCACCACAAATAAAAAGTATTTGTCCTCAAATGCAACTAAAAGTATCCAAAAGTAAAAATATAATTGGACAGAGAGGGAGGTAAAGAAAGGTCCTGTCTAAGTAGTCTCTCTCTCTGTCGGGGTCTCGGTGGCTGGTGTAGCAGTCTGTATATGGGCATCAGTGCCCGGAGTAGCCTCAGATGGAATCTCACTGCTAGATCCACTAGGAGCTGCTGTGGACGTCTCTGTCGGCAATGTCTGGATCACCGGCTTCACAACCATCTCTATAAGATCTGGAAAGTCTTTGAATATGCTCTCATCTTTGCTCTCATGTATCTCCTCAGCATGTACCAATATCAACTCCTCGTCGGTCGTTGCATCCGACTCTGCATGCGCTGTGCCATCCCCCTGTACATCTCCGGTGGTAGCCGGAGGAATCCTCGAGGTCTCAGGAGCATCTCTGTCCTCAACAGTCTCTAGTAGTGAAGTGAAGTTAGTAGACTTAAGATAGTCTACGTCCTTCCTCAAGCTCGTAATCTCGTCTTTTAAAGCCGTCAGCTCAAAGGCCTCCTCATGTCTGCTCTCACAAACAATGACTCTCACTGTCAAGACATCAACAAAAGTCTGAAGAGGGGTAATTGTTGCTAGTATGTCCCTATTGATCATCTCCAGAACAGACCTCTCCAGTCGGGTAGCTCTCATATCAGCTGAATAGCCAACTGCCCCATCTTCAGGATCATGGCTTGAGTGATCCTGACAGGCTGGAAGGATGAGGAAGCACCTGGAGCCTGTGAGGAAGAGGAAGAATGAGCGGGTATACCTGAGGGCTCAGAGACCAGAGTAGGCGAAGATGCCTCTGCTGGTAATGAGTCAACATTGACCTCTAGAGTAGTGTCAACTGGAGTTGCTCTCCTCCTGTCAACCTCCTCTCGAGTGAACTCGACCTCAATACGCAGGATGTCCGTGGAGGATGAAGGGATGACCTCTATATCATTCGCAGGATCCCGAGGTACTCTGGCACGCCGGCATAACTCAGTGATCAAAACCGGGAACGAAAGAGAGGTAAGTCTCTGCTTGGCTCTCATGGTCATCTCCTGCGAAGTCAGCAGTCCTAGGTCAATTCGCCTTCTGGCCATGATAGAACCGAGGAAAACCGCCTTAGGATGGCGCAAAATAGACTTGTCTTGGGATGGCATGATAGTGTTACTGATGAAGCCAAACCAGATCCTGGAGGCGATGTTCATGTGCCTTTTCTCAATGGGAGCTCCTGTATCCATCCACCTCAGGGTGGTATCAGAAATCATCAGAGCCAACCAACCTTCAAGTCATCCAGGGACTGAACAATCGGCAACCCCTCGTAAGGGAGTGCAGAGTGTAGCGGTCTACCTAATACAATATTAATATGCTCGCTGTGACACTTCACCTTCTTGCCTCTAACCATGACCGACTTCACCTGTCGAAACTCACTTGCCTTCTTCTTGTTCTTAGGCACCAACTCCCCATAAGCAGTGTAAAACCCTCTTACCCAAGAGGGAATGTAGGGGTCTCGGGGCCGTGTGAACTGCTCGAGTCCATGGTATCGGAGAGTTTCAAGCACATCAGGATGCTTGCCTTCTAGGGCCTCCAAGGATAGTAACTTCTCCTCTATGATGGTCCGCAAGCCATCACCTTTCAATCTGTTTAACAGCCTCGATGGAGGAACTATAGGAAGTGTAGGAGTTACTGAGGGTGCCTAGGCTGGCACTGAGTCTGTAGTCGGAGGAGTGGAAGCTGAGGGAGTACTGGCGGTTGTGGACTGAGATCTGGCCCGGAGCGCATCCCTTCGGTTAATCAGAGGCTGTTCATCCTCTGGTTCAGAGAAATCTGGATCAATAGCTGCTCCTTTCTTTGCTATATGCTTTTTCCATTTGCCTTTATCTCCCGATGGGAGATCTTTCTTTCTTTTCTGTGAAGGACGTGATCCTTTTTCATTTATCGTAATCCCCTTTGCCTTTTTTTGAGGTGGCTCGGTTATATTGGTGCGTACCATATCTGCAAAAGATCGAGAAGAAACTCAAATGCAAGCACATAAAAGTTATTGCAGACAGACTCGCCGATCCAGTTGGCGAGTCGCCAAACTTCTTTGGCGAGCTAAGTTGAGTTCGCCGAAGGGATTGGCTCAACAATTAAGACAAGTTGGCGATAGTAAGGTCCTTTCGGCGAATCGCCGACTACTATCAGCGAGCATGGGTTTGCCCGTCGAAAGTTACAGTGCATGAGGGTTCCAGGGATGCAGATAAATGGCGATAAGAATACTTTTGGCGAGTCGCCAAGTGCTTTCGGTGCACTCAGACTTCTCACCGAAAGTTACAATATCAAATATCAATCAAGGCACCAAATTATCGGCTAGATGGGGACATTAGGCGAACCGCCGAGTCATTCGGAGAGCTCGACCTAGCTCGCGAGTCAACCTAACGTGCCTGTTTTCAACCCATCTTCTCGAATTCCTTCCCGCAAGCCTCGAAAATAAAATCAAAGCATGCGCTCATGGAATTAAAACAAGACTCATACTACCCATCACCCCGAAATACTGATACTTCTCCCGGATTTGCCGAATTTGGCCATTTGACGATATTTGCTCTTAAGAGCGGTGTCACCCGCTCTATCATTGAGCAAATTTTTGACATTTAGCACAAACGTGGGATACTCAGACTTCACCCAATCAATTTAACAACACACAATCACAATCCAACTCATTAAAAAGCATAAAAGCTATGGGCATTTGGCAATCAAACATTACAGGCGAGATTTTCAAGTTAAAGTACGCATTTCATCATTCTAATCCTATCAGAGAGGCCCAACACACATCACTAGGAGAAAATTATTGCAAATGAGTAAACAATTTTCGAATGTACATTCGAGATTCGGAAACCAACCTTTGATGCCAATTAAATTGCGATTGAAAAGTTAGGCGACAAAGTATCCCAACTCAGAGCACAAATAAACAAACTAAAATGCTAGAAATGAGCTAAAATAAAGAAAATACTACCTTAGTGTGAATTTAGGAGATTTAAGAGTGAGGGAAAGTGAAGAATTTCAAATTTGAAGTCTCTTGGCCATTATAAACCATCCAGTTCGCGCCTGTTCGACGACGTTAGTCGCACTCGCTGATTCATTTGGCGATTCACCGAGTGATCACTTGCCCGTCGATTGCTAAAGTTCTTTCAGTTTCTTGGGGGTCAAGACGATGATCTGTATCGAGGTCACCAACATGGTCGGCGACACGCCGAACTATTTCGTAAGTCCACTGAGTTCTACAGGCTCTGACTCAACTTTGAATTGAGCCAAACGATGGGTCGAATCGGGCTCGCTGAACTCTTCGGCGATACACTGACTGACCATTTTCTCGCCAAAATTATTTTTCACCACTTTCCTCATTCAAACCTGCACCTCTAACACACCATTATTTATAAAAGAAAAATAAAGCAATTACAACCTTGGGTTGCCTCCCAAGAAGCGCCTTATTTAACATCGTGGCACAACGCGAGTCTTTACTCACTCCCCATTTGGTTGGGTTGGCCCTAGTGTCACTAGGTAACCCCAATAGTTCGTTTGATTGAATAAGAGGCACCACATAATTCAGGAGTGTCCTGATCAGCTGAATCGATCTAGAGTGAGAGACAACCATTTGATTCAATACTTCAATACTCTCCTTCATCTCTTCCAACATTCGATCTTGTTCGGTGATCTTTTGGAGAATGATTTGAAGTGTGTCCTCGACACGATTGTTTTCTCTGTCTCTAGACTGCTTCCTCTCGTGAGGAGGTATGTACCTCCCTCGACTCTTGCACTAGTTTTCCACCTTTGTTATTTTGGTGGACAACTTGTTCAGCTGAGTTACCAGTGTGGTTAACTCGAAGTCCCTCTCATCTTCTTGGCTCGCCTCAATCGAGTTGTCACCATTTCCCCCAGCCATGCTTAGGGTACCTACCTACATCAATAAATTCAAAGGAAAACAAAACTAAAAACAAGATTAGTAAACTACGATTATTGAAAGCAGAATTCGACTTAAACCAAAAACTTTCACGTAACACCACTCCCCGGCAGTGGCTCTATTTTGATGTTTGCGTAATCAAGACACAACTTCCGATGCAAGTGTCTACGATCGTACAATAGTTTAGTAACCCAACCAAGGGTTGGGGTCGAGTCCCAAGGAAGTGGGCGTGTGAAAACATAACAAATTAAAAAGGGTGATGCAAGTGTCAAGTATTAAATGAGGGTTTGTAAGTAAGAAACAACTAAAACAGTGAAAATAAGGAAAAATACAAGTATGGAGACAAGATTCTTGGGATGTGATAGGAATACGGGGTAGACTAAATCATGGGGTACATGCTTTTGATAGTAAATTCATTGAGTATTTGTGACTAGGCTAGATTTTAAGGGGGATAAGCTCTCTCTCTCGAGCAATTTACCCCATTTCAAATGTGTTCCTCTTGGACACCCACTTGCCACATGGGACTAGGGTTCACTTTCTCGAGCTGAACCTCATGTCGACCCACTCACACTGGCCATCAATCTAATGGTCTTAGTTTTACGACCTCTCTCTCTCGAAAGCCGAAAACACATAAATAAACTTGTATTTATAACTACAAATTCATTAAATTCATCCATAATCACTAAACGAAATCACATTTAAACTATAAATAGACTATCAACAAGCAAGACCCAACAACTAATCTAACCTATATTCACAAAATCACACCCCAAGAATTGGGGTTTTAGCTACGCATGTAAAAGAGATAAAGACGTATACCAATATCAGTTTCCATCAATGGGTAGGCAAGATTAAGTCTTAAAACAAACCAAAAGTGAAGAATCGAAGAGACCCAAGTCCAATATCTTGAAGATGAAACCCTTGAAAGGTCCAAGTTCTTCAAAACCCTCTCCAAAACTTAGAGACAATATCTCCAAAACTCTGTCTCAAACATAATAATCTAAAAAAAAACTAGATAAAATAAGGTAAAATTCGCTATTAAGAATAAAAGTTGAGCTAGTATTTATAGTTTCCAGAAAATGTGCTCCGAAGAATCTTTCAGCGACGTTAGAGGGAATCGCCGAAGCATTCGGCAATCCGCCCTTTGGTCTACTTCTTCTCCTTTCATCAGTTTCCTTCAGCATCTTTATGTCCTGAATAATTGGGCGATGTAGCACTGCTTCGCGGAGTCATTCGGCGATACACCTAGTGCTCATTTTCACCGCCGATTTGCTCTTTTCCTTCGGGGCTTGGCACACTGGAACAAAAGGCAAATAGGTGATCTATTGGCGATTCACAGACCTTCATTTCTCCGTTCTTTTAGCTTCTTTTGCTCCTTTTTTGCTCGATAGTGTCCATGCTTTTTCTCAAACTTCAAATACCTGAAACTTAAAGGTTTTTATTAGATATCGAGGTAAAACATGCATTTGAGGACACTATTTTTATCAAAATATATCCCTAAATGATTCCAAATCGTGGACTCATCAGCAGTGCGCCAGAAGTGAGCTTTGTAGTTTAGGGGCTGACACCCCACTCCACTCAATGCGCTAGGGTCGTCTACCCCCGTCTTTTTCCATCGTTCGTCGCGTCTAAGTTCTTTTAGTGTACCTTCACTCCTTTATTGATTTTTACTATTCTAAATCATATTTAATCATCACGAGATCCTTCATATCATGAATCACAACTCTTGAATTCATAATTCAAATTCAAGATAGAGTTGAGAGTAAAGTTTGAGAAGTTCTTTTGGGTCATTTTGAGAAGTCTTTTACAATCCTTTAAAACTTGTTTTAAGACTTGAGTACTTGAGTAGGAGGATGAGGAGAGTTGAGTTTTTTTTTTCCAAAATGAATATATGGGGACTAAATAATTCTAGAGCAAATGTTTTCACATTTAAAATGAGAGGAAACATCGATTTCAAAATAAGTTCATGAGGAGTTTTGAGTATAATCTCTTTTAAGAGAAGCTTTTGAGTAATAATCTTAAAGTTTGAGGATAAGGAAATGTTTTTAAACATATAAGCATGAGTTATATTATTGGGAGTAGTATTGAGCCACGATATGGGGACGAGTTCAGAAAACTCAAAGTCCTCATAAACCATGTATGCCAACGTGGGTAGAGGGTCACTTTTTAGATGATTCCTTATTGCTTTTTAGCATAGCTTAGTGTATCCACTTAGTTGAGGATTTCTTATACTTTGGCAAGGTATAAGACAGTTCTGGCAGTGTGGGCGAGACATTGTATCATCACATAGCTCATAGTGATGGTTGTCGGTTATAGAATCTCCCAAATAAGAGTAAAAGAGTTATTATTGTATTTTTAAATACATTGAGTTATTATGTACTATTTTAAAAGATTTCTTTATAATGCATATTTATTGGTGATTTTATATTGAACTGAGTTGAGCACTTTTGAGTTTGAGTACCTCTGAGTATCCTTGAGTTGTGTTGAGTTGAGATGAGGTGAGTATGTTCTTCCTTTTTATTAGTTCAAGCTTATGTCTGTACTTTACAGTTCCCTTAAATGCTCGTACATTCCAATTACTGACGCCATTTGGCCTGCATCTTTTATGAAGAAGATAGAGGTAACCATGGTCATCAACAGGCGCTTCTTTGATACCACTATCAGTTCGAGTTAGCTTTGGTGAGCCTCCTTGCTTCCAGAAGATTTCATTTATATCTTAAGTTTTGTTAGGATGTTGTGGGTCTTTTCCCAACTTCTATCGTAGTTATTAGAGGCTTCATAGATAGACAATATTGTTTTGAAGAGTCTTTTCCATTCCCATTGTTAATGTTTGAGACTTGAGTTGCCTTCTTTGGCTAGTTGAATGTTCTTATACATTTCTGAGTTTATTTATCTTGAAACTAATGTGTAAAGTTTTACTTTTGAGTTCTTATGTTGTTGAGTAAGTCTTCCGATGAGAGTTGAGCCAGGCCAAGGGTTTGCTTGGGGCTAGCAATGGTTCTCGAGTGTCGGCCACGTCCAAGGTGTTGGCTTGGGATGTGATTCAAGTAAGTAACTTTTCATACACACACAAAATAACAATACTTAATTTAGCTTTGTCATAATAATTACATTAGTGAAGATTGAAAATCTTATAATAGAAGTTATTTTCTAGAAAACAACATAGATCAATGAAGGGATTTATCTTGTAGAAACGATAAGTGGTATGGGTAATGCGGTTATGGGGAAGACCCGTTTAAATTCGCAAAGCCGGAAATTTCTCCCTTCCCGACCAACCCCATGTAACTTTATTTCATATTTTCAATCCGCCCCTCTCTACTTAAATCCACATAGACTCACACCACATAATCAAATTATATAATTTTTCTTTAAATTTTAGATATTTTTGAAAAATGATCTTGTTTGCATGAAGTATAACATCTTAAGAGCATTGCTAGTGTTGAAAAGTAATTCGGTTGCTTGTTGACAAAAAAACAATTAAATTTAGTATTCACCAAATATTCAATCATGAACTTAGCGAATTATTTTCAAAGATGCATTTACAAAGAAAGTAATGTTGATTTGTTAAATTTTAGCAGAAGCATCTTAACAAATATCATCAGAAATAAAAGAAACACAAATTCCAAAAGAATAAGAAAAATGGTAAATTCTAAATTACAACCAATAACTTATTAGGTATGAAACACATGAAGTAAAAATTACAATTTTGTTATATAAATATATGGAAATTGTCATTAATCATATTTATCTTATTATCCATGGAAAGACACAATTAGTAAGAAATCCAAGATAGAGTTCATTTAGAATCGCTACTTAATCTTGATCAACTTAGGTGAGAAAACCTTTCAACCTTATGAATCTTTTTTGTGAGAAAACCCTTTGACAATCATGTTTTGAGTAGTATGTGAGAAATCCTTTCACAACAACAACAACATCGATTCTTTACTCTCAATGCAACCTTAAATCATTTATCAATTTCTTAAAGAAACATGCATATCTTCGTCAATTCATCTTTCATAGTTCATATGCTCCACCATATGATTATAGTCTAAAAATCATGGATCATGCATGGGTCATGTGAATTTAACTTAAAAGCATGTAATTTTTTCAATTTATGCATCAAAATATAGAGAACAATCAATTGGATCATAATTGAAAAGACCCATGAAGTTTGAATAAAACCCTAAATTCAATTGGAGAATCTAACTTGTAAAATTGGGGAATCTAAGAACCCTATGAAGGAAAGGACTCCATAGGTGAATACTATCATACCTTGATGTAAAAAACCCACAAAGATTGGAGGATTGGAGACTTGTAGTCCAACCCTAGTTTCTCTTCTTCTTCCTTAGTCTTGAGAGAATTTGGGAGGATGACTTTGGTTAGTTTTAGGGAATTTTGGAGAATGAGTTGAAAAGTGGTTAATTTAGGGCTTAAAAACATTTATAAGGCTTAGGGTGAAAGGCAAAATGACACATTTTAGGCTGTAATCTATTATGGAAAAGACTAAAATGCCCTTAAAATTACTGTCGACTCTATCCTACGGGTTGGACCTACGGACTGGTCACTCGTAGAAAGGTTATTAGACCTTAAAATTCACCCTTGTTTGACGGATCCCATGTACGGTTTGTACATGCCATCAGTCGAAACCAACTTTGAACTTTAAAATTTCACTAAGACTGAGGCTAACCTACGAGACCTATCTACGACTCATACATGGAATGACGAATCGTCCAGGTGAATCATAAAAAGGATACTGGGACTTGATTTCTAAAATTTATTTTCCCTTGTTCCTACAGTTTCAATCTATGGTTCGTAGGAGCTTCTACGGTCCGTAGATGGGACCCGTAGACACAGACACTAGCCCAAAAACTGCATTTTCATTCTTTCCAAATCTAAGGTGTTACAATATCTCCCCCTTGGGAATATTCTTCCTCGAATGGAACTCAAGACATCATATGGAGGGTAGGAGAAGAGATCTAACAACCCCACAAGAATGCAACTTCATCAACAACACATAACAAAGGAGGAACATCAACTCCAAGCTCAAACATATTTAAAACATTATTTCATAAGGTATACATGTAAATCACACTCAAATTCATATAATCATGAAGAATCAATCAAGTTACCTCATTTTCTTAAAAAATCAAGTTTTCATGATTATGTATGCATGAGGAAACATGAGAATGACTAAGACATAATGGACCATGAGGAACTAAATACCTCAAGATAAAGTAGGGTCGGAGGGAAAGATATGGGGATAATGGGACATCATATCGGCCTTGGCCTCCCAAGTAGCACCCTTAACTCCTTGATTCCTCCATAATACTTTCACAGATACAACTTTGGTGTTTCTCAACTTCCTAACTTGTCGATCCAAAATCTCAACCAGAACCTTTTCATAAGAAAATTATTTTTAACTCCGAAACCTTCCAAGGGAACAATGGATGTCGGATCTCCAAAATATTTCTTCAACAAGGAGAGTCGGATACCGATACTAAATCTTTAGGCAATTAAAGTTCATAAGCAACTTTATCAATCCGCCTCAAAATCTTATATGGGACCACATAACGGGGACTAAGCTTTCATTTCTTTCCAAATCTCATCACACCCTTCATGGGAGAAATTTTCAAGTATACCCAATCATTTTGTATCAAACTCAAGTTATCTCCTTCTAACATTGGCATAGGACTTTTGTCATTTTTGAGTTGTTTCCAACTCTTCTCTATCAAGCTGAACTTTGTCCATAGCCTCATGTACCAACTCGGAACCTATCAAGCCAACCTCACCAACTTCAAACCAACTTATAGGAGATCTACACCTCCTACCATAAAGAGCCACAAATGTAGCCATAGCAATGCTTGAATGATAGCTATTATTGTAAGCAAACTCAATCAAAGGCAAATGATAATCCCAATTTCCCTTGAAGTCAATCACACAAGCTCTCAACATATATTCCTAAGTTTGGATAGTATGCTCATCTTTCCCATTGGTTTGAGGGTGAAAGGCCATACTAAGCTTAACACAAGTACCAAGGCCCTTTTGGAAAGATTTCCGAAACTAAAAAGTGAATTGGATACCCCAATCAGAGATAATGGATAAGGGCACTCCATGCAACCTAACCATTTCCCTCAAATACAACTTAGCATAGTACTCGGCTGAATAAGAAACCTTGATGGAAATGAAATGGGTTGATTTCTATATAGGATCCACAATAACCCAAATCGAGTCATGTTGCCTCTGAGTGCGGTGTAAACCGACAATAAAGTCCATATTCAAATGTTCCCATTTCCAAGTAGGAATGCTAATATCTTGGGATAAACCTCTCGACTTTTGATGCTCAACTTTCACTTGTTGACAATTAGGACACTTAGCCACAAATTCTGCAATATCCTTCTTCATCACATTCCACCAATAGGCCTCCCAAAAGTCACGATACATCTTCGTAGATCCCAGGTGAATAGAATATCGCGAACTATAGGCTTCTGATAAAATCTGCTCCCTCAAATCATCAACATTTGGAACACACAAATTACCTTGATACCAAAGCACACTATCTCTCCCTTAGGAGAAAGCCTCAATTGACTTATTAAGCACCACTTCTTACAATTGAACCAAAATCTGATCAAGACCTTGCTCGGCTTTCATATCCGACACAAAAGAAGATTTTGAACCATTATGTACCATAACACCCCCTTTGGTGGATTCAACCAACCGAATACCCAATCAGGCCAATCTATGAACATCTCGACCCAAATCCTTTTTACCATCCTCAATATGAGCAACACTACCCATTGATAACCTTCTAAGAGTATCCACCACCATGTTCTCCTTGCAAGGGTGGTAGAGGAAACTCATGTCATATCCTTTAACAACACAAACCACCTTCTTTGGTGAAGATTTAGATCATTTTGCTTGAACACATATTGCAAACTTTCATTGTTAGTGAAGACATCAACATGTATACCATATAAGTAATGCCTCCAAATCTTTAAGGCAAAAGAAGTCGTTGCTAGTTCCAAATCATGGGTAGGATAGTTCTCTTCATGAATCTTAAGTTGTCATGAAGCATAAGAAATAACTTTCTCATTTTGCATAAGGACACTACCTAGTCCAACACTTGAAGCATCACAATAAACCACAAACCCATTGGATCATTTTGGTAAAGTCAACATCGGGGTGGAGGTAAGTTTATCCTTCAATCCTTGAAAACTCTTCTCACACTATCCAGATCATACGAACTTCACCTTCTTTTGGGTCAATGGAGAGGCAATCAAAGAAAATCCCTCAACAAACCTTCTATAGTAATCAACTAAACACAAGAAATTTTGAATTTATGAAGGGGACAGAGGTCTAGATCAACTCTTGACCGCATCCATTTTCTAAGGATCTACCTTAATAGCTTTAGCGGAAACAATGTGACCAATTAACCAAAACTCATATTTACTAAACTTTGCAAAGATTATTTCGTCATTGAGGACTTGCAATACAATCCTCAAATGATCGGCATACTTATCTTTTCTCCTTGAGTAAATCAAGATGTCATCGATAAACACAATCACAAATATGTCAAGGTATTGTCTAAACACCCTATTCATCAAATCCATAAATGTAGATGGAGCACTAGTCAAGGCAAACAACATTACCATAAACTCATAATGACCATACTAAGTTCAAAAAGTCATCTTCGGTATGTCATCTTCGTTCACCCTCAATTGGTGATAACCCGACTAGAAGTCGATCTTAGAAAAGTAACTTGCTACTTATATTTGATCAAATAAATCATCCATCCTTGGTAAAGGATATTTTTTCATAATGGTGACCTTGTTCAATTGATGATAGTCAATACACATACGAAGTGAACCATCTTTCTTTCGAACAAACAAATGTGGAACACCCCTGGAGAAATACTTGGTCAGATGAAACTTTTATCCAACAAATCATTCAATATTTCTTTATATTCCTTAAGTTCTGCCTGAACCATATGGTAAGGAGGAATAGAAATTGGTTTTGTATCTGCAAGAAGGTCAATACCGAAGTTTATTTCCCTTTCGGGAGGAACACTAGGAAAATCATCAGTAAAAACTGCCGAAAACTCATTAACAACGGAGACTGATTCAAAAGTAGGGGTTTCATAATATATATCCCTAACCCGAACAAAATGATATATGGAACCCTTAGAAATCATTTTTCTAGCTTTAAGACAAGAAACAAACTAACTCTTAGGCATAGATTTCCCTCTTTCAACTCTACGATAGGATCATTAGCAAATTGAAATTTTACCACTTGGGTCCTACAATCAACATAAGCATAACAAGAATGGAGCCAATCTATACCAAGAATAACATTGAAATCTAACATATCAATCTCTACAAGATCAACATGAGTGAATCTACAGGATAAGGAGACGAGACAACTTCTATAGACTCTCTTAGCCACAATAGATTTACCTATTGGAGTAGAGATGGAAAAAGGGTCGATCAACACATAGCCACATATGGTGTCACAACAGACAAGGTAGCATCATGATCAATTAGAGTATAAATATCAAAATGAAAGACTTTCAACATACATACTGCTAGCCACATCGGGAGAACCTTCTTTCTCATGAAAAGTTTGAAGTGCATAAAACCTATTTTGCTTCTAACTCCCACTAGAACCTGACAAAGGGTAATGTTGAGCATGTCAACGATTATCTCCTTCATTCTTAGCAACTGAGGAACAATCCCTTATCTTATGATCTGTATTTCCACAACAAAAACATATATTGGAACCGCCTAAGCATTTACCCTCATGCTTTCTTCCACATCTAGCACAAGTAAACAATGAAGATCCACCAGCCTTTCCTCATTGAGGCTTGGGGTTAGACACATTATCTTTGTTGAATTTAGGAGCTGGAGCATTGGAGGAACCTTGATAGGAAAACCTTTGTCGAAACTTAGAACGACCATGTCCATCAAACCTCGAATGTGAAAAGTCACCATCACCGGTCCTTCCCTTCATTGCCTTCCTATATCTTTCCTTAAGTTTCTAATCCTTTATTTATTAAGCATGAACAATTAGATGAGAAATTTACATATCTTTGATGAGAATGACGGTACGACATTTTTTAACCACCATCTCAGACACTTTCGAAACAAACTTACTCATCCTTGCCCTAAGATCAACAACCATAGTAAGAGCATATCTAGACAATTGCACAAACTTCAAGGCATACTCCTTCAAATTCATGTTTCCTTAACGAGGGTTGATGAATTCAAGTACCTTTTCCTCCCTCATCTCAAGTGAAAAGAATCTATCAAGGAAAGCGACCTTAAACTTTTCCCAATCAACAAGACTCGCATCAATCTCCCACTCTTCCTTCACTTGGTTGAACCAAACTTGAGAAACACCTTCAGTTTATAAGCGGTCAATTCCACTTTTTCCATTGGTGTCACCCCCTATGATCATTAACACCTTGTATACCTCATTAATAAACTCTTGAACATCTTCCTCAACCTTAGAACCATGAAACTCTAGAGGATTCATTTTAGTGAAGTTCCTGACTCTAGTTGCCACCGTACCCACATTTGGGTTCACGGGGACCACAACCTCTTTATTGGCTTGTGTCGTCATGGCTTGAGCCAATATTTGAAAAGTAGCCCTAAACTCCGTATTAGTCACTTGTTTGGCCAAAGGGCCCACCGAAACTAGTGGAGCTTCCCATTCCACATCCTCACCCGCATTCTTTCTAATGTATGTTCTTTGAGGGGCCATATCGTTAAAAGCATCTGATAGATATTACGAGAAAGACATATAGATTTAAACTCTATCGCACGACTTTAGAGTGATGAAAGAAGTTGAGTTTCCTAAATATCTTATAGCCTCTCCTACATAAATGTGGCACACTTCACACTCATGAATAAGACTCTACTCGACGTGGCTTATGAGACATCCTACGACCTTTCTAAACCTTGTGCTTTGAATACCAAGTTTGTCATAACCCAAAGTACACCCTAGACGTGACATGACGTATAAGACCGTGAGAGCCCTACACAAGACGCTTAGCATACATCATACAAGATAATAGAAACAAAGAATTTAAAAGCAACATCTCATACAAAAGAGTTTTCAAAAAGCGGAAGTCTAAACATAAGTCTCAAATCCATCTATTACATCATAAGGAAAGTGATTGTGACGTAACTCATTCATCACATATACAATCTGAAATGGAAATGATATAAAGAAATAAAAGAGTCTCGATCCTTGGAAAATGAGGACTCATCAATCTTCAAGACCTCAAATAAATTAACTTGCCACGACTATGGTGAATAGGAGTGTCAGACCCTACATTAGTAAAAATAATGTAGGCCTAAGTATGCATTAGTACATGAAATGTACCACGAAAGCATTGCATAAAAGTTATGAAATAATGATAAAAAGACTTTACATAACATGCAATGACCAAACGAAATCATAAAATAATACGTTATAAATCATAAGTCATATCATGGTCAATGCAAGCTAAACATCTTACAAAACACATGTGAGAGATACTTTAGAAAGTAACCTCAGTTCATTATTGTTGGCATTTTACCTTTAACCGACATTGTCCATGTGAGCTATAACATGGAATCTGGTGTCTATCCCACACCAAAAAGAGATATCCTTACTTGCCAAGGTAAGAACCATTAACTTCAGCAGAAGTGGACCTACTAGATAATGTATATCTAAGACAAACATATGGTGGCACATAGTTATGGGACATAGGTAATCACCGCTAGTCCACTCGGTGCTAAGAATAAATCCCACATATTAGTCATTAATCATCTTTATCTTATTATCCATAGAAAGGCACAATTAGTAACCAATCCAAGCTAGAGTTCATTTATAATAGCTCCTTAATCTTTATTCAACTTAGGTGAGAAAACCTTTAACCTTATGAATTTTTTTGTGAGAAAACCCTTTCACAATCACGTTTTGAGTAGTATGTGAGAAATCATTTCACAAAAAACAATAATAACATCGACGCTTTACTCTCAAAGAAGCCTTAAAGAATTTATCAATTTCATAAAGAATCATGCATATCTTCATAAATTCATCATATGATCATAGTCAAGAAATTATGGATCATGCATGAGTTCATATGAATTCAACTTAAAAACATGTAATTACTTCAATTCATGCATCAAATGATACAAACAATCAATTGGATCATGATTGAACACAACCCATGAAGATTGAATAAAACCCTTAATTCAATTGGAGAATCTAATTTGTAAAATTAGAGAATTTAGGAACTCTATGGAGGAAAGGACTCCACAGGTGAATACTATCATACCTTGATGTAAAAAACCCATAAAAATTGGAGGATTGGAGACTTGTAGTTGAACCCTAGTTCCTCTTCGTCTTCCTTAGTGTTGAGAGAATTTGGGAGGATGACTTTGGTTAGTTTTAGGTAATTTTAGAGAATGAGTTGAAAAGTGGTTAATTTAGGGCTTAGGTTGGAAGGTAAACGACATAGTTTATGCATTAATTGATTATGAAAAAGACCAAAAAGCCCTTTAAAAATAACTATCGACTCAATCCTAAGGGTTGGACCTATGATCTGTAGGTCTTTCTATGGTTTGTAGTTCCTTCTACAAACCGTATTGGTCACCAGTAGAAAGGTTACTGGGACCTTAAAATTTACCCTTCTTTGCCGGATACCATGTACGGTTCGTAGGTCTTCTACGACACATACATGCCATCCGTAGGAATAAACTTTGAACTTTAAAATTTCACTAAGTTTGGGGCTAACCTACGAGACCTATCTACGACTCATACATGAAATGACGGACCATCCTGGTGAATCGTAAAAAGGGTACTAGGACTTGATTTCAAAAGTTTATTTCCCTAATTCCTACGATTTCCATCTACAACCTGTAGGCGCTTCTACGACCCGTAGATGGGACCCGTAGACATGGACACCAACCCAAAAACTACATTTTCCTTCTTTCCAAATCTGAAATGTTACATTTAACAAAACAAAGAACACGTTATGAGTCAGAATAAAATTCCCTAAGAATGCCCTAAAGCCTCCTAAAGATAAGATACAGATATCTCCACACTGATTCGTATGACTCTACTAGGTATTTTCCCTCATAACAATGATGTCGGTCAACCTAGAGTTCTGATATCACCCTATCATGACTCAAGAAATTGGGTCGTTACATATACTAAAATAAATTTAAGTAGAAAGGGTTTAACAAGTTATAAAATAAAATCACAAGTTTCACACAGGAAACTGACGGGCACGAAGTCACACCATCATTATCCTTAACATTGAAGTGGTGGTTCTTGATTTAACTATCAAGCCAGTGTCTTAAGTTATACATTCATAGCAATACATTAACAATTGGGGGATTGAATTGATTGACTAATTATGGTGCTAGTTTGGTGATATAGGGTATGGATAATAATATTAATGGTTGTAATCAACAGTTAATGATGGGCTAATGATTGGCTCATAATAAGGAGGAATGATACATAGTGAATGAAACATTGCAAATAGGTTAGGTTTTACAAAAAATGTTTTTGAAGTGCGTTATTGATTCTGTAA
The DNA here is from genome assembly GCA_036553675.1 of Solanum okadae. NCBI lineage: Eukaryota > Viridiplantae > Streptophyta > Magnoliopsida > Solanales > Solanaceae > Solanum > Solanum okadae. The sequence continues at coordinate 42,160,495 of CM071689.1, read as the reverse complement.
ATTCGTTGGGTGAATTTATATTTTTCGTTATTATATTATGATTAATGTTTTGACATATTATTATATCTAATTAAATATTATGTATATTTTAATATATTAATAACATTTACTTTATTTCATTCCCCGAGCCTACACCCTGGACGTGGCTAGCACTCAAAGACCATTACTGGCCCTAAGTGAACCCTTGGCCTGGCTTACTTATCTTAGCAGAAGACTCTAAGCATGATTACAATGATCAAATGAATTTACTCAAATAGCTTAATAATATAACTTAGAATGTTAAAAGAATTAAACATTCAACTTGGCCAAAATGGCAACCCAAGTCTTAACATACGATAAAATGAGAAGACTAAAGGACTAATAATTGACTGTCTATGAAGCCTCTAAACAACTGAGATGGATGTTGGGAAAATCCCCACAACATCCTAATGAACTAAACTAGAAAGCGAATAAAAGAGTCCTCCGAAATGCAAGGAGGCTCACCACAGACTCTGAGTGCTCAAGCTGGATCAATGAGGCGCTGGATGCTGATCCTGGTTACTTGCGTCTGCATCATAAGACGATGCAAGCCAACTGGCATCAGTACATTGAATGTACGAGTGTGCGAGTTGGAAAGCTAAACATAACATAGGCTTGAAAAAGATTCTGAAAGAAACACTTACCTTGGCTATTCTCAACTCATAAATACTTAACTGAACTCATTTCAATATAAAGCAGTTTAAAACAAGTGCAATATAAAGAAAAGCTGTTTAAAAACATGATGTCAACTCTGTGTATATACAAGGATACAATCATAACTCTTAAATGTATGTAAAAATACAATGAACTGATGTATATAAAAATACAATAACTTCTATGGGAGTTTCTCTAACCGACAACCATCCCTATGAGCCTAAGTGATGGTACAACGTTTTACCTCACGTTGCCAAGGACCATCCTATACCTTGCCATCGGTATAGAACCTGAACTACTAAGTAGATCCACTAGTATATGCTAAAAACCACTAAGGAATCATCTAAAAAGTATGATCCTTTTTCTACGCATGATGGCTACATGGTTTATGGGGGGTTGAGTTAATATGAACTCGCGTTCCCATATCGGTGCTCAATACTACTCCCAAAATATACTTAGCTCATATGTTTTTAAAACAACTTCTTCTCTGGTTTGAGATAATTGCTCAAACTTAGCTTAAAAAGTTCTCTTGGAATCAATGTTCCTTTTTTGCTGTTCAAAACTCTTTTGGAAATCTTAGTTTCCTCTCATCTTAAATGTGAAAACATTTACTTTTGGAAATACTTAGTTCCCATATATCATTTTAAAGAAAATGAACATTGCTCTTAGTCTTTACTCAACTTCAAAACTTAAGTCTTAAAACAAAGTTAAAATCATTTGCAAAAGACTTCTTGAAAAGACTCTGAGAACATCCTAGACTTGGCTCTTGACTTTCCTTGAATTTGAATTTATGGATTCAAGGTTATGATTCATGTTTATGGATGATTTCTAGGTGTTTAGAAGTCATTTAGAGTAGTTAGGATCAAAGAAAAGTGTTAATACACTTTAAAAGGACTGAATGACGAAAACTGGGTGAAAAACGCCAATCCGGGGATCCTGCAGGCGCACCTCCCTCCCCAATTTACTGGGGCTCGTTTTGGGTGCACTGCAGGCGCACCTCCCCAGCCTCCTGGCGCTATAAGGGCGCGATGCGCCTGGCCCTTCCCAGGTGCGTCTGATGAGTTTTTCAACTCATTTTCTGATCCTAAATCATTTTAAATCTATTCCTTTTCTCAATACTTTCTTAGATTCAGATACCCAACACATGTACACTAGAATCTAACTCGAAACAACTCTTAACAATTGCTAAAAAGTCTCAAGAAAACCCATAAATCACATGTAAGTTCAAGAAAGAAAACAATTCAAGAACACAACTCAAGAAGATCAAATTCTAACTCTTTTAGAACAAAAATCACTGAATTAAATATGCTTGGCGCGTGGGTGAACTAACCCGACGCTATGTGATCTCGCATACCTTGTAGGAATCACCCCCGACGAATTCCACAAGCCAAACTTCGACGATCTTGAACGTTCTTGCTTCTTCTTCTCCTTTCTCCTTAGCCCTAGCGTGAAAACCCAAATTCTAAAACTGACTAAAATCTGATTTGACCCATATTAAACTCCCAAAAATGGATTAAAATAATAGGGAAATGAAAAGACTAAAATACCCCTTAAAATTCCAAATTGGGCATTTCCTTAATCCAACAGCCCAACTTCCAAAGGAAATAACTCACTCATCCGAACTCGGAAACGCGCAAACTTGGTGGCGTTGGAAATATAATTCTAAGAGCTTTCCAACCGTATCTAGAACTACACCTAAATCATCCTGATATAGGAGTCATGGTCGTTTGAAGTTGACTAAAAACTCACTTTAACTTAAAATTTTCCAGATTTCCTTGTACTTTCCAAAAATGACTATTTCCAGATTTTTAACATCTTTCTAGTTCTTTCTAGTTGCAACATTTTACACTTTATGTTATTTGGAAGAATTAAGACTTTACCCTAGGCTTGAAATTTAAAATATATGAGTGTTGACATGTTAATCGATATCTAGATCAGGAACTTGATTATAGATTTGGGTGTCTATGAGATTGTGCTTAATAATATTGTATATTTTTATATATGCCATCGACTATTTTCTTATTTGAGGCATGTGGATTTCTTAACCCTTGCTAAGTGTATAAAATCTCGTATTTCCTTGTTGTATGTATTGGGGAGTAATAAGAGTTGGTGATGGGTAGACTTGTTCATTTTGGATGATACTAATGATGAAAAATGGGTGATGAAAGGCAACTTGATTAATTAATGATGTGTAACAGGTTGAGAATAATTTTAAAGGTATATTGATTCATTATTGATGTTGTATCACAATTGGGTTGTTGTGAATTGTGCATTGATATGGAAATGGTCATCTCCATATTATTTGTATGGACATGCCTATTTACACTGGTTCTGAGACATGCTTGTGATAAGTATTATGTGAATTGAGGAATAATAAGGAATAAAAAAATATACCATTTCGAGGGATGTGTTGCACACTAAGATGTTTATATTGATTCGAGGGTCGTGTCGTACACCACGACAGATATATTGATTCAAGGGTTGTGTCATATGCCAGAATAGATATATTGTTTTGATGGTCATGTCTACACCGCTATGGATGCATGGATTGGAAAGTCCTCTATGGTCCTGGACTGAGAGATAGAATATGTCTATCATAAGGTCAGCTATGCATCACCATAGTTTGCATTGCATTTATTTGTATTGTATATTTTTATCAATGTGAACTTGTTAGTGCATTTATGTGGAACTTGTGAATGATGAATATTACACTCGTTGAGGATTTATAATTATTGGAGTGGTGTTGTTGAGCTATGTGATATGTAAAATCTTTTGTACTGGTTGTAGTTGTGGAGGTTTGGTTGGAGTGGTAGGAGTATCTGTATTCTATATTACTTGACTTTATGTTTAGAAGTTTACTTGTTGAGTACCGTGTTGTTTTGTACACACCCCTTGCTTCTACATTTGTGTAGGTTACGAGCTCGTATCTTTGTGATACTCTTTATTCTCTTCTTGTCCGAGATTTCCTATGGAGATTTGTGAGGTAGTTGAGTGTCATCCCAGTGAACCTTTTTTCTCCTATTTATGATCTTGTTCTACTTTAGAGATAACATTTTTGAGACTTGTGTTTTCTTTCAAATCTATTGTAATATATTAGAGGCTTGTGCATGTGACCACCAGGTTTTGAGGGTTTAATTAAGTTGACTTTGTTATTTACATTTTTATTTGTTGTTAAACTTCCATTTTTATTTTACTACCACATTTTATCATAATATTTGGGTTTTAGGCTTACTTGTCTTGGTGTGATAAGACGAGTGTCATCATAACTATTTTTGGGTCATGACAATTGGTATCAGAGCCCTAGATTCTTTTTTCTTACATGTATACAATTTGAGTCTAATTTGAGTCTCGAGGATCAATATGGAAATGTCAAACTTATCTGCGATAGGCTATGCAGACTTTTATGAAACTTCTTTTTGTTCATTCTTTCTTATCGTGCGTGGTTACGTTCGTTAGTACTGATTTTCACATATTCTTTGACAAATGGCAATGACTAGAGCTACTATTACTAGTGGTAGAAAGAGGACACTCCCCAAGGCAGTTGTTGAGGCCCCAGCTAGGGGTAGGGGTAAAGCCCGAGCTAGAGGTTGTGCTCGTGGATCGGCACCAGTATGGGGCCATGCTCGAAAGGTCTCTCTAGAGCCTTAGATTAATGTTACCTATGACAAGTTTCCTTCAGAGCATGCAACCATACCTTTGCTTTAGGATACCTTATTAAGGGTGTTGAAAGTGCTTGAGAGCTTAACTTAAGGTGGTAGTGCGACAAACATACCATAGGGCTTTTAAACTAGAGTGGGGGCTCAAACCCAAAGCAACAACAAGCTCTATTTATTTAGGTACTGGTGGGGCATCCATTAGTTTGTCTTGTTGTTTGACATAATCTTGCATCAGTAGTTAGGGATCAAGGTGCACTTTTTGGTTTTTATGATCGAGGATAAGCTACGTAGGTATGATAAATTCTAGAAGATGGACCAACCATAATTTTAGGTGGGAAGAGTGAGGATTCTCATGAGTTTCTGACCACATACCGAGAGTTGCCAGAGACTGTTGGGTTTGTTGATTCACATGAGGTTCGGTATGTTACACTCTAGTTTGTGGGCTAGCGAGAGAGTGGTGGAGTTTATTTAGGGTCTTTGCCAGTTGGATCTCTTTTAGTGACTTGGGAGATATTTACCACTGTCTTTCATGACCACTTTGTCCGTTGGAGCATGAAAGGGAAAGCCTCTTGAGGTTCGAGAGTTTGAGGCAGGACAACTTATTAGTTACAGAGTAGGAGGCTCATTTTTTCCAGTTGTCTAGGCATGCTATGGCCATTATTCAGGATGAGACAGAGATGATTAGTAGATTTGTAAGGAGGCTGAATTTCTCTATCAAATCAGTTGTATTCCAGGCATCTCGATAGGGGGCTTCGTTCCAGTCCATTGTGAAAGCCACTAAGGAGGTAGAATTGATAGAGGGAATAGTGTATGGGGACCTCAAAAGGGCCCATATATCAGGTCAATTTTCAAGTGCCTCATCTAGATACAAGATATCCTATAGAGGTAGTGGTTCTTTCTGACGTCGGGGTCCAATTCATGCATGTATTCTGACATCCAAGGGTGGCCAAATACCTTGTGGTTCTTATAGTGCAGGTTAGTGCTTGTATGGTTCACAACAATGACCAATGGGGCAAGACAATTATAATGGTTCTTCAGGATCAGCACAACCTTCTATAACGTAGAGCTTTTTATTTAGTTGTAGAGATCTTGATCACATAATGTGACATTGTTCTTTATAGAGGGGTTGGGGAGTACCCAGTCCAATTTTTTAGTTCAAACTAGACCACTGGCACCATAGGCTACAAGCTGAGGTAGAACTTAGTCAGGTAGAGGCGGTTGGGCTTCTGATAGTAGTACTGTAGCTTTACAGAGTGGGGTAGAGTTACTACCCAAGCTGGAGGTGGAAGAGGGGGCCACTTTTATGCTTTCTTGAGAAGACCTAAAGTTGAGGCATTTGACGCAGTTATTACATGTATAGTCCCAATATGCAATCGATTCGCAATTGTATGTTTGACCCGGTGTCTATGTTCTCTTATGTGTTTGCCTAATTTGTTGTTGGGTGATGTGTGATAGCATGCATGTACCTATTCGTGTTTCAACATTTATGGGTGATAACTTACTGGTGGATTAAGTGTATCGATCATATATTGTTTCTCTGGCAGGGTATGACACTTGGGTAGACTTGATAATACTGTGGATGGTAGACGTTAGTGTTAACTTAGGTATGTATTGGCTTTATCTTTAACATGATTTTCTTGATTGTAATGCTAAAACTGTGACCTTAGCGATTCTAGCTTTTTCGAGGGTTGAGTAGAAGGGTGCTAGTGGTTTTTATCGTAGAGAGGTTATATCCTTCGTCGTGTTAGATATTTGTGAAGAGGGGATGTTTTTATAATTAGCCTTCATCTAAGAAATTAGTGTTGAGCCACCACCCATGGATTCCTTTCCCGTGGTTCAAGAGTTTCAAGATGTGTTACCTTCTGATTTTCTAGGTGTTTCTCCTAATAGGGATATTGACTTTGCTATTGATTTGGAGCAGGGCACTAAGCCTATTTCTATTCCTCCCTACCATATATCTCCATTAGAGTTGAAGAAGTTGAAGGATCAATTACAAGATTTGATGAGTAAGGGGTTTATTCTCCCTAATGTATCACCCTGGGGTGCCCAGGGTTGTTTGTGAATAAGAAGGATGGGACCATGCAGATGTGTATTAACTAAAGGCAGTTGAACAAGGTATTAGTGAAAAACAAGTATCATTTTTCTTGTATTAATGACTAATTTAATCAACTTTAGGGAGCATGTTCTCTAAGATGATTTGAGATTTGGGTACCATTAGTGGAATATTAGGGAATCATATGTCCCTAAGACAACCTTTTGAACTTGGTAAGGCCATTATGAGTTTCTAGTAATGTACTTTGAGTTGACTAATGCCCTTGCATCGGTCATCGAGTTTATGAACAAGGTGTTTTGACAATACCTGGATTCTTTTGTTGATTGTCTTCATCTATGATATTTTGGTGTACTCCAGGACAATGGAAGACTAGGTTTGACACTTGAGGATTGTACTTCGGAGGTTGAAGAAATATAGGTTGTATGCCAATTTCTCAAAGTATGAGTTTTGACTTAATTTTGTAGATCCAATGAGCATATTAGAGAAGATCTGGCTAAGATTGAGGCAGTTAGAGGTTGCACGCAACCTACTTCTCCTACCGAGATTTGAACTTTTATAGGATTAACAGGCAATTACCAACGGTTTGTTAAGAGTTTCTCTACTATTTAAGTTCCATTAACTAGATTGACTTGGCAGAGTATTGGTTTTCAGTGTTCCAATGAGAGTAAGGAGATCTTTCAAAATTTGAACTTCATTAACTTTGGTTTCTTTGTAGACTCTACCCGAGGAAGGTGTGGACTTTACAGTTTATTGTGATGCTTCAAGAGTCGTTTTGGGTGGTGTATAAATGCAGAAGGGGAAGATGATTGTCTATGCTTTTAGGCAGTTGAAGACCTATGAGAAAGAACTACCCTACTCATGATTTGTAGTTGACGTCCATGGTATTTATGCTTAAGTTATAACATCATTACTTGTACAGGGTGAATTCTAAGATCTTCAACGATCATCAAAGTTTTCATTACATCTTCACTTAGAGGGACCTGAACTTAAGGTAGCATAGATGGCTTGAGTTGCTAAAGGACTAAGACATAGCTATTCTATATCATCTAGGGAAGGACAATGTAATAGCAGATGCTTTGAGTAGTAAGACTCTTAGCATGGGGAATATTTCTGCACTCAGTATAGATAAGATACAGTTTGTTAGAGCTGTTTAGAGACTAGCCATTAGTCTTTTCCGGTTGGAAATTTTAGTGGAGAGTGGTGATATGGTCACTTTTATTGAGGCCCGGTCTTCCTTGGTTGAGCAGATCCATGAAAGCCAGTTTGATGATGAGAAATTATGCTTTATTTGAGACATGTTATCCAAGGGTGAAACCAAGGAGGCTGTTCTTTAGGCCGATATAGTGTTGAGGATCGGAGGTAGGATTTGTGTTCCCAAGGTGGACGAGTTGGTTATATTGATCCCGGGGAGGCTCACTATTCTCGATATTTTATCCATCCTAGAGAGGCCAAGATGTATCATGATATGAGACAGCATTACTAGTGGTGTCGCATGAAGAGGGATATTTCTCAGTTTGTGTCTGTGTTTGACTTGGAAACACGTCTGGTGTGAGCATTAGTATCCTGGAGAGGTGTCATAGAGGATTCCCATGCCTACTTGGAAATGGGATTAATGTATTACAATGGACTTCATTATGAGCTTTCCTACCACCAATGATGGTTATGATTCTATTTTGGTGGTTGTTGATAGGTTGACCAAATACATTTATTTCATCCAAGTACATATCAGAAAAGTTAACTTGAATATATATCAGTTAGATAGTTCGACTACATGGGGTAAATTTTTCTATTACCATCGATCAGGGTTCAATATTCACTTCTCACTTCTTGAGGGCCCTACATCACGATTTGGGTACTCGTTAGATATGAGTACAACCTTTCAGTCTTAGACAAATAGGCAGTGTGGGCACGCAATTCAAGTGTTGGAAGACATCTTCCGAGCATGTGTGATTGACTTTGGTGCTCGTTCGGATCAATACTTTCCCTTAAATAAAGTTTGCCTACAACAACAATTATCACTCAAGTATTCAGATGACCCCATTTGAGGCGTTGTAGATCTCAGATTGGTTGATTTGATCAGTTGAGATGCACTTATTAGATACATACTTGCTTAGTGATGTCGTGGAGCAGTTCCGTAGGATTTATGGTAGACTATTGACGGCTCAGAGCCGATAGAAAAGTTATACATATAGAAGGGTTCGATCCTTATAGTTTATGGATTGTGATCATGTTTGGCTCAGAGTTTACCCATGAAGGGTGTGATGCTGTTCGAAAAGAAGGGCAATCTTAGCCCTTGATTAATTGGTCCTTTTGAAATTTCGGGGTGAGTTTGAGAGGTGGACTATATGTTTTCCTTCTCACCTAGCTTGTAAGTTGTTGTCACGACCCAAAGTACACCTTATACGTGATGTGGCGTATAAGACCACGAGAGGCCCTACACAAGCCACTTGACATACATTCAACACAAAATAATAGACAAAATTAGAGAGTTTCATATTAAGAAAAGAGTTTGCATTTATAGTGGAAGTCTAACATAGTCTTGACAAGACTTTGTCCAACATCAATGAAGGGTTCAAAACGTAAACTGTACACACAGTACAACATCCGAAAGTAAATGACATATGAAAGCAATAAAGGATACATCGTTCTTGGAGTATCAGGACTCACCAAGTCTTCGAAACTCCATGTGCTTACAAACCAAGAACGAAGGGAGATGAGTCATCAAGCCCTACATTAATGAAACAATGTAGGCAGAAATATGCATTAGTACATGTAATGTACTAAATACAAAATGAAATGACACATGAAATATGATCATAGGAGGACATAATTGAAAACATGAAATGCATGACAAAGCTAAACATAGAAAAGCCATTTTAAAGAAACATCATAAACTTGAACATGGTCAATGCATCTAGAAATCATAAGGAAAGCTTCATAAAACACTTTAAAGTAACATAGTTCATTTTGTGGGATATTTACTATTAACTGATTTAGACCATATGAGCTATAACATGGAGTCCGGTGTATTGCTCCCACACAGAAAAGAGATGTCCTCACTTGCCAAGAAAAGGACCTTAAATTTTAGCCTAGGTGGATCCACTAGCTCTGTGACTTAATACAACCTATGGGGGCACGTAGTTAGGGAAAAGAAGATTGCTACTAAAGACCCGACCTCTACTAACGAGAGAGCCTCCATCTCAATATCCTCTCGGTGCTAAGTAAAAATTCCAACGGAATAGTCATTAACTTGAACAAGTCATCATGCATGGAAAAGCACAGTTTAGATAGTAATCCAAGATAAAAATATCATAGAATATCTCCTTAGACCTTGAATCATTCATGAGTGAGAAAATCTTTCACCATAGGAGAAAAACTTTCACAACTTCATTGATGCCAATCTTATCGCAACCTGGATCATAAACCTTTCTTTTCATAAATCATGCATAATTTCATGAAAATATCATTCATAGCTTCTTCATAAATTCATGTAAATTAGGGTTCATAGTAAAAATCATGATCGATGCATGGGTTCATATGGAATGAATGGAAAACATGTGGTTGAGTTTAAATCATCATAAAATGATCAAAATAAAAGAATAAAATCCATACAAATAGAACCCATGTGGAATTGAATAAAAACTTAATCAATTGGAGAGGATCAAATCCTAGAATCAATGGTGAAAAGTACGCTTGAACTTGAAACCCTAGCTTCTTCTTCCTTTCTCCTTGAGAGAAAAGCTTGAGAGGATTTGGGGATTTTTCGGAGAATGATTTGGAAATGAGTAGATTATGATTAAAATCAGATATATGGGCTTATTTATAGGAAAAACGATGTAGTATAGGAATTTAGTATATAGGAAAACAATATAACACCCTTTAAAATAACTGTTGGTAAGCCCTATAATTGCGACTAGGGGTGTACATGGCCGAGTTGGTTCAAGTTTTTCAAATATCAAACCAAACCATTTGTGTCAAATTTTTAAATTTTCAACCTCGGGTTTTTTTGGATTTTTTTGAGTTGTTTCGGGTTTTTCCGATAAAGTATTCATACAAATATATAATTTACTTGTACTTCAAATATTTTTTTAGTCCTACCAAAATACAACTATCTAAGGTGTTTCTTAAAAAAAAAACACAAAATATGATATGATTAATGACACTAAAATATCCAACAAAAATAATAATAATAATGAAATCGCATAAAACAAATATTGTAAATTAACAAGTCATAATGAAAATGATCATAATTTAAAAGTGCTAAATCATGCTAAAATAAGTTCAATAAGTATTAGTTACATGACTAAATATTAAAGGAAATTAAAATTAGATTATGTATTTTAATTGTCTAAATCAATGTAAAAACTAAAGAACAAATATTCAATATTATTGTCATTCTTAGTGTTGAATTGATTTTCTTTTTACATTAGTATTAATTTGATTTTGATTTAAGCTTTATTATAATTACCAACATCTGTGCACTATAATATTTATTGGACCATTCAGAATTCTAAGTTTCAAACTTGAAATCATATTTCATATATCATATATATATATATAAAAGAGAACCCTAGTCCCGCCTACGTGGCGCCACCACAAACCAAAATTCCCTTTTAATTTATTTATTTTCAAAATTACCCTTCCCTTCCATGAAAAGTTGTGACTTTTATGAAAAGTTGTGACTTTTATGAAGAGTTGTGACTTTTACGAAGAGTTGCGACTTTTATGAAGAGTTGCAACTTTTATGAAGAGTTGTGACATTTATGAAAAGTTTCGATTTTTATGAAAAGTTATAACTTTTATGAAAGGTTGTGACTTTTCGATAAGGTACAATAAACATTTATTAACACTACCCTTCGTTGTCTATAAATAGAGGGATTTCCTCTCATTTTACAACAACAAAAAATTTGAACTAATTCTTCTTCTTCTTCTGCACAATTAAATATTCGTGTCTTTGCGGCTGTTCAGTTGCTCAATGAAACCATTATTTTTGTATCAATATACTGGTGAATAGAATCATTCTATCATGACCGGATCTATTCTTTTAAACGTTGGGGGGGTACTATAGGGGAATAATTTCCTTAAGGGGACAATGTGCATTCAGTGGGCTCGATTTTTTCCTTTCTGTTTCATTCTATTGTTATAGATCCTGGTATGTTTTTTACAGTAATTAATTTATGCTTATGTTATTAATTATTATTTTTTAGTACATGTTTTTAACTTTGTTGTTTATGTTTACGCTTTTGACCAATAAGTAGATATGTTAATCAAGAGTTTGATGTAATCATTAGACTATTGGTGTCATGTAGATTAGAATTCTTAAACTTGTAAAATAAATGACTTTGATCTTTATAGAGTTTTCAGTGGCTAAAAGATCCTAGGGATGTCCAAGAAGGGACTTTTGAGTGTTCAAAAGTTATGGTGGTTCCACACTACCTTGGAGTTTTTGTTATTCAACTTTCTATCTTATTGAGGCATTCAATTGATTAGTGACATCAAAAATATAATGGAATGTAGTGGGATTGTAAGTATTGTATTCAACCTTAATCAAAAGTTTGGGGTTCAAATGTTGGATTGGAGTCAATTAATTACCCTCAAAGTAGGATGAATCCATATTAATCAAATATTAAAGAAATCATTATCTTCTTATAAACATTAGATTAAAAGTCGCAAAAAAATAAAGTTTTAACCATATTGATTGAAACATAAACAAAAAAATATGCTTTTTGGCTATCAAAGTAGTGTCATCGACTGCGAATGATTTTGAATAAGGGACTTGCCAAGACATCATTTAATCCAAATTATTTGAGCGACATATGATATTCCATTGAACTCCAAGAGATGTGTTTTTAAATTTTAATTAACTTATCAAGTGAACAACTAATTATATAAGATGTATAATAGTTAGATTATGTATGTAGAGGTCTTGAATAGGAGAAAATTCTCGCAATTGATGAATAAAATGTTTGTACCACCTTTTGAAAATACAAATATAAACAATTAAACAATTACATATCTTTTCTAAAGACTTTGGTGATGAATAACTAAAGTCAAATGATGAATTAATAACAAAATGCATAAACACTTGGAATCAAAAATATTCTTGACAATTTATCGTAGGGTTGTACCCACTCAAAAATACTCATATTATCAAATGTTCAGAAGTAGATTATTGACGTAGTTCAGCACCGCGCGAAGCGCAGAAAATTTACCTAGTAATATATTTAAAGATAAAAACTATGAAAAAGGATAATAAATATTTAAAAATTATATCAAAGTAAATATTTTATGTATAAAATAAAATTTTAAAATTATATGTATAATGTCGGATTTGTTTGGTCTCAGATTGTTTTTTTTTTGCTAAAACCAAACCAACCCAAATATAGTTGGATTTTTTTTTTCAATACCAAACCAAGTCAAACCAAACCATTAGTCGGGTTTTTTCCCGGTTTGACTCGATTTGCGGTGTGGTTCAGTTTTTGGTTCTATTTTGTACACCCCTAGTTGCGACCTACGGACCGTACTGGTCTATTTAGGTCGAGTTATTTGGGCCTAAAATCAAGGGCAAATCCTACAAATTATTTCTACAGACAATCAAACTTCCTACGGTCCCTAGACCCCATGCACAAACCTCAACTTTAAAATCAAAATCTCACTAATTCTGGGACCTTTTTACGAAACCTTTCTATGGTTCGTAGTCCATTCGACGGACCATCATGGTCAATCGTATAATGGGTTACTGGGCTTACTTTCCAAAAATATTTTCCAACTTCCTACGAGATTGGTCTATGACCCATACAACTTCCTAAGAACCGTAGACTAGTCTTGTGGAATTGAACCAGTAGCCCTCTTTGGGTTTCTTTCCTTTTCCAAATTCTGAGGTGTTACAGTATCTCCCCTTGGGAACATTCGTCCTCGAACGGGACTCAAGCTAGCATGAATAGAGTAGGAGAGAAAGTAAAAACACAACATGAATGCAATTTCCATCAAAATGCACATAAACATGGAGAATCACTCCAAGCTAGATCATAACATCAAAATCAAGTTTACTTGAACATGCATGCATATGGAAACATGAAAATGACTAAAATGCATGAATCCAAAAGTATGAACCATGAGGGACTAATTCCTCAAGCTAGAGTAGGAGTAGAGGGAAAGAGATGAGGATAGTAGGACATCATATCGGCTTTGGCCTCCACGTAGCACCCTCAACTAATTGATTCCTCCAATGTACCTTCACAGAAGCAACTTTCTTATTTCTCAACTTCCGGATTTGCTGGTCCAAACTCTCAATCAGAACCTTTTCTTAAGAAAGATTCTCTTTAACTCCCAAACCTTCCAAAGGTACAATGGACGTCGGATCTCCAACACATTCCTTCAACAAAGAGACATGGAAGACTGGATATACCAATGCAAAATCATTATGCAAGTCAAGTTCATAAGCAACTTTGCCAATATGCCTCAAAATTTGATATTGACCCACATATTGGGGACTAAGTTTCCCCTTCTTTCAAAATTTCATTTACACCCTTCGTGGGTAAAATTTTTAGGTAGACCCAATCATCAATATCAAATTCTAGTTCTCTTCTTCTAACATTAGAATAAAACTTTTGTCGACTTTGAGCCTTTTTCAACCTCTCAGGAATAATTTGAACCTTTTCCATAGCCTCATGCACAAACTTGGGCTCTGTCGAAGCAACCTCACCAACTTCAAACCAAGACCTACACCTCCTCCAATAGAGAGTCTCAAATGGTGTCATCCCAATGCTAGAATGATAACTATTATTATAAGAAAACTTAATTAAGGGCAAATGATCATCCCAATTTCCCTTGAAGCCAATTATACAAGCTCTTAGCATATCCACTAAGGTTTGAATGGTACGCTTGGCTTGCCCATCAGTTTGAGGATGAAAAGTTGTGTTAAGTTTAACTTGAGTACCAAGACCTTTTTGAACGACTTCCAAAACTGAGATGTAAATTGAGTACCTCAATCGGAGATAATGGACAAAGGCACTCCATGCAACCTTACCATTTCACTAATGTAAATATTGCCATAGTCCTCTGATGAGAATGAAGTCTTAACAGGAAAAAACTAAGCTGACTTTGTCATTCGGTCCATTATGACCCAAATTGAGTCAAACGGTCGACAGGTACGGGGTAAAGACGTAATGAAATCCATATTCAAATCATCCCACTTTCATGTAGAGCATTCTCAATATTATGCCTTGAAATACTAATGTTTTGAGCCAAACCACCTGATTTCAAATACTCAACTTTCATTTGTTGACAATTTGGACATTTAGTCAAAAATTCCCTCCATATCTTCTTCATCCCATTTCACGAGTAGACTTCCCGCAAATCTTGGTACATCTTGGTGGATCCCAGGTGAATACAATACCAATAACTATGAGCTTCTATCAAAATATGATTTCTCAACGCATCAACATTTCAGAACATACAACGACCTTGGTATCACAGGACACCATCTCCCCCTTAGGAGAAATCCTCAATGGTTTTTTTTGGAAACTGACTTCTTCAAGTAAGTAGTACCTGGTCAAGATCTTGCATAGCCTTCACATCTGATACAAAGGATGATTTTGAACCGTTATGAATAACAACACCTTCATTAGAATCAACCAAACGAACACCCAATCGGGCCAATCTATGAACATTTCAAACTAAATCCTTCTTATCTTCCTCAACATGAGTAACACTACCCATTGATAACCGACTAAGAGCATCTGCCACCACATTCGCCCTTCTAGGATGATATAAGGCACGCTTGTTGTAATCCTTTAACAACTCAAGCCATCTCTTTTGGCGAAGATTCAAATCCTTTTGAGTGAACACATACTTCAAACTCTTGTGGTCGGTGAGCATATCTACATGAACACCATACAATTAATGTCTCCAAATCTTTAGAGCAAACACCACTGTTGCCAACTCCAAGTCATGAGTTAGAAAATTCTTTTCATGTAATTTTAATTGTTGTGAAACATAAACAATATTTTTTCCCTATGTTTCATCAAGACACAGCCAAGAACAATCTGTGAAGCATCACAATAAACCACAAAACCATATGATTCTTCTAGTAAAGTAAAAATAGGGGCCAAAGTGAGTTTATCCTTAAACTCTTAGAAACTCTTCTCACAGGCTTGTGATCATAGAAATTTTACCTTCTTTTGAGTCAACATCGTCAAAGGTGAAGAAATAGAGGAAAATCCTTCAACGAACTTTCTATAGTAACCGGTCAAACCCAAGAAACTTCGTATATCTGGAGAGGACAAAGGTCTAGGCCAATTCTTAACCACCTTGGTTTCATTAGGATCAACTTGAATACCTTCACCGGAGATAATATGGCCAAGGAAAGCAACAAACCTCAACCAAAACTCACATTTTCTAAACTTAGCATACAATTCACGGTTTTCAAGAATTTGCAACACAATCTTTAAATGCCCAACATGTTGATCCTCACTCTGTGAGTATATCAAGATATCATCAATAAATAAAATCACAAACATGTCAAGATATTGGTTAAACACCCTATTCATCAAATTCATGAACGCCACCGATGCAATAGTCAAACCAAACAACTTCCCCAAAAAACTCATAATGACCATATTGAGTTTGGAAAGGCATCTTCGGAATGTCATTATCCTTCACCCTCAATTGGTGATAATCCGACCGAAGGTCAATCTCAGAGAAGTAACTTGCTCTTTGGAGTTGATCAAACAAATCATCTATCCTTGGAGTAGGATACTTATTCTTAATGGTAACCTTATTCAATTGTTGATAATCAATACACATTCAGGGAGAATCATCCTTCTTTCAAACAAACATATCAGAGCACCCCATGAAGAGATACTCGGTCTAATAAAATCCTCATCCAAAAAATATTTAAATTGGTCCTTTAACTCCTTTAGTTCTGCCAGGGCCATGTAATAAGGAGTAATAGAGATAGGTTGTATATTTGGGAGAAGGTCAATACCGAAGTCTATTTCCTTTTTTAGGAGGAGTACTGAGAAGATCATCAAGAAGCACTTCCGGAAACTCATTTACAATCGGAACTGATTCAAGAGTAGGGGTTTCGAAATCTATATCCCTTTCCCAAAGAAGATGATAAATGCAACCCCTAGAAATTATTTTCCTAGATTTTAGGAAAAATATAAAATTATCCTTCAGAACGTAATTTCTCCCTTCCTATGACATGATAGGTTTGTTTGAAACCTTGAATGTGACCAGTCGGGTCCTACAATGTATGGAAGCATAAAGTTCATGAAGTCAATCCATCCCAAGAATAACATCAAAATCTAACATATCAAGCTCTACAAGATAAACATGAGTGACTCTACGAGAAACGAAAAATAGGACAATTTTTATATACTCTCTTAGCCACAAAAGCATGACCCACGGGAGTAGAGATATTAAAGGGATTAGAAAGAACTTTGGGACCAACATCAAATCTCATGGCCACATAAAGAGTAACAAGTGATAAGGAATCAAATAAAACATAAACATCAAGATCAAATACTTATAATATACTGGTCACCACATACGGAGAACCCTCACGATTATGTCGAGTCTGAAGAGCATATAATCTAATTTTCTTCGACGCACCTGAACCCTTACCAATAGGTTGACCTTGCCTAGCATTCCTTACCTTAGTAGTAAGCAATAGACAATCTCTCATCTTGTGACCACTTTTTCCACATTTATAGCAACCATTTGTACCGGCGAAACATTTGCTATCATGTTTCTTACCACACCTAGTGCAACCGGGGGTAGAAGATCCATTACAACCATTTCCTCCTTGAGGCTTAGGGTTAGACAACCTATATTTGTTGAACTTAGGAGCCAAATCATTAGAGGAACCTTAACAAGAAAACTTTTGCCGGAATTAAGGACATCCTTGTCCTCTGGACTTAGAATGAGAAAAGTCACTATCACCAGTTCTTGCCCTCTTTAAATCTTTTGCCCTTTCCTTGAGCTTCTCCTCTTCAATTTGTTGGGAATATATCATTAAGTGAGAAATATCCATTTCCTTTATCAACATGGTGGTACAACATTCTTTGCAACCAAGTCAGAAACACCCAACACGAACTTACTCATCATTGCCCTAGAGTCAGCAACTATAGTCAGCCAATTGAATGAAATTTAAAGAATACTTTTGTACACTCATATTGCCTTGACAGAGGTTAATGAGCTCAAGAACTTTCTCTTTTCTTATTTCAAGAGGAAAGAAACTATCAGAAAAAATTCCTTAAATTTCTCCCAATCAATAGGACCTGCATCAAACCGCCCTCACTCTTTCATTGTTCAAACCATACTTAAGAAACACCCTTCAGTTCATAAGTGGCCAACTCCTGCCTGCTCTACCATATAAAATCCCATAATACCTACTATCTTATAAACCTCACCAATGAACTCTTGGCGATCTTTATAAACCTTAAAACCATGGAATTTTGAAGGATTCATCTTAGTGAAGTCTTTTATCGTTGCCACCATCGTATTCACATTTGGGTTTATGGGAGAATTAGTCTCTCTATTGTATTAGATCATCATGGCTTGAGACAACAATAGGAAAATGGCTCGAAATTCAGCATGAGTAACTTTATCGGTCAAGGGATCAACCGGAACTTTAAGAACCTCGAGCTCAACATTGTCATTACCCACATTCCTTCTCACATGAGCTCTTCATGGGGCTATATCCTAGAAAGGATCGAACATGATTTGGGAGAAGGATCTTTATAGAGAAAGACTTTATGGCACGACTTTAAAATAATGAAAGAAGTGAATTTTCCTAAAGGTTTCATAGCCTCCTATTCAAAAATGTGGGGCGCTTCACACTCATGAGCAAGACTATACTTAATGTGGTTGTCAGACATCCTAGGACCTTCTTCTAAAACTTTGTGCTCTGAATACCATATTTGTGATGACCCCAAAGTACACCCTAGATGTGACATGGTGAATAAGACCTCGAGAGGCCCTACACAAGCCACTTTACATACATTTAACATAAAATAATAGACAAAAGTAGAGAGTTTCATATTAAGAAAAGAGTTTGACATTTATATTGAAAGTCTAACATAGTCTTGACAATCCTTTATACAACATCAATGCAGTGGTAGTGATGTAACCCATACACCACGTACAACATCCAAAAGTAAATAAAATAAGAAATCAATAAAGGTGACATCATCCTCAAAGTATGAGGACTCACTAAGTCTTTGAATCTCTATGTGCTCACTAGCAACGAATGGAGGGAGAAGAGTCGTCAAGCCCTACATTAAGGAAATAGTGTAGGCACAAATATGGACTAGTACATGGTATATGGAATGTACTAAGTATGAGGGAAATCCAATAAATTATGGAACATTATCATAATAGGATATACTCAAAAACATGAAATGCATGACCAAGCTAAACATAGAAAAGCCCTTCTTAAGAAACATCATAAACTTGAACATGGTCAATGCATCTAGAATTCATAAGGAAATATTCAATAAACACTTTAAAGTAACTTAATTCATTTTGTGGGATGTTTACTATCAACTGACACAGACCATGTGAGCTATCACATGGAACCCGGTGTCTTGCTCCTATACTGAAAAGAGATGACCTTACTTGACAAAGAAATGACCTTAACTTTTATCATAGGAGGATCCACTAACTATGTCAATTAAGACAATATACAGGGGTACAAAATTAGGGATAAATAGATTTCTACTAAGGACCCGACCTCTACTAACGAGAGAGCCTCCATCTCAATATCCGCTCGGTGCTAAGTAAAAATCTCAATAGAATAGTCATAAACATGAAAATATCATCATCCATGGAAATGCATAATTTAGTTGTTAATCCAAGCTAATAATATCATGCAATAGCACCTTAAAACTTGAATCATGCATGCACGAGAAAACCTTTCACCAAACCATGATCCCTTAATGTGAGAAAACCTTTCACAACTTCATTTATGTCAATCTTATAGAAACCTAGATCATAAAACCTTTCCTTTCATAAACCATGCATAAGTTGATGAAAACATCATTAATAGTTTATTCATATATTCATGTAAATTAGGGTTCATAGTAAAGATCATGATCAATGCATGGGTTCATATGGAGTTGAATTGAAAACATGTATGTAATTGAGTTTAAATCATCATATTATAATCACAATTAAATAATTAACTCCATACAAATAGAACCCATGAGGAATTCAATGAAAACATAATCAATTGGATTGAAATTTGACTTGGAGATTGGGAAACCTTGGGGCGCAATGGGTTAATGGAACCCATTGATGAATCCTGCATAGCTTGAGGATCAATGCCTAGAATCAATAGTGAAAGTGAGTCTTAAAATTGAAGCCCTAGCTTCTTCTTCCTTACTCCTTGAGAGAAAAGCTTGAGATGATTTGGGGATTCTTGGGAGAATGATTTGGAAATGGGTAAATTAGCACTAAAATAGTCATAGGGGCTTATTTATAGGAAAAACGACACAATAATTTGGTGCATAGAAAAAGACCAAAACACCCTTTAAAATAACTATCGGTCAGACCTACGGTTGTGACCTATGGACAGTAGAAATTCCTATGGACTTTACTTGTGAATTGTAGGTTGAGCGAATGGGCCTGAAATTAAGGCCAAATCCTACAACTCGTTCTACGGACCATCAAACTTCATACGGTCTATAGACCCCATCCGTACACCTCAACTTTTACTTCAAAATTTCACAAGTCTGGGACCTTTCTACGGAACCTTCCTACGGTTTATAGTCCATTCGACGAACCGTCCTAGTCAATCGTAGAATGGGTTACTGGGCTTGTTTTCAAAAATATTTTTTCCACTTCTGACGAGACTGGTCTACGACCCATAGAACTTTCTACGAACCATAGGCTTGTCTCATCGAATTGAACCAGAAGCCCTTTATGGCCTTCTTTCCTTTTATGAATTCTTAGGTGTTATAGTAGTACAACCAGTGTCTCATGTATCCATGCTTCGGAAGTATATGCCAGATGAGTCTCACGTGCTTTCACTCAATTAAGTGGAGTTAGGTACATACGTGGTTTGCAAAAGTAAATAGTAACATGCTTCTTCCCCATGAATGCGGGAGGTGGGGTTAACCTTGACAATCCTCCACTAATGCAGGACATGGTCCATGAACGGAAAGCACAAATTAAGATTCACCAATAAGAGTTACATCAGCTTAACTTTTTTTAGAGTTGAAAAATACTCTTATGGAGTGCTTAGGATTCGTTTTGAACCCCATGCATGAAAACTTCCTGCGGTATGTAGACCCCATCCGTACACCTCAACTTTCAACTTAAAATTTCATCAACTCTGAGACCTTTCTACGAACCTTCCTACGGTCTATAGTCCATTCGACGAACTGTCCTGGTCAATCGTAGAATGGGTTACTGGGCTTGTTTTCAAAAATAATTTTTCCACTTCCTACAAGGCTAATCTACGACCCATAGAACTTCGTACAAACCATAGATTTGTCTCGTGGAATCAAACCAGTAGCCCTTTATGGCCTTCTTTCCTTTTCCGAAGTCTGAGGTGTTATAGTTGTGCAATCAGTGTTTCATGTCTCCATGCTTTAGAAGTATGTGACAGATGAGTCTCATGTGCTTTCACTCAATTAAGTGGAGTTGTCTACATATGTGGTTCACGAACGTAAATAGTAACATTCTTCTCCAGAATGCGGGAGGAGAGGTTAACCTTGACAAGCCTCCACGAACGCAGGACCTGGTCCATGAATGGAAAGCACAAATCAAGATTCACCAGTAAGAGCTACATCAGCTGAACTTTTTCAGAGTTGAAAAATACTCCTACGGGGTGCTCAGGATTCGTTTGGAATCTCATGCATGCAATGAGATATGCAACCCCACAGAATTTGATATTTTGGACTCAACGGAGATGTCAAAACTTCAAATTGAGGTGGTTTCCACAAAATATAGCCTCCCACCCAGACTCTATTCTAAGACAAATTCCATAAGGCAGCTCTTAATGAGCCTGGAAGCCTCAGAATCCGCACCGAATGTCTAGACCAAACTTGAAAAGGCTAATGGGATCTTCAAAATTGTATTGTGAGGTCGTCGACCTGAAGTTTTGACCGAGGTCAACCATTCAAGTTCTAGAAGCTCCAAAGTACGAAATGTCACACAAAACCCAAACAAACGACCCAATGACCAAACTATCAGTGAGACTAAGTCATAAATGACTTGAGACCGCTATAGGAATACTCTTAACGCCAAAATTATTAGAAAATGGTAAAAATGACCTAGAGGGTCATTACAATACCACATGTAGTGAAAGTGTAATTTTCATAAGGAAGGAAATAAACGTTTGATCTTAAAATAGGGGGTGAATCAAACATTAAATTATAATAAAATAGTACTTAGTGTGATTAACACTATTTTTTTATAATGGATTTTATAATAAAAAACAATATTTTCTTACTATTCATAATTATTACTCCTTCTGTTTCAATTAATTTGTCTTACTTTTAACTTTAGTTCATTTAAAAAATAATGTTTCTTTCCTCTTTTGGCATCTGCTTCATTCTAACTTCACACATGACATGTTTAAGATCACAAGATGGAAGGACATATTAATACATGTTATTTATCTTAATTTAAGACCACAAAATTTTAAAAAAATATTTACTTTATTAAATTTCACGCTTTATCAAAACCAAATAAATAAATTTAAACAGACGGAATAGTATCTAAAAGTAATATAAAATAAATAATTTGAAAAAATGGCAACTGTAATATGAACCTCCAATTTTTTATTGTTTCTTCAAGAGGGAAAATCTAAGTCCTAAAATAAATCAAATCAAAGGTTATTGTCTTTATTTGTTGATTCATTTTTTAGAAGAAGTAACAACGTGTTTTTCCTTTAGGCAATTCTATCGAATATTTTGAAGGGCATTAGAAGCATATTATATCTTTTTTTTTCAAAATTGAATTGGTTATTACCACTTGTCATACAAAACCTTAATCATTATGTGTTTTCTCTTTAGGTTAATATACTATTTGGGTGACACAATAATGTTAGAATTTTGTGCTTTCTTAAAATAAATTAAGATTTCAATGGGCTAGTTCAAAGTAAATAACTATTGACAAAAAATACATCTCTATTTGTTTTACCCCTTGTTTGAATAATTAACAAATTAAAGGGATATTGATTTTGCTTCTAAAGAAAGATGGTCCAATAATGAAAAAGATTTGCTCCAAACTATTAAATATGGTGTGTAAATGACACATATTACATATTTATTGATTTGAAAGTAAAAAAAAACTTTGAAATCTATAACTACAAATAAAGATAAAGGAAAAGTACATTAAATGTTATTTGCATTTTTAGAATAGCAGTAGGGCGTTGAACTTGGACTCTTAAAAATAAATTTAAGCGAAGTCATTCAATTTTCTTTTGAATATGTCCAAATCAAGAAGAAAATATATAACACAAATTGTCTTACATACGTCCAAAGACATTAAAGTGGTGTAATTTAATTATTATTTTCAATTACTTTTGATATTTCATTATTGTAGTCTTTTCTTTTTCTATTATCAAACACAAAAAGATTTCACAAATTTTTAATCAAGTTAGCTTGTTAAATGCATTTACACAATAATTATTACAAATTATTGAATAAAACTGTGTTTTTTGAACATATGCTAGAGGCTCAGAGATTATATGATGTTTGGTCCGATTCCTGATGCAATTTTCATGATTTGTTTTCTATCTAATCTTTTTCAAACATAAAAATTGGAATCCAAAGGTAGAGCATAAAAATATATAAATACACAGATTAAACGATACTTGTAATTCACTATTATATCAAAAACATTTGTTGCATAAAATATTAAGGGTCCTCAAGGGGACTAAATGAACTACAAACTAAAATATGATTACTTCTACTCCATTTTTAGAAAGATTAACATACATAAAAAGGACTTATGATTTTTTGCAAATTCTAAGACATGATTTATGGGAAGGAAGACTTGCCATTTCTTTTGACATATTTCCGCATCCACACATGCTTCCCATTAATACTAAATTTAACTTTGGATTCATCTTTTAGAATAGACTCTACAATTTCAGGTGTAACAAACACGATTCGAGCATAAAGAGCTTGTTCATTGCATTTCACATCTTGCATGATAATGGACTCAATGTTGCCTCCAAAATATGATGTAAAGAATTCCCTTATTTCCCATTCTGCAATAGGATAGCCCTTTGAGAAAGTAAGAAACATGCTCCGTTCTTCATATGGTACGTTATTTCCCTTCATCCTCCAAGTAGACATCATGTCACCTCCAAGTCTTAGATGAGACATTCTTTCACTCAAAGATAACTCACAAGGAGGTGGCACCATTGTTAGTTTGCTTTCAATCAAGGTTTGTTTAGAACTTCCACTCATCATGGCCTTTTTCACGATATCTTGAAATGCCTTGTGACAAACCTCATTTAAAATCTTCCTCATCTCACTATTTGCATTGTCTCGATTTTCATGAAAAAATTGGAGAGATAAGTCTTTTCTAGTAAGATGTTGAGTTAGCGGAATCTCACTTGAATAAGTTGAGACCAGGCCAAATTGATTGTCATCAATGCATTTGAGACAAGTTGCACCCTCATCAGCAAGTTCGTTAATAAAAAAATTAGGTAGGGCTATGATCTTACTTATAAAATTTTTGAAATGACATGTTCGCTCCAACCAAATCCATAATGACAATGTATGCATTGATTCAAAAGGATTACGCTCAAGGTTAATAACAAGTAAAGAATAAAGTTTTCGATCAATCTTATGAAAATGCTTGAATTCCTCCATAGTGATTTGAAAAGTTGGAGAATCCATACCAAGTCACATTGGTAGTGATCAAACCTGAAATGCCACAAATTAAATTATAATGAATCAAGAAGGAAAAAATAATAACCCTAATTTTGTCAAACAAATAAGCATACAAAATGGAATAAAATATATAAATCAACCAATATGATTCAAGCATATGAAGAAGACGAAATACACAATTTCATCTATGTAGAGATTTAAACAAAGACGAAAATAAAAAAAGCTTAGGCTACAAAAATGAAGTGAGGAAGAACAAACCAAAAGGTAACGTCAAGGGAGGGTTGTTTTGAAGAACTCAATTTGACAAAATAACTTGACAAGCTAACTCATTTATAGGTGAAAAAATCTTCACTGGTCAATGCTCTAATAAAGTTATTCTTATCAGTATTCTACCAAAACAAAGTAGAGTAATTATAGATTTGAAAAAAAAAAAACTAGAGCAGTAATTACAATTTTTGAAGTATTTATAGAAAAATTTAGGACAGTAATTATAAATTTTGAAACATTTACACAAAATGTCTTGTTTACTAGATTGCAATTAATTCTTCTTAGTGTCATTCTAGAAATCATATTGAAAGACCTTCATACACATTCTATACAAGAAATGATGAGAGAATCAAAGCTCAAGATCACCTAGAATAACTAATTACATAATCGCAAAATATATATATAAAAAAGAAACATAATGCTTTCTCTTCTACAATTATGAAAGAAACTTCTAGTTACATAGGGAGATATCAGTCTAAAAAATAAATGTAGAACAACCTGATATATTACTAAATAACTTGATAGTATATATGAATATACCTCATATTCTATAATACCTACACCAAAGAATCAGGTGTTTTAAAGTATTCCTCTAATAATTAATACGAATTTTGTTAACAATGACATAAATTGAGATATAATATTTAGGGATTGAGTATTCAAATTATAGCACAAAAGAGACAACCACTAATTCATTGATAAAATGACTCATGTATTTTTATCACAAACTTTAAAATTATGTGTTCCTCTATTGAAAATTTTCTCTACTTTATTCATATTTATCGAAAATGGTTCCACCCTCAAGTTTATTCTCTTGATTAACGAACACCTTATAATTAACTCTCATACGATGCACGTAAAAAGTACACGATGCACGTAAAAATTACAATTTAGGTAAAATTCGAAGCATGCTAGCCATTAAACACGCTCTAATTTGTTAAAAACATGCCTAGACTATACAAAAATTTGTGAAGCAAGTGTTTTGGTGGACACTCCATTGACATGTAATGTATTTTCTATTCTCTCAATTTTTAATGTATCCCATTAAACTAGTGTGCAAATTTTAATATCAATTGTGTATGTTGACTCCACCAACTTCTAAAAATGAAAATAATCCAAGTTACTCGATATATAATAGATTGAAGAACAACAAAATATAATTATTTCATTGTTCACCATCAGTCATCCAATCAGCTTTTTAGGGCATTGCAATACTTTAAGGCTTGTCTAGGTCATTGTTAATGGCTTCTACATGTTGTTTTGTTTAATAAATTCAATGTTTTGTTCCATAATTTGAAGTATCTTTTTAACATTTACATCTTCTCCGATTGAAATTCCTGAAAAAGGGTGAGTAGTTGATGTCGATATTTAGGTAAATCCAATTATTTCACATAGCAAATATATTGTACGACAAAATGATAATATATGAAAAGAATGAATTCTTCATTTATTCTAGTTTTGGCATGATACATATTAATTGGAATCAACATGTGAAGAAAACACTAGATCAAATCTTCATTCTAGATGCAAAAATATGAAGAAACAATTTAGTTAAGCTACACCACAAATTATTTATTTAAAAGAATCCTAAAATATATCTAAGCACTTTATATTCAATATTTTATTACTATACAAACTATTACACGGAGGAAAACATAAGGGTAATGGAAAACATTATCAAAATTGAAGGAGAAGTAAGCAAAAATATACATACAAAACAACCCCAACACCTGACATTAGTTAGTAGTCGAGCTTTTAATCAAAATAGGAGTACAAGACTTTACAAAAACAATTATATACAGAACTGTCTCAGAATACAAAATAAATACAAGACCTAGTCAAAAAAAGAGGGAAACTAACAACTCCAGACGTCAAGAGCTCACCCTATTCTCCATATCCCAAAAGCTGCTCCGCATGAGGCACAAATCAATGGCGAGAACTTGTACTATAAACTGTAGGATATATATATGTAGTGGTACTCAGTAGGCATAGGTCGACTGAGCTCCAACAATAAAGAAATCATAAATAGCAAGTATATAATAAGGAAAGTACAACACAAGAAATTAAAGAAAAGACACTACATAGTTTAAGATGAACAACTATAAAGGAATAAAATACAATGAACAAGAGACTGAGTATAATTACCTGACCTGGTCATTATCAATAAGTCAATAGTGAAAGAATATGGGCCAGAAAACCTTCCAGGTAGCGACTTAAATTTTGTTTGCTAGGTCAGTCTCAAATGGAATCTGTGTTAGGTGACGTCTAGGGATATCTGGGAATGTGTGGCCTGTGATGTTGAGGTTTGGTTAATATTTTACTATAACACAGACATTAAGGAGTCCATAGGACTTTTCAAAATTGAATTCAAATAAGTAGAACTCCCAAAATTGATTTTGGCGTGGACTATGTAGGAACATCCAAGGAAGAGGTGGTGTTGTGAAGAATGGAATTTTCTAGAATTTTGAGGCTCTGAAATTTCATCAAACCCATAATAGCAAGAGGCGTCACTCTATAGCGATGCTCACACTTCTTTAGTGGGTAAGTACTCTAGAGTGGTGTCGCTATAGCGGGCTGGGCCGTTATAGGAGAGAGAAACAAGATTTTATATGGAAACAACCCTAAAACCCCTATTTTCTACACTTTGTATTCTTGGACTTGAGAGGGGAAATTTCGGGCTGTCTGCACTTGTTTTTCCATGAAATTCTTCGGTAAAGGTAAGATTTTGACTCTCCAACCTTGTTCAATGATTATTAAGCCTTAATATCTAGGTTATTACTCTTGGGGGGAAGGTTTTGAAGTGATTCCATAGTGGAAAAAGCCCTAAGTTGGGGAAGATGATCATATCTTGGCGTGGGGTTAGGATTTGTTGACAATCTGGGTAAATTATAGGCCATTAGTGATTGATTGTTGTTTTAATTAATTGTTTTATACCAAGAACAAGCTAAGGCACTTCGCAAGTGGAAAACTCGGGTTCTTTAGAGTTTCCAAGAGGCTTGATTTGAGGTAGGTGATGCTTGTATGTTTCTGATTTATGCATGTATGTATGTCTATTGATTCGTAGAATCATTTGTGCAATGCAAGGTAGGGAGACATATGAAATTAAATCATATAGGTAATCTCATGCAATGAACTTGTTATTGTGACTTATGATTTTCAAGTGGTAATGTTCATCGTACTATATAATTGTGCATGATTGTTTGTGATTGTTGGTTAGCTCATGTACCACACTAGTACACCAACTATGGATTACTTTGGTACCACACTGGTAGACTAACTATGGATGGCTCGATTACCACGTCATTACACTAACAGTTTGGGTTTGGTTTCTATGAGAGGACCATGTATGTGATTGTGGTTCAATTAGTGGACCAGAAATTTGCATTTGTGATCGTGTGAGACATGTATGCAGGTATTATTATTGTTTCATGACATGTGACTAATAGTCTGTATAGTTGGTATTTGTTGTTATATATATTGTTCTGTGTTACCGCTTTATGGTGAACTCTTTATATTCATATCTTGGATTGGTTTTGTGATCCTACGAGTACTTTGTGGTTTGAGTACTTGTATTACATCTGCTCTTTTCCTTGTTGAGTATAGGGCATCTTCCTGCGGCTAATTCAAGACCTTAGTTGAGGAATACCTGATTCTGACTCCAAGGATGAGCAACATCTTTCATGTGGCCATGAATTCTAGTGCATTTCTTGTCCATATTTTTAGGCACAAACACTAGTCTTTAGCTTTATGTTAGTTTCGGGGTTGCATCCCAGCTTGACTACCTTAGTTTTTTGGTGTGATGACTTTTAATTTTTAGGGTTATTCCGCATTAAATATTTTTAGACTATTAGGTTGAGTTTATGGGGACTCAATTCTTTAGGACTAATTTTTTTCCTTATTCTATATGATAAGCTTCTTTTAATAAATGGTGTTAGGTTGGTTTTGGGTTATTCTTTGGTTCTCCCACCATGTGGTTTAGTGTAGCTGCCGCTCACACGATTGGGGTCGTGATAAACTTGGTATCCGAGCCCTAGGTTTGTTGATCTCGCCATACCAAAAAGTGTCTAGTAGAGTCCTATGGAATGGTACAAAGACATATGAGAGGCCACATGACTCTAGGAACTTTTCTTTCTTTCTTTCTTTCTTTGTGCTATGACTTGATTCCAATTGGTATATGCCGATCCAAATTGGTATCTAACTCTTCCACTCTCTTTTCCATAGAAGATTGACACTCAATGTAATGGTACAAGGGTAGTAGCTCCAGAAGTAGATCAAGAAACTAAGCCCATAGTGAGATGATATGCCAGAGGAAAAGGTATGGGTAGGGGCAGAGGAAGGGCAACACCCATCAGAGGTGGAGCGTACACCAAAAATGTACCAAGGGAAGCGACCCTACCCCTATCCTAGGATCCCGTGGAGGAAGAGTTTGAGATTAAGATTGAAGATGATGTTGAACCAGAGGTAAGGACACAAACTGGAACTGTAGGTCTTCCCTGTATGGATGTGGGGAATGTTCAATAGCTACTAGATTTCCTATATCGGTTAGCAGGTACTACAACCATTCCCATGGTTTAGACTACTCAGATCCTTGTCACTCAGACTATCATTGTTACAGTTCCTAAGATTAACGGGAACTTGGGTGCTGACACTTTGTTATGTCCATTGCTTAGCCCTGTGATGATCAGTACAGAACATAAGATGTTGACCAAGTTTTAGAAGCTTAAGCCTCCAATGTTTCATGGTTATGAAGGTGAGGACACGTTTGAGTTCATCTTGGATTGCTGTAAGAGGATTCATAAGTTGGGTATTGCGCAGCAACACGTGGTGAAGTTTGTGACTTTCCAACCTCAGTGTGAGGCAAAGCAATAGTGGAGAGCTTTTGTGGAATATCGTTCATCAATCTTACCTCTATTGACTTGAGTATAGGTCCACACTTTGTTCTTGTAGAAGTATGTGCCTCGTATCTTGAGGTATATGAAGAAGGATGAGTTTATAGCTCTTAAGTAGGGTAACATGATTGTGGCTACTTATGAGGTGAAGTTTCATGCCTTATCTCAATATGCTACACATCTGGTGAGCACTAAATAAGAAAGTATCTAGTTATTCTTCAAAGGTTTGAATTCTGAATTGCAGGTTTTATCTGTGCCTAGGACTTCTGTAGGTAAGAGTTTCAATGAGGTGACTGACTTCATGAAAAAGGTAGAGGGAGTTCAATAGATTGGGAAGGCCAAGTCATTGGCTAAGAAGTCAAAGATTGTGGGTAACTACAATGGTTTGTATTTCAAGGGTTCTAAGTAAGTAGGCATATTTTGCTCGCCTGGTTTAGTTGGCTATGCCCATTAATACATGTGGTCAAGGGGCTTCTTATTTATTAGCCAGTAGGCCTTCACTTGACTGTAATTGTTTCCATTGTGTTGATTTTGGGAACTTTAAGAAGGAATGCCCCCACAGACAAGCAGTTGTTCAGGTTCATCCACAAACTACCTGTGGTTCTAATGGTTAAAGAAAATCAAGGTAGAGGACGTACAGAGGGTGGTAGAGGAGGTAACTAAGGAGGCTATGGAGTACCAGGTAATGGTAATGCGAAGAGAGGAGTAGCGTAACCCAGAAAGGGGGACATCCATATTGAAAATAGAGCTCAGTGTTATGCATTTCCAGGTAGACCATAGAAGGAGGCATCAGATGTTATGATTGACCGAATGGATAATATGTTGTTCGACCCGGGTTCTACTTATCGTATGTATCACTGACATTTTCTCTAGAATTTGATTTGATTTGTGATACCCTTGAAGCCCCTATTTATGTTTCTACCTTTATTGGAGAGTTAGTTGTAGTAACCCATGTGTATCGTGATTGTTCTGTGTTGTTTATAGGCCTATAGACTCGGGTAGATTTAGTCATATTTGATATGCTAGACTTTGATATAATCTTGGGTATGACTTGGATGTCCCTCTATTTTTTAAATTAATTTGTAATGCTAAGATAGTGACTTTAAAGGTCCCAAGAAAGGAAAGGTTAGAGTGGAAGGGGTGAACAGGCCTAAGCCATTAAACATCATATCTTTCCTCCAGTCTAGCAAGCTAGAAGGGCGGGTTGGTTTGACATATTTGGCCCATATTCAAGATGTTAG
Source organism: Solanum okadae (assembly GCA_036553675.1). NCBI lineage: Eukaryota > Viridiplantae > Streptophyta > Magnoliopsida > Solanales > Solanaceae > Solanum > Solanum okadae. The sequence continues at coordinate 42,129,856 of CM071689.1, read as the reverse complement.
TGCAGAGTCTCCTCCATTGAGTCTATCTCTATGGTTTTCGAGTATCTAAAGGTGTTTCCTACGTTCTTGATATGCCTCCAGATAGGGATATAGACTTTTATATTGAGTCTACCTCTTTATCACATGGCTCCGGCAGAGGTGAGAGAGCTTAAGACTTAGTATCAAGAATTTCTTGGTTAGGGATTTGGTCGCTCCTAGAGTTTCTCCTTGGAGTCCTCTTATCTTGTTCGTAAAGAAGGAGGATGTTAGTATGAGGATGTGCATAGATTACTAGCATTTGAACAAGGTTACCATCTCTATCTCTTGCCTCGTATAGATGATTTGTTTGACCCGTTGTAGGGTGCTTTTGTATTTTCTAAGATTAGTTACACGTTGGGGTACCACCAGTTAAATATAAGACTTGAAGACATACCTAATACAAATTTTAGGACTTGGTATGAGCATTATCAGTTCTTGATGATGTCGTTTTGGTTGACTAATACACCTACAACTTTTATGGGTTTGATGAATGGGCTGCTTAAGTCATTCTTGGATTCCTTTGTTATTGTGTTTATAGATTATATCTTGATTTACTCCAAAGGAAAGGAAAAGCCAGTTTGGGTTTGGGTTCCATGAGAGGACCAGGTATGTGTTTGTGGTTCCATGAGAGGACCGTAGATCTTGTCACGACCTGATTTCACCAGTTATAATGGCACCAACTATAACTCCCTAATAGGTAAGCCAATTCGTAACCCAGAATGACAAGTAATGGGTATAAGGGCACAAACCAAGCGGAAGAAATAAGTCAAATGCAATAACAAGAGAGAGACAAAAATGCAAAACAATATATATATATATACATAAATAGAGATCCCTCCCAAAACCTAGATGTCACAAGTATAGAGCTTTTAAATAAAGAGTAAAAGTCCCAAAAGTGGACCCAAAATACAAAGACTTGTCTCAAAATCCAAAAGACTTGTCATCAATATATAGATGGAGACACGTGAAGTCCAGAATGTCATGTGCTTACCCTTGCCTCTAGATCCGACAACGGTAAGCTCGATCTCAACGTTGATAACCGATGCTCGGACATGCATCACAAAATAGATGAAAAGTGTAGCATGAGTACCAAAACAATAGGTACTCAATAGGCAACATAGGCCAATTGAGCAATAAAAGTAAAGGTAATATGAAATTCAAGAATCTAACACAATAGAGGTCAAGGAGCGGAATTCTAAAAGAAATGCACACAAGTGTATTAAGAAGTGAAATGAAATAAGTAAGCACTTACTAAACCTAACTGGACCCCATAAGCTTAGAAGGTACACTCGTGCTTAAGTTAAAATAAAACTTGAACGGACCTCATAAGCCTGACAGGTACAGAAAATAGCTAAGAACTAATAAGAGAACCAGAGGATACCTTGAGAAATGTCATAGCCTTCCATGGACTTTCACCACGGTGAAGGCACCTAAGGACCTAATAGAATCACCCGATCATGACCCGAAACTAACCTAAGGTATGTTCTCAAACTTGAATAGAGAATAATGATGAGCCAAGGAATTGAACAATGACAAAGGTAAAAGAGGGAATTGAACCGTGACTAAAGGTACAAGCAGGGACTTAAACCCAACTGAATGGGGTATAGATGGGTTGCCTCAAACCGGAGAAATCAATAAGGTGTATGAGATCAAACCATAGAAAAAATACTCCAACAATTCCAATTCCTTTACCAACTCATCATCAGTCCAAACCATAGCTCAGGACTATCACAACCTTCCATGGACTTTCACTATGCTGAAGGCACCTAAGAACCCAATAGAATCACCTAATCAGGACGCAAAACTAACCTAAGGTTTGTGCTCGAACTTGAACAGAGACTAAAGATGAGCCAGTGACTTGAACCATGACAAAGGTGAACGAGGAACTTAAATCATGACTAAAGGTACAAGCGGGGACTTAAACCAAGTTGAATGAGATATAAATGGGTAGCCTCAAACGAGAGCAATCAACAAGGTATATGGGCTAAAATCATAGAAAAAGAACTCCAACGACTTCAATACCTTTGTCAATTCATCACTGGTCCAAACCATAGCTCAAGACCACTTCTAGATCTATCAAGGATCAACTCCAACTCCTATTCCACCATCGATGTCAAATCATCGATAAGCCCCATATAGACTACATACATCCAAACTGATCACGAGAATAAAACATAGAAGAAAGGGGAAAGCTGAGTAGTTGCCTAATGAATGATCAAACGTTTAGACCCAAGTCTGTTATAACAGTCTACAGGGAGATAATTCATCTAAAGCAACTTCGAAGAGATTCTAAGGCCTATCGACTCCGAAAATATGCAAGTCTAAGAAGACACTAGTCTAGACCTAGACTAAGGCCAAACATGCTAAATATAAACAATAAACACATATCGAACACACCACAAGTTAAGAATGATCTCGGATAGTAAAACTAACATGCTAAGAGTTTTAGAAACTTGATAAATAGCCTAAAACATGATTTCTAGCAATCTGCGCATGATCATCTATATACTCACCCCAAATTGGGAAAACTCAACATACATTTATATATTCGAGCTCAATCTAAAAGACAGGAAGTTGTAGCCTACCTCAAAGAAGACTGCACACGTTCCAAATCAAAACTCTAGAGCTTTTCCCTTCCATACGACCTCAAAAATTTGGCACACTATCAAAAATAGAATCACAATGTCAAGTACTTATTTAGACACTAAAATCACATTAAATGAAGACAGACTACAATTTGGAGTCAAAAGAGGAATGTTGGACCCGCACTAGAAATTTTAGAATTGACTCTGTCAAAAGGTCTAATTTAGTTCTCCAAACTTGTAACCCAAAAAAGGACACAATATAAGGCTCGAAAAATCCAACAATCGATACATGCATTAACAACCAATTAAAGCTAAAGGAAATGGGAATAGCAGCCCATTCGGTGCTGAAGTCACCTCGAACACTAAACCCCTGGCACTTTGTCACAACCCAAAGTACCCCCTAAATGTGACATGGCGCATAGGACTCCAAAAGTCCCTACAAAATCCACTTAGCATACATCATACAAGATAATAGAGTTTAAGAGTTTAAAATATAGTTTATATCATAAAGAGTTTGTAAAAAATGTAGCGGAAGTCTAACATAGTCTCAAAGACATATATTACATCAAGAGTGATTGGGACGTAACTCATACATCACATATAATCTCAGAAAAGTAAAGACAACAAGCAATAAAGGGTTCAGTCATCGGAACATGAGGACTCACCAATCTTTCAAAGCTACTAAGGTGAACACTAGCCACGCAAATACAGAATAGAAGCGTCGAACCCTACATTAGTGAAATAATGTAGGCAACAGTATATGTTAGTACAAAGAATGTACCAAGTATGACAGCAATGTATAAGAGTTATGAAATCATGCTAAAAGGACTTTTCATGACATGCAAAGACCAAGTTAAACCATCAGAAAATGGTTATAAAATATGATCGTGATCATGGTAAATGCAAGTAAAAATAATCTTTAAAGCACATGTGAGATACTTCTAGAAGTAAGCTTAGTTCATTATTGTGGGAAGTAGTCATTAACCGACATAAAGACCATGTGAGCTATAACATGGAATCCGGTGTCTATCCCACATCGACGAAAAAGATGTCCTCACTTGCCAAGATAAGAACCATCAACTTCTAGCTTAAATGGATCTACTAGCTGATGTCTATCTAAGATAAACTTATGGTGGCACATAGTTATGGGACAGGGGTAATCGCCTATTGTCCACTCGGTGATAAGCAGAAATTCCACATAATAGTCATTAGTCTTTACTTGTCATATCAATAAGAGACATGGGTAATCACCGCTTGTCTTTTCATCCATCGAAGGAAGATCAAGTAGCCAATCCAACCTAGGTTTCATTAGAATAGCTTCTAAATGTTAATTCAAAGTTTAGTTGAGAAAACCTTTCAACTCTAAGATCTTTTATGTGAGAAAACCCTTTCACATTCATGTATCTAGTAGTATGTGAGAAATCATTTCACAACAACAACATTTATGCTTTACTCACAAAGAAACTTAAATCACTTTTCATCAATTTCATAAAGATTATGCATATCTTCATAAATTCATCTTTCATAGTTCAAATCCCACATTTGATCATCATAGTGTAGCAAACATGGGTTATGCATGGGTTCATGGGGAATTCAACTTAAAACATGCAATTACTTCAATTCATGCATAAGAAGACATGAAACAATAAATTTGATCAACATTGAAAGGAACTCATGACAATTGAATAAAATCGCTAATTTGATTGGGGAATCTATTTTTTACAAAATTGGGGATCTTAGGAATCCTATGGAGGAAAGAGCTCCATAGGTGAAGACTATCATACCTTGATGCCAAAAGCTTGAAATTAATGGAGGATTTGGAGACTTGAGCTTGAAACCTATACTTCTTCTTCCTTAGTGAAATATTTGAGAGGATGAACTTGATCAACTTTTGGGAATTTAGGAGAATGAATTGAATTGGGTAATTTGAAGGTTAAAAATCATTATATAAGGCCTAGGGTAGAGGGTAAAATGATATAGTATTGGATTAAAACATTTTGGAAAAGACCCAGAAGTCCTTTTAAAATAACTGTCGAACCTTCACCGACGGCCTAACCTACGGTCCGTAGGTCCTACCACAAACCATCTTGGTCGACCGTTAGTGGGTACAAAGACCACCATTTTGGACCCCCAATGACGGGACCCTCTGTATGGTCCATGGGTCTACTTAAGGAAAATACACCTCGACCGTAGGTCCCAACTTTTGATCCTAAAATTTCACTAAATCTGAGACAGACCTACGGGACATACCTACGACTCGTACATTGAATGATGAATTGTCTTCGTGAACCGTAAAGGAGTAATGAGACTGGACATTTTTAGAACTTTTGAACTTTGCCAACCACAGTTTCACATACGGTCTGTGGTCCGAGCGTTGGTTGTTCCATTTGTACTCGCACCAGATCTATGAAACTTGTAATTTTCCTTCTTTTTGAATCCAAGGTGTTACAATATCTCCCCCTTGGGAACATTCATTCTCGAATGGAACTCAGGACATCATAAGGAGGGTAGGAACTAGACCTAATAGCCCAACATGAAAGAAATCACATAAATGCACATATCCGAGAAGGAAACATCCACTCCAAGCTAAAGCATGTTCAAAACATCATTTCATAAGGTCCATATGCAACTCATGCTCAGATGCACACAGTATGAAGAATTCAATCAAGTAAACTTATTTTCTCAAAATTCAAGCTTTTCATGAACATGCATAAATGAGAAATTATAGGAATATCTAATACACGTGACACCACAAGAGTAAACCATGAGGAACTAAATACCTCAAGCTAGAGTAGGAATGGAGGGAAAAAGATGAGGATAACAAGATATCATATCGGCCTCGGCCTCCTAAGTAGCACCCTCAACTAACTGATTCCTCTACAGAACCTTCAAGGAAGCAATTTCTTTATTTCTCAACTTTCAAACTTTCCTGTCCAAGATCTCAACTAGAACTTCTTCATAAGAAAGTCTATCCTTTATGCCAAGACTCTCCAATGGTACTCTAGATGTCGAATCGCCAACACATTTCTTCAACAAGGAGATATGGACAACTGGATGCACCGAGGCAAAGTCATTAGGCAAATCAAGTTTATAAGCAACTTTACCAATACGCCTCAAAATCTAATATGGGACCATGTATCAGGGACTAAGCTTCCTTTTCTTCCCAATCCTTATCATACCCTTCATGGGTGAGATTTTCAAGTAGACCCAATCATTCACATCAAACTGAAGATTCCTTCTTCTAACATTGGCATAGGACTTTTGTCGACTTTGAATCGTTTTCCACCTTTCTCTAATAAGATGAACTTTCTACATAGCCTTATGTACCAACTTGGGACCTATCAAATCAACTTCAGCAACTTCAAACCAACCTATAGGAGATCTACACCTCCTACCATAAAGAGCCTCAAATGGATCCATACGAATGTTTGAATGGTAGCAATTATTGTAAGACAACTCAATCAAAGGCAAGTGATCATCCTAATTACCCTTGAAGTCGATTACACAAGCTCTTAGCATATCTTCCAAAGTTTGGATAGTATGCTCAGCTTGTGCATCGGTTTGTAGATGAAAGGTCGTAGTAAGCTTAACACGAGTACCAAGACCCTTTTGAAAAGATTTCCAAAACATAAAAGTGAATTGGGTACCACGATCGGAGATAATGGATAAGGTCACTCCATGCAACCTAACCATTTCTCTCAAGTACAACTTAGCATAGTCCTCCGCCGAATAAGAAACCTTGACGGGAATGAAATAAGCCGACTTTGTCATACGATCTACTATAACCCAAATCTAGTCATGTTGTTGTCGCGTACAGGGTAAACCAACAATAAAATCCATACTCAAATCTTCCCACTTCCACTCATGGATATTGATATCTTGGGACAAACCTCTTGGCTTTTGATGCTCAACTTTCACGTGTTGACAATTAGGACACGTAGCCATAAATTCTGCAATATCCTTCTTAATCTCATTCCACCAATTGACCTCCCGCAAGTCACTGTACATCTTGGTGGCTCTCGGGTGAATGGAATATCGAGAGCTATGGGCTTCTGTTAAGATCCGCTCTCTCAAGTCATCTACATTGGGGACACACAAATGACCTTCATATCTAAGCCCTCCATCTCCTCCGGGAGAAAGCCTCAACTGACTTCTTAAGCACTACTTCCTTCAATTCAACCAAGATCAGGTCAAGGCCCTGCTTAGCTTTCACTTCTGACACAAAAGATGATTCTGAACCATTATAGACCATAACACTGCCTTTGTTGGTGGAGTCTACCAACTGAATACCCAAACGGGCTGTGAACATCACAAACAAACTCCTTCTTATTTTCTTCAACATGAGCAACACTATCTATTGATAATCGAATAAGAGCACCTACTACTATATTTGTTTTGTGGGAGTGATAGATAACACTCATGTCGTAGTCCTTTAGTAACTCAAGCCACCTTTTTGGTGACGATTTAGATCCTTCAGTTTAAACACATATTACAAACTTCTGTGGTCAGTAAAGACATTAACATGAACACCATATAAGTAATGCCTCTAAATCTTTAAAGCAACACAATTGTCGCTAGTTCTAAATCATGAGTATGATAGTTCTTTTCGTGCACCTTAAGTTGCCTTGAGGCATATGAAATGACTTTCCCATTTCGCATAAGGAAACATCCCAACCCAATTCTTGAAGCATCACAATAAACAACAAACCCATTGGTTCCTTCCAGTGAAGTCAACACCTGAGCGGAAGTAAGTTTATCTTTTAATTCCATAAAACTCTTTTCACATGCTTCCGACCATAATAATCTGCTTTCTTTTGGGTCAATGTCGTCAATGGAGAGGAAAACCCTTCCACAAACGTTCTATAGTAATTGACTAAACCCAAGAAACTTCTAATATCTAGGGGAGATAAAGGTCCGCATCCGCCTTCTTAGGATCTACCTCAATACCCTTCCCGAAAATAATGTGACCAAGAAAAGCCACAGACCTTAACCACAACTCACATTTACTAAACTTTGCAAATAGTTGTTGGTCCTTGAGGACTTGCATTACAATTCTCGAATGATCTATATGCTTGTCTTCACTCCTTGAATAGATCAATATATCATCAATAAACACGATCACGAGCATATAAAGATATTGTCTAAACACCTTATTCATCAAATCCATATATGTGGCCGGAGCATTAGTCAAGCCAAAGGACTCCACCAAAAACTCAAAATGACCATACCGAGATTGAAAAGCCATTTTCAAAATATCATCTTCCTTCACCTTCAATTGGTGATAACCCGACTGGAGGTCAATATTAGAGAAGTAACTTGCTCTTTGTAATTGATCAGACAAATCATCTATTCTTGGGAGAGGATACTTCTTAATAGTAACCGTATTCAACTGAAAATAGTTGATGCACAAACGAAGTGAACCATCTTTCTTTCGAACAAACAAAACTGGAGCACCGCATAGAGAGATACTCGGTCGAATGAAACCCTTATCCAACAAATCTTTCAATTGGTTATTTAATTCCTTTAGTTCTACCGAAACCAATCAGTAAGGGGAATAGAGATAGGTTGGGTGTCTTGGATAAGGTCAATACCGAAGTCTATCTCCCTTTTGAGAGGAACACCAGTAAATCATCAGGAAACACTTCTGGAAACTCATTAACAACGGAGATCGGCACAAGACTAAGGTTTTCAGAATCCATATCCCTCATCCTAACTAGATGGTATAAGCAACCCTTAGAAATCATCTTTCTAACTTTAAGACAAGAAACAAGTTAACTCTTAGGCATATAATTTCCCCTTTTCCACTCTAGGATAGGCTCATTTGGAATTTGGAAATTGGAATTTGACCACTCAAGTTCTACAATCAATAGAAGCATAACAAGAATGCAACCAATCCATGCAAAGAATAACATCGAAATCTAGCATATCAAGCTCTACAAGATCAACATGAGTAACTGTATGGGATAAGGAGATGGAATAATTTCTACAGACTCTTTTAGACACAATAGATTCACCAATAAGAGTAGATACAGAAAATGGGTCTAATAACACATCTGGAAGAATATCAAACCGCATAGCCACATATGGCGTCACAAAAAGATAAGGTAGCATTGGGATCAAGCAAATTATAAACATCAAGATGAAAGACTTTCAACATACCAGTAACTACATCGGGAGAACCCTCTTACTTATGACGAGTTTGGAGTGCAAAAATCTTGTTTTGCTTCCCACTCCCACTAGAACCGGACTAAGGATTAGGTTGAGCCCATCAATGATTATCTCCTTCATTCTTAGCAACCGAGGGACAATCCCTTATCTTATGATCCGTCTTTCCACAACCAAAACATGCATTAGAACCGGATAGACATCTAACCTCATGCTTCCTTTCACATTTAGTACAAGTAAACAATAAAGATCCACTACCATTTTCTCTTTGAGGCTTAGGGTTAGACACCCTATTTTTGTTGAACCTAGGGGGAGCATTAGAGGAGCCTTGACCGGAAAACCTTTGTCAGAATTTAGAACGACCATGTCCGTTGGACCTTAAGTGTGAAAAGTCACCATCACCAATCTTTTCCTTCTTTGCCCCCTAGATCTTCCCTTACGTTTCTCCTCTTCTATTTATTGAGCATGCACCATTAGACGAGAAATATCCATATCATTGATGAGCATGGCGGTACGACATTCTTTGACTACCATTTCGAAAACTCCCAAAATGAACTTACTCATTCTTGCCCTAGGATCGGCAACCATAGTAGGAGCATACCTAGATAATTGTGTCCATTTCAAAGCATATGCCTTCATACTCATGCTTCCTTGACGAAGGTTGATGAACTCAAGTAACTTTGCCTCCCCTCATCTCAAGGGGAAATAACCTATCAAGGAAAGTAACCTTAAACTTTTCCCAATCAAGAGGACCCGCATCAATCGCCCTCTCTTCTTCCATTAGTTAAACCAAACTTGAGCAACACCCGTAAGTTGATAAGCAACCAATTTCACTTTTTCCATTGGCGTCACTTCCATGATCATCAACACCTTATACATTTCATCAATGAACTCTTGAGGATCTTCCTCAACCTTGGAACTATGAAACTCCAGAGGATTCATTCAAGTGAAGTCCCTCACTATAGATGTTTTCATACCCACATTTGGGTTAACGGGGACTGCTGCCTCCCTATTGGCTTGAGTCATCGTGGCTTTGGCCAATACTTGAAAAGAAGACCTAAACTCCGCATTAATCACTTGCTCGGCCAAAGAGTCGACCAGAACTTGAGGATATTAAGGAGGAGCTTCTTGTTCCACATTCTCATTCGCATTCCTCCTAACGTAAGTTCTTTTAAGTTCTTCGAGGGGTCATATACTGAAAATCATTGGATAGGGATTATGAGAAAGGACATATAAAGTTACACTCTATCGCACGACTTAGAGTAATGAAAGAATTAGAGTTTCCTAATAATCTTATAGCTTCTTATTAAGAAATGGGGTGGGCTTCACACTCATGAACAAGACTCTACTCGACGTGGCTTATGAGACATCCTAGGGCCTTACTAAACCTTATCCTCTGAATACTAAGTTTGTCACGATCCAAAGTACCCCTAGACGTGACATGGTGCATAGGACCCAGAAAGGCCCTACACAAGCCACTTAGCATATATCATACAAGAAAATAGTGTTTAAGAGTTTAAAAGACAATTTATATCATGAAGATTTTGTCAAAAACGTAGCGGAAATCTAAAATAGTCTCAAATCCATCTATTACATCAAGAATGATTGGGACATAACTCATACATCACATACAATCTCTGAAAAGTAAAGGCAACATACAATAAAGGGTTCAGTCCTCGAAACATGAGGATCACCAATCTTCCCAAGCTACTAAGGTGAACACTAGCCACATGAATGTGGAATAGGACCATTGGTTCTACATTAGTGAAACAATGTAGGCAAGAATATGTGTTAGTACAAAGAATATTCCAAGTATGAGAGCAATGCATAAGAGTTATGAAATCATGCTAAAAGGAATTTTCATTACAAGTAAAGACCAAGTTAAACCACAAAAAAGGGTCATAAAGCATGATCGTGATCATGCTCAGTGAAAGTAAAATCATCTTTAAACACATGTGAGATACTTCTAGAAGTAACCTTAGTTCATTATTGTGGGCAGTAGCCATTAACCAACATATATACCATGTGATCTATATCATGGAATACGGTGTCTATCCCACCGAAAAGAGATGTCTTCACTTGCCAAGGTAAGAACCATAAACTTTTGGCTTAAGTGGATCCACTAGCTAATGTCTATCTAAGACGAACCTATGGTGTCACATAGTTATGGGACATGGATAGTCGCCTCTTTTCCACTCGGTGCTAAGGATAAATTCCACGGAATAGTCATTAGTCTTTACTTTTCTTATCATTAAGAGGCATGGGTAATCGCCCCTTGTCTTTTCATCCATGGAAGGCACATCAAGTAGCCAATACAAGTTATGTTTCATTAGAATAGCTTCTAAATCTTGATTAAAAGTCCAGTAGAGAAAATCTTGCAACCCTAAAAATCCTTTATGTGAGTAAACTCTTTCACATTCATGTATCTAGCTGTATGTAAGAATCATTTCACAACAACAACAACAACAACAGTTATGCTTTACTCTCAAAGCACCTTAAATCACTTTTCATCAATTTCATAAACAACATGCATATCTATATAAATTCATCTTTCAAAACCCATCATCATCTAGAAAACATGGGTTATGCATGGGTTCATGGGGAATTCAACTTAAACCATGCAATTACTTCAATTCATGCATAAGAAGACATGAAAAAATCAATTGGATCAACATTAAAACAAACCATGACAATTGAATAAAAATTCTAATTTGATGGAGGAATCTAATCTTTACAAAATGGGGGATTTTTGGAAACCTATGTAGGAAACAACTCCATAGGTGAAGACTATAGTACCTTGATTCCATAATCTTGCAATTAATGGAGGATTTGAAGACTTGATCTTAAAACCCTAGACTTTTTATTCTTCCTTAGAGAGAGAAATATTTGAGAGGATGAACTTGATCAACTTTTTGGAATTTAGGAGAATGAATTGAATTGTATAATTTGGAGGTTAAAAATAATTATATAGGGCCTAGGAAAGAGGGTAAAACAACATAGTATTGGGTTAAAACATTTAGGAAAACACCCAAAAGCCCTTTGAAATAATTGTCGAACCCAAACTGACGATCTAACCTACGGTCTGTAGGTCCTACAACAGACCATCCTGGTCGACCGTTGTTGGGTTTAAAGACCACCATTGAAGACCCCCAATGATGGGACCCCATGTACGGTCTATGGGTGCATTTACGGACCATACACCTTGATCATGGGTCCCAACTTTTGATCCTAAAATCTCACTAAGTCTGATACAAACCTACGGGACATACCTACGACTCATACATTGAATGATAGACCGTCCTGGTGAACCGTAAAGGAGTATTGGGATTAGATATTTTTAGAACTCTTGAACTTTGCCAACTATGGTTCCGCGTACAGTCTGTGGTCCGATCGTCGGTGGTTCCGTCTATACTGGCACCAGATCTGTGAAACCTGTAATTTTTTCCTTCTTTTCGAATCTGAAGTGCCACACACTTCTTGAACACCCCGATGTGACGCCATGAACTCCATGAACACTCAAGACTTGAAATCATTAATTTTGTAGCTCCATAACTCTAACCATCACCAAAAGAAATAAAGAGATGGGTGTTGATTATGTATGGTCTTATTTAAAAAGACCAGCCAAAGTTTCTCTTCAAGAATGTGGGGCCAAACTTGTCATGACCCGAGCCTACACTCTGGACGTGGCCGGTACTCGAGAACCATTGCTGGTCCCCAAGCAAACCCTCATCCTGGCTAGCAACAAGCAGAAGACTAACTCAAGCATACAAAAGCTTAAAACTGAAATAAATTCAATAAACCCAAATACTCAACCTTTCTAAAAGTCTGTACGATACTCAAAATAAAAGTAAATATAGAAACTACTCAACTCTGTCTATCTATAAAGCCTCTACTATACAAAGATGAGTGTTGGGACAAAACCCATGACTCCTAAAAGAACTATGACTAACAACTCATAAAACTTAAGTACTTTGAAAGCAAGGAGGTCTCACTCATAAGAAGACGAGCGGATGAAGTGATCTCAACAGACTCTTGTTGATGATCCTAATAACATATATCTACATCATTAAAAAATGCAGGTCGAATAACAAATAACTTAAACAAAGGACTGGAATAGATAATAATGTACTCAAGTTGAATGTAAAGAAATAAAGGAGTAAAATCATTTAAAGCTTTACAAATACTTTCTCATCTCTGAACTAAACATAATAAGTGATATATAAAAATACACTTTAACTCTATTGGGAGATTCTCTAACCGACAATCATCACTATGAGCTACATGATGATACAGTGTCTCGCCCACGCTGCCAAAACTGTCAAATACCTTGTTGGGGTATAGAACACCTCAACTAGGTGGATCCACTAAGCTATGCTTAAAAATCAATAAGGATTCATCTAAAAAGTATGATCCTTTACCCATGTTGGAATACATGGTTTATGGGGGCTGTGAGTTGTTTGAACTCAGCCCCATATCGGTGCTCAATACTACTCCCAATAAAATATATAAATCATGCTCATATGTTTAAAAATATAACTCTTCCTCTGGTTTGAGATAATTCCTCAAACTACCCTCTTAAAAGAGGTAACTGCTCTTGAAATATCTTTTAAACTCATAACTCATTTAGAAATCTCAGTTTCTCTTTTATCAATGTTAAAATTGATACCTCTGGGAATACATAGTCTCCTTATACTCTTACTCAACTCATACTTGAAAACTCTTTCTCAAAACATATCAAAATCATATTATAGTATGATCATTGATGACTCGGGAAGTCATACTGCATTAAAATTGATGGTATATCTAGATACCAAACTTCTCATACATTGATGGAATACTATATTTTCATACTAATCATGTTTTAGAAAACATTTTTCTCAAAACTCATCTTTACTTCCTCAAAAACTCAATTGTTGGCTTTAAAAAGCTTCGCAAGATTTTTAACTCAAAATAGGGTTCATGCTGAAATATAGACATGAATAACTCAACTCAAGGATCTCAATAACAATATAGAAACTCAATAATTAGGAATAGAATTTCTAAACGAAACATGAACTTAAGAACTCAAAATAAACTTATCTCAAGAATACTCAAATCTAGGGAAAGAATCCTAGATTACTCTTTTACTGATTTGAAAGTAGATGTAGAGTGTGAGGACAAACTAGTCCAACACTATGACAACGTTACATACCTGGAAGAACAAGGTTCTTGAAGAATCTTGAAGAAGAACTTGATTAGAAGCCTTGAAACCCTAGCTTAAAGGTAAACGATCAAGAAAGCCTTTCTTGAGATTCTTGAATTAGTTTCTTGAAATCTCTATGGCCAAAAATTATGATTTTCATTAGTGATTCATAATTGTATGGAGGAATTTGAGTTGAAAAAAATGGAATTATTGGAGAAAGACTTACCTTGAAGAAGTATCTTGAAAAAGATTGAAAGAATCTTGAATGGAGTCTTCTACTTTCATTTTTCCTTAGGGTTTTACCCTAGGATTTGAGAGAGAAGAGAATAATGGATTAAAAGATGAAATCAAGAAATTCGTTTAGGGTTTTCTTGGAGGTAAAAAGACAAAAACGACCATTTTTAATGTTTTTCCGTCGACTAATTTGTAACAACACTGTGTATCAGGTTACTAAAATGGTCATAAATTTTTACTCAGAAATTGGATTGATGTGAAATTGGTGGCATTGGGAAGTAGATTAAAAGACTTTTAATTTGATAGGTTATGGTCCACGTAACTCTTTATGTTCTAAGAGATATGGTCGTTTGAAGTTGACCCAAGTAGAATCTTACATTAAAACTTAATCAATAAGGAAACTTCAAGAACACTTATCAAGAACTCATTAAGAAATTAATTTGCTCAATATTTATGGATAGATTCTCAAAAGAAACTCATGATTGGTGTGTGGGCGAACAAACTCAACACTAGGGAAGCTTACATACCTCAAAGAACTAGGTTCTTGGCAAAATCTTGAATTTTTTGAACGAACACTTGAAACTTTGAACTTTTTCTCCTCTTGAATCTTCTCTCTAAAACCCTAAATGCTTTTGGGATGAATGAAACTGATTCTAATCAGTTTAGACCCTTAATTGGGTGTAATTCGTGTTTAGAATAAGTGGGGGTAAGGAAAAGACTAAAATACCCCTGCTATATTTGGGTAACTTTCCTTAAATGGACAGTCTAACTTCAAAAGGGGATATCTCTCTCATCTCAAAAATTAGCAAACTCGGTGGCGTTGGAAAGAGGACTCGGAGATCTTTCATTTGATATCTTGTGGGTCTCCTAACTCATTCTGTACTAAAAGTTATGGTCGTTTGAAGTTGACCCAAAATTTAAAAGAACTAAGGAATGACTTGAATGAATTCTCTTTAATTCTTTTTGGAACTCAAGGTGCTACATCTAGTGATCTTAATACTTAAGAAAATTTTAAATTCCTCGATAAAATCCTACTCACAATGAAGGATGGTTCGAGTTTTAGCTCAAAATTTTTTGGGTTGTTACAAAAGTCCACGATCGTAAGCTCTTAATCCAAATTCCATCACGATCGCAGAGTCCAACTCACGCGATTGAGATGACCAAAGATGGTCAACACCAGGTAACCCCTTACACTATCGCGACGAGGGCCATGCGACCATGATGGTCAAGCATAGTTCCCTCCGTGATCGCGGATGCACCCACGCAATCACATTGAAGGAGAGCACCAGCAGCTGGTACATCGATCAACAAAACAACAAGAGTTTAAAAATCTCGACGGGGGCCACGAATTTTTCAAAATCCCGCTCATGCAAATAAAATATGCTACCCTATAAAATTATACATTTCAGACTCAATGGAGCAGTCAAATATTCCAAGTAAGGTCGTCTTGAAAAAAAGTGGGTCCACACCCAAGTTCTAATTTAAGCCAAATTCTATAAGAGGGATCAAAATTGGCTCAGAAGCCTAGGGATCCATATGAAAGGTCCTTCTAGATCAAACTCAACGTTCCGAAGCTAACGAAACAATCAGATTGTATTATGAGGCCATCTTTCTAAATTTTGAGCCAAGTCAACTATTCGAGTTTTAAAATCCCCAAAATATGGAAACTTACACAGAATTAAAACGAACGACCAGGTGACCAATTTATCAGCTCCACATAAATGACTTGGGGTCGATAAAGGAATGCTTTAAACGACGAAAAGAATTCAGTTACACATAAATGACTTGGAGGGTCATTACAACATCCACTACTAAAAAGGACTTTCGTTCGCGAAAGTAAGAGTCAAGAAGTAACCAAAGACTCAAACAACCTGGTAAACTACTGTTGCATCTCATGCTCGATCTCCCAAGTAGCCTCCTCAGCTAAAAGAGTCCTCAAATGGACCTTAATCACATGAATGTCTTGTCACGACCCGAGTCTACACCCTGAATGTGGCTGGCACTCGAGAACCATTGCTAGTCCTCAAGCGAACCCTCATCCTGGCTGACTACAAGCGGAAGATTAACTCAAGCATACAAGAGCTAACAACTAAAATAAATTCAATAACTCAAATACTAACTTTAAAATAATCTGAACAATACTCAATATATGAACTCAGAGTTTGTAAAAACAACTCAAAGGAGATACATACTAAAACTACTCAACTTTATCTATCTAAGAAGCCTCTACTATTACAGAAACATATCGGGACAAAAACCACGACATCTCAAAACCAACTAACTGCAAGGTAAAGGTGAAGTCCTTTGGAATATAAGAAGGCTCACCAAAGATGACTGGAACTGCAAGTGGTATCAACGAAGCTTATGTTGATGACCTTAAATACGTGTATCTGCATCATAAAATGATGCATGCAAAATGGTGTCATTACATTGAATGTACAAGCATGTAAGGAGAATTCTAAAGCATAAATATAAGCTTGAACTGATGGAAAAGAAACATACTTACCTCTTCTCCACTCACTCAACTCAATAAAACATAGTTTAACTCAACTTAGAGAAATAGGGCTCAACTCATCCATAAGATACTCAACTCTGTGAAACATAGTTCAACTCAACAATAAGATACTCAACCCTGTGAAATACAGTTCAACTCAACTCAGAGAAATAGGGCTCAACTCAAAAATAAGGTACTCAACTCTGACTCAAGATACTCAACTCAAGATAAATGCAACAATAAAGAATGCAATATCTGAAAAATTGTTAAAATAATCAATAATAACTAAGTTGTATGCAAAGATACAATAATAACTCAATTTTATGAAAATACAATAATAAATCTTATTTGTATGTAAAGATACAAAATAACTTTGTTTGGGAGATTCTCTAACCGACAACCATCACTATGAGCTATGTGATGATACATCGTCTAGCCCACGCTGCCAGAACTGTCCTATACTTTGCCAGGGTATATAATCTACTAACTAAGTGGATCCACTAGTCTATGCTAAAAGGCAATAAGGAATCATCTAAAAATTATGACCCTTTCTACCCACGTTGGCTACATGGTTTATAGGGGCTGTGAATTGTTAGAACTCTCCCCCATATCGGTGCTCAATACTACTCCCAAAATATAACTTAGCTCATTATGTTTTAAATAAAACATTTCCTCTTCCTCATTCTTTGAAATTATTACTCAAAAGATTTCTCTTAAAAGAGATAGTATTCAAAACTGCTCATAAATTCTTTTGGATATCGATGTTTCCTTTCATCTTAAATGTAAAAACATTTACTCTTGGGAATACTTAGTTCCTTTATATCATTTTAAAGAAAATGAAATCAACTCTACTCTTCCTCAACCTAGTGCTCAAGTCTTTAAAACAAGTTTTAAAACAATTTGTAAAAAGACTTCTTAAAATAGGGTTCATGCCGAATTATGGACGTGAACGACTCAATTCAAGGTTTTCAATAACCATGCATAGAACTTAATACTTGGAACTCAACAACTCCAGAACTCAAGGAATCAATGATACTACTCATCTCAAGAATGTTCAACTCAGAGGGTTCATGCAGAATTATGGGCATGAACTACTCAACTCAAGGACTCAATGATACTTCTCATCTCAAGACTGTTCGAGTCATAGGGTTCATGCGGAATTATGAGCATGAACTACTCAACTCAAGGACTGTCATGGGTAACATGTAGTAGTCCCATGATTACGGATATAATCCCAAAATGATTAGGAACTCAATACTCTAGAACTTGAAAATACTACTCCTCTCAAAGATACTTAAATTATGGAGTTCATGCGGAATTTATGGTCATGAATGACTTGACTCAAGGATCTCAATGACAATGCAGACTCATGAATACATTCTCTTCATTCTCATACTCACTTACTCGAGTCTTGAAACAATTTATAAGTTATTGTAGAAGACTCCTCGAAAAGACTCGAAGGGACTTTCTCAAACTTTACTCTTAACTCTTCCTTGAATTTGAATTTGAATTATGAATTCAAGGTCTATGATTCATGTTATGAATGATCTCTTGATGTTTAGATGTAGTTTAGAGTAGTTAGAATCAATAGGTAGTAAAGGTACACTGTTAAAGAACTTAGACGGGTAAAACATTGGAAAATAGGTGGGGACAGGTGACCCTAGCGCACTGCTGGTGCGGGGCACCAGCCCCTAAACTTCAGAGGCAGTAACTTGGTGCACTGCTGGGGCACACCGCCCCAGCCCTCCTCCAGAATAATTCGACGAATTTTCTTCTTCGATTTTTGGCTCTAATTCGCCTAGAATCGAATGATTTCTTCCCAACTTACTTAGATTCGAATACCTAACATAAGTACATGAAAATCTACTCAAAAAAAAACTCTCAAACTCCTAACTTTCCTCTCAAGAACTAATCAACCCATCCTAATTCAAGAACGAAAACAATATTTCAAGAACTTCAGTTTCTTAATATTTATGGATAGATTCGCAAAAGAAACTCATGATTGGAGTATGGGTGAACGAACCCAACACTATGGAAACTTACATACCTCTTAGGATCAAATCCTTGGTGAAAATCCGCAACAAAACTCAAGAATCTTGACGAACACCTTGAACCTTCCCTATTTTCTCCTCTTTTCATCTTCTTGAACTCTCTTCTAAAACCCTAAACGTAATTAGAATTTGTAAAACTGAACCAAATCAGTTTAGACCCCTAAATATTACTTAAAATCGTTTTAAGCTGATGGGGTAAGGAAAAGACTAAAATGCCCCTCATACTTTTGGGTAACTTTCCTTAAATGAAGAACCTGACTTCAAACGGGCATATCTCCCTCATACGAGCTTGAAAATTAGCAACTCGATGGTGTTGGAAAGAGGACTCGGAGATCTTTCATTTGATATCTTATGGATCTCCTAATTCATCTTGTGCTAAACGTTATGGTCGTTTGAAGTTAACCCAAAACTTAGAAGAACTTAGGAATGACTTGAATGAACTTTCTTTAGTTCTTTTTGGATCTCAAGGTGTTACATCTAACAACCTTAAAACTTAAGAAAATTTTAAATTCCTCGGTAAAATCTTACTCACAACGAAGAATGGTCCGAGTCTTAGCTCAAATATTTTCCAGGGTGTTACATGTCTCTTGAAAGTAACCTCCACATATCTCTGGCTAGAATAACAACATGCTCCTTCACAAAGATCAAACGGTTATCCAACTCAACCATATTTGAGCACATGAGACTTATCAGGAACATACCGCCCAACATCGAAACATGGAAAACTGGGTGGATATCTTAATATGCAGGATGCAGGGTCAACTCATAAGCAACATCACCAACAGTTTGAAGAATCTCAAAATACCCAATATACCTGGGGCTAAGCTTTCTCTACCTCCCAAACCTCCTCAAGACCTTCATGGGCAATGCACAAAGGAATACTTGATCACCAACTCCAAAACTCAACGACCGACACCTACGAACAACATAACTCTGGTGCCTACTCTGAGCTCTCCTGACCCTATCGTGAATCACCAGCACATGATCTAAGGCCTCATGAAGAAAATCAGTACCACACGGCCTAGGTTCTGAGGACTTAAACCAACCAAGTAGAGAGCGACAATGCCTACTATATAAGGCCTTAGAAGGGGCCATCTGAATACTAGAGTTGTAGCTATTTTTGTACGCAAACTCCACCTAATTAGGTAAGAACTAGTCTAACCTCCAAAATCAAAAACACAGGCCCACAACATATCCTGAAGAACCTAAATAGTACGCTCCGACTACCCATTAATCTGTGGGTGAAAAATTATGCTAAGGTCAACACGAGTACCCAACTCCTCTTGAAAGGTCCTCCAAAATCTAGAAGTGAACTTAGAACCTCGATTAGAGATGATAGATACAAGCACACCACGAAGACAAACTACCTCTCGAATACAAATATGAGCCAAACTCTAGGTACTGAAAAAAGACTGAACAGAAAAGAAGTGTGTTGACTTGGTCAATCAATCAAACGATAACTCAAATGTAGTCAATACCTCTAGAAGTTTGAGACAAACCCATAACAAAGTTCATGGTGATACAATCCCACTTCTACTCAGGAATGGGTAATCTCTTAAACTCAACACCATTCCTCAAATGCTCGGCCTCCACATGCTAGAAACATAGGTAATGGGATACATACTCTATAAGACCTGTAATCTGTGGGTTGTAGCCTTTCTTGCGTTAGGATTCCTCATCTCCCTACTCCCCAAGCCTAGAGCAGCCTTTTGAGGGTTCTTAGGGTGACCCTCATCTATTTTAGCACTTAAGGGAGGAAGGGGAAAAATAGAATTCGCGTCTTTCAATTCTATCTCCGGCTATCCCACCATGACGGCTCCCATCCCGCTGTGGCAGCGCTGCTGTGGAGGGATTATTCCCTCTATGGTGGGATGATACAGGCCCGAACAACTTAGCTTCATGAAATACGGTTCGGATCGTTACACTTAGCAACTCCCTTAGATATAACATAATAATTTTCCAATAATTCAATCTCACTTTTAAGAAAATAGCTCACTAATAGACATAAGTATAAGAAACTAGATAAAAAACAATTGTTAACCATCAAACATAAGTCCAACATTACAAGTGCGATAAACATACAATAAAATTAAGGAATAAAATCACCTTACATCCCAATGTCCATTACAGAGTGTCTTCCTAGCAATAAATTAGTAAAAAGAAAAGCTCATTCGACAGTTTGATATTTTTAGGAGATTCAAGCAATATAAAGAGAGAATTTTTCCTTAACATATCTTGACATCCTCTTCTCAATCCACCACGAAGTTAGTCTACTGATCTTCCTATTGGGAAAATAACTGAAATTTCACAATATATATTAATAATAAATAACTTTATTATTTAGTAAAATAGTAGTCCTGAAAGTAGATAAATATTACTACGATAATATATAATTATAGTGCATAAAATTGATACTTGAGTCGTGCTGGGCACTGTCCTAAGAAACTATTTCAACGGTGTGAAATGTTTCCCTAGGATTAAACAAGCAATTCCCTATCTTAAATAGAGGATACAGGAATCAGCAAATTAATTATCATCGGCAAGTTATTAGAGGGATATAAAATAAACATTGATTAAAATAAACCCAATTAGAAAAGAGGAAACGAGAGAGCGAGGACAATAGCAGAATGTATTTCTTTGCTATATTTTTTTCTAAAGAAGAAGCAATAGTATTTATAGGGAAAGGGGAAAATGGCACCATGACAAGTGGCCTTGCCACTTGTCCAAACACTTACGTGCAAGATGACACATGTATAGAGAGTTGTCAAAGATATGGAAAATCATGCCATAATAAAAGTAATTGCCATTTCTCCAAGAAACAATTCCAAAACAATTTAATTATTTGTCTTTGTAAATACATTTAATAAAATAATCTTTTGAAATAAAAATATTTGCTTACACTTCCTTTGCCAAAATTGTGAATTTTAACTATTCGAAGTCAACAAGATGTAAGAAATCGAGGAAATGATAGAGAAATCATAGAGGTTAGCCTAAAAAGTGACACTTCGTAATCTTTAGAGGATACATATACGTATATATTCATATGGAGAGAGAAAGAAAATTAAACAAATTAGCAGCAATGTATGTTGCTCATCAAGAACAGAGGCTACAATTTTCTTCTCTCCTTTTTTCCCCTAAAGTGACATTGACTAAAATGCGTAGGTATATATGCATGTAAGATCAGAAAGCAATTTTGGCCATAAGTGATCCTTAAGCGGTGGAGGCAACATTATTGACAAAAATAAGATGACCTAATAAATAATTATCTTTATCCCATTAGATATGCATTCCGATATTGCGTAAATTCGTGGCAAAATAAATATAACTTTTTGAATATATTACAATTAATAACATATTATATTGAATAAAGTCTACTCATAAAATAATAATTTCTTGACATAAGACTTACTATCTCTATTAAAATATTAAAAAATTGTAAAACTGTTATAAAAATAAATATATACACAACTATATCGTAATTTAAAAAAATTGTATAAATATTTAAGGCATTTTTTTTTAGGAGACTAAAAAATATATAGTTAGCAATTTTTTTAACTTAAAATCAATATACCCAAACATAAATGATATTATACTAAAATTCTCAAATTTAAGCTCATAAGTCCTTGACATGAAATAAAAAGCAACCATAAACACCCTAGGTGTTACAATACACATACGAAGAATGATTTAGATCTTAAGCTTAGAATTCATTGAATGTTATAGAAGAAGCCTGCAATTTTGTGTTCTTGAGTAAAACATAAATCAAATGATGATATGTCTTGGATAAATTGTTGGTTATATGGTATACCTTGAGTAAGAATCTGCTTACTTGTAGATTCTTTAGCCATCAATGGACTTTGAAAAAGCATGGTATAAATCCTTGAAATTTGAAGAAAACTAAATATTAAAAACTTTTAAATCCCAAATACATGACATAAATAGTGGGTGAAATCAATTACAAATCTCAATAATAAAATATGTAATGATCCACGACCTCTAAAATGCTGCTCAATAAATGACGGAAGATTCTGAGAGAGAGAAACATGAGAGAGATTGGTCACGAAGGGAATAGCGTGATTTGGGGGATAGTTAGAGTGATAGATACATGAAGAGATATTTTCGGCTATATTCAAAAAATGTGTATCTTAGTTGAAATATGATAGGAAACTATTAAGTGGCGAGTGATTTTATGTAATTATATGAAAGTATAATGGGAATTAGTAGATATGGTAGGGATGTTTGTATAATTTGATGGTTTTTTATATAAAAAAAAAATATTTTAGGAAAAACTAAAGCAAAAATAACTAGTATTAGTTGAAGTTGAAGTTTCAGAGAAATTGGAGAAAATAAACCAAGGCCTGCCTGAATAGCAAAGGCCTGAACGTGTGCTATTTATAAGGCAATTATAAGTACATAACTTTTAAAATTTATATGAGCTTTGAAGCGGTCTATACAGCCAGTAGGACCATACTTAATCCGATATACCCATTTATTTCCTACTATATTCACATTGGGAGGTGGAGGAACTAATGTCCATGCATGATTTTACGAGAGCATTAAACTCTTCACTCATTGCATTAAGCCACCTGGAGTCTTTAGATGCTTGTGTGAAACATGTTGGCTCAACCGGTGCAGTGGAAACAGAGACATTAAGGGTGTGTTTGGTATGAAGGAAAATGTTTTCCTGGAAAACAAGTAGATTTTTTACTTATTTTCTCATGTTTGGTTGGTGAGTAGAAAATATTTTCCGGAAAAGATTTTTACTGTTTGATTTATGAATGAAAAATGTTTTTGAGAAATATCTTTTATTTTTACTAGAGTAGAAAACAAAAATTTGAAGTAGAAAATATTTTTAAAAAACAAACTTAAATTATTAATTTTTTGAAGGGGGTGGGGGACTGGTAGGGGGCTGATGGGGGGTAAAAAAATTGAAATTAGAAATAACTTTTACTATTTTTTTTTTTGGGGGAGGGGGGGGGGGGGTTGGTGGTAGGGGGCAGGAGGTAGGGGTGAGGGTGGGATAAAAAAATTGAAGTTAAATTTATTTTTTTTAAAACAAGATTTAAATTATTTTTTTTTTTTGGGGGGGGGGGGGGGGGCTGGTTTGAGGGTAGGGAAATAAATTGATTTTTTCAACCAAAAAAAAATTGTAATTTGAAGTTGGAAGAGAGTTTTGGAAAATGTTTTCCTTAAGTTTTGAAGGGAAGTCATTTTCCTTAAATTTGAGAAAAATGAGTTGATTTGGAAATATTTTCCAAAACATTTAACCCAACCAAACATGAGAAAATTGAAAAATATTTTTCGGAAAATATTTTCCTTCATACCAAACACACCCTAAGTGAGGAGAAAACATGTGGCTTTAGTGACCCGGTCATCGAACGAGTAACCATGACATGAGTACGGCTATCTGAGTGAGTAGGATCTAAAGCTAGAGAAGAAATTAAGTTAGAAGAAGATGATACATCTTGGAGAGAATCATGCATAACAGGATCTGTAGTGGAGATAGTTTCACGAGAAAGAGGTTGTTGATTTTGTGGGAATAAAGGAAGGGGAAGAAGTTGTATCAGACGTGGAGATAAAATCAAAGTTAGTAATTGGTGAAGCACACATATCAGGGAACTGAACTGGAGAAAATATAGGAGGGGTTGTTTGTGAGGAAGGAACTGTAAGAGGACTAGGATTCGCTGGAAATATAGAACTATATAGGAAAAAGGATTCTTGAAAATTTACATGACGTGACAGAATTATCCGATTAGTGGATGGATCCAAACATTTGAATTCTTTATGTTGCGGAGATACATTGAGAAATAAACAAGCTTTAGATCGTGGAAGAAACTTGTGAGCAAAAGAATGTGCAACATAAGGAAAACATAAACACCCAAAGACCTTAAGCAAATTGTAATCAGGTGATTTATAATACATTTTTTCATAAGGTGACGTAAAATGAAGAATAGGAAGAGGAGTAATATTAATTAATGATTGGAAAACATTTTTCGGAAAATATTTTCCTTCATACCAAACACACCCTAAGTGAGGAGAAAACACGTGGCTTTAGTGACCCGGTCATCGAACGAGTAACCATGACATGAGCACGGCTATCTGAGTGAGTAGGATCTAAAGCTAGAGAAGAAATTAAGTTAGAAGAAGATGATACATCTTGGCGAGAATCATGCATAACAGGATCTGTAGTGGAGATAGTTTCACGAGAAAGAGGTTGTTGATTTTGTGGGGATAAAGGAAGGGGAAGAAGTTGTATCAGACGTGGAGATAAAATCAAAGTTAGTAATTGGTGAAGCACACATATCAGGGAACTGAACTGGAGAAAATATAGGAGGGGTTGTTTGTGAGGAAGGAACTGTAAGAGGACTAGGATTCGCTGGAAATATAGAACTATATAGGAAAAAGGATTCTTGAAAATTTACATGACGTGACAGAATTATCTGATTAGTAGATGGATCCAAACATTTGAATTCTTTATGTTGCGGAGATACATCGAGAAATAAACAAGCTTTAGATCGTGGAAGAAACTTGTGAGCAAAAGAATGTGCAACATAAGGAAAACATAAACACCCAAAGACCTTAAGCAAATTGTAATCAGGTGATTTATCATACAGTTTTTCATAAGGTGACGTAAAATTAAGAATAGGAAGAGGAGTAATATTAATTAAATGAACTCCAAATAGAGAAGCGTCTACCCAAAATGAATATGGCATTGAAGCTTGAAAGAGAAGACAGCGTATCTGATTATTAACATGTCGATGCTTTCTTTCTGCACGACCATTTTGAGCAGAGGTATATGGACATGTGAAACAATGAATAATTCCATGCTCACTAAAAAGGGAACGAAAATGAGAATTGTTATATTCGCTGCCACCATCTGATTGAACATAAGAAATAGAGGAATGAAAAATGTTTGCGACCATGTTATAGAATTCTTTAAATTTATAAAATGCCTCTAACTTGTTTCGCATTAAATAAATCCAAGAGTACTTAGTGTGATCATCTAGAAATAAGATATAATAATGAAAACCAGAATTTGAAGTAAAAGGAGCTTGCCACACATTTGAATGAATTAAAAGAAAAGGAGCAGGTGCAATATTATGAGAAAGAGGAAATTGTAACTTAGATTGTTTTCCTAGATGACAAACATTACAACCAGAATTTTCATTAGAGGAATTACAATTAATGAAACCCCTACAAACTAAAGCTGCAAGAGAACGTTCCCCTGGATGGCCTAAACGTTGGTGCCAAAGATATGAAGGAGAGACGGCACTTGAGAGAGCAACATGACAGAAGCGACGGGAGGTCGAGCGAACATGATAGAGAGAGTCATTATTCTTACAATGGAGCAAGACTTGCTTGGTCTTCTTGTCCTTAACAAAAAAACCAGATTCAGTGAATTGAATGAAACAATTATTGTCGACACACAAGCGGTGAACGGACATTAGATTCTTCTGAAGAGAATGAACATATAAAACATTATTTAATCGAAGAGCTTAGAAGATGTCAGGAGAAAAAAAGGGTCAGTAGATAAAATAGAAAGAAGATTACCATTGCCAACCATCACCTGTGACGAACCATTGTAAGGAGATGAAGAGGATAAAAGGGATGGATTGTTCGTCATATGTGCAGAAGCACCAGAATCAGGATACCATACTGATGGTTGTACCTCCTCTAAATTCATAACGGAAAATGACTTTGGTAGTAAATTGGGAGCATAGGAATGATTGAAATGATTCCTACACTCCAAAGCAGTATGATTAAAGTGGAAGCAGATTTGACATTGTTTAGTCGAGGTGAAAGGAGGTCGCCCAAGAATTCCATCCCCCGAAGAAGAAGGGCGAAAGTGTGGGTGAAAACCAGCCCAATGAGGAGAAAAGTTAGAGCGAGAAGAGTATTGATTTCGACCTTTACCTCGGCCTGATCGACCACGACCATTATGGGATCCTCTTGGGTATTGATTAGCATGAGATGAATTTGAAGAAGGAGGTTGAGAAAGTGGTGGTGCTTGAGCAGAACCCACTAATGCAGTGTGAGATGTAGAATTTCCATTGTTTGTCGCATTAATATGTGCTTCTTCAGTAAGCAACAATGGACGCAAAGAGAGAAAGGGCGGAAGTGTTCCTGTCGCATTTAAACCAGAGACAAAAGTACGATACGAAGGTGGAAGTCCCTGCAATGCTTGGGTCACTAAATCATCATCAGTAACCGATTTTTCAACTACTCTAAGTGAACAGGCAAGTGAATGCAGTTGTTGGAGATAATCCTCCATGGACAAGGAACCTTTTTAAAAATTCTGAAATTTTGATTTTAGATGAATTGACGAGGATGAAACTTGATCTGGGTAAAGGGAAGCAAGAATATCCCATGCCTACTTGGAAGTGTCACAAGCGTAGTTGAGAAGTGAGTCAAGAACCGGAGGGGAGAGAGTGGCATTAATCCAACTTAGACTAATTGTGTCGCATTGAATCCACAAACGATACTCATCATGAGTTGAGGATGGGCATGGAATAGATCCATCAACCAAGGAAAGAAGATTGTGGCTTTTTAGAACGGTAAGAAAAACCTTTTTCCAAGTAAGATAATTAAGATATGTCAATTCATTAGGTACTACAAAACCTTTAATGTTTGAAATAGTTAGAGGAGGATTTGGAAGACCCAAAGAGGATTGAGAGGAGATGACTTGAATTGAGGAAGAGGTTTGAGCAGAAGTAGTTTGAGAAACCATGGTGCTCTTGATACCAAGTTGAAGTTTAAGTTTCAGAGAGATTGGAGAAAATAAACCAAGGCCTGCATGAATAGCTAGGCCCTGAACGTGTGCTATTTATAAGGCAATTACAAGTACATAACTCTTTAAATTTATATTTACAATAATATCCTTATCAGTATTTCTATTCAACTCAACTACAGTTTCAAAAAAAATTACATAAATATAGTTGGTTCCTTTATTTTTCAAGGAGTAACTGAACCCAGTAAGGAAAGATAAAGATTGATCAATACCATAAGTAGGAAAATTTATGAATAATCAAAAACTCAGATTCCAAGAATATAATATTAGTGCCTTCATTTGTAGTCAATTCGATAAGCTTGGATTTTATGATGAATATTTTTTGCTAAAACTAGAGGCGGCTTCTAAATTTTCTCTCATTCACTTCTGAATCTTCACACCTTCTTCGATTATTTTGAACAATTCAATCTTTATATATAGATACATATGTAAAGTACCATGTATCGTAAATACAAACTATATCAAAATAAATCTTAGAACATGTCGGATCACAGATGTATCAGATTTCTCTTCTTTTCTGAAATTTCACTTTTCCTTTCTTTATTGTTCTTGAGAAATCCAAACATCGTATCATAGATATACATATAAAATAACATGTATCATAAATATTTAAAAAAAAAAAAAATCTCAAATTGTAAGAGACTCTTCTTCGTTTTCGAAATTCATCTTCTTCTTTGATTGTTTTTTAGAAATTCAAATAATATTTCATAGATATAGATGTAAAGCAGACTATATCATAATTTCAAACTGTATCAAATATATCAGACTTTTTTAGTTATCATTACATATGAAAAAAAAATTGTATCATAGATACAAATGTAAAGCAGCATGTATCATGCAAACTGTGTCAGAAAAAATCTCAGAATGTATCAGATTCTTCTTTGCTTATGAAATTTCTCTCCTTCTTTGTTGTTATGAGAAATTCAAATACAATATCAAAAATACAAATATGAAGCATTTTGTATCATACATATTGCATCAGACTCTTCGCTTCTGGATCTTCTCTTTTTCTTCAAATTTTCTTGAGCAATTCAAACATTTATATCATATATACAAATATAAAGCATCATATATCTATGTAGGTGGAGTCTACATGTGTCTAATACATAAATGTACAGAGGGAGAGAGACAAGAAAAGGTAGATACACAGATACACAAAAGGAGAGGGCGAGAGAAGGCTAGATACACAGAGGGAGAGGAACGATAGAAGGATAGATACACAAATGCACAAATGGAGAGGGACGAGAGAAGTAGAGAGATGAGCAAGAAAGGGAGGAGAAAAAGTGTCCCTAGGTTTAGTAAATATGAAAAGTATCGATGAGTTTAGTTATTAGGCCCCCGAAAAATGAAAAGTATCCATTTTTCCTTCTGTGTTGTATAAACACAAAAAATATCATGCCGTTTGCAAATTGAAATAGCTCCTCCAAACATTACAACTTGTACTAAGACCTTTTCATAGACATATCTAGCAAGGAGGGAACTATTTCAAAGAACTAATTCCATTTTCATCCAAATGGATTACATAAAGTTCAGCAAAATAATTCAAAACAGAGAACATCATGATGCATTTCTGACCAAAAAGATCAGATGTATAGTAAGTAAAGCATTTACAAAACATATACATCCATCTACGAATAAAAATATGACTCACAAGTGCATCAAGGTACGAAGGTCATTAACACTAATCTCCCTTTGATCTTGTGAACCCTTCTTCCTAAAAGCCTTCCTCGCCAGCAGTTTCTTCGTTTCCTGCAGTTCCAGTATCCTCTCTTCAATGGTGCTTCGTGCAATCATCCTCACAATCTTCACATCTTCCTTCTGTCCAATTCTATGGACTCTGTCCATAGCTTGCTCCTCAACTGCGGGATTCCACCAAGGTTCCATTAGATAGACTCTAGTAGCAACTGTAAGATTTATTCCAGCACCTGAAGCTTTTAGACTTGCAAGCAAGATGGTAGGCCCCTCCGGAGCTGGGATTTCAAACTCTTTAATCACTTGGCATCTCTTTTTTGCATTCATTGACCCGTCTAAGCGCAATATCTTAAAACCAGCTGCTTTAAGCGGCTCTTCAAGTAGGAGCAACAACTTCCTGAATTGAGAGAAGACAATTGATTTTCTGCCGGAGCTTTCATCTCTTGATGCAACAAGAAGTTTTAGGAGTGCATTCACTTTGGATGATGCAGTGGATGAACTTCCACTATTTGCAGCATTAGATGCTTCAGGTGGGCAGATAAATAGATCAGACTCTGTCAGAGGATGGCGGCAAAGTGGGCAGCAAGCCTTGGCACGTTTTATGGTCTTCAAAATGCATGACTTGCAAAAAATATGCCCACAACAAGTAATGACACCATTGGTAGGAGGAAATATGCAGATTGGGCAATCAATGCCCTCGTCATCTTGCAGCGCTGAGAGCATTTTGTCCAACAACTGTGGGTTGCTTTGCACATCTAGTTTAATTCAATTATTAAATGTGTAAATCACTGTCTAGCAGAATCATAAGAGAAAAGCAGGGTGGCATAAAAGGCTGTCACTTGACTAAAATGATTAAAATTCCCAATTACCAGAGCCCTAAAGAAAACATAGCCAAAAAATAAAACATGCAAAACTGAGCTTGAATGTATTTTATCTTTTCATTCCTGGTGTAAAGAATTCTTTTTTAGTTGAAACAGAGTCAACATTATAGTGTTTAGAGTCCTTGAAACTAGAGAAGGCCAGATGAAGTCACTGGATCTTTTGTAAATTTGGCTACCAAAACAAGAATAAACAAATTTGAGAGATTTTAAGTCTAACCTCCAATTTTATTTGATGGAAGTAAAGATCTCAGGTCTGCAGGACACAACGCTGAATCTACACAGATCTGTCGAAGTCGTACAATTACACTCAGCACAGTCCAATAATTTTTCATTGAACCATCAGAAGAGATGTATTGATTGACAATCTTCTTAGCTTCTGATTCCATCTGATCATAAATTTCTCTTTCATCTCCAGAGAGTTCCACAACAAAAGTCTCGATAGATTTTGATGGCAAACCAGTAAGAGCCTTTTCTTTTGTCCTTCTTAAAGACATGGTTGACATTAGGACCTGAAAGGACAATGAAGATCAGAATCCTAAAACAAACTAGTAGGGCACGTAAATTGAGTGTAAAACTAATTAACTATGAAATGAGAAAGAGAATGAATTAAACTCACTTGCCATGATTTAGCAACTAATCTTTCACACAAATGAAATTGAAATAATAAAAATAAATTGTTGCTTTTTTTCAGGAACCACATTCTTTCCCCAGAGATATGAAAATGATAATGGTAATAAATTTTAGAGGAATTTCCAGGTGCAATCAGCTAAATCTCAGATTCCAGAAGTTGTGCTTCAGCAATGCAAATTATGTACAAGTGTTCTAAAGCTTGCATTTGTATTGTCAGAGAAATCTCTCTAACAGAACTTTTAGAGTAATAGCAATAATATTATGTGCAGTAAACTCCTCAAGAATACAATGGATGTCACAGAAGCAAAACACAACACATTTGCATTTCTTCAATGTACTGTTCATCAGTGAAGATTGTCATACATCAGAAATTCAATAGAAGGGTACTTCAAAGATAAATAACCTTTCACCATTATAAATATATAAACCAGCGGCACTAAATAAATTTACTTGAAATTAGAGTAGTCCATATTCAAACTTTAAACAGGTGGATATACACCTGAAACTATCTACCAACAGACAGTAGGCACACTGTAATACTTTAACACAAAATGGCGCTCTAACCATCAAAGAGGAACACATCACCTACGAAGAAAAGGTTGTCAGATCCAGCTTTAGCACTTCCTGAAACTGGAACAGTCCTTTACCTTCCCATTCTCTATCGTCGCACAAATTATTTGACTCTCCTACCTTCTAAGTCATAACACTATAGGACTCAGTAGATTTTGCCAAAGCCTGAGACTAAAACACCCCATCTTCATGCTCCTCCTTCCAGAAAATGCCCTACCCCTCCCTATATAACCAACTGCTCAACTATTTGTCCACAGCTGGCAAACTTCCACTCCTGTTTTAGGAGTAGATAGGAAGAGACTGAAATTTAACACAATATGGTATAAAGAGGACCTAGTGCATCTAAACCTTAAGCTCATTCCTCACATTTCAAAAGTTCATATATCCAAAAACATAGTGGAAATGACATAACTTTCATAAATACAGTCATAATGGAAAGGGATAAAAAGCATGATAATTATGGAAAAGGTGAGAACTGGAACTGGGAAAAAAACAGTTTGCAATGGTCTCAATTCATAAGGAGAAGTACAATTACGAGCCAATACCACAAAAAAAAAAACAGAATATTAGAGACTTTAAATGCAACACAAACTTTTGAAAAAAAACAAATAACAAGAACTTACCTGCAGCCTCGATACTCCCTTCTCATCTCCCTGGGCAAGTGGACGTTGTATCAAACTGTTCCAATAGGTTTTAATAGACAGAGGCTCAAATCTCAAAAATGCCATCAAGGAATACAAATCGAATGAGTTATTTTGTATTGGTGTTCCTGTTACTGCCCACCTTCGATTAGCTTTCAAGTTGTTAACTGCTCGACTTTGCTGAGCATTCGCATTCTTAATGACATGTGCCTCATCCAAGATAACTCGCCACCATTCTATCTTTTTGATAGGAGAATCTATCCATGTGTCTTCACTTGCCAGAATACTATAAGTAGTTAAAACTATGTCATACTTTTCCAGCTCACTGGCATCTCCAGTCCGCTCTCCATAATATATATATGACTTCAGTGAACCTGGTTTTGTGTGCTCCTCAATCTGTGAGGTCCATGCTGAGAATACAGCTGGTGGACAAACGACCAATGTCGACCGTGAATTTGAATTGCCAGACCGTCTGTCAGGACTAAACACTGTTTTTCCCTTCACGTGTAAAGTGTGTGTTTGTTCAGTCTTTTGCTTCTTCCGTGAATTGTTAGCCTTTCTACTGTCTGTTCCCCTTCTATTCCTCTTACTAAATGAAGCAGCCCATGTGTCTTCCTCTTCATCTAATCCATCATCTCTCTCAGAATTTAGATGCCCACTTTTGATTGAAGAAATAATATCACCACATTTGTCCAAAGCAATCAAAGAAAGGAGAGTAAGTGTCTTCCCCAACCCCATATCATCTGCAAATATTCCGCCTCGTATAGGTTCAGGTCTTTTATCTGTAGAGTAATTTGTCAAGACATTCACATAATTACCCTCTTTCTCTTCCCAAAAAAGAGGCAATTCTTCAGATTTCTCCCTCTGAACCAACCACCACAATCCTTCCTTCTGGTGCAGAAGAAGCTTTGACTTTATTATATTTTTGGGTGGCTCTAATGCTTTCAGTTCTTCCTTTTTACTGACTTTGTCATCCAACAGCTTAAATATCTCATCAATATCCCTCCCTTCTAGTGTACTTCTTTTCTCCTTCACTACCTGTGCCTCTGAAAGTGTAAATGACGGATTGTTCTCACCAATCAAATACAACCCACCATTTGTAATTGCTGATTTTACTATTTCAAATGCTTCAAATCTTGCAAAGATGTGAACTTGACAGGGAAGTTTGTATCTGTTTCCTGGACGAGCTACCTTTGGAACAATTCCTATGCACGAATGATAAACAAACTTGTTTCAAAAATCATATTGCAAAGAGACTGGTAACAATCAAAGCATTATTCTCATAAAATTTGAGGAGTCAGAGACTATTACTGAAGAACAAACTCTCTTCTCCAATAGCAAAAAGTTAGGTACTTGAGATAATGAAAAGAAGAAGAAACTGAATCTGAATTCAAATGCGACTAAACTTTGATTCCTACATTAAAGATAATCAGGTGACAGAGAGACCATAACTAAACATGAGCACTGAATTCAAGAAGTTATCCAACTACTAAAAGCTAAAATTCCAAAATTTTAAAAAAAAATTCAAGGGCAAATACCACAGTCCACAGGTTGGGAAAAAGAAAATTTCAACGACAATTCCGGAAATGGTAAATGGAAGGCTCAATGAGAAGCAGAAAAACAAATGAATCACACAACTCAAGGTAAAATGCAGCTTCTACCTGAGACACATGTGCATCTCATATTTCTCTGTCCCAATGTTGCCAAAGGAACGCTTAAGCCCCAAAGCTCAGCAAAGCGCTTCGCCTCACTTAATTAACGCTTTGGCTTAGGCGTCAAGGTGCTAAGGGCTGCCTAAAGTTTGTGCACCTTCACCAATGATTTCTGTCTTTAATTCCAAACATAGTACTTAGTTAAATTGTAGTTTTTCTCATTCTATGTTCAAATAAATATTGTTTGTTTTATAGTTACATTCTATTGCACAAAATTTCTATTTATTATTTTTCTTTTCTAAAGCCCGTGCTTTAATTGTGTCATCGCTTAAAGCTCCAATAGCCTTTGGGTCTTTTCTCTTTTGACTACTCTGCTCCGGCCAGAACATCCATAAGAATCAAGCAAACAAGTTCAGATATTCTAACCTTTGACAAAATGCAAAGAGAAATCACCAACACAAACAAAAATGGGGAACAAAGTAGTTGAAACAGTGTTATACAAATCAAACAAGTGGAAGTATATCAGTGTTATTGTAATACATAAAAAGTCAAATTATGCATGCGTTTTACCGTCAATGGTGATGACATTTGCGTCCAAGAGAGGTGCTAAAACCATAGCGGCGGAGCGTTCGATGTGTCCAACTTGAATAGAACGAGTATTAAGCACTTTTATAGCATTTGAATCATACTGATTCAGCGGTTCACGTTGAAGTCCAACAATTTCTCTTCCACTGATTGTACCAGTATAATACTGAAGACCCACAACGTTGACGATCACAAAACCCACCATATACATCTCCCGTGCTGCGAGGGTATCGGTTTCTTCTTCCTCTTCAAGCGGTGATAAAGGCCACCGGTCAAGACTCATGAAAACATCAACTGGGTCTCTCTCTTCAACCATTTTTTTTTCAACTGAGAAGAAACGAAAAACGTTAAGGGAGAGAGAGAGAGTTTAAAAAGGGGGAAAGGCGGGTGTAGAGAGAGAAAACTTGGGTTTTTATGGTTATTAAGTAGCCTTTAACACCTTGTTTGGAGAAGCTTTAATAATTTGAAATCATATTTATATTTTGTTTGAATTTGTTGTTTGGACTTTTTAAGTGGTATGTAATATTCTTCTTTCCAAGAGAAATTGATTTATTTTCCTTTTTAGATTGTTCAAAAAAAATGATCCATTTTCTTTTTTGGCATTACTCTGATTTTCAGATATTTCATGTGATATGTTTAAGGTCACAAAATTAAAAGATATTTTGATATATTGGATATAACTTTAAGAAAAAAGGGTCTAGAATGCCCCTCAACTATTTGAATTGCTACAAAATTACCCTTTGTCTACCTTTCGGCCCTCAAATACCCCGGGCATCAACCTTTTGGCTCAAAATGCCCTTATTTCTTACGGTCCACACAAATGGTATGGGAGGGCAATATTGTACCAAATCTCATACTTTAAGGGTAATTTAGGTCCTTAATAGTTAAAAATATTCTTCTTTCCAAAAGGAATTGATTTATTTTCCTTTTTAGATTGCTTAAAAAAAATGATCCATTTTCTTTTTTGGCATTATTCTGATTTTCAGATTTTTCATGTGATATGTTTAAGGTCACAAAATTAAAGATATTTTCATACATTGGATATAACTTTAACAGAAAAAGGGTCTAAAATGCCCCTCAACTATTTGAATTGCTACAAAATTACCCTCCGTCTATCTTTTGGCCCCCAAATACCCCGGACTTCAACCTTTTTGGCTCAAAATGCCCTTATTTCTAACGGTCCACACTTAAAAGGTGGACGGGAAGGCAATATTGTACCAAATCTCATAGTTTAAGGGTAATTTAGATCCTTAATAGTTAAAATAACTTGAAATTACTTAATATATGAGCTCATATGATTGACCTAATTTTGAGTTCCCTAGTAAAATCACCCCCCCACCCCGCCCCTTTACTTCCTCTCACTTCTAAATTTAAGTTGTAGGTATATTCTTCTTTCCAAAAAGAATTGATTTATTTTCCTTTTTATATTGTTTAAAAATAATGATCCATTTTCTTTTTTGGCATTACTCTGATTTGCAGATTTCTCATGTGATATGTTTAAGGTCACAAAATTAAAACATATTTTGATACATTAGATATAACTTTCATGGAAAAGGGTCTAAAATGCCCCTCAACTGTTTGAATTGGTACAAAATTACCCTTTGTCTACCTTTCAGCCCCCAAATATCTCAGACGTCAACCTTTTGGCTCAAACATGCTAAAAATACTGGTCAAGTATGTAAACTGAACTGAACTAAAGTATATAGGCCCAAGATACAATAATGCATTAAAACTAAAATGCAAGAGTAAACTGCAAGCATGCTGAAAATAAATACAACTACAGGCCTGAAGTACCTTACTGAAACTAATACTGTGGGATAGTCTATTAACCGACATAAACCACGTGAGCTAAACGTGGAGTCTGATGTATACGCCCCATTAAGAGGACCCAATATACCTTGTCAGGGTATAAAGGCATGACTGTGGCGCTATCACTAAAAGTAATGTCCAACAGAGGGGACTTGTAAACCTACGTTGTCACGTAGTTCTAGGACTTGAGGGTACGCTGAGCCCTAGTCCAACCTGGTGCTAAACACTACTCCTAAACTGGATATTAGTAGCTCACTTTAAACTATGGTCCTGAATTAATGAGATAGTACTAAACTGGTCTGAAAACAATTGCTGAGAAAAGTTGTGGACAGAAAACTGACTAAATTATGTTTAAAACTATATGCTAACACCCTAAGCTAAATTCTGGAGAAGAACTAATTTATGTGAAAATACAACAATTACAGGCTAAGTTCTTTTCCTTTCAAATCTCCATATTTATGCAAACTCATTTAAATAAGTATAGAATGGAATAGTAATGACAAGAATAAATTTTGTAAAGAATCCGCATAGTTGGGCAAGAACCCTAGTTTCATAAAACCATAGTGATCGAAAAAGAGTCTGAAGTTTTGGGCATAAAGGCAAAATAAACCCTTATTGAATACCCACATACCTGGTGAAGAAAACTACGGAGAAATCCTTTGGATTTTGGGGCTGAAGTTGAAGAAGAAAATTGTCGCCTCTTTCTCTTCTTTTCTTATGATTTTAGGAGAATGAATGTTTTAGGTAGTTTCTGATTAATTAACTAGGCTTAGAAGAAGTAAAATGACGTAGTTTAAGTACCAAACACATAGGGGAAAGACCAAAATGACCCTAACTTAAAACTGATGAGGTGTCTCACACGAGAGGCTTCACGAGTCGTTTAAGGCATCACAACCTCTCTAGTGGGTCGTGAGGTTGCCCTGCCCGACTGGGCTTCACTAACACGGGTATAAAAAATTTCCTCCAAGCTCGAAATTAGGCAAACTTGGTGGTGTTAGAAAGAGAACTCAAAAATCTTTTATTTGATAAATCATGGGACACCTAATTCATTTTGTGCTGAAAGATATGATTGCTTGAAGTTTACCCAAAACTCAAAACCTGATGAGTCCCTTTCACAGATGACTTCACGGTCCGTGTGAAGCTTCACGGACCATCAAAGTGTTTGTGGTCCTTCACAAGAGTTTTGGGGGTTTTGTACCCTCTTTCAAGGATGACTTCATGGTCCGTGTGAAGCTTCACGGACCATCTAGGCGTCTGTGGTCCTTCATAGTCGCTGGGTGCAACTTCGCGGATAGGGTGACGGGCCGTGGACCTCTTCACGGCCCGTGAACCCCTCCGTGGATTACCCTTTTCTCTTTTATTCTTTCCAAGTTCAAATTTCTGAGGTGTTACATATATTCTTAACAAATAAGCAAATTATAGGCATAAATAATGTATTTGTCACAACCCAATACTACCCCTAGATGTGGCATGGTTAATTGAATTCCAAAGACTTTAAATGAACTACATAGCATAGCATGACACTAAGAAAGCATACATAACTGAGAATAAGTGGAATCAAATTCTCAAAGGAAATCTCATCATAATATTGAATCAGAGTACAAAGACCCTAATGCGAAAATATTATGTCTGACAACAAGCATTTGCTACATAAGAGTGACTAGGACAAGCCCTAGCTCACTTGAACAATCTGAAAACTGAAATAGCAAAGTCTGAATGACATAAAAACATAAGTGTTGTCATGTCCCCGAACCATGAGGACTCACCAAGTCTGAGTAAGCTGATAGGATCTAATACTAACCACGGCCTGGGTGATGTGCATCAGAACCTATATGTAACACCCCGCTTTTTGAAAGAACTAGAAAGAGCTAGAATTAGAAAGAGTTGTTTTTGGAAAGAATGAAAAATCTGGAAATTTGTTAAGTTATGTTAAGTTTGGGTTTTTGGTCAACTTCAAGCGACCTTAACTCCTAGTTCAAGATGAGTTAGGTGTGCTTCCAGATACCGTAAGAAAGATCTTGTAATTATATTTCCAACGCCGCCAAGTTTGTTCGATTCTGAATTCGTATGAGTGAGATATGCCCAGTGGAAGTTGGGATGTTCAATTAAGGAAAGTCTAATCCTAGTTTTAGAAGGGCATTATGGTCTTTTCCATGCCCCATGACTTAATTTCGTTTTTGGTAATTAATTGGGGTCTAAACTAATAGGATTCAGTTTACGCTTTTACAATATTGAGTTAGGGTTTTAGAGAAGAGAAAAAGAAGAGGAGAAAAGAGTAGAAGGAGCAAGAATTGACAAGATCTTCAAGGATCGCTTGTGGATTTCGTCAAGGGGTGATCCCTACAAGGTATGTGAGTTCACATAGCGTTGGGTTCATTCACCCACGCGCCAAACATGTTTATTTCAGTATGATTTTCATCCTAAAAGATTGAGACTTTGATGTTCTTGAGTTGTATTCTTGAATTGCTTTCGTTCTTGAATTTGGGACGAGATTGAGGAGTTCTTGAGAGTTTAAGGTCGATTCTTAGAGTTTCTTTGAGTTAGATTCTTGTGTACATGTGCTGGGTATCTGAATCTAAAGAAAATTTGAGAAAAAGAACCGAGTTTAGGCAAATTGGGGTTAGAAAACGAAGAATGAAAAAAGTCAGGTGAATCTGGTGCCCCAGTCCGCGTCGTGGACCTGGTCCCCCATTTCACAGAAAGTTTCTTCGCGTCGTGGAGCGGTCACAGACCATTCTGCCTCAAAATTTATTTCGCGACCAACTAATTAAATGCATCTCCGTGTCGCGGACTTGCTCCTAGACAGTGATTTCTTGATATTTTCTCATGTTTAACTATCTAAAAACACTCCTAAACATCATGAGATCTTTCCTATCACAAATCACAATCCTTGAATCCATAATTCAATTCAAGGAAAGTCAAGAGAAGTTCATAGAGTTTTCCAAAAGTCTTTTACAAATGTTTTAACTTTATTTTAAGACTTGAGTTTTGAGTTGAGTAAAGAGTAAAGTTTGAAGTTTATTTCTTCAAAAGAGTATATCGGGTCTATGTATTCCCAAAGAGTCAAATGTATTCACATTTAAAGAAGAAAGGAAACCTTGATTTCCAAAAGAGGCATTGAGCTAGTTTTCAGTTAAAGAGTAAATGTTTTCTTATTTGAGCAAGAAAGGGAACATCGATTCCAAGAGCGCTTTTAAGCTAAGTTTTGAGTAATTATCTCAAACCAAAGAAAGAAGTTATGTTTTTAAACATATGAGCTGAGTATTTTGGGAGTAGTATTGAACACTAATATGGCGACGAGTTTGAGTTCAGATAACTCACGTCTCCATAAACTATGTAACCATCATGGGTAGTAAAGGATCATACTTTTTAGATGACTCCTTAAGTGGTTTTTAGCATAGACTAGTGGATCCACTTAGTTAAGGCGTTCTATATGACGGCAAAATATAGGACAGTTCTGGCAACGTGGGCAAGACGTTGTATCACCACTTAGGCTCATAGTGGTGGTTGTTAGTTAGAGAAACTCCCAAAAAAACTATATTACTTTATTATACGAGTACAGTTGAGTTTTTTATTGCATTTCTCTAACGAACTAAGTTGATTTCTACTGTTTTAAAAGCTTTCTATATATTACATGTGTATTATTGCTTTATATTGAGATAAGTTATTCATAGTTGAGTAAAGCCAAGGTAAGTGTTTCTTTTAGATTTCCTTCAAGCTTATGTTATGTTTAGTTTTCCCCTCGTATACTCATACATTTAATGTACTGATGCCATTTGGCATGCATCGTTGTTATGATGCAGACATAGGTAACCAGGATCAACATCCAGTGCCTCGTTGATCCAGTTAAGCATTCAGAGTCAGTTGGTGAGCCTCCTTGCTTTCCGAAAGGATCCTTTTTATCATTTGTTTTTAGTATTTCATTTGCTGGGATGATTGAGGGTCTTGTCCCGACATCCCTCCTTGTTTTAGAGGCTTTATAGACAGTCAGTAGTTCAATTGTCTTTACATTATTATTTCATATGTTAAAACTTGAGTTGCCATTTTAGCCAAGTTGAATGTTTTACCTTTAAACGTTCTAAGTTATTTTATTAAACAGATGAGTAGAAGTGTATTTGATCATTGTACTAATGCTTAGAGTCTTCCGCTAAGTAAGCAAGCCAGGCGAATAATTCGCTTAGGGCCAGCAATGGTTCTCAACTGCAAGTCACGTCCGAGGTGTAGGCTCAGGGAGTGACAAACTTGGTATCAGAGTACAGAGTTCAAGAGTCCTAGGGAGTCTATGAAGTCGTCTATGTAGAGTCTTAGTTATCGGTGTGAAGCGTGTCACATCTATAATTAGTATGCTGCAATATTTAGGAAATTCCTTCACTTCTTTCATACTCATTTCGTACGTTAGAGTTTTATCTCTAAAAAGTTTCTTTGTAACTCGTGTTTGCGCGTAACCGATTGCGAGTTGGATTGTTTTGAGAGTGCTTTCATGGGGCATTTCTTTCCCCGTGAGCTAAGAGAAGCAAAGAGATGGTTGCCGACATGAGGAGAATGATAAGTTTATTCGTTGTTGGGTTGCCTCGTATGTATAGTAAGAAAGGCAAGGCAGCTGTGCTAATAAGGGATATGGACATAGCAATGCGGATGATCCATGTTCAACAAGTTGAGGAGGACAAGCTAAGGGATAGAGAAGAGTTCAAGAATAAGAGAACTGAGACAGGGAATGAGTCCAGGCAGCAGAAGAGTAATGCCAACTGGTCATCCCTCCAACAGAAGCAAAAGGTACTTGCTCCAGCATCTGCTAGTGCACCTGCACCAAGAAACAAATGTGAGTACAATAGTCAGAATTCCCAAATTTTCAGAGCTAGACCTGCACAGTCGCAAGGTAGTATGGCACAAGGGGGTACTAAGATTCCTGCATGTGCTAAGTGTGGTAGGAAATACTCAGGGATGTGTCATGATGGCTCCACTGGATGTTTCAAGTGTGGCCAGAATGGTCATTTAATGCGAGAATGTCCAAAGAACTAGCAAGGTAATGGTAATGGGAATCAAGGCAATAGAGCCCAATCTTCATCAGTTGCTCCACCAGCAGGGCTGCACCTAGAAGAGATACTTGCGGTACTGGCGGAGGAGCAAACCGCCTTTATGCGATCACTAGTCACCAAGAGCAAGATGACTCGCCAGATGTTGTCACTAGTATGATCCAAGTCTTTAACTTTAACGATTATGCTTTGCTAGATCCAGGAGCGAGTTTATCCTTTTAACTCTATATGTTGCGATGAATTTTAATGTTCTTCCTGAGTAACTTAAGGAGCCCTTCAGTGTTTCTACACCTGTTGGTGAGTTTATTTTAGCAGAAAAAGACTATCGTGATTGTACCGTTTTCGTCAATCACAAGAGCACCATGGCTGATTTAGTTGAATTAGACATGTTAGATTTTGATGTCATTCTTGGTATGGATTGGATTCATGCCTGCTATGCCTCAATTGATTATAGACCTCGAGTTGTCAAGTTCTAGTTTCCTAATGAGCCAGTTGTAGAGTGGAAAAGCAGTTCAGCAGTGCCTAAGGGTCGTTTCATTTCATACCTTAAGGTAAGAAAGTTAGTTTCCAAGGAGTGTGTCTATCACTTAGTTCGAGTTAATGACTCTTGTGTTGAGATACCTCATATTCAGTCAATTCCAGTAGTAAAAGAGTTTCCAGAAGTCTTTCCTGATGATCATCATGTAGTCCCTCTCAAGAGAGAAATAGACTTCGGTATAGATATTCTTCCAGATACTCGTCCTATATCTAGTTCGCCATTTAGAAGGGATCCATCAAAGTTGAAAGAGCTTAAAGAACAGTTGAAAGACCTCCTAGATAAAGGTTTCATTCAACTAAGTGTATTACCTTGGGGAGCTCCGATCTTATTTGTGAGAAAGAAAGATGGCTCCCCTAGGATGTGTATAGATTACCGCCAGTTGAACAAGGTTACCATCAAGAATAAGTATCCTCTTCTGAGAATTGATGATCTTTTCGATTAGCTACAGTGCTACCTGTTTCTCTAAGATAGACCTCAAATCAAGCTACCATCAGTTGAGGATAAGGAAATATGATATTCCAAAGACAGCATTCAGGACCTGTTATGGTCATTATGAGTTCTTAGTTATGTCCTTTGGTTTTACCAATGCACCTGCAGCATTCATGGACCTTATGAATAGAGTATTCAAGCCTTATTTAGATATGTTTGTTATCTTGTCCATTGATGACATACTAATTATTCAAGGAATGAAGAAGATCATGCTAAGCCATCTCAGAATAGTTCTCCAAACTCTAAAGGATGGAGAGATGTGTGCCAAGTTCTCTAAGTGTGAGCTTTGGCTTGAGTTTGTGGCATTCTTAGGCCACATTGTGTTTGGAGAGGGAATTAGAGTTAATACTCAGAAAATTGAGGCAGTGCAGAATTGGCCTAGTCCCACATCTCCAACTGATATTAGGAGTCTCTTGGGATTGGCTTGCTATTATAAAAGGTTTGTAGAGGGGTTCTCATCTATTTCATCCTCTTTGACCAGGTTAACTTAGAAGATAATGAAGTTTCAATTGTCTGAAGCTTGTGAGAAAAGGTTTCAGGAATTGAAAAAGAGGTTGACTACTGCCCTAGTGTTGACCTTACCAGAAGGTACTCAAGGTTTTGTCATATATTGTGACGCGTCTAAAGTTGGTTTGGGTTGTGTGTTAATGTAGAATGGCAAAGTTATAGCTTACGCCTCTAGACAATTGAAAGTTCACGAGAAGAATTACCCAACATGTGATCTAGAGTTGGCTACCATTGTAATTACTTTGAAAATAGGGAGCCATTACCTTTATGGTGTTCATGTGGAAGTGTCCTCGATCACAAGAGTCTTCAGTATGTGTCTAGTCAAAAAGAGCTTAATCTCAAACAGATGAGGTGGTTAGAATTACTGAAGGATTATGACATGAGTATTCTTTATCACCCAGGTAAGGCTAATATTGTTGTTGATGCCTTGAGTAGGTTATTTATGGGTAGTACCGCCCATTTTGAGGAAGATAAGAAAGAGTTGGCAAAAGAGGTGCATAGACTTGCACGACTACGAGTTCGACTAATGGATTCCACAGAAGGAGGAGTAGTGGTGATGAATGGGGATAAATCATCATTAGTGTGAGAAGTAAAGGACAAGCAAGACCAAGATCCTTTATTGCTTGAATTAAAGGCAAGTGTTCATAAGCAAAAAGTGATGGCTTTTGAACAAGGGGGAGATGGTGTTTTGAGGTATCAAGGTAGATTGTGTGATTGATTTCAAGGGTAATTGGGATGATCACCTATCTCTTATTGAGTTTGCTTAGAACAATAGTTACCATGCTAGCATCCAAATGGCTCCATATGAAGCTCTTTATGGGAGAAGATGCAGATCTCCTATTGGATGGTTTGAAGTTGGTGAAGTAGGGTTGATAGGACCACACTTAGTTCATCAAGCTATGAAGAAAATGAAAGTCATTAAAGAGAGGTTGAAAACGGCGCCGAGTCGTCAGAAATCCTACACTGATGTTAGGAGAAGGGAGTTAGAGTTCAAAGTAGATGATTGGGTTTACTTGAAAGTTTCACCCATGAAGGGTGTTATGAGATTTAGTAATAAGGGGAAACTTAGCCCCCGGTATATTAGTCCTGACCGGATATCAAAACTGTTTGGAAAAGGAGCTTATGAGTTAGAGCTACCACAAGAGTTAGCAGCGGTTCATCCGGTATTTCACATTTCCATGTTGAAGAAGTGCATGGGAGATCCTTTACTTATCATACCAATTGAAGATATTGGTATCATATATAGCTTATCTTATAAGGAGATTTCGGTTCAGATCCTAGATCGTCAAGTTCGCAAGTTGAGGACTAAGGAAGTAGCATCAGTCAAAGATCTTTGGGGGAACCAGTTTGTTGAGGAAGCTACTTGGGAAGCTGAGGAGGATATGAAGAAGAGATATCCACATCTATTTGAAATCGGAGAAATTCCAGATCAAGGTACTAATCCTTTTTTTGGTATTTATTTATAAGTTGGCATTCTGTTTTTGCATTTTGATTGTTGGATGTTTGAGCTGAATGTTAGATGTTACACCCTTAGCCTATTAAGAGTAATCTCATTCGAGGACGAATGTTCCCAAGGGGAAGATATTGTAACACCTCACTTTTTGAAAGAATTATAAAGAGCTAGAATTAGAAAGAGTTATTTTTGAAAAGAATGAAAAATCTAGAAATTTGTTAAGTTATGTTAAGTTTGGGTTTTAGTCAACTTCAAATAACCATAACTCCTAGCTCAGGATGATTTTAAGTGTGCTTCTAGATACCGTAGGAAAGCTATTGTAATTATCTTTCCAACGCCGCTGAGGTTGCACGATTCTGAGTTCATATGAGTGAGACATGCCCATTGGAAGTTGGGATGTTCAATTAAGGAAAGTTTAATTCGGGTTATAGAAGGACATTATGATCTTTTCTATGCCCCATGACTTAACTTCGTTTTAGATAATTAATTGGGGTCTAAACTGATAGGATTCAGTTTACACTTTTACAATATTGAGTTAGGGTTCTAGAGAAGAGAAAAAGAAGAGGAGAAGGAGCAAGAATCGTCAAGATCTTCAAGGATCACTTGTGGATTTCGTCAAAGGGTGATCCCTACGAGGTATGTGAGTTCACATAGCGTTGGGTTCGTTCACCAACACGCCAAACATGTTTATTTTAGTATGATTTTCATCCTAAAAGATTGAGACTTTGATGTTCTTGAGTTGTATTCTTAAATTGCCATAGTTCTTGAATTTGGGATGAGATTGAGGAGTTATTGAGAGTTTAAGGTCTATTGTTAGAGTTGTTTTGAGTTAGATTCTTATGTACATGTGCTGGGTATCTGAATCTGAAGTTAA
Source organism: Solanum okadae (assembly GCA_036553675.1). Classification (NCBI taxonomy): domain Eukaryota; kingdom Viridiplantae; phylum Streptophyta; class Magnoliopsida; order Solanales; family Solanaceae; genus Solanum; species Solanum okadae. The sequence continues at coordinate 42,084,985 of CM071689.1, read as the reverse complement.
TTTGAGAAAAAGAACCGAGTTTAGGCGAATTGGGGTTAGAAAACGAAGAAGGAAAAAAGGTCGGGCGAACTTGGTTCCCTAGTCCGCGTCGCAGACCTGCTCCCCCATTTCACAGAAAGTTTCTTCGCGGAGCGGACCGATCACGGACCATTCTGCCTCAAAATTTATTTCATGACCAAATAATTAAATGCATCTCCGCTGCGGACTTGCTCCCAGACAATGATTTCTTAATATTTTCTCATGTTTAACTATCTAAAAATACTCATAAACATCATGAGATCTTTCCTATCACAAATCACAATCCTTGAATCCATAATTCAATTCAAGGAAAGTTAATAGTCAAGTCAAAAGAAGTTAAAAGTCAATTTAAGAGAAGTTCATAGAGTCTTCCAAAAGCCTTTTACAAATGTTTTAACTTTGTTTTAAGACTAGACTTTTGAGTTGAGTAAAGAGTAAAATTTGAAGTTCATTTCTTCAAAAGAGTATATCGGGACTATGTATTCCCAAACAGTAAAATATTTTCATATTTAAAGAAGAAAGGAAACCTTGATTTTCAAAAGAGCCTTTGAGCTAGTTTTCAGTTAAAGAGTAAATGTTTTCACATTTGAGCAAGAAAGGGAACATAGATTCCCAGAGAGCTTTTAAGCTAAGTTTTCAGTAATTATCTCAAACCAAATAAAGAAGTTATGTTTTTAAACATATGAGCTAAGTATTTTGGGAGTAGTATTGAGCACCGATATGGGGACGAGTTTGAGTTCAGATAACTCACGTCTCCATAAACCATGTAACCATCATGGGTAGTAAAGGATCATACTTTTTAGATGACTCCTTAAGTGAATTTTAGCATAGACTAGTGGATCCACTTAGTTAAGGTGTTCTATATGACGGGAAAATATAGGACAGTTCTAGCAGTGTGGGTAAGACGTTGTATCACCAGTTATGCTCATAGTGGTGGTTGTCGGTTAAAGAAACCCCCACATAAACTATATTATTTTATTATACGAGTACAGTTGAGTTTGTTATTGCATTTATTTAACGAACTAAGTTGCTTTCTATTATTTTAAAAGCTTTCTATATATTGTATGTGTATTGTTGCTTTATATTGAGTTAAGTTATTCATGAGTTGATTAAAGCCAAAGTAAGTGTTTCTTTCAGATTTCCTTCAAGCTTATGTTATGTTTAGTTTTCCCCTCGTATACTCGTACATTTATGTACATATGCCATTTGGCCTGCATCGTTGTTATGATGCAGATACAGGTAACCAGGATCAGCATCCAGTGCCTCGTTGATCAGTTGAGAATTCAGAGTCAGTTGGTGAGCCTCCTTGCTTTCAGTAGGGATCCTTTTTATCATTTTCTTTTAGTATTTCATTTGCTAGGATGATTAGGGTCTTGTCCTGACTTCCCTCCTTGTTTTAAAGGCTTTATAGACAGACAGTAGTTCAGTTGTGTTTTGCATTATTATTTCTTATAATAAGACTTGAGTTGCCATTTTGGCCAAGTCGAATGTGTGACCTTTAAATGTTCTAAGTTATTTTATTAAACAGTTGAATAAAAGTGCATTTGATCATTGTAATGATGCTTAGAGTCTTCCGCTAAGTAAGCAAGCTAGGCGAAGGATTCACTTGGGTCCAGCAATGGTTCTCAAGTGCAAGCCACGTCCGAGGTGTAGGCTCAGGGAGTGAAAAACTTGGTATCATAGCACAGAGTTCAAGAGTCTTAGGGAGTCTATGAAGTCGTGTATGTAGAGTCCTAGTTATTGGTGTGAAGCGCGTCACATCTATAATTAGGATGCTGTAACATTTAGGAAATTCCTTCACTTCTTTCATACTCATTTCATACGTTAGAGTTTTATCTCTAAAAAGTTTCTTTGTAACTCGTGTTTGCGCGTAACCGATTGCGAGTTGGATTGCTTTGAGAGTGCTTTCATGGGGCATTTCTTTCTCCGTGAGCTAAGAGAAGCAAAGATATGGTTGCCGACATGAGGAGAAGGATGAGTTTATTCGTTGTTGGGTTGCCTCGTATGTCAAGTAAGAAAGGCATGTCAGCTATGCTGATAGGGGATATGGACACAGTAAGGCTGATGATCCTTGTGCAACAAGTTGAGGAGTACAAGCTAAGGGATACAAAAGAGCTCAAGAATAAGAGAGTTAAGATAGGGAATGAGTATGGGAAGCAGAATAGTAATGCCAACTGGTCATCCTTCCAACAAAAGCAAAAGGTACATGCTTCATCATTTGTTAGTGCACCTGCACCAAGAAACAAATATGAGTACAATAGTCAGAATTCCCAGAATTTCAGATCTAGACCTGCACAGTCGCAAGGTAGTATGGAACAATGGGGTACTAAGATTCCTGCATGTGCTAAGTGTGGTAGAAATCACTCAGGGATGGGTCGTGATGGCTCCTCTGGATGTTTCAAATGTGGCCAGAATGGTCATTACATGTGAGAATGTCCAAAGAATTGGCAGGGTAATGGTAATGGGAATCAGGGCAATAGAGCCCAATCTTCATCAGTTGCTCCACCTGACAAGGTTGCACTTAGAGGAGCTACTTGCGGTACTGGCGGAGGAGCAAACCGCCTTTATGCGATCACTAGTCGCCAAGAGTAAGAGGACTTGCCAAATGTTGTCACTGGTATGATCCAAGTCTTTAACTTTAATGGGTATGCTTTGCTAGATCCAGGAGCGAGTTTATCTTTGTAACTCCATATGTTGCGATGAATTTTCATGTTCTTCCTAAGCAACTTAGTGAGCCCTTCAGTGTTTCTACACTTGTTGGTGAGTCTATTCTAGTAGAAAGAGTCTATTGTAATTGTACCGTTTCCGTCAATCACAAGAGCACCATGGCTGATTTAGTTGAATTAGGCATGGTAGATTTTGATGTCATTCTTGGTATGGACTGGATTCATGCTTGTTATGCCTCAGTTGATTGTAGAACTGGAGTTGTGAAGTTATAGTTTCCTAATGAGCCAGTTATAGAGTAGAAAAGCAGTTCAGCAGTGCCTAAGGGTCGTTTCATTTCCTACCTTAAGGCAAGAAAGTTAGTTTTCAAGGAGTGTGTCTATCACTTAGTTCGAGTTGATGACTCTTGTGTTGATATACCTCTTATTCAGTCAATTCCAGTAGTAAAAAAGTTTCCAGAAGTCTTTCCTGATGATCTTCCCGGAGCCCCTCCTGAGAGAGAAATAGACTTCGGTATAGATATTCTTGCAGATACTTGTGCTATGTCTATTCTGCCATATAGAACAGCTCCAACATAGTTGAAACAACTTCAAGAGCAGTTGAAAGACTTCCTAGATAAAGGTTTCATTCGATAAGTGTCACACCTTGGGGGGCTCCGGTCTTATTTGTGAGAAAGAAAGATGGTTCCCTTAGGATGTGTATAGATTACCGCCAGTTGAACAAGGTTACCATAAAGAATAAGTATATGCTTCCGAGAATTGATGATCTTTTCGATTAGCTACAAGGTGCTACATGTTTCTCTAAGATAGACCTCAGATCAGGCTACCATCAATTGAGGGTAAGGGAATGTAATATTCCAAAGACAGCATTCAGGACCCGTTATGGTCATTATGAGTTCTTAGTTACGACCTTTGGCTTTACCAATGCGCCTGCAGCATTCATGGATCTTATGAATAGAGTATTCAATCCTTATTTAGATATTTTGTTATCTTGTTCATTGATGACATGCTAATCTACTCAAGGAATGAATAAGATCATGCTAAGTCATCTCAGAATAGTTCTCCAAACTGTAAAGGATAAAGAGCTGTATGTCAAGTTCTCTAAGTGTGAGTTTTGGCTTGAGTATGTGGTATTCTTAGGCTACATTGTGTCTGGAGAGGGATTAGAGTTGATACTCAAATAATTGAGGAAGTACATAATTGGCCTAGACCCATATCTCCAACTGATATTAGGAGTTTATTGGGTTTGGCTAGCTATTGTAGAAGGTTCCTAGAGGGGTTCTCATCTATTTCATACCCTTTGACCAAGTTAACTCAGAAGACAGTGAAGTTTCAATGGTCAGAAGCTTGTGAGAAAAGGTTTAAGGAATTGAAAAAGAGGTTGACTACTGCCTCAGTGTTGACGTTACCAGAAGGTACTCAAGGTTGTGTGTTAATGCAGAATGGCAAAGTTATAGCTTATTCCTCCAGACAATTGAAAGTTCATGAGAAGAATTACCCAACCCATGATCTAGAGTTGGCTACCATTGTAATTGCTTTGAAAATAGGGCGTCATTATCTTTATGGTGTTTATGTGGATGTGTTCACCGATCACAAGAGTCTTCAGTATGTGTTTAGTCAGAAATAGCTTAATCTCAAACGGAGGAGGTGGTTAGAATTACTCAGGGATTATGACGTGAGTATTCTTTATCACCCAGGTAAGGCTAATGTTGTTGCTGATGCCTCGAGCAGGTTATCTATGGATAGTACCGCCCATTTTGAGGAAGATAAGAAAGACTTAGCAAAAGAGGTGCATAGACTTGTACGACTAGGAGTTCGACTAATGGATTCCACAGAAAGAAGAGTAGTGATGATGAATGGGGTTGAATGATTATTAGTGTCAGAAGTAAAAGAAAAGCAAGACCAAGATCATTTATTGCTTGAATTAAAGGCAAGTGTTCATAAGCAAAAAGTGATTGCTTTTGAACACGGGAGAGATGGTGTTTTGAGGTATCAAGGTATATTGTGTGATTGATTTCAAGGGTAATTGGGATGATCACCTATCTCTCATTGAGTTTGCTTACAACAATAGTTACCATGCTAGCATCCAAATGGCTCCATATGAAGCTTTTTATGGGAGAAGATACAGATCTCCTATTGGATGGTTTGAAGGTGGTGAAGCAGGGTTGATAGGACCACACTTAGTTCATCAAGCTATGGAGAAAATGAAAGTCATTCAAGAGAGGTTGAAAAGGGCGCTGAGTTTTCAGAAATCCTACACTGATGTTAGGAGAAGAGAGTTAGAGTTCGAAGAAGATGATTGGGTTTACTTGAAAGTTTCACCCATGAAGGATGTTATGAGATTTGGTAAGAAGGGGAAACTTAGCCCCCGGTATATTAGTCCTGACCGGATATCAAAAAGGGTTGGAAAGGTAGCTGATGAGTTAGAGCTACCACAAGAGTTAACAACGGTTGATCCAGTATTTCACATTTCCATGTTGAAGAAGTGCATGAGAGATCCTTCACTTATCATACCAACTGAATATATTGGTATCAAGGATAACTTATCTTATGTGGAGATTCCGGTTCAGATCCTAGATCATCAAGTTCGCAAGTTGAGTACTAAGGAAGTAGCATCAGTCAAAGTTCTTTGGAGGAACCAGTTTTTTGAGGAAGCAACTTGGGAAGCTGAGGTGGATATGAAGAAGAGATATCCACATCTCTTTGAACTGGAGAAATTCTAGATCAAGGTACTAATCCTTTTCTTGGTATTTATTTATAAGTTAGTATGTTGTTTTTGCATTTTGATTGTTGGGTGTTTGAGCTGAATGTTAGATTTTATACGCTTAGCCTATTAAGAGTAATCTCATTCGAGGAAGAACGTTCCCAAGGGAGAGATATTGTAATACCTCACTTTTAGAAAGAACTAGAAAGAGCTAGAATTAGAAAGAGTTGTTTTTGGAAAGAATGAAAAATCTGGAAATTTGTTATGTTAAGTTTGGGTTTTTGGTCAAATTCAAACGACCATAACTCATATATCAGGATGAGTTAGTTGTGCTTCCAGATACCGTAGGAAATATCTTGGAATTATCTTTCCAACACTGCTAAGTTTATGCGATTCTGAGTTCGTATGAGTGAGATATGCTCATTGGAAATTTGGATGTTCAATTAAGGAAAGTCTAATCCAGATTTTAGAAGGGCATTATGGTCTTTTCCATGTCCCATGACTTAATTTCGTTTGTGGTAATTAATTGGGGTCTAAACGGATAGGATTCAGTTTACGATTTTACAATATTGAGTTAGGGTTTTAGAGAAGAAGAGAATGTGCAAAAATTGTCAAGATCTTCAAGGATCGCTTGTGGATTTCGTCAAGGGGTGATCCCTACGAGGTATGTGAGTTCACATAGCGTTGGGTTCATTCACCCAAATGCCAAACATGTTTATTTCACTATGATTTTCATCCTAAATGATTGAGACTTTGATGTTCTTGAGTTGTATTCTTGAATTGCTTTCGTTCTTGAATTGGGCTGAGATTGAGGAGTTCTTGAGAGTTTATGGTCGATTGTTAGAGTTGTTTTGATTTAGATTCTTGTGTACATATGCGGGGTATCTGAATCTAAGGAGAATTTGAGAAAAAGAAGCTAGTTTAGGCGAATTGGGGTTAGAAAATGAAGAAGGAAAAAAGTCGAGCGAATCTGGTGCCCCAGTCTGCGTCGCAGACCTGGTTCTTATTTCACAGAAAGTTTCTTTGCGTCGCGGAGCGGTCACGGACCGTTCTGCCTCAAAATTTATTTCTCGACCAAATAATTAAATACATCTCCGCTGTGGACTTTCTCCTAGACAATGATTTCTTGATCTTTTCTCATGTTTAACTATCTAAAAATACACCTAAACATCATGAGATCTTTCCTATCAGAAATCACAGTCCTTGAATCCATAATTCAATTCAAGGAAAGTTAAGAGTCAAGTCAAGAGAAGTTCATAGAGTCTTCCAAAAGCCTTTTACAAATGTTTTAACTTTGTTTTAAGACTTGAGTTTTGAGTTGATCAAAGAGTAAAGTTTGAAGTTCCTTTCTTCAAAAGAGTATATTGAGACTATGTGTTCCCAAAGAGTAAAATGTTTTCACATTTAAAGAAGAAAGGAAACCTTGATTTCCAAAAGAGCCTTTGAGCTATTTTTCAGTTAAAGAGTATATGTTTTCACATTTGAGCAAGAAAGGGAACATCGATTCCAAGAGAGCTTTTAAGCTAAGTTTTGAGTAATTATCTCAAACCAAAGAAAGAAGTTATGTTTTTAAACATATGAGTTGAGTATCTTGGGAGTAGTATTGAGCACAGGTATGGGGACGAGTTTGAGTTCAGATAACTCACGTCTCCATAAACCATGTAGCCATCATGGGTAGTAAAGGATCATACTTTTTAGATGACTCCTTAAGTGATTTTTAGCATAGACTAGTGGATCCACTTAGTTAAGGAGTTCTATATGACGGCAAAGTATATGACAGTTCTGGCAATTTGGGCGAGTCATTGTATCACCACTTAGGCTCATAGTGGTTGTTGTCAGTTAGAGAAACTCCCACATAAACTATATTACTTTATTATACGAGTATAGTTGAGTTTGTTATTGCATTTCTTTAACAAACTAAGTTGCTTTATACTATTTTAAAAAATTTCTATATATTGCATGCGTATTGTTATTTTATATTGAGTTAAGTTATTCATGAGTTGAGTAAAGCCAAGGTAAGTGTTTCTTTCAGATTTCCTTCAAGCTTATGTTATGTTTAGCTTTCCCCTCGTACACTCGTACATTCAATGTACTGATGCCATTTGGCCTACATTGTTGTTATGATGCAGACATAAGTAACCAGGATCAGTATCCAGCGCCTCGTTTATCCAGTTGAGCATTCAGAGTCAGTTGGTGAGCCTCCTTTTTTTTTTTTTTTTGGGGGGGGGGGGGGAATCCTTTTTATCATTTGCTTTTAGTATTTCATTTGCTAGGATGATTGGGAGTCTTATCCCGACATCCCTCCTTGTTTTAGAAGCTTCATAGACAGACAGTAGTTCAGTTGTATTTACATTATTACTTCATATGTTAAGACTTGAGTTGCCATTTTGGCCAAGTTGAATGTTTGACCTTTAAACGTTCTAAGTTATTTTATTAAACAGTTGAGTAGAAGAGCATTTGATCATTGTAATAATGCTTAGAGTTTTCTGTTGAGTAAGTAAGTCAGGACAAGGGTTCGCTTGGCTCCATCAATGGTTCTCGAGTGCCAGCCACGTCCGGAGTGTAGGCTTAGGGCGTGACACTATATTATAAAACAATATAGGCACAAGAGATGTATGCGGTCAATACTCGGAATGTACTGAATATAGGAAAGATGCATGAGTATAACATGATAGCATCATAAGTCTGAAAACATGATAATGCATTGACCAAGTAAACATAACATAAATTTGATCATATGATTTCATAAAACCTAGTACAATGTCATGAATTCTTCTTTAAGCCATAATCATAATATAAGTCACTACTAGTCTAACTCGGTGCTAAGTAAACTCTCAATGTAAAATATGCACAATCATAATCATATTCATAATCATTGAATGGTAAGAATCTAGCAATAGCAACTCATTCATAGAATCTCACTCCTTTAAAAAATATGATTTCATTACATCTTCATACGAGACACTTTAATCGAAAGCATCTTAATCATGATAGTTTTCTCATAGTAAGAAGTACTTCGATATGAAGTATCTTAAATCATGTCATTCATTCATAACGGAGGTACTTCAATCGGAAGCTCATATTTTCATAAAAACTGATTGATACTTTATTCAAAAGCATTCTTGATTCGTAAAATATTTCATACCATAATGTATGCATAACAACATAGCTTGAATTCATATCATAAAATACTTGCATAGCTTGAGTTCATAAAAATATCGTTGAAAACATTGAAATATGATCAACTCGTGCATCATAAAGTCAATCATGATGAATAAACTTGAAATCAGTTGAACCCATGGACTAATCATGGAAACCCTAGAATTGGGTAAGAATCATAAAGTAGATTTTGAGGGGTTTTTTGGACGCAATGGATAAAGAGGAACCTTTGATGAATTTCGCACATACCTTGATCAAATCTCTAATTGAAATCTTCAATGGAGGCTTGAAATCCTTGAAGCCCTAGCTTGTTTGAAGAGGAAGACTTGAGAGAGAATTGGAGTTTTGAGAGAATGAGAGTGAATGGGGAAAAGTTGAGCCTAAGAGAATCAGTTATAAGTCTTAAAAATAGGCTTAAAATAACGTAGTATAGGAATTAAATGAGTAGAAAAAGACCCAATTAACCCTAAGAAAATAACGGTCAGATCAACTCTACGACTCCTTGTACGATCCGTACACTGGATCACAGACGATGTTGTCCGTTCGTACTCTCAGTTTTTGAAAATCCAACTTTCTAATTTCAAATCACGAACCCTGATCCACGAGTCGTCGTTCATTATACAACTCGTAGAGCCTCCTTGTAGACTCTAGAACCTGGAAATCTACCTGAGTTCAAAGCTCAAACCACGAGTCATCTTGTACGGACCTTATTCATTTGTATGGTCCGTTAGGTTCGGTCATAGAACAAAAATGCTGGAAATTGAACTTTCAGAAGATCAAAACCACGAGTCAGAATCACGATACATAAACCTAACCAAGAGTCGTCTTGTTCACTTGTGCATTGAGGTTAGAGACTTACTAAATTTCCAAGGCTCCCATCTACGACTATCATCCACGGGTCGTAGACCCTTACACGGCCCGTACATGGCCTCGTAAAACTTTGGACCAACAACTTTCTACATTTTTTTCAACTTCCAACGACTTTTACATTTCTAAGGTGTTACAATATCAAAAAAATTTAAGGCACCACATTAATAAATAACATATCTTCATGTTATTTTTATAAATAAGTATTTGTGATTACATGGTATTACAAACTTTCAGATACATATAATTTTGTTTAAAAATCACTTATTATTAATATAATCCTTTATAAAAGTTATATAAATCGATTAAAAAAATCCTTTCATGTGCTAGTGACAACATATTCACATTGAGCATGAGCTCATTCTTCTTTTCTTTACAAAATTTATAATAATAGATAAAAAAAATAATATGAAATATAAACTTATAAATTAAAAATTATATTTCTTAAAAAATAAAATCACAACTTGAAATTTCAAATTCTATTTTTTTTAGACAATTTGAGATGTGAAATTGAAGTTAAAATTGTACAGATTTCAAAAATCAATTGCTAATTTCAAATTAAAATTTAAAATTCTGCGGAGATTTCATAAACAAGTGTGGATTTCTAATATTTCATTCTTTTAAAAAGAATGACTTAGTTTGACTTGACACATAATTTAAGAAAATAAAGAAAAAAATTCAATTTTGTGGTCCTAAATTAAAGTTATGTCAAATGTATGAAAATATTCTTTAATTTTGTGGTCTTACCATGTTGAAAATTGAAATTAAAATGTTGTAAAAAAATGATTCTTTTTTAACAAACTAAAATGGAAAATATGTCATTCTTTTTTTAAATAGAAGGAGTATCTCTTTTGTTTCCTTAGGGCCTGTTTGGAAAGTCGTCAAGACAATTGGATTTGGTGTAATTAAGTGTAATTACATTGTCTGGCATGTTTGGTTGACCATATAATTACTTGGTCAGCATGTAATGTGTAATTGGCATGGAGTAGTTACACTCTCCAATTCTCAGAGAGGAATTGTAAATTGCTAGTAATTACATGATGTAATTACAAACCGATTACTTTTTCTTTTTATTTTTTTTATTTATATCTTTTTATTAATTTATTTAATTTCTATTATTTTAGTTTTTTATTTTATTTTTATTATTCTAAAATTTTCGAAAAATATATTTGAAATTTTATATTGTTTATATTTCATTTTCTTCTTAGTCTCAACATTTACTTCTTGTGATTCCATGCAATTTTTTGTGTTATCTATTTTATTTATTTGTTTTATATATTTTTTTTCATTAGCATAATTTTGTTAGTATTCTAATTTTTAAATTGAAGTAGAATTCATTGTTGAATAAGGCTATAGTTTTTACTTTTTACTTTTCTCTTAAATCTTATTTAGGAAATATACGTAATATTGAATTTGACATAAGAGTATTATGTTAATTTTTTTATTTTGAATTTAGAACTTATGTTATATTTTTAATTTCATTTGTTTTAGTAGTACTGACTTGATTTTCACATTGCAAGTCATTTATTTTTTAGTTAGACTTGATAGATTATCTTTTTGTCAAATATTTTCATAATTTATGACATTATATTTATAATATTAATCTTATTGTCAAACATGTATTTTATGATGTTCATAAAAATCATAAAAATTTGGTACTTTTAAATATAAATCAATTATTTATTATTATATTATTTAAGAGCAAATATTTGTTGATTAATATATTTTCAAAATATAATATATATCTTAAATATTTAATCCAATATCATTTAAAAAGTCTCTCATTTGTCTAATATAAAATTTTAATTTTAGATAATTAACTTTTATTCTTACAATTTAATTGTAATGACCCTCCAGGTCATGTCTGTTTTGATGCCTTATGTTCCTCGTTTAGAGCATTCCTATAGTGATCCCAAGTCATTTATGACTTGTTGGGACTGACACTTAGATCACCTAGTCGTTTGTTTGGTTTTTATGCGAATTTCTGTGTTTCAGAGCTTTGGAACCTTGAACGGTTGATTTCGATCAAAAGTTCAGGAAGACAACCTCAAAATCCAATTCTGACAGTCTCATCAGCTCTGGAAAGGTTATTCAAGCCAGTAGCATGGTCAAAACGATTCCTGAGGCTTTCAGTGCGAGTTTATGCGATAAGACGTTTTAACTTATAATTTTTTGCTTAAGTTTGACCTTGGTCAATATTCTTAGTAAACGTGTCCAAATGAGAATTCTATCAGCGTTGTTGGCTTTGGAATATCAAGTTTGGTCTAGAATGATCCTTTCGTACGGATCTCGAGGCTCTCGGGCTAATTCTAAGACCCCTTGCAGATTTTTACTTAAAAGAAGTTTTGGTGCGAGACCCACTTTTTATCGGTATGACCTCGGTTGGAAGTTTTAACTACTATGTTGAGTTCGAAATGTCGAATTTGGTAGGATAACATATCTCATTTACGTGCACGGTATTTTGAACGAATTTTGAACAATCCGTCGGAGATTTTGAGTTTGCCATGCAGGCAACATTTTGCCTTCGCGTTCGAGGGCCATCACTGCTGCGTTAGTGGGAGGCTGGATGCCTGACCTTCACGTTCGGGGGACCATGTTGCGTTCGCGAAGGGTTAGGCCCCTTGTCCTTCATGTCTGCAGGTCCCCTGATCGTGTTCGCGAAGGGTTAATTGTTGACCCTCCGTTCGTAGTTCCTCTAGGTCGTGTTCACGAAGGTCAATTTTGCTTTATCTTTTTTAAATAAAGGCAGACACTGATCTGCTCTAATGTTCTAAGTTAGAATTGTGGTTTCTCCTCTATTAGAGCTCCGATTGAGGTGATTCGAATCTTTTAGGTTTGTGGAGGTTGTGGCTTCGTGTGTGAGTGATAGAAAGTTGTTGAGGACCGTTCGTTTGAAGTAATTTCACGTAGTTGTGGGTTGATGTGTCTTCTTTGTTGATTCTTTAATGGTAAAATATTGCATGTTGTTGATTCAAGTTGTTCCAAGCCCCGAATTATGTTTCACTTTTAACACATGTTCGGGATACTAAATTGGGCCTTCTGATAGAGTCATTTTCAAAAAAATTGGAGTGGGTCTCATGATCCTCGTTTAGACACCAAAATCACATAAAACAAAAATGGAGACGGATCATAAAAAAATAGCTAGAACATAAAATTTCCAATAATATATAAATATGAATTACAAATATTCACATGCGAGATAAAAGTAGCGTAAATATACAAATCAAATATATACAATTACATTCACATACAGAAAAATCTTTAAAAATTATACAAATGCTAAATGATAGACATCTAATGTACATCTATTATTGATGCATAAAAATACAAAAGAAGTAATTGTATATAATTGTTGAAAAATATACAAATAAAGTCTAAAAAGAAAAAAACGCTTCAATGAACATTAATATGCTATATTCATAGAATCGTATACAACATAATGCGGAATGTATTGATAGAAATATAAATCACAAAAAATATACAAATACCTCAAAATCTTCAATATTGTCTTGAATCATTACAATGCTTGGATCTGTACTCTTCATTGAATCTAATTTCTTTAGTAACTCTAAATTTAGCAAGAGATCCTACATTATCTTCCAATTCTTGAGTTAGATACAAAGAAAAAGATGGCATCATCAGATTTTTGGGCATGTACTTGTATATCCCGAGTAATTCTTTTTTATGAAGTTTGTTCGGCTACGATTCCTACATATCTATTGATTTAACTAAAAAATTAAAGATGATTGATGAACATTTTGAATGAATGAACAAAAATATAAAAAAATATAAACGAAAAAAAACCATTGAAAATCGCCAAGAAGTTACCTAAAATTGGCGAAGCACGATTAGGAGGGAGAAATGATACCTTTGAAATTTGAATATTTGTTATAGTTGCGTGAATTTAGGAGAAAAATAGGTGAAGTGTAAGATAAGAGAGAATGAGTAATATGTATAAAAGGAAAGAGAGGCAAGAGAGAGGGGAGTTATAGTTCGATACAAATTGAGGGAATGAAGCCCGAGCATTCACAGCCAAGAGGATGAAAAACTAGTTGTGAATCGTAATTAGTTGTAATTATAGCTATGTTAAGTAATTCACTAGTAGATGTTTGCTTAGTTATGTAATTTTTTCCTTTAAATTTTAATTTTTTGGTGGGTTGGATGAGCAAGTTAAAAGAGTTTGATTGGATTAGTAGATTTAGTTGAATTTTTTTCGTCGTAAGGCATCACATAGAAAAATAGAGATGAAAAATGAGAATTTAACACAACAAAGATAAATATGATTTGTAGAGTACAAATACAAATATGACTTTAAAGTCGGATGAAAATAAAAAAAAAAACAAATATATTAAAAAAGTATAGTGAAGAACAAATATAATTTATTTTTTAAAGTACAAAAAAAAGATTGACCCTTTCCCGTTTTGTTTTTTTGCTTCCTCTCTTTTGTTTATCTTTTCTTTTTTATATTCCAATCAAGTGGATGGCATAGAAATACACTCTTTGTCTCTATTTACTTGTTCATTTTTAACTTGACACATCTATTAAGGAAATAATAATTGATATAGTGAATTTATCATTTTACCCTATTAATTGATAGAATTCCAAAATCAATTTATTCATTAAAAAGGTTCTAGCATTTTCACAAACATTAACTCTCTAAATAAATTGAGGCTATAATAGGTAAAAAAATATTGTTATTTCTTGATTTGTCAAAAATGACAAGTAAAAAGAGATAGAGGGAGTATATATCTACTACCATGACAAATTTTTATTGTTTTAAGACTAAGAAGTGTTTGAATTGACTTAAAAGTTGGTCAAGTCTACTTTTAAATCATTTTTTTATTCTAGAACTGTTTGGCAAATATAAAAATAACTTAAAATAAGTCAAAAATTATTTAAAATAAGTTAGGAAGTGTTTGACAAAGTTTAAAATAACTTAAAATAAGTTCAAAATGACTTAAAATAAATTAAAAACCAAAAGTAGAACTCCCCTACTTTTTATTTTTTGACTTAAAAGTTATTTATTACTTTTTTTTAAGTCAATTCAAACGGGCAAGAAGATACATAATTAATAATGAAGTTTAAATTCCTAATCGGTACTTGAAGCATACCGCTCAAACAACAAAATGTAATAATTTACACGATAATATTCAACGGTATAACGAAAGAAGAAGTAAATGAAATTCCCCTCTTTTAATAATAGGACTTCGAAAAATAAAATAAACAATAAAGGTTGTGTAAAATGGAATCCAATCTTAACTACTCTTTTAATTTGGTTTAAGATTAAGAGAATGTTCGACATTATTGTTAAAAGTTGCTTATTTTAAAGTATTTTAAAAAAAAAAAAAAAAGTGCTTTTGAAAAGAAATTTTTTTTGAATTTGATTAATTCATTTAAAAGTGTTTTTTGATAAGTAGATTGTGTTTGACTAATATTTTTAAAAATGTGATTTTGAGAGTCAAATTATGAAAATGACAAGTATCAATGTAGTTTTAATATTAAGATTATTTCATAGAGAAAATTATTTTAAATATTTATCATTAATTAAAATGTACATATTCAAATTTTCATCAATATTATACTTAGATAAATAAAAAATTAAATTAAATATTGATATAATACTAGCATGATAGTTTAAATATAATAACAAATATCAAGTTAAATAAATTTAAAATCATTCCACGATCAAATCACTACATACAAAAAGTTCACCACAAAAATAAATAAATAAATATAATGGTTATATTGGTAAATATGATATATGACGAGGATATTTTGGTCTTGAAAAAAATTAATTTTTTCTTTCGTAGAAAATTTTTAGTTTCTTTCCAACAACAGAAAAATTGTACTTTTAAGAAACATAAATTTTTAGCCTCTTTCCAACAACAAAAAAAAACTACTGCTTCTCTTAAGAAACAATTTTTTTTTAGCTTCTTTCCATCAACAAAAATAACTGATACTACCGCCATTTAAAAACAATTTTACTGATTAGCCAAACACCTTAATTTTTCAAAAAAAAATATTTTTTTCTCAAAGCAAGCAATTTTGGTCTCCTAACAACAATGTCAAACAAGCTCAAGGGATCTCATTAGCTTAAGCACTTCAATATTATCATTAAAGATTATCAATTTCATCCTACATCCTAATTATTTGGCCAGGGAGGTTATTTCACATTGCAGCTTATGGAAATCAAAGAGTTGAGTGCTCTTTATCTCCATCCAGTTCAATGTTTGGGACCTTTTTTTACACTTGAATTTCAATTTAGGCTTCAAATCAAAGCTTGAGACCTTAAACAATGTCAATAAACAGAATTATTTGCTAATAAAGTCGAAAAACAAAAAGGAAGGTTTAAGCAAACATAAAAACCTAAGTTAAAGAAAAGGAAGCTAACATCTCAAAGAAAAGTAGTGTTCATCCTACAATTGACTTGAGTGCTGTATAAGTAGAGGAATGCAAGATCCTCAATCACAAGAAAAGTAGGGTATATCACATCAATCAATCCAACAAATCAGACACAGCATTCTTCTTGAATGCATCCACCTGAGCCAACATGTTTGCCAATCCTTTATTCGGGAATATATTATCCGCCTTCATTCTATCAGCAAGACCATAACAAGGAGCTTTGGCATTTATATACGCCCGAATAAGGTGTTGGTACTGGGTAGCTCGGGAAACATATCCAGCTTGTCTCATTCTGTGAAACATTTTCTCAGTATTATGAATATCACCTTTCTTTGCATATTGGTCCATAATCATCAAATAAGAATTAATCATTGGCCTCAACCGATTCTGCTCTCCTGCTTTATGTAATATTGAATCCGCTTTTTCCACTTCTCCAGCTTCAATATAAAGTCTGACTAAGGCATCCCAAGTCACTGGTCCAATTCGGCAACCACTGTCAGCCATACGCTTCACAAGGTCCTTTCCTTTCAACAACATCTTATGATTTGCATAAATGTTCAATAAAACAGAATAATGCTTTGATGACAGTGTTGGCCATTTTGCTGCCATCTTATCAAAGATTGCCTCCGCTTCCTCAATATTATGCAGTTTTCCCCAAGCATCTACAGCAGCCACACATTCTTCAAGACGAGGATTAGACTCACAAACTTGCCAAATTCTAGCAACTTCGTCGGCCCTTCCAAGAGCTGCATAATGAGGAAGCAAACTACGACATGCCCAGCGAGTTGCTTTTGTATCTCCTCCTTCCATCTCTTTTAGTACATTCTCGGCCTTCTCATTCAGACCACCCGAGATATAATGCTTCACCAAGATGCTCTTTGTGGTGACATCAGGTTCTAGTCCTTCAGCCTTCATGGTCTCAACAATTTGCTCCATTCCAGATATGTCGTTGAATTGCCCCTTGACATCTATCAATAGTCTGTATGTAAAATGGGTTGGCTTCACATTTTCCTTCTCCATTAGCAAGAGAACATCGGCGATCTTCTTTTTATCAGTCTTCTTATATAGAAGGAGCAACTGATTGTAAGTAAAGCATGTTAATGGGAATTCAAGGTCCTTCATTTTGTTAAAAACCTGCTCAGATTTCTTCAAATCACCTTCAGCGACACAATTGGCCAATAAAGTGCGATAAATAACTTCATTTCTGAAAGACTCTGGTATCGTCCCAATATAATCTTCTGCCTTCTTCAGACCACGGACTTTGGCAATTAAATCAACACGAGAAGCATAGTCTCTGTCAATAAAGGTGAGCTGATTTTTTGACTCCAACCACTCAGAGAGCTGTCAAAAGCCAGAAATTACTATAATTGAATGACAGCAAGATGATGACAATAGAAATCGACAAACTAATCAGGTTGGAAGCTGTTTTTTTATCCTCAATGTGAAA
The DNA here is from genome assembly GCA_036553675.1 of Solanum okadae. Classification (NCBI taxonomy): domain Eukaryota; kingdom Viridiplantae; phylum Streptophyta; class Magnoliopsida; order Solanales; family Solanaceae; genus Solanum; species Solanum okadae. The sequence continues at coordinate 42,067,725 of CM071689.1, read as the reverse complement.
CTCATAGAACTAGTGTTTATCACTATCTCCCTAAAGCCGTGTTCTACTGCAGACATAAGTTGACATGACAACTAGAAAGCAGCTTAATATTTTCACTCTATTTTAATATACAACTTAAATAGACAAAGAGAGCAAAAGGAAAAAACAAACCAATGCAAAAGTACCAGTAGACCAGGAAGGATGCAGCAGAAGCAGGAGATTACTATGAATTTCGTATGCAGTAATCAAAATGAAGTGAGAATATTATACAGGCATTTGAAAAATATTTGGTTGAAGTGGAAAAATATAAGTATTTGAAGTTGAAGTTGAAATTAGTAATTGGAGATACTTACAACATACCCAGTGTAATCTCACAAGCAGGGTCTAGTCTAGGGAGGGTAGAGTGTGCCCATACCTTGGGAGGTAGAGAGGTTATCTCTCATAGACCCTCGGCTCAAGGAAAAGCATTTCAGAGGAGATCAAAAAATAAACAACGGAATTGAAGAAATCATGGCAAAATACTATAATAAACATGGCAAAACATCCTGAAAAAAGGCCAGTAATGATAACTAGTGCGATAATCAAAGTACAAGAGATGGTAGATAGTAACATAAATCAAAGGACAAGAAACTACAAGAGAAATACTATGACTACTAGTATCCTTGTGAGACAATGTTCTACTATCTACTAACCTTCTACCCTAATTCGTGTCCTCCACAACCTCCTATCTCAGGTCATGTCCTCGGTAAGGTGTAACTGTGTCATATCATGTCTAATAACCTACTACTACTATTACAACTAGTATTTGGAGGTATTCTTTCCAAATTCCTCAGCACCGCTATTTTTGAAAGTTTTTCAAGAATTTCACAAAACAAAGAAGGCATGCAAAATTAGGGAATTATTTCGAGATGTAATGGGAAAACAGTCTTAACTTAGTTAAACCTCCTTCATCCAAAAAAAAAAAGAAGTTAAAACCCAAACTTTGAACCATCCATGTGGCATGTACTGCTCGTATCAAGTAGCTCTAAGGAGAAAAAATTCTCACAGAGAAATATGAATTCGAAATGATTTTACAGGCAATAGTCAATTAGTAATATCAAAGAACACAAACATCAACTTCTGGAGTAAGTTTTCTGCTTAAAATTTGTACTTAACTTCTAACTCCTTTTGATACCTCAAAAAAGAGGAACATCAATAAAAGATGTACCACTATTGATGGTCCTTTACGTATGCGTAGAAGAAACACAGGATATATGCAGCGCAGCTGCAGTTTCAAGTTCACTCCCCCTAAAAAGGATTAAGGTGAATTGAGATTGGACAAGATTCTAGTCTGAAATGCAGAGACTTCAAATGTCCAATTTCAATCTTCCACTATAATGACATGATAAATGAAAATGTAGTACACACAGAATTAAAATGAGATGGCTGAAAAGGAAAGGTGTTATAGGAGCGCTATGCAGTATGAAAACACCTAACAAGTGAAAGAAAAAACAATTGGATCTAACAATGAAAGCCAAAATTTTGGAGAATACAATTAGCATAGGTCTAGCTCTAATACTATGTAAGAAAAAACAACCATATAACCTAACTCAACTAAAAAACCTAGCTCATGAGGTGAGGATTGTTCAAGTCCTTAGAAGAAGACAACAATTTTTTCCCTCCACCAATGTGATACACTCTAACAAAGATACATCACTTACTAGCATGGAATGAATGAACCAAGATAAGGACTGACTATTACAAGGATTCATACAAATTGACAAACAGTTCACAGTTTGATTGATATGCTAGTTTCTGTTTTTGACCATGATTAGAGCCAAGTCAGTTCTCATAATAGGTTTCGACTTTGAATAATGAGACCATAAATCTTAAACATCCATCATGAGGGAATGAGATTACAGAAAGAAAAAAGAATTCCATCTTTGCCAAGAGTAAGTAGAAAAGTTTTTATCAAAATGTATTAACTGATGTTTTTTCTTTATAGTTGCTCAAACTAAAGAGAGAAAGTACTGGTGGTAAATCCAAAATTATTTAAAGAGATACTTCTTGATGTTCAAGCTTCATTATTTCTAAAATGGCTAATGATTGCACAGTTTACAATGTTATAAAAGAAAACCTATTAATGCATCATGACCCCGCTAGTAACGTAAGCACACAATGATCATTTTTTATGACAAGCAGACAGTTAGCACTTTAAGATCCTGATGGTAAAACCTATAAATGCATCAAAATTTAAATAAGATATCAGATCTAATATAAAAGAGATAGATTACCTGCAGTGCCTTCCCGTACATGCGCCTTTTACGAAAATTAAGCATCGCTGCTGCTACTTCTACCCGTGTGACGTTATTTCCTTCAATCCATTTATCCATGATTTTACTAACAGGTAAAGCTGGTGCTGCCATGATAGCATTGAATAATGCTGAAGAAACTCCGTTCCTTGGAGACTTCCGTTTGTTAATTTCAGCCTCTGTATCAGACAATAATTCCTGAGGTGCTTCCACATCTTCACCATCAAGATCCTCTTCGGAAAGCTCATGCTCAGAGACTGACTCGTCTACTTTGTTGACTTCTTGTATTGCTTCAGTTGCAGTACAAGATTCAAGCTCTGAAAATCCATCGTCTGAACTACTATCTTCCTCTCCACTGCTCTTTGTGCCAGCTTGTGACGAGAAACTTCGGCTTTCCGTGAATACTCTTAGAAAACCATGAGCCGTTATTTGGAATCCTCTATATGTAAGAGGTCTATGTGATATTACATTGGAATCCCCTTTAAGCCCATCATTGTGTCCTTTCAGGCATTGACTTGAAATATCTGAAGTGGCATAACATATTCGAGAGCCTCCGGTCATAAATACTTGTTTCCTGGAGCAGATAACCAATTTCATTAATAAAGTGTCCATTATCTAAGCGAGAAAAGACTCTCTCTCTCTCTCTCTCTCTGGAATCGGAAGACATAGCAATGTTAAGAGAACAAAGAAGATGAATAAATATTCTAAGTAACACTCCCTACACGATATCACTTTCTTTAACCGACATGACTACATTGTTGTAAATTCTTGATACTCAAAAATATCACCAAAATGTTGCCCTTATATTCTATGTTTTACTTGGTATGATCATCATATGTCACTTACATTATATCCAAAACAAGCACTTACAAATGCTCCAGAAAATGATTTCTCAAGGTAAAATACGATAAATGAAAGCTACCAACTTGCTTGTGGTTTAGGCTTTGTTGTTGTTTTTGTTGAAAACTGAAAGTTACACTCCTCTGTACCAAACATAAGCTATGTAGTAGTCTATACAAGTGCAGAACATCCATTCTTCTTTCTTATTTAGATTATGAAATTAATAAAACTGAAATAAACAAACCTTTTCTAGACACCAAACACTTCCTACCCAGATTATACTATCGGAAAACACAAAAACCATACTTGATTCACCAAAAACAACTGAATATCAAAATTTACAGCAAAATTAGATGTGTTTGGTATGCAGGAAATATTGTTGGTTCTCCATTTCCTTCAACACTACACATCTAATAAAAAGGAAGAAAATTTCTGAGTAGAGATAGGATTACTTGAATGAAGAAGATGCTCGACGAACTGCCCACATGGTTCCTTCGTCAAAGTGTAAATGTGACTCTGGAAAACTGAAGAATCTCTTAAACCCTAAAAACCCTCTCTTTTTGAGCTCGCCTTCTAGATATTCATTTTGACCCGGTTTGCAAACCCTTTTAAGAATTGTACTATGTCGTTTGGTAGGGAGTATTAGGAGAAATAATTCAAGTATTATGTGTGATATTATCTAGCACTATATTTGATAGGAATTTTGGGTCTATGTATAACTAATCCATGGATTAGTCCTACATGGTATTATAGGATGTATAACTAATACCTTCCATTTGGTGGTATTAGTAATACATGAGATCTAATACCATGAGACTAATCTAGGTAAAGACAAAAATACCCCCTCAAATCTTTTTAATCATTTTATTTATTTTCTTGATTTTATGTTTTATATTTATACTAATAAATTTATTTAAATAAATTAACTTACAAATCTTATTATTTAGACATAGTTTTTTGTTGCTAAAATATGAGTTATTTAATCTATTTATTATTAATATAAAATATTATAATCCGACTAATATGCTAATGTTGATGTATGAATTCCATAAGTCAAATATTGCCTCTTAACAAAAATACATTGAAACATTACACAATTTAAGAACAATTCATAAGTCAAATATTGCCTCTTAACAAAAATACATTGAAACATTACACAAGTAATCTAAAACAAAAGCATATATATATATATATATATATATATATATATATATATATATATATATATATATATATATGTATTGCCTAAACATAGATTATTATCTTCATTTGCATAACTTGGACTTGGTGGCCAAGTAGCATCCACAGAAATCACGAATTAACCGTCAATTAAAATAAGTATATAAGATGGAAATCTACTCATGAAAGAGACCAGAAATACAAGTTAAGCAATGCATTAAAATTGAGTTTCCACTTACTTTCAAATGAATTTTTCTTTCAGATAACAATTTTATATATTAGTTAAGAAACTATTACACTCAAAAAAATAAAAATAAAAATTGTTCAAATTAGACCAAACAATTTAATTTTATATGATGATGATCCCCCCATAAGAATCTAATCAATTTTCAAAATAATTTTTTTTTAAAAACATCTCGAGTATAAAAATAGTTTAATTTATTTTGCTATTTTTATTTTTTATTTTATGATAAAGAGTGGTTTTTTTATTTATTTATTGATACAAAACAAAGTTCAATAAAAAATTTCTATAAATTATTATAGTTGTGTGACCTTTTGAGATATTAACTCTAATTTATTAAGATGACAATTATTTACCCTCAAATAATTTAAGTGAGAAAATAGTGAACATGAAAATAAATATTTTATTCTCCTAGCTAGTTAAAATGCTATAAAAAAAATACTATTGTCTGTCAATTATCTATCTTGACCCAATTACATGAAATAAAAAATCTCATAATAACTCAAGGGTATAATTGGAAAGAATTTTTTTGTAGAGTTATAAACCACACAGAAAACTAGGTGAGAAGCAATGAACCAAACACTGTATAAAAATAATCTCTGCATTACTAATCCATGCATTACTAATCCCTGCATTACTAAATCATGCACTACTAATCTCTGCATTATTGATCTTTGTACCAAACAAACCCTAAATATATAATTTGATTTACGTGACGATTTCAAATTTTGAGATTTAAACAATTTTATTTTTAAATATTTTGAATTGTTTATTATTGTGACTTATAATATTCTTAATATAATTTATAAATATATAAATTTAATTTCAAAAAATTTTGAAGATTTCATAAGCAAATCTTGGATCAAACTTAAACTATTTGACTCTTAAAAAATGAAAAGTGTCACGTATATTGGACCAAAGAATATATTTATCTGATCAAGTAATTAGTCTCCCCATTTATTTTGAACTTGACATATCCAGTAAGAAAATAATAATTGATATGACTATTTTAAAATACTATCTCTATTAATTGATAATTGATATCAAATCTTGAAAATAATCTGTAGAGTAACTAATTAATGTTAAGCGTAAGACATAGAAAAAATATTTATTCTTTTACATATATTAAAGTGAAAATTAAAAGTAAAAATATATTTTTGAAATAATGAACAAGTAAAAGTGAATAGAGGGAGTATTTAGTTAACAGAAATCTTTCGAGTGTAATTACACTTTATTTATTGATGAAAAGGTGAAAGTTAATGGTAAAAATTGTTGACAATTCTCCAAAATAATTGAATTTTCAAAATTTAGGAATGTATAGTTATTTTCCAGAACCTTTTGTTTTTTTTAAAAAAAAACGGGTTTTCAATTATCCTTTTAAATTTTAAATAATGACTATTTCTATTTTAAAAAAGAGTTTGGGGAGTATAAAAAAGATATCATTAAAAAGTATCCTTAAATTAATATCTTTAAATATTTTCTTAAGAATGTCACACCTCCATATAACTCATTTATATTGGACTAAAGCGAATATAACTTTTCTTATTTTACTCTATCTTTTTTTTTTTTTTAAATCTCAAATCTTTTCTAATATTTAATATTTTTTTGAGTGAAGTGTCACACATATAAACTATAAGTCATCTGTGGCTTTTTAAAGTTGTCCGCATAATTCACTTAAACACCTCAATTAGGGCTAGTATTTATTGAACACGTTTATCTATTCAAAACTTGTTCCTATTATACACTTCCCGATAATAAGTAATAAATAAATAAAGTGTGTATAATATACTTGTTGTGATGTTGCAAAATGACTAATTAAAAGATAACATGTGGTATTGGGTCCAACAATTAATAAAGAAAAAGAATCTTATGTTAAAAAGAATGAAAATTATTTCATAAATTTTCCATCTATTTTTTATATAAAAATAAAATAAATGAGAAGCCCAACCCTACCCTAACTCCCTTTCTTCTTCATCTTCTTCCTGACAAGATTTTCTTTCTCAAATGACAAAATTCATTTTCTTTTCTAATTGCTTACATAATTATTTTTTATTCCTAATACGTGGAAGAGATATATATTCAAAGAAACTGATACAAGAGTGATGAAGAAAGAGAGTCTGTCAATCGATAGCAAAGAGAAATTTAGAGGACCTAAATTAGTTTTATCGAATCAATCTGATATTATTTTTGATAATTTTAGTGGGTTTACATTTTAATTTGAATGGTAATATTTATTCGAAGGTGGTCGTGATAGACGTCGATCTGCTAACTTTTTTCACCCCGATGTTCTTTCTGCTTTTTTTCCTTCAAATTCAATTAGCTGATTCAATTTTTATTTTTTAATAAATATTGAAAAGAAATAGAATAGACAAAGAAAAGCAAAAACAAAAACAAAATGGAGTGCAATGGTTTTCGTGGAGAAGACGACTTAAAGGGGGTGGGGTGGGGTGGAGACTCTTTTTTTTTTGGTTTTAAGAATTAGTATTACTTTTTAAAATATTTTTTTTTAAAATTAAATTATTTAAATGCCAAGTGGCAGTCAAAGAAGAAAAAGTATTACTCCCTCCGTCCCAATTTATGTAACTTACTTTCTGTTTTAGTCAGTCCAAAAAAGAATGACACATTTCTATATTAAGTAACAATTTAACTATAAAATATCTATTTTACCCTTAATGAAATAATTTACAGCCACACAAATTTCTATCAGATATTTTAGACCACAAGTTTTAAAAGTCTTCATTTCTTTCTTAAACTCCGTGTCGAGTCAAACTACCTCTCATAAAATGGGACGAAGGGAGTAAGTTTTTTTGGAAAAAATAAAAATAAAAAGTTATTTAAGAATTTTTTTCACGCGTTTAGCGGAAGTGAAAAACACTTCTTTTGCCACATCAACATTTTATGTTTAGTAGGTATACTTTTTGAACAATTCAGGTGTTCAATAGGTAATAGTCATAGTTGAGGTGACTAACTGAAATATGCGGACAACTTTAAGGGGTTGCAGATCACTTGAGCATATAAACTATATCTTTTTTGAGTTTCATACCTAAAGTGTCACTCATTAGTTTGAGAAACACATATTTATCTTTTATTACACTTTCTATCTGTACTACACTCTCTAATTTATTTATAATAAATTATCATAACACACTTCACAATGACAAAATATTACCCCTTGACAAAAATTAAATAAATCATTAGTATTATTTAAGAATTAAAGATTAAAATATCATTATCCTAAAAAAGGAAATTAATTTTTTTAAAATAAAATTTTAACCATTTTTCTTACCCCACTCAACCTCCTCCTCCCACCGTACCCTCCAACCCCCCCTCCCCCAATTTATTGTCTTCAATTTTTAAATTTTCTTTTATAAAAGTTTAAAAAACCCCACCCCACTTTTCCTTTGCTTCCAACTTTTTTCTCGTTTTGTATTAGGTATATACATATGTTTTTAGGAAAATATTTTCTACTTACCACAAGATTTTTTAAAAAATAATTTTTTTGTTTCTATTATAGTTGGTTCTCAAGTAGAAAAAACACTTTTCTAAAACTATATGTATAAATCTAACCCAAAATAAAAAATGTAAAAAGAAAATTGAGAGCGAAGGGTTAAGGATTTGTTCTTTTAAAAAATAAAAATAATATCGAAACAAATTTTTGGAAAGCAGTGAGTGGTTTTGGGGGGGGGGGGGGCGGAGTTGAAGTAAGATTTTAAAAAAGTTTTTATAAAAGAATTTTATTTGGGGGGGGGGGAATTATCGGGGGTACGGGTAGAGGAGGTGCTAGAGTGGGATAGTGTTCGGTGATAAATATATGCTTAATTAGTATCTAATGTAATAATGTGCCTCATCATTATAGTAGTTTAAGATCATAGTACTCATGCATAGGTCCTCGACGGTCGAAATTTGACAAAAAGTTGAACAATTAACATGTGGAGGTAAAGTCTACAAGACTTCGCTATGACCAAGGGTTTGTTCACTATAGTGATCTTCTTTATAGAGAAGACCTATGCTATAACGAAGGTGGATATTTTTTGTTTCGTGTTTTAAGTCATTTTTTCTCCCCGTATATGTCATAATTATACCATAGAACTCCAAGGGTGACTTTTCAAGAATTGGAGTTTTCTCTTTTGAGGCAAGTGATTCAAATCTATCTTTCCCTTCTATAATCCATTTTCTTCATAGAATTAAAGGGTGAGTTCTTCATGTAACTTTGTGGAGATCCTATATTATTTATTATTGGTTCTGAATGCTATGAGAGGGTATTTATGCATGGTTTTCATCCTTTTTCGTTAAAATTTGATCTTCAAGCATGAAATTGCCAACATAAGCTTTAATCGAAGTATTGAGGAATCTAGAAACCGGGTTCTTGAGCATATGAATTGCTCAAGAGAGATTAATGGGATTAAAACTCAATGTAAGTATTTTTTAATTTGAAAACCTCTTGATTTTATAAAACAACCCATTAATAATTCGTTAAACCTTCTAAAAAGGTAAAATTATGTGGACTTGAATATCCAAGACCTTCGTTTGAAAAAATAGGGTATTAAAGAGACCTTATACTTTATTTGGCTTAGACTTCAAGCATTCTGAGGCTTTGAGAAAAGGCAAACTCCAACAATTTAACTTGTTCAGTTCTAATTTGTCGGTTGAGATAGGTTACAATTTACTTCGAATTATACTTATTTTAGTTGCTTATATAATGTGAGTTATATTACATGTTAATTAGACTTCGGACATAGTCTGTGTTTATTATGATTGAATTAAGTGTTGCTTATATGAATATGTATGCAGATTGTTGAATTGATTATTTACTGATGTTATGGAATATATTTCGTAATGTTTCTATACTTTGATGATTTTATGAATGATAATCTTGCAAATATTTTATGCTTATTGTGTTACCTTGAGAGAAAATTGTAAAGGTTAGCATATTGAAATATGCAGGTACAGTGAGGATATAATCATTCGGATGATGAGTGACTTTAGCATGATGTGAACTTATGAACAAGCGGTTATGTGTACGATTGGATCAGGTAGCATGTTAGAATGGTACATAAACACCTACGGTCCTCTGCATGTTATGACTAAATGTGCCAGATTAACATCATTTAACATGTATGTACATATGAGAGTGAGACTTGTGATTTTGAAATATATTTAGCGGTTGTGACAACTATTGTGATTATATAACTACAAGGTCATGATGGATATGATTTCCACGATTTTATTGATTTGTTTGCGTCTTAAACAAGTTATTTGATGTATACATTGATTGATGGTTGATGCTCAGTGCTTCAAATATTGATATGCTAGTTAAATTCTAGTGATATTGAAAAGGGATATATGTTCATGCTCCCATAAATAATTTACTTATAAATGCTAAGCGTGGATGAAAATTGTATACTTGATAAGCATGCGGTGTTGGATTGTGAAAGATTGAATGGGTAATGAATTGTGTTTATGTTTGGTTTCATACTGTGTTAATGACTTGTGATGAATTTGACGAAGTATAAATTATGTGTTTAACTATGGGGAATTACTTGTCTACTTGTTTATAACTGTGATTATATATATGTTACTAATCTTAGTCAGACTATGATGCCTATTAGTACCTAGCGTTTGTAATGATACTACTCTTGCATTTTCTTTTGAGTGCAGACTGTGATCCAGAGGTGTCTACTAGACCCCACATTTGTTGAGTTGCTCTCAGATATGAGGGTGAGCTACTTTCACCCGAGCTACTGCAAATAGTCTTATTTTCTGATGACTTTCTTTTTAGATATTGAGACTCTTTATGATTTATATACTTCTGCTCTTAGACTTTTTAAGTAGATTTTTAATATGGTGACTTTCAGATTCTGGGGTTGTAATAGTTTAGACTTTCGTTATCTTATTTATTTATTTATTTATTTTGAGACTTAGACTTTATTGTGCTATGTTTCCCTTTAGAGTGAGATTAAGCGGCTTTATAAGTTAATGTGGGTAATGGTTATAGAAAATCTTTTATAAAAGCTTGAAGAAGTTATGAAAAGTTCTTCGAAAGAAGCCATAGAAGGAACTTAGTACCTACACGTGGAGAGTTTAGTAGCAATGAGAGTAGCATTTCTTGAGTATTAGATTAAATCGAATGTAGACCAGTTTAGAGAAGATGGAATAGATCCATAATTTAAAGTATCAGCTTCAGACCTAAGGGGGAAATGATAAGATGAGAAACCAAGTAAAGTGTTGAGAATCAAATAGTAATGTGTTCAGAAAGAGTTAAAGTGATATATTGATCCATTCATACTCTAGCGTATTCTTCAAAGTTAAGTCATTACAATATCATGTCGATGTCTCTAAAATCAGAATTGTGTTCATGACTTATTCTCATACATTTTAGATAGATTCATATCTATGCTCAGTTCACAGAATGAGTGGCGAAGACTTTAGCTCATTGATCTCAATCTTACTTCATAATGTTATGGATATCAACCTCATGAACCTATACATACAAGCACTCATATCTCCTAGTATGCTTAGTTTTGAGAAATCATGTTTTACTCTCAATGGATAGCAAAATAATGTTATGTCATGTATTCTTATATCATATATGTTGAATGAATCGTACTTATGATCTTTCACTTTAAGCTCTTTCAGTGCTCCTTTTCAATTTTGATAGTGATGCCGATGATAGTAGTTGAGTAGTGATATAAGGAGAAAGTTGACGTTTCTTATTGTGGTAGTGGTGGTGTGCTTATTCCATCTAATGTTATAAATATTGTGGACTAAGGGGATGAGGTTTTACTATGAGGAAAAGTTAAATAAGAGCAATTAGTCAATTCCTAGTAGTGATGCATGAAATTTCAATTGGTAGAGATGATGAGAGAATGAGAAATTCTTAGAGGTATTTTGTAGTAGGAGTCTATGGAGTGGTTATAGTAGTAGGCTTGAATTTGGTGGTGTTAACATGTTGATAAATGCATGATGCATTGGGTGCTTCTTGATATGGGCTTAAGGTTGGTTGAATGCGGTTATAAGGAGAAAAATTCTTAGGATGAGATCCTATAGAGGTATAGAACCTGATCTTTTGGTTTAGATAAGTATAACCATCTCATGTTTAGCACCTTGTGAATTAGAGATTAGTCTTGAACATATTAAGAGCAATCGATTTGACTTAGAGGTTGTAAGAGTGGTCATATACTCTAGTGGGAGCTAGGAGTTGTAGCTAATGAAGTGTAGTAATCAGAAAGGAGATCGAGCATAGTTGAGAAGTGTTGCTAAGCTTAAAAGTTATCAGTCATATCACTCAAGGCATAATATTCCTATTCTTACTTCATGCCTAGATATCCTTGTTTTATGTCAAATAGCTTCAGATAGAGCCTAAATATGTTCAAACTCATATTGTTCGCACCTTATGTGCTATAGAGAGTTCCAAACTCTTAGTGTGAATCAGCTCCGCCTATGTTAGTAGACAAGTTCGAAAGTCAGAAAGATAATAAGAGAAACACCTTTCCCTTCCATCCTCAGTTTAACCATCATTCGAGGATGAATGATCCCAAGTGGGAGATATTGTAACACCCCAAAAATTTCTGAACTAAGGCCCAAACTATTCTTCATTTACATGTAAGGTCATATCGGGTGATGCTTAAATTGCTCATATGTGTTAGGATCAAATCTTTAGTGTGGGGATCAATTGAGGTCACCTCAATCCCCTAGCACAAAGTTGAATTGAAAGTTTCCATACCGATTAAGTTTTGATGTAAGATTCTACCTGGGTCAACTTCAAATGATCATATCTCTTACATATAAAGGGTTAGGTGGCATGTAACCTATAAAATTAAAGGCATTTGAATCTTATTTCCAATGCCACTAATTTTCCATCAATCCGAATTTCGAGTAAAACATTATGATAATTTTAGTAACCTGATACAATGCACTAACGAATTAGTCGACGAGAAAACATTAAAAAGAATCGTTTTTTATTTTTTACCTCTATGAAAACCCTAAATAAATTTCTCGACTAATATAAGGCCCAAAATAATTAGGGTTTCGTCTCTTAATCTCCATTATCCTCTCTCTCAAACCCTAAGACAACCCTAAGGAAAAATCAAAGTAGAAGACTTCCATTCAAAATTATTTCAATCTTATTCAAGATTCTTCTTCAAGCTAAGTCGTTCTCCAAGAATTTCACTCCTTCCAACTCAAATTCCTCCAGACAATTATGAATCATTAACTAAAATCATAATTCTTGTTCATAGAGTTTTAAGAATCTAATTCAAGAATCTCAAGAAAGGTTTTCTTGATTGTTCTCGTTCAAACTAGGGTTTCAAGGCTTCTAATCAAGTTATTTTTCAAGATTCTTCAAGAACCTTGTTCTTCCAGGTATGTAAGACTAAGCATAGTGATGGAATGGGTTCATCCTCACGCCATACATCTCAATTCACTCAGTAAAAGTAAATCTAGGGTTCAATCCTTACATTTGAGTATTCTTGAGATAAGTTAATGTTGAGTTCTATGTTCTTGAGTTTCTGATTTTCTTGAATTTCTATTCCTAATTTTGGAATTGTCGTATATTGTGTATTTAAATAAATGAGTTTATTGTTCATGTCTATTTTTCAGCATGAACCCTATTCCTAAGTATTCATTGAGTTCTTATTGAGAATCTTTTAAGCAAACCATAATTGTTTCAGCTGAGTTTTTGAGTAAAGAGGAGTTTGAGTAAGAGTTTTAACCAAGATTTGAGCAACAGTATAAGGGAACTAAGTATTTCCCAAACGTTTAATTTTTACATGAAGAAAAAAAGTATTATTTTGAGGAAAGTAAAAGAGTTTTTAGAAAGATTGAGTAAAGAGCAATAACCTCATAAAAGGCCTTTTTGAGTAATTATCTCAACCTAAAGAGAGTATTTTTACATTGAGCAACGAGAAATCTTGTAGTCTAAATGAGCAATGAATTCTGAGATATTTCAAAGCAGTTACCTCTTTTAAGAGGATAGTTTGAGCAATTATCTCAAACTAGAGAAAGAGTATGTTTTATACATTTGAGCATGAGTATATGTATTATTGGGAGTAGTATTGAGCACGATATGGGGATTAGTTTAGAAAACTCAAAATCCTCATAAACCATGTCATGCCAACATGGGTGCAGGAATATCATACTTTTTAGATGATTCCTTATATCTTAGTGGATCCACTTAGTTCAGAGGTTCTACATACCAGCACGATATAGGACAGTTCTGGCAGCGTGGACGAGAAGATGTATCATCATGTTGCTCATAGTGATGGATGTCAGTTAGAGAATATTTCAATAGAGTTAAAGTGTATTTTAATATATCACTTATTATGTTGAGTTCATATATGATTAAGTATTATGTAAAGCTTTAAATGATTTAACATTTTTATTTCTTTACATTCATCTTGAGTATATTTTATCTATTGCAATCCTTTCATTTACTTATTTCACTTCGACTATATTACATACTCGTTCATTCAATGTGCTGATGTCATTTGACCTGCATCTTTTTATAATGCAGATACACGCGTTAAGGATCATCAACAAGTGCTTTGTTAAGATCACTCTACAATTCTGTTAGCTTTTGGTGAGCCTCCTTGTAATCCGGAGGACTTCACATTTACTTTCTAGTTAGTAGTTTTGAGATGTCGTGGGTCTTGTACCGACATCCTTCTTTATTATTATAGGCTTCGTAGATAGACAGAGTCGAGGTGTTTCTCACTATTTACTTTCGTATGAAGTTGTTTTACAAACTATAAGTATTTCTATGGAGTATTTTCCAAACTTTTTATGAGATGAGTATTTGAGTTCAAAAGATTTAATTATGTTTTGGGCCTATTATTGCTTGAGTAAGTCTTCCACTAAGTAGTCAACCAGGCCAAGGGTTCGATTGGGGACCAAAAATAGTTCTCGAGTGCCAGCCATTTCCAGGGTATAGACTCGGAGCGTGACACTTAATCTCTTTGCCTGGTAAGAACTCTATTACAACGCCTCAATGCAATCTCACTTGACCAGCTAACTCTAGCTAATACAAGCTCCAAATGATTACAACAAAAAATAAAAACACCTGCACATGTTTCTCAATGAAGTGTAGGCTCAGAATATTAGTGCAAAATACAAAATCTAACGACAAGGAACAAAGGACATCTTTAGTTGACACGAACAAGTCCTTTGTTGTAGAAGTTTTCCTTTTAGAAAACTGTGACGACTTTTGCTTTATGAAAGAGTAAAATTTTGTAAAATGCAAGGACTAGGTTTTGCTTCTAGGTAACATCCCTTATATATTGGAGAAGCCAAACCTTAATCGCCTACTATTGGTCAAGGAAGGAAATGAGACTATAGCCTTGCTGTAGTGCTGCTGCACAACTACAAAGATAAAACAAAAGCACTCACAGAGAAAAGAAAGAACAAGTGCAGCAGTTGAGCATGAAATGTAACAAAGAAGAACTTTTTATTTTCTTGAACTGAAGGCTCTTTGTTTTTACAGCAAATACGTAGTAGCTGTATATAATATGTCACTAACTTCAACACCTAAAATGACTCTAATAACTTACTAAGATTCCTATCAAGATAGACTTTCTACGAAATAGGAACTGATTTATTTGACTAAGTAAACTAAACAACGCAGAAGGAAAACAATAAAACACTAAAGCTGCACTAATTTTTAACACTCCCCCTTAGTGCATGCTTACGATCAATAACTCCAAGAGCAGCCCTGAAATATTCAAACTTAGGCTTTATCAAGGCCTTTGTAAATATGTCCACGACTTGCTCATTTGTAGGAATTCCTTTCAGAACAACTTCTTGCACCAACACTTTCTCTCGAATGTAGTGATGACAAACCTCTATGTGCTTCGTCCAACCATGAAATATTCGATGTAAGCTTGACAGAACTTTCATTATCACATCTAATTTGAATAGCATAATCAACTTTGCACATCATCTCTACTATTAATATCTTCAAGTACATACATTCTTGTGCAGCCATAGTTGCGGCTACTCAGCTTCAGTGCTAGATAATGTTATCACTGGTTGCATCTTGTTGCACCAAGATACCATAGCTGAACCAGTATTAAAACAATATCCTGAAGTTGAATGTCTATCATTCGGATCTCCAGCCCAATCCGCGTCGGTAAATCCATTGAGCACAATTTTTCATGTCTTCTATACATAAGACCATGATCAAGTGAGCCCTTCACATAACGAAGCATTCTCCTTGCTGCATCAAAAGGTGTGAACTTCTTGGACACTGCATGAACTAAGAAACAATTCCAACGGAATAAGCAATCTCCGGTCTTGTGATAGTTAAATAAATTAAACTACCAACAAGTTGATGAAAAAATTTGGCTTCTTTTAATGGCTTTCCTTCAGCTTTCATCAACTTTAGATGTGGTTCCATTGGATTGACTTTTTCTTTCGACTCCCTATGCCAAAACGCGACAACAATTTTCTTGCATATGTCTTTTGAGAAATAAAATATCCTTGATCTGTTTTTTCAACTTCCAGACCAAGAAAACAACTCACTTCCCCCAAATTCTTCATCTCAAATCAAACTGAAAGATCATTTTTCAACATAGAAATCGCAGCTTCATTATTTCCAGTATTGATCATGTCATCCACATATAACAAGACCATCATGTGCACATTTGGTTCTGATTTAATAAATAAACAAGAATCTGCATTAAAAACTTTAAAGCCACAAAAAATAAAGTATTGGGAAACTTTACCATACCACGCACGTGGTGTTTTTCTAAGACCATACAACACTTTTTTTAATCGACAAACGTTTTGAGTATACTGCAGAGAGATGTATCCTTTTGGCTTCTCCATAAATACTTCATGATCCAATTCTCCATAATGAAAAGCGTTTTTACATTAAGCTACCACAACTTCCAATTCATAGATGCCGCAAGAGAGAAAATGGTTCTTACCGTTACCATTTTTACAACTGGACTGAATGTTTCCTCATAATCCAGTCCATAACTTTGAGAAAAACCACGTGCAACAAGCTGAGCTTTGTATTTGTCAACAACCCCATCCGAATTTTTCTTCAAACGATAAACCCATTTGCAAGTGATCAGCTCGCAATTCTCAGGCTTCGACACCAACTCCCACGTCTGATTTATGTTCAAAGCATCAATTTCTTCTTGCATAGTTGCATTCCACTTGGGATGACCTTTGGCTTCTTCATAGCTTACTGGTTCATCCAATACTCATGTAAAGAAACAAGACGTAATTGAGCAGTTGTTCAACTGTACATCATAATCTTTGAAGTAACTTGGTTGTCTTTTCTCCCTTGTTGACCTTCTTTCAGTTTATCGTTCAACATCATCTGAATTTGAGTTTCCTTCATTATTTGGTTCCTGCAAGTTTCTCTCTGGAAGCTGCTTAAAGTTCTCTTGATCACCATCAAGAATGGTTTCTTGATTGCTGGTTTTCTGGGCAGAATGGTATGATGATATTTCGTCAAACACAATATCTCTCGAAGTGACTAGTTTCTTGGGTTCAGGATCCATACACCTCCACCCTTTCCTATATGAATCATAGCCAACAAAGACACACTTTTTTGCTTCCAAATCAAGTTTGGTTCGGTTAGTTTTTGGAATATGAACATAACAAGTTGAACCAAATACCGAAAAATAATTTACATTTGGCTTTTCATGATATAGAATTTCAAAAAGGGGATCTTTCTTTACCTGGCCATGGAGGCAAACGATTTATCACATGACACGCGCATTGAATAGCTTCAGCCCAAAGCTCTCGAGGGAGATTCTTATCGTGCAACCAGGAAAGGCTAGTAGAAACAAGATGAACTATTTTCCTTTCGAAAACAACATTCTGTTGGGGGTATTTGGACATGTCATTTGCCTCGAAATACCATTCTTATCGCAGTATTTAAACAATGCATCAGACATATATTTGCTTCCATTGTCACTACGCAGGCATTTACCTTTTACCCCAAAATCCTTCTCCACGGCAGTCTTAAATTCATCAAATTTTGACAAGGCTTCACTCTTCTCTTTCAAGAACTTCACCCACGTATATCTTGAGAAGTCCTCTACATGTTCCATGATATACCGAAAACCACTATAACTTGTTGTTTTTGTTGGTCCCATCAAGTCTGTATGAACCAACTCAAACATAGTGGATCTACGATTTGCTGATCTTTGAAATGGAAGATGATGTGATTTTCAAAATTGACAACCTTGACAAACTACATCTCCATGAATATTTTGAAGAGCTGGTAGACCATCCACCAGTTTCTTCGAATAGATTTGCCGCAACAACTGGTATCCCAAGTGCCCCAATCGAGCATGCCAAATTGATGCACTATTTGTTTGACTTGTCTTCTTCACATAAACTTCCCCTACTGCCATGACAAACAACGAACCTTTCTTTTCACTCGTAAGAACAACATCAACAGATATGTTCTTCACATTGTCCAGAATCTTCACATCATTTGGATCTAACAGAATATATTTCCCAGAACCAGTGATTTGAGAAACTGAAACTAAGTTTCTCTTCAAGCCTGGAGCATGGAATACATCATTCAACTTGACAGCCCCTGTATCTCCAACGTCAATCTTTAAGACTCCTTCATTAGCTATTGGATATGTCGAGCTATCCACTGTAACAACTACTCGTTCTCTTTTGTGTTAACGCAACTCTGAAAGAAGAGAATCATTTTCGGTTACATGATGTGAGCAACCAGAATCAAGGATCCATTCTTGTTTGCAGCTATCATTATTGTATAGAGCTTGAACGGGTATGACATCATTGTTCCTCCGTTTAGTAACCTCAATAGTGAAGCACTGCTTCCATTTGAGTTTCTCATTTCCATCATTTTCACTTGCAATATTTGCTTTTGAGAGCTTCACTCTTCGGTAATTCTTGATGTGTTCAATTTTACCGCATATATAACACTTCCTATTATCAAAGTTGCCACCAGTAGCTTTTTCACCATTTGATTCTTTTTCATTGTTCCTGCTTTCAAATGATGTGTTTTTCTTTATGTTCTTATCCCTTGAAAAGAGAGTTGCATCTGGTTCAAGTCTTCTTGCCATTTTCTTTGCCAATGCCTCTTTGTTGGAAAGCAAATTTTCAAATTCTTCAACTGAAGGTTGCTTTGTCCAGCCCTTAATGGAGGTGACGAATGGATTATACTCTCTCTTCATTCCTCGAATAAGAAATCGTCGCAATGTTTCTTCACCAATCTTATCATCGGGATCTAATTCTGATATTTCAGCACAAATAACTTTAACTCGTAAGAAATATTTAGAAATAGACATGCCTCCCTGTGTTAGCATTGCCAATTCATTTTCCAGCAGTTGCAACCTAGCGGTGTTCTTTTTAGTAAACAATCGCTCAAGTATCTCCAAACTTCTTTTGGTGAACTAACATCACGTACATGATCGATGAGCTCTTTTCCAATTGAAGTTCTCAAAGTAAAAAGTGCTTTACCACATTTGATCTTCCATTTTTTCCGTGGTTTTGAATTTTCTGGAGCATTTGCTGGAATTTCGGCTTCAGCACCAACAATAAGATCGCACAGGTCTTGACCTTTAAGGTAAGCCTACATACATATTCTCCAGTACTTGTAGTTTGTCCCTACAAGCTTCTCGACACCAAACTGTGTGTTTGAACTATTTCCCCCATTTGCTGACTCCATACTGCACAAACTTTTTCTCTGCAACTTTCAATCTCTTCCAACAAGACTTAACAAATTTGATAGACAAGAAGAAGGAAAGAACATTCAAGCCAATAACCTGGCTCTGGATACCATAAAACAAAAGCACACACAAAGAAAAGAAAGAACAAGTGTAGCAGTTGAACATGAAATAAAACAGAGAAGAACTTTTTATTTTCTTGAACTAAAGGCTCTCTGTTTTTACAGCAAATATGCAACAGCTGTATATAATATGCCACTAACTTCAACTCCTAAAATGACTCTAATAACTTACGAAGACTCCTATCAAGATAGACTTCCTACGAAATAGGAACTGATTTATTTGACCAAGTAAACTGAACAACGCAGAAGTATAACAGTAAAACACTGAAGATGCATTAATTTTTAACAAAAGATAGTACACTTTAAAGTTGTGCCATTGACCTTGCTTAAAACAACAATGGTAATAGGTCCCTTAGTTAGTTTGTCAATCATCAAAATCAATATTACATCACAATTCAAAATTTTCCAGCTAATTATGTCAAGTACAACATCCGTTAATGATGGTTTATTGACGTCAGATAAATCTTTCTTTTGGTCCGGAATCAGATAAATCTAATGAAGGGTTAAAATGATCTTTATTGATATGTTGTTTGTTCCTCTATCCAGCAAGAGAAGCAACATTCCCCTTTATATCCTTGTGCTGTTTATTCTCTTTTTAATGTAAAATCCATTGCAGCTAAGTTCTTAATATTTTTCATTGATTCTCCCTCTTTTCGGGGGATTTAAAATTTTTCAATTGATATTTCCCAATCGTTGTCTTCTGATTGTTTTGAAAAAGTATGCTTTTTATGGGTCTTTATAAATTCTTCACATATGTAGCAACGATTTGGAGTTTGCATTAGCATTCATTTGACGGTTTAAAAAAATATGAGTAGTTTATTTCATAATTATTCTATAAAATCCCGGTGCAGAGGATCCTATACTAAGGAATATAATTGTACTGAATTTCGTTTCAACTAGAGCTTTTACATCTTTGATTGTGAGGTCTATTTCTTTTTTATCTATATTCTTCTCGAAGTCTTGCTTTTTCTCATGGAATGCCATGAATATTTTTTTTCTTTTTTTGTTTTCGAAAAATGTTCAAGGGGCTCTCAGCTCGTTTCCTTCTCCTTGCTACTGTCAAAATGTTGAATTTCTTTTTA
The DNA here is from genome assembly GCA_036553675.1 of Solanum okadae. Taxonomy (NCBI): domain Eukaryota; kingdom Viridiplantae; phylum Streptophyta; class Magnoliopsida; order Solanales; family Solanaceae; genus Solanum; species Solanum okadae. Next base: position 42,047,334 of record CM071689.1, on the reverse strand, counting down.
TATTTTACACTGGCGCATATGATTTCCCATAAGGCACCAGTGGACCATTGTGACCTTATAGATATAAGATTTAAATCTAACCCTAAACCTTTATAATGTCATTCTACACAAGTTGGATCAAATACACAATTCATTAATGTTACAGCGGGTTAAAGTTCCACATTGGTTGGAGAATAGACTAACAGTTTGCTTATATGGGTTTAGCCAATCCTCCTCTCATGAGATAATTTATGGGATTGAGTTAGGCCTATGTGTCATATCTTTACATGATATCAGATTCAGGTCCATCCCTGTTTGGGTTCTCGATCCACACTCTAGTTGGGCTTAAGCATGAAAAGGGTGTTAGAATATGTTAAAGTCTCACATTGGTTAAGTAATAGGCTAGCGGTCAGCTTATGTGGACTTGGGCAAATCCCCCCTCATGAGCTAGATTTTTTGGTTGAGTTAGGCCCAACTATCATATCTTTACAATTAATGAGAAGGGGCATGAAAATCTGAAATGGTCCTGAAGGTCTCTATCCTTACATTCTTAGTCATGACACTGCAAGTTATATGTATTTAGGTGATCTTTCAATTGAAAGTTATAGCTTCATTTAATGATAAATAAGAACATCTTTATTCAACATGGAAGAATACTAGACCTACAAATTTTCTATATCTCCAACTTACTCACTACTCAAAAGGGAGAAATTTTATATTGAATGAAGGTGTTCTAATGGTAGAACCTTGGACTCTTCAACTAATCATGAGTTTTTTGAGTCACATGACACTGTTGGACTATTGTATCTTGGAGGAAACAAGTCAAGAGTTATATTCTTGGATTGGTGAAGATTATAATGCGATGAAGAACGAGATATTTGTGTCCCAGAATATTTATTTATTTATTTATTCATTTATTCATTTTTGTTTATTTTATTTTTCATCTATAGTTTACTATAACTTGTGGTATATTCACCAACAATAGTTATGTAGATAAGTTGTGTAAACTGCACCAGCCAGCATGTCAAGTAAAAGTAGATGAATGTACCATATCAAAAAACTTATACAGTTAGGATCTACAAGAATTATGCAGCTGTACAAAATTGTACCTTCTTGCAATCTACATATCGTAGTCAATTGCAAGACTGGACGCTCGTGCTACAATTAAGAAGAGACAGTAACATGGCAGCTCTCGTTTGGCATGTCAGCTGAAATATGTGATGAATATATAACCGCATGCCAATAGAGAGTAGCCCTATCATTTTTTCGCTTATCATCATTCTCCAACTTTTCTTCTTTCCCCTCATTTTTCTGCTTCTGGCTCATCACAACAAAGCCATTCAACCTTTTATATAGCATTCCTTCTCAATTTATTTAAGATATGATATAAACTCCCGGAGAGAATCAACATATCCTATTTGATTTCGGTATCTTGTTGTTGCATTGGGGATTGCTTTTACAATTTCATTCATGAAAACAACTCCTCTAAAAAAAAGTTACTGAAAAGAGATGATGCATGTTTTTATGCCTTTAAAGTGTGTATCACTTGACTTAAGGATCTTCAAATAACATATCCTTCATCATATTTCTTTTTAACCTCTTCCTTTTTTTGCCTTCTCAATTAATGTTTCTATGTTATGATTTTTGTTATTCATGTGGCTTTTCAATTTTCTGAATTCCAGTATTGATTACATTCGTAAATTCTTAAGATTCCAAGTCTTTTACATGCCAGGAAGTCAAAAGTACTGCTTCTTTAGTCTAAGTTGGATATAATAAAAGTTTGAAGTTGCTTGTTGAATTCTCCCGTATTACTAAAATGTGTTGTCATTTATGCTACTCTTAAGACATTTGAAGCTAAAAATTGCAGCAGCATATAAAATAAGAGACGAGCAAGTACAACTTGACCATTTAAATTTCTTCCATCAGTGACAAATGTCTCTCGTGCAAAACATTCTAACCGATATACCTACGTTACAATTATTAACTATAATACTTGTCCACTATTGACTTTGCACACTTGTTAAGAAACTATAAATAGAAGGCTAATTTACTATATCACCCTTTGAATATCATAAATACAATGTCTTGAAAAATGTAATAGAGAAATGGCTATAACTAATAATAAAGGTAAATTAGGAACTAAGTGTAGAATTATTTGTGTTAGGATATTAAGCAGAGACAGTAATAGCGCAGCTCTCCTTTGGCGTGTCAGTTGAAATATACAATTGCATGCCAATAAAGAGTAGCCCTATCACTGTATCGATTATAAATTGAAGAATATATTTTATTTCACCAACTCTCTTCTCTTTTCTTTTCAGTTTTTCTTATTTTGTTTCATCACATAAGAGCTTTACAAGCTTATACAGATAATTCCTTTCAGGTTTAGGAGATGGTATAAACCTTGGAGAATCAACATATCCTATCATTTTTATGATGTGTGTGTCAATTTTCTGCTGAATGCCTCTCAAAGTAAGAGTCTTTCCATTATATAGAGAAAATAAAGATTACACATCCCTAAAGATACGTCATTCTATCCCTAAAGAACAACTATTCTATCTCTACAAATATGCTATTCAATCCCTCTAAATCTGCCTTGCTATCCCTCCAAATCAGCTATTCTATCACAATATTTATTCCTTTGATTCTACACAAATGTATATGATCATGCTAATATATATCACTATATAATTACATTAATATATAAAATCATTTAGTTTTCCATCATGCTAACATCCCCCCTCAAATTGATGCTGGTGGATCAAGAAGCATCAATTTGCCTACTAGAAACTGATGGTGTTGCCAGGCCATGAATTTTGTAAACGCATAAGCTATATGAAGATCACTGGACACATGTGGAAGAGTAACGACTCCTTTATCTACAACTTCTCAGATATAATGACAATCCACTTCGATGTATTTGGTCCTCTCATGAAAAACTAGATTAGTAGCAATCTGAATAACACTTGTATTGTCAGCGTGGAGAGGAGTAGGATGAGATTGAGGAAATCCAATCTCAGCAAGTAATCCACGAAGCCATACAACCTCGGAGCAAGCAATAGACATGGATCGATATTCAGCCTTTGTTTAAGATTTTGACACACGATCTTGCTTTTTACTCTTCCAAGATATCAATGACTCTCCAAGAAACATGCACCAACCAGAGACTGAACGACGAGTATCAGGACATCCCGCCCAATCAGAAACACTAAAAGCATTAAGACGAATAGGAGAACCACTTGGAAAGAACAATCCACGAGTAGATGTTCCTAGAAGATACCGAATGATGTGACGAACAGCCACCAAGTGGAGATGACGGGGAGCTTGCATAAATTGACTAACTTGTTGAACTACAAAAGAGATATCATGCCGAGTAATAGTAAGGTAATTTAGACTCCCAACTAATTGTCGAAATATAGTTGGATCAGGAAGATCGCCTTCCTCACGACGATACTTCACATTCAATTCCAATGGAGTATCTACGGAGGAGGAATCTTGAAGACCAGCCAAAGAAATCAGATCCTGAGTATATTTGTGTTGGTTTAGAAACACACCTGAAGCAACATTATGAACTTCCAAACCCAAAAAATAAGTAAGAGTACCAAGATCTTTCATATGAAAAGAATCTTTAAGCTGTTGTTGTAGGCTAGTGATTAGTGAAGAATCAGTTCCTGTGATAATAATGTCATCTACATACACCAAAAGAAGAACACAACCTGTAGATGTTTTCCGAAGAAACAAAGATGAATCATATTTGCTCTGCTCAAAAGAAAATTGTAGCAAAGTAGATCGGAACTTATCAAACCAAGCTCTTGGAGCTTGTTTTAATCAATACAAAGACCGCTTCAACTTGCATACATCTAATGTAGGCGATGAGAACAAACCAGGTGGAGGTTTCATATAAATATCTTCTTTAAGATCACCATGGAGAAAAGCAGTTTTGACATCCAATTGATAAAGAGACCAGTTTTGTGAAGCAGCAATGGCAATAATAGTTCTCACCATAGTCATTTTGGCTATGGGTGCAAAAGTCTCCTCATAGTCCACCCCATACTCTTGTTTGTTACCAAGAACAACCATCGAGCTTTGTAACGATCAAAAGTTCCATCAGAATGAAGTTTGATTGAATAAACCCATTTACATCCAATAGGGCGGACATTTGAAGGACATGAAACAATGTCCCACGTGTCATTTTCTTTAAGAGCCAAAAGTTCTTCCTCCATTGCTTTCTGCCAACATTCATGCTTGGAAGCTTGTGAGTAAGCAGATGGAACAAATATGTTGGATAAAGTAGAGGAAAATCCATACCAATTGGGAGTACGAGATACTCTGGTAGATCGCCGAGTAGGCTCAAGTGGACCAGATCTTGAAGAATACTCAGATTCTAGTTGTGGTACAGTTTCAGGTGGTGAATCAGTGTCAGAATAGGATAAAGTTGGTTGACATCGTTCATACACAAATCCAGGTTTGAACCTCTTAAAAGAATATGATAAATCCTCAAGAGTAGGAAGAAGAGGAGAAGCAGAAGATGAATCTACAATCGTAGGAAAGAAATACTGATTCTCAAAGAAAACAACATTTCTAGAAATACGAAATTTGTGAGAACATGGATCATAGCAAATAAAACCTTTTTATGAAGTACTATAACCCATAAAAGCACATTTAGTAGACTGTACAAAAAGTTTATTGCGCTACGAAGGAGGCAAATGCACAAAACAAACACAACCAAATGTATGAAAATCACTATAGTTAGGATTTTGGTTATAAAGACGAAAATATGGAGACTCAAGATTTAGCATTTTAGATGGCAATCTATTAATTAAATAGATAGTAGTAAACAAAGCTTCCACCCAATATTTAGATGGTACAGAGGACTAAATCAATAAAGTACGAGTGACATCTAAAAGATGGTGATTTTTTCGTTCAGCAACTCCATTTTGTTGTGGTGTATATGGGAAAGAGTGTTGTGAGACAATTTCTTTGTCAAGCAAGAATTTTTTGAATTCATAAGACATATATTCTCCACCAGAATCAAATCTTAATAATTTGATGCATGTATAAAATTGAGTCTCAATGTAAGCCAAAAATGTCTTGAACATGGAAAATACCTCAGATTTGGATAGAAGAAAATACACCCATGTAAACCGACTATAATCATCTATGAATGTCACAAAGTATTTGAAATGAGCATGAGAAATAATTGGTGAAATGCCCCAAACATCACTATGAATGACATCAAAACACTTTGTAGCACGACTACCAACATTAGGAAAAGGAATAGTTTTACTTTTGCCTAATTTACAAGTAGAACAATCAATGGAAGCAATTGAAAATTGATTTTTATTTCCTAATAAACCAGAATTTGATAAATGAGACAACACAACAAAATTTGGATGTCCTAGACGCTTATGCCAAACCTCAATCTTACTAGCAGTAGAAGTACAAGCAAAAGATAGAACAAGAGGAATGGAAAAGTGTATAGGAAACAATCGTTCAACTTTAGTCCCCTTCGCGATTATCATCCCAGACACCTGATCCTGCACAAGACAACCATTACGATAAGAATTCACATCACAATTGTTATCTAGCAATTGTCCAACTGAAATAAGACTAGTTGAGAGCTTTGGTGAAACAAAAACATTCTTGAAAGTTGGAGTAATGTCCCCAACCTTGGTAATGGGTAAATTACTACCATTGGCAATCTGTATTTGTGATGCACCTTGATACTTACGAACATTTTTTAGGATGCTCGTTGAGTTGGTCATATGATTGGAAGCACCTGAATCAACAATCCAAAAATTAGATGTAACATCATTACTTTGTAATCCCAATGCTGAAAAGGCTGACACGATAATTTGTTGTACCATTTTAGGAGTAAGAACTTGTCTTAAAGATGAGTTATCATTAGTGGAACCATTTATCCTAGCTTGAAAAGCATTGATCCTACGATTTTGAGGGTGCGTGGGACACTCTTTGATAATGTGTCCTTGTTGTTTACAATAATTACAGAACTTCTTGCTACAATTGCTAGCAATATGACCATATTCCTTGCAACTGTAGCATTGAGTTCTACTCATATCCCTGCCCTTTCCTTTACCTTGAGCAGCAAATGCAACAGTGACATCATTTTCTTTCTTGAAAGCATTTTATGTGATAAGACGTTCCTCTTCACGAAGTAATTCCCTAAAGAAAGCATCCAAAGAGGGAGACGGGTCACGATTCATCAAGTTAGAGTGAACACTCTCAAAGTTGGAGCGTAATTTCATCAAAAATTGGTCTCGCTTGCTTTGCTCATGAACTGCCTGAATCACTGATAGAGATTCAATAGGTATTTTGGCATATACAATATCTGTAAATTCAACCCATAAGTTCTGAAATCCAGAAAAATAATCCTAAATAGAAAGACCTCCTTGAGAGTAATTAGCAATTTCATACTCTAACTGAAAGTGTCTTGCACTATTATCTTGGTTGAAAACCTTTTGTAAGTAATCCCACATGACCTTAGCTGTCTGGTACGACCTGAGATTAAGAACAATAAGAGGGTCAATTGACCCTAGAATTCATGTCATCACTCGAGCATCTTTAATCTTCCATTCACCTAGCTTTGTTGCATCAGTAGGAGCATGATCGCTTCCATCTATATGGCCCCATAGTTCTTTATCGGTGACAAATAACTGAAACTGAAACTCCCATTAAGAATATTTTTTTTCCAGTGAAACGAACACTGAAGGATTCAAAGTGATGTGAATTCAAATTTTTGAATAGCTATGAAAACTACAAAGACTCAAGAAAGCAACTAGAATGACCAAGAACAAAATTCCCAGGTGGTAGGACTGATTGTCGATGAACAGTCAACCAAAAACCAAGATTTTCAAAATTTTTTAGAAGGAACCACAGATGACTCTATGAAACAAGACAACCAAGAGAAGGCTCTAATACCATGTCAATTTTCTGCTGAATGCCTCTCAAAGTGAGAGTCTTTCCACTATATAGAGAAAATAAAGATTACACATCCCTAAAGATCCGTCATTCTATCCCTAAAGATCAACAATTCTATCTCTCCAAAACAGCTATTCAATCCCTCTAAATCTGCCTTGCTATCCCTCCAAATCAGCTATTCTATCACAATATTTATTCCTTTGATTCTACAACAAATGTATTTGATCATGCTAATTTATATCACTATATAATTACATTAATATATACAATCATTTAGTTTTCCATCATGCTAACAGTGTGGACCATATATATATCATCTTACTTTTGCTAGGGTCACTAAAAGGAGAACTTTCGTATCCCTTACCATTTCATTTGTGAAAGCTCCTTCATGATTTTGTGACTATGAAATGTGTCACTTGAGTACTCTTTTACAACATATCCTTCGTCATATTCCTCTTTCTTTTTCCATATACATTTCTATTTCAGATTTGTTTTTGCTTTCATGTGACTTTTTGATTTTTTGAGTGTCAGTCTCACTGAATTTCGTCTAGGATATAACATAGAAATTTACTCTAGCACACAAATATGTATATTTAATCCAATTTATTCCACAACTCCCCATGTCACCAGTTCCCAAATTTGTTTCATTCAAATGAAAAAAAAAGATTATTATCAGTTGTTGATCATACACACACTTCTCTTATCTCCAAAACTAAACATATCACTATTAGAAGTAAAAAAAGTTCCCACCACGAATCAACAAAAATATTATTTTATAAAACATGAATTTTCCATGAGACAACTCACCCGAAAAGCGCATAGTAGAAAATAGTTTCTCATTGAAATATTGGTAAGCTCCTTAATTTTTCTGTGTGAAAACACTATTATTTTTTTCTTTTCTAACTGATTCAAGGCAAATCCATGTTTAGGGATCTGTTAGTCAAGTAATGGTTTTCTCTAGTAGACAAAGATATAATTCTTATTTTAGAGAAGTTTAATGCTTACTTCATTTTCCGTGTTGGATAACAAAAGAGTATAATACATGAACTATATATATCAGACTTGTGAAGAGGGCTATCCCTAGCTACCAACCCTTCCAATTGTAGATAAAATTTTCTTTTAGTGAATTGGTTGCCTCTAATTAATTAGCTTACAACAAAGTCAGTAAATGTGGATCTTCTATGTAAGCCAAAAACATCATAGCCTTTTTCAGGTTTACCAAAGTCCTCAACTTCCTTATAATTGAGGAGTCATAGGATAGGATGAAAAGAAAAGTCATTGTATTTGAGTCGATGGGGAAAACGAGTGCAACTAATACTAGCACTATATAGAGTATATACTATATACTCATACCAAAATCAATTTACCTGAATATTGAAATCGCCTTTATCTATTCGACAAAGTTGTGTGATCGTCAGGAATCCTCACAGAATGGATGAATCCCATGTTTACACAACCTAGATATCCTTTAGGGGATGCAGAGCGTATTTCTCTCTTGTAAACCTAACCGCCAACTAATGTAAAAAGACATTATTTATATGATATAGATCACGGTTAAAGATCTGCAGAGCAACACAAGCTAATGGCTAATGAGCTGATTAACGCCCCTTATGGGGGACGATACAACTAATATTTCCAGCAAGTCAGATAGTTAAATAGGAAATGGCAATACGGGTTATTAGCGAGCGTAGCAGAAAAGTAACACATCTTTTGGTCCAACTCTCATCCAATTGAACCGAACTTACCTGAAAGCACCAGATTCATCTGAATAGACCAACACCACACCAAAACCACAGAATAGAGCAATCGCAGGACCATGGCAGATGTAACCTAACTCCTAAATCATAAAACTAACTTTATGTTCCACATCTACTATCTTCTAACAATCAAGAGCGTTCTGTCAGTCCTTAGCTATCCTGAACATCTCCAGCACCAATTGAAACCTGCCTACAAGCCCACACAACATAAACCTCAGAAGAACAACAGGCTCCACCTGAACATTAAGGAATAACAACCACCAATACAAGGAACTCAACCAAAGCCAGGCCGAAAATCCACCTTTGGCTCTCAAAGACCAACAAATTCAGGTGAAACACAACATTCTAAAGCTAACTACGTTAATCCAAAGGGCACCTATCCTACAGACGACAAGTCTACACTGAGTCCAACTCCAAGGACCTATTCCAAGCAAAAGTGCTTCGGAAAAACTGACACCATGAGTCCACAAACTATTTGCCACTACAAATCTGAACTAACCACCCAGTCTAAGCCGGCAAGTAGCGTATCAACATACTTAATGGTACGGCAATATCCCAAGGGTACTGACCCCATCACGAACCACACAAGTTACCAAGCATGAAAAATGCAAACCATGCATCCTAAACTAGAGCCAACTCATAAATCCCACGAATTACTTTGACCTCATCCTGAAGATCAACCTTCTTAGAAAATTTCCATTTTCCAACAGAGCTAAGGCCTGAAGCCACCCACGAGCACCACCATTCAAACTCTAAATTGCACACCAGCCTCGAGAGTTATCGACACAAAAACAAAGAACCAACACCAAAAACAACAAGGCACAATAAGGGATCACACCTCTAGATTCTGGCTAGCCATAACAAAACTCTCGAACCCTAATAAGTGGAAGAATCCAAAAAGATTGAATGAGCAATAATACAACTACATAATCGAGAAAAAACTAAGGGAGAAAGCAACTAAAAAGAACTACCATAACTAAAAAAGGTTAATTACTCAACATAGAACTCTAAGAATTTACAATCTCCCAACTACTACTCAAAAGGGACGACTCACAACTAAGCTAACCTCCTAAGCAAACTAGTTCCTACAACACACAAAACTCAAATCGGGTAAAGCTTGTCTAGCCATCTATCAAAAAAGGACCAGCATCATAGTGAAACCAGACAATGGGGGTGGCAAAAAGGGAAACCAATAATCCCAAGGCCCTAACCACAACAGGAATATCATGGCAAAGGCTCGGAGAGTTACTCAACCACTACTCCCAATCGAAGCAACATAACCTATTCGATCCACTACTAAAATAAATCAACCACAGGGGCAAAACACATACACAATCCTCAAATCCAGCTGCCATAACAAGCCAATGATAGATAACAATCCTAATAAACTCAAACAGGAATGAAAATCCTAAATCACACAAAATAAGAACTAAAGAGAGAACTACAAAACACGTCCAAAGAAGGGATACTAGAAGCCTTGGCCTCTGATCGGCCTATAGAAGCATAAAATGGACCGTGTCCAACCTTAGCCTGAACACCAGATGTAGTAATGGCAAAACCCAAGGCACTATCTATAATCAAAAGAGCTGATAACCCATACATTAATCTAGGTGAATACCTCTCATCATGGTCCCATGCTAGGGACAAATTGTAGGCTTATGACCAAGCTTCCCACATGTACAACCAAGTCCAACCACCCTAGCTTGGGGACTATCAAATGTCTGCAATACTTGGAAAAGCAATTCCAACCTTGGGCCCTTTTTAGACTGGTGGTCATGCTCTTCATTATCATAGAAACCTCTAAAGTGTGAAGCCCAGCGTGAAGAAAGTGATGATCAGTCCTGTATACCTTTACCATACTCAAAACCAACCCCAACCAACTACACCAGGGCCTTGCGACAATCTCTACATAGTATCCTGTCTTGCCACACTCATAACAATCATCACCAAGAGAAACTAGTTGTGAAGACCAAATTAGAATAACCTAAAACCCAACACTTGATGGTCCAGAATTACCACTATGAGAAGTTTGGTATGCACTCTTCCTATCATAGGAACCACGACCTATCTTAGAACCCATTAGAACTTGAGATGCTACTACCATAGGCATGATAGGTCGAGAATGAAGATGACCCTAGATGAAATGGTACCCTTCTCGAAGTGGAATATTGTCAACGTTGCAGTAATGGGGAGGCCTCTTATCACTATCTGCATAATTTTCAAGGCACACCTCTCCATAGCCTTGACATGACTAACAACCTAGGGAAAAGTAGATCATGATTCTATCAGATGCTCCAACACCAATAGAAGTGGAAAGGCCAACCCTCCGATAAAACCTAACTCAACTCCTGATCTAAAGAATGTGATGTGGTGCTATACCCAACCTACTATAGAAATCCCATCACATACTCCAAAATGGATGACGAACCCCGTTAGGGACAACTCAACCTAACTCTTCTCTGAGAAGCACCTGTTGAACCAAGAACAACACCTGCCTAAGGTGTACCCTCGAAGAAACTGTAGCCTCCTAACACTGAGTCTCGTGGAACCGAGGTAGTCAAATACCTTATAAAAGCTTGAACTTCCCCCAAACTCTTTGAATGTTGAAAAAATGCCTCCAACCTCAAGGTGCATGACTGATTGAGGCCTTTTATCCTGATCCTGAGTTGAAACTCTAGTGAAATATGTTGATGCTATGTCCACGTACATCAAATGCTTCGTGATATCCATCTAGGTGAGAGAAGATTCCAAAAAAACAATTTTAGAGGTTAATCAAAGTGAAAGAACATAATAAGGAGTCAACAACATAATTTCCTAAGAATGCCCTATATCCACCCAAAGATTGGATACAAATGCCTGCACACTGATCCACAAGACTCCACTAGGCATTTTCCTTGATCCTAACAATGTCAGTCAACCTAGACCTCTGATACCAAACTGTCATGACTCGATTTCTTAGATCATGATTGCACCTACTACACCCCTACCAGTAGGGAATCGTAACCCTTAGCCCGGAGCCATAAGTAACAAATTACCAAGAGGAATACAACAACAACAAACAAGATCTTAGAACAAGGTAGAGAAATAATAATCAACCAAAACTATATGAGAACCATTCTAAGACCTGACATCAGTCACTAGTTAAGAATCTAATCCAAATTAGGAGTAGAAGAACTTTACCAATACATGACAAGTACAGGTTGTCCCTGAATACAATATAAAGACAAAGCCTAGCCAAAAGAGACAAAAACTGGTATCTCTAGACGCCATGAGCTCACCTTAAACTCTGAAACTCCAAGTTGCTTTGCATGACTCCAAATCAACGGCGCTAACTTAACTACAATCTTCAGGAAGTAGAAGTGTAGTATGAGTACCAAAAAATGTACTTAATAGGCAACAGCCGATTAAGCTCAAAAGATAACACAAGAAAAAACAACAAGTAATAAGGAAAGTATAGCACAAGTAACTAATAGGAGATACTAAAGTAGACATGAAATAAAGAATAGGAACATGAAAGAGGGGGTTAAGAAGCTGAGTAGAAAATATACCTGGAACGCAAGCCAACAACCTAATCTCAAGCGATTAAGATACCAAGTCAACTACCCAGGGTTAAGAAGGCCCACAATCACAATTCTAAAGTCCAAGCCTATCAGTTAACACTAAACAACAACAAAGAATAAAATATTGTCAAACAATAACCTAACCGGGCACCCGTAAGTTTGGAAGTTATAAACACCAAACATAACCCAACCGGCCCCCATAAACCAGAGGGTGCAACCAAAAAACAAGTATACAAGTGATAGGCAATGCATATGAATGCTTGGTGACCATCAATAACCATCTAAACCTCTAACCATAAGTAACGACCTCGAACAAAAACATCGGCCTCAAATAGGAAGTAACAGCCTTGAACTATGAGCATCAGCCTCGAACCATAAGTAACGAACTCAAACCATGAGCATCATCCTCAAACTAGAAGTAACAACGTCGAACCATGAGTAACTACTTATGGGGCCGCCCATCCAGCTAGTAAACTCTCATGGGCACTAGCAAAACCAAAAGCATGAAAGAAAGGGCGTCAACGCACCGACTAGTCAAGTAAAAATTGAGCACATCCCAGATGTCTCTAATATCTCAAGTAGAAAAATTAGCATATCTCTAATGCCTCGTAATCTCAAAAATTAGTTATTTAAGTGATCCAGGTGGTATGACTCCTGCTAAAACCAGTTTAGAATATAAACTAAGTAAAATAATATCTCATCATGAATGATAAATATGCCAATGCATGGGCCGAGATTGTACCACAAAATCCATGAGAATGAGAAAACAATGAAATGCATGTTATCACTAACATTCAAACAAGGCACTCACAATCAAATAAATTATATAGCAAACCAAACCACACTACCAAAGTGGAGAGTACTAACATGGGATCTAATTGGTCCTTACATACAGCCTCGGGCTCAACAATATAACCAAGTTCAATAAGAGTACAATAGGTCTAGCGCTAAATGCCAACCGAAGGGACCAAAAAAGAGGTCTCAAATCAATAAAAAGGGGAACCAACTCAAGGGACGATATCTTACTCCAATCATACCACTCCAGTTCCTAAGTGATCATAGCTAGGCTAGGACAAAATCTTGGCTACGACGAGCCATCTTGGTCACAAGAACCAACACCATGAGAAAACCCCAATACAAGTCCTATAAGGAGAAAATCATAACTACGAGGGTCGTAAAACACAATCTAAAGCATCAAAGGTCCAACCTACTCTAAGGCCACAAAGTACCAATCCTAACAAGGGTAAACAAGATCATCTACACCACAGGCGAATCTACAAGCCTAAACTAAGGATCCCTACACCCACACTAAGCCCAAGGCTCCTAAGGAATCAAGAAAATACGGAACAATAAGGGGAAAGCTAAATAACCGGCAATTACAATACAAAAGTACATGAAGTCTATACTAGGCATTATCTAAGAAGCTTAATCAAGAAAGTAGACCAAAGCCTACCTAAAAGCCGATCAGGAGTGCTCTCAAAACACCACACACAAGCTATCCACTTCTGAAATGCCTCCAAATATCACTAAACTATCAAATAATCGACCACGACATCATTACGAATGTTTAGACACTAGATTTGCAACAATTGGAAATGGGCTAGAAAATTGGGTCAAAATGGGAATGTGGGACGCATATCGAAAATCTTAAAATTGACTCCATCAAAAGGCCTTAATTGACTAACCAAGTTTGTCTCATGAAATAGGGTTCAATTTCATGCCAAAATAGCCCAAACCACCATATGCAACAAAATCACCAATTGAAAAAAAATAAAAGAGAGTTGATAGACCCTTCGGGGTAGAATATACCTAGAATGCAGAGCTTGTAACAGTTACCGAGCACTCCAATGCATAGCCACAAATATTTTAGACGTCCACAACTTTGAACCACCTCAATCAGAGCTCCACAGCTCGAGATATCACATTTTGAAAAATGAGGGCTGAAGCTGAAATTGTGAGATTTAAATACCCAAAACTGGTCACTAAAAGTCATGTCTGGTCGCTAAAGGCCTAAATTCTAATCGCTAAAAGCCTGCACTAGATATCAACACTTCTGTTGGTTTTCTCAAACTCTAAATTCTCCGATCTGGTGTCCGGGATTCATTCAGAACCCCGTGCGTGCAAACAAAATATACCACCCCTCTCAAATTTGCCATTCTGAACTCAATAGAACCTTCAAAACTTCCATCTAAGCTCTTTTCGATGAAAATTCAGTCCCACACTCAAGTTCCGTTCTAAGTTAAAAACTAGATGAAGGCTCAAAATGAGTCCAGGAGCCTAGAGAATCACACGAAAGGTCGTTCTCATTTTGGAGCTAAACGTTTTGAGAAAATTCTCATCTAAGCATGTTTACGAAGATTTTTGACAAAATTAAACCCTTGGCTTAATCTTTAAAAGTAAAAATGCCTAACGGTACAAACTTACACCAGAAGTCTCGGGGTCTAGACCAACGATGCCCCTAGCCTAAAATGGCCCTTTCGAAGTTGAGGAAACCTTCTGATTTGCATCTTTAGGGCGTCTTTCTAAACTTTTAACTGAAGTCGACCGTTCAAGTTTCAAAGGCTCAAAAATACGAAAAACTACAAAAAATCTAAACGAACGACCCAACAACTGAACTGTCAGTCCGTAAAAGTCATAGATGACTTGGGGTCACTATAGGAAAGTTATAAACACTGAGAAGATCGGAAAAAAGAAAATGAACTAGAGGGTCATTACACATTGTGTCCATACCTCCAGCAAAATTATCCTACGCCATTAAAAAGAAACACAAAAAAAACTAAAATAGTTATTCTTGATTAGGCGTGTATGATTAGGTGGAAGCATAATCAAGAATAATTTATGTCACCAAGTTTTCAACAACTAAACAATATAGTAGAACAAATTATAATTAAATGCCTAGAAAGAAAGTGCCAAAGAGGGAATAAATAGTATGAGAGATACTTAATTACCAAGAGTATAGCTTCCAGTGAATCCCTTTCAAGAAGAAAGTCAATTTCTTTTCTGTTCTGAATTTCCAACAAGACGTCTATGAAGTTTTTAGTACTGTATTCTCCTTTCCTGTTCCCAGTATTGAGTTGTTCAATCACATTGTCCAAAAATGTATCCAACTCCTTAGCCACTTTTTCCTTTTTGGTGTCAAGACCAGTGATTCAATTGACCCATTCAAGACATGGAATATAATCTCCATTATGATAAAAGTACCCAAAAGTTTGGCAAATTCATCTAAAGTTACCTTTGCAGAAAAATAATAACGGCGCACATTAGGCACCAATAGTCTCTCTCTCGGTGCACAATATTAAGGCTGCAATTGTGCTTGAAAATATTAATGATGACCAGGCTCCGATCAACGTTGCCCAACCAAAACCTTGTCACATCGGCAACTGAAATTCCATAACAACTTCCCCCGCTTATGGTTGGTAGCTACCTACCACCGGGGTTTTATGTGATTACGGAAGAGGAAGAAGATAGCAGCATTGAGGAAGAGATGCATCTACAATCCATTAAAATTTAAAGTAAGGAGCTAGCGATTCTGTGATTACATTTTTATGATGCTGAAACCTCGACCCGTCCAACACCCAAGTTGCACCCAGGCAAGATAATTGTAGTGATGGTAAGACTCTCACATTTGTACCTCCATGTCTGAAAAATGGAATTGTAACCATAACAATTGAGGAAGAACATATACAAGCCTAAGTGAAAACTTGGGAGTCATTTTTAATTGGGTATCTATTTGGTTATACTCCTTGTGAGAAATAGATGGAAATGTATGCACCTAAGATTTGACACTTTATTAATGTGCCTAAGGTTCTATTGCACGATATGGGGTACTACATCTTTAAGTTTCACTCTAAGAATGATAAGGAAAGGGTGATCGGTTATGGACCTTACTATTTCAATAATATACCTCTTATCCTCAAGCCATGAGAACTTGATTTTGCCTTTTATAAGGAGATCCTTAGCTTGGTACCCCGGTGGATGAAATTTCCAGATTTACATGTAGGATATTGGCTCGTTAAGGCCTTGAGTAAGATTGCTAGTGCAGTTGGCCACCCAATGCATACTGATCATTTCACTACTAATGCGGATAAGGTCTCATTTACTAGAATTTTGATCAAATGTGATTTCTCATAGCCGCCAAATGAGCTGATAAATATTGAAACCCCTTTAGGGTCTTGAGAGAAAAATGTTGAGTACAAATGGCAGCCAAGGTATTGTAATGAGTGCTTGAGGTATGGGCACAATTACTAAGACTGTTGGTATAACAACAAGCCAAAGAAAGTGGTGCTGTTGAGGCTATTGGCTCCAAGAGCTGATGTAGATGTGCCAAGAACTAAGAAGAGGAAAACCAAGAAGGCTCAACCTCCTAAAATGGTTTGGCATGTAGTGGTCAGAAGAGGGAACCATCCACCTGATGGTGTAGGAGCACAACATCAACAATGTAGTCATGTGGGTGGAGTAAAGGAGATGAGTAGGGGTGAACAATTGGTGGTATCAGAGATTGTTCAAGAGTATAATCTAGCTCGTAGAAGAGAGGGTAAGCAGGATTTACAAGGTGCTACTGTGGGTCTACTTGAAAATAATAGTGCTGGAAACTCCACGCCATTCACCCTATCGTGTCATTTCGACATGGATGTAAGGGGCCTTAACCAGACCTATACGCTCTTTTTTGCTAAGAACAAGATTACAGTGAATGGGATAATTTGGTTGTTGTGGCAGAGTCAGTTGAATGTACACAATGTTGAAATAAAAGACCAATATATTCCGTGCATTATTGAGGATCCAAGAATCTAGAGGTTTGTCTCTTTTACAGTGGTGTTTGCTATGAATGAACTACAACATAAAGACAAGATATGAAGCCAATGGGTTCAGCTAGATAGACAACTACAATAACTCTAGCTATTGTGTCAAGATTTCAACAGTGTGCTTAGTTCAAGAGATAGAATTGGCTCACCTATTACTCCAACCAAAACTCTTAGTTTTCAGGGGTTGATTGATGTTATGCAATTTGCACATCTTAAGAAGGTTAGAATTATACTTGGTGTAACAAGTAGGGTATATGAAGCAGGGTTTATAGTAAGATTGATTAGACACTAGGAGATATACATTGGTTGCAAGAGTATGGCCATGTGGAAGTTGATTTTCCCCACCCATCCATCTCAGACCATTCTCCAATTTTATTATGTATAGTCAGCAGCCTAATTTACATCCTCGACCATTCAAATCTTTTCGCAATGTGATGGAGCATCCATAGTTTAGATCTTTGCTACAACAAGTCTGGGCTACTACTGATCAAGAGCAAGCTATGGAAAATGTATGGTGTAAATTGAAAAAGCTTAAGGCCAAGATCAAAGACATAAATGTTTATATGGATTCCTATCAACAAAAGTTGCACTTAGCAAGGGAGGAGTTGGATATAGTTCAGGGCCAGATGCAAGGTCTTAGGAGAAAAAGTTGTTACAAGATATTGAGAAATGGAGTAAAGTCAAGGAACAAGTTCTTAGACACTAAGCTATGGCTCTTTGGGTGGAGAGTGGTGATGGTAACTCAAAGTATTTTCATGCACAGTGGAAGATGAGAAGCAGCCACAATGCCATTACTCATATTTACATTGAGAACAATGTCAAACTGACTGACCCTCGGGATATTGAAAGTGAGTTTATTTATGTTTTCTCAGGTTTAATGGGAGTATGGGCTAATGAGTTGCCTTGTGTGGACACTATGATTGTTGGATTTGGGAGTGTTTAACAGTGAAACAACAAAGAGACCTAATAATGGAGGTTTCTTAGGGGTAGATTATGGATGTTATCATGTCCATGCCTAAGGAGAAAATTATTATGGTAGATGGTTTCCCTATTGAATTTTTCACTGAGAACTGGGAACTTGTGAAGGGTGAGATTGTACATGTTGTACAGAATTTCTTTCGTATTGGTATATTCTTTCCAGCAATTAACACAATTGATATCACTCTAATCCCCAATTTTCCTTCTCCTACAAAGTTTAAGGACTTTAGGCTCATAGCATGTTGCACAAACCTCTATAAAATCATATCCAAGGTGTTAACTAGGAGACTCAGATAGGTGATTGGAGGCCTTGTGGGGTGTTCACAATCTAATTTTGTTGAAGGGAGGAGTATTATTGTTAATGCCTTGTTTAGTCATGAGATATCCAAATGCCATTCTAGGAAATGGATATCACCTAGGTTTGTTCTCAAAGTTGACTTAAGAAAAATATATATGACACATTAGAGAGGAGCTTTTTGAAGAAGTTGCTCATTAGCATGAGATTTCCTACAAAATTATATAGTGGATCATGACTTCTGTGTCTATTGTGTCCTACTCCCTGATACTTAATGTGGGGCTGACCCCTCCTTTCACAGCTGAAAGAGGTATTAGGCTAGGGGACCCCATGCCCTCTTATCTTTTTGTATTGGCTATGGAGTACTTGGAGAGAGAGCTGAAGCAATTAACCCTGAATGACAACTTCAATTTTTATCCAAGATGCAAGAAATTATATAGTATCCATTTATGCTTTGTAGATGACCTATTGATGTATTCTAGGGAAAACCTTATTTCTGTTAAATTGTTGAATAAAGTTTTCATGAGGTTCTCTAAGGCTTCAAGATTGCATGCAAATTTGGACAAGAGTTCATTGTACATAACTGGAGTTGCTGACCACACTAAAGAAGAGCTTCTTGAGGAACTAGGATATGTTGAAGGTGTACTTTGTTTTAGATACTTAGGAGTACCTTTAGAATCTAAAAGGCTATGTGTCAATAAATTCTTACCCTTAATCAAAGTTAACTTGTTGGTCTGCTAAGCTACTATCCTATGTTGGGAGAGTACAATTGATCAAGTTTGTCTTTTTTTTGGGGTGCAAGATTATTGGTCTCGGATTTTCTTAATACCCAAGAAAGTGATGAAGAACATAGAACATATTTGTAGAACTTCTTGTGGATTGTTTTTTTGACTGTATCCAAGAAAGCCTTAGTGTCTTGGGAGACTATATGTAAACCTCATGCAGGTGGTGGCCTAAACATCATGGATTTATGCCTCCGGAATAGAGTAGCAATACTAAAACAGTTGTGGAACATAGCTAGGAGAAAATAATGCTTATGGATTTAGTGGGCCCCAAAAAGCAGCAACATGAATCACCTCAAACGGGGCTCTAAAACTCACTTTATCAAATTTTCAAATGTTGAACAAGAACTAGAAATGAAGGTTGGTCTTTCATTAAAAGACCAGTCAAGTGACTTCTGCAAACACGTGCGGAGGCCACGATCATGGTTGTCAACATGGTCAGATCATCTATGCACCTTCTTCACAAACGTAAAGGGTCGAGGCCACTCCTCTCTTTGTGAATGTGGCACCAAGCTCATAAACGTGGAGACCAAATTTTTTATCTCCTTGAATGAGGTGAGAGATGCGCGAATGAAAAAGCAATGGTTCTGCACTAGCAAATGCTACACCAACCCATACTTGGAAGGTGCAAAATGCCCGATAGGGGCTCAAAATTTGTTTGGAACCCCATGCACAGAAAAAAACTATGCTACCCCCACAAAATTTGGAATATAAGGCTCAACTCAAAACATCCAACCGAGGTCATCTTGACAATAAGTAGGCCCCACACCAAAACTCCATTTTAAGCCAAAATCCATGAAGTAGCTCGGAATGATCCCTGAAGTGTTAGGATCCGCACCAAACGTCCTTCTAGACCAAACTCAAGTTCCAGAGAATATGGAACCATAAGAATTGCATTATGAGGCCGTCTAATTGATGTTTTGACCGAAGTTAACTGTTCAAGTTTCAAAAGCTCCAAAAAAATGAAAACTTTCCTAAAACCAAATGAATGACCATGTGACCGAACAATTAGTCCCAACAAGTCATAAATTAATTGGGGTCGCTATAGGAAATCTCTAAATATAAAAAAGAATGTAATGAAGAGAAAATGACCAAGATGGTCATTACAACATCCACTACTAAAAAGAATTTCTTTATCGAAAGTAAAGAGTCAAGAAGTACATAAACTGGACATTTAGACACTAAAATTGAAACAATTGAAGACGAACCCAAAATTGAGTCAAAATGGAATTGTGGGACCCGTACTGGGAATACTGAAATTGACTCTGTCTATTGGTTCTATTAGCTCAAGGAGCTTGTGACCTAAAAATAGGCACAATCCAAACTTGGAAAATAAGCAAGACAGTTCATGAAATAAACCAATCAACAAAACTTCCACTCAATCTAAAAAGGAGAAGAAGGAAGGTAACTTATGGATTAAATGTGCGATAATCAAGCCTACAATCACCCCAAAACTATCCCCAATTACTCCTACCAATATTAAGCTGATTCCCAATAAAACGAGCTCCTAAGAGTAAAAATTCAGTCCAAAGATATGAGAAATGAATTTAAAATGGGTATACCTACTTGCATACACCACAAAACCAGTCACTTTGGCCGCTTAAGCGGCATCACAAAAGTGATGGTCTGACTGCTAAAAAGACCTGGCCACAACAGAAGGCTACCATTGAAGTGGTCCCTTAGCCACTTAAGCGACCACCACTTAAGAGAAACAAGGGTTGCTAAAGAGACTAGAAGTAGCTTCTGTTTAAGAAGTATTAGGGCTTCTAGAGCGGTTGGACTAGACAATGCGCTAGAAATTTTAGCTAAGTCCCACCAAACTTCGCTTGATGCCTGAGAATGGTTCAGAACTCCGTGCACACAAGAAAACTATGATATCCCACTAAATTTGGCATTACAAACTTAACTGAGATGTCGAAACTTCCAACTGTGGTCGTCAAATTTCATTGTAAGTCAAATTCTATGAGGTGGATCAAAATGAGCCTAGAAGCCTCGAGATCTGCACCAAAAGTTTATCAAGACCAAGCTCTACATTTTGGAGCTCACAAAACTGTTAGAATTGCATTCTGAGACCATTTAATTGAGGTTTTGATCGAAGTCAACCACTCTAGTTTTAAAAGCTCAAAAATACAAAAACTTGCACAGAAACCAAACAAATGACCCGGTGATCAAATTTTTAGTCCCAACAAGTCATAAATTATGTGGGGTTGCTACAGAAAAGCTATAAGTAGATAAAGAAATACAATAATAGGAAATGACATGGAGGAACATTATGGGTCTGTGGTGATATCTACACTGATCACAGGTGTTTGCCGTATATTATCAGCCAGAATGACCTAAATTTGAGGCACTGGAGGTGGATTGATCTTCTGAAGGGCTATGTTCTCTCTATTCTTTTCCATCTAGGCAAGGGGAATGTGGTAGCAGACGTCTTGAGTTGGAAGGCGGTGTCTATAGGTAGTCTAGATTTCCTTTATGCAACGGAGCGAACTTGGGCTCAAAACATTCATTCTTTAGCCAATAGTATGATTCAGCTTGATATTTTGGATTCTAGGTGGGTTTTAGCCTATGTTAGGTTTAATCATCTCTTTTGGAGTGGATTCGTGGTCGACAGTTGGAGGATGATGTCTTGGTAGCTATTCAAGAACATGTTTACAGAGGTGAGGCCGGGCAGCCACCTTAGATTCTGATGGTGTTTTGAGGTTTGATGGTTGTATTTGTGTTTTGAGAGTTTGAAATTTGATTCAGTTGATTCTTTCTGAGGTCCATGATTCTAGATACTCTATTCATCCCGGCATAGTGAAGATGCATACTATTTTAGGCAACATTACTAGTGGAGTCACATGAGGAGAGATATTGTAGACTATGTGTCTCTGATTCACGTGTCATACCGCATCTTGCCGAGTTAGAGTCCTAAGAGCACAATATTGAAAGAAATCTGTTTACTTTGAAGAGTTAATATAATACTCTGTAAATTCGTGGTAGGATTTTAACTCCTTTCCACTTTAGGTTTTATATGATTTATCCTAATCACTAGAAATATGAGTTTTGGGGTAAACTGCATGCCTTATTTAAAGTTATTCATGTCTAGTAAGCAACACTTGAAACAATTCTCCAATTTGAGCTTCATACAAAAGGTTACGTACGTTTTACTAAAGTCGGGAATGTTTTTTCAAAGTGATTACTATGATAGATAAAGTGCTACACTGTCTATTGCACCAAATTTTTGGAGAAATAATTTCCTTTGGAGCCAAAGGTTGATTACTCAAAATTTTCACAGAGTGCTCCAATTTATAACGAATTTAAGAACCAATTTGTTGACCAATTGTTGTTTTGTGTGTCACCGTAGTCTAATTCTTGCAATTATTTCTGATACTCATTTTCCTAATCGAACCAGATGTAACACCATCGTTTCCACAAATAAGGTGCTGCCCAGAATTCTCAGTTGCATTTGAAACTGATTTATTTTTCTTTTCCCTCAAGAATCAGTGGTGCCTTCACAGTTTTATTTAATTTCAAAGCTTCCCAAATCGACGTGTGATGCAATGACCAAAGCCTTTGAATTTCCACTTGATTCTTGAGAAACATTATCACCTAGTGTGTGTCCCAAATTAGCTAACAACTGATTAACCACATCTACATTGTATCCGGGTATTATCTGCTCCAAGAATCGAGACATTTGATGGCGACTCCTTCTCAACATGACCATCACTTATATTATATTGAGCAATGAGATGGAGGTATAATACTTTTAGGGGTGGCAAAATTAGCCCATATAAATATGAATTAAAGTTTTGTGCACTGTCAGTGTACTAAACTTCTCACACCATCACGTAATCTCAAAAGGTAATTAACCACGATAACTTTGTTAAGTATGTAGAAGTAATATTATTACCTTTTAAATTAAATATAATTATAGTTCACAAAAAGAAAAAAAATATTAAAGGAAAGTAGAATCACATTTATACTCTAACTAAAATTGTGCAGAATGCCAAATTTGTTTACTATCGATAATTTCATGTCAAATTCTCAATATTTTAGTCTGAATCACTATGAAGGTTTTGGGTCATTTATTAATCATGAAAATATAATTAAGTTCCAGAAACTTATTGATTTTAGGTCCTTTTTAGTTTTAGTTAAGGTCCTTTCAAGTTAATCTAATTCAAAAAGCTTTATAGATATCAATCATGCAAATTGAATGTATAGAGAGCTAGGAGAAAAGGACCAACTTAAATCATATTATTAAGCCATGTAATTATGTCAAATCTTTATTGAAAAATTATCATATATCAGATGGAGCACATCAAGATTTCATGTGAATTACACATGGGGCATATGAAGGCAAAAAAAAAACGGATGATTAAATCCTCATAATTTGAGAGAACTAGAAATACGGAGGTTTTGTAGAAATGAGAAGAGAGAGATTAAGAGAGAATAAAAAGAAAGTAAGGCAAAGATTGTAGTTTAAAGATGAAAAAAATTATTTAATTAAAAATATTATAACCTACTATATTAGGTCAATGCTACCTGATGGTGTAAAATAACTCTACATCGACGGTGCATATAACTTAAACTCTAAAAATATAGGTAATTGATATAACCTGTCAAGTTTGGGTGGGTCATTAGCTCATTTCAACCTATTTAAAGTTGGGCTAATATGTAACGCAAGGAATTTTTGAGTGGGTCATTATTGACTCAACTCATTTTGAACCTGCCAAATTTAGTTCAACCCGCTCATTTGATACTCCTAATATTTTCTTCTCTTTCCCAACTCCTTCCACAATGTAGTATAAAAATTTTAAACACGAAACTACACAGTTTCTAGAAAAATGAAAGATGCAATTTTAATCAAAGAAAATAATAGTCTTCAGAATGAACTCTTAGACTGTATTGGATCACATGATTCATTAGAAAATTTGCTATTCCTAGAAACTGGACATTTTGTGCATTTGCATATGTAAGTTTAAAGTAAATATATATATAGGAGATGATGAGTGTGTTCGATAAAATGAAAAATATTTTCTTGAAAAAGTAAGTGAGACTGTCAAAAGTTCTTTTTATGGAAAAAAATTCCACCAAAAGGAGAAAACAAACTTCTTTCACATTGAGTCAAAAGCTATTTTTTTTTTGCAATTCTGACAATTGTGAACTTAATATGACTATATTAACCAACATTTAAACTATGTAAGCATATCAACTTTTTTTTCTAAATACTGGAATTTTTTTTATCATACACTATCTGATTTGCTAAGGAGTTATTTGATTCGAAATAAGGATATGAATTATAATCTATATAAGACACCAAAATTAGATGGAATATAATCCCACGTCCTATATAAATATACAATACAACAATTTCAATTGTAATGTTATATTAATTTTGTAGCTAATATCATCAATAAAATAAGCGATATATGTTATGCCAAATTTTATGTAGGTAAGCAAATGACCCTATGATTATTTTATCAATCTTAAATATTTTTACCTTATTAATAATTTCATCCTCCAAACAAGTATTTATATAAAAAATATTAATTCTTCTGAAAAATTATATTTTTTCCAAAAAATATCTCAATTTTTCCAAACTCTAAGATTCTTGAAACAATAATTCATATCATTAAAATCCATATACACATCACAATTCTTCATTTTAATCACTTCATTCAGTACTACTCACATGTAATATATTATTGAAAATTAGCATTTATTGCTCCCAATGATACACTACTTGTTATAACAAATTAAAATGACTGGTTTGGTATAAAAGTTATAACTACACAGACAATACATATTACTTAAACTTGCAGATGTGATCACTAAACAATGAACTGAATTTTTTTGAAGAAAAACCAAAAGAGGCTTACATGTTAGGTAATTCGAGTACAATAATAAAAAAATGTATCTCATAGATGTTAAGGCTACATCAAATATTATGTTAAATTGAGATGCAAGATAATTAGTTCTACAAATAATTGATCCCATATCTAATGTGTATCAGTCAATCAAACGGTTATGTAATAGAAGGATTCATGGGTTTGATACTAAACAAAATAATAATCTCAAGTCAAGAAATTAAAACAAGCATGTAATTCAATGATGTCCATTAGTTCCAAATAGGAAAAAAAACCAACAAACAAGAAATTTAAGTCATTCAAAAGAAAAATAGCTCCAAAAACATGAAAGGTTACTTTATCACTACAAAGATTCCTTATGAGAGTTGTCATGAATTGTCTTGATAGTATCATATTGATGATTTATCAGGATAATTTGATGTTCCTGAAAACTGGACACTGGATGTCGCTACTACCTGCATATGTAGGTTTAAGATAAAATCAAGAGGAGATTATGGGTGTGACCAAAAATAGTTTCTTAAAAAAATAAGTTAGTATTTAGTTATCAAAAATAACTTTATGGGAAAAAAATTCAAACAAAAGGAGAAATCTCTCTTTCTCTCTCTCTCTATATATATATATATACACACACACTGAAAAAGTCACTTAAATAGTACTTGACTTTCTAAGGACCCATTAGATTTTAAACAAGGATAGTAGATATTATAATCTCAATGAGAATGGAAGAAAATAGAATTGAATCTTATTCCCAAAATGGATATATAATACAAAAAAAAATAAATTAATTTTTTAGTGATTTTAGCTAATATCAATAATCAAACATGAAAATAAATGAAAGCACTAACCTGATCATTAGAGCAAACTTGATCAAACTCTATACCTTGTTCATTAGGTAGGTTAGAACTTGAAGGTCCATGATTCTAGAAGAGATAACCCATATCATTGAAATCAAAATACGCATCACAATTTTTCTTCTTATTTGAATCACCTCCTTCAATATCATTCGCATATGATGCCCCAATAATACTGCTTGGATTAGACATGTTTGGTTCAAGAATATATTGTTGAAAATTTGCATTTGCTACTCCCAATTCATTAATAGTCGTATTTCCAACATAAGAATTAGAAACATTGTCTACATTGACATTCAAGTTATACTCACTATTTGTCACATTTCCAATTTCTGTAACCATTATTATTCGGCAACCTGAATATGTTTCTCCATGGGTCACATTGAGATCCAAACTGTAATCACTTTGATTGTGATGATCCCCACTATTAAACTCTAGGACAGGACTATAACTAGTGTTCTTAATAATTGAGTCTTGTAGTCCTTGTGAATTTAACATTTCTACTAATGGTTCATGTTGTTGTAGCCTATCACCAACATAACTTTGGGCTGGAAAAAATGAATTATTGAATCGATTTTCAATATTGAGGTAGCGGGGTTGAACCTGAAGTTGTGGGCGATAAAGTTGTTGTTGGGTTGAACTCTCCCCTCTAGAAAAACTTTTATTGGTATTGAGAGTTGAAATTGGAAAATATGTCCCTCTTTGGGTTTGATCAGGTTCATGTTGTAGAATTGGTACATCTGTTTGAAGATGAGGCATTGTTCCATATTCTTGAAAACTACTTCTTTTCTTAGAATCTTTTGAGGATCCTTGACCTGATGGGTAATAAATATATTTTTTCTCTTCTGGAGATCTCAAATTCTTGCGACGACATTTCTGAAATGTTATAAGAAAGAAAAAAATAAAAAGAGAGTTAGACCATGTGTATTTATCATTTGAATTCATTGTTATTCAGTTGTGTTTGAAATAATGGAAGTTATTTACAATTTTTTTTGGTGTTGGGTAATTGGTGGAGAATAAAAATCTTTTGAAATACTATAAATTAAAGATTGATAGTAATATTATTCCATTAATCTACAAAATAATGGAACTTAGCAATGAATAATTAGCTTCTATCACTAAACATGTAACAAATGACAGAAGTGAAATAAAATTAGATTTTTTTATCTTGCTTTTGATATAAAATTTAAATTTAGATAGTTATAGAAAAATAATTTCTCATAGAAGTGTTAAATGATAAAAAATATTTACAAGCAAAATATTTTCTAGCAAACAAATACGAGAAAAATAACTTTATAAAAAAAAATTGGCGAAAGAGCTTTCTGTGTACCAAACAGCTACTCAATGAAATATAATTTACCACTTAATATATTTTAAAGATGTACCTGAAGGTAGCTAGCCACTTGCATCCTGGTAAGATCAGGCACATCATGCTTCATCACTTCAAGAATCTCCTTTGGGTAACATCCTACATGTTCCATAAGAATATAAACTAAATTTAATAACTATAATATTCTTAGATCAACTGAGGTACATATAAATACAATAATTACTATGCTTAATGTAAAATAAGTTGATGTTAAATATAAGTATAAATTCTCATTTTTCATATCGTTCCATATAAATGAATTGTCAAGAAATTAATTAATAGTGAAGTAAACTTACTTACTTCACCGAGTTGTTGTACAGCTTTCACGAATTTGGCATGAAGATCATTTGTCCATTCTCTGCAATCCTTTCGCCGAAGAACCTTATTAGTAGCACTACTTTGAGTTTCTCCTTCCTTAGTCTCTTTCGTGTTTTTTCTACCTCTCTTTCTCCTCAACTTGTATTTTTCATTTGATTCAACATCAGTTTCAACTTCATCAGTATTATTTTTCTGTTCCTCGACATTTGCTACATTTTTCTTCTCTCCAGATTGTTCTAAATTTTTTCCAACAATATCAATTTTACCAATTTCATCACCATTCATATGATCTCTTTGTTTCTCTGATCCTTTTCTCAATTTCTCTCTTTGATTTTTTTCCCTCAATACAAATTGCCACAAGTATTCCATAATTTCCTCATTAAATGGCTTTTTAAGGTAAAGAAAAGCTCCCTCATCCAAAGCCATCTTTGCTATGAGCTCATTATGTTTATCACATACAACTGCATGATTATTTTGAAAATCTATTAATTAGAATTGAATTATATTATACATTATGCGAGTACTTAATTTCAAGCATATAAACTAAATTTTATCCATTATAACAATAATATTACAAAATAGATCTATCATATTCTAAAAGAATCAAAATTAGTAATCAACAATTTGTATTGCTAGAAAACACAATTCTTTACTAATCCTATTCAATAATGTATAATGGAACATTCATTTAACTATGAAATTTTTAATGAAATATTAATGGTGCATTTTATATCTAAATTCTTATGATGTAGTAATTAAAATAACTGACTTTACTCATAATAGATGTCATAAGTGAAAGAATAGAATAAAAGACATACCGATTGAAATGATATCCAATGTCACAGCTTGAGTTAAGAGGTTAAAAGAAATCATGTTTGATGGATGGATATTGATTATCATCACATCAATTTTTTGTTTTCCTTTGGAGAGCATTGACATTGCTATTGAAGTTGTACCAACCGCTGTAACTGCATGCATCAACGCTCTTGAGAAGTAAGTAAAGAAAATTATATTCAAAATTATCATGAGGACTTATTTATGTCTCATATACAAATTCAGTTGTAAATTTTATGATTTCAGTTTGTTCAAATGACTTATCAGAAACAAATACTGCATAAACATAACTATCGACACCCATATATTATAGGATCAAAAGATTTGAGATAATATTATTTCATGAATATGAAACTAATAGGTTTAGAAGATTTAGCAAAGAGTAAATTAAATATCAATAAATTATAATATTCTCATATCTTATCTATTGTCCCTGCAATAAAATTTAAGTCTTGACATCTATAAGATACTAATCCAATAGAATACTAAGATAATAATAAAAAGTTATATGAAATTCATGTGTAATTGCATGTCTAATATATTAATGTATTAATGTTTAGATGAATTCAAAATCATAGCTATGTATGATATAATAACAATAATAACATACTTGAAATTCAATAATTGGAGTCTAGAGAGGATAGAGTGTACACAAATGTTATCGCTACCTAACGGAGGTACAGAGGTTTCTGAAAGACCATTTTCTCAAACGCAACAATTTAAGGTATATAGAAAAAAGAAATGATGAAAACAATTTAACAACTAAAAACAGAAGCAGTATAAAGCCTAAAAGAAAGAGTATGAGGAACAACAAAATAGTGTAATAGCCGAAATCTAGTAAATAAATGATTATTGATATCGAAAACTCGAACTACAAGAATACTTAGCATTAAATTGTATAAATGACAAAAGGACAATCAATTAACAAAAGAGGCATAAATCAATATAGAAAATTGAGTTTCAATACACAAAATACACTTTCGTAAAAAAAGTATTACTTATTACTCCCTTTGTTTCTATTTATTTGTTTTGTTTTCTCTTGGCATGGAGTTTAAGAAAGTAAATAAGATTTTTGAATCTCTTGTTCTTAAATTAAAGATATGTCAAATGTACTAAAATGCGCTTTAATCTTGTGGTATTAAGTGTATCATATGGAAGTTCAAATTAAAGATTTGTCAAAAAAGGAAAGAGACATTCTTTTCTAAAAGGACAAAAAATGAAAATAAGTTAAACAAATTAAAATGGAAGGGGTAGAATAGTTCTTAACGGATTACAAAGAGCGTGTATTTTTATTTGCATCGGTGATAGATTTTCTAACACGACACATTCATGAGGTGCCATAATGCTTGTTATTTGTGATGATATAGTATTGATTGACGAGACATAAAGTGACATTAATGCGAGGCTGGGATTTGGACACAGATCCTAGAGTCAAAAGGTTTCATGTTGAGTAGGATGTAAATTAAGTATTTGGAGCAAAAATTTAGTGACGTGCCCTATGAAACGTACGTGATGCTTGACACTCTGGTTATCCCCAAAATCAAAATTTCCATGTACATTGAGTTAGTAATTCAAGATAAAGTGGATGAGAGGATGTCACACATCATATTGGGGAGGAGTGAATGAAACAGAGGCTCTCATCTAATGTTCAATGTGATAAGAATGTGTCGTCAATACTTAAAGTAAGTTCTTTAGAGTGGTTTCTAGATCAACTATGTTATATGGCGATGAGTGTTATCTAGCCAACAACTCCCATGTCAAAAATATGAGACTATAGAAAATATAAGAAGGATGTGTGGGAGTACCATGAGAGATATTATTAGGAATGAATATATTCAAGCAAAAGTCGGAGTGACTCGCATAGATGACAAAATGCGAGAAGTAAGGTTGACATGATTCGTACAAGTAAAGAGAGAAGATGTGTGGATGCCCCGGTAAGGGAAGTTGGTCGTAAAGGGCTTGAGAAGGGGTAGGTAGGTATATCAAGTATTGGGGTGTGATGATTTGGTAGGACATAACATAACTTTATCTCATTAACTACATGACCCCTGATAAGAGAGTGTGGAGGTCAAGGATTAACATATAATTTTAGTAGGTGGTCGAGTGCTTTACTTTCTCTTTCCCGGGGTACTAGTATTACTTTGGTACTGTTTTCATATTCTTAGATTTCTATATTTCTACTAGCTGATTCTTTAGTCTCAACGGTTGTATCTTTTGTAGTTGTTGTTTTTATTTATTGATATTGTCGTCTTGTTCATCTCGTTTGTATTGAAGATCTATCGAAAACAACATCTAAGCCTTCTCAAGGTAGGGGTAAGATACGCACGTACAATAACCTCCCTTGACTCCAACAATGGGATTACACCGAATTTGTTGTTGTAGTATTGTCTAAAAGAAACCCGATACTAAAATTGTCAGTTATATACCCCTTTTCAGGGTGAAATAGTTCAAAAGAATCATCGTGTTAAGGTAGTTTTCACGTAGAATAATTGTAGCAATTGCTTATTTTATTCAAATATTTTGAAAAATGTCTATTGTCTTCACTAATTTAAGTAGAGAATCTAATTGAATAAACCTCTAAGGTTGAGTGATATATATATATATATATGGCACGTAGCTATTAAAATAAATTCCAAAAGCAATAGTATTTTTTTTTTTAAATGCTAATTTGTTTTGTTGAATTACAAAAGGAAAAAGTCTTTGAAATTAAGAGAAATTTTTTTAATTAAACAAACAAAAATAAGATTTTTTTTTATTTTATGAAAATCAGATCTCCCCAATATATTTATTCTATGTCCAAGAATAGACAAAAAAAAAGTCTCAAGGTAAAAAATAATCATACATAGATAAGTTTTCATCTTGTCCTTCTCTTTCACTTTCTCTTTCCTCCGGTTACCCTAATCTTATGCCTCCACCACCCAAAAAAATCAATTTTAAGACATTTAGAGATAGATTGGTAAAGATCAAAGACTTACACCTTGAAAAATAAATTTGTGGAATTTAATTAATTTCTCCCCCAGCTCTATGTCATTCCAGACCAATTGACAAGGAAACTTTCCCCCCTTTTCCAGAAAAAAATCAAGTCCAAAACTCAAAGTTAAAATTGATTAAATAATTAAAATCACCATAAATTGTGTGCCTCACGGGACATCCAATAAAATTGCAACAATGCAAATATTGACATGAAATTATCAAACTCTTTTGAAAATCATAGATATCTTTATGGAGAAAACTAATTGAGTATGTGACAATCTTATAACAAGAACTAAAAATAGAAAATCTAATTTGATTCTTTATAACAACACCAAAACTCATTTATCAATTAGTAAAAAATCTTATATGGGCATAGAAATAGTGTAAGGACAACAAGGAAAATTGAAATCTAAGATTCACAAGATGTATGAATGAAACCTAAAAAAAATCGATGTTAAAATCACAAATGAGATAAAAAAAACTTCTTATCAGTTAAATCTCATATAAATTGAAATCATACAGAGTTTAGTTATATCAAAAAATCCAAGATTGCAAGTTCTAAACATAATTTTTAGAGATGTTACCATTGTAATCATAAGACTTCAGCAAATCAGTGATATTTGTAATGAACTCTTGGTTCGAATCAACCAACAAGACATCAATTGCCTCTATCATGCCAAAAAAGGGAGTTGCCATTAAAAAAAATCCTTCAATTGTATGGAAATTTTTCTTTTCAGATATAACAAGGAGGAGGTACAAGAAAATATTTTTTTTTACATAAAAGACTAAATTTATAGAGAAACACTTACTCTTTTGGTAGGTGCTTTATATAGTATCTCTATTGTCTAGTGGACTTGTTTATGATACAAATAATATTTATTTTACCTATTTAAATATTTTTCTTTCTTGAATCAAGACAAGGTATAATAAAATCATACCCTACTTGTTTAGTATAGAGGGCAATGCTTTCCTGAAAAAAATATTTTTCAGTGTTTTTTGCTTAAATGTATTTTCTGAAGAAACATTTAAGTTAGAAGGAAAATTGACTTCTATCACTTATGGCATCTGAGTGAGTATTTGTTTTCATTTAAAAAGTATAATAGTTACGTTCTTACCTTATATTTATCATTTTAACCAATACTTATATATCATTTTCAACCATTACCATTTAGAAGCGTCATATAAGAGCTTCTTCAATTGATGGTTTTGGTGGAGGCCCAAACACTCTATTTGTTATCTCCTATATTCAGATTAGCAAACCAGAAATAACAAAAGATGAAAAGAAAAATAAAGAATTATCCGAGTCCACAGAACACACTGTGTGTCCTTAAGAAATTTAATCCTCTCAAGTACCCGAGGTTGCAGATTAATTCCTCCTAAGATAAAACGGATTAACCATTAAAGAAGTAGCGGTACCTCAAACTTCGATATTTTCAACGAACTCAAAATGACAGCAACGAATCATACACACAGACATGATCGATCGATTTTGTTTTGTAATAAATGTATGCAAAAGAAGGGAAGAATTCAATGCAGTAAAATGAAAGAAAGCCTCTCTATTTATAGCCAACAAAGGGTAAAGGTCATAACTCTTTGGAAAGAAGACAACCTTTCAAAAAGGTCACAACACTTTGGAAAAGGCACAACCTTTCAAACGGTCACAACCCTTTAGAAAGGACACAACCTATCATAAAGATCACAACCCTTCGGCATAGTCACAACCCTTCAGGAGAGTCACAACCCTTCATTTCTTGTTCACACCTTTAAAACCCAACAATCCCCCACATGAATAGGGAATGACTATTGTTAGGTCAAT
The DNA here is from genome assembly GCA_036553675.1 of Solanum okadae. Taxonomy (NCBI): domain Eukaryota; kingdom Viridiplantae; phylum Streptophyta; class Magnoliopsida; order Solanales; family Solanaceae; genus Solanum; species Solanum okadae. The sequence goes on along the minus strand of CM071689.1, from coordinate 42,014,232 downwards.
CAGTAGATTTGATATCTTTGAACCGTCGAGCTTTGGTGTATGCCTAGACAACATAAGTCACACAATCAACCCTTGAACTATTTTTGGTTCTCATTGTTTTGTTCGTTTCAGCCATGACCACGTCTTGGTTTATAAGTTCGTAGAGAACCGGCCTTACCGAATTCTCCTTGAAGCAACTTACACTTCACACTTACATAGGTGATTTCTAAATGTGTTATCTCGTAAATACACTATTTGATATACCTTCTATCAAACTAAGAAATCATTAAAAAGTCGTAATGCCTTTATCCTTGTTACTGAACATTGTCGTATCATGAGAATGGACCATAAAAGAAATATTTTGACAATGTTGAACCGTCATCAATGACTTTGTTTGATCTCCTTGAACCTATCTTGGGATCTCCAGTCTTCTAGGTAGAGTTACCGCCACAATGACTTGTCCTCGGCCATATTCCCATTCCCCTTGATAATCTATCAATTCCCTCTCTAGTTAGGCCTTTTATAAGTGGATCCGACACATTATCCTTTGACTTTACATAGTCAATTATGATAATTCCACTAGAGAGTAGTTCTCTAAAGATATTATGTATTCAGATTAGCAAACCAGAAATAATAAAAGATGAAAAGAAAAACAAAGAACTATCCGAGTCCACAGAACCCACTGTGTGTCCTTAAGAAATTTAATCCTCTCAAGTACATGAGGTTGCAGATTAATTCCTCCCAAGATAAAACGTATTAACCATTAAAGAAGTAGCGGTACCTCAAACTTCGATAATTTCAACGAACTCAAAATGATAGCAACAAATCACACACACATACACAATCGATCGATCGATTTTGTTTTGTAATAAATATATGCAAAAGAAGGGAAGAATTCAATGCAGTAAAATGAGAGAAAGCCTCTCTATTTATAGCCAACAAAGGGTAAATGTCACAACTCTTTGGAAAGAAGACAACCTTTCAAAAAGGTCACAACACTTTGGCAAAGGCACAACCTTTTAAACGGTCACAACCCTTTAGAAAGGACACAACCTTTCATAAAGGTCACAACCCTTCAGCATAGTCACAACGCTTCAGGAGAGTCACAACCCTTCATTTCCTGTTCACACCTTTAAAACCCAACACTATTCAATGGTACCCAATTGCCTTTATTCATAACACTTGTGGTCGCCAAAGTTCGCACTATATCTTGCACCTTAGCATCTCCAAAAATATTATGCCATGTTAGTACTCTCTCTAGTGGGTCTTTAGAAGAGATGTTGTAACCACCCAACGCACTACTTATATTGTCCATTTTGGGATTAGGCCCGCACATTTTTAAAATGCATCACTAGTTGGTAAGGCCTACTTACTTATATACCCAACATCTCTCATATGTTTTACCGATGTGAGACTTCTAATCTTAAATTAGGGTGTCACATACACCCCATCTATGGACTCAGTGTCCTTATTGAGGTTTGCACCACCGAACGGGATTTGCCTAGACTCCGCACTGAGGTTTGCCCAATTTCAGTTTAAATCTGACCCACATCGACAAGGCTAACAAATGAGTTACTCTGATACCATGTACAAATGTCACTCGACCTGTATCTTTTTATGATGCAGATATAGGTGTTCAAGATTATCAACAGGCACTTTGTTGAGATCACTCTACACTCCAATTAGCTTTGGTGAGCCTCCTTGTATTCTAGAGGTCTTCACAATTACTTTCCAGTTAGTAGTTTTGAGGTGTCGTGGTTCTTGTCCCGACATCCTTCCTTAATAGTAGAGGCTTCATAGATAGACAATTTTGGAGAGTCTTTCAGTTTCAGATATTTATTTAAAACTTATGTTTCATACTCAGTATATCCAGTTCAGTTTTAAGATTCAGTAAACTATTTTTAAACGTTTCTTTCAATTTGATGCTTATGTATGCTTGAGTTAGTCTTTCGCTTGTAGTCAGCCAAGATATTTATTTAAAACTTATGTTTCATACTCAGTATATCCAGTTCAATTTTGAGATTCAGTAAACTATTTTTAAACATTTCTTTCAATTTGATGCTTATGTATACTTGAGTTAGTCTTTCACTTGTAGTCAGCCAAGATGAGGGTTCGCTTGAGGGCCAACAATGGTTCTCGAGTATCAGCCACGTCCAGGTTGTAGGCTCGGATCGTGACAATATTTATATCAGAGCACAGAGTTCAAGTGTCCTAGGTTGTCTATGAAGCTATGTTTATAGGATCTTATTATGGTTGTGAGGGCCCCACTCCTATAAATAAGGGACTACATACATTTAAGGAAAGTTTCCATTCTTTCATACTCTATATCGTTCAATAGAACCGTGTCATAAGGAACTTATTCAAACTTGTGTGTTCTCAAATCCATTCGACTACCCCTCATACTCAAGGTAGTTGATAAGCAAAGTGAGTTCATTATCGATGAGTTACTCTCAGCAAAAGTCTTGAGAAATTCATGAGACTACATAGGGGCTTAATATAAGCCCATGAGTGAGCTTAAGTGTTGAGATTCAAAAGAATGCACTCTTATTCATATGAATCGTGCGTTCGTGCTAAAAGAAAGATGTACTCCCAGATCTCTAAACCTTGTTTCAGCTAAGACCTTAAAGAGGATAGTATGTTTTAGAATGCTTGGGTAATATTTTTCACTTGAAAAGATAGTATCAGTTACGAGGTTATAAGCAGTAGTAGTAAAAGTTCCCAGAGTTAAAAGAATGCATGAAGAGGTATAGGTATCTAAGAAAGGAAGATAGTGATGAGGTAAATTATATCGTTACAGTCATGCACCTAGTGAGTTATTAATGAGTAGTTTTCCCTTATGGGTAGACTAAGAAGTGATGAGTTTATGTAAATTTCATGATAGGAGGTTGAGTAATAATTACTAGTTAGGATGAATTAGAGTATACTTTAACTAGAAAGGAGGTTATGATGATGTGTCATTGTGTTAGTAATGGCCAAGTGTAGGTGTTGAATAGGAGAGCAGGAGTATTCATGAGGTGATAGCTCTAAGCTACTCTTATGATCTTTAAGGGAAAAACCATAATATTCAAAGGGTTATAGAACTAATTAGGCAATGATGTATAGTGAATGAGTAAATAGTACTTAAGTAGTGAAATTCAATGTGACGATAATTCGTAAGTATGTAGACAGAGAGATAAAGATTTACCACTTGTCATGATATTTTAGTGGGCGAGTATTTCTTAATTTGTAGCTAGAAGTTGTAAGTTAGTATAGTAAGCGAGCAATCATATTGATATCTGGGTTTAGTGTCACACCCCGAGCCTACACCCTGGACGGGACTGGCACTCGAGAACCATTGTTGGCCCCAAGCGAACCCTTGGCCTGGTTTACTACTCAGTGGAAGACTTAACTTAACAAATATAAATTCATGAAATAAACTTAAATGTTGTAAAGGAAACATTCATCTGGCAAATAAGGCAACTCAAGTCTCAACATAAACGGAATGAAAATGAAAAGACTAATAAACTATAACTATCTGACTATTAAGCCTCTAATACTATGAGGGATGTCGGGACAAGATATCATAAAATGATGCAGGATAAATGGTGTCAGAACATTGAATTACGAGCATGTGAGGGGAAATCTAAAAAATACGCAAGCTTGAACTGGAATCTAAAAGAAACACTTACCTTAGCTTTACTCAACTCATGGATACTCAACTCAATGTAGAAATAAAACAACAATACAGATCAAGTTTATATAAAACATTTAAAACTGTAGATAACATCTCGAAGTACTGGAAAATATAATAATATCTCAGTTGTATATAAAAATAAAAAATTAAACTCTGTTTGAGAGATTCTCTAACCGACAACCATCACTATGAGCTATGTGATGATACAACGTCTCACCCACTGTCACGACCCAAGAGTACCCCCTAGATGTGACAAGGCGTACTCAACTCCGAAAGGTCTTATACAAGCCCCTTAGCATATCATGACATAAGATAAAATAAATGATGCGGAATTTAAAACTTTTATCCATACAATCAAAGTCTGTTATAAAAGCAAGCGGAAGTCTAACTTGTCTCAAATAGCCATCTAATACAATCTTTGAATAAAAAATGGGGTCATTACCCTTTCAAAATAATCCAAACATAAAATGACTAGAAAAAAACTACTAAAGACTCATACGTCCTCGAATCTTGAGGACTCACCACAGGCTAGGAGAATAGTCGATCCAAGCTTGAACCAATAGAAGATCACCTTAAGAACCGGAACCTACACTTTGTGAAAAATGTAGAAAATATCGGTTAGTACAAGAATGCACTAAGTATGATAGTCATGCATAAAAAAAAACCTTTAAAACATGCTAAAAAGCACATTTTAGTTGAAAACCATGCTATATGCCAAGTTTGAGAATCATCATGAACATTAGCGTAAAAGCATAAGACATAAGCATATTCAACATATAAATCATCATAGCATAATAAAACCATCTCATAAGTAACCCTAAGTTATACTTGTGCAATGTATAGATAAAAATCCCATAATCCCATCTACAAGTACGACTTTTAGGTCACCATAATCATACTTACCATTCTTTGATCTCATCTTTAGTTAATACTCATAGACAAGGAAACCTTCACATTTACTAAGTCATATCAAGGAAAGCAACATATAGCAACAATTCAACTTAAGCATTCATAATTACATTTAGCCTTCATATCAACATACTTAGTAGCATCATCATAAGCATGTTTATTTCATAAATCATTATAGCTTTAAGGAGCACACCATAACTACTCTCAAAGCCTACTCGTGCAATGCATGGATGAAGTCCCATACCCCCACCCACACTTTATAGAGCTTCTTGAGTAACCATAGTACATAACTCATATTCTTGTTCATAGTGGGAATAACCCTTAACCGATATAGACCATGTGAGCAAATCATGGAATCCGATGTCATGTCCCACACTGAAAAGAGTTGGTCTACTTGCCTAAGGTAGAACTAGTAACATTTTAGCTTAGGTGGATCCACTAGCTAATAACCTATGTGGGCAAATAGTTATAGGATAAAGAGGTTGTAACTAGGAACCTGACCATACATAAGCACCTCACAATATCCACTCGGTGCTAAGCATTAAATTCCCATGGAGTAGTTAATTCTCTTTTAACATCATTACACATGAAAGGGATGCCATTAGCCTACCGGTTCAAGGCACATCATTAGAATATATCATTGAATCCTCATGAAAGGGGTACCATTGGTCTACCAATTCAAGGTTCATCATTATAATAGTTCATTGACTCCTCATGAAAGGGATACCATTGGTCTACCGATTCAAGACAAAGCCTTAGGATGCTTCATTAGTCACTCATGAAAGGGATTCCATTGGCCTACCGATTCAAGGTTCCTTAAATAAAGATAGTTCTTTAATTACTCATGAAAATGATGCCCTTAGCCTACCGATTCAAGGAATATCAATCAAGATAACTTTTAATCACACATGAAAGAGATGTCCTTATCCTACCGATTCATTTAGGTGAGGAAAGCCTTTAACAACATGCCATCATCATTCATAAGTATATAATTGAGAATAGCCTTTGAATCAACACATCATCGTTATCATAATCATAGAAACTTCATTCTCAAGGTATTCATAAAGCATGTGCATAAACATCAAGATCATACATAATTCTCATAATTTGCCCTTCAAGGACCATGGATCACATTCAATCAACCCACCTAGAATTACTACATTAGGCATGGATAATAACATGATTCAAGTAATAAATTCATAACATTCATAAATACTATAACATTCAACTTGTACCAATCAATACCCACACTTTAAGATCCAATTTGGGAAAATAGGGTAATTCAAGGATTCTTGAGGAAATCAACTTAAAATCATCAACATATCCGTAAAAAAAACATAATTCAATCATTTAAAACGAATTTGAAAAGAATCCATGAGATTGAAGTCAAACCCTAACTTTTGGGTTTTCTAGTTTTGAAATTGGGGGTTTTGGAAGGGCTCTATGGGTGAAAGCTACCCATAGATGAAGAGCTACCATACCTTATTAAAGATTTACCACAAAACTTAAGGAAAAATGTTGATTCCTTAACCCTAGCTTCACCTTCTTCTTCTTCTTCCTTGGAACTTTCTAGAGAGAGAAATTTTGGAGAAGATGAACTCTTTTGGGTTTGATTTTTTTGGGTATTGGCAATTAATGGAGTAAATGGGTTGGTTAATGACTTAAAATGTCTTATATAGGTGTATTAAAATAATATAAATTGACCCCATTTAATAACTACCTAATTAGGAATTTACCAAAACACCCCTAACTAGGCTGCCCCTTCAGGTACCACGACCCGTCAAGGACACCACGACTCGTGGTGGTTCCCGTGGTCCCTTGACCATTAGCCGCCCCAACTTGACAAGCCTTCCCATGAGGTGGAGGCAACCCCATGAGCCTTCCCACGGTCCTTGTTCTTCACCACGAACCGTGAAGTGGCTTATGAAGGGGAGCATTCCTTGGGTAGTTTCATGAGCCAATTGCCTCACCTACTACGGGTGGCACCACAACTCGTGGTGGACAACAAGGGTCGTGACGACCCTCGTGGTCATGGTGGGTAGTGGCTAGGCATGTTTTGGTAGCCTTGACCCCCTTGCCATGGTCCTCACCCAATTCCTTTGGCCCTTGCCATTCACTCTTGACGTTAACCCTCACGTTTAGGCTCTAGTTTAACCTACTAATTTCCGAGGTGTTACAATATCTCCCCCTGGGAACATTCGTCATCGAACGAATCATTTAGACAGCTTACGAAAGTAAAGACTCAAGACTAGCAGCTCGTCATGCATGCAACATCAAAATGGTACACAATTCAGAGGAGGATACATTAACTCCATCTTTAACATAATCAATGCAACACAAGGAAGTAGGAACTACATCTAACAACCCATTATGCATGAAAACTCAACATTTCAACATATACGTAAGAGGAACTACCTTCTCCAACTAAAAGCATGCTCAACTCACTATCACGACACCAATTATGCAATTACTCTTAAAGCACAATAAAGCATGTTTGACAATTCATCTCACGAAGCATAGAGGCAACTCATACTAAATGCACAACAACATGAGGAACATAAATCATGAAAACTCATTTTCTTACAATCATGGATTTCTCAAGAACATGCATAACTTGAGGAGATCATAGAATTACCAAAACACACATGGCTCCAAATCATAAAACAAGTCACAAGGAACTCTTTGTCTCAAGCTAGAATAGGAATAGATAAAAGACATGAGGATATTATAACTCTCAACAATCTTTCTATCTAAGCATACCATCCCCCCCGTGGGAGTAAACCCCTACTAAGGCTAACATCAAAATCTAACAAATAGTATAGGGATCTTAATAAAACATTTACATCTATAGGGAACTATGAACATACCAGTGCCTTCATCCGGAGAGACTCCTTTATCCTCTCTAGATCGGAGTGCATAGAAGCGACTATAATTTGGAGGAATGGGGACTGAACCATTAAGGGAATCTTCCTTGGCCTCTCTTACTTTTGTTGTGAGTGTAGGGCAATGTTTCACTTGATGATCACTCTTTCCACAACCATAGCAACCGTCCATAAACAGGCTAGGCACTTCTCATGGTGCTTCTTCCCACATTTGGTGCAAGTAGGTTTAGGCAATGGAGACCCACTACCTTTCTCTTGGTTAAACATATGGGTATTGGAATGATCTTGACCGGGATACCTTTGTTTAAACCTAGGTCTACCTTGCCCATCAAACTTATTATTAGAGAAATTCCCATCACCGATTCTAGCACTTTTTACCTCTCTAATCTTTTTTTTGAGTTTTGAGTCCTCCATTTTTTGGGCATACACAATGAGCCTAGAAATATTAATGTTATCATGGAGCATTGTCGTACAATATGCTTCTCCAATTTAGTCGAACACACCCGACAAAAACCTACACATCTCATCCCTCAGACCCGCCACCATAGATGGAGCATACTTTGTTGGTTGGGTAAATGTCAAGGCATACTCTTGAACACTCATGCTACCTTGCCTATGGTTAATGAATCCTTCCACCGTAGCTTCCCTCAACTCTCAGGGAAAGGACCTATCAATAAATTCTTTCTTAAACACCTCCCAATCTATGGGACCCGCTCCTACTGGCCTATTTTTCTTCCATTGAGCATACCAAACTTGAGCAACATCCTTCAATTGGTAAGCAACTAGTTCTGCTTTTTCTACCGAAGTCACCCCCATGACATCAAGTATTTTATAAACCTCATCCATAAATTCTTGAGGATCTTCTCCCACTTTGGAACCAAGAAACTCGGGAGGGATCATTCTAAAAAAGACCCTCAATCTAGAAGCCATGGAATTCACATTAGGGTTCACATGAGTCTGAACATCTCTATTGGCTTGGGCCGTCATAACTTGGGCTAACATTAGAATAGCCGATCTACTTCCACATCCAACATAGTCGGAGGATTAATCGGAGCTTGATTAGCTTGAGAAGCTTGGTTCACTTGAGGAGCTTTTTCATTGACATTGTCACCCTCCATTCTCCTTGCGTTAGCCCTTCGTGTATTCATTTCCTGAAGACACAAAAGACAGATTAGGAGAAGGACCATATAGAGTTAAACTCTATGGCACGACTTAAGAGTAATGAAAGAAGTGTAGCTTCCTAACATCTTATAGCCTCTCATTCATAAATGTGGTGTGCTTCACACTATGAACAAGACTCTACTAGACGTGGCTTATGAGACATCATCCTAGAATCATTCTAAATCTTGTACTCTGATTACCAAGTTTGTCGCGACCTAGGAGTACCTCCTAGATGTGACAAGGCGTACTCAACCCTAAAAGGTCTCATACAATACCCTTAGCATATCATCATAAGCATGTTCATTTCATAAATCATTATAGTACTAAGTAACACACCATACCTACTTTCAAAGCCTACTCGTGCAATACATGGATGAAGTCCCATACCCCCCACCCACACATTATAGAGCTTCTTGAGTAACCATAGTACATAACTCATATTCTTGTTCATAGTGGGAATAACCCTTAACCAACATAGACCACTAGAGCAAATCATGGAATCCGTTGTCATGTCCCACACCGAAAAGAGTTGGTCTACTTGCCTAAGGTAGAATCAGTAACATTTTAGATTAGGTGGATCCACTGGCTAATTACCTATGTGGGCACATAGTTATAGGATAAAGAGGTTGTTACTAGTAACCCAGGCATACATAGGGAGAGCTTCCACCTCACAATATCCACTCGGTGCTAAGAATTAAATTCCCAAGGTTCTCTTTTAACATCATTACACATGGAAGGGATGCCATTGGCCTACCGGTTCAAGGTATATCATTAGAATAGCTCATTGAATCCTCATGAAAGGGGTACCATCGATCTACCAATTCAAGGTTCATCATTATAATAGTTCATTGACTCCTTATAAAAGGGGTACCATTGGTCTAACGATTCAAGACAAAGCCTTAGAATACTTCATTAGTCACTCATGAAAGGGATTCCATTGGCCTACCGATTCAAGGTTCATTAAATCAAGATAGTTCTTTAATTACTCATGGAAATGATGCCCTTAGCCTACCGATTCAAGGTATATCAATAAAGATAACTTTTAATCACACATGAAAGGGATGCCCTTAGCCTACCGATTCATTTAAGTGAGGAAATCCTTTCACAACATGCCATCATCATTCATAAATATATAATTGAGAATAGCCTTTGAATCAACACATCATCGTTATCATAATCATAGAAACTTCATTCTCAAGGTATTCAAAAAGCATGTGCATAAACATCAAGATCATACATAATTCTCATAATTTGCCCTTCAAGGACCATAGATCACATTCAATCAACACACCTAGAATTACTAAATTAGGCATGGATAATAACATAATTCAAGTAATCAATTCATAACATTCATAAATTCTATAACATTTTACTTGTATCAATTAATACCCACACTTTAAGATATAATTTTGGAAAAATAGGGTAATTCATGGATTCTTGAGGAAATCAACTTAAAATCATATAAAATCATCAATATATCCATAAACAAACATAATTCAATCATTTAAAATGAATTTTTAAAGGAATCCATGAGATTGAAGTCAAACCCTAACTTTTGGGTTTTCTAGTTTTGAAATTTGGGGTTTTGGAAGGGATCTATGGTTGAAAGCTACCCATAGATGAAGAGCTACCATACCTTATTGAACATTTACCACGAAATTTGAGGAGAAAATGTTGATTCCTCAACTCTATATTCACCTTCTTATTCTTCCTCCTTTGAACTCTCTAGAGTGAGAAATTTTGGAGAAGATGAACTCTTTTGGGTTTGATTTTTTTGGGTTATTTAATTAATGGAGTAAATGGGTTGGTTAATGACTTAAAAGGTGTTATATATGTGTATTAAAACAATATAAATCGACTCCATTTAATAACTACCTAATTAGGAATTTACCAAAAAACCCCTTACTAGGCAGCCCCTCCGATGCACCACGACAAGGCACCACCCCGCCAACGGAACCACAGCTCGTGGTGGTACCCGTGGTCCCTTGACCAGTAGCCTACCCAACTTGAAAAGCCTCCCATGAGGTGAAAGCAACCCCACGAGCCTTCCGACGGTCCGTGGTCTTCACCACGAGCCGTGAAGTGGCTCGTGAATAGGAGTCTTCCTTGGGCAGTTTCATGAGCCTACTGCCTCACCTACTACGGGTGGCACCAAAACTCGTAGTGTCCACCACAGGTCATGAAGACGCTCGTGGTCATGGTGGGAAGTGGCTAGGCATGTTTTGGTAGACTTGACCCCCTTTCCATGGTCCTCACCCAATTCCTTTAGCCCTTGCCCTTCACTCTTGACGTTAACCCTTACATTTAGGCTCTAGTTTAACCTACTAATTTCTGAGGTGTTACAATATCTCCCCCTTGGGAAGATTCTTCCTCGAATGACACATTTAGACACCTTACAGAAGTAAAGACTCAAGACCAGCAGCCTGTCATGCATGCAACATCAAAATGGTACACATTTCATAGGAAGATACATTAACTCCATATCTAACATAATCAATGCAACTAAAGGAAGTAGGAACTAGATCTAACAACCCATTATGCATGAAAACTCAACATTTCAACATATTCATAAAAGGAACTACCTTCTCCAACGAAAATCATGCTCAACTCACTATCATGAAACCAATTTTGCAATTACTCTTAAAGCACAATAAAACATGTTCGACAATTCATCTCACGAAGCATATAGGAAACTCATACTAAATGCACAACAACATGAGGAACATAAATCATTAAAACTCATTTTCTTACAATCATGAACTTCTCAAGAACATGCATAACATAAGGAGATCATGAAATTTATAAAACACACATGACTCCAAATCATAAAACAAGTCACAAGGAACTCTTTGTCTCAAGCTAGAATAGGAATAGACGAAAGAGATGAGGATATCAGAACTCTCAACAATCTACCTATCTAAGAATACCATCCCCCACTTGGGAGTAAGCCCCTACTAAGGCTAACATCAAAGTCTAACAAATAGCATAGGGATCTTAATAAAACACTTACATCTATAGGGAACTATGAATAAACTGGTTCCTTCATCTGGAGAGACTCCTTTGTCCTCTCTAGATCGGAGTGCATCGAAGTGACCATAATTTGGAGGAATGGGGATCAGATCATTAAGGTTATCTTGCTTGGTTTCTCTTCTTTTTGCCGTGAGTGTAGGGCAATGTTTCACTTGATGATCACTCTTTCCAGAACCATAGCAACCGTCCGTATCGACTAGGCACTTCCCATGGTGCTTCTTCCCACATTTGGTGCAAGTAGGCTTAGGCAATGGAGACCCACTACCTTTCTCTTGGTTAAACCTAGGGCTATTGGAAGGATCTTGACCGGAATACCGTTGTTTAAACTTAGGTCTACCTTGCCCATCAGACTTATCATTAGAGAAATTCCCATCACCGGTTCTAGCTCTTTTTACCTCTCTAATCTTTTTCTTGAGTTTTGACTTCTCCATTTGTTAGGCATACACCTTGAGCCTAGAGATATTCATGTTATCATGGAGTTTTGCCGTACGACATTCTTCTCCAACTAAGTCGGACACACCTATCAAAAACCTACTCATCTCATCCCTCAGATCTGCCACCATAGATGGAGCATACTTAGATGGTTAGGTAAATTTCAAGGCATACTCTTGAACACTCATGCTACCTTTCCTAAGGTTAATGAATTCTTCCACCTTTGCTTCCCTTAACTCTCGGGGAAAGAACCTATCAATAAATGTTTTCTTAAACACCTCCCAATCTATGGGACCCACTCCTACCAGCATATTTTTCTTCCATTGAGCATACCAAACTTGAGCAACATCTTTCAATCGGTAAGCCGCTAGTTCTGGTTTTTCTACCGAAGTCACCCCCATAGCATTAAGTATTTTATAGACCCCATCCATAAATTCTTGATGATCCTCTCCCACTTTGGAACCAAGCAACTCGGGAGCGTTCATTCTAACAAAATCCCTTAATCTAGAAGCCATGGAATTCACATTAGGGTTCACATGAGTCTCAACATCTCTATTGGCTTGGGCCGTCATAACTTGGCTAACATTAGAAGAGTCGACCTAAATTCCACATCCGACATAGTCGGAGGATTAATCGGAGCTTGATTAGCTTGAGGAGTTTGGTTCACTTGAGGAGCTTCTTAATTGACATTGTAACCCTCCATTCTCCTTGCGTTAGCCCTTCGTGTATTAATTTCTTGAAGACATAAAAGATGGATTAGGAGAGGGACTTTATAGAGTTAAACTCTATGGCACGACTTAAGAGTAATGAAAGAAGTGTAGCTTCCTAACATCTTATAGTCTCTCATTCATAAATGTGGCGCGCTTCACACTATGAACAAGACTCTACTAGACGTGGCTTATGAGACATCATCCTAGAATCATTTTAAACCTTGTACTCTGATTACCAAGTTTGTCGCAACCCAGGAGTACTCCCTAGATGTGACAAGGCGTACTCAACCCCGAAAGGTCTCATACAAGACCCTTAGCATATCATGACAAGGAAATTATGTTGAATTTAAAACTTTTATCCATACAATCAAAGGCTCTTAGAAAAGCAAGCGGAAGTCTAACTTGTCTCAAATAGCCATCTAATACAATCTTTGAATAAAAAATGGGCTCATAGCCCTTTCAACATAATCTGAAAATAAAATGACTAGAAAGAAACTACTAATGACTCATATGTCCTCAAATCTTGAGGACTTACCACAAGCTAGGAGAATAGTTGATCCAAGCTTGAACCACTAGAAGATCACCTTAAGAACCGGAACCTACACTTTGTGAAAAATGTAGAAAATATCGGTTAGTACAAGAATGCACTAAGTATGATAGTCATGCATAAAAAACCATAAAAACATGCTAAAAAGGACATTTTAGTTGAAAATCATGCTATATGCCAAGTTTGAGAATCATCATGAACATTAGCGTAAAAGCATAAGACATAAGCATAAACAACATATAGATCATCATAGCATAATAAAACCATCTCATAAGTAAAACTAAGTTATACTTGTGCAATGTATATCTAAAGATCCCATAATCCCATCTATACTAAGTACCACTTTTAGGTCACCATAATCATACTTACCATTCTTTGATCTCATCTTTAGTTAATACTCATAGACAAGGAAATATTCACATTTACTAAGTCATATAAAGGAAAACAACATATAGAAACAATCCAAGTTAAGCATTCATTATTACATTTAGCCTTCATATCAACATACATAGTAGCATCATCATACGCATGTTCATTTCATAAATCATTATAGCATTAAGGAACACACCATAACTACTTTCAAAGCCTACTTGTGCAATGCATGGATGAAGTCCCATACTCCCACCCACACTTTATAGAGCTTCTTGAGTAACCATAGTACATAAATCATATTCTTGTTCATAGAGGGAATAACCCTTAACCGACATAGATCATGTGAGCAAATCATGGAATCCGGTATCATGTCCCACACTGAAAAGAGTTGGTCTACTTGCCTAAGGTAGAACTAGTAACATTTTAGCGTAGGTGGATCCACTAGCTAATAACTTATGTGGGCACATAGTTATAAGATAAAGAGGTTGTTACTAGGAACCTAGCCATACATAGGGAGAGATTCCACCTCACAATATCCACTCGGTGTGTAACACCCGGAAAATTAATAGGTGAAACTAGAGCCTAGCGTTTGAGTCTTAAAATTTTATGCATAATTTGGAGTTGTAAAATAGCCCAAAAATTTGACTATGTATATTTTCAAGTTCGGATTCAAGGAAGGTGAAAGCCTTCACTGCCCATAGAAGCACCCTTGAACCAATGCCTTAGCCGTATAGGCAAGAGTCATTGTTCAAGGAAGGCTTCAAGGCACGTGAAAGGCCTTCACTTCCCTTAAAAGCTCCCGTGAACTTTGCCTTAGCCATTTTTAGGCAAGGAAGTCAGTTCACATGAGGATCCACAAGGTGTGAAGTACTTCATTGCCCGTGGAGAGCCTCGTGAAGCTTGCCTTAGTCGCATAGGAGATAGGGAGCACACTCCACGCAAGGGTCCACGGCAAAAAGACAATATCACTGCACGTGTGGAGCCCTCGTGGACAAATACCTTAGCTTTAAAAGCCAAGTTCATAGTCCACGTGAGGGACCACGGAAGGTGGAGTAGTCCACTGGCTGTGGAAGCTCCCTTGGACTTTGCCTTAGTTTTTTGGCAAGTCCATGTGGGCAAGGGGCAATTTTGTAAATATTATTTTTAAGTCCTATTTTTAAATGGGTATATTTTATATTATTTTAAAATAAATATATAAGGTATTTTGAGTCATTAAACACCCAAACTAAATCACTTTCACAAGACCCAAATCAAAATCAAAAGTTCATCTTCTTTACAATATTTCTCTCCCTAAAAACCCAAGAAGAAGAAGAAGAAGAAGAGTAAAATTGAGGCTTGGGCTGCAAGAAATCAAGGGGTTTTTCATAAAATTCTTCAAGGATTCATAATCAAGGTATGGTAGTTTTTATCTTTGGGTAGATTCCATACAAAAAGCCCCTTCATAACTTGATTTCAAAACATTCAATTTTCCCCAATTTCAAGCGTTTTATTCGAAATTCATGGGTTCTCTTTAAAAATGATTTAAATGGTTTAATTATGTTGGGTTATGATTGAATTGATGATTTATGGTTGAATTTTGGTGAAATTCCTCCAAGAACTCATAGATCCCCTCTATTGCTAAATTGTGATCTTAATTGAATTAATTGATTTTAGAAGCATGTAAATGGGTCTTGTATGAATTAATTGAATTGATTAAATTGTGTTATTACCCATATCTAATGTAGAAATTATAGGTGTTGGGTTGAATGTAATTCATGATTTTTTATGGGTAAATTATGGGAAATTATACATGAATGTAAGAATTATGCATGTGCTTCAAGATTTATTTTGAGAATGAAGATTCTATGACTATGGTGTAATTGTGGTATTGATTGGAAAGGTTATTCTCCCCTAGACCCTTATACATTATTATGCATGAATTGATAATGACTACAATGCAATTGTGTAATTATTGAAAAGTTATTCTCAATTATACACTTATGAATGATGCTGATATATTGGGAAAGGTTTCTTCAATGTAATGGTACATCTTGAATTTGTAGGCTTAGGGAATTCTATTTTTGTGTAATTGAAAGTGATCTTGATTGATGTACCTTGAATTGGTAAGCTTAGGGCATCCTCTTCTTGTGAAATTAATGTATCTTGACTTAATGAACATTGAATCGGTAGACCTAATGGTGGTAGCCCTTTCATCAATGATTAATGAAGTATTCTAAGGCTTTTTCTTGAACCGGTAGACCTAATGGTGGTATCCCTTCATGATGAGTCTAGGAACAAATGTAATGATGAACCTTGAATCGGTAGACCTAATGGTGGTGGCCCTTTCATGTGTTAATGATGAACCTTAAATCGGTTGACCTAATTGTGGTGGCCCTTTCTTGAGGATTGAATGGGCTATCCTA
The DNA here is from genome assembly GCA_036553675.1 of Solanum okadae. Classification (NCBI taxonomy): domain Eukaryota; kingdom Viridiplantae; phylum Streptophyta; class Magnoliopsida; order Solanales; family Solanaceae; genus Solanum; species Solanum okadae. The sequence continues at coordinate 41,998,135 of CM071689.1, read as the reverse complement.
ATAATGTACCTTGAATAGGTAGACCTAATGGTGGTGGCCCTTTCATGTGTAATAATGTACCTTGGGTCGGTAGACCTAATGGTGGTAGCCCTCTCAAGTATAATAATTTTAATGAAAATGAACTACTCTATGGGAATGTAAGCTTAGCATCGAGTGGTTATGGTAAGATGGAAGCTTTCCCCACATTAGGTCGGGTTTCAATAAACATCTTTCTTATCCCATAACTATGTGCCCACATAGGTTATTAGCTAATGGATCCACTTAAGCTAAAATGTTACTGGTCCTACCTTAGGACAGTAGACCAACCCTTTACGTTGTGGGATAGACACCGGATTCCATGGTTTGCTCACATGGTCTATGTCGGTTAATGTCTATTCCCATCATGTGAGTTATGGTTTATGGTTATTCAAGAGGTTCTATGAAGTGTGGGTGGTAGTATGGGATGCCATTCATGCATTGCACGAGTAGGCTTTGAGAGGGCTATGGTGTGTTACTGTAATGTCCTAATGTCTAATGAACGAATGTGCTCATAATGAAGCTAATGAGAATGTTGACTTAAAGGCTTAATGTAATGATGAATGCTCAACTTGGAAATGTTAATATAAGTTGCTTTCCTTGTCATGCCTTATTGAATATGAATGTTCCTTGTCTATGATTATTGACTAAAGAGGAGAATGAAGAATGGTAAGTATGTTATGGTGACCTCAAAGTGGTACTTAGTATGAATGGTATTATGGGATGCCATCCATATATTGCTCAAGTATAACTTAGGGTTACTTCTAATAATGGCTCTATTGTTCAAATGACTTACATGATGAATATGCTTATGTATGTTTATACTAAAGATGCATGATGACTCTCAAAGTTGACATAAAGCATGGGTTTCAACCAAAATGTCCTTTTTAAGCATGATTTTTGCATGGCTATCATACTTAGTACATTTTTGTGTGCTAACCCATATTTTTTCTATTTTCCTACAAAGTGTAGGTTCCGGAATTTGATGATTCCTTATAGTTCAAAGCTTGGATTGATTCTTTCCAAAGCTTGTTGTATGTCCTCATGGATCAGAGGACAAGTGTTATGTTTTTATTTCATTCCTTTTATTGTATTAGACTTTCAGATTTCCTATTGTAAGGGCTGTGACCCTATTTTGACAGTTCGATTGTAGTAGATGGCCATGTGAGACTATGTCTAGACTTCTGTTGTTTTAAATAAAGATTTTCAATTGTATGGATTAAAAGTTTTAGATTTCGTAACATTTTTCATATGTCTTATGTTATGAATGTTGTGAGGCTTGTATGAGGCTCTCCGGAGTCTTGTACGTCGTGCCACATTCGGGGTGTAGGCTCGGGTCGTGACAAACATGGTATCAGAGCACAAGATATTGGGATGCTTTTTAGGATTGATGTCTCACAAGCCACGTCTAGTAGAGTCTTGTTCATGAGTGTGAAATGCGCCACATTTATGAATGAGAGGCTATAAGACGTTAGGAAACTACATTTCTTTCATTACTCTTTAAGTCGTGCCTTAGAGTTTTAACTCTATGAAGTCCTTTTCCTAACCCTTCTCTTGTGTTTATAGGATATGAATACAAGAAGGGCGAACGCAAGTAGGATGGAAGAGGAGATTGTGAATGTCTTAAGACTTAAGTTTGAAGTTAAGCAAAGAGTAAAAGGTAAAGTTTGAAGTTCATGTCTTCAAAAGTATATGGGGACTAAGTATTCCCAAAGAGATTTGAAATGTTTTCACATTTAAATAAGAACGAAAACTGAGATTTCCAAAGAGCTTTCGGGCTAGTTTTCAGATAGAGTAATAGCTTTCTAAATGAAGCAAGCAGGGACTGAGATTTCCAAGATAGCCTTTGAGCTAAGTTTTGAGCACTAATCTCAAATCACAGAAGAAGTATGCTTTTAGAACATAAGAGCTAGTATATTTTGGGAGTAGTATTGAGCACCGAATTGGGGGCGGACATGAGTTCAGATAACTCACGCCTCCATAAAACCATGTAGCCACCATGGGTAGAAATGGGTCATAATTTTTAGATGAACCCTTTTCGAAATAGACTAATGGATCCATTAGGCAGTTCAGGTCTTATACCTTTGGCCAGGTATAGGATGCGCTGGCAGCGTGAGGAAGATCGTTGTATCATCACTATAGCTCTTAAGTGATGGTTGTCGGTTAGAGAAACTCCCACATAAGTTATTGTATTTTTTATATACATCAGTTCATTGTATTTCTAAATACATTTCAGAGTTATTTGTATCTTGCATACACACAGAGTTGATATCATGTTTTTAAACAGCTTTTCTTTATATTGCACTTGCTTTTGAACTGCTTTATATTGAAATAAGTTCTGTCATGTTGAGTTGAGTTGAGCCATGTAAGTTCTTCAGTTTCTCTCAGATTCTTTTATAACTTAATTTATACAAAGATTTTGTCATGATAGTGGATTTGGATTGGGAATTAGCTTTTATTTTTAATTTTATTTAAAACACTAGTAAAGCAAAAAACGTAAGCAAGCCGATGAAATAATGATTTACAAATTTGTTGGATAAAATATATTCTAAAGCACCTTATTGGTTGCAGCCTAAAACGACCTGAGAAAAGAAGCTTTTTTTTGTACTAAGTTGTCTGCCTCTATCATAGCTACTTTATGATGAATCAAATTAGTCATAAGAACTTAATTGTCCTATCTCGAGCCTATACCCTGGGCGTGACCGACACTTGGAAACTATTATTGGTCAGGCGAACCCTTGGCCTAACTTGCTACAAAATGGAACACTAAACAATTATGCGGAAGCTTTAAAAGTGATAAACATTCACATATGAACATGCTTTATGAAATGTCTAAAATATAAGTATGAATCATCATAATAATAATGTTTAAAACATCTCAAGATCAAGACGTAACTGACTCGCTAACGTGTCTATGAAGCCTATACTGAACTAAGATAGGTATTAGGACAAGACCCACAGATACATGAATAATAAACTAGAATGTCTACTTAATAATGAAATAAATAACTGAATTGGAGCCTTCTAAAAGCCAGGAGGTCTCACCAAAAGCTGCTTGAGTGGATCTCAACGAAGTGCATGTTGTCGATCTTTAATACATGTATCTACACCATTAAAAGATATTGCACCAAATTGCGTCAGTACATGGAATATACTATATGTAAAATAGTTGAATGAAACATTGGTTAGCTTGAACATACATAACTGAAGAACAACTCGGAGAAAGATTGAAAATTGGATAACTGTAAATTAAAACATGCAAATGTATTGAAGTAGACATTCTAGTTTATTAATAATAAACTAGAATCTCTACTTAATAATGAAATAAATAACTGAACTGGAGCCCTCTAAAAGCCAGGAGGTCTCACCAAAAGCTGATTGAGAGGATCTCAACGAAGTGCATGTTGTCGATCTTTAATACATGTATCTACACCATTAAAAGATATTGCACCAAATTGCGTCAGTACATGGAATATACTATATGTAAAATAGTTGAATGAAACATTGGTTAGCTTGAACATACATAACTGAACAACAACTCGGAGAAAGATTGAAAATTGGATAACTGTAAATTAAAACATGCAAATGTATTGAAAACGATAAAACTTTACAACTTAGATACATGCAATAATATCAAATGCTAAAATATTATACTTTAATTTTCTTGGGGAGTTTCTCTAACCGACAACCATCACTATGAACCTCATGATGATACAACGTCTTGCCCACATTTCCAGATTCATCCAATACTTTGTCAAGGTAAAGGACAAACTGAAGTAATGGATTCAATATCTAAGACCTTACCAGAGTCTATATGAGGATTTGCCCAAATCAATGACATAATCTTATTTGGCGCTGGATGAGCAGTTATGGGGTTTGAGTTATGTAAATTCTTACCCGACTCGGTGCTCAATACTACTCCCAAATCAATGCAATATTTCTTAATAAATATATTGTATAAGGTTCCATTTTACGAAAAAGGGTCCCATTTTAGGGGAAACTCATAATCTCTGCCGTGAATTACTACTTACTTCTTTATGAATATACTAAACTTGCTATAGGAACCAACTGGAAACATTTCTCTAAAACTGATTATGCCTCCTCCAAAAATAGCCATGCTTTTCTTTGTGAAAATAATGCATTGGAAAGTTTCAAGTTCCCTTAAACCTCTTTTCGAATTATGGCTCAAATTCTTTGAGTTTACTTTGCATGTGAAAGCAATAAGTAATGAATGATATGTCAAGCCCTTCAACCAATCTTAATTAAATAGGGTTCATGTGGACTAATAAGCATGAACAACAATCAAGGATCATAAATATGCAGAGAATTGAAATCCATAAAATAAAATCAAGAATCAATAATAAGAATGTATTGAGAATTTTGAATAGCGCTAACTTTGGAGTAAAAACCCTAGTCTTAATCATTCTAATTGAAAACTAGATGTAGGGCATGAGGAAACATTCATCCACTCACTACGATAACTTAGCATACCTGGGAGAACAAGAGTTCTTGAAGAAAGCTCGAGGAGAAAGATACGAGAGTATTTTGAGGTAATACTATGATACATATAGTCACCATTTAGGTACTAACACGTTTAGGTTTAGGCTTAGGAATAATGAGAAGAGACTGAAATATCCTCAATTAAAAACTTCCTTAATCCTTTCACGAGGAAGAACTACGGCTTGTAGTTGGATCTACGGCTTGTGGATTCCCTCCATGGAAGCTAGACCAAAATTGGGTCTTAGAAGTTCATTCCATGAGCCCAAATTATGTCCCGTAGTTTGATTTATGCATCATGTTTAAGTCCTTACAAATTATACCCAAAAATAAGCTTCAGGACTTCATTCTACGGGCCCAAATTTTGGTGTGTAGTTGGATTTGTAACCCATAGTTGTGTTTGTAAGAATCAAACCAATAACATGGTTTCAGATGTTTGATTCCACGAGCTCCATTTATGGTCCGTAATTCAATTTATGACCCATAAGTGGGGCTGGTAGTTGGCAGACTCAGAAAACAACAGGAATGTTGAAAATTTGATTGAAACTTCTTCTCCACATGTAGCTTGACAAAAATCTTCATTATCATCAAATTTGTTGCAAATTAATTTGAAACCGCTTGAACCTTTGTTCAATCTTGTTGAACCATTGGATCATTGAATCATGTGTTTTGATGCCACTTGTTGGGGACGAAAGGGATTAGGGTGTCATGCGGAAGCTTACAATTGCAAATCATATGGTTGATAAATCAGACAACAAATAAAAGCATACTAAAAACATATTATTAATATAGTTTGATCATGTGACCTACATATTATAAAACTAATATTGAAAAACATAAAGATATTTAGGAGAAAATCTCCCCATAAACAAGACTCTATAAATGACTACATTGTGGATGTTATTGTGTTTTTCGTTATGAGAATAAGGATCTTCAATTTATCGATCTCCAAACTTTTCCTCCAAGGAAGGAATAAACCAAATATGGAAGAGAATTATATTTTCCTTTTAGAAAAAAGGTAAAAACATTTACGGTAATGTTTTGTCTTTTCTTTTAGGAAAAAATAAAATTCAAATAAGGTAGAAAAATCATAGCAAAACCCTAACAAATTTCACCAAAAATAATGCATTGTGTGTGGACTTTGGAGGATCCAACATGCATCAACTAAAAATTAAAAGATGTAAAAATGTTCCACAAAGATATCTTACCAGTGGATCCTGCAATAGCTATCACTTTGTCTATAGGATGGGAATGAAAGTCGACACAGGGTCGTCCCAACAAGATTGGGGGGCCTAAACCAAAACATCATAAATAGTCCTTGATATTTTTCCCTAGTTGACATGTATAAATTGAATGACAACGACATATCTAAAGCAATCATACAAGTGAAGATTGTGAAGGGTATTATGAAGTAAGAAAAATGCAAATTTTCAATGAAAATATAAAATAAAAAATTAGAATAATAAAACCTGACTCAAGAATTTGATAAGTTGATAAGATGGTATCGAAATAGTATTGCTTTGAATTTGAAACGTTGAAATAATGATATTGAAATAGCATTGGGTTGCTTCAATATAATGATAAGTTGTTGTAATATTTGAAATTTGAAGAAGACATCAAAAGACTTGATCTTTTTGTAAACAAGCAACAATAAATTGCAAAAGATTTGACCATTTGGGATACTTCTAATATATTCAATAATAAGAAAATTGTTCGAAAGGTAAGCATTGTTGACACCCAATTTTGGCCAAATATTTTCAAAATTCGTAACTTTTAAGTTTTATTTATTCAATAGTTTAAAATACATTTTTTATAATTTTAAATAAGTTTATCAATGTCTATCCTTATTTGTCAAAAATTAGGATTTTTTATCAGTTAATTTTAATTACATTATCTTTTATCACAGCTGGTTGAATATGTTCAAACATTTATTCTCTTTGATTAAATCATTAGTTTTGTTAAATTGCATATTTTGCATGTCATTATTTACGTTCATTACTTTTTTTAATATTCATTTTATTTGTTTTATTTGTTAATATTTATTTTGATATTTTGAAATGTCTAGAAATTCATTCAAATATAAATAAGATTTCATACACAGATATTTTATTTAAATAGTGATTTCGGCCCATGATTTTAAGATAATGAAATAGTACTATTGATGATTTTCAATTTTCTATTTAAACAATAGCTTAGTCATTAAGTCAAGTGGGTGAAATTTTTTTTAGGAATAATAATTTTCAGATTTTTAATAAAAAGGATCTCTTATTTTTGGATGAGCATGCCGGAAGCCGGCGAACCACCACCACCCCCAAAGACCTATTGCCACCCCAAAACCACAACCCCATTCATTGTTAGAAGTCTACAACCCCCAAGGTCCATTTTCCATTTTTTCTCCATAGCCACCGGAGCAACCAGCAAGCACCAAACCAACCAACAAAATCACCATCCGAACCCAAATGATCTTCTTCTTTCTCCACGGACAGATCTGGAAATGCATCACCATGCCGTAAACCTTCAGACAACCCAAACCAGCCCCATTTTCCATCTTTTCTGACCGAAATCCCAACCCAAACACCTCCCAAATCATATCACCAAACCTCCGACTGAGCCGCGAACAAACAACCATCACTCAACCTTCGTTCCTCGCCTTTTCCGGGGGAAAACAACCAGAAGCCAGACCCACAACGCAACAACCAAAACGCCTTCGTTTTTCTCCTTTTTCCGGTGAAAAAGTCACCGGAAACGACCCCAAGACTCAACCCCAAATGGTCAGTCCCTTCCCCTCTTTCCCTTTCACGATTTTCCTTCATTTTCAGGTGTTTCGATGCAATATCAATGAGCAATCAGTGAGCCCCAAGCTCCAACGAAACAGCCAGCGAGCTCGAAGCTCGCACAATCAACCACTACCTCGAACAACTGAGCCATCTCCGACAAGCAACCAGCAACGCCAAGTCCAGTGAGAAACCACCCGAGTTTACTTCGGTAACCCATATTTATTAATGTCTTATTTTTCTTTTGGTATTAGTTATTATTTTCATATTATTGGGTTGTTTCTGTTTAATTTTACTTTATTTGCTAATAATATATGCAGTTTTATTTTGTTATAAATTGTGCTTTGTTTAGCTAATTTTCTATCATATTGACATGTTTTTCTTTTCATTTCTTACTAATTGTTAGAGTGATTTAGTGTGTTGGGTTGGATATATTTGGCTTCTAGCGTTTAGTTGACTCACCTTTGGTTGATTTTTACTATTTTTGTTTATTTTATATTTATTAAACATTTTAATTAATATTGTCTCAGGTTATTTTTGTGCATTTTCTTTGCTGCTCTATTTAGATTGGTTGTATTATTTTACTACATTTTTTTTTCTTTATACTCTAATCTATATCGGTAGTTGTTTTAACTTAGCCATCTTAGCCATTATTGCTCATTAATTCATTGATTTATTATTATGTTGAATCTTTAGTTACTGTATATGGTCACTTTATATTTTATTATATTTCATCACTATTGTTTATTCTATTGCACAATGGTAACATGATAATTGCTATTTACCAGTATTATTTATGTTCTTTTACTCCATTAAGATTTCATTTATTATTTGTTTGTTTGTTTGGTACTTCTTTTCTTTAGTTCCAATTGTTGCTAGTCAATAAGTTAATTCAGTCGGAAATCATATTTGTGGATTTCGAAGGAGCCTAACACCTTCCCTTCGGAATAACTTGAACCCATTACCTAGAATCTAATGGTTTCGTAAATCATTTAATTGGTTTCCTAGTTTTTCCTAAAATTAGGTGGCGATTCTTTTAAAATTCGTTTATTCTTAAAATTCCTTTAAAATTGAATTAATTGATTATTTTTTGAGTCACCGTAACGTTTCACCCTATTTGAATAAAGTAGGAATGTAAACAAGCATCACCACTCCCAATCATGAGTTGTGAGTTTAAGTCATCAAGGGAGAAAAAAGGGAAGAATAAGAAAGGAAAATATAGGAATAATAATGTGGGTTCATGTTAATCGTCAAAATATAAATTAGGGAATCGCTCCCCCCCCCCCCCCCTCTTTCTAATTGACTTTTTTAAATGTCTATTCTACCCTCACATTATCAACCTTTATCTCTTTTTTATACTTCTTTTAAAATCATAATATTTTTATATTTTAATCTATTTAGCAATTTTTTTGTTTAAAAATTATTAGTTTCATTCAAAAAGAAAAAAAAAATATTGATTGAGTGTATAATTCAATGTCGTTCTATTGTGAGACCTCGGATTTGAAAATGCAGTTTTTGGGTTGCAGGTCTGACCTATGGTTGGTAGAAGCATCTACTGATTGTAGATGGCATCCTTAGGTGACAAAAACAATGAAGTAAAATGTTTGGGAAGTTTTTTAGAACCTGCGGTGGTCATGTACGGTTCGTGAGTAGACCTACCAACCGTACATAGGCCCCGTCGTTTGAATGTCCAAAAACAAGTCCCTAAGCCCCACCTACGGTCGACCAGGACGGTCCGTAGATCTTCTATGCACCGTAGGTCTAAACCATTGGTGAAGATCTGACAGTTTTATTTTAAGGGCTTTTGGGTCTTTTCAATTCCTAATTATTCTAACCCAATGCTATGTTGTTTACCTTCTATCCTGGACTCTACATAAACGTTTTGCCCCCAAATTTTCCAATTGAACTCATTCTCCTAAAATATCAAAAGTTGATCATACATTGTTATCATACTTGGTACATTCCATGTAATAACACATACTTTTGCCTACATTGTTTCACTAATGTAGGGTATGACGCTCCTACCTCCCATACTCGTGGCTAGTGATCCCATATAGACATTGAAGATTGGTGAGTCCTCATATTCCGAGGATCGGGACTCTTTTATTGCTTTCATGTCATTTCACTTCAGATTTTGTATGTGATGTATGGGTTGCGTCTCAATTACTTCCTTATGATGTAACAGATGGCTTTGAGACTTATGTTTAGACTTCCGCTATTTTGTTTGTCAAACTCTTTTATTTGAAATGTTACTTTTACAAAAAACTTTTTGGGTTTCTATTATCTTGTATGATGTATGCTAAGTGGCTTGTGTAGGGGCTCTCGGGATGTTATACGCCATGTTACGTTTAGGGTGTACTTTGGGTCGTGATATCTATAATGAAACAAATGAAGAAATAAGCAAATAAGCAAATAATTTTATTAATTTGAATGGAATCTATAATGTGATGCAAGTAATAAAGATAATTAATAAAAATTATTTAAAATATTTCATAACAATTTCTTAAAAGATTATCTATTTATTTTGTATATAAATTTAAATTATAGAAAATATTTCATTAATGACAATCAAAATTTGTTTATCTACATATATAATAGAGAATAAAAGATGAACATAATTACATAAACGTGTCCTTCTAACTTGCTTCAACTGTCATCTACACCCTCCAACTTTAGGTGTGCACAAATAGACATTTAAATTTATATAAAGTTGATCAAGTAAACACACGCATCCTACATGAGATACACTCAAGTTGATATGTATTATCCCAAAAATTAAAAATGTATGCACATAATACGTTCGCACGTACGTACTTGATATATGTAATACCAAAATAACAATCATAAAAATAAGTAAATAACATTAGATTTTGCAATAAACTTGTAAAAGAATTATTCTACTTTAAAGTTAATGGACTTAAACAAAAATCTGTACATACAAAGATTAAAAAAATAAACTTAAAAATGATAAGGGTAGAATAGAGTTTGCATAGGATAAAGGAGGGAGAATGATTATTTCTCAAAATTGAGAGAGAGTTTGATTTTTAAAGTAAAGTTCGGGGGAGTAAATGATTTTCACCCATTTCACAATTATACCAACGATCCCCACATTAAATAAGATAAAAATCATTCTATTTTCCTACCCAAAATAATTTCTTCAAATTCAACAGGACAAGAGATTTTTCTTTTAACACAAAATTGGGGCCTAAAACCATTGCTTTAGTGAAGTTATGATCGAGAGAACTATGTCAAGAAGACAGGAAAGAAAATGGTATAAACCAAATTATTTCTATCTCATTACCTAAATATGGTATAAACCAAATTATTACTCATTTGAGTTCCACTAAATGGAGTGACAATCATTTTACTGAATACAGAGTAGCACAAATGCAACTGCAAGAAACTTCGTACTTTGCAATATTATAAGAGAATTAATTTGGGTAAAGAGAATACACTACAAAAGACAGGATCTCATTGTTTTATTGAAAGTTATTTGATTGAAGTGAACAAGGTTTTTATAAAACCCATTAAAAGCGAGAGTTTTCTCATTTCAAGCATATCATATGACATTGATTTTCTAACTATGTAGCTTCTGTAAATAATGAACATTGAATAGATCTTAAATAACTGTTTCCGGTCTTGTAATGGAAATTTTCAATCAACATAAAAAATTCTCAACTAAGATTCAAAGGTACCAGCAAATGTGATATACAATGAGCGAGCATATGTAAATCTTGTTTTACACGCAAGGCAATAACACTATTACATTATAATAAACATTAAAATCAAAGAAAACCCATCCTTCCACATTGCAACTCACGCAGTCAGTACTGAGTAGATTTGTTGTTCCAAACATCACCATTCACTCCCTAAATATCAGTAAAAAAAAAAGGGTAATTAGTTAAGAGCAAGAGATTTACGTAGAAACCATGCCCTTCTCTAGCTCCAATAAGTCTTAACATTCAAGGATATTCCTAATACATACCTTTAAACCTCTTCCCTCTTTCTACCTTGTTTTTTTATAATCTAGAAATCCCTCTAAAGCTGGTGTCTTGGCCAACCGGACCCTTTGAAACTCAGGGATGATAGGCATGCCTTTCTACCTTTCCCACTTAAATGCTAGAGTTAGTTCGATTGGCACGAGGCTCAAAATTGTGGCCTAAGACAAAAGTCCCTCAACCATTGCTAGTCGAGCCAAATGTACAGTAAATTCTCTTTGTCAATGATGTACATTTCCCTTGCTTCCTCACTACAATGAATCATAAAGGATGCAACTCAAAAAATTGAACAACAATAAAAGTCGATGCATATCCATCAAACTCTTGTCGTTGTTCTTACAAGGATTAACTATATGTCCTTGTTATAGATTATCTACATTGACTTGTGTCAACTTTTTAAAGTATCATGAAAGATAGCTGACACCATAACAAGTAAGAATTACACTTCAATTACTTTCAAAATGGTTTTCATCTCTGACTTGGTGATACATAACCAATACACCTCCTTATTTTAACTTTAATATTGTGGATGATAGAACAAAATGTAATACTACTCTAAGCATGATTAAAAGATCTACTATTGTAGGAATTATTTTTTTATTGATATAACATCGATGATTAAATTTGTAGTCTTATCTACTTTAGAATAGACGGGCCCTCTTAAACAAAGCTCATCCCCATTGTCTTTCTCTTATATTTGTGCCTTTGACCCCATCTCATGCTCATGATCAAAGTAACTAAATTTGCTCATGAGCATGAGAAAAGAAACAAAATTTAATAGCTCTTGAGAAAAATGTATAATTATTTCTTACTAATTATTTATCACACGATTTTCGTCATATATGATTTTGTTGTCTATGATGTTGTTGCATTCCTGGTATGTTCCGCGACAAAGGACCAAACAAGGCTTTCAATGTAGAGCTTTGCGTCAACAAGGTGACCACAATTGGTAACCTCTGGAAATCTCATTGAGTCATTATTTGGCTAGTAAATCATGAAAATTGATCCATTATTAAACAAAATGTTACCTTTACTTGACATGCAAAAGTGTGGATCAAATAAACTATACTCCACATACCTGATTTTAAACATTTACATACCTGATGTCAAACATTTTTTCCTAGACTATTTAACTCCGTACTCCTTCATAACCCAAACATCTGCATGAGTCCTTAGAGGTCGCTTTTAATTAATAATAATAATTTATAAATTATTTAATAATGACATCGTTTGTCATTTTTTATTAATTTATTTTTTAAATATTTCTTAAAAGAAGTGACATATGGCATCGCTTAGTCTGTCGCTTAATTATGGTTAAAATGTTGGTCAAACATTTTTTTAAAGTGATGGATAAAGCAACTTTGTACGTCACCTTTCTTAAAATATATGGGACAGATAGACATGTTTTCCCCTCTTTCTCTCTTTCTCTCTTCTCCTCTCTTATTCTCTCTTAACTTCCCCAACCACCACTGCAAACTCAGTTGTTGCCGCCTGCCACCCCAGTTCCCCTCCAAAACATCATTAATTCTCTCAACTATTTATTAAGGTTAGAGTTTTGAATTTTATGTTAGTTTTTTTCAATCTTGAGAATTTTTAATTTCTATGTTAGTTTATCGTATTTAGTTTGTTTAATTTATGTTATTAACATTGTTAGTTTGTAAATTTGATTGTGAATTAGTTAGTAAGATTATAATTTTGGATTTTAGGGTTTTAGTTTGAATTGGAGTTTCTTTAATTAGATTATGAATTAGGGATTTTTGAGCTTGAATTGAAGAGTTTTTGAAGTTTAGAACTTTAGAAGTGTCACGATCCAAGACTACCCCTAGACGTGACATGGTGTGTAGAGCCACAAGTGACCCCAATCTAACCGCATGGCATGACATGACTCTAAGATATCATACGTAATAGAATAAATTGAAAAGCGAAATAAAGTCTCAAGCAACTATCATATCATAAAAGAGAATCTAATACAAAGACAACATACGAAGAAATCTAACTGTGTGAAAAGACTCTAATCTTATATGAGTTACTAGGAAAAGTCCCTAGCTAACTCTAACGATCTGAAAAATGAAGAGACGTGTTGAAGTCATAAAATTCATTTCCCCAAAATATGAGGAATCACCAACAACAGTGTAAGCTAAGAGGATCTTGTACTATATGCAGCCTGAAGAATGTGCATCTAAATCTATATTATAAAATAATATAGGTAGAAAAGTATATGGTCAGTACTCAAAATATATTGAGCATGAGGAAAATGCATTAACATGACATAAGAACATGATAAGTTTGTAAAACATGTTGATCCAATGACCAAGTAAATATAACATGAAAACTTATTATCTGATTTAAAATACATAGTACAAGGTGATGCAATATCTGAAAATCATACACAATGTGGGATACCATTAACCCACATAAATCATATGAGCTAAAACATAGAGTTCAGTGTACTGCTCCCAGACCGAAAAGAGAGTGTCCTAGTTGCCAAGGCAAGGACCATGAAATCTGAGCTAAAGCTAGATCCCCTGGCTAATGTCTATTTGAGACAAAATTCTATGGTGACATGTCTAGGACAAATGGATTGCTACTAAAGGTATTATGCCTCAATTAATGGGTGAGCCTCCATCCTTAGGTTCACTCGGCTCTAAGTATACTCCCAATGGGAACACGCATAAATCTATAAATAGTAATAATCTATACTATTGAGTCATACTAATTATCTGATAATCATACAAAGTAGCTCCTAAATTATGATAACTAGACATAATCTGAAAGATAATTTATCTAAAAGCATCTAATCATACATACTGAGAATACTTCAATCAGAAGTATCATAATTCATAAAAATATGATAATCTGAGCCATGCATGTAAAAATAGCATAATTTTGATCATGCAAATACTTGCATGCTATGTGTTCATGAAAATATCATTAAAATATTGAATTATGATCAGTTCATGCATAATAGGATCAATCATGAGGAAGAAACTAAAATTCAATAAGAACTCATGAAATCATATGAACCCTAACTTTGGAGAAACCATAATTTTGAGAAATTGAGGTTTCTTTGGGACTCAATAAGTGAAGTAGCAGTCATTGATAAAGTTCCTACATACCTTCAATGAAACCCTGGCTCGAATTGAGAAGAGGATACTTCAAGCTTGGATCCTTTTTTTTGCCTTGGGAGAGAAGAAACTTAGTTTGAGAGTATACGAGGGAATGGGGAGGTTAGGGTAATTAGGAAACAATTATGCCCAGTTAGAATAGTCTAAAATGACGTAGTATAGGGATTGAATGAGTGGAAAAGACTTAAAAGTCCCGTGATCCTTTTTACACGGATTCATTCACTTGTTTCCACAGATTCATTCATGTCATGTGGTCCCTTTTACAGTCCGTGAATGGGTTCGTACAAACCCTTTTGCTAGTGTTGATATCTGTCATTTCTAATTTCTAAGGTGGTTTAGGAACATCCGAGGTGTTACAAGAAGTAATTAGAAATTAGAACTTGGAATTTTGAACTAGAATGGGATAAGACACAAGTACCCTCCTAGACTATGACCGAAATCTCATAGACACACCTAAACTTAACTAGGTCCTATTACACCCCTAAATTAATTTAAAATGGAATAAATACACCATAAACACTGATGTGGCAGGGAGAGTGTGCATGCTCTCTTGAAGGCATGTGATCAGTGAACAAATTGGACATATCTCCTTTTTCAATTGGCAACTTTATAATTAGTTAGTACACATAATTTATATATCTATTTAGTTTAAAATTTATATATATTTAATTATTTTTATTTCTTTCTTTGTAAAATATTTATTTTAATTTCTTTGTCACATTAAAATTTTATTTGTTTCTTTCATTAATTTATTTTAGTTTATACAATGACATTAGAAATGCAGTGAATTTGCTTTTTGAAATTTTCAGTTCAATTATTAAAAATTAGTATTTACTTGTGAACATTAATTATTATTTGGCCTTTTTAATTAATATGATCTTATTATTATTTTGTGAGGTGATATTAAGAGTACAGTACAGCACTTTTCCTAATTTCTAAGTTCTTATAAATCTTTTTAATTTTAATAAAAAGTTTCATTATTTTTTAGAATATTAATTTATTAAATATGATTTTCAAAATTTCAAGTTCTTTACTAAATATGATTAGTACGTGTATGATTAGAGATGGATTAGTTTTTCTACTATCAAACAGAAGCGACAACATAATAGTCGAGATTATAGACTAATTTTTCTAGTGTCTCCGTCCATTAATTTTTTATGTTGAAATTTAATTATATCAACTCATTTTTTATTATTATATATTATTTATTAACAAGTAAATCGAAGAAAATATTGATATAATTAAATTTTAATGTTTTTTCTTTCATCAATTTCTTATCTATTACTATTAATAATTTATTATTAATTTCTTATCTTTTCACTTTAATTTTAAAATTTTAATTTATTTATGTTTTATTTGATTTTCTTCACTTGGTTTGATATATGTTCAATATTAACTTATTTTAAATACAAGACATTTGAAATCAAATCAAAAGAAAGACAAAGAAAATAAAAGGACTAAATAAGATCAATAGAAAAATAAAAGAGAGAAACAAAATGTAAGAAAAAAATTAGATACAAGGAAAAAATGTGTATTAACTTAACATAAATACATGATAAAGAAAAACATTTACAGAGTGGCAGGTCTGTGTACAAACACAACCAACTTGGGTGGTTAAAGGTGTCACATCAACACAAAAGGTGCACAAAAATACAAAAAAAATGAGTTCGAGGGGAGGGGGAGGGTAATAGCACTCTAGTTAAGTTTAGGTGTTTCTCTGGAATTTCGGTCATAGTCTAGGGGATACTTGTGCCTTATCCCAACTTGAATTTATGATATTTGAACTTGAACTTAGAAAAAATAGCGGATTGCGTGATTTTCAAAGTGTAGAACTAATTAGTACTTAGAACTAATGCGAAATCAGATATTTAATGTCACGAACTTGAATTTTAGATTTTTTGAAGTTGAACTTAGAAAAATTATTGTTTATATAATTTTTGAACTTTACAACTAATTATTAGAACTTAAAACTTCAATGTCGTGGACTTGAACTTTATATACTTGAATTTTAGGATTTTGAAACTTTAATTATACTTGTATTTTGAAAACTTTGTACTTGAACTTAGAAAAATTCAACTTGAATGTCATGAACATAGAAGTTAGAACTTGTAATTAGAACTTAGAACTTCGAACTTGAATATCATGAACTTGCAACTTTAGAAATATACTTGAACTGGTAAAATTACCCGCGCTTCGCGCGGGAATTTATATTCACGGAATTTATAAAATAATACTTAAAATCTATCAATCATTAAAACTAAAACACTATATTATCTTACATACAAGATTACATAGTAACAAACATTAATAATGTAAAGGAAAATGACAATTATTACATCTTATCATTTATCCTTGATAACATAAGCATAAATTAATGACTGTAAAAATACATACCAGGATCTGTAACATAAGCAATGGTGTCAGTGAGCCACTCATCATGAGCAAAGTAAAGAAATATTTAATTGTGAAGAACAAGAAGAAGGAGGAGGAGGAGGAGGAGGAGGGGGAGGAGGAGAAGTAGTTCAAAAAATTTGTTGTTTTAAAATGTGAAGAAGAGGAGGAGGAGGAGGAGAAGAATAAGTAGTTCAAAATTTTTGTTGTTTTAAAATGAGAAGAAATCCATCTATCTATAGACAACAAATGGTAGTGTGAACAAATGTTTATTGTTTATTGGAAAGGTTACAACTATTTGGAAAAGTTGCAATCCTTCGGAAAGGTCACAACCTTTCATAAAAGTCACAACTTTTCATAAAAGTCGCAACTCTTCATTAAAGTCGCAACTTTTTATAAAAGTTACAACTTTTCATAAAAGACACAACTTTTCATTAAAGTCACAACTTTTCATGAAAAGGGAAGGCTAGTTTTGAAAATAAATAAATTAAAAGGGAATTCTGGTTTGTGGTAGCGCCACGTAGGCGGGTTTAAGGTTCTCTTATATATATATATATATATGATTTTGGAATTATAATACTTGAACTTAGAAAAATCATAAGAATTGTAAAAAAATTTGTAAAAAAATAATTGAACTTTAGAACTTTGATTAGAACTAATTATTTTGAACTTTAACTTAAGAAAAATTGAATTGTATGATTTTTGAACTTAGGTTGTGAACTTTAGAAATCTTATTGAATTGTAGTCTTTATATGAACTAAGCTTGAACTTTAGAAATCTTGATGAATTGTAGTCTTTATGAACTAATTAAGCTTAAACTCTAGAAATTTTGAATTATTATAGAATTTATGAACATAGGTTGTAAACTTTAGAAATCTTGAACGGTAGAATTTATGAACTTAGGTTGTGAACTTTAGAACTCTTGATGAATTGTGGTCTTTATGAACTACCCTTGAACTTTAGATATAAATTAGTTAAATGTATATTATGTATATATTTTTATGCTAACTTTTATTTTTAATATGTAGAGAGAGTATGAGCGACAATTGCTTGAGATGGATGATTCGATCAGCTCACTCCTGAAGAATCCAGTGAAACGTGGAAGGAGAAAGTGGTAGGGAGACACATAAGGGTAGAATCAATGGGATGGGTTCTTGGAATGATGTATGACGACTCCAATCAGGTCTAGAAGGTATTGGATCGTCACGTCAAGCCTAGTCACTTAATGGTGTTCAGATAGCTGATATGTGGCACAAATCACACAACTTACACATGCATTGGTAGCATCCGTGGCCAAAAGAGTTGTTGAACAAGAAAGCATGAACAAAACTGTCAAGAAAATCAAAGAACAAGTGCTCAACTTCGATCGTTGACCTAGTGCGTCCCATTATTCAAGAGGGTCCTCCCTACCGAGGACACCAAGAGTGATGAAGAAGACGAATACATAGAGTCCACCCCTTAGCATTCCTTAAGTGAACATTTTAGATTTTTTGTAACTAATTTTGAAAGACTATAAGTCTTTAAATTATTTTTAGTGTTAATGAATGTTTAATGAAGTTTCTTATTATATTATGTTTATTGTTTGCATTTGTTACGAATGAGCTGAATTGACTTGTAAATTTATTTACAGGTGGGCACCAGAGACTATCAAAAATATTGCATAAAAGCAACGGAAAGGTTCTTTTTGTCCGCCGTTTTGTCCGCGCTTCTATAAAAAAAAAAAAAAAGTGACGCCGTCCATTGTTATGTTCTTCCTATTGAAGAACAAAGTGACGCCGTCTGTCACATATTTAAAAAATAATTAAAATAAACAAGAAAAATAACGTAGTCCATCATTCCTAAGCGACGTAGTCCGTCGCTTTTCTAAAAGCGTCAAAGAAAAAAACGATGAAAGTGATTGCGTTGCTTTTCTATCAATTTTGAACAAAATAATGACGCAATCTGTTGCTTTTGGCCGTCGTTTTTCAGTTTTTTTTAGTAGTGAAGGATGCATTATACTGTCTAAACAAGCAAATTTATATACAGTCTGTAACTTAATTAAATGATGATCCCAAAGCGACTATCCTTGCACTTGCCGCGTGTCAATCAGCGGTATAATATAATTGAAGTTTTTTCTATCTAAAAATTTGGACCAAGTTGAATAGCATATTAGCTCAAATTGTATCAAATTAAACTTGTTAAAACATTAAAAAAAAAAAAAACTTTGACAATTGGTTATCTTGCATTTGTTTCTTTACACACAAAAAGTGCAATTTTGTTTACTAAGCAAGTAAAGATTCCTTTCATAGTAAAATGATTCGAAAGTTTAGATGATCTTTGATCATGTAGGTGTGTTATGAATCTATGAAAAATGAAATTTACTTTAATTTAACTCCTCAGTTATTTTGAATTATATAAAATTCAAGATGTATTAGTCCAAATAAGTAGGCTTAAGTCATCGACAGTCCCTTAAAGTTGTTCGCATAATTCGCTTAGACACTTTAACTAGGACTAGTACCTATTGAACACTTCTACCAATTCGGATTTGAACCTTTTGAACACTTTTTTGACAATCAACTAAAAGTATGAAATATGTGTAATACACTCGCGAGGAGATGAAAAATTGATAAGTCAATGACGTACATGTGGGATTTTGAGGGAGGGAAAAAGAAGAAAAAAAGAAAACACTTGTTGCAATATCTAAGGATGCCTTGAGAATGTCTATGGAATTGAGATAGATTTACAATCAACTGATCTATGAGCCTCCACCCACCATTGTCGTTGTCACCTCCAATCCTCTTAATCTAACGCTATTTTTTTTTCGGATTTGATTTTTTTTCAAAGTTGAAAATAGCAAATTACATATACATAAAAATTAATCAATACATGAACCTACAAAATATGAACCACCTATAATTTTAGATACCAATGAAACCATTTACTACATAACCATCTAACCAAAACATGGAGAAAGGAGGAAGGAGAGGTGATTCATTTTTTATTTTAGATCTAATTTGTTTGGAAATAGATGTATATTTTTCAAAAAGGAAAAAAGAAGGAAGGAAGAAACAGAGTAGTCATTGTGTGAGTCTCTATTTTTTTCAGTGAATAAGATCGTAGTATCCATCAGACTTAAGAAAATGGAGAAGGAAATCGTAATGATGTTTTCCAGTTGAAAATGATAGAGGTGAGAGAGAGGGAGAGGTGGTATAAGAAAAGAGAAAGGTGGCTGGTGGTGGTGGCAATATCGGCAATAGTGATGGAAATGGTGTTGAAGAAGTTATGAAGAAGGAAGAAAAAAGAGATTTAAAAAAAACTACAAGTACCCTTCTTATGTAATATTTTTATAATATTAATTTTAGATATAAAATTTAGCTTTTTCATAAATTAATTTTTCAATATATGACTTTTTTTAAAAATTAATTTTATCTTAATTCTACTATAAATTATAATTGGATATAACTACAATTAACATTCACAAAAATTATCAATTTCAACAATTTCTAGCTCGATATAAAAAAATAAAGGACAAAGAAGCTCATTTTAAACTACGTAATGCATTAATAGAGCATTTATGGAGCACCATAGTGATCTTAAAAGTTAAATATTTATGTAGAATTTAAAATATTTTTTTCAATTATGTAATGTTTATTTAATTGTATTTCACTAATGATTTCACTTTTATTTATATCATCCATTATTATGTATAATGTATAATATTTGCTAGCAATTTATATTATTTAAAAAATTATGGTACAAAATAATTTTACATTAAACGATTATAAAAGGAAATAATATGAATTATATATGGTGAATGTTTTAGAAAGAATTTGTTTTATGAAATAAGAAAATATAAATTAAATAAGAAATAATAATATAATAATGAAGAGAGAGAAAAATATTCCTTTTTGGTGTAAAATTTGGTGCAGTGAGTTGGAGTTGATTACACCAAAAATAGTGCTGACACCAAATTTGGTGTAAAATTTAGTGTTTGGATTGGAGATGCCCTAACACACTCATTATATGTGTATTGCGCCTTCCTTGTAATGTCAGTGAAGAGTGTCTAATAGGTACTTAATTATTTTGAACAATGGACGTGTTCAATAGGATCAAGTTTTAAATAAGGTATCAAAATGAAATATGTGGTCAACTTTAAGGAACTCAGTATAACTTAAGTCAATAAGTACTATGGATTGATATAGCTGAGTTTAATATTTTAGTCAAATAAATAGAGATTTAGTGGTCCAATTTCATTGGACTAGTCTATCAAATTAGGCTACAAATGATGAGCCCACCTTACCAAGCTCATGATATCATCTTACTCTAGAGGCCCAAATTGGTGACATGTGTTAAATGATGTGGCATGACATGTGAATTAAGAATGCAATAGAATTATGTCAAATTGAAGGCTAATGAAAATGTGATATGTGTACAAGTAGTATGTTACAACTAATTAAACATATTCATGTCGCTTAAATTTGATTCGTCGAAAGAGTTCATCCTTATCATTATTCTTCCATCCTACAACCATAAATATGAGTCTTATAATTCAAAAAACACTTCAACATTCTAACAAGAAGCTAGAGAGAGATCATGGATCAAATGCCGCAAATTTCTCTACGAGCTACAAGTTCAAGCAACCAAGTTCAAATATAAGTCAATATCAAGATCAAGTTTCAAGCTCTTTAATCCTAGTACAAGTCAATATCAAACTTTAAGCCTTTGAATTCAAGTACAAGTTAAGATCAAGCATAAAAGCCTTTGAATTCAAATACAAGTCAAATGCAAGATCAAGGTCAAAAACCCTTAAGTTTAAGTATTAGATAAGCTCAAATCTACTAAATTCAAGATCAAACTCAAAGACCCTTAAATTTATTTATTTTGAAGAAAAGAATCAGAGACTCATATAGATTACAACATTCTTATTTGCAATAAAATACTACACTAATTACGATATATTTCATTCTTGTTTTTTATTTTGTGGACTTTATTGTCTACCTAATGAAATTTATATTATTATTTCGTATTTGGTTCAACTCTTGGATTAAGAGATTGCATTATGGTGGTAAATACAAATGGTACACCTCATTAGGTACCTATTTAAAATATTGATTAGTAAAATAATTACATTGCTTTGCTTAATATGTATAAGGTTCTATGGTGTAGTGGTTAGCACTCTGGACTTTGAATCCAGCGACCTGGGTTCGACTCCCGGTAGGACCTTTCAATTTTTATTTAACAATTCTTTTTTTTAATAAGAACTACGTTTTACTCCTAAAAGGTAGTAGTGGACTATATGAATCTTTAGTTATCATGAAATTTTATTAAAATTATCTCTGTAGAGATCATGATCTTTTATTAAAGTTTATTTCACTATACAACAAAAGCGAAAAATAGTATGAGGAAATTCTATATTTCTCGAGATTTACATCGCAACATTTGAACAAAGCCACTAGAGTCTAGATTATCGAGTACTCAGTTTATTATCTTATTTAATTGATCAAACATATAATATATGGTCATTTGCTTTCTTTCTTCTAGCTTGTGAACTTTCTTGTGTTTTAGGTGAAATTTTAAGTTATATTACAGTCGAAATGTTTTAAGTTAGAGGCTGACTAAGGTATATTGCAGTTGAAATGTTAAATTGTTTCTTTTTTAAATTTCCTTGCCAGGATATTTGGATTAACATAAATAAACAAATAGTGACTAGCGGGCTATATATATATATATATATTCTACTATATAATAAAAGGGAGTTTATGCCCAAGTATAATATATATTATTCAAGATTGGGACTTTTCCCAATCTTGAATATTATATATTATACTTGGGCATAAACTCCCTTTTAAAAGTCCCAATCTTGAACATAAACTCCCTTTTAAAAGTCCCAATCTTGAATATTATATATTATACTTGGGCATAAACTCCCTTTTAAAATAATATATATATATATATATATATATATATATATATATATATATATATATATATATGTCACAAATGGAAAAGTCCCAATCAAGGAAGCAACATATATCATTTACAAATGACTTAAAAAGCATTAAAAATTACAATAATTACTAATTTAAAATATTTAAAAGCTATATAATAAAATAGGTTGACTCTCAGAATTCTATCAGGCTCACATATATTGAGACAGAAAAAATAACACATATCATTTCAAAATTACCAAAAAAGTATTATAAATAATAATAATTAACAACTTAAAATATCTGAAAGACATTTTAAAAGGGATAATTTTGTAATTTTATCCATATCACATAAATTAGGACAAAGTGACCAGTAATGTACGTTATTTGAAAGTTACATAAAAATATTATAAATCACAATAATTAATAACTTAAAATATTTTTTTAAAAAAAATGAAAATTTGGATGACTCTCCAAATTTCATTTGTGTCACATAAATTGAGTCAACAAAAATAACATATATTGGGTCCATTTTAATTTATTTGTCTTATTTTTTTTAGTTTTTGTTATATTTAAAAATTGCGTAAAAATACTATAAATCATGATAATTGACAACATAAAATATTTTTTGAAAAAAATACAAAAAATTCCACTGATTCTTGAAGTGAGTCTATCGTAAAAATACTATAAATCATGATAATTGACAACATAAAATATTTCAAAAGTGTTGTATGTGGGTAGTATTATTATGCCTTAAATAGCGTCAAAGAAAGTACAGATTTGTGATAAAAAAAATTATTCTTTTATCCACGCAAACAATCGCTTCAAAAACTCGGTTATTAGCTTCAAAACATACTATTTATATTATTGGGCCTGTGCATAGCACGGACAACATTATCTAGTATTACCCTTATATAGAAGGGAGAGTTGTGAAGGACAAACATGGCTGCAAAAGTTGTACCGTTGGCTGCAAGAGTTGTGAAGGACGAACATGGCTGCAAAAGTTGTACCGTTAGCTGCAAAAGTTGGACCGTTCGCTTTGTTCTTCACCATTCTCATGGTTTCTCTATCTTTAGTATCGATTATTTGTCGGTTTTCTCTCAATCCCTCCTCTTTCTCCATTTTTATTATTTTCATGAGTTTTTCTATTTGGAATCTCAAATTTCACCACTTCTTGATTGCTCATCCTTCTAATTGTCTGCTCTTTGTGTTGGTATATATTTTTCGCAATTATTTTTGTTATTAGTTCACTTTCTTTGATTGTAATCATCATTACAACTTTTAGATGGATTCTAATTAGATTTTATACATGTATATCAACATTTTTTTTCTAATTTACTCATGCATGTAAGGTCTCTTTTATAAATTTAATTTTTCCTTTGTGCTGTTAAAATCTATGTATTAGATGTGCCTTTTTTCTTTTTATTCTAACAAATATACAAAGATGTACTCTGTAATTGCAACAACTAATTTAACTGAGGCACATAAGGTGTTTGATAGTATGCCTAATCTAACTAAAAAATTTATTGCTTTTTTCCACAAATTTTCTACAACGTATTCCTTTGTGCGTGAATGATACAAAAGGTACATGATTTGTTTCTGCTAGATGTGTCTTGTTTATATATTTTTTCCCAAGAAATACATTTGAAAGGTCTATCCTTTATTTGCATCTATTTCAATTGTAAGTTGTTGCTATTAGTTTAACTTTGTGTTAGCGAAAAAAACTTAGATATAGTCTGCAGTTTTTCAGCATTCAATGAAACTGTAAATATTATTTTTAGTTATAACAAGATCAAAAATTGCTCGAAATAAGAATGTCAACATACAAAGGCATTACATAGATTTCAAAAGACTAAGGACATCGACTGGATGATAGAGTAATGGGATGGCGTACTAGATATGTCACAATTCATCCGAACAACTTCAAACTAAAAGAGATTAATATAAAAAAAATGATGCCTTTTATATCATTCAAAAAACTTAGTACCTACTCAACCTGAAAAAATGAAGTGCCCTTAAAATAATTGATCCTTAATCAGTTTCTGAGAAAGGTCAGGAAAGTATATTATTTTCTTCGTTCTCAAACGCATTCCTATAGAAACAAACTTATTTCTGTGATAGCTTTAACAAAATTATCTTTGCATGTTTCCTTTATTCACAAGAACAAGATATATGATTCTCTAGACTAGACAGTAATATAATCTCTCTGTCTTATATGTGTTGTACGTATTTATAGCATTTCGACATCACATCTTCTTTCGTGACACAACAAATATTTTGAAATTTCACTTTTTCCTATTTGAATGGGACCTTATCCACTTTACTAGAGTTGTACGTTGTCGTTTGAAGTAAAAAAATCAAAATAAATTAATACACCTCCAAGGAATGAAGAATGTTCACCAAATATGAGCAGCCCCCATTGTGAAAGACGAAGAACCACAGCATTTTCCTTGACAACTTAGTTGAATATTCCTCAGAAATCTTATTACACTTCTTTGTTGCTGTCAAATTTGTTAGTTTAAGGAGATACTACTGCTTCATGCCTGTGTAATTTCTAAAAAGGAGAAAGTCATCTATCGTTTTAAGTACCTTCTTAAGCTTTTTATATTTAGGGGTCTAAGAGGCAATACATTGAGCAGATCAAACTGTTAAGCTTCCCACTAGACGTAAATAATTGAATCAACACCAACCAATATATGAGTTATATGAGTGTTTTCTCTGAACAGTAATCCCCACATCAGAATTGAAAGGACATACCAGCCTTCGAAGGATTATTAGACATTCCTTCATGTCAGGAGGAGGATAAGGAAAATATTATTTAATAGTCAACTTCTTAATGTTAATTTTACATGGTCTTTCTACAGGTATATACTTGACGCTAAATTGACATATCATGGTATGCATATTATGAATTTGCCGCTTGAGGTGCAGTTTTTTTGTGTGTATGTGTGTGATTATGGGGATTGTGATTAAATATTTGTTTTGCTCATATTTCTTTTTATGTATGAGAGGATATAAATGTTATTTTAGACCTACATCCAGTGTTAATGCTAATGAAGAATAGTTGATACATTTTGAACGCAATGAGGTATGAGTTCTTCAGCGATAATTCAAATTTTAGTATTTTTGTTACTGAGGTTATAATTGCAATTTGTTTTATGAAAGTAATTGATTATGGACTAATCCTGAAGCAAATAAGCAACAGAATGTCACTTGGTTGCTGAGAATTAGGTGATAACTGTTAGCCACTCTCTGTTAAATGTATTTTTTAAAGGATTCAGCGAGGATCTAATCTTTATTTTTCTCGACAAGGAACTTAAGTTGGTAATTAGCAATTGTCCAGATATCGATCAGATTTTTCATTATAATCTTATTTGTTAATTCATGTGGTAATCCTATCTTTGATAGTTTTCCGTCAATATAAAGAAAGAGATGTTTCTTGTGTTCAATCTTTACCTTGCTTTGCAGTTGATGACTTGAGGCAAATACAAAATATTCTGCATATAGTGCAATATCATCTATTGTTAATTTGTTCGAAAAAATTGTTTCAGATTTAAGCAAGAAAAATAAAGTTTGTCTTCTCCATTTTATCTCCAAGACCTCGAAGGTAGTTTGCAGCTTTCATTTGATTACAGCTACATGTTATATCTCCTGCAAACGTCTAACAAATTTTTGTCAACTTTTTCAGGTGTCGTTTGAAAGGGTTTATTCACTGCAAGAAATTTCAAGCTCCAAGAAACTTTAGACCCACAATAATTACACCACTCCTGATCAATTACCTACAACACAAATGTGATAATTATTTTATCATCTGGAATTAAACTATGATTGAACTCTTGATGTTCAATATTTCTACCAATGAAAGATATGTATTGCTCCTCTCCAAGTTACTTAACCTCTTTTTGTACCATCTTAATTTACTTGTATATGTATTTCTTAAAATACCAGTGAAGTTCATGTTGCTTCTTTGTCCAAATTGACTTCTCTAGCTTTTTTTTTCCTATGTGCATATTTAATTTATAATATTGAAAGCTTCACAGGTGATCTGAGTAAAAAAATATTATGTTTACACCACTGCTATCATTTATATTTATTGATGATGAAAGTGACATTGTAACTCTCTTCATTTGCTTTTGTTTTCCAGGTTCTGAGATGGTGAACGAGGAAACAAAAAGAAAATAAGTACTTTATGAACATGATCTGTACACTAGACATAGTCCTATAATCATTTATCTTAGTTGAAACATATGTATTATGTATTTATATCAAGCATGTTCTAACATAGGATGGTTGCGGTTAAGACTTGAGAGATTGAATTGATAGTATGGAGTCTCAAGAGTCTTTTTGAGAATTAAGAGCTAACTAATAGCATTTTCATTTTTGTAAAAAGGTAGAACATAATGTGTCAGCTGATACGCTTAGTTCATAAGTTCAAGAAATTCTTTAAGTTATTCGTAATTGTCTATGTTGTGTTGACACGGTTTTTAGTCCAAATGTTCAACTTGGAGTCCTTTTGATGCTTTTGCTTTGTCTTTTGAGGTTTCTCAAACATGTAATTGTATCTTTTGGTGTATGAAGTATGTTGTGAAACCTTACAGGTTAGTTGTTCACAAGACAAAGTTCTAACTATTTCATTCTGAAGACTTCTTGAGAGAATAGAAACGATGCATAATCAAGTTGTAATGTTGGGCCCGTGCATCGCACGAGCTTTCCCTTCTAGCCTATATAGAAGTGGGAGTTAATAGGACTAACAAAGCAATACAATTTGTACAACAAGCTAAGAAATGTGTACTTTACTCTTATTTATTAGTTTGATCTATTGTTACACGTGTAGTGCAACCCAAATCCTTTCCTCCTTTTGTGACACATGGATTCCACCTTCTTTACTCTATTGATTTCCACTAGCTTTCATTTCTTCTTTCTTCCAATGTTAAATTACTCCTATTTAGAAATGGGAGTTTGGGAGGACCAACATTGCACTAAAGAGTTGGACTAAAAGCTATAGAAATTGTACATTGAGGCCCACCAAAAAGATGAACTAAAGTAACTTCATCTACTTTTACTTTTTCTACACATTGGAATGTGTACTGCTTTCCGTACACGTGTTTTTCTGACAATTTTGGTTATATTTTTCTTTAAAATAATTATTGGCTCGATTTTTTTTTCTATTTTTAACATTTATTTTTAATTTTAAAAGATTGGAAATTTTATGTTAAAAATTTAAATAATAGAAAAAATGATTTATTTAACTTTTATCATCATCAATACTACTAATTTATTTGACGTTTTTTCTTAATCTTCATCTCATCATTAATGTTATTTCTATAATTTTCTTAAATCCCTTATTTTTTCTTTTTTAACTCTTTTATATATATAAAAGTTGGATATGTAAATGATGATGTGACATTTCTTAGAAACTAAGATTACTATTTATCTAATTTCTCCAAAAAAAAATTAAAAAATTGGAGATATCATACGCAAATTTATGGTCAAACTTAAACTATTTGATTCTTGAGAAATAAAAAGTGTCACATAAAATGGGACAGACGAAGGATAACTCTCAATTAAATTTATTTCACTTTTTATTTTCCATTTTTAACATAATTTTTCAAGTTGGATTTCTAGAATTCTATAGTAGACCCATTTAAATTTTACTTTTTTGTTTTAAATTAGAGAACTCGGCCGCACTTCGCACGATCATTTAAATTAAATATTTTTGATTAATTTTATATTTACTCTGTTGTTTAATCGTAATATTATTATTTGTTTTAATAATATGAAGATTGTGAAAAAAATAAAGCTTCATAAATTTTACATCTATTAAATGAGGAAGAATATATTTTTTATCAAATAAGTTAAAATATATTTGCTAATAACAAATTCTTCCATTGCATGAAGTTGATCCTTTAATATATAATATATATTCCGGTGTACCATTCTCCTTAAATGTCTAAGAAATATCTCATAATGTCAAATAACACTGTAATACTCCCTCTGTCCCTAATTACTTGTCCACTTTTAAATTGACACATTTATTAATTAAGAAATCAATTAATGACATAATGAGTTTATCATTTTACCCCTATTAATTATGAAGTAGATGAAAAGTTCTGCAATTTTCAAAGTAATTAGTCATTTAATTGAGGGTATAATAGGTAAAAAAAATGTTCTTTCTTGATTTGTCAAAATGGACAAGTAATTAAAGACAACTATAAAAGGAAAAGTGAACAAGTAATTAGGGGCAGAGGGAGTACTAAACAAATGCATCAACAAATGAAATTATATTAAAAATATATTGAATAATGACGTAATGATACCTTAATAGAATTTCCTATCCATTTAAAAAAAAAAAAGGTTCACCCTTTCAATTTCGTTATATCTTCTTATTTAGTAGAAAAATCATCATTTATTATATTCTACTCCACCTTAATTTGTACCATCAGAGTCTTAAGAATAAACATTAAATTTTAAATCGAAATAAAAAATCATTGAAAAATGACAGAAAAAATAATAATATTATATGAAAATAAAAATAAGGTGCAAGAAAAGCCTTTTCGCGATAATTTTTTGAAATATATTGATAACAATTAAAATGAAGCTGTTATTTTATCTTTAAAATTAAGTTTGATTGAATTGAATTAGTACAATGAGAAAATATATTAAAATAATAACTTTTTTATGTTATTAAATGCATTTTCTTTTCAATTGAGTAGTAGATTAAAAGTTTCGAATTAGGATATTAAAATAATATCTTACTCTCTCCTTAATTATTATGGTATTGCAAACATTTATTTTCCTTAAATGATGATTCATTTTCCATTTACAGTTATGTCCAATTAATTTCTAATGTATTGAATGTGGTTATGGATATTGAAATAATATCTTTATCTTTCCTTAATCATAATAAAATTATAATTTAACATTTATTTTCCTGAAATGATAATTTTGTTTTAATTCCTAGAACATATTGTTTACTATATTGAATGTAATTATAATAAAACATATTGTATTTAGTATGACAAAAGAACTCAAAAATTGGAGAAATTAGATAAATAGTAATCTTAGTTTCTAAGAAATGTCACATCATCATTTACATATCCAACTTTATATATATAAAAGAGTTAAAAATAAAAAATAAGTGATTTAAGAAAATTATAGAAATAACATTAATGATGAGATGAAGATTAAGAAAAAACATCAAATAAATTAGTAGTATTGATGATGATAAAAGTTAAATAAATCATTTTTTCTATTATTAAAATTTTTAACATAAAATTTCCAATCTTTTATAATTAAAAATAAATGTTAAAAAAAATCGAGGCAATAATTATTTTAAAGAAAAATATAACCAAAATTGTCAGAAAAAATTGATAAAAATAAATAAGTATCTATTACTAAGAATGGTGTCACTACATTTTCTATTTTAACTTTATTGTTACATATGGATAGAAACTTTTACAAGAAGAAATGATCCAAAAATTTAAAAATAATCATTCCTTAAATGGTGATTCCTTTTCCATTTACAGCTTTTCAATTAATTTTTAATGTATTATATATGGTTATGGATATTGGAATAATAATTTTATCTTTCCTTAATCATAATAAATAATATTTTAACCTTTGTTTTTGTGAAATGATAATTTTCTTTTCATTCGTACAACATATTGATTAATATATTAAATGTAATTATAATAAAACATGTTGTATTTAGTATGACAAAAGAATTCAAAAATTTTTAAAATTAAATAAATAGTAATCCTAACTTCTAAGAAATGTATATATATATCTAAGAAAATGATATAAATTACATTAATGATGAAATGAAAATTAAGAAAAGAAGTAAAACAAATCAATAATAATATTGATGATGATAGGAGTTAAATAAATCATTTTTTATATTTTGTAAATTTTCAATATAAATTTTTCAGTCTTTTAAAATTAGAAAATGCTAAAAAAGTAAAACTAAAACTAAAAACCGAGGCAACGATTATTTTAAGGAAAAAATAACAAAAACTGTCAGAAACATTGATAAGAATAAATAAGTATCTATTGCTAAGAAGGTGTCACCCCACTTTTTCTATTTTAGTTTTATTATTACATATAGATAGAAACTTTAAGATAAAGAATAATCCATAAATTTTAAAAATAACAAATCAATTATGTAAAAATACATGTGTAATTCTTATAAAGTTATAATAACTAATTTCTTCAAATAAATAATTAAATGAAAAAAAAAGTAATTAAAAAAATAATATAAATAACACTAATTATGAGATTAATAGCATTGATGAGGAAAGGAACTAAATATGATCATCTTTTTAAATTCTTTTTTAAGAAAATATATATAAATTTTAATTAAAGATAAATAAGAAAAAAAAAATTTTATTAAAGATACAAAAAATCAAGACAAAATAAAAGAAGAAAGAAATTAGAAGAATAATGAGGTTGAAAGAAATAATATCTAATTTTCTCTCTTTTCAAATGACAAAATAAATATTTGCTTGTTCTCCTCCTAATTTGATACGAATTCCATAAATAGAATGATTTTTTCTCCAAATAATTTTTCTTACCCTTTGAAACACTAATCAGTCTTCTTATAAATTTCTCAACCACAATGAATTTTTTCTCCTTGTAGTAGGAATAAACATTTTTTCAAAAAGTCTTTTATTTTGAAAAGAATTTTTTGTTACATAATCTCTTTCTTTACATCAATGTCTTCACAAGAATCATGAGATATTCTCTCTTTCTCTTTTGTTAAAAAAGTCACATGACCTAGAAATTTGATGGACATCTTAGCGACAGAAGTTGATACCATATATTGATCATCATCGTCAGAAGAAGAAGAAGAGCCAAACAGAAGAAATTTGTTCTTATTTGTTACAAATGCTCAACTATTTTTTTTATTTTATAGGCTAAATAATTATAAACAGTTATAAAAAATGAATAGTTTTTATCTTTTCATCTTCCATTTTCATTTACTTAAATCTATATTAGTGTAATGGATGTTATAAAGGGCATAATTAATCGGGTATGACATAAATACTTTTTAAAAAAAATACAAATAAAAAAATACAAAACAAAGATAAAATGTCAAAAAAAGGAGAAAAAAGATGAATAGAAATACTGGTCATAGAGAGATGACACATCAAATTGTCTATATTCAGCTTTATATATACATATATAGGTTCATGCCCTTAGATGTTATTTTATTACTTTAGCTGGCATCGACATTTTTGTAAATCTGATATCTACTTTGGAACATTTTATAATGTGGCATAGGCTGACAATTGAGATCATAAATTTAAAAATAATAAAGTTTAATTTATTATAATACTAATATCAATATCATAAAGATATATATATATATATCTTTTAAAAAATATATAAAAAGTATTATAAATTGTAATAATTAACCGCTTTAATTTTTTTAAATCATATAACTAATTTGATTTACACTCCAAAATTCATAGGTGTCACATAATTTACACATTAATTCTTCATTACTTAATATATGTAATTATATCAATGACATATAAATTGAAATAAAAATATTACATATTTTATTTGAAATCACATAATAGTACTATAAGGTATAATAATTAACAACTTAACATATTTTAAAATTTTAGTTGACTCTCCAAATTCCATATGTCTCATGTAATTGAGACAGAGAAAAACATATATTGGTTTAAAATTAATAAAAAAATTATAAATTATAATAATTAACAACTTACAATTTATAAAAAAAATATCCTTTAAAAAAATTTAGTTGGCTCTCTAAATTTAATCGGTATTACAATAATTAAAACATAGAAATTAACATAGATTGGACTCCTGCTGACATTTATGTTTCCTTTTTTAAAAATTTTTCTTTTATACTTTATATAAAGAAATTTTTTATGTAAAAAATATTATAAATCATAATAATTAATAGCTTAAAATATTTGAAAACATATAAAAAGTTTTTGTTAACTTTCAAAATTTCATCTATACCGCATAAATTGGGAGAAATATAGATATATAGATATTTTAAGTTGCTAATTATTGTGAGTTATAGTACATTTTATGTAATTTTCATATATATTACTCGCTTTGTCCTGATTTATGTGATACAAATGAAATTTCAAAAGTCAATGAATTTTTTATAATTTTTTTTATATTAACTTGTTAATTATTGTGATTTATAATATATTTACGTAAAACATACTCTAAATAAAAATAATTAGCAACTCAAAATATATAAAAACATACTAAAAATTTGATTAACTTCAAATTTCATATGTACCACATAAATTGAAACATAAACAGTAACATATATTGGGCCCCGTGCTGGCACGGGGTCCCATATCTAGTATATATATAAAGGAGAGTAGCAAGTGACAAATGCACTTGGCAATTGTAAGAAAAGTTAATAAATATTTTCATAAAAAATTTAAAAATAATTGACTTAGAAAATACGTTAAGTTTTTAAAATATTTTTTTAAATCATCTTTAAAATAGAAACTCACAAACAGTAGAACTCTAAATTAACTTTTATTATTTCAAATTATCCTTTTAAGATGTTGTAAAATATATTTGATTTAATATTAATTTAAAAGATAAAGATATAACAATAATAGTAATAGTAATAATAATAATAATAATAATAATAATTAGTAATAGCAGCAATAATAGTAGGAATAATAATAATAATAATAATAATAATAGTAATAAAAAAAAATATTAGTAGCAGCAGTACTAGCAACAGTGATAATAATAATTACAACGAAAAATAAAGACACTTGACAATTTTAGATTTTCAGATTTTTTTCGATCAACTTGTCTGAAACTTTCAGATGTTATAAAATATATTTAAATATATTTAAAGTAGAAATTTATAGTAGAAATTCATGACAGTAGAGTTCTAAATGAACTCTTAGTCTTTCATAAACTTGTCCGAAACTTTTGGATGTTATAAAATTGTAGCGACCTATTACCGTCGTTATAGAAAAGTCAATGGGGAAAATTTTTGGACCTGAAAACTTTTTGGTAGTAACATGAGAATTTCTAGCCTAGTCCAGATTTGGACGAAATCGGAGTCAGTGAGGTCTAGAGAAATTTGGTAATGAATGAGAGATCTAATTATGTATTTGATAACATGAGTAGATAGCTAAGACGTTAAGGAACCCATACGACTTTACGGAATCAAATTTGAGCTAGTAGAACTCCCGAAACTGATCTTAATGTGAATGGGTAGTTTATGAGTGTCATGTGTTGAAGGTGTGTTGTGAAATGGGGGTTTGAAACTCAACTTTCGACTCTTTGTTTCCGTGCAAGCCGCCGGGGCGGGGCCGCTGTGACGGGCTGGGTCCCGCTACGGCGGGACAGTCGCGACTTAAGTCGGAAATAAACCCCAAAAATGTTGTTATTCTGCGAATTTCGTTCTTGAGAGCTAAGGGACGAACCAGGGCAAGTTCTTGATAGTTGTCCACCTATTCTAGCACTAAAGGTAAGGTCTTTACTCCCCTAATCCATTTTTCGATCCGTAGAACTTAGATTCTTGGTTAATTACTATTGGAGAAGGGTTTTTGGCCTGAAGTTGATGGTGGGAAAAAGCCCTAGTTGCACCTTAGGATTATGGGTTTGGTCTTGGGTTATTGAATTGTCATATTCCGGGTAAATTAGACCTTAATTATTGATCCTCGTATTGAATTGATTGGTTGTAGACCTAGAACAAGCGGAAAGGGAAGAATCAAGTTTCTTAGGAGGATTCAAGCTTTTTTCAAGGTAGATGATGCTTTGATTTCTTATTTGTGTGGTGTATGTTAGCAATTGATTCATTGTAATGCATGTATGTGAATGTTCCACTATTGATCACATCTAATGTAAATGAGTATGAATGAATGATTGTATGCCATGAATCAACACTTGATTCTATGATTATGAGAATATACATTGTGATTGTGATTGTGATTGTGATTGTGGCTTGTTGAATGGATCGGGTGTTACGTTCCAACACACTAACTGGGATCGGATGTCATGTACTGACATACATATTGGAACGGGTGTCACGTTCCGACACACTAACTTGGATCGAGTGTCACGTTCCGATACACTAACTTGGATCGGGTGTCACGATCCGGCACACTAACAGTTTGGGTATGGGTTTCATGAGAGGACCATTGACTTGTCATATATGCGTGTTATTGAAAACGTTGAATGCTACATTGATCCTGAAAAGATGATTGATATTGTATATGTTCGGTATATGCATGTTTACTATGTTGTGACTGCTTTTATATGTTTCACTTACTGGAATAGCCGCGTGATCCTACCAGTACATTGTGGTTGTGTACTGATACTGCACTTGCTCTTTCTTTGTT
Organism: Solanum okadae; assembly: GCA_036553675.1. NCBI lineage: Eukaryota > Viridiplantae > Streptophyta > Magnoliopsida > Solanales > Solanaceae > Solanum > Solanum okadae. Next base: position 41,963,067 of record CM071689.1, on the reverse strand, counting down.
GAGTACATGTCATTTTCAGGCGGCTACTGACATACCTCGTTTAGGAGATCAGTGATCAAATCGGATTTCAAGGGTGAGCAAGTTCTTTCAGGATGCCATGGAGTCCTTCTTTTCGTTTAGTCCATTTCTCTTCGGACTCAGACTATTGTTTAGATACTTCCTATGTTTGGTTGGGGTTGTACCATTTTCTTAGACTTGTTGCACTTTAGATGTTTTGGTACATTGACTTTCAGTTTCTAGGGAATATTTCCGCAATGTTTGATAGTCTTGTTAAATTCCTAGAGTTTATGGGAACTCCTTATTTCGTTTCTGCATTTAAACCCGCTTTCGTATCTTTAAATGTTCGAGTTTTTCGTTGAGTTGTGTAATTGGGTTGTAGTAATGGTTCTCCCACCGGAGGATTAGTGTGGGTGCCACTCACGATGGTCTGGATCGCGACAAAAATATATTTAATTTTAAATATTAAATAAAACAAAAAATATGATATAATAACAACAATAAAAATAATAAAAATAACTATAGCAACAACAACAACAACAACAATATTTTTACTAACTCTTCAAGATTACAAAAATAATAAGAAACAATGATAAAAAGATCCTTTAACAAAAAAAATTGATATGATAATTGAATTCGAATTTAAATGAAATTTGAATTCTAATAGAGTTCTGACTTCTTAGCCTCTCTTATATATACTTTGGTGATTTTCAGTGTTAATTTTACTTCTCTTTTTTTTTGTTATTGGCGATTATTAGTTTTATTGGCGAATTTTTATTTACTACATTCTTCATTTTCTAGAAACTTTATTTTGAAATAATATTTTTATTTTTTATATGTAGATGAGTGATGATATGTAACACCTCAGATTTCGTTCGTTTTCAAATTTTGGGTCAATTTCAAACTACCATATCTTTTAGCACATAAAGAGTTAGGTGGCTCATAAGGTATCAAATCGAAGGTCTTTGAGTCATCTTTCCAATGCTGCCAAGTTTGCTAAATTCTGAGCTCCGACTAAAAGTTATGATTGTTTGAGTGAAGCCTCTCTAGCTAAAGTTTTCCATCCGTTTTAGGAAAGGGGTATTTTGGTCTTTTCCTTACCCCACTAAGCCTAAAACATTTTCAACCCAAAGTTAAAGGTATAATATGAATTAGACCACTTTACAATATTCAAAAGCGTTTAGGGGTTTTAGAAAAAGTTCAAGAGGAGAAAGAAGAAGAGTTTAAAGTGTTATTTGAAGAACTTGAGGATTTCGCCAAGAACAAGTGTTCTTCGAGGTATGTAAGCTTTTATAGTGTTGGATTTGTTCTCCCTCACACCAATCATGTAATTTTCATCCATGAATTCTTTCTTGAAGTTGATTTATTGAGTTTCTTGAGAAGTTCTCGAGTTTTAACCCCATTATGTAACAATGGAGGTTTTTGAGTTCTTGAGATGAGGGTCTTGCGAATGAGTGTTATTCTTGATGGAATTTGGGTGTGATTACGTTGAATTTGTGTTGGGCTTATGAATCCAAATGAGTTGGGAGGAAATCATTTGATTCTAGATGAGTTAGGCCTTGAATTGAAGCAAGAAAATTCATCAAAAATCTGGGCAGGGGCATGGGGCAGCGCGCCACCATAGTGCCAAAACTATTGCCCAGTAGTTTGGGCCTGACGCGGCACACCACTCAGTGCACCCTAAACACTGGTCAATAGTTTTGGGGATGGTGCCCCGCGCCACTTAGTGCGCCAGGGTCGCCAGGTCCCTTACCCTTTCGTCATTCTTTCCACGTGTGTTCCCTCGAATCGTACCTATGTTCTCTCCTTGATATCCACACTTAAATCTTCATTTAATACTTGACAGATCATGCATATCTTAAACGCATCTCTTAATTTACATTTCAAATTAAAGTAAAGTTAAGAGAAAAGTTCAAGAAGTTCTTTTCGAGTCATTTAAGAAGTCTTTTGAAATTAACTAAAATGTTTGAATAAAGTCTTGAGTACATGAGTATGGGGATGAGGGAAATTGAGTTTCATGTTTCAAAATGAGTATAAGGAACTAAGTATTACCGAGTATGTATTACTTTTACATTTAACAGAGAGAAACGCCGATTTCTAAATGAGTTTATGATGAGTCTTGAGCATTACCTCTTTTAAGAGTATCTTTTGAGTAATTATCTCAAATTGAGAAAGAGTTATGTTTTAAACATTTGAGCATTAGTTATTTATTAGTGGGAGTAGTATTGAGCACCGAGATGGGGACGAGTTTAGACAACTTAAATCCTCATAAACCATGTATGCCAACATGGGTAAAGGATCAATACTTTTTAGATGATTCATTATTGATTTTAAGCATAGCTTAGTGGATCCACTTAGTTGAGGTGTTCTATAACCCGGCAAGGTATAGGACAATTCTGGCATTGGGCGAGACGATGTATCACCACGTAGCCCACTGTGGTTTGTTGTCGATTAGAGAATCTCCCAATTAAGAGTAAAGAGTTTATTATTGTATTTCTATAGATATTGAGTTGATATCTACTGTTTTAAAAGCTTTATCTATTGCATCATTTATTGTTGCTTTCCCATTTGAGTTTAGATGAGGTGAGTATGTCTTCCCAGAGTATCAGTTCAGTTGCTTATGTTTCAGTTTTCCCCTTACATGCTCGTACATTCAATGTATTGACTTCATTCAACCTACGTATTTTCATGATGCAGATACAGGTGTTTAGGGTCATCAATAGGCACTTCGTTAATACCATTTGCATTCCAGTTCGCTTTGGTGAACCTCATTACTTTCCATAGGGTTTTATATTTACATTTCAGTCATGCTAAGATGTCGTGGATCTTGTCCCGACATCTATCATAGTATTTAGAGGCTTCGTAGACAATAGTAGTATGAGGAGTTTTTCACTATTCTTACTGATCTTTTAAAAACCTTGAGACAGTATTTATGTTTCACTGAGTATTTCCAGATAACTATTGAGAAATTCATAACTAAGATAAGTTGAGTTTTATTATGCACTATGAGGTTCCTATTTCACTTGAATAAGTCTTCCACTGAGCAATGAATCAGGCCAAGGGTTTTCTTGGGGACCAACAATAGTTCTCGAGTGTCGGCCACGTCCAGGGTGTAGACTCGGGGCGTGACAAACCTAGTATCAGAGCAGATATGGCAAGAGCCCTAGGGTGTCTATAAAGTCATGTATATAGAGTCCTTGTTAATGTGAAGCGTGTCACATCTATAATTAGGATGTTACAACATTTAGGAAACATTTCACTTTCTTCTTACTCTTTTTCGTGAATAGAGTACCACTCTATAAAAGTTTCCTTCTAATTCGTAATGGTGCGTATCTTTTCACATCATGCCTCCATGAAGAGATATTTGAGGTCATCCTGCAAGGAGAAATGTTGATCCACAAAACCAAGGGGTACCCAATGCACCAGAAGTGAAACACCCCCAGAGAGAGGTCATCAATGCTGAATTCTGAGATGCTATCCAGATGTTGAGTCAAGTTGTGACCAATCAAGCTGGTCAACAACGAGTGGTTCGTCAGGATGTGGCTAATACATCCATAATTCATGAATTATTGATAATAAATCCCCCATAATTCACATGGTCAAATGTCACTGAGGATCAGGAGAACTTTGTGGAGGAACTGCAGAAGGTGTTTGAGGTTATGTGTGTTGTTAATGTTGAGTGTGTGGAGTTAGTTGCATACCAACTCAAGAGTATTGCTAGGATTTGGTACGATTAGTAGAAGAAGAGCAAGGCTGAAAGGGAACCACTTTTGAGTTGGGCGGTGTTTGAAGGTGCCTTCTTGGGGTGCTTCTTTCCCCGTGAACTAATGGAAGCAAAGGTAAAAAAAATTTGAATCTCAAACAGGAATCCATGAGTGTGCATGAGTACAGTCTCAAGTTCACTCAACTACCTATTATACTCCGGATATGGTGGCAGATATGAGAAGCAGGATGAGTCTGTTTGTGTCTGGGTTATCTCGCTTGACAAGTAAGAAGGGTAAGACAGCTATGTTGATAGGAGACATATACATAGCCAGACTTATGATCCATGTACAACAGGTTGAGAAAGATAATCTAAAAGATAGGGAAGATTTTCGCAGTAAGAGGACTAAGAAAACAAGTCATGAGTCCGGACAATTGAAGACCAGAAATGTGAACCGGTCATCTTTTCAGCAAAGATCAACTGGACCTGCTCCATCATCAGCTAATGCATCTGCACCAAAGAGCAAAGGTGATTTCAGGAACCAAAATTCTAGAGCTAGACCTACATGTACTAAGTGGTAGAAACCACCCAAGAGCATGTCGTTATGGCTCCAATGGATGCTTCAAGTGTGGTCAGGCAGGTCACTTCATGAGAGAGTGCCCTAAGAACATGCAGGGTAATGGTAATGGGGGAAATAGAGCTCAATCTTCCTCAGCGGCTCCAATAGATAAATGTCACGACCCAGGGGTACCCCCTAGATGTAACATGGCGTATAGGACCTCGAAACACCTCATACAAGCATGTTAGCATTCATAACATAAGAAATAGAACAATAGAAGTAAAACAATAGTTCAAGTCTAATAGTTTTATAAAAGAAAAACGGAAGTCTAAAACACTTGTCTCAATAGCCATCTAATACAATCAAATGAAATTGGGTCTAGCCCTTACATCATATCCAAAACTGATACAAGAAGTAAACTTAAACAATGAAAATCTGTCATTGAAGCATGAGGACTCACCAAAGCTCTGGAACTCAAGATCAACCACTAGCCACGAAACTGAGAAACCTGACTGTCGAACCCTACATTTGGGGAAATGTAGGCAAGAGTATGCATTAGTACAAAACAATGTACCAAGTATGATAGTTGTGCATCAAACATTTAAAATCATGATAAAAGGGGACATTTCATAACATGCAATTGATCAAGCTAAAACATGATATAAAAGAGTTAGAAAACGTAAGTCATAAAACATGGTCAATGCAAGCTAACATCATTTAGAACCTTTGAACACATATGAGATACTTCTTGAAGTAACTTTAGTTCATTATTAATGTGGAGATTAGCCTTAACCGACATAGAGGCCATGTGAGCTATAACATGATCCCCAGTGTCTCCTACACCGAAAAAAGTTGTCATACTTGCTAAGGTAAGGACCATAATTCTGAGCTAAAGTGGATCCACTAGCTAATGTCTATCTAGACAATCACCCTATGGGGGCACATAGGTAAGGGATAAGGAGATTGCTTCTAGAAATTCGGCCTCTATTAACGGGAGAGCTTCCATCTCAATATCCTCTCGGTGCTAAGCATAAATCCCACAGAATAGTCATTTCTTACTAAGCTAAGTCATCATCCATAAAAAAAAGTATCTTTCAATAACCAATTCAAGCTAGGTTCATTAGGATAGCTCTTAATCTTTGATTCAATTAAGTGAGAAGACCTTTCAACATTAGAATCCTTATTATGTTTGAAAACCTTTCACATCTTGCTCTTAAGTGTATATGAGAAAATCCTTTCAATAACACATCAACATCATCATCATTGATACTTTACTTTCAAAGCATCTTTAAAACATCTGCATAGATTTCATAAGAACATGCATAATTCCATAATTTACCTTTCAAGGTTCAAAACCTACTTTCAATCATCAAAATTTAAAAAAACATGGGTTAGATATGGATTTCATCATAAATTCATGTAAAGCTAGCAATACATGCTTAATTTCATAAAACTTTTCTTTTATAATCAGAATCCCACATCATATGAGCATAACTTGAAAACATGGGGATTACATGGGTTCATAGGGAAAATCATCATAAAATCATAGTACTTCATCAATTCATGCATAAGAAATCATAATTCAATCATTTAAATCAATAATCAAAAGAACTCATAACAATTGAAGAAAACCCTAACTCAATTAGGGATTTCTAACTTTGAAAATAGAGGAATTTTGGAACTCCATGAATGGAAGGAATCCATAGATGAAAACTATCATACCTTGAAGCCAATTTCTAATCTTCAATGGAGGAATTGATACTTGACTTGAAACCCTCGGTTGAATCCTTCTTCTTCAAGCTTTCTAGAGAGAGAAATATTGGAGAATTCTTTTGTTGGTGAATTTGGAGAGGATGAAGTGAACGGGCTGATTTGGGGGTTGGGAACACTTATATAGGGGTCTTAATGAAGGTCAAAACTACATAGTATAGGAATAAAATAATTAGGAAAAGACACAACTGCTCCTAACAATAACTGCCAGATCATGACCTGCGGCCACCAGTCGACGGACCGTGGACTGACCGAAGGTCCGTCTTGCACGGTCATCGATGATTGTTAGAAAGTGAATTTTGTCTATCGAACCACGGTCCCCCCAACCACAGACCATGGTCTGACCAACGGTCTATTGGTCATGCCGTGGTTCTGGCGTTCCTGGGAGATCTTAGGTGCCTAGTCCACGGACCATACCCACGGTCCATGGTCCCATCTACGGGCCATGGTATGGCCTTCGTGGCTGGAACCTGCAATTCCCTGAAACTTGCCAAAATGCCCTCTTTCCAATTTGGGGTGTTACAATAGAGCTTCTCCAAGAGGAGCTACTTCAGGGACGGGCGGAGGAGCAAACCGCCTGTATGCTATCACCTGTAGCCAAAAGAAGGAGAACTCACCAGATGTTGTCACTAGTATGATCAAAGTCTTTACTTTTGATGCATATGCATTGTTTGATCCAAGTGCGTGTCTATCCTTTGTGACTCATTACATAGCTATGAGGTTCGATATTCTTCCCGAACAACTTCTTGAGCCCTTCAGTGTTTTCACACCTGTTGGTGAGTCTATTCTAGCGAGAGAGTTTATCATGCTTGTGTCATCTCTGTCAATCACAAGGACATTGTGGGTGACTTAGTCAAGCTAAACATGGTGGAATTTGATGTTATTCTATGTATGGACTGACTTCAAGCTTGTTTTGCCTCAGTTGATTGAAGAACTAGAGTAGTAAAGTTTTAGTTTCGTAATGAGCCTGTTATAGAGTGGAGAAGTAGTTCAATAGTGCCTAAGGGTCGTTTCATTTCATTCCTTAAGGCCAGAAATGATATTTAAATATATTTTTATATAGTGGTTTTAATTTGTGGAATGATATTTAAATTTATTTTTCTTGATATTTTGAATATTATATATATATATATATATATATAATTAAAATAAAATTTGAATTAAAATTTTCTAATAGATATTTAAAATAGTTTCTCTCTATAAAATAATCTTAATATTAAAAGTACATTGATACTTACCATTTTTCATAATTTGACTCTCAAAAGGACTTTTATAAAAAGATTAGTCAAACATGATTTGCTTATCAAAAACATTTTTAAAATGAATTTGCCAAACACAAATTTATTTATTTTTTAAAAGCGCTTTTTTTAAAACATCATTTTAAAAAAGTGCTTCTAAAAATAAGTAATTTTTAGCAATAATGCCAAAAGGCTCTAAGATAATCTTTGACCACCCTTTCATCTACCACTTAATTTTAATTTTCCCTTATCTAATAGGTGATTCTATCAACAATGAATTTATTTTATATACACTATGAACGTAAATGTTTTTTTATGCTTTACATAAGGTCATTCAAAGAACATTTTATAGGTAAGTCTTCTTAAAATATATGTGATTTGTAATCTATATATATAATAAAGCTATATGTAGAGGAGGTAATGTGGCATGCTTCTAAAGCCAAGAGTGACATTTATCTTCTTGTTTTTCAATTTTTTGACATTTTTCTCAATTATTTCCATGGGAAAAAGGATAAATATATCCCTTATTTTTGTTTTTTAGTAATTTATTGTATTATATTTGCATGATAAGAATTTGTTTAAATGTTCTTTCTTTATAATTTCTATGTTTCAGATTTGGTGAATGTAATTTTATTTGGCAGATTATATTTTTTTTGGTGATTTTGTGTTGTTATGGTGGATAATTATGTATTTTTTTTCATTTTGATATAGGACTCGAAAGTGAAATTTTTATTTTGATCTTCAAAGAATATGAGTTTTTGCTAGAGTAAGCCGATTTGTCAAGGTATTATAATTTCTATTGTCTTTCACCATAATTTCTTATCACGATATTTTTATTTTATTTCCTCCTCTCATTTTATATATGTGCTTCTCAATCTGTTTGTATGAATATACGTAAATATATTAATTTTTCTTATTATTTATATGGTTAATCTTTTATTTCAAAAGTTCTTTTCTTCATTTGATTTATCAAAACAATAAATTTACTATATATTTGTAATATTCCCTATTTGTTGAAAGTTGTTGATTAATTTTCTCATGAAATAGTCTAAAACAGCACTCATCACATCAAAAGACTGACTTGTGATTAGAGGCGAATTCAGGATTTGAAAAAATCGGGTGCACCAATATTAAGCTAAAAAAAAGGTTCCACTTGGGATTGAACCTTGGTGATTTGGGTAGATCTATTAGCTTATACCACTAGTACAAAGCACCATTTCATATTTTTTATGGAGGCACTATTAATTATATTTAGTTTCTGTCAGTTTCTCAAGATAGATATACATATATATACATGATTTTTTCTAAAGTTAACCGGTGCACCTGCACCTCACAATACCATGTGGGTCCGACTCTGCTTGTGATTGAATGGATGAAATTATTGATGCATAAGAAAATAAGAATGAGGAAGTCGTTAGGGGAGGAGGACTTCTACGTTTTGAACAAAAATTATCGATCAAATATACAATTTAGATACTAAATCAAATATAAACTTTGTTGTTATTAAATTTTTATTCTATATGGAGTATTAATTAAATTTAGACATAGAAAAAGTTATATACTTTTGCTTTCTTCCTTAAAAATATCTAAATATACTCCTGACTCATTTTTTTTTTGACATTTTTCTTCATTTTTCTAAATAATTTATTATTTAATTGGATTTAAAAAGACCTCATACATTAAATATTCATTAACAAAATTTAACCCACGTAACTTTGCAGTAAAACTTAATTAAACCTTTGATAAAGCTCACGTTTTTCTCTCAATACTTAATTACCAATAGTTATATACTTAATTGTGCACTGAAAGAATATTTAATAACAAAGATATTGTGTATAATTTCTCTTTAAGCTTCTCATTCTGTAAATTAGTTATTGATATTTTACATTGATTCTGAGCAAAAATGTAATATGTGAAATTTTAATTTACTTTCTTATAATTCTCATTTGTAGTGCATCAATTTTTGTAATGTATTGCTTCTTGCAAGAGTAAAGAGAAAGATCAAATAGTGTAAAAATGAGAAGAAAATTAGAAAAATTTTATGGAGAGATTTGAGGTATTATAATTACTGGCCACTTGACATGAATATCCTTTTTAGTAATTTGTTTTTTTTTAAAAATAAAATCGTTGAAATAATTTAATACTTTTAAAAATTGTTGTTTATGAATATTTAGATGAAACATTCTATTTATTAAGTTTGCATTATCAGTTTTTACATTATCTTTGTCTTCTTTTTTCATTTCAGCTAATATATATTGATTTAAATGAATAAATTCATATTTAATTTTGATGTTCACACATATTCTATAAATTATATAAGGAATCACGAATCAAAATAAAATAATGAAAAGATGTTTAATTAATATGTATTACAAAATTGTAATATTAATATTTGTTCATATTTTATATTTCTTTCAACCGCGCAAAGCGCGGATAAGTAGACTAATTTGAAAATAAAACAAATAGAGTTATTGCAATAAGTAAAGGTAATTTGATCATATAGTTTTTGTTTGTTTTTATTTTTGCGCTAACGATGTAATAATTTAAACTCTTCGACGACTTATATTATAATTACTAGTGAACATTTTCGCGCTTCGCGCGGTCATAAAAATTATTTATAAATTCAAAAGTCACTCACTTATGTGTAGTTATCTTAGAAAGTCACTCAATCATGAATATTTATCTTGAAAAATTAATTTACCAATCTAAATAATTTTTTCATTAAATTTTGTTGAAATGAGATTTTTATTTTATACTAAATTTTTTTAAAATAAAAAAAGTGTCAATTTTAATCATTTTATTGATGCACCCCACTAAAATTATATAGAAATATATATTTATCAAGATCACTTCATTTTATATGCATTTAAAATAATATTTAAAGCAATCACTCAAATATGACGACATAATTTGCTACTCTATTTTTTCTCATATAATTAGAAACATTGGAATCTTTGTTATTGTCTAACTATTGTTCAAACGTTGACATATATAATTAACTGATTACTCAATTATAAGATAATTTTTTTATATAAAATGCGTAACTGAGTTGTGTGTTTTTGTATTTATAATTTATATTGGTACTTTAGATATAAGTTTGTTTTACTAACTATAGTTATAAATTTTGTTATATTATATATTACTTAATTTTAGTGGGACACGTCAATAAAAAGTTTATAATGAAGATCTTTTTATTTCTTAAAAATTTAGCTTAAAATAAAAATTTCAAGTTAACAAAAATTAATGAAAAAATTCTTTAAATTGGTTGGGTGACGTTTTATGTAGAATACTAATAGTTGAGTGACTTTCTAAGATAACTACACATAGTTGAGTGACTTTTGTGTTATAAAACAAAGTTGAGTGACTTTCTGAGAAAACTACTCATAGTTGAGTGAATTTTTGAGAAAATTATTCATAGTTGAGTGACCATTTGAGATATTATCTCCTAATCCTACTTCCTCTTTTTGTTTAGTTACTTCCTTCAATCTTTCCTATGTTGAATTATTTATTTTATTGAATTATTTTCTTGTTTCTCTAGTTCTCGTTGCTAGTTAAATATTGTGCTCTATTTTTTAAATAATCAAAAAGCAAATTTACTTCTTTCTACTTTAATATTTTCATTACCTATTCGAAACTAACGTTTTTTTATCTTTCCTTGTCTTCTATAATAATTGTCTTCTCCTAATTAATTGACAAATTATTTAGTCAAAGTTAGACTTTTAAATTAAAATGATAGGCACTAACAAATTAAAGAGACTTAAGTACATAAAACAATAAAAAAATATGGTTGTTGATTATAGAGTTGTAACATCACCTTGTTTATGTCCAACTATATATAAATATATATAGCTATAGATTTTAAATTACAAGCTCCCATATATTTTGAAAAAAATAATAAAATTGTGATGATAATTCAACTTAAGTTTTTTGATTTGTTAAACTATTTATAATAACTTACATTCAAATTACTCATGTAAAATACAAATTCAACACATACTAAAATGAGATCATTCTAATTTGAAAAACACAATTCACTCTTTTTTAAGTTGGAACTAAATTTGAAACTTTAAATATGTCAAAATTAAGTTTGATTTCATTTCTCAATCAATAAAGTTTGTCCAGAAGAAAATATAATTTTATTGGCATTAGTTTTTAAAACTAAGATTAAGCCTGCCTTCTGATATTTAAATGGTTAGAAGTCATATCAATGAAAACAATAATCAACTAAAGTGCATACGGCGAGAAAATTTCCTTTCAGCATTCTTAATTTCTTATTCATGAACAATTTATCATTTTCGTAACCACCTACGAAAACACACAAAGAAAAAAAAACATTTTACATAAAATAATGAACAAAAAAGAAAATAAATTGATAAAAAAATTTTAAAAAAAAAACGAAACACATACACGATGTTTATTAAGTAAAATTGAACATTCTAGATATTTAAATAATAATATTTACAAGCATAATCAAAAAGATATATTTGAGATACTCATAATAAATAATTTGATAAACAGTCCATTTGCTCCTCTTAAAATATACCAAATCTCATTCATGCAGTGACGAACCTTGATTTAATATCTCTTTTATACTTTGAATAGTTGTTATAGTCAGTTGACACATTTTTCTTTTCACTTTCTGTAATTGATTGAAAAAACATGCGTATAGTAAAAATGATTCTAAATAATTAAAAAAAAGATATATAATTATTATGAGAAAATGATATAAAACAAAGATAAAAAAAATTAGAAATTGTCAGTGCAACAATAGAAATCATAATAATAAACATGCATAAGCAAAACTTGAGAAGAGATCATAAGATCACCTAAAACCATGTATAACCAAGAATAAGTAAATCATGTTTCTTCGATTCATATAAGAAAATTTGTCAATATAATTATCCAATAAAAATAATAATTAATATTACCTAATGAAATATAGCATCATGGGTTTTTCATCTAGCATAGTGGGGAAGCTGTGGAGCTTTGTTCCTAAATTTCTATCATTTTATTGAGTGTCAGAATTTGAAAATGTGTCATATTTAATACCTATAATAAATGTATTATTTATTGGGTAGGAGAAGGAGATTATTGCAATGAATTTTCTGGGCAAAAAACGTGCAACACTAATGCTTACTATGTTAACCTATTAATAAATGTTAATTATGGGGAAGGAGAATAGATCATTTTTTCTGCAAAAAACGTGCAACATCAATGATAGTGATACTAATACGGCACTAATGCAATACTACAGCTTTTATGTTTGTGTTTTAATAATGAGAGAATTAAATACTATGCTTTAATTAATATTCAATAAAAGCTTAAAGCAAAAAAGATAATAATAATAATAATAATAATAATAATAATTCAAAAAAAAAGGAGAAAATAAATAATTGCAAATGTTGGCCATTGAAGGGTGCCACATCAGCGGTTTTAAATTCAGATTTATATATATATATATATAGATTTTTTTACTTTACCTTATCGTATAGCATAATTTTAAATTAAGTGGCCCCAGCTTTGGCAAAAAATTACTTTTATCTTCTTAGTAGACTTTATTAATGCAAATTTAAATTAGTCGAATCAGATGTATTTTAGATATCAAATGTGTGAAAAAAGGAAATAAACATTGTTAGTCATATATTGTCGTTATACTATGAGATAAGGGTCTGAAAAATATTCTAACTTTGGTCGAATTTGTTGTTGTGATACTAAACTTTCATAAGGACCTATTACCTTCCTAGACTATTTAATACCGTATTTTAAACATATATATTTTCCCACGTGGACATAAAAAATAATACAAAATTATAAATAGTAATGTGTCCACGTGGGCACATATATACCTTTAAAATACACTATTAAATAGTTCAGGGGGTAAAATATATGGTATTAAATAGTCTAGGGAGGTAATAGGTCCTCATGAAAGTTTAGTATCGCAACAGCAAATCCAACCAAAGTTAGAGTATTTTTCAGACTCTTATTCCTTATACTATTAAATACATAAAATTTACGAGTTCCCATGTATATACTTGTCCACATATACATAGTCACGCAAACAATCACAACATATAATATTAACTAGGAATTTAAAATGAACTTTTTATGAATTAAGTAGAAATAAAAAGACAAATTATGTTTTGATTAGAGCAGAGATTTGTGTTTCCTCTTAAGTAAAATAATTAAGAAAAAAATAGTATCTTCACATTAAGTTGACATCAGATAAAACGATCAATTTTCTTAACAAAATAAATTGACATGATAATGTTATAACATTTTTAAAAATTTAATTACCAAATTAAGATTTTAATACAATATCATATCCACTCCCAATTAACTTTAATTCAAACACGATTTCATTCATTCATGAAAGTAATTAACTTTTATTTAAAAATCAATCGAAGAAGAAAATAGACAATATATAAGTATTCACGAATTTTAATCAATTTCATGTAGATAAAGAAATTGTGAATACATGATTTATGATAGCTCCCATGATAATTTATTGAAAATTCTACTTCTAATAATTTCATTTTTTTTTTAAAAAAATACTAAAATTCTTAACCTAAAGTAGTCTAAGAAGAGAAAATAGATCTTATTTTCCATTTAAAATAATGAATTCATCTAATCAATTATTTTCTTTAAATTGGGCATAATTCAAAATTTTATTTTATAGAAGTGCAAAATAATACTCAAAAACCTATATATCAATAACTAAAATTTTAAAATCTATATATATCTATATAAAGGAGAAACATGGAGAAGGTGATGTAGCACCTCTCAATGATATCCATTCCCATTTTTATTTTTTCTCTTTTTTTTTGGCTCTTTTTCATATTTAAAATATTTAATTTATTGTGAAAGTATTATTTAAATTATTATAAATAAATATTATATTAATGAAGGAACATTTATGTATATCAAAGACTCTTCACATGCCAATTTTTTTTTTTTTATATTATATAAAAAATAAAAATGACAATTACTACTCCTCCATTTATTTTATTTTTTAATGTACAAAATTGAATGTCTAAAAATTTACTACTCCACTCAATTTCCATAATTTGAAAAATTAAAAGTCTCATCAGTTTTTTTTTTTTTTTTGCCTTGTGGGTATTTTCTTATTATATAAAAAAGAAAATGACAATTATATATATATATATATATATATATATATATATATATATATATATAAAGCTATTGTAGACAAGGTGATGTGGCACCTATCTATGGCCTTCATTCCTATTTATCTTTTTTCTCCTCTCTTTTTTTGGCATTTGTTAGTTTTTCTCCTCATTTTTAATGTAGTTAAAATTTATATAATTGTTGAATAATTAATGTTTTATTTTAAATATGTTATATTAATGTAGATGTTCATAATTTCAAGATGTAATTTCACCATTATGTGTAGTAAACTCACACCTCCACCACCTCCACCACCTCCTCTTTTATCTTCCATACCCCTTAATCTTCCCCACATTCTCAAGAATTAATGTCATGTTTATTGTTATCTCTTGATATGTCTTTATGTAACAATATAAATAGAGTTTTTGAGGATTATGTTATGCACTTGAAGATTTGAGAAACACTTGAATATACTTGGAAGATTAAGAAAACTCTTCTATCTTATCTCTCTACATTTTTTTGTCTACTTTCTTACTTATATTATTACTTCTTTAGCTTAATTTGGAATATGTTTTGATTCTTGAATAGTCACATTTAATTGCATTTACCTTCTAGACTAGAAAAAACGTATTAATACTTTGTAATTGTTCCCTGTAATTATATACGATGAAAATTCATTGTCTCCCAATAACCATAAGATTTGTTACACACATTCAAAGAGACAAAAATCTACGTGAAGACTTCTGCTATTAAATATTGTTTTGGTTATGAAGCTGCATTTTCAAGGTAATAATTTGCCCAGTTCTTTCTTTTTTGATTATTTTAGAAGTAGTATAAATATGCAATAGTGTGAAAAATGTGTCGGAACTTCAAAAATATAATACTTTTCAAGTACTTTATTTTTTATTTCCTTTTTTCAGTTTGTCTTTGATTCATTTAGTTGAAGAAAAAATTGACAATGGTTTAAATTATCTTTATGTCCAATGCAATTGACAGGAAAAGTAAACCCACACTAAGGTATAAAAAATATTTTATTCTTTGCCTTTTTTTTCTTTTATTCAATATAAATGCATAATTATTTTATACTTTTAATTTAAGATTTTGATATGTATTTATACTTCCGAATGCAATAACTTTGAGTAGGTGATTGTTTCCTATGTTGAATGGAGACTTTGATGTGTGAGTTTTCGTCATGCAATAACTTTTGTATGCTCTTCCTTTACCTTTATTTTTTTCTTAAATAATTTCTTTGTAATTTTTCATGATCTATAATTATTTTCTATCAATTCTTTTGACTTTATAAATTTTCATCAAATGATATGAGTGATATAAATTTATATTACATTAATCTCATAACGTCTTTTTTCTAAAAAAATTCTTGAATTCTTTCCATGTGTTCTTTCATAATACTTAAAAACATTTTTTTTCAATAAAAAAAATTAATTTTTTCATTCGATTTTCAAAAAGAGGAAGGAAAAAACCTAACAATACAAAAAGGATCAAAAGACGAATGATTTCAGGAAAAAAAAATAATGACAAGTCTACCACCATCCAAACCATTATGGTCATAAAGCTTGACTTGTATTAGAAAGGTTATGAAAACACATTTTTAATTAATTAATAAGCCATTAGAAAGGCTATGCCAACATATTCTTAATTAATTTATAAGGCCAAATATATGCATTGACAATTTTTAGAGATTTTTTAGTTAACACATAATTTTATATAGATAGGAATAAACAAGTTGATATAATACCTCTTTATGAAATAAAATATTATTTGCACCCTTCTTTCATTTAACACTTTAATTGTGAAATAAATTAGACACATGATAAAAAAAATTAAAGATTGAAAATATGATTTAATACTCATTCAAAAACATTGGTACTTAATATTTATAATAGAATGTTCAATGTAAATTTACGAGAAATACGAGAAAATGGGTGAGGTGAAAAGGTTGTAACTCATATGAACTTGCAATGTTAATTAAAATTCAATAAATATGTTAACATAAATTTATGTTTAAGAAAATGTAATAAATGGTCTTATGAAGTGGCTTTTGAATTTTTACAGCATCTCTTTTTTTTTCATGTTTGTTTTGATTTTTTTCAATATGATAATTCAATTAATTTATTTTATTAATACTTCATACAATTCCTATACTAATTTGGATTATTAGCTTATATACCAAGTTAATGAAGCATAATATTTTTTTCGTTGTTTTTTCTAAAAATTCTTAAATAGATTGAATATATTATTTGCGTTAGTATTACTTTGTGTATTATGAATTTTAAAAAATTTAAAAACTTCATAACTTAATCAAAGAATTTGAACATCACTATATTTACACCTACACTCAAATGAATAGCAACATTTCATGAAACATCTTCAATTCATGAATTCAAAATATTAGAGTGGTGAGTATGAGTAGAAAATTCTACTGATGAAAGTTTGTTTAGTTTATATTCTTTTTTGAGTGATATAATAAAATATGTTTTTTTGAGAAATTTTTGATATCATGTTTTCATTTAATTATTTCTTGAGTAGCAAAGACTAAATATATATAAATAACCTGGGTGGACAAATATATAATCAAAGGTCTGTCAAAATGCTATTTTTATACATAATTTTTTTTTATATTTGCTTAAAACAAAATATAAATAAAGTTCAATTCGAATTTTCATGGTCAAATTAATATTCAAATAAAGTAAAAAATTTCAAAAAGAAGTTTAATTTATAATTTCTTATGACCAAACAGGTGGTGTAATTATTTTTTATTTCGCATGAAGCGCGGATAAATTTCCTAGTAATTAAATAAAAGAAAGTAAAAAAGAACAAAGAAAGGAAAAAAAGTGATTTAAAGATATAATATAAATAACATTAATTGTCACGACCCAGACCATCGTGATTGGCACCCACACTAACTCTCTGGTGGGAGAACCACTACTACAACCAAACCCAAGCAACTAAACCAAAACTAAGGCATTTAAGTTACGGAAACAAGTTAAATACTAAGGAAGTAAATAGAGTTCTCATAAACTCTAGCAAAAGTCTAACAATAATAAACTAACATTGCGGAAGATACACCTAGAACCTGAAAGTCAATGTACCAAAACATCTAAAGTTCAACAAGTCTAAACGAGAAGGGATGCAACCCCAATCTAATGAACTAATCAACTAACTAGAACATAGTCTAAGTCCGGAAATGGTGGACATAGACGAAAGAGAACCCATGGCAGCCCGGAAGAATTGGCTCACCGTTGAATTCGAACGATCACTTATCTCCTAAGTGAGGTCTGTCAGTAGCCGCTTGAAGATGCCCTGTACTCAACAAAATAAGAGCAAGTGCAGTATCAGTACACAAACACAGTGTACTGGTAGGATCACGCGGCTATCCCACTAAGTGTAACATACATTAGTCAATACAACAATATAATCACATGCACATATCGAACATATACAATATCATCAACATTTACTAACAACGAACAACTTCACATTTCTCAAGATACACAATTATATCAAATCATTGTCCTCTCATGGAACCCAAACCCAAACAGTTAGCATACCGAAACGTTGTACTCGATCCAATAATTATGCCGAAACGTGGCAACCGATCCCATAGTTATGTCGGAAAATGGCAACCGATCCAAGTTAGTTATGCCGGAACGTGGCAACCGATCCATTCAACACACTACAATCACAATCACAAGTACATCCTCAAGATCATACAATTAAGTCATGATTTCATGGTAACCATCATTCATCTATCTCATTTACGATTAGGTTTGATCAATAATGCAACATTCATATACATACATGTATCATAATGAAGCAAGAACAAACATACATCACACAATCATAGAATCACAACCATCACCTACCTCGAAACAAGCTTGAAACCCTAAGAAACTTGATCCTTCCCTTTCCGAATTCGTTCCGCTTGTTCTTGGTCTACAAACAATCAATATAATACGGGAATCAATAAACAATCACTAATGACTCGAATTACTAACAATTCTATGAACCCTAGATCAAACCCATGATCTCATTTATCTAAATTAGGGTTGTTTCCACCATAGAATTTATAACAAAGTCCTCCCCCATCAATATTCACCCATTCTATTACGTTCTACGGATCAAAAAATGGATTCAATGAGTGAAAAGCTTACATTTAGCTCAAGAATGGTGAAAAACGAGTAGGAGTCGCTTGAGGTTCGTTCCTTAGCTCTAAAAATTAAAATGTGCCAAATAAGGTCGTTTAGGGGTTTATTTATGACTTTAAGTCGCGTCTGGTCTGCCACAGCAGCCACCACCCCGCTACAGCGACCCCGCCAAAGCAACCAAAATCCCCGCCAAGGTGGGTTGCACGAAACAGAGAGCTATTTAAAGAATTCCAAAATCACCATTTCTCAACACACCTCTAACCAACGACTCTCAGAAAATACCCTTTACGCTAAGATCGGTTTAGGGAGTTCTACTCTCCCGAATTCAATTTTGTAAAGTCGTATAGATTCCTTAACGAGATATCTAACTACTCATGTAATCAAAATCATAATTAACTCACCCGGTTGTTACCAAATTTCCCTACACCTTAAAGACTCCGATTTCGTTCAAATCTAGACTAGGCTGGGAAAATCCAAATACTACAAAAAAAAATCCGGCCCCAAATTTTTTTCCGTTGGCATTTCTATAACGAAGGGAACATGTCTTTACAATAGATACCACTTTACCCATCACTCGTCCCCGAGTGACAAAACTTAGGAAAATAGGCTAAGGAAGGAATGAATTAGTACCTGAATCGACGAACAATTGGGGATACTTGTCTCGCATGTCCCTCTCGATTTCCCAAGTATCTTCCTCAACTGGATGATACTTCCATTGAACTTTCACAGACTTAATCTCCTTGGTCCTCAACTTGCGCACATTACGATCAAGAATTGCAATCGGTTCCTCCTCATATTGGAGGTCTTTGTCTAACACAATTAAGTCTCCCTTAATGATATAATCCCCATCACCATGATATCTCTTCAACATGGACACATGAAATACCGGATGACCTCCCGATAAATTAGAAGGTACAACCAATCTATACGCTACCGGTCCCAAACATCCAAGAATCTCAAATGGACTAATGTATCGCAGACTTAGTTTACCTTTCTCACCAAATCTCATCACCCATTTCATGGGTGATACCTTAAGAAGAACATTCTCACCGGTTTGAAACGTCATGTCTCTTACCTTATGATCCGCATACTTCTTTTGCCTACTCTGGGCTGCTAAAAGCTTAGCTTGAATACTCATCACCTTATCTTGAGCATCCTTCACTAAATCTACCCCCAAAGGTTTCACATCTCCAGCCTCAAACCATCCTATGGGTGATCTACATCCCCTCCCATAAAGTGCCTCAAATGGTGCCATATCAATACTGGAGTGATAACTATTATTATAGGAGAACTCACACAAAGGTATGAATTTATCCCAATGCCCTCCAAAATCAAGAACACATGCCCTCAACATGTCTTCTAATATTTGAATAGTCCTCTCCGACTGCCCGTCTATCTGTGGATGGAAGGCTGTACTAAAAGTGAGTTGTGTGCCCAATTCATCATGCAATTTCCTCCAAAACTTGGATGTGAATTGGGTACCACGGTCTGAGATGATAGAGAGGGGCACCCCATGCAACCTCACAATCTTTTCCACATAGACCTTAGCCAATTGCTCAACATTATAATCTATTCTTACCAGAATAAAATGGGCTGACTTAGTCAATCTATCAACCACTACCCAAATAGAATCAAACTTCCCTAAAGTCTTGGGAAGACCAACCACAAAATCCATGGATATTCTTTCCTACTTCCATTCCGGAATTGGCATTCTCTGAAGCAAACCTACAGGCCTTTGATGTTCATACTTCACTTGTTGACAATTTTGATACTTCGTCACAAACTCCGCTATATCCTTCTTCATGCCCGGCCACCAATAAATTCGTTTCAAATCTCGATACATCTTGGTCACACCCCGATGAATAGAATATCGCGAACCATGAGACTATGCCAAAAATTTCTGAATCAAGTCATCAACTTGAGGAACATAAATTCTTCCTTTAAAACTGAGCACACCTTCCGCATCAAGAGTGGTCTCTTGTGCCTTACCAATCACAGTCTTCTTTCTAAGCTCCTCCAAATTTTTGTCTACAAATTATTTGACCTTGATCTCATCAATGAATGTGGCCCTTGCTTAAATGTTAGCTAATACCCCACCTCTTTCGGTGATGCCCAACTGCATGAACTTAGACTTTAAGGTCTGAATTTCCTTAGCCAAAGGTCGCTTGGTTACACTCAAGCAAACTAAACTACCCATACTTACCGCCTTCCGACTTAAAGCGTCTGCCACTATATTAGCCTTCCCCAGATGGTATTGAATGGTTGCATCATAATCCATAAGTAACTCCATCCACCTTCGTTGTCTCAAATTCAAATCCTTTTGGAGTGAACACATGCTACAAACTACGATGATCAGTAAACACTTCACACTTAACACCATAGAGGTAATGTCGCCATATCTTAAGAGCAAACACTATCGCTGCCAACTCTAAATCATGTGTTGGATAATTCCTCTCATGCACCTACAATTGACGCGAGGCATAAGCTATAACATTCTTATCCAACATCAACACAACACCCAAACAAGAATGTGAAGCATCACAATAAACAATAAAATCCTTACCTTCAACCGTTAATGCTAGAATGGGCGCGGTGGTCAAAAGAGTCTTGAGCTTGTGAAAGCTCTCATCACACTTTTCAGTCCATTCGAAGGGTACCTCATTTTTGGTCAAGTTAGTCAAGTGAGTGGCAATGGAAGCAAAAATTTTCACAAATCGACGATAGTAGCTAGCGAGCCCCACAAAACTCCTAACTTCCGTTACAAAGCTAGGCCTAACCCAATTCTTAACCGCCTATATCTTTTGGGGATCTATCATTACCCCTTCTTTTGAAACTACATGCCCTAAAAATGCAACCGATTTCAACCAAAATTCACACTTAGAAAATTTAGCATATAGCTTTTGCTTCCCAAGAACACCCAAAACACTACGAAGATGGTCGACATGCTCTTTCTCACTTTTCGAATAGACCAAAATATCATCAATAAACACTATAACAAATAAATCAAGAAATGTCTTAAACACCCCATTCATCAAACTCATGAACGCTGCAGGCGCATTAGTCAAACCAAAAGACATAACTAGGAATTCATAGTGCCCATAGCGAGTTCTAAACGCAGTCTTGGGCCCATCCTCAGGCCTAATTTTCAATTGATGGTAACCGAATCTTAGATCAATCTTAGAGAAAACTTATGCACCTTGTAATTGGTCAAAAAAATCATCTATTCGAGGCAAAGGGTACTTGTTTTCGACTAGTGACCCTATTCAATTGCCGGTAATCTATACACATTCTCATACTACCATCTTTTTTCTTAACAAACAAAACTGGAGCACCCTATGGGGAGGCACTAGGACGAATAAATCATTTATCAAGAAGTTCTTGGATTTGAGCATTAATCTCTCTTAATTCTGTCGGAGCCATGCGATATGGAGGGATAGAAATGGGACGCGTACCAGGCTCTAAATCAATGCAAAAATCTATATCTCTATCCAGAGGCATACCAGGCAAATCATTAGGAAACACTTCTATAAAATCCAACACCACATGAATAGACTCAATAGATGGAGTCCCAACCTCAACATCCCTAATATGAGTCAAATAAGCCAAACAACCCTGCCCTATCAATTTCTTAGCACGAATGGAGGATATGACCTTAGTTTGCTTAGGCTTGTACGCCCCTTCCCACTCTAATTTTTCCCTTCCCAAAATTTTTAGAGTTACGGACTTAGTATTACAATTAAGTACGGCATAATAGGGGGACAACCAAGTCATGCCTAAGATTATGTCAAAGTTAGTCATATCTAAAATCACCAAATCAGCCCAAGTCTGATAACCCATAAACAAAATAAGACAAGCACGATATACATGGGTAACTATGATCGACTCTCCAACTGGGGTGGAAACACTGATAGGGGCATCAAGTATATCACAAATCATATCAAACTCTGACGTAAATCGCACAGATACATAAGAATAGATAGAACCCGAATACAATAACACATTAGCCATCCGGTCACAAACAAGAATAGTACATGTGATCACCGCGTCAGACGCCTCTGCCTCATTCTTTCCCGAAAAGGCATAACACTGAGCCCTATCATCTTGACGAACCACTTCGCTGCCTGGTTACGCGTTACCCTTGCCTGGATCTCCATTTCATCTACCTCCACGGCCTCGCTGATTACCTCTTCGCCCACCTTGTGGATGCCATCTACCATTATTACCAGTTCCCGCGGGTACCAGTGCTCTAGTCTGCTGCTGCGCGGACTCAAACACACGTGGGTGGGGACAATCTCTCCTCATATGCCCCGGTTCTCCACAGTTGTAACAAGTACGATCAAAAGATGGTCTGTCACCCATCGAAGGAGCAACTCCCTAGCTATCATGAAAATTATGAGATGGAGTTTTCGAGTAACTACCTGTAAAGGCGGGCATAGCGGACTGTATTGACTTGGGCTCAAGTGTTGGCCTTTCGGACCCCTTGGAATAAGAACCTTGAAAGTTACCCGAGTTCTTGGTCCTTTTTGCCCATGCCTTAGCTTGACCGTCTCGCCTCACCCCCTCGACTTTCTTAACATAGTATGTTACCTCATTAAAGTTCCTCCCTTTAGAAGTCATATGAACAGATAATACTTGCAACTCAGAATTTAATCCCTTAATAAATAATCGGATTCTCTCTTCCTCAGTAGTCATTAATTGAGTAGCATATCTAGACAAAGCATGAAACTTGGCCTCATAAGCAGTCACAGTCATACCACCTTGCTCCAAAGCCATGAACTCATCCTTCTTGTGATCCCTCAAAGTCCTAGACACATATTTCTCCAAAAATAGAGCATGAAACTGGGTCCAAGTAAGTGGAGGTAAAGTTGAAGATCTACATTCCATATAAGTTCTCCACCACTGTTTAGCCTCACCTTGAAGTTGAAAGGACACAAACTCAACCCCATGTTGATGGACAATTCCCAACTTATGAAACCTCTCATAGCAATCTAAGATGAACTCATAAGCATCCTCATTCTCAGAACCAAGAAACACATGAGGTTTTAGCTTCAAAAACTTAGTCAACATTTCATGCTCATTACCAATCATATCAGAACCCAACAAAGGACGAAAAAAAACATCATTACCTCCAGTCCCACCCACCTTGGGCGCAGTGCTAGCAACAGGAGGGTTAGTAGGAGCTTGAGTTGCTTGAGCAGAAGGAAGCACTCCAGGACCAACCAACCCTTTCAAGATTGACATGATCAGTCGAGTTAACACTGGGTCTATGGGGGGAACATCGATAGTCTAAGCCTGCACCTCTTCATCTTGTCCCACCCTAAACCCTAAACCCTAAATCATCAAACAATCTACATGATAAGTCTAAAAACCCCTTGTGGACATTTTTTTAAAGTCCCAAGAAAACAATATCGTTATATTCTAGAAAAGGATAAAGGAATTTTCAAGAAAAAATATTTAGAAAATCTAAAGAAAATATCATGTAAATGTCTTAATCTAGAACAGATTAAAGAAAATTTACAAAAATCTTATGGTGAAAATCCCTTAGAAAAATGGGACAAGAATCAGGAAAGAGAGATTTTAACCCTTAAAGATCAAGTATCATCATTAGGGTAAAACCAATTCTTTATAATGAAGACGATAAAATTGAGTTTAAGATTCAACTCAAAGGATTAATTAATCTTGGGTTAATCAGAATGAGTAAAACCCCTCATAGTAGCCCAACATTTATGGTAAGAAACCATGCTAAAATAAAAAGAGGAAAAACTTGAATGGTCGTAAACTATAAAGAGCTAAACAAAAACTGTATTTTTGACGGGTATTTTATCCCTAATAAAAACAATCTTATAAACCTGGCAAAAGGAAAAACCTATTTTTCAAAATTTGATTGTAAAAGTGGGTTTTGGCAAATAAAATTAATGAAAGATTCCATCCCATTAACAACATTCAGTACACCCAATGGACATTATGAATGGATGGTAATGCCCTTAGGGTTAAAAAATGCCCCTCAAAAGAAAAATGGATAAAATATTTTCCGAAAAGGAATTTTTAATTGTTTATATAGATGATATACTAATATGTTCTAACATATATCAAGAACATTTAACCCATCTGAAAATATTTTCAGAAATATGGTTTAAAAATATATGTATATATATATATATATATTTTTTTTTTCTTTATTTTAAGAATATAAAGTATAATTAAAGAAAATACAAGAAAATAAAACAAACATTAATTAAATGTTGTACATGAGAAAAAAGGGGAAAAAATTAAATTAAAATAAAAATGGAATTAGAAGAGTAAATTTTTTTAAAGAAATAATGTAAGCACTAATTTAGGATCCTTTCAAATCACAATAAAGAAAATAAAACAAACATTAATTAAAGATATATAAGGAAAAATGAAATAAAAAAAGAACGGAATTAGAAGAATAAAAAATTGAAAGAAATAATGTGAGCACTAATTTAGGATTCTTTCAAATTATAATTCACAACATAGATATCTCCTTATTATATGCCTAATTTAATATGAATTCAATAAACAAATAATATTTCTTTTCTTGTGGACCATTCATCATTTAAGGAAATAATATAAATAACATTAATGATGAGGTTAAGGAAAAAAATAAAAATAATTAATAGCATTAATGATGAAATGATTTGAAATATGAAAAAAAAAATTGCAAAATAGATAAACTTCCACAGACAAATTTTTGAGCAATTATTTTAAAAATATATATATAACAGAAAAAGTCATTTTTTTATAAAATTAAATAAATATCTGAAGTAAGAAGAGTGTCATCATTTTCTATTTTTAACTTTATTATTTGGTATGAATATAATTGTATAGATATTTGGCAGAAGAGATGATCTAATTTTTTAATAAAAAATAAAATCAAATTACGTTAATATATATAAATATATGTTTCACAAAGTTATAATAACTAATTTCTTGTAATAAATAAATAAAAGAAAGTAAAAAAAATTAAAAAGATAATTTAAGAAATTGAGATAAATGACATTAATTATCATATTAAGGTAAGGAAGTAAGAAAATTAATGTAATTGTTGATGAACAAAATTAAAAATTGTGGTCACCTTTGATATTTTGTAAATTTTGAAGTGAAACTTTTAGTCTTTTAAAATTAAAAAAATGTCAAAAGAATTAAAATAGTAATATATATTCTTTATTTTTAAGAAGATAAAGTATAATTAAAGGTTGTACATGAGGAAAAAAAGGGGAAAAAATTAAATAAAAAAAATGGAATTAGAACAGTAAAATATTTAAAGAAATATGTAAGCACTAATTTAGGATCCTTTCAAATTATGATAAAGAAATAAAACAAACATTAATTAAAGATATATAAGGAAAAATGAAACAAAAAAATTAAAGAAAAGAAATTAAAAAAGGAACGGATTTAGAAGAATAAAGAATTGAAAGAAATAATGTGACAAGTTTATAAAATTTCCTATATAACACCGTATTAATAAACGGATGAAGACCAAGGGTCAAGATGAAAGTGGGTAATTGAAGAGAATATGATATGATATATTGTAGTTAAATGGAGAATTTAAGAAGAATATGAAGAGACATAACAATCAATAATGATAGGTAATTATTGTGTATTTATTTCTTTGCAAATTTAACCCAAGAAAATTAATGATTAATAGCTAGAATCACTATTTTTTCACATCACAACCAATGTGAATATCTTTTAAGCATCCTACTTGCTACTACTTTTGAATGCTAGAATTTTGAATTTTACAATTGGTAATTTGTGGAGTATTATTTATTTGATTTTTTTTAATTATATGTCATTTGCATGATTATAAAATAGAAGTGGTTGATTTTCTTGATCGTTCTTTTTTTTCCTAACATCAGGTGTTTAACAGAATAAAATATCAACTATCGACATTTGGTAAACGTTTTCCTCTTTTCTTAGTGATTTCTTGACTATATGTTTAGTCTTACAATTTGATAATTTGTGGAGTATTATTTATATGATTTTTTAATTATATATTATTTGCATGATTATGAAATAGAAGTGATTTATTTTCTTGATTGTTCTTTTTTTATATCACGACCCCGACCGTCGTGATTGACACCACACTAACCCTCCGGTGGGAGAACCATTACTAAAACCCAACTAAACAACTTAACGAAAAAAATTAAACATTTAAAGATACGGAAGCAGATTTAAATGACAGGATAACATGGAGTTCCCATAAACTCCAAAGCTTAATAAACAACTAAACATAACTATTGCAGAAATTCAACCCCTAGAACCTGAAGTCAATGTACCAAAACTCTACTAACGACAAGTTTAAGAAAAAAGGGTGCAACCCCGAAACTAACATACGAATAAGTCTAACTATAAATTCTGAGTCCGAAAGGAATAAACTAAACAATAGAGGACCGAAGGCAGCCTGAAAAAACTGGCTCAGCCTTGAATTCGGTCTTGATCAATGTAACTGAGGTCTGTCACGAGTCGCTTGAAGATGCCCCGTACTCAACAAAGAACGAGCAAGTGCAGA
This sequence comes from Solanum okadae, assembly GCA_036553675.1. Taxonomy (NCBI): domain Eukaryota; kingdom Viridiplantae; phylum Streptophyta; class Magnoliopsida; order Solanales; family Solanaceae; genus Solanum; species Solanum okadae. Next base: position 41,935,976 of record CM071689.1, on the reverse strand, counting down.
ATCAGTACACAACCACCATGTACTAATAGAATCACGCGGCCACTCTAGTAAGCACAATATACACAAGCAATTACAACACAGTCAACACACATATACGGAATGCACAATTCAGTTTTCATTTTAGAGCAACATACAATCTCCCAATATCAATAACAAGTAGACATAAACATAATAATAACCAAGGGAACTCTTGTAATCAGTGTTTTAAAAGGCGGGGGTGTGAGGCGAGGTTTTTATACAGTATCAGGTTGCACATCTACGGGGCCAACAATAACCATTCCCTTCTCACCGGCAGACGATCCATTGACAAGGTTTTCAATAGATGATACAACAAGCTTAGCTTGTTCTTGTTTCAATACCATGTCTTTGTAACACTTGGAGCACGTGTTCATGTTTGCAGCACTTCCGAAAAAGCCACAGTTGTTAATACACAAAATAGGGCCTTCCGGAGGGGGTTGGCATCCCGTCTCATCATTGCTCCATATTGTCAACACACAGTGTAATCTTTTGCCAAAGGGGAGATGGGAGAGAGAGATTGTGTTTGTGGTGAATTGCCAGTAATTTATTCAAAATCACAAACTGGAGGGTCCAATAACATATCCACCTTAAAGCAACATCCACAAGGTTTTTGTAATCAGTCATCTTTTATTCTAAAAATTGTAAATCTGCCCTTTCCTCAATTACATTATTCGTTATAAACTGCCAAGAAAAGGCGATGTCGAATTGAGCAAAACTAAATTTTGGGTTCCACCAAAACTAGAGTTGTGGGAGTTAACAGAAAAACAGTACAAAAAAATCTATATATAGTGTAAGCTAATACAGAATCTGGCTAATCCTTGGTTGCAATAGCAGAAGCCAAAATGTTAAGATTGTTCGCCTGCAATTCTTCCGGGAAAAGATAGTCTATGTACTCCTCGTACGCTGCTGGACCATCCTCCGTCTCTATTTGCCTTCTCTTCTTCAGTTTCTTTGGTAATTTGGCACGGACTAATTTGGCATCCCCAAGCTCACCAAAATTGCTTTCCATATATATCCATTCTTCAAGAAGAATTGTTCTTTCTTCTTTCAGTTCAGGTGCCGAATTTATCAAGTAAGAAACTGCCCTCTCGAAGACATCTCTGTTGCAGACACTTCTTTTTCTGTTCGATATCAGAATCACCAATAGTCGAAGCCTCAGACTTTGCATAACTTATCCACACTTTTAAATGTTTCGTGCGGTTAAGAAGTTTTTCATATAGTGCTCTTGTTCTTTCAAATTCACCCTCGGAGATCTCAAAGTCGATGTAAGCCTTCCATAGTAACTCTGGAATATCCAGTGCAGGTTGGGCAATTGCAAGCTCAAAAACAGCTCTGGCTCTCTCCGTTTCATACAAGGACCTCTCTAACTCAGCAAATTTGCTCCAAGCATAGCAATTTTCAGGTGACCATTCTAAGTACTTCTGATAAAGCTTTCTCAACGGTCTATGTTCCCCAAATGCAGCTCTATTTCAATGTACTTCTTAAATATCTTGTCTTTAGGAGCCCTACCAATCGCTTCTCCAAGTAAAAGCCGTGCCTCCTTGAGTCTTAACTACCGAATCTCAAACTGGGCAGCCAACAACCAAATCTTTGCAAATGAGAACTTGTGATGTGGAATCATCTTAAGACACTCCTTGTAAACATGTCTGGTCCTTTTCATGTCTTGTGCATCAAGCTCTTCATATAATGCATAATTAATCCATAAGTAAATGTATCGGTGCCAATACCGCTTCTCTTCAGCAGGAGGAAAATTAGCAATGGCTCTTTCATAAACCTCTCTAATCCTCTCTTTATTTCCAATGCTCTCTTCTAGATGGATATAATCAAACCACATATCATAGTTACGTGGATTCTTCCTTACTTGATCCTCATACTGAAACCTCCTTTTTCCAACTATAGCATCCTCAATACCTTCCCTATCACCATACTGTTTTTCAAATGCCACAAACTTGCTGTACAAATCCTCAGCTCGCCCTTTTGGTATGCGATCAAGTGCAAATTTATATATGCACCTAGCTCTGTCCGTCTCCCTACACTTGTCCTCGAACTCTGCAAATGCCACAAACAACTGCTCAGCTTCCTCATCGTCATCTGCCAACTTATCCATAGCCCTCTCATAATAATTCCTTACCCTCCCAATCTCCCCATTCTTCATCTCAAATTTTGCAAACCTAATCCAAGCACTAAAGACAACCAAACGAATCTCTGGAAAATTTCTCTTGCCCTCTCTATTTCATTATACCTCAACTCAAACTTAATGTAAGACAACCGCCCTTGCTGGTCCGGCATCCACCCCATCCACCTCTCAAAAATACCTCTTGCACCAGCTACATTGCCGAGCATCTCTTCCATATGAATATACTTGTACCACAACTGATTAACCCTAGGAAAATGGATAACAGCTCGATCCCATATATTGCGAGCATGATTAACAAACTTATTCTTCATCTCCATATGGACATACTTCAACCAGATGGTATGGTCACGGTTAAGTGCATCGACTACAAGTGCACGTTCCCAGATAGAACGAGCACGCTTCAAGTCCTTTTGTGATTCTTCCCATTCAGCATATTTCACCCACACACTCTTGTTCCAGCCTACACGGCTAATTAAGGATTCAAATTCCTTTCGCTTGCCAAGGCGGTAATCAGCTACTTCTGTTTGGTCAGTGATTTCCTGGTTGGGCGGTCTGATTTCTGCCTCTTGACGTTCCCTAGCTTCTCGGAGGATTTGCTCCGCCGTGATTTGGATTGGGGCTGGGGTTTTGTTCTTCACCCGCCTAGCGAGGTAACCCGAAGCCATTAATTGAATGTTGAATTTGTAGAAAAGATAAGAAATAAACGTGACAATTTTATTTTATTTTCCATAAGAGAAGGCAGGCTTTATATAACATCACATAGGAAATATTTTTATTTGATTTGGACCAATAATAATTCCTTATTTTTAACTATACCCTTTATTATATTCTATGTGCTAGCAAATTATATCATAATATACTATTTGGACTTCATACTTTATTTATTTGATTACTTAAATTCTCTAATTTAATTATCAAACAATAAAATAGTTAATCCATTAGCAAAGATCAGAACACTCGTTAATGTGCATGTGTTTCCATAGGTTCATTACTAAGCTGACTGTTAATTGATTATATCAAATACTAATCAAGGGTAACATCTAGCAACAATCATTAACCATCGTATCACATGAACTATATGATATACGCTCAAAAATTATATAAAAATATATATGTAAAATTCTATTTAATGTAGCTAATTTTGTTATATATGTACATGTGGTTTTATTTTTTCGCCCAGTAAAAAATTGAATCATATACCTTTTTATAGATTTATTACAACGAAATGTTGGAAAATTTGTCAATTGAAGAACAAAAGTTAATATTTATTTCGAAGAGAATAAGAGTAGCATAAGTCTTTTAGCCTTTTGTTCTTATTTAAACGGTGTTCATATATTTATATTAATAATTGTAATTTAATTTTATATATATATATATATTTATTTTAAAAGGTTATTTCGTGTTGTTTGGTATAATATTATTATATCTTTTATTTTATTAATTTTTTATTGACATTTTTATGAGGAAAAATAAGAGACCAAATTATATAAATAAAAATTATACGACAAATAGCTCTCATACTTTTAAAATTCAATTACTCGTCCTTCGCATTAAATTTTAAGTTCGTATACAAATATACTTGAGAGGCATCATAAAATACACAATAAAGAAAGAATGAAAGAAAAAAAAAATACAATACACATATCATTGCGACTTTAGTCATTAAAATTAAAAGTAGAAGGAAAAACAAATTCAACGCATAATTGTCTAAGATCTTGTCATATCCACTTCACAAGCCTATCAATATTCAAAGCTTTCTTCTTCTTTTTCAAGTCAAACAAAGGTAGAGGGCATCACTCTTGTTGATATTCAGTACTTCAAAAATCTATCTGTTTTACTCGAAAATATAAATAAAAGAAAAATGATTGAGTTTTCAAAAAATTGATTAAGCTTATGGTTTAAGAGAAATCGAATTTCCAAAAGAACAGAGTCGCCACTTTAGTAAAAATCAAGAAAAAAAACTTAAGGTTTTCAAAAGACTTAAACAGATAAAATCAGTTGAAAATACAGGAGTTCGAGTTCAAATGTACATTCCGAGAAGGTGTTAGGCCCTTGGAATGTCCGCTAACCTGCGGTTGACCGGCGATTTGACTAAAATGACTTTGACTAATTTTTTAGAAAATATCAACTAAGAAAACTCATTTTTTTTTATTATTGTTTTTTTAATTATTATCGTTATTTTTATTATTATTATTATTATTTTATTATTGTCATTTTAATTAGCTTAAAGGGAAATGAACTAAAGGGGGAGATTTTTCCGAAGGGGAATAATTTAAGTGACAAGACTAAATAAAAATAGAGCTAAAAATATAAATATTTTAATTCAAATATGATAAAAAGTTGAAATGACTATCTATGAGGATTTAATTAAATTAAACCATAATCAAATAAATGGTTAGTCAACATAATAAACAAATAAAAAGCAAAGGAGAAAGATATCAAATTTGGACTTTTGGCCCAACTTTAGGAACCTGTCCTAATACTAAAAATTCCCAACATGATCTTGGGCCCATTCAATCAGAATTCTGCAATTAGGCCGTTCTCTTGGACCTTTTGGGCCTATTTTCGCTTGAATTTGCTGTAACAAAAGAAATTGGGCCTTGTTTCATCTTCGATTTTGACCTGTTCATCGGTTTCCTGCTGGTTGACTCAAGGATAAAGGAATTTGGGCCTTCATAGCCCAAATGACATGCAAAGGGAGGAGGAGGGAGTTCATGGTGAACTCGGGCGGATTTCACAACAAAAGAACACATAAATAAGAGTTAGCATCTATTCATAATGACAAAACAAACAAAATAATCACACGAAATTTGATCTATGTAAACCTGACCTTAAACGAAGTTCAATCAACAATAACTAATAAGAACTGTAATATAACACTCGAAGGCAATGGAAATTATGTAAACTTAGATTTAACAAGGTCCAATTTCAAAGCAAAGAGGAGGCACAAGGCAGTAAGAACATTTGATGAGACATTAGTCATTAAATTAGGAAATAATTGGTGATAAGATGACTCAAAATATTATTCACACCATAGACCTGTATCCAAACATCACCGCTATATGAAGCGCAGTTACTAACTCATTATTAAGATACCAAGCATATAACGAAATCAGGAAATAAACAACTTTGAGCACCGAAACGCTATTCGTTCGAATTAAAGCACCCATAATGAGGCCCAACAATAATCCAACCAAAATGAAAATAAGTTGCACTCTATTGTTAAAAGACCCACAGTTCGATTTAAGGGAGCAAGCATCACAAATTTTCAGATTTAACAAACTTGCAAAAAATCGGAAGGACTGACCATAAATGACCACATATGCATTTCAAATAAAGGGCAGAATGGCTTTAGAAATCTGAAAGTTCACATTGACTCTAGCTACTATAGTTGAACACAAAAATAAAATTTGGAGTCAAAACTGTAAATAACGTGTTAAATTAGGTTTTAGACCTAACTCACACCCCAAAAGCTAGCTCAAAGGGAGGAGGATTGCCCAAGCCTTATAAGGAGTCCACTCATCTCATTAATCACCGATGTGGGACTTTTGTCATTCTTTAACACCCCACCTCACGCCCAGTGCTTAGCATCTGGTGCGTGGGCAATTTTGATTTTGGGGGCCCAACATCGGGTGAGACAGATCCTGCTCTGATACCATGTTAAATTAGGTTTTAAACCTAACTCACACCCCAAAAGCTAGCTCAAAGGGAGGAGGATTGCCCAAGCCTTATAAAGAGTCCACTCATCTCATTAATCACCGATGTGGGACTTTTGTCATTCTTTAACATAACGATCTCTTTTTAAAAAAAATAAAACTCTATTGGCAGAAACTACTAGAAAGGAAGAAAAGGACACTCATGCTCAACAAACAACTATAGTAATTGGGCGATAATGTATCATGGAGGGACGTCTATTTAGACAAAACAAGAAATTCGACCAATTTATTACATACAAGATATAAATTTGTCCAACTTTCACATAGATAGAGAGCAAAATTTCAGATCAAAAATGTTAAAACAGTCAACTAAAACATCCAAAAACAGCAAGCCTAAAGACACCGAACGAACTCGAAATATCGATGTCTTGATTCATTCATCCAAACTTGAGGTGAAAGAACAATAATTGTCTGAAACCGATCCCCCAAACATTCAAACAAGTACCTCTTAATCATGCTAACATGTGAAAGACTCAACCTCGAGACAAGTAACACGACCACAACTTCGAGAGAGGGAAAAAAAATACAAACAGAGAGACAAACTTAGAAATGCATTAAGTTTTCTTGGAAATAGAATATACTGCCTAACTTAGAAAATAGGACGAAGAGAGTAACATCAGACCAAACACATCATATAAGATCATTTTAGAATCCACAAAGAGCTATATATCAAACCAACACAATGCACTCGAAATAAAAAATAAAAAAAAGGATCATGAGTTGTTTACCTTGTTCGAGGCAGCGAACCGAAGACGAAAACGAACTTGGAGTGACTTTGATACCAACTTCAATCTTCAGAAATTCGGCAGGTTCCCAATAACCCACAACTGAGGAAAGAAAAGGTATATATTTAGGATGTGTTTCTTATATGAGTACTGTAGCTCAGCGACTCTTTTTTTCCTGTAAATTCTTGCCAAAATCCCAACTAAAAAAATCTCCCCTATCTTCTCCAACCTTCAACAGTGAGTAAGAGGGTTGTATTTATAGAATGAGATTAGGGCAGAAATTCGGAAACAGGCGGGAGTTTTTTCGGATAAAAACAAGGCCCTCCAAATCAAATTTCAAAAACCTTTCACCATTACAGGAAGACACCTTTTTCTGAAATTTTCTCCCCATTCCGAAAGAGGAAAGGGAAAAACGCGTGCTTTCTATTTGTTGTGATTGTACCAATCGAAAGAGACGTTGGAGTTGGATGTTAACGTTGGAGGACTTTCTGGGTTTCTTCGTGAACATTGAAGGAAACATTGGGGCTGACTGTTGTTGTTAACGTGGGGTTAGGCCGGGTTAAAAGGGGAACTGAGCTGGGAATGGGTTATTTGGCACTGTATGTCGTCGGTTGTATTGGAAGAGCCCGTTTGGATTGACTTAAAAAAAGTAACTTTATAAAGTGCTGGAACTTATTTTTAAAATAAGTAGTTATGTGTTTGGATAAAAGTGTTGCAGTTGAAAAAAAAAGTTGTTGATGTGTTTGGCAAATAAGTGCTGGTAAACACTTTTTTTTTATCAAAATGTCTAAAATACCCTTTAAGCTGTTAACATGATGAAAAGTTGATTAATTTAAGGTTTTTATACTTTAAAAAAAATTAAAACAAAATTAATTTATATTTTACATCCATAAGTAATAATATTTTCCTATCATTCACATATTTCTTTACCACCACAAATTATTTATAAGAGGAATAATAATAAAATAATAATAATAATGATGATAATAAAATAATAATAATATAATAGTAATAATATAATAATAATAATAATGATAATAATAAAATAATAATAATTAAAAAATAATAATAAAATAATAATAATTAAATAATAATAATAATAATAATTCAATATGGGCAATTTGAAAATTGTATAAAAGAATTAAGGGCAAAAAAGTAATATACTTGGTCAACATAAAAGGGCTTTTAAGTTGAAAAAAAAAAAAACTCCCCTCACCTAGCTTTTAGCTTTTGGCTTAAAATAAGTCAATTTGATAATTGTCAAACACTCTAATAAGTCAAAAACTGGTTTTTAAGCCAGTTTGACCAGCTTAAAAGCCCATCCAAACAGGCTCGAAAACAAAAGGGGGAAATGGACTTTTGGTATTGCTAATGTAGTGTGTTGCTGGAAATTAGTTAATGGCCCAACTTCGGTCTTTTTTTTTTAAAAAATGTGTTGAAATGAATTGGAGATTTGGCTAAGGAAAATATAATCAAACAAATCCCCAAATGAATTTCCGAATGTAACCAAATTGAGATTAATTGGTGGATTTGGTCAACATTTAATCAAGATGAACTAACGTGAATTAATTAATGAGTTTCTCAAACTTAACGAAATAAAATAATTAATTCAAATATAAACTAACCGATTTCAATAACCCAAAATTATAACTATAAATTATACTAGACTAAATTAATAAAATATTTACTAAAACAATGTACAAATCTTGTGAGATGGTTTTCAAATATTCATAGAATATATTAATTGTATATAATTATATGAAATACATTTATTATTCAAAATACCATAAAAAGCCGATTGAAATTATTTAAACTAACCTTGAAACTATTTGAATTTTACAAAGCTAATTATTCTAAAACGTGTAGAAATTAAGAAGCTCGAAAATTAATTATTATCGGGGAGGGTCAAAATTAGGTGTCAACACTATCACTATTCAAAAGCTTTCTTCGTGTAAAAATTAAATTCAAAAGGCATCATAGAGATATATAAGAACAAAAAGAAAGAAAAAATAAAGGAAGAAAAAAAGAAATAGTACAATACACATATCATTAAAAAATAGAAGGGAGAAAAATCAATACATAATTATCTAAACTCTTGTCAATATCCACTTCACAAGCCTATTACTATTCAAGAGCCTTCTTCTTCTTTTTCAAGCCAAATAAAAGCATGAATATAATACAATGGTGAAAATGAAGAATAACTTTGGATAGAATATCATGAAACAAAATATATGAATTTATATAGAAAATAATAGAGGAATACCATAAGGTTTCATATTTACTATTTAATGAATATGAAAAATTGAAAATTGTGAGAGTTATGAATATATGAACATTATATCTAATAAAGAAGATATATTATAGTGGGAGGTGAAAAATTAAGTACTTGAATATAAAGACTTTATGAATAATTCAATGCTAGTTGTATGTAGTAGACTCTTCACTAGACATGAATGCTCTCTAAACCTAGCCTCAAAAATCATAAAAGTTGTAATCTTAAGTCACTGGAATGACCAGTTTGGCCGGTGGACAGCCTCCTAAGGAAGTTGTTCCACCAACACAGATTCAACCTACTGCGAATATAAGTGGTAAGCTAACGTATGCTGCTAAACTATAACCTATGAGGTCAGTACGTGCGCCTGTTCCGAGGAAACCAATAACGTACTTGCATGGAGAACCTGGAGTCATATGGGAAGAAGAAGAAATATCACAAATGATCGTGAATGAGGAATTAGAATAAGCAGGGGTAGGGAAGTTCTCTTATGGTTGGCCAGATATACAAGAACTACGGAAAATCATACCAAAGCAATGTGAATTAAAAGGGGATGTAAACATAGGTTTACTATGTAATAGACATGTTCTTATAAGGGCTTCCCGGATGGAAGATTATGTGAATCTATTATCAAAACCTAGTTTTTACATTGCTCATAAGAATTGGTACTGCATTATGCGGACTTTTAAATGGGATCCCTTATTTTATCCAACGAAAGAAACATCGATTGTGATTGCATGGATATCACTACCAGCGTTACCTCCTAATTTCTTTGGAAAAGAAACGATATTTTTTTTGGCGGCAACTGTTGGTAAACCATTGCAAGTTGATATGGCGACAAGTAATAAAACGAGACCAAGTTGCGCTAGAGTCAAGGTGGAAGTGTATTTATTGGGAGATTTTCCAAAAAGTGTCAATGTTGGAATTAAGAAGAAGACAGGAGAAATAATGGCCAAATGGGTTACCATCAAGTATGATTACATACCAAAGTATTGCAAAAATTGTAAGTTGCAAGGGCATAATGAGAAATAATGCTTTGTACTACATTTGGAGCTATATCCTAGGGAGGAAATGATTGGCGAGACAGATGATGAGGTTGCAAATAGCAAAGGGGAAGCAACGACAATAGAAAGGAAAGAGGTAATTAACAAAGAGAAGGTGACAGAGAACAATTTTCAGGAATCAAAGATAAAAACTGGGATGAGAAGATGAGGAGAACAATATATGGGGAGACGCAATCAGAGATCGGATCCAAAGGTAAAGATAGGGGGAGATGAAAATATTATGACGGGGAACAAATTTGAGGTGCTGAATCAGGAAGAAGGGACAAAAGTTCCAAACCAATAACAAGAAAATAAGGAGACAACAATAATGCCAATGACAGGGACGACAAGGGTCAAGGACAAAGAAAAAACACCAACGAGGAGGTGGGTTGACGAGATTTTTGGAGAACAAAGTGAGGAGAGCAACAAGCCAATGAAAGATAAGGAGACTGGAGAAAACACCAACATAAAAAGACAATGGGAAAGGGAATCTGCGTAAAAGGAAAAGAGCCATGAAGGGGTAGGAGAAAAGATGTGGAATAGAGAAGATCAACTACAAGACGTACATAATGAAGAAGACAGTCAGAATGACAAGGAAGTGGATAGTAAGGGAGAGAACAAGTGTGATGGGGATGATGAGGATAAACCACTAGAACCATCTTATACAATAGATGATGAGGGGGAAGGTTCATCAAATAATAAACAAGGGGAGACAAATAAAGGAAAAGAAGAACAAGAATTTGATATACAGGAACAAGTGCGAAACATGAACTAATGGAGGGTAGGAGGGAGAAAGATGATGAAGAGGATATCCAGGAAAATATCAATGCAGTAAGCAAAGATGGAGACCTCTCACCAAGACATACCAAAGAATTACGAACGAGTAGAAAGATCTATAAAGCTATTGGCAGGGGCAGGAGCACAAGGAGTAGTTCAGCAAAACCACCTCTGTCAAAATAATGATGGACAAACTTCTTTTTTTGGAATATTAGATCAGTAGGCACTCAAAATTCATTTGAGAGGTTGATTGATAAAAAAAAATAAAAATAAGTTGGCATATATCGCCCTTTTGGAACTGTTTAAAGGGCCTCATGAATTAGAGCGATACTAAAGTAAATTAGGGATGAAAAATGCAATGGCAAATATTTCGTCCAAGATTTGGGTGTTTTGGAATGAGGAATGGGCTGGAACTGTTATCAAGGGCACGTACCAGCAAATTTCGATCCAATTTAAACATCAATTAATCTAGAAGGAGATGTTCATTACGACAGTCTATGCAAGGTGTAATGCCTTAGATAGATTGGAACTTTGGGAGGATTTAGAGGAGGAAAGTTGCAATATTGATGTACCATGGGTGGTGGGAGGGGATTTCAATGTAATCATGGATGCATCGGGGAAGATGGGTGGGCTACTGGTAACGCAACATGAGACAATGGACTTTGCTCAGTGTATAAATACATGTGTGTTGACAGAACTGAAGTTCACATGGAGTAAATATACATGGTGGAATGGCAGAATAGAGAAGAATTGTTTATTTAAAAGGTTGGATAGAGTGTTTGGTAACCAATAATTCATAAAATCAATTCCCAGTATTTGAAGTACAACATCTCATAAGGGAAGGCTCAGACCATACGCCTGTCTAAGTAACATGTAATGTTAACCAACAAAAGGTCAATAAGCCTTTCAGATTCTTAAATTTCTGGACCAAAAACACCAATTTCTGTGAAGTGGTGAAGAAGCATTGGGCGAGCGACATACAAGGAAGCCTTTTTCACGTTGTACAGGAAAATATGAAAATAATGAAGAAGGTGTTAACTAAATGGAGTAAAGATATATATGGAGACATATTTCATAAGGTCGCAACCATGGAGGATGTTGTGAAAGTGAAAGAATTACAATTTGAGTTAAATAATACAGAACAAAACAGGGAGGAATTAAAAAAAAGCAAAGGAGGAGCTTCAAAATTACTACCAGCCGGAGGAGGAGGATTTCTGGAGGCAGAAATCAGGGATGAAATGGTTCAATGATGGGGATAGAAACACGAAATTATTTCACACTTACGTTATAGGTAGAAGAAGACGGCTTCAGATAAATGAAATTGAAGATGAACGGGGAGAAATGCTTAAGAATGTAAGAAGTATTGGGGGGGAAGCTGTAAAAGTATTTAAAAGCCAGTTCTTAGAGAGCAATGTGAATGACGAAGAATTGATGCTAGAATGTATACCAAAGCTCATCACAGAGGAACGACATGAGAGCATGGATAAAATGTCGACTGAGGATGAGATCATGGATGTTGTTTTCTCCCTAAATAGTGAAAGTGCATGTGGCCCTGATGGTTTTTCAGGTAAATTCTTCAAAAGTTGTTGGGAGATAATAAAAGAGGACATGGTCAAAATGGTAATTGCTTTTTTCTGTGGCTGGGAGCTGCCGAGATACGTGACTCACACGAATTTAGTTCTTATTCCAAAAAAAAGAAAAAGTAACTAGATTCACGGATTTGAGGCCGATAAGTTTAAGCACTTATATAAACAGGGTGATATCAAAAGTTATCCATGGTAGAATAGTTGAGGTGCTTCCAGGAATTATATCGAAGAATCAAACAGGCTTTATGAAGGGGAGAAATATAGTGTAAACTCTTTTGTTGGCTCAGGAGATCATCAGGGATATAAACAAAAGGAACATGTACCACAATGTTATGGTAAAGCTGGACATGGCTAAGGCGTATGATAGGGTGTCGTGGTTATTTCTACCAAAAGTAATGAGAAGATTTGGTTTCACAGAGAGAGTTATTGATATGGCGTGGAGGTTAATTTCCAACAATTGGCATACGGTGCCAGTAAATGGAAATGCATATGGATATTTCCACTCGACAAGAGGGAAAAAACAAGGAGACCCGTTGTCCCCAACTTTGTTCATAATCACAACAAAGGTGTTGACCAGAAGCTTAAATAAATTAAACAGGGAAGCAAACTTCATAGGTTATGGAATGCCAAAGTGGAGTGAAAAAATAAATCATTTATCATATACAGATGATACAATATTATTTTGTTCTGGGCACAAAGGTTCGATGAAGAAGATTATGAGGGTGTTGAACAATTATGAACATACATCAGGCCATTTGCATGATAAGGTGCCTATTGTGGTGAAAAATCGAATCAGAAAGGTCATAGGGATCACTATTGGAATTTTTCCTTTCACATACTTGGGGTCCGATGTTCTATAGGAGGAAAAAGATAAGTCACTTTGAGGATCTGATAAAAAAAGTGAATAAAAGTGTTATGATGTGGCATAGCAAATTGTTAACGTATGGGGGAAGGTTTGTGCTAGTAAATAATATTCTACAATCGTTACCTATCTATTTGATGTCTGCGATGAATCCGCCAAAAGGGGTGATAAATCAAATGCACAAAACCATGGCCAAATTCTTTTGGAGTAAGGTAGGTGGTTTTAAAGGGAGACATTGGGTGGCATGGGAGGATTTATGTCTACCAAAGGAGGAAGGTGGTGTAGGCTTTCGATCGTTACACGTTGTGGTTGATTCGTTATTTGCAAAATTGTGCTGGAAATTTAGAACTTCCTCAGACTCGTTATGGGATCACTACATATGGAATGTACTGTAAGAAGAAGCATCTGGTGGTGGCTCATGGCACAGAGACCTCACATATTTGGAGAAAAATGATCAGTATTAGAGAAAATGTCGAACATAATATTTGGTGGCAGCTTAAGACAGGTGAAGCAAGCTTCTGGTTTGACAATTGGACGAAACAAGGGGACCTATATTTTGTGGAGGAACAAAGTCGAGGGGAAGAGGAGATGGAAGTAAAAGAATTTATAACGGAAGAAAGGTGGAATAGTAATAAACTGAGACAATATTTATCGGATGAGATGGTGGATTACATAACTGGCAGCATTAGCCCAAAGTTAACGAGGGAGGGTATGGATAAGGCTTGGTGGATGGGAAATACCAATGGTGTTTTCAGTGTGAAATCAGCTTGGGAGATTCTGAGACAAAAAAAGAGAGGAACACGAGGTTTATAAGCATGAAATAAAGGGATTCCGTTCAAGATAAAAATAAATTCTATGGAGGACATGAAAGGGAAGAATACCAACGGAGGATAATATTCAGAGAATGAGGATTAATATTGTATTGAGGTGTTGGTGTTGCGAACAATATCAACAAGAAACAATGGAACATCTATTTCTAACAACCCCCATAGTTGTAATACTATGGAGGCATTTTGCTAATTGTGCAGGTCTTGAACTGGATGGGATACTATTCCCAATTGTTCTGTTGCGATGCTGGTTTACAAAGGGTCCAAACAAACTGAAATTCATACTCAGGACGTTACCAACTGCAATAACGTGGGTACTATGGAAAAGAAGGAATTGCAAGAAACATGGAGAGGATCTATCATTACAAGGAATGATATCTCAGGTGCTACAAATCGTTCAGTATGTAGTTACGAAGAGATTCTATTCGATTAACATAAAAGGAAAGGATTGGAAGGAAATGGTCAAAGTTTTGAGTGCATACAAGCCAAGGATATATCATTATGCAGTGAAGTGGGAGATGCCACAAGAAGGTACTCTGAAGTGTAATACGGATGGAGCATGTAAGAGGAAATCCAGGGATAGGGGCATATGGATTCTGTTTGAGGGACAATAAGGGGGACTTAATTTATGCAGAAGCAGAGAAAAATGGACAAACAACCACTGTGGAGGCAAAAATGAAGGCTATAGCAGAGACGTTAAAATATTGTGTAAGTAAGGAGGTAAGGAGGCTAGTGATTGAATCAAACCATTGTTAATGGTTAATATCACTAATAAAACCTGGAGGGTGCAATGGGAGCTGGCAGAACAGTATGATGAGTTACAACAAACGTTGATGAAAATTGAGGCAATAATTCAGCATACATTCAGGGAAGGTAATAAAATGGCTGACTACATGGCAAATCTTGCTATTGACTATGATGAAAAGCAGATTTTCAGATCTTTCCAACAACTTCCGTCATTTGAAAAAAAAGATAATAAACATAGAAAAAGCTCAAATTCCTTCGTTACGAATCCGTACCAAAAGGATACAAAATAGAGGTATCAACAGAGGTGTATCGCTACACATTGGAGATCAACTACAAGCTTCAAATGGGAAGAGAGGAAACTGAGCTGAAGAATATTGCATAAGTATGAGTATTACGTAAATGGGCTATGTCCATTCAAAATAGAAATAGGTGCCTTACTTGTCTATTTAGGGCTTAGGCTTGTATGTCTGCTATTGCTTTTATTATTCCATAAATAAAAGGCCTAACCGGCCAAAAGGTTATCCAAAAAAAAGACTTTATGAGATATTAAAAATAAAATAAATAATTAAATGAAGAAAAATGGTCAAAAGAAAGGAGAAAAAAGATAAATATGAATGAAGGTCATAGAGAGGTGCCACATCACCTGTCTATGTTCTCCTTATTCTTCTTCTAATTTAATATGAATTCAATAAATAAATTGATTCTTTCTCAAAATAATTCTTCTTGTCTTGTGGACCACTCATAATTTTTTCTATAAGTTTTTCAATCAGAATGATTTTTTGCTCAATACAAATCTTCTTGTAGAAAAACTTATAGTGCAACAACCTTTTACAAAAAATATTTTTAAAGAGAAACATTTGTTACATGGCCTTTCTTCTTATATCAATATCTTAAAGAATCATGAGATACTATCTCGTTCTCTTTTCATAAAGAAATCATATTCTATCATCATAAGAAGAAGTGACAAAGTTAAGGTGTCTATTTTTGTTGATCTTAACTACTTATAATTTTTTATTTTAGGCTATATATAAATAATTTTGAGAATTTCTTTTTATATGTATATATATTTGTAATTGTAAAATAGTTTTGAAATATAAGATTCTTAACATATTTTAGATTCCTAATAATTTTATTTTTGCGTTTGTATTTCTTTTATCCTTGAGCTTTAAACACATAATTTAGATTTTTAATTTTTTTAAAAAGAGGAAAATATTGCGATTTCTAGTTACTCAATCATATAAAATATCATACTAAATAGGATATTGGATTAACTCTTGCATAAAACTAATTTCAAATTTTATATATATAATGCTTACGTTTAATGATCTGACTATTATTTTATGCTAAGTCGACGAAATTTTGTCCATTCTGAGATATGTTCTCTTCATCTCTAAATTTGCTTCCAAGGAACTTTATCGTTTCTGTTTTTCTTCTTCCATTGCTTGTTATTTTTCTCTCCTTCATGATTTTTCTTTTATTTATTTGGTACGTTGTTAAATTTTTTTCTCTTTGATACGTGCATGTTCAATAAAACTTGTTTGATGTTCCTGAAAATTTAAAAGGTAAAGAAAGGAAGAAAAACCATTTAAACAAAGAAGATGTTAAAAACACAATCATAAAAAGAAATGAAATATTGAGAAAGGAGCTAATCAAACAATGATTTTTTCTATTATTTTGTCAACAATGAACACATCAATATTAGTTTGTGATTAACTTTTACCATAATTTTTTGAAATGATTTGTGATTATTTACCTTATTTTAAATATTAGAGAAAACTCTTGACATTCTCCCATATAGGTTATGAATAATTATTTATTTCTCTTTTAATTTCTAATATTTATGTGCGTCAGTTATGAGTATTAAAAAAATCATAATTGTCAATAATATATTTAACATATTTGTTCCTTTATCTTATTCAATAATTTTTTTAATAGAGCAAATTAATGGAAGAAAAAGGAAGAAAAGTTTAAAAAACCATAGAATACTGGTCATAGAGAGGTGCCATATAGGATTGCTTACATTCAGCTATATATATATAGATTTTATAACAATTAAAAAATTTTGGAACTAATTTTTTCATACTATGTTATATTATATGTTCTCTACAAGAATAATAATATTTTGCTATAGCTATAAAAATAGCATTCAAACAAACGAAGCCGTTTTGGAGATATTTAACAATAGAAATGATATGTATGTGAATTGTCAAGATCTATGTTGTATTTTGGGTCTTTGATGATTTAACAAACTATAAAAAAACAATATTTCGAAAAAGAATCCGGTCCTTCGATTTTTCATCATTACAAGACAAGTTATGAAGTAAAGTTATAAAGCTGCAGGAACTGTTGTGGTAGGTTGGCACAACAGTAGAGGTGGACCAAGGACAACAGTCTTCGACCAATGACATGCTACTAA
The DNA here is from genome assembly GCA_036553675.1 of Solanum okadae. Taxonomy (NCBI): domain Eukaryota; kingdom Viridiplantae; phylum Streptophyta; class Magnoliopsida; order Solanales; family Solanaceae; genus Solanum; species Solanum okadae. The sequence continues at coordinate 41,918,850 of CM071689.1, read as the reverse complement.
GTTGTTTTGTCTCTCTTTTACAATGGGTTTATTGACAAGAAACAACCTAGTTTTTTTGCAATCAAGTTTATTTGAAAAGGCAAAATTCATTTTAGAGAAGAACATTGCACATATTCAACAAGGGAATTGATCAAATGTTGCATAGTCTTTTATTGTATTTTGAGTTTTATGACTTGTGCTCTTACATTGTAAGATCTGAGCCTATGTTATAAAGGATTATAGATCGTTTTAGTCGTAACCTTTGTGAGATGAGTTTGAGGCTAAAGTTAGTCGAGTGTGTGTTTGAAGTCTATGTTAACTAGAGGTCGATAATATAGTACGTGATAGGGTTATTACTTTGTATCTTGTAATAGAGGTGTTACAAGGTGTGTAGGATTAAAAGTTTAATCTGTGTGAGTATTGGAGTTTGTATTCACACAAGTTTGGTATTAGTTAGTGGAGATTTGAGAAATCATGTTTGACATGTCATGGTTTTTTCTCCCTTGAGCAATATTTTTTCCTCATAAACATCCTTGTTCATTACTTTAAGCATTTATTGTTCATTCTATTACTAATACATTCAAGGGATCTCGTCTCCTGACTAGTCATAAATTTTTTAAGTCAACAATCTATAGTCAAATTGTAAGATAAAGCAAGTAATTAAATAAATTTCCATTTCCCCTTTTTTCTCCAATATAAATAGGGGGTCACATATTCAGTATAATTTCATAAAATGATTTTTTCTTTCAGTATCACCCCATTTCTTGTGTTTTCTCTTTTGTCATCCTCTTCACATCTTCAATTGTGAAGGGGGATTTGGTTGCTGATGTTTGCGCCAGGGCTTCCCAACCTCCTTTGTGCGAGAAACTTATACGATCAAATCCTCGTTCTAAAACCAAAGATCTTGATATCCATGGCGCGATCACATTCAACATGACTACCCCACTTATTCGATCAACAATAGATTTGTCATTTTCTCTTCGTGACAACGCAACCAATCCAACGCTAAAGAGAGTATACCAAGATTGTGGGTCTTATATTGCATACGCATATACACACATTATGATTGGTATGTCATTTTTTAGGCACAGAGAAACTGTTGGTGTATTTGAAACGTTGACACAAGCAATAAATATCATAATCAACTGTGACAACTTATTTCCAACACATAAATTAGTTGAAGATGAGAAGTTAAAACAAGATAATTTATCATTGCTACAATTTCTTACTGCTATTAAAAATATGGCCAGTCGATTTATTATTATTTTATGAGAGCTATATATTACATAAAATAAATTATTATTACTAGCTCCTTGTTATGTTTGTGTTTCTTGTTGCTTATATATCTTAAAAGTCTATCTTGGTTAATAAATAAAATCTAGTTTCTTTATTTTAATTTATTCGTCTTATTTATTTTATTTTTTAATCTGTTTAAAAAAGAATAACATGCTCAAAGTTATTAGATCTCGTTCATTTTAATATTTTTACCTGGGTGATAGCGCATCATTCAACTCTTTCTCTCCCTCTTAAAGCAACTTTATATGAGTGGATGTGAAGTTGGAAATGAAGAAATGTACGTGACCAACAAGGGTTGTGATTGAGTGGTAAGTATTCCTCCATCCTTAATAAGAGGTCTCAGGTTCGAGTCTTCTAAGATAGGAGTCGCTTTTGTTAGGGAATATTTTAGCCCCGAATGTGGGACTTCCTATACGTGTTTGCCTATATCAAAATTTGTCAATTAATTTTTAATATTATCACTAGAGCAATTGTTAATATTCTGCTACATGTATTTCAATTGGTGCTAACATAGAATAGTGAAAATTGGCATGTTTAGAGTTGTCAACTCTTACTAGATATGAAAATGGACAAGTTAGGATGGGCCGAATCTTTATTTAAAAGGGAAAATAGTATCAAATAGCAAATTATTAATTCAAATTAAATGTTATAGTCATAGTTTATTTTAATTGTAATTCACAGCAAACATCTCCTTGTTTTGCCATCTGATTCGATATATAATTAGTTATTTTTCGATATACAATTAGCCATTTTATATATTTCGGTATAAAATGTATAAAATGCGTTTGTATAAAGAGAGAGAAAAGTGTATATACAAATACAAATACATATATTTTCGTCCTATACACTGATAATTATACAAATACAGATCTTATTATACAAATTACAATGTATAAATGAATTTATTCAAACCGAACAATTTATATAAAATTGGATGTTTGTAACGAATTATACAAATCAAAAGCTCCATAGCAAACATAAAATTTGTTATGGAGCGCAATTATGCAAACTATAGCTATAACATACAAATATGATTTTTATGTTTGCTATATGTGAAAGCTGTTCTATTTAAAACAACCTTAAAAATACTAGTCCAACCCAGCCTGATGTGGGTCATGGGCTAGCGAAGCTAGATTCTTAAAATGAGCAAATTTTAAGAATAACAAACATAAAAATCATATTAGCACTCTATAACTATAATTTTGTTATTTGTGTTCTATAGCAAACATAGTTCTAAGCATTTGATTTGTATAAATCGTAAGCATCTGATTCACAGGCATCTGATTTGTATAAAATCGCAGCGATTGTATATGAATATCGGTTAGATAATTGTATATATACAACTACTATGTATATATATCCATGATTGTGTTTGTATATCTGCATAAAATTTGAATTTGTATACAATCGAATCGAGTTAAAATATTTGTATTTGTATATCAAATCTCTCTCTCTCTCGCTTTATACAAACACAAATTATACGTTCTATTTTGTATATAGTTGTGTTTGTATAAAGAGAGAAAGAGAGAAAGACAAAAGAGAACTGGGCAGGGGAAGATTTGTATTTGTATAATTATAAGTGTATATGACGAAATTTGTATTTGTATATATAGTTCTCTCTCGCTTTATACAAACACAATTTATACATTTGTGTTTGTATAAAGTGAGAGAGATGAGCTAGAGAACGGCGAACTAGATTTCATATAGTGGTGAGCGAGATTCAGGGGAGAGAGGCAAATGGCAAAAAGTTTGTTGCGAATTGGAATTAAATGAAACTGTAACTATAACATTTATTTTGAATTAATAGTTTGCTATAATGCACAATTTTCCCTAAAATATATATCAATTACACCAAAAAGTTAGTGTTTATATATATCAATTACACCAGAAAATACACTATCTAATATACAAATATATAAACCAAAAAACTAACACGTTAGTTGCTGTTTATATTGTTGAGTTATGAATGTGATTAGGGCGTCATGCGAAAGCTTACAATTTCAAATCATATGGTCGACAAATCAGACGACAAATAAAAACATACTAAAGATATATTATTAATATGGTTTGGTCAAGTGACCTACATATTGAAAAATAATACTAAAAAAAACATAAATATGTTTTGGAGAAAATCTCCCCATAAACAAGACTCTTAAACGACTACATTGTGGATTCTATTGTTGTTTTTGATATGAGAAGAGGGTCCTTCAATTTATAGATCTCTTAACTTTTCCTCTAAGGAAATAATAAACAAGTTTTGGAAGAAAAATATATTTTTCTTTCATGAAAAGTAAAAACATTTATGGTAATGTTTTGTCTTTTCTTTTTGGAAAAAATAAATTTCAAATAAGGTAAGAAAATCAAGGCAAAACCCTAACAAATCTCTCCTTTTGACTGGATTTTCTTGACAAAACTTGATCCGCCTTCTTCAATTGCATGATAGTCTTTGTTCTTCACATAGTCTTCATCACTACTACTTGCCATGGTTAAAAATAAGGTTTAAAATATATGGGTTAAAAATGGTTAAAAAATATTTCATTTTTATTTTTAAAAAATTGCAGCAATAGAAATGTTGAAAATATGGTTTAAAACTTCTTCTCCACATGTAGCTGGACAAAAATCTTCTTTATCAACAAATTGGTTGTAACTTGATTTGAAACCGCGTTGAACCTGTCTTCAACCTCGTTTCATTGGATCATTGAACCATGTGCTCTGATACCATTTCTTGGGTTATGAAGGTGATTAGGGCGTCATGCGGAAGCTTACAATTGCAAATCATATGGTTGACAAATCAGACGACAAATAAAAACATACTAAAAATATATTATTAATATGGTTTAGTCAAGCGACCAACATATTGAAAACTAATACTAAAAAAACATAAATATGTTTTGGAGAAAATCTCCCATAAACAAGACTCTTAAACGACTACATTGTGGATACTATTGTTGTTTTTTATATGAGAAAAGGGACCTTCAATTTATAGATCTCCTAACTTTTCTTCTAAGGAAATAATAAATCAAATATGAAAGAAAAATATATTTTCCTTTCATGAAAAGTAAAAATATTTATGGTTATGTTTTGTCTTTTCTTGTTGAAAAAATAAATTTCAAATAAGGTAAGAAAATCAAGGCAAAATCCTAACATATATATGTCATAAAATATACAACTACACTATCTAAAATACCAATAGATGAACCAAGAAAATAACACGGTGTTTATATACTTTACTTGCACTACAAAATACACTATCAATTACACCAAATCACATACACTATCTAATATACCAATAGATGAACCAAAAAACAAACACGTTAATTGGTGTTTATATACGTCAATTACACTAGAAAATACACTATCTAATATACCAATAGATGAACCAAAAAAATAACACGTTATTTGTTTTTTATATACGTCATAAAATATACAAATACATCAGATCATAAACCAAAAAACAATAACGAAATTTGGTGTTGATTAATAATCTATACACACTATCAATTACACCAAATCACCTACACCAAATACAATATCAATTACACCTAATCATCTACCAATAAAATATTCACAAGTATTTTGTCATTTATTAAAATAGATACTATATCAATCACCAATGCATCTACAAAAATAAAATCACGGATTTGATTTTATAATCAAGTAAATACCATCACAATTACACCACAACAAATACAAAAAGACTATTACGAATTTGGTGTTTAATAACAACGTAAATTACAATACCAATACACCATCATATACAATCCTAATTTGGGAATTGAGACCGGACTATTAATTATTCCAATTCCCAATTTAATAAAATAATTAAACCTTCAAATCAACCCAAATTCAATCATGAAAACTGATGTTTTTTAACGACATAAAATACACCATCATATACAATACTAATAAGATTAGATTTCGAACTAAAATTCTGTCATGATTTATCACATATACCTGATACGTATTAATACCACGATTCCCATTTTTTTTAAAAAAAATTATTATTTTCTATGTTTGAAAAAAACATTATTAATATATTGGTGAAAATTAAAACTATTATTATATCGTGATTATTAAGGTACTATATTTGTATACTTAAATTTTTTGCCCATAAAAAGTATCCCTCAAGTTAATTAGTGAATTCAAATAGAACTCATTGGGCTACATTTCAAATCCTTACAAAATGGGCTGAAATTTATTTTGGGCAAAAGTGTAATTTTGGGCTGTATTACTCATAAGGCAAATTGCTTCTTTTCATTTCCAATTTGAAATTCTTCTGTCAAATTTCGAACTGCTCTCTCTCTCTCTGCTTTCTTGATTTTCCGTTCCAATGGCAGACCTCAAGAGAAAAAGAGGGCGGAAACCTAAAACTGTGGTGGACAACTCCGCCGACGCCGCTGGTATTTCTTCCAAAGAAGCCCTCGATGACGGCGTACTATCTGCAACCCCTGTTGAAACTGCCACCACCAACGGTGACCCACAAACTCACCGCCGCGGCCGTGGACGCCCTAAGAAAGGTGGAAAACATGAAGAAGAAGTAGACAGGGATATTGCGGCCTCGCCAGAGAGACGAGGGCATAGGTTTGCTGACCACAACGGCGATATCACCTCTGTGTTGAGTGGCGACTTGAGGCATGGGGCGGAGTTGGCTGCGGTAGCAGCAGCAGCAAAGGCGGCTCCGTCTATGGATGCAGTGGTGAAGGTGTTCTGCGTCCATACAGAGCCTAATTTCTCGCTTCCTTGGCAGAGGAAGAGACAATATAGCTCCAGCAGTAGTGGGTTTATCATTGGTGGAAGGAGGGTGCTCACGAATGCCCACTCCGTGGAACACCATACTCAGGTTAAACTCAAGAAACGTGGTTCTGATACCAAATACTTGGCTACCGTACTTTCCATTGGAACGGAATGCGATATTGGTATGTTCCATAATTTTTAGTTATTTATTTGACTGAATTTTCAATTTTGTTTTAGCTATTGTTGCATAAGCTTCAATTTCTGAAAATCTTGATGATCATTGTTTTTATTAGACAGACTTTAGGTTTGTCAGTTCTTGTTGAGTTCAAAAATCGGTTACTTAGGGATAGGAAGGTCTCTTTACATGATTTTGGGCAATTTCTTATCATGTCATCAAAGTGAGGACCCATTCCAATTATTGGTTTACCTGTTGCTGGCCCCCATATTATATTATCCACACTCCATTTTGTAAGCCCTTGGGTTAGGGATGGGAAGTTCTCTTTGTATGATCTTGGGTAATACTTGTCTCATGAGCCAACTTTTGAGGTTTAGTTAGACCTAAGGTCCATTTCTTATCAATTCAAAGCATTTAGGGAAATGTTTTACCTTGGAAAGTAATTTACGTTTGGTTGGGGATAATAGTGTTTCTATGACATTTTTTAGTAGGAAAGGTTGATAACATTGGTCAAACAAGTTATGTATGGAATACAAGTTGAGATATTTGTAGCCTATAAGTGAACTTGTATTCATTGGGAATATTTTAAGCGTCCAAATACCAAAAAATGATTTCATAAAGGAAAATGTTTTTCATGAAGGTGCTTTTCTTCTTACCAAATGCATCCCCTCTAATTTCATCATTTTTAAAAAAAAAAAAGGGGTAGGGGAAGGGGAAATGGTTGGGGGTGGGGTGGATTACAAGGTGGGGAATCAAACCCTTACCACCAACAAGGTGGGAGCTCAGATAGCCAACCATCTAAGCTACTAAGATCCCCCCTAATTGCATCATTTTACTGTTAGAATTTAGTAAATTCAGCATTGAAGAGGTCTTAAGCTAGCTATTTCTGTTGTTATTATGAAACAGCAATGTTAACTGTGAATGATGATGAGTTCTGGGAAGGAGTGTCACCTCTTGAGTTTGGGGATCTGCCTGCACTGCAAGATGCTGTAACTGTTGTTGGATACCCTATAGGAGGAGATACAATCTCTGTGACTAGCGGTGTTGTCTCGCGCATCGAGATACTATCTTATGTTCATGTGTCAACCGAGCTCCTCGGATTGCAGGTGATGTTTGGAAGTTTCTTCCTTTCTGCGAATACTTTCTTTAATATATCATACAGGTCTTTATTTCTGTTATTTAGTTGCTATGTTTTTAATTTCCCCAGAAAAATAATGTGACTGCATTTAAATGGATTTTTTAACAACAAAAAAATTATTGTGCAGATAGATGCTGCCATCAATTCTGGAAATTCTGGTGGACCTGCATTCAATGATAAGGGGAAGTGTGTCGGTATTGCATTTCAATCCCTTAAACATGAAGATGCCGAGAACATTGGTTATGTCATACCAACACCAGTAATTATGCATTTCATTCAAGATTATGAGAAGAATGGAGCATACACAGGTACTTGAAAATTCTAATAGCATTTTCAACTTGATTAAAGTGGATGGTCTCAAAGTGCAAACTTATTTTTATATGGACATCTCCTACATTGTAGGATTTCCTATCATTGGGATTGAATGGCAAAAAATGGAAAATCCTGACCTTCGCTTGTCGGTGGGTATGGCGCATAATCAGAAGGGTGTTCGTATCCGAAGAGTTGAGCCTACGTCCCCAGAATCCAATGTTCTAATGCCTTCAGATGTTATCCTTAGTTTTGACGGGGTTGATATAGCCAATGATGGAACAGGTGAACACTGATTTCATCCCAAATTATCAATGTGCTTCCACTGATATGTTAGCTTGTATTTTAGTCCGAAATTTATCTCTACTGATGTATGGTTTAGGGTTTAGAGAGGATTGTGATGAAGTAGGATTGAGAAAATGCATAGTGATTGGCGGAGATAATACAACTACAACCCCCCCCCCCCCCCCCCCCCCAAGCAAATAAAAGAGGAAAAAAGGAATGTAAAAGAGATGATCAATGAAGGATAACAACGTTAAATAAAATGGAGGGAGTATGAAACAATCTTCCAAAAGATAGAAGAGTATTTAATACTCCCTCTGCCTCAATTTATTTTAATTTTGAAACATTACAAAGTTTTTTCATATTTCTTAAACTCCATGCCAAGTCAAGCGACATCACATAAATTGGGATGGAGGGAGTAATAACATTTCCATTTGCCCTTAACGACACTCTTTATAGTTATGAGATGGCATATTTTATGACCACAGGATTAGGGGCATTTTGGTTTGTTGTACATGTTTAGCTATGAGTCAAACCTAAATTGTTTTGTCTTGAACTCTGCATCAGTTAATTAACGCCATGTAAAATAAAATGGAGTATGAAAGAGTAAAGACTATATGTAATATGTAACCTAATTTTGAAGGCTCCTCCTGCTCGCCAGTTGTGTTTGTCTGGTCTTATAGACTACTAAATTGGTGACTTTAAGATTATGCTTTATACCCCAAAGAAAACAATACTAGATAAGTTTAGATCAGTTCAAAGTAGCATGTTGGGGTCCGACTAGTGCAAGTGCTAGACTGAGTACCCAATTATGATTGTAAATCTACAGGTTGGTATCAGGGTTTTCATACTTGACTTACGTGCTTAGAGTTGAGTGTATTGTTGTGCTCAAGAGCAAGAAAGCATATTTGAAATCATGAAAGCATCAAGATTTCACTATCCCTTTTGTTTTTTTTGTTTTTTTTGGAGTATACTATCTTCAAATGCTTATCTGTAAAGGAAATATGAAATTCTGTTTAATTCCATATAGTATATCCACAACATAAAAGAATTGCTGAGAAATTGTACAATCAATGTGATTTAGGTACCTGGCAATTAGAAAAGGTTTGAAGAAAGAAAAAGGTTATTCCTTTTCAAACAAAAAGAAAAAAAGATTAACCTAAAAGAGGAAGGAAGGTTCGAATTCATTTACTAGACATCTTATCCATTGATGCTCTAGAATATGTTTCGAGCTTTGTCCTTTACTCTTAGTTTTTCTTCCATATGATCTGTTTCTTTTTAAGTTAGATATTATTGTCTAGTAGTTAATACATATCCAACTTTCCTGCGAAGATGTTCATTTGATAGCTGTTTAACTTATCGTGGAATATAGTAATGTACACATTGCTCAATTGGTAAATCTAGTTTCTCAAGCAATTCATTTATACTTGCAGAAGAGTGCATTTCATGCATGTCTGTTAATCTTGATAGAATTGTTATTATCGTAAGCATTTCATTGTTCACAAAATAGTTGTAATATCTTTCATACTTCTTCAAATTCTCTCTTCTATGCTGTTGATGAATTTTTTTAGCCATTCAGGGAAAAAAATAAGTGGTTGGGGGGATGGGAGAATGGGAAAATGAAAATACGTAACTGTTCTTTGTGTTGCTTGCTTTCGTGATAATAAATGTAAGTATTGCAAGATCCTCCAATTCAAAGTCGTCCTCAGTCCTCACACTAGGGCTCAGAAGTACCCCCTCGGTTGGCTGGGAATAATGGATTTGGGGAATCTGCATAGATATGCTTATAAAGAACCATTAGCGCCTAAGAGGGATGGTTGGGTAGGAATAATGGATGTATGAATCTGGTATATGTAGTTTGACTTTTCCGAAATGCCATTATGGTTCCTATTGGATGAATGGTTGTTTTGTATGTTTTTCTTGTGGAAGAAAAAATGAATCCTGTATTTAGCCAAACCACGAACTCAATCCCTTGTACACCTGAGAGACTGAAAATAAATTCAACTCACAGATATAATGACTTCCTGAGATGCAAACAGGGGACTCTCAATCAGTAAATTTCTGAACTTTATTATTGTTCTTTTAAAAATTATAAATTCCTGATTTTTGGTTTTCTTATTTTCAGTACCATTCAGGCATGGAGAGCGTATTGGTTTCAGCTATCTTGTTTCTCAAAAATATACTGGGGATGATGCTCAAGTGAAAGTTCTCCGCAAATCTAAGATTCTAGAATTTAAGATAAAGCTTAATGCACACAAACGATTGATTCCAGCTCATATCAAAGGAAAACCTCCTTCTTACTACATTGTCGGTGGTTTTGTTTTCTCTGCTGTTTCTGTTCCATATTTACGTTCCGAGGTTTGTAATCAACTGCATTACTTAGGATTTTATTTATTACTTCTTGTCCATGACTCAGAGAGCTTACATATCTTGGTACAATCTTTGTTCCTTTAAATTTAGTATGGAAAAGATTATGAGTTTGATGCTCCGGTTAAGTTGTTGGACAAACTTCTACACGCAATGGCACAATCAATTGATGAACAAATGGTTGTGGTTTCTCAGGTCAGGCTAGCTCTCTGTTAGCTTACTAGCCATTATATCTATTACTCCTTTCTGATCTGCCTTGTGCACTTCCTATTAGGTGCTTGTGGCTGACATCAATATTGGTTATGAAGAACTGGTAAACACTCAGGTGAGAAGAAAATATTGTGGAGCAGAGCTGATCACAGTAGTATTTACAAATTAGCAAGATGCCATTGTTATCTTATTCACGTCCATCTGAATGTTTTGACATTGGATCCTATATAATCTAGGTTATTGCTTTCAACGGCAAGCCTGTAAAAAATCTGAAGAACTTGGCTAACATGGTGGAGGCCTGTAAAGAAGAGTACTTGAAGTTTGATCTTGATTATAATCAGGTTCTCTCTCTAACTGATCTTTTGTATTCTCCTTTCGTTTCGTATCCTTCTGGACCTCTCAAGGTGATTCTGTTGTTTTCTTTAGATTGTCGTACTGCAGACTATAAATGCAAAAGCGGCAACGTCTGATATTCTTGCAATGCATTGTATACCTTCAGCCATGTCTGATGACCTGAAGACATGAGAGCTGTTTTGTGATGTTTTGGATGCGTAGGAAATCTCCAGATTCACCTCTTCCCCTCTTTTAGCTTACTTTGTCTTTTCATTATCATTGGTCAATTTACATTGGTTATGGAGTTTCTAGTGCCAAGTGTGGTGTCTTTGATGGCCAATCCACAGAGAGTTTGTGTTCTCTTCCTTGCTATAGGGAAACTGAAACAGATGCTATGTTAGTTTGTACCAGATTATCTTTCTTTCTTTCTTTCTTTCATTCCAGAGATACAAGTAGCGCGGGACACGGCTTTGAGTGCTTTTAAAAGCTGTAGAATGTAGTTGAGATATCATATGAGGAGATGTATACAAACAAGGAAATATGCAGTCTTCCCACTGAGAAAACATAGCTTCCTTTAGCATTATGATTGCTGTTTTCTTTTGGGGGATGAAATTATCTTAGCTGAGGAGAACTCAAGATATGTAACACCGAATTCAGGCGACTCTTTTGTTTATCCCAACCTTACCACTGTAGAATCAATCCAATGCCTGTAAGAGAAAAAATCAGTTGGAAAGGACCTTGTTTAAATCGAAATGATAAACTTCCGATTTGATTTCATATGGAAAATTACTAAACATATTTTTTCAATGGGGTCTGCTCTTTCTTCTTTTGGGAGACAGTGAGTTTTAAGTTTTATCTATTTCGCTCTATATTTGATAGCTTGGAGCTTTATCGATGTATCAATTCACTCTGTATTTGTTCGGCTGATACAGAGCAAATCGATGTAGAACGAATTGATACACTATATTGTGAGTTTTTAAAAGTAGACTATTGTTTAACTTAACTTTTATTTAAAAAACTCTTAACAGTGTTGTTGATTTCTTGCTGTCTGTTGCTATAGAGTGCACGAATATTTGTTTCAATTAGACAACATTTCTAGAAAGTTTCTAATTGTTACTAAATATTTTGTCACCAATAATTTTCATAACAATAAAAAAGGATTCTCATCTAAAACAGTATAATGATTCTTTCAGGTTGTAACAATAAATAATTTCAGGTTCTAACAATTTATAAAAAAAAAAAAGTTTTTTTAAGTAATTATGAAAAATCAGTTTTGAAAAAAAATAAAAAGATAAAAAGGGATAAAAAATCGATTTTGAAAAAAAATAAAAAGATAAAAAACGAATAAAGGTGTATTAATTAATTTTGAATTCATTGATGATAATTGTTAATTCACATAAATTTTAGGAGATTCAAACAAATTAAGAATATTTATTTTCCTTATTTCACTCAAATCTATTAACATTAATTAAAAAAATCAGATTTTATTCATTTTGTTCAAACGTTTCTCTCTTTCGTTTTTTCTTCTTCAGAATTTGACATCACTCACGAGTAGATTCAATTTTTTTTTGTTGAATAATCTTCATTTTGTTGTAATAGACGATTTCTTATCTATATTAATTAAACATGGTAGTAGATGAGATTCTTCTGGTTAGTATTCTTTACGATTAATTGTTTGTATTTGTATATTATTGAAACGTAAAAAAAAAAAAGAACAATGAAACTGTAAATGACATTTTCTGATTTTGTTTATGTATACTTAGGGCTGGCAAGGGGACGGGGACGGGGACTGTGGGACGGGACGAAGGGGGACGCCCTTGGCCGGGATTCGGTCGGGACCGGGATTGGCGAGGCAAAAATACGTCCCATCCCATCCCACTATATATACGAGATGGGACGGTGTTTGGCGGGACAGGACGTGGGATTTTTTATTTTTTTATATGTTTATTTATTTGTATTGAAATTATATGTTATTGAATAACATTTTTAATTTATTTGGTTTTCAATAACATTTTTAGCTAATAAAAAATGCTTAAGTATTCAAATTTCAAATTGCAAATTTTAATTTTTAAATTAAGTATTTTAAAGTAAGTTTAGTATATACGTAAATATGTATGTATATATTAAAATTAAAATGCAAGACAATAGTTGTATAAAAAGACTTGAATAAAGCCTTTAAATTTATTCAACTAAAATCTAATTGCAACTTAGAACTTAAAAGTTACAATTTACAAATATTAGTGGAGTAACTAATCTACGCAGCCACCTTCTAGCAAAGGTTCTGTTTCAATAAGTTCTCATATGTAAATCTAATATTTGTTACAAATATTAGAGGAGTAACTAATCTACACAGCCACCTTCTAGGAAGGGTTCTGTTTCAATTAGTTCTCAGATGTAATTTAATATTTGTATTCTCCACGAAAATTCAATTCTAATTGTCGTATCATATCGACGGTAACATCCTCCGATGTTGGCAAACTTGCTAGAAACTCTTGTGCCTCTAATTCATCGTCACTAGATCCAATTACTGCATTAATCCAAGCTTCTTGTTTGGAAGTTAACTTTGGCAAATTATAATTCCTCCTCTCGGCATTGACCCAGTCTCTAAATAAAACTGATGTTTTCAAACTTTCTTCCGCCAATGAATGTCTATGATCGCCAAGTTGAAATTTTTCCGCACTAAAAGCAACCTCCTTTCCGCATTAAAAGCAACCTCCGATGCAACTGATGAAGCTTGAATAGCTAGAACATCATTACCATTTTGCTCAGAATTCGAAATGCAACGCTCCGTCTCCTCCACCATGCTAATATTTCTACATTGCCATCCTCATCGTCAACTGTTTCTAAAGACTGATTAAGATATTCTTCAAAATCATCACGGTTAATAGAATTAAGACCAAAAAAACCTCGCATAAAACTATCAATCCGATCTTTACTCTTAGGATTATAAGTTTGACCAGCTTCTCCTTCAGTATTTCCAATAGTTCTATATTTTTCATACAAAAATTTTGCTTCTACTTTTATGCTAGACTTACACATTTTACAAGTTGAAATTTCTTCCGGTAAAATTTCTAAAGTATTATAAAAAGTTTCAACAAGTCCCTGCACACCTCGTAATTTATATTGAGGGTTAAGTAAAGTCGCAGTTAAATAAATTTGAGGAATAAGAAAAATATATTTTAATTTTTTTTCAATCATACCTTCAATTGCAACACTAAATTTTTCATTTTTTTTGTATTTAGAAAATTGAATTGTAATAGCACAAATATTTATTAATACTGATGAAATAGTAGGATAATAAATTCCAGAAAACATGGTTGTAGCTTAATAAAAAAGTCTTAAAAATTCCAATAGTCCATTAGTTTCTTTCCAATCTTCTTCACAAATTCTATCTAATGGGTCAACATTATGAGCATTAAACACCATTTGTATGGGTCCTTTATATTCGTAAGCAACTGAAAGCATTTCGTAAAAAGAATTTCACCTTGTTTAAATATGTTTTGGAACTTTTCTTGGTGTCATATCACATAGTACACAACGCTCGTTAAATTCCCTAATTCTAGCAGGTCTATGAGCATAAAAAATTCATAAAACAACATATTCAATTTTCATACAACCACAATCAAATAATGAAATACCATCTTGTACAACTAAATTTAATACATCTGCAACACATCTAACATGAAAAGCATTAATATCAATTGGACATAATCTAGTTTTTAACATACTAGCAGCGTTTGTATTATTAGATGCATTATCTAATGCGACATACATTACTTTATCTAAAAACATGTAATAATCCAAAACACTCAAAATATTTTAGCTAAATATGTACCAGTTTTTTTCTCTACACATTCTTTATAACTTAAGATTTTTTTTTGCAAATTCAAGTTATGATCAATCCAATATGCTGTAATAGTTAAATAATCATGTCCATTAACACTACGACCCATGTCCGAAGTTATAGACACTCTACAATCTAATATGCTAAACAAACAACGAAGATATTGACAATGTTTATCTTGATATAAAAAAATCAGATTTAACAGTATTTCTTGAAACACCTTTAAAAGAAGGATTATAAGTTTGTTGAATATATTCAATAAAATCGGGATGTGAAGGAAAACTATAAGACAAATCACAAACAAAAATCATCTTAGCTAAATTTTTGCGATCTCTTTCCTTATTATATTTACGTTGTGTTAGTGGACCACTGAGGTTAGAAGAATCTAATGTTCCTTGAACCATGTTAGAATCCCCTACCGATTGATTAACATTAATATCAACATCATTAACTTGAATTCCTTTTTTTCTATCGGCTAAAGCTTTATCTTCTTAATATTCAATCGGCATACAAGATAACAAATGTCTATTTAAGACCCCCATCCCACCTTGACCTCCACCTTGTTTATGTTTAAAAGGTTGCTTACACTTATTACAAATAGCAATAGAGTTTTTCTTATCGAAAGTCATAAATTGCCACACAACAGAAGTTTTAGGGCGTTGATACTTCACCTTCTCCCTTGTAGGAGGTACAAGGGGGAAGGGGTCCATAATTTTGCTCTGTTGGATTTGTAGTTTCAGTTGGAACTTCCGTCACTGGACTTGTAGGTGTTTATTCTAATTCATCTTCTCCCGAATCAACTTCTACTTCTTCACCTGAATTTTCATCAAGATTAGGATTCATATTACCATAACGTCGTTCTAAAATTGCATGATCGAGTTGAACATTTGAATCAATATCATAAGAAGTATCATCAACATAAATAGAATCATTTGTATTAAATCTAACTCTAGACATTGATTTAGAAGAAGTACCACCACATTTACTTTGATTTTTTTTATTAAAATTAAATAGATTACTAAGGGTGTTTGCTACTTTCTCCTTTCCTTTATCGGTATCTTTTTTGCTAGAACTCATATTTAATTAAATGTGAAGTGTAATATAAAAATAATAATAACACAAAAATTAATTGCGAAAAATAAAATATAAATATTATGAAACGAATGTACCAAACGTCTGCATTAATAGCAGACATTATAACCAATTCTTGAAAGTTTGTTGTAACTTGTATTTTGGAACTCCAATACTTGATAGAAAATATAAGAATTAATATATATATATATATATATATATATATATATATATATATATATAATATGAAAATTTAGAATTAAAATATATATATTATGATATAATATGAGAATTAAATGGAATAAAAAATTAAGACTTAAGAATGAGAGGATATAGAAAATAGATGAGAGAACATATGATTTTGTAAGAAATAATGAAGGATAGGGGGTAATTATAATTTTAAAAATGGATTAAAGTGTATTTATTATAACTTTAGGGTTTAAATTAAAATTTTAAAAGTAGGGGGTGGTAGGGAAGTGAAAAGGCTGAATAAATCTGTTGGGACCCCCCACTAGCCGTTGCCCCAACGGATAGAATTCAAAAAATAATAAATAAAAAAAATCGGGATCCCGCAAAACCGGCCGGTTCAGCCGGGCCGAAACCGGGCCGGGTTGACCGGGACAAAGGGTGAACCGTCCCCTAACTGGTCCCCCTACCCAAAATCCCCCTAGATCGTGAACAGTAACGGGTCCGGGTCCAGCGAGACAGGTCTTGGCTGGTCGCGGGTCGGGCCGGGCCGACCCGATCCCCTTGCCAGCCCTATGTTTACTAGATTTAAGTTGTGATGTTTTTGTATGAACATTATTTTGTTCATAATACGTAATCATTTTTGTGAAACTGGAGTTAATGTTGGTACGATTGTGTTTGTTATTTATTTTATTTTGGTTATTTTGTATACTGTTTATACCATGAATTTGTGCGATATTGAATTAATATCTGAATAATTTGAGTATAAGTGTATGGAATATTAATAGTATTAGCGTTGTAAAGTTATGAAATTTGGTATACTGTTTAATTAAGAAATTAAAATTAATATTTATAAGTTGGAATTAATTTGGTGTTCTATTGGCATGATATTTGTATGAATAATCGATGACTGTTGAGTAAAAATATGTATGAAAAGTATGAATAATAATTGTATAAAATTTGAATAGAAATATAACACATGTATTTTTCTTTTTGGCATACTATTTATTTAATAAAAGACAATTACTAGTTATAAATTGTATAATTATGTATTCTTTTTGGCATGAATCTTGTATGAATTAGTGTTTACTTTTGGCATGAAATAGGTATAGAAAGTATGCATAAAAATGGTATGAAATTTGTATACTGATATAACATATGTATAAAAGTTATTTGTACTTTTGTGTCCTGTAATGCTGACACAATAATTTATGATGGAACATGAAAATATGCAATTCAAAAAGTGTCGGAGCACAAATTATTGCCACCTGGTTCAAAAAGACTATAGGGAGACCATAACTTGAACGCTGAAAAGGATTTGCTGATTTGAAATTCAAGAGGTCTAAGGTTACGTGCAGTACATGTCGTCGGGAGGGACACAACAGGAAGACATGTTCAAATTACCCTGCTAAAAAAAGACATGATTTATTTTTATTTTTATTTGGTTGTTTTATTGTGACAAACTCATGTTTTGATTTATTTATCTTTTTAAGTTAATGACTTATATATTCAGAACATTTATTATGTGTACTAATTAATCATTTGTGTATTCAGTGTTTTTCAAATGTATAGTAAAAAATTAGGTAATGCTGGTATGCAATTGATATCAACTGGAAAAATTAAGTCAAATCTTAGTATGAAATTGATATACATTTGGTATCAAACTGATGTCCCAGTGGTAAAATTGAAAAAACAACATGTAATTGAGATTCCAACCGAAATAATCAACCCAAAACTAGTTAATGTTGTATCCAATTAGTTTGGTATGAATTGATATCCCATTGAAAAAAACAAAAAAAAACATGTAATTGAGATTTCAATCGAATTAGTCAACTTAAAACTAGTTGATATTGTACCCAATTGGTATACATTTAGTATCTAACTAATATTCGATTGAAAAAAATTAAAAAATATGTAATTGAAATTTCAACTAAATTAGTCTGCCTAAAACTAGTTAATTTTGTACCCAATTGTTATACATTTGGTATCAAACTGATATCCCATTGGAAAGATTGAAAAACCTAAGGTTTCAACTGAATTAGTCAACCTAAAACAAGTTAATTTTGTATCCAATTGGTATACATTTGGTATCCAACTGATATCTCATTGGAAAAATTGAAAAACCAACATGTAATTGAGATTTCAACTAAATTAAACAGCCTAAAACAAGTTAATGTTGTATCCAACTGGTATACATTTGGTATCCAACTGGTATCCCATTGGAAAAATTGAAAAAACCAACATGTAATTGAGATTTCAACCAAATTAGACAACCTAAAACAAGTTAATGTTGTATCCAATAGATATCCCACTGAAAAATGAAAAAAATAAAATGTAATTGATATTTCAACCAAATTAGACAATCTAAAACAAGTTAATGTTGTATCCAATTTGTATACACTTGGTATCCAACTTGAAATTTTAGAACAGAGACTAAAATTTAAAATGTATGAAATTGGTATTCAACTAGTATAAATCTGGGAAGAATAAATCTGACAATGTAAATTATATATTATTGACAAAAATTGTAGCAAAAGAAATATACATCATCCAAAATCAAAACATGTAATAATTAAAGTCTAAACTACAATCAACTATTTCAAAGTTCATTTCCTTGGTCTTGGTGTATGATAATTGGTCGTATCCTAAGCATGTTCTTTTGCTATGCGGGGTCCACCAAATTTGCTAGCAACCATTCCAGTTACTTCACTCTCACAAATTGTGTCATCAACATTCTTGCTTCTTCCACTGCCACATGATTGTGACGTACATTTTACAGTGGTACTTTGCATCAATGTGAATAAGACCCATATCAAAAACTCCATTGCTAATATATTTAGCATAAAGACATGCGTACAGTCCACAATCATTGAAATAACATTGAAGAAAAAAATTGAGAAGGAATGTGAATTACTTATTATGAACAAAACACAATAAGATAGGAATACATACCTTGAGGTTGGATCTTGTTGAGGCACATTCTTTGTAGATACAACTTTGAGCTTGGATTGAGGCTTGTCAACATATGCAGGTAATTTATTGGGATAAATTTTCAGCCTTTTATCATAAAATCCCGTGCTAGCTAAAAACAATGGTATAATTGTGGCAAGTTTATCAACTGCTTTCTCCACATTCGTCGTGTGTAGATCTCCTCCCAACATTCAATCATATACATGTGGAAGAGTACTTCTGCTAATTTTCTTTTTGAATGAAGAAGACAAACGTTGAAGATGGTGAGAGAGAAAAAAATAGTTCTCTGTAAAAGAGGAATGTGGGGGTGGGGGTGTGGGGTTTGCGTGTGGGTAAAAGAGGAAGGTGGTGGTGTGGGTGGGGGGTTGCTGTGTGAAAACTGGAAATTCCCCCCCCTAAAATGGTGTAAGAGATAATGACAATTGATTCTCTAATATTAATGTTATCCCTAAAATGGTGTAAGAGATTATGACAATTGATTCTCTAATATTAATGTTATTTCTCTTACTTATTAATTATAATGTAATTATAAAAATAATAACTAATTAATAAAATAAAATAAATTAAATTATAGATTAAAAATAATTTGTTAATACTTGTAATTAAACTGTTATAAATAGTAATATAAAAAAGTACATCTAAAGGTTGTAATATTAAGCCTTAAATAGATATGTGGCGTGATTTTTCCTATATATAGTATACTATGATGGCATCATTCATTATTTGTGCAAATTTATGTTATGCAATAAATTGTTATAGTGTATCAAGATTTCATAAGTCCCTCATTAAGGATTGATAATTGACTTGGTGAAACAATGGTTGTTAATCAATTATATCATGATAATATATGAATATACTGTAATGGTACCATTCATCTACCATTGAATGACTTTAAGAAACCTTTATGATATCATCACCGTGTATATATACTATGGTGGTATCATTCAGTACTTGCACAATTTTTCTGAATGTATAATTGTTCCATTGAATGACTTAGAAAAACCTTTATGATATCATCACCGTGTATATATTCTATGATGGTATCATTTATTTGTGCAATTTTTCTGAATGTATAGTTGTTCCTCAATGATACTACAAGGGGTCGTTTGGTAGAGTGTATAAAAATAATGCTAAATAGAGTGTATTAGTAGTGTTTGTATTAGCAATGTATGTATTAGTTATGATTGTATTAATTAAACATAGATTATTTTTATGCATTGTTTGGTTTGATGCATTAAAAATAGCATGCATTGCATAAAAAATTATTTACAAAGATACCCTTCACTATTATGGTAGAAAAGATGTAAAAGAGGGGTTTGAGGGGTAAATGAGTCTTTTATCATGATAATGCATGCATTAAAACCATTGCATTGCTAATACCTAGAAATCCATGGTATTAGCAATGCACAACTTAATACACGTATAACTAATGCTTGCATTAGTTATACATTGATTGAAAAAGAGTACCAAACAAGGTACTAATAATACACAAGGCTAATACATGCATTATTTTTCCTAATACACTCTATCAAACGACCCCTTAACAATATCTCATATACACAATTATGGTATCATTGAGGATTTAGAAGTTCCACATAATGGATTTGTGAAATAGTGATTATTCCTCAATTATACTATTTCAATATCATGATAATATATGAATATACTGTGATAGTATATCATTCATATACCATCAAATGACTTAGAAAACCTTTATGATATCATCAAAGTATATAGGGAAAAGGGTCAAGAATGCCCTTAAACTATGTGAAAGGAACAAAAATGCCCTCCGTTTATAGTTTGGCTCAAAAATGCCCTTACCGTTAATACTTTGGTTCAAAAATGCCCTTAAACTATATGAAAGGAACAAAAATGCCATCCGTTTGTAGTTTGGTCCAAAAATGCCCTTGTCGTTAATATTTTGGTCCAAAAATGCCCTTATTGTTATTTAATGGGTAAAAAATGCTCATTTTTCAAATAAATATTTTTTTAACACATTCTTTTCTAATAATTTTTTAAAAAAAAATTAGCAAATGTTTATCCTACTTCAATTTAGAAAAAAATAAAAAATGAAAATATTTCTTATTTTTTATCGTTATATAAATATAAATTAATGATGGATATACTATAATCTTATATATGACATATATTATATGTCCAAAGGGTACATGACGTTATTCTATTTTAATTGATAAAATGAGATTAAGAAGAAAAAAAATATTTCCTACCTTTTTATTTGTTAAAGTGATTTTAGAAGAAAGAAAACAAGAATAGTGTTCTTTAATAATATTTTAATTAGGAAGAAGATGTGTTTAAAAAGAAAAAATATATATTTATTCGAAAAAGGGCATTTTTGACCCATTTTGTAACTATAGGGGCATTTCTGGACCAAAGTATTGACGGTAAGGGCATTTTTGAGCCAAACTATAAAGGGAGGGCATTTTTGTTCCTTTCACATAGTTTAAGGGCATTTTTGACCCTTTTCCCAAGTATATATAGTATATGTGAAATTTCCCCTGAATGTATGATTATTCCTCAATGTGTGCGTGCTCGACACAACAAATAAAGAGGCTGATCATGCTGTGTTGCTAAAGGTTAAATATCTACTTCAGAATGTCCATGGTGAGTCCTGACCTTGTGTCGTAATTGAAATAACTATTCAAGAGGTAACTTACTCCATCATTTGTTGGGTAGTTGACATTTGCCCATTAGCACCTAAGTCCTCAAGAATAGTACTAACAAAGACGTTTCTCATGTTCCACGAGAGCAAAAAAATAAATTCTTAAAAATGAACTTAATTCATGAAAGTTGTTTACTAAGTTTTCTACGTTAGTAAATTACAAATAAATGAACGCAGATTGCATTACGTAGCTTTTCATTTTCTAATTCAAAGTTTATATATAAATTGGGGAAGAAGGAGGGAATCGAGTGTTGATTTGAATTGGAGAAGAAGAAAAATTAGGGGAAGAATGAGAAGTGGAGAAGAAGGAAAACTGGGGAAGAAGGGGTACTAGGAAAGGAGAACCGAAGAAGAAGAAGAATTTATGAAGAAGGAGAACTAAGGAACAAGAGAATTTGGGAAGAGATTGTAATTGCAGAGGAGATCCTTCCCCAATATCGTTAGTTTTGAGGTATAAACTGGAAAAAGGGTATTTATTTGTAATTATTTTGCTTTTATGGGACATGAGCTTAATTTCACATAAAATTATTGATAATAAGCGGGTCAAATTGAACGGGTCAAGACTCAACCCATTTTTAGCTTATTTGAGCCCAAGGTAAACTTGGGCAGATCAGGACCCAACCCGATTTTTATTTCAACCTATTTTAACATCTTTAATTTCAAGGAAAAATGACAGAAATCCCACCTTTAAGTTCTCTTATTACCATTATCCCTTATTAGTTTTACAAATTCCCAAAATCCCTCATTTTCGCGCATCAGATTAATGTATCAGCGCATCAGATTAATGTATCTCGCACATCAAATTAGTGTATCTTGCACATCAGATTAGTGTATCTCGCGCATCAGATTAGTGTATCTTGCACATTAGATTAGTGTATCTCGCGCATCAGATTAGTGTATCATATATAAAATGTACATCAGATTAGTGTATCATGTATAAAATATAATGTATCTTACTTAACGATTAATGTATCTTGCGCATCAGATTAATGTATCGGCGCTTATATTATTGTATCCGTTTGAGGGATTTCTGTAATTATAAACTTATAAGGGACAAATGGTAATTTTGCCTTAAAAGTATGTGATTTATCTCAGCTTTGTTAGCAACTTCAATAGGTGAAATTAACCAACAATGTGATCGAATCTCTAAGGACAACGTAACAACCAACTTATATTTGTGTTTTTCTTTTTCACTTTGATTCTAATTTTTGGATCCTACGACTTATCACGAGTTCACAACTCAAATCTGACACTTTCTAGCAGTTAATGAAGAATCACGAGAGCAAAAAAAAAAAAAGATTAAAAAAAATTACGAAACTGCTAAAATAAAATGATATAATCAGTTATTAGAAAATATAAATTTGACTATTTGTTCCATAATATATATCAAATATTCATACTCAAGACAAGACCTTATTAAATTCGATTAGTGATGAATAATAAAAAGAAAAAACAAACAAATTATAGAACAAGAAAAAAAAAATTGTCTGAGAACTCAATAATTAAATATTGATTTTCAATTATTATTTTTTCTTTCTAAAAGCATACATCTTCCATGTCTTTTAATAGGTACTATAAATTATATTCCTGGGAATAATGACTATGAAAACTAACTAGATATATTAAAAGATTTCTATATGTCAAAACAAGATTATGGTGAGTTGGTGACCAATTACCCAAAAGTTAAAAGTGACCATCCAAGCTTCTTATTAAGAAAGATGAATAAATATTATGGTTCAATGATCTTTTACATCACACTCTCTTCTCTTCATATGCAAGAAGATTTAGTCTCCTATTTTTTTTTTTAAAAGAAAGATGTGGAAGTTCTATCATAAATACATGAGTTCTACAGAGTGCATGCGAACTAACTCCTGCTTTTCAATTACTAGACCTTAGTGGAAGACGGAACTTTTGAACAACGGATTCACTTGAACTCAGTATTTTCAACACGAAACGTAAATATGTACGTAAAAAGAGCCACTAAAATTCAACAAATATTACATTCCAAACACAAATTTAAAAGTATAATGTGTTAAGTGCTAGTAAAACATTAAACATTGAAATCATCAAGTCTAAATCTTGGATCCACCGCTGCTAGATGTTCTACCTTGCGTAGGTTGGAGGTTGCTCAAACTAGGACCAACCGGTCAATTGTGTTTAAAAGACAATTGATTTCAAAGATGAAAAGGTACAGAGCTGTACATGCATGAGCTGATGAATGAATGCATGTATATATCTGAGCTTCTTTTACCTAACCAACTTTAACTTCCAATTCCTAAAAACTTGACATCTTAAATCTTCTAATAAAACTATGCTCCTTGTTTTTTCATTATTTTCTCCTCAATAAATCCAGATCCACAGTTCTAATCTGCGAGCCATTTCTATCTGGAGATTCTCTTCTCAAGGACCTCGTTTCCTGAAGAATAGGCATCCCTTTCGTTGATCTTTGATCATCCCACCCCCCTTTGAAGTGTCAATTGTTTCCAACAAGGTTACCACTTCGTCCATTTCTGGTCGTTTGTCAGGGCTAGCATCCCAACACCGCTTCATTACATTTCCCAAAGAACTAGGGCAACAACGAGGTATCTCTGGCCTCAAATTCTGCAAATTCATAGCAGAGTTGTGACTTTCAAACATTTTTTGCTCTTCAACGAACAAAGACGTGTATTCACTTTATTTCAGTATATATATTTCTACCTGTCGGACAACAGCTGTTGTCACTTCTGAGAAGCTCAGATCTGGATATGGCATGTCACAGCAATATATCTCCCAGAGGCATATGCCAAAGCTATATACATCACACTTCCGGTTATAGGGGTTGCCATTAAGAACCTGTACACCACGATAAAGATAAGTAGAAGGAAAGTTAATGAGAGGAGACAACATATATTTAAGTATGACGCATGTGAGTTTCATAAGTCAAGCACATACCTCAGGTGCCATGTAACCTAGGGTTCCAGTCTCACCAGTCATATCATTAGGATTTGAAGCTTCAACACGAGCAACACCAAAATCAGCTATTTTTAGAGTACGATTCCTGTCAAGAAGCATGTTCTCTGTTTTGACATCCCTATGGACAATCTTCTCAGAATGAAGATAGCTTAACCTATGAATGGATTTTGAACATGGAAGTGTCAAACACATGCTGTTAACAAATATGAAAAAAGAGGAGTAAGCATTATGAAATTTCACCCCCGTGCTAGATCCAGCGCCAGTTGGACCACAACTTTGAAGACCAATTTCCTCCTATGGTTCTTGATGAGAAATGATTTGAGAGTACCCCCAGGAAGGTATTCAACCACTACACAACAAAGATTTCGTGGAATGCCAATGAAACCATTCTCAGTCTGTATGTTAAGATCCTGTGTGCCCATTGCAGCTCCTATAAACTGCAAAAGGAATAGCCATTAGAAATGTCTAATCATCCCAGATTTTTAATATTCTTGCAAGCCGAACACTTAAGAGCTCCAGATAAAGATTTTCAAAGCATCAAATTAAAGATCCCCTGCCACTTTAACACATCTATGTCAAAACTAAATACAAAATTATTCAGAAAACAGCGCACTTGGACAAAATGTTGTGATTTGCTATGGAAATTATTTTTTACTTAAAACTTCATAATGTTGTGACCAATTCAAGAATCAATAAACCTCCTTCATATTTCAGTTAGATATGTAGCAATGAATTCAAAGAGTAATTTGGATTACTACTGAACCCAAAGCTTTTTGTAATTAGTTTTAATTTTATATTATTTTGGTAATAGGTAGAACTTACGAAAGCAATTTCAGCATATATAACACCATCATTTACAGAAATTTGCATCCATTTTCTATTTTGTGGCGGCAGGATGACAAAAGCTGTTTTTTCAATGTAGTATATATTACCACGAAGAAGAAGAAGATTGACAAAGAGAGTAAAGAGCCATTGTGTTGGTGAAATAAGTATCTTACTTTTGTGACATTAGGATGATCAAGTCTGTGCCAAACGGAAACTTCTTGTGAAAAAGCTGTTCTGACTGAAGAAACCTCAGCCTGAGATCTCTGGCCTTCTTCTCCCCAATCAAGAAGCTTCACTGAGGTTAAGGCAAGAGAAAAGCTGTTGAGTAGCTAAACAAGAAATTATGACGCTTCTCCTGAGTTCTGCACTTTAAAGTATAACATGAAAATGTATTGTGGATACTCAAGCATGACTTGACAAATTGACAGTTTAAAGTTTTGTCTAGAATAGGCTCACATTGACAGCATAAAACTTAAGAAAGTTTGTGCTCTACAGTTAAAACTTTTAGATTTCAATTTCTGATTTGGTTCAACTTTTCTTCTTTTGCCACTAGGCTAAATTGCAGTTGAAAATGAATTAATGATCAACAACTTATGCAAATAAAAATAATTCAAGATCAATATGTCATTCATTCACAACAATCAGGGAACAATGTTTCTGCATCATTTCCAAAAGTCCTCCTGCAAAAATTGAGCATTGCAGAAATCTTTACATTGTCTCAAACCTGTTAGCCCATTCATTTGCTAACACCTTATCCATAAGGAAATTAAGGGTGATGCCCTTTGAAAACAGACAACAGATACAAAGCTGTCAGCTACAGTAGCATTATGGTATGTACATCAAACAAGTCCTTCCTACTTTTTTAATAAGGTAAGGTTTTATTAATATTAGTAACATGTTGTGTTATATTCTAATGTTTTGATGAATTAACAAACTATGGAATCTGATAGAGTGACCTGATCCCTCAAGTAAGAGTCATCCAGGTGTCAATGGAGTGCAACTGTAAAGCTGCCACACCTATGGTAGGTGGACACGACAGCAGAGGTGCAAAGAGTTCAACCAATGGCTTACAACTAGGTTGTTTTTGTCCATCTTATATTGGGCACTTTGACAAGAAACAACCTAGTTTTTGCAATCAAGAATATTCAAAGCAAAAGTCATCCTCTCAAGAAAGCATTACGCTCTAACGAACAGCAAGGGACTGATCGAGTGATCAGGCAAAAAGTCTCACTTTGTCATTTGAGTTTAGTATATTGTGGTCAAACATTGTAAGATTTATTCCTATGCTATAAAGGAACATAGATCATTTCAGTTGTATTCATTGTGAAGTCGAGTTCATGGCTAGAGTTAGTTGTGGTGTATTTGATTGAAGTCTATGTTACCTAGAGGTAGTTAATATAGTGGTCAACTAAGTTGCTTGGACTCTTCACTTTTGGTGCCGCACCCGTGTCGACACGACATGGGTGTGGGTGTGGGGTCCGTGTCCAATTTGGTCAATCGATTTTGGGTACTTTGACCAAAATCGATGGGAAAAGTCCGGACAATTTTTATGATTTCTGTAATCAATACAAAAGCTAAGGTGAAATTGAAGAAAATGGACTACCTTTTATATAGAAATTTCTATGTCACTCCTTTTTCTTTAATCTCATTCCAAGATTCTCCTAAGTTCTCTTCATAATATCTCATAATTTAGGTTTTATAACTCTATTTTTACATATTTTGATTATTTTTAGGTGAATCCCTGCACCCGTATCCATATATGGATCCATATCCCCGAATCTTAAAATTAGATCATGAAGGATTTGACCTTTGAATCCGCACCCGTATCAAACACTCGCGCCCAAGCTTGAGCAACTTAGATGGGCAATAGGGCTATTGTTCAGAGACTTGTAATAGAGGTGTTACAAGGTATATGGTTAAGAGTTTAATCCTTTGTGATTACCGGAGTCTGTATTCACAAGTTGCTTGAAGTTAGTGTGGAAGTTGTTGAGAAATCCTATGTGACAAGTCGTGGTTTTCTCCTTCCTTGAGCAAGGAGGTTTCCATATAAAGCATCCCTGCTCCTTACTCTAAGGTTTACTGTTCTTATTATTGTTAATATAGTCATGGGGACCTGGTTTCTTGACTCATGGTGGAGTCATACAAGCCAACATGTTGGTACTACAGCCATTACAAATAGAATCTGGATTTGTTTTACATCACATACTCACAAGTGGAGCAAGTCTTTCATAATCAAAACAAGATCTCCATTCATCCAATAGTTCTATACATCTATACTTGACAACATAAAACATTTTCTGTTTCTTTCCGTCAAAATTCTATGTCAGACAAAGCTAATACCAAACAGTAAGCACTTAGATTCCATGTGTCAATATACACAGATTTAGGATTCCAGTTTTGACAATGATTCAAAATTATCCAGTGTAGGGTAAATTTAATATTACTCAAACAAAGATCGGTGGCAATTCATGAAAGTAAGAAAAATTACCAGCTACATCTTGGCCATCATAGATACCACGATGAACAGTACCGAAGGTTCCCCGAGCAATGACAGTTTTGATGATTAGTTTAGATGGGTCAATTTCCCAAGCATGTTTAATGGGGATCTCTCTATCCTTGTAATTTTCTCGTCCTCCTTCTCCTTTGTTACTCTTTTGTTTCTCCATAGTCCATGCTCGGCTCAGATGCCTCTGTAATTGTTCGTCTAAACTCTTCAGATCTATACGATCTGCTCTCACAAAACCCACTTCTCCACTTCCCTCCATCACTCGATTTCTTGATTTTGAAACACAAATTCTTATCCTTTCTTGATTTCCCCTATCTTATGATGGAGAAAAAAAGGCCCAAAGGATCAGTAAACGCACAGAAAAAATGGCTCTACTTCGAATTTGGGGCAACCGCCATGGCTGTGAGTACACAACTGTCACTGTTGCTGCAGATTTACAAGCACCAAAACTACTATTTGTGTTCTGTTTTTTTTTTTTCTTTTTACATAATTTCTTTTTTCATAAATAATGTTAACCAGATGTTTTTTGCTCTTTTTTTTTTTTTTTTAATATTATGTCAGTTACAAATAAAATGCTGCACCTTTTTTTAAAAAATAAAAATTTTGGGATATTTACCTATAAAAAATGGAAGGGATTACACTCAGAAAATCGAACACTCATCGATAAAATAATTTTAAAAAATAATTAATTAATCACGATATTATATTTCTTTTTAGAATTCATGTCTCGGTCAACGTGCGTACTTTCCAAAAATGTTCACTACGTTCGGAATAATTTAGTCATTTTATGTTTATTGTGACCGCTTGTAAATTAGGATTTTCAAAATATCACATGTGCCACATATATTATTTAAAAGTAAATTTAAAATATTATAAAAATAATTGACAATAAAATTACAAAAATTAAAACAAGTAAAATAATATATATTGGACCCGAATTTGTCCGAACTTTTGCATCAAGTATATATATATATATATATATATAGAGAGAGAGAGAGAGAGAGAGAGAGAGAGAGAGAGAGCTTATGTTACAATCTTGTATGAGACCAGTAGATCATTTGATAAAAGCATTTAATATTTTAAATATATGCCGACCAGAATAGCCAAAAGAAAGCATCGACCTTACGAAAGACAAATAATAATTGACCAAGAATATCACTGGTATCTTTTGAATATAAAAGAAAATTATTCAAGTATATACGACTTTCTAATAGAACAAAGACAACTATATTTAGAACAACGACAGTTATATCCAAGAATATTATCATCTGTAGAAATAAATTCAATAAACCAAAAAATTAGACAAATAGATTTACAATTACCAAGAATAGGGTCTAAAATTGACCATTACATTCAACAAATCCGACAAAAACAATACGATAGAAAAGAAAAAACTTGGTATCTTGCTTAAAACTACTACAATAGGAAGTACTAAGAATTTATAATATTTAGACTTAAAAATAATTTCTGAAAAGAAATATAGAAGGCTAAAGCATGGTTCAGTAATAACTTTACAGAAGGACACCACATTTTACATAGCGATAATAATCACTTAAACACTATTACAGACCTAATAATAAATTTAGCCGAACACACTCAGTTAAAAGACGATAGAATACTAAAGTCAATGAAAACTTTAGAAAGACTGCAAAATCATCATAAAAAATTATTAGAAAAAAAAGAAATTAATTTCGATTTCTTAAAAATGCAACAATTAGATATAAATACAAAATTACAAGGGATTATAGCAAATAATAATAACATAAATAACAATAGTACAGTTGAAGAGATAAATAAAAGACTAGAACATCTCCACAAAGAATCTAAAGAAATAAAAGAAAAATTAAACCAACTTAAAGACTTAACCCTTTCATGAACAATCCTTTTTACCTATATATATATATATATATAAAAGTGACATGTTACACCAATAGTGTAAAAAATGGTTCCAGTTTATATAATAAAAGTAAATAGTAATAATTTGTTGAAGAAAAGAAATATTATGTATCTTAAATAGTGCACACATCTTAGTTAGCCAAACTTATTTGTTTTACATGAATTATCTTGTCTTTTGAATATTGATATTTTAAAAAAAACGTAGAGAAAAATAATGAAACTTTAATTATCACCTTGACCTTACCAGTATTGAAAAGCCAATTATGCTTTTAGATCATTTATTATAAGATGGAATACCTTATCCAAATTTCTTTTAAAGAAAATCAACCAAAACTTTTTACATTCACAGAAAAATCATATATAAAATTAAAAAGAAGGGGAGGATTACTTTAAAAATAAAGCCACTAAACAGTTTTGCTTCGAGGCTATTTTATTAATTATATAACAAATAAAAAAAATATCTTAGGAATCATTTGGTGCGCTCTGAAATTATAATTTTTAAACTAATTTATCTCACCTGATAGAGGAGATAACTCAAGTTAGATGTGATATTCATGTACAAAGAACCCATAATATTCATACAAATCATGAATATAAATGAATGTAAAAAAAATATTGAACTAGCATCTTACACGAACCTATAGGTAGTGAAGTTCATTTATAAATTCATATTAAATTTTGGATTAATTTTTAAATTCATGATACGTTGATCAAGTTAATTTATTGGCTAATAAAGTTGGATTAATATTTGAGTTAAAATTATGACTTAAATAAAATCTAAATTATATTTGGGCTAGTTTGTTAAGTTGACAAGACAAGACAAGACAAGACAAGCCGGACTTATGCTCTTCAAGTTCAAGATACTCTAAAATTGCTTGAAGACCAAAATACCCCCAAAATTCTAGCTCACAACTATATAAAGGAGTCTTCACAAGACTAGAAAAAAAGAAGAAGAAAAGATGAAATACAGACAAAAAAAAAGTTTTGCTCTTCACAAGTCTTCCTCTCCAAGTTATGTGCCGCAAGTTTCCATATGTCACGACCCAAAATGGGTCATGAGTGACACCCAAACTTAACCTTCTAAGTGGGCTAACCAACAAATCCAAACCCCAACTTATATTATTGTTCAACTTACAAAATACAACCATAATGTAGAAGTTCAAATCTCATTAATGTAAGAAACAAAAATCCACTAGAGTCTATTACATGTCATACCCAGAACTTGAAATTCTTCACATCAAGGACATTCAATTCCCAAATACTAAGTCTGTGAGTATCAAAGAAACCATAATAAATGAATACAATTATTTGTGTCTGAAAACTAAGGACATCATGTCATAACCGAGAGAATCCAACACGAGCTAGAAGGAATAATTCACCCTGGATTTTGATATGCTAGAGACTGGTTAGAGCTGAGGGCGAGTCAAAGTCACTGGTACACTTGTTGCACTCCACAAAAGGAAAACGAAGAAAAACACAAGTAGATATAGGACTCATCGACCGACTCAAAATAGAAACCAATATGTATTAGGTAATGACATGAAATCAACTATAGCAACATGTGATAGATAACAAACAACATGAGCAAGTGACAATAACAACCAATAGCTACAATACCACATTCCACCAGTCATATTGATTTGATTAGCTTACTGTTTGCGAGAAATTTCATGTACGGAAATTAATAATTGAAGCAAGTATGTAGTCAATCCACAATATCAAGAACACATGAGGACTCAGGACTCCACACCACACTTTTTTGGGAATTGAGTTCTTTGAGATTGAGTATATTAAGTTATTCTAATATGTTCTTCCTTAATTTTATCGTGCTGGAACGTGACACCCGATTCAATAATATCGTATTGGCTCATGGTACGCGATCCAAATATATTGTGTCGGCATGTGGCACCCGATCCAACAATATAGTTAATTCATCATTCTTTATCATCTCTTTCCACTTTCTTAACAATATTTCATCAAGCCTTCTTTATTCAAGGCATCACTTTAATAGAACAAGTTCAAGATTATGGATTTCGCGGTCTTGAGATTACAGACCCATCACAACAACACATAAATCAACAAAACCGCAACAATTAAGTACATAGAAAATTTCACAACATTACTCAATGACTATAAATCACTATTAATAGTCTCTCTATCACATAGAATAAGACATAACCAACTTCCACTAAAAAACCGAAGTCAAGCAAGCTAATTCTCCAATGATTTTCCTTTTGGGAATGCCTCCATTAGTTTTCAATCTATCAAGTATACAATATTAATGAGAAAACGAGCATGTAGATACCCATATCACTATTATCTACCCTTAACTCAATAACCCACTCAAATCTATAATCAATTTCTTAAATTTTGATGCCAATTAATATGTCAACTCTCGTATTTTCCAAATTTCACTCCTAGGGTTAAGTCTTAATTCCTCCAAATAATATAACTCTTATGAAATTTAAATAATACAATACATCTAATATTTAATTTCCTATCCCGATATATCAAAGCTTAATTTATAGCATGAGAACAAAATATTAATATTAAAAGCTTGAAGCCACTGGTTACAAAACTAGTGACAACAGACCATGAACTCCATTCAAATCAAACATAAAGAACTCAAATTAATTAACTTCCTTCTGCTTTCAAATATAACATTCAACTATCCCTTGCCTAAACATAATAATCATTAGCACACCATTGACTTGACCCATTAACTACTAACAAAACATTAATTATTTACCAATTACTCACTAACTAAATAACCGTAGTCAAATGAATAGTTCATAATTCTTATTTCAAATTTACGAAAAGGTTCTTTTATGAAAGAAATAGGTCTAGTATTTAAAACAACCTTACAAATCGTTACACCATATACAAATTTACCCACTGTTCATCTCGAATGGTCAAAATAAAGGCGAGGGTAGGAAAGGGTACCTGAATCGACAAAAAGATTTGGATATCTTTTGTGCATATCATCCTTAGTCTCCCAAGTAGACTCCTCAACTGGAAGATTCTTCCACTGTACCTTTACAGATGCAATATCCTTTGCCCACAACTTGAAGATTGTAATAACCCTCCAGGTCATTTTTAAATTAAAGTATTCTTTCCCTCGTTTAGAGCATTCCTGTAGCGACCCCAAGTCATTTATGACTTGCTGACACTGACTGTTCGGTCGCCTGGTCGTTCGTTTGGGTTTTAGGCCCGTTTCCCTGTTTTGGAGATTTTATAACTTGAAAAGTTGACTTTGGTCAACCTTCTTGGAAGACGTGCTCAGATGAAAATTCTGACAGCTAGGTTAGCTTCGGAATATCGAGTTTGGTCTAGAACGACCCTTTGTTCACTTCCCGAGGCTTTAGATGGCAGTTGTGGAATCTGGCTCAAAACGATACTGGGTGTGGGACCCACTTTTCATCGAAGCGATCTCCAAATGGAAATTCCGCCTTCACCGTTGAGTCCGAAATATCATTTTCAATCAGATTCCATATATGGTTTGTATTTTCTGACTCCGAACGAGTCCGGAAAATCGAAATTTAAGTTTGAAGGGTTGTAGAATTTTAACGCGGGGTGACGTGGCAGAGCCACGCGACGCCACGTGGCAGCGGATGGAAATCTGGAAATTTCCAGATATTAGGACGATTTTCGTCCATTATTTGTTTCACATCTTCAACATACGATTTCTCCTCCATTTTAAGCCCGAATTAAGTGATTCAAAAGGCTAACTTCAAGAGAATTTCCGGGGGAATCTAGAGGTGATCTCAGGAACGCGAGGGGAGGCTTCGTTTGAGGTAAGGAATCGAATTTAGCTACTGCTAGGGTGATTTTCGGAATGAATTGTTGTTGAATTTTGAAATGTTAGATCTTGATCATCTTAGGTCTGTTTTGAGTCATTCTTAAGGCTAACTTGTAGAGTTTTTCGCAAGGATCATCGTGGTATAATCTGTTTGGGTTGGAAGGGTCTCGTTTTTCCAGAAATGGGTGATCAAGGGGCTGCTAATTTTAATTGTTGTGGCTGATTTGCTATGTTTTAGGCATCTGTTTGTGCTAAATTTTGGGGTATTAGTTTAGTAAGGTATTTGGGACGTTTTCACGGATTCGTTTTCGGGATTCTAATTGTGGGTCCCACAATCCCGTTTTAGACCCGATTTTGGGTCCGTCTCCGAAAAATATAATTTCAGTGTCAACATATTCATAATGACGAGGTGATTAACCTTTTGTTAGTGGGGAAGCATTTGGAGACCGTTCGGAGGGGAAAAGCTCCGGTACCGTGAGTTGGAGCACGCGTGGTCGGCTTTCAGGTAGGCTATGGCTTTCCCTCGTGAGATTGAGCATGTTTAGGCATTTGTTTATTGATTTGCTTGAGTATGGAGGGGTTCGGGTGTCGAGCATGCTAAATTTCTATAATTCCTGCCTTAGACCTTATTTCGGGAAATTGTTGGATTATGAAAGCATGACTCTTGATATTATTGAATATTCATACCTTGTGGTGTACATGATAATATTGATTTGAAGTATGTTTGGCCTTAGTCTAGGCTTAGACTAGTGTTGCCATAGACTTGCGAGGTTTCGGATGTCGTTGGGCAGTAGAACTTTTTCCGACGTCGTTTCGGACGGTCAGCTCCTTATAGACTGATATAGCAGACTTGAGTCTGATAGTCTGAGCCTTAGATAGGCGGTAAATCAGCTTATGACCTTGTATCCATAATGCCCTGCTTTTCTATCGGCTACAGTACCCGGTTAGAGTCCGTGGTACAGCTTACTTATGTCCAGGCTTAGCTACAATACCCGGTTAGAGTCCGTGGTCCAGCTTACCTGTGATCTGGTTTTGGCTACAGTACCCGGTTAGAGTCCGTGGTCCAGCTTACATGTGATCTGGTTTTGGCTACAGTACCCGGTTAGAGTCCGTGGTCCAGCCCACTCGTGCCCGACCTTTGGCTACAGCACCCGGTTCGAGTCCGTGGTCCAGCCCATATAGGTTGACTCATTAACTATAGTACCCGATTCGAGTCCGTGGTCCAGCTTGCACGTGGTGTATTCCCAATTCCTCACTAAAGCTTCAGTTTAGTCTTGATTACTTTCATCTGTAGGTTGAGGTTTTGGAGGTTGGAGAGATTCCGATTAAAGTCCAGGACGTAATGAGATCCTGGAATATAATTGGGAATGGTTCAGTTAAAAGTCCGGGAATTGGTAATATTGTGATAGACCTTCTAGCTCCATTATTTTACTTCAACTGCCGGTGCATCTGCCGGGCTTATGGGGGTCCGTGCAGGTGGTTTCTTTTATTGTGCACGAGCGTACCCGTCGGGTTTATGGGAGCCCGGCGGAGTTAGTTAGATTAATTGTCTTTGTTGCCTGTACGCTCGTGTACATACCCACCTTTACTACTCTTTGCACTTGATGTGACCCTTTATTTGCATTTCAATTCACTTTTGCTTATCTTGCTCAGTCGGCCTATGATGCCTACTGGTACCTGTTGTTTTGGTACTCATGCTACGCTCTGCATCTATTTCGTGATGCAAGTCCGAGCACTAGTAGCCAGCGTTGATCGAGCTTGGAGTAGACTTATCTGGAGACGGGGGTGAGCACACGACGTTTTGTACTATTTCAGTCTCCATCTGTATATATAGACTTGTCTTCTTCCTTTCGAGACAGTCCAATCTTTGTTGTCCACTTTTGGGACTTGTACTCATTTTGTAATAGCTCTGTACTAGTGACTTCCAGGTTCTGGGAGGGATCTTTGTTTGTATATATGTTTTTGGTTTGCTTCCGCCTGTTTATATTGTTATTTGCCTACTCGTGTTTAATTTCTACCCTCAGACCCATTACTTGTTGTTCCGGGTTACGGGTTGGCTTACCTGCTGGTGGGTTATAGTAGGTGCCATCATGACTTGATAAATCGGGTCGTGACAAAGATCTTCCTATCTAAAATAGTTACGAGCTCCTCCTCACAAGACAGATTCTCATCAAATAGAATCGGATCCCAACGAATAATGTAGTTTTCATCATCATGGTATTTCTTCAACATAGACACATGAAATTGTTGGTGCACTCCTGATAACCTTGGAGGCAAAACCAATTCATAGGCCATCTCTTTGATGTGCCGCGAAATTGTGGCACATTTGATGCTTAATAACTATGAACTAATACTGGAATTAAGTGATATTTTGGAATTATTTTATGGGTTTGTTAATTGTGTAGGCAGAATCTGGGTTGTACAGAAAAAGAAGTAGAACTGATGTCGACCAAGTGAAGTTCACGGCCAATGTAACGAATCGTTAACTTCATAACGGTCCGTGGTTGAGCTCGTGAAAGTGGGGCAGAACTGGGCCTTGAGAAGATGAAGAGCAAGAACAACCAAGTGAAGATCACGGAGGGGTATACGGGCCGTTGTTCTTACCACGGACCGTGGTATCTACCGTGAAGTTGAAGCAGTATAAAAGCAGGAAAGAGTTGAAAGAAGGTTGAAGCCCAAGTGAAGACCACGTATGACTTCACGGGCCGTGGTACTCACTACGGACCGTGGTAGCTCTCGTGGTACATGTTCCAGTGATCAAGTTTGAAGACCCACTCTGTGAAAGCTCAAAGGCAAGACCACGGAGGACTTCACGGGCCGTGGTCATCACTACGGACCGTGGTAGATCTCGTGGTACATTTTCCAGTGACCAAGTTTGAAGACCCACTCTGGGGAAGCTCCAAGGCAAGACCGCGGAGGTCTTCACGGGCTGTGAAGACCTTGACGGGTCGTGGTAGTGGCCGTGACAAGGCCCGACAATTCAGTCCTAACTTGATTATGACTCATTTTAAACATTCTATTTTTTAATTACTTTAGGTCATTTTTTAGAGTATTATTGTATCTGACAAGAGAGGCAAAAAGGCAAGAAAAGAGAGCTCGTAGAGCATAAAAAAGGGAAGCTAGGGAGAAGGAAACCCTTGACCAGCAACAACGAGATGCAGCCTTAGTTGGAGCTTCTGGTAGTGGTGCACCTGCTTCGACTAATGAGGACCACACTGATCATGTCCCGAGACCTGAGAGTGCACCCATTGATAAGGGTGCCAATGCTGATACGACGACCGGCGTCTAGAGCGTCACAGGTATGACCCCTCCTCATAGCTTGTGTATTTGATTGTTTTATCTCGACTTTGAGGACAAAGTCCTTTTTATTTGGGGAGAGGGTGGTTAGCAGCCGGCCATAGCTGTTAGAAAAATGAGTAAAAGGCAATCTTTGTTTACAACCTGTAGTTTACAGCTTTCATTATCATTTTCGTCTATTGAGTGCACGCTTTAGACATGCCTGTATCTGGTGTTTTTTCGAGAGAAAAGCATTAGTTGGGAAAAAGCTAAACTAAAGTTACGAATTGGAGTTAAAGTAGGATTTCGAGAGAAGAGATCTTTAACACCGTATCAAATTGAGCGAAGTCCAATATCGATAACACTTTACGTTCGAGAAAATTAGAGTGAATATTATCTGATTAGGCTGAGAAGCGTTAGATTTATTTAATTCGCAAAGGTTCTGTAAACATTGACTTATCTGACACTAAATTTACGGTAGAGCATTATAATTGTTGTCATAGTGAACACTAAACCTGGTTTCCTTAAATTAATTGAATCAACTTACAACGAGATTTTTTGTGAACTGTGTAACTAAGTTTTGATAGAATACTTTTCAATCAGACCCAAATTTACTTTTCTTGTTAATTATTTAGGAAATAGTAACGACAATTGAGTAAACGCGACAGTTAAACTTTATCTATAAAGGAATTCTCTGTGGGATCGACCTCAACTCTGGTTGAGTTCTGTAAATTGATAACGACCGTTTGCACTCCTTATTTGGGGTGTAAGTTTGGATGTTTCACTCTCCTACATGCCTAAGAACTTCAAATGGCCCAATATATCTCAAACTAATCATACCTAGCGTACGAAACCTTATCAAACCCTTCATGGGTGAAACCTTAAGCAACAATTGCTCTCCCTCTATAAACTCCAAGTCACTAACCTTCTGGTTTGAATACTCTTTCTGCCTGAGCTGCTAGAAGCTTCTTCTGAATGAATTTCACCTTCTCTAATGATTCCCTCAAAAGATTAGTACCCCAAGGTCTCACCTCAAATGCATCAAACCAACCTATGGAAGACCTACATCTCCTCTCATACAATGCCTCAAATGGGGCCATATCAATACTCCAGTGATAACTTGTCACGACCCGGGAGCACCCCCTAGTCGTAACCGGCGTACTCGACCTCAAAGAGGTCTAATACAAGCCTCTTAGCATTCATTCATCGCATAGACACTAAAACCATAAGGAATTTAAAACTTTCTTTACCAAGAAAACATTGCATAAAAAAAATAATAGCAAGCGGAAGACTTTCTAGACTTTATACATGATGTCTCAAACCATCTAATACTTTAGAGTACAAAATTCGGGACTAATTCCGTACACAACTTAAACAATACTAAAAAGACATAAAAGAACATATTGGGTATTGTCCTCGAATCTATGAGGACTCACCAAGTCTTCATCTTCACCACTTAAAAACCTATCAAATAGCCATGACATGTCATCATCTCCAAATCCCTACACTTTAGTCCAAAAAAGGAAAGAAAGGGGTTAGCACAACTAAGTACTAAGTATGGAGACCATGCAAGAACATGCCAAAAAGGACATTTTCAAGGAAGTAAATGCTTTCATATCATTTGATAAAACCTTTCATTTACAAGTATAAGAGACATAATGCAAGTCAACATTAACATATAAGACCATAGCCAACCATACATGTACTC
This sequence comes from Solanum okadae, assembly GCA_036553675.1. Taxonomy (NCBI): domain Eukaryota; kingdom Viridiplantae; phylum Streptophyta; class Magnoliopsida; order Solanales; family Solanaceae; genus Solanum; species Solanum okadae. The sequence goes on along the minus strand of CM071689.1, from coordinate 41,880,314 downwards.
AACATATGTCCATATACAACCCATGCTTAACTTTAAAAGAACACATGTCATTTCATTACCATAAGACCTCTACCTAATATAACCTTAAGACACACTTGAGTGAGACAAGAAGTGACCGCCCATACAACCTCTTCAAGCACACTTAAGTGTTCCCCAAGATTACCTTAGATAAGGGCATTTCCTTTACAACATAACATCAATAGACCAACATTCTTTAAGAAACCATTTTGGAGCCATTCATGTATTTAGAGGACTTTCATACATTAGCCATTAAGGCTTAGGGAACTCACTTTAGCATCTTCAAAGCCTACTCGTGCCATGTGTAGATAGCATCTCATACTACTACCTACACGTTGTAGAACCTATCCAATAACTAGAGTGCACATCCCACATGATGGGAATAGGCATTAACCGACATAGACCATGCGAGCTAGACATGGAATCCGGTGTCATAAAACCCTACACCGTGGAAGGTGTTCTACTTGCCAAGGGTAGAACTAGGACACATCCCATGTAGGCACATGGTTTAGGGGATATCCAAAGATGTTCATTGTACTCTTGCCTCATACTCGGGAGAGCTACCATCTTAACCATATCCACTCGGTGCTTAGCCTTAGTTCCCATAGAGTAATTTCATTCACATGTATGTGCTAGAGAGGGCACCATCATTAGGTCTACCGACCCATAGCACATCTACCAAGAAGGGCACCACAAGGATCTACCGATCAAGGTTCATTAAGGATAGCTCATTAAATCCCCTTGGAAGGGTGCCTTAGGCCTACCGATTTTTCATTAAGGGTGCCTTAAGCCTACCGGTCCAAGGTTCATCATTTCACACATGAGAAGGGCTACCACCATTCGGTCTACCGATTTCATGGTTTTACATTCACATAGGGTTCTAGACTTCATCATGAAGGGGCACCAACTTTAGGTCTACCGGTTCAAGTCATAGTCTAAAATGCCCCATTAGTCATTCATAGAAAGGGCACCATGCTTAGGTCTCACCGATTCTAGACATTCATTCATTTATGAAGAGGCACCAACTCAAGGTCTATCAATTCAATCAAGTCAAGATACATTCATTTCTCAAGAGAAGGATGCCTAAGCCTACCAAGTCAAGAGATCACATTCCATAGCTTTCATGTATCAAGAAGAGGCACCTAAGTCTACCAATTCAAGACACACATTTTCATTTAAGGATACTTCATAATCCAACATCATTTCATATATACATCATGAGAAATCATACTTTAACTCACAATGCTATCCACTCTACATAGGATCATCACAAGATCATATAAAACTCATTCACATCATACCTTCACATATAGCTTCACATAAAACTCAATCACATCATTCCTTCACATATAGCTTCACATAAAACTTTACATATAGCCTCATATGTGTATAATAATACAACAATATAATAACATTCATATAATGCCCTTCATGGCCTCAATTCACAATAATACAACAAATAACCACCTCCACCAAAGGTGGATCAAACCAACCAATAACAATTATATCAATACTAAGAGATTAAGCCATCTTACCATTCTCCAAAGCCATAACCAACATTACTCAATTCCCTACTAATTCAACATTTTTCATAAAATAGGTCAACTTATCCAAGCCACAATCACCATTCCTCAAATCTCCAATAAGTCACAATAGATAAGCATAGATAATAATAGAAATCAACTATTCAACTCCATTTAAGCATAATTCTATCATCATTCAATCATAAACAATAACCCCACTTCATATGCCAACTTTAGGAAACTTGCAAAGACATGGGTTCATGGAATTTCCTTTCTTAAAACCATCAATAATAACATAAATCATCATAAAAAAACATTTAATGCAAGAACCCATGCTAGAATCGAAATTAGGATTTTGAGTTTTTGAACAACTTTTGAAATCTTTTGGATTGACTCTTTGATTGAAGAAGGAATCAAAGATGAAGAGTCCCCATACCTTATTCTTCAAGAACCAAACGAAAATAGAGAAGAAATCAGCAGCCACCATCCACCCTAGCTCCATCTTTCACCTTGAGCTTCCATGGGGTTTTGAGAGAGTTTTTTTTGAGAGAGGGAGGGTTTCTTTTTTCTTCCTAATTGGAGTGATTTAAATGGAAGAATTTTGGTCAAAAGGGTTTTATAATTTCTAGGAAATAATATATGTCCTTTGAAAAAAATGGTCCAATACTTAGAAAAAAAAATGAGGCGGGTGAACAGTAATTTCGGTCACTGGAAATTTGCATTTTCTGCCGGACAGATTTTTACGAAAATGGGCATAACTTCTTCGTCCGAACTCCGAATGAGGTGAAACGAAGTGCGTTAGGTAGCTAACTCAAAGGGCTTTCCATGGATATATTATTGGCCACCCAAATAATTTGTGTGCTAGGAGATATGACCCTCCAAAGTAGACCCTCGAAAAATGCTTCACTTGGAAATTTCGGATTTTGATACGGTTGCTCTAAAATTTGGGTTAGACCCATTTCCCACTCAATTTGACCCCCTAAACAAGAATATGAAGTCGGATTTTCAAAAAACGAAACGGATCTTTTTATTTACAGCTAAACAAGTTTCCGGTAACTTCCGAAGCACATTTTAAGATCTTTTTGGGTCAAATTCAATTATAACCATTTCATTAAGTTCTCGACTCCAAACTCACATGTGAGGCTCTAGTTTCACTCTATCATTTTCCGGGTCGTTACATAACTATTATTTTATGAAAACTTCGCCAAAGGTAAGACCTGATCCCAATGACCACCAAAATCTATCACGCACGCACGAAGCATATCCTCCAGCATTTGAATTGTTCACTCAGAATGCCCATCGATTTGAGGGTGAAATACGGTACTAAGATCCAATCTAGTACCTAACTCAACCTGCAAGGTCCTCCAAAAGTTAGAAGTAATTTGCGTAGCTTTATCTGATATATAATGGAAATCGGAACTCAATGCAATCAAACAACCTCACAGATATAAAATTTGTCTAACTTCTCTGCATTATATGTCACCTTGACCGTAATAAAGTGTGTAGATTTAGTTAACCTATCAACAATTACCCATATAGAATCAAACTTACCTAATGTCTTTGGAAGACCAACCATAAAGTCCATTGCAATTCTTTCCCACTTCCATTTGGGAATGGGCATTCTCTAAAGTGTCGCTCTAGGTCTCTAGTGCTCATACTTTACCTGCTGACATTTCAGACATTGGGCAACAAAATCAGCAATGTCACGCTTCATTCTACTCTACCAATAATGTTGTCTCAAATCACGATACATATTGGTCGAACCAGGATGTATAAAATACCTCGAACTAAGAGCCTTTGCAAGAATAGTCTGAGTCAAATCATCAACATGTGGCACACATACCTGCCCCTTAATCCTCAAGACGTCTTCCTCATCAATCATTGCCTCATTAGCCTCTCCTTCCAATACCATATCATGAATTCGGCTCAGCTTCTCATCATCAATCTACTTTCCTTTAATCTTATCAAGAAAAGAAGATCCTGCCTCCACACAGGCTGAGAATTCTCCTCTCTCAATTACTTATAGCCTCATAAAGTCATTAGCCAGAGTTTGAACCTCTCTAGCCAATAGACGTCTACAGGCCTGCAAATGGGCTGAATTCGCCATGCTCTCTGTTATTCTACTCAGGGCATTAGCTAAAACATTAGTTTTTTCCCCAAGTGATACAAAACAGTAGCATCATAGTCTTTCAACAACTCCATCCACCTCCTCTGCCTCAAATTCAAGTCTTTCTAAGTGAACACATATTGTCAATTGCGATGATTTGTATATACTTCACACTCGACCCCATATAGATAATGCCTCCAGTTTAATGCAAATACAACCACATCCAATTCCAAATCATGGGTTGGGTAGTTACATTCATGCACTTTCAATTGCCTTGAAGCATATGCATATATATATATATATATATATATATATATATATATATATTCCTCTCCTGCATTAGCACTACACCTAAACCAGAATAAGATGCTTCACAATAATTAATGAAATTCTTACCTTCCACAGGCAAGGCATGAATCGATGCAGTAGTCAACTTGGTCTTAAGTTTCAGAAAAATCTCTTCACACTCATCCGACCATACAAATGGAACATTCTGCTTGGTCAAATTAGTCAGCTAGGTAGCAATGGAAGAAAATCCCTTGACGAACCGACGATAGTAACTAGCTAAACCAACAAAACTCCTTACCTCTGAAACATTAGTGGACCTTGCCTAACTCTTCACTGCTTCAATCTTCTGGGATCCACCATCACTCCATTCTTAAAAACCATGTGCCCTAAAAATGACATTAAAATAAGCCTGAACTCACATTTGGAGAATTTTGCATAAAGCATTTTCTCCTTTAACAATCCCAATACCATTCTCAAATGCTCCTCATGTTCCTTCCTGCTCTTCGAGTAGATCGGTATATCATCAATGAATACAATAACAAAGAGATCCAGATGTGGCTTAAAAATATCATTCATCGGGCTCATGAAAGAAGTAGGGGCATTTGTGAGCCCAAAAGACATTACTAAGAACTCATAATGCCCATACCTTGTTCGAAAAGCAGTCTTTGGCACATCCGATGCCCGCATTTTCAATTGATGATAACCAAACCTTAAATCAATTTTAGAAAAAACACAAGCGCCCTGTAGTTGATCAAACAAGTCATCAATGCGAAGAATGGGGTAGTTGTTCTTACTAGTAATCTTGTTCAGCTGTCTATAGTCTATGCACATCCAAAAACTACCATCCTTCATTTTTACAAATAAAATTGAAGCACCCCAAGGAGAGGCACTTGTTCTAACAAAATCGTTACCTAACAACTCTTAAAGTTGGGCCTTCAACTCCTTCAACTTAGTCGGGGCCATTCTATAAGGTGGAATGGAGATGAGGCGAGTCCCCAACTCCAAATCAATATCACTGTCTGGTGAAATACCAGGCATGTCTGCAGGGAAAACATCGATAAAATCACGCATTATCGAAACAGATTCAATCGAAGGCACTTTGGAAGTATCATTCCTGAGATGTGTCAAGAAAGCTGAACAATCCTTATTCACCAAACTCTTAGCAAGAAGAAAAGAGATAATCCAAACCGGGGCGGGAATATAGTCACCTTCCCACACTAGTGGATCTATCCCAGGCTTGTCCAAGATCACAGTCTTAGCATTGCAATGTAAGATAGAAAAAATTGGAGAAAGCCAAGTCATACCAAAGATTACATCAAAGTCAATCATCTCTAGAATAATCAAATCTACAAGGATCCCAACACCCACAATAAGCCTAAGGCTCTTACAGAATCAAGAAAGTGTGTAATAATAAGAGGAAAGCTAAATGTCCAACAAATACCATCCAAAATTACATGAAATCTATACTAGGCATTATCTAAGAAGCTCAATCAAGGAAGTAGACCAAAACCTACCTCAAAGCCAAACACAAGTGCTCCGAATCCACCACACACAAGCTATCCACATACAAAACGTCTCCAAACACAACAAAACTATCGAATTATCAATCACAACGTCATTATAGATGTCTGACACTAAAATCGCAACAATTGGAAATGAACCCAAAATTGAGTTAAAATGTGAATGTGGGACCAACGCCAAGAATTCCAAAATTGACTCCGTCAAAAGGTCCTAATTGACTGAACGAGCTTGTGCACCACGGGGCTCACTTTCATGCCTGAAAGAGCCCAAACCACCACATGCAATAAAACACAAATTAAAGAAAATCAAAAGAGATTTTGCATCCCCTTTGGGAAGGAAAATACCTCAAATTGAGAGCCCCAAACACTTCCCGAACATTCCAACGTATAGCCATGATCAACACGGATCTCCAGCACTTTGAATCACCTGAATTGGAACTCCCAAGCTCAAGAAATTACATTTGTAAGAATAAGGGCTAAGCCAAATTTGGTCGCTAAAAGAAAAATTTGGTCGCTTAAGTCTGATATGTGGTTGCTAAAATCCTGCACCAGATATCAACACTTCAGTTGGTTTGCTCAAAAGAAATATGCTACCCCATCAAATTCAACATTCAAGACTCAATAGAACCATCAAAACTTCCATCCGAGGTAGTTTCGATGAAACGTGGGCCCCACACCCAAATTCAATTTTAAGCTAAAAACCACAAGAAGGCTAAAAATGAGATCGAAAGCATAGGGAACCGCACAAAAGGTTATTCTACACAAAACAAGACATTTCGAAGCTAACCGTGCTGACAGAAATCTCATCTGAGCTTGTTTACCAAGAATGTTGTCCAAAGTCAACCCTTGGCGTAAGTTTCAAAGTTAAAACGCCTAACATCACAAACTCACACCAGAAGTCTCGAGTCCCAAACAAACCATGCCCCTCACCTAAAATAGCCCTTCTAGAACTGATAAAACTATCAAAATTGCATTCTGAGGCCCTTCTTGAACTTTTGACTGAAGTCAACCGTTCAAGTTTTAAAGTCTCCAAAATACAAAAACTTTCATAAAATCCAAATAAATGGCCCATTGAATAAACTGTCAGTCCCATGAAGTATAAGTGGCTTGAGGTTGCTACCGGAAATCTCTAAAAGCTGAAAAGGTCGGTAAACAAAGAAAATGACAGGGAGGGCCATTACAAAAACGTGTGGAATCACACAATATTCCAAGTGAGAAATATTGATGGCACATGTGTTTGGTCAATGGTCAGAGGTGTTTAAAATTTTATGTTCAGCGAGTTTAAGGGTGCAGTTGGCAAAGTCGAAAGTACAAGGGTCTAACTTACAAATGGAGTAAAGTACAAAGGCCTCTCAGGTCATTACGCCAAAAGTATAAAATAAAAATCCAACATTTCTTCATCCTATTAAAAGAACGATATGTTAAAATATTAAGAATCATTTAACATCTCCATGATATATATATATATATATATATATGGGGATGTTTGATTTCCCACCCGATGTTTGATATTCACATAGGGGTAGTTAATAACCAATAAAAGATTGAAAGATTCTCCACAATATAATTTTGTAGTCCCTTCGTTTCATATTATTTGACTAATCTTACTGACTCAATTTTTAAAAATATTTAACTAGATATATTTTATTAAATTAATATTATTAATGATACTATAGAACTCTGAATTTGACTATAACTATTTTATGAATAATTTGTAGACGTGGAAGAGTTATGGTAATTTGTTCCACTCAAAAAATGTTGATAAATTCGTAACCGTGGACGACTTATAGTAAGTTTTTTCAATCTAAAACATTAACTCGTACATGGATAATTAGACACAATGCAAGTACAGAATAATTGAGATCCCAAAACTATTACCAAATAATAAGTGGAAAATAAATAAATTAGGATCTAATTATATACACCTATTATAGAAATTTATTTACAATTACACTATACATATTATGATAGTATAAAACTTTTATTCTCACACGATAGAATGAATGTGTGATATTTGATATTTAGACTAAATTTCATAATTCTACCAAAAGTGGGAGATCTTAATATGTACATTAATAAATTTCATATCTAGAGAGTAAAATAGAGGACCAATAGTATTTACACGGTGAATTTAACTAATTTCCTTTTTCTTTTATAAAACATGTTTTTGTTAAATCTTTTTCCTAAAATGAATAGGAAAATGGTCTTATATATATTCACAATTTAGCCTTCATTTCTTCACATTTTAATTTTCTTTTTTACTTTATTTTACATAAATAGTCTTTTTTTCACTAATATATTTGATCATGAAATCATACAAAAGAACATCAAAAAATTCTTGTGTCAGATTGTATCCTGTTGGAGTTCGAAAGAGAAAAAATGGGAAATTTTGTGCTGAAATCAAACACCCATTTAACAAGAAATTGATTTGGTTAGGTACTTTCAATACTGCTGTTGAAGCTTCTGAAAGTTACAAGTCCAAGAACCTTGAATTTGAAGAACAAGTTATGGCCAAAAATGCAAAAGAAGGCCAAATTTCTCAAATATCTGATCAAGTATCTTGTTCGAATGATGAATCTAAACAAAAATCATTAATGGATGTTGCCAATAATTCGAATTCATCAAATGGAGTTGACGAAAAAGTCAAAGAAGAAATTGAGAATGAAACTGATGAAGAATAGTTTTAAGGGACCTAGTGAAAATTTTGGAGGGTAGAAAAGTGATGTTTCACATAAATTGGGGGTCCCCGTATTGACAATTATGGATTTTTTGGGTGAATTTAGTGCCTTGGATGATCTTCGCATATATGTATGATACTACCCTCCAAAAGAGGGGGAAAATCGATCCAGAATAGCAATTTTATAACTATTGGGGGTATAAATTTTGTTTTTACCAAATTTCAAAGTGGTTAGGTCTTTGTGATTAGTTTATTGATATAATCTATGTTGTTATGTTACAACAATTGTTTATTAATGATTTACTTCTCAATGAATAGTTTATCAATGTGAGGAAATCAAATTTGTTAATATTAGTATGGTGTTCGATGAAATGAAAGTTTGTTAATTACGTATCATATAATTAAGTTTGATGAACACAAATATTCAATTTAATGAAATTATTTTTCTTATTTTTACAAAACTTAATTTCACATAAAAATATTCTCAAATATATTTTGATCAACGAAACAAAATTTCACTTCCCTCCACAAACACACGCTCATTCAAAATTGGGATTCATCTATTGGAAAATATTTAAAGTTGTAAGATGTTTAAATTAATATCATTAATGAGGTTGGTTATAAAAGTCTTTCATAGTTAATAGTCAATAAACAACTTGAACAATTGTCTAGAAACTATTAATTAATTATACTTACTCTTGTCTTCTCTCAACATTTATTCATACAAAAATACATAGTAATGGTAGTTTTTTTAATGAAATCACTTTCTCCTTCTAAGATTAATATGATATAATTTTGTGCATTTCACAAATATTATCTGTTTATTATTCTTAGGGGATACTATATGACAAATATGAAAACGTGACCTTTCATTAGTAAAATTTTGTGAAAAATGTCAAGTAATTCATAGACATGGACGAATTATAGTATGTGAGTTACCGTATTTACCAATATTATCAATTGGTACTTATAATAACAACAATAACAATATATCCAATATAATCCCACAAACTAATGTTTGCATATCTTATCTACTTCATAAGTATCCGAGGTAGAGAGATTGTTTCTGATAGACTATCGGATCAAGAAAAAAATATTCGAAGCAGTCCAGAAAAAAGGAGTACGAAGGTAACAATACATTAACTACAAAATAATAATATTATGATAGTCGAAGTACAAGACGATAAATAATAAATCAAAGGACCAAAAACTACAAGAGCAATAAACTACAAATATGAGTATGGACAAATGACTAGGCAACACCCTTAACTTCTAGCTATTAACCTTTTACCTTAGTTTGTGTTCTCCACAACTTTCAATCGAAGCTCATGTCTACCTAATTTGAAACCGTTTCATGACTTATCTAATCACCTCTATCCAATTTCTCTTTGGTCTGCATCTACCTCTCCTTAAACAATTCATATATAGTCACCCCCTCACATCTCCGCACTAGGATATCCGGATATTTACTATTCACATGCCCGAACTATCTCTATCTTGTTTCTTGCATCTTGTCTTCCACCTAAGTCACTCCCACATTATAACACACACATGCATCACAACATCCTTATTTCTGCAACTTTAAACTTCTCAATGTGAGAGTTCTTGACTGGCAATCTCTCTGTCCTATAAAACATATAAAACATGGTTAGTCTAACTACCACTTTGTAGAACTTGTTTTTAAGCTTTGGTGACACCTTCTTATTACACAAGTTTCTGGATACAAGCCTCCGTTAATACATCCACCTTGCGCCAATTTGGTGAGTGACATGCATCTTCGTCAATCTCCTCATTCCTTGTATAATAGACTCAAGATAATTAAAATATCATCTCTTTTGGATGACCTATACGTACTAAGCCGTAGTTTCACATATGTATACGTTACATCACTTAACTTACACTCGAGATATTCTGTTTTGATCCAACTCAACAAAAATCCTTTTGACTTCATCTCCATATCTTAAGCATAACATTAACTTTATTGCAAGTCTCGTCAATTAAAACATGTTCATGTACAAATAACATACCAATTAGTATTTTTTTTATAGAAATTTACTTATATTTATCTTATGTATATTCTGATGGTATAAAAAAATATTCATAATTGGTGAAAAAACACTCATGTGATCAATATAGACATTATATAATTGATGGGTCTCATTGAATACTTTAACTAAATTTGATAATTCTATCAAATTGAGAGATTTTAATATTCATTGTCAAATTAGGACATTAATAGATTTCATATGTATATGGTAAAAAAATAGTATCACATGCTGCAATTTCTCAAAAAAAAAATTAAAAAAAATACATTCCCAAAGAATTTAACTAATTTTCCTTTTTTTAATATATATATATATATATATATATATATATATATATATGGAGTTATGGACTCCTACATCTGTCTAGTCAGAGTCATTGTTGAGCGTTTGAGTTATCTAGGTTAGATTCATTTTCAAAATTTTCATGTTCGAGAATATCTTGTTAACATGAGTCTAAAATCCAATATTTTTATCGACTTGTGCTTTCATAATGCAACAAGTATACATATATATTTCTGAAAAAGTTGTAAAGTTGCACAGATGAAGCATCCAGAAGGGTCTCGAGAGCAGCAAATTAATGACTAATGAATTTGTAAAAGGGGTCAAAAATGTTATTTTGCTGTTGTTTCAAATTTCTTTTTCTCATTCTATGAATTTTGTTTGAATAACAAAGTAACAATAACAAAAAGTGGTGAACGTGTGGCCTCAGACAAGTAGATTGTCTCTAAAAAGTTTATTTATGTTGTTGTGGGGTGAATAATTAACGGTCTTAACTTATTTATAACTTATATTGATTTTCAAAAACTTTCACATAATATTTTTTTTTCACAACGAGCATACTCTAACCATTAAATTATTAGATTCTATATTTTCATTTACAAAAATTTTTAGAAAAAGTGAATCCTTCATTGCTTTATAAAACAATCACTCAATATTAACAAGACAATTATATCAACAAACATATATTATAATAAATTATGTAAATGATAAAAATGATTACATATCAAGAAATTTTATAATCATTCATTATATATTTGCAATTTTTGAGATATGTGATAATGTCAAATCATTTAATATTTGTTGGAATATTCTTAAAACCTACTAAAATTTACTCTTTTTTTTCTTTTCTTATAACAGTAGAATATTAGAAAACATGTTCAAAAGCTTAGTGAGATTATTTATGCCCGTGAAGTGCATGTAAATTACTTAGTTATATATATAAAAGAGAACTATCAACCTGGTGACGTGGTGCCACCGCAATTATATGTGGCACTATCACGAGTAACAACAAGAGAAGGATTAACCATCTTGAATGAGGATGATAAGGTAAATGTATTGACATGAATCTGTGGCCAAATAAGGACACTTTCAAGTGCTATGTTTGAAAGCTCTTTAAAGGCAATAACTTAAGAAAAAATAACAATTGAGAACCTTAAAAATGAATGAAACTTGTGCAGCTTGATATTGATCTTGGTACAAGCTATTAGAGTTCTGCTGAAGCTAGCTATAATAGTGAAGATTGATGTGGTGAGCCGATTTGAGTAGCTAAGAAAGGTATAACATATGCAGCTTGATATCACTAATCCTTCCATAAACATGTGTCCATAGAAAAAATTCATTATAAACATTCCAACACTGGGAAATTGCAGTATATTTTGTTGATTTAATATACTAAACAGGGAGAAAACAAAATCTAAAACCTTCGGTTCAAATACCTCTAAAAAGTACACTAAAAAAGACTTTATGTAGCACCTCGGACTTCAAAAAACCTAACTAGAAATTTGTGCAAGTCACCCATCAGTTTTTAGTTTTGGGTAAACTTCAAACAATCATATCTTTTAGAAAATAAAGAATTAGGTGGCCCATGAGCTATCAAATTGAAGGTCTTTGAATCCCTTTTCCAACGGCGTTAAGTTTGCTGAATTTCGAGCTCGAAGTAAACATTTATGCCATTTGAGTGAAGCCTCTCTATTTAAGGCATTTCATTCATTTTGGGAAAGGATATTTTGGTCTTTCCCTTTTCCCACTAGGCCTAAAATGTATTTTCACCCAAAATAAGGGTCTAATTTGATTTAGACAACTTTTTCACGTTCCTAAACACTTAGAGATTTAGAGTGAGGTTTCAAGAAGAGAAAAAAGGGCTATGTTCAAGTGTCCTTCAAGACTTGTGGATTTCGCGAAGAACATTGTTCTTTCCAGGTATATCAGGCTTCTCACTACCCTAATTGACGGCTCTACTCACTATTGATGTTTTCTTTGTTTTTCAAGGATTCAACTCAGTTTAGACCTGAGTTTTTCTTAATAGATCAATTTTTTTATTGATTTTGTTGTTGCTTAACTGACATATTCAACTTCGGTTTGGTTTGAGATTTTCTCAATAGATCAAATTTTATTGAGTTTTCCTTTGTTGTTCAAGTGACAAAATCAATTCAGGTTAGGCTTGAGCTTTTCTCAATAGATCAATTTTTAATTGATTTTCCACTAATGCTCAAGTGACAAATTCAATTCAGGTTAGAATTAAGCTTCTCTCAATAGATCAACTTTTTTTTTTTTTTATTGATTTTCCTTTTCTACTAAGTCAAATCAGGTTAGGTTTGAGATTCTCTCAATAGATCATTTTTAAAAAAAATTGATTTTCCTTTTAAGCTCAAGTGACATATTCAACTCTATTAAATTTAATTTAATTAGTAGGAAAATACGTTATAAAGACAGGTACTAGATAGAGCAACTATATAAATAAGACTTTTTTAGGGAGAGTTTATTGAAAAGAATAGGGTGATGTGGGGGTCGAGGCTAGTTTTGTTGTAATTGGGTTCTACAAGTACTCGAAATAAAATGTGTTCGTTTGACCCCAAAAAATTAACGTCGAATCAATAGATGAAATTTTTAATTGATTTTTCCTTTGTTGCTCAAGTGACAGATTCAACTTAGTTAGGTTTGAGCTTCTCTTAATATATCAAAAGAAATATTCGTGATTCTTTCCATTTTTGCTCAAGCGACAAATTAACTCAAGTTAGGTCTAAGCTTTTCTCAATAGTTCAATTTCTGAAAAAACAATTGTTGTTCGAACAAATTTGTACACACCTTGACGATTACATCGAGTACCTGATATGTCTCACTAGCAGAGGTACTCGGTAATTTTACCTACCAAGGTTCACCCTACATTTTTTTTTACCATTGTCAGATTTGAACCTTGGTATTCACACGCATCACTGTGAATAAGTCAATCATTTAGCACATTCCTTCTTCCTAGTTGTCACGACCCCGACCATCGTGATTGGCACCCACACTAACTCTCCGGTGGGAGAACCACTACTACAACCCAAACCAAGCAACTAATCTAAAAACTAAGGCATTTAAGCATATGAAAAAAGTTAAGTACTAAGGAAAGAAATAGGGAGTTCCCATAAACTCCAACAAAAGTCAAACAACGAACTAAACAATGCGGAAAAAATAACCTAGAACCTGAAAGTCAATGTACCAAAACATCTAAAGTTCAACAAGTCTAAACAAGAAGGGATGCAACCCCAATCTAATGAACTAATCAACTAATTAGAACATAGTCTAAGTCCGTAAATGGTGGACATAGACGAAAGAGAACCCATGGCATCTCGGAAGAATTGGCTCTCCCTTGAATTCGAATGATCACTGATCTCCTAAGCGAGGTCTGTCAGTAGCCGCTTAAAGATACCCTATACTTAACACAAATAAGAGCAAGTGCAGTATTAGTACACAACCACAGTGTACTGGTAGGATCACACGGCTATCCCACTAAGTGCAACATACATAAGTCATCACAACAATATAATCACATGCATATATCGAACAGACACAATATTATCAACATTTTCTAACAACAAACAACTTCACACTTCTCAAGATACACAATTCTAGCAAATAATTGGTCGTCTCATGGAACCTAAACCCAAACAGTTAGCATACTTGAACGTGGTACCCGATCCAATAATTATGCCGGAACGTGGCAATTGATCCCATAGTTATGCCGGAATGTGGCAACTGATCCAAGTTAGTTATGCCGGAACGTGGCAACCAATCCATTCAACACACAACAATCACAATCACAAGTATATCCTCAAGATCATACATTTAAGTCATGATTTCATGGCAATCATCATTCGGCTATCTCATTTACATCAAGTGTGATCAATAATGCAACATTCAAATACATGCAAGTATCATGAAGCAAGAACAAACATACATCACACAATCATAGAATCACAACAATCACCTACCTCGAAATAAGCTTGAAACCCTAAGAAACTTGATCCTTCCCTTTTCGAATTCGTTCCGCTTGTTCTTGGTCTACAAACAATCAATATAATATGGAAATCAATAAACAATCATTAATTACCAGAATTACTAACAATTCTATGAACCCTAGAACAAACCCATGATCCCAATGATCCAAATTAGGGTTATTTCCACCATAGAATCTATAACAAAATCCTCCCCCATCAATATTCACCCATTCTATTACGTTCTACGGATCGAAAAATGGATTCGGGGAGTGAAAAACTTACCTTTAGCCTCACGAATGGTGAAAAATGAATAGGAGTCGCCTGGGGTTCGTTCCTTTGCTCTAAAAATCGAAAAGTTCCAAATAAGGTCGTTTAGGGGTTTATTTACGACTTAAGTGGCATCTAGCTCGCCACAACGTCCACCACCCCACTACAGCGGCCGCGCCAAAGCGACCAAAATCCCCGCCAAGGCGGGTTGCACAAAACAGAGAGCTATTTAAAGAATTCTAAAATTCCCACTTCACAACACACCTCTAACCCACGACGCTCGGGAAATACCCTTCACGCTAAGATAGATTCCGGGAGTTCTACTCGCCCGAATTCAATTCCGTAAAGTCGTACGGGTTCCTTAATGACTTATTTAACTACTCATGTAACCAAAATCATAAATGAGTCCCTCTCGGTTTCCAAATAGGTTTCTCAACTGGACGATGCTTCCATTAAACTTTCACGAACTTAATCTCCTTGGTCCTCAACTTACGCATATCACGATTAAGGATTGCAACCAGTTCCTCCTCATATTGGAGGTCTTTGTCTAACACTATTGAGTCCCACTTTATGATATAATCCCCGTCATGATGATATCTCTTCAACATGGACACATGAAATACCGGATGAACTCCCGATAAATTAGGAGGTAAAGCCAATCTTTACGCTACCGGTCCCACACATTCAAGAATCTCAAATGGACCAATATATCGTGGACTTAGCTTACCTTTCTTATCAAATCTCATCACCCCTTTCATGGGTGATACCTTAAGAAAAACATTCTTACCGGATTGAAACGTCATGTCTCTTATCTTATGATCCGCATACTTCTTTTGCCTACTCTAGGCTACTAAAAGCTTACCTTGAATACTCATCACCTTATCTTCAGCATCCTTTACCAAATCAATCCCCATTGGCTTCACATCTCCAGCCTCAAATCATCCTATGGGTGATCTATATACCATCCCATAGAGTGCCTCAAATGGTGCCATATCTATGCTAGAGTGATAACTATTATTGTAGGAGAACTCACACAAAGGTATGAATTTATCCCAATGCCCTCCAAAATCAATCACACATGCCCTCAACATGTCTTCTAACACTTGGATAGTCCTCTCTGACTGTTCGTCTATCTGTGGATGGAAGGCTGTACTAAAGGTAAGTTGTGTGCCCTATTCATTATGTAATTTCCTCTAAAACTTGGATGTGAATTGGGTACCACGGTCTGAGATGATATAGACGGGCACCCCATGCAACCTCGCTATCTCTTTCACATAAACCTTAGCCATTTGCTCATCATTATAATCTATTGTTATTGGAATAAAATGGGCTGACTTAGTCAATCTATCAATCACTACCCAAATAGAATAAATTCCCCAAAGTCTTGGGAAGACCAACCATAAAATCCATGGCTATCATTTTCCACTTCCATTCCGAAATTGGCATTCTTTGATGCAAACCTGCAGGCCTTTGATGTTCATACTTCACTTTTTGACAATTTGGACACTTCACCGCAAACTTCGCTATATCTTTCTTCATGCCCGACAACCAATAAATTCGCTTCAAATCTCAATACATCTTGGTCACACCCAAATGAATAGAATATCGCGAATCATGAGACTCTGCCAACAATTTCTCAATCAAGTCATCTACTCTAGGAACACAGATTCTTCCCTTAAAATTGAGCACTCCATCCACATCAAGAGTGGTCTCTTGTGCCTCACCAATCGTAGTCTTCTTTCTAAGCTCCTCCAAATTTTCATCTTCAAATTGTTTGGCCTTGATCTCATCAATGAATGTGGCCCTAACTTCAGTGCTAGCTAACACGCTGCTTCTTTCTGAGATGACCAATTGCATGAACTTAGACTCTAAGGTCTGAATTTCTTTAGCCAAAGGTCGCTTGGATACACTCAAACAAGCTAAACTACCCATACTCACAACTTTTTGACTCAAAGCGTCTGCCATCACATTAGCCTTGCTCGGATGGTATTGAATGGTCACATCATAATCTTTAAGTAACTCCTGTCTCAAATTCAGATCCTTTTCAGTGAACACATGCTGCAAACTATGATGATCAGTAAACACTTCACACTTAACACCATAGAGGTAATGCCGCCATATCTTAAGAGCAAACACTACCGCTGACAACTCTAAATCATGTGTTGGATAATTCCTCTCACGCACCTTCAATTGACGCGAGGCATAAGCTATAACATTCTTATCCTGCATTAACACAACACCCAAACCAGAATGTGAAGCATCACAGTAAATAATAAAAGCCTTACCTTTAACTGGTAATGCTAGAATGGGCGCGGTGGTCAAGAGAGTGTTAAGCTTGTGAAAGCTCTCATCACACTTTTCAGTCCATTTGAAGGGTACCGCCTTTTTGGTCAAGTTAGTCAAGGCAGTGGCAATGGAAGCAAAATTTTTGACAAATCGACGATAGTAGCTAGCGAACCCCACAAAACTCCTAACTTTTGTCACTGAGTTAGGCCTAACCCAATTCTTAACCGCCTCAATCTTTTGGGGATCTACCATTACCCTTTCTTTTGAAACTACATGCCCCAAAAATGCAGCCAATTTCAACCAAAATTCACGCTTAGAAAATCTAGCATATAAGTTTTGCTTCCCAAGAAAACCCAAAACACTACGAAGATGGTCGGCGTGCTCTTTCTCACTTTCTGAATAGACCAAAATATCATCAATAAGCACTATAACAAAAGAATCAAGAAATGGCTTGAACACCCCATTCATTAAACTCTTAAAAGTTGCAGGTGCATTGGTCAAACCAAAAGACATAAGCAAAAACTCATAGTGCCCATAGCGAGTTCTAAACGCCATCTTGGGCACATCGTCATGCCTAATTTTCAATTGATGGTAACCAAATCTTAGATCAATATTAGAGAAAACTTATGCACCTTGCAATTGGTCAAAAAGATCATCTATTCGAGGCAAAGGATACTTGTTTCGAATAGTGACCCTATTCAATTGTTTGTAATCTATACGAATTCTCATACTACCATCCTTTTTCTTAACAAACAAAACTAGAGCACCCCATGGGAAAGCACTAGGACAAATAAATCCCTTATCAAGAAGCTCTTGGATTTGAGCCTTAAGCTCTCTTAATTCTGCCGGAGCCATACGATATGGAGGGATAGAAATGGGACGAGTACCAATCTCTAAATTAATGCAAAAATCTATATCTCTATCAGGAGGCATACCAGGCAAATCATTAGAAAACACTTCTATAAATTCCGACACCACAGGAATAGACTCAATACATGGAGTCTCAACCTCAACATTCCTAATATGAGCCAAATAAGCTAAACAACCTTGCCCTATCAATTTCTTTTCCCAAATGGAGGATATAAGCTTAGTTCGTTTAGGCTTGTACACCCCTTCCCACTCTAATTTTTCCCTTCCCAAAATTTCTAAAGCTACAGACTTAGTATTACAATTAAGAACAACATAATAGAGGGACAACCAAGTCATGCCTAAGATTATGTCAAAGTCAGTCATATCCAAAATCACCAAATCATCCTAAGTCTGAAAACCCAGAAACAAAATAGGACAAGCACGATAGACATGGGTAACTATGACTAACTCTCCAACTGGGGTAGAAACATAGATAGGGGCCTCAAGTATATCAGAAAACATATCAAACTCTGAGGCAAATCTCATAAATACATAAGAATAAGTAGAACTTGGATAAAATAACACATTAGACATCCGGTCAGAGACAGCAATAGTACCTTTGATCCCTGCGTCAGATGCCTCTGCCTCATTCTTGCCCGGAAAGGCATAACATTGAGCCTTATCATCTTGACGAACCACTTCCCTGCTTGGTTGCACATTACGTCTGCCTGCATTACCATTTCCTCTACCTCCACGACCTCGCTGATTACCTCCTCACCCACCTTGTGGATGCCGTCGACCATTATTACCATTTCCAACGGGTACCATAATTCTAGTCTGCTGCTGCGTGGTCTCAAACACACGTGGGTGGGGACAATCTCTCCTTATATGCCCAGGTTCTCCACAGTTGTAACAAGTAAGATCAAAAGATGGTCTGCCGCCCGTCGAATGCGTGACTCCCTGGCTATCTTGAAAATTATGAGATGGAGTTTTCGAGTAACTACCTCTAGATGTGGGCATAACGGACTGAATTGGCTTGGCTGTAAGCGTTGGCCTTCCGAATCCCTTGGAATAAGAACCTTGAAAGTTACCCGAGTTATTGGCCCTTTTTGCCCATGCCTTAGCTTGTCCGTCTCGCCTTACCCCCTCAACTTTCTTAACACAGTTTGTTACCTCATTGAAGCTCCTTCCTGAAGAAGTCACATAAACAGATAATACTTGCAACTCAGAATTTAATCCCCTAATAAATAATCGGATTCTCTCTTCCTCAATAGTCACCAATTGAGTAGCATATCTAGACAAAGCATGGAACCTGACCTCATAAGCAGCTACAGTCATACCACCTTGCTTCGAAGCCATGAACTCATCCTTCTTGCGATCCCTCAAAGTCCTAGGCACATACTTTTCTAGAAACAGAGCATAAAATTGGGTCCAAGTAAGTGGAGGTAAAGTAGAAGATCTGCATTCCATATAAGCTCTCCACTATTACTTAGCCTCACCATGAAGTTGAAAGGAAACAAACTTAACCCTACGCTGATGGACAATTCCCAACTTAAGAAGACTCTCATAGCACTATAAGTTGAACTCACAAGCATCCTCATTCTCAGAACCAAGAAACACAGGAGGCTTTAGCTTAAAAAACTTAGTTAACATTTCATGTTCATTACTAGTCATAACAGAACCCAACAAAGGACGGATCTCTTCATGATGCGCATGAGGGTTCTCATTCACAGGAGTATTCTAAACAGGAGTTCCATTCCCAGCAAGCGCTACTCTTCCACGGCCTCTACCCCTGCCTCGACCGCAACATCTCGCTGTAGATTCCTCAGTCGGAGCATTGACGGGTACTATAGGCCTGACGCCGTTGTATCTAGTATTAACCATCTGCGAACAAAAGAGTGAAGGAGGTTAGATAGCAATTTGAATCGCCAGATACCAATTGGAATCAAGTCATAGCATTAAAAGAGACAAGAGAAAAATAGAGAGATTTCCTAAAGTCCTATAGCCTCTCGAAGAAAAGTAAAGGTGTCCCCGTACCATTTCGCGAGACTCTACTAGATTCATTTTGATACATCGAGATCAATGAACCTAGAATCTGATACCAACTTTGTCACTACCCCGACCATCGTGATTGGCACCCACACTAACTATTCGGTGGGAGAACCACTATTACAACCCAAACCAAACAACTAATCTAAAAACTAAGGCATTTAAGCATATGAAAGCAGTTAAGTACTAAGGAAAGAAATAGGTAGTTCCCATAAACTCCAACAAAAGTCTAACAACGAACAAAACAATACGGAAGAAATAACCTAGAACCTGAAAGTCAATGTACCAAAACATTTAAAGTTCAACAAGTCTAAACAAGAAGGGATGCAACCCCAATCTAATGAACTAATCAACTAACTAGAACATTGTCTAAGTCTGGAAATGGTGGACATAGATGAAATAGAACCCATGGCAGCCCGGAAAAATTGGCTCACCCTTGAATTCAAACAATCATTGATATCCTAAGCGAGGTCTGTCAGTAGACGCTTGGAGATGCCCTATACTTAACAAAAATAAGAGCAAGTGCAATATCAGTACACAACCACATTTTACTGGTCGGATCACGCGGCTATCCACTAAGTGTAACATACATAAGTCATCACAACAATATAAACACATGTATTTATCGAACATATACAATAGTATCAACATTTACTAACAATGAAGAACTTCACATTTCTCAAGATACACAATTATAGCAAATCATTGGTCCTCTCATGGAAGCCAAACCCAAACAGTTAGCATATCAGAATGTGGTACCCGATCCTATAATTATGCCGGAACGTGGCACCCGATCCCATAGTTATGCCGAAACGTGGTATCCGATCCAAGTTAGTATACCGGATCGTGAAAACCGATCCATTCAACACACAACAATCATAATCACAAGTATATCCTAAAGATCATACAATTAAGTCATGATTTCATGGCAATCATCATTTAGCTATCTCATTTACATCAAGTGTGATCAATAATGCAACATTCAAATACATGCAAGTATCATAATGAAGCAAGAACAAACATACATCACACAATCATAGAATCACAACCATCACCTACCTCGAAACAAGCTTGAAACCCTAAGAAACTTGATCCTTCCCTTTTCGGATTCGTTCCACTTGTTCTTGATCTACAAACAATCAATATAATACGGGAATCAATAAACAATCACTAATTACCTGAATTATTAACAATTCTATGAACCCTAGAACAAATCCATGATCCCAATTATCCAAATTAGGGTTGTTCCCACCATAGAATCTATAAACAAAACCCTCCCTCATCAATATTCACCCATTCTATTACGTTCTACGGATCGAAAAATGGATTCGGGGAGTGAAAAGCTTACCTTTAGCCTCACGAATGGTGAAAAACGAGTAGGAGTCGCCTGGGGTTCATTCCTTAGCTCTAAAAATTGAAAAGTGCCAAATAAGGTTGTTTAGGGGTTTATTTTTGACTTTAAGTCGCGTCTGGCCCGCCACAATGACCACAACCTCGCTACAACGGCCCCGCCAAAGCGACCAAAATCTCCGCCAAGGCGGGTTGCACAAAACAGAGAGCTATTTAAAGAATTCCAAAATTCTCACTTCACAACACACCTCTTACCCACGAGGCTCAAAAAATACCCTTCACGCTTAGATCGATTTCGGGAGTTCTAATCGATCGAATTTAATTCCGTAAAGTCGTACAGGTTCCTTAACGACTTATTTAACTACTCATGTAATCAAAATCATAATGAGTCACTAGATTGTTACCATATTTCCCTACACCTCAATGACTCCGATTTTGTCCAAATCTGGACTAGGTTGGAAAATCCAAATACTACAAAAAAGTTTTCCGGTCCCAAATTCCCCCCCGTTGGCATTTCTATAACGATGGAAACAAGTCGTTACAATAGATACCAATTTACCCATCACTCGTCCTCGAGTGGAAAAACTTAGGAAAATAGGCTAAGGAAGGAATGAAGTTGTACCTGAATCGACGAACAATTGGAGATACTTGTCTCGTATGACCCTCTCGGTTTCCCAAGTAGCTTTCTCAACTGGACGATGCTTCCATTGAACTTTCACGGACTTAATCTCCTTGCTCCTCAATTTATGCATATCATGATCACGGATTGCAACCGGTTCCTTCTTATATTGGAGGTCTTTGTCTAACACAATTGATTCCCACTTTATGATATAGTCCCCGTCACCATGATGTCTCTTCAACATGGACACATGAAATACTGGATGAACTCCGGATAAATTAGGAGGTAAAGCAAATCTATACGCTACCGGTCCCACATATTCAAGAATCTAAAATGGACCAATGAGTCGCGGACTTAGCTTACCTTTCTTATCAAATTTCATCACCCCTTTCATGGGGGATACCTTATGAAGAACATTCTCACTAGTTTGAAACGCCATGTCTCTTACCTTATGATCCACATACTTATTTTGCCTACTTTGGGCTGCTAAAACTTTAGCTTGAATGCTCCTCACCTTTTCTTGAGCATCCTTTACTAAATCAACCCTCAATGGCTTCACATCTCCAGCCTCAAACCATCCTATGAGTGATCTACATCCCTTCCCCTAGAGGGCATCAAATAGTTCCATATCTATGCTGAAGTGATAAGTATTATTATTGGAGAACTCACACAAAGGTATGAATTTATCCCAATGCCTTTCAAAATCAATCACACATGCCATCAACATGTCTTCTAACACTTGGATAATCCTCTCTGACTGTCCATCTGTCTGTGGATGGAAGGCTGTACTAAAGGTGAGTTCTGTGCCCAATTCATCATGTAATTTCCTCAAAAACTTGGATGTGAATTGGGTACCACGGTCTGAGATGATAGAGAGGGGCACCCGATGCAACCTCACTCTTTTTTTTACATAAACCTTAGCCAATTGCTCATCATTATAATCTATTCTTACTGGAATAAAATTGGCTGACTTAGTCAATCTATCAATCAATACCCAAATAGAATCAAACTTTCCCAAAGTCTTGGAAAGACCAACCATAAAATCCATGGCTATCATTTCCCACTTCCATTCCAGAGTTGACATTCTTTGAAGCAAACCTGCAGGCCTTTGATGTTCATACTTCACTTTTTGACAATTTGGACACATCGCCACAAACTCCACTATATCCTTCTTCATGCCTGACCACCAATAAATTCTCTTCAAATCTCGATACTTCTTGGTCTCACCCGGATGAATAAAATATCGCGAATCATGGGACTCTGCCAACAATTTGTCAATCAAGTCATCTACTTTAGTAATATAGATTCTTCTCTTAAAATTGAGCACTCCATCCATATTTAGAGTGTTTTCTTGTGCCTCACCAATCGCAGTCTTCTTTCTAAGCTCCTCCAAATTTTCATCTTCAAATTGTTTTGGCCTTGATCTTATCAATGAATGTGGCCCTCACTTCAATGCTAGCTTACACCCCACATCTTTCTGAGATGCCCAACTGCATGAACTTAAACTCTAAGGACTGAATTTCCTTAGCCAAAGGTCGCTTGGATACACTCAAGCAAGTTAAACTACCCATACTCACCGCTTTTCAACTCAAAGCGTCTGCCACAACATTAGCCTTGCTCGGATGGTATTGAATGGTCACATCTTAATCTTTAAGTAACTCTATCCACCTTCTCTGCCTCAAATTCAGATCTCTTTAAGTGAACACATGCTGCAAACTATGATGATCAGTAAACACTTCACACTTAACACCATAGAGGTAATGTCGCCATATCTTAAAAGCAAACACTACCGCTACCAACTCTAAATCATGTGTTGGATAATTCCTCTCACGCACCTTCAATTGACGCGAGGCATAAGCTATAATATTCTTATCCTGCATTAACACAACACCCAAACCAGAATGTGAAGCATCATAATAAACATTAATATTCTTACCTTCAACCGGTAATGCTAGAATGGGCGCGGTGGTCAAGAGAGTCTTGAGCTTGTGAAAGCTCTCATCACACTTTTCAATCCATTCGAAGGGTACCTCCATTTTGGTCAAATTAGTCAAGTGAGTGGCAATGGAAGAATTTTTTTTCACAAATCGATGATAGTAGCTAGCGAGCTCCACAAAACTTCTAACTTCTGTCACAGAGCTAGGCCTAACCCAATTTTTAACCACCTCACTCTTTGGGGATCTACCATTACCACTTATTTTAGTACTACATGCCCCAAAAAAGTAACCGATTTCAACCAAAATTCACAGTTAGAAAATTTAGCATATAACTTTTGCTTCCCAAGAAAACCCAAAACACTATGAAGATGGTCGGCATGCTCTTTCTCACTTTTCGAATAGACCTCATCAATAAACACTATAACAAAAGAATCAAGAAATGGCTTGAACACCCCATTCATTAAACTCATAGAAGCTGCAGGCGCATTGGTCAAACCAAAAGACATTACCAAAAACTTATAGTGCCCATAGCGAGTTCTAAACGCCGTCTTGGGCACATCCTCAGGCGTAATTTTCAATTGATGGTAACCGGATCTTATATCAATCTTAGAGAAAACTGATGCACCTTGCTATTGGTCAAGAAGATCATCTATTTGAGGCAAAGGATATTTGTTTTGAATAGTGACTCTATTCAATTGTCGGTAATATATACACATTTTCATACTGCCATCATTTTACTTAACAAACAAAACTAGAGCACCCCATGGGGAAGCACTAGGATGAATAAATCCCTTATCAAGAAGCTCTTGGATTTGAGCCTTAAGCTCTCTTAATTCTGCCGGAGCCATGCGATATGGAGGGATAAAAATGGGACGAGTACCAGTCTCTAAATCAATGCAAAAATCTATATCTCTATCCGGAGGCGTACCAGGTAAATCATTAGGAAACACTTCTATAAATTCTGACACCACAGAAATAGACACAATCGATAGAGTCTCCACCTCAACATCCTTAATATGAGCCAAATAAGCCAAACAACCTTGCCCTATCAATTTCTTAGCCATAAATCGAGGATACGAGCTTAGTTTGCTTAGGCTTGTATACCCCTTCCCACTCTAATTTTTCCGTTCCCAAATTTTCTAGAGTTACAGACTTAGTATTACAATTAAGCACAACATAATAGAAGGACAACCAAGTCATGCCTAAGATTATGTCAAAGTCAGTCATATCCAAAATCACCAAATCAGCCTAAGTCTGAAAACCCAGAAACAAAATAGGACAAGCACCATAGACATGGGTAACTATGACTAACTCTCCAACTGGGGTAGAAACATAGATAGGGGCCTCAAGTATATCACAAATCATATCAAACTCCGAGGAAAATCGAATAGATACATAAAAATAAGTAGAACCTGGATCAAGTAACACATTAGACATCCGATCACAGAGAAGAATAGTACCTTTGATCACCGCGTCAGATGCCTCTGCCTCATTCTTGCCCAGAAAGGCATAACACCGAGCCCTATCATCTTGACGAACCACTTCCCTGCCTGGTTGCATATTAGTCTGCCTGTATTACCATTTTCTCTACCTCCACGACCTCGCTGATTACCTCCTAGCCCACCTTATGGACGTCGTCGACCATTATTACCATTTCCCACGGGTACCACACCTTTAGTTTGCTGCTGCCCAGACTCAAACACACGTGGGTGGGGACAATCTCTCCTCATATGCCCAGGTTCTCCACAGTTGTAACAAGTACGATCAAAAGATGGTCTGCCGCCCGTCGAAGGCGCGACTCCATGGCTATCTTGAAAATTTTGAGATGGAGTTTCCCAGTAACTACCTGTAGAGGTAGGCATAACATGCTGAATTGGCTTGGCTGCAAGCGTTGGCCTTCCGGACCACTTGGAATAAGAACCTTGAAAATTACCCGAGTTCTTGGCCCTTTTTTCCCATGCCTTAACTTGACTGTCTCGCCTCACCCCCTCCACTTTATTAACATAGTCTTTTACCTCATTGAAGTTCCTCCCTGCAGAAGTCATATGAACAGATAATACTTGCAACTCAGAATTTAATCCCCTAATAAATAACCAGATTCTCTCTTCCTCAGTAGTCACCAATTGAGTAGCATATCTAGACAAAGGATGGAACTTGGCCTCATAAGCAGCCACAGTCATACCACATTGCTGCAAAGCCATGAACTTATCCTTCTTGCGATCCCTCAAAGGCCTAGGCACATGCTTCTCTAGAAACAAAGCATAAAATTGGGTCCAAGTAAGTGGAGGTAAAGTAGAAGATCTGCATTCCATATAAGCTCTCCACCATTGCTTAGCCTCACCATGAAGCTGAAAGGAAAAAAACTAAACCCCATGCTGATGGACAATTCCCAACTTAAGAAGACTCTCATAGCAGTCTTAGATGAACTCATAAGCATCCTCATTCTCAGAACCAAGAAACACAGGACACTTTAGCTTCAGAAACTTAGTCAACATTTCATGCTCATTACAATTCATAACAGAACCCAAAGAAGGACGGAAGAAAACATCATTACCTTCAGTTCCACCCACCTTCGGCGCAATGCTAGCGAGATGAGGATTAGAAGAGCTTGAGTTGCTTGAGCAGAAGGAAGCACTCCAAGACCAACCAACCCCTTCAAGAATGTCATGATCTGTCGAGCTAACACTGGGTCTATGGGTGGAACATCGGTAGTGTCAGCCTACTCCTCTTCTTCTTGTCCCACATCCTCAACATTCTCAATATCAACATTCTCCTCTTTAATCTCTTCATTATGTGCATGAGGTCTCTCATTCATATGAGCATTCTTAACAGGAGCTCCATTCCCAGCAGACGCTACTCTTTCACGGCCTCTACCCATAGCTCTTTCTCTACCACTGCCTCGACTGCGACCTCTAGTTGCAGATTTCTCAGATAGAGCATTGACGGGTGCTACAGGCCTGACGCCGTTGTATCTAGTATTAACCATCTACATACAGAAGAGTGAAGGAGGTTAGATACCAATTTGAATTGCCAGATACCAATTGGAATCACGTCATAGCAAAAAAGGAGACAAGAGAAAAGTAGAGAGATTTCCTAAAGTCCTATAGCCTCTCGAAGAAAAGTAAAGGCGTCCCCGTACCGTTCCGCGAGACTCTACTGGACTCGTTTTGGTACATCGAGATCAACAAACCTAGGCTCTGATACCATCTTTGTCACGACCCCGACCGTCGTGATTGACACCCACACTAACTCTCCGAGGGGAGAACCACCACTACAACCTAAACCAAGCAACTAATCTAAAAACTAAGGCATTTAAGCATATGAAAGAAGTTAAGTACTAAGGAAAGAAATAGGGAGTTCCCATAAACTCCAACAAAAGTCTAACAACGAATTAAACAATGCGGAAGAAATAACCTAGAACCTGAAAGTCAATGTACCAAAACATCTAAAGTTCAACAAGTCTAAACAAGAAGGGATGCAACCCTAATCTAATGAACTAATCAACTAACTAGAACATAGTTTAAGTCCGAAAATGGTGGACATAGACGAAAGAGAACCCATGGTAGCCCGGAAGAATTGGCTCACCCTTGAATTCGAACGATCACTGATCTCCTAAGCAAGGTCTGTCAGTAGCCGCTTGAAGATGCCTGTACTTATAAAAAATAAGAGCAAGTGCAGTATCAGTACACAACCACAGTGTATTGGTAGGATCACGCGGCTATTCCACTAAGTGCAACATACATAAGTCATCACAACAATATAAAAACATGCATATATCAAACATACACAATTTATCAACATTTACTAACAACGAACAACTTCACATTTCTCAAGATACACAATTATAGCAAATCATTGGTCCTCTGATGGAACCCAAACCCAAACAGTTAGCATATTGGAACGTGATACTCGATCCAATAATTATGCCAAAACGTGGCCACCTATCCCATAGTTATCAAGAAACGTGGCAACCGATCCAAGTTAGTTATGCCGGAACGTGGCAACCGATCCATTCAACACACAACAATCACAATCACAAGTATATCCTCAAGATGATACAATTAAGTCATAATTTCATGGCAATCATCATTCATCTATCTCATTTACATCAAGTCTGATCAATAATGCAACATTCAAATACATGCAAGTATCTAATAAAGCAAGAACGAACATACATCACACAATTATAGAATCACAACCATCACCTACCTCGAAACAAGCTTGAAACCCTAAGAAACTTAATCCTTCCCTTTTTGGATTCGTTCCGCTTGTTCTTGGTCTACAAACAATCAATGTAATACGGGAATCAATAAACAATTACTAATTACCTGAATTACTAACAATTCTATGAACCTTAGATTAAACTCATAATCCCAAGTATCCAAATTAGGGTTTTTTCCACCATAGAATCTATAGTAAAACCCTCCCCCATAAATATTCACCCATTATATTACATTCTACGACTCGAAAAAGGATTCGGGGAATGAAAAGTTTACCTTTAGCCTTACGAATGGTGAAAAACAAGTAGGAGTCACTTGGGGTTCGTTCCTTATCTCTAAAAATTGAAAAGTGCCAAATAAGGTCATTTAGGGGTTTATTTACCACTTTAAGTCACATCTGGCCCACCACAGCAGCCACCACACCGCTACAGCTGCCCCGCCAAAGCGACCAAAATCCCCGCCAAGGCGGGTTGCACAAAATAGAGAGCTATTTAAATAATTCCAAAATCCCCACTTTACAACACACCTCTAACCCACGATGCTCAGAAAATACCCTTCACGCTAAGATCGATTCCGGGAGTTCTACTCGCCCTAATTCAATTCCCTAAAGTCGTATGGGTACCTTAACGACTTATCTAACTACTCATGTAATCAAAATCATAAATGAGTCACCCAATTGTTACCGTCTTTCCCTACACCTCAATGACTCCAATTTTGTCCAAATTTGGACTAGGTTGGGAAAATCCAAATACTACAAAAAAGTTTTTCGGTCCCAAATTTCCCCCCTTTGGTATTTCTATAACGATGGAAACAGGTCGTTACACTAGCATTATTATTTATATTCTTGTTAAATGAAACCTATGGAGTAGGGTTTAAAAGCTTTGGTTGCCAAAGATAAATTTCAGTGATGTAGTTTTACTCTAACCTTAAATGTTTTCTAATTTCTCATCAACTAAGTTAAATTAATTACCCTAATAAGATTTGCAAAAATTATGAAACATGAGAACCCTAACCTTGTGTTATGAAAGAGTAACGGTTAAAGATGCTTGCAAAATATGTAAGAATCTATAATTACACGACAATAATAGGTATAACTATAAAGATACTTGATTAATATTGATTACTCACCACTCAAAAGAACCAAAAAATAAAAAGAAATAGTGTTTCCCCTTATTACAAGACAAAACTTAGTACTAAATTCAATTCAAAGAGTAGAATCTGAAGCTTGGTACTAAATCCAATTTGAAGAGAAAAAGATCTAAAAGTTTGTTCCAAGTCAATAGATGTCATGCTCATTCGAGGTTTTACTTAGAGATTGTACAACCATAATCCTTTATCATTAAATTGAAATGTGTATATTTGTAGATACCCTAGGACTAGATAATCTAAACCTATATAGTTCACGCGTAGTACAAGATCTACTCGATATCAGGATATTTAGATGCAACTATTTCTTTTCCAAATGGCTATGAGATGGTATTGACCATGTAGAAACAATTTAGTCAAATAATTTCGAAAAATAGGTACTCACACATGAACAATTATATGTGGCACTATCACGACTAACAACATGAGAAGGATTACCATCTTCAATGAGGATGATAGGGAAAACGTATTGACATGAATATTTGGCCAAATAAGGATACTTTCAAGTGCTATGTTTGAAAGCTCTTTGCAGGCACTAACTTATGAAAAAATAACAATTAAGAACCTTAAAGATGAAGGAAAAGGAAATAAGGGTTGTCATATAAGAAGCATATAAAGCAATGGTCAACTCAAAACAGGTCATGCTGGCTGCTTTGGCTTTAGCTTTAGAGTATATGGTAGTTATGATTAACCAGCTATGATAGTGAAGATTGATGTGGTGAGCTAATTTAAGTAGCTAAGAAAGGTGCAACATATGCAACTTGATATCACTAATCCTTCCATAAACATGCGGCCATAGAAAAAATTCATTACAAATATTCTAACACTGGAAATTGCAGTATATTTTGTTGATTTCAGATACTAAACAGGGAGAAAACAAAATCTAAAAGCTTCAGTTCAAATACCTCTGCAAAGTACACTAAAAGGACTTTGTGTAACACCTCGGACTTCAAAAGAGCTAAATAGAAATTTGTGCAAGTTACCCATCAGTTTTTAGTATTGGATCAACTTCAAACGATCATATCTTTTAGAAAATAAAGAATTAGGTGGCCCATGAGCTATCAGATTGAAGGTCTTTGAGGCCTCTTTCCAACACCGCCAAATTTGATAAATTTTGAGCTCGGAGTAAAAAATTATGCCTGTTTGATGAAGCCTTTCTATTTAAGGCATTTCATTCATTTTAGGAAAGGGTATTTTGGTCTTTTCATTTTCCCACTAGGCCTAAAACATATTTTCTCCAAAAATAAGGATCTAATATGATTTATACCACTTTTTCATGTTCCTAAACACTTATTTAGAGCGAGGTTTCAAGAAGAGAAAAAGGGCTATGTTCAAGCGTTCTTCAAGACTTGTGGATTTTGTCAAGAACATCGTTCTTTCTAGGTATATAAGGCTTCTCACAACCCTAATTGACGGCTCTACACACTATTGATGTTTACTTTGTTTTTTCAAGGATTCAACTCAGTTTAGGCCTGAGCTTTCTTAATAGATCAACTTTTTATTGATTTTTTCTTTGTTGCTCAAGTGACAGATTCAACTTCATTTCGGTTTGAGATTTTCTCAATAGATCAAATTTTAATTTAGTTTTCCTTTGCTGTTCAAGTGACAAATTTAATTTAGGTTAGGTTTGAGCTTTTGTCAAAGATCAATTTTTAATTGATTTTTCCTCTGATGCTCAAGTGACAAATTCAATTCAGATTAGATTTAAGCTTCTCTCAATAGATCAACTTTTTTTCTTATTGATTTTCCTTTTCTGCAAATTCAAATCAGGTTAGGTTTGAGCTTCTCTCAATAGATCATTTTTGTAAATTGATTTTCCTTTTTAGCTCAAGTGACATATTCAACTCTGTTAAATTTAATTTATTTAATAGGAAAATACAATGTAAAGACAACATCTGGATAGAGCAACTATATAAATAGGACTTGTTTAGGGAAAGTTTATTCAAAATAATAGGGTGATGTGGGGGTTGAGACTAGTTTTGTTGTAATTGAGTTCTACAAGTTCAAGAAATAAAATGTGTTCGTTTGACCCCAAAAAATTAATATTGAATCAATAGATCAATTTTTAATCAATTTTTCTTTGTTTCTCAAGTGACAGATTCAAGTTAGGTTAAGTTTGATCTTCTCTTGATATATCAAAAGAAATATTCGTGATTTTTTCCTTTTTAGCTCAAGCGACAAATCAACTCAAGTTAGGTCTAAGCTTCTCTCAATAGTTCAATTTTTTAAAAAGAATAATTGTTGTTCCGACTAGTTTGTGCACACCTTTACTATTACATCGAGTACCTGATATATCTCACTAGCATAGGTACTTGGTAATTTTACCTACCAAGGTTCACCCTACATTTTTTTCTCATTGTCAGATTTGAACCTTGGTATTCACGTGCATCAGTGTGAATTAGTCAATCGTTTAGCACATTCCTTCTTTCTAGCAATATTATTTATATTCTTGTTCAATGAAACCTATGGAGTAGGGTTTAAAAGCTTTGGTTCCAAGGTAAATTTCAGTGATGTAGTTTTACTTAACCTTAAATGTTTTCTAATATCTAATAAACTAAGTCAAATTAATTACCTAATTAGATTTGCAAAAAATATGAACATGAGAACCCTAACCTTGTGTTATGAAAGAGTAACGGTTAAAGATGCTTGTAAAATATATAGGAATCTATAATTACACGACAATCATAGGTATAAATATAAATATACTTGATTAATATTCATTACTCGCCACTCAAAAGAACCTAAAAAGAAAAAGAACTAGTGTGTCCCCTTATTACAAGACACAACTTAGTACTAAATCCAATTCAAAGAGTAGAATCTAAAGCTTGGCTCATACTAGATCCAACTTACAAAGTAGGCACACATTATTCATATCTCGATAAAAATATATATCAACTTTGTACTAAATCCAATTTGAAGAGCACAAGATCTGGAAGCTTGTTCCAACTCAATAGATGTTACATCACTTGCTCATTCTAGGTTTTACTTAGAGATTGTACAACCTGAATCCTTTATCATTAAATTGAAATATTTATATTTGTAGATACCCTAGGACTAGATAATCTAAACCTATCCAGTTGGCGCGTGGTACAAGATCTACTCAAGATATTTAGATGCAACTATTTCTTTTACAAATGGTTATGAGAGGGTGTTGACCATGTAGAAACAATTTTGTCAAATATTTTTTATAAAATAATCCTTAACTTGGACTCAACTTGCAACTAACCTCTGTAACTTTAATCCAGAAGTTCATTGCACAGAAGCTATATTTGAATAATCATACTAAGTTAATGACTTTTAAGCTGAATTCTACATTTCTTTAACTTTATAAAATTCAATTATTAACTAACT
Organism: Solanum okadae; assembly: GCA_036553675.1. NCBI lineage: Eukaryota > Viridiplantae > Streptophyta > Magnoliopsida > Solanales > Solanaceae > Solanum > Solanum okadae. Next base: position 41,847,803 of record CM071689.1, on the reverse strand, counting down.
TAGAATTACTAATGCTTACTTAACAAAAAAATTTGAATGATCTCGAATTAGAAAAATGAATCAAACATATAGGACAGTGAAACAAATTCTTGTTTAATACCACAAGAGATATGTTGAAAATATTACCACAATACTGCTTTTCCACTAAAGCGTCTTTATAACATTTTGTGTAGGTAGATGTTTTTTTGTTGCGGTGAAAAACTGAATGGAGATATGATACTCTAGGACATTCAACTTAGTTGGAAGTCACACCTTCCCAATTTTGGAAAGGGAAAGGTAAAATGGGACTTGGAGGAGGTTGTGGTTCAGTTCGGTAACATCAGAAGCATGAAGCTTGAGATCCACCCGAAAAATATAAAGTGGCTACTGAAATCATGGTCAAAAGAAGTGAACTTCCTATCTCACAACAGACTTAAAGACTTATTAGTAGACAATTTTTGTACCTGTATAATAATAGCCTCAGAGCTATTAGTACTTTTCTCTGCTATATTATTGGGAAACAATCTATGTTTCTTATCAAATATTATCGACTTCTATACCTATCATCTAATTGCATTGACTGCTTCATCTTTGCATCTCCCACCAATATGGAATATACAATTAGCAATTTTTTCAGAATGCATCTTGTTATTTTGGAGTTGATATGAAATTTTGATGATTTAACAAACTTTGGGATCTAACAAGGGACCTAGTCGAGAAAAGACTAAGAGTTTCCGTACATGAAAAATACAAAATACAGTTGTTTAAAAGTTGTCAAACTTGTTGTGGTTGGTGCACGTCTTTTTAAAGCAGCAGGCTCTCAGCCAATAGCTTGGCTCCAAGGGTTTGTATCCATTTTATATGAGTCTCTTCTCCAATGACACAATCCAAGTTTTTAGCAAATAAAGTTTTGAATTCTGAAAATTCATAAGCTTGTAAAGAAAAAGTCATCTTCAAGGAAGACGATTGCTCAAACTCAACAAGGGACCTGATGGAGTGTTGAAGCGTCTTTTGTTGTATTTTGAGCTTTGTGTCTTGTGTTCTTATATTATAAATCTACTCCTAAGTTATAAATGATAGTACATTGATTGCTTGTCTAAGGGCATCTCCAACCCAATCCTCTATTTTACTCTCCAAATATAGAGTTCTCTATTTTTTCAGACAATCAACTCCAACCCAATTCTCTATTTTACTCTCTAAAAAGGAATCTTTTTCTCTCTCCTCAATATTATATTATTATTTATATTTCATTCTTATTTTCTTATTTCATAATATAAATCATTTCTTCTTTTTGCAAATAATCACTCTATAATCTTTACGTAATACAATTTTTTTTTCAAATTCTTCATTAATATAAAATTATATTTTATTCTAAATTTCTAAATAACATAAATTGCAATACATATTATATATAATACATATTAACGAACAATTCAAATAAAAATGAACTCATTGATGAAATATAATTGCATCATAAATATTGTATTATCGTAAAATTTATTTTAAATTTTACATAAATACTCAACTTTTAAGACTATTAGGTTACTCTCATGAATAGGGGTGTGCATCGGTCAGTTCGGTTTTATGTATTATCGGTTCGGTTTATCAGTTTTTGGTTTTTAAATATGTTAAACCAATAATATATTTTTTATCGGTTTTGGTCCTTAACGGTTCGGTTTTCGGTTTAACCAATAAGAAAATATTTATTAAACAAATATATGACTTTTCTAATAAATTTGATGCGAAAACACAATAATGTAACTTTACAAAAGCTCATAAAATAGAAACAATAATAACAAAGATGAAAAGAACTATACAAGTGTAACACAAAGAGAAATTAAGAGGAATATGGTTCTTACTTTAGATTTTAACGTTTTTTATAATGTGAAATTGTGAACTCAAATTCATTGTGAAGTGTGAATTGAAGGCTAAAGGACAAAGATAGTAACTATTAAGGTATTAAGATTAATATATAATATTTATGTACAAGTAAAAGTAGTAAATTACTAGTCTTAATGGGTTATTGGTTTACTCAATAACCCAATATTAAAAACCAATACCGAACCGATAACCCAATAATTTTTTTTATAAAACCATTAAAAAATCGTTAACCCAATAACCCAATAACAATAAACCAATAACACTTTTATCGGTTGATTCGGTGTTTGCACACCCCTACTCATGAATGTTCTATTAATGTATTACGGAGTTCAAAATAAGCATTTTTTATCCTTATTTGTTATGTGTAGCTAAATCTTATTTAAATTAACAATTTCATCTTGTGTCCAATTATTTCGTGTACTAATTTACTTCCCCTATTCCATTTTGAACTATTGCATCAAATATTTGCATGCTCTTTAAAAAGTGTAGTTTAATAATTTATCATTATAACATAAAAGTAGATTGTTTGAATTATCATGTAATTTTTGTGCATACTTCATAATGAAAAATAATTCTAATCCAAATTACATATTTAAATGACAAAAAAAAAAATTAAAAATTAAATTAGAAAAATTGTTAATTCGGGATGGAAGTAGTATACTTATCAATAATGTTTTAGATGTTATATTACTTAGAAAATAATTACAAATATTAGAGACATAATTAATAATCTTATATAATATTAAAATAACTTTAAATTACATATTTAAAGTGACCATTTATTTTAAAAAATAAAATAGAAAAATTATTAATTTGGGCGGAAGTAGTAACTTGTTGATAATATATTTTTAAATGTTATGTTACATTAGAAAATAATTACAAATGATAGTAATATAATAGAAATAATATTATAATAATCAAAAAGTAAAATAGAGAGGTGAATAGTAGTTCTCCAAATTTGGAGAACTACTATTCACCTCTCTATAAATGGAGAATAGAGAGTAATTTAAAGGGTGGTTGGAGAGCCCTTTCTCTATTTTACTCTCCAAATATAGAGAATGGAGAGTAAAATAGAGTGGGGTTGGAGATGGTCTAAGTCTTTAGTTTGAGTCAGATTAACTAGATGTAGTTAGTCGAATCATCTATGTTCTAGTCAAGCATCTTTACATCATTGATTTAATATTCTCTTGGGTAGATTTACCTAGGAGTGTCAACTAGAGTTAGTTGATGTGGGGTGCAGCAGAGTTGATGCTTGTTTCTTCTCTTATCTTTGAGATCTGAGTTGGTTGCTAGAGTTAGCCTTGTTGGGTTCTTGAAGTCTAGATCAACTAGAGTTAGTTTGTTTAGTGGGCAATAGAGTTATTGCTTAGTGTCCTTTGTAGTAGAGTTGCTACAGTAAGGAGGGAGGGTGGGGGGGGGGGGGGGAGGGATTAAGAGTTTAATTCCTAGGTTACAAGAGTTTTTGATCTAAAGCTTTGCTCTATTTTGAGTGAAATGGAGTGTCTTGAAATCCTGTGAGACAGGTCGTGGTTTTCTCTTCCCTTGAGCAAGGATGTTTCCACGTACAATCTCTTGTGTCTGATTTACTTTAAGTTACTTATTTCGACACTGTTATTCTGTCAAGGGACCTGGACCATTGACTGATTGTGGACGCATACATTCTATTACATCTTATATAAAGTGGGGTTTTCTAATTCTGACTAATTTGTATCTGTTTACAGGGAGATGGAAGTGAGTCTATTCGATATTATTTTACCTATCAGATTTCATTATAAGAGTTGGTACCCCTCCATTTCTGTCTTTATTTAGCCAATCCACTAGTGCTTGACATACAATTTGTGACTTAAAGAGTCAATAGAAGCACAAACAGTCATATCAAATACTGATTATTTATGTATATATCGACATAACGATATTAATGATTATTTAAGATTTAAGTATTTAATTAATCATTAAGATATTGAACAAGTCTTATTATCATTAAAATGTATTCATGTGTGAATAATATTCATTATCACTCTATCCGTAATTACTAATAACCACCATTAATGTCACGACCCAAGACTACCCCCTAGATGTGACACATCGTACAAGGCTCTGAGAAGCCTCATACAAGCCTCATAGCATATCATAACATATGAGCATAAGAAAAAGTGCGGAAATTTAAAACTTTTCTTTACAATCAAAGTCTTTTATAAAACAAGAGGGAGTCTATAACACTATGTCTCAAACAATCTATAACACTTGAATACAATCTTAGGGACACAACCCTTACAAAAGTCTAAAACATAAAAGAAAGACTTAAAGGACATAATGGTCAAGCCCTCAAATACTATATGAGGACTCACCAATTTTCTTCTTCTTGATCTACTATGGTCCTAGCCACGAGGGTAGAAGCTGATATCACCAAACCCTACACTTATAGAAACTGTAGAAATATGGGTTAGCACAAAAATGTACCAAGTATGGAAGCCATGCATAAAAATCCTTAAAACATGCAAAACAAGACATTTTAGTTGAAACCATGCTATATGCCAATTTTGAACATCATCTTTGAAATTGTTGGGGAAAGTAGCTCATAAGACAACTCATGTACAATTCGTCATAGCATAAATGATATCATCATAATCACGAGCATAGGCTCCAACATAAACATAATGCATACCCCAATCTTCACAAAACATAGTTCACTCACATAATTAAATACCAAGATCATCCCATCATAATAGAACCCTCACATAAGTAACCCTAGGTTATACTTGTGCGATGCATAGATAGGATCCCATAATCCTATCTACACTAAGTACCACTTTTAGGCCACCATGCTCATACTTATCATGCTTTAATCTCATCCATAGTCAATAATCATAGACAAGGAAACATTCATGTTCATAGCTTATAACAAGTAAAGTAACTATTACCAACACCCCATATCATACATACATAAATTCAGATATCTTCATAGCATAAGGAAACCACACCATAACCCCTTTCATGGTCTACTTATGCAATGCATGAGTGAGTCCCATACCCTTACTCACACTAAGTAGAGCTCATTAAGAAGTCAAAAGTATAGTTCTTGTTCATGTTTATAATTCATATAAAGCATGCATTAACTCATAAATCATCATATCAGAGGAGAAACATACCATGACCACTCTCAAAGCCTACTTGTGCAATGCATGAATGAAGTCCCATACCTCCACTCATACTAAGTAGAACCTCTTAAGGAACCATAGTACATAACTCATGTTCTTGTTAATGGTTCATGTTCTTGTTCTTGTTCATGTAGGGAAATAGCCTTAACCGACATAGACCATGTGAGCTACATGGAATCCGGTGTCATGCCCCCACACCGAAAAGATGTGTCCTACTTACCCAAGGTAGAACTACATGTATTATCTTTTAGGTGGATCCACTAGCCAAATACCTATGTGGGCACATAGTTATGGGATAAGGAGATTGCTACTAGAAACCCGGACTACTGACGTGAAGGTTTCCATCTCATGAGATAATTGTTTTGGGAACCTAGACTACTAGTGTGAAGGAATCCATCTCATATTCCTATCCTATCGGTGCTAAGCATAATTCCCTTTAAGTTCATGTTAAGTATTGACTTAAGTTCATGTTTATGGAAGGGTGACTTAACACTCAATCCAACACAACATCATAATATAGTTCATAGATTCAATAGGTGAGAATGACATTTCAACCTTAGAATCATTAATATGTGAGTAAACCTTTCACATCATGTTCATAGTGTGTTCATAAGAATAACCTTTCAATTAATACAACAACATTATCATATTCATAGACATTTCATGCATAGTCATGTGTAAGGGTATGGGGAGAATGATCTTTCAACAATACCACAATTACACAATAGTCATAGGATCTTCACTTTCTAAGTGAATCATGAGCTCATACACAATTCTTATCAACATGTACAAACCCTCATAATTTTCCCTTCAAGGGCTATGAATCAACTCAACCCAAACCTCTAGAATTACTACATTAGATAAGGGGAATATCATGATTCCATAACTCAAACAACACCTTAGTCACATCATAGTCATGTTCATGCATGGGGTGTGTGTGTTATTGTCCTTTCAATGATACAACAACCACATTATCATCATAGACACTTCACTATCAAAGTGTTAATAAAACATGCACATAATATCATAATCATGCATACCCCTCTTACCTTGCATTTAAGGATCATGCTTAGTCAACACATCTAGCATTCACCACATGAGACATAGACATACTCTTGACTCAAGTGAATCATTCATTATATGCATAAACTCATGTACTCATATTATAGGTCATGTAGGTGAAGTCCTTCCACTATAATGCCATATACAATTCAACATACATAATAGCTTCCTTCTTTAAGCCTTAAAATCCCTAACTTATTCATATTAGCTTTTACCATTAAATCCCTAGAAGTCATCTTCAAGCTACCAGGCTTACTCTCAAGCAATACCTCACATGATCATCAGGTATGCCTAATTCTCAAGGTAATACAACCAGATGCTTAATTCTCAATCAATTATAGTCACATGGCATCATATAAACTCAATCAGTACAAATATAATCTATTCACATGCTTCCTTAATCAATCAACCCACATTATGAATTCACAACTTTGTAAATATGGGGGATTCATGGGTTCATGGAGGGATTTCATCATAAATCAATAATTAATCATCAATTCAACCATAATACACCATAATCAACCATAAATCAATAATTGCAAACGTTTTGAAAGAGAACCCATGACTTAGATTGAAACCCTAGCTTTTGGGGGAAATTGGAAGCTTTGAAATTAAGTTTTGAAGGGACTCTATGGGTGGAAACTACCCATAGATGAAAAGACACCATACCTTATGAAGATTTACTCACGAAATTGAAGAGAAAAGGCTGATTCTTCACCCCTAGACTTGACCTTGTTCTTCTTCTTCAATGGAGTTTCTAGAGAGAGAATATTTGGAGAGGAGGTGGTTTCTATTTTTGGGTTTTGGGAAATATGAGTTGTAAAAGGGTAGTTAACAGTTTAAAAAGCCTTAGTTAAGTATAAATAATCAAATAAACCAACCCCTAACTTAACTAACCACCCTAGAAATTTACCAAGTTGCCCCTCCCTTGGCCGAGATTGGGTAGTCTACAGGTGCCACTCATGCCTACTTGACCCACGGATCGTGAGTAGTGGCACACCCTGTCCTGTAGGTCCGTGGATGGTGGCTGCAACTATTCATTTGTGGGTCTTGACCTACGACCAAGCCCTATGGGGCGTGGATGGACCTACGCCCAGTAGGTCCCATCCGTAGGTCCTAGGTTTTTGACAGTTTTGTTTTTTAATTCTTGGGGCAGCCTTGGGGTTAGACTTTAGGGTCCTCCTCAAGGACCCTTGATTGGTCCTTGGGGAGTTGTACCTTGACGTTTAACCCCTAAACCCCTCAACCTAAGCTTGGGGAACCATTTTACAACATAAAACCTCACATCAAACTCAAAAACACACTCGTAAGGCTCTAGTTTCACCTACTAGTTTTCTGAGTCGTTACAATTTACCATCTCTTTCTTCACAACCACCTCCACCATTATTGGTGTAAATCACCAACCACCATTGGCAACCAACATCACTCACAACCACTTTATACAAGCTCATTCAAAGGTTAATACCATTACACGTTCTATCATACAGAATACTTATTGAACTCGATGTTTGGTGAAAATTTATAATATACTTATTGGTTTGAACCCCTATTATATGTTTTGACCAAGGCACAATTGTTGAGTTAAAAAATGACCATGAGCTAGATTTTATTCATACAGCTTCATATTACCTATCCTCTAGGAAGAGCCTCGTAACATTATACTTGTGGTGATTAGGACTACATGGTGGGGTTACGATGATGCTTTATATCTTGGCAAAATTTTTAACTTGCTCCGCCCCATTTTTTTTAGCATATTACTCTATTTATAACCACCCAATCCCACATGGCTCACACTATACAATTTAGTATTATTATTTTTTACTCGCCTGCCACTTCATTGCCACCACTACTATCAGCCACTACCACTATTGCGGTCAATCCCTGCTACTAACAACCAAGTCCACCATCACAACTAGCACAGCCACCAATTATTGCCAACAATGTCAACCACCACACATTCTTCTACCACCAGCCTATTTTTTAGTAGTGTGGGCTATTTTTTTGGTTGCCCCTACCTGATCTTGATGGTATTGAACTCTGATAAAGATTTAAGAAGTCAAAGTGTTTATTTTCTTAAAATTATATTTATTTTAGAGAATTGAGGTGTTTGATCAAAATATAGGAAAAAAATGGGCACTACAAATTATCTCTCCCAAAATATTATTTACAAAAGCATTTTAGACACAAATCAATTTTCAAATAAGTAGATTTTGAAAGTCTAATCAAACAATATTTTACTACTATTAGCTTGTAAAAAGTAAAATTGATTTGCGCATCCCCCTATTCCGATACATAATTTTGAAAGCTCAGCCAACAGTCTATCACTAATAGCTTGCTTGGTCAAACTTTTGGGAAGCCAAAACTAAATATTTTTTTTAAAAGATGTTTATCTTGTACCATCCGATTGGTTTAATTAGGTCATAATTAATGGCTAATTCAGCATGTGCATGCAGTAGTATGATAATAGATTAGTTGTTAACAACGAGACAAATGCGACTATATCCAAATAAGTGAGTGAAAGATGACGTGATACATGTAAATATTATTTGTGTTCAATGTTCATACCATTTTAAATAGTTAAAAATTTACATCAATTACTAGAAATACATATTTCTTGCATTTATTATATAGGTGAATTCCTAATTTGAAATCTATGAATTTCTACAATATATAGAGACTTTAAATTAATGCTAGCTTAAAGTCTGTGTCATTTCTTTATACAAGCTCGTTCGAAGGGAAATAGCATTGCACGTTCTATCATACAAAAATACTTACCGAACTTGAGTTTGGTGCAAATTATATTATACTTATCATGAGCTAGATTTGCTTCGTCTAGCTTCATATTACCTATCCTCTAGGAAGAAGCCTTGTAACATTATACTTGTGGTGACTAGTGTGAATATACTGAAACCCTCACGATTGACATTGATGATGCAAGAATTAGAATGAAAAAGATGAATAAGAACTCGAAAATAGAACAATGGTGTAGAGAGAAATCATGGTAGAAAAGAGAAAAATATCTTGCATAGAATCGAATGTGTGTGACGTGTTACACTTATAGAAATGTACAGATCATTGCCAGCTTACATATAATCAATCTATTAACTAACTGATTACTTAACTAACTAACAAAAATTAGTTATGCTAAGTTGTAACCTTCAACTAGGAATACGGTGATGGGGTTACGATGATGCGTTATAACTTGGTAAAAAGTTTTAACCTGCTCTGCCCCTTTTTTTTTCTTTTTACCAAATTACTCTATTTATAACCACCCCAACCCACATGGCTCACTCTATACAATTTAGTATTATTTTTTTTAACATATAACTCGCCTACCACTTCATCTTGCTTTTGATATTCAAAAAAATAGTTTTATTCCGCATAAAATTCTCTTACACCACCTTGATTATGAGTTTCTCACAACGCACCACCTTCCCACTACCATATTTTTTTAATGGCGATTAGCTTTTCACAAAAAAACGAGGGAAATGGAAAGGAGATTATAAGATGTGGAGTCAAACTCTCATCATGATGAAAGTTCATGTAGCCAACCAACTGCACTACCAAAATTCCTCTCTAAATGATCTATGATGCTTTAATTTCCTATAGTAATATTAACATATATATCATATTTCCTTTTGAGCAAAAAAGTAATACTCTCTAGACAATCTTATATAAGTACAATTCTTCAGAAAAAATAAAATATTTAACTTCCATATCACCCACTAAAGAGAAAAGAAATTTCATTGATCTGAAATCATAGTAGCTTTTAGATTGCTTACTATCGAATTTGTTGCAAGTAAATGAAAAGCAGTTGTATAATGATATCATGTTCTATGTGCATATTCCCAATTTATTATGAACACAAAGAACTCATTTATGAAGACTTATAATGTCAACAAAACATTCTAATTTCTCGTTGCTTGTGATGATTGAGATGTTGCTACCATTTGAGCCAAGATGCTAGTATATTGTACAATCGTGTGTTGTGAAGTGTATTGATCAGAGAGGCCAAACTCTGAAAATTTTGGTTCAACATGTACAAACTAACCCAGTAATGATCTTTTTTTTCAAGAGCTTCCTTCAATATCTCCAAGAATTTATGCATAATTAGATGTGATGTTTCCCATGAGGAAATCGGAAGATACTGCATCTACAAAAGAAACAAACATATTATGAGGCAAGCTTGCTCATAATGGAAACTGCTTAAAATTAGTGCAGTACTTACCATAGCTATGTTATTTTTTAAAAGATTAATCACATAAAAAGCTTTAACCGAAAATAAATCTCTAAAAGTATTTCATACCTTCATTACTGTAACACCCCGTATCAGAAAAACAGACCTAATGTAGAATTTCCAGAAGTTGCAGGTGCAACCCACGATTGCCACCCACGGACCGTAGGGTGACCCACGACTCGTGCCGGTGGTCCGTGGTTCACACCTGAAACCCCACCCCAGACTCAGCCCAAAAATCCCTCTAAGGGTCGACCCACGACCGGACCCACGAACCGTAGGTTAAACCACAGACCGTGGTCCGCGTCCGTGGATCGGACCCCCAAGAACCAGTCACGACTGACGGTTGACCAGCACGACCGTCATTTGATCGACGGTCTGTCGGTCCTGTCCGTCGGTGACCCCGACAGCAGTTAAGTCAGGGGTTTTTTGGTTTTTTCCTTATGCATTGGACTCCTAAACTACGTCATTTAGACCCTAAACTATGTGGTTTTGGTTAGTTTTAGCCTAGAAACAAAACTACAACTTACCTAAGTCAAATCGTTCATCAAACATTAGAGAAATTAGAGTGTAAGAGGAAAAGAAGGTCAAGAACCCTAGTTCAAGAACGCAACAAGGTTCCATCAGTTCCAGCCCCAAAATCAAAAGATTTCTCCGTGAATTTCGTCACCATGTATGTGGGATTTCACTAGTGGGTTCCTTTCACCCATTAGGTCCCTAGATTTCAGTCAGATTCTTGATTCCCTTATTATCAACTAGACGTAGGGTTACTAGAATTATAGTAGATTATTGTGAATTAGTTACTTAATGTTTCAAATCAGTTAATCATGGCTTTTAGCATGTTTTAGTATAGTTTCCTTCATAAATTCAGAAACCTAGCTATGTAGTTCTTTAGTTCAGGAATTACACTTGCTAGGTCAGCTATTTCAGATAATTCAGATATTTTCATACATACATGCCTCAGTTTCGAATGTGTCATTATCAGTATATTAATGTTGCATTCTCAAATTTAGCATGTTAGTATTTTGAGCTATCCAGTAAGACTATTTCAGATATAATGTGTTAAATTACTTAATCATATGGGAAGCTTAATACCGAGTGGACTAAGGTCAGACACCCTCAAGTCCCAAAACTACGTACCTCGTAGGTTGTAAGTCCCCTCCGTGGGCATCATTTTAGTGATCACACTAGCATGCCTCTATACCTTTGGCCGGGTATATTGGGTCCTCTCGATGGGGCGTATACATCAGAATCCACATTTAGCTCATGTTGTTTTATGTCGGTTATTAGTAGCTCCCTTACAGTCCAGTCAGACTCTATTGCATTTGACCGTGTTATCAATATAGTTTAGTATTCAGTCTCAACATGTTATAAACTTGGTCATTGCATTCAGTATTTCATGTTCAGTATTCTCAGTTGTATCATGCTTATCTCATGTCATTGTATAGATATATGCTTTGATTCAGTTATGTTATTGTTCAGTTTTACTCTATCTTACATGCTTAGTACCTTTCAAGTACTGAAGCATACTCTGCGCTACATTTTCTCATGATATAGGTTCAGGTCCTCAACAGTCAGATCACGTATAGATCGATTCCCGATCTTCAGTTCAGCAGCATAAGTGGTGAGTCCTCATCCTTCGAGGGCTAGTGACATAATTCTTTTCTCACTTTTAGTTTTAGTTTCAGTTCTACTAGATCTAGCTGGGGCATGTCCCAACATTTCTAGTCAGTAGAGGCTTTATTTCGTACATAGTTAGATTCAGCTATAGTCTTAGAGTTTGAATTTTCACTTGTATTCAAACTCTTAGTTTTTCATATATTCAGATTTAGTATATGGGTATTCCCCATCATTTCAGATTTCTATATTATTTAGCTTCCGCACAGTTTTATTGTTTAGTTTATCTTTAGTATGCTTATGATTATGCCAGCAGGGTTAGCTTGGGGTCACATGTGATCCTAGGTCTCGTATCTATGTCCAGATGGTAGCCTCAAGCGTGACAAACTTGGTATCAGAGTGTTAGGTTTAAGAGTCCTAGGATGTCTGAAAAGTCGCACTAAGTAGAGTCTTTTTCATGGGTGTGAAGTGCACCACATCTAATGAAAAGGAGGCTGCAAAGTGTTTTAGGAAAAACTTCAATTTCTTTGTTACTCTTATCGTGCGTAAGGTATGATCTAATTCCTCGTGCTAATCCTTCATTATGCACTTTCAGATCATGCCTCCTCGTAGAGCTTACATAAGGAATGCGAATGCCAGAAATGCAAATGCAGCTCCTCAAGTCCCAGAACAGGAAATTTTGAATGCTGAATTTCAGAACTCTATCCAATTATTGGCTCAGAGTGTGACCAACCAGAACAACCAACAGGCTCCAGTTCCGGCAAACGCTAATGTTGGGTCAGCTGCATCTAGAGTTTGGGATTTTGTTAGGATGAATCCGCCTGAGTTCTTAGGATCGCAGATTGTAAGGATCCCCAAAACTTCATTGATGAGGTCAAGAAGATCTTTGGAGTGATGAAGGTAACTGGAAATGATTGGGTTGAGTTGGCATCTTACCAACTTAAGGATGTAGCTCATATCTGGTATACTCAGTGGAAAGAAAGCAGGGGTACAAATGCAACTCCTATCACTTGGGATTGCTTTAGTGAGACCGTTCTGGACAAGTTCTTCCCAAGAGAGTTAAGGGAGGAAAAAGCTCAGGAGTTTATGAATTTAAGGCATGGTTCTATGACAGTCCAAGAGTATGGACTCAAGTTCACCCAACTCTCCAGGTTTTCTCCTCACATGGTTGCTGATTCCAGGGCTCAAATGAACAAGTTCATGTATGGGGTATCTGATTTAGTGAAAACATGGTGTAGGAATGCTATGTTGCTGGGAGATACGAACATCTCTAGGCTAATGACTCATGCTCAGCAGGTTGAGGGTGATAAGCTTAGGGAACATGCCAAGGAGAATAAGAAGGCTAGGACTGGGAACTATGAGTATTCTCCACAGAAATTGGGTGGTGGAAATCGCTCGCAGGGTCAGTAGAAGTCTTCAACTCTAGCACCTTCATCAGCTAGTGTTCCATCCTCCAAATTCCGTAATTATAAAAAGGTAGGGCATCAGGATCTAAGACTCAAGGTAGTATTTCAGGCACCAGAACCTACCCAACTTGTCCAAAGTGTGGTAAGAAACATCCGGGTGAGTGACTTGCAGGAAAGGAATGATGCTTTGGGTGTGGTTAGTCTGGTCATAGGTTAAAAGATTGTCCTTCTAAACAGGGTCAAGAAGGTAACAATGGTAGAGTTCAGTCCATAACTTCAGCAGCACCAGCAGGTCGCCCGACTCAGCAAGGTAATGCATGTGGTACAAGTGGTGGTCAGTGCCAAAAGAGGTTGTATGCTCTCCAGGCTCGCCAGGATCAGGAAGATTCTCCTGATGTAGTCACTGGTACGTTACGAGTCTTTCACCTTGATGTTTATGCATTGTTAGATCAAGGGGCTACTCTTTCCTTTGTAACTCCTTGTATAGCAGTCAACTTCAATGTTATTCCAGAAACACTCTCAGAACCCTTCTCAGTCTCTACTCCAGTCAGTGACCCAGTTATAGCTAGACGGGTATACATAAATTTCCCTGTCATAGTCTCCCAAAAAGTCACCTTAGTAGATCTTGTAGAATTAGAAATGGTAAACTTCGATATCATTCTAGGAATGGATTGGTTACATTTCTGTTATGCCTACGTCGATTGTAGAACTAGGATTGTTCGTTTTTAGTTTCCCGATGAACCAATCGTAGAATGGAAGGGTAGTAGCTTAGCGCATATGGGTCGATTCATATCTTACCTTAAGGCCAGAAAGATGATTTCTAAGGGTTATCTCTATCATCTAGTTCGAGTTAAGGATTCTAGCTCCAAAACCCCAATTGTTGAGTCAGTCCCAGTAGTCAATTAGTCCCCAGAAGTGTTTCTAGAAGATCTTCCCGGAGTTCCTCCCATAAGGGAAATCGACTTTGAAATTGATCTCCTTCCAAATACCTAGCCTGTTTCTATTCCTCCTTATAGAATGGCTACAACTGAGCTTAAGGAATTGAAAGAGCAGTTGAAAGACCTTCTAGATAAGGGCTTCATCAGACTCAGTATTTCCCATTATGGTGCACCAGTGTTGTTTGTTATGAAGAAAGATGGTTCTTTCAGAATGTGCATTGACTATAGACAGTTAAACAAGGTCATAATCAAGAATAAGTACCCCATCCCCAAGATTGCTGACTTATTTGACCAACTTCAAGGTGCTAGTCATTTCTCAAAGATAGACCTCAGATACGGTTATCATCAACTCAGAGTCAGAGATAGTGACATTCCGAAGATAACCTTCAGAACTTGATATGGTCATTATGAATTTGTAGTTATGTCATTTGGACTAACCAATGCTCCTGCAGCTTTCATAGATTTGATGAACAGAGTGTTCAAGCAGTATTTGGACTTGTTCGTTATTGTCTTTATTGATGATATACTCATTTACTCTAGGAATGAGGAAGAACATGCGAATCATTTGAGGGTTGTTCTACAAACTCTCAAAGATCACCAGTTATTCGCTAAGTTTAGCAAATGTGAGTTTTGATTGCAGTCAGTTGCTTTCCTTGGGCTTATTGTGTCTAGTGAAGGGATCCGAGTGGATTCTCAGAAGATAGACTCGGTGAAACAATGGCCCAGACCAACCTCTCCTACAAATATCATAAGTTTCTTGGGTTTGTGATGCTTATCGTTAGGGGTGTTCACAATTTGGATAAAAACCGATCCAAACCGAAAAACCAAACCAAACCGATAAAATAAAACCGATTTTATTTGGGTTTGGTTTGGTTTGGTTTTAGATTTTTGAAAATTGATAGTATTTGGTTTGGTTATGGTTTTATTCGAAAAAATCGAATAAATAACCGAACCGAATCGATGAATTATATACATATATTTTATTAATATACATACTTAATATATTATTTTTATAAACAATTTTAAAGATCTTATACATAATTTCATTAAAATTTCTTTATAATTTACTTATTGAAAGAAAAAATGCCCAAGATGAAACATTTATCTTATTGATTTCATGTATATGAGTGTATATGACAATTCTTTGTGGGACTGAAAATGTTATTGTCTCTTCCTTCTAGGCCAATATAGTGAATTTTAAAGCTTTATTGATAGTAAATTTAGTGATCAAAAGTTCAGTAATTTAAGTCATTCTAACTATTTTTCGTTTTGAATGAATTGTTGTCACTTTTTTCACATTTTAAATGAATTGTTTCTTTTATTTTTGTGTATGGTTAATCACCGAACCAAACCAAACCAAACCGAAACCGATAATCACCAAACCGATAAATGTATATTATATTTGGTTTGGTTTGGTTTTGATAATTTTAAGACCTATTAAGTTGGTTTGGTTTTGGTTTTGACCAATAACTGATCCAAACCAACCCATGAACAACCCTACTTATCGTGATCAACGACACAACTTCCAATGCAAGTGTCTACTATCGATGATAATATAGTAACCCAACCGAGGGTTAGGGTCGTTTCCCAAGGGAGCGGTTTTGAGAATTAGTAGCAAACTAGAATTTAGTTCTAACTTGTCATAGCTAAAGACATTAACGATTAAAAATATAATAAATTAAAGGGGGTGACACAAAAGTGTCAAATATCGATTTGGGGGTTTTGTCACAAGTATAGCAAAAACAGAAAAAATAACATAGAAATCTATGAATAAAAGGGGAATTCTTGAGATGTGATCAGAACATGGGATAAACAAGATTGTTGGGTACATGCTTTTGATAGAAAACTTATAGAGTAATTTTGACTAGGCTAAGCTTTAAATGGAAATAAGCTCTCTCGCGAGCAACTTACCCCGTTTCAAATGGGTTCCTCTCAGACACCCACTTGCCGCATGAAGACCAGTCTACGCCTTACCCCACTCACTCTCTCGAGCTGAGTGTTAGGATATGGGACTAGGGTTCACTCTCTCGAGTAGAACCTTATGTCAACCCACTCCTTAGGCCATCAATTTAGTAGTCTTGGTTTAGCGATTTCTCTTTCGAGCAAGCCGAAAACACATGAGTGAACTTGTATTTGCAACTACAAATCCATTAGATTCATCCACAACTACTAAACGAAATCAAAATAAAACTACATTTAAACTATCAGCAAGCAAGATCCAACAACTAATCTAACCCATATTCACAAAATCACACCCCAAGATTTGGGGTTTTTAGCCACACATCAAAATATAGAAATTTATACCTAAATGATGTTGCATTCAAATGGATATTAAGATTTAAGTCTTGTTACAGGCCAAGAATGAAGAATCCAAGAGACCCAAGTCCAAATCCTTGGAGATGAAACCCTCTTTTTCTTCAAGTCTTCAAAACCCTCTCAAACTCAGAGCAAAAATATAAAAAACTAATATTCTCTATGAAAATTATAATAATTGTTCCACTCTTAAAACTACAACTCTAACTAGTATTTATAGCTTTCACAGATTTGTGCTGCAGCGAATCATTTGGCGTCGTTAGTCGGAATCGCCGATCAACTCGGTGATTTGCCCTTTGGTGTAGTTCATCGCCGTCTTAAACCAGCCTTCAGCATCGTCGTGCTCTGGGTCATTGGGAGACATGGTATTACTTCGTGGAACTTCTCGGCGATGCGCCGACTGCTCCTTTTTTCTGCCGACTTGATTCTTTCCTTAAGGGCTAGCACACTGGAACAAAAGGTGAAGTAAGACCCTTCGGCGACTCGCCAAGTGAACTCAGCGATCCTCATGCCTTCATTTCTTCGTTCTTTTCAGCCTTTTCGTTCCTTTTTGTGACGTAGTGTCCATGCTTTCCTTCAAACATCAAATACCTATAACTTATGGGTTTTCATCAAATATTGAGATAAAATAAGCATTTGAGGACACAATTTCTATTAAAATATAGCCCTAAATGAGTCCAATTTGTGGATTTATCAACACCCCCAACTTAAAGTTTTGCTTGTCCTCAAGCGAACTCAAGTTCAGCCGTTCAAAAAGGGCGTCTCGAACAGTGCTACACAAGACTCAATCATGGATGCACACAACAAGACTCAATTTAATTATGCAAAGATCAATTGTGTACTCAAAGATTCAAGTTTTGGCACACAATCACCAAAGATTCTTAAGCTCGCAATACTTGCTTCAAATGCAAGTTCAAGCTCAATAAAAGCCTTCGAATGCCCTCACACAAACGATGACTCCATTTTCACACGCAGAGGTATAATCAATTTAAAGTTCAGGAATCAGATACAACATTCACACTCATAAAGATGAACGCAATGCATGCTTTCACCCATAGGTTTGCTCGTATTTTCCAATCAACATTTATTTCGACTTTCTCAAGATCACTAAGGTCTTAACAAGGCTTGTAACGGAGCTGAATTAAAGGTATGGTCATTTAAGCTCAGTGACTTTTATCCTCATGAAATGTGGTGCTCTCAACACCTCATTTCTTTTTCCTTCATCATTTTCATTTGTGCATCATAGGCCATTCTATTATTCACTTTCTATGGGTTGTTTGGAAACCTCATCTCTTTTATACTTTATTCCAGAACTTTCTTTTTCATTCTTTTTCTTTTTCTTTCTCTTTTCTCATTTTTTTTTATATCTAGGGGTTCCATTTTTCTCAACATCATAGGTTAAAGGAGACTTTCCTTGCACTTCTTGACTTTCCCTTTTCTTTTTCACCACACCCCCAACTTAGGCTTTTGGCCTAAGTTGTCTATTCAATTAACCACAATTCAAGAGAATTATAGGTAATGGATTAAGAATGGTCTAGTTTTCATCAAGTTTCTTCCAAAGAAGGGTAAGGCTCAACGGGTGTTCAAGATAGAATCACACGCTCACAAGGTAGGTCATAGAAGAGGTATATGTCAAATTGGTTCACACTCTTCGAAGTTGCCTGAGATCATATCAAGAGAAAGTCTTACTTAGTCAACCAGACGAACATGACAAATTCTAGGTGTTGTGATGCATGGTTCCAGGTAAGCTTATTACACAAGGCATCGACACTTAAGTCTAACAAGACTCCACACTTTTGCTAGTGTGCAATGGTCATCACAAGATAATCGATTTTATAAATGGCTAATCACAACGAGATGCAAAGAGTACACATATTGTCTATGCAACTTCATTTGGCCTCTTCGTAGCCGTACATTCATGTTCATTCGATTAAGAGCACTATTCAAGTAACCGGTATTGATCGGGACCGAGACTTAAATTTTGCAAAAGAACAGCCACATTCATCACACAAGAGGTGGCAAAATTTTTTGAATGGGTTAAAATCATTTTGAAATAAAATAAATAAAAGAAGGCATAAGCTCAATCATCCACAGAAAAGCAATATTAACACAATTTTTAATAGAACAACCCAAAATACATCAACAAAACACGAATACGAGTAGCACATAAATGTGGGCCTCACCCCACCACAATTAAAAAGCATTTGTCCTCAGATGCACATGACAAAATATCCAAAATGACAATTAAAGAAAGACAGAGAGGGAGGAAAAGAAGAGATCTTGGCTAAGCAGTCGCTCCATCTGTCCAGGCATTAGTGCCCAGAGTGTTGTCATTTTGCTTCTGGGTCTCTTTTTCTTTTTGCTCTGCTTCAGCTTCTGCAGCGATATTAACCTCGATCTTATTGTCCAACTTGTGAGCTGCCACAAAGACGTGTATCGCATTGCTGAACCCTCGAGCCCATGAAGGGACATTAGGGTTGATGGGCATCCTCCTCCTTGAACTGGCTATCTTTTTCTCGCTTCTTGCAGTTCTTCTGAACTTTAGTGCTCTTATGTGTCTGGGTGGCATGTTTCTTCCTGCAACTTTTGGTCTGGCCATGTCTGCAAAGTCTTGAGATAATGTTAGAACATATTTGACAACCAAAACAAAGACATTCAGTTGTAGAAAGACTAGATAGTCCATTCGGTGTGCCGCCGAATACATTTGGCGAGCCACAGACAATCCGTCGAAGGTCACGATGCAAAATGAGTTAGGGATGCAGACAAAGGGCGAATAATAAGACTTTCGGCGAGTCGCTGAGTGCTCTTGGCGACCTCATACTTCTCGCCGAAAGTTACAGACGCCACAACAAATAAAACATGATAATAAGGGAGAGATGGGGCAATTAGGCGAACCTTAAAATAGTTTGACGAGCTCGTCATAGCTCGCCAAATGACCCAACGTGCCTACTTTTAACCCAACTTCTCAAAATCATCCCCGCAACCCCCGAAAACACAATTTAAGCACAAAAAGCACAAATTCAACCAGGAACCATAACATACGAATACCACTCATCACACATTAATTCCACTCGATGCATTAGAAAAAAAGATTTCACAGTTTAGGCATTAAACGTGGGGCTATCGAAGAAAAATCGACACATAAACAATTAAGCCCAATCAGGGAGGTTCAGACGATTTCGACAAGATTACAATATTTGCAAATGAGTACAATTTTGACAAGATAGTTATGGGGTTCAGGACACTAACCTTTTGTGTTGATCAAATGGATATTGAGATGCTAGGAAGCAATGTAATCCGACTCCAAGCACAAATCAATCAACCAAAATACTCCGAGAATGCAAGTAATATAAAACTAGAGTGCATATGTGAGTTTGGGAAGGTGAAAAAGTGAGGAAAAGTGAAGGATTTCAAATTCTAGGACCTTTGGCCATTATAAATTGTCCAGTTCGCACCCATTTGGCGACATTATTCGCACTCGCCAATCCAGTCGGTGACATGCCGAATGGTCATTTACCTCGCCGAGTTTTACAGGGCCTTCAGTCAAAGTGAAGGTCCAAACGGCGATTTTCATCGCAATCGCCAACTTGTTCGGCGATTCGCTGAATGGAACTATTAGCTCGCTAAACGCAATTTCCACACACTCTCCACACTTTAACATGTTCATTCAACACACTGTTATTTCTAAAACAACAATAAAGTAATAAAGGGTTTTGGGTTGCCTCCCAAACAGCGTCTTAGTTAACGTCGTGGCACGACGCATGTTAACACCTAAACTTCACTTTTGGGATTAGCCAAACATCACTTGGCAACTCTCTGCTTTGTGGAGGATGGAGATGAGGCATCACATGACCTGTAAGGTTCTCGAGCAGCTAAATGGATCTGGAATAAGAACCAATCATCTGTTTCATCACTTCGATGTTCTCATTCATCTCTTCCAGCACCCTATCATGCTCACTTACCTTGTTAAAAATGATTGAGAGCATTCCTTCGACACATTTACCCTCATTGACCTTGGGCTTTTCTCGTTCATGAGGGGGGACGTATCTGTCTTTCCTTTTGCATTGGACTTCAATCTCCGCTATCTTTTTGGCCAACTCATCCATTTGAGTCATCAACGCGGCCAACTTGAAGTCCTTCTCTACTTCTTGGTTTGATTTAGCCATGAGATCAAGCAGGTGGGCTGCTATCACATAAGGTTGTTGTGTAATACCAGCCGGAATGAGTTGGTCAGCCAATGTTTTGTTTTCGGGACCAATACTTCTGTAGATGTAGTGTAGGAGGACTATATCGGGAATTTCATGGGTGGGGCATCAAATCGAAAGCGATTTAAAACTTGCCCATGCTTCATGAATCCGTTCACCTTCTAATTGTTTCAAGGTTAGAATGTGATCCCTGAACATCATTACTTCTAATGGAGGAAACTCCATTTGCTCACGAGTACTACTTAACACCCACACCTTCTCTATTTCAAAGCTCAAACAAGCAAAATACAAAACTAAAAATTAAGTAACTGATATACAACTATGAAGAACAAAAATTTTACTAATCTAAAAATTCTCAAATAACACCACTCCCTGGCAGCGGCGCCATTTTCATGCTTAACGTGATCAATGACACAACTTCCAATGCAAGTGTCTACTATCGATGATAATATAGTAACCCAACCGACGATTGGGGTCGTATCCCAAGGGAGCGGTTTTGAGAATTAGTAGCAAACTAGAATTGAGTTCTAACTAGTCATAGCTAAAGACATTACTGATTAAAAACATAATAAATTAAAAGGGGTGACACAAAAGTGTCAAATATCGATTTGGGGGTTTTGTCACAAGTATAGCAAAAACAGTAAAAATAACAAAGAAATCTACGAATGAGAGGGGAATTCTTGGGATGTGATCGGAACATGGGAACAAGATTTTTGGGTACATGCTTTTGATAGAAAACTTATAGAGTAATTTTGACTAGGCTAAGCTTTAAACGGAAATAAGCTCTCTCGCGAGCAACTTACCTCGTTTCAAATGGGTTCCTCTCGGACACCTACTTGCCGCATGAAGACCAGCCTACGCCTTACCCCACTCACACTCTCGAGATGAGTGTTAGGATATGGGACAAGGGTTCACTCTCTCGAGCAGAACCTCATGTCGACCCACTCCTTAGGCCATCAATTTAGTAGTCTTGGTTTCGCGACTTCTCTCTGGAGCAAGCCAAAAAAGCATGAGTGAACTTGTATTTGCAACTACAAATCCATTATATTCTTCCACAACTACTAAATGAAATCAAAATTAAACTACATTTAAACTATCAACAAACAAGACCCAACAACTAATCTAACCCATATTCACAAAATCACACTCCAAGAATTGGGGTTTTTAGCCACACATCAAAAGATAGAAATTTATACCAAAATGATGTTGTATTCTAATGGGTATGAAGATTTAAGTCTTGTTACAGGCCAAGAATGAAGAATCCAAGAGACCCAAGTCCAAATCCTTGGAGATGAAACCCTCTTCTTCTTCAAGTCTTCAAAACCCTCTCAAACTCAGAGCAAAATTATGAAAAACTTAATTCTCTATGAAAATTATAATAATTGTTCCACTCTTAAAACTACAACTCTAACTAGTATTTATAGCTTTCACAGATTTGTGTTGCAGCGGATCATTTGGTGTAGTACATCATCGTCTTGCACCAGCCTTCAGCATCGTCGTGCTCTGGGTCATTGGGCGACATGGTATTCCTTCGTGAAACTTCTCGGTGATGCACCGAGTGCTCCCTTTTTCCGCCGACTTGATCCTTTCCTTCAGGGCTCAGCACACTGGAACAGATGGCGAAGTAAGACCCTTCGGCGACTTGCCAAGTGAACTCGGCGATCCTTAGTCCTTCATTTCTTCGTTCTTTACAGTCTTTTCATTCCTTTTTGCGACGTAGTGTCCATGTTTTCCTTCAAACATCAAATACCTGAATCTTAACGGTTTTCATCAGATATTGAGATAAAATAAGCATTTGAGCACATAATTTCTATTAAAATATAGCCCTAAATGAGTCCAATTTATGGATGTGGACTCATCAGTTTGGCTAGCTATTACAGAAGGTTCGTGGAAGGATTTTCATCCATAGCCTCTCTATTAACTAAGTTGACTCAGAAAAGGGTTAAGTTTCAGTGGTGAGATGATTGTGAGAAAATCTTTGTAAAACTGAAAACTAGGTTGACTACAACTTATGTTTTAACTCTACCAGAGGGTACAGACGGCTATGTTATCTATTGTGATGCATATAGAGTCGACCTTGGTTGTGTGTTGATGCAGCGAGGTAAGGTTATAGCTTATGTTTCTAGACAACTTAAGGTACATGAGAAGAAATATCCAACTTATGACCTCGAGCTTGCAGCAGTGGTGTTTGCACTTAAGATTTGGAGACTCTACTTGTATCGCGTTCATGTAGATGTGTTCACAGATCATAAGAGCCTTCAGTACGTGTTCACCCAGAAAGAGTTAAATCTTTGCTAGAGGAGATGGCTTGAGTTCCTCAAGGATTATGATATGAGTGTGCATTACCATCCTAGTAAGGCCAATATAGTAGAAAATGCTCTTAGCAGACTATCGATGGGTAGTGTGGCATATGTTGAGGAAGAAAGAAAAGAACTAGCAAAAGATATTCACAGACTTGCTCGCCTAGGAGTTCATCTTATGAGCATATCATATGGCAGTGTAACAGTTCAGAATGGATCAGAATCTTCTTTGATAGTGGAGGGTAAGGAAAAGCAAGACATGGATTCGATATTGCTTGAGCTAAAGAGTGCAATCCACCAGTAGAGAGTTGAGGTTTTCTCCCAAGGGGGAGATGGTGTGCTTCTCTATCAGGGTTGATTATGTGTTCCTAAGGTGGGTGAGTTGAGACAGCAGATTCTTGAAGAAGCCCATAGCTCCAGATACTCTATTCATTCGGGCGCCACTAAGATGTACCGTGATATGCGGGAAGTCTATTGGTGGAATGGTATGAAAAGGGATATAGCGGATTTTGTGGCTAAGTGCCCAAATTGCCAGCAAGTGAAGGTGGAACATCAGAAACCAGGAGGTATGACTCAAGAGATCAACATTCCTACTTGGAAGTGGAAAGTTATTAACATGGACTTCATCACAGGTTTACCTCGCACTCGCAGACAATATGACTCCATTTGGGTGATTGTGGATAGAGTTACTAAGTCTTCGCGCTTTGTGGCGGTAAAGACTACAGATTCAGTGGAGGACTACACCAAGCTTTACATTAATGATATAGTTAGGTTACATGGGGTTCCTTTGTCTATCATCTCAGACAGAGGTCCTCAGTTTACCTCTTATTTCTGGAATTCATTTCAGAAAGGTCTTGGTACTCAGGTTAATCTTAGAACAACATTTCATCCGCAGACAGATGGGCAGGTAGAGCGTACCATTCAGACCTTAGAGGACATGTTGAGAGCTTGTGTGATCGATTTCAAGGGTAGTTGGGATGATCACCTTCGTCTTATAGAGTTCGCCTACAATAATAGTTACCATTCCAGCATTCAGATGGCCCCTTGTGAGGCATTGTATGGGCGTAGATGTAGATCTCCAGTTGGTTGGTTTGAAGTAGGTGAAGCAACCTTGATAGGGCCAGATTCAGTTCATGATACTATGGAGAAAGTGCAACTCATTAGAGATAGACTTAAGACAGCCAGAGTCGCTAGAAATCCTATGCAGATGTAAGGAGAAGGGAACTAGAGTTCCAAGTTGATGATTGGGTGTTCCTGAAAGTGTCGCCTATGAAAGGGGTGTTGAGATTTGGCAAGAAAGTAAAGCTCAGTCCTAGATATGTAGGCCCTTACAAGATCTTGAAAAGGTTTGGTAAAGTGGCTTATGAGCTAGAGTTGCCAACAGAATTAGCAGCAGTGCATCCGATCTTTCACATTTCGCTGTTGAAGAAGTGTGTGGGTGACCAGTATTGTGCCTTTAGAAAGTGTGGTCGTGAAGGATAGTCTCACTTATGAAGAGGTACCAGTTGAGATTCTTGATCGTCAGGTTTGAAGGTTGAGAAATAAAGAAGTCGCTTCAGTCAAGGTTTTGTGGAGGAGTCAGTCCGTAGAGGGAGCTACTTGGGAAGCAGAAGAGCCATGAAGGCCAAGTATCCTCACCTCTTTCCTTCCGATCCTACTCCAGCTTGAGGTAATAGTTTCTCTTCAACTTTTCAGTCATTCATGCGTAAATTCAATCTTAGTATCATGTTCCTTCAGTTTGTACTTCCATTTTCAGCGTATTTGCATGTACTTGGAACTTAGTTTAGTCAGAAATCTGTTTCCAGTGTTTGGTGGTAGGATTGCAGTTCTTTCCCTCCATTTTTAGCTAGTTAGTCTTCATTCAAGGACTAATGTTCCCAATGGGGAGATAATGTAATACCCCGTATCCGAAAACAGACCTAATGCAGAATTTTTAGAAGTTGCAGGTGCAACCCACGGTTGCCACCCACGGACCATAGGGTGACCCACGACCCGTGCTGGTGGTCCGTGGTTCACACCTAAAACCCCTCCCCAGACTCAGCAAAAAAATCCCTCTAAGGGTCGACCCACTGCTGGACCCACGGACCGTAGGTCAGACCACGGACCGTGGTCCACGTTCGTAGATCAGACCCCCCAAAAACCAGCCTCCAGTCATGACTGACGGTTGACCAGCCCGGACCGTTAGTCGATCGACGGTCCGTCAGTCCCGTCCGTTGGTGACCCTGATAGCAGTTAAGTCATGAGTCTTTTGGTCTTTTCCTTATGCATTGGACCCCTAAACTACGCCGTTTAGACACTAAACTATGTGGTTTTGGTTAGTTTTAGCCTAGAAACATAACTAGAACTTACCTAAGTCAAATCATTCATCAAACCTTAGAGAAATTAGAGCGTAAGAGGAGAAAGAGGTCAAGAACCCTAGTTCAAGAACGCAGCAAGGTTCCATCAGTTCCATCCCCGAAATCGAAAGATTTCTCCGTGAATTTCGTCACCAGGTATGTGAGATTTCACTAGTGGATTCCTTTCGCCCATTAGGTCCCTAGATTTCAGTCAGATTCTTGATTCCCTTATTATCAACTAGACCTAGGGTTTTTAGAATTATAGTAGATTATTGTAAATTAGTTACTTAGGCCCGTTTGATCATGCGATATGGAATCATGATGTGGTATAATGATATGGAATCATGATATGATATCATGATGCAGAATCATGAGATGAAATTGAAGTTTTGTTTGGACATGCGATATGAAATTTTTGTGTTGTATATTTTCTCATTA
The DNA here is from genome assembly GCA_036553675.1 of Solanum okadae. Lineage (NCBI taxonomy): Eukaryota > Viridiplantae > Streptophyta > Magnoliopsida > Solanales > Solanaceae > Solanum > Solanum okadae. The sequence goes on along the minus strand of CM071689.1, from coordinate 41,821,936 downwards.
ACATAAAAGTCCCATAAGTTGTAAAACTATTAAAATAGTCCCAATTGTTTATTCAATCCTATCAAATAAACAAAAATTTATAAAATCGCATAATAAATTATTACAAAGTTATTTGCTCTCCACTCAAGTAATTGATTCATCTAACTCTAATTCAATAAAAAATATTATTACAAAGCTATTTGTTCTCCACTTAAGTAGTTGTTTCATCTAACTTTAATTTAATAAAAAAAATTGAACATAAATTGTAGTTTACTAGTCTTTAATATAATCCTCCCACATAGTACGAACAATTTCCTCATGTTGAACTTGCATTTTTCGATCATGTGACCGAGAAGACGAACCAACATTGTTAATTTGAGCCATTTGTTGATCAAATATCATCCGCAACTATATTGTCATGCTCATAGACCATAAATAATTCATCAGTACTTTGGTATTCTCGCAAATAATTATGTAACATTGCACAAGCTATGACAATTTTCACTTATGTATCAATATCATAATAGTTCATGCCTTGTTTCAGTATTCTAAATCTATTTTTCCAAGCTCCAAAAGTCTGTTCAATCACATTGCGCAGAGATGAATGCCTATAATTAAACAGTTCTTTGGCATTTTGAGGCTCTCTTTCACTTCCTCGGTAATCTTGCAAATGATAGCGTAGTCCTTTGTATGGAGCTAAAAATCCCTTTGTGTTTCGGAAACCAGCATCAACAACATAATATTTATCTACTAGCAAACATTTTATAAAGAATTACTAAAAGCATATGTGACGTAAATGAGACAGATTTGTGTAAATAAATAATATTTATTCTAAGGATGTTATTTAAAGTTACCATGTGGCAGAAATGGAAATTGTGACGTTGGTTCAACAAGTGCATTCTCAAGTACTTTACTATCATGTGCAGTACCTTCCCAACCAACAACAACAAAGGTAAATCGCATATCAAAATCACAAGCACATAAGATATTTTGTGACGTTCTTCCTTTGCGATTACGATATGCTTGTTGCACCGCTTTAGGAACCTCCCCTTCTATATATGTTCCATCAATCGCACCAACACAATCCTACCAAATAAAAAATACATCAATATTAGTTTAGTGAACATAAAATAAATTGGAAGCATTATAGAATGCACTTCATAAAAATAATGTTTGTAAGAGTAATAAAAATAGTGCTTCCAATACAATGTAAAGTCATAAAATAAATATTATCTCTTTTAAACAAAGTTGATAGGAAATTGTAGAAGTAATAAATTAAGTATTGGAGTAAATGAACAGAATAAATTTATTACTCAACAATCGGTTGATATGAGTTAAAGTGACTATATGTTGGTGAGAATAATAAATTTTAAAAAATAATGATGTGATTATAAATTTTATTTACATATGAAATAAATGGTTAGTAGATATAAATGTGGGTTTTTTAAACAAAATATAAATTCGTGGATCAATTTTTGTATTAAAATATCTCAAATCATGATATGGAATTCCCATATAATTCGATATCACGGTTTTTGGAGAATATGGAATCACATCTCATGATATGAAGTCATGAGATGGAATCAACGTAAAATCGCATGTGTAAACGCTGATTCCATTTCACGATACCATATCGTGATATGGTATCGCATGGCCAAACGCCTACTTAATGTTCCAAATCAGTTAATCATGGCTTTTAGCATGTTTTAGTATAGTATCCTTCATAAATTCAAAACCCTAGCTATGTAGTTCTTTAGTTCATGAATTACACTTGCTAGGTCAGCTATTTCAGATATTTTCATACATACATGCCTCAGTTTCGAATGTGTCATTATCAATATATTAATGTTGCATTCTAAGATTTTGAATGTTAGTATTTTGAGTTATCCAGTACTACCGTATTTCAGATATAATGTGTTAAATTACTTAATCATATGGGAAGCTTAATACCGAGTGGACTAGGGTCAGACACCCTCAAGTCCCAGAACTACGTGCCCTATAGGTTGTAAATCCCCTCCGTGGGCATCATTTTAGTGATCACGCCAGCATGTCTCTATACCTTTGGTTGGGCATATTGGGTCCTCTCGATGGGGCGTATACATCAGACTCCACATTTAGCTCATGTGGTTTTATGTCGGTTACTATTACCTCTCTTACAGTTCAATCAGACTCTATTGTATTTGACCATGTTATCAGTATAGTTCAGTATTTAGTCTCAACATGTTATAAACTTAGTCATTGCACTCAGTATTCTCAGTTGTATCATGCTTATCTCATGTCATTGTACATATATATGCTTTGTTTCAGTTATGTTTTTGTTCAGTTTTACTCTATCCTGCATGCTCAGTACCTTTCAACTACTGACGCATACTCTGCGCTACATCATCTCATGATGTAGGTTCAGGTCCTCATCAGTCAGATCATGCATAGATCGGTTCCCGATCTTCTGTGTAGCATCATCAGTGGTGAATCCTCATCCTTCGGGGGTAAGTGACATGATTATTTTTTCGCTTTTAGTTTTAGTTTTAGTTTTGCTAGATCTAGCTGGGGCTTGTCCCAACATTTCTAGTCAGTAGAAGCTTTATTTCAGACATTGTTAGATTCAGCTATAGTCTTAGAGTTTGACTTTTCACTTGTATTCAAACTCTCTATTTTTCATACATTCAGATTTAGTATATGGGTATTCCCCATCATTTCGGATTTCTATATGATTTAGTTTCCACACAGTTTTATTGCTCAGTTTATCTTTAGTATGCTTATGATTATGTCAGCAGGGTTAGCTTGGGGTCACTCGTGATCCTAAGTCTCATGTCCGCGTCCAGGGGATAGCCTCAGGGCGTGACAATTACTATTTCCCTCAAGTTCTCAGAATTTATTGGAACAATTTTGCCTACTCGTAGTCGGAAGTCACCAAGTCGATACTGAAACCCCTGTATCAATCAAATATTTTAACGAGTGTTTATGAAGAAGAAGTAAGGTCTTTTCTAGAATTCCACAAATCAAAGCGAGGCAAATATAAAACAAAATATATTACAAGAATCATGGTAGAGAACATACAACATTCACCAACAATATATAATGCTTTTGCAATTGCAAGGAACAAGTTTGATCAGTTCAATGAATGGGTTCTCGTTTGGAAAAGTACATTTGGTCAATGGTCAACCGATTAGATGACACAATTCTATAAGAATTGAAGTTTTATTTTATGATTGATTGGTGATTACATGAACTAACATGTAAGCGATTGTCATCTCTAAGTTCTTCAATATTCACATTTTTATAAGGTAAATAGTAATATTAGAGTGGAAAGTTCTTTAATCTTCATAAAGCACAATAAATATACATAATATCATTTGTAGACACTTAAATTTATAAAGCCATGACTATTGATAGTGCTATATAAGTATATCATCCACCTACAATTAGAACAATTTGCAGATCTCAACAATACAAACCTCACAATTAAGTGCAACCTTCATTCTGTAAGACTGTAAGTTCTCCATTATCGTCTGCATTGATGACTCTGCTTCCGCTATCAATCGTTTCCTACTAAGTGCCATGTAAAACTTGTTAGGTTGTTCTTGAAGTGAAACACCCAAAAAGTTTTGGGGAAATTCTGACACATTTGCTTGTTCTAGTAAAAGAAGAAAAAATCAATCAACAATCAAATCTCGTATATGGCCACAAAAGTGCTCTTAAAATGACATGATGTGTAAGTTAGAAATGCGAGGTTGAAATAGGTTCACATGTGTACAATATAACAAGCCAAATTAACGTTTAAAGGAGTAGCTCAAAAATGTTACTGAGCAATCTTTGTTTATTGAAATGTTCTTGCTTGTGCTCCTCTGTGACTATATCACTCTTCCAAAAAAGGTTGTCTTACAAAAGAGGACTAATCAATCAATTAACTATATAATGTTGGGTGATCGGATATACCAATCATCCTCTACCATTTTGATCTATTCTTGACCCAAATTATTTCAATACTACTTTGCTTTTATATAATTTATCTTACAGAAGTGAAAAATTTCCCAATTGCAAACTTTATAATGCATCCAGAGAAAAGAAAAATCATCCCTTTATTTTGTGTTTACAGACATATGATTTATTAAGTAATAAATACCTTTGAGTATGGGCTTATAGAAGGTAAAAGTATTTTTCATCTTCCTCCTTTAACACCATTAATGCTCTCAACACATCGAGATACTTCTATCAGTATTTGATTGTTGACTGTTGTACCTGCATTTGGCTGCCAATGCGAAACCCTAACAAATAAAGTAACAAATTATACACTTAAACATACACACCAAAATCTTTCAAAAATGTTATGTTATAGTGAATATAAAGTCGTTACTATTTGATTGGCATGTTGTTGATTGCAAGTACATTTTTCTTTTTCCTCTTAACAAAAAATTCATCCAAAAAGAAAAAGATTTTGGCTAATGCAAGCAAAGATAAGCGAATGAATCTTAAAATCTCTATGTTATAATTTGAAAGTATATGAAATAATACAACTGTATTTATAGCACGACAAGTACCTTGAACATAAATCAAGTCATTAATTTCATGTCATATTTGGATTTTGTTACTAAAATTAACTAATTTACCTTTTATGGTTATACTTATTAGGTAATAAAAATAGTATTTCTTTTTCCTTTTAATTTATAGGGGAATCAATATTTTTTCATAATTAGCGTCCAAGATAGAAATAGAAAATAATAAATAGTCATCCTAAAATGTAGGTCAAGATCATATTTTGTCCAAATGGTATCTAGTCTCTATATTTATTTCTCTTAAAATAGTATACTTTTTTATAAGAGAAATTTGTTCTTTGAAGGATCAAAAACAAGTAAAAAATTTCATGCTCAAATATGAAATCATTTTATTAAAATAAAGTACGTAGTATATTTGTTTCATTTTATATGATACAATTTTTTTTTATACTTATTAGGTAATTAAAAGAGAATTTTCATTCTTTGTGGAATCAATAGTTTTTATTAATCTTCCTCAAATATAGAAATAGAATAATAATAAATATTTATCTTTAAATGTAGTTCAGAATAAAAAAAAATTAGAATGGTATCTAATTTACATATTTATTTTTATTAATTAATATACCAATTAAAAAAAAGATGTTTTGAAGGATCAAACAAGACAAAACATTAATCCACAAATGTGAATCGTTCATAGTAAAATAAAGTATATACTGTCTTTATTTCATCATATACAATACAATTCTGCATTAGGAGTCAAATAATTTATATCCAAAATTCTTATCCACCTTACATTCTTTTAATTATAAATTTCTGACTTAAGTGACTTTTTTAAAAATAAAAAATTCAAAATTTTTGTTTTATTTTTAATAAGAAAAATGGTACGTAAAATTTGTCAACAATGCCAACTATAAGAATTTGTATAGTACCCAAGATATTAAATAGTTTTTCCACATCATCTATCGCATTCGGAATGTTACACAATTTTATTGTACGTAAAAGGGACTAAAATGCCCCTCTATTGGTGAAGGCAGTGTTCCTAACATGTTAGTTTAAGGTTAGTTGAAATTAACCCAAATTTGGTGAAGGTTAGTTGAAATTAACCCAATGAAACATATTTTAAAATTTTTTTTTGAGGCTCATCTATTGGGAAGGCAGTGTGCTTAACAGGTTAGGCAAGCTTGCCAAAGTTGACAGTGCACAATTTTAAAGAGCTCGGGCAAGATGGGCGGAGTCATCTCCAACTCGGCGATTCGCCGAATCGATTTCGACGGGCTAAGACAAGTCCACCGAAAGTGACAGTGCAAAATTAAAAAGAACAGGCACAAAAGGCGATGTCCACTCCCACTTGGAGATACGCCAAGTGAGTTTCGGTGAGCTAAGACAAGCCCAACGAATAGGACAGTACCCAGGTCACATATTCAAGCAAGGAAGGCCAGCTGAACTTACTAGGAGATTCACCTAACTGCCTTTGCGAGCTAAGACAAGCCCACAGAACGGGTAGTATTCAGCCTAGTGCCTATTTTCACAAATTCAGCTGTGATACACAACAATACCCAATTCTCAATATGTTTTACAATCTACGGACATATTTTTCTATCCATGGGTTCTGAGACTTCCCCCAAATATCACAAAGTATTATCCAAAATGAAGATTTTCCCTTAAGAAAGTCGTCACTCCATCTATCGTTAGGCAAAATCATGCAATTAGAGCAGCACTAAGCTAATCAGACTTCACCCATACTCAATTCAACTAAGACCCAGTACACACAAGGTTCAATTCCAAATTTTCACCAACATAATCAATTTTAGCAATTTTGGGCACAAAATCAACTATCTAACTCATGGGCACATTTCAATATGATCTATTTAGCATTACCCATAAAAATTAAACAACAATATACTTCAAATGACACTAAGCCCATATCAAAAACAATAATTTCTAGCACAAATGATAAGATAGAGCTCAAAAATCAGCCTCAAAGATAGGAATATAGTGTCAAATCGAGGGAACTAGGATTGGGATCGAGATGCAAGCAATCCAAAGCACTCCGAACAGGTGAAATCACGCAATGGAGGCACAGACACACTAAAAATGCGGGTATTGGGAGTTTAGGATGGAAATAAGCACAAAGGTGAAATGGTTTCTTTTTGAACTTGAAAAGACTCTTGGAATATTTAACTCAGATCCACTAGGCGGACTGCGACTAACATCATTGATCACATTCGAGCTATCACCGAAAGAGATAAAGCTCGGTGATGAGGCCTGAATGGATACCAAACCTAAACGATGATTTGGTTAACTAAATGGAGTCCGCTTAGTACACTTCGGTGGATCGCCAATTGGAGCCCAGATCACCTAAATTGGCAATATACTTTCTTCAATTTTTCAACCTATAAGGTGGACATGAAGATGTCCACACAACATGCTTAGCGGATCGCCAACTTGGTCTTAGCATCGCCTACGTTATCTTTGTCACGACCCGAGAGCATCCCCAAGTCGTAACATGCGTATTCGACCTCTCGGAGGTCTCATACAAGCCCTTAGCATTCATCACATTAGATATGTAAAATAGTGCGGAATTTAAAAACTCTTTAAATAAAATCCCATAAGACTCAAAGGTCACTTTTAAAAACATCATTCAAAAGTACACAAGCAGAATACTAAGTCTCTTAGCCATCTTAGACATAAACGTGAAAACATACTAGGGACACGGCCCTTTACAATCAAAAGAAGTCTATTAAGTCTATTACAAGAACCTTATCATAAAACTAGAATAGAAAAGTCTTGTCCTCGACATATGAGGACATACCACAAGATCTTGGAAGAACTTCAAGTTCCAAGCTTACTATAGAACCCGCTCACTTTCCGGAACCTACACTTGTAGAAAATAGAGAAATATGGAATTAGCACAATTAAGTACTAAGTATGATGACCATGCAAGAAAACGCGCACCACGGACATTTACAAGGAATAAAATGCTTTTAAGACCTTCTTTAACAAACCTTTACAACCACAAGCATAAATTCACATTTCAAGTCACCATTCACAAATAAGACCATATTCACATCACTTACAACTCAATTAACACAAGCGTATAATACTTAAACAAGATAGCAAAGTAATTCCTTCCTTACCATCTAAGTCTCTATCTCAAGTCACCCTAAGCCACACTTAAGTGAATAATGAAGTGACCGCCCATACAACCTCTTCATATACACCTAAGTGTTCCTAAGAGTTACCATAGACAAGGGTTTTTTTTTCATTACATTATAACATACTAAGTCAACATTCTTTATAAAACCATTTAAGAGACACACAAGCATATAGGGGACAATCACATAATAGCCCTAAGGCTTAGGGAACTCACTTTAGCATCTTTTAAGCCTACTCGTGCCATGTGTAGATAGCATCCCATACTACTACCTACACGTTGTAGAACCTATCCAATACTAGAGTGCACATCCCATATGATGGAAATAGGCCTTAACCGACATAGACCACACTAGCAAGGTATGGAATCCGGAGTCTATCTTACTCCGTGGAGGTTGTTCTACTTGCCAAGGGTAGAACTAAAAGCAACCCATGTTGGCACATGGTTTAAGAGATGTCCAAGGATGTTCATTGTGCCTAATCTCATGCTCAACTAGGCCACCATCCTAACCACATCCACTCGGTGCTTAGCCTTGGTTTCCATAGAGTATTCAATCACATATGTACTAGAGAGGGTTCCTTTTCTAGTTCAACCAACTCATAGTACCTCTTCCCAAGAAAGGCCCCATTTCTTAGTCATAGCCAATCTAGGTTCATAGGGATAGCTCATTTGACTTTCTTAGATAAGGATTCTCATGCCATTCCGGCTCCATCCATCTCTAAGTCTATCATTTCACTCAAGAAGGGAACATCACCCTAAGGCCCATCCTTCAAGGTTATACATTTACTTAGGAAAACTAGACTCATGAAAAGGCACTATGCTTAAGTCTACCAATTCAAGTCTTGGCCTAGAATTCCTCTTTTAGCATTTATAGGAAGAGCTCCATTACTAAGTCATAGCCCAACCAAACATTCATATATAAAATCAAGCTTTCATGACACAAGACAAGATACTCAAGTCTAGCATATGAGCTACAACATCATCTTACAAGGACTCATCATAGTCCATCATCACCACATATCATCATTTCAAGAGAAACATGCTTTCTCATTAGCATACTAACACTTTATACAATATCACATTAATACCATTAGAACATCTTCACATTATAGCTTCACACAAACTTTACATATAGCTTCATATGTGTATAATAATACAACACTATAATAGCACTCATATAATGCCCTTCATGGCCTCAATTTACAATAATACGATATTCCTACATTATACAACAACTTCACCAATGCCTTCATGGCTACAATTCACAATAATACCACACAAGAATACGATATAACACTTCCACCAAAGGTGGATTCAAACTACCAACAACAATCAATTCAATAAAGAGAGTTCAAGCTTTCTTACCATAATCCAAAGCCATAGCCAAAATCACCAATATTTCACCCATAAGGCTTACCACCCTTATTAACAATTAATCATGAATAAACATTAAACAACCCAAGAGATATCAATACAATTCACTTTATACCTAATTCCATCAACTTTGAATTTATAGAAAAAGACCCACTTCATAAGCAAATTTAGGAGTTTAGGGAAAATCATGGGTTCTTCAAGGAATTCCATATGAAATCATCTTAAAAACATTAATCAAACATTAATTCATCAATATAATGGCTTAGAAAACGTTTTGCCAATGAACTCATGCTTAGATTAGAATTTGAGATTTTTGTTCTTTGAAACATTTTTTTTTTAAACTCTTTTGATTGGACTCCTTGAAAGAAAGATTGATCAAGGATCAAGGGTCACCATACCTCTAAGTTGAAAACCCATGAAAATTGAAGAAGAAAGAACTCGAAATCTTCAACCCTAGCTCCAACTTGACCTTGACCTTCAATGGTTTCTAGAGAGAACCCTTTTTTTTTTAAAGATGAATTAGAACAATACTTTTTTAAAAGTTTTAATACCATATATAGTTATTAGAAATAACATAAAATATACCCACTTCTTAATTTAACTAAAATTAATATTTACGAAAACGCCCCTTGCCTACATGGACCTACCAAATAAAACTAAGGCAAAGTCCAATTTTTATTTTGGAAAATTTCATAACTCCAATTTATGCTTAAACTTTAAAAATTCATACGTTAGGCTCTAGTTTCACCTATCTATTTTTAGGGTCGCTACAAACAATCTTTCTCAACACTTTGACTTCATTTTCTCTTGAACTCACAACACACGTTATTGAAAGCAATAAAATAAAATAAAAACTTAGGCTTCCTCCAAAGAAGCGCATTATTTAACGTCGTGAAACAAAACAATTATCATTTTCTCAACAATCATTCTTGGGATTTGGGATGGTGTCACTAGACAACGTCCTTATTGCCTTGGAATTAGATGATTGCAAATCAGATGTATTTGAGCCACCAACTGTTTGATATATACCGAATGAGAGGTCACTATTTGAGTTAAGGTGGAGAAGTCATTTTTCAAATCCTTCAACACTTTTTCGGACCTTTCAACCTTATTGAATATCCTTGTGAGCATTTCATCGGTTCGGTTTCCTTCCCGTCAACTGGTTCCTTTGTTCTTGGACAATCATGAGGAGGAATGTACATATCTTTTTCAATCTCCCGTCTCTCCAATTTCCACCTTTTCAATCTTCCAACTGTTATCTCACTCTTTGTTCCAACTTTGGTTTCCCACCTTGTCGTTAGTAGTTTGGGAGAGAACCCCCATTTGATTTCTCAAGTATTGTACTTCCTCATTGTACAATGCCTTGAACTTGGCATCTTTCGGGCACTACCGACTACTTGTTCCAACTGTATTTACTGATTTAAATCCAAACCCCATGACATGTTTGGACAACAAATCAAGTTGGGTCATCATTTTAACCATGTTTTCGTATCACTCATGGTCCTTCTCAATTTGTTCTTTGCTCATGCTCAGTTTTAGAGAAGACATTTGGTCCCCTCTAGTATGCTATGCTTGATTGACTTTATTCATGTCATCTAATAACAATGGTGCTACTTCATACGGTTGTCGCATCGGTTCATCTTGGGCAAGTTGATCAGCCACGCCTTTGTTGATTGAATCAAGGCTACAATAAAAATATTGCAGCAACAAATGATCCGGAACACCATGTGTTGGACATTGTAAGAGTAATCTGCGAAACCACAATCATGTCTCATGTAGAGGTTCACCTCTAATTCTTTTGAAGTTTTGGATCTGGTCCCTAAGCTTTACCATCTTCAAGGGAGGAAAGAATCTCTCCAAGAAAGAGTCACTCAACTCCTCCCAAGAAATGATAGCATTATTTGGCAATTCCGCCAACCATCTTGTAGCTTCACCCGTCAAATAAAACGGGAATAATCTCAACCTTATGGACTTTTGTGAGATGTTCTTGAACACCTAACTTGATAAAAAACGATTAAGAAATCCTTATTTAAAATTGTTGAAAATTCCTATATTATGATGGAAGATTCTTGCTTAGGAGTTAGGATACATAATCATATGTTAGAATCACTAGGAAATTAAAAAAGAATGGTTACCTTGATTTGGAAGGAAGAATTCTCAATGGACTTGCTTAAAAATAAAGTTTTGAAACGTAAAATTGAATTATTGGTACCACAGATAGGTTGATGATTTGATGTTATGTTGCAAGATCATGAAAAACACTTACCAAGACTTATTAGGGTTGAAGAGAACTTTTGGGGGTTGTTGGGGTCGACCAAGGGGTGAAAGGAAACTTAAAATAGCATTTTTATAAAATTGAAAACATTTGGTATACAATATATATATATATATATATATATATATATATATATAATACATGGGCTGGTGGCTACAACAACTCCAAAAGATATGAAATCTCATCAAACCTAAGCTGGTGGCTACATAATCATGAAATTACAACTCTTTCAAGGTAAAATAGTCTATTCACTCACACTCTTGATAGAATCGAGTCAAAAATCTTTTGACTTGAAAATAATAGTGGAGCATCACTGGCAACACAGAATAAAAGAGGAAGAAAGAAAACAAAAAAAAAAAAAAAAAAAGAGGAAGAGGTAGGCACTCACCGGGCAATGCTTCAGGAACTCAAGATAGGTGGTAACAGACACAATTTCTTATCAGAGAATAAAAGAGAAGAACATACAAAGATACATTTGCACATAATAGATAGATTGGATCTACTTTTCTAAGTATTAATTGTTGATGGGTCAGTCACTTGAGGGTCAGCCCTATCTTTGTTTTTGTACAGACTAAGTGTTAATTTTTCATTAATAAAAGGCCATCATGGCCACCAAAAAAATTATTTAAAAAAAAAAAAAAAAACACTAACACACCTGCGCAACTAGGAATCATTCAGTACAATACTTTACACATACAAAGTACGGTTCAGATTTTATCTTAGAAATTTTGGAGGGTTACAGTTTCACATATAACTAAAATCAAATTTACCATCGATTATAAATCGAATTGTATATATTTACAACTATTTAAAGATAATATGGATCTGGAAATCATGTTAAATAATAATATACACAATTTATGATTAATTTAATTATATAAAATAATAGGTAAATTCTCGGTTAGATTATGGTGTATATCTTAATTTAAATAGGGAAAAATGCTCAAATATGTCATCAAATTTGAAAAAAGACTCGTTAATGTCATCCGTTAAAAGTTTGGTCCATCGATGTCATTGCTATTTGAGAAAAGGCTTATCCATGCCATTATTTTTAACTCCAATTTTGCAATACCATTTTTTATCTCAACAAGACCCCAAGCAACTTTTAACACTTTTCAATTGGAGTTTTGGATCAAATGTATTTTTTTTGCTTCTTCTTTCTCAAAATCACCAAGAACACATCAAGAACATCAAGAACTCCCAAAATTTCAACTTCTTCAATTCTTCACAAAAATCACCTCAATAGAAATGATTATAAAATAGTATTTCAAGTGTAATGGTTTATAATAGGAATGGTATCACGAAAATCACCTCAATAGAAATGATTATAAAATTGTATTTCAAGTGTAATGGTTTATAATAGGAGTGGTATTTTATTATATTTTGGCGTAAGGTAATCATTATGGTTAAAAGAAAATGGTCACCAATATTAACCCAAAATCTATACCATTTAATATACTCATTCCATTTTTTTAACTAACATATATAAAAGGAAAAAACTTACCCGCACCGGGTGTTTATATCCAATTAATGTAATTTTCATTATGTGATTTAATGAAGTAAAACACATGTTAATTAATTAAGATTAATTAAAATAAACTATATATTTAAACACATGGTATGCATGTATTGGATTGGTGTAACCAAGAAAACAAAAATATGCTTAATTGTAGGAAACCTATTAATTAGATAATAAATTATCACTCCCAAAAAATTAGCATCAAAATTTATTAAGTCAACAAAAAAGAACCGTAACTGAAGAAAGAGAAATATTTTTACAATAATAATTGTATAAATGGTGATTGTATTAAATAAGAAAGAAAACAAAAGAATCTTTAAATAAAATAAAAAAAGGTATCCAATTATAATTGTGATGGTATCGTCATTATTCAAGTGGAATAAAATGTGAAGTGACAAAATGCTCTTCCCCTTCATCACACCAGTACTATCTCAAGCATGACATTTTTCTATCTTTGGGTACACACAGCAGAAGCTTAAATTTGTTCAAACAGTCTTGAATAAAAAAGACGCAAGATCAGTGAAGAGTAATATTCTTGCATAGTAAAACAGCAATTACACATCCACACGTCCATGTAATGTGTATGTATTAAACAGAGATATACACATTACTGAGCTTTTCAACCGTGGAAAATATCTAGTCGAAGGATCAGTCAGTGATCAAAGCAGATAATATCTATGGGGATGATAAAATGACTAAAGTGCAGTGGACATGAGCATTATAACTCGCCTGCATTTGCCCATTCCTGCAGCTGTTTCGACCTCGAAATTGAATGACAATATACAGCCTCAATTCAAGTGGGAGGGATGGGCTTGCATTAAAATGGGCATATACTGACCATTTCTACTGACTTCTTTATTGCAGAAGACATAACTGGATATGCGACTATGATGACTGAAATGTAGTGTGTCCATCTATTTAGGTGCTAGCGTTATTGGGCAGATTGAGAACGCAACACATCGAGCAGCTTTTGCCAGCATGAACCGCTCATTTTCTGTCAATGGCCTCTCAATCACCTTCATAATATTCGCGTCCTAATTCAAATTAGATACAAAAATTTGTCATTCCTCCTTCAACATCACATATAAAGAAAAACTTTAATCCTCACAGAAGCGTAACTGATGATTGGAAAGAAAAAGAGACATAAACTAGATCACTAGTAAAACAGAATGTCGCATTATTTTATGCTTATCGGGGAAAGATATTAATGAGAAAATGTATTCATATGTTAAGACGGGAATTAGATGTTTTACTGTTGAAGATTGTCATCCTCCATCCTTTTCAAGGAAAGGATACAAAATTTAACTAACCTTCTTTTGCTGTTGAATGAAAGGCCGGACACTGGCAACATCACCAACAACAATTACATTATTGAGATTTCCCCTTTCATCTCTTTCAGTTGGTGAAGTGGTTGAATGCCTCCAGTTTCCACTAATTATGTACTTATATAGGTACCTGATAAACAAATTAAAGCTAATACTTCATACACAACAAAATATACCAAAGAGTAAAAACAGGAAAATCAATATTAATATCGACAAAGGTACACCTTCAGGGAGGAGAAAGAAGCAGAAGGGTGATCTTTAGATTTGGAAAGGTTGAGGGGAAAAAGACTATTCATATTGGATAAATGGAACCATGTAACGGAGATTCCAACTGACAAGAATAGCCTATGGCATGCAGTACTACAAATTTAAAGTGGAGAGTCACTTTAGTGACAAGAAGCACAATAGTACCGATTTGCATGTAACTTGACAATGAAACTTCCACTGACTTCAGGTTCAGCTTCCCTAAAAAGCTAATATTTGAGAATTTCAAGAATTAGTATATCAGTTTTCTCATCTGTACAGAATCTTGATTAAATCATTCTCTGTGTCTTCATTGCAAGAACAGCCAAAACAAGTTTGGATCTCTCAAAGCAGAGAAATGTGAACTAATTTAGTTGAGATCGACTTTATGAGATTCTGCTTAGAGGGGGAAAAGATAAGGATGATATCCAAAGGCATGCGTTTGAGTTGCGATTTGGTTATACAGCAAAAAGAATCATCAAAAAATGGAAAAAGTATTAGAAAAAGATAATTCAATACTCCACACTTAAGAAGGAAATCATTATAAAAGCTTGACAATCGCCATGACATGTATGGCTGACAGGAAGAGGCAAAACTTACTTTCCCTGTGAAAGTCTAACTACAGCCTCAAATCTTGGACCACCTTTGTGGACTGCCTGAATTGGTTCTTTCCAGTTACCTGTAAAATCTCCAACCAGGTAGACATCCTCCCCCTGTTAAAAAATGTCATACAAGAGATACTTACAAGTAAATACCTCAATTTAAAAATGCATATGGAAGCAGACAACAGTGTAACACAGAGTATGCAACATCCATTCCAAGAATCAGCTTTGACCTTTGAGGAAAAAGGTCAAGAAAAGAGTGCAACATAAAATCTGGGTTCAGTTTCACTGCTGATTTTCTTATACATACAAACATCTGAGGACATCACCAACAAGCACACGGAGATGATACAATTGATTACCTCGTGCCCATTCCATACAAATGTTACGGCATGCGTTGCAGGCCCATCATGTACACCATTTTCAACCATAGCTATGAGATCCCATGTTGCCCAGGCAATGGCTGGTCTGCAACCAATATGTTTTGGATTAAGTAAATCAAGAATGTTCACCGTAAGAAAGGCTAAGCAAACAAGAGATAAGATAGGGATCATGACAGTGAGCTAAATAAGATGTTATGGCTACATATGCAAAATGATAACAGCAAACTTTCAAATGATATTTTGTATACATCATTATACACCAGCTGTCTTCCTAACGTATATTGCTCAGACTCTCCAAAACTGATGTTGCACCTGTGTCGGATCCTCCAAAAATACATTAATTTTGGAGGATCTGACACGCATCCATCGCCATTTTTAAGGAGTCCGAGTACCATTGCTTCCAACACTCACCTGCTCATGTTTGTACTAATACCCATGTTTTACCATTTTAGAATCCAAAGAAATGTGTGTACAATTTTTTTAATTCTGCTCACTGATGGCTTTAGGGTAAGGCAAATGAAGCTCTTAGCTTAAGCACCCAAATACTAAAGGCCCCAAAAATATGAGGTATTGTATTATTATATATAACATATAATTTATGTATATATTAACAAAAAGATGTCAATTTTTAATGTTTGTTAAAATTTGGTAGGGGTTGTACCATCATTAGGTGAGTAAATAACATAAATCTTCCCTTATTAAATTAACTAGTATAATTACCTTCTTATCAAATCTAATTTTTCTTCCTGTGCATATAGTTTATTCTTTTCATGTTTATGATGATTTCCCCAAGGCAAGTGTCGCAAAATTTCGAAACTGAGTGGATAATGAGCTCACCCCCAAAAAAGAGAAAAATTTCCCTTGCTTTCTTTTTGCTCCGCTCGTGCGTGGCACTCCTTGCTCGCGGAGCGGCATACCGATAAAAAGAAAAGCCTTATGGCAACTACCTTAGTTTTACATCTACCTTTTTCCACTTAAATACCCGACTTTTATATATGGGAGAGTTTGATATCATGACGTGCGCCTAACCTATAGATCACATATTGCGCTCTCACCACTAGATTAAAACCATGTGGCCTTCTTTTGTATATCATTATCATATGGATTTTTATATTTTATCTTTTTGAGAAAAACTATATGGATTTTAAATATATTTTCGTATTAGGACATCAAATCTGTTGACCCACCCCTGATTATGTCCTTGGTAACGTGATACGCATGCAAGTACTTATCCAATCAAGGCCTCCCCAAAAGTAAAGAATGGAACTGAAGATATATGAGAATTGGGAGAAGAACCTGTCAGGCTTGCATAAATGCAACCCAGTGACAAAATTATAGGCTGCATGAAGGGAAGTATCTGTCATCCAATGAAGGTAAGCTACTACACAAGCAGGGGATCTATCAAAACCAGTTGTACAAGTCACATAGACTCTGTGGTTTTTCTTCAATAAGCGTAGAAGAAGACCAACACAAAAAGGAAGTTTCTTTCTCATGTCAAATGAATCTCCTTCCCTGCAAAAGAAATTAATATGCATAAGGATTACATAGCAAAACCAATGTAAAGGAATAAGATCAAGCTCCTTAATTGTAATCTCAATATGCAAAGAAGATTGTGATAAATGAAACAGGCAAATGCTAGAACATCTGAAGAGCTAATGGTGCATCTATACAGGCATCACCATCACATTTCCAGTAAAAAGATAAGAGAACTCAGGGGGCATCCTAAGGTACTGGATGTATAGAGCAGATTGTTAGCTCATTGACGAAACTTGCAATTCAAAAAGTAAACCATTTTATTACCTTATGGGATAGTTGATCATAAGGCTATTAAACCTTTGGCACGATTCATTGATTATGTTGGCATTAATTCCCCAATTTTCAGCCTCGATCCCACTCTGAAAATTCACCACAGCAGTGATCCCCTGATGCAGATATTCATTGGGTTAGTTGTAAGTAAGTGAACAAGAAACAATTATCCTGATGCAGATGTCTGGGTTAGTGTAAGCAAATGAGCAAGCAAGAATTAATTCTGCAAAGGAACACTGCATAATGGTAAGAAAAAGGTAGGCACAAATGTGTCTCCACACTCATATTAAGATAAACACTAAAGATGTTCTCAGCACATCCATCAGCATTCCAGTTTCCACAGTTTTTGCTTCTCATTTATTATTGATTTCAGAATCAACTACCCGTGTCCCTATTTGTATAATCAAACTCGCTTATATTTGTTTAATATGGTCTTGGGCTCTTGGCCTCCATCAAGAAACTGTCTTCATGCTGCAACTTAAACGTAGGACAACCATACATATTCATGAAAACCACAACTGCAGGTCATTTGCAGGCTGAGTTCACCATATAAAACCATTGATGTACTTTCGTTATATATACACTCATTGTTTCTTTTTGACCTGCTACTGGTTAAAGATAGTCATGATACTCTCAGTTCTATCAGATAGTGTGCAAACCAAAATTCTATATGGATTGGAAAATCTAGAGATGTACAAGACATGAAATTTAAAGGGAAAAATAAATTATGTTCAACCCACAAAAGCATAGCCTCACCACATCTGACAGCATTTCCACATCAGATTCCTTTTGTATGCACGATCCCACATATATTTGCTCAGTAATCTGGCAAAGGACACAAGCAATGTACTTCAGAACCAGGCAACAGAAGAGTATCTTCTTGAGAATAAATCGTACCACAGCAGTGGATTAAAACTGTATTCAGCAAAATTGAAAAGAGCAGAATTCCTGGAGCTGTTCACTTTATCTCAAGCAGTTGAATACTAATCATTTGAGTAAAGGAAAGGTTCTGCACAGAAAAATCTGAATGTCACACCTTGCTGTAGCGCATTCCAAGATCATGATTGTAATACAGTTCTCCCTTTGAACGATCCAACGCCTTTACGTATTCTTCCAGTGGGAAATTCCCATGCGCCCATTCAGAATCTGTCGTGTCTTTCTCAGAAAATATGTTGATAATTGGGCAAAATGGTAACCAGGGAGTACCGTTCAGATTTTCTTGTTGCCTGATTTGATCTCCATCACTCAGAACATTCCATCCATTCAATGTTAGTAACTTGGGGGAAAATACTACAAATCCGGAGTTCCCACTGCCCTCACAAGACGTTCGCAAGTTGGAGGCAAGTAATTTTTTGTTCCATGTAGCAACGGGAACACGACCTCTATTATACATAATATCAATATCATCCATAAGATATAGCTGGTGGATAGGAAATGGAAAAGATGGTCTCTCAAGAATCAGGCTACAAGGCCCTGAGTTCTCATTCATCACCTTCCTGCAGAAACCATAGTAAAATACAGTACACTTATTGAAATATCCCACTACTTCAGTCAGAAATGAACTCTTAGCTTAAAATTGGTATAATTTTTACGTTTCATACTCTGTATCGCCAAAGTCATTGATCTCAATAAGCCCCCCAGTTGAAGAGTCACTGGCCTTTTTCAATGTATCACCAACCATTATTATTCTTGATTTCTCAGCATTCCCCTACAAATGACACTTGCACAAACTAAGAGATTCCTTCATAACAATAAATTCAATAGAAAATGCGAAAATCTACCAAGATCCAGGTGGGTACAATGACACAGACAAAGCAGTGAAGGGCTTAATCCACCAGTGTGACGGTAGAAACGGATAATCGCATATTGTAAAATCAGAACTATTCAAATGTAAGGATGTTAATAGCGAAAACATACTAACCCCTTTCTTAAGAGCATGAACGAAAACTTTGCCATCAACAGAGAGGGCGAAGCGGATACCCAGTGGTTTTACAAGTGTAACCATATACTCGTTCAAATTCATGTTGAAAGGTGAATCAGAAGATGAAGACATAACAGAAATCGGCCGATATTGTCGTCGTTTAACTGCCGAACTAGCTGTAAACCGTCCATCGTTGAAGCACAACTCTACTCCCCAAAATGACGAAAAAACCACACATTTCTGCAACTTATCCGAAGAAGAAGAAGAGAAGTTACCATCGTTGAAAACCCTGCAATTTGGAAGTTGTAGTGAACACATTTTCTATCAAATTCAAACAACAAAGTGATCGATTGTAGCAAGAAGTAGTGTAATGATTGTGCATAGAGATGTGAGAAAGTTCTAGAGACATGGAATTGGGAATGGAAGAAGATGATTATATGCTGAAGAAGAAATGCCGTTGATTGGAGCTAAGAGTTGAGAGGCAGAGGCCATTACGCACATTACGCGCAACGACACGTGCCTCTCCCGACCTTTTCTATTTGGTGCAACCGACTTTCTGTTCCACACTATGTACAAATATCAATCAATTTTAATTATGTGCATTAACATTATTTTATATTCTCTGTTTTAATTTATGAGTTATTTTTCGAATTTTAAGTTTCTATAAATTCTATTTTTAATTGTAAATTTTTTATATATCTTTTATATTCCTTTCGTTTTAATATATGTGGCACTTTTCGAATTTTAAAATTCAAACAAGTCTATCTTTGACTATAATTTTTTATATTATCTTTTAAATATTTTGAATTGTCAATTATTATGTCTAATAGTATTTTTTTACGTAGTTTACAAATGTATAAATTTCATTTCAAAAAAATTGAACATTTTATGTGCAAATTTCCGATCAAATTTAAATTGTTTGACTCTTGAAGAAATACAATTATTGGATTTGTAATGAGTAGTAAGTTTAATGAATTTGTTTAAGTTACAAATACATTATTATATTATAGATATTTATTAACTACTCTTACATTTGAGTCAATTCCCTAAATGGTCACCCAAGTTTAGGGAATTACTTTGAAATATCATCTATGTTTCACTTATGACCAAAATATCACTCAACTATCACTATTTTCCTCCAAATATACTTAACACTTCAAAAGTCTCACTATCTCCTAGTTGACATGTCATGTCATTGAAGTCTTTTTTTTAATAATAGACTTATTTAATTCATCAAGCTCATTTAACTAAAAGAATGATCATACTACTTTTAAAAAAAAACTAATATTTATATATTAGTTTATTGAGATCAAATTCTCAAACTTAAGAATCTTTTATCATAATAAAAAAAAAAAGTATGCTATGAAAAATAGGTTCTTTAAACATACTATAATGTCATAAATTTTAAAGTGAATAATATCATTATTATTTTCTCCCCCAAAATATACCAAATACCTTCAAAGGTCTCCTTTTATTCTAGTTGATATGTCTTTCATTAAATCATCATTTTTTAAAATAATTGACCTATATAATTCATTATACTTATGCCTCTACAAAACAAATATATAAATTACGTAAGGATTTATGAAGATTATAAAAAAAAAAAAAACTTTTTAAAAATCTAATTCCTGCATATTTTTCTACCAAACAAAATTCAATGATTTTTTTGTGTGCAATTGTTACCTGAGAGTTTGAAATTCCTAAGTAAATTATTTGAAAATTTTAAGCAATTTTTTTCATAAAAGTATTCAAATAAATTTGTAAGGTTTACAAAAGAGTTGGTAAAAAAGAGAAATTTATTATTTAACTTTTGTTTTTTTTTAATTCTTTTATTGCTATTATATTTTGAGAAAAAACATAAAGTGATACCTGAAATTATCTCCAATTTTCAAAAAGACACTTTAACTATGCAAGTGTTCTATTACCCCCACAAAACTCTTAAATACCTTTGTAAATATACCAATTTGTCTGATTTTCTCATCAATCTCAGATTTTGAATATGTGTGTGATGCACACTCTCTCTTTAATTAATTATTTTAATTTAATATTAATAAAATACGAGCTTAACCCGACCCGAAATATTGAGCTTGCAACTTCAATAGTATGAACCTGATTCAAATTTCCGTTGGACAATTTTTGAGAATTGTCCAAAAATTGAATCTAAATTTCTTCACCTAAAACTTCACCTAAAAATTGAATCTAAATTTCTAAATTTCTTTTGTCCATTTTGAATGTAACACCCCAAAAAAAAAATCGAACTGAGACTCGAACCATCCTTCGTGGTGAGTAGGATTTTACTAAGGAATTTAAAATTTCTTAAGTATTAAGGTCAGGTCACTAGATGTAGCACCTTGATTTCCAAAAAGAACTAAATTGGAAATAGCAAAATCTAAAATTTGGCAAGTAAAGCTAAGTATGAGTTTTGGGTCAACTTCAAATGACCATAACTCCTAGCTCAAGATGATTTAGGTGTGCTACCAGATACCGTAGGAAATATCTTTGAATTATCTTTCCAACGCCACCGAGTTTGCTCAGTTTCAAGTTCGTATGAGGGAGATATGTCCATTCGAAGTTGGGTTGTCTAGATAAGGAAAGTCAAAACCGGAAATAGTAAGGGGTATTTTGGTCATTTCCTTACCCAAACAGATTTAATTCGTTTTTAGTAATATTTTAGGGGTCTAATCTGATTAGGTTCAGTTTTATAATCCTAGAATACGCCTAAGGTTTTAGTTGAGAGTTCAAGAAGAGAAAAGAAGAGAAAAGAGGAGAAAAGACGAGAGGATCAAGCGTTCGTCGAGATTCTTACGTGTTGTTGCGGATTTTCTCCATGGGTTTGATCCCTAAGAGGTATGTAAGCTTCCATAGTGTTGGGTTTATTCACCGACACGCCAAACATATTATTTTCAGCGAAATTTCATTCTTAAAAGTTGAAGGATTTAAGTTCTTGATAGGTGTTCTTGAAGTTCATTCTAAATCTTGTTTTTTGGGGGTTTTGATCATTTATTGAGATTAAAATGATTGTTTTAAGTGTTGTTTTGAGTGGATTAGTGTGTACTTAGGTTGGGTGATTGAATCTAAGGAATACTTGAGAAAACAAATCGATTAAAAGCGACTTAGGATTAGAAAACGAGAGGCAAAATTCGTCGAACTTGGCCTGGGGAAAGGCTGGGGCGGCGCGCCCAAGGTGCTGGGGCGGAGCCCCTGCAGTGCACCCATATGCAGTCTCTGAAGTTAGGTGTTGGCGCCCCGCGCCAAGTTCGCCTGCCCCCTCTTCTTTTCCGTCGGTTGTCCCGTTTGAGCCCTTTTAAAGTGTACCTTCACTCCCTTTGATTCTAATCACTCTAAACTACTTCTAAAAACTTAGTAATCATTCATAACATGAATCATAACCTTGAATTAATAATTCAAATTCAAGGTAAAGTTAAGAGTTAAGTCTTGAGAGTTCTTCCGAACATTTTGAGAGAGTCCCTTTGAGTCCTTTCGAGGAATCTTCTACATTTTCTAATAACTTGTTTCAAGACTCAAGTAAGTGAGAATGAGAGTGAGGAGAATGTATTCATGAGTCTACACTATCATGAGATCTTTCATATCATGAACCATAACTCTTGAATTCATAATTCACATTCAAGAGAGAGTTAAGAGTAGAGTTCAAGGAAACCTTTAAGTTCAATTTGTGAATCCTTTGAGATCCATCATCGATTTGAGTTAAGTTTTGAGGAAGTAAGTATGATAATGACAAGAGTCGTATACACGAGTTCCATATTATCATGTGGACCCTCGAATCGAGTCGTTCATGCCCATAACTTCCGCTTGAACTCCATAAGTTGAGTACCTTTGAGAGGAGTAGTATCTCCAAGTTCTAAGTCTTGGGTATTGAGTTCCTAATCCCCTTTGCAATTATATTTCTAATCATAGGACTATCACATGTTACCCATGAAATCCTTGAGTTGAATTGTTCATTCCCATAATTCCGCATGAACCCTATAAGTCGAACAACCTTGAGATGAGAAGTATCTTTGAGTCCTTGAGTTGAGTAGTTCATGCTCATAATTCTGCATGAACCCTCTAAGTTGAGCATTCTTGAAATGAGTAGTATCATTGAAGTTCTTGAGTTCCAAGTATTGAGTTCTATCTATGGTTATTGAAAACTTTGCATTGAGTCGTTCACGTCTATAATTCGACATGAAGCATATTTTAAGAAGTCTTTTACAAATGTTTTAACTTTGTTTTAAGACTTAAGCTTTGAGTTGAGTAAAAAGTAAGAGTAAAGTTAATTTTCTTTAAAATGATATATGGGAACTAAGTATTCCCAAGAGTAAATGTTTTCACATTTAAGATGAGAGGAAACTAAGATTTCCAAAAGAGTTTTAAGCAGTTTGAGTACCATCTCTTTTAAGAGAAATTTTTTTGAGTAATAATCTCAAATCAAAGAAAAAAGTTATGTTTTTTTAAATATATGAGCCATGAGTATTTTGGGAGTAGTATTGAGCACCGATATGGGGACGAGTTTGAGTTCAGATAACTCACGTCTCCATAAACCATGTATCCATCATGGGTAGAAAGGATCATACTTTTTAGATGATTATCCACTTAGTTAAGGCGTCCTATATGACGGCAAATTATAGGACAGTTCTGGCAGCGTGGGCAAGACGTTGTATCACCACTTAGGCTCATAGTGGTGATTGTCGGTTAGAGAAACTCCCACAGAGTTATATTATATTCTATTACACATTAATTGAGTTGTTATTGTACTCTTCAATACACTGAGTTGTTTTCTATTGTTTTAAAAGCTTTCCAAATATTGCATGTGTATTGTTGCCTTATCTTGAGTTGAGTACCCAAAGTCGAGTATCATATCTTTGAAGTTGAGTATCTAATCCTTGAGTTGAGTATCTAATCCTTGTGTTCAGTATCTTATTCTTGAGTTGAGTGAGTTTGAAAAGAGGTAAGTATGTTTCCTTTTTATCAAGCTCAAGCTTATGTTATGCTCTATAATTCCCCTTACATGCTCGTACATTCCACGTACTGAGCCATTTGGCCTTCATTCTTTCATGATGCAAATTCAGGTTTTCAGGATCATCAACATGAGCTTCGTTGATACCACATGGAGTTCGAGTTAGCTATGGTGAGCCTCCTTGCTTCCGGAGGATTTCACTTACTTTTCAGTTATATCAGTTGTTAGGAGGTTGTGGGTCTTGTCCCGACTTCCATCTTTGTCGTTTAGAGTCTTTATAGATAGATAGTGGAGTTTGAGAAATCTGTTTCATTTATTTTTTAAAATGTTTTAAAGACTTAAGTTACCCATTTTGGGGAGAGTTGAATATATTATATTATTCAGAGTTTTCTTTTGAGTTAAAGCCTGTTTAAGTTTTTTCATGAATTTTATTATGTTTTAAGCTTTGTATGCTTAAGTTAGTCTTCCGCTTGTAGTCAGCCAGGATGCGGGTTTGCTTGGGGACCAACAATAGTTCTCGAGTGTCGATCACATTCAGGGTGTAGGCTCGGGTTGTGACAAACTTGGTATCAGAGCACAGAGTTCAAGTGTCCTAGAGTGTCTATGGAGCAGTGTCAAGTAGGATCTTGTTTATGGTTGTGAGGGCCCCACTTCTATAAATGAGGGACTACGAACATTTAAGAAAAGTTTCCCTCCTTTCATACTCTTAACCGTGCATTAGAGCTATGTCATAGAGATCTATTCATTCTCGTGCATTCTCATATCCATTCGACTACCCATCATACTAGAGGTGGTTGAAAAGCATAGTCAAACCTTTATCGATGAGTTGTTCTTAACAAGAATCTGAGAAAGTCATGAGACTCCAGAGGGGCTTGAGAGAAGCCCAAAGAATAAGTTAAGTGTTTAGTTTTAGAAGAATGTACCCATAATTATATGAATAGTGCGTTTGAGATAAAAGCGAGTTGTACTCTCTTCTCTAAGTCCTGTTTTAGCTGAGATCCTTATGAAAAAGTATGTTTAGAGCTTGGGTAGTATTTTCACCCTAAAAGATAGTGTGAATGACGAGATCATGAGCAATAGTAGAGAAAGTGCCTAGAGTTAGAGGAAAGTATGTGGAGGTTTAGTTATCTAAGTAAGGGAGATGGTGCTTTGGAAAACTATGTTGGTATAGTCATGCACCTAGTAAGTTATGAATGAGGAGTTCTCCCTTATGGATAGACTAAGAAGTGATGAGTTGTGAAGAGCTCAGGATAAGAGGTAGAGTAAGAGTTGCAAGTCAAGATGAGTTAGAGTATACCTTAACTAGAAAGGGGTTATGATGATGTGTCATTGTGTTAGTGATGACCAAGTGTAAGTGGTGAATAGAAGAGCAAGAGTATTCATGAGGTGATAGCTCTAAACTAGGCTTATGATTTTTAAGGAAAAGCTCGTAATATTCAAAGTGTTATAGAACTAATTAGGCATTGATGTATAGTGAATGAGTGAATAGTACTCAAGTTGTGAAGTGTGATAGTAAATTGCAAGTATGAATACTAAGAAGTGAGGATTGACTATTTGTCATGATTTTTTAGTGGGAGAATGATTATTAACTTTGCATCTAGTAGTTGTAAGTTAGTATAGTAAGCGAGCAATCATATTGATATTCGGGTTTACTCATAAATATTAAGCTTAAACTTAAGATGAGTGTCATGATCAAAAGAATGACAAAATGCACTACTTAAAAACTGCCAAAAAGAGACGGAAAAAAGCGACGGATTGCGTCGCTTTTTTGGCCAAAAGAGACGCAGTCAATCTCGTCGCTTTTTGGCTCGACGCTCTTCCAAAAGCGATGGACTGCGTCACTTTTGTTTTTTTTTTAAATAATATATTTTTTGAAAAATGCGACGTCGTCCGTCGTTTTTTTTTTAAATTTTTTTAAATTTTAAAAAAGAGACGAAGTCCGTTGCTTTAATTAATTTTTTATTTTTTTAGAATGTTGAAAAGCGACGGACAATGAGACGCCGTCCGTCGCTTTTTTGGAAATAAAAATTTGAAAAATCCAGAAAACCGACTAACTAAAGGACCCTGTCCGTCGCTTTTCTGGGTTTTAAAAAAAATAAAATTAAAAAAAACGACTGACTAAAGGATCCTGTCCGTCGCTTTTCTGGGTTTTTAAAAAAATAAAATCCAGAAAAGCGACGGACAAAATCACCCTGTCCGTCGCTTTTTCCGTAATTTTTTTGGCAGCAAAAACTGGCACCTGCAAAAGCAATTCAATTCAATTCAGCCCGAATCAAACACAAAACATTATAAAGAAGCTACACAAAATATAAAACAACAAACTTAAATTAACATTCAAAAATATCTAAATCACAATTTAAAGACTTATAAAGTCTTTCAAAATTCGTTTCAAAATTACAAATAGTTCATAAAGACTATAGTTTATCAAGATTTCTAAAGTTCAATCTAATAATTAGTTCATAATTTCTATCAATCAAGATTTCTAAAGTTCACAACCCAAAGTTTAAAATCCTACAATAATTCAAGATTTCTAAAGTTCACAACTTAAAGTTCTAAAATCCCACAATAATTCAAGATTTCTAAAGTTCACAACCTAAAATTCTAAAATCCTAAAATAATTCAAGATTTCTAAAGTTCACAACTTATAATTCTAAAATCCCACAATAATTCAAGTTCTCTAAAGTTCACAACTTAAAGTTCTAAAATCCTACAAAAATTCAAGTTTTCTAAAATTCACAACTTAAAGTTCTAAAATTCTACAATAATTCAAAATTTCTAACTTTCACAACCTAAAGTTCTAAAATCCTACAAAAATTCAAGTTCTCTAAAGTTCACAACTTAAAGTTCTAAAATCCTACAATAATTCAAGATTTCTAACGTTCACAATCTTATAAAGGTCTAAAATCCTACAAAAATTCAAGTTCTCTAAAGTTCACAACTTTAAGTTCTAAAATCCTACAATAATTCAAAATTTCTAAAGTTCTAAAATCCTACAATAATTCAAGATTTCTAAACTTCACAACCTAAAGTTCTAAAAGCCTATAAAAATTCAAGTTCTCTAAAATTCACAACCCAAAGTTCTAAAATCCTACAAAAATTCAAGTTCTCTAAAGTTCACAATTTAAGGTTTTAAAATCCTACAAAAATTCAAGTTCTCTAAAATTCACAACTTACAGTTCTAAAATTCTAGAATAATTCAAGATTTCTAACGTTTCACAACTTTAAGTTTTAAAATCCTACAAAAATCAAGTTCTCTAAGGTTCACAACTTAAAGTTCTAAAATCCTAGAATAATTCAAGATTCCTAACGTTCACAACCTGATGATGTTCTAAAATCCTACAAAAATTCAAGTTCTCTAAAGTTCACACCTTTAAGTTCTAAAATCCTACAATAATTCAAGATTTCTAAAGTTCACAACCTGAAGTTCTGAAATCCTACAATAATTCAAGATTTCTAAAGTTCACAACCTAAAGTTTAAAATCCTACAATAATTCAAGACTTCTAAAGTTCACAACTTAAAGTTCTAAAATCCCACAATAATTCAAGATTTCTGAAGTTCACAACCTAAAGTTCTAAAATCCTACAATAATTCAAGATTTCTAAAGTTCACAACCTAATTAAAGTTCTAAAATCCTACAAAAATTCAAGTTCATATCTAATTTCTAGAATTTGTAAGTTCAAGAATTTCCAAGTTCAAGAATTTCTAAGTTCAAGAATATAATTCAAGTAACCCAATTTTCAACAACAATATAATACATATAGGCACAAATACAATGGCAAATTGAAAAATTCAACGAATCTCTAACTTCTACCTTCTAATTATTTGTTAGTTCTAACTTCTAATACTTAATTTACAATCATATTTAAAAATCCCCAATTTTTCTAACTTCAACTTTCAAACTTACTAAATTCAAGAACTTCTAAGTTGGAAAATTCAACTAATCTATTTTCAACTTTCATATACTATTTAATATTTTTCTAACTTCAAAGTAATCTAACTTTCATAAACAATTGAATGTTTTTCTAACTTCAATCGTCAAACATACTAAATTTAAGAATTTCAAAGTTGGAAAATGCAACTAATCTAACTTATAACTTCTAATTATTTGTTATTTCTATCTTCTAATACTCAATTCACCATCATATTAAAAAAAATCACAATTTAGAAGAAAACCCTAAAATCAAAAATTCCCAATTCTCTACCTAACTAACAATAATCAAATATACAAATTAACAATTGAATAACACAATTCATCAAACTAAAACAATATACTAATTTATAACAAATCAAATATTACTAGAATTGAAAAAAACTAAAATTAAACCCTAAACTTAACAAGCCAAGGAAAAGAGGAAGTGGGGACGACGGGGCAAGGCAGCAACGGGACTAATACTCAAGAAGAGAAGGGCGACGGCCGCGTAGGGTGGCGTGGGGCAGCGGCGGCGGTTGTAGCGGCGGCGCAACATTTAGGTTTTAGAGAGAAGGGAGAGAAGAGAGAAGAGAGAGAAAGAGAGATGGGAAAATGGGGGCGAAAACCCATTTTTTTTGTTCAACATAATTTAAAAAAAGCGACGGACAGCGTCTCTTTGTCTGTCGCTTTTTAAAAAATATTTGACTAAAAAGCGGCGGACTAAGAGACGTTGTCCGTCGCTTTTTAAAAATGTTTGACTAGATATTTTGACCAAAAAGCGACGGACTAAGAGATGCCGTCCGTCGCTTTAAAAAAAAACTAATTAATAAAGTAAAATAAATTTAAAACGACGGACAGCGTGGTTATTGTTTAATTTATAACTAATTATTTTTATTAAAAAGTGATGGACGTCGTCTCTATATATATTAAATAAATAATTATTAATTATATATATATTTAGCGCAAAAATTCACGAAAAAAAGTAACGGACTAAGAGATGCCGTTTGTCGCTTTATGTAAAATAATTATTTTTATTAAAAAGTGATGGATAGCGTGGCAAATGGCGTCGCTTTTTGGAGCGACGCAGTCCGTCGCTTTTCTGTCCGTCATTTTTTGGAAGCTTTTTAGTAGTGATGAGGGTGATGATGTTAGTCTTGAGATTTGATCTACAATGCCCTCCAAAATCAATCACACATGCCCTCAACATGTCTTCTAACACTTGAATAGTCCTCTCCGACTGCCCGTCCGTCTGTGGATGAAAAGTTGTACTAAAAGTGAGTTGTGTACCCAATTCATCATGTAACTTCCTCTAAAACTTGGATGTGAATTGGGTACCACGGTCTAAGATGATAGAGAGGGACACCCCATGCAACCTTACTATCTCTTTCACATATACCTTAGCCAATTGTTTGACATTATAATCTATTCTTACCAGAATAAAATGGGCTAACTTAGTCAATCTATCATCCACTACCCAAATAGAATCAAACTTCCCCAAAGTCTTGGGAAGACCAACCACAAAATCCATGGCTATCCGCTCCCACTTCCATTCCGGAATTGGCATTCTTTGAAGCAAACCTGCATGTCTTTGGTGTTCATACTTCACTTGTTGACAATTTTGACACTTAGCCACAAACTCCGATATATCCTTCTTCATGCCCGGCCACCAATAAATTTGCTTCAAATCTTGGTACATCTTGGTCACACCCGAATGAATAGAATATCGTGAACCATGAGATTCTGTCAATAATTTTTTAATCAAGTCATTTACACTAGGAACACAGATTCTTCCTTTAAAAGTGAGCACACCTTCCGCATCAAGAGTGGTCTCTTGTGCTTTACCAATCACAGTCTTCTTCTTAAGTTCATTCAAATTTTCATCCTCAAATGGTTTGGCCTTGATCTCTTCAATGAATGTAGCCCTCACTTCAATGCTAGCTAACACCCCACCACTTTCAGAGATGCCCAACTGCATGAATTTATACTCCAAGGTTTGGATTTCCTTAGCTAAGGGTCGCTTGGATACACTCAAGCAAGCTAAACTATCCATACTCACCGCTTGTAGACTCAAAGCGTCTGCCACCACGTTAGCCTTGCTCGGATGGTATTGAATGGTCAAATCGTAATACTTGAGTAACTCCATCTACCTTCTCTATTTCAAATTCAGATCCTTTTGAGTAAACACATGCTGCAAACTACGATGATTAGTAAACACCTCATACTTAACACCATAGAGGTAATGACGCCAGATCTTAAGAGAAAAACACTATTGCTGCCAACTCCAAATCATGTCTTGAGCTTTTGGAAGCTCTCCTCACATTTTTAGGTCCATTCTAATGGTATCTCCTTTTTGGTCAAATTTGTTAAGTGGAAATAGAAGCAAAGTTCTTCATAAATAGACGATATAGCTATCGAGCCCCACAAAACTCCTAACTTCCGTCACAGAGCTAGGCCGAACCCAATTCTTAACCGCGTCAATCTTTTAAGGATCTACCATTACCCCATCTTTTGAAACTACATGCCCCAAAAATGCAACCGAAGGCAACCAAAATTCACACTTAGAGAATTACGCATACAACCTTTGTTTCCAAGAACACCCAGAACAATACGAAGATGGTCGGCATGCTTTTCCACACTGTTCGAGTAGACCAAAATATCATCAATAAAGACTATGATGAAAGAATCAAGAAATGGCTTGAACACCCCATTCATTAAACTCATAAAAGTTGCAGGCGCATTAGTCAAAACAAAGGACATAACTAGAAACTCGTAGTGCCATAGCGGGTCCTAAATGCGAGACCTTAGATCAATCTTGGAGAAAACGGATTCACCTTGCAATTGGTCAGAAAGATCATCTATTCGAGGAAAAGGGTACTTGTTTTGAATAGTGACCCTATTCAATTGTCGGTAATCTATACACATCCTCATACTACCATCCTTCTTCGTAACAAACAAAACTGGAGCACCCCATGAGGAAGCACTAGGACGAATAAATCCCTTATCAAGAAGCTCTTGGATTTGAGCCTTAAGCTCTCTTAATTCCGCCGGAGCCATGCGATATGGAGAGATAGAAATGGGACGAGTACTAGGTTCTAAATCAATGCAGAAGTCTATATCCTTATTCGGAGGCATACCAAGCAAATCATTAGGAAACACTTCTTTAAATTCTGACACCACAGGAATAGACTCAATAGATGGAGACTTCACCTCAGCATCCTGAATATGAGCCAAATAAGCCAAACAACCTTGCCTACCAATTTTCTAGCCCGAATGAAGGATATGATCTTAGCTTTCTTAGGCTTGTACACCCCTTCCCACTCTAGTTTTTCCCTTCTCGGAATTTCTAGAGTTACAGATTTAGTATTACAATTAAGCACAACATAATAGAGAGACAACCAAGTCATTGCCTAAGATTATGTCAAAGTCAGTCATATCCAATATCACCAAATCAGCCCAAGTCTGAAAACCCATAAAAAAAATAGGACAAGCACGATAGACATGGGTGACTATGACAGACTTTCCAACTAGGATAGAAACATGGATAGGGGCATCAAGTATATCACAAATCATAGCAAATTATGAGGCAAATCGCATGGATTCATATGAATAAGTAGAACCTGGATCAAATATTACATTAGCCATCCGATCACAGAAAAAATAGTACATGTGATCACTGCGTCAGACGCCTCTGCCTCATTCTTGCCCGGAAATCGTAACACTGAGCCCTATTATCATGATGAGCGACTTCCCTGCCTGGCTGCACGTTACCTCTGCTTGTGTTACCATTTACTCTACCCTCACGTCCTCGTTGATTACCTCCTCGCCCACCTTGTGGACGTCCTCTACCATTATTACCATTTCTCGCTGATACCACTGCTCTAGTCTGCTGTTGCGTGGAATCTAACACTCGTGGGTGGGGAAAATCTCTCCTCATATGCCCAGGTTCTCCATAATTGTAGCAAGTACGATCAAAAGATGTTTTGCTGCCCATCGAAGATGCGACTCCCTGGCTATCCTGAATCAAATTATGAGGTGGAGTTCCTGAGTAGTTACCCGTAGAAGCGGGCATCGCGGGCTGAATTGGCTTGGTTGCTAGCGTTGCCCTTCTGGACCCCTGGAGTACGAACTTTGAAAGTTACCCAAGTTCTTGGCCCTTTTAGCCAATGCCTTAGCTTGACCGTCTCGCCTCACCCCCTCCACTTTCTTCACAAAGTTTATTACCTCATTAAAGCTCCTCCCTGCATAGGTCATATGAACAGATAATACCTACAACTCAGAGTTTAGTCCCCTAATAAATAAACGGATCCTCTCCTCCTCAGTAGTCACCAATTGAGTAGCATATCTAGACAAAGCATGGACTTGGCCTCATAAGCAGCCATAGTCATACCACATTGCTCTAAAGCCATGAATTCATCCTTTTTGCGATCCCTCAAAGTCCTAGGCACATACTTCTCTAGAAACAGAGCATGAAATTGGGTCCAAGTAAGTTGAGGTAAAGCTGAAGATTTACATTCCATTTAAGCTCTCCACCACTGCTTAGCCTCACCTTGAAGTTGAAAAGTCACAAACTCAACCCCATGCTGACGGACAATTCCCAACTTATGAAGCCTCTCATAGCAGTCCAAAATAAACTCATAAGCATCCTCACTCTCAGAACCAAGAAATACAGGAGGCTTAAGCTTCAAAAACTTAGACAACATTTCATGCTCATTACCAGTCATAACAAAACCCAACAAAGGACGGAAGAACGCATCATTACCTCCAGTCCCACCCACCTTGGGCGTAGTGATAGAAATAGGAGGATTGGCGGGAGCTTGAGTCGTTTGAATAGAAGGAAGCACTCCAGGACCAACCAACCCTTTCAGAAATGACATGATCTATCGAAATAACACTGGGTCTATGGAAGGAACATCGGTAGTCTCAGCTTGCACCTCTTCTTCTTGTCCCGCCTCCTCAACATTTTCAACCTCGATATCCTCTTCAATATCTTCATGATGTACGGGAGGGGCCTCATTTTAGGGAAAAAATTTTACCGGTACCCCATCTCTAGCATGTGCCACTCTTCCACAGCTTCTACCCCTAGCTCTTCCACTACCCCTGCCTCGACCACGACCTCTCGCCTGGAGCATGACGGGAGCTACAGGCCTGACGCCGTTGAATATAGTATTAACCATCTGCGGACAGAAGAGTGTAGGGGGCTAGATACCAATTTGAATCGTCAGATACCAATTGGAATCAAGTCAAAGCACAAAAGGAGATAAGAGAAAATAGAGAGATTTCCTAAAGTCCTATAGCCTCTCGAAGAAAAGTAAAGGCGTCCGCGTACCGTTCCGCAAGACTCTACTAGACTTGTTTTGGTACATTGAGATCAAAGAACTGAGGCTCTGATACCAACTATGTCACGACCCAGACCATCGTGATTGGCACCCACACTAACCCTCCGATGGGAGAAGCACTACTACAACCCAAACCTAGCAACTCAACCAAAATACTAAAGCATTTAAGTTACAAAAGCAAGTTAAATAGCTAAAGACTGAAGTTCCCATAAACTTCCAAAAGATCTAACAACTAAACAATGCGGAAAAACACCTAGAACCTGAAAGTCAATTTACCAAAACATCTAAAGTTCAACAAGTCTAAACAAGAAGGGATACAACCCCAAACTAATGAACTAATAACTAACTAGAAAGTCTAAGTCTGAAATGTGGACATAGACAGAAAGAGAACTGATGGCAGCCCGGAAGAACTGGCTCACCGTTGAATTCGAACGATCAATGATCTTCTAAACGAGGTCTGTTAATAGCCGCCTGAAGATGTCTTGTACTCAAAAAAGAAAGAGCAAGTGCAGTATCAATACACAACCACAGTGTCTGGTAGGATAACGCGGCTATCCCACTAAGTTCAGCATACATTAGTTAATACAACAATACAATAACATGTATATATCGAACATATACAGTATTATCAACATTTACGAACAGCAAACAACTTCACATTTCTCAAGATACACAAATATGACAAGTCATTGGTCCTCTCATTAAACCTAAATCCAAACAGTTAGCATACGGGAACGTGGTACCTGATCCAATGATTATGCCAGAACGTGGCAATTGATCCCATAATTATGCCGAAACGTGGCAACCGATCCAAGTAGTGTGTTGGAAAGCAACACCTGATCCATTCAACAAGCAATAAGCAACAATCATAATCACAAAGTACATTTTCATAATCATACAATCAAGTGGTGATTCATGGCATTCATCATTCATATTTCCTCGTTTACAATTAATGTGATCAATAATGAAACATTCGCATACAAACATGTATCATAATGAAGCAAGAACAAACATACATCACACAATCATAGAATCACAACCATCACCTACCTCGAAACAAGCTTGAAACCCTAAGAAACTTGATCCTTCCCTTTCTGGAATCGTTCCGCTTGTTCTTGGTCTACAAACAATCAATATAATATGGGAATCAATAAACAATCATTAATTACTCAGATTACTAACAATTCTAACAACCTTAGATCATACCCATGATCCCAAGTATCCAAATTAGGGTTTTTTCCACCACAAATTCCAGATCAAAACTTTCCCCCATCGATAATTACCCATTAGATTACGTTCTACGGATCGAAAAATGGATTCGGGGAGTTAAAATCTTACCTTTAGCCTCAAGAATGGTGGAAAACTGTCAAGAAAAACCCTTGGTTCGTTCCTTAGCTCTCAAATTCAAAATTTGCTGAATAAAATGTTTTTGGTTCGACGTTTGGCCCGCCACAGAGGCCTTACCCAGCTACAGTAGCCCCGCCCTGGTCACCGAAATTACCGCCAAAGCAGCTTGCACTAAATAGGAAGCTAATAAAAGAATTCCAAAACCCCCATTTCACAACACGCCTTTAACCAACGACACTCAGAAACTACCCGTTCACGCTAAGATCAATTTCAGGAGTTCTACTCGCCCGAATTTAATTCTGTAAAGTCGTACGGATTCCTTAACAACTTATCTAACCACTCATGTAATAAAAATCATAATTAGATCACCCAATTGCTATCAGATTTCTCTGGACTTTAATGACTTCGATTTCGTCCAAATCTGGACTAGGTTGGAAAAACTCAAGATACTACGAAAAAGTTTTTCGGCCCAAATTTTTTCCCCATTGGCTTTTATATAATGACGAAACTCGGTCGTTACAACACAAGAATCTTATTGGGAAGCCCCAATAAAATGGAGTTGAAGAACGTATTAATAGGACTCTTCTTGAGAGAGCTCGTTGTATTCTCTCAAATGTGGGATTGTGGCATCGTCGTGATTTTTGGGCTGAGGCTATTTCTACAACTTATTATCTTGTCAACCAATCTTCACACTCATCCATTAATTTCAAAATTCCAGAAGAAGTTTGGTCAGGTAATCCTATGAATTTCTCAAATTTAAAAGTATTTGGATGCCCTGCTTTTTCCCATGTTAATGATGGGAAATTAGCTCCCAGGGTTGTTAAATGCTTATTTCTTGGCTATGCTTCTAAGTCAAAAGGGTATCGTTTATGGTGCCCAGATTTGAGAAAAATCATTTTGAGTAGAGACATTACTTTTAATGAAAATGCATTGTTATGTTCTGAAAAAGGGCATTCTGTATTATCTTCTGGTATACATGATCAACAAGGTACCAATGAGAAGGTGGACTTAGAAATGAGAACTGAATCTCATAAGATTGACCCTATCTCTTCTACAGTTCCACAGTCAAACAGTGATGCTCGTGTTGATGAACAAGTTTCCAGTACTACCTGTCCCGTTGAGCCAAAATCTATTGATGATTCTTCTATTGCTCATTATAGACCAAGGAGAGTTATCAGAAAACCCAAAAGATATGGTGATAATGATGGTCTGATTGCCTATGCACTAACAGTTGCACAAGAGATTTCTGAAGGAGTTGAACCTTTTTCATACTCAAAGGCAATCACTAGTTCTAATTCATCTCAGTGCCTGATAGAAATGCAGGAAGAAATTGAAAGTCTGTATAAGAATAGGACATGGGATTTATGTGAGCTTCCTAAAGGTCGTCGTGCACTAGGCTGCAAATGAATCTACAAACGAAAAGATAGAATTCTTGGGGTGGAAGATTCAAGATGGAAAGCTCGTTTAGTTGTCAAAGGCTTTGCTCAAAAGGAAGGTATTGATTTTAATGAAATTTTCTCTCCAATAGTTCGTCATTCTTCCATCAAGAGTACTTCTTGCCTTTGTTGCACTATTTGATTTGGAATTGGAGCAATTAGATGTTAAAACTGCTTTTCTACATGGAGAATTGGAGGAAGAAATTTATATAAAGCAACCCGAGGGTTTTGTTGTTCATGGCAATGAACAATGTGTTATTTTTCATTTGAAAAGGTCCTTGTATGGACTTAAACAAACACCTAGGTAGTGGTACAAGCGATTTGATGCTTTTATGGTTAGTCAAGGCTACACCAAATGTCAATATGATAATTGTGTGTACTTTCAACAATTTTCAAATGGTTCATTTATTTACTTGTTATTATATGTGGATGACATGTTGATTGCTTCAAAAGACATGTCTTTGATCAACAAGTTAAAGTCTCAACTTAGTAACGAGTTTGAGACGAAAAACCTTGGTGCAGCAAAGAAGATTCTAGGAATGGAGATTCATAGAGAACGACATGGAAAGCTATACTTGTCTCATAAAATATACACTGAGAAGATCCTTGACAAGTTCAACATGAGTAAGAGCAAGCCTGTCTCAACTCCTCTAACAGCTTACTTCAAGATATCTTCTAAATTTTGTCTGAAAACAGATGAAGAACTTGAAATGATGTCTAACATTCCCTACTCTAATGCAGTTGGTAGTCTTATGTATGTCATGGTTTGCACTAGACCCGATCTTGCATATGCAGTGAGTATGGTGAGTCGGTATATGCACAATCTTGGCAAGTATCATTGGGATGTGGTGAAATGGATTTTTTGATATTTGAAAGGTACAGTTAACCATGGCTTAGTTTTTGACAGGAACAAGGTGATATCTAATGATGTTGTTGGTTTTGTTGATTCTGATTACGGTGGTGATCTTGATAGGCGTAGATCTCTGTCCGAATATATCTTCACTTTATGTTCGGGTTCTATCAGTTGGAAAGCATCTTTGCAATCCATTGATGCTATATCCACTACAGAAGCGGAATATGTTGCAGCTACTGAAGGTCTGACGGAGGCTACATGGTTGTGTGGTCTTATTCTTGAGCTTGGTGTTCCATAAGATACTACTGTTGTGTTTTAAGATAGTTAGAGTGCAATACATCTAACGAAAAATGGTGCATATCATTCCAAGACTAAGCATATTAGTGTGAAATATCATTATATCAGAGACACAATGACTAAGGGAGAGATTGTAGTTAAGAAAGTTCACACTACAGAGAATCCTGCAGATATGCTTACTAAGCCACTTCCCATTGCTAAGTTCAAACATTTTTTGAACGTAGCTGGTGTTTACAACACTTGATTGCCCTTCGGGGTTTTATGGTAATGACGAGCATCTACTAAATTTAAGCCAAGGTGGAGATTGTTAGAGCTGTCTCAAATTCTTTTTCCCGCTAATTTTGCCTACTCATGTCAACATGTTTCAGCTTGTCTTGAGACTTCCGCAATTTCAGGAAAGCTGAACAGATCATGGGATTATGGTGCAGTAAATGGGCACCAGTTTTCACGGGAAGTGGAGCCTATTTTCTGGGCATTTTCTATTTCTTTGTGTCAGATAGTCGAGCCTATGTTTTCTGAGCATTTTGTGGCGGAAAAACAAAAGAATTTAGTGGTCTTTTTTCTTTTCCTCATTTTGAGTTCTGGAGAACTTGGAATTGTACTCTACCTTCAACATAGTGAATTTGCTCGTTATTATCCATGGTTTTTTCCCGACTTGGGTTTTCCACATTACATTGTGTGTCATTAATTGTATTTCCATATTTCTTTATCGATTATTCATATTTGTCTTGTTTTTTATACATCTTATTTCCTAACAATTATGGAAAAAATGCTAAACCTCAAATTAAAATGTGAATAGATTAAGTAATATCGTAATTATACTTTTTTTCCTTTAAAAAATAAATTTTATACTTCATTAATTGACAAAATCTTGTATGTGTGAATACCAATAGACTCGAATCAGATCAAAATACGTATATCATAAAAAGAAGGGATAAGGGTCTGAAAAATACTCCAACTTTGATCGAAATTGCTATTACGATACCAAACTTTATGGAGGACCTTTTACCCCCCCTGCACTATTTAATATTGTATTTTAAAGGTATATATGTGCCCACGTGGACACATTACTATTTATAATTATGCAATATTTATGATGTCCACGTGGGCACATACATACCTTTAAAATACACTATTAAATAGTGCAGGGGGGGTAAAAGGTCCTTTCTAAAGTTCAGTATCGTAACAGCAATTTCGGTCAAAGTTCGGATATATTTCAGACATTTTTCCCTAAAAAGAATATCAAACTTAAAGTAAAATGAGAATAAATTAAGTATGTATGTAATAATGTTATACTTTTTTGCCTTTTAAGAATAACTTAAGTTTTCATTAATTGAAAAGTTTATTTATGTAAGTATGTATGTATTCAGATCAAATCAACCTATTTTTGTTATAAATAATTTTTTAACCTCAATGTAAAACGTGTGACAAGTATATTTTCAAAACCAAAAAATTAAAATTAGTAAAGAAAATAATCTACAATAAATAATAAATAATAAACAATAAACAATATTGAAAAGAAGAAAATTGAGTTTCCTGAATGCACAGTGTGTCTTTAAGAAAATTTTCCCCCTCAAGTACCTGAGGTTAATGGAATATATCCTCACAGGATAGAACGTTCTTACTCACCAGTTTATTGGTACCTTCAACCACGGTGTCAGCAGACCACTCAATGTGAGTAAAGTACTCTAGAACTTGTTTGTGCAGAATAAGAAGAGCATCTGAAAAATTGTTATTCGTGTGCTTATCGTGCCTTATTAGAAAGGTCACAACCCTTTGGAAAACTTACAACCTTTTGGAATAGTCACAACCTTTCTGAAAAGTCATAATCCTTCATTTTTCATTCACAAGTTTTAAAACTCAATATTAATCTCATAATATTATACTTTTATGCCTCTTAAGAACTCAATTTAATTCTTCATTAATGAAAAAAATGATATGCCAGACATTGATATCTTGAAATATTGAAAGAACTTATTATGATGTATTTCAAGATCTTCACAATTTGCATGGTTTAACTCCTGAATTCTCAATTACATGTACATATATCATATTTAGAGCGCGTATAATTTAATTTACTCAATTATATCCTTTTTTGTGTCAAGCATGTGGAATTTTCTTCTGATATATTTGGTGGTTAAATTTGAACGCATGACCTCTGCATGTGATCATTTCATCTTAAAGCTTAATGCATTGGAGAGAATATACAATTATTTACTTAATTATATTTTCAACATTTGGCGATGGAAATCCAATTCGCCGGACTAATTAAATCAAATTAGTACATGCAATGTACTAAGTATGAGGCAATATGCATAAACATAGACGTGATATCATGAATGGCTTAAAACATGTAGGCATGATCACTCTTTGACATTTAAGACTTTAAAGAAGAAATGACATGTGAATCATGAAATATGGTCAAATACATTAATAAGAAAACTTTGAAGAAACATAGTCATTTTGTGAGATATTATCTTTAACCGACAATAAGACCATGAGAGCTATATCTTGGAATCTGGTATATCTCTCATACCGAAAAAAGGGGAATCTACTTGCCAAGGTAGAATCCGTACATATCATCATTTGCTAAAGTGAATCTACTAGCTAGGTCATTTAAGAAAATCCTACGGGGGCACATAGTTTACGACATCTTCTTAAAAACATGCATATATTCATAATTCATAATTCATAGGTTCATAGTTGAAAATCATAAATTAGGCATGTGTTAACACAATTTCAACTAGATATCATGGATTAACATTAAATTATGCATTAAAAGACTTAATCAACAATAATCAATCATAATTGGATGAAACCCACAAAGATTGAATTGAAACCCTAACTTAAACAATTGAAATTGAGACTGAGAAATTGGAAGCTTGGTGTTGTTAGTGGCAGTACTTTTAGGAGTCTTTAATATTCCTTGTTTACTTGCTCTATGAGTCATAATTAGTTTATGTTAGTCAGTTAGTAGGTCATGGGTTACTGGTAAACTAGTGCCATATTATTTCTCTAGGTTTGTTGCTTTCTTAATACTATTTAAAACTTGTATCGCTCTTTTTAAGTCTCAAGAACTATGGGATGTAGTTGAGACGTGAAGGGAATGCAAACCAGCTGAGAGAACATCAGAAGAAAGACTCAAAAGCTATGTTCACAATCCAGCAAGCTCTTGATGATAAAATATTCTTGCATATCAGCAGCTGAGACTTCCAAACAAGCATGGAGATCCTGAAGCAAGAGTACTTTGGAGATGATAAGGTAATTATTGTTAAATTACAAACTCTTCGACGTTAATTTGAAACATTATTCATGAATGAAAATGAATCTGTGCAAGGATATTTGTCTTGAACATCTGCTATTGTTAATAGGATGAGGTCCTGTGATGAGAAAATTGATAATCACATTGTTGTGTCTAAAGTGTTGAGAAGTTTAACCACCAAATTTTAGCATGTTGTTACTTCAATTGAGGAATCTAAGGACATGTCTACCTATTCCTTCCATGAATTAATGAGTTCCTTGATAGCTCATGAAGATAGGCGAAATAGGCCCCGTGTAAAAGTTCAAGAGAAGGCATTACAGGTTAAGGGGGAGTTTTCCTACAAAGGAAAAGCAGAAAACTCAACAGGATGAGGACATGACAGAGGCAA
Organism: Solanum okadae; assembly: GCA_036553675.1. Classification (NCBI taxonomy): domain Eukaryota; kingdom Viridiplantae; phylum Streptophyta; class Magnoliopsida; order Solanales; family Solanaceae; genus Solanum; species Solanum okadae. Next base: position 41,781,078 of record CM071689.1, on the reverse strand, counting down.
TTTCGGGGGTCAAGGTTGTGGTGGCAGTGACAGTACAAGAGCAATTTCAATGCCAATACTGCAAGAAATTTGGCCACAAAGAAGTTGATTGTTGGACGAAGTAGAAAGATGAGCAGAAGAAAGCCTATTTCACTCAAAATGTGGAAGAAGAAAGTAAGTTGTTTATATAGTTTCCAAATAACTGAAAGTGCAAATGATGTGTGGTTCATTGATAGCGGATGCTCAAATCACATGTCAAGTTCAAAGTCTCTATTTAGAGATCTTGATGAGTCCCAAAAAAGTGAGGTGCGACTAGGAGATTACAAACAAGTGCACGTTGAAGGGAAATGTGCAATTGAGATAAAAATTGTCCAAGGTAATGTGAAGCTTTTATATGATGTGCAATATGTCCCTACTTTGGCTCATAATATGTTAAGTGTTGGCCAATTGATGACCAGTTGCTACTCAGTTGTTTTTTATGATAATGCATGTGACATTAAGGACAAAAACTCTAGATGTACAACAGTTTGTGTGCCTATGACTCAAAACAAAATGTTTCCTCTTGATATTTCAAATGTTGGTAAGTGTGCCTTAGTTGTTAAAGGAAAGAATGAGACTAATTTGAGGCACTTACGTTATGGACATTTGAATGTTAATGTGTTGAAACTTTGGTTCAAAAAGATATGGTTATTGGCTTTTCAAAAATCAATGAACTTGACATGTGTGAAGGATATATCTATGGAAAGCAAACTAGGAAATCGTTTCCAGTGGGAAAATCATGGAGAGCAATAGCTTGTCTTGAACTTGTACATGCTAATTTGTGCGAGCCCATGAAAATGGAATCCCTTGGTGTAAGTCGATATTTTTTTTATGTTTACTGATGATAAGAGCCGTTTTAGTTGGGTTTATTTCTTGAAATTCAAATCTAAATCCTTTAAGAATTTTAAGAAATTTAAGGCATTTGTAGAGAATCAAAGTGGCAACAAGATAAAATCACTCCATACCGATAGAGGTGGTGAATTCTTCTCTAATAATTTCAATTTGTCTTGTGATGAGAATGGAATTCGCAGGGATCTTACAGCACCATATACACCGGAGCAGAATGGTGTGGCCAAGCAGAAGAATAGGACGGTGTGGAAATGGCTCGAAGTTCACTGAAAGCAAAGGGTCTGCCAGATTATTTTTGGGGAGAAGTTGTTGCAACTTATGTTTATCTTTTGAATATCTCACCAACAAAGGTTGTTTGGAACACAACACCTCTTGAAGCTTGGAATGGTAAGCACCCCCGAGTAAGCCACTTGAGAATCTTTGGTTGTATCACATATGCTTTGGTTATTTTTCACTCTAAGATTGATGGGAAATCTACAAATTGTATTTTTGTTGGCTATAGTCTTCAATCCAAAGCATATCGTCTATATATTCCCATAAGTGGAAAAGTGATTATAAGTAGAAATGTTGTGTTTAATGAGGATGCAAGTTGGAACTTTAATTATGGGAACATGATATTCAATTGCTAGCTACTAATTAAGAACCTACAACATATTGGAAATTCTCCCAATTCTTCTTTCGTAAGTGCATATGTTAGCTCATCAATTGCACCATCAACAACGGTTACACCTGATGAGCCTTCAGTTGAGCCGATTCCACTATGATGATCAACAAGGGAAAATAAATCGAATCCTAAGTACTCTAACATTGTATATACTTCTTGTCAATTTGCTTTGTTTTTTTCAGATCCTATTTGTTATGAAGAAGCAGTAGAACAATCTGAATGGAAGAATGCTATGACTGAAGATATGCAAGAAATTAAAAGAAACTCTACATGGGAGTTAGTTGATGCACCTGAAGGAAATAATGTAATAGGAAGTCAAATGGATGTTTCGAACAAAGTATAATGTTGATGGGAGCATTCAAAATCATAAAGTTTGACTCATGGCGAAAGGATATTCACAACAACAAGGTGTAGATTTTGATGAAACTTTTTAACTTGTTACTCGATTTGAAACAGTGAGAGTTGTTTTGGCTTTGGCTGCGCAATTGCACTTAATCGTGTATCAATTTGATGTGAAATCTACTTTCCTGAATGGCAATTTAGAAGAGGAGGTTTATATTTCACAAACTCAAGGCTTTATAATTACTGGCAACGAGAATAAAGTCTACAAGTTAAGAAAAGCTCTTTACGGGCTAAAGCAATCTCAACGTGCATGGTATAGCAAAATTGACTCATTCTTTCAAGGTAGTAGATTCACAAGAAGTGACAACGAACCCACTTTATACTTGAAGAAACAAGATACTGATGATTTTTTATGGCCCGTCTCTGCGTTAATGATATGATTTATATTGGTTCCTTAACATCTTTAGTTAATGATTTCAAGTCCAGTATGATGACAAACTTTGATTTGTCTGACTTGGGCTTACTGGAATATTTCTTGGGGCTTGAGGTGATCCAAGATAAAGATGGATTTTTTAGTTTTCAAAAGAAATATGCAGAGGATTTTTTGGAAAAACTCCATATGATGAACTATGAAGCAACAGCTACACCGATGAATATCAATGAAAAGTTACAGAGTGCAGATGGAACTGATAAAGAAAGTCCAAAATTGTTTAGAAGTTTAGTTGGTGGCTTGAATTATCTAACGCACACTAGACCTGACATTGCCTTTTATGTTAGTGTTGTGTCCAGATTCCTTCAAAGTCCCACAAAGGAACATTTTGATGTTGTGAAACAAATTCTTTGTTATGTTGCTCGAACAACAAACTTTGGTATTTGGTATTCTAAAGAACCAAATTTCATATTGGTTGGCTTTATTGATAGTGATTATGCAGGTTGTTTGGATGATCGTAAAAGCACTTCCGAAAGTTGTTTCAGCTTTGATTCTAGAGCTCTAACATGGAGTTCAAAGAAGAAGGAGACAATAGCTTGTCGACATCTGAGGCAGAGTATGTGATTGAGGGTTATGGTAATTATGGTTGAAATGGTGGTTGTGGATGATGAGTGAAAGTAGATGGAACAGCCGTGAACTCACATCTTTGTTCAAATTCTTAAATAGACTTCCAAATAATATTAAAACTTTGTTGTAGATATTAATTAATCATAGATCTGAATGATTAAGATTTAGACAGTTAAAACAAATACACTTAATGACTGAAATATCAATGATTAAGATAAAGACTTTCATTAAGTGAAAATAAATGAGGCCTTAGTATAATATTATAAAAACTAGATCTAGGCAACTTGCCAAGTGGATTTTCTTTTAAGAAAAGTCCTTTATTATGCTTCGTTCTTCTTTCTCTTATGTTACATAATTCTGCTGAATTTTCATGGATGAATTTTGTTGTGTCCTTAGATTCTTTAATCAACCATTTTAGTTGTGAACATAGAGATGACAATGCGGTGGGATAGGTGTAGGGAGTTCAACACTAAGAAATTTAAAGACCAAACTCTTCATATTTAAATTCTAGATTTGCCTCTTCTTATAATGGCAGACAATGTTTGTTTGCAAATTTGATCAGTAAGATTCCAATAATAGGTTTTAATAAGGGAAAATTTTCAAAATGTCAATATTTTGACATTTAATAAGATCCCTTAGCCATACTCTCAATATTTATTTAAAGTATCAATATTTTAGTTTGTTATGTATCTGATTTATGTATTTTCTTATTTGTTTGATTTGCAAGAATACAATTTTTAATAACATAAAGGAGAAAATCAAGGGATAATATTTTTAAAAAGGGAACATACCACTTAAAATTCTCATCAGTTACAATTTCAAAGAAATCAACTTTCTTTTCATTATGTTTTTCGTAATTGTATACTAATAATTTTTACATTTTATGTGTTGACTTTACCATTCAAATTCAAATTGATATTTTACTTTCATAGTGAAAACTACAAACTGTATCCCAGTGATTGTATTACATGATTGTCAAATATATTTTTCTTTTATTTGTATTACAAACAAATATTACTGATTGTATCCCAATATAATTAATCATTACATATGAATATGATTTATGAAATGATACAAGATTCTGGAAAAAAATAGCATACATGGTGGAAATAATACAATCTGTTGAGAAAGGATACAATATTCTAAAAAAAATATAAATTGACTATGGAAGAAATAGAGATACAAGATTCTGGAAAAAAAATAGCATACATAGTGAAAATAATACAATATGTTGAGGAAGGATACAATATTCTAAAAAATATATAAATTGACTGTGAAAAAATTAGAATACATCTATGCTTAAGAAATATAAATCAGTTTGACATACCTATTTGAATGACTTCAAACTAAAAAAGAAATACAATGTTCTTAATAAAAATACAAATGATGAGTAAAAGAAAAACAATTGACAAACAAAAATTAATATGAATACAATCTTGGTATGAATACAATTCAACTTTCCTCTCACACTCTCTCTTTCACTTTCTTCTTCTTCTTCATCTGCTATGTTGTTGTTTTTTTTTGTTTTTTTTTTCACCAAACCTAAATTCAAATCTGTATCACTTGTGCATATATTAGTAACCCTATAAACAAAATTCAAAATTATTAATTGTGAATGTATAAAAAATCAAACAATATATGATGTATGAATGCTAATGTAGATTACTACAATCTATTAAATCTCAAATATGAAAATAAAATCACAAAAAAATTGAACAATAGAGTTTAAAAGACAAAAATCTGAAATACATAAAAGAGAGAAATCTCATAAAATACTTGGTGAATATGAAAACCTCACAAAAAAATCAAACAATATTGTTTAAAGACGAAAAATCCGAAATACAAAATACTTGGTAATTATGAAAACAAAATCACAAGACATCTCACAAAATACTTGTTGACTTCGAATTTATCTTTATCAATGGTTGAAAAATCTTTTGAATTAATTATGAGATTTTTTTAACAAAGTGTAGAAAATTGGAAGAGTTGATTTTCTTGAACAAGGAAAGGAGATAACAATGGTGAAAAAGAGAAGAGGGAGAAGGAGCAATTTGGGATAAAACCTAGAAAGAGGAGTAAGTGGGTAATGGGGGTATTTTTATTTTTATTTTTTACGGGATGAGGGAGTAAAGAAAGCGTCTAATTTGAGCCTGATTTGAGAAATAAAATGAAAAGAAAATGCTAAGTGGCTTGTGTAGGGCCTCTCGGGGTCCTATACGTCATGTCACCTCTAGGATGTACTTTGGGTCGTGACACTTATAAAAATATTAGTTCTTGACTGGTCAACACTCCATCTCATACAACAAGAACGTCTAATCATCACTCGGTAGAACTTACTTTTAAGTTTGTGGTATCTTTTTATCACACAATACTCCAGAAGAAAGCTTTCATTTAATCCATGTTGCCTTAATGCTATGTGTGACATCATCATCGATGTTCCCATTACCCTAGATTACGGACCTAAGATACTTGAATTTTTCTCTCTTGAGAAGTCTATGTGGAAAGTCTTACTTCCACATCCGCTTCATGTAACGCAACACTAAATTCACACTTCAAATATTTTATTTTGGTCCTACTCAACCTGAATCCTTTGGACTCTAGAGTCTGTCTCTGAACCTCCATTCTAACATTAACATCAATCAGTACTATGTCTTCTACAAATAACATACACTATAGAACCTCCTCATGAATAAACCGCATCAACTCATCATCACCAAGACAAATAGAAAAGAGCTAAGAACTTATCCTTGCACCAAGATAAAAGAAGAATAAAGTTGTTCACGTGTACACCAAGATTTATTGAAGAATTATGACACTAGATAATTCAATGCAACAATGAACTTAAAATCTATACAAAGAAAGTTACCATAAAACATGCACATGAAACTAACCTCAAATAAGGAGAACAAGAAATTTGTATGCGTGAAGAAGAAGACCAAGTAAAATTAGGCGGGTAGAAGTTATAGTCAGACTTGAATCAATTCTAAGTTGAATTGGAGAGATGGAAGGTGTGTACTTGCTCCTATAACTACAACACAACATATACATTGAAGGTTGGACAGTACCCCAAAGACATATCCCTTAACTTCTTGTGATTAATTATTTTTTATCCATATAGTTCGTTAGTTGTTATAGTTAGTTTCTTCGAGTGGTTCCAAAATAGGATCTTAATTGCATTAATAGATTGTAGTAGGTGCTGACTTGTTTATTAATGTATTTCAATGACTATGGTATTGATGATTAGAGGGTAGAGGTAGAATTGCGAGCTGGTAATAGTTTTTTAGGGCTTCCAAGGACAGTTGTAAATCTATTTGAAATTTGAACTCGAGTTTTGGTAAGTTGTTGGGAAAAGTCCTACAGAGGTAGGTGATTGTTTTTAACTCCTCTGAGTAAGAAGTTTTTCACGTAAAATATCTCTTTTTTATTTAATCATGACAAACAGCAGTGATGAAGATATGTAGAAAAAAAATAGATCAAATTTATTGTATTTGAAATTTTAGGCATGGAAAGAGTTGTAAGAATTTGTCGTGATTTCTACCATTATAATAATTAGAATTACTTTTTTGGTAAAAAAGATTTCTTCAATATTTGATCAATTCTTTTTTAGAGTAGAGTTTTGGACTTCTACTCAACAACACAATTGCATACACAATTATATTTAAAAATTTATGTTTGAGGAAAAACTACTAGTTTTATATTTTATTTTATATTAGTTTTCTTGTATTTAAGTCAATTAACAAAATCATATTAAAGATTATGCATTTTTTTAATATGTAAATATATTTGTATGATTTATTATCGTTTTGTATTTATTATGTTAATTAACTTATGCATAAGCGGTTCAACAGATCTCGTGGCCCAAGGCAAAATCATATTAAGAGGCCCTTAAATTTATTTTATAAAATTTATACACTAACAAGAAAATTTATTTTCTACACAATAGATTAATCATTTAAGACAAAAAATAACAAATTTCACACACAAAAAAAAGGAAGAAGAGTAAAAAAAATAAAGTGATGGATTATCAATGTTAAGCTTCAAACCTCAAATTGAAATTTTAATTTGGCTATCATCACAAATAAGAAAAAGAAAAAAACCACTACATCAAAAATGATCTTTAGCGGCAATTAATTAACGACAATAGCTCAATTGCCGCTAAATATTATTTTTAACGGCAATTAACACTCTTTGTATATGTCCCTAAAGCCTTTCGTGACATTGAATCTAATGACACTTAACTAATGCCGGTAAAAACTTTAGCATTCTTTATTAATGTGTCTATTTATCGCCGCTAAAAGTTATTTTTCTTGTAGTGAACATTAACTTAATAGTTAAGGTATTGAGTATGGATAGTAAGAAAAATATGTACACCTTCTTATCAAATTTATGATCAATTTAAATGATATAATTCTTTTTAAATGATATAATCCATTCCATTAAGTAGCACTCATTGGTGAATATCTAAAATAAATTATAAAACTTTCATATAATATATTAAATTAAAGTTAATAGTTAAGGTTTTGAGTATGGATAGTAATAACAAAAATATATACACCTCCTTATCAAGTTTCTGATCAATTTAAATGATATAATTCTTTTTAAGTGATATAATTCATTCCATTAAGTAGCACTCATTGGTGAATATCTAAAATAAATTATAAAACTTTCATATAATATATTAAATTAAAATGAAAAGGAAACTTGTGCATGAATATTTTGTGTTCACGCAGTTTAAGAAAAGAGTGAAACAAAAGTTCATATTGTTATCACATATATAACTTAGTTCCTATATAAAAAGAATAAAATTTAAAATCGGAAGTTAAAATAAAAATATCAAATAATAAGGTGAAAAGATTATGAGATTTTATGAATTTATTGATATAAAATACTCTCAAACAAATAATTAAAAAAAATATACATAACAATTTTATTTATATAAATTATATTAATATATAATAAAATCAATAACAATAATTTAAATAATTTGGGGCTTCAAATTTTTGAGGCCTAAGGCAATGGCCTCACTGGCCAAGCCTTAGAGCCCCCCTGTGCATAATATCTTGTTATTTTGAGCCCCATAATTTAGTCACATGTTTATTTTCATTTAACAACCGTCTATAATATTTAGGGGATAAGTCATTAAATTTTAGAAAATTCAAAAGTAATGATCATTACGGAAACGCATAAATTAAATAATGATGAAATGCATTAATATATGGCGTTGTACATTGTAACATCATAAGATATGACATGTTTCTTGATTTCTTTTGTCCATGGGATAAGTGCAATGTATACTTTATTTAAGGGAAAAGGGTCTGGAAAATATTTTAACTTTAGCCGAAATTACTGTTATGATACCAAACTTTGGAAAGGACCTTTTACCCCATGTACTATTTAATAGTGTATTTTAAAGTTATATATGTATTTACGTGGACATCATAAATATTGCATCATTTTAAATAGTTTGATATCATAACAGCAATTTCGGCCAAAATTGAAGTATTTTTCAGATCCTTTTCCCTTTATTTAATGAAGCTTCCAACATGGTTGTTATATTTATTAAGTCTTTCTTACTTTCCACCTTTTTAGTATGGATAATCACAATTCACAAACTAATACAAATCCAAAATTCAACAACCCACTCATGATTTTCAGATTTTTTCAATTTTTCTCCTTATAAAGACGAAAAACTTTCTAAATAAACTAAAAAAATTATGAGTTGATTGGGTACTCAACTAGATACATTGCATTCATTTTTCAAGAAATATATACTTGCACTCGACGTGTTCACAAAATTAATATACATATGCTCCACTAGTTTTATAAATAATAATATTTTTAGTTTGAGCAGACTCTTTTAAAAGAAAATAACCTAAACAATAAAAAGTGATTTTAAATACGGAAAAGGGTCAAAATTGCTCCTGAACTATAAGAAATAGATCACTTATACCCTCAGTTACATTTTAGGATCAAAAATACCTTTGTCGTTATCCTAAGAGACCACAATTACCCTTAAGACTTAACAAAAGTGATTTGACAAGCCACATGGCACTAATTCCGCCACATAGGCTTGCCAACTAGGATACCCACTAAAAATTTTGACCCAATTAATAATTCAACCCTAACCCATTTTTATTAGACCCACCCACTAAATTTAGGAGGGAAACGTTATATTTTTCACCTCATTCCATTTTCATTATTCAATTCACCACAAACCTGAAGAAACAATTTACATCTACCGTCACTTGTATAATCTTTAAGCCCAATGCATCAAGCTGAGCTCGAAATTCAGAAATATCAGCCTGCTTTTCGTGCTTTTTTGCATGTCGCATACAGTAACATACACAAAACAACACATAGACTCAATATTGATAACAAACAAATACACTCAAATTTGTGAAGTAAAATCTACTCCTATTAAGCTAAGTTAGAACGAAAAATCATATACACCAAGTAATCAACAATGAATTTTTGCAATCCCAAACAAATTGAAAACAGTTATACGAATTTGAGTTAATCCAAAATACATACATGGGAAATTACTGCAGAAGGTTCTGAAATCTGACATCCCTCTATACCGCAAAGACTGGGTTGCTGCCTGTCTTGTGAAGCTCAGCTATCTCTCTGGTCCAAATTTTGATGTATAACAGACAGCCATGAGATTCCGCTTTAGCCTTGAAACCAATCCCGATGATCTTGAGGAAGCAAAAGAATTTAGCAAAAGCAAAAACACCTGTTCTTTCTTAGTTAGAATTGTGGTGTATCAAGTAATCGGAGTAGTGTCCACTCTACTATATTTAAGCTCGTCTAAGTCCAATATTAGATGAACAAAATAACAGTAGTACTGCATCAATTGAGTAATAGTATATTGAAGGCCAAAAGACCAGTGTTATCAAAAGCAAAAAGCACAAGAAAAGTAATTCCATCAAGCCTGACATTAGCCTTCTCCATTGGCTCAAAACCCACAAGTGTTTGCCCGTATGCGTAAAGCTAATATCATACTACTCCAAGCAACCACATTACTAAGAAACATAAGATGAGCTTTCTCAAGACACTCGCAACACTCGCAAGCCTTGATTAATCCACCCCTGAATAGAGGATCTGGATCAATATCATTTCTTATCGAATACCCATGAATTTGTTCGATCACATACGCATCCGCCATATCAAAACAAGCACGAATAAAGTGATCAGATGTTTTTGTTGTCCATAAGATCAGATCAATTTCAATAGTCACTGACTTTGACGACTAACGGATTCTCCAGGAGAGCAACACAGAAAAAACATAAAGGAATTCATACCATAACAACAACTTAACTGCAACAAGCAACAATAATACTTGTTGATCACCTGTTAAATTTCAAAAATTGGCCAAACAACAATACTGGAATCCAAACCATAATAATTAACACCTTAACTAACCCAAAACAGACCAAGAACCTGAAACAAAAATGGGCCAAACAAATATTCATTCAAAACAAAGCTTCAGTTCAAAATAAAACATAAACAATTGTGTATTGTTTGCATCCATAACATAAAAACAAAATAAAAATAGTAATGCCATTGTTTGCATTTGCCAGATCATACAAAAACCAACATTTCAGTATCTCAGAAAAAAAATAACAGAAGTTGGCACATACATAATACTTCCAACTACCAAGAGTCTAAATTTGGGATCTTCCATTTGCTATCTTGGTCTTCAACTTCCCCACCTTCTTCTCTCTTGCCCTTTCCAACTGATTACTAGTCATAGCTTCTTTTCCTTTCCATGTGACTTTAGTGGGTGAGTAAGGCAAATCTGTAGGCTCACTCACTCCTCTGTGATCACCTCTGAAAGTGATCACTCTATTGGCAGATCTTGTTTGTTGGTTATGCCTCATCTTAAGCCTTGTTAACTCTTCAAAAATTATACAAGGCCTTAAAACAGGATCACTTTCAAGTTCTCTAGTAGGACCAAAAGGTTCAAGCAGATATGTCACTTTCAATTCCTTCTTGAGTTAGTCGAGGGGTTGAGCTATTGACATCAAAAACTTCTTCATTTTGTTCTACCTCTTCAATCATGCCCCTCTTCCTCTTAAGACTTGAAATGCTGCCTTCCTCACTAGCCTAAAATATTTTTAAATAAGTCATTAAATTAGTTCATATGAACATTATATAGCTAACTTTTAAATTAAAAAATTGTTACCTTGCAAGACCTTGCATTGTGAGCTTGTGAACCACACTTGCTACATGTCATCTTAGTTCCTTTTCTTGAGTGAGACCACTCTCCAGCTCTTTTGATTGCTGCATTTTTTTCTCTATCTCTTTTAAATTTTGGCCTTCCAACAGTTTTCACAAGATCAGGTGGGTCCATGGCATGTTCTGGCAATACTTGCCAAAATTTGTTCACCTCTCATAGGCAATAACTTGGCCCCGTATGTTTTAAGATAGGCTTCTTTAGTGTACCACCAACTTATTTCATCTCGAGGATCAATATTTTTGTAGCGCAATGCCTTGATGGCACGAGGGCATGGGATGCCAGTCAACTGCCAAGACCTAAAATGAAAAGCAATAATTAGTTCGTGTGAATATTACATAATCAAAGTTACATAATAGTCTCAATTAATATATTTACCTGCAACTGCACTTCTTCTCCACAATATTCACTATGTGCCTATCTTCACCCTCAGACACTTCAAACCCAAGGTCCCCATTAAACTCAAGCTTGCATAAGTTGGCAATCTTACTGTAGGCAATGAACAATTCCATACACTTAGGATTGTGTTTGTAATGAATGTTCCATGTTTCTGCCTCTTTTTCCTTCTTTCTCAACCTGTTCATTATTTTGACTTTAATCTCTTCAAGCATCTTCAAGATAGGCTTGCCTCTAGGTACCAAGGTCCAAGAGTTGAAGGATTCAGTGAAATTATTATCTACCATCTGATTTTTGCACACAGTATCAAAATATGTTCTGCACCATTTTGTGGTGGAAACTTGACCAAATCTTTAGCAGCTTCCTTCTATAATACACCAAGAGCATTCAATTGGTCCTTAAAATCTTCTTCATAAGTACACCAAGCAGCCCACCACATAAGTTTCTTCATCTAGATCTCCGGTCCTAAATCTCTTCATCCAATTGGCCTCAACATGTCTTACACAATATCTATAAATAATTAGAAGTTCATGTTAGTTAGCAAAACCAAGATAGCACTTAAAAGCATCTTAATAGTACCTATGGTTTGATAATGGAAGGACATTTTCCACTGCATTCAGTAATCCCTGTACATGTCAAACCAATTAGTACTTGTAAAAACTGTATATTATTAGGTTACATAAACACAAATTACTACTTACCTTCTGCATGTCAGACATAAATGTGATGCTATCACCATTCTTCAGATTTAATGACTTCTCCAACAACTGTAAGAACCATGTCCATGTCGTAGTGGTCTCCTTATCCACTACAACCCACGCCAATGGATAGAAAGAGTTATCGCAGTCTTGTGCCATAGCCACCAGTAATTGCCCCTTGCATTGGCCCTTTAAAAAGGTCCCTACCAAGTCCTATGAATGGTCTTAATCCTTCTTTCCATCCAACCTTCATTGCATTAAAGCATATGTACATTCTGAGAAATTTTCTTTTTCCTTGTTCCATTGCATCTTTTGATAAGTTGATCACCACATCACTACCGGAATTAGTCATTCTAATCTCATTTGCGCCTCCAATCTATTGTATTCATCCAAAAAACTACCTTGCATTTTTTGAAGGGCCATTCTCTTGCCCTTTTCAACTTTGAATCATTAGTATTTAAGTTGAAATTATCCATCAAGTCTTGTTTCATATCCTTCAGCGCATACTTGGGATTATTCTGAACTTTGCTTTTGAAATAATGGGATAAAGTGTTTGTGGTAGCTTTAGGATTGTGTAATGCCTCTTCACAGTTGTGTTCTTGGTTAAAAGTCTTAAGTTTATATCCTGGACCTTTACCATCAAGTGAAACAAGAATTGCAAATGGACAACCCTCTATGCATCTGTATCTTAATCTTTTTCAGTCACTTTTTGCAACTTTCAAAGGTTTTTTAGTCACCAAGGCATATAAATTACAAGCTTTCCTAGCATCATCTAAGTTCTTAAAGGTCATATTAAGAAATAGGTCTTCATAATGACTTAGATTAGCATTGACTTCCTTGTTTTTTTGCATCTTAATGAGCTCTAACTCATCAAAGTCATACTCATCATCTGAAGTAGGATCAACCAAACCATCATCACTTTCTGACTCGACGTGAGTCCCATACTCACACTGAACATGATAGGTTTCACTATGATTGATAATGTTAGGGGGAAAAATAATTTCTTCATTATCATCAACAACAAATACATGAACTACCCTAAACGCTTCAGTTAGTAACTCCTGAAGTATCCTAATTCCATCAGAATCTTGAACCAAGAACAAATTTCCAGAAGGTCCTTTCACAAGTACTTGTTTAACTAATACAAAACCCAAGTTATTTTCAAACACCTCTTTTATGTCAATCAAATTTAGGTGATTGGAATAAAAGTCCCTCAAAGAATGAACATACCTGTCATCATATAGTAGGTGAGGTTTTAAAGTCCATTTACCTCCATGCTGAAATAAATTATCAACATTCATATCTTCCATATTGAATTTTCTGCCAAAAAATAGCAAAACATAAATATATAGGACCCCACATTAATAAACTAAGCACATATAAATGAGGAAAAATCTTCTAACAAGAAGAAAGTGACTATTATAACATATAAAAACAAAGCAAGTGACTTAGCAGTAAAAAAAACATCAAAAAGAGGGATTAAACAATGCTTAGATTGGGACCACACATTCAGATTCGAGAATAAAATCTTAAATTATTTGAAAGTAGCCTAAATATGTGTCAATACCAATATAAAAACAGCAAGAAAGGACCTCAAAACAAGATAAATGACATACAAGACTTTAACTCCTCCCGACAGATCAAATCCCAACACATGTAAAATTGAAGGAAAAGTAGTATTTTATCTCAAATATGAAGAATCATCAGAATATACATCAATATATACTAAAATATTGACAAACCAATTTTGCATATAAACCCTAACTTCAAAATACAACTATGAAAAATGTTTAAAATCCTACTGAAAGTAAACAAAAAATCAGTTACATACTAAAATAGAAGAGAATTTACCTTCTAGATCGAGATTCCAGAAGAAAAGATTCTTCAAAATTGAGATTCTTCAAGTGAAATATGTTCTTCAAAAAATTCTCCTTGGTGAATTGAATAGTGAAAAACGATTGAGGTGAAATAGATATGTTTCCCTCCTAATTTTAGTGTGCTGGGTCTAGCAAAAATGGGTTAGGGTTGAATTATTAATTGGGTCAAATTTTTAGTGGGTATCCTAGTTGGCAAGCTTATGTGGCGGAATTAATGTCATGTGGCTTGCCAAATCACTTCTGTTAATTGTGATCTCTTAGGATAACGGCAAGGGCATTTTTTATCCTAAAATGTAACGGAAGATATAAGTGGTCTATATCTCATAGTTTAGAGGCAATTTTGACCCTTTTCCGTTTTAAATATACTTTCAATCAAAGTGAGTTTGAGTTTGAGTTTGAGTAGACTCTTTTAGAAAAATTGCCTAAAAAGTAAAAAGTGATTTTACTAATATACTTTCAATCAAAGTGAGTTTGAGTTTGAGCAGACTCTTTTTTTAAAAAAATAGCCTAAAAAGTACAAAGTGATTTTATTAATATACTTTCAATTAAAGTGATTCAAACTCACTGTGTTATAATTTTTATCGGTCCAACAGTATAACTCTTAATTTATTTTCTCCAGGATACAATAATTCAATTATAATGTATGACTCAAATAACTAGTTAAAGAGTTCAAGCTCCGCCATTAATAAGAACACCTTTCTTTTAACATAAAATTACTCTCTTTTATAATGTTTAATTTAGTAAAAGACCTATAATATTCAACTCTGTTTCACTACACACCCACGTCACTTTCACCATGCATACTGCAATATTTCTCATATAACAAGTCGGGAAAGGAACACCTCTATATTAGATATACTAAATTTTTCATAGAATGAATTAGAGAATAGTACTGTAATATTAAGTAAGATAGGATAATGTGGATTTCGGAGCCAATTGAGAAAAAAATTCAGAAGTGCAACAAAATTGAGTATCAAACCAAAAGGGCAACATTTGGATGGAAGGATGAATGCCGTTAAGTGGTATGTTGTAAGGCTTATGTTGACATAGCCTTGTAAGGTTCATGTCAAAATGAGCCTTACAAGGCTCATGCTGACATCAGGCTTACAACATATATTTTTTTGTTATCACATTATCGGGTTCTTAATAGTTTGAATAAACACGAAAACACAACAACAAAACGATTGAATAAATAATGGATAAGAAATATTAACGTTTTTTAAAAAGTGTGTCGTTTTTTTTTTATGTTGTAAGCCTGATGTCAGCATGAGCCTTGTAAGGCTCATTCTGACATGAACTTTACAAGGCTATGTCAACATGAGGCTTACAACATATATATCATTTAACAGCATCCATCCTTCCATACAAATATTGTCATTTTGGTTTGATCCTCAATTTTTGTTACCTTTCTGAATACCTTGCTCAATTTTTTTACCTTTTGGCTCCGGACTCGAATAATGTTACTTAAGTGTGATTGACATTCACTTTACTCCGTGGAAAGCAATACCTTCAAACCAGATTCTCCATTTTGTCCAAGGCATAAAGTACGATGCTAACTAAACTATCACTAACAACCTCTAAGCTAGTGTTGATTTATAATCACGTGATATTTACTCAAGTGCAATTTAGAATAGGCTATTAATATAATTTATACCTAGCCTTCTTTATAAGTTTCAAAAACAAATCCTACAAATAAACTCTTGCATGAGAGTAGGAGCAGTATCTTTTACTTCTAGTTAATAATATCTCTCTCTTGATCTTCAAATCTTGATATTAACTTGGAGTAGTATTTTTTTTACCTTCAATCTTGAATATAATTTCTATTTGCTTGTATTATTAGCTACTAATTGGAAATAAAGTGTTTAGACTATTTCACTTGTTTTTAACCCTATTAAAAATAGATATTCACAGTACTTGTCATTTTAAAGATTAAAACATAATTAATTAATTATTTCTTCCTTTAACCTTGGTCATAAATATAAAAAGATATTTATATGATAAGAAAAAGTATCATCAATATTGATAAAAGTAATAAATAAGGATAATAAGGAGTATAACTGTATAAGTAGCTTTTACTCCTATTTAAGTGAGTCAAGAATGAATGTTAGCAATAAATAATGGTCATTTCATTTAAACAACTCCAAGCTTATTTTAGCTCATGTTCTATTCGCTGCACTTTTTCCAAGTAAGTTTGTACTAATCAATAAAGTATCAAAATTTCCATATATGATCTATAATTCGAAAGATTATATACGAGGAAAATATTTGCAGTAACGTCTCAAGAAAATGTTGTACTAATGATTTAAATATTTCTTGCCATATATTTTAAAGCTTCTTATTATTAATTGTTCTATGTTACAAAATATTAATAATAAATTAAATAAAAAGAGGGGAAAAGGAGACAGAATAGTAAGAGTAATAAAATGAGGGAAAATAATAGTTGTCTTTACTATTTTTGGTGTGTCTAAATAACTACATTGTAGGGATATTGCCCCTTTTATAGGAAAAACACTTCCTTGGAGAAGTGAGCCTCCTACCGTAATGAGCCATGGACATATATATATATATTAAATTAGATGTCCATGTATAAATTAAAGAGAGGTATATAAATTTATTTGTAATACACATTATTTACTGCCTCATTAAAAACCTTATCAGGATAACCCAGTGTGACAAAACCTAATTAAGGAAAAAAGAGGGCAACGCATATTTACTCCCCTGATGAAACATCACTTAATATCTCGAAGATGACGCATTCCAAACTTGTATCTCAGTTTCTCAAAGGTTGAAGTTGGCAATGCCTGAGTAAACACATCTGCTAAATTATCACTTGAACGAACTTGTTGCACATCTATTTCAGCCTTCCTTCGAAGATCGTGAGTAAAGAAGAATTTTGGTGAAATATGTTTTGTTCTATCTCTTTTGATGTATCCTTCTCTTAGTTGAGTTATACATGCAACATTATTTTCATATAATGTTGTTAGGGCATCTCCTTTTAAAGAAAGATCATATGTTTCCTGGATGTGTTGTATTGATCTTAACCACACACATTCTCGACTTTCTTCATGGACGGCTATTATCTCTGCATGATTTGAAGAAGTAGCAACCATAGTTTGATTTGTTGAACACCATGATATAATTGTACCTCCACGTGTAAATAAATAACCTGAGATTGGCTTTTATATGGGTCAGACAAATATTCTGCATCTGTATAGCCAATTAATTGTGAATCAGATTCCTTTGAATAAAATAGCCCCAAATCAATAGTCCCTTGAAGGTATCTAAATATATGTTTAATACCATTTCAATGTCTTCGTGTTGGGGAAGAACTAAATGTTGCTAATAAATTTACAGAAAAAAGATATATCTGGTTGAGAATTACTAGCTAGGTACATCAATGCACCAATTGCACTAAGATATGGTATTTCAGAACCAACAAGTTCTTCGTCATTTTCCTAAGGTCGAAATGGATATTTATTAATATCAATTGATCTCACAATCATTGGGGTACTTAATGGATGTGCTTTATCCATGTAAAATGTCTTTAAAATATTTTTAGTATATGTTGATTGATGAATAAATACTCCATTTATAAAATGTTCAATTTGTAAACCAAGAAAACATTTTGTTTTTCCAAGGTCTTTAATTTCAAATTACTTTTCAAACATTCTACTGCTATTGAAAGCTATTCGCGAGTTTCAATTATATTCAAGTCATCAACATATACAACTATAATGACAAATTCAGATTTAGACCTTTTAATAAATACACAAAGACAAACTAGGTCATTCTTATACCCTTCTTTTAATAGATATTCTCTAAGGTGATTATACCGCATGCGTCCTGATTGTTTCAATCTATATAAAGATTTATGAAGTTTTATTGAACAACTTTTTTGGGAATCTTTATATCTTTCATGCATTTTTAATCCATCAGGAATTTTCATAAAAATGTCATTATCTAGTGAGCCATATAAATAGGTTGTAACGACATCCATAAGATGCATGTCGAGTTTTTCATGAACTACCAGATTTATAAGATACCTGAAAGTGAATGCATCCACCACAGTAGAATATGTCTCAATATAATCAATATCAGGTTTTTGCGAAAATCCTTGTGCCACAAATTGTGTTTTATATCTTACGACTTCATTTTTCTCATTTCATTTTCGCACAAAGACCCATTTGTGCCCTCACTGAATTTATACCTTCAGGTGTTCGGACTATTGGTTCAAAAACTTCGCGTTTTTCAAGCGAAGATAATTCAACTTGAATTGCATCTTTCCATTTTGGCCAATCATTTCTCTGTCTACATTCCTCAACAGATTTTGGTTCAAGATCCTCCTTTTGTTGCATTATTTCTATATCAACATTATAAGCAAAAATATTGTCGACAATTATATCATTTCGATTTCATATTTTTCTTCATGAAACATAGTTTATTGAGATTTCTTCATTATTTTTAGGCATCTGAACCTCTTCCAAGGTTTCATCAATTATTATGTCTCCTTGCTCTTCTTGGGCAGGTTCTTTCATATTATGACCATCTTGATCGTTAGCTCCTTTTCTTTTTTGAAGATTTTTATCTTTGGAACCAATTGATCTACCACGTTTTTAGCGTGAATTAGACTCATTTGTATTAATTAATTATCCTATCGGACGTCAATTCGAATTGAAGCATTAGCAGCTAGAATATGAGATTTAGTAACTCTTGATAGGTTAGTGAATGCATGTGGTAGCTGATTTGCAATATTTTGCAAATGGATTATCTTTTGAACCTCTAGTTCACATTTATTTGTACGAGGATTTAAATGAGATAGTTTATTTTTTCAGTTGCTTATTTTCTCCCCCTAATGTTGTGTATACTGATTCATCGAAATAGCAATCAACTAATCTTGATGTAAATAAATCTCCAGTCATAGATTCCAAATATTTTATAATAGAAGGAAATTCATACCCAATATATATACCCAACCTTCTTTGGGGAACCATCTTTGTACGTTGTGGAGGAGTAATTGAAACATATACCACACATTCAAATATTTTTAGATGGGAAATGTTTGGCTCTTGATCAAAAGCCAATTGTAATTGGGAGACTTTGTGATAACTTATGGGTCTGATCCGCTCAAGACTTGCTGCATGTAAAATAACATGGCCCCATAATGAAATGAGAAGCTTTGTTCTTATAAGCATTGGTCTAGCAATTACTTGGAGACTTTTAATCAATGATTCCGCTAGACCATTTTGAGTATGAACATGAGCAACTGGATGCTCAGTTGTTATCCCAGTTGATATACAATAATCATTAAAAGCCTCAAATGTAAATTCATCGGCATTATCAAGACGAATTCTCTTAATTGTATAATCTTGAAATTGTGCTCTGAACTTTATTATCTGAGCAAGTAATTTTGCAAACGCCATATTGCGAGTTGATAATAAGCACACATATGACCATCATACATCTATTAAAACCATATAATATTTAAATGGTCCACATGATGGGTGAGTGGGCTCACATATATCACCCTATATTACGTTCCAAAAATGCTGGAGATTCAATTCCCACTTTGATTACTGATGGTCTAGTAATCAATTTGCCTTGAGAACGTGCAGCACAAGAGAATTCCTTGGATTGAAGAATTTTATGTTTTTTAGAGAGTGTCCATGTGAACTCTCAATTTATTTGCGCATCATATTAGAATTGAGATGGCTCAATCGATCATGCCAAGTAATAAAATCATTTGATTTAGAAAACATTTGATTTATTATGGCATGTCTTTCAATCATGCTAATACTTGCGTAGTATAAATCAGATGAACGAGCGGGTAACTTTCAAGTATAAATTTCTTACCCGACATCATTGTAGTAATATAAAGATATTCATTCTTTTCATCACTTGTAGTCTCAATATGATAGTTATTTTGACTAATGTCTTTGAAACTTAATAAGTTTCTTTGAGACTTACTACAATATAATTCTTCATTGATTATCAAATTTGTTCCTCCTATAAGTACTAAATTTGCTTTTCCAAACCCTTCAATCAATCTTGTACTACAAGATATTGTATTAACATTAGCTTCTTCATAATTAAATAAGTAAACTATTTTTTATCTCTTAAAATAGTGTGTGTGTGTTGTGGCACTATCGATAAGGCATATGTCATCATAGTTGATTGTTTAGATCCAACTGATGACTGGGAAATTTCGATACAATATAAGAATGTGAAAAACTAAAAACATAAGAAACTTTATGAAATCATACTAAAAATGCATAAATTAGTAAAACATAATACCCTAAGAAAAACATTTAAGAAGAACAACATAGTTGCAAACATAATAGAAAAACAACAATTATTCTTATAATTTTATCATCAATTAGATGATCAGTTATCCAATCAATATTCTCATAAAAATCTCTAACTTTCAAATGAGTAATATTTGGGAGGCCTTCAAAGTTATCATCTTGATATGCAAGATTTGCCAAAACATTATGATATTTATTTGAGGGGGTTGCTTCATCCTCATCATTTTGAAAAGTCAAGTGTGCCTCCACATTATTATCTTTTCTTTTGAGAGGGGCTTGATAAAGTTTTACAAAATGATCAGGCGTACGACATTCATGTGCCCAATGACCTTTCATACCATATCGGTGACAAATATTAATTCTACCTCGAGAAGGATTATTTTGAGAAACTTTGTTATTCTCATGTTTATTTCCATCATAATGATGATAATTATTTCGTCCTCTACCACGTCCTCGTCTACGTCCACGACCATGGCCACGATCAAGATAATAATTTTGTCTTGATTCAAATTGGTTATGTACTGCTACAACATTCGCTTTAGGAAATGGAGCAGAACCAGTAGGACAGACTTCATGATTTTTCATCAATAAAGTATTATTCTACTCAGCCACAAGTAGACATGTAATTAATTCAAAATATTTCTTAAATCATTTTTCACGATATTGTTATTGTAACAACACATTTGAAGCGTGAAAAGTGGAAAAAGTTTTCTCAAGTAAGTCATCATCGGTGATAGTATCTCCACATAATTTTAATATGGAACTTACTTTATGAATAACAGAATTATACTCAGTTACAGTTTTAAAATCTTGAAATCGAAGGTGTATCCACTCATATTGAGCTTTTGATAACACCATAAGTTTTAGGTGGTCATATCGATCCTTCAAATTAATCCATAATTCAAGAGGGTCTTTCACAATTAAATATTTAATTTTTAATCCCTCATGAAGATGATGTCGGAGAAAAATCATGGCCTTCGCTTTATCCTGACTTGATGCTTTATTTTCTTGTTTAATAGTGTCACCAAGAGCTTTAGCGTCAAGGTGGATTTCACATCAAGGACCCATGACAAATAATTCTTTTCGATAATATCAAGTGCCACAAACTCAAGCTTTGATAAGTTTGACATGATGAACATTAAAAGAAAGAGATGAGTTAGAAATGATAAATTTAACTAAGACTAAATTTCTCAAGCAAATACATATAAATAGATTCTTAAGATATGCTCATATAAAAATAAATTGGTCACTATTATTTTCAGCACATAGATGCGTGCAAAAATATCATTAAAAGACCTCTTTGAAACTGATATAAAGTATTGTTAATCAATTACTACAACGTGAACATACTTATGAAACAAAATTTGAAAAACACCAATTATTTTTGTAATTCGTTGGTGTTACTGTTTAAGTAATCATAGATCTTAAAATTTTCACATTATTAATTGCCATGTAAAAAAAGAATTGCTTATAAAAAACCACAAAGAGAAACATATGAACTTGAGATACATAAATCACCAATATATATAGAAATTCATAAATAAAATCAGCAATATAGAAATACATAAATAAATTCAGCAATATAAAAATACATAAATAAAATTTCTATTGCATGGTACATAAAAATTAGATATAATAATAGCATACATAAATGAAAATTTAAGAAGTATCGTAAGTTGTTCAAGAAAAAATTATGGTAACATTATTATTTTATACATTATTTAAATATAAGAATAATTGGAAGAAAATTGTATACATACTAAAACTAATATAACCTAGTAAATAATAATAGAGTTAGATATATCAAATAAAGATCATCGGGTTAATTTAACTAAAAAATTTAATAAACAAAGAAGAATTAACATTTAACTAAAAATATATAAGGTATGTGTTTATTATACCTGAGATATTTGGAATATTAATAATAAACTAAATAAAAAGAGGGGAAAAGGAAAGATAGAAGAAAGGGAGAAAGTGAAGAATAGTAAGAGTAATAAAATGAAGGAAAGTAATAGTTTTCTTTACTATTTTTGGTGTGTCTATATTGTAGAGGTATTGCCCCTTTTATAGGAAAAAAAAACTTCCTTGGAGAAGTGAGTCTTCTACGGTAATGGGCCATGGACATATATATATATATATATATATATATATATATATATATATATATATATATATAAATAATTTATCGGAGAAGGGTCTAAAATGTCTCTTAAATATTTAAATTGGTACAAAACTATCCTCCATCCACCTATTGGCCCTAAAATATCCTTGACGTCCACCTTTCAGCTCAAAAATACCCTCGATATTAATCTTTTGACTCATATTTGCCCTTATTTTTAATAGCACCCTTAAAGTAAAACTATTAAATATTTATTTTTATATTGCTTAATGTGATTGGTCCAAATTTAAACCCTTCTCAAATAAATAATAAAAATGATGTTTTAAAAAAATCATTTTTTCTATAAAATCACTTATGATTCATATTTTGACCCGATGCACTTGAAAATAATATTGAAAAAATAATTAATTTCATGATATCTTCCTATTGGCCTATTTTGAATC
Source organism: Solanum okadae (assembly GCA_036553675.1). Taxonomy (NCBI): domain Eukaryota; kingdom Viridiplantae; phylum Streptophyta; class Magnoliopsida; order Solanales; family Solanaceae; genus Solanum; species Solanum okadae. Next base: position 41,758,077 of record CM071689.1, on the reverse strand, counting down.
AACCCCAATTTATTATAATGTAACCCAACTCATAAATGGGGATCCAACTAAAATCCATACTTACCCCGACTGATTGTCCATCTAAAAAAAATATTATTTTCATTAATATAAAATTTTCTCTCAATTATCCAAATGTTTTGTTCATTTTTCATTTATTCCTTTTTTTAATCTCTTATTTTTAATTAGGATATCCGGGACTCAAACTTGAAATGAACTCACATATTTATATTCTTTTAATTAGTATTATTGTCATGATGGGATGAGGGTGGAGATAAGAGAAATAATTATTTTTATTCTTTTATTTTTAATTTTGGGTACACACAAAAAAGTATATAATATTTGTACATATTTGCTTAATTAAGTAATCTTTTATTGAATTGATTATTTCTATATGAATGCTTCGTTATTTACCTTCTTTTTTTCTCTCTTGTTTGTCATAAATTTAAAATAAAATAAAATTGTGGACGTACAAGATCCAAATAGAAAAAAGATAATGGAAGAGATAGGAAGTGAAGGGCAGGGGAGGGAGGAGTGTAGAGAGAGATGTCTAACCTTTTTATAATTTTAAATTTACTATGAAATTCAAAATCAAGTCAATCATGTGAACTTATATATTAATTAATTTCAAATTAGTTTAACGGAAAGGGCCTAAAATGCCCTTAAACTATTAGATTTGATACAATATTACCCTCCATCCACTTAATGAGTATGATCTGTTAGACATAAGGCTATTTTTGAGCCGAAAGGTGGACGTCGGGGGTATTTTAGGACCGATAGGTGGATGAAGGGTAATTTTATATCGATTCAAATACTTGAGGGACATTTTAGGCCCTTCTCCGTTTATTTATTTATAACATTCTAATATTTCTTGTCCATATATTTTGAGGCTTCTTAGTTATTGATTGTTCTAACATTTCTTGCCATATATTTTAAAGCTTCTTATTTATTAATTGTTCTAATATTTTATTGCCATATATTTTTAAGGCTTCTTAATTAGTCATTAATTGTTCTAATATTTCTTGCCATATATTTTTAAGGCTCCTTGGTTATTAATTGTTCTAATATTTCTTGCCATATATTTTTAAGGCTCCTTTATACCAATCATATTACATCAAATCTGTTGACCAATTAAACAAAATCATATTACATGAAATAAAAAAAAGTTTAAAAGAGAAGGAAATCTAATATTAAAAAAAAAAAACAATTTATATAATAGAGCTAAATGATGTAATACATGACAAAAGAACATGGCAAGAAAATCTTATATATAAAAAATACTCCTAAAAAGTTAAAACTATAAAGAAGTTACCAAAAATATATATACTCCTTTTATTTCAAAAAGAATGACTCAATTTCCTTTTTAGTTCGTTTAAAAAAGAATGACTCTTTTCCTTTTTTGATAATACTCTAACTTCAACTTTTCACATGACATGTTTAATACCACAAGATTAAAAAATATTTTGATACATTTGAAATAACTTTAATTTAGAATCATATGATTAAAAAGTCTTCTTTCTTTTTATTAAAACTCGATTCTAAATCAAACCGTGAGTCATTCTCTTTTGAAACGTAAGGGAGTATTTGACAACAAGTTGATACTAAAAACTCCGTAAGTTCTAGAAGCACGTGTGGAATGGTTGGCCCTCTAGTCTCTTTTCCATCAAGGAAAGTACACTTGCACAATCCCTATAAATAAAACCCAGCAGCAGAGGAGAAGAAAACAAACAATTCTCTTTCCCTCAAAATGAACCGCAAAACAAATATGAAACAAGTCGGAGAAGATGAATATTTGTGCCTCAGTTTCAACAATTTTGGACTTTTGTCGGATATCGCTGCAAAAATCTCCGATGAATTTCAGGCGGAGGAGAAAGATAGCTTGAACGGCGGCGAAGAAGATTTCGAATTCTCTTTAGTCTCTGAGAAACCGGATAACTCAATCGCGGAATTCATCTATGACGGTCAGACTAAATTCCAGGAGCCAATTTTCCCTCTTTTCAACCGCGATCTATTGCTAACTGATTCGGATTTGAAGGATGTTGATAAATCAATTTTGATTCCGTTGAAGAAGTTGTTTCTAGAAAAAAGTGAATCATCGGAGGCAGAGGAATTGGAGACGATACCTGCCGGGACTTACTGTATGTGGAAGCCGAAGATAAGTGAGCCATCACCAGGAAAATGCAAGAAGAGTAAATCAACAGGATTTGTATCGAAGCGATGGCCGAGGATCCGAGATCTGTTACGGAGGAGTAATAGTGAAGGGAATGAAGAGGACAGTTTTGTATTTCTCAAACCAAAAAAGACAATAGAAAACGAATCAGCAAAATCAAAAAATTCCAGTGAGGTGGTGAAGACGGCCGGAAAATTGAAGCAGACGAAAACTAGCACTAGCGGAGGAGAAAAGGTTTTACCGCCGCCGCCGCCGCCGCCGGCGTCTCAGCAGGCAGTGTATTATGTACGAAATAGAGCAGATAAAGAAGCTGATAAGAATAAGAGAAAATCATACTTACCTTATAGGAAAGAGCTTATAGGATTTTTTGCTATTGGTTTGAGTAGAAGTTATCGTCCATTGTAACAACATGCAAATGCTTTTAGCATAGATTGTTGGAGTTTTTTTTTTTCCAATTCTGAAATTAAATTTTTTTTGACAACACTCTATCAAAATGTTGGATTATGAGATTCAGTTATTTTTAAAAAAAAATTAACTATAATTTGGGATATGAAAAATTTAAGTATTCTGAAAATTATATTAATATATATTTTTTAAAACTATGTACCCAAGGAGCCTTGAACCCGAAACCTCTTGGTTAAAGATGAAATAGTACTTACCAATTCACCACAATTCTTGTTGGTAAAACAGATGGAGTATAAGTTACTCTCTCCCCGTTGCTTTTTTACTTATTACTTGCACTTAGGGAAGGCAGCGAGACGGGGTGGGTTTAAGGCTATGTGGGGCGGGGCGGGTTGAAGTGGGCTTTTTTAAAATTAATGCGGGGCGGATTGCAGGTATATGTGATTTTATGTGGGTTCGAATTTAATTTTAAGTTTTTCCATAGTATAAGAGTGATAAATCATTATTTATTAAGATAATTTCTATAAATCTACTAAAATATTCAAGATAGTAAATCCAAATGGTTCAATAAAAAATAATACATTTTCTTACATGTTTTCCAATTGACCTCTAAAAAATAAATTTTTAATTCACTATTCTATTAAATCAATACAACTTATTGAAAAAAGAATTTATTTTTATGAATTTTATTTTTTGTATCAAACTTAACTAGAAAAACAAAATATTAAAAAAATTATGCGGGGCGGGTTGAAAATGAAAAAAGTTCTTATGCGGGGGGATTAAAAAATTTGTGGTTAAGCTCAACCCGCCCCACTCCCCCCCCACACCACACCATGCCATCCCTACAGTTGCACTAATATTTTAAGATAAATTTTTCATTTTATTGATATGATTTTTTTTTATAATTTTAGTATTTTGTCTAGTTTTTGACTATCTAATTTTTTATTTTAAAATATTTTATTAATATAATTTAATTTAGTTTTGAAAGTTAATCAAATTAATTTACTTAAATTGCAAAATATACCATATAAATTAAAACGAAGAAAATAAATAGAACAATTAATAAAGAGCCTTAAAATATATGGCAAAAAATATATATCTTTTAATTTTAAAAAATGGCTAGAAATATTAGAACTATTAATAACTAAGGAACCTAAAATATATAGTAAGAAGTATTAGGAGAAATAAGAAATTAAGGAGTGCTAAAATGTATGGTAAGAGAAATAGAAAAATTATATGGTAAGAGTATTAGAAAACTTAATAATTAAGTAGTCCTAAAATATATGGTAAGAAGTATTTAAGAAAATTAATAATTAAGTAGTCCTAAAATATATGATAAGAAGCATTGAGAAAATTAATAACTAAATAGTCCTAAAACATATGGTAAGAAGTTTTAAAAGAACTTAATACAGTAAAACTTTTCTAAATTAATAGAGGCGGGACCATGAAATATTATTATTTTGTAGAGCTATTATTTAATCGATAAATTAATATTTATTAATTTAAAGAGTGTTCAACACCAAAAAAATTGTCCAGAGATGGAATCTCAAAAAATTTGAAAGAACCAATTTGTGAAAACATCATTCATGAACTTGAGGTCATGATTAATGATCTCAGTTTCTGCAATAAAATGGACGTTAATAACCTATTGGATAGGTGAAAATGATACATGTTCAGAGGTCTGGAGCTTAGAACAAATTGTGGATATCATTGGAAACACTAGCCGAGGCATAAAATATAACCTCATACTCTGTCACTGACATACCATCTTGCTGCAAACTCTCAAACTCGACCCTTTTGTTCTCCCTCTTAAATATTTTATAATTAAAAATTAAACAGTCAAAAGTTATATAAAAAAACAGATATTATAATTGTTTTCATATCAATATACATGATAAAAGAATATATCTTAAAATATTAGTACAAGTAAAAAACAACTAGGCGAAATGGTCTGATGGACCCTTGTACTTGTATGAGTTTATATTGTGAATCCTTCTACTTACCCGTTTGTCAATTGAACCCTTAAACTCAATAAAACACAATTTAACAAATCCCTCTGACCATTGACCATGCTTATGGGGCATTAGGATGTCTGAGTTGGCAAAAGTGTGTAACAACACGCCTTTTAAGCGAGTGAGGAGTATTTTTACTTTAAAAAATATTTAAAATTATAAAAGAAATAATTTTTTATACCATTAATTAAAAAAACTTTTCTTCTTCACCCATTACACCAATTTTTAGTCATCTCCATCCCCTGCCAACCCCTTTTTCTTTCTTTTCCACAATCTATTGTCATCTACTTAGAAGATCTTGGGAACCTTCTTGAGTCCACTTATTCACCAATGAAGGCAGAGAGCGGCACTGGTAGTGCTCGCCAGACAACATTGATACGCAGTGGAGTGAGAGAGAGAGGCGCGACTGATCAGCGGAGAGGAGAACGAGGTGGGTGAGGGTGCAAGGATCTAATCATAGCGGCGAAAATAGTAATGGTGCTCGGCTAGATCTGGTGGTGCGATGACTTAGGTTGTTGGTTTTGTGGAGGTTGGAGGAGGAAAGGAAAATGGTGATGATGTGCTGCGGAGATGAAGGCAAGTAAGGGAGAGAATATGAGTGGTTTCGCCGACAAAAATGGCGACGGCAGCGACGACTTTGGCTGTGAAACGGTCGAAATGGGAGAGAATGTAATGGAGTTTTACTTTGCAGAATATAATTAATTTTTTATTATTTTCCTTTTATTAAACAATTTTGATTAATAATTTTAAAAATAATAATGAAATAATTATGACGTGACATTAATATATCTGATGTGGATGTGACATGTCATTTATGTAAAAGAGAGTGAGCTACACACATGGTTGGATGTAACGACCCGCTAGGTCGTTTTGAGAACTAGGACTATTTTGACTCTTCCGAAAAAAAAATTAAAGGGGTATTTTAAACTATTCAGTAATTACGAGTATCTAGTTGATGAATTTTTTTTTAATGAGTATTATAGTTATTAGATAGTGGGCCAAATCCATAATTCAATTAATACCCAAGTAATTTGGCCCATGCAAATAGATGAATTAAGAATAATTGAGGGTTAATAATTCTTTGTCACCCCCACAACCCACTAAAACTTCTATCTGCACACGACGAGGAGAATCATCGCATAACCTCAACCATCACGAAATCTGCCAGGTAAAAGAAAAAAAATTTAAGTTGATATTGTCGTGTGTGTATGTGTTGTATGGGTATGAATTTTATTTGGCTTAACGGGTTAGAAATATGTTGTAACTTGTTACTGCCAACAAATCAGTACTAGCAAGATTTCGGCCAGAATTTGTCATTAATGGATATAGAATTGTGTTGATAAGATTTCGGATGGAACATAAATAATACATAAAGTTAAGAAAAGCAAATTTTGGAAACTTGACACTATACCGTAGGATGGTTTCTTTGGTAGAAAAAATAATTGTTAATTAGGAGAGAGTAATCATTACGGTAATGATTGACTCATGATTTTAAGTGGTAATTCATTTAAAAAGGAACTGAAGTATAGTAATTATGAAGGCTTGGAAGTTGGAGCTTTTGTTAAATTTTTGTTGCTACTCTTGTCACTATTAATTATTAATTAGGAGAGAGTAATCATTACGGTTATTTACCTTCTTTTTTTCTCTCTTGTTTGTCATAAATTTAAAATAAAATAAAATTGTGGACGTACAAGATCCAAATAGAAAAAAGATAATGGAAGAGATAGGAAGTGAAGGGCAGGGGAGGGAGGAGTGTAGAGAGAGATGTCTAACCTTTTTATAATTTTAAATTTACTATGAAATTCAAAATCAAGTCAATCATGTGAACTTATATATTAATTAATTTCAAATTAGTTTAACGGAAAGGGCCTAAAATGCCCTTAAACTATTAGATTTGATACAATATTACCCTCCATCCACTTAATGAGTATGATCCGTTAGACATAAGGCTATTTTTGAGCCGAAAGGTGGACGTCGGGGGTATTTTAGGACCGATAGGTGGATGAAGGGTAATTTTATATCGATTCAAATACTTGAGGGACATTTTAGGCCCTTCTCCGTTTATTTATTTATAACATTCTAATATTTCTTGTCCATATATTTTGAGGCTTCTTAGTTATTGATTGTTCTAACATTTCTTGCCATATATTTTAAAGCTTCTTATTTATTAATTGTTCTAATATTTTATTGCCATATATTTTTAAGGCTTCTTAATTAGTCATTAATTGTTCTAATATTTCTTGCCATATATTTTTAAGGCTCCTTGGTTATTAATTGTTCTAATATTTCTTGCCATATATTTTTAAGGCTCCTTTATACCAATCATATTACATCAAATCTGTTGACCAATTAAACAAAATCATATTACATGAAATAAAAAAAAGTTTAAAAGAGAAGGAAATCTAATATTAAAAAAAAACAATTTATATAATAGAGCTAAATGATGTAATACATGACAAAAGAACATGGCAAGAAAATCTTATATATAAAAAATACTCCTAAAAAGTTAAAACTATAAAGAAGTTACCAAAAATATATATACTCCTTTTATTTCAAAAAGAATGACTCAATTTCCTTTTTAGTTCGTTTAAAAAAGAATGACTCTTTTCCTTTTTTGATAATACTCTAACTTCAACTTTTCACATGACATGTTTAATACCACAAGATTAAAAAATATTTTGATACATTTGAAATAACTTTAATTTAGAATCATATGATTAAAAAGTCTTCTTTCTTTTTTTTAAACTCGATTCTAAATCAAACCGTGAGTCATTCTCTTTTGAAACGTAAGGGAGTATTTGACAACAAGTTGATACTAAAAACTCCGTAAGAGTAGCAACAGAACTAACAAAAATTTAACAAAAGCTCCAACTTCCAAGCCTTCATAATTACTATACTTCAGTTCCTTTTTAAATGAATTACCACTTAAAATCATGAGTCAATCATTACCGTAATGATTACTCTCTCCTAATTAACAATTAATTTTCCTACCAAAGAAACAATCCTACGGTATAGTGTCAAGTTTCCAAAATTTGCTTTCCTTAACTTTATTTATTACTCCCTCCGTCCCTATTTACTTGTCCATATTTCCTTTTTTGGTTGTCCCTATTTAGTTGTCCATTTTGACAAATCAAGAAAGGACAACAAATTTTTTCCTATTATACCCTTATTTACACTTCTTGAAAATTGTAAAAGTGTATGTTGTTTCCCTCCAATTTATTTCACTTGAATTCAAAGAAGTGGTTGTAATTTTGAAGTGACAAGTTGTCATAAGGGTAAAATTGTAACTTTACTGTGCTAATCATTGTTGCCTTAATCTGTGTGTCATTTCTAAAGTGGACAACTAAAAAGGGACGGAGGGAGTATTTATGTTCCAGCCGAAATCTTATCAACACAATTCTATATCCATTAATGACAAATTCTGGCCGAAATCTTACTAGCACTGATTTGTTGGCAGCAATAACTTACAACGTATTTGTAACCCGTTAAGCCAAATAAAATTCCTACTAGACAACACATACACACACGACAATAGAACGATTTTCAAAGTAGCCTTCTCAATAGAACGATGCTTCCATTGTACATTAGTGAAACAATCTCCTTCGACCTCAACTTTTGAATTTTCTTATCCAAGATGGTTATCGACTCCCCATCAATGGTCAAATTCTGATCAAGTAACACCAAATCTCATTGAATCACATGAGCACCATCCTGATAATACTTCTTCAACATCAAATATGAAATGCAGATCCCGATAAACTAGCTTACAAAGCCAATTCGTAAGCTACCCCACAGATACACTCAACAATCACGAAAGGACCAATATCCTTGAGCTCAACTTGTTCTTCTCTCAAAAACTTATCAAACTCCTTATGGGTGAAATCTTCAATAAGACCCCGATCTCCAATCATGAACTCTAAATCACGAATCTTTTGATTTGTATAACTCTTTTGCCTACTCTGAGCCATGAGAAGCCCATCCTGAATCAACTTAATATTGTCCACGACCTCCCTCAACAATTTTGTACCCCACGGTCTAACCTCAATTGTATCAAACTGATCAATTGGATATCGACATGTCCAACCATACAAAACCTCAGTTTGTGTCATCTCAATACTCGCAAGACAATTGTTATTGTAGGGAAAATCTGATAAAGGCAAAAATGGACTCCAATGATCCCTAAAGTCAATCACACCCACCCGCAACATGTCCTCAAAACCTGAATAGTCTGTTTAGACTAACCATCAGTCTGAGGGTGAAAGGATGTACTAAGGTCCACTCAATATTCAAATCCTTCTACACAAACCACCAAATATGAGATGCAAATTAAGTACCTCGATCTGAAGTATTGAAATTAGCACCCTATGCAAGCGAACTATCTCTCGAATATAGATCTTGGGTAACTTCTGTGTATTATAAGTAGTCTGAACCGATATAAAATGTGAAAACTTAGTCAATCAATTCACGATGATCCATTTAACATCAAACTCACCCAAAGTAAGTGGAAATCTTACCACAAAGTCCAAATCAATCCGCTCTCATTTCCACTCAGGTATGTGCATCATTTGAGTCACCTTTTATGCTCTTGATGTTTATACTTTACTTGCTAATAATTCAAACATGAGATACAAATCTAACTATGCCCCTATTCATACGATACGATAATGTTGCTTCAAATCAAAATACATCTCAATAGCCTCGGGATGAATAGAATATCTCAACTATATGCCTCTTCATGATCAATCAAGTAATCTCACTTGTTCGTGAAAATCCAATATGACTTTTTATCCTTAAAAACTTCCTTACCATCCAAAATATCCTTCATCAAGTCTCCTTGTAACATATTATCTCAAATCTTATATAAATTTTCATCACCAAATTGTCGAACCTAAATTTTCTCTAATAATAAAAAAATTACATCTTCTCCGTATAAGCCAAAACTCCAATATATTTCAAAATATCAAGTCTCACAAAGCTGTTGGCTAATGACTGGACATTCATAGCCAAAATACGCTCTCCCACATGTAACAATAGTAAACTACCCATACTCACCAACCTTCAACCTAAGATATCTACTATCACATTTTGCCTTGCCCAAATGATAAACGATAGTCATTCCATAGTCCTTGAGAAACTCTAACCATCCCCAATGTCTTAAATTTAGATTCTTCTTATTTAACATATACTGAAACACCTCACAATGCACACCATAAATATAATGTTTCTAAAACTTAAATGCAAACACCACCACCGCCAAGTCTAAGCTATAAGTAGGATAGTTCTTCTCGTAAACTTTCAACTGACTCGAAGCATAAGCTATCACTTCTCTTTTTACATCAATAACCAACCAATTCCAATCCAAGAAGCATCTCAATATACGGGAAAATCCTCTCCATACACGAGTGAAGTCAAAGAAGTAGTAAATAAAGTCTTGAGCTTTAGGAGCTCACCTCACACACATCAAACCACTAAAATCCAATTAGGTCTATATCAATTTAGTCAAGGTGGATGCAATGAATGAGAACATCATTGATAATTACCAACTAGGCTTAATAAATCCAAATATCGTAACTGAAGTAGGTTAGACCTAATTTTGTTTAATTGCCTCAATCCTCTTGGGATCCACCATAATACCTTTCTTGCTCACTAAACATTCCAAATATTCAACCCAACTAACCAAAACTCACACCTTAAAATACATGCATAAAGCTTAATCTTTCTTCAGATTTTAAAGAACAATCCTCAAATGATGCCTGTGTTCCTTCTTACTACGGGAGTATACCAATATATTATATATGAAGATAATAATAAACGAATACAAGTATGATAGAAATAATCCATGAAGATATATTTGATATGATAAATCTCTTACTCAACAATTCTTGTTACTGATCCTTCAATTCCACAAGAGAAATGATAGAAATAGGTAACGTGTCCAACTCTAAGTCAATACTAAATTATATATCACGATCAGGTGAAACACTTTCAAGAACTCTTTTACCACTGTAATAAATTCTAAAAGAGATGTACAGTTACTATTATGACAAACGTAAGTCAAATAGATAAGGCATCATTTTTTTAAACCATATGGTGAGACTCTAAAATCCAAAATGCCTTTCTCGAACAAGTACTAAGAGTTTCCTTCCACTTTAGTTTAGGAAAAGTTGGCATATCTTAGGTTATTATCTTGGTCTAATAGTATGAAAATGCATAATAGGGAGAAATTTCATCTATATCCAATATGAGGTTGAAATCTACTATATTCAAAATACGTAAGTATGTCCATGTGTCATGTACTACCAAGTGAATAACATAAGATCGATGTAATCGATCTACCACTAAGAACCATCTACCGGTGTAGAAATATGTATAGACATAAGATAAGTGTCATGAAGCATATTCAAACCCAAAATAAGATATGTGCTTATAAAAAATGAAGTATATCCACACTTGAAATAAAACTGTAGTCAATCAAGAGCATATAGAAGGATACCTTGACCCACCTTGGTTACACCATTACAGTTAGTTATTTACTAATAAAATATTTCCAATGACAACTGTATTAGTCTATGATCTGTCTAGCCATTATAACTACTATGCACACGTCTTTATGGACATCCTCATATAGTTTCATACAAATATCCCTTCCAAAAAATTTTAACTAAAGAATCTTTATCCCCTCTTAGTTTCAATCAATATTACTAATCCTTAATTCAAGATATGAAAGGTTTTCACCATGTGAATGTATCAATATTTATCATTAACACACTATATTAAATGTCATTATTGACTGCTATCCAATTTAGCCTTTTATATTTTCTTGATGTATTAGACTTAGTATACATCGTGACTCTGGTCAATGAATACCAACATGGGTATAGTGCCACCTAACTTAAACTATTCAAAATGTCTTGAGTATATCTCTACTCAAAAGGAAAAAAAAGAAATATATCATATGAATCTTATAACAAGTTTACCCTCTCAAATGTCATTAGAAGAGGTCACATTTTATATCTTTGTCCTTCCTCAACCTTTCCTCATTGCCTTACCATAATCATTATCCTCTTATTTGATCAATAATCTTACTAATCTTACACTACTCTTAAAAACATCAACATTATACCATTTCAGTACTAAATTATTCATTATCATAAACACGAGTCATAAAATTGTCCCAAAAAAATATTCAAATAAAGTTCAAGTATCTTTGTCAAAATCACACATGCAGCAAATTATTCTTACTAATTTTAGCTTCATTAATTGCATTATTAAGAATAGAAAACTCATTACCAAGCTATTTTGTTAGACACAAAACACACGTACTATACCCCATAATGTCATCCTAACCACTGGGTCTAAATTTGAAAATGCTTCCTCATCATTGGCGAGAGAATGGAACAAGGAAATTTTGACCATAAAATCGAATCACATACGCACGATAAGAAATGAAAGAATGAAGCTTCCTAAAGTCCTATTGCCTCTCGAAGATAAGTAATAGACGTCTCCGCACTGATCCGCAAAACTCTACTAGACTCAACTCTTGTACTCATGAGACCAATGAACCTAGAGCTCTGATACCAATTTCTCACGATCCGAAATAACAAATCGTGATGGCACCTATGTTCCCAATCGATAGGTAAGCCAACCCAATACTTTATCAATTCAATTCAATATTTAAAGTAGAAAAAAAAGTGAAAACACCATATTCAATCACTAAGTCATTTAGAAATATGAAATGCGGAAATCTAAACTACCATCCCAAGATTTAGTGTCATAAGTACAAGAGCTTCTAAAAGTCAATACAAGTCTCTAATTATATAACAAGTCTAAACATAAGAAATATCCTATCAGAATATCAAAACAACCTAATAACTAGAGATAGATGAAGGTATGAGCGGCAGAACGTCCAAGCAGCTCACCACAACTTCAAGATAAACCAAACTCAGACTCAAGCTCCAAGAAATATGCTCGAATTCGAAATACAATCTGCACCACAAAAGAGTGCAGCAAGTGTAGTATGAGTACGAAATCACGTGTACCCAGTATATCTCATAGACCGACAACAAAGAAGTAGTGACAAGAGTATATAAGAAAATAATCCTTTAATTTTTTTACAAGTCCACATTATACTTATCAACCAAGTTTTCATCAATAGAGATAATTAAATGTCATGAAATGTTTAACCACCAATAACACACATAATCAACGAGAATGAGGGATGTAATGAGATGCAATGCAATGTGACACCATGAATGATATGCCTCAGATGCCAAGTACTCTCTCAACTGTATATACATGATACTCTTCGGAAATACATCGAGAGTTCATGACCCATGGGGGACTCGCGAGGTCCATATACCGACACGGACGATCTCCACGTGTCCGTGCGGACAATCTCAACGCACTGTCATAAAATCAAACAATCCCCAGCACGGATGATCTCCACGTGCCCAAATTATAATTTTAACTCGATCTCAACACGGACGATCTCCACGTGTTAGACCTTTAATCATACTCAATCTCATGTCAATGCATGTGCACAGTATGATATCAATAAAAGGGGATGATGCAACATTTCAATAAATTAAATGTCGCTATGACAGATAATCACCTCAATTATCACAATTATACGAGTTCAATAAGGAAACACAACCATACAAAAGAAATCAAGTCACTAAGTACATCAGCTAATGCCCATATGCTTTGGCATTCTCAAATTACAATCTATCATGTTATAGTAATAAACTTTCCCAATCTATCATGTTATAGTAATAAACTTTCCCTTTAATAACACAAGTACTCGTACCAATGCCCGTCACACCATTGGTACGAGACCCAATCTTTCACCCTTACCAATTGTCTATTCCATTTTTAATCTTTAATTAGGAAAACGTCCTTCAACGAAGTCTAAAAAGTTTTAACATACCTCGAACGCTAAACACGTGTCATGAATCCTCAAGATTTTGCCCTTCCCTTTCGCAAAGCTTCAACACGTTCACAATCTATCACATATGCATTATTCATAAGTAAACGAATCTATAGACATCCATCGAGCTATACCTCTATCCCGAACCCCAAAACTTATTCAAACTTCACGAATGTTACCATTTTATTCCCCTTAAAATTTTGCACTTTTAAAATATATTATCGACTTAACCATGATGGTCACTCTTGGACCAATTAACCACTATTGGTAAACAATTGTGAACACCACCAGAATATTTCAAGACACAAAATATGCTACGAATTTAACTAAGTGATACAGTGATCCTGAACCAAAGCAACAAACAACATTTGTACTATCCACTACGCAGCACCTTACATCCACTCACCTATCATTAACTCAAAATGATATATAAATCTCATCCAACCTAATGACACCAAACTAACACCCATGATATATAATGAAATTCCTAAATTTTTGGTGCCATCTAATATGTCAAGTCTCATATTCCTAGATTTTAAGCCTAGAGTTATATCTTAATTCCACTAACATACTCTAATAGTGTTCATATATATCCATTATGCTTAATAATTAATAGTGACAAGAGTAGCAACAAAAACTAACAAAAATTTAACAAAAGCTCCAACTTCCAAGCCTTCATAATTACTATACTTCAGTTCCTTTTTAAATGAATTACCACTTAAAATCATGAGTCAATCATTACCGTAATGATTACTCTCTCCTAATTAACAATTATTTTTTCTACCAAAGAAACCATCCTACGGTATAGTGTCAAGTTTCCAAAATTTGCTTTCCTTAACTTTATGTATTATTTATGTTCCAGCCGAAATCTTATCAACACAATTCTATATCCATTAATGACAAATTCTGGCCGAAATCTTGCTAGTACTGATTTGTTGGCAGTAACAAGTTACAACATATTTCTAACCCGCTAAGCCAAATAAAATTCCTACCCATACAACACATACACACACGACAATATCAACTTAAATTTTTTTTCTTTTACCTGGCAGATTTCGTGATGGTTGAGGTTATGCGATGATTCTCCTCGTCGTGTGCAGATAGAAGTTTTAGTGGGTTGTGGGGGTGACAAAGAATTATTAACCCTCAATTATTCTTAATTCATCTATTTACATGGGCCAAATTACTTGGGTATTAATTGAATTATGGATTTGGCCCACTATCTAATAACTATAATACTCATTAAATAAAAATTCATCAACTAGATACTCGTAATTACTGAATAGTTTAAAATACCCCTTTAATTTTTTTTCCGGAAGAGTCAAAATAGTCCTAGTTCTCAAAACGACCTAGCGGGTCGTTACATCCAACCATGTGTGTAGCTCACTCTCCTTTACATAAATGACATGTCACATCCACATCAGATATATTAATGTCACGTCATAATTATTTCATTATTATTTTTAAAATTATTAATCAAAATTGTTTAATAAAAGGAAAATAATAAAAAATTAATTATATTCTGCAAAGTAAAACTCCATTACATTCTCTCCCATTTCGACCGTTTCACAGCCAAAGTCGTCGCTGCCGTCGCCATTTTTGTCGGCGAAACCACTCATATTCTCTCCCTTACTTGCCTTCATCTCCGCAGCACATCATCACCATTTTCCTTTCCTCCTCCAACCTCCACAAAACCAACAACCTAAGTCATCGCACCACCAGATCTAGCCGAGCACCATTACTATTTTCGCCGCTATGATTAGATCCTTGCACCCTCACCCACCTCGTTCTCCTCTCCGCTGATCAGTCGCGCCTCTCTCTCTCACTCCACTGCGTATCAATGTTGTCTGGCGAGCACTACCAGTGCCGCTCTCTGCCTTCATTGGTGAATAAGTGGACTCAAGAAGGTTCCCAAGATCTTCTAAGTAGATGACAATAGATTGTGGAAAAGAAAGAAAAAGGGGTTGGCAGGGGATGGAGATGACTAAAAATTGGTGTAATGGGTGAAGAAGAAAAGTTTTTTTAATTAATGGTA
Source organism: Solanum okadae (assembly GCA_036553675.1). NCBI lineage: Eukaryota > Viridiplantae > Streptophyta > Magnoliopsida > Solanales > Solanaceae > Solanum > Solanum okadae. Next base: position 41,742,535 of record CM071689.1, on the reverse strand, counting down.
TAAAAAATTATTTCTTTTATAATTTTAAATATTTTTTAAAGTAAAAATACTCCTTACTCGCTTAAAAGGCGTGTTGTTACACACTTTTGCCAACTCAGACATCCTAATGCCCCATAAGCATGGTCAATGGTCAGAGGGATTTGTTAAATTGTGTTTTATTGAGTTTAAGGGTTCAATTGACAAACGGGTAAGTAGAAGGATTCACAATATAAACTCATACAAGTACAAGGGTCCATCAGACCATTTCGCCTAGTTGTTTTTTACTTGTACTAATATTTTAAGATATATTCTTTTATCATGTATATTGATATGAAAACAATTATAATATCTGTTTTTTTATATAACTTTTGACTGTTTAATTTTTAATTATAAAATATTTAAGAGGGAGAACAAAAGGGTCGAGTTTGAGAGTTTGCAGCAAGATGGTATGTCAGTGACAGAGTATGAGGTTATATTTTATGCCTCGGCTAGTGTTTCCAATGATATCCACAATTTGTTCTAAGCTCCAGACCTCTGAACATGTATCATTTTCACCTATCCAATAGGTTATTAACGTCCATTTTATTGCGGAAACTGAGATCATTAATCATGACCTCAAGTTCATAAATGACGTTTTCACAAATTGGTTCTTTCAAATTTTTTGAGATTCCATCTCTGGACAATTTTTTTGGTGTTGAACACTCTTTAAATTAATAAATATTAATTTATCGATTAAATAATAGCTCTACAAAATAATAATATTTCATGGTCCCGCCTCTATTAATTTAGAAAAGTTTTACTGTATTAAGTTCTTTTAAAACTTCTTACCATATGTTTTAGGACTATTTAGTTATTAATTTTCTCAATACTTCTTATCATATATTTTAGGACTACTTAATTATTAATTTTCTTAAATACTTCTTACCATATATTTTAGGACTACTTAATTATTAAGTTTTCTAATACTCTTAGGGGTCGTTTGGTAGGGAGTATTAGGAGAATTAGTCCAAGTATTATGTGTGGTATTATTTAGTACTATGTTTGGTAGGAATTTTGGGTCTATGTATAATCAATCCATGGATTAGTTATACACCCTACATGGTATTATAGGGTGTATAACTAATACCTTCCATTTGGTGGTATTTAGTTCTAATACCATGGGACTAATCTAGGTAAAGACAAAAATACCCCCTCAAATCCTTTTAATCATTTTGTTTATTTTCTTGATTTTATGTTTTATATTTATACTAATAAATTTATTTAAATAAATTAGCTTACAAATTTTATTATTTAGATATAATTTTTTGTTTCTAAAATATGAGTTATTTAATCTATTTATTATTAATATAAAATATTATAATCCGACTAATATGCTAATGTTGATGTATGAATTTAAGAACAATTCATAAGTCAAATATTGCCTCTTAACGGAAGTCATTAAACATTACACAAGTAGTCTAAAACAAGAGCATATATATATATATATATATATAAACATCTCGAGTATAAAAATAGTTTAATTTATTTTGCTATATTTTTTTTATTTTTTTATTTTATTTTATGATAAAGAGTTTTTTTTTTAATTTATTGACACAAAACAAAGTTCAATAAATTTTCTCTATAAATTATTATAGTTGTGTGACCTTTTGAGATATTAACTCCAATTTATTAAGATGACAATTATTTACTCTCAAATAATTTAAGTGAGAAAATAGTGAACATGACAATAAAAATTTTATTCTCCTAGCTAGTTAAAATGCTATAAAAATAAAAAAAATTGTCCGTCAATTATCTACCTTGACCCAATTACATGAAATAGAAAATCACATAATAACTCAAGGGTATAATTAGAAAGCCTTTTTTTTGTAGAGTTTTAAACCACACATAAAACTAGGTAAGAAACAATGAACCAAACACTTGATAAAAATAATCCCTGCATCACTAATCCATGCATTACCAATCCCTGCATTACTAATCCCTACATTACTAATCCCTGCATTATTGATCTTTGTACCAAACGACCCCTTACCATATAATTTTTCTATTTCTCTTACCATACATTTTAGCACTCCTTAATTTCTTATTTCTCCTAATACTTCTTACTATATATGCTAAAAGCATTTGCATGTTGTTACAATGGACGATAACTTCTACTCAAACCAATAGCAAAAAATCCTATAAGCTCTTTCCTATAAGGTAAGTATGATTTTCTCTTATTCTTATCAGCTTCTTTATCTGCTCTATTTCGTACATAATACACTGCCTGCTGAGACGCCGGCGGCGGCGGCGGCGGTAAAACCTTTTCTCCTCCGCTAGTGCTAGTTTTCGTCTGCTTCAATTTTCCGGCCGTCTTCACCACCTCACTGGAATTTTTTGATTTTGCTGATTCGTTTTCTATTGTCTTTTTTGGTTTGAGAAATACAAAACTGTCCTCTTCATTCCCTTCACTATTACTCCTCCGTAACAGATCTCGGATCCTCGGCCATCGCTTCGATACAAATCCTGTTGATTTACTCTTCTTGCATTTTCCTGGTGATGGCTCACTTATCTTCGGCTTCCACATACAGTAAGTCCCGGCAGGTATCGTCTCCAATTCCTCTGCCTCCGATGATTCACTTTTTTCTAGAAACAACTTCTTCAACGGAATCAAAATTGATTTATCAACATCCTTCAAATCCGAATCAGTTAGCAATAGATCGCGGTTGAAAAGAGGGAAAATTGGCTCCTGGAATTTAGTCTGACCGTCATAGATGAATTCCGCGATTGAGTTATCCGGTTTCTCAGAGACTAAAGAGAATTCGAAATCTTCTTCGCCGCCGTTCAAGCTATCTTTCTCCTCCGCCTGAAATTCATCGGAGATTTTTGCAGCGATATCCGACAAAAGTCCAAAATTGTTGAAACTGAGGCACAAATATTCTTCTTCTCCGACTTGTTTCATATTTGTTTTGCGGTTCATTTTGAGGGAAAGAGAATTGTTTGTTTTCTTCTCCTCTGCTGCTGGGTTTTATTTATATGGGTTGTGCAAGTGTGCTTTCCTTGATGGAAAAGAGACTGAAATTACACATGTGCTTCTAGAATTTCTGGAGTTTTTAGTATCAACTTGGAAAGTTATTAAATATATTTCTTTCTAAGTTCTTTTGTAGTTACCTTGTTTTGTTTTTATATATAATTTACTTGCCATGTTCTTTTGTCATGTATTACATCATTTAGCTCTATTAAATAAATTCCCTTTTTTGTTTATTAGATTTCCTTCTCTTTTAAACTTTTTTTTATTTCATGTAATATTATTTTGTATAATTGATCACCATTTTTTATGTAATATTCTACTATATTATAAAAGGGAGTTTAGGCCCAAGTATAATATATAATATTCAATATTGGGACTTTTCCCAATCTTCAATATTATATATTATACTTGTGGGACTTTTAAAAGCTTTTAAAATATGGTAGAATATATATATATATATATATATATATATATATATATATATATATATATATATATATATATATGTCACAAATGGAAAAGTCTCAATCAAGGAAATGGAAAAGTCCCAATATATCATTTACAAATGACTTAAAAAGCATTAAAAATTACAATACTTACCAATTTAAAATATTTAAAAGCTATATATATATGTCACAAATGGAAAACTCCCAATCAAGGAAATGGAAAACTCCCAATATATCATTTACAAATGACATTAAAAGCATTAAAAATTACAATAATTACTAATTTAAATTTAAATTTAAATTTAAAACTATATTATAAAAGGGAGTTTAGGCCCAAGTATAATATATAATATTCAAGATTGGGACTTTTCCCAATCTTCAATATTATATATTATACTTGTGGGACTTTTAAAAGCTTTTATAATATATATATATATATATATATGTCACAAATGGAAAAGTCCCAATCAACGAAATGGAAAAGTCCCAATATATCATTTACAAATGACTTTAAAAGCATTAAAAATTACAATGCTTACCAATTTGAAATATTTAAAAGCTATATATATATATATATGTCACAAATGGAAAACTCCCAATCAAGGAAATGGAAAAGTCCCAATATATCATTTGCAAATGACTTAAAAAGCATTAAAAATTACAATAATTACTAATTTAAAATATTTAAAAGCTATATAATAAAATAGGTTGACTCTTAGAATTCTATCAGGCTCACATATATTGGGACAGAAAAAATAACACATATCATTTTAAAATTACCAAAAAAGTATTATAAATAATAATAATTAACAACTTAAAATATCGGAAAGACATTTTAAAAGGGTTAATTTTGTAATTTTATCCTTGTCACATAAATTAGGACAAAGTGACCAGTAATGTACGTTATTTCAAAGTTACATAAAAATATTATAAATCACAATAATTAATAACTTAAAACATTTTTTTTTAAATATGAAAATTTGGATGACTGTCCAAATTTCATTTGTGTCACATAAATCCAGACAACAAAAATAACATATATTGGGTCCATTTTAATTTATTTGTCTTATTTTTTTTTATATTTAAAAATTGCATAAAAATACTATAAATCATGATAATTGACAACATAAAATATGTTTTGAAAAAAATACAAAAAATTCCACTGATTCTTGAAGTGAATCTATCGTAAAAATACTATAAATCATGATAATTGACAACATAAAATATTTACAAAATGTTGTATGCTGGTAGTCTTATTATGCCTTAAATACCGTCAAAGAAAGTACAGGTTTTTGATAAAAAAAAAACTTATTCCTTTATCCACGCAAACAATCGCTTCAAAAACTCGGTTATTAGCCCCAAAACATGCCATTTATATATTGGGCCCGTGCATAGCACAGGCAACATTATCTAGTGATTGGTATAAAGGAGTCTTAAAATATATAGTAAAAGAAAAATATATGGCAAGAAATATTAGAACAATTAATAACTAAGAAGTTTTAAAATATATGACAAGAAATATAAGAACAATTAATCACTAAGAAGCCTTAAAATATATGACAAGAAATATTAGAACAATTAATAACTAAGGAGCCATAAAATATATGGCAAGGAATATTGGAATAATTAATAATTAAGGAACTTTAAAATATATGGCAAGAAATATTAGAACAATTTATAACTAAGGAGTCTTAAAATATATGGCTGGAAATATTAGAACAATTAATAACTAAGGAGCCTTAAAATACATGGCAAGACGTATTAGGAGAAATAAGAAAATAAGGAATGCTAAAATATATGGCAAGAGAAATAGAAAAATTATATGGTAAGAGTATTAAAAAACTTAATAATTAAGTAGATTTAAAATATATGGTAAGAACTATTTAAGAAAAATAATAACTAAATAGTCCTAAAACATGTGGTAAGATGTTTTAAGAGAACTAATAATTAAGGAGTTCTAAAATATATGGTTAGAAGTTTTGAGAGAACTAATAATTAAGGAGTCTTAAAATAGATGGTAAAAAGTATTCCCTCTATTCACTTTTACTTGTCACTTATTCCTAAAATAGATTTTCATTTTTACTTGTCACTTTTGAAATATCAAGAAAAGACAATAATTTTTTCCATGTTTTACCCTCAACATTAAATACTTAATTTTCAAATCATTTTTCAAGACATCACTCAATAGGGATAGTTTGGTAAAATACCTATATCAATAATTATTTTCTTAATTGATGTGTCAAGTCAAAGTGTGACAAGTAAAATTGAATGAAGGGAGTATTAGGAGAATTAATAGTTAAAGAATTAAGAAGTGTTAAAATATATGGTAAAAAGAATAGAAAAATACTTTCTCTATCCCTATTTACATGTCGTCTTTACTAAAAATAGATATACTTTAATATTTATCATGTTACAAAATCAATGCATAAATGACTCTATTCTTCCTATTTTACCCTTGAAAGTTATTAGCCTAGAAAATATACATTTAACCAACATGGAAAAACTAAGAAAATAATTCATGTCTATTGGTCAAATTAATTAATTACTCAAAATAAATTAATTCATGTTCATTAATTGAAAACTTGACTTTAAGAAAATACTAAATAAGGGTACAATGATAAATACGAGACGTATGCTGATGAGAGGAACTTGAATGACCATAATTCCCTCTACGACCTATAGGTCTAGAAGATGAAACATGTGAAGTATGTATCAAACTAGAAGAACTATGCCCAATATAATCAGCCTCAACAACTAGTATCGTAGCATGAATGGGTCTGTTAGACTAAGAGTGACAACCTCTCCCTGAGTAACCTCGACTCTTAGGAGGAGCACTACCCAAATGACCTGAATGATGGGCCCTCTTGCCCTCACACTGCTCAAATCCCTCACATCGAATCATTTCCAATAGTTTGGCAGCATTTACCACTTTCTGAAATGAAACACAAGAAGCGGTAACCTGAAAATCTCCCATATGAATCAAAATAATCAGACCCTTAACAAACCCTCTCACTCTCTCAGTATCGGTGGGAAGTATCATCAAAGTGTGCCTAGCCGAGGTATGAAATTTAACCTCATACTCTGCGATTGACATACCATCTTGCTGCAAACTCTCGAACTCGACCCTCTTGCCCTCCTCTCATCACGTGGAAGAAACTTATCTAGAAATATGATAGTGGAGGTGATCCAGTTGGCCTACTATTAATATAATCCCTCCACCACTGCTTGGTACTGGAACATCGTGTAGCCAATTCCATGAGACTCGACTAATCTAAGGTTATGCAATCTCCCATTATAGCTAACTGTAAATTCATATACATCCTCATTCAAGTCACTCGTATAGGTCGAAGGATTCACCATCCTGAACCTTTCGAACATCTTTTGCTTATAAATGGCCATGGAAGGCCGTTAGCCAAATGTGATGCAACACCTAGCAATACCATATTATCTAATCGAGGAGCTATAATAGCAGCTGACTGAGTCCCTGGAGTCTAAGAACATGGAGCAACTATTTGATCTGGAGTCTGACCTCCAAAACGAGTGTGTGAGCTATCAGAGGTGATAGACATAGACAATGTTCCCACCTGAGCCATCCCTCATAAGAGTCCTAGCATATGAACCAAGGTATCTTAAAACATTAAGGTGGTAATAATGAGCCTGAGTTGGTCTATATCTCTCAACATGATCTTGCACATCCAAATTTTGGAAGAGCTATTTGCCACAATATTTGCCATTTCGAGCTTTCTTCTATAGGTTTCTATTTTCCGAGGTCCTTTAAACAATTCCATAAGGGAAATATATACAGATTTGTTTCTTTTCTTCAGATCAATTAATCTTCCAAAAGAATTTCGTGAGTTAACTAATCTAATATTCCAGAATAAGAGTTTGTCTATCATTTACACATTGATGGTTTTGCTATACTACTCCTTGTGCTTCTGCCCTTACCAACAACTTTGTATCTCTTTCCGCCCATTAACAATTCTTTTGTATGCCTTGGTGATAGATCTCTTTATTTACTTATCTTATTGATATTTTTAGTTATGTCCTCTTTTTCCTCCTCCTCTTTTTTTCTCCCTCTATATTTGGCCCCTACATTTTCTCTTACTGTTCTTGGTCATTTTCCCTACTGGTGAATTTCCCTTGATTGTTGTATGATGAACCTCCCCCCTCCATATCGCTTGTATTTGTATTTAATTGGTCAGATGACTTTTCTTCTTCTTTCTCTCCTACCTTCGTATTCCTTAATTTGTTGTCCATCTCCACCTCATGTTGACTATCTTTCTCAATTTCAATGGCTTGTATTTTATCACTTAGCTTTTCCATCTTGTTTGTCTTCTTCATTACTGATTTCTCTTAATTCTGATACTTTTCCCCTTTGTTCATTTTTGTTGGTACTTTCCCTTATTTCCTTGTTTCTTAACGAACTATTCACTGATATATCCTTTTCTGTGCTTGGTTTACCGAAATTCTCTTCTACCTAGTCTTTGGTTGCCACCACAACTTTTTCCTTTGTGCTTTTCCCGGCCTTTGGCGTTGCTATGGTCATTATATTTTCTTGTTGTTGACTTGGTTCTTTTGTCCCTTCTTCCTCATTAAGTGCATCAAACTTGTTTCCATCATCAACAAATCATCTTCACTCACTTTCTCCTTTGGATTCCATCTTTGAATCCGTCCTTCCCTGTAATGATATCCCCCTCTCTTGGCCCCAATCTTGATCCTAGGTTCCTGAAAGTTGTTGTCCGTCGACTTCCCTTTGTCAGCATTTTCCTTCTTTTCTGGCACTGTATTAATCTCTTTGTTGTTATTTTTACTCTTATCTTCCTCGGTTTCCTCACCCCCTTCCTCCTTTGGATATAATTTCGGATGTAATGCAAAACACTCCTTTCATTATGCCCTTGTAGTTTGCAGTTTCTGCAATATTTAGGGAGATAATTATATTTGATGGTAATCCATTTAGCCACAATTTCACCTTTCTTTTTCTTGATTCCCACGTGGACTCTCTTGGGAAACTCACCCAAAAGGTATACTTCCACCTTTACTCTCGTGCAACTTCGTCTCGTTTTGTTGCTAGTAGCCATATCAACTTGTAATAACTTTCCAACAGCAACAACAACTGAGAAGATTGTTTCTTTTCCAAAGAAATTTTGAGGTAGAGCTGGTAGCGATATTCATGCAATCGCTATTGATGATTCTTCCGCTGGATCAAATAAAGGATCCCATTTAAAGGTCCGCATTGAGTGATACCGGAATGATCTTTCGCAATTCGTGGATATTAGACCATCCGTATGAGAATTTCCCAACCACGGCAAATTCCAAATCTCCATTCCGGCTGCAGAATTCAGACTTTTAGGGTTTTGACGGCTAGATTTTTAAAGAGCGTTTTTAAAACTATTGATGTATGACTTGTATTATTAATTATATATATATATCTTCTAAATTTAAAAATATAAAATTATTTGGAATATATATTTAACAAGGAATGAGTAATATAATAAAACAAAATAGAGAATTTCTGGTAGCTGATGTCGCGTAATTCATATTTCTGACCAAATCAGTATGTATATAATTGGTCTCCACTTTTTTGGGGTTATTATATGTAAGTATTTCAAAGTAATTTTCTACTTAGTAAATGCAATGATTAGTAAAATTAGGCTGCCATCAATCCATTTCCACTTACATAAGGACCTTACGTAAGAAAAACAAGAAAAAAGTATGAAGATTCTCATAATAACTTAGAAATTATTCAAAGTCACCTATAAATGTTAATTTTTCATTTCATAACCTAACTTAAAAACCAGCTTTGACTTCTTTTTTTTTTTTAAATTTTCAAACATGATTAAGCAATAAAAAGTATATTCAATACACATATTATGTTTAAATTTAGTATAAACACCGGATGTACAAATAACCTCTTCCGATGTACTTCCTCCGTTTATTTTTACTTGTTACTGTTTGACTTGACACACTCATTAAGAAAATAATTATTGATATAAGTATTTTACCATACTATCCGGCCCTACTAATTGTTGGGATATACTATTAACCATGTAATTGTGTTATAGTAATTTTTATTTAATCCCTTGTAAAGATTTTTATGTTATTTATTTAACATAATAATTTTTTTGTTTAAATAGATCATTATGTATATATGTGTGTCCATTGCTTATATAATAGACAATTTTGTGTATGGAGTATTTTAACTCATACACGGAAGATTAAAATTGTTGGTGCATATAAGTTATAAATTTATGTTCACGATCAAAGATGAAGTAGGACGAACATCTTGATGATCGTAGCACAAGATTAAATATAATTTGATCTTAATTATGAGAATGGTTAAATTCAACTTCTTAGTGCTAGTACATTTTGTATGTATTGAACGGACCAATTAGAGACATTTGTTTATGTTCTGAATATTTATAAATAAATTCTCTAGTCCACTACATGTACTTATACTCTTAATCTTGATATAATTTTTATGATCTATGTAATTTATTTTATTGTTTTAATCTATTAAAAGGTGAGACTTTTTGATGAGTCAATAAATTCCTAATAGATTAGATAATGACAAATTACATTAGTTGATAGAACCGTGTCTAGGACCCGAGTTGAAGACACCCCTTTATGGTTACTTATAAGTTTTCACGTGAAACCCTGGAGGTGGATTTTAAATCCGTCACGTGAAATAAGTTAAGTAAATATAATAAAGGATTAATTTAGTCAATGAATTAAATTTTCAGAAGATTTTGATTTAATTTATTGGTGTCGGTAATTCTAACATGGGGGGTTAAATAAGATGTAGTGGTAGATTTTGAAATTAAATCGAGGAGTGCAATTACAGAATTTTAGTGGAATAATTTGTAATTTATTGCGATATGGTTAATTCGTTCATTTGAGAATTATTATCGTAATTGGAAGCCTCTATTAAATATATCTACTGTCCCCACTATGCCTGATTAATTGACCAAGTTTGAAAAGAAGGACAAATTAATTTTATTGTTGATCTTCTTTAAAGGATGAATTATTTGAGAGTTAAATATTGAGTTAGTGACAAAAACGTTTGGCCTTAAATGGATGAAAACGTTTTTTTTTATTACAAAAATGTTTGGCCTTAAATGGATGAAAACGTTTTTGTATTAATCTCAATTTATTCTCATGATCCTCTTGATTGCTCATTAAGCCTGAAATTTATTTGGATGTTTTTTCTATTCATTCTTGAGTTGGAAAACTAGTATAAATAGGCTGGATGTGGCATGAAAGAAATTATCCTTTTAAAAACAAGTAATACTTGCCCACACAAGTAACTTGGTAGTAACAGTCAATCAGGAAATAGGAGAAGATCGTAGTTCTGGATCCTTGGCATCTGGACGACTTTTGTAGAAGTTTCAACAGGTTAGTCTTCTTCTAAATTAGTTTATGTTATATTGTTTAGTCTATATGTAAGATTTGTGATCCTGAATATAGCTTCCGTTGTGCATATTCTAACACTAATTACTCCCTTTGTCCACTTTAAATTATCATGTTGCGTTTTCAAAAGTCAATTTGACTAATTTTTAAAGTTAAATTAGATTACATTAATTCGATAATTTAAACAAAAAATTAAGATATTCAAAACCTATACGAAAAGTACTATAAATTTCAATTTTTTTTGCATATCAATATGATGAAAAAATATATTGTAAAATGTTAGTCAAAGTTGCTATCATTCGACTCTAAAAAGAAAACTATGACAATTAAAAGTGGACGGAGGTAGTAATATTTAGTATATTTGAGTTTTGAAAAATGATATGAAGAATATGATTTAGTTCTAAGGGTAAAACATGGGGAAAAAATAATTATTTTGTCTTGATATATCAAAAGTTACAAATGAAAATCTATTTTAGAAATAAATGAAAAGTAAAAATGAACGGATGGAGTAATTTGGAGGAAATAAATGATACAAAATAACTATTTACAATTTGAATTAGAATAAAAATATAAAACAATACTACATATATTTTATCTCCTACACAGTAAATTACTTTATTCATTTCAATTTGTTTTTTCTAATTCTCCTTTTAGTCCGTTACAAAAAAAATGTCTCTTTCTTCTTTAACAACTCTTTAATTTCAACTTTACACAAAACATGTTTAATACCACAAGATTAAAAAATATTTTGATACATATGATATATTTTTAATTTAAAACCACAAAATTCAAAAAACTCTTTACATCATTAAACTCAATATCAAATTAAAATAGTACACATAAATTAAAACGAAAAAAATAAATATATTTTAACATATAAAGATGTCATTTGAAACAAATTGTATAATTGAAAGAACATATAATTGCAATATTTTAGGTGTAACAGAAATGTAGATGAAAACATTTAAGTGCCCTTCTAGATACGTATTATTATAATATAAGTCGGTCAAAATTGAACCATATAATATACGTAGACATACTAATAACTTACAAAAGTTGTAATAAATCATATATACGCGTTAGGGGTGGGCGTTCGGTTCTTCGGTTCGGTTTAATCAAATTTCGGTTCGGTTCTTCGGTATTCGGTTTTAGAAAAATGTGCACCATATTTCAAACCAAACTAGATCGGATCGGTTCGGTTTTTTCTACTTCGGTTCGGTTTAGTTCGGTGTTTTTAAATCGGTTTTTCAGTGTCAACAAAAATAAAGAGAGAATATGATAAAGTAACAATTGTTATTCAATTCACACTTCAAACTTCAAAATAACAACTAACCATCTAACAATAGAAGGTAAGAGCATCAATTTGTTGTTCTCACTTCAAAGTAACAACAAAAAATGATAAAATCATAAAGTAGAAAGTAGAAACACCAAGTTGCTGCTCAAACTTGAATTAAATTGAGTTTTGTTTAGTTTAGACTTTAGGTCTTTAGGGTTTACTATTTTGTTATTAAGATTTTTTGCTATTTAAGTTTAGGATCTAAATATAAAAATTGAAATGGGCCAAGTAAAGTTAAAAATTAAGTAATATAATAAATACTTTTAAATTTATTTAATAAAACTTCGATTCTTCGGTGCATCGTAGTTTTGGAAACCTTACACCGAACTCCAAACCGAAAAACCGAAGTTCCGAAAAAAAAAACCGACACCAAACCGAAACACCGAAGAACCGACACCGAAGAACCGAATTTTTTCGATTCGATTCAGTTCGGTTTTTCGGTATTTATGCCCACCCCTAATACGCATAACTAAACAGATTGGAGGGAAACACTAACGTCGTTTTCTAGAAGACCAGACATATTATATTATTTAATATAACATTTGGGAAAATCATATCTTTTATCTTTAACGTTGACAGAGAGGAAAATATTATTTTCTTGTTCTCGAAGTAATCTCATTATTGAAATGACTTTTGACTTTCGAAAAAAGATATGGCATGATCATATAACTACTCCTTTTTTCGTATCATTCTATATAATAATGTAAACGACAAGTGATTAGATAGATATATACTCTCTCCGTTTCAAGTTATTTATCGTGTATCTTGTTATACATGTTTCTATAAAAATATATATTAAGAAGGATTTCTTTATGTCTTATCCTCATTTATGTTCTAAAATTAATTTCAATTAAATATTTACTCTATTGAGGTATTTATAGTTTTTAAGAATTATTACTACTAAGGATAAAAAAACAAATGTCTTGAACTTTCAAAATAATAAATTATTTGAGGTTCATCTATTTTTAGAAATTGCGCTAAATAATTTGAGAAGGAGATAAATATATATTTTTTCCATCACGAAACAAGAATCACTTTAGTGTAAGAATAATTCCTACTTATGTCCAAGTTTACTTGTGACCCAAGTAATATCATAAATAATATTTAATAAAGAATAGATCTCATCCATATATCGGTTACTTGATGGACGTACCGAATTAAGTCACAATCTCTATAAATTGGTCCATCCTCCACCCATTAGGGTTACCACATATTCTCTACATTAATTTCATCGATGACAGTTGTGGTAACATAAGACTAGGGCAAGGAGGTAGAAACCATTTTACGACTAATGCTTCCGCTTGTTTCTGTGATGATGTCTTCCGCATCAGGTATGTGCGCGCCCCTAACGATCTCTATATAAGATTATTGTGTTCAAGATCCTACATTTAGCTCATCATTTCACGTTCATTAAGAAAAAAATCCCATAATTAATTTGATCCTATAAAATTTGACATTGATTAATTAAGGTATTCTATTTATTAGATGTGACACTTTTAAAAAATAATTTAATACGAAGATATTGATTAAAAACATACGAATTAACTTATTTTGAGAGAGATAAATTACTACTGCAAACTTAGCCGTGGAGAGAATATATTAATGAACATTAGTTAGATGACTAACGCCTGTAGGTGTTCATGCAACGTGCAATATCAGTTGTTGATATAATTCAATATATAATGTTTTATATCATTAATTACCAAATGAATTTAGTACACCTACTTCCAGCCTCATAGGATATATATATATATATATATATATATAACAATTTAACAACTTCTTTTTCTTACATTATTAATGTAAATGTTAATCGGTTATTATAATTTAATTAATATTTTTATTAAGTTATAGATTTATGATTAATCTAAATATTTACTTGTGTATACTTTATAAGTAGTATGATTTTTGTGTATAAATATTTAATTCTCCCCGACTTTGAACCTTAAAATGAACATACTTCCTCCGCTCTAATTTATGTGTCACTTTTTGGATTTCGAGATTCAAACTTTGACCATAAATTTTTCATATATTTTTTAAATATTGTGAATTGTCAATTATTGTTACTTATAGTATTATTTTTTTTATATAGTTTACTCATATATAAATTTCATTTAATTTTTTTTTGAAAACTTCATGCATACGTTTTCAGTCAAACTTAAACTATTTGACTCTCGAAAGAAGAAAAGTGTCACATAAATTAGGACATTGAAAATATTTGTTTTTGTAGGATTCTAGAAGATTGATGAATTCTACAATCGTGTATAATTGTAATGATGGAACATATTATTAGTCGTGAACAAATAGTTATTACTATTAGAATATATGTGTTGAACTTCACATGCACAAGTAGGAGTCGTATAGATTTGTAATAGCAATAACAAATTGAGACATACATTGATAAAGTCATCGTCAGAACTCAGAACACAGTCGAAACATATATATATATAGGCATTTTTTTTATATTCTATTCTATCTCTACCAATTGTCAAACTTATAATTCAGATACATTCCATGTGAGCTTATGTAATTTCTATCTTCTCTGTTTCATTTTATATGAATTAGTTTAACTTGACATGAATCAAAATTTAAGAAAAAAAGACCTTTGAAACTTGATAGAAATTTGTATGGCTATGAATCATTTTATTAATAGGAAAATGAGCATTTTAAAGCTAAATTATTACTTAATATAGAAATATGTCATTTTTTTAGACTAACTAAAAAGGAAAGTAAATCATATAATATAAATTGAGAGCGCCACATCACCGTTTTGTCATTCTCCTTTATTATAATATATAGATTTAACAACTTCTTTTTCTTACATTATTAATGTAAATTTTAATCGGTTATTCTAATTTAATTAATATTTTTATTAAGTTATAGATTTATGATTAATCTAAATATTTACTTGTGTATACTTTATAAGTAGTATGATTTTTGTGTATAAATATTTAATCCTCCCCGGCTTTGAACCTTAAAATGAAGCATACTTCCTCCGTTCTAATTTATGCGTCACTTTTTGGATTTCGAGATTCAAATTTTGACCATAAATTTTTCATATATTTTTTTAAATATTGTGAATTGTCAATTATTGTGACTTTTTTTTTTATATAGTTTACACATATAAATTTCATTTATTTATTTTTTGAAAACTTCATGCATAAATTTCCAGGCAAACTTAACTATTTGACTCTCGAAAGAAGAAAAATATGACATAAATTAGGACATTGAAAATATTTGTTTTTGTAGGATTCTAGAACACTGAATTCTACAATCGTGTATAATTGTAATGATGGAACATATTATTAGTCGTGAACAAATAGTTATTATTATTAGAATATATGTATTGAACTTCACATGCACAAGTAGGAGTCGTATAGATTTGTAATAGCAATAACAAATTGAGACATACATTAATAATTAAAGTCATCGTCAGAACACAGTTAACATAAATATAGGCATTTTTTTATATTCTATTCTATCTCCACCAATTGTCAAGCTTATGATTCAATACATTCCATGTGAGCTTATGTAATTTATATCTTCTCTGTTTCATTTTATATGAATTAGTTTAACTTGACATGAATCAAAGTTTAAGAAAAAAAGACCTTTGAAACTTGATAGAAATTTGTATGGCTATAAATCATTTTATTAATAGGAAAATGAGCATTTTAAAGCTAAATTATTACTTAATATAAAAATATGTCATTTTTTTAGACTAACTAAAAAGGAAAGTAAATCATATAATATAAATTGAGACATTATGAATATTGTGTATTTGACTTACGGTGGACGACAAACTCTACTATCAGTACTATGGGTAAAAAGTATGTCTGTTTTTGACTCATGTTAGTATTGATAGGTTGAAAATTAACAAGTTTTTATTTAAGTATAATGACGTACATATTTAATATAATATATGATATGCTTTATACAATAGTGACGGATTGCATGACTATTTTTGAAGCTTCTGATAGAATGCAGTATAGCACAATATAAGAATTAAATCAAGTCCCTCTCATCTTCTCAACCCACTCCCCCTTATTGCAGATCTCAAACAAGGGTGGAGCTACATGATCCAAATTAATAGGTTTAGTTGAATATCTTATTTATTAAAGCTATGTATTTCCAAGGTTTAATTTATGATTTCTAATGAACTACAAATAGAAAAAAAATAAAAAATAGTAAGAGACGGGTTCCAAGGTTATGACACTTTGCGTAATAATGTTATATCTACACCTTCATTATCTTGCTAAATACTATCAAACTGCTAACTCATAGGGTTAATATTATAGTTATGATCTCTCGTACCTTTAATCGTCTATATTGTTAAGTGATGATACTCATAATTAAATTGAATGCATTTATATATATATTCCCTGCCTAGGAGCCAAGTAGGGCAAACTAGACTTGATTTCCATCAAAATTTAAGAGATTTCACCATCAAAACTCCTCCAAGGTCAAGGTATAGGCTGGTGGGGCGGGGGGGGGGGGGGGGTTGAAGCATTTGCCGAAGGAGAGAAGTTGATGATTTTTATAGGTTCTTGGAGCTTTAAGCTTGTGTTGATAATTAAGAGTTCAAGGACCCATTTGTGATCATTAGTGGAAAGTTTTACGGTTGTTTTGATGATTTATATCGCTAATGGAAAATTTGTCATTTTAGCTAATGTATGAATTGTTTTGATGTTTGTGTAACACCTCAAATATTTCTAAATGAAAATCTGAATCATTCTTTATTTGCGTATAAGGTCGTATCGAGTAATTCTTAAATTGTGATTAGGTGTTTTGATCAATTCTTTAGTGTGAAAATAAATTTGGAGATGAATAAAGGTCACAAGAATCCCCTGGCACAAAGTTGAGTTGAAAGCTTTCTTACCAATTGCATTTTGATATAAGCTTTCTTAAATTGTGATTAGGTGTTCTAATCAATTCTATTATGCATATTGAATTCTAAATAGTTGTTCATGTTTCGTATCACATGAATCCTATTTGTTTATAAAAGTCTGGTTTATAAAGGTTTTTTCATGAGTTTTTCCTATACATTAAGTTCAGATTTGAAAGGTGAGGCCATGAGTATACTTTTTAAATGCATATTTTGAAAAGGATTTTTTTAAAAAGGACATGAGGACTTCATATGTACTATTTGGAAATCGGGAAGGGAAATAGTATAATTAATTTTCTGAAATGTATATGAGTAAAGAAAAGTGAAGAAAAAGGTAAATTTCTTGTAGAGGACTATTGAGAATATTGATATGACTTTGGATGGATCCATAATTATAGTTAGCATCCTATGCCTCAGCAAAGTATGGGATGGTCCTAATGACAACGTGGGTGGAACATTGTATCATCGCTAGATTCATAGTGATGGCTGTTGGTTAAAGAAACTCCCCAACAGAGTAAAGTATATATATATATATATATATATATATATATATATATATTATTTTCATATATATTTCTTTTATTGCATATCTTATTGTAAAGCTTAAATGGTTTTCACTTCATATTCATGTATTGATTCAGTTGAGTAACTCTAGTTCTTTAGTTTAGATATTTATTTTATTCAACCCTATTACATACTCGTACAATGTACTGATGTCATTCAAGATAATCTAGCAAAATAAAATCTAGAATCACATGATAGGGAGATAACCAGTTCATACTCAAGGTCACATCAAAATCAATCATATCTAATAAAATAAAGCATGTCCAAGTCTCACTACTTGATAATGTCATTACACACCCCCGGTACACCTGATGAACCACTAAAGAATCATCTACCGGGGTATAGACACTAATGGGTCGTTTGGTAGGGAGTACTAGGAGAAATAGTCCATGTAGTATGTATGGTACTATTTAGACACTATATTTGGTGGAAATTTTGGGCCTATGTATAACTAATTAATACATGTACTAATCTATGTATTAGTTATACACCCTACATGATATTATATGATGTATAACTAATACCTTATGTTTGGTGGTATTAGTTATACACATCATTAATACCATGAGATTAATCTATGTTAAGACAAAAATACCCCTAAAATCCTTTTAATTATTTTATTTTCTTGATTTTATGTTTTATATTTGTAGTAGTAAATTTATCTAAATAAATTAGCTTACAAATTTTATTATTTAGAGAGAGTTGTTTGTTACTAAATAAATCCAATACAAATCAATACAATATTTGAAATGTGAGTTATTTATATTTACTAATTGTAAAGGCAAATATATGATCACATGACGCTTGTCATCATAATTGAATGTATTATTTATTGATATATATGTGGTTTTCTAATTATTTGTATTTTGAACAATTTATATAATTGCATACATATTAAAACTACAACTTGCAATTTATA
Organism: Solanum okadae; assembly: GCA_036553675.1. Lineage (NCBI taxonomy): Eukaryota > Viridiplantae > Streptophyta > Magnoliopsida > Solanales > Solanaceae > Solanum > Solanum okadae. The sequence goes on along the minus strand of CM071689.1, from coordinate 41,723,995 downwards.
TTTCTAAACATAAATGGTTTATTGGATTTTACTATTGTTTACCATCTTGTCGATTTTAAAAGTAGACGATCTATTTTTTAAAATTAAAAATTGGTGTTTTGTGAGGGATCAATTTATTTAGATAACAATTATTTATCCTCCAAATAATTCAAGTGAGAAAATAGCAAATATGGTGATAAAATTATTCTTCTCCTATCTAGTTAGAAGGCCACCAAAAAATAATATTATCCGACAGTTATCTACCTTGACCCAATTACATAAAATAATAATGATTTAAGGGTATAATTGGAAAGAAACTTTTTGTAGAGTTTTAATCCAAAGACAAGATTAGATGGGATGTAATGAACCAAACATTTAATAAAAAAATAAACCTTGCATTACTAGTCACTGCATTAATAATCCATCTATTACTGATCCCTACATGATTAATCCATGCATTATTAATCATTGTACCAAACAACCCCTAATATTTACTACAAGGGATTCACACACAGAATCAATGTCCGCTGCAAAATAAGTAGACACGTGAGTAGGTAGACTCGGGATCAAATAACACGGTAGTGGGATGATTGCAAACTGAGACTATACATGTGATCTCTGCATCTGAGACCTCTACCTCGGATCTACCTAGTATAACATATCATACTCTACTAGCCTAAGAACCACCCTGAGCACTGCCTCGAGCTCTACCCTTTGTACCACATCTAGCACTCTTTGAATTACCTCTAATAGTTGAAATGGCATAGCACTGAAAATCTCTGACCTTGGTTAAACACTAGAAGGAGCACGTTTGGGGGAATCCCTTGACTTGTGCCCAACTCAAACATAGCAATCTCGTTGACCTGAATATCGCTGAGAATAACCAAAAGAGTTTATACGTCCTCCCTGTATAACCACTATGTTCACCATGACTAGTTTGAATGGACCTATGTCCACTAGCACTATATGTGCCTTAAATCGCTGCATGCACTAGTCAATACTGATATTTGTGGGTGCCCAGCCCCGAATAGTCTCGACTCCTAAATGAATGACCGCTAGACTGACCCTGACAAGGAAATCTCTTGGTGACACCATCCTATTTACGATGTCAAATACCCTCAATCATCCTATCATGGTTGACAAAATTCTAAAATGCATCACCTAATAACACAAGAGAAGTTGTGGCCTCCCTTCACCAACTTACGAATCTACTCAAACTCAATAGGTATACTGGATAAAGCATAACAAGATATATAGCTCATAAAACAAACCTCATACTCAGAAATTGGCAAGGAGACTTGCTCCAACCTATTAAACACATCCTTATGTTAATGACGAAGACTATATGGCACAAACCTCTTGAAAAATATCTCAGTAAACTGCTCCCAACTCATCATAGGAGAACCAACAGGCCTACGAGCAAGTACCAACCTCCACCACTACTTAGTCACTCTCGCCAACTAATAGCATATTTAAGACACACAATATGTCTCTAAGATGCCTATGTTGGACAACTTGTCCTGCCACTCAATCAAGCCAATCATAAGCCTTCTCTTGATGGATAGGTTGTTCAACCTGGACATCTTTGAGACACATAGAGTGTCTTATATATCTTACTCTCTGTCTCATATTAACTGATCACCTTTTCAAAAAGAAAAATACATAAAATCTCTTCTGAACTTGGTAGCAAAACTTACTTTAGCACTTTTAACTTTACGGATAATTATTTACCCCTCTTATCTCTTTTCAAGTGAATTAAAATACACCCAAATCGCTGACATGGCAAGTCAATAAAAATAAAGCACGTATATACCAAAAATTAAAGAGAAAAAAATAATTGGTCCCCAATTATTTATTTTTTATCCAATAATCTTTCTTTTCATCATCTTCTTCATACCCTACCATCCCCAGCCCTTAGTACCACCAACCCCACCCCATCTCCCGCCCCTTCATCTTCCTCACACCCAATCTACCCCACCCGCCCTCGACCACCACTTGCACCACTCCTTTCTTCTTCTTAGACCCCCCCCTCCCCACGAACCCCCACTCCTACCATCTTTCTTTCTCTTCAAACCTTGGTGCTTCACACTTTTCTTCTTCTTCTTCCCCATCTTTTTTCTCCTTCTTCAAGGCGCCCCTATCCCACCCTCATTTCCTTTAATTTCTATCAATAAACCCAAAAAGTGTGATAAACAAGAAAAAAATAAAAAAGCCATCAATTTGCTCTTGCTTCAAATTAAAATTAGTATTTATGGCAAGGTTTAAATATGATGAACTTGAAGCTCTTTTTAATGAAATTCTACAAATTTTTCATCTCAAATCAAATTTTTAGATGTTATTATTTATTTGTTTTGATTATGTGTCTTAAAAATTGAATGTGTTTTTGTGAGAATGGTTTTGAGATTTTGAATCTCTTTCAACTGAAAATTTGTTTTTTTTTTAGATTATTTTTCTTATAACCATGGATTAATTCTTATTTTTTGAGATTTTTTTTTACTTTCTAAAATTGTGAGTAAAATAAAAAGAAACAAAAAAAAAATTAAAAATCAAAATTTAAATAATGTTCAATGTGACACTAATGTGGCAATGATGTGGCGCTGACGTATTAATGACATGACGTGTGTGGAATGCACTTGCCATTGTGAGACTAGTATTATAATATTAGGGTGTATTGTAATTCACTTGAAAAGAGATTAGGGGGGTAAATAATTATCCGTAAAATTAAAGTGCTAAAGTAAGTTTTGTTGCCAAGTTCAGGGGGGATTTTATGTATTTTTTTCTTTTAAAAATACTTGTCCCAGATTACTTGATCACTTACTAAATCAAGATAAAATTAATTACTCCCTCTGTCCCATTTTATATGTCATCCCTTTCTATAAATAGTTGGTTCATAATACTTGTCATTTCATAAAATCGATGCATAAATAACCATATTGTTCCTTTTTTACCCTTGTGAGTTATTAGCCTTGAAAATATACATTTGACCAACTTAGAAAAGATAAGTAAATGATTCATGTTCATTGGTTAAATTAATTAATCAAAATAAATTAATTCATATTCATTGATTGAAAACTTGAGTTTCAAAAAAATTAAATAAAGGTAGAACGGTAAAGTTATATTATTTCTTAATGCAAGTGCAAAGTAAAAAGATGACATATAAAATGAGATGGAGGGAGTATTTTTTTCTCATTATACCCTATAATTAATATCATCATGCTTAATATTCCCATAATTTCTCTTTGGAAGCTTAAATGAAAATTAAAGTTCCTAGAATTTATATTTTCAAACAATTCATTAAATACTTAATTATTCATTTGCACTCTTGCTCTCACCTACTTTGGAGTACTTATATATTTTGTATGCTTTATGTCATCATAAATTATCTTGATAACCATTAATATGAATAAATGATAAATTGATCATTTAATTTATGATCTTTTAAGTAACATGTAAAATAAAAAGTGATCAGTTATTATGGGACGAAGGGAGTATTAATTTATGGAGTGACTAAGGAGTGGTAGAGGTCGGTAGTTTCTCGTAGATCTGTTGGTTCTCCTATGATGAGTTGGAAGCAATTTACTGAGATATTTTTCGAGGTCTGTGCCATACAGTCTTTGTCCTTGTGATCAGCAGGGATGAGTTTGATAGGTTGGAGGAAAACTCCATGTCAATTTCTTAGTACCTCCATCGTAATGTTTTGTTAAGTATTCCTACGGAGTTCGAGAAAATTCATAAGTTAGTGATTAAAGGTACATTTCAGAGTATTGTCGACAATGATTAAAGGTATGCTAGACTTGATGGGGGCATCAAGAAATTTCATTGTCAGGATAAATTCAGTGGTCATAAATCCCAAGAGTACTTCAATCAATTAAACAGTGAAAATATCTCTAAATCTGATTCTTTAAAGAGCTAAATGTAACAAATTATGAAGCAGTCTTAGTGAAAAACTTATTAGATAACAAAAATACAAGATTACAATTGAAAATAAAAATGAAGAAATAAATCTTTTCAGACTGAGACACGGATATCTCGCTCTCTTTAAGGAGATTCAAGCCCACTGCGGCAAATGTTTTTCACCGGTCCAGCAGTAGTCCTCCTTGACTTGTCCCCTCCAAGATACAACAGCCTTCACAAAATATAACTCAACAACTCTGGATAAGAGTTGAGTCTAAAGCTCCACAAAAAGAACACCTCCCTTCAACTAATAAAAACTCTCTTTTTGACAAACTTTATGCACTATATTTTTCCTTATATGTTGTGTGTTAAACCAAATGAAGACCACCACTATTTATACTAGAAGAAGTCTTCCTAGCAATTAATAGGAAGATAAATGGTGTAGTAAATAGTGAAGATAATGGTCTTAGCAGTTACATAGGTTACAAAGAATAATGGAGAAGTAATGAAAAGAATTAAGTGGTCATAAATGACCACCTTCTACCACTAACGGCAACCTCAAGTTGAACGTTTTGTAACCACCAAATAATGGGCAATAAAACACATGCACAGTGAGTAACCAAAGTGAGTAATTAGTCACAAATGACTACCAACGGCAGCAATGATATATGCCCACTAACTGCTGAAACATTCAGCATTCTTGTAACTCCAAATATAGCAAATTAATATATTAATATTAAAATGCTAACAAACCAACAATCCCCCACTCATTTTAATATTAGATAAGAGAGTCCATCAGCTGAAGGAAGACTACTATGCATAATGAAGATGTGCTCTGCATTGAACTTCCACTTAGTGAAACAACAACTTTTACTCCAGAGTCGTAGTGGTGATCTCAGACTTGAACTATGACTGCTTAAGGGAAATAAAATATCACTGCTCACACATAATAATCAAGGTGTTGACATGAGCTTTAAAGCCAGCACGTTATGGCCATGTGCTATCCCGGTTTCATGAGTGCTTTTGAGAATAAGTCAATTCTCATAGGAAGCGGCCTACTTCCACACTCACATAGGTGAAATCTGTCGAGAGTGCTCCTGTAAGCTTAACACTCCACCCATACAGCTACAAATATTCATTAAGAGTTTTATCAACTCAACATTCACAAACTACAGGAAACAATGCACTCACATCATAGGAAGGAAATAAAAAGATAGTGCATTTTTCACAACAAGTCATCATATGATTAGTTTTTCCCTTTGAACTTGGTTATAGGATCTCTAGTCCCCAGGTTGGGTTTCCTCATATATGACTCAAGGATTTATAAGCTTCAATCCCATCCCCCTCGATGTGCTCCAGACCTTTTCTCTCGTTAAGGCCTTAGTAAGAAAATCTGCAAAATTATCATAAGATTTGACATAATCAACATTAATGGAACCATTCGTCAAATACGATCTTACATTACTGTGTTTTCTCCGTATAGGTCTAGATTTACCGTTGTAATAACGGTTTTGAACTCTACCAATTGCAACGGTGCTATCACAGTGAATTAAAATAGGAGGAAATGGTTTTTCAAAATAAGGTATTTGAAACAGTAAATCTCTTAACCAATTCGCTTCCTCACTAGCTGAAGCTAAAGCAATTAGCTCAGCCTCCATGATAGAGTTAGCAACAATAGTTTACTTTTTTGATCTCCAACAAACAACAGCACCACCTAAAGTAAAGACATAACCAGTAGTAGAACAAGAATCACTTGATAAAGTGTTCCAATCTGCATCACAAAAGCCTTCAAGTGCAGCAGGATCTTTTTTATAGAACAAACCACAATTTTTGTTCCAATTAAATATCTCATAACTCTTGTTATAGCATGTCAATGTTCATTACCTGGCTTGCTTGTAAACCTGCCAAGTACTCCTACTGCATATTCAGTCACATACCTCAAACTTCCGATTATGCTAGCATATTCCTTTTGATTTATTACATCATTTTCACTTTCAACAGGAAATAAGTGAACACTTGAATCAAAAGGAGTTGCAACATGCTTGCAATCAAGAAAGTTATATTTTTTCAAAATTTTCTCAACATAATGTGACTGGTCAAGAAAAATTCCATCACATGTTCTTGTTATTTTTATTCCAAGAATAACATTTGCCTCACCAAGATCTTTCGTATCAAAATGGCTTCTAAGAATATTCTTAGCATCATCAATAACATTCATGTTAGAGCCAAAGATCAACAAATCATCAACATATAGGCAAATAATCACATGTGAATTATTCCAAGACTTATGATATATGCACTTATCGAACACTTATTTGCTTTAAAACCATTTTCAATCATGCAAGAATCAAACTTTTCATGCCATTGCTTAGGTGCTTGTTTCAAGCCATATAGGGATTTAGTAAGTTTACATACTTTGCTTTCTTGGCCTGCTTCAACAAAAGACTCGGGTTGATCCATATAAATTTCCTCATTTAGGTCTCCATTTAAAAAAACAGTGTTTACATCCATTTGATGAATTTGCAAATCAAAAATTGCAGCCATAACAATTAAAAGTCTTATGGATGTAATTCTTGTTATCGGTGAAAAAGTATCAAAAAATTATAGGCCTTCTAGTTATTTAAAACATTTTGCACCCTTGTGTTAGTTAAAGTAGCATCGAGTTTCGCTTGGAAACCGACAAGTTTCGAGTTTCCAAATAAGTGGTACCCTTTCTTTAGAGTCCGGTAGGTCAATTAAGTTGCCTAAATCTCTTCCTTATCTGCTGCTCTATAGCTGCCTTCCTCGCTTCGTCTTCGGTAAGACTTGATCTGAATCGTAGTTCAGATTCAAGTTGATTTAGTGAGGGCGACCGCGAAAGTCACCGAATGGGTCAGTCTTTTAGTTCTCCCAGATTAGAATATCAAAGGAGGACGTTGCAGATGCCGGGGGCGAACACGACTTCTTCTAAGGCTAAACTAGCCTAGCCTTGTATTTATCAATAGATTCATCCGGTTTTAACTTTTTTCTTAAGACCCATTTGCAACCAATAGTTTTACAACCCGGTGGTAAATCAATTAACTTCCAAGTTTTATTAGAAATTAGTGATTCCATTTCATCATTTACAACCTCTTTCCAAAATATAGAATCATGTGAAGATAATGCTTCTTTCAAAGTGAGAGGGCCATCTCCAACATTAAACACATAAAAATCAGGACCAAAATCTTTTTCTACTCTAGTTCTTTTACTTCTTCTTAACTCAAAATCATCAATTTCTTTATTTTTTAAAGTAGAAGTAGAAGAACTAGGTAGTAACAAAATATTTTGTTCAATCTTTTGACCCCCACTATTTTTAGAATCAAAAGGAAACTTATTTTCATGAAAAATAGCATTACCTGATTCTATCACAATATTATCTTCAAGATTAAAAAATCTATAGGTTATATACTATTTGAAGCATAACCAAGAAAAGCACAAGTAGTAACTTTCTTACCCAATTTTGTAATCTTGGGATCCATTAGCCTCACAAAGGCAAGACAACCCCAAACTCTTAGATATCCCAAACTTGGCTTGTAACATTTTCACAATTCCAAAGGTGTTAACTTAGACCTTTTATGAGGCATACGATTCAAAACATAACAAGCAGTTAAAATCGCTTCACCCCAAAAATTTGAAGGTTCATGTGACTCAATAAGCATGACATTAGTCAATTCAATCATAGTTTTATTTTTCCTTCCGCTACTCCATTAGATGAAGGAGAGTAAGGAGGAGTAGTTTCATGAATTATTCCCAATGATCTAACAAAAGAATTAAACACATTTGACTCATATTCACGGCCTCTATCACTTTTAATTCTTTTTATTTTTCTTCCAAACTGATTTTCAACCTCATGGAGATAGGTTTTAAAATTTTCAAAAGCATCACTTTTATTTTTCATCAAGTAAACATATGTAAACTTAGAAAAATCATCAATGAAAGTGATAAAATATCTATTACCTCCACGAGTTAAAATTTCACCAAATTCACAAATATAAGTATGAACTAATTCTAACAAATCAGTTTTTCTTTCAACTTGAAAATGAGGTCTTTTAGTGATTTTGGCTTTACTACAAGCCTCACACTTTTCAAAATTCTTTTTTACCATTGGGATTAATCCTAAATTACTCATGATTCCAACATAATGGTCATTAATATGACACAAACGAGCATGCCAAAAATTCGTAGAAGAAAGCATGTAAACAGAAGTAGAAGCTTTATTTTTTTCAACATTCAGTTTGAACATCCCATCACATGCATACCCCTTTCCCACAAAAATACCCTTCTTCACTATTACATATTGATCAGATTCAATGATCTGTTTAAAGCCTGTTTTATTAAGAAGAAAACTAGACATCAAATTTTTCCTCATAGAAGGAGTATAAAGTACATCTTTCAAAGTTAATACCCTTCCAGAAGTAAAACACAATTCGACATCTCCCGTTTCAAGCGCTTGAGCTGTGTGAGAATCACCAAGCATGATGGTTTTGGGCTCCTCAAAATGAGTATATTTTTTAAACCAGTCTTTGTCATAACAAACATCATGGTTTGCACCAGAATATGTCCACCATCCATCAACACTCTCAACCATGTTTGTGTCGGTAATCACCGCCACAAAAGGTTCTTCGGTAACGTTTGCCTGAGGATTAGGACCACATTTTCGAAATCTGCAAAATCGAGCAATATGCCCACTCTTACCACAAACAAAGCACGGTCCCTTATCTTGAACTTGTTGATTTTGTGTTTGGTTATTTTCACCATTATTTTTCTTGGGAGGTCTACTATTATTTTTCTTAAATTTTTTCTTCTTAGGCTTCAAAGAAGTATTTTTGTGAGTTTCAACAGTAGCATTATTTGAAGTAATTAAATTTACCTTCGTTGTGATGGTGCTCTCTTCTTTTTGTAAAAATGCATCTTGGCCCCTTGCCTCTTCAGCATCGTTCTTTTCCACTCTCATGATAAGAAATAATTTCATCATCATCCATGGAGGTGTCCTCAACTTTATTATGATTCTTCTCAATTAACACATCAGAAACATTGAGAAGACTTAAGTAGAAAAGTACTTTACACTTCTATCACTTGAAATGGTTACCATTGAACCGAAATGGTCTGTTAAGGTCTCCCATCTTGACATCCGCGCTTTTTTCAATTTTAGCCATGGTGAATTCTCCTTAAAATTGTTAGTGAAAAACTTATTAGATAACAAAAATACAAGATTACAATTGAAAATAAAAGTGAAGAAATAAATCTCTTCAGGCTGAGGCGCGGATATCTCGCTCTCTTTAAGGAGATTCAAGCCCACTGCAGCAAATATTTTTCACCGGTCCAGCAGTAGTCCTTCTTAACTTGTCCCCTCCAGGATACAACAGCCTTCACAAAATATAACTCAACAACTCTGGATAAGAGTTGAGTCTAAAGCTCCACAAAAAGAACACCTCCCTTCAACTAATAAAAACTCTCTTTTTGACAAACTTTATGCATTATATTTTTCCTTATATGTTGTGTGTCATAAACCAAATGAAGACCATCACTATTTATACTAGAAGAAGTCTTCCTAGCAATGAATAGGAAGATAAATGGTGTAGTAAATAGTGAAGATAATGGTCTTAGCAGTTACATAGGTTACAAAAAATAATGGAGAAGTAATGAAAAGAATTAGTGGTCATAAATGACCACCTTCTGCCACTAACGGCAACCTAAAGTTGAACGTTTTGTAACCACCAAATAATGGGCAATAAAATACATGCACAGTGAGTAACCAAAGTGAGTAATTAGTCACAAATGACTACCAACGGCAGCAATGATATATGCCCACTAACTGCTGAAACATTCAACATTCTTGTAACTCCAAATATAGCAAATTAATATATTAAAATATTAATATTAAAATGCTAACAACCCAACAAGCAGAAATGGTATATACATATCGTACCGGCCCCGCACAAAAATTATTGTAGGGTTGCGTATCAATCGATCGCTTATCGATTTAACCATTAAAATTTAAAAAACATTAAAAATCTCTTGAAAATAATGTGACAAATCAAATGAACCACGCAGAATTCACAAGTTACATCTTGCTCAAAATCAAATATTTTTATGTCGTAAAATAACCAAAAGTTTGAAATAACCAAAAATAAAACTAGGAAACCAAATTCTATGTCAAGGAGTTTATATACAAAATAGTATAAATATATAATTATTTAATTTCCAATCGGGCTATCGATTAACCCATTAAGAAATAACATGAAACCGTTAAGAATCAATAACCAAAAAAAATCAAAACGGTAAAAAATATAAATCAAAACGATTATCAAAACAGTTAAACCAATAATCCATTACTGATATACCAATAACTTTTTTTTTATTCAAGTTATAGAGAACTAAATCATTGTACATAAACATTGATGGTAATCAGTATATCGACGCATTTCAACAAATACTAACCATGCATAAAACATAAATAATCATATTGCAACTATATGGATCAGAATATCTGGCTTGGATTTTCCCATAAGAGGAGAAAATACATTAAAAAGCGCTCAGTTATTTCAGTTTCGATCATCTGGGGAAATATTCATCACATCCATAAGCTAAATCATTCAAAAAATTCATAATAAAACTCTGAAATGACAAACTATTTTAAACAACCAATTTCAAAAAATATTTCTTCCTTAAAATTTAAGCACATCACTATATAATCGGAGGAGCAGAGTTGTATTTATTTTTAATCTTGAACAAAATATGACAAGATCGATCCTATAACAAATCAAATCACATGACAGTATATAACTTGAATCCTTCCTTAAATTACAGGAAATAATAATGCACTAAATTAATCAATAATCTGATAATAAAAGCAATTATCGAAATTGTGCTTAAGCTTACTAGACCAGCTTCAAAGATATAAATATATCTCAGCAAATCTGAAGAGCATAAACGAATTCAATTTACGAGCAGAGTAACACTAACACCTCCCTTCCCATCAATTATAGAAAAGGGGGCTGCCTGAATTTCTACTCAAAAAATTACAAAACGCAAAATAACAAAGAAAAAAACAGATCTAGTTTGAAGATAATATGTTCTGTGATTTGAAATTTAGATTAAAATAAATAGAGATGCAGTTTGTGAAGGGCTCAGAAGGTTGCTTAATGTGCTCAAGGAAGAACTTTTTGAAGGCTCTTCTCATACAAGAGGTGTCAGAAATAAAGAAGCACCATCATCTTTGCACCTAACAATTAATGCACAACCAACAAACAAAAAGCTAAAAATAACACTTATACTGTCTCAAATATAAAAAATTGAAAATATAAAGCTCCTATTCCAAAATCTAGAGAAAATTTGGATTTGAATGGGGAAGGAGACAACAGTGGTCGCTAAATAGCTGAGGCATAATCCTGCCGCAAATTAGGGATTGGTGTTTTTTTTGTTCACCGTAAATGCTGTACTTATAGATTTTGAATGGGCTTGAGGCTTCGAATATGAGCCCAAAACGGGTAAAACTTACCGCAGTGTATATACCAATTCAATACATATATGTAGGGGTGTTCACGGTTTGGATAAAAAATCGATCCAAATCGAAAAATAGAACCAAATTGATAAAATAAAACCAATTTTATTTGAGTTTGATTTTAGATTTTTGAAAACCGATAGTATTTGGTTTGGTTATGGTTTTATTTGAAAAAACCGAAGAAATAACCAAATCGAACCGATGAATTATATACATATATTTTATTAATATACCTACTTAATATATTGTTTTTATAAACAACTTTTAAGATCTTACATATATTTTCATTAATTTTTTTTTATAATTTACTTGTTGAAAGCATAAATGCCCCAGATGAAAACATTTATCTTATTGATTTCATGTATATGAGTGTCTATGACAATTCTTTGTGGACTAAAAATGTTATTGTCTCTTCCTTCTAGGCAAATATAGTGAATTTTAAAGTTTTATTGATAGTAAATTAGTGATCGAAAGTTCAATAATTTAAGTTATTTTAACTATTTTTCGTTTTGAATAGATTGTTGTCACTTTTTTCACATTTTGAATGAATTGTTTCTTTTATTTTTGTGTATGGTTAATAACCGAACCAAACCAAATCGAAACCGATAACCATCAAACCGATAAATGTATATTATATTTCGTTTGGTTTGGTTTTGATAATTTTAAAACCAATTAAGGTGGTTTGGTTTTGGTTTTGACCAATAACCGATCCAAACCGACCCGTGAACACCCCTACATATATGTCATGTGTTTAAATTTATAGTTCATTTTACTTAACCTAAAGTAATTAACATGTATTTTACTTCATTAAATCACATAATAATGAAAATTGCATTAGTTTGGTGTATACACCCGGTGCAGATAAGTTTTTTCCACCCAAAACCATTCGAATGAAGCCGTATGTATATAGGTCAAGATTCCACGATAAATGCATTTTAATATCGTTAGGGTTGTTTGGTAAAGTATATTAGAAAAAATAGAGAAAAGTAATGAAAATATCTTCTGAATTTGGCATAATTGTTAGTTTCGTTTTCAAACTATTGATAGTTTTAAATATCTTTTTACTTGACTAACTGAACTTAAATATACTTCAAATATGTTATATGACAAACAAGTGATCTCAAACTCTTACAGGAGCGTGAGACATTTAATAAAAAAAAAATTGAGACAACGATTGAAAACATCTATAAACTTGGCTAGAATTCAGGAGTGTAATTCATCTATGTGACAAGTTTAGGGATGTATTTATGTTAAGTTAGACCTCAATTGTTTGCACTTAATAAAGATCTGAATCATAATCATTCAACTTAAATTAAATTAGAAAAATTATTATTTTAGGACATAAGTAGTGGACTGATTAATAATATATTTTTAGATGTTTTGGATTTAATCACTCATTTAACACTGAACTTTTCATTTTTGTTATGGTTGTTTTTTTAATACAATTATAAATTATAATAAAACTAGATTATATCTCAAATATTTTTCTAAGGAACCTCATTAATAAAAATTATAAATTAATGTAAAATTAAAAATAATATAATAAATATATTGCATTAAGAAATAATTACGAATATTAAAGACTTAATTAATGATTATAAATAATTTATAATATATTAATTATAAATGCTATATAATATAACATTATTTAAATTATCAAAAAATGAAAGAGAGGGCATGAATAATAGTTCTCCAACCCCTCTCTATATTTGGAGAGTAAAAGTAGAGAATGCCCTCTCCAATCACTCTCTAATTCACCCTTTACTCTCCAGTAGGGGTGTTCACGGGTTGGTTTGGGTCGGTTATTGGTCAAAATCAAAATCAAACCAACTTAATCGGTTTTAAAATTATCAAAACCAAATCAAACCTAATATAATATACATTTATCGATTTGATTGTTATCGGTTTTCGGTTCGGATTGATTCGGTTATTCGGTTATTAACCATATACATAAAATTAAACAAAATAATTCATTCAAAACATGAAAAAAAAAGTGACAATAATCAATTCAAAACGAAAAATAGTTAGATGACTGACATTACGAAACTTTGGATCGTTGAATTTACTATGAATAAAACTTCAAAATTCACTATTTTTGGCCTAGAAGGAAGAGACATCGACATTTTCAGTCGCACAAAGAATTGTCATAGACAGTCATATATATGAAACCAATAATAAATGTTCTCACACCTTGTGCATTTTTACTTTCACAAGTAAATTATAATAAATTTTGATGAATATATATATAAGATCTTTAAAATTATTTATATAAATAATATATTGTGTATGTATAATAATAAAATTTATGTATATTATTTATCGGTTTGGTTCGGTTATTTCTTTGATTTTTTCGAACAAAATCATAATCAAACCAAATACTATTAGTTTTTAAAAAATCTAAAACCAAACCAAACCCTAAATAAAATCAATTTATTTAATCGGTTTGGTTTGGTTTTTCGATTTGGATCGGTTTTTATCCAAACCGTGAACACCCCTACTCTCCAGTCATAAAGAATTGAATAGTAATTCTCCAAATTTGGAGAACTACTATTCATACAATCTATTTCACTTTTTGAATATTATATTATTATTATTTTGTGTAATTAACATATTATTTGTTATATAAGACTATTGATTAAATCTCTAATATTAATAATTCTTTTTACATGTAATATAACATTTTACAAAATATATTATTTAATAAATACTATTTTTTCTGAATTAATAATATTTTATTTTATTTTAATTTTTGTCACTTTAAGTGATATAATTTGATATGACTATTAATTTTCACTATGAAGAATGCACATAATTTAAACGATAAGATGAAAATTTTAATTTAAAAATACAATACATAACATAATAGTTTGGGCAAATTACAGAAATCACATACTTTTAAGGCAAAACTATAATATATCTCTTAAAAGTTTATAATTACAGAAATCCTTCAAAACAGATACAATAATATAAGCGTTGATACATTAATCTGATGCGTGATATACATTAATCGTTAAGTAAGATACATTACATTTTATACATGATACACTAATCTTATGTACATTTTATACATGATACACTATCTGATACGCGAGATATACTAATATGATGCGCGAGATACACTAATCTGATGTACATTTTATACATGATACACTATCTGATGCGCGAGATACATTAATCTGATGTGCGAGATACATTAATCTGATGTGCGAGATACATAGGGATTTTGGAGATTTGTAAAACTTATAGAGGATAATGGTAATAAGTAAACTAAAGTGTGGATTTCTGCATTTTTTCCTAATTTAAATACAAGATAAAAATACACTACATAAAATAATAATTTTAAAAATCACAACAATAATTTAGTAATTCAGTAGATCATTTCCTGATTTAATAATATTCAGAAAAAAAAAATCAATGTATGATCCAAAGAATTGTTGTAGTTGTAATTGCGGTTATGCTTGTTGAATAATTTTTAGCTAGAGATAAAATATTAAGGACAAAAATGTTCATTTTGAACTCTGTAATTGTAATGACCATCCAAATCATTTTCTTCGTTTTCCAATCTTTTCAGCGTTTAAAGCTTTCCTGTAGCGACCATAAGTCATTTATGACTTGCTGAGACTGATAGTTTGGTCGTCGGGTTGTTTGTTTGGATTTGGTGCAAGTTTCATATTTTGGAGCATTTGAAACTTGAATGGTTCTCCAAAAAGGTCATTTTAGGCTAGGGCATGGTTGGTTTGAGTTAGAGACTTCTGGTATGAGTTTGTGTCGTTAGATATTTTAATTTTGAATCTTAAGTCAAAGATTGACTTTGATCAACATTCTTGGTAAACGTGCTCGAAAGAGAATTTTGTTAGCGCAATTAGTTCTGAAATGTCAAGTTTGGTCTAAAGCAACCTTTCATGCAGTTCACTAGACTTCTAGTCTCATTTGAGCCTTCTTGTGGTTTTTAGCTTAAATGGTACTTGGTTATGAGATCCACTTTTTCTCGAAACGACCTAGGATGGAAGTTTTGATAATTCTATTTAGTCTGGAATGCCGAATTCAATGGGATACAATATTGTATTTGCACGCATGGGGGTTCCAAATGAATCCCAAGCACCCCATCAATGAATTCAAAGTTGGAGCAAATCAGCTAAACTTTTTTTTTAAAATGACAAGGAAGGCCTAGATGGAGTGGTGGGGTAGTGAGAATGACATAAAAGTGATTTTTTTAAAAATTTGAAATAGTTTCCAAAAATAATTCTTTTTTAAAAATAAAACGAAAATTAATGGAGGTGGCAGTGAGGGGGTGGACTTGTTGGGGGTGGTGTAAAAATAAAAAAGAAAAAAATTTGAAATATTTTTAAAAAACAATTTTTTTAGGGCGGGAATAAGGTAGTAAGAGTTGGAGGAGGTAAAAAAAATCTTAACATCTAAAACACTTCTTAAAAATAATTTTTAATCTCTTTTTTGAGGAGGGCTACTTTGGTAATTAGGATAAAAATATATTTGAATTTTTTTTTTTTAGAAAAAAACATTAAAAAAATTTAATTCTTTTTTGAATGGAGATAGTTGGGTACAGATTCTAAGTAGGGTAAAAAAATTTGAAGGATATAATTTTTTAAAAAAAAAAGTTAATTTAGAAAACATTGAAGTCATCCAATCCATACGAAACACACCCATCGTATCGGCTCATACAGAACGATCATTGTATATAAAAATTAATGGTAATCAGTATATCGACACATTTCAACAAACACTAAACATGCATAAAACATAGATAACATATTACAAGTATATGGATCAGAATATCTGGCTTGGATTTTCCCATAAGATGAGAAAATACATTAAAAAGCGCTCAGTTATTTCAGCTTCGATCATCTGGGGAAATATTCATCACATCCATAAGCTAAATCATTCAAAAAATTCATAATAAAACTCTGAAATGACAAATTATTTTGAACACCCAATTTCAAAAATTCTTTCTTCCTTAAAATTGTATTTATTTTTAATCTTGAAAAAATGATAAGCAGATCTTATAACAAATCAAATCACATGACAGTATATAACTTGAATCCTTTCTTAAATTACAGGAAATAATAATGCACTAAACTAATCAATTATATTATATCCATGTATTAATAATCTGATAATAAAAGCAATTATCGAAATTGTGCTTAAGCTTACTAGACCAGCTTCAAAGATACAAATATATCTCAGCAAATCTGAAGAGCATAAACGAATTCAATTTACGAGCAGAGTAACACCTCCCTTCCCATCAATTATAGAAAAAGGGGCTGCCTGAATTTCTACTCAAAAATTCACAAAACGCAAAATAACAAAGAAAAAAAACAGATCTAGTTTGAAACTTATATGTTCTGTGATTTGAAATTGACAAAAAAAAATAGAGATGTAGTTTGTGAAGGGCTCAGAGGTTTGCTTAATGTGCTCAAGGAAGAACTTTTTGAAGTTTCTTCTCATACAAGAGGTGTCAGAAATAAAAAAAAGCACCATCATCTTTGCCCCTAACAATTAATCTACAACCAACAAACAAAAAGCTAAAAAACAGAATGGGGAAGGAGAAAACAGAATGGCTAAATGGTTGAGGCAAAATCCTGCCGCAAATTAGGGTTTGGTGTTCTCTTTGTTCATTGCAAATGCTGTTCTTATAGATTTTGAATGGGCTTCAAATGTGAGCCCAAAACCATTCGAATGAAGCCCGTGTGTATATAAGTCAAGATTCCACGCGAAATGTCTTTTAGGGTCTGTTTGGAACTATTTTGATAATTGAATTTGGTGTAATTTAGTATAATTATATTGTCTATCATGTTTGATTGGTCATGTAATTACCTGGTCACCAGATAATTGTGTGTAATTTATAGAGTGTAATTACACTCTCCAATTAACAGAGGGGCTGTGAATTGTTGATAATTACATAGTGTAATTACAAACTAATTACTTTTTATTTTTTATTTTTTTTTATTTCTTTCGTTTTAATGTATTTTTTATTTTTATTATTTTAAATTATTTTTTATTTTATTATTCTAATATTCTCTAGATATATTTTTTTCATTATTTATATTTCATTTCCTTCTTATTCTCAACCTTTACTTTATGTGATTCCATATAATTTTTCGTATCATCCAAAAAAAAGTTATTAGTATAATTTTTAAATTAAAGCAGAATTCATTGTTGCATAAAGTTATGGACTTATGTTTTCCTTTTTCTTTTGAATCATATTTATGTATGTTATGTTAAAATTTGACATAAGAGTTTTATGTTAAATTTTTTGTTTTGAATTTAGAACTTATGTTATATTTTCACTTCATTTTTTAAAGAGTATTGACTAGATATTTTACATTGCAAACTATTTTTTTTTAAGTTAGACTCGATTGATTATCTTTTTGTCAAATGTTTTATAATTTTTTGACATTATATTTATAATATTAATCTTTGTGTCAAACATGCATTTCATAATGTTCATAGAAATTTTTTACTTTTAGTTTTTATGATTAATTTAATTAAATTATACTAAATTGAAAATATAAATCAATTATTTTTATAATATTAGTTAAGAACAACTGTTTATTAATTAATATATTTTTAAAAGACAATATATATCTTAAATATTCAATTTAATATCATTTATAAAGCTCGTTATTTGTCTAATATAATTTTTTAATTTTAAATAATTAATTTGTATTCTTGATTCAATATAACCTTATGATTATACTTGTGCAACCAGATAGTAAACTTGTAATTACACTGTTGCAACCAAATATGTTTGCGTAATTGCTAGGTTGTGTAATTACTAGGCTGGTAATTGCTACCATAGTAATAACATCAATTTCAACACCCGGTGGCTTTCCAAACAAACTCATATCCTTGGGGTTTTTTTGACAGAGTGTATTTGTTGTGAATTTTTGTTTTCAAATTATTGATTATCTTAAAATATTTTTTTACTTGACCAATTAAACTTAAAATACAATCTCGATCCGTCATATGTCAAATAAGTTGTCTTAAACTCTTGTAGGAGCAAGAGACTCTTCATAAAAAAATTGAGAGATGTGTTGAAATACTCATAAACTTGACGAGAATTTAGGAATGTATTTTACATATGTGGCAAGATCATGATGTATTTAATTTAAGTTAGGTCTCATTTGTTTGCACTTAATGGAAATCCGAATCATAATAATTCAAATTAAATTAAATTAGAAAAATTATTAATTCGGGAGATAAGTAGTGGACAAATCAATAATATATTTTTAGATGGAGAAAAGACATAAATTCCCCCCTGAACTTGTTCCGAAAAGATAGTTACACGCTTAAACTATCATGACGACCTATTACATACTCAATCTTGTTTAAAGTGAAATTAATACCCCCCCCCCCCCCTTTTGTGTGAAAATGTGTTATACATGCGTTTTGACACATATATAAGATTTATTTTTTTTAAAAAAAAAACCATTTTTGCTTAATAGTTTCTTAGACTTTTGCAAAAAGTAGAAACCTAGGCTTTCTTCTTCCTCCCACCTTACATTGCTGTCTTCTTAAAATTCATTTCTTCTTTCTTCTTCATTATTCATAAATTGAAGGGAAAACAAGAAGTTTGAAGAGAGAACATGAGACAATAAGACGATTATGAAATTTAGTGATGTTGGCGGCGGCGATAGGGGGTGGGCAACACCATTGTTGTCGGCGAAATAAATAAAAACTTTCAGATCTGTAAAAGTTCTTTTGAAATCTTGATAATTAGAGATGAAAATCAAGCATTTCATTAGTATTCTTTGTGTGTAAAATCAAATATGTTATTGATGGCTTGAGACAAAAATAACATTGTGATGGTTGTGGGTGGTGCTCCGGCAAGAATAAAGAAGACAAAGATAGAAAATTATTTTCTTCCATGAATTTTTGAAAAATGTAGGCAATGAAACATGAATTTTATGCATAAATGTCATAGGATTTTCAATAGAAACCATTATCTTTCTCATAATTTTTTCCGGTGTTCTTCTCCGGTGAATCCTCCGGCAAGTTCGAATAAAAATCATGAACCTTAAGTTAAAATTATTAACTTTCCGGTGGAAATCAACATCCTCCCCACTATTTTTTTACTTCTATTTAGAGTTCCTTTTTAAGATAGAGTGATGGATATTTGAAGAAATCATCAATGGTGACAAAGAATTTGTAAAGAAGAAGAACTTTAAAAAATAAAATAAAATGTAAAAGCTTTAAAGAAATTTGGGTCACCAATAAAAAGAAAAAAAAGAAAAAAAATGACATAATTAATACTCCTATATTAGAAATTATAATACTTAATTATATAATGACCAATAAAATAGTGCCGCATGTTTAAACTTGTCATTTTAACATAAATTTTCTTCTTCTCACGCACCTTAAGGAAGGTGAAGACACTTTGTGTGTCATGTCACCTTCTAAGGGGTATTAATATCACTTTGAATAAAATTAGGTGTGTAATAGGTCCTTACAATAGTTTAAGCATATAACTGACTTTTCGAGACAAATTCATGAGGGAATTTATGTCTTTTCCATTTTAGATGTTTTGGATTTAATTACTCATTAGCACTGCACTTTTCATTTTTATGATGGTTATTTTTAATACAATTATAAATTATGATAAAACTCACTTATATCTCAAATATTTTTCTAAGTAACCTTATTAATAAAAATTATAAATCAATGTAAAATTAACAATCTCTCTCTCTCTCTCTCTCTCTCTTTATATATATATATATATATATATATATATAACTATGAAATACAGAGTTTTGCGTGTATACATTTCTTCTTTTTATTTTGTGAACAGTCATTATCACCACCGCAACAGTTATCCTTTAGGCTATGAACTGTCACCTCTACGATGACAGTCTTATGGCTACTTCCTAACTGTTCCTCCTTAGGGCTTGAAGATCGCAACCTTCACTTTAAGACTGTTCTTAAAATTTCAGAGAAGAGAAGTATATAAACCAAACTGTTTATTTCATAATACTATTTTCACATACAAATCATACATATTTTACATATATCTAGACCATATTAAGAAATACTTTTCCCTGGCGGGAGAAGTTCTTACTCACTCTTCAAGGTACCTATCATTTTTCTCTAATGGGTTTTTCAAAGAAAATGTTGTCTGCCTCTTTAGTGTGTTTTTCCTCTCCTTTTATAGATCGAAGGAGGGACTAATTACAAATTTTGTTTTTGTAGGGACCTCCCTAAGTTATTACATAATTTGTTCTCTAGTCCTTCTTTGACGGTCTTTTGAAATGACCGACAAGATAAGATTCATTTTGATAAGATGCCATGTGCTTGTCCTTTTCTTCTTTGACGAGATAAGGAGAGCTGTCCATGTGTCTTTCTTTATCTTCTTTTTACGAGATAAGATTCTCGTTTTGTCACTTTCTTTATGACGTAAGTGCTTACGTCGCTACTTTATCTTTACCTGATGTTTACATTTTATTCAGCTTCATTTACCGAATGCTTATGGTCAAGAAACTTGCAGGTAAGTTTCCATGTTTCTTCAGAGGCTTCCATTCTGTGAAACTCAATGTCAAGGATTTTTTCCTTTAGTGTTTTAGACTTGAATTTTCCCTTTTTTATCAAAACCCAATCGTGATCATGGTCTAAGACTTTGAAATCTTTATTATAAAACCGTTTAAGACTAAAGTATAATGCCTTAATTCCTAACGCTCTTCTAGTTTGTATCCACTTCTTGTTTAGATGTGAGAGTTTTTTATCAACTCCAGTGGCTTTGACATTAAAATCATTTAATTTTTCCACTGTTATGTAATTGATTGTTGGGAAACATACTTGCAAGTCCTTGCTTTCCATTGAAATGCTAAAGAATGGGCAATAAACACCATTTCCTTGTGCACAATTTTTTACTGAACTTATCAGCTATAATGGTAATTTGGACAATTCCTGTAAATCTGGCCTGGCATAAACTTGATCTAAGTAATCAAATTCGAATAATTGAGCCGTAAAGCCCGGTGATCCGTTTGGGAATATAGAGATTCGTAGAAACAAGTTGGTTGTTCCTAGAACTCCATATGTTTCTCCACTTTTTTCTGGGAGATTATAGATATATCTTGTGAATGCAAGATATTCTTCTTCGGATGTTGCTTTCCCACCTGAAAAGATGAAATTTTTTTTGTTCCTGAAGGAACTCTGTTAGTGCTACTTTCAGGTTTCCCTGAGATAATTTTTTCAATTTTTATTGAAGATGTGCTTTTTTCCTCTTTCAAAGAAGTAGCATCTTTTGATTTTTCATTTGCTCGGCATTTTCCTTCGTCCTTAGACTTAGGATTCGGCATATCCGTGCTTACCGTTGAGATGTTTATGGCACTAGGTGCTAGTAGGACATCTCCTGCCACTTTGTTGAGAGTGATATTCCCTTTTAGATTTGAATTCCTTTTTGGACAAGTATCCAAATGTTCACACAAGAGTAAAAATTCACTCATGTTATCTGCTTGTTCAGCACCGAGTTGATTGATCTCGTACTGCATCATTCTTGCTTGTTCTGACAAGCTTGCTAATTCATCTCAAATTTTGAATAACTTGTGGCTTTTGTCATCTATGGACTGTTCCACATTTTGCATTTTTTCATAGATCCTGCTAACCAGGATTAGTGTCCGATTGTCCATATTGGATGTTTCTTGATAAGAGATCTGCAAGAGAATTGTCAATTCCTTTAATATATTCTACTTTAAATGAATAGAATGACAACAAAACCTGCCATCGATGTAATCTCCTGTATTGAGGCTCAGAAGGAAGTTTGTTAAACATTAATCCTGATACTTGAGTATTGTCAGTTCTGATGATAAATTGTTTAGGTAAAAGAAAAGTTGAAAATTTTCTTATTCCCCTAACAATGGCTAATAACTCTTTTTCATTAGTTGAGTACCTGACTTCTGCTTCATTAAACGTTCCGCTAGTATACCTGCAGATTTCGTTTAGGTTTGTTTGTAATAAGGCTCCCAAATGATAATCGGAGGCATATGTTTGTAGAATTAGATTATCCTTTTCATCTGGTAATCTAAGTTTTGGTAATTTTGAACATTTTTTTTTAATTCTTTAACACATTGTGTGTGTTCCTCTGTGTATCCTTGTCTATTTGATTTTCTTATCAATTTTTGCAATATATTTCTTTTATTTACTAAGTCGGGAATAAACCCTCCTGCATAATTAAGACATCCTAGAAATCTTTGTATTTTCTGCTTAGTTGTTAATTTATCAGGAAATTCTACAATCTTCTTCGAGATATGAGTTTGGAGATCAATTCCATTTTTTGAAACAATCATTCCTAAGAATTCTATTTCATTTTTATTTATTTCTGCCTTTTTCTGGCTTAGAATAATTCATTTTTTAAACATATTTCTGAAAATTCTTTCAGATGCGTAAGGTGTTCTTGATATGTCTCGGAACATATTAGTATATCTTTTTTTTTTACCCCTCCCTAGGAGCTCCCACCATTTTTACTCCCTTGGTGACTCGAACTCGCAACCTTCGGGTTGGAAGTGAGGGGTACTTACCATCCGAGCAATTCCCTCTCGAGACTATTAAAAATTCCTTTTCGGAAAATATCTTAAAAGGAGTTATCTAGCAAAGTCACTTAACTTTATTTTGTATCAATAAAATCACTCAACTTAGGCCTTTATATTCACTCAATCAATTTCTTATTAAAAACAATTCACACCACAAACAAATTAATTTTTATATTATGTTCATGATTAAACTACTAAATACATGACTCAACATTACTATTTCATTATAAAATAATAAAAATTCAAAATAAAAGATAAATTTATCAAACTTTGAACCTAAAATTCTCCAAACTAGCGTCATGATACATGTAACCCCACTTTTATTTTATAAAAAAAATGAAAAAAGAGATTCACACTAACAAGAAGTTGATTAAACCACTACAACAAGAGTGTGGTTACCGTCCAATGAAGCAGTAGTAATTTATCAAATGAAATTAATAAATTATCGTAATTGATTAAACTACCAAAGCAAGTCTGGCGGCCGTCATTTCAATGGAGCAGTAGTAATCTACCAAATGAAATTGATAAATTGATCTTTTATTATTTTATTTTATAATATATAATAAATTAGTAATTTTAAGCTATTTATTTATTATTTTAATTGTGATCAGATATTTAAAAAAAATTATTTTGTTTTTTCTAATGATAAATTTGGTTGAGTGATTTTATTGATATAAATGTCTAAGTTGAGTGATTTTATTGATATAAATGTCTAAGTTGAGTGATTTTATTGATACAAAATAAAATTTAGTGACTTTGCTAGATAAATATCTAAAGTTGAGTGACCCTTTGAGATATTAACTCATTATAAAGAGTTGAACAATAGTTCTCCAAATTTTTGAATTTGGAGAACTATTATTCATACAATCTGTATCACTTTTTGAATGTTATATTATTATTTCTATTTTTGCGTAGTTAACATATTACTTTTTATATAAGGCTATTGATTAAAGCTCTAATATTAATAAACTTTTTTGAATGTAATATAACATTTAAGAAAGGGAAAAAGGTCTGAAATATATCCGAACTTTGACTGAAATTGCTGTAACGATACCAAACTTTGGAAAAGATCTTTTACCCCTTTACACTATTTAGTAGTGTATTTTAAAGGTATATATGTGCCACGTGGACATCATAAATATTGCATAATTATAAATAGTAATGACTCCACGTGGGCACATATATACATTTAAAATACACTATTAAATAGTGCAGGGGGTAAAAGGTCCTCCATAAAGTTTGGTATCGTAACAACAATTTCGACCAAAGTTGGAGTATTTTTTAGACCCTTTTCCCTTTTAAAAATATATTATTTAATAGATACTATTTTTTCCGAATTAATAATATTTTAATTTTTTTTAATTTCCTCACTTTAAGTGATATAATTTGATATGACTATTAATTTTCACTAGAATGCACATAATTTAAACGATAATATGAAAAATTTTAATTTAAAAATACAATACATAACATAATGAAACGACCCCAAAAATGCCCGAAAATGTGCTTCGAAAACACCTAAAATTATAATTTCCATATATCTCAAAATCCATGCATCATTTCGGAAATTCGACTTCATATTCTTATTCAGGGGGTCAAATTGAGTGGGAAATGAGTCTAACCCGAATTTTAGAACAACCGTATCAAGGGGTTGGTACCTTGGTTGCCTAGTACGGGGGGTAGTAGGCCCGTATAACCGTATCGAGGGGTTTGTACCTTGGTTGCCTAGTACAGGGGGTAGTAGGCCCGTATAACCATATCGAGGGGTTTGTACCTTGGTCCCTAGCTCGGGGGGTGGTAGGCCCGGGTAACCACATTGAGGGGTTTGTACCTCTTTCGCCTCTCCAAGGGGGTGGTAGGCCTTGGAAATACTATATTGATGGTCACTCACTACACATATACTATGCCCTACTAAATATGATTTTTTATATAAGCATCATTATACATATCATCTCATTAATATGCTATCTATCGGGTACGATTATGCATTTTGCCTATGATGTCCATCCCTTGTTGCATTGCATTGCATCCCATATACTTAGTACATTCAAACGTACTAACGCATACTCTATGCCTACATGATGTCACCATGTAGGGACCGGAGCACCGCTTGACCCTCGTCCTCCACGTGGCTAATACGATTTTCTATCAAGGTTATTGGTGAGTCCTCCATTCCGAGGACGTTGCTTATGATCTTTTACTATGTATAAGACTTTTCCTTTTAGTTATGTTTTGACTATGAGGGTGAGCCCAGTTGTTTGTCTTGGCCCCCGCTAAAGTACCTATGTTTAGAGGTGGTGTTGGACAAGTTGTGTATTATGTTTGAGCTTGATTCATCTATGGTATTTATGTATCATTTCTTCTTTTTTTTCTTGCTCCCTTAGTCCCGATTTCCCCCTTGATTATGCTTATCGCTTATGGTCATTTTAATTGCTTCCGCGACCAATGATGTGTAAGATACGCTATGAGGCTTGTTTGGGGTTCCTTCGAGTTCTCCATTCGCCGGTCACGTCTAGGCCCTAGGCTTGGGTCGTGACAAACTTGGTATCAAAGCACTAGGTTGATAGATCCTCGGAGTCCAACACACCGCGTTGATTAGAGTCCGATTCATGGTTGTGTTGTCCACCACAATTATGAGTAGGAGGCTATGAGACGTTTTAGGAAATGTTTCCCTTCTTCATGTTCTAAGTCGTGCGGTAGAGTTGAATTAAGTTCTTTTTTCCCTAACGGTTGTTCTTTGCTATGCTAGATCATGCCTAATACAAGAGGAAGACGAGCCCGCGCACCCGAGGAACAACCGACCAATGGGGATCTTCGGGATGCCCTTACTTTATTTGCACAAGCTATGGCTAATCAAGCCAACCACGGGGCCCAAACCCCTCAGGCTCCTACCTCGGCATCTCGGGTGAGAGACTTCGTGCGGATGAATCCCCCGGAATTCTATGGGTCTAAGTTAAATGAAGACCCTCAAGAGTTCATTGATGAAGTCCTCAAGATATTAGCTATCATGGGCGTGAGGTCAGAAGATAAGGTGGAGTTGGCGGCCTACCAACTAAAAGGGGTGGCCCAAATATGGTACAACCAATGGAAGGAAGAGAAGGGGGTAAACTATGTGGTGCATTGGGAAGAGTTCAAAACGGCTTTCCTTAATCGATTCTTTCCTCTTGAGCTTAGGGAAGCCAAATTGGTGGAGTTCATGAATTTAAAACAAGGGTCTATGAGTGTGAGGGAGTATGCCCTCAAGTTTAACCAACTTTCAAGGTATGCTCCACACTTGGTTGCCGACTCACGGTCTAGAATGAACAAATTCGTGATGGGTGTGTCCGACCTAGTGAGTGAAGAATGCCGGTCCGCAATGTTGATTAGTGACATGGACTTGTCCCGCTTGATGGTCTATGCCGAACAAATGGAGGAGGAGAAGTTGAGGAAGAGGAGGGGTCATGAGGCCAAGAGGGCCCGTTTTGAGGGCAAGTTCCAAAGTAGAACGGGAGGCCGGTTTCATCAAGGTCAAGGGTCTTCTTATGCGCTCCATAAGGGGTTTGCCAATGATGTTCCAAGGGCCCAAGGTGTTAGGGGTATGGGTCCTATTGATGTATGTCCGAAGTGTGGTAAGGGCCATGGTGGCCCGTGCTTGAGAAATACCGGTGCTTGCTATAGTTGTGGGGAAATGGGGCACAAGGCAATGGATTGTCCTCGAAATCGCAACAAGGGTAAGGAGGTCCGTCCACAAGGTGCCAATGCGGTTCCTTTGGGGAGAGGGGGGCCGACAAGATGGTGCCCCAAGGCACAATCGATTTTATGCTTTGCATGGGAGGCAAGGGGTCGATGAAGTCCCCGACGTCGTTACCGGTATGTTGAAAATCTTTGACTTTGATGTATATGCATTAATTGATCCGGGTGCCTCTCTTTCTTTTGTCACCCCCTTTGTTGCCAAAAAGTTTCATGTTGAGCCCGACTTGTTGCATGAGTCATATAAGGTGTCTACTCCTATTGGTGCATTTATGGTTGCTAGGAAGGTCTATAGAAATTGTCCTATTTGCATCTTGCATAAAATATTGCCTTGTGATCTTGTTGAGTTGAACATGGTCGATTTTGATGTTGTTCTTGGGATGGATTGGTTGCATGCATACTATGCTTCCATTGATTGTAGAACCCGTAGGGTCAAGTTCCAATTCCCAAGTGAACCCATTCTTGAGTGGGAGAGCCAAAATGTGGTAGTCAAGGGTAGGTTCATCTCTTGCATTAAAGCCCGTAAGTTGATCTCTAAGGGGTGTCTCTATCACCTTGTGAGGGTTAGGGATGTGGAGTCCAAAACCCTTCCTATAGAGTCGGTTCCGATCATAAATGAATTCCTTGATGTCTTTCCTAATGACCTTCCCGGTGTTCCTCCCGAAAGGGAAATAGATTTTGGCATAGACCTCCTCCCCGATACTCAACCCATTTCTATCCCCCCTTATCGTATGGCCCCGGCAGAGTTAAAGGAGTTGAAGGAACAATTGAGGGACTTGTTGGAGAAGGGTTTTATTAGGCCTAGCCAATCACCATGGGGTGATCCGGTGTTGTTTGTGAAGAAGAAAGATGGGTCCCTTAGGATTTGTATTGATTACCGGCAACTCAATAGGGTCACCATCAAGAATAAATATCCTCTTCCTAGGATTGATGACTTGTTCGACCAATTGCAAGGGGCTAGCCACTTCTCTAAGATTGATCTTCGGTCCGGGTATCATCAAGTGAAGGTGAGGGAGTGTGACATTCCCAAGACAGCCTTCCGGACTAGGTATGGGCATTATGAATTTGTGGTCATGTCCTTTGGGTTGACCAATGCACCGGCT
The DNA here is from genome assembly GCA_036553675.1 of Solanum okadae. Classification (NCBI taxonomy): domain Eukaryota; kingdom Viridiplantae; phylum Streptophyta; class Magnoliopsida; order Solanales; family Solanaceae; genus Solanum; species Solanum okadae. The sequence goes on along the minus strand of CM071689.1, from coordinate 41,696,228 downwards.
ATCTTCATGGACCTAATGAATAGGATCTTTAAACCCCACCTTGATTCCTTTGTTGTGGCCTTCATTGATGATATTTTAATCTATTCGCATAGCGAGGAAGAACATATGGGTCACTTGAGGGTTGTGTTGCAAAGATTGAGAGAGGAGAAGTTGTATGCCAAGTATGAAAAGTGTGAATTTTGGTTGAGGGAGGTTGCCTTCCTAGGTCATGTGGTGTCGGGGGATGGTATTAAGGTAGATCCTAAGAAGACCGATGTGATTAGAAATTGGCCTAGGCCATTGACCCCGTCGGATATTAGGAGCTTCTTGGGCTTAGCGGGTTACTATCGGAGATTTGTGAATGGGTTTTCTTCTATTGCTTCTTCCATGACTAAGTTGACACAAAAGAAGGCTAAGTTTGAGTGGACCGACGAGTGTGAAAGGAGTTTTCAAACCTTGAAAGATAAACTTGTGTCCGCTCCTATATTGTCACTACCGGATGGGCTTGAGGGATTCGTTGTGTATTGTGATGCTTCTAGAGTTGGCTTGGGTTGTGTCCTAATGCAAAATGGTAAGGTGATAGCCTATGCGTCTAGACAACTCAAAGTGCATGAAAAGAACTATCCTACGCATGACCTTGAATTAGCCGCGGTGGTGTTTGCTTTAAAGATTTGGCGTCATTACTTGTATGGGGTACATGTTGATGTGTTCACCGATCACAAGAGCCTCCAATATGTCTTCACCCAAAAAGACCTCAACTTGAGACAAAGAAGGTGGCTAGAATTTCTTAAAGATTATGATATGAGTGTGCATTATCATCCCGGTAAAGCTAATGTGGTGGCGGATGCTTTGAGTAGGGTGTCTATGGGTAGCCTAGCTCATGTTGATATTGGTGATAGGGAAATGGCTAGGGAGGTGCATCGGTTGGCTAGGTTGGGGGTTAGGTTGGAAGAAATTAGTAATGGTGGTGTGGTCGTTGTTGATGGTGCTAGGTCTTCCTTGGTTGATGAGGTGATAGCAAAACAAGATCTTGACTCTTCCTTGTTAGAATTGAAGGCCTTGGTGAAAGAGGGTAAGGTGGAAGTTTTCTCCCAAGGGGGAGATGGTGCCCTTAGGTACCAAGGTAGGTTGTGTGTGCCTTGTGTTGATGGTTTGAGGGAGAAAATTCTTGAGGAGGCTCATAATTCTTCCTACTCTATTCACCCCGGTTCCACCAAAATGTATAGAGATTTGAGGGATGTGTATTGGTGGGGAGGCATGAAGAAGGACATTGCCAAATTCGTCTCCGGTTGTCATAGTTGTCAACAAGTCAAGGCCGAACATCAAAGGCCGGGTGGTCTAACCCAAGATATAGAGATTCCTACTTGGAAGTGGGAAGAAATTAATATGGATTTTGTAGTTGGTTTACCCAAGACTAGAAAATGTTTTGATTCTATTTGGGTGGTGGTTGATAGGATGACAAAATCGGCTCATTTTCTACCGGTAAAGACAACATATGGGGCAGAAGATTATGCAAGGTTATATATTCATGACTTGGTAAGGTTGCATGGGATTCCTCTATCCATCATATCGGACCGTGGTACTCAATTTACTTCACACTTTTGGAAGTCCTTTCAAAGGGGTCTAGGTACGAGAGTTAAGCTTACTACGGCCTTTCACCCGCAAACGGATGGACAAGCCGAAAGGACTATCCAAACACTTGAGGATATGCTTAGGGCTTGTGTATTGGAGCTTAAGGATAGTTGGGATGATCATCTTCCATTGATTGAGTTTGCCTATAACAATAGCTATCATTCTAGCATCGGTATGGCTCCTTTTGAGGCTCTCTATGGGAGACGTTGTAGATCACCGGTTGGGTGGTTTGAGGTTGGTGAGGTGGCCTTGTTAGGACCAGATCTAGTCATGGAGGCTCTTGAGAAGGTTAGGATGATTAGAGAAAGGTTGAAGACGGCCCAAAGTCGCCAAAAGTCCTATGCCGATGTGAGGAGAAGGGCTCTTGAATTCCAAGTTGGTGATTGGGTCTATTTGAAGGTGTCACCCATGAAGGGTGTGGTTCGTTTTGGTAAGAAGGGCAAGTTGAGCCCAAGATACGTGGGTCCTTATAAGGTGATGAGGAGAATTGGCAAGGTAGCTTATGAGTTGGAATTGCCTAGCGAAATGGATTTGGTTCATCCGATATTTCATGTGTCTATGTTGAGGAAGTGTGTGGGTGATCCGAATGCCATTGTGCCTCTTGATGTTGTGGGTGTTGTTGAAGATAATTTGACCTATGAAGAGGTTCCGGTCCAGATTTTAGACAGACAAGTGAAGAGGTTGAGAAACAAAGATGTGGCTTCCGTTAAGGTCCTTTGGAGAAATCAACAAGTTGAAAGTGCTACTTGGGAGGCCGAAGCGGACATGCAAAGGCGATATCCTTATCTTTTCCACTCCACTCAAGCTTAAGGTATTGATCTAAACCCTTTATAAAATCTCAGGTCTTAAGTTCAGCCACCATGTCATTGCATATATCCATGTTTAAGTTAACAAGTTCATTGTGGTTTTACAACTATGTTGAAGTTTTTGAAATGAGGTGTAAGTGCATTGTTGCATCCCTATGTGGGCTGAATTTGCCATGTTTGTGTTTCTCATGTACGTTTCTTTGACATTCGGGGACGAATGTTCCCAAGGGGAAGATATTGAAACGACCCCAAAAATGCCCGAAAATGTGCTTCGAAAACACCTAAAATTGTAATTTCCATATATCTCAAAATCCGTGCATCATTTCGGAAATTCGACTTCATATTCTTATTCAGGGGGTCAAATTGAGTGGGAAATGAGTCTAACCCGAATTTTAGAACAACCGTATCAAGGGGTTGGTACCTTGGTTGCCTAGTACGGGGGGTAGTAGGCCCGTATAACCATATCGAGGGGTTTGTACCTTGGTCCCTAGCTCGGGGGGTGGTAGGCCCGGGTAACAACATTGAGGGGTTTGTACCTCTTTCGCCTCTCCAAGGGGGTGGTAGGCCTTGGAAATACTATATTGATGGTCACTCACTACACATATACTATGCCCTACTAAATATGATTTTTTATATAAGCATCATTATACATATCATCTCATTAATATGCTATCTATCGGGTACGATTATGCATTTTGCCTATGATGTCCATCCCTTGTTGCATTGCATTGCATCCCATATACTTAGTACATTCAAACGTACTAACGCATACTCTATGCCTACATGATGTCACCATGTAGGGACCGGAGCACCGCTTGACCCTCGTCCTCCACGTGGCTAATACGATTTTCTATCAAGGTTATTGGTGAGTCCTCCATTCCGAGGACGTTGCTTATGATCTTTTACTATGTATAAGACTTTTCCTTTTAGTTATGTTTTGACTATGAGGGTGAGCCCAGTTGTTTGTCTTGGCCCCCGCTAAAGTACCTATGTTTAGAGGTGGTGTTGGACAAGTTGTGTATTATGTTTGAGCTTGATTCATCTATGGTATTTATGTATCATTTCTTCTTTTTTTTCTTGCTCCCTTAGTCCCGATTTCCCCCTTGATTATGCTTATCGCTTATGGTCATTTTAATTGCTTCCGCGACCAATGATGTGTAAGATACGCTATGAGGCTTGTTTGGGGTTCCTTCGAGTTCCCCATTCGCCGGTCACGTCTAGGCCCTAGGCTTGGGTCGTGACACATAAGAATTTAAATACAAGATAATAGTACACTACATGCCATAATAATTTTTAAAATCACAACAATAATTTAGTAATCCGGTAGGTCGTTTCCTGATTCAATAATATTTGGAAAAAAATCAATGTATGATCCAAAGAATTGTTGTGGTTGTAATTGCGGTTATGCTTGTTGAACAATTTTTAGCTAGACATGAAAACATTAAGGACAAAAATGCTCATTTGAACTCCGTAATTGTAACGACCTTCCAAGTCATTTTCTTCGTTTTCCAATCTTTTCAGCGTTAGAGCTTTCCTGTAGCGACCATAAGTCATTTATGACTTGCTGGGACTGACAGTTCGGTCGTCGGGTCGTTTGTTTAGATTTTGTGCACGTTTTCGTATTTTGGAGCCTTTGAAACTTGAACGGTTGACTTCAGTCAAAAGTTTATGAAGACGACCTCTAAATGCAATTCTGACGGTTTCATCATCCCCGAAAGGGCCATTTTCAGTTAGGGCAGGGTTGGTTCGGGTCCCGAGACTTCTGGTGTGAGTTTGTGTCGTTGGGCGTTTTAACATTAAAGCTTAATTCAAGGGTTAACTTTGATCAATATTCTTGATAAACGTGCTCGGATGAAATTTTTTTCAGCGCGGTTAGTTCTGAAATGTCGAATTTGGTCTAGAAGAACATTTCATGCGGTTCCCTGGGCGTCTGATCTTATTTTGAGCCTTCTTGTAGTTCTTAGCTTAAAATGGTACTTGGATATGGGACCCACTTTTTATCGAAACGACCTCGGATGGAAGTTTTGATGGTTCTGTTGAGCCCAGAATATCGAATTTGATGGGGTAGCATATTTTGTTTGAACGCACAGGGTTCTGAATGAATTCTGGACACCCCGTCGGAAAATTTGGAGTTGGAGCAAACCAGATAAAGTGCTGATATCTGGTGCAGACTTTTAGCGACCAGATATCAAACTTTTTAGCAACCAGAGTTTACTTTTAGTGACCAATTTCTGGCATTAATACGTTGAAATTTCAGCTTTCAGCTGTCATTTTCAAATGATGATTTCTCCCTCATCTAAGCTCTGATTTGAGTGATTCAAAGTCCTGTGTGATCGTTGGGTGCATGGATACTTGGCTTTGTGATTAGAAGCTATTGAACAACCTTTGTATGAGGTAAATTTAATCTCGGAGCTGCTGTCTTAGTTTGGGTTTCTTATTAATTTTGCAAAATGTTGTTGTGGTTATTTTTGGGCCTCAGATTCTGTTCAATTTGGAACACAAGTTTGAGGTCTAGTTTAAGACCTTTTAACAGAGTCAATTTTTAAATTCACGTTTTGACTCAATTTTGGGTCCATTTCTAATTGCTCTGACTTAAGTTTCTAAACGTCTGTAATGACGTTGTGACTGATAATTCAATAGTTTGGTGATATTCGGAGGCGCTTTGGATATGGATAGCTTGTGTGTGGTGGATTAGGAGCGCTCATGTTCAGTTTTGAGGTAGACTTCGGTCTACTTTCTTGATTGAGCTTCTTAGATAATGCCTAGTATATATTTCATGTAATTTTGGATGGTATTTTCTGGGTATTTGCCCTTCCTCTTGTTATTCCATCCTTTCTTAAATTCCATAGAAGCCTTGGGCTTATTGTGGGAGTTGTGATCCTTAGTTTAGGTTGTGGCTTACTTTGCTAGTGGTGTAGTTGATTTGTTTATCCTTGTTAGGATTGATTCGCGGTGGCCTTAGACTAGGATGGACATTAGATGCTTTCAGTTGTGTTTTGTCACCTCGTAGTTATGATTTTCACCCTTTAGAGCTTGTTTTGGGTCGTTCTCCTTGCGATGATTCTTGTGACCTTAGTGGATCGTCATAGCCATGAGTTGGTCCTAGTTGTGTTTAATCTGGGACTAGATCGATGTGATTGGGGTAGGGCGTCCCTTGAGTTTGCTCCCTCTTTATTGATTTGAAATCTCTTTTTGATCCCTTTGCTTGTTGATTAGCGGTGAACATGTTGTATCCTTATTGAGCTTATGATTATACTGTTGGGTACGAGGCCGTATGTAAGGACCATTTGGATCCCATGTTAGTACTTTCTGCTTTGGTAGGGTGGTTTCATGAGGCACATTATCTATGGACATCCAAGGGGGAGTGTTATTAATCCATTAAATAGTGGATTGTCCATTTGGTTTATTCATGAACTACCAAATTCATGTATGTATATTCTCTAGGTGATATGAACCCCTTTTTGGATAACATTATGGATAACAATGTATCTACTAGTTTGTGCATTGAACTTGGTGACCTTTGATTTCTCTACTTATAAATAGAGATATCATTCTCCATATCTTGTCTTCTTCTCTTTATATTATATTATACTGAGCTTATATTTTATAACAAATCAAATATTATTTTTGTTTCTCTTATATTAGGCTTTACATATGTCAATGTATATGTTCTCAAATAATAATAAAAAAGATCAAAATAAAATTCTTCTAAAAAGGTAATATTTTCTTTTTTTTTCTCTTTTCAAATTTGAATTGAGTATAGTATTTAATGTAACATGACATGTCAACTAAAGAGGAAAAAGTTCTTTTGTTATTTTGTACATTTTGAAGAAAATTGAGTGATTTTATAATCTTAAAAAATCAAATATATTTTTAATTAATATATACAATTTCCCAAATATGAATGACTACTTAGGAAATTAACTCAATCATAACATTACTTGTTTATAATGTTTGAAATATGAGAGTCTACAAATGGGAAAAACATTACTCATTAGCTCTTATAGATTAAAAAAAAATTTAATTTGTATAGTTTTGAATATATAAATGTGATTATTTTTTAATTTTAAGTACTTTATCATACAATCCTTTTTAGTCAGTTTCATGAAGAACACATTTTTCTTTTTTGGCAAGTGATCTTTAATTTTGACTTTTTCACATGGCATATTAATTAAAATTGTATTAAGATAAATTATACATATATTTAATTTATGATCTTATATATGATTCAAAATTTTTATCTACTTTATTAAATTTCATATTAAGTCAAAGTAAAAAAATAAGAAGTTATTTTGAATCAGATCAACTTAACATAAACCTAATCCAATGCAAATGTTTTAAGGCAAGTAGATAATAAAGTCAAATAACATATTTAAAGAGGAAAAATTTAGCCTACTTATAAAAACTTGCAGAAACTTTAGTTTGACTCACTAAGTCTTCAGTCTCCGCATAGGATACAAATATGATACCTATGAGAAGAATTTCTACCCTTTCTCAGGAACTAATTATTGAAATATTCTTATGGCTTCCTGTTATGTCACTGATGCATTTCCAAATTTTTTGATGCCCTTGTGTTGGATTCACATTTCAGTCATGCCCATTACTTACGCTTTATGACTCACGACGGTGGAACAACATTTCTTATAGGGAAAAAAGAAGATCAATACGTTGTAGATATAAACGAAAATGAAAATACATCTAGATGGAATTTTGATTGTCATGATCAATAATTCAATGGACCGTCTGTTAATGGTTCATACTACATTCAGAAGCACGATAAGGAGCCTGTTAGAATTTTCAATCCCAGTACAAGAAAAATGATAGTACTTCCCTATCAGAGAAATTTTTTTCACTCGGTCAAATTGTTATATTACTATTCACTAGGTTATGAACCCGTAAAAAAGAAGTACAAAGTTTTGATGCAAGTTCATAATTCAAGTGGGCATGTACAAAATTTTATTTTCACCTTAAGCACAGACAAATCATGGAGAAGAATAAAAAGATATCATTAATTTTTTCCCCATGTTTTAGTATGAAAAGTTACTCTATTAAAGGATTTATCTATTGATGGATTACTCGAAGAATTCAATAATTGCATTTGATTTAAGAGCTGAAAATTTCAGAGTTATTGGATTGGGTAATGATATATGTGACAAGATATTTAATTATGATTTGATAGAAGTGAAGGGAAAAATAGCATTGCTAGACTGTTGTGGAAGTTTGACCAGTCGAGATGATTTATGGATTTTAGAAAATTCTGAAAAAGAAGAATGGAAGAGTCAGGGCATTTATATTCCTTCGCAGTGGAAAGATGTGGACGTGTAACGATCCGAGCCATCGTTATTTAGGAAAGAAAAATGTCGAGGGAAAACTGGGGCCACCATCCCACCATAGCGGGCCAGTTGCCGCTAGGATGGCGGCGCCAAAACGGCAGAACTCGCGCCAGAGCGGGAATGACGGGACGAAACTTAAATAATGCGAAGTCCTCTTTGCACCCTTTTTCCAAAATACAAAAAATAGGCGAGGATTACCCCAGAAACCCTGAAAAAGCTGCCCTAAGCTTGGAAAAGAAGGAGGAAGAGACTTCTAGCACAAGGACAATGATAACTTGCAAATTCTTGGACAAATCCAACGTCACGAGGTCCGGAAACAAGAAGGGGAGCAATAATTTTGTGCAGATGCTTGGCGCCAAGGTAGGCTAGATTTATTTAATTGAGTATTAGTAAATCTGTGATTCACCGCGTCGTATACTAGTAATTAATGGTAGAATTCATGCGTAGGCTTTCGTGCACCGAAAAAGGAATAGTCGTACATGTAATCTTAGCTATTCCATCCAGATTGTACCTTAGGGGGAATATTAATCCAATGAATCAAGGTAGTTGATGGTTGATTCGTGTTGTGTGATGTATGTTAGCAATTACTTCGTTGTAGTGCATGATTATGACAATGTTTCACTATTGATCTCGCCTAATGTAAATGAGTATGAATGTATGATTGTATGCCATGAATCAACACTTGATTGTATGATTAAGAGAATGTACATTGAGATTGTGATTGTGGTTGTTGAATGGATCGAGTGTTACGTTCCAACACACTAACTTGGATCGGGTGCCACATTCCGACGTATATATGGTATCGGGTGTCACGTGCGACACACTAACTTAGATTGGGTACCACGTTCTGGTACACTAACAGTTTGGGTATGGGTTCCATTAGAGGACCATTGGCTTGCCATATATGCGTATTTATGTGATATTGATAATGTAGAATTGTACATTGCTTCTAGAACTGTTTGACTGAATCATAACTCTGTATAATTGTATTAATGTGGTGTTCTTATGTGATGGATATCTTGTTGTTGAATGAACAATGAATGGCCAGGCCCTAAACTGGAATAGGATATGGTAAGTGGAGACCGAGGGTCCGAGTGTTTCTACATGTTGCTTAGAGAGTTGGTCGGTATTAGTGACTGCTAAGTACATGGGGGTGATGATGGGTTTCAAGTGCTAAGTAGTTAGGTACTACTCGGGTTGGTAAATTGTATGGGAACGGTTATAAGCCTTGATAGAGTGAATTATAAGTCAAGGGTTGAGAGGGTTGGTGGAATGAGTAAAGGCGTGCCGTTAATGTTGACTGGAATGGTAGTAGTTATTTCCAAAATTCCCTTTAAGGGACAGAACGATTACGTACGCTCAAGAACGGAGCGAGTAAGGGTTAGAACCTCTAATGAATTTGGGGAATTATAAAGGTGGAGGAATGAATAGTCTTATTGCATGTTTCTTACTGGTTGATTTCTTATATTATGCGGTGGACATCGGGTTGACCGATGATGCCTACCAGTATGTGTGGTTGTATTGATACTACTCTTGCTATGCCTCTTTGGGCATAGTATGGTTGCATGATCAGTGATGTTTCATAGGTGAAGACGAAGATAATCTCTAACAACTTCTACTCTTTTTTCCGCATGGTGGGAACTGCGTCATTTATGATTTTTTTATACCTTGTACTCTTAGTAGCTCTTGTACCTATTTAGACTAGATCCCTGAGGGTGTTAATTACTTTACAAGTCTTAACTCATGTTGTTGTCAAAACTCTTATTTTGTAAAAATCTTTTGGATGCTAATTGTTCTTCAGTTTTCTAAATTTTCCGCATTTTTAAAACGTTTGGGAATTGAGGGTTCTCCTACTTAGGTGTTAGAGTAGGTGCCCACACATCTCGATGGGTTGAGTCGTGACAAATTGGTATCAGAGCCCAGGTTACCGGTCTTCCGTACAAGAGTAAATTTGGACTAGACTCTTATATTGATGTCTACATCTAATCTTCAGAAAGCTATGAAGCATCCTAGGAAGTCATCTTGTTCTTCTCTCCTTTCGTGCGAGTTGTCGCTTGTGGTATGAGTTGAGTCCAATTGGTATCTCAACAAAGAAAATTGAACGCCGTAGTCCTATCTGACGGGACCCAAGCAATGGCTATCTGGCCCTAGGGGTTGTGTAATTGCATGGATGATCAATAATGGTCATCCATGGAGCGAATTAACTAAAACTTTGGACTTGTCTATGAGTTGTGACTTAAAACCGTGAATGTTAACTTAGCTTCTAACTATCGGAATTAACTATGGGTGTGAAGACTGTGTTTTCTTGAATGCTATGATATTATTATGTGCACAATAAGTGCTTGTCTGAACCTTGATATAGCATCATGCTAGACTAAATATTCGAAACTATGCGAGTTGTGACTGCTTATGTTTTGTGAACTTCTTGTTGGAAAATAAAGTCATGACTACGTTTGGTGCATGGGTTTAGATAATCTGCGATGTGATTCGTAAAACAAAATCTGACTATGTGTTGCGACTGTCTATAACCGTGTAAGTGTATGGGCATATCCTAAGGATGCGCGTGGTTGCATGATGTTATATGACTATAATTGGTTAAGAATGAAACATGTGGTTAGATTATCTTGAGAATTAAGTATACATAATGATCATGTGAGGTATTGCTTGAGAGTAAGTCTTGTAGTATGAAGGTGATTTCTAGGGCTTTACGGGTAAAAGCTAATATAACTGAGCTAATGATGTTAAGGCTTAAAGAGGGAAGCTATTGTGTGTGTTGAATTGTATGTGGTTTTATTGTGGGAAGACTTCACCAACATGACCTATATTATGAGTATTTGAGATTATGCATTTAATGACTTGATTACTTGAACTATGATTATATCCGTGTCTAATACAATGAATTCTAGATGTGTTGATTGAATATGGTCTTTGGTCCTTAAAGGGGCAATATATGATATTATACATGCTTTGTGAAAGTGTGTTCATGATTAAGCCCATCTTTTGAGAAAGTAAAGTGATCATGACTTTGATGTAATTGTGGTGTTGTTGAAAGTCTATTCTCACACATACACACTTATACATGATTATTTCAGGATTATGATGATATTATTATGTTGATTTAAAGTTCATCCTCATAAACACATAACGAGTATAATGTGAAAGTTTTCCTCACATATTGAAGATTCTAGGTTGAAAGTTAGTTCTCACCTAATTGAATCTAACAAGAAGACATGGACTGTGAAAGTGTTTCTCACGCATGATCTAATGACCTATCCTAATGAAACAATTTAGGATTCAATCAGTACTCCATGAGAATTATGCTTAGCACCGAGTGGATATTGAATATGAGATCGAAGCTCCCCTGTTAGAAAGGGTGGGTTTCTAGAAAGTATCTCTTGAGATGGAAGCTCCCTCGTAAAAAAGGGCAGGTTTCTAGTAACAATCTCCTTATCCCATAACTATGTGCCCCCGTAGGTTATTTAGCTATTTGGATCCACCTAAAAGCTAATACATTTTAGTTCTACCTTAGGCAAGTATGACACCTCTTTTTGGTGTGGGTCATGACACCAGATTCCATGGAAGCTCACATGGTCTATGTCGGTTAAAGCTAATTCCCACAAGGTCAAGTTTAGGATGAACTATGGATATTCAAGAAGTTCTACTTAGTGTGGGTGGGGGTATGGGACTTCATCCATGCATTGCACAAGTAAGCTTTGAGAGTAGCTATGGTAGGTTCCTCTTTGTCAAGATGACTCATGTAATGAATGTGCTTGTGTCTAAATGGTAATTGCATTTGATGTCAAGGCTACTTGTAATGTTTCATGTTAACTTGGATTGTTGCTATCACAACCCGAGCCTACACCCTGGACGTGGCCGGCACTCAAAGACCATTGTTGGTCCCTAAGTGAACCCTCATCCTGGCTGACTATAAGCGGAAAACTGATTCAAGCATACAAAGCTTAAAAACTGAAATAAAAGTTCATAAAACTTAGATTCAAACTTTAACTCAAATGAAAACTTTGAATAATAAAATATATTCAACTCGCCCCAAAGTTGGCAACTTAAGTCTTTGAAATATTTAATAAAATAAATAAATAATACAGACTTCTCAATTATATTGACTATCTATGAAGCCTCTAACTGATAAAGATGGAAGTCGGGACAAGATCCATGACATCCTGACTAAATGGAAAGGTAAATGAAATCCTCCGGAAGCAAGAAGGCTCACCATAGCTAACTCGAACTCTCGGATGTACCAACGAAGCTCCTGTTGATGATCCTGAATACCTGTGTCTGCATCATGAGAAGATGCAGGCCAAATGGTGCAGTACATGGAATGTACGAGCATGTAAGAGGAATTCTAAAGCATAAACATAAGCTTGAAACTTGATAAAAAGGAAACATACTTACCTCTTCTCAAACTTACTCAACTCAAGGAATACTCATGGATAAGATGCTCAACTCAGAGATTAGATACTCAACTCAAAGATATGATACTCAACTTGAAATACTCAACTCATGATACTCAAGGATAATGCAATAGTAAAAGATGCAATATATGGAAAACTTATAAACAGTAAAAGCAACTTAGTTCGTTAAAGAAAATGCAATAACAAACTCAACTTTACTTATATAATAAAGTAACATAGTTTCTGTGGGAGATTCTCTAACCGACAACCACCACTTTGAGCCTAAGTGGTGATACAACGTCTTGCCCACGCTGCCAGGACTGTCCTATACTTTGCCGTCATATAGAACGCTTAACTTAGTGGATCCACTAGTCTATGCTAAAAGCATCTTAAGGAGTCATCTAAAAAGTATGATCCTTTACTACCCATGATGGCTACATGGTTTATGGAGACTTGAGTTAATATGAACTCGCACCCCCATATCGGTGCTCAATACTACTCCCAAAATATACTTAGCTCATATGTTTGTAAAAACAAAACTCTTTCTTTGAATTGAGATGATTACTCAAAACTTAGCTTAAAAGCTCTCTTGGAATCGATGTTCCCTTTTCTTGCTCAAATGTGAAAACATTTATAAACTCTTTGGGAATACTTAGTTCCCTTATAGCTTTTTGAGAAATGTACTCAACTATTTACTCTTTGCTTAACTTGAAACTTTCAGTCTTAAAACGAAGTTAAAATGTTTATAAAAAACTTTACTCTCACTCTTTACTTAACTTCAAAGCTTAAGTCTTAAAACAAAGTTTAAACATTTGTAAAAGACTTCTTAAAATATGGTTCATGCCGAATTATGGACATGAACGACTCAATGCAAGATTTTCAATAACCAAGATAGAACTCAATACTTGGAACTCAAGAACTTCAATAATACTACTCACTTCAAGAATGCTCAACTCAGTGGGTTCATCGGAATTTATGAGCATGAACTACTCAACTCAAAAGCTTAAAGATACTTCTCGTTTCAAGATTGTTCGACTTATAGGGTTCATGCGGAATTATGGACATAAATAACCCAACTCAAGGACTTCATGGGTAGCATGTAATAGTCCCATGATTAGGAATGTAATCTCAAATGGGTTAGAAACTCAATACTTAAGACTTAGGACATGAAGATATTACTCCTCTCATAGATCCTCAACTTTTGGAGTTCATGCGGAATTTATAGGCATGAACGACTTGACTCATAGGTCTACATAGCATTATGGAACTCATGTATACAACTTTTTTCTTTCTCTTACATACTTCCTCAAAACTTAACTCAAATCGATGATGGATCTCAAAGGATTCACAATTGAACTCAAAGGCTTTCTTGAACTCTACTCTTAACTCTCTCTTGAACGTGAATTATGAATTCAAGAGTTATGGTTCATGAAATGAAGGATCTCATGAATGAAAAAGTAGATTCATGAATAAATTCTCCTCATCCTCATACTCACTTGCTCGAGTCTTGAAACAAGTTACTAGAAGTTGTAGAAGACTCCTCAAAAGAACTCGAATGGACTTTCTTAGAATGTTCGAAAGAATTCTCAAAACTTAACTCTTAACTCTACCTTGAATTTGAATTATGAATTCAAGGTTATGATCATGTTAGGAATGATTTTAGGTGTTTAGAAGTAGCTTAGAGTAGTTAGAATCGAAAAGGAGTGAAGGTGCACTTTAAACGAGCTCAAACGGGGCAACCGACGACAAACTGGCTGGGGCAGGCGACCCTGGTGCTATGCGCGCCAACCCCTAAACTTCATAGGTGGGTTTGGGGCGCTTTGGCAGGCGCATCGCGCCAGGCCCCCAACCCATAAAATCTAACGAACTTCTTTGCTCGTTTTCTCACCCTAACTCGCCTAGAATCGAACGGTTTCTTCCCCAATCACTTAGAATCAATTAATTAACATAAGTACACTCTAATATACTCAATACATACCTTAAAACACTCACTTTGATATCTAGAAATCATCAAAAACCCAACACAACAAGATTTAGAAAGAACTTCAAGAACACCTACCAAGAACTTAAATCCTTCAACTTTTTGAGAATGAAACTTCGCTGAAAATAATATGTTTGGCATGTGGGTGAACAAACCCAACACTATAGAAGCTTACATACCTCTTAGGGATTAGACCCATGGCGAAAATTTGCAACAAGACGCAAGAATCTCGACGAGCGCTTGATCATCTCCTCTTTTCTCTTCTTTTCTTTTCTTGAACTCTCAACTAAAACCCTAGGCTAATTTAGGATTATAAAACTGAACTTAATAGGATTAGACCCTTGAAAATATTACTAAACACGACTTAAATCTGTTTGGATAAGGAAAAGACTAAAATACCCCTTACTATTTCCGGCTAACTTTCCTTAACTGGACAACCTAACTTCAAAAGGCCATATCTCACTCATCCGACCTCAAAACTTAGAAAACTCGGTGATGTTGGGAAGATAATTCAAAGATATTTCCTACGGTATCTTGTATCACACCTAAATCATCGTGAGCTATGAGTTATAGTCGTTTGAAGTCGACCCAAAACTCATACTTAGCTTAACTTGCAAAATTTCAGATTTTGCTATTTCCAATTTAATTCTTTTTGGAACTCAAGGTGCTACATCTAGTGACCTTAACACTTAAGAAATTTTTAATTCCTTGGTAAAATCTCACTCACTATGAAGAACGGTTTGAGTCTTAGTTCGAAAATTTTTCTGGGGTGTTACAGTTGCTATGAGTTGCTTTCCTTGATGTGGTTGACTAAAAGTGAATGTTTCATAGTCTATGAGAGATAGGCTAAGGATGAGTTTAAAAGAGTATAAACATGAATGGGGATCTAAAGTGACGTGCTTAGTATGGGTAGGATTATGGGATCTTATCCATACATTGCACAAGCTTGCCTTGAAGTGGCTCATGAAGTGTTGCTCACATGTCATGCTAACACTAAATTGTATTGACTATGTATATGTTCCTAATGATATTTCTTATGCTCACTAGTTGTGATTGTTGTCTACCATGCTATAGTCTATATCTCTTCATGATGTCTTTTATGCTTAGAACTTGTGTTTTCACACTACTTTCCAAATGATGGTTTAAACTAGTAAAGTGCATGCATTCAACTAAAATGTTCCTTTTAGCATGTTTTCAAAGATTTTTATGCATGGCTATCATACTTGGTGCATTTTTGTGCTAAACCATATTTCTTCTACATTTTTCACAAAGTGTAGGGTTTGGCGATATCGACTTCCATCCTCGTGGCTAGGATCATAGTAGATCAAGAAGAAGAAGTTTGGTATGTCCTCATAGCATTCTAGGGCTTGACCATTATTTCTTTTAAGTCTTTCATTTTATGTCTAAAGATTTTGTAAGGGCTGCATCCCTAAGATGTATTCAAGTGTTATAGATGGTTTGAGACATAGAGTTGTAGACCGTCATTTGTTTTCATAAAGGACTTTGATTGTAAAGAAATTTTTTAAATTTTCACACTATTTCCTATGTTCTTATGTTATGATATGCTAAGAGGCTTGTATGAGGCTCTTCGGATTCTTATACGCCGTGTTACGTCTAGGGAGTACTCCTGGATCGTGACAGCTAAGTACATGGGGTGATGATGGGTTGCAAGTGCTAAATAGTTAGGTACTGCTCTTGGGAAATTGTATGGGAACAATTATAAGCATTGATAGAGTGAATTATAAGTCAAGGGTTGAGTGGGTTGGTGGAATGAGTAAGGGCGTGCTGTGAATATTGACTGGAATGATAGTAGTTATTTTTGGAATTCCCTTTAAGGGACAGAACGATTAAGTACGCTCAAGAACGGAGCGAGTAAGGGTTAGAACCTTTAAAGCATTTGAAGAATTATAAAGGTGAAGGAATGAATAGTCTTATTGCATGTTTCTTATCGGTCGATTTCTTATATTATGCGGTGAGCATCGGGTTGACTGATGATGCCTACCAGTACATGTGGTTGTACTGATACTACTCTTGCTATGCCTTTTTGGGCATAGTCTGATTGCAGGATCAGTGATGTTTCATAGGTGAAGACGAAGAAATCTCCAACAGCTTCTGCTCTTCTTTCCACATTGTGGGAGCTGCGTCATTTATGATTTTGTTATACCTTGTACTCTTAGTACTCTTGTACCTGTTTAGACTAGATCTATGGGGGTGTTAATTACTTTACAAGTCTTAACTCATGTTGTTGTCAAAACTCTTATTCTGTAAAAATCTTTTGGATGCTAATTGTTCTTCACTTTTCTAATTTTTCCGCATTTTAAAAACATTTGGGAATTGAGGGTTCTCCTACTTAGGTGTTAGAGTAGGTGCCCACACGGCCTGGTGGGTTGGGTCGTGTCAGGTGATATATTGAAACCAAAATATGGACCTCCTCAAGGATTCTATGATTCTCGTAATGGCGAAATTATATTTATTGCGGTGAAAAATAATATTTTATTTTGTTACTTTTATGATGTTGAGAAAAGTAGTTGGAGATATTTGGAAATTTACGGAGCTCCAATAGAGGATGGAATTAATGACATTAATATTTACGTAGAAAGCCTCTACTTATTCTAAAATAATAAATAAAAATATTTCAACTTATTACTAAGTTTGGACTTGTGATCTTATTTTTTCCTTTGATTTGCTTGTTATTTAATTCTATCCAAGTTAAAAGACATTGTTTTTTTTTTCTTTTCTTTTTGAGTCGCTCCAAATGAATATTATTGCTCTCTATAATATTATTAGGCTTTATGTATGTCAAAGCATATGTTTTTTTAAAAAAAAATTGGTTTATAAAGTATGTGGTATCAAATAATAAAAAGTTCATAAAAAGATTCTTCTAGAATGGTAATATTTTATATTTTTCTTTTTGTCTAATAATTAAGAATTTTAAATTTTAATTGAATAAAATATTTAATGTGACATGGAATGTCAACTAGGAGAGAAGAAATCTTTTGTAATATTCAATATATTTTGAAAATAATAATAATAAAAATAATATTTTGAGTGATTTTACAATTTAAAAAATAAATAAAAATTAATTGATAATTTCATAAACAGAAATAACTATTCAAGGAATTAATTCAAAGAATCTCCGAATGAAAAGACATTACTCATTTACTTAGATAAAGAATTAATTGGTTATCTTGCAAATAATAATTACTCCTATTACGCTAGAAGTATTCTCATATTTTGTAATTGAAAAATTAATTTAATTTAACCAAAAATATATATCTTAAAATATTAATCAAAATTAATATAATTTAATTCTCAAAACACCAAAAAAAAAAAGAACCGAGGGGCCATACTTAGTAAGCATTTGATCATATACATTATTATTTTTTACGTTATCTCTTCAGTTACTGCAAAAAATTACGAGGTGAATTCTAGATAAAAGCGAGGCGGAATTATGATAAAATTACAGACATGAGTATAACTTTATTAGTCTATTATTTACAACGATAAGAAAAAAACCTCTTGAATTGTAATGTAATGTTTGAAATATGAAAGCCAAGCCTTGATAGTCTCCAAATGAAAGAATAAATAAAAATTACACAAGTACTTAGAGTCTGTTAGAATTTTTAACTTCAGTACAAGAAAAAAAATATGACATTCTTGCTTAAACAAATTCCTCACTCAGATAACTCTGTACGACCCTCTAAATTGTTGTTCACTAGGTTATGAACCGTTAGAAAAAAAAGTATAAAGTTTTGATGATAGTTAAGATTTCAAGTAGGCCCACAAGAAGTTGAATTTTCACTTTAAGCATAGACAACGAATCATGAAATGAGATTAAAAGCATCTTGATTTTTTGCATGTCTTAGTAGGAAGAGTTTCTCAATGTAAGGAGCTATTTAGCTACATGTTAGATTACTTGAAGAAATTATTATTTGCATTTAAATTTTAGAATTGTTGGATTGAGTAATGATATAGATGACAAAATATTTGACTACAGTTTGATAGAAGTGAGGAACAAATTAACATTGTTAGATTTAGTATGAATGTTTATATGATTAAAATGATTTGTGTAGTGGAAATATATATTTGAATTAAAAGTTTAGACTTAATTTTAATGTAGAAAACCTCTCCTTGTGCTAAAAAAAAATTACATTACTTGTCAGTTGTCACAAATTAAAGTTTGGACTTGTGAATTTTATTTTTTTAAAATAAAATAAAATGATTTGCTTGGTATTTAATTCTATAAAGTTAATAACATTGTTTTTGTCTCCTTTTTTTTGAGTTGTTTCAGATGAACCAAATATTATTTTTTTCTTTTATATTAGGTTTTATGCATGTCAATGTATATGATTTCAAATATTATTTTTTTTAAAAAAAATATCATAAATGAATTCTTCTCAAAGGGTAATATTTTACATTCTTTCTCTTTTCAAATTTGAATTGAATTAAGTGTTTAATGTGACATGGCATGTAAACTAAAAGACAATAATTTGTTTTGTTTAGCATTTTTTAGGAAAAAAAATAATTGAGTGATTTTTATAGTTATAAAAATTCGAATATAATTTTAATTAATAGACAATTTTTGAAATATAAATGACTATTTAAGAAATTAACTCAATCACAACATTACTTGTCTACAATGTTTGATATATGTGAGCTGGCTAATCTTTGTAGATAGGTAAGGCTCAAGAGAGTACACAAATAGAAAAAACATTATTGATTTGCTCTTATAGATAAATAATTAATTTGTATAGTTTTGAATATATAAATTCAATTATTTTTAAATTTTAATTAGTTTATCTTATAATCCTTTTTAGTCTATTTCTTAAAGAATGCGTTTTTCTTTTTCGACAAGTGATCTTTAATTTGGACCTTTTCATGTGGTCTATTAACTAAAATTGTATTTTAGTAAGTTATACATATCTTTAATTTAGCACCATATATACATAATTCAAAAATCTTATTTACTTTATTAAATTTCCTATTAAGTCAAGTCAAAAAAATAAAAAGTTATTTTGGATCAGGTCAGCTTAATGTAAATTTAATCAAATGCAAATGTTTTAATACAAGTACATAATAAAGTCAAATAAAACATTTAATGAGGAAAAACTTAGCCTACTTATAAAAACTTGCAAATACTTTAGTTTGACTCACTAAGTTTTCAGCCTCCACATACGATACAAATATGATACCTATGAGAAGAATGCCTACATTTCCTCAAGATCTAATTGTTGAAATATTCCTATGGCTTCCTGTTATGTCATTGATGTGTTTTAGGTGCGTTTCCAAAGTTTTTGATGCTCTGGTGTTGGATTCAGATTTTACTTATGTCCATCACCTACGCTCTATGACTCGTGATGGTGGAACAAGATTCCTTATGGGAAAAGCTATAGATCTAAACGAAGATGGAAATACATCTAGATGGAATTTTGATCGTCACGATCAATATTTCAATGGACCGTGTGCTAATGGTTCATACTGCATCTGGAAATACGATAAGGAGCCTGTTAGAATTTTCAATCCCAGTATAAGAAAAATGATAGTACTTCCCTATCAGAGAAAAAACTCTCACTCAATAAAATCTTTATATTACTATTCACTAGGTTATGAACCCGTAGAAAAGAGGTTCAAAGTTTTGATGCAAGTTCATAATTCAAGTGGGCATGCACAAAGTTTTATTTTCAGCTTAAGCATAGATAAATCATGGAGAAAAATTAAAGATATCATTAATTTTTTTTCCACGTTATAGTATGAAAAATTGCTCTATTAAAGGATTTATCTATATGATGGATTACTCGAAGAATTCAATAGTTGCATTTGATTTGAGGGCTGAAAATTTCAGAGTTATTGGATTGGGCGATGATATATGTAAAAATATATTTGATTATGATTTGATAAAAGTGAAGGGCAAAATAGCATTGTTGGACTGTTGGGGAAGTTTCACTAGTCGAAATGATTTATGGATTTTAGAAAATTTTGAAAAAGAAGAATGGAAGAGTCATGGCATTCACATTCCTTCGCAGTGGAAAAATGTGGAAGATATATTGAAACCAAAATATGGCAAGGATTCTGCGATTCTCGTGATGGCGAGATTATATTTATTACAGTGAAAAATAATATTTTATTTTGTTACTTTTATGATGTTGGAAAAATTAGTTGGAGATACTTGGAAATTCATGGAGCTCCAATAGAGGATGAAATTAATGGCATTAATATTTACGTACAAAGCCTCTACTTATGCTAATAAAATTAATAAAAGTATTTCAATGCTTATTGCTAAGTTTGGACTTGTGATCTTATTTTTTCCTTTGATTTGCTTGTTATTTAATTCTACCAAGTTAAAAGACATTATTTTTTCTTTTCTTTTCCAAATGAATATTATTGCTCTCTATATTATAATATTATATTATTATATTATTAGGATTTATGTATGTCAAAACATATATTTTTTAAATTTGTTTATAAAGTATGTGTTATCAAATAATAAAAAGTCATGAAAAAATTCTTCTAGAATGATAATATTTTATCTTTTTCTTTTTCTTCCTAGTAATTAAGTATTTCAAATCTGAATTAAATAAAATATTTAGTGTGACATGAAATGTCAACTAGGAGAGAAGAAATATTTTGCAATATTTAATATATTTTAAAAATCATAATTATAATAATAATAATAATAATAATAATAATAATAATAATAATAATAATAATAATAATAATAATAATAACAACAACAACAATAACAATAACAATAGTTGAGTGACTATAAAATTCTAAAAAAAAAAATTTAAAAATTGATTGACAAATTCATGAAATAAATAACCATTCAAGGAATTAACTCAAAGACTCTCCGAATAAAAAAAAACATCACACATTTACTCTTACAGATAGGGAACTAATTGGTCTTCTTGCAAATGATAATTACTCGCTAGAAATATTCTCATATTTTGTATTTAGAAAATCAATTTAATTTAAATAAAAATATGTATCTTAAAATATTAATCAAATTTATATAATTTAATCCTCAAAAAACAAAAGAAAAAACTGAGGGGCCATAATTAGTAAGCCTTTGATCATATAAATTAAATATTTATCTTTTATCGTCACTGCGAAGAATTACAGGGTGAATTCTAGATGAAAGCTAGGTGAAATTAAGATAAAATTGCACACATGACTATAATTTATTAGTCTATTAGTTACAGCTCAATTAAGAAACAATCTCTTGAATTGTAATGTAATGTTCGAAATATGAAAGACAAGACTTGAGAGTCTCCAAATGGAAAAAAAAAATTACTTAGGTACTTAGAGTCTGTTATAATTTTCAATTTCAGTACAAGAAAAAAAAATGACTTCCTTGCTGAAACAAATTCTCCACTCAGATACTCTGTACATCCCTTTAAATTACTGTTCACTAGGTTATGAACATTAGAAAAAAAAGTATAAAGTTTTAATGATAGTTAAGATTTCATGTGGCCCCACAATAAGTTAAAATTTTACTTTAAGCATAGATAACAAATCATGAAAAGAAATTAAAAGCATCGTTGATTTTTTACATGTCTCAATAGGAAAGATTTCTCAATACAAGGAGTTATTTAGCTACATGTTGAATTACTAGAAGAAATTATTCTTTGCATTTGATTTTAGAGCTGAAATTTTAGAATTATCGGATTGAATAATGATATATATGAAAATATATTTAACTATGGTTTGATAGAAGTGAAGACCAAATTAGCATTGTTAGATTTGTTATGAATATTTCTATGATCAAAATGATTTGTGTAGTGAAAAGATACTTTTGAAATCAAAGTTTGGAGTTAATTTTGATGTAGAAAGCCTCTACTTATGCTAAAAAAAAATTACATTGCTTGTCACAAATTAAAGTTTGGACCTGTGGCCTTTTTTTTTTTTTTTTTTATATATATAAAAAATATAATAAAATGATTTGCTTGTTATTTAATTGTATAAAGTTAATAACACTGTTTTTGTCTTTTTTTTTTTAAGTCACTTCAATTAAATCAAATATATATATATATATATATTAGGATTTATGCATGTCAATGTATATGCTTTTAAATAATTAAAAAAAATCATAAAAGAATTCTTCTCGAAAGGTAATATTTTCTATTCTTTCTCTTTTCAAATTTGAATTGAATATGGTGTTTAATGCAACATGGCATGTCAACTAAAAAAGAATAGTATTTTTTTGGTTAGTATATTTTGAAGAAAAAAAGTAATTGAGTGATTTTATAGTTTTAAAAAATCAAATATGATTTTATTTAGTAGACTATTTAGGAAATTAACTCAATCATGACATTACTTGTCTATAATGCTTGATAGATGTTAGCTGGCAAAATTTTGTAGAGACGCAAGACTCAAGAGAGTCTACACAAATAGAAAAAACATTATTCATTTGCTTTTATAGATTAGTAATTAACTTGTATAGTTTTGAATATATTAATTCAATTTTTTTAAAATTTTACTTAGTTTATTTTATAATCCTTTTTAGTATGTTTCATAAAGAATGTTTTTTTCTTTTTTGACAAGTGATCTTTAATTTTGACCTTTTCATATGATATATTAATTAAAACTGTATTTTAGTAAATTATATATATCTTTAATTTATGATTATATACATGATTTAAAATTGTTATTTACTTTATTAAAATTCCTATTAAGTCAAAGTCAAAAAAGGAAAACAGTTATTTTGAATCAGATCAACTTAATATAAATCTAATCCAATGCAAGTATTATAAGGCAAGTAGATGATAAAGTCAAATAAGATATTTAAGAAGGAAAATTTCACCCTACTTATAAAAGCTTGCAGAGACTTTAATTTGACACACTCAAACTTCAACCTCCTTTTACATATGATACAAAGATAATACCCATGAGAAGAATTCCTACACTCCCTCAAGAAATAATTATCGAAATATTTTTATGGCTTCCTGTTATGTCATTGATGCATTTCAGATGCGTTTCTAAATTTTTTCAATGCCCTTGTGTTGAATTCAAATTTCACTTATGTTCATCACCGACGCTCTATGATTCGTGATGGTGGAACAAAATTCCTTATAGGAAAAACTGAAATCTATATGATGTAGATCTAAACGAATATGGAAATGTCTCTAGATGGAGTTTTGATTGTCATGGTCAATACTTCGATGGGCCACATGTTAATGGTTCGTACTGTAGTTGGAAGCACTACAAGGAGTGTCACGACCCAGACCGTCGTGATTGGCACCCACACTAACCCTCCGATGGGAGAACCGTTACTACAACTAAAGCATTTAAAGATATAGAAGAAGGCTTAAATGTCTAAAGGAAAAATAGAGAGTTCCTATAAACTCCGAGAGTCTAATAAAAATAATTGCGGAAATAAAGCCTAGAACCTAAAAGTCAATGTACAAAAACATCTATTAACGACAAGTCTAAGAAAATGGTGCAACCCCAAACTAAACATAAGAATATCTAAAGTACTAGTCTAAGTCTGAATAGAATGGACTAAACATAACGAGAACTCATGGCAGCCTGGAATTACTGGCTCACCCTTGAATTCGATTGATCACTGATCTTCTAAACGAGGTCTGTCAATAGCCGCCTGAAGATGCCCTGTACTCAACAAAGAAAGAGCAAGTGTAGTATCAGTACACAACCACATTGTACTAGTAGGATCACATGACTATCTCAATAAGTGAGACATATACAAGTAACCACAACAAAATAAACAGGCATATACCGAACATATACAATATCAGTCATCATTTCAAGATCAATGTACAATTTCACATTCTTAGTAATACACATATATGACAAGTCAATGGTCCTCTCATGGAACCCATACCCAAACTGTTAGTGTACCGGAACATGGTACCCGATCCAAGTTAGTGTGCCAAACGTGACACTCGATTCCATTTATGCACCTGAACGTGGCACCCAATCCAAGTTAGTGTGTTAGAACGTAGCACATGATCAATTCAACAAGCCACAATCACAAACACAATGTACATTCTCAAAACCAAACAATCAAGTGTTGATTCATGGCATACAATCATTCATTTATGCTCATTTACGATTAGTGTGATCAATAGTGCAACATTTATATACATACATGCATTATAATGAAGTAATTACTAACATACATCACAACCATCACCTACCTTGAAATTTTTTTGAACCCTCCTAAGAAACTTGATTCTTCCCTTTGCGGAATCTTTCCGCTTGCTCTAGGTCTACAAACAAACCATTCAATACGGGGATCAATAATTAAGGTCTAATTTACCTGGATTATGACAAACCCAATAACCCAAATTATGATCCTAAGGTGCAGCTAGGGCTTTTTTCACCATCCAAAACCGTTCAAAACCCTCCCCCAATGATATACAATCAAGATTCCAAAACCGTTCAAAACCCTCCCCCAATGATATACAATCAAGATTCTATGTTCTACGGATTGAAAAATGAATTTGCGGAGTGAAAACCTTACCTTTAGCACCAAAAGTCATGGAAACCTGTCAAGAACTCGTTTGGGGTCATTTCCTAGCATTCAAAAATGAAAATTGTAGAATAATGGCATTTTTAGGGTTTATTTTCGACTTAATTCGCGACTGGCCCGTTATGGCGGCCCCCATCCCGCCACAATGGCCCCGCCCTGGCTGCTTGCACGGAAACAGTGAACTAATTTAAGAGTTCCAAACCCCCATTTCACAACACACCTTCATCCCATGACACTCAGAAACTACCCTCTCACGCTAAGATCAGTTTCGAGAGTTCTACTTGCCCGAATTCGATTCCGTAAAGTCGTACGGGTTCCTTAACGTCTTAGCTATCCACTCATGTGATCAAATTAATTAATAGATCCCTCATTTTTTACCATATCTCCCTAGACCTCATTGACTCCGATTTCGTCCAAATCTGATCTAGGCTAGGAATTCTCAAGTTACTACGAAAAAGCTTTTTGGCCCAAATTTTTTTCCCATTGGCTTTTCTATAACGGCGGGTACAGGTCGTTACAAAGAGCACGATAGAATTTTCAATCTCAGTAAAAGAAAAATGATAGTACTTCCCTATCGGAGAAAAAATTCTCACTCAGCTAAATCTCTATATTACTATTCGCTAGGTTACGAACCGGTAGAACAGAAATACAAAATTCTGATGCACTTTTAGAATTCACGTGGGCATATACTAAACTTTATTTTCACTTTAAGCATAGACAAAACATGGAGAAAAATTAAAAGCATCAATGATTTTTTTTCCATGTTTTACTAAAAAAGTTGCTCTATTAAAGAAGTTATCTATATGTTAAATTTCTTGAAGAATTTAATAGTTGCATTTGATTAAAGATCTGAAAATTTCAAAATTATTTTATTAGGTAATGATATATGTGACAATAGATTTAATTATGATTTGATAGAAGTAAAGGGCAAACTAGCATTGCTAGACTGTTGTGAATGTTTCACCGGTAGAAATGATTTGTGGATTTTAGAAAATTTTGAAAAAGAAGAATGGAAAAGTCATGGCATTCATGTTCCTTCGTAGTGGAAAGTTGTGGAAGATATACCGAAACCATTGTATAGTTCTCCTCAAGTATTCTATGATTCTCCTGATGACGAGATTATATTTATTGTGATGAACGTTTGTATTTTAGCTTGTTACTTTTATGATGTTGGGAAAAATAGATGGAGAATTTAGAAATTCATGGAATTCCTAGAGAGGATAGAATTTATGGCATTAATTTTTATGTAGAAAGCCTCAACTTATGCTAAAATAAATAAAATTATTGTTTTATTACTAAGTTTGGACCTGTGAACTTCTTATTTTTTTCCTTTGATTTGTTTGCTATTTAATTCTATAAAGTTAGAAGACATTTTTTTTCTTTTCTTTTTTGAGTCTCTCCAAATGAATATTATTGCTCTCTATATTATAAAATAATATAGGCTTTATGTATGTCAAAGTATGTGTTATCAAATAATAAAAAGTTCATAAAAAAATCTTCTAGAATGGTAATATTTTATCTTTTTCTCTTTTCTAATAAGAATTTCAAATTTAAATTGAATATAATATTTAACGTGACATGAAATGTCAACTAGAAGAGAAGAAAGTTTTTGTAATATTTAGTATATTTAGAAAATAATAATAATAACAGTTGAGCAATTTTACATTTTTCATTATAATAATAAATTTTACGTCATTTTCGAACAATATATATTACTTCTTCTGTTATAATTTATGTCACACATATAAATTTAGGAGAGTCAACCAAATTTCTTATATAATTTAAAAGTATTTTTAGTTGTTAATTATTATAATTTATAGTATTATTTTCGTAACTTTCAATAATATATGTTGTTCATCTGTTCAATTTCACGTGGCACTATCAATGCAAGATTTATGAATCCAATATATTAAATTACCTTCCAGACAAGAATGCTTATATCATATTGTGAACCATGATAGCTAGAAAGAGGGGAAATGGTGGCCCCCATTGCTATTTCATTATTTATTTGAATAAAGCCTGAGCATAGCAAGTTGTAACAGCCCGTGGCTTGATAAGCATCACTCTGCAAGAAAATTTCCACAAGATTACAATTATCAAATATAAACTTCACAATTCACAACACACAGCACACAATCTTTGATTTAGGTTAAAGTTTAGTATGTATGCTAGCTGTATTTAGAGGGGAACATTTCACTTACAGTACAGTAGGTAAAAAGTCTTGCATTGTTATCTCCATACAAATCTGGACTAACCTGTTTTTAACCCCAAAAGGACAAGAAAAACAAAAGAAGGAAGTCACAAGACTAGCAGATATAGACACCTATGTTGCTCGAACTCTTTAAAAATGTCAATGGGTGAGGGTCAGATTCTCCAAAATTCTCCAAAAAGTAGTGTAATTTTGGAGAATCTAACAAGGGTGCGGCATCGAAAGACACATAATATGACAATAATTTCAGTCTCTTATTGCTCAAACCAGAATTGAATAGTTCATCTAAAAAAGAAACACTACCTGCCATCCAGCTTCAATACTGTTAGGAATCTGCTTTTGAACTGCAACAATTTAATTTTACTGCTTATGTTTTAAGTAAGACTTGTCAATTAGTTGTTAGTCATGCTTTCCTATTATTTAGGAGTTGTTTAGTGAACTGCTAGATTGTGTGTTATTATTTTTTACTTTTCATTCTAGGTTCTTATATATCTAGTCTGAAGCATTAATAAAAATGTTCTTCTTCTGCTTCTATTCTTTTTTTTCTCTCTCGTCTTTTTTGTTTCAGGCACAGTCTTTGATTTTCCTTTGTGTTATTTAGCTTAATCAGGTTTTTAAAACCTTTAATTGGTATCAGGAGCTTTATTTCTTAAGGGACCTATGTGTGTGCGCTCCAATAAGATTTCGTGAATACCATGAATGGAGAAGCAAGTTTTTCTTCAATGGCACCACCAACTTTTGGTGGAGAAAGTTATCGAATCTAGGTTGTTAGAATGCAGGAATATCTGGAAGCTTTGTATCTTTGGGAGGCTGTAGAAGATGAATACATCATTGCTCACTTGCCAAACAATCCCACGATGGCACAAATTAAAAATCACTAGGAAAGGAAAATTAGGAAATCAAAGGCAAAGACATGTTTTTTTGCTGCAGTTTCATCCATTGTCTTCACTCGTATCATGTCTCTGATGTCGAAAAAAGAGGTATGGAATTATCTTAAGACTAAGTATGAAGGAGATGAAAGGATTCGAGGGATGCAAGTGCTGAATTTGGTACATGAGTTTGAGCTGCAAAGGATGAAGGATAGTGAAACCATAAAGGAATACATTGTCTGACTTCTTAACATAGCCAATCACGTCAGATTGTTGGGTTCCACTTTTAACTATTCAAGGATCGTTGAGAAAATCCTTGTAACGGTACCTAAAAGATTTGAGACGACCATTACAACCTTAGAAAATACTAAGGACTTGTCCAATATTACACTAACAGAGCTCTTAAGTGCCTTTCAAGCAAAAGAGCAATGATGTGTTATGAGATAAAAAGGAGCTGTTGGAGGAGCCTTACCTGCCAAGCATCAAGATTATGGACGATATAAGAAAAAGAAGAACAAGAATCACCAACCAACCGATTGAGAAGGTGCAGCATGCAACAACAAAAACAAAACATGTAGCTTCAAAGGTAACTACCCTCCTTGTAAGCATTTGCGGCAAGATCGGACACACCTTTCAAGTGTTGGAGAAGGCCTGAAGCTAAGTGCAGTAAGTGCAATCAATGTGGACATGAAGCAATCATTTGTAAGAACAAAACTCAACAGTAGGATGTAGATTCTCGAGTTGTAAATGAACAGGAGGAGGATCAACTCTCTGTTGCATCATGTTTTGCAAGCAATGTTTCTAGCGAGTCGTGGTTGATTGATATCGGATGCAAAAATCACATGACTCATGATAAAGAACTCTTCAAATAATTGAAGCCTACTCGAGTTGCAAATGTTCGAATAGGCCATGGTGGTCACATTCCAGCAAGAGGAATGGAAGCTATTGCAGTTGAGACACAAACAGGTACAAAAACAATAAAACATGTTCTTTATGTACCAGACTTAGACCGAAACTTGTTAAGTGTTGGTCAATTGTTAGACAAAAGGTTTCAAACTTTATTTTGAAGATAAATATTGCTTGATCAAGGATCCCTAAGGGCAGGACTTGTTTAGAGTCAAAATGAGAGGAAAAAGTTTCTCATTAGATCCATTTGAGGAAGAGCATATGTTGTATTCAGCAAAAGAAAATGTCGCTGAGTTATGGCATAAGAGACTCGGTCATTATCATTATCAAGATGCAAAATTTGAAGATGGTGGAGAGCTTACTTGATCTGGAAGCGAATTCCACTGAATGTCATGCCTGCCAATTTGGTAAGCAACACAGAAAGCCATTTCCAAAATCAACCTGGAGAGCCTCACAAAAGCTACAACTAGTCCACACTAATGTCGCATGGCCTCAAAGAACTCCATCACTACAAGGTAACATCTATTAGGTTCTTTTCATTAACGATTTTACAATGTGTTGGATTTGTTTTCTTGAAATTCAAGTCAGAAGTTGCTGGTGTATTCTGGAAATTGAAGAAATTGGTGGAAAATCAAAGTAATTGTAAGATTCAAGCTTTGAGGTCTAATAATGGGAAGGAATACACTTCAACGAAATATGATTAATTCTGTGAGGAGGCCGACATTGTGCATCAGCTTACAACACCATACACACTAGAACAAAATGGTGTTAGTGAAAGAAGAAATAGATGGATAATGGAGATGGCCAGATGTATGTTGCATGAGAAGAAGTTGCCTAAGATATTTTGGACAGAGGAAACAAATATCGCAGTACTTCCAACGAAAGCTTTGAAGGATAAAACACCATTTGAAGCTTGGTACGGGTTTAAGCCTTCACTCAGTTTTCTTAAAGTATTTGGTTGTGTCTGTTTTGTTCATGTTCCTCAGGTTAAATGTGACAAACTTGACAAGAAGGCAATCATAGGAATCTATGTGGGTTACAGTGGAGTTTCTAAAGACTACAAGGTCTATCATCCTCAAACAGGAAAGATGACATTTACAAGAGATGTTCATTTTAGTGAGAATGAACAGTGGGACTGGAAGAATTCTCAGAAATCAGGAAAACGCTCTCTAGAAGCAAACATCAACCCTTCTGAAGAGCAAAAAATAGAACACTGGCAGCAAGAACTAGAAGATGATCATCCACTCAAGGGGAGAAGATTGTTGTCAAATATCTATCAGAGGTGTATTGTCGCCATCTATGAACCTGTTGGTCCAGTAGAAGCTTTTCAAGACCCAAAATGGAAGAAAGCAATGGAGGAGGAGATCTCCATGATTGAGAAAAATAAAACTTGGGTGCTGGTCGACAAACTTGAAGATAGAAAAGTCATTGGTGTAAGATGGGTCTTCAGAGAAAAGTTAAATGTAGATAGTTCCATCAACAAATACAAGGCGAGGCTTGTAGTTAAAGGGTACACACAAATTTATGGTGTTGATTACTCTGACAGTTTTTCTCTGATTGCAAGATTAGACACAATCAGATTGCTACTCGCAATAGAAGCACAAATGTAATGGAAGGTGTTCCAACTCAATGTCAAATCAGCCTTCTTAAATGGCATACTGGAGGAGGAAATATATGTCGAGCAACCATCGGGATTTGTGAAACACGGTGATGAAGATAAAGTCTATCTGCTAAAAAAGGCTTTGTATGGCCTAACGCAAGCACCAAGAGCTTGGTATAGTAGGATAGATGATCATCTGTTAAGCTTGGGCGTTGAAAAAAATCTTCTCTTAATCCACTTTGTACTGTATGTAAAACATAAAGATACTGATATCCTTATTATGTCGCTTTATGTTGATGATCTTCTGGTAACAGGAAATAATACAAGGCTTGTTGAGGATTTTAAAGAAGAAATGATGCAAGTTTTTGAAATGACAAATCTTGGTCTTATGACCTATTTTCTTTGAATGGAGATGAAGCAAAGAAAAAGTGAAGTGTTCATTTTCCAGAAGAAATACGCAAAGGAAATTCTGAAGAAATTTCAAATGGAGGAATGCAAGTCGATGAGCATGCCGATGAATCAAAAAGAGAAGCTCTATAAAGAAGACGGAGCCGACAAAGTTGATGAAGGTTATTATAGAAGCTTGATTGTATGCTTAATGTATCTCACTGCAACAAGGCCTGATATTTAATTTGTTGTAAGTCTCTTATCTCGTTTTATGCATTGTGCAAGTGAAATGCATTTAAGAGTAACAAAAAAAATATTAAGATATATCAAAGGTACTATTGACTATGGTGTAAAGTTTGAGAAGTGTCCAAGCTTCAAGTTACTTAGATTCTCAAATAGTGATTGGGCTGGATAGATGATATGAGAAGTACCTCTGGCCATTGTTTCAGCCTAGGTTCAGGAATATTCTCATGGTCATCTAGGAAACAAGAAATTATTGCACAATCCACTGCAGAAGCTGAGTTCATAGCAGCAACAAGAGCAGAAAACCAAGTCTTGTGGCTGAGAAAAATCATGTATGATTTACATTTGGAACAGAAGGGAAGTACTATCATTCTTGTCGACAACCAGACAACTATTGAAATCTCAAACAATCCGGTGTTTCACAAGAAGACCAAGCATTTCAACATCAAGTTCTATTTCCTAAGAGAAGTGCAGCAAAGGGAGAAGTGACTCTAGTCTACTGCAAGTCTGAAAACCAGCTAGCAAACCTGTTTACTAATCCTTTACCAATCAGCAAATTCGAGCTTCTTAAACAGAAAATTGGAGTTTGCAGTATCCAAAACAAGGAGGAGTGTTAGGAATCTTCTTTTGAACTGCAGTAAATTTAATTTTACTGCCTATGTTTTAAGTAAGACTTAGTCAATTAGTTGTTAGTCATGCTTTCTTATTATTTAGGAGTTGTTTAGTGAACTGCTACATTGTGTGTGTTATTATTTTTTACTTTTCATTCTAGGCTCTTATATATCTAATTTGAACCATTAATAAAAGTGTTCTTCTGCTTCTATTCTTTTTTTTCTCTCTCTCGTCTTTTTAGTTTCAGGCGCAGTCTTTGATTTCCCTTTGTGTTATTTAGCTTAAACAGGTTTTTAAAACCTTCAAATACTATTAAGAACTGAATCAAAAGAACCAGCAAGAAGCTAAATCTGAGACTATATCTCACTCTTGCGCTTTGTTTTGAATAGTTAGTTCGGGGTTTTCTTTTGAATTTTAGATTTCTTATGATATTTGGCCTTCTGTCAAGTTCCAGTTGGCTAAGTCGAGTGTAAGAGTGGCCTATGGGATTCGAAGTACTGCTGTCTTCAAAATGTCATATCTTCTCTTTACCTGGCGATAGTAGAAGTAGTGTTCGGTTGTATACTCTTTATCGATTCTCTAATTAGTTGTTGCAATATTTACGCCACTGCTATCTTTTGTTGCTATTTGTCATATTTGTGTCTTTTGGGATAGAGTTGAGGTCAAGTGATTGCAACACTTTAGGCACAAGTTTTAAATCTTTTTAGCTTCTTGATTTCTTTTGCACAGTACATAGATTTTGGAGTAGGGAGAAAACAGAACAGCAACTATAGGAAAACAATTACAGGAAATATGCTATGATAACACGAAAACAATTTAACTTATATACAGTGTGATGTTGTGAATATATGTTACCCTATCATTCGTGAAATTTAGTTGGCCAATACATGTAAAGGTGTTTCTGCCGTATTGATACTTTGAGTAATTCATATCCATTTACCATGTATTTCTCAGAATATCTTCCCCTTTGAGCTATGTGATGCTCTGAATGTCTATTGGCAGGTTGTTAACAATTAGGATACCTTTATGTTCTACATTTCCTTCTGGAAAATTTTAGTCTTCATTGTATTGATATGTTTACATTTAATTACAGGAAGTACCTTCCTCATTTTGGTACTTTTAGTTACTGAAAAAGAATAATATTTGGGATTCTCACTCTGCACAACCTCAATTGGTATGAAGGACCAGTTATTACAAGTTAGGGAGAAGGAAGTAACAAAGATGGTATGCAACTTTTCCAAGTTTTTTGGCGGCCTCAGTGATTCGGATTTTGCGTCAAGTGGATATGCCGAACTCAGTTAGGTATGTTGTAGTACGCTTTCATCCAAGTAAATGTTCATTATTAAGATAACTTCACCCTAAAACTATCACCTTTTGGCTGTAAAATTGTGGAATTGATGTAGTAAGCTCTGCTTCAATTGTTTGTTGTAGGTTCTTTCTTGCTTTATTGCCAATATCTTTGTCGTTCAATAATAATAATATTCAATTTTCAGGTACCTTGACGTCTTCCTATGCCATAAATTCTGGGACCGGAGAAGCATGCCTGGACTACAATTCCACCATCAAGTTGTTTTAGACTAAGATACTGTTATCTTGAACTAAAAACTCCTAACACCTTTAACTTTTTGGCTTGTATTATCACCACTACTACAACAACGTTTTCGAGCATTGTATCTGCATGCACACTTGTGTCTACTGTAAATATTATGAAGCTTATATATAATAGTATGATATTAAGCTTGTATTCCAGTAGTCTTATGCTCAATCATTTGTTCAAAGTTCTTGGTGACCTCTGATTTCAGTGGCTTAATTTTTTCTGGGTCATTAGCATCTTTCGAACATCTGAGTTATATAAAGAGAACTTCTTTGTTTTATGCCAGAGTATCCATTAAGACGCCAAAAGCAGTGTCTTGAGAAAAGGCAACAAGTCTGTGACTGAGATGTACATCACTGTTACTCTTTTAAGATTTGCCAAGATCATTAAAAGAAAAACATTTTAAACTACTGGCTTACATTTTTATCATTGTTTAATTAATATTAACATTATTATCTTAAAACTTTGAGAACATGACTTAAAATCTCACATCACATGATGACCAAAGCACACATTCCAAATATGTCAAATAAGCAATCAATTATACAAGGAAAGGAGAAGAATTATGCAGCATAAGTTTATATCCACAAAAGTTTTTCTCAACAAGAAAACACATTGCAACAACGTACGTTAAAGATACTTTTCACTTGAGCTAATAAAAGGCAACCCAAGCATTACGATACTTTATGATATTCCTTAGACAATTTATATGTCCTTTCTTTATAACCAAATATATTTGAGATACTTATGACTTCTACTAACAAAAATCAACCCAAGAATCACCCAAGAATCACGGTATTTAATGATATTCCTTAGCCAACTGATATGTCCTTTCTTTATAACCGAGAAATCCTCGAGGGCCATTGACATAAAGTTCAAAACTGTGGAAATGATAAGCATGTCCATCTACCCTCATTCACTTAAATATCAAGCATTTGTCGCATGACATATGATTGGAATTCTCTTCTTCTTCTACACTAAAATAGTAACATTAAACATTAATGCGTGACTTTACTGTACATGAATTTCATGTACAAAACAGTTGTCATGACAATGCTTTAAAAATGACTTTAAAGTTTCAATTAGTACTTAATACTTGATAGCGTCTTCAACAAACTTATGCGCATAAAATCGTATTGTCTTTTGGTCACTTCAATGAAATTCGAATGATAACCTATGTGGCCGAGACTCTTCAATGTTAATGGGTGATGCAACAGTGAACATGTTTTTCTTAGTTAATAACGATCAGTTCAAACAGAGTTGTTGAATCTTATATGACATGCATAAGTTCCCTGAGGACAACCTGAAATATTAAGTACCGAATGAAACTTTCTAATTGATTTGCGCACTTGCCCATGAGAATTCAAATACAGACAGAGTACAACTACTTTTATGAAGAAGCCAAAAACATAAAAATACTAAAATACTACTTGCTGGCAGTAGACATTATGAGCATAGCATTTTAGAATAGAAATGTATCAACATTTAAACTTCACTTCATTCCTCATTATTGATTGTTAGGGAATAGATCATGTGTTGTAATGGACTCGTAGCTGTTAGGAGAGAATAGATTCTCAGAGTTACAAATTTAAAAATAATTAGAAATACTTCTTATGTATTGGAAGAAAAAATCAGTAGATAATGTGCACATACGATATCCATATATTCATATACTGTTTGTCACGACTCGAGCCTACACCCTGGACGTGGCTGGCACTCTAGAATCATTGTTGGTTCCCAAGAGAACTGTCACGCCCCGAGGCTACCCCTTTGACGTAACACGGGACCTAGGATCACGAGTGACCCTAAGCTAACCCTGAAGCTGGAATATCATAAGCACACTAAAAGATATCTAAATGAAAACATGAACTAATGCGGAAGCTAAATCAATTGATAACTGAAAATGGGGAATACCCATCTAGTTTAAATGTATAAAACATACTAAGAGTTTAGAGTTACTTAACAATCAATCAAAAACTAAAGCTGGATCTACTGCTATGCCTAAAAAGCCTCTAACTAACTAGAGTTGTTGGGACATTCCCCCAGTTAACTCTAGTAAGACTGAATACGGACCGAAAGTCGACCTAAGCGTGATCTGGATGCTGAATACCTGAACCTATATCATGAAAGGATGTACCGCAAAGTATGCGTTTGTACTTGGAATGTACTGAGCATGCAGGATATTGATAATAGCTGAACAAAATATTAGTGAGCCATAATATAATTTAAACAGAAGATAAATGTTGAAATATAACTAAAAGCTAAGCTAAATGGAATGACCAACTGCTAATCATGACCATGACATGTTAACTGAATACTAAAGTATAAACTAGAAACCTGGTCAAATGCACTAGAGTCTGACTGTGGGAGCTACTATTAACCGACATAAAACCACGTGAGCTAAACGCGGAGTCCAATGTATACCCCCCATCTAGAGGACCCAATATACCTTGCCAGTGTATAAAGGCATGCCTGGCGTGATCACTAAAACTGATGCCTAATAGAGGGGACTTATAAGCCTATAGGGGCACGTAGTTCTGGGACTATGAGGGTATGCTAAACTCTAGCCCAACTTGGTGCTAAGAATACTCCCAACTGGAAATGTGTATGACACAACATAACTGAAATACTGGATAGCTCAATGTTCTGACATGCAAATCTGAGAGTGTAACATTTAGGAACTAATAATGTAACATTCAAAAATCGGAGCATGTTTATATGTTTAACTGACCTAGCAAGCGTAATTCATGCACTAAGAGAATCTACACATCTAGGGTTCTGAGTTTCATGCAAGGAACTAAGCAAGCTTTCCAAGAAACAAGCTAATTCGATTTAGGATACTACAACAGCTAAATCACAATAATTATCCAAGGTTTTAGAAACCCTAGGTCTAAACAAGTTATAGAGAATCAAGAATCTGACTGAATTCTAGGGACCTAGTGGATGCAAGGAACCCACTAGTGAAATCCCACATACTTGGTGACAAAATTCATGGAGAAATCCTTTCGATTTTGGGGCTGAACTGAAGAAAATCTCCTGCTTGTTCTCGAGGGGTTGATCGACTCTTTCTCTTCTTTTTGCTCTAAGTTTTGGTGAATTTTGGTGAATGATCATTTAGGGAAATATATGACTAGATAATTAGGCTAAAACTGAGTAAAACGATGTAGTTTAGGGATAAATAATTAGAAAAAGACCCAATTACCCCTAAGCTAAAAGTCGACCACGACCTACGGACCCTGACCAACGGACCGTGGTCTGACTGACGGTCTGTCTTGTCAGTCTGTAGATTGGTGTCTGCAGGCTATAAGCTGGGGTCTGAACCACGAACTTGGACCATGGACCGTGGTCCCACCTACGGTCCGTATGTCCCGTCATGGTTTTGGATTTTTTGGAAATTGTTGAGGTGATCAACCACGGACCACACCTATGGTCTGTTGTTCCATCCACGGGCCGTGGGTGGCCTCCGTCGGTGGCACCTGAAACATCAGGAAAATCTACATTTTGCCGTTTCTCAAATTCGGGGTGTTACACGAACCGTCATCCTGGCTGACTAAAAGTGGAACACTAACTCAAGCATACATAAGCATTAAATTGAAAGAAACGTTTAGAACAGTTTACTGAATCTCAAAACTTTGCTGAATATACTCAGTATGAAACATAAGTTTTAAATAAAATATATGAAATTGAAAGACTCTCCAAAACTGTCTATCTATGAAGCCTCAACTATACAAAGATGAGTGTCGGGACAAGACCCACGACTCCTCAAAAGAAATACTATTGACAACTCATAAAACTGGAGTACTCCGAAAGCAAGAAAGTCTCACTCTTAAGAAGATGAACATATGAAATGATTTCAAGAGACTCTTGTTGAGGATCCTAATAACCTGTATCTGCATCATTAAAAGATGTAGGTCGAATGACATCAATACATTGAATGTACGAGTATGTAATATAGCTGAATTACAAATAACTGAAAGAAAGGACTGGAATAGATAACAATGTACTCAAGATGAATGTAAAGAAATAAAGGATTTAAATCATTTAAAACATTACAAAATACTTTCTCATCTCTGAACTCAACATAATAAATGATATATAAAAATACACTTTAACTTTATTTGAGAGATTCTCTAACCGACAACCATCACTATGAGCTACGTGATGATACAACATCTCTCCCACGCTGCCAGAACTGTCCTATACCTTGCCGGGATATAGGACTCCTCAACTAAGTGGATCCACTAAGCTATGCTTAAAAAGCAATAAGAAATCATCTAAAAAGTATGAACCTTCACCCATGTTGGCATACATAGTTTATGAGGACTTTGAGTTGTATGAACTCATCCCATATCAGTCCTCAATACTACTCCCAATAATATATATTCATGCTCATATGTTTAAAAAAAACATAACTCGTTATCTGGTTTGAGATTATTTCTCAAACTACCCTCTTAAAAGAGGTAATTGCTCTTGAAATATCTTTTGAACTAATAACTCATTTAGAAATCTCCATTTCTCTTTTATCAATATAAAAAATGATACCTCTGGGAATACATAGTCCCCTTATACTTTTACTCAATTCATACTTGAAACACTCTTTCTCAAAAACATATCAAAATCATATTTTAATATGATCATTGATGACTCGGGAAGTCATACTGCATAAACATTGATGGTATATCTAGATACCATACTCTCATACATTGATGGCATACTCGATTGTCATACTAATCATGCTTTAGAAACTCTTTTCTCAAAATTCATCTTTACTTTCTCAAAACTCAGTTTAAGAACTCAAGTGTTGGCTTTAAAAAATATTTCAAAATTTATAACTCAAATCATAGGGTTCATGTGGAATTATGGACATGAACGACTCAACTTAGGGATCTTAATAACAATATGAAAACTCAGTACTCAGAACTCAAGAACTCAGAACTCAACGATACTACTCATCTAAAAAATACTCAATTCATAGGGTTCATGCTGAAATATAGACATGAACGAATCAACTCAAGAATCTTAATACATAACATATAAAAATTCAATAATTAGGAATAACATTTCAAAATTAAACCAGAACTCGAGAACTCAAAATCAACTAATCTCAAGAATACTCAAATCTAGGGGTAGAATCCTATATTTCTCTTTTACTAATTTGGAAGTAGATGTAGGGCGTGAGGACGAACTAGTCCAACACTATGATAGCCTTACATACTTGGAAGAACAAGGTTCTTCAAGAATTTTGAAGAATCTTGAAGAATATTGAAGAATCTTGAAGAAGAACTTGATTTGAAGCCTTGAAACCCTAGCTTGAAGGTAAACAATCAAGAAACTCTTTCTTGAGTCTTGAATTGGTTTCTTGAAATCTCTATGGACAAGAATTATGATTTTCATTAGTGATTCATAATTGTATGGATGAATTTGAGTTGCTAAGAATGGAATTCTTGGAAAAAGACTTACCTTGAAGAAGAATCTTGAAAAAGATTAGAAGAATCTTGAATGAAGTCTTCTACTTTGATTTCTCCTTAGGGTTTTGTCTTAGGGTTTGAGAGAGAAGAGGCTGATGGATTAAGAGATGAAAAACTGATTGTTTTGGGTCTTTAATTAGTAAAGAAATTCGTTTAGGATTTTCTTAGAGGTAAAAAGACAAAAATGACCCTTTTTAATGTTTTTCTGTCGGCTAATTCGTCACAACATTGTTACTACAATGGTCATAAATTTTTACTTAGAAATTGGATTGATGTGAAATTGGTGGTGTTGGAAATAAGATTCAAATACCTTTAATTTGATAGGTTATGGGCCACGTAACTTGTAACCCCTGTATGCTAGGAAGATCAGAATGCAGAAATTTCAGAAGTTGCAGGTTCCACCAACCGGGCCACCTACGGACCGTAGGTGGGGTCCATGGTGGGCCACGTGCAACCACCTCCCTAGGACCCAGAAAGTTCAGCCAAGGCACGACCCACGGCCAGGACCTACGGACCGTATGGTTCGTGGATCGTGGTCCGCAGTTCCAACTCCCAGACGCCGATCAACGGTCGACCAGAACGGACCGTCAGTCCATCCACGGTCCGTCGGTGACCACCAACAGCTTTTAAGTCAGGGGTTGTTTGGTCTTGTTCCTATGCGTGGGACCCCTAAACTACATCGTTTAACCATTACACTACGTATTTTTGGTCAGTTTTACTCTAATCAATCATTCACCAAAAATCAAGCAAACTTTAGAGCAAATAAGAGAGAAAGTCGAGCAACCCCTCCAAGAACACGCAACAAGGTTTTCATCAGTTCCAGGCCCAAAATCGAAAGATTTCTCTGTGAATTTCGTCACTAGGTATGTGGGATTTTACTAGTGGGTTCCTTTCACCTATTAGGTCCCTAGAATTCAGTCAGATTCTTGATATCTTGATTCCCTCCATATTAACTAGACCTAGGGTTTCTAGAATTTCAGCAGATTATTATGAATTAGTTATTTTAAATGTTCCTAATCACATTATCATGTAGTAATATTGTTTTTGCCCAGATTCATGCATAAACTCAGAACCCTAGTTATGTAGTTTTTTAGTTCATGAAATACATTAGCTAGGATAGATAAATAAATATACATGCCTCAGTTTCAAATGTTTCATTATCAGATATAAATGTTGCATTTTCAGTTAGCATGTTAGTATTTAAGCTATCCAGTTATTTCAGTCATGCTATAATTTACACACACTCAGTTGGGAGTAGGCTTTATACCGAGTTGGACTAGGGTCAGTCACCCTCATAGTCCCATAACTAGTGCCCCCGTAGGTTTATAAGTACCCTCTGTGGGTATCAATTTAGTGATCACGCAGTCATGCCTCTATACCTCTGGCAGGGTATATTGGGTCCTCTCGATGGGGCGTATACATCGTAATCCACATGTAACTCATGCGGTTTTATGTCGGTTATTAGTTACTCCCACAGTCAAATTCTAGTGTATTGACCAGGTTATCAGTTATAGTTCAATCTTCAGTTTCAACATGCTATAAACTTGGTCTATGCATTCAGTTAGTTCATATTCAGTATGTTTAGCATATTTAACATGTTCGGATTATATCATTGCTTTATCACTTTGTTTAGTTATATGTTTATTCAACTTTATTCTATCTTGCATGCTTAGTAGTTTCCAAGTACTGGCACATACTCTGCGCTACCTCTTCTCATGATGTAGGTTTAGGTCCTCAACATCCAAATCATGCATAGATCGGTTCCCGTTCTTCAGTCCAACAACATCAGGTGAGTCCTCATTCTTCAAGGACGTTTGTCATTATTATCTTTCTACTTTCCGTCTTTAGTTTTAGTTTTTGCTACATTTAGCTGGGGCATGTCCTAACATCTCTAGTTAGTCACGTGTAATATTACGGGATTGAACTCATAAAATCATGTCTTCCTTCAACTATGCATTCTTATTTCATATTTAAATACTTGACCAGCACAATATACTTGTGTCTCATTAGAAAATTCCCTAGATCCTTTGAAAAACTTTTTCTCAAATATGTTATGAATCTTATGAGTGTAGATTGTAAGAAAATGTGTTACAATTGAACTATATTTAACAAAAAGAATGAGCTTACCTTATTAATTACACTTGAAGTCATTTTGTTCTACATTCAACTGTTACTTAGTATATACATTTTTCTCATAATCAATGATACAAATATGTAATTAGGTGTGTGAATGTCAAAATCCATTTAGAACATGATTAGTACATCGAGATGTCACTTTTCATCTAGCATTAAATGCATGATTATTAAAAATTGTTAACCACATGTGTCGAGTATTATAAAAATTATTCAACCAATCATGCTCTTCTACATTGTACGTTGTAAGCATGAGCTTTCATGTTTCTTCAAATTCAATAATAGAATTACATTCAGACATAGCATTTGTGAATTTTTTTAAAAAACCTTTGTCATTTTCAAGTGAATTCAAATGAGATGGGGCATTCTAAAACTCACACAATCTATGTCAGATGCTTGACATTATTTCTCTTATGACAATTTTCATTGCTCGAGCTTCGTAGGTTATAGTATGCGGAAAAACACTTTTCATTGCCTTTAAAAATGTCATTCAAATAAAAAAGCATAATAAAAATTATATTCTGTCATTGATGATTTATTCGAATAAATGATGCATAAATTATCTGATACTCTTTTTGTTTGATATTTGGAATCAAAATACATGACTTCGTTAAAAATGTATAGTTCATTCTGGATCAACCATCTCTCCATAAAATTAACTATATGCCTTCCAGAATCTAGTTGAACATCCCTAATAAAATAAGTCTCACTCACTTGTCCACTATTTAATCGTTATCAACACTTTAAGAATGTCCTTGTTGCACCTTTGATTTCATCAATTGATCTATAAATGAGATATAACATGGAAATTAAGTCACATGCAAGACAAAGAATTAATATATATTGTCTTTTTAAATATTTTTATTAAAATAAACCTTTCCACTGTTAGTTTTAGTTAGACACTAACTTTACTTTCTTTTGGGTTATAACTTATCTTTATTTCCTTTTTAATTATTTATTAAAATAAGTCACCTAATATATTTTAGTTTGTCTTATATAGTTAATTTAACTGAATTGGGTATTAATACTTGTGTATAACTGTAGAGAAATTTTTAATGTTAAAATAATGATAGAAGTTTTAAAATTAAATTATTTGTAAATAAAAAAAAGTATCATCAATTTTAAAACTGTATCACTCTAGAAAACTAAAAAACATACCATCTATTAATTTAACATACCATCGATTAATTTTCTTCTTGATACCACCTCAAATAACAATTAGTTAATCAAATACCATATAGAAATATTTCAATGGTTAAATTTAAATATAAAAGGACCAAAGGAAAATCTATATTAATAACAATACTTCAAATGATATAAAAATGACCAAAATCATCAAAACAATTAATTGAAAATTCATCAATTCTAATTTCTTTTTAAATTTTTTGGGGTGGGGTGGGGGTGATTGGGCATCCCATATACTTATTAGGAATATAGATAGTTTTGTTCTCTTTTTATCCTACATTCCTAAAATAGTATAATGAAATACTATAAAAACATCTACTAAAGTTGAAAGAAAATAATAAATATGATCTCTTCATTTTTCCTCCACCTTATTCAATATTTACTCAATCTTTGTTAACGTCAATATTGTTAACAAATAGCATCCATCGTCGCTTCTGTGTTCACTGAATCCCTTTAATTCTCTAACTTTGACACATAATTTTTGAACTTCTTTTCGTATCATGTCTTGTAAAACGTTAAACAAATTTGGGCTCCACAATTGTTTCTCCATACTTGAAAGACCAGAATCATAATTTTGAGTTATTGAAATTTGGGCTATAAAATTTGATGGAGTGGGTTCACATGTAAATATAGGTGTCAGTTCTGCTACTTTCTTGATTCGGTTTATCGGATTAATTTTTTTTCTAGATTTGAATCCAGGAAAAGAGAGACTCAGAGATGTTGATGGATCAGGCAATACTGGTGAAATTGATGAAAGAAGCATAATTTCACCTAGTGTCATAACTCAGACCGGCTTGATTACGCCCACACTAACTCTCCGGTGGGAGAACCACTATTACAACTCAAACCAAGCAACTAAACAAAAACTAAGGCATTAAGTATATGAAAACAGAAATAATAGCTAAACTGAAGTTCCCATAAATTTCAACAAAAGATCTAACAACTAACAATGCAGAAGAAATAACCTAGAACCTGAAAGTCAATGTACCAAAACATCTAACAATGAACCAAGTCTAAACAAGAAGGGATACAACCCCATACTAATGAACTAACTAAAACAAATGTCTAAGTCCGAAAATGGTAGACATAGATGAAAGAGAATCCTATGGCAGCCCGAAAGAATTAGCTCACCCTTGAATTCGAACGACGATCACTGATCTCCTAAGCAAGGTCTGTCGGTAGCCGCTTGAAGATGCCCTGTACTCAACAAAAATAAGAGCAAGTGTAGCATCAGTATACAACCACAGTGTATTGGTAGGATCACACAGCTATTCCACTAGTGCTACATAAATAAGTCAAGACAACAATATAATCACATGCATATATATCAACATATACAACATTATCAACATTTATGAACAACGAAAACTTCACATTTATATCAAATCATTGGTCCTCTCATGGAACCCAAACCCAAACAGTTAGCATACCGAAACGTGGTATCCGATCCCATAATTATGCCTGAACGTGACAACCGATCCCATAGTTATGCCGGAATGTGGCAACCGATCCAAGTTAGTTATGCTGGAATGTGGCAACCGATCCATTCAACACACCACAAACACAATCACAAGTATATCATCAAGATCATACATTTATGTCATGATTTCATGACAATCATCATTCATCTATCTCATTTACAAGAAGTGTGATCAACATTGCAACATTCATACATATACAAGTACCATAATGAAGCAAGAACAAGCATACATCACACAATCATAGAATCACAACCATCACCTACATCGAAACAAGCTTGAAGTCCTAAGAAACTTGATCCTTCCCTTTCCAGATTCATTCCGTTGTTCTTGGTCTACAAACAATCAATACAACACGGGAATCAACAAACAATCGCTAATTACCCTAAACTATAACAATTCTATGAACCCTAGATCAAACCCATGATCCCAATTATCCAAATTAGGGTTGTTTCCACCATAGAATTTATAACAAAACCCTCCCCCATCAATATTCACCCATTATATTACGTTCTACGGATCAAAAAATTGATTCGGGGAATGAAAACTTACCTTTAGCCTCAAGAATGGTGAAAAATGTGTATGAATCGCCTGGGAGTCGTTCCTTAAATCAAAAAGTCAAAAAGTACATAATGAGGTCGTTTAGAGGTTTATTAACGACTTTAATTCGCATCAGGCCCACCACAACGGCGACGCAAGAGCGGCAAAACCCCCCGCCAAAGAGGCCAAAACGAAATAGAGAGCTATTTCAAGAGTTCCAAAATTCTCATTTCACAACACACCTC
Organism: Solanum okadae; assembly: GCA_036553675.1. Lineage (NCBI taxonomy): Eukaryota > Viridiplantae > Streptophyta > Magnoliopsida > Solanales > Solanaceae > Solanum > Solanum okadae. The sequence goes on along the minus strand of CM071689.1, from coordinate 41,652,130 downwards.
TAACCCACGACGCTCAGTAAATATCCTTTACGCTAAGATCGATTCTAGGAGTTCTACTCGCCTGAATTCAATTCCGTAAAGTCGTACGGATTCCTTAATGAGTTATCTAAACTACTCATTAATCAAAATTATAAATGATACACCCGATTGTTACCAGATTTCACTACACCTCAAAGACTTCGATTTCGTCCAAATCTGGACTAGGTTGGGAAAAAAATTCAAAGACTACGAAAAAGTTTTTTGGCCCTTAATTTTCCCACGTTGGCTTTTCTATAACGACGGGAACAAGTCGTTACAATAGATACCAATTTATCCATCACTCGTCCCCGAGTGATGAAACTTAGGAAAACAGGATAAAGAAGGAATGAAGTAGTACCTGAATCGATGAACAATTGGGGATAATTGTCTCGCATGTCCCTCTCAGTTTCCCAAGTAGCTTCGTCAACTGGATGATGCTTCCATTGAACTTTCACGGACTTAATCTCCTTGGTCCTCAACTTGCGCACATCACGATCAAGAATTGCAATCGGTTCTTCCTCATATTGGAGGTCTTTGTCTAACACAATTGAGTCCCACTTAATGATATAATCCTCGTCACCATGATACTTCTTCAATATGGACATATGAAATATCGATGAACACCCGATAGATTAGGGGGTAAAGCCAATCTATACGCTACCAATCCTACACATTCAAGAACCTCAAAGGGACCAATGTATCACGGACTTAGCTTGTCTTTTTTGCCAAATCTAATCACCCTTTTCATAGGTGATACCTTAAGAAGAACATTCTCACCAATTTGAAATGCCATGTCTCTTACCTTATGATCCACATACTTCTTCTGTCTACTCTGGACTGCTAAAAGCTTAGCTTGGATACTCTTCACCTTATCTTGAGCATCCTTCACTAAATTAACCCCCAATGGTTTCACATCTCCAGTCTCAAACCATCCTATGAGTGATCTACATCCCCTCCCATAGAGCTCCTCGAATGGTGCCATATCAATGCTGGAGTGATAACTATTATTATAGGAGAATTCACACAAAGGTAAGAACTTATCCCAATGCCCTCCAAAATCAATCACACATTCCCTCAACATGTCTTCTAACACTTGAATAGTCCTATATGACTTTCCATCCGCTTGTGGATGAAAGGATGTACTAAAAGTGAGTTGTGTGCCCAATTCATCATGCAATTTCCTCTAAAACTTAGATGTGAATTGGGTGCCACGGTCTGAGATGATAGAGAGGGGCACCCCATGCAACCTCACTATCTCTTTCACATAAACTTTAGCCAATTATTCAGCATTGTAATCTATTCTTACCAGAATAAAATGGGCTGCCTTAGTCAATCTATCAACCACTACCCAAATAGAATCAAACTTCCCCAAAGTCTTGGGAAGACCAACCACAAAATCCATGGCTATTCTTTCCCACTTCCATTCCGGAATTGACATTCTTTGAAGCAAACCTGCAGGACTTTGATGTTCATATTTCACTTGTTGACAATTTTGACACTTCACCACAAACTCCGCTATGTCTTTCTTTATGCCCAACCACCAATAAATTCGCTTCAAATCTCTATACATCTTGGTCACACCCGGATGAATAGAATATCGTGAACCATAAGACTCTGTCAACAATTTCTCAATCAAGTCATCTACTCTAGGAACACATATTCTCCCCTTGAAATTAGCATACCATCCGCATCAAGAGTGGTCTCTTGTGCCTTACCCATCGCAGTCTTCTTTCTAAGTTCCTCTAAATTCTCATCTTCAAATTGTTTGGCCTTGATCTAATCAATGAAAGTGGCCCTTACCTCAATACTAGCTAGCTCCCCACCTATTTCTGAGATGCCCAATTGCATGAACTTAGACTCTAAGGCCTGAATTTCTTTAGCCAAAGGTCGCTTGGCTACACTCAAGCAAGCTAAACTACCCATGCTCACCACTTTTCGACTCAAAGCGTCTTCCACCACATTAGCCTTGCCCGGATGGTATTGAATGGTCACATCATAATATTTAAGTAACTCCATCCACCTTCGATGTCTCAAATTCAGATCCTTTTGAGTGAAAACATGCTGCAAACTACGATGATCAGTAAACATTTCACACTTAACACCATATAGGTAATGCCGCCAGATCGTAAGAGCAAACACTACCGCTGCCAACTCTAAATCATGCATTGGATAATTCCACTCATGCACTTTCAATTGACGTGAGACATAAGCTATAACATTCTTATCCTGCATCAACACATCACCCAACCCAGAATAAGAAGCATCACAATAAACAATAAAATCTTTACCTTCAACCGGTAATGCTAGAATAGGTGTGGTGGTCAAAAGAGTCTTGAGCTTTTGAAAGCTCTCCTCACATTTTTCAGTCCATTCACATGGTATCTCCTTTTTGGTCAGATTAGTCAAGTGAGTGGTAAAAGAGGCAAAAATTTTCACAAATCGACAATAATAGCTAGTGAGTCCCACAAAACTCCTAACTTCAATCATAGAACTTGGTCAGACCCAATTCTTAACTGCCTCAATATTTTAAGGATCTATCATTACCCCTTCTTTTGAAACTACATGCCCAAAAAATGCAACCAATTTCAACCAAAATTCACACTTAGAAAATTTAGCATAAAACTTTTGCTACCCAAGAACACCCAAAACACTACGAAGATGGTTGGCATGCTCTTTCTCACTTTTCAAATAAACCAAAATATCATCAATAAAAACTATCACGAATGAATCAAGAATGGTTTGAACACCCCATTCATCAAACTCATGAAAGCTGCAGGCACATTGGTCAAACCAAAAGACATAACCAAAAACTCATAGTGCCCATAGAGAGTTCTAAATGCTATCTTGGGCACATCCTCAGGACTAATTTTTAATTGATGGTAACCGGACCTTAGATCAATCTTAGAGAAACAAAACTGGAGCACTCCATTGATAAGCACTAGGGCCACAGCGGCGACGCCAGAGCGTCAAAACCCCCGTCCAACGTGGCCAAAATGAAACAGAGAGCTATTTCAAGAGTTCCAAAATTCCCATTTCACAACACTCCTCTAACCCACGATGCTCAGTAAATATCCTTTACGCTAAGATCGATTTCGAAAGTTTTACTCGCCCAAATTCAATTCTGTAAAGTCGTACGGAATCCTTAACAAGTTATCTAACTAGTTATTTAATCAAAATCATAAATGATTCACCCTATTCTTACCATATTTCCCTACACCTCAAAGACTCTGATTTCGTCCAAATCTGGACTAGGTTGGGAAAAAATATCAAATACTACGAAAAGGTTTTTTCGGCCCCAAATTTTCCCCAGTTGGCTTTTCTATAACGACGGGAACACGTCGTTACACCTAGTGGGGGTAATGAACAGATTAAGACTCAACTGAGGTAACATAGATAAATCCAAATTACTCAGATTAGATTCATATGGACTCACAATTGTTAATGGATTAGGAATTACTAGTGAAACTGATGAAAGAGGCAAAATTTCACCTAATGGGGTAATGGACGGATAATGGCTCAACTGAGGAAACATGGATAAGCCAAAATTTCTCAAGTCAGATCTATATGGACTCAGAGATGTTAATGGATTGGGCCTTACTGGTAAGATTGTTGAAATAGGCAAATTTTGACATGGTGGGACAATGGGCGAATAAAGACACAACCGAGGGAACCTAGAAAATTCCAAATTGCTCAAATGAGATTCATATGGACTTTCTAAATTTGTACTTGTACCAATACTGAATGATATCCTTAGGTAATGACCTGCACCCGTCGTTATGGAAAAGCCAATGGGGAAAGAATTAGGGCCAGAAAAACTCTGAGTAGTAACTTGGAAATTTCTAGCCTAGGCAAGACATGGATGAAATCTGAGTCAGATGAGGTCTAGGGAAATCTGGTAATGAATGGGAGATTAATTATGAATTTGATCACGTGAGTGTATAGACAAGATGTTAAGGATCCCATATGGCTTTACGAAATCCAATTCGAGCGAGTAGAACTCCCGAAACTAATCTTGGCGTGAAAGGGTAGTTTTAGAACATCCAGGTTTGAAGGTGTGTTGTGAAATAGGAGCTTGGAACTCAAATTTTGAGTTTCTGTCTCCATGCAAGCCGCTAAGGTGGGGTTATTTCTGCCAGGGTGGGGCGACTGTGACAGGACAGTCGCGACTTAAATCGGGAAAAAACCCAAAAATCATTATTTTCTAAAAAACTTAATTGTTAAGAGCTAAGGGACGACCCTATGTAGTTTCTTATCAGATTCCCATGTTTTCTCATGCTAAAGGGAAGTTAATTACTCCCCTAATCCATATTTCGATTCTTAGAACTTAGAATCCTTGTAAATTATTGTTGGGTGAGGGTTTTGGCCTGAAGTTAATGGTGGGAAGGGCCCTAGCTGAATATTAGGATCATGGGTTTGGTCTTGGGTTGATATTTTGATATAATTCGGGTAAATTTTCCTTGTTTATTGATCCTTATGTTAATTACTTATTTATAGACCAAGAACAAGCTGAAAAACTTAGGAAAGGGAAGGCTCAAGTGTCTTAGGAGTATTCAGGCTTGGTTTCAAGGTAGGTGATGGTTCAACTACTTGTTATGTGATACATATCTGTTAATTGCTCCATTGTATGCATGGATGTATGTGAATAGGGAAACACAAAATGAATCAAATAAAATGATTATGTGTAAACAATTACATGCCATGAACCTGTTGCTTGACTGTGTGATTATGTACACTGCTCAATGTGGTGTGATTGTGACTATGGTTGTGTTGAATGGACAAGGTATCACATTCTGACACATATATTTGACCGGGTGACACGTTCCAACACATATTTTGGACCGGGTGTTGATGAGTCCACAAATTGGACTCATTTAGGGCTTCATTTTGATAGAAATAGTGTCCTCAAATGCTTATTTTGTCTCAATATCTGATGAAAACTGTTACATTTCAGGTATTTGAAGTTTTAGTGGAAGCATGGATACTAAGACCTTTTTGATCTTGAGTGAGCCGAATTGAAGATCAATTGGAAAATAAGGGCAAGCCTATAGGTGAAAACATGCATTGTGTTCCTATTTTTGAGTGTGAGCATTGCATCTGATTCCTGATCTTGAATTGATTAACCTCTGTCTGTGAATATGGAATCATTCTTTATGTGAGGGCATTTAAATACTTTTTGTTGAGCTTAAACTTGCACAAGTAGCAAGTATTGCGAGCATGAGAATCTTTGGCAATGGTGTGTCACAACTTGAATCTTTGAGTACACAATTGATCTTTGCATGAGTAATTTGAGTCTTGTTGTGTATGTTCATGATTTAGTCTTGTGTAGCACTATTTGAGACATCCTATTTGAATTGCTGAACTTGAGTTTTACTTAAGGACAATCAAAAGTTTAAGTTGGGGGTGCTGATGAGTCCACAAATTGGACTCATTTAGAGCTTTATTTTGATAGGAATAATGTCCTCAAATGCTTATTTTGTCTCAATATCTGATGAAAACTCTTAAGTTTCAGGTATTTGAAGTTTTAGTGGAAGCATGGACACTTGGGTGCAAAAAGGCTTGAAAGAACGAAGAAGCTGAAGCCTGCGCATCGCCAAGCACGCTTGGCGATTCGCCGAAGGGACGCACTTCACCCTTTGTTCCAGTACGCGAAGCCTTGAAGGAGCAGGATAAAAAAGGCGATGAAAGGAGCAGTCGGTGTTTCGTCGAATAATTTCATGAAGCAGTACTAGGTCGCCCAATGACACAGAGCACGACGATGCTGAAGGCTAGTGCAAGACGGCGACGAAGTACACCAAAGAGCGAATCACCGAGTTAATCGGCGATTCCGACTAACCTCGCCAAAAGATCCGCCAACACTATTTTCTGAAGTCTATAAATACTAAACTTGTTATTAATATTTTTTTTAAAAAAAGAGTCAAACATTTATTTTAATTTCCAGAATAGAATAGTACTTTTTGGGATATTTTCTCTCAAGTTTGGAGAGGGTTTTTGGGAGACTTGAAGAAAGAAGGATTTCATCTTCCTAAAGTTGGAAGTGGGTCTTCTCCATTCTTCTTCCTTTTCTTAAATCAAAGTTTAATTCCTTATACCCATTTGATTTTAGTATCATTTTAGGTGTATTTTGTTATTTCTTGATGTGTGGCTAAAAACCCCATTCTTGGGGTGTGATTTAGCAAATATGTGTTGATATTGTTGTTAGGTCCTGCTTGCTGATAGGATAGATGTATTTTAATGGTGATTTCACCTAGTGGTTGTGGTTTAGTTTAATGGGTTTGTAGTTGCAAATTCAAAACCACCCATGTGTTTTCGGCTTCCCCGAGAGGGAGGTCGCGAAACCCAGACCGCTAGACTGATGGCCTAAGGAGTGGGTCGACATGAGGTTCATCCCGAGAGGGTGAGCCCTTGTCCCATATCCTAACATTCAGCTCGAGAGAGTGAGTAGGGTAAGGTGTAGGCTGGCCTTCATGCGACAAATGGGTGTCCGAGAGGAACACATTTGAAACCGGGTAAGTTGCTCGTTAGGGAACTTATTTCCATCTAAAGCTTAGCCTAGTCACTATTATTTTACAAATTTCCTATCGAAAGCATGTACCCAACGATTTATCTCAACTTGTATAGCGGTCACACCCCAAGAACTTGTCCCCATACTTGATTTTCCTTATTTTTACTCTTTTTACTACTAGTGACAAAACCCCTATTTGATATTTGACACCTATGTGTCACCCCTTTTAATTTACAATGTTTTTATTCGTAAATCTCTTTAGCTACGACTAGTTTGAACTAAATTTTATTTTTCTACTAATTCTCAAAACCACTCCCTTGGGACACGACCCCAACCCTTGGTTGGGTTACTATATTATCGACGATCGTAGACACTCGTACTGTAGGTTAGTGTCATTGGTCACGATAAGCATCAGGTGTCATGTTCCAACACATGTATATTGGATCAGGTGCCACGTTTCGACATACTAACCATTTGGGTGTGGGTTCCATGAGAGAACCACTTGTGATTGGTGCATTTATAATTACGTGTCATGGTTATTGGGAAATTTTATGTTGCCCCTAAAATGAAGATTGAATTATGCATTATGTATATGTGTGTTTACTGTGTTGTCATGACTTGCGTATATTTCTCTTACCAGAGTAGCTGCGTGATCCTACCAGTACACCGTGGTTTGTGTACTGATAGTGCACTTGCTCTTTGTTTGTTGAGTATAAGGCATCTTCAGGCGACTATTGACAGATTTCAGTTAGGAGATCATTGATTGAGACCTGATTTAAGGGTGATCCAGTTCTTTCAGGCTGCCATGGATCTATCATTAGTTTAGTCCATTCTTTTCGGACTCAAACTATATGTTTAGACTTTTGTTGATGTTTAGTTTTCGAGGTTGCACCCCCATTTTCTTAGACTTGTTGATTAGTAGAGTTTTGGTACAATGACTTTAGTTCTAGGGGTTGAATTTCCACGATAATTGTTTGTTAGACCTTCGGAGTTTATGGAAACTCCATATTTATTTAGTCATTTAAACCTGCTTCCGTACCTTTAAATGGTTTAGTTTTTTTAAGTTGCCTAGTCGGGTTGTAGTAGTGGTTCTCCTACCGGAGGGTTAGTGTGGGTGCCAATCACGGCGGTCGGGGTCGTGACACTTCAATGACAGTTGAGGCCTTTTGAATGTCAAATCCTCTGACATGGAAGAACCTTTCGTTTTAGGGTGGAACTCCAATGAATTTTTATCAAGTCATTGGTTCGACCCGGTAACAAAGATGCTATCATAGCCCATTGGCTATCGAATTTGGCATGAGATTTGAAAATAGTATCATCTTCTTCTAGAGTAAAAGGTCAACGATCCACTTGAGGATTAAGATGATTACATCAACACTCCATACATGATTTTCCAGATCGACTAGGAATCGATTTGCTGATAAGCGACCAGTTCTCTCCTCCTTGTTCCTCTACTAGCTTCTGCAATAGTTCGTCCTCTCCAAGATTCCATCGACGCTTGATCTGACTCATTTTCTTCATTTTTTCCACTTAATAAATCAATTGAGTATACGAAATTTCAGAAATGAAGAATGAGTGTTTAAGTTTACTTGATATAGACTTGTAGGGAGAGTGGGATAAATATAGTTGGGATAAGGATAAAGGGGTGGGAGAGAAAGAGTTAATAGGCAGTTTCTGATTATCAAGTTGTTAAAATCTTAGGAATTAATTAGTATTTTCCATTAAGTAATGTTTTGTGGATTGGATTAGAGGGGATAGGATCAGAGTAATTAAAGTTTGACTAGATATTATTTTCTGGAAAAAAAACTAAATAGCATTCAAATTAATTATGTTAAATATAATTATAAGTTGACTGATAAACGTTTTGAGGAAAAAAACTTGAAGTGTATTCACATCAAACTAATGAATACAAGAGATTTACTTTAATATGCCCTTTTATTATTTAGTTATAGTTGATCAACTATATTCTAAACTTAATTTATCATTTAATATGACAAATGATTTATGTGAAATTTTCAAATCATTAACTGTTTAAGAAGTTTAAATAACTTTGAGAAAGGAAGTGAAATATATTGTTAAGGAAGAGGATATAGAATGGACATTAGACTAGCTGACCTATCTGGAGAACATAAAGTACGTGGGAAGTTTGAAGTTAATATATTCAGAATGTCTTTCGTATGTATTTTACAATTTATTTTGTTTATTGTCCATTTTCGATTTGAATACTCTCGTTGAATATTGATTAATTCAAATTCTTGCATTATAAGGGTCATAGAAAAATATTAAACGTCAAAGTAAATTGAGAATAGATTAATTATGTCATAATGATATCCTTTTTTGCCTTTTATGAATAACTTAAGTTTTCATTAATTGAAAAGCTTATTTATGTGAATACGTATGTATTCAGATCAGATCAAGCTACATTTGTTAACATCAATGTAAAACGTATCTAAAGTATATTTTCAAAAAGCAGAAAGTTCAAACCAATAAAGAAAACATAATGCCCAACAAACAAGAAACAATTTTGAAAAGAAGAAAACCGATCCCTCTTGAATGAACAATGTGCCCTTAATAATTTTTTTTTCCCTCAAGTACCCAGGTAAATGGAATATATCCTCCCAGAATAAAACAATCTTACTCAACGATTTATTGGTACATTATACCATGATGTCAACGAACCACTCAACGGGAGTTAACTACACTAGAACTTGTTTGTGCAGAATAAGAAGAGGTTCTGAAAATTTATTATTCAAAAATTGAGAGGAAACCCCTCTATTTGTAAACAACAAAGGGTAGTATGAACATGTTCTTATTTTGTATTATCAGAAAGGTCACAACCCTTTGGAAAAGTTACAGCCTTTCGAAAAGGTCACAAACTTTCCGAAAAGTCACAACCCTTTGAAAAAGTCACAACCTTTAGAAAAGTCACAACCTTTTCGAAAAGTCACAACCCTTCGAAAAAGTCACAACGTTTCAGAAAAGTCGCAACATTTTGAAAAAGTTACAACCCTTTGTAAAAGTCACAACTCTTCAAAAAAGTCACAATCCTTCATTTTCCATTCACACATTTTAAAATCCAACAGTAATCTCATAATTAAATACTTTTATGCCTCCTAAAAACAAAATTTAATTCTTCATTAATGGAAAAAAAATGATAAGCCAGACTTTGATATCTTGAAATAGTGAAAGAACTTATGATGATGTATTTCAAGATCTTCACATTTTGCATCGTTTTACTCCTAAATTCTCAAGAACATATACACATATCATATTTAGAGAGCGTATGATTTAATTTACTCAGTTAGATCCTTTTTTCTGTGTCAAACATGTGGAATTTCTTCTGATATATTTGGTGGTGAAATTTGAACGCATGACCTTTGCCTGTGATAATCTCATCTTAAAGCTCAATGTGTAGAGAGAAAATAAAATTATTTATTTAATTATGTTTTCAACATTTGTCGATGGAAATCCAATTTGCTGGACTAATTAAATTAATTAGGAAATTGAAAAAAACCTTCCTTCATTAAAACGTATGATTGGAATCTTACTGATCAAATTTTCAAACAAACATTGTCTGACATTATAAGCAGAATCAGATCTAGAATTTATTTTTGATGAGTTTTGTCTTTAAATTTCTTAGTGTTGATGACACGACCCGAGTCTACACCCTGGATGTGGCCGGCACTCAAGAACCATTGCTGGTCCCCAAGCGAACCCTCATCCTGGCTGACTACAAGCGGAAGAGTAACTTAATTATGCAAAAGCTTAAAACTGAAATAAAATTCAATAAACCCAACTTTGCAAAACTTTAATTCAAATGAACAACTTAGAATAAAAATAATATATTCAACTCGCCATAAAATAGGTAGCTTAAGTCTTTAAAACATTTAACAAAATAAATGAATAGACTTTTGAAATACTACTGCCTATCTATGAAGCTTCTAAATGACATAGATGGAAGTCGGGACAAGACGCACGACATCCGGACAAAATTGAAAAGTAAATGAAATCCGCCGGAAGCAAGGAGGCTCACCATAGCTAACTCGAAATCCATGTGGTATCAACGAAGCTCTTGTTGATGATCCCGAATACCTGAATCTGCATCATGAAAGGATGCAGGCCAAATGGCTCAGTACGTGGACTGTACGAGCATGTAAGGGGAATTCTAAAACATAACATAAGCTTGAAACTTGATAAAAAGGAAACATACTTACCTCTTTTCAAACTTACTCAAATAAAGGAATCTCAAGGATACTCAAAACTACTCAAACTTACTCAACTCAAAAGTGCTCAAAGGTAAGATACTCAACTCAGCAATAAGGTTCTCTACTCAGTAAAACTCAACAATAAGGTACTAGACACAATGGAATACAAATCAACTCAAGATACTCAATTAAAGATACTCAACTCGAAGGTACTCAATTCAAGATACTCAACTCGAAGGTACTCAACTCAAGATACTCAACTCTGGATACTCAACTCAATAAAAAGCAACAATAAGAGATGCAATATTTGAAAAGCTTTTAAAACAACAGAAAGCAACTCAATGTATTTAAGAATACAATATACTCAGTTTGTATATATAAAAATACCATATAACTTTGTGGGATTTTATCTAACCGACAACCACCACAATGAGCCTAATTGATGATACATCGTCTTGCCCACGCTGCCAGAAGTGTCCTATACTTTGCCATCATATAGAACGCCTTAACTAAGTGGATCCACTAGTCTATACTAGAAAACACTTATGGAATCATGTAAAAATTATAATCATTTACTACCCATGATGGCTACATGGTTTATGGAGACTTGAGTTATTATGAACTCGCATCCCCATATCGGTGCTCAGTACTACTCCCAAAAATATACTTAGCTCATAAATTTTTAAAACAAAACTTCTTTCTTTGGTTAAAGTTCTCTTGGAATCGATGTTCCCTTTCTTGCTCTAAACTCTTTTGGAAATCTCAGTTTCCGATCATCTTAAATGTGAAAACACTCTTGAGAATAATTAGTTCCCATATATCATTTTAAAAAAAAATTGAACTTTACTCTTAGTCTTTACTCAACTCAAAGCTTAAGTATTAAAAGAAAGTTAAAACATTTGTAAAAGACTTCTTAAAATATGGTTCATGCCGAATTATGGACGTGAACGACTCAATGTAAGGTTTTCAATAACCATAGATAGAACTCAATACTTGGAACTCACGAACATCAATGATACTACTCATTTCAAGAATGCTCAACTTAGAGGGTTCATGCAGAATTATGAGCATGAACTACTCAACTCAAGGACTCAAATGTACTTCTCATCTCAAGACTGTTCGACTTATAGGCTTCTTGCAGAATTATGAGAATGAACAATTCAACTCAAGGACTTCATGGGTGACATGTAATAGTTCCATGATTAGAAATATAATCTCAAAGGGGATTAGGAACTTAATACTCAAGACTTAGAACTTGAAGATACTACTCCTCTAATCATACTCAATTTATGGAGTCCATGAGGAATTTATGGACATGAACGACTCAACTCGAAGGTCTACAAACTACATGGAACTCATGTATACGAATCTTCTATTTTTCTTACTTACTTCCTCAAAAATTAACTCAAATTGATGATGGATCTCAAAGGATTCACAATTGAACTCAAATGCTTTCTTAAACTCTACTCTTTACTCTCTTTTGAATTAGAATTATGGATTCAAGAGTTATGGTTCATGATATGAAGGATCTCATGATGAAAAATTAGACTCATGAATACATTCTCCTCATCCTCATGCTCACTTGCTCGAGTCTTGAAACAAGTTACTAGAAGTTGTAGAAGACTCCTCAAAAGAACTCAAAGGGACTTTCTTAGAATGTTCGAAAGAATTCTCAACACTTAACTCTTAACTCTACCTTAAATTTGAATTATGAATTCAAGGTTATGATCATGTTATGAATGATTTCTAGGTGTTTAGAAGTAGTTTAGAGTGTTTAGAATCAAAGGGGAGTAAAGGTACCCTTTCAAGAGCTCAAACGGACGAAACGATGAAGAACGATTGGGGGCTGGCGACCCTGGCGCTCTGAGTGGCACGGGGCGCCAGCCCCTAAAGTTCAGAGAAGTGCTGGCTGGCATGACACGCCAGGCCCCAACCCAGAAAACTTTGATGACTTTCTTTGCTCGTTTTCTCACCCTAACTCGCCTAGAATCGAACGGTGTCTTCCCTAATCACTTGGATTCGATTACTTAACATAATTACACTCTAATCTAATCTAATCAAAACATCACTCAAATTACTAAATTGCATCTCAAGAAATCATCAAAACCCCAACACAACAAAACTTAGAATGAAATTCAAGAACACCTATCAAGAACTATAATCTTTCAACTTCAAGAATAAAATTTCGCTGAAAATAACATGATTGGCGAGTGGGTGAACTAACCCAACACTATGGAAGCTTACATACCTCTTAGGGATCAAACACATGGCGAAAATCCGCAACAACACGCAATAATCTCGACGAATGCTTGATCCTCTCCTCTTTTCTCTTCTTGAACTCTCAACTAAAACCCTAGGCGTATTTTAGGATTATAAAAATGAACCTAATAGGATTAGACCCCTAAAACATTACTAAAAATGAATTAAATTTGATTGGGTAAGGAAAAGACCAAAATACCCCTTACTATTTTTGGGTAACTTTCCTTAACTGGACAACCTGACTTCAACAGGGCATATCTCACTCATCCGAACTCGATACTTAGGAAACTCGGTAGCGTTGGAAATATTATTCAAAGACCTTTCATTGGATACCTTGTAGCCCACCTAAATCATCCTGTATTCAGAGTTATGATTGTCCGAAGTTGAACCAAAACTTAAAGGAACTTAGGAACGACTTCAATGAATTCTCTCTAATTCTTCTTGGAACTCAAGGTGCTACATCTAGTGACCTTAACACTCAAGAAATTTTAAATTCCTCGATAAAAATCTTTCTCACAATGAAGGATGTTTCAAGTCTTAGTTCAAAATTTTTTCTGGGGTGTTACAATATCTCCTCCTTGGGATCATTCGTCCTCGAATGACGATTGGACTGGGTATGGAACGGGGTTACTATTACTAAGGTTTGAGTGTAATGGTCTGCTCTTACTATATTTAAGCTTAACCCAAATCCTTTAGTTTGGGTTCTGTACCTCTCTATAGGTAATCTCATCCCAAGACTATTACTCCTTACCACCACATCCAAGCTTAGTACTCTAACAACTCCATGGACTCCTATTAACTAACTCCTTCGAAACCATCTAAGGGCTCTCATTTAACTATTTCTCATAGTACAACCTCATCCTCCTTTTCCTTCTCATTTATAACCTTAGATGGAATTATCACACCATCACTATCACGATAAGAACATCAACCTCCTCTTTCTAACATAACTCCATTACGAAGAGGACCTCCGAATGGATATCTCCCATACTTTTTGGAACTCATTACCATCTTACTCTCAAACACTTGACTTGATTCTCATCTAGTCATCGCCCCCTTAGGTCTAAAGCTAACACTTGAAATCTATGGACCTATTCCACATTGACAACTCAATTATGCTATCTAGGCACACATGGAAAATTATAACTTAATTGGAACCTCATTTGGTAACATACCATCTCAGCACACCTCTTAATGCTCTTGTTACTCTTGTGACTTAGCCACATTTCGCTGCCCTTATCTAAATGTTAGGGTCTCTCACTTGTACCACTCATATCTCCTGCAACTAATATCTCAATTCCTCACCTACTCTATGTCAGGTCTTCTAGTTCAAATATCAAGATGACATCATCACACTCATATTTCCATTCTTTGGAACATGACACTCATCTCAAATTCAAGCTTAATGTTCATTACTAAACCCGAATATCAATACGATTGCTTGCCTACTATATTATAATTCATTACTTGATCAGTTCTATAACCTTATGAACATCATGACCCCCTCAAACAAATCATAAGCCTAGCTTAGATTTATCACTATATGAATACTTTTGCTCTTCAATTCAACACTTACACTTGGTCATTACCTATACAATGACACTTAATCACAAACTCCTCTCTAGCTACAACACACTCTACCTCCTATGATGGAATCTTTCCAACTCACCACTTCTTAGTATACCAATAAGGGAAAACTCTTCATTAATAACTTACTAGGTGCATGACTATAGTAACATAGTTTTCCAAAACATCATCTCCCTTACTTAGATAACTAAACCTCTACATACTTTCCTCTAACTCTGGGCACTTTCTTATACTACTACTTATAGAATCATAACTCATACTATCTCTTCGGGTGAAAATCTTACTCGAGCTCTAAACATACCTCCTCATAAGGACCTCAGCTAAAACCAGGCTTAAGGAAAAGAGTACAACTCAATTTTTGCTCAAACGCATGATTCATATAGTTATGGGTGCATTCCTCTAAATCTGAACACTTAACTTACTCATGGGCTTATCTCAAGACCCTCAGGAGTCTCGTGACTTTCTCAAGATTTTTTTCTAAGAGTGATTCATTGATAAAGGGCTGACTTTGCTGTTAAACCACCTCTAGTATGATGGGTAGTTGAATGAATGAATCTGAGAAATGCACGAGTAAGAATAAAATCTCTATGACATAGCTCTATTGCACGATTAAGAGTATGAAAGAAGGGTAACTTTTCTTAAATGTCTGTAGTCCCTCATTAATAGAAGTGGGGCCCTCACAACCATAAACAAGATCCTACTTGACATGGCTTCATAGACACCCTAGGACACTTCAACTCTGTGCTCTAATACCAAGTTTGTCACGACTCGAGTCTACACCATGGACGTGGCCAGCACTCAAGAACCATTGCTGGTCCCCAAGTGAACCCTCATCTTGGCTGAATACAACCGGAAGACTAACTTAAGCATGCAAAAGCTTAAAACTGAAATAAAATTCAATAAACTCAACTTCGCAAAACTTTAATTCAAATGAAAAACTTAGAATACAAATAATATATTCAACTTGCCATAAAATAGGCAACTTAAGTCTTTAAAACATTTAACAAAATAAATGAACAGACTTTTGAAACTCTACTGTCTATCTATGAAGCCTCTAAATGACATAGATGGAAGTCGGGACAAGACCCACGACTTCCTGACAAAACTGAAAAGTAAATGAAATCCTCTAGAAGCAAGGAGGCTCACCATAGCAAACTCGAACTCCATGTGGTTTCAACAAAGCTCCTGTTGATGATCCCGAATACCTGAATCTGCATCATGAAAGGATGTAGGCCAAATAGCTCAGTACGTGGAATGTACGAGCATGTAAAAGAATTCTAAAACATAACATAAGCTTGAAACTTCATAAAAAGGAAACATACTTATCTCTTTTCAAACTTACTCAAATAAATGAATACTGATTAACGCATCAAGGCATTTCATCCAATACTAAATGCCAACGATTGTTCGTCAGTATAATAACCCAACTACGTGAGTTGGAGTTGATCCCACAGGGAGTAGTACTTCCTTCAAATTCAATAATAAAAGTACATTGACAACCTCTTAAATCAAACAATTTTTGCACAATTAATGTTCAAATCTCAAATTTTGGGTTTTAACTACCAATCCAAATTTACACTTCAACACAAACAATCAAATATTAGAGTAAAGCTTGGGGAATTGATCAACCAATTATTGAATCTCAACGAAGTGGATAAACGTTACTGCTCATAATTGGGTAATTTGTTGTGGGTAGGTCGAACCATATATAAAGTTACTTTTTCTCGAACAATTACCTTTTCTATGTTGAATTCTCTCGAACTTCAACACCAATCGAAAGGGGCCCATCTCTTTACCGTCATCAAATCCACTCTCTCGAGATGTATACAAAGGATGGATCACTTGTTTCACTCTCTCGAGATGAAACCAAGGAAACCCACTACTAAGGATGCTAAGATTGCCACCTTGGTTCCACACCTCTCTCTCGAGTAAGTGCACAACACTGAAATTGATACACGCAGTCGTGCAATTCAACATCGAAACATAGCAACAACTTAGACCCACTTCAAATTAACACCATTCTTCGCAACTAACAAACACACACTAAGTATATTCAACAATTGGCTTCATGATCAAAACCGCAAGTAAAGGGTTTTAGCCACTCATCTAAAAAATAATAAAATAAAAATCAATTATCACTCCCATAGTTGAGTACAAAATGAGAATTATAGATGAAAATCAATTGATAATCTCCTCTCTTACAAAATCTCTCTCAAAATCTTGCTAAAATCAATAACTAAACCCTTTTGCAGTATTTTCTCTCTAAGTAATTTCTTCCTCACGTTCTGAATGAATTTCTCTCTAGCCAAAACTAATTTAAACAAGTCTGAAGTGTCACTGCTTATGACTACTTGGCAAAGTAAGTCGGGTGTCGCAGACAGATCGGCGAATCGCCGATTGTTCTTCATCTTACCTTCATTTTTTTTGCTTTTTCTTGGTCTGGCTATCGTAACTTTAGGCGATCCAAGTTGGGATCGCCGAATGACTGTGCGATTCGCCCTTTATCCTTCCATCCCGCCCATTAGTACTTGCTTGAATTTTCTTTAGTACTTTTGGCGACCTGGTTGTCCTTCGCCGACTTAATCGGTGATACGTCGAATATAGTTGCTGCTCGCCGAATTCGCCTCCATTTTAGCTCCAGTATTCTATAACTTTTGGTGGTATCTTGGCAATTTGGTGATTCGCCGAATGACATTGGCTATTCACCGAATGACATCATCGATTATTAGGTCTTCATTTCTTCATTCCTTTAGCTTGCTTTGTTCCCTTTTTGATCAATAGTGTCCATGTATCATTCCTAATTCCAAATACCTGCAATTCAAGGCTTTACATCATTCATTGACATAGAACATGCATTTGAGGACACTAGTTCTGTTAAAATAAAGCCGTAAATTAGTCCAAATCGTGGACTCATCAACACCCCCAACTTAAACTTTTGCTTGTTCTCAAGTAAAACTCAAGTTCAGTAGTTCAAAAAGGGTGTCTCAAACAGTCCTATACAAAACTCAATCATGAATGCACACAAAAAAACTCAACTTACTCATGCAAGGATCAATTGTGCACTCAAAGATTCAAGTTGTGACTCACCATTACCAAAGAATCTCAAGTTCACAACACTTGCTTCAAATGCAAGTTCAAGCTCAACAAAGGAAATCAAATGCCCTCACACAAAGAATGATTCTATATTAATACACAATTGTTCAACAATTTAAAGTTCCGAAATCAAGATCAACACTCACACTAACAAAGATAAACAGAATGCATTATTTAACCCATATGTTTTCTCTTATTTTCCAATCGACTTTTGTTTCAGCTCATTCAAGATCAAAAAGGTCTTTTCAAGGCTTGTACTAGGGTTAAGTGTAAAGGTATGATCATTTAGGGTTAGAGGCTGAAATCCTCGTGAAATGTGATGTGAACAACACCTTCTTTCCTTTTCTTTATCATTTTCATTCAAGCTCAAAAGTTACCTGTTATTCATCCTTCATGAACTGTTGGAAACCCCATTTTCTTTGTATTTTCATAACTTTACTCCACAACTTTTTCTTTCTTTTCTTATTTATTTTTTTATATGGAGGGGTTCCATTTTTCCTCAAAACATGGGCAAAAGGGACTTCTTTGCATTTTCTTGATTTACCTTTTCTTTTCACCACACCCCCAACTTAGGCTTAGGCTTTTAGCCTTAGTTGGCTATTCAAACAAACCACATATCATGAGAATTATGGGTAATGGATCAATAAAAGGTCACAATGTTATCAAGTTTCTTCCAAGAAAAGGGTAAGGCTTAAATGGTGCTTAAAAGAGGGTTCACACACTCACAAGGTAAGCCACAAAAGAGGTATAACTTCAAATTGGTTCGCACTCTTTAAAGTTGCCTAAGATCCTCTCAAGAAATTGCATCACTTAGTCAACCAAACTAATGGGGCAAATTTTCTGTGTCATCACACATGGTTCACGGTAAGCTCATCACACAAGGCATTGACACCAATTTCAAACAAGACTCTACACTTTCGCTAGTGTGCAATGTTCATTACAAGAGACTCCATTCGATACTTAACTAGTCACAACGAGATGCAAAAAGTTCACATATTGTCTATGCAACTTCAATTGGTCTCGTCGTAGCCACACATTTATTTTTATTTGATTATGAGCACTATTCAAGTCATTAGTATTGATCAAACCGATACTCAAATTTGCACAAGAACAACCACATTCCACACAAACAAAGGGTGTCAAAATAAGGAGGAGGTTCGCTGAGAACACTGAGTAATCTCCACACCCCTACCAAAAACAATCTACATTATCCCCAATGTGGATAGAGAGCGGGCATTTACCGCAAATAAAACAAAATAGGAATAATAAATAAAAACTAACAAGAAATGAAAACAATCTAGTGTGTAAAGAAGTAGAGCAGGGTAACAAGGAATCTTCACTAAATGCCCAGTTGGCGATGGAGTGAAACGGTCGCCGAATGCTTCGGTGATGCGCCTAATGTTCTTCAGATCACCCTTAGTTCCAGTAGACTGCACTCCCAGAGAAGGCAAATCAGCGAAGATGTAGGGGATCGCCGAACAGATCGGTGATCCGCATAATGAAATCAGTGCATCACCAATCGATCCTTGAGGGACGTTGTGAGCGTTGATTAGAAATGGCGAGGATAGTCGGGTCGACTAAACACATCGGTGATATGCCGACTGGTGAAGGTGTCCCGCCGAATGTTCCAGAGTCTTAGTCTCATTTTCGAGATCCATAAGGTGAACCAAATCGTGCTCGTCGAAATGGTTCGGCGACTCGCCAAGAGTACTTTTGTCTCGCTCATGATCCCCATCCTACAAAATCAGCACACATTATTTAAAACACTAACACTTGGGTTGCCTCCCAAGAAGCGCCTTATTTAACGTCGTGGCACGACGTGGAAATTTTCTCGAGCATTTTCCAGGTACACCACCTCAATCAAAGAAATCTCCTAGAATTCTCCAAAGTATTATTTTAAGCATTGCCTATTCACCTTAAATGCAAGTCCCTCTTGACCCTCAACTTCTATGGCACCATTGATGAATACTCTTGTCACTTTAAATGGTCCTGACCATTTGGACTTGAATTTTCCAGGAAAGAGTGTAAGTCGGGAGTTGTATAGTAACACCCAATCTCCCACCTTAAACTTTCTTTTAATTATTTTTGCATCGTGCCACTTCTTCATATTTTCCTTGTAAAGAGCTGAACTTTCGTAAGATTTAAACCTGAATTCGTCCAATTCGTTTAACTTCACTACTCTCTCTTTTGATGTTTTTGTCCAGTCCAAATTCAGAGCTTTCAATGCCCACATTTCTTTGTGTTCTAACTCGACTGGTAGATGGCAAGACTTCCCAAAAACTAACTGATACGGAGAAATACCGATTGGAGTTTTGTAAGCAGTGCGATACGCCCATACTACATCATCAAGCTTTCGAGACCAATCAGTCCTATTAGCATTCACTGTCTTTGCCAGGATGCTCTTGATTTCTCAGTTTGATACTTCAACTTGACCGCTTGTTTGGGGATGATATGGAGTTGCTACTTTGTGTTTCACCCCATACTTACTCAATGCAACTATGAACCATTTGTTGCAAAAATGGAAACCACCATCACTGATAGTAGCTCGAGGAGTACCGAATGTAGCAAAGATGTAGCATTTTAGAAATTGAACCACAGTTCTCTCTTCATTGTTTGGAAGTGCAACAACTCCTACCCATTTAGAAACATAATCTACTACCACCAAGATATACTTATTACCAAAGGAACTCACAAATGGGCCCATGGAATCGATTCCCCAAACATCAAATAGCTCGACTTCTAAAATATGAGTAAGGGGTAAATCATGTCTTTTAGATACTCCACCTTGCTTTTGACATTGGGTGCATTTCTTTACAAAATCATGCACATCTTTTTAGAGGGATGGTCAGTAGTATCCACTTTGGAGGACTTTAGCGGCTGTACGCACACCGCTATGATGGCCCCCAACCGGTGAAGCATGGAAAATTTCCACCGCCTCTTCTTTCGGAACACACCGTTTGATGATATGATCCACACACTCTCGAAAAAAGTATGGTTCATTCCAAAAGTACCTTTTAACGTCGAAGATGAACCTCTTTTGTTGGTAGAAGTTTAGCTCATCCAGCATTAATCCGCACACTATGTAATTGGCGAAATCTGCATACCAAGGAGTTTGTTTGAGAGTTATTGCAAACACTTGTTCATCGGGGAAGGAATCGTGTATGTCAACCTCAGACACATCATTCTCCTTGCCCTCTAACCCGAATAAGTGGTCAGCCACTTGATTTTCGCAACCTCTTCTATCTTTGACCTCAAAGTCAAATTCTTGCAATAGGAGCATCCACCATATCAACATTGGTTTTGCATCCTTCTTTGCCATTAGGTAACGGAGTGTAGCATGATCAGTGTGAACAATTACTTTAGTGCCTAACAAATATGCCCGGAATTTCTCAAATGCATAGACTACCGCAAGCAACTCTTGTTCAGTCACGGTATAATTACGCAGAGAACTGTTTAGAGTCTTGCTTACGTAATAAATTGGGTGAAAAAGTTTATTGCGTTTCTGCCCCAACACAAAACCCAATGCCATTCCACTTGCATCACACATTACTTCGCAAGTTTCTGATTAATCAGGACTGATAATGACTGGGGTCGATACTAATTTTTCCTTAAAGCACCGAAAAGCCATCATACATGCATCATCAAAAATGGAATTTCACCTCTTTATCTAAGAGTTTGCATAAAGGATGTACAATCTTTGCGAAGTCTTTGATCAACCTCCGGTAGAAACCGACATGTCCTAAGAAACTACGAACCCCCTTTACCAAAATTGGTGGTAGCAATTTCTCAATAACTTCAACCTTAGCTCTATCAACCTCCAGCCCCTTTTGCAACACCTTGTGACCAAGTACTATTGAAGTGACACTTTTCCTAGTTGAGGACTAAGTTCGTTTCTTCACATCTTTGGAGAACTTGTCCTAAGTGTATTAAGCATGTCTCAAAGGTATCACCCACAACTGAGAAGTCATCCATAAATACCTCCATTGAATCTTCTACCATGTCGGCAAAAATTGATAGCATGCAACGTTGGAAGGTTGCCGGGGCATTGCATAACCCGAAGGGCATCCTTTTAAAGGAAAAAGTTCCATAGGGACATGTGAAAGTAGTTTTCTCTTGATCTTCCGGTGCGATGGAGATTTGGTTGTGACCGGAATACCCATCTAAAAAGCAGTACCAACCCCTCTCTGATAGCACGTCAAGCATTTGGTCCATGAACGACATAGGAAAGTGATCTTTTCAGTCCATGAATTTAACTTTCGATAATCCATGCATACTCTCCAACTGGTCACCGGTCTAGTCGGCACAAGCTCCCTCTTTTCATTTCGGAGTACTGTGATACCTCTCTTTTTCGGTACACATTGCACCGGACTTACCCATTTACTATCTGCAATAGGGTAGATCACACTTGCATCCAACCACTTGATGATCTCTTTTTTTACCACTTCTTTCATTGGTGGGTTCAATCTCCGCTGATGCTCAACACTAGGCTTACACTCATTATCAAGCTGAATTTTATGAATACAAATATCGAGAGGGATGCCCACTATATCAGCGATGGTCCATCCTGTAGCTTTTATATGTTTTTTCAACACTTCAAGGAGAAATTTCACCTTACATTCAAGCAAGTCAACTGCAATGATCATCGGTAAAGTGTTATTTGCCACCAAGAAAGCATATCAGAGATGAGAGGGAAGTGCTTTCAATTCCAGATTAGGTGGTTCTTCTATTGATGGCTTTGTAGGAGGACCCTCTCTATTTTTTAGGTCAATATCCAACTTGATTGGAGTCTTTGAATACCCACCTAAACCTATCAAAGTAGCTACTACCTCCCTATAACCTTGAATTTCAGATTCATCATAATTAGCAAGTACAACTTCAAGGGGTTCATTCATGAACATGAAATGGCTTACACTAGCTACCGCCTCATTGATAATATCATCAATAGACACCACATGAATATCACTTGGGTGTTTCATGGATTTGCAAATATTGAAAGTTACTTCATCTTTGTTCACCCGAAACCTCAATTCTCCACTTTCAACATCCACCAATGCTCTCCCAGTTGCTAAGAATGGCCTTCCCAAAATAATGAGAATTTCAACATCTATTTCACAATCTAAAATAACCAAAATCAGCTGAAAAAATGAACCGATCGACCTTCACCAAGATGTCATAAAGTATTCCCACGGGATGTTTGATTGAATGGTCTACCATCAATAGTTTCATTGTGGTTGCTTTCGGTTCACCCAATACAAGTTGTTTCTATATCGCATAGGGAATTAAGTTGATGCTTGCTCCTAGGTCACATAAAGCTTTAGCGAATTGGAGCATGCCTATGGTGCATAAAATGGTGAATGCGATTGGATCTTCCCTCTTTTTGATCAGCTCCTTAGTCATAATTGCACTGCAATTATGGGAAACTTCAATTGTCTCAAAATCTAAACTCCTCTTCTTCGTGACCAACTCTTTCATGAACTTGGCGTATCCCGACATTTCCAACAATGATTCCACAAGGGGGAGGTTGATTGATAGTGTCTTGAACACTGACAAGAACTTCTTGAACTTCTCATCTTCACTTTTCTTCTTTAAACATTGGGGAATTGGTGGAGGTATTTTGGGTAAAGGTTGCATGAATTTTAAAATTTGAATGTGTTGTTCCACTTCCTTTTGTGGTTCTTTGGCAAGGTTTTGATGAATAAGCAACTCTTGTTCCTCCATGCCTTCACCTTCTTCATGATTTTGAGCATTTTCATTTCCCATCACATTACCTATTGCTACCTTTCCACTTCGAGTAACCACAGCCAGCCCTCTATCGTCATCTTCTATTGTTATCTTTGGTTTTAACTGAGCTGATAATAAACTCAGTTGTCCTTCAAGTTTCTTTATGGCATCGACATGAGAGTTCACTTTACTGTTCAATGACAAAAATTCATATTTCATCCATTTCAACAAATCATCCGAACCTTCAACTTTGTCAAGTATATGTGACAACAAGTCATTCACCCGGGGTCTGCTTGCATTACCTTTTGATTTTGGGCTTTCACTTGAGTGAGTATGGTTTTTCCCCGTAATCATCTTCCCTTCTCCAATAATCATTTTGCTCGGCCCAATCTTGATAGTATCTCCTTTGTTTGTCTCCCTTATGATAGTTCTAACCTTGATTTCCGCCTCGCTGTAGAGAGCGTGGGTGGAAACCCTCCTCATATCTCTTGTGGTTCCAACCTTGATTCTCCCCTGTCCTTGAGTAACCGGAAGAAGAACCCTCCTCAACTTTAAACACCGCACATGTCTCCTTCATGTGCTCTTGTAGAACTTCCATTTGGGTCAACATCTTCTTGATGTTTTCATCCATCTCTTTCTCTTTATCAAGTTGCTCTTGCGTTAATCTAAAATGAAATGGAGAAACTTGATCCTCTTTGGTGTACCATGCTTGGTTTATTCTAGTCATGTCATCTGGAAGAAACAAAGCTACCTCAAATAATTGTAACATTATTACTCCTCATACCAATTGATCATCCACTCCTTTATTAACCGAATCGAGACTCCGGTAGAAATATTGAAGTAACAAATCGTTTGGTAGACCATGAGTTGGGCATTTAAGTAGGAGTTTCTTGAATCTCACCTATGTTTCATGGATGGGTTCCCCCTCCTGTCGCTTGAAACTTTGAATTTCGTCTGTAGCTTTCATCATCCTTGATGGAGGAAAGAATCTTGTGTTAAATGCTATAACCAGCTCCTCCCATGATGTGATGAAATTGTTTGGTAACTTGGCTAACCACTTATTAGCTTCTCCCGTTAAGGACAGTGGAAATAACCGCAACCAAATTGACTCTTGAGACACATTTTTGAATGAAAAAGGGCTGCAAACCTCTGTAAAGTTTCTCACATGCTCATGCGGGTCTTCGTGATCTAGTCCTCCATATAGTCCCCTCATTTGGAGAAGATGAAGAGTTGTGCTAGTGACTTCAAATATCACATTCTCATCAGTTTGTGGGATGCAAATTGCACCCATTCCACCCGATTTAGCTGGGTTGTAGACACTATTGATATTGTCTATACCATCTCGATGCCCTGCTTGTCTGTCATTCATCTCTTCCTCACTCATGTTCACTTCTGCGTAGTCCAACCAACACTACACAAAGTAGCCAAAATTAATTCAACTACAGCCAACAAATTTGAGAGTGTCAAATCTTCAATCAAAGAATTCTAAGTAACACTACTCCCCGGCAGCGACGCCATTTTGATTAATGTATCAAGGTATTTCATTCAATACTAAATGCCAATGATCGTTCGTCAGTATAATAACCCAACTACGTGAGTTGGAGTCGATCCCACAGGGAGTTGTACTTCCTTCAAATTCAATAATAAAAGTACATTGACAACCTCTTAAATCAAACAATTTTTGCACAATAAATGTTCAAATCTCAAATTTCGGGTTTTAACTACCAATGCAAAATTACACTTCAACACAAACAATCAAATAATAGAGTAAAGCTTGGGGAATTGATCAACCAATTATTGAATCTCAACGAAGTGGATAAACGTTACTGCTCATAATTGGGTAATTTGTTGTGGGTAGGTCGAGCCATATATAAAGTAACTCTCTCTCGAACAATTACCTTTTCTATGTTGAATTCTCTCGAACTTCAACACCAATCGAAAGAGGCCCAACTCTTTACCCTCATCAAATCCACTCTCTCGAGCTGGATACAAAGGATTGATCACTTGTTTCACTCTATCGAGCTGAAACCAAGGAAATCGACTACTAAGGACGCTAAGATTGCCACCTTGGTTCCACACCTCTCTCTCGAGCAAGTGCACAACACTGAAATTGATACATGAAGTCGTGCAATTCAACCTCGAAACACAGCAACAACTTAGACCCACTTCAAATTAACACCATTCTTTGCAACTAACAAACACCCACTAAGTAAATTCAACAATTGGCTTCATTATCAAAACCCCAAGTAAAGGGTTTTAGCCACTCATCTCAAAAATAAGAAAATCAAAATCAATTATCACTCCCATAATAGAGTACAAAATGAGAATTATAGATGAAAATCAATTGATAATCTCCTCTCTTAGAAAGTCTCTCTCAAAATCTTGCTAAAATCACTAACTAAACCCTTTGATAGTGTTTTATCTCTAAGTAATTTCTTCCTCACGTTCTGAATGAATTTCTCTCTCTATCCAAAACTAATTTAAACAAGTCTGAAGTGTCATTGCTTATGACTACTCGGCGAATTAGGTCGGGTGTAGCTGACAGATCGGCGAATCATCGATTGTTCTTCATCTCGCCTTCATTTTTCACTTTTTCTTGGTCTGGCTACTGTAACTTTAGGCGATTCAGGTCGGGATCACCGAATGATTCCGCATTTCGCCCTTTATCTTTCCATCTCGCCCATCAACACTTGCTTGAATCTTCTTTAGTACTTTTGGCGACCTGGTTCTCCTTCGCCAACTAAATCGACGATACACCGAATATAGTTGCTGCTCATCGAATTCCCCCTATTTCAGCTCCTACATTCTGTAACTTTTGGCGGTATCTTGGCGATTTACTGAATGACATCATCGATCATCAGGTCTTCACTTTTTCATTCCTTTAGCTTGCTTTGTTCCCTTTTTGATCAATAGTGTCCATGTATCATTCCTAATTCCAAATACCTGCAATTCAAGGCTTTATATCTTTTATTGACATAGAACATGAATTTGAGGACACTAATTCTATTAAAATATAACCATAAATGAGTCCAAATCGTGGACTCATCAAATAATCAAGGATACTTAAAACTACTCAAACTCACTCAACTCAAAAGTGCTCAAGGATAAGATACTCAACTCAGCAATAAGGTTCTCAACTCAGTGAAACTCAATAATAAGGTAATAGACACAATGAAGTACAAATCAGTTCAAGATACTCAACTCGAAGGTACTCAACTCACGATACTCAACTCAATATAAAGCAACAATAAGAGATGTACTATTTGAAAAGTTCTTAAAACAACAGAAAGCAACTCAATGTATTTAAGAATACAATATACTCGGTTTGTATATATAAAAATACAATATAACTTTGTGGGAGTTTCTCTAATCGACAACCACTACTATGAGACTAAGTGATGATACAACGTCTTGCCCACGCTGCTAGAACTGTCCTATACTTTGCCGTCATATAGAATGGCTTAACTAAGTGGATCCACTAGTCTATGTTAAAAAGCACTTAAGGAGTCATCTAAAAAGTATGATCCTTTTCTACCCAGGATGGCTACATGGTTTATGGAGACTTGAGATATTATGAACTCGCATCCCCAAATCGGTGCTCAATACTACTCCCAAAAATATACTTAGCTCATATGTTTTTTTAAAAAAATTTCTTTCTTTGGTTTGAGATGATTACTCAAAACTTAGCTTAAAAGCTCTCTTGGAATCGATGTTCCCTTTCTTGCTCAAAACTCTTTTGGAAATCTCAGTTTCCTCTCATCTTAAATGTGAAAACATTTACTCTTAGGAATACTTAGTTCCCATATATCATTTTAAAGAAAATGAACTTTACTCTTAGTCTGTACTCAACTCAAAGCTTAAGTCTTAAAACAAAGTAAAACATTTGTAAAAGACTTCTTAAAATATGGTTCATGCCGAATTATAGACGTGAATGGCTCAATGCAAGGTTTTCAATAACCATAGATAGAACTCAATACTTGGAACTCAAGAAATTCAATGATACTACTCATTTCAAGAATTCTCAACTTAGAGGGTTCATGCGGAATTATGAGCACGAACTACTCAACTCAAGGACTCAAAGGTACTTCTCATCTCAAGACTGTTCGACTTATCTGGTTCATACAGAATTATGGGCATGAGTAATTCAACTCAAGGATTTCATGGGTGACATGTAATAGACCCATGATTAGAAATATAATCTCAAAAGGGATGAAGAACTTAATAATCAAGACTTAGAACTTGAAGATACTACTCCTCTCAATGATACTCAATTTTTGGAGTCCATGAAGAATTTATGGGCATGAACGACTCGACTCGAAATTCTGCAGACTACATGGAACTCATGGATACGACTCTTTTCTTTCTCTTAATTACTTCCTCAAAACTTAACTCAAATCGATGATGGATCTCAAAGGATTCACAATTGAACTCAAATGCTTTCTTAAACTCTACTCTTAACTCTCTCTTGAATGTGAATTATGAATTCAAGAGTTATGGTTCATGATATGAAGGATATCATGATTACAAAGTAGACTCATGAATACATTCTACTCATCCTCATACTCACTTGCTCGAGCCTTGAAACAAGTTACTAGAAGTTGTAGAAGACTCCTCAAAAGATTTCAATGGGACTTTCTTAGAATGTTCAAAAGAATTCTCGAAACTTAACTCTTAACTCTACCTTAAATTTGAATTATGAATTCAAGGTTATGATCATGTTGTTAATGATTTCTAGGTGTTTATAAGTAGTTTAGAGTGTTTGGAATCAAAGGGGAGTAAATGTACCCTTTTAAAGAACGGTTGGGGGAAGGCGACCCTCGCGCTCTGAGTGGCGTGGGGTGCCAACACCTAAAGTTTAGAGAAGTGGTTGGGGAGCTCTTGCTGGCATGACACGCTAGGCCCCAACCCATAAAACTTTGACGTCTTTCTTTACTCGTTTTCTCACCCTAACTCGCCTAGAATCGAACGGTTTCTTCCCCAATCACTTGGATTCAATTACTTAACATAATTACACTCTAATCTACTCAAAACATCACTCAAGTTACTAAATTTCATCTCAAGAAATCATCAAAACCCCAGCACAACAAGATTTAGAATGAACTTCAAGAACACCTACCAAGAACTCATCAAAAACTCTAATCTTTCAACTTTAAGAATGAAATTTCACTGAAAATAACATGATTAGCGTGTGGGTGAACTAACCCGACACTATGGAAGCCTACATACCTATTAGGGATCAAACCCATGGCAAAAATCCACAACAACACGCAAGAATCTCGACGAACGCTTGATCCTCTCCTTTTTTCTCTTCTTTTCTCTTCTTGAACTCTCAACTCAAACCCTAGGCATATTTTAGGATTATAAGACTGAACCTATTAGGATTAGACACCTAAATCATTACTAAAAATGAATTAAATCTGATTGGGTATGGAAAAAAACAAAATACCCCTTACTATTTTCGGGTAACTTTCCTTAACTGGACAATATAACTTCAATAGGGCATATCTCAGTCATTCGAACTTGAAACTTAGAAAAATCAGCGGCGTTGGAAAAATAATTCAAATCCCTTTCATTGGATACCTTGTTGCCCTCCTAACTCATGCTGTACTGGGAGTTATGATCATATGAAGTTGAACCAAAATTTAAAGGAACTTAGGAATGACTTCAATGAATTCTCGCTAATTCTTCTTGGAACTCATGGTGAAACATCTAGTGACCTTAACACTCAACAACTTTTAAATTCCTCGATAAAAATCCTACTCACAACGAAGGATGGTTTAACTCTTAGTTCAAAAAATTTTCTGGGGTGTTACAGTTTAACTCTCTACACTTCAAAATTGTGTATTCAGATTAACTTTTGTTGAGATTTTGATCTACTTATACACAACACTCATACATATATGTAGACCAGATGAACACATTGTCGATGGCTTCATCCACCACTAATTTCAAGTATATTGGCGTGGGTGCT
The DNA here is from genome assembly GCA_036553675.1 of Solanum okadae. Classification (NCBI taxonomy): domain Eukaryota; kingdom Viridiplantae; phylum Streptophyta; class Magnoliopsida; order Solanales; family Solanaceae; genus Solanum; species Solanum okadae. Next base: position 41,622,774 of record CM071689.1, on the reverse strand, counting down.
AGGCAGGGATGCCCTTTTTGGATTTGAGGTTTAAGAGCATATCTATGAGTGGGAGGTGACTCAACTTCAGAGATTTCCTACTTAACTTCACAAGCAGTTTGAGCCAATCGACAAATCCAATGCTTCAATTTGGGAGTTGGGAATAAAAAAGTGTTCTCTTCCAAGTCCTTTTACAAGAAGTTTCTTTCCAGGGCGGAGGATAAATTTCCATATGATTTCATATGGATTCCTAAGGTGACAAAAAAAATGTGTTCCCTTACGTTTTTAGCTGATAGAAGAGTGATTTTGATGACAAATTTTTTTTGATGAAACGAAAGGTTCTTAGCATAAGTTGGTGTTTCCTTTGCTAGAAGGTAGGTGTAGATGTGGATCATATTTTAATACATTGAAATTTAGCCAGAGGTTATAGTGAGATATCTTTAGTTGGTTTGGAGTTTCTTGGGTGTTTCCAAGGTTTGTAAAGAAGTTGTTATTTAGTTAGAAGAGTGGAGCTAGGAGAAGAAGGTATAAGAGTTGGAGTGTTACTCTCCTTTGGTGGATGTGCATCATATGGAAAGTGAGAAATGGGAGAACTTTTGAAGGGGGAGACGAGCTGCGGTAAATTAGGGAGTAGTTTTCTATCCCTTATTTTCTTTTGGTGCACCAATGTAGCTCCTATTTGTATAAAGGATTATGTAGCTTTTAGAGAGAACCATAGTTTGTAGGTTATTTGTATATGGCCAATATTATTATCAATGAAATATTTTACTTGATCTAAAACGAGGAAGGGTGGGGTTGGTTAAGAGTATAATTGAAGAAGGTCTTACCCACTCCACCTACCCTACCCCATTGTCATCTCTATTTTCACCACTAAAAATGGTCGATTAAAGAATCTATGGACACAACAGAAGCCATCCATGAAAAGTCAGCCGAATTATGTAACATAAGAGAAAGAAGAAGTAAGCATAATAAAGGACTTTTCATAAAAGCAAATCCACTTGGCAAGGTGCCTAGATCTAGTTTTTTTTTTAATCTTATTATACTAAGGCCTCATTTATTTTTACTTAATGAAGGTCTTTATCTTAATCATTGATATCTCAGTCATTAAGTCTATTTGTTTTTTAAATGTCTAAATCTTAATCATTCAGATTTGTTTCAATAAGTGTACTTATTTTACAACCACTTTATGAGTCTGAACATGTATGAATTGTTAATTAAGATCTATAACAAAGTCTTAATATCATTAAGATGTCTTTTCAAAATTTTGTACAAAGATGTGAGTTCACGACTGTTCCATCTACTTTCACTCATCATCCACAACCACCATTTCAATCACAACTACCACCACCATCAATCACCACCACCTACCATCCATAACCATTATCCTCAACCCAACCACAACTACTAGAAATTCTAAGAAGATATAACACAAAACAAGTTCACCATTCCAAATATCAACACGTGTGTTTGCAAAGCTGACCCTTTATATGAAACACAAGCTGACTGTCCAATCTTTCTTAAGAATATTTTTCACTCACCAAACGAACACCAAACAAACAATTTCCAAGAAAAAAATATATTAGGGTAGAATAAAGAGATCAAAGTTAAATTGTTTCAAAAAGCTAGAAAGATGTCACATTCTTCTTCAATAAGAGTAAATAAAAAAGAAACAATGTCACGTAAATTGGAACAAAAGGAGTAGTAATTGATCAATTCAACAAACCAATCAAAGTACACACTATATAAAGAAGAAAACAGAAAAAAAAGAAAACCATTGCACTGGCTTTCAGTTTCAAAATCATCCAGCAAATATCCAAAACATGTATATTTGCAAATATTGCAGCAAACACAAGTTGTCTGATCGATCATCAACTTTAGATAACTAATCACGAGATAACTTATGCTAAGGGATCGAGAAATAAGTTATCTCATGATCATCAACTTTTTCAATAGGTTCCAAGACAATTCCTTATGCTTTCAATATTTTAAGAAACACTCTTCTTTGATCTCATACTGACAAAGAACGGTGAAAGATCATCTAACTTGGCTGGCTATTCGGTTGAGTCAATCTTCCTAGTCGGAGTATATAATGGTGTATCATGGTTATCTACCTTGGAGTCATACTCTCCTTCAAATGATGTGTTAAAGACTTTTACGCCAATGCATTATGTCTGATCATATGCCGGAGTTGCTTTTTGTATTTGGTGGTGGTGATGGTGTTGCTGTTGGAGCTGTAAACTTATGGTACAACATAGGTACACCCCTTATACTCATTGCTTCATTTTGCCACTCTTTCTAGTGTCTTAAGTTTCTCATGCTGATGTTATGTTTCTTTTGTGAAGTTGTATCATATAGACCATCTAATAACAAGTGGATTCTACATTTCCCTTTGAATTTGAAAAAAAGTGATTTAGTTGGTGCTACTTGGAAGGATAATTTTTTTGCAATTGGTGGTGGATATGTGGTTGTTTGCTTTTCAGAGGTTGAGATGTTAATCAGAAAAGAGATAAGAGACAAGGTTCGCACGAGCGCTTCGAATCCACCACACACAAGCTATCCGCATCTAAAATGACTCCAATTACCACCGAACTATCAAATTATCAATTACTACGTCATTACAGATGTTTGACACTAAAATCACAATAATTAGAAATGGATCCAAAATTCAGTCAAAATTGGAATGTGGGACCCACACTAGGAATCCCAAAATTGACTTCGTCAAAAGGTCCTAAACTACCCCCCAAACTTGGTTTTAAGAGTTGAAGACAATTCGAGGCTCAAAAACAGCCACAACAACAACATGCAAATTAATAAGTAAACCAAGCTAAGAAAGCAATTTCGAGCTCAAATTCACCTCAAACGAAGGTTCCTAAACAACTTATAATCACAAACCCAAGTAGACACACTCCCAACGATTATACAGGACTTCCAATAACTCATATCGGAGCTCGAATGATGGAGAAATCAACATTTGAAAATGAGGCCTGAAAGTTGAAATTTCTGGTATAAATACCCGAAACTAGTCGTTAAAAGCTGATTCCAATTGCTAAAAGTAGTAAATTCTAGTTGCTAAAAACCTGCACTAGAGATCAGGACTTTAGCTAGTTTACTCCAACTCCAAACTCTCTGATGGGGTGCCCGTGATTCATTTGGAACCCCGTGCACGAAAACCTAATATTCTACCCCATCAAATTAGGCATTCCGGACTAAACAAAACCATCAAAACTTCCATCCTAGGTCAATTCAATGAAAAGTAGGTCCCACACCCAAGCTTCATTTTAAGATAAAATAACAAGAAGGCTCAAAATGAGACCAGAAGCCTAGGGAACTGCACAAAAGGTCATTCTAGACGAAACTTGATATTCCGAAGCTAAACGCTCTGACAGGATTCTCATCCAAGCATGTTTACCAAGAATATTGACCAAAGTCAACCCTTGACTTAAGCTTTAAAGTAAAAATGCCTAATGGTACAAACTCACACCAGAAGTCTCGGTGCCCAAACCAATAATACCCCTTGCTTGAAATGGCCCTTCTGGAGCTGATGGAACCATCAAAATTGCATTTTGAGGCCGTCTTCCCAAATTTGTTTGACTGAACTCAACTGTTCAAGTTTCAAAGGCTCCAAAATACGGAAACTTGCACAAAATCAAAAGGAACGACCCAATGACCAAACCGTTAGTCCCAGCAAGTCATAAATGACTTGGGGTGGGGTCTCTACAGAAAAGCTCTACATACTGAAAAAGATTGGAAACTAAAGAAAATGACCTGGAGGGTCAGTACAACATCTACTCCTAAAAGGACATTCGTTTACGAAGGTAGAAGGATAATAGACACAGGGTAAAGGCACAAAAAGACAAGGGTATTGAGTCCGCATGATTTGCCAGACCCCAAATAACCTCTCGGAAAGAACAATGCCATCAAGGAGTTCAGGCTAAGAGGAAAATGCTCAAATTCATTTCAAAACTCCAAAAACTCCGCCAAATCCATTTCGGTCTCCAACTCTCTCCTAATTGAACTGAACTTGCCTGAAAGCACCAGATTCATTTGAAAGATCAACACTACACCAAAACAATAGAGTCAAGCAAACGCAGGACCATGGAAGATACATCCCAACCCCCCAAATCAAAAAGTCACCTTATGCTCCACATCTAGTATCTTCTAACCACCAAGAGCATTCTAATATTCCTTAACTCTCCTAAACATCTCCACCCCCAATTGAAACCTTGTTACAATCCCACATAAAATTAACCCTAAAAGAACAACAAACTTTTCTTGAACATCGAGGAGCGAAAATTGCCAGACAAGGTACTAAGCCTAGGGTCAAACCCCAAGCCATTTCTAATCCTCAAAACAAACAAACCCATCTAAAACACAACTTTCTAAATCTAACCACACTAATCTAAAGGATGACAATCCTGTGAACGACAAGGTAGCACTGAGTCCCGCTCCAACGACCTACTCCAACCAAAGGAACTTTTGAAACACCAGCACCATGAGCCCACAAACTGCTCTGCCACTGCGAATCCGAGCGAAACACCCCATCCTTAGGGAAACCAAGCTAGTGGGCGACATATCAACATAGTTAACTAGCCGGTAGTGGCCCAAGGGTAACAATCTGATCACGAACTACGCAAGCTACCAAGAATGATAAAGCAAACCACGTATCCTAAACTAAAGGCAACTAAAAAAATCCCACGAATTACCATGACCCCATCCTGAAGAAGAATCTTCTTAGCAAGTTTCTATTTCCCAACGGGGTAAAGGCCTAAAATCACCTATGAACACCATCTGTCAGACTCTAAATCATACACGGCCTCGTGGCCTATAAACACAACAACAAAGAACCTACATAACAACTTGTCCAAGCACAATAAGAAATCACACCTTAAACTTTCGGCTTGCCATAACTAACCTCCAAGACCACAAGAAGTGAAGAATCCAAAAGACCGAACAAGCAAAAACATAACTTTGTATTCGACAAAAGACTAAGGAAAAGAGAGAAAGTAACAAAATAGAACTGCCACAACTAAACAAGGCTAACTACCCACCACACAACTCTGAGAACTAGCAATCTCCCAACTACTACTAAAAAAAGGTGGCTCACAATCAAGCCAACCAGGCCCTACAACATACAAACTCAAATCGGGAAAAGCTGATATAGCCACCTATCTAACAAGGATCAACATCACAATAAAAGCACACAACAAGGATGGAAAAAAGGGAAACCAGAAATCCTAAGGCTACAACAACAACATGACTATCAAGGTAAAGGCACGGGGAGCTACCCATCCACTACTCCTAATCGAAGCAACAGAGCCTAGTCGATCCACTACTATAATAAATCAACTATAGAGGAAAAACACATACATAGTCATTAAATCAAACTGCCATAACAAGACAAAAAAAGGTAATAAGACAAATAAACTCGAATGGGGATGAAAACCCAAAATCACACAAAATAAGAAACAATGGGATAAACCGCAAAATTGCATCCAAAGAAGGGACTCCTGAAGCCTCGGCCTCTGACCGACCTGCAGAAGCAAAGAATGGGCCATGTCTGACCTCAACCTAAACACCTGATGTGGTAATGTCAACACCCATGGCACCACCTCTAATCGAATGAGCTGATAACCTATATGACTAATCTAGATGAATACCTCTCGTCATGGTCTCATGCCAGGGACAACTTGTATGATCATAAACAAGCATATCACCGGTACAACTAAGTTCGACAACTTTAGCTAGGGGACTACTAGATGTCTGCAATGCCTGAAAAGTAACTCCTGCAAGGGGAACACTTTAGACTAGTGGCCCAACTCTCCACAAACATAACAACCTCTATAGCGTGAAACATGGCACAAAAAACGTGGTGATCTACCATGTCTACCTCTGCCAGACTCAAAACCACCCCTAGAAAACTTCACTGGGACTTGCCATAATCTCTAACATAATAGCCTATCTTGCCACACCCATAGTAACAATTATCGAGAGCAATAGGCTACAAGGTCCCAACTGGAGTAACATGAGACCCAACACCAAAAGGTTCAGAATAACAAACATTAGAAGTCTAGCCCAAACACTACCTGACGCAAACACCGCGACCTTCCTCGGAACCCCTTGGAACCTGAGATGCTACCTCAAAAGGCTTGATAGGTCGAAAAGAAGGATGTCCCTCATTGAATGATACTGACCTCAAAGTGGAATTCTATTACCGTTGTATCGATGTCAAATCCTCTTACCACCATCACTATAGGCATAACTGCTCCACAACCTTCACATGACTCGTAACAAGAGGAAATGTAGACTATGCTAATGTAAGATGCTCTGACACTAGTTGGAGAGGCAAAGCCAACCCTAGAGTAAACCCTTGACTCAACTCCTGATATGAAGGGATAAATTTGGGGCTATACCCTTCCCATTCTAGAAATCCCTACACACAGTCATAAATGGACGATGAACCCTGCAAGGGACCACTCAGCGTAACTCTTCTATGAGGAGCACTCGCTGTACCAAGTACTGCACCTACCTGAGGCGTACCCTTAGAGGATCTCAGACCTCCCAACACTAAATACCAAGGAATCAAGGTAGCCAAAGACCCTACCAAATCCCAGGATTCCCCCTGACTATTTGAATGCTTAGGAATGCCTCTGACCTCAAGGTCCATGCACGACTGAGGCCTCCTAGCCCGATCATGTGCTGAAGCTTTAGTAGAATGTGATGATACTCCACACACATCCATCAAATTCTTCATGTTATCCATTAAGGAAAGTGTAGATTAAAAAAAAGCATTTAGGTGTTACTTAGAGTGAAAACACACGATAAAAGCCAAAAATAGAATTTCCTAAGATTTCCCTATAGTCTCCCGAAGATAGGATACATACGTCTCTGCACCGATCGGCTGGACTCTACTAGGCATTTACTCTCATACCAACGATGTCGGTAAACCTAGGGCTCTAATACCAAACTATCATGACCCGACTTCTCATGTCATGATGGCACCTACTACACTCCATCAGTAGGTAAGCCTAACCCTTTGCTCGGATCCATAAGCAATAGACTACCAAGTGGAAGCCAATAAGAAGAAGTAAGAGCTTACGACAAAGAAGAGAAAGGATAATAAACAAAAATAATACTGGAACCATCCAAATTGGAGTAGAAGGTTTTCAAAAATAAAAGACAAGTACAAGCTATCTTTGAATACAATACAAAGACTAAGCCTAGGAAAAACAGACAGAAATCGATAGCTCTAGATGCTAGGAGCTCACCCTAATCTCTGAAATCCGGAGCTATTCCACAAAAAATCAGATTCAATGGCGCTAACTCAATCGCATTCTACAGGGGGTAGAAGTGTAGTAAGAATATAAAAAATGGTACTTAGTAGGCAACAACCAACTGAGCTCAAAAGACAATACAATCATAAACAACAAGTAATAAGGAAAGCATAGCACAAGCAATAAAATAGGAGATACTAAAGTTGATAGGAAATAGAGAACAGAAATAGGGAAAAAAAGGTAAGAAGTCGAATCATGAACTTACCTAGATCGCAAGCCCATAACCTAATAGAAAGCAACTAAGATACCAAGTCAACTACCTAGTGTCAGGAGGACCCACAACTATAATTCTAAAGTCAAAATCTACTAGGTACCAATAAAAATATAGTAGAGAATAGAGTATAGTCAAACAATAACCTAACTGGACCCATAAGCCCGAAAGGTACAAACAACAAACATAACCCAAGCGGCCTCATAAACCAGAGGGTACAGACAACAAGCAAGTATACTGGTGATAGGAAATGCATATGAATGCAGGGTGGGCAGTAGAACAATCACTAAACATCTAAACCTTAACCAGAGGTAACAACCTGAACCACAAAACATCATCCTGAAACTGGGAATAACGGCCTCGAACCATCAACATCAGCCTCGGACTAGAGAGAACGACCTCAAACCATGAGGATCGGCCTTGAACAAGAAGTATCAGCCTTGAACCATTCATAAACAATAAATAGTATCTCATCATAAACAATAAATATACCAATGCATGGGCCAAGACTGTACCACAAAATCTGTGAGAATGAGCAAAAATGCAATGCATGCCATCACCAAAAGTCAATCAAGGCACTCAAAATCAAATAATTATATAGTCAATGAAACCACACTAGCTACCAAAGCAAAGAGTACTAACCTAGGTTCCAACTTGTCCTTGCACATGGCCTAAGGCCTAATAATATAATCATCAGCTCAATAAGGGTACAACATGCCCACCGCTAATCAACAACCAAAGACATCAAGAAGAGATTTCAAATCAATAAAGGGGGAGAAAACTCAAGGGACGATGCCCTCCCCCAATCACACTCCTCCAGTCCGAGACTAAGCACAACTAGAACCAACCCACGGTTATGATGAGCCATCAAGGTCACAAGCATCAATACAAGGAGAACAATCCAAAACAAGCTGTAAAGGAGCAAATCATAACTACGAGGCAACAAAACACAACCTAAAGTATCTATGACATGCCTAGTATTAGGCCACCATGATTCAATCCTAACAAGGTTGAGAAAGATCATCTATACCACCAGCAAATGCATAGCCTAAATTAAGGATCCCAACACCCATAATAAGGCTAAGTCTCCTACGAAATCAAAAAAGAGTTGAATAACAATAGGAAAGCTAAATATGTGGCAAATACCATAAAAATTTACATGAAATATATACTACAAATTATCTAAGAAGCTCAATCAAGAAAGTAGACCAAAGCCTACCTCACAGCCGAACACGAGCACCCCGAATCCACCACATACGATTTATCCACACCTAAAATGCCTCCGAGCATGCCAAACTATCAAATTATCAATCACAACATCATTACAGATGTTTTGACACAAAAATCACAACAATTAGAAATGGACCCAAAATTGAGTACAAAAATGGGAATATGGGACCCGCCCTAGAAATCCTGAAACTAACTTCGTCAAAAGGCCCTAAACTACCCCCCAAGCTTGTGTTCCAATATTGAACACAATCCAAGGCCTGAAAACAGCCGCAACTACAACACTCAAAATTAACAAGAAAACCAAGGTAAGACAACAACTTCGAGCTCAAATTCATGTCAAACGAAGGTTCCACACAAACTTCTAATCACAAACCCAAGTAACCACGTTCCCAACGATCATATAGGACTTTGAATCACTCAAATCAGAGATTAAGTGATGGAAAAATTGCCATTTGAAAATAAGGCCTCAAAGTTGAAATTTCTAGGTATAAATATCTGAAACTGATCACTAAAAGCTGGTACAGGTCGATAAATTACTAAATTCTAATCGCTAAAAGGTGGCATCACATATCAACACTTCATGTGGTTTGCTCCAACTCTGAATTCTCTGACAGGGTGCCCTGGACTCATTCGAAATCGCGTGCATGTAAACCAAATATGTGACCCCATAGAATTCGGCATTCCTAACTCAAAGGAATCATTAAAACATCCATCCGAAGTTGTTTTGAAGGAAAGTGGGTCCCACACCCAAGTTCTATTTTCGTCTAAAACCACAAGAAGGCTCAAAATGAGGCTGGAAGCTTAGGGAACAAGGTCATTCTAGACTAAACTCGATATTCCGGAGCTAACCACGCTGATGGAATGCTCATCCGAGCACGTGTACCAATAATGTTTACCAATGTAACCCTTGGCTTATGCTTCAAAATTAAAATCCCTAACGGTACAAACTCACACCAGAAGTCTCGACGCCCAAACCGACTATACTCCTAATCTGAAATGACCCTTCTAAAGCTGATGAAACCATAAACATTACATTTTGAGGCCATCTTCCAAAACTGTCAATTGAAGCCAACCATTCAAGTTTCAAAGGCTCTAAAATACACGAACTTTCACAAAGTCTAAAGGAACGACCCTACAAACGAACCACCAGTTGGGAGACTTAATACATATGACAAGATAATAAATGAGGTTGATTTAAAAAATCCATATCCAACACTGATACAAGTTGATCCATAAACTGCAATAATTGGAGACGGTACTTTGTGTGGCTGGAAGTTAGAAAAAATATTAAGGTTACCTTTCATGTGATTTGTGGCACCGGAATCAATCACCCATTTATTTGAAGAAGTAATATGAAATTCTTTCCTAGACTCAACAAAGTTAGTAACTAAAGTAGATTCCTTAAGTGATTTCTGATATAGAATGAATCTAGCATAATCCTCTGTCGAAACCAAAATTGTTTTAATCAATGATGACCTATGAGCAATATCAACCTTACTATTACCCTTATCTAAAATCTTCCTTTCTTCTCCCTTATTATCATTTATTTTCCCAAGTATCAACTCACAATACTAAAGAAGATTAACATAGAAATCGCCAAAACTCTTAAATATAAAGGTTTTAACAAGAGAATAGTCTACTCCGCTTAATTAAAGGAATAAATTCAAATAGAAAAAACAAGAGCAACTAAATCACCTAAAATAGAGTTTAAATGGTTGGAATATCCAGTAGGTCGTAGAGATAACAAGAAACTTAAATATGAATAGCCAAAGGCTCCAACCACAAAACCAATCAAGCAGCAAAGAGAAAATCTAACCAGTAGCAACATAGACCAAACAATGTTATGGCTCAAAACAGATCAAAAAACATTATAGAAGAATATTCGAACTAAAGTATCACAAGAAGACACACTGTAAAACTTGGGCATTGATGTTTAATCTTTACTTTCTCAAACCTCTTTTCTTTCTTTTCTCTTTTGTGGAGCCTGCATTCCACCTTTTCTTTCTCTTGATGGCATATAGGGAATGGTCATTACAAATTGAAAAGAAGAGTAGGAAGGAGGATAAGGACGGGTAAAACCAAACCATGTTGGGCATATGTTCATTGCCATATATATATATATATATGTATGTATGTATATACTAATAAATATGGACCAAAAGAGTTCCTTCGAGTATAAGAGGTAAAATCTATCTTATGTCCACACTAATAAATATGGGTTTTGGGTTGGGAAAATTGTTATCAGTAGAAGGAGACTGCCAAATCCACGCCGGCCATGTGCTTTTTTCCATACTTGAACTATGGTGTCCAATTGAAAACCCTTATATATGAAGGTGTGGATCAGAAGTGTTCCTTCGAGTATAAGAGGATGTAATGTATTTCATTTTCTATACTAATAAGGATGCATTTTGGGTTAACCAAATTGCTTTGAGGACGAAGAGGATGAGGAAGTGGAGGCCAAATGAGGGTTGTTTATGTCTCTAGCATGACCACTTAATGAAACTTGGAGGGAAGTGGGATAAATGAGCGATACTACCAATCCATTATGGACATGCTCTCTTTGCATATCTTATCTATGGTTTGATCAAGTTATAAATTTCTCCTTTGAGATTAACTTTACATGAATTAATGTCAACCACGGGATAACATCTCAATGAGTTCTAGGTTATGTAACTTGAAAATGTCATTAAAGGATGAAGTAGACAGGGGAACATAAAAGTTTAGAAATTTGAAGAGAAAATTTGTGAAAGAATAGTGGAAAACAACGTAAATACTATTTATTGGATTGGTGAGAAATGCATACTTAACGCGTATTGTGGAACTTAATTTGAATCATTAACACTAAATAAGGTTCAAGAAGATCATGTATCTATTATCTTAATTCATTGACTTAATGAGTTAAGGGTGTGTTAAATAGTCTTCTTCATTAAAATATATATACTTGATTGGTTATTACTTAATTATTTCAGTTTGTTGACATATTTAGCAGGTGGATTTGATAAGTTGACAATTGACTATCGGAAGTTGAAAAAATTCACAATCAAGAATAAGTACCCTATCCCCAGGATTGATGACTTGTTTGACCAACTTCAGGGTGTTAGTAATTTTTTGAAAATAGACATCAGATTCGGTTCTCATCAGCTCAGAGTCAGAGATAGTGATATCCCGAAAACAACCTTTAGAACTCTGTATGTTTATTATGAATTTGTAGTTATGTCATTTGGACTAACCAATGCTCCTGCAACTTTCATGGATTTAATGAACAGGGTGTTCAAGCAGTACTTACACTTGTTCGTTATCGTCCTTATTGATGATATCCTCATTTAATCTAGGAATGAAGAAGAACATGCGACTCATTTAAGGGTTGTCCTGCAAAGTTTGAAAGATCACTAGTTATCGCTAAGCTTAGCAAATGTGAGTTTTGGTTACAATCAGTTGATTTCCTTGGTCAAATAGTATCTAGCGAAGGGACCCAAGTTGATTCTTAGAAAATAGAGGTAGTGAAGCAATGGCCCAGACCCACCTCTCCTACAAATATTAAAAGTTTCTTGGGTTTAGCTAGTTATTACAGAAGGTTCATGAAAGGATTTTCATCCATAGATTTTCCATTGTCTAAGTTGACTAAAAAAAGGGTAAGTTTCAGTGGTCAGATGATTCTGAGAAGAGTTTCTCAGAACTGAAAATTAGGTTGACTACAACTCCTACTTTGAATCTACTAGAGGGTTCAGACCGTTATGTGATCTATTGTGCTGTATCCAGAGTCGGCCTAGGTTGTGTGTTGATGCAACGAGGTAAGGTTATAGCTTATGCTTCTAGACAACTTAAGGTGCGTGAGAAGAACTATCTGACTCATGACCTTGAGCTTGTAGCCATAGTATTTGCTCGAAAGATTTGGAGACATTAGTTGTATGATGTTCACGTAGATGTGTTCACAGACCATAAGAGCCTTCAATATGTGTTAACCCAAAAATAGTTGAATCTTCGCCAGACGAGATGGCTTGAATTCCTTAATGACTATGATATGAATGTGCTTTACCATCCTGGTAAGGCCAATGTAGTAGTTGATGCTCTTAGCAGACTATCTATGGGTAGTGTAGCACATGTTGAGGAAGAAAGGAAGGAATTAGCAAAGGATGTTCACCGTCATGCTCTCTTAGGAGTTTGCCTTACGAACATATCAGATGATGGTGTGACGGTTCAGAATGGGTCAAAATCTTCATTGGTAGCCAAGGTTAAGGAAAAACAAGACGGTGATCCTATATTGTTTCAATTGAAGAATGCAGTTCATCAGCAGAAGGTTGACGTTTTCTCCCAAGAGGGAGATGGTGTGTTTTCCTAACAGGGTCGTTTATGTGTTCCTTAGGTGGGTGAGTTGAGATAATATATCCTTGTAGAAGCCCATAACTCCAGGTATTTTATTCATCCAGGTGCCACTAAGATGTACCGTGATATGTGGGAAGTCTTTTGGTGGAATGGCATGAAGAGGGATATAGCAGATTTTGTGGCTAAGTGCCTTAATTGTCAACAAGTAAAGGTGGAACATCAGAAACCAAGAGGTATAACTCAAGAGATTAACATTCCTTCATGGAAGTGGGAAGTGATAAACATGGATTTCATTATGGGTTTACCTCGTACTCGTAGACAGCTTGACTCTATTTGGGTAATAGTAGATAGAGTAACTAAGTAGGCTCATTTGTTTCCTGTTAAGACTACAGACTTGACAGAGGACTGCGCCAAGCTTTACATTAATGAGATAGTCAGGTTGCATGGGGTTCCTTAGTCAATTATTTCAGATAGAGGTCCTCATTTTACCTCTCATTTATGGAAGTCATTTCATAAAGGTCTTGGTACACAGGTAAATCTTAGCACATCATTTCATCCACAGACGGGTGGTCAGGCAGAGTGTACCATTCAGACCTTAGAGGATATGTTGAGAGCTTGCGTGACCGATTTTAAGGGTAGTTGGGATGATCACCTACCTCTTATAGAGTTTGCCTACAATAATAGCTACCATTTTAGTATTCAGATGGCCCCTTATGAGGCATTGTATGGGCGTAGATGTAGAACTCCAGTCGGTTAGTTTGAAGTAGGTGAAGCAGCCTTGATAGGGCCAGATTCAGTTCATAATGTTGATTAACGTTTCAAAGACACTTTATCTGGTTCTAAGTGTCGACGGTCGTAAAATAGTATAAACCCAACTGAATGAGTTGGGGTCGATCTCACAGAGAGTAGCTTTCTTTGAATTCGAATATGAAAATATAACCATGACCTTTTCAGCCGAACAAACACCACGCTTACCAATTTTATAAGTCAAACCCCAAGATGTCGTTACCAACCCACTTCAACGATCAACAAGGAACAATCAAATAATGAGATAACACTTGGGGAATTGACTAACCAATTGTCAAATTTAACTTAACGGGTGTACATCATTACCAACAATGTTAATTCGTTGTGGGTAGAATGGACTATAAGTAAAGCAATTTTCTCTCGAACAATTACCTTATTTTCGCTGAATTCTCTCAAACATCAACACTATCCATAAGACGCCCAATCCACTTTCTCATCAAATATACTCTATCGAGCTAGATACAAAGGCTGAATCTCAAGTTTCACTTTCTCAAGCTGAAACCATCATAACCCACTGCTAAGGATGCCAAATTACTATGTTGGTTCTATACTTCTCTCTCGAGCAAGAAGAAAAATCTGAACTATATTACACTAAACATGCAATAATGAAGTTAAACCACAATAATAATTTTGACCCACTTCAAATTAACACTAAATTTTACTAATTGATGTCACCCATTTAGTCAAATGCAACAATTGGTCACATAGTCAAACCCCCAAGGTTAGGGTTTTAGCCAATCATAGCAAATGGATGAAATTCAATACCTGCCACATTTTCCATAGCAGGGTAAATGAAATTCGAAAGTCAAAATGAATAATATCTTCTCTATTACAAAACCCAAAATGAAAAACCTTGCTAAAATCACATGAAATCAACAATTGTAATGTTTTTGCTCTCTATATTTTGTTCCTCACAATTTCTAAATGTTTTCTCTCTCTTGAAAAAAACAATTTATACAAGTCTGATGTGTGGCTTTTTGGGACCAATTGGCGAGGATAGTCCGGTTTCGCCGACTGGTCGGTGACTCGCCGATTGAACTTCGTCTCACCTTCATTCTTCACATCTTCTTAGTCCAACCACTGTAATTTTAGGCAAGCCAGATTGGGATCACCGTTTCATTCCGCGGTACGCCTTTTTGCCTTTTAACTCTCCCATCAGTAGTTATCTGGATCTCCATTAGTACTTTTGGCGACAAAGTCATCCTTCGCCGAAGTGATTGGTGACATGCTGAATAGAACTACTTCTCGCCAAAGTTACTCCTAATCCAAACTCAGAGCTCTATAAATTTAGGTGATAGTGGTGCAACTTGGCGATTCACCAAGAGATCTTACCGACCATCAAGCTTGTTTTTCCTTTTTTTTTTTCCAGCTTCCGTTGTCCTTGTTGACCATTTCTGTCCTAGCTTCATTCCTCAACCCATATATTTGAAAATCAGGAATTTTACATTTGTTATTTGCATAAACGGAGCATTTTAGGACATTAAATCTATGCAAACAAATCCCTAAATGAGTCCAAATCTCGGACTCATCAACACCTCCAACTTAAACTTTTGCTTGTCCTCAAGTAAAACTCAAGTTCATCAGTTCAAAGAGGATGTATCAAACAGTGCTACAAAAGACTCAATCATGAATGCACACAAGAAGAATCAATTTACTTATGCAAGGATCAATTGTGCACTCAAAGATTCAAGTTGTGACTCACCATTATCAAAGATTCTCAAGTTTATAGTACTTGCTTCCAATGCAAGTTCAAGCTCAACAAAGGTACACAAATGCCCTCACACAAATATGATTCCATATTTACACACAATTGTCCAACAATTTATATCTCCGGAATCACATACAACTCTTACACTCGCAAAGATGAACACATGCATGACTTTACCCATAGGTTTGTGCTTATTTTCCAATCAACATTCGCTTCAGCTTACTCAAGATCAAAAAGGTCTTTCCAAGGCTTGTAACGGGGCTGAGTGTGAAGGTATGGTCATTTAGGCTTAGTAGTTGCTATCCTCATGAAATGTGGTATGAACAAACACTTTCTTTCCTTTTCTTCAACAGTTTCACTCATGCTCAAAATTCACCCCATTATTCACTTCTCATGGAATACCGGACATCCCATTTCTTTTGCAACTTTTACAACTTTATGTCTTAACTTTTTTCGTTCTTCTTTTGTTTTTCTCTTTTTTTTTGTATGGAGGGGTTCCATCTTTTTCAAAATCATGGATAAAGGGGGACTTCTTCACACTTCTTGATATACCATCTCTTTTCACCACGCCCCCAACTTAGGCTTTTGGCCTAAGTTGGCTATTTAAACAAACCACACTTCATGAGTATTATGCGTGAATGGATAAAGAAGGGTCATAGTTGCATCAAGTTTCTTCCAAGAAAAGGGTAAGGCTCAAAGGGTGTTCAAGCAAAGTTCACACACTCACAAGGTTGGCCACAAAAGAGGTATAATGTCAAATTGTTTCACTCTTTAAAATTGTTGCCTAAGATCATTTCAAGAGCTTGTATCACTTAGTCAACCGGACCAATGGGGCAAATTCTAGGTGTCATCACACATGGTTCACGGTAAGTTCATCACACAAGGCATTGGCACCAATATCAAACAAGACTCCACACTTTCTCTAGTGTGCAATGTTCATCACAAGAGACTCTATTCGATAATCGGCTAGTCACAATGAGATGCAAAAAGTTCACATATTGCCTATGCAACTTCATTTGGCCTCATCGTAGTTGTACTTTCATTTTTTTTTATTAAGAGCACTATTCAAGTCATCGGTAATGATCATAACCGATACTCAAATAAATAACATTTTTGAATGAGCAACGGACTCACTGAACAAACACACACCCCCACCAAAAGCATTCAACATTGTCCCCAATGTGAGTAGAAAACAAATAATACAAAAAATGGAAAATAAAGACAAACTATTGATATGTAAACATGCAAAGCATGGTGACAAGGAATCTTCACTAGGCACCAATTTGGCAAAAAATTGTAACAGTCGCCGAACTACTCGGCGATTTACCCAATGATCTGGATATCGTCATTATTTCCAGTATGCAACACGTTCAGGAAGGGGCAAAAATGCGGAATTGAAAAAGTTCACTGAACCGGTCGGCGCTTCGCCTTATGGACTTGCAACCTCACTAAATGATCTATTGGGTCAGGTTATTAGAGCAGTGGCAAAAGGGAGGAGAAAGTTGGGTTTCCCAATCACTTCGGTGAGTCACCGAGTGATGAAGTTTCCTCACCTAATGTTCTAGTATCTCAGCTCCATTTTCAAAGTCCAGAAGGCGGACTAGGTCGGGCTCGCCGAACAGCTTCGGTGACCCGCCAATTGAGTATTCACCTTGCACAATTGCTTGCATCTGCAAAATCAGTGCACATTATTTGAAATACTAACATTTGGGTTGCCTCCCAAGAAGCGCCTTATTTAACGTCGTGGCACAACGTGGAAATTCTCTCAAGCATCTTCCAGATACACCACTTCAATCAGAGAAATCTCTTGGCATTCACCAAAATACAACTTCAAGTGTTGGCCATTCACTTTGAATGTAGGTCCTTCTTTACCTTCGACTTCAATGCAACCATATGTGAACATCCGTGTTACTCTGAATGGACCTGACCATTTGGATTTGAGCTTTCCCGAAAAGAGCTTTAGTCGAGAATAATATAGCAAAACCCAATCTCCTACTCTGAACTCCCTTTTAAGGATTCTAGAATCATGCCACTACTTCATATTTTCCTTGTCAAGAGCTGAGCTTTCATACGCCCTGAACCTTAATTCGTCCAACTCATTTAGCTGACCTACTCTCTCTTTTGAAGTCTTTGTCCAGTCCAGATTTAGAGCTTTCAATGCCCATAATGCTTTGTGTTCTAATTCAACCGGTAAATGGCTAGATTTTCTGAAGACTAACTGATATAGAGACATACCAAGTGGTGTTTTTTATGCAGTGCGATAAGCCCATAGAGCATCATCAAGCTTTCAAGACCAATCAGTCCTATTTGCATTCACCGTCTTCGTTAGGTTACTCTTGATCTCCCGATTCGACACTTCAACTTGGCCGCTCGTTTGGGGATGATACAGAGTTGCTACTTTGTGTTTCACTCCATACTTTCTCAATGCGGATGAAAAATACTTGTTGCAAAAATGGGATCCCCTATCACTAATAATAGCCCAAGGAGTGCCAAATCTAGCAAAGATATAACATCTAGGAATTGAACAACACTTTTCCTTCATTGTTTGAAAGTGCAAAAACCTCCACCCATTTAGAAATATAATCTACCACCACTAAAATATACTTATTACCAAATGAACTCACAAATGGGCCCATGAAATCTATTCCCCAGACATCAAATAGGTCAACTTCTAAAATGGGCGTGAGAGGCAACTCGTGTCTTTACGTGATAGTTATCGGTTAGAGAAACTCCCACAAAAGTTATTGTATTTTTATATACATCAGTTTACTGCATTTTTACATACATTTCAGAGTTATGTTGAATCCTTGTGTATACACATAGTTGACATCATGTTTTTAACAACTTTTCTTTATATTGCACTTGTTTTAAACTACTTTATATTGAAATGAGTTCAGTTAAGTATTCATGAGTTGAGAAGAGCCAAGGTAAGTGTTTCTTTCATATTCCCTTTCAAGCCTATGTTGTTTTAGCATTCCAACTTGCATACTCGTACATTCAATATACTGATGGCAGTTGGCCTGCATCTTCTTATGATGTAAACACAGGTAACTAGGATCGGCATTCCAGCAAACCATTGATCCAGTGAGCAGTTTAGAGTCAGTCGGTGAGCCTCCTTGTATTCCGGAGGATCCATTTTCATTGCTCTCTAGTTAGTTCATTAGGATGTTGTGGGGTTGTCTCAACATCCATCTCAGTTGTTTTAGAGGCTTCATAGATAGTTAGACAGTCAATTATGACTCTTTTAGCTTTGTATTTCAGATGCTTTGCTATGAGTCTTGAGTAGCCATTTTGGCCAGTTGAATGCTTCTTTTGAGACATTCTCAGTTTATTCCACAAGTCCTTATTTAGACTATTCTTGTGTTTTAAGTCTTCCGCTGAGTAAGTAAGCCAGGCCAAGGGTTTGCTTGGGGCCAACAATAGTTCTCGAGTGCCAGTCCCGACCAGGGTGTAGTCTCAAGGCATGACAAACTTGGTATTAGAGCCCAGAGTTCAAGAGTCCCAGGGAGTTTGTGAAGCCGTTTCTGTAGAGTCCTTGTTATCGGTGTGAAGTGCGCCACATCTATAATTAGGAGGCTGCAACATTTAGGAAAATTTCTCACTTCTTTCACACTCATTTCGTGCATTAGAGTTTGACCTCTAAAAAGTTTCCTTCTAATTCATGCTTGCGCGTGATTTTAGATAATCATGCCTCCAGGTAGGAGAAATGTTGAGGAACTAGAGTTACCAAATGCACCTGAAGTTCAACCTCAATGGGAAGTCACTAATGCTGAGTTTAGGAAGCAATTAGGATGCTGAGTTTAGCTATGACTAACTAGATTGTTGAACAAAGAGGAGCTCGACAAGGAGAAGCTGACACTTCAAGGGTTCATGAGTTCTTGAGGATGAATCCTCCAAGTTTCACTGGTTCAAGCACTTATGAGGATCCGGAGAACTTTGTTGATGAACTGAAAAAGGTGTTTGATGTGATGCATGTTGTTGATACAGAGAGGGTCGAGCTAGCTGCATATCAACTGCAGAATATCGGTAGGACTTGGTTTGACTAGTGGAAATGGGGTAGAGTTGAGGATGCACCACCTGCGAGTTGGGCCTGTTTTAAGGAGGCTTTCTTGGGGATTTCGTTTCCCTGAGAATTGAAAGAGGACAAGGTACATGAGTTCCTCACACTGAAGTAAGATTCTTTGAGTGTTCATGAGTATGGGTTGAAATTCTCCCAACTATCTCGCTATGCTCCTGAAATGGTTGCGGACATGAGGAGTAGGAAGAGTTTGTTTGTTGCTGGGTGGTCGCGTCTATCAAGCAAAGAGGGCCGAGTTCGGGCAACAGAAGTGTAAGCCAACCGGTCATCCTTCCAATAGAACAGAAGGGCCCTGCTCCATCATCTGCTACTGCACCTGCATCTAAGAACAAATGTGAGTACAATAATTAGAACTTCAGAGCTAAACCTACTTATTCTAAGGGTAGCGTGGCACAAGGGGGTAGTAAGCCTCCTGCATGCGCTAAGTGTGGTACGTACCATTCAGGTATTTGTCGTGAGGGCGCCACTGGTTGTTTCAAGTGTGTTCAGAGTGGGCATTTCATGCGAGAGTGTCCAAAGAACAAGTTGGGAAGTGGTAATGGGGGCAATATTACCCAGTCTTCTTCAGTTGCTCTACCAGACAGAACTGCACCTAGAGGGGCTACTTCCGGTACTGGCAGAGGAACAAACCACTTATATGCTATCAACAGTCGTCAAGAGCAAGAGGATTCACCAGATGTTGTCACTGGTATGATTTAAGTCTTTGACTTTACTGTTTATGCCTTGCTAGATCCAGGAGTGAGTTTATCTTTTGTAACTCTATATGTTGCTATGAACTTTGATGTTATTCCTAAGCAACTTAGTGAACCATTCAGTGTTTCTACACCTGTTGGTGAGTCTATTCTAGCAGAGAGAGTTTATCGTGATTGTCCTATTTCCATCAATCACAAGAGTACCATGGCTGATCTAGTTGAGTTATACATGGTAGTCTTTGATGTCATTCTTGGTATGGACTGCTTCATACCTGTTATGCCTCAGTTGATTGTAGAACTCGAGTTGTCAAGTTTCAGTTTCCAAATGAGCCAGTCTTAGAGTGGAAAAGAAGTTCAGCAGTGCCTAAGGGTCATTTCATTTCGTACCTTAAGGCAGGGAAGTTAGTTTCTAAGGGGTGTATTTATCACTTAATCCGAGTTAATGACTCAAGTATTGAAGTACCTTCTATTCAGTCAGTTCCAGTAGTAAAAGAGTTTCTAGAAGTCTTTCCAGATGATCTTCCCGGAGTCCCTCCTGAGAGAGATAGACTTCGGTATAGATCTTCTTCCAGATACTTGTCCCATATCTATTCCGCCATATAGAATGGCACCAGCAAAGTTCAAAGATCTTAAAGAGCAGTTAAATGATCTATTAGATAAGGGTTTTATTCGACCAAGTATCTCACCTTGGGGCGCTCTGGTCCTGTTTGTGAGAAAGAAAGATGGTTCCTGTGTATAGATTACCGTCAGTTGAACAAGGTTACCATCAAGAATAAGTATCCTCTTCCGAGAATTGATGATCTTTTCCATCAGCTTCAGGGTGCTTCTTGTTTTTCAAAGATTGAACTCATATCATGCTACCACTAGTTGAGAGTAAGGGAATGTGATATTCCCAAGACAACATTCAGGACCTGTTATGGTCATTATGAGTTTAAGGTTATGTCGTTAGGATTGATCAATGCACCTGCAACGTTCATGGACCTTATGAATATAGTCTTCCAACCTTATTTAGATATGTTTGTTATCGTATTCATTGATGACATACTAATCTATTCAAGGAATGAAGAAGATCATGCTAGTCATCTCAGAATAGTTCTTCAGACTTTGAAAGATAAAGAGTTGTATGCCATGTTCTCTAAGTGTGAGTTTTGGCTTGAGTCTGTGGCATTCTTAGGCCATATTGTGTCTGGAGAGGGAATTAAAGTTAATACTCAAAAAATTGAGGCAGTGCAGAATTGGCCTAGACCCACATCTCCAACTGTTATTAGGAGTTTCTTGTGTTTGGCTAGATATTATAGAAGGTTTGTGGAGGGGTTCTCGCCTATCTTATCCCCTTTGACCAAGTTGACTCAGGAGACTGTTAAGTTTCAAAGGTTTGAAGCTTGTGAGAAAAGCTTTCAGGAATTGAAAAAGAAGTTGACTACTGCCCCAGTTTTGACCTTACCGAAAGGTACTCAAGGTTTTGTGGTGTATTGTGATGCATCTAGAGTTTGTTTGGGTTATGTGCTAATGCAGAATGACAAAGTCATAGCTTATGCCTCTAGACAGTTGAAAGTTCATGAGAAGAACTACCCAATCCATGACTTAAAGGTGGGTACGGTAGTATTTGCTTTGTAGATATGGCATCATTATTTGTATGGTGTTCATGTTGATATATTCACTGATCATCAGAGCCTTCAATATGTGTTCACTAAGAAAGAGCTTAATCTCAGACAAAAGAGGTGGTTAGAATTACTCAAGGATTATGACATGAGTATTCTTTACCACCCAGGTAAGGCTAATGTGGTTGCTGATGCTTTAAGCGCGTTATCTAGGTGTAGTACCGCCCATGTTGAGGAAGAAAAAAGAGATTTAGCGAAGGATGTGCATAGACTTGCACGCTTAGGAGTCCGACTTATGGATTCCATAGAAGGAGGAATAATGGTGACGAATGGGGCTGAATCATCACTAGTGTCAGCAGTGAAAGAAAAGCAAGAGCAAGATCCCATTTTTCTAGACTTAAAGGCAAATGTTCATAAGCAAAGAGTATTAACTTTTGAATAAGGGTGAGATGGTGTATTGAGTTATCAAGGTAGATTGTGCCTACCTATGGTGGATGGACTCCAAGAGAGGACCATGGAGGAAGCTCATAGCTCCAGATATTCCATTCATCTGGGTTCCACAAAGATGTATTGCGATTTGAGATAATTGTATTGGTGGAATGGCATGAA
The DNA here is from genome assembly GCA_036553675.1 of Solanum okadae. Lineage (NCBI taxonomy): Eukaryota > Viridiplantae > Streptophyta > Magnoliopsida > Solanales > Solanaceae > Solanum > Solanum okadae. The sequence continues at coordinate 41,600,205 of CM071689.1, read as the reverse complement.
GAAGGGCATTGCAAAGTTTCTTGCTAAGTGTCCAAATTGCCAATAAGTGAAAGTAGAGCACCAAAGGCACGGTGGTTTGGCTCAAAATGTAGAACTTCCGAAATGGATGTGGGAGATGATAAATATGGATTTCATCACAGGCTTGCCAATGTCTCGCAGACAACATGATTCTATTTAGGTGATTGTCGATAGAATGACATATTCAACACACTTTATACTGGTAAAGAATAGTCATTCAGCAGAGAATTATGCCAGGTTATATATTCAGGAGGTGGTAAGACTTCATGGGGTCCCAGTCTCCATTATTTTAGATAGAGGTGCACAATTTACTGCATAGTTCTAGAAATCTTTTCAGAAAAAGGTTTGGGTTCAAATGAGAACTTGAGTACTGCCTTTCATCCTCAGACAGATGGGCAAGAAGAGCGTACCATTCAAACATTAGAAGATATGTTGAGGGCATGTGTGATGGATTTCAAAGGTAATTGGGATGATCACCTACCTTTAATTGAGTTTGCTTACAACAACAGTTACCACTCTAGCATCCAAATGGCTTCATATGAAACCCTTTATGGGAGAAGATGCAGATCTCCTATTGGATGGTTTGAAGTTGGTGAAACAGGGTTGATAGGACCAGATTTAGTTCATCAAGTTATGGAGAAGGTGAAAGTGATTCAAGAGAGGTTGAAAACGGCACAGAGTCGTCAGAAATCCTACACTGATGTTAGGAGAAGGGAGTTAGAGTTTGAAGTAGATGATTGGGTATATCTAAAGGTTTCACCCATGAAGGGTGTTATGAGGTTTGGTAAAAAGGGGAAACTTAGTCCCCGGTATATTGGGCCTTATCGAATATCCAAAAGGATGGGCAATGTAGCTTATGAGTTGGAGAAGCGGTTCATCTGGTGGTTCACATCTCCATGTTGAAGAAGTGCATGAGCGATCCTTCAGTGATCATACCAACTAAAAATATTGGAATCAAGGATATCTTATCTTATGAGGAGATTCCTGTTCAGATTCTAGATCGCCAAGTTTGCAAGTTGAGAACAAAAGAGGTAGCATCAGTCAAAGTCCTTGGAGGAACCAATTTGTTGAGGAAGCTATTTGGGAAGCTGAGGAGAATATGAAGAAGCAATATCCACATCTCTTTGAATCCGAAGAAAGTGCAGATCAAGGTACAAATTTTCTTCTTAGTACTCTTTAAATTAAGAGTGAGCATGTTGTTTGTTTGCAATTGCTTGTTGGGTGTTTGAACTTGATATTGCACCCTTAGTCTAGTAAGAGTAATCTCATTCGAGGAAGAATGTTCCCAAGGGGGAGATCTCGCAATTTGAAATAGCTAGGAAGAAGCGAAGAATTAGAAATAGCCATATTTGGAAATAGTGACTAATCTAGAAATTTTTTTAAGTAAGTTAAAGTGAGTTTTGGTCAACTTCAAACGGCCATAATTCTTAGCTCAGGATGAGTTAGGTGTGATTCCAGAAATGGTTGGAAATCCCTTGGAATGATCTTTCCAACGCCGCCAAGTTTGCGCGATTCTGAGTTTGTATGAGTGAGTTATGCCCTTTGGAAGTTGGGCTGTTAGATTAAGGAAATGTCCAATCATGAAATTTAAGGGGTATTTTAGTCTTTTCATTGCCCTATTATTTTAATCAATTTTTAGGAGTTTAATATGGGTCAAACCAAATTTAGTCAGTTTTAGAAAAATTGGAATTTACGCTCGGGCTTGGAGAAAAGAGAAAGGAGAAGGGGAAGCAAGAGCGTTCAAGATTTGTCGTGTTTAGCTTGTGGTTTTCATTGGGGGTGATCCCTACAAGGTATGTGAGATCACATAGCATTGGGTTAGTTCACCCACGCGCCAAACATGTTTAATTCAATGTATTTTTGACCTAAAAGATTGAGAAATTGATGTTCTTGATAGTTATTCTTGAATTGATTTCGTTCTTGAATATGAGTTGGGAGTTAGGAGCTTCTTGATGATTAAGTGTTGTTCTCTTGAGTTGTTTGGGTTAGATTTTGTGTATATGATTTGGGTACATGAATCTAACGTGAATTTGGGAAAAAGAATCAGATTAAAATGATTTAGGATTAGAAAACGAGTTGCAAAACTCGCTAGACGCACCTGGGGAGGGCCAAGCACGTCGCGCCCCCATAGCACCAGGAGGCTGGGGCGGCGCGCCTACAGTACGCCCAAAATAAGCCCCAGTAAGTTGGGGCCTGGCGCGGCGCGCCAGGGACGCTCCCGGATCGGCATTTTTCACTAGTTTTCATCGTTTAGCCTTTATAAGTTTTTCTAAATTGTCCTAACACTTTCCATTGATTCTAACTACTCTAAATGACTTCTAAATACCTAGAAATCATCCATAAACATGAATCATAACCTTGAATTCATAAATTCAAATTCAAGGAAAGTTAAGAGCCAAGTCTAGGAAGTTTTCAGAGTCTTTTCAAGAAGTCTTTTGCAAATGCTTTTAACCTTGTTTTAAGACTCAAAGTTCTAGTTGAGTAAAGAGTAAAAAGCATAGATTGAAGTTCATTTCTTCAAAAAGTATATGGGGACTAAGTATTCCCAAAGAGATTTAAAATGTTTTTTTCATATGTAAATAAGAACGAAAACTGAGATTTCCAAAGAGCCTTCGGTCTAGTTTTCAGAAAAGTGTAATAGCTTTCTAAATGAAGCAAGAATGGAAACTGAGATTTCCAAGATAGCCTTTGAGCTAAGTTTTTGAGCACTAATCTAAAATCACAGAAGAAGTATGTTTGTAAACATAAGAGTTAGTATATTTTGGGAGTAGTATTGAGCACCGAATTGGGGGAGAGCATGAGTTCAGATAACTCACGTCTCCATAAAACCATGTAGCCACCATGGGTATAAAAGGGCCATACTTTTTAGAAGAACCCTTTTCACAATAGACTAGTGGATCCACTTAGTAGTTCAGGTCCTATACCTTTGGCTGTGTATAGGATGCGCTGGCAGCGTGAGGTATATCGCTGTATCATCACTATAGCTCTTACATGATGATTGTCGATTAGAGAAACTCCCACAGAAGTTATTGTATTTTTATATACATCAGTTAACTGTATTTTTACATACATTTCAGAGTTATGTTGTATCCTTGTATATACACATAGTTGACATCATGTTTTTAACAACTTTTCTTTATATTGCACTTGTTTTAAACTGCTTTATATTGAAATGAGTTCAGTTAAGTATTCATGAGTTTAGAAGAGCCAAGGTAAGTGTTTCTTTCAGATTTCTTTTCAAACCTATGTTGTTTTAGCATTCCAACTCACTTACTCGTACATTCAATGTACTGATGTCAGTTGACTTGCTTCTTCTTATGATGCAGACACAGGTAACTAGGATCGGCATTCCAGCACACCGTTGATCAGTGAGCAGTTCAGAGTCAGTCGATGAGCCTCCTTACATTCCGCAGGATCCATTTTAATTGCTTTCTAGTAAGTTCATTAGGATGTTGTGGGGTTGTCCCAACATCCATCTCAGTTGTTTTAGAGGCTTCATAGATAGTCAAATAGTCAGTTATGAGTGTTTTAGCCTTCTATTTCAGATGTTTTTCTATGAGACTTGACTAGCCATTTTGGCCACTTGAATGCTTCTTTTGAGACATTCTCAGTTTATTTCATAAGTCTTTATTTAGACTATTCTTGTGTTTTTAGTGTTCCGCTAAGTAAGTACGCCAGGCAAAGGGTTCTCTTGGGGCCAGCAATGGTTCTCGAGTACCAGTCCCGCCCAGGGTGTAGGCTCGGGGAGTGACACATAATTTGGAAAACCTAATAATATTTCCTGATATGCTAGTATGTTTTTCAAATCACATTATCTTTATGTCAAATGTATATTAAACCCTTATATTTTCAACGACTTCAATTTCATTACTATAGTTGTTAAGCCTACCACCTAACCCGATTTGTCCTTGTTCTGTATTTGTAGTACCATGCTTTTTTAGGGAGAAGCGATTGATTTGCTGGAAGACAAGTACCTCTCGTTTGAACAAAACATATTCAAAGTTTCCTTATAGAATTTGAAGAATGTCAAGGTTATGCCATTTTGTAGTTGTATGCGTAGTTTTGACACAATTAAGCACCGTCAATTCTTGAAGGTCTTACTTGAGCATGCAATAAATCCCTATAAATTTGTCATAGTACCAGAGCATAAGGACTACAACAGTTGTTCTACTAATACCTCTAATCTAATGAAGCATTTGCTAGCTTTGCCAACATGTGAAATTATTTCCTTCAGAACAATTAATCATAATGTTTTCTATTGCTAGTTTGTTTCTCTTATTTTTGTTGACATTTTTTTGTTTTAATCAGGATAACTTGTTATGAAAATTAAATTATGTGCCAGCCATTAATTAGAACAAAAAATAGCTGATTGTCCCTTAACCTATGGTTTGTGCTCGTAAAAAGGAGAGCTAGTTTGCATCTCCCTCTACAAGGATGGATTAAACTTTCTTGGGAGTGGACTAGCTAGCTGGGTGACCTAGATTGATTATCACTCTTGCTAGCTGGGTTGGAAGTTGACTGAATTACTAGATATTGTGGTTACTTGGGTTGGGAGCTTGACTTTTCTTTCTTGGGTTTGGATTTGTGGTGCCTTTCTCTCTTGTACACTTAGTTACTCTTTATACCTGTCGGGCTTACGGGGGTCTGCTTCAGTTTAATTTTAACATGTGCATGAGTGTATATTCTAGGCTTATAGGGTTCCATTTAGGTTTAGCCTAGATGTACTTAGATTAACTTTCAATATGCTTGTATGCTTTATTTCATATCCATTTTGACCTCCGATGTGTTATCGTAGGTTTTGTTCTTTCTCGGGCGACTTAGGATTACAGTTATTCAGGCTGGATACTTTTTGTGATTCCTTGTGAGGGGACGTTGATCCACGGTGGCTTAGTAATAATTGATCTTATATTCGACATTCTTTTGGGAGTCAACACCACTCGGGACACTCTTTATAGTTGGATGGCTTTCAAGTGGTCTGTCTAGATAGGCAACTTTGATAGTTTGAGACCCTTTTTAGAGTCGACACGCCCCTATGTTAGTCTTGCTAGTTAGGATGGGAGTGGACTAGCTAGCTGGGCAACCTAGATTGATTATCATTCTGGCTAGCTGGGCTAGAAGTTGACTGGATTACTAGGTATTGTGGTTACTTGGGTTGGGAACCTGAATTTTGTTTCTTGGGTTTGGATTTGTGGTGCCTTTCTCTCTTGTAAACCTAGTTACTCTTTATACCTGTCGGGCTTACAGGGTCTCTTTGATTTTCATTTAAACATGTGCATGAGTGTATGTTCTAGGATTATAAGGATCAGTTAGGTTAAGCTTAGGTGTACGTAGATTTACTTTCGCTATGCTCGTATGCTTTCTTTCATATCCGCTTTGACCATTGTATGTTTCTAGATTCTATCTTTCCATATTGTTTTTGCCTTTCTTCGTCAGTCTACACGTGATGTCTACAAAGTACCCAGTTTTTATACTCATGCTACAATCTTAATCTGTTTTGTCATGCAGGTGCGGTGATTGTTTTTGCAATTAGAAGAATTAGGGATTTGGAGATGAGTGTGAGCACTTGGAGTCTTGCATGAGCTTATCTCAATCTATACTTATTTAGCTAGTCTTTTTCCTTTTTGAACAAGCTTTGTTTTTGTCGAATTTTGCGATTTTTATTCTTAATTTTAGACAACTTTGTACTTCTCATTTTTAGGTTACGGGAGGGACCTTTTGTATATAGTTTTTTGTTTGCTCCCGCTTTTGTTTTGTTTGGTGATTTAGTTTGATTTCTATTTAGTTGCCCCCTTATACTTATTGCTTGCTATTCTAGGTAACACATTAGTTTCCCTAGTTGAGGGTTATTGTATATGCCCTCATAACTCGAGGAATCGGTTCATGAAAAGATGGTATCAGAGCCTTAGATTTGCATGTCTCACTTGTACATAGATAATATAGATTAGAGATTTCTTGATCAGTATGGAGACATTTGTATCCTATCTTTAGGAGGCTATAGGGTGTCTTTAGAAATTTAGCCTCTTTTGTTTCAGTTTCATGCAACGCGTATGTAGTTGGTTTCTTGAAATCTCAATTGTTTCATTCTTTTTAGAGGATGGGTCATACACGCCATACGACAGCTTGAGGAAGGGGTCGACCTCTAGTGCCGGCCAGGAGTGCACACTAGCCCTGAAGAGAGACAGATCTTGAGATATCAACTGACCCTCTAGTAGTTTAAGTTTCGGTTCAATCAGTGGGGTCGGGACCATCTCAACCGTCACCTAGACCCTCTATGGCTCTGTACCTTCATGCAACCACTGTACAACTTTTGATTGTGCTTGGGGCTTGCATTAGGCTAAAGCTGCAGTTGCACTAGCACCAGAGGATTAGCCTATATCATAGGCACATCAAGTCCAGGTACCACCTTGAGGTGCCCAACCCATGAATGTGGCCGAAACCACACCTTTAAAGAAGAAGATGCTTGGAGTGTTTCTCATACTCTAACCTCTAAAGTTTTTTTGGGGCTGTTGGTGGGGATACCCACAAGTTTTTTACAGCTTGCTATTAGCGACATCATATTCTAGGTCTAGTGTAGTCGAGAGGAGCTGAATTCATGGCGTATCTGTTAAATGGGTCAGCTAGCAAGTCGTGGCATACCTTCATTTAGACCGGTTCAGTTAGGTCTCCTCTTTTCACTTGGACCAAGTTTTTTGAGGTTTTTTTTAGCTTGGCTTATCCCTCGCAACTTCTATGATTGCCTCAAGATCAGTTCTACAGGTTAGAGAAGTGCTCCCATGAGTGTGTATGAACATGAGGTGAGGTTCCACAAGCTGTTCTGCCACACTGCAATGATTCTCCCTACTAACAAGATAAAATTTAATGCTTTGTCTGTGGGTTATGACTTCAGTGGATGGAGACTTAGTCTATAGTTTCTATGGGTCATTTGTTTCTCCATGTTGTTGATCACGGCCACACTATTAAGTAGCTTAGTCATGAGCCCCTAGGAGGCAGTGAAAAAAGGTCTACAATGATGCAAAAATCTTGAAGTTGTTGCTTGATTCAAAGAAGTTGGGTATAACACGAGGCAACAACAACGTATTCTGCTTCATCCATAGATAAGGTGACTCAGTTATGTTTCCTAGTTGCTAATAATACAAAGCATGGCCCTAAGAAGTGAGGCATTTTAGATGTTCTTTTTCTACCTACCAAGTAGACTACATAGTCTGCAAATGCATATCCGACCAGATCAAATGAATCATTTGTAGGATACTAGAGAACCAGGCTCAACATTAGTTTGAGATATCAAAAAATCATTTTGATAGCTTTCAAATGGGATTTGTTTGGACATGATTGGAAGCATGCATAAAAGTCCAACACTAAATACAAAGTTAGGTTTGTTAGCCATTACGTACAATAGATAACCAATCATTCCTATATACTTTGTGTCATTTACCAGGCCAAGTTCATCTTTATCAAGCTTCGTTGTGGTTGCAATTGGAGTGTTATTCATCTTCGCTTTATTCATGTTGAACTTCTTTTGTAGCCCCTCTATGTACTTTTACTGATGAGTTGAACTGCCAGATGAGGACTATTTTATTTTAAGCCCCAAGGAGAAGTTGAGCTCTCCCATCATGCTCATTAAAAATTCGTTGCTCATCAGTTGTGCAAAGTCAGCCCCATGTTTTGCATATTTTCCTCCAAAGATAATGTCATCTAGATACACTTTAACTATGAGCATATTGGAGCCCTGATTTCGAAGAATAATGTATTGTCAATATTGCCTCTTAAATACCCGTGTGCAAGCAAGAAACTTGATAGGTTATCGCACCATGCTCCTGGGGATTGTTTTAATCCATACCTGGCTTGTCTAGTTTGTACACGTAGTCAAAATGGTCAGAATTTCCAAATTCGGGGGGTTGTTTGACAAATTAAAGAAACTTTGACCACCTAAACAAGAACTAGGTTCTTGTTGATTTTTCAGAGGCAAAAATGCAATGTAATAAAATAGAGATTTTATCATGGAAAACCTCCTTACTCAAGGAGAAAAAAACAATGATCTACCCTCGTAGCATTTTAAACTAAACTTCCCTAACTTCAAAGAGCAACTTTTAGATTACAACTCTATAATGAAAAAGAATAACTCTAGTAAATCACCTAAATAGTTCACTCTAACTGTTCAACAATTAACTATAATCGTATACTTTACTCTCCAAGAAGCCAAACTCACTTTTTGTTACAAAACCTCTCAACTTCTCTTTCACTCTTAGTACAATTATCTCTAAACAATAATTCTAAGATGAACCAATCCAAACTAAGCCTACATAAAGAAAAACATAACTGTAGTTCTTTTTTCTTCTGTCGTATACTCTTTAGCGTTGCATTCCTCTCGCCACTAAGTTCTCTCAATTTATGAATTTGAAAAGCTATTTTTCTCTTTGTCAAAAGTCCTTTTATAAGGGTGGTTTAAACCCTAATTGAATCCTACAAGGAAAGTAATTCTTTTCCTAATTTTTTTCCTTTCCGTATAAGGAGTCTTCTTCACTATTTTGCCTTAATTAGGAGTGTTTGTCTTCAACATGTTATTTCTTCTTTCCCTATCTTTTATCTTAGTTTTGGTACAAGATTGTGAACCTGGTTCACTTTGTCATTGTCAAAACTTTACTCAGAATATTCTCATGTCATCATTAATTTATTTCTCCTCTGAGGACTCAATTTCTCTAGTATGTATCAACATATATAGAGATTAGTTAGAGAACTCGATATCTGACCATGGTTCTTTTTTAATGCAATGTTGTAAACTATCAATTATATAGTCATTAATTTAAACCAATAAAAAGTATTTGCATAATGGAAATCAAGTCCTATTAATTGCTACTCCTATAAAATAAAAATGCAATGTGGAGACGTGAATAACATCTCATTTAACATAAAGTTGTCGTCATGATGATGCATGTGAGTTTTTCACGTCTCTCCTTATCTTTTATGGTTTTAAATATAATTACAAATTATAAAAAGGAACATAATAATTTTAAACGGATTAAAAGGGAAAATAGATGTGAAAAATTGAAACAAGGGGACTATATCTTTTTCAAATGTGTAAGAAGTAAATTATTACGTCAATGATGATTTTAGCATGACATCAGAAACCTATTTAGGATAAATAATCAACTAAGAACTATTAATGACATAATTATCTTGAATGTCTAGATCTCATTAATTAATTTATTTATATATATTCTTTCTATGATTTGACCAAAAATAGAAAGAAATAAAATGGTCAACTCCAAGGCCACTATATAAGTAGGGTGACATTAGCACTTTCATAAAAATATATATACATTCAACCACATCAAAACAAACAAATCAAGATTTTGAAAGGGCAACCAAAGTCTAAATTGTGTATGTATCCTTTATCCTAATTTCATTTCTTAAGTTTTGTGTTTGAATTTTGATGAATAATTTTGTTTACTAAAATACAGGACGTGTAAACTTTAAGTTTAAATGTCTTATTGCTCTTTTTATGGTTTAAAAATGCTGCAAATTGTAATTATATAGTATTACATGGAATAATCTTAGTAGTATTGACTACTAAATTTTCACTTTTTTTTGGAGAGATCATTCAATTCCTTACCTTAATTGTAATCTCCTCCTTCATTTTTCCCTTTCCCGACCCCTAATTTTTAAAAGAATAATATATTAATGAATATCATATATTATAACATTAAAAAAGAGTGTCATGTGATATAACTTTGTTAGTTGGGCATTAAAGAAAGAATAAACAAAAAAAATTGTCTATAGCAATTGTAGTTACAAGTAAACTTATTCTCGGTATTGATGTAGGATAATTTCCACCCCTTCTTATCATTGTGTTGTTTCTCTACAAAAGAGAAGTAGCATGACTTTTTGGGTCTTAAAATGTTTGAAAGGAAAATGAAGAGTTGTGACTTTTGGGAAAGGTTGTGATTATTCTGAAGGATTGTGGCTTTTCCAAGGGGTTGTGACTTTTCTAATAAAGCACATTAAGCACATGTTTACACTATTGTTTGTTGTTTATAAATATATGTGTTTGCTCTTAATTTTTTACCAAAGAATTTTTGAAATTCTTCTTATTCTTCATAAACAAATTCTAGTGTACATTTTTGCCGTTGAGTAGTTAGCTGAAGTCATGATTTCAGATAGCAATAGTAATACAATTTGAACAGGATGAGCAACCAAGACCATTTCTTTGGCACCTCTGAAAGTCTACTTATTGAAAACTTACCTCAGAAAAAAACTCCAAAATTGAAACAAAATGTGAAGAAATTGATAGGATTAGCAAGCTACCTTATGCTCTTATTGTCCAAATTCTTACTTTATTGTCCATAACAGACATGTTCAAAACATCTACTCTCTCTAAAGATTGGCAATAATGCTAGACTTCTATTAACAACGTTGTTTATGACACCGAGGAGTATGGTCGTTTAGATAGCTCAGCAGTGCACAAATTTATTTCCTGTATGGATATTGTACTACCTCTCCCTAGCCATTAAAACGCTCAGTCTAAACTTTGTGTTCAGATATGATGATGGTCTGTCATATTTTCCCATAATTGACAAGTGGCTTGAATTTTTATGTGAATAAGAAAGTGGAGGATTTACGCCTGAATATACGTTATAGAAATGTTTATCTGACTGGCATGACCAACCCTATAAATTGCCAGAAATTCTATGTAGTAGTTCATCCATTATAAAACTCAAGTGTAATAATTGTAGAATATGAGAAGATTGTGTACTAAATTAAACATCTCTGAAGAGTTTAACACTGAAAAGTTTGTTTATCTAGGATAAACACATTAAACAAATAATGTCAAATTGTCATCAATTGGAATCATTGAATCCATATGGATTTTTTGGTTTTAATCGTTTGCACTAAATCATATATATATATTCAAAGATTCCAATTAAGGACAATTTGCCATTATTTGTTTAATGTGTTCATCCTGGATTAAGAAACTTTCCAGCTTTAAACTCTTCACAGATGTCCAATTTAGTATGCATTCTTCTAATGTTCTGCAATTATTGTAGTTGAGTTTTATTATCGATGAACTACTACAGAGATAGTACATTATCCGTTAAGGAAATGAATTTGTGCACTGTCAAGATTAATATTGATTGCAATTGATCCATCGCGATAATCCTGACATGGATTGGTATACACTCGAAGGTGATACATGCTACTTTGAAATTGTTGCTCCATATGTTCAACATTTAACGATTTCTGGGATTTTAATCATATGAAAATCAAGTTCAAGGACTTGTCATCTTTGAACCACGCAAATCTTGATCTCTACTATGATGAATTAGATGAAATGAATAAACACATAGAGAAAGATCTTTTCGTAAGCATTTGATGTGCTAATGAGCTAATATTGTCATCCAGGTTTACCAAGGTCACTTATCAGTCCCAAATGTCTCCAATCTTTTTATGTTGATTTTGAATTGAGCTCCTTTTTCTACCTTTAAACTTGATTGTACGATGGGGGTCATGATGTTTTCAATTAACATGAATTATTATCTATTGATTCACTTCCTTTTAATTAACTCATATAGTTTTAATTTGGTACGTGAGGTTAAATATTAGTTCCATTTATTGGTCTAAGCTATAAGGTGTTACAAGAATGGGAAATCACTATTGGTTTAATTTGTAAGCCCTGTAAATCAATGTACTTACCTTTATTATGCGTCATTCTTCTATTTAGGTGATTTCCAGTTTGATGTTTGAAGAGGAAGACATCTCCTTACTGTTGTTGGAATGCAGATGGTTCGCAATAAGTTCTTGTATTTAAAAAATTTGCTTCCCCTAGATGGAGATTCAACCTCAGCATCTCGAATATGAGCAAAATAAGTCAAACAACCTTGCCCTACCAGTTTCCTAGCCCGAATGGAGGATATAATCTTAGCTTACTTAGGCTTGTTCACCCCTTCCCACTCTAATTTTTCCCTTCTCGGAATTTCTAGAGTCACAGACTTAGTACTACAATTAAGCACAATATAATAGGGGGACAACCAAGTCATGCCTAAAATTATGTCAAAGTCAGACATATCCAAAATCACCAAATCAGCCCAAGTCTGATAACCCATAAACAAAATAGAACAAGCACGATAAACATGGGTGACTATGATAGGCTCTCCAACTGGGGTAGAAACATGGATGGGGGCATCAAGAATATCACAAATCATAGCAAATTCTGAAACAAATCTCACAGATACTTATGAATAAGTAGAACCCGGATCAAATAACACATTAGTCATCCGGTCATAGACAAGAATAGTACATTTGATCACTGCGTCACACGCCTCTTCCTCATTCTTGCCCGAAAAGGCATAACACTGAGCCTTATCATCTTGACGAGCTACTTCCCTGCCTGGCTGCACTGTACCTTTGGCTGCATTACCTTTTCCTCTACCCCCACGGCCTCGCTGATTACCTCCTTGCCCACCTTGTGGACATCCTCTACCATTATTACCATTCCCTACGGGTACCACTGCTCTAGATAGCTGCTGTACGAAATCCAACATATGTGAGTGGGGATAATCTCTTGTCATATGTCCAGGTTCTCCACAATTGTAGCAAGGACAGTAAAAAGATGGTTTGCTACCTATCAAAGGCACGACTCCCTTGCTATCCTGGATCAAATTATGAGATGGAGTTCCTGAGTAATTACCTGTAGAGGCGGGCATATCAGACTGAATTGGCCTGGCTACAAGTGTTGAATTTCTTGATCCTATGGAGTAAGAACCTTGAAAGTTACCTTAGTTCTTGACCCTTTTTGCCAATGCCTTAGCCTGACCGTCTCGCCTCACCCCCTAAGCTTTCTTAACAAAGTCTGTCACCTCATTAAAGCTTCTTCCTGCAGAACTCATATGAAAATATAATACTTGCAACTCAGAATTTAATCTCTTAATAATTAAACGGATTCTCTCTTCCTCCGTAGTCACCAACTGTGTACAATATCTAGATAAAGCATGGAACTTGGCCTCATAAGCAGCCACAAACATACCACCTTGTTCCAAAGCCATAAACTCATCATTCTTACGATCTCTCAAAGTTCTAGGCACATATTTCTCCAGGAACAAAGCATGAAACTGGGTTTAAGCGAGTGGAGGTAAAACTGAAGATCTGCACTCCATATAAGCTCTCTACCACTGCTTGGCCTCACCTTGAAGTTGAAAATTCACGAACTCAACCCCATGTTGATGGACAATTCCCAATTTATAAAGCCTCTCATAGCAGTCTAAGATAAACTCATAAGCATCCTCACTCTCGGAACCAAGAAATACGAGAGGTCTTAACTTGAAAAACTTAGTCAACGTTTCATGCTCATTATGAGTCATAACATAACCAATAAAGGATGGCAGAACGCATCAGTACCCACATTTCCAATCACCTTGGTAGTAGTGATAGCAATGGGGGGATTAGCGGGAGCTTGAGTTGCTTGAACAGATGGAAGCACTTCAGGACCAGCCAATCCTTTCAAAAATGACATGCTCTATTGAGCTAACACTGGGTCTCTACCCCATGCCTCGACCGCGACCTCTCGCTGTAGATTCCTTAGCTGGAGCATTGATGGGAGCTACGGGCCTGAAACCATTGTATCTAGTGTTAACCATCTGCGGACAGATGAGTACAGGAGGTTAGATATCAATTGGAATCAAGTTATACCATGAAAGGAGACAAGAGAAAATAGAGAGATTTCCTAAAGTCCTATAGCCTCTCGAAAAAATATAAAGGTGTCCCCGTACCATTCCGCGATACTGTACTTGACTCATTTTGGTGCATCGAGATGAATGAACCTAGGCTCTGATACCACCTTTGTCACGACCCAAACTGTCGTGATTGGCACCCACACAACTACTCCGGTGGGAGAACCACTACTACAACCCAAACCAAGAAACTAAACCAAAAACTAAAGTATTTAAGTCACGAAAGCAAGTTAAATACTAAGGAAAGAAATAGGGAGTTCTCATAAACTCCAAAAAAAAGTTTAATAACTTAACAAAAAAACGGAAATACTACCTAGAACCCGAAATTCAATGTACCAAAAAATCTAACAATAATCCAAAAGTCTAAACAAGACTGGTTACAACCCCAAACTAACGAACTAACAACTAACTCAAAAAGTTTAAGTCTGAAATGTGGACATAGACGAAAAGAGAGCTCATGGCAGCCTGGACGAAGTGGCTCACCTTTGAATTCGAACGATCACTGATCTTCTAAGTGAGGTATGTCAATAGCCACCTGATGATGCCCTGTACTCAATAAAGAAAGAGCAAGTGTAGTATCAGTACACAACCACAGTGTACTGGTAGGATCACATGGCTATCCCACTAAGTGTAACATACATAAGTCAATACAACAATATAATCACATGCATATACCAAATATCTACAACATTAACAACATTAAGAACAATAATGCATTTCACATTTCTGAAGCTACATAATTATGTCAATTCATTGGTCCTCTCATGGAACCCAAACCCAAATAGTTAGCATGCAAGAACATGGTACTTGATCCAATGCTTATGCCAGAACGTGGCAAACGATCCCATAATTATGCTGGAACGTGGCAACCGATCCAAGTTAGTGTGTCGGAACGCAACACCTGATCCTTTCAACAAGACACAACACAATCACAAATTACATTCTCATAATCATACAATCAAGTCACTATTTCATGGCATACCATTATTCAATATCTTCATTTACAACGAGTGTGATCAATAATGCAACATTCACATACATATATGTATCATAATGAAGCAAGAACAAACATACATCACACAATCATAGAATCACAACCATCACCTACCTTGAAACAAGATTGAAACCCTAAGAAACTTGATTCTTCCCTTTCCGGATTTGTTTCGCTTGTTCTTGGTTTACAAACAATCAATTTAATACGGCAATCAACAACCAATCACTAATTACCCAGATTACTAACAATTCTAATAACCCTAGATCATACCCATGATCCCAAGTATCCAAATAAGGGTTTTTTCCACCGTAAATTCTAGATTAATACCCTCCCCCATCGATAATTACCCATTAGATTATGTTCTACGGATCGAAAAAAGATTCGGAGAGTTAAAATCTTACCTTTAGCCTTAGGAATAGTGAAAAACGGTCAAGAATCGCCTGGGTTCGTTCCTTAGCTTTAAATATTGAAAAGTGTAGCACAAAGACATTTTGGGGTTTATTTATGACTTTAAGTCATGCCGGGCCCGCCACAGCGGTCCTCACCCCACTACAGCGGCCTAGCCAGAGGGACCAACATCACCGCCAAAGCATCTTGTACAAAATAGTGAGCTATTTCAATTAATCCAAGACCCTCATTTCACAACACACCTTCAACCATCGACACTCAGAAAATACCATTTACGCTAAGATCAATTTCGGGAGTTCTACTCGCCCGTATTCAATTCCGTAAAGTTGTACAGATTCCTTAACGACTTATCTATATACTCATGTGATCAAATTCACAATTAGATCACTTAATTTCTATCAGATTTCCCTGGACCTCACAGACTCCGATTTCATCCAAATCTGGACTAGTTTGGTAAAATCCAAATACTACAAAAAAGTTTTCCAACCCAAAAAATTTCCCCGTTGGCTTTTCTATAACGACGAAAGCAGGTCGTTACAGAAGGAGTAGATCTATCGGGAACATAAAACTAACATCTTTAGAATGGAAAATGTGGTAAGCGGTGGATCTACATATTTTGAATAAAACATGTGGAAGGCGGTAAAGCGTTCGAAACAGTTGGCAAGCACAAACACTAACAAATCAACTAAATAAAAATTAAATCTAAGTAGAATGTGGTAATTTATAGCAAATGCAACATTGAAAAACATATAAATCCAACAAATCCAGAAAAAAACACACCTCTGGTAAGTAAGATTTGCAAATCCAAATAATAACACTTCTGACTAAAAGGAAAACCAACAATACTAATGAAAGAAAATAAGGGAAAGAGGTGTACCTTTTACTAGTTGTTCGAAGCAGTAGACCTCTCTATAACATAAAACTAAGATTTTTGGAATGGAAGATGGGGAAGGAGGTGGATCTAAATTTTGGAAATAGAAGATGTGGAAGGCGGTGGACCTTCGTAACATGCGGCAAGAAAAAACACTAACAAATCAACTAGAAAACTTAACTTTAAGTAGAAGGTGGTAATTTATAGCAAAGAGAACATTGAAAAACATATAAATCCAACAAAAATGCAACAAAAAATGCACCTTTCGTAAGGAAGATTTGCAAATCTGAATAAAGACACTTCAGATTGAAAGGAAAACCCACAATATTCATGAAAGAAAACGGGGAAAAGAGTTGTACCTTTTCCTTGTTGTTGGAAGGAGTAGACCTATTGGAAACATAAACTAAGATTTTCTAAATTGAAGATGTGGAAAGCAGTGGATCAACATTTTTTGAATAAAAGATGTGGAAGGCAGTGCACCTTCGAAACACGCGGCAAGCACAAACACTAAGACTAACAAATCAACTAACTAATAATTAACTTTAAGTAGAATGTGGTAATTTATAACATAGAGAACATTGCAAAAACATATAAATCCAAAAAATCTAATAGAAGACGCACCTCCGATAATGAAGATTTTGAAATCTAATTAGCAACACTTAAAATTAAAAGGAAAACCCACAATATTCATGAAAGAAAACAGGGGAAAGAGTTGTACCTTTTATTTGTTGTTGGAAGGAGTAGACATCTCTAGAACATAAAACTAAGATTTTTGGAATGGAAGATGTGGAAGTCGGTGGATCTGCATTTTTGGGATAAAAGATGTGGAAGGCAGTGGACCTTCGAAAGACGCGGCAAGAACAAACACTAACAAATCAATTAAATAAAAATTAACTTTTAGTAGAAGATGGTAATTTACAGCAAAGAGAACATTGAAAAACTTATAAATCAACCAAATCCAGCAAAAATGCACCTCTGGTTAGGAAGGTTTGCAAATCTAAATATCAACTATTCAGATTGAAAGGAAATCCCACAATATTCATGAAATAAAACGGGGGAAAGAGGTTTACATTTTCCTTGTTGTTGGAAGGAGTAGACCTCTCTGGAACATAAAACTAAGATATTTTGAATGGAAGATGTGGAAGGTGGAAGAACTACATTTTTGGAATAGAAGAGATGGAAGGCATTCGACCTTCGAAACACCCAACAAGCACAAACACAAACAAATCAACTCAATAAAAATTAACTTTAAGTAGAAAGTGGTAATTTATTGCAACAATAACATTGAAAAACATATAAATCCAAGAAATCAAGCAAAAAACGCACCTCCGGTGAGGAAAATTTCCAAATCTAAATAGCAGCACTTCAGATTGAAAGAAAAATCCACAATATTCATTAAAGAAAATGGGGAAAGAGGTATTCCTTTAACTTGTTGTTGGAACGAGTAGACCTCTGTGTAGTATAAACCTAAGACTTTTGGAATGGAAGATGTGGAAGGTGGTGGATCTATAATTTTGGAATAGAAGATGTGGAAGGCAATGGTCCTTCGAAACACGCGGCAAGCACAAACATGAATTGGAAAAGTGAAATTAGAGAATTACACTTTTGATTTGCTAAAGAAACTCAAACTTATATATAATGATGATATGCATAGAGATAATACGTAAATTATGGTGGAATTTCCAATTACATAAATAAATAGTGTGGAGGGGGGGGGGGTTCAATTACCACTTTCTTTCAGATTATTTCCCTTTTTAAAATATTAATTATCTAGTAATAAAACAAGTTAAAAGTTTAAAACATATACTTGATAAATATTATTAATATTGATAATATAAAGTGATTTTGATTAAACTATTTTAATTTTTTAGTGTAAAATAAATTATACTATTATCTTTTTTTTTGCGCAAAATCTAATGCGAAGAGGTCCATGCTTAAAGTATTTGTGATCATCGATCATTGATATTATTACTCAAAGTAGTTACAAGATATACACATATATTACCGACATTTAAAATAATAAAGTTATAATTAAACAATATGAACTTAAAACTAAAATAAAAAATGTCCTAGCTACTGTCCTTCTTCTTCTTCTTCTTCTTATTCCTCTTCCTCTTCATCTCCCTCTACTTCTTCTTCTTCTTCTCCTTCTTCTTATCCTTCTCCTTCATCTCCTCCTTCTTCTTCTAATCCTTCTCCTGTTCCTCCTCCTCCTTCTTCTCCTCCTCCTACTTCTTCTTCTCTTTATCCTTCTTCTCCTTCTCCTTCCTCCTTTCCTCCTCCTCCACCTCCTTCTTCATATTCTTCTTCTTGCTCTTCTTCCTACTCCTCCTCTTCTTCCTCTTCTTCCTCTTCCTCCTCCTCCTCCTCTTCTTCCTCTTCTTCCTCTTCCTCCTCTTTCTTTTCATCCTCCTCCTCCTTCTTGTTCTTTCTCATCTTCCTCTTCCTCTTCCTCTTCTTCATCTTCTTCGTCTTCTTCTTATCCTTGTTCTCCTTCTTCTTCTTATTCTTCTTATCCTTCTGCTGCTCCTCCTCCTTCTTTTTCTCCTGGTCTTACTTCTTCTTCTCCTTATTCTTCTTATTCTCCTTCTCCTTCTTATTCTTCTTATCCTTCTGCTCCTCCCCCTCCTTGTTCTTCTCCTACTCTTACTTCTTCTTCTCCTTATTCCTCTTATTCTCCTTCTCCTTCTTCTTCTTCTCCTTTCTCTTCTCCTCCCCCTCCTCCTTCTTCTTCGTCTTCCTCTTCCTCCTCCTCCTTTTCCTCCTCATCTTCTTCCTCTTCCTCTTCCTATTTCTCTTCCTCTTCATCTCCCTCTTCTTCTTCTTTCTCTTGTTCTTCGTCTCCTTCTTCTCCTTTTTCTCCTTCTCCCTCTTCTTCTTCTACTTCTTCTTCTCCTTCTTCTCTTTCTTCTTCTTCTGATCCTTCTCTTTCTCCTCATTCTTCTTCTTCTCTTCCTTCTCATTCTTCTTCTTCTCCTTCCTCTCCTCCTCCTCCTCCTCCTTCTTTTTCTTCCTCTTCCTCCTCTTTATCCACTTCCTCTTCTTCCTCCTCTTCTTCTTCCTCCTCCTCCTCTTCTTCCTCTTCCTCTTTCTTTTCCTCTTCCTCTTCCTCTTCCTCTCTTCCTCTTCCTCTTTCTCTTCCTCTTCCTCCCTCTTCCTCTTCCTCTTCCTCTTCCTCTTCCTCTTCCTCTTCCTCTTCCTCTTCTTCTTCTTCTTCTTCTTCTTCTTCTTCTTCTTGTTCTTCTTCTTGTTCTTCTTGTTCTTCTTCTTCTTCTTCTTCTTCTTCTTCTTCTTCTTCTTCTTCTTCTTCTTCTTCTTCTTCTTCTTCTTCTTCTTCTTCTTCATCATCCTCCTCATCCTCCTCCTCCGCTCCTCCTTCTCTTCATCCTCTTCCTCTTCTTCTTCCTCTTCTTCTTCTTGTTCTTCTTCTTCTTCTTCTTCTTCTTCTTCTTCCTCTTCCTCTTCCTCTTCTTTCTATTCCTCTTCTTCCTCCTCTTCCGCTTCCTCCTCCTGCTCCTACTCCTCCTCCGTATCTTCTTCCTCTTCCTCTTCCTCCTCTTCCTCCTCCTCTTCTTCTACTTCTTTATTTTTTCATACACAATTTTCATCCACCCCACTACACTTCCACCAAAATCATCTCCCCCCCACCCCTCATCATATCCTATTCCTCTTCTTCTTCCTCTTTCTCTTTCTCATCCACTTTCTCTTCCTCCTCCTCTTCGTACTTTTCTTCTTCTTCTTCTTCTTCTTCTTCTTCTTTATATTTTTCATACCCAATTTCCATCCACCCCACTACACCTCCACCAAAATCATCTCTACCACCCCTCATCATATCCTATTTTAATGCTTATTCAATTTCACCATATTCAATGTATTTGATTTTTCTCTTCGATTATCTTGGTTGTTGATAAAAATGATGATTAAATTTTAAAAATAAAATATAATGATGGATTGTTGATGAGGGGTGGGTATTAAAGGTGGTAAATAAAAAATCGATATTGACAATGAGAGTAGAGATATTTGGTGGTGGATTTCTACCTTTTGATGGTGATGATGTTATTTTGGAGATGAGTTTGTTTATCGGTGTCAAATTTTGTGGTGGATCTTTATAATTTTTGTGGGCATAATGACGTATGATTTCAATGGTGAATTTGTGGTGACTATTTTGATTGTCTTGGTGAAATATATAGATTTGGTAGTACTATGGCGGCAATGGTAGTGGCTTCATTGAAAAAGAAAGAATTGAATGACATGGAGAATTTTAGTCAACATTTGACATGGCATCTGATATGGTAGTGACATGGCATTGATGTGGCACAAGAGTGATACACCTCATATTGTGAGAGTGGTGCTAGACGTCTCATGGGGTAAACAATTCACTATTTAGTAGCAGAGGTGTTAATAGGTCACCATATTAGTTTAAGTATGTAACTGACTTTTCGGAACTAGTTTAGAGGTAAATTATGTCTTTTTCATATTTCTTATTAATCAATTGTTAAGTTGCCTCTCTTGGCCAGTTGAATGTTTTTCTAAATATTTTGTGTTAATTACTTTAAGACTTTTGAGAAACCTTTACTTTTGAGTTCATATATTGTTGAGTAAGTCTTCCGCTGAGTTTTGAGCCAGGCCAAGGGTTTGCTTAGGCATCAGAAATGGTTCTCGAGTGTCGGTCCGCCCAGAGTGTCTGCTCGGGGTGTGACATTCATATAGAAATATATTTTCTAGTCTTAGTTTAATGTGGTTGTTTACTATTATAAATAAGGGTATTGTTAGTTATTTTCAATATATAGCAACACACAAAAATATAGAGAAACATATAGAACTGTTGAGTTTATAAATGAAATATCCTCCTTCAAAATGATATAAGAGCCTGGTAAAAGATCTTAAATTTTCTGTTGTCGGAGGGCGGTTATGACCCATATATGCCACCCGTCTGGCCAATGATCGTGTTGACAAAAGCTAGACGGATAATATATGCATGAGAAGAACATGATAAGAGGAAATAATTACAAAAATATTGCAGATTTAAAGAAGTACGACCAAGCACAAGAGGAAGAAACTCTTCTCTAAATTAAAAGTTAGAGAAAGTAAAAAAAAAAGAGTTGCTAGGAAGGATAGCAACGAGAGTTGGAGAGAGAGTGTTGAAACAACAAAAATTTTAAAGAAAATACAAAAAGAAAAGTAGTTATGGGAAGGGCATCAGCGAGAGTTGGAGAGAGAGTGCTCCAACACCAAAATAATAAAAAAAACAAAAAAAAAATTAATGGGAAGGGCATCAATGAGAGTTGGAGAGAGAGTGTTCCAACAACAAAAAACAAAAAAAAAATAGAAAAGGCATTGGTGGGAAATGCATCAACCTTGGAAGTTGGACAGAAGTGCTCCAACACAACCAAGAGAAAAAATATCAAAAGTTGGAGAGAAAGTGCTCGAACACTTGAAAGTTGGAGAGAAATGGTCCAACAAAATCAAGAAAAAAATATCGTGAGTTAAAAAGAAAGTGCTCTAAAACTTGGAAGTTGAAGAGAATGTGTTTCGACACAACCAAGAAAAAAATGAGAATTGAAGAGAACTACTCCAACAATTGAGGATTGAAGAGAAGTTTTTCAATACAACACCAATGACAAGAAAAAAAATTGAAGATTGAAGAAAATTCTTTTTCAATACAACAACAATGACAAGAAGAAAGAGGCAAAAGTATATAACTTTTAATCACATGAGAATGTTGGAAATAGTAATTCAAAGTTGGAGTAGGAATCATGAGTAATTTAGGAGTTGTTATTTTCATATTTATTTAATCAATGTCTAGTTAGGATTTGTTTTTTCTAGTTCATATAGGAATAGATTTTTTAGTCTTAGTTTAGTTTGGTTGTTTACTATTATAAATAGGGATATTGTTAGTTATTTTGAATATACAGGAACACACAGAAATATAACTTTTGAGTTTATAAATAAAATATCCTCCTTCAGGCTAGAATATTTTTGTGAGTTTTTATGTTTACATTATCTGTTGATTTTGATATTTTTTCCTTGTATTTTCATCGATTTTAATGATATTTTTGTTGTTATTTTTTGTGTTCTCCCTTTCTAAAATTGCTACTGCTTATTTTGCATATTTAATTAAAGCATTTCTCTATTTCTGTTAATAGACCAGAGATTGATAAATTGACCACTGCAAATTATTTTTGTTTATCTAACATTGTCTGACACTATAAGCAGACGCAGATCTAAAATTTAAATTTGATGAGTTTGATCTTTAAATTTTTTAGTTGTTGAACTCGCTACACTTCAAAATTATGTGTTCAAATTAAATTTTTGTTGAAATTTTGATGGACTCGTACACAAGACATGTAGTCTGGCTGAACACATTTAATTTCCAGTTCATAGGATGACACTTCTTGTCTGCTTAACTTCACAAGCAGTTTGAGCCAATCGATAGATCCAACTATAATATTTAATATATATATTTTCTTTAAAATAATTTTTCACTCACCAACTGAATAGAAAAAAAAAACATAATCTAGTGAAAAAATTTATAAAAAGTAAAATAAAACGCATCGTAAGGGTAAAATAAAAGTGATAAAAGTTAAATTGTTTCCAAATCTCGAAAGATGTCACATTCTTCTTGAATAAGAGTAAATAAAAAAGAAACAATGTCAAAATATTGCAAATATGTTTGAAAAAATATTGTACCAAACACAAGTCGTCTGACCGATCATCAACTTGAGATAACTAATCATGAGATAACTTATGCTAAGGGTTCAAGAAATAAGTTATCTCGTGATCATAAACTTATTCAATAGGTTCCAAGATAATTGATCCATATGCTTTCAATAATTTTAAGAAACACTCTTCTTTAATCTCATACTGATACAATTCCTTCTTATCATCTAGTTTATGTTCTCCAATAAAAAGATCCATATTCTGAAGTGAGTAGCCAACCTTGCTCTCAATAATAGTTTTAACATCACAAACACGTAAGGTAGCCTTGACTTCTATTTGAATGATTCCATGAGTTCGCGTTAGGATAAAGATAACAGACACAATCAAAACATCTACTCTCTTTAAAGATTGGCAATACTTTTGGACTTCTATCAACAACGTTGTTTATGACACCGAGGAGTATGGTCATTTATATAGATAGCTCAGCAGTGCACAAATTTATTTCCTTCACGGATAATGTACTACCTATCTTTAGCCATTAAAATGTTCAGTCTAAACTTTGTGTTCAAATATGATGATGGTTTGTCATATTTTCCCGTAATTGACAAGTGGCATGAATTTTTTGTGAATAAGAAAGTGGAGGATTTATGCCTGAATATATGTTATAGAACTGCTTATTTGACTGAGTATCATGACCAACCCTATAGCTTGCCAGAAGTTCTCTGTAGTAGTTCATCGATTATAAAACTTAAGTGCAATAATTGTAGAATATGAGAAGATTGCATACTAAATTAAACATCTCTGAAGAGTTTAATGCTGAAAAGTTTGTGTATCCGGGATAAACACATTAAACAAATAATGTAAAATTGTCGTCAATTGGAATCATTGAATCTATATGGATTATTTGGTTTTCATTGTTTGCACAAAATCCATATAGATTCCAATTAAGGACAATTTGACATTATTTGTTTAATGTGTTCATCCCGGATTAACCAACTTTCCAGCGTTAAACTCTTCAGTGATGTCCAATTTAGTATGCATTCTTCTAATGTTCTCCAAGTATTGCAGTTGAGTTTTATAATCTATGAACTACTACAGAGAACTTCTGGCAAGTTATAGGGTTGGTCATGATACTCAGTCAAATAAACAGTTCTATAACATATAATCAGGCATAAATCCTCCACTTTCTTATTCACAACAAATTCAATCCACTTGTCAATTACGGGAAAATAAGAAACACCATAATCACTTCTGAACATAAAGTTTAGACAAAACTTTTTAATGGTAGATCAGCTAATGAGAGATAGTACATTATCCGTTAAGGAAATGAATTTGTGCATAGTCAAGATAAATAATGACTTCAATTGATCCATCACGATCATCCTGACATGGATCGGTATTCACTCAAGTGTGATACGTGCTGCTTTGAAATTATTGCTCCATATGTTCAATATTTAACGAATTATGGGGTCTTAATCATCTGAAAATTAAGCTCAGGGACTTGTCATCTTTGAACCACGCAAATCTTGATTTCTACTGTGATGAATTAGATTAAATAAATGAGCACATAGAGAAAGATCTTTTGGCAAGCGTTTGTTGTGCGAATGAGCTAATATTGTCATCTTGGTTTACCAAGGTCAGTTATAAGTCCTAAATGTCTCCAGCCTTTTTATGTTTATTGTAAATTGAGCTCCTGTTTTCTACCTATCAACTTGATTCTACGATGGGGATTAAGATTTCTTCAATTAATTTGATTAATTATCTATTGATTCACTTCCTTTTAATTAACTCATAAAGTTTTAATTTAGTACGCGAGGTTAAATATTAGTTCCTTTTATTGGTTTGAGCTATAAGGTGTTACAAGGATGGGAAATAACTGTTGGTTTAGTTTGTAAGCCATGTAAATCAATGTACTTACCTTTATTCTGCCTCATTCTTCTATTAAGGTGATTTTCAGTTTGACGTTGGAAGAGGAAGACATCTCCTTACTGTTGCTGGAATGCAGATGGTTGACAATAAGTTGTATTTCAAAACTTTCCTTCCCCTAGACAACCTCTTAAGTTTGGCTCATAATTTGGAAATCCTAATGATATTTCCTGATATACCAATATGTTTTCAATTCACAATATCATTCTGTCAAATATATATTGATCCCTTACAGCCTCAACGACTTCAATTTCATTACTATATTTGTTAATCTTACCACCTAACTCGATTTGTCCTTGTTCTGTATTTGTAGTACCATGCTTTTTTTATGGCGAAGACACTGATTTGCTGGAAGACAAGTACCTCTTGTTTGAACTAAACATATTCAAAGTTCCTTTACAGAATTTGAAGAATGTTAAGGTTATGCCATTTTGTAGTCGTACGCTTAGTTTTGATGCAATAAAGCTCCATCAATTTTTGAACTTCTTCCTTGAGCATGCAATAAATCCCGATAAACTTGTTATAGTACCAGAGCATAAGGACTGCACAATTGTTCTACTAATACCTCAAATCTAATGAAGCATTTGTTAGCTTTTCCAACAACTACAATTATTTCCTTCAGACAAATTAGTCATAATGTTTTCTATTCCTAGTTTGTTCCTCTTATTTTTGTGTTAATAAGGATAACTTGTTAGGAAAATTAAATTTTGTGCCATCCATCAATTAAAACAAAAAACAGCTGATCGTCCCTTAACTTATTGTTTGTGCTCGCAAAAAGGAGAACTAGTTTGCATCTCCCTATACAAGGATGGAATCAACCTTCTTGGGAGTGGGATAGCTAGTTGGGCGGCCTAGATTGATTATCACTCTTGCTAGTTGGGCTGGAACTTGACTGGGTTACTAGATATTGTGGTTACTTGGGTTGGGAGCCTGACTTTTGGGTTTGGATTTGTGGTGCCTTTCTCTCTTGTAGACTTTGTTACTCTTTATACCTATCGGGCTTACTGTGGTCTATTTGAGTTTCATTTTAACATCTGCATAAGTGTATATTAGGCTTATAGGGTTCTAGTTAGGTTAAGCCTAGATGTACTTAGATTACATTCAATATGCTCGTATGCTTTCTTTCATATCCGTTTTGACCTCCGATGTGTTACCATAACATTTGTTCTTTCTTAGGTGACTTGGGATTAGGGTTATTCAGGCTCGATACTTCTTACGATTCCTTTTGAGGGGACATTGATTCACGGTGGCTTACTATTGATTGATCTCATATTTGACATCCTTTTGTGAGTCAACACCACTCGGGACACTCTTTCTAGTTGGATGGATTTGAAGTGGTCTGTCTAGATGGGCTGCTTTGATATTTGCGACCCTTTTAGGAGTCGACATGCCCCATGTAAGTCTTTCTAGTTGGGCTGGGAGTGGACTAGCTGGATGGGATGGTGACCTAGATTGATTATCATTCTTGCTAGTTGGGCTGGAAGTTGATTGGATTACTAGATATTATGATTAGTTGGGTTGGGAGCCTGATTTCACGTATCAGGACACTTCATCCAATTTTAAGTGTCAATGATCACTAGTCAGTATAATAACCCAACTAAATGAGTTGGGGTGGAATCCCACAAGGAGTGGCATGTTTTTTAGAACTAGATTCACCGCACGTGCGTTGCACGTGGTTGCTTCGTCTTAAGATTGGTACATGTATGATAATATTTTGGTACTCAATCTGGCCCTTTTTTGTGTGTTTTGCCACTTTTTTGCAAGTCGTTATTATGTGGCCTTGTAGTTCTTTCCACCAATCATTTGTTTTGGTATATTTTGTAATAATTTCCATTTTTTGTATTTCTGTTAACCTGTAATACTCATAATAGTTGCATAAATAAATTAGACTCAGGTGTAATTAGAGTTTTCATTCCATTGAACATTAAGGTTAAAAAATTCCCACTCAAGCGGTCGTTTTTGGTTGAAGTATTGCAGTAGATGCTGTGATCGCTCGTTAATTTTACCACAGCTTGAATATGTGGTGAAACATCTCATAGATGGTTCTACGATGTGTATTTCCATTTTAGAAATGGGTAACATACCTGCTTGGTTTTGATGTGTACTACTTGGGTGAAGTTATATTCAATCTGAGAAGTGCAGTGTTGATCTTGTTGTGTTCTTTAATTTGTGATTTCTAATTTTGAAACGCCAGTTGACTGTGTATTATACTTATGGTAGTTGTATGTCTAGTCTTAAATCCCTGTACCGTAAGCCGTATCTTGTTAATCTACATTTTAGTTGTTAATCCTATGGCTTTGTAAGTCATTATTCATTACAACCTACTTATTGACCAAACACACATATGTACTATTTGTGTTATGGGGATTTTAGTCGAGCGCCGTCCTCTTAATTTGATTGTACGTTATTTATTGTTAAGTAATTGTGCTTGACTTAACAATCTGCCCTATTAGTTATGTTCCGTCATGACCCCTTTACAATAAGGTTTAATCATTGTGTACTGTATATTTACATAATTGAATAAACAGAAAAGTAATGTCTTATTTGGTAGTTGCCTGATGTTGTTCATACTCTCTCCTCTTCCACCATACTTACGAATGCATCCACCCATCCTTCATTAGCTTCATGTTGTGTGGTGTTTATCCTTGTTTGATTTATTTGAATGTTGGTATTAATCAAACATCTCCTAAAACTTCCTTGTAGACAATATTTCTTGTGTATGTCCCTATGTGTCGCTCTGGTTGTTCAGTCATTACCAATATTTTAATTGTCTCCATAGATATTCCTCTCGATAGTGCCACATACAATTGACCATGTGAGAATACATGTTGTGGTAGGTACAATCCAACATTTGGTATTGTTTGACCTTGTGCCTTATTTATTGGAAATTGTTTCCAAATAAATTTGAAAGGATAGCCTTCATTCTCGGGTGGTGATAGTCGTATTCTCGGAATAAACACTTGTTTTGTGGCATATTGACTTGTTGTTATTTCTGCATGTATGGCATTCCTGTCGAAACCTCTACAAATCAGTCTTGTCCCATTGCACAACCCATTTGAGGGGTCTAGATTTCTCAGCATCATTATGGATGCATTTTCTTTTAGAACCAACCTAATGCATACAACTTAATCATTTATCAGTTGTATTGTATTTGTAATAGTGCAAATTTTGTTTATTTCATTTGTGTTATGAGCTAACATAATAATAACAGTTATGTATATGTTTTGATGTATTTGATAATGTACCTATGTGGTGGTAGTCCATTTGGTGTTAAGGTGTTGAGGTATTCTTCTTGATAGTAGTTTTTGGTATCATCTTCCGCTGCGTCAAAGCTGATGTATGTTTTTGTTTCTCCTGGAAATTTTCCAATCATCAATTCATTTAGGTTATCTACAAATTCATTTCGACTTGCTAAGATGGCCCGTTCTGTTATGTACTCAACAGATCTGTAATTTTGTTCAATGGCTGGGAAACTTTCCCTGACCAATGATTCTTCAGGATTACCATCCTGACTTTGTTGGACAATCATTTGTTGCGGCAGCGCTATCAAGTTTTCTTTTATTGGGGTTTCTTCTCCGTTTCCAATACGCAGCAACAACTCACTGAAAGTTGTATCTGTTCTTGCTTGCATATTTATCGAAAGTTGTATCTTTTCCATCAAAGGCCACAAATATGACCTTACTAAACTTGAATCTACCGTCTCTGCTTGTGTAGATTTTGGTACAACAGGCAGTACTTGCCGGAAGTCGCCTCCAAACACGATGATTTTTCCTCCAAACGGTGCATCTTTATCCATTATATCGCGAAAGCTTCTGTCGACTGTTTCAATTGTGTACCGCTTCGCCATGGGTGCTTTGTCCCATATTATTAATTTGGCCTGTCTAATTAGTTTTGCTCTACCACCTTGCTTTGACATATGTGTCATAGTTGTCTCATTTTCTTGTAGGGGTATTCCAAATCTTGAGTGTGCAGTGCGCCCTCCCGGCAATAGTGATGCTGCCACACCACTGGTTGCACAAGCCAATGCTATCGTACCTTTTGATCTCACGTTAGCCAGTAATACCCGATATAGGAATGTTTTCCCGGTTCCCCCAGGGCCATCTACAAAGAATAAACCTTCTATTTCTGAATTGACCCTTTGTAGAATGGTATTGAAAGCTTGTTTTTGTTGTTGATTCAATTTGGATTCGGCGGCTGCATCCTCAACTGGCACCTTGATATTCATTTCTTTTATTATTTCTCTACATTCATGTGTGTTTTGTTGATGTAATTGTTGTTGTATTTGTGGCATGTCATATTTGTCAACACTTTGTCCCATACTCTCCAAGTAATAATTTATACTTTTCAACGTCCATTGGAGTTGTGCCTCGGTTGTGGTGCAATGGCTCCTTTGAAAGTCTTCAGACATATCACCGTAATATGTGTCCCAAAGACTTCTCACATCCGTAGGGTTGCAATGAACTAAGATCATTGCAAACAAACTTCGAAGTGTTGTTGGCATCTTGCAGGTGACAGCCTCGCGTAAACATTCAGAAATGCTATTATCCGATTCTATAAACCCTCTTTCTTTGGCTGCCTCTTTAAATGTTTCACACTGCCTCTATTAACAATTAGTAAGTTTTCAAATGAAGTGGCTCCTCGTACGTGATTCAATAATAGTCTGTTGAACTACCTTTCTCCTTCTCTAGGATGTGCTGTGATATTGAGTAGATTCATTTAGTATCTTTATTGTGTGTTATTAATTAATATGGACAGTATGTGTAATTGTCTTACCAATATTTATGCGTCCAATGACTGTGAGTGATTTTCTTTTTGTCCATATTTTGGATTGTGAGTTCCATACATAATGTTCCGGAACTCTCTGTAAAGATAATTGCAAGCCTCCGTGTCTATAGAGCACATCCTAAAATACTCCGTAAGCATAGTTTTTTGTACAAAGTCTGATTGCAGAATACTTTGTAGATTTTGCTTCTTCCAATAGCACACAACATATGGTTTAGTCATTATAACATAAACTAATGTTCTATGTAGGGTAGAAACTACTTTTGTAAATCGCATTTTTACTAAAATTGTTAAATACCTGCTGGTTTGCCCGAAAGATGTAATTGTAGATTGATAACTGTCGGTTGCATTTCAGTTAGATTAAACTCATATATTCTCCACATTGCTTCTGGTGGTGAGACCCATCGTGCATCTTGGAAGCTTCTGATTTCATCAATGAATTTTTCCCCATCGTCAGATTCTATATATACGGCACATTTTTCGTGGCCTTTATATATATATTTGTAAAGATATTTTATTGCTTTAATTCCTGAGCAGACTTCAACATTAATGTGGCAATTATATCTCATCAATAAATAGGGACTATAAGGTACAACCCATTGGTTATTCATCTTCATTCCATGGACCTCACTTGTTCTCCCATCATTTCTTCTTTTGTAAATTGGATATCCATCCTTTCCTTGTATTGTTTTGTTGGTGAATGTTCTTGGGTAGTGGAATTTACATTGTCCATCTTTCATACACGGGCTCGACTTACGTTTATTCCCGCAAGGTCCATGTATCATATGTTTGATAACTAATGCGCTCTATTCTGGATGTGTGTCTTTATTAGGGATTTCTGCACTAATGTATTTATCATACTCATCTGGTGATCGTATCTTGTTTCCTTCTTTAAATATTAGAAGTAGGTGTATATGCGGTAAACCACTCTTCTGGAATTCTACAACAAAGACATGTGCTGCGATGGGTCGAATATTTCTTGTTTTAAAATTTGATCTTTCAAGTCTTGCAATTTTTCTCGAAATACTCTAGTTACCAAATCGGCTCTGTCTTGAGGGAGTTGTCCTAGACGCAATTGTTCCTGAATCTCAACCTAATCTGGGTTATATGTCATGGTGATGAAAACATCTGGTCGTCCAAACTCTTGAACCAAAGCCATTGCATCCATATATCGGCGGTGCATATCCCTAGGCCCTCCAATGAACGATCCTGGTAGTAATACCCTTTGTCCTACCTTGTCTCCTCTACACTCACCGGCACTGACACTGTCAACAATACCTTCGAGTATCTCCCTTCGATAATTTGATTGCTCAAATCTATAATATTCTAGTGTGGTTGTTTCTATCTTAATGTATATGTCCACCACAAATTGCAGCAACAATCTCCCGCACAGTAATAGTATTGATTTGTTACCCGTTCGTACTTGTAGTCTATAACAATAGTACTCCCTACATGAAATACAGCCTTTTGTTTCACGTCGTACAGCTACATGAATTGTTACGAAATAGACTTAGATAACTTATCCATATAAGTTAAAAGGTGTAATTGATAGTCAAATGATAGTATATTATTGTCGGATATATTGAAAGGTGCTTACCTTGTGCTTCATTGGCCAACAACCCCACAGTAGTTGTGGATGATAATCTTGCCGATACGATACTTGTATTTGTAAGTGTTTGGCTGTTGTTGATCTGTTTGCGACTTTTTGTATTCCTTGGTGCCAACCTGCTTCTCCTTTAGGTAAAATTAACGGATATTGAAGCGGATCATAACAACCATAATAATGTTTTACTCGATGTTTATTTCCTGCATGTTCATGTACTGCAGTATCTCTTTCAAATTGTGTATTTGGATTGTTTCTGTCTACCCAAATTGTTGCGACTTGATCCACCGACAGTTTGTTATACACCCTTTGATCTAATGAAGCATTTGCAGCTATGCGTACTTGCAGATTTTGTAAGTTTGTATGTTCTTTAAGCTGTGAGAAGCATTCTACATATGGATTCCCCTCCATTATATTTCTTAATTTGGTCATGACTTCCTCTGATAAATTTGCGTCTTGTAGTACCGTCATTCTATAGGCTAATTCATGGTCAGTGTCATAGAAGTATAGTTGAAAGTATCGTGGTCTGTCCTTTTTTGGAATTAACGATGGTAGATCATGATATATCTGACCTTGTGCCTTGAAACTGTAAACTCCTTTCCTAGAAGATGCCAATTCTTTGTCGAGCTTAACTCCAAATGATGTAAAAGCAAATATGCTATTATACGCATGTATATTTTTCCTGAATAATTTTGCGTCATCTTAATCCGCCACAAATAATTCATAAAAGTCATCTGCCACTTCATTGGGTGCTAAATTGATATATCCACTTGCGCAACAGAATGTTGGTGGATCATATTCAAACCTCAAAGCATGGCAATATGTGCAATCTTGGTTTTTTTTCAATCTATGAGTTGATGGTCGTCTGAAGTTTCCATTAGTAAGGCCTATAGCACAAACCATAATAATATATAGTTAGAGAATGTTATTTTATGTTGACAACCATTTTTTGGAATAACTTTTAGTGTATAATATTTGATCAAATATACCTGCGTCAACATTATCGTCAGATATAGCTAGACGTTTCACTTTTTTTTGCCGCTTCTTCACTCGGGGTTCATGAACATGGACATCTTCAATTTGATCATTCGAGGGTAGTACTCTTTCCACTGTTTGCAGCGGCTTGTCTACATCCGTCAGTATTTTACGTATCACCCCTGGTGCAAAAAGGATGTGATGATGTTATAATTTTCAATATTTTGTCGGCCTGATAGGTGAAATTTGGCATTAAAATGACATTTTGCTAAGCATCCTGTTGTTCTGAGTGGCTTCTTCAAGTGATCTTCGATGGTTTATTGAACTGTCCTGAAGGTAATGGTCTCCTGTTTGGAATTACTGTTATTTATGTATTACGAAGTTGACTATTTTATAGTGTGTGCTAGTGTAGCAGGAAGTTAAACATTTCATGTGTTTATTAAGTAATATACCGTTGGAATGAATTGTGGGAGGTCCTATAGGTCGACAAGTTGTCCTAATATATACGTAATATGAAAGTATGTATCTAAGACGATAGGTTTAGTATCATTGATTAGCAAATAGATTAATTCCTGTATGAAATAATAGAAAGCATATTCCGTTAAGGTTCTGGCAGGGCCCTTAAAAAATACTCTGACCATCAGTTTGATATGTACGCGTCTGTAATTATCCGGTCGAACTACTAATTGCATTCTCTATGCCCACAACCCCACTGGCTTTTAATGTTGTATTCTATCGTGTTCAAGCACGTTGTTGGTTGCAAGGTTATATGTTTATTTTGGGATGAGAATATACGTTTTATTACCACCTTACGGTAGATTAGAAAAATGTAAGATGGAGCCATTGTTTTACAACCACCATGGATGAATTAATAGAATGCATATTCCCATATGGTTTTGTCAGGTCCCTTAAAGATTACTTTGGTACAGACCCTCTGTTTGATATGTCTGCGTCTATAATTATCCCGTGTAAGTTCTAATTGCATTCTCTATCCCCACAACCCCAATGAATTCTAATATTGTATTACATATTGCTTAGTCTTGTTGTTGGCTGCAATGTTATCTGTTTATTTACAAATGGGAATCTATGTTTTATCACCACCATACGCTAGACCCAAAAACGTATGATGGAGCCATTGTTTTACTACCATCTTGGATGAAGGTGCTGCCCTGTGTGTATATTTGTATTTTGGAATAAATGAATAATGTCGAGGCCATTATTGTGTGTATTTTACAGAGCATGCTAATTTGTACCTTGGCGAATATGTGCAGGGAATTGAAGGGAACTTACAGTGTTTATTATGCGATAAGTGATGTTGCTGTGTTATTTTGAACTCGCGCAGGTGGTCTTTAATGTGAAAATAGAACAGAAGAGCGTGCAAATTGAATCGACAGACGTTGCGAAATTTTGCATGAATTGAAGGCAAATGTTCAAAAGCAAAAAGTAATGTATTTTGAACAAGGGGGAGATGGTGTATTGAGGTATCAAGGTAGATTGAGTGATTGATTTCAATTGTAATTGGGATGATCACCTACCTCTTATTGAGTTTTCTTACAACAATAGTTACCATGCTAGTATCCAAATGGCTCCATAAGAGGCTCTTTATGGGAGAAGACGTAGATTTCCTATTGGATGGTTTGAAGTTGGTGAAGCTGAGTTGATAGGACTAGACTTAGTTCATCAATCTATGGAGAAAGTGAAAGTTATTCAAGATAGGTTGAAACCAGTGCGGAGTCGTTAGAAATCCTACACTGATGTTAAGAGAAGGGAGTTAGTGTTCAAAGTAGATGATTGGCTCTACTTGAAAATTTCACCATAAAGGGTGTTATGAGATTTGGAAAGAAGAGGAAGCTTACTCCCCGGTATATTGGTCGGTACAGAATAACCAAGAGAATTGACAATGTATCTTATAAGTTGGAGCTACCACAAGAGTTAGCAACAGTCCATCCGATATTCCATGTCTCCATGTTGAAAAAGTGTCTGGGTGACCTTCATTTATCATACCAACTGATGATATTGTAATCAAGGATAGTTTATCTTATGATGAGATTCCTATTCAAATTATAGAGTGCCAAGTTCTCAAGTTGAGAACAAAAGAGATAGCATCAGTCAAAGTTCTTTTGAGAAATCAGTTTTTTGAGGAAGCTACTTGGGAAGCTGAGGAGGATATGAAGTAGAGATACCCACATCTCTTCGAATCCGGAGAAGTTCCAAATTAAGGTACTAATCCTTTTCTTGGCATTTTATTTATAAGTTGGCATGTTGTAATTCCATTGTGCTTGTTGGGTGTTTGACCTACATGCTTGATGTTACACCCTTAACCTACTAAGAGTAACCTCATTCGAGGACGAATGTTCCCAAGTGGGAGATATTGTAACCATCCGTAACTAGAAAGAACTAGAATTAGAAAGAGTCATTTTTGGAAAGAATGAAAATCTGGAAAATTGGTTAAATTATGTTAAGTTTGAGTTTTGGGTCAAGTTCAAACGACCATAATTCATAGCTCAGGATGCGTTAGTTTTGCTACAAGATACCGTACGAAATATCTTTGAATTATCTTTCGAAGCCACAAAGTTTTCATGATTTCGAGTTCTTATAAGGGAGATATGTCTATTTGAAGTTGGGATGTCTAGGTAATGAAAGTAAAAACCGGATTTTGAAAGGGTAGTTTGGTCTTTTCCTTATCCCAATTAATTAATTTCATTTTTGGTAATTAAGTTGGGGTCTAAACTAATTGGATTCAGTTTACGCTTTTGAAAATCAAGTTAGGGTTTTGATAGAAGAGAAAAGAAAAGGAAAAAGAGGAGAAGAACCAAGGAATCGCCAAGTTCTTGAAGTTTTACTTGTGGATTTTGCCAAGGGTTGATCCCTACGAGATATGAGAGTTCACATAGCATTGGGTTTGTCAGCCACGCGCCAAACATGTTTATTTTAGTATGATTTTCTTCCTAAAAGATTGAAACTTTGATGTTCATGAGTTATATTCTTGAATTACTTTCGTTCTTGAATTTGGGATGGGATTGAGGAGTTCTTGAGTGTTTAAGGTCGATTTTAGAGTTGTGTTTGATTAGATTCTTCTGTACATATGATGGGTATCTGAATATAAAGTGAATTTAAGAAAAAGAACCGAGTTTAGGCGATATAGGGTCAAAAAATGAAGAAGGAACATGTCACGCCCCGAGCCTACACCCCGGACGTGGCCGGCACTCGAGAACCATTGTTGGCCCCAAGCGAACCCTTGGCCTGGCTTACTTACTGAGTGGAATACTTTAATCATTAAGAAAAGAACTCAAATTCAAGATAACTGAAATGTCCAAAACTAAACTCATAATGTTTTAGAAATAAACATTTAACTTAGCCAAAGTGGGAAGCCTCTAAACAACTGAGATGGATATCGAGACAAGACCCACGACATCCTAATGAACTAAAATACTAAAAGCAATAAAAGGGATCCTCCAGAAAGCAAGGAGGATCACCACATACTCTGAGTTCTCAATTGGATCAACGATGCGCTGGATGCTGATCCTGGTTACCTGTGTCTGCATCATAAAACGATGCAGACCAACTGGGATCAGTACATTGAATATACGAGTATGCGAGTTGGAATGCTAAACAAGACATAAATTTGAAAGGAACTGAAGAACTTACCGGACTAAACTCAACTCAACTTAACTAAACTCATTTCAATATAAAGCAACCTAAATAAATGCAGTATAAAGAAAAGATTTAAAACATGGTTTTCAACTTTGTGTATTTAGAAATACAATAATAATTCTGTATGTATGCAAAGATACAATATGAACACTATTTGTACAAGAAAATACAAATATATCTAATGTATATAAAAATACAAATACTGTTGTGGGAGTTTCTCTAATTGACAACTACCGCTCTGAGCCTAAGTGATGGTACAACGTTTTGCCCACGCTGCCAGAACATTCCTATACTTTGTCGTCATATAGGACGCCTTAACTAAGTGGATCCACTAGTCTATGCTAAAAAGCAACTTATGGAGTCATTTAAAAAGTAAGATCCTTTATTACTCATGATGGCTACATGGTTTATGGAGACTTGAGTTAATATGAACTCGCATCCCCATATCGGTGCTCAATACTACTCCCAAAATATACTTAGCTCATATGTTTTTAAAACAAACTTCTTTCTTTGTTTCGAGATAATTACTCAAAACTTAGCTTAAAAGCTCTCTTGGAATCTGTGTTCCTTTTCTTGCTCAAATGTGAAAATATTTTAATATTCTAGGAGTACTTAGTTCCTTTATAGCCTTTTGAGAAATGAACTAAACTCTTATCTCTTTGGTTAACTCGAAACTTAAGTCTTAAAACATAGTTAAAACATTTGTAAAAGACTTTTGGAAACTTTATAAACTTCTCTTAACTTGACTCTTAACTTTCGTTGAATTGAATTATGGATTCAAGGATTGTGATTTGTGAGAGGAACTATCTCATAATGTTTATGATTGTTTTTAGATAGATAAACATGAGAAAAGATCAAGAAATCACTGTCTGGAAACAAGTCCGCGACGCAGAGTTGCATTTAAATATTTGTTCGTGAAATTTAATTTTGAAACAGAGTAATCCGCGTCCTAACCGTGACGCGTAGCTGAGTTTTGTTCATTGGGGGAGCAAGTCCGCGACACAGACTTGCGTGCCAAAACCTGCTAGACTTTTTCCTTCTTCGTTTTCCAGCCCCAATTAGCGTAAACTCGACTATTTTTCCCAAATTCTTTTTAGATTCAGATACCCAGCATATGTACCCAAGAACCTGATTCAAAACAACTGTAAAACTCAATGTAAAGATCTCAGGACCTTCTCAATTCAGCCCAATTCAAGAACGAAAACAAATTAAAGATATAGATATTAAGAACATCAAACTTTTAACCATTTTAGAACGAATTTCATTAAACTAAACAAGTTTGGCGCGTGGGTGAACGAACCCAATGCTATGAAAGTCTCACATACCTTGTAGGATCGAATCCTTGGTGAATTCCACAACCAAAATCGCAAGAACTTTACGAATCTTGAGATTCTCTTCTCCTTTCTCCCCTTTTTTCTTCTCTCAAAGCCCTAGCTTATTTCTTAATTGCATAAACTAAACCGACTCAGTTTAGAACCCAAATAATTTACTAAAAACGGATTTAATTAATTGGGTAAGGAAAAGACTAACCTACCCTTAAAAAAATCTGGATAAGACTTTCCTAATTCGAACAACCCAATTTCAAATGGGTATTTCTCACTCATACAAACTCAAAATCGTGCAAACTCGGCGGCGTTGGAAAGATTATTACAAGATCTTTTCTACGATATCTAGAAACACACCTAACACATCTTGAGCTAGGAGTTATGGTCGTTTGAAGTTGACCAAAAACTAAACTTAACATACTTAACAAATTTCCAGATATTTATATTCTTTCCAAAAATGACTATTTCTAATTTTTAACTTCTTTCTAGTTCTTTCAATTAGCGAGGTGTTACAATATCTCCCCCATGGAAACATTCATCCTTGAATGAGATTACTCTTAATAGGCTAAGGGCGTAACATCTAACATTCAGTTCAAACACCCTACAAGTAATGCAATTACAACATGCCAACTTATAAATTAAAGGGTACTAAGAAAAGATTTAGTACCTTGATCTGGAACTTCTCCGGATTCGAAGAGATTTGTGTATCTCTTATTCATATCCTCCTCAGTTTCCCAAGTAGCTTCCCCAATAAATTGGTTCCTCCAAAGGACTTTGACTGATGCTACTTCCTTTGTTCTAAACTTGAAAACTTGGCGATCTAGATTCTGAACAGGAATCTCCTCATAAGACAAACTGTCTTTGATACCAATATCTTCAGTTGGTATGATAACTAAAGGATCTCCCAAGCATTTCTTCAACTTGGAAATATGAAATATTGGATAAAGCACTGCTAACTCTTGTGGTAGTTCTAACTCATAAACTACGTTTCCAACCCTTTTTGATATTCGGTAAGGACTAATATACCGGGGGCTAAGTTTCCCTTTCTTACCAAATCTCATACACCTTTCATGGGTGAAACTTTCAAGTATACCCAATCATCTACTTCAAACTCTTGGTCTCTTCTCCTAACATTAGTGTAGGATTTCTGACGACTCTCGGTTGTTTTCAATCTCTCTTGAATAACTCTCACCTACTCCGTAGCTTGATGGACTAAGTCTGGTCCTATCAACCCAGCTTCACCAACTTCAAACCATCTAATGGGCGATCTACATCTTCTCCCATAAAGAGCTTCATGTGGAGCCATTTAGATGCTAGCGTGGTAACTATTGTTGTAGGAAAACTTAATGAGAAATAGGTGATCATCCCAAATACCCTTGAAATCAATCACACAATCTACCTTGATACCTCAAAACACCATCTCCCCCTTGTTCAAAAGTCATCACGTTTTGCTTATGAACATTTGCCTTTAATTCAAGCAATATAGGATGTTGGTCTTACTTTTTTTTCACTTCTAACACTAATGATGATTTAGCCCCATTCATCACCACTATTCCTCCTTCTGTGGAATCCATTAGTCGAACTCCTAGTCGTGCAAGTCTATGCATCTCTTTTGCTAACTCTTTCTTATCTTCCTCAAAATGGGTGGTACTACCCATAGATAATCTACATCAAGGCATCATCAACAATATTAGTCTTACCTATGTGATAAAGAATACTCATGTCGTAATCCTTGAGTAACTCTAACCACCTTCGCTATCTCAGATTAAGTTGTTTCTGACTAAAGACATACTAAAGACTTTTGTGATCAGTGAATACATCAACATGAACACAATACACATAATGACGCCATATCTTCAAAGAAAATACTACGACAGCCAACTCTATGTAATGGGTTTGGTATTCTTCTCATGAACTTTCAACTGTCTGGAGGCATAAGCTATAACATTACCATTCTACATTAATACGCCATCCAAAACAACTGTAGATGCATCACAATACACCACAAAATTTTGAGTACTTTCTGGTAAGGTCAAAATTGGGGCAGTAGTCAACCTCTTTTTCAATTCTTGGAAGCTTTTCTCACAAGCTTCAGACCATTGAAACTTCACTATCTTCTGAGTTAACTTGGTCAAATGGGATGAAATAGATGAGAACCCCTCTACAAACCATCTATAATAGACAGCCAAACCCAAGAAACTCTTAATATCAGTTGGAGATGTGGGTCTAGGCCAATTCTGCACTGCCTCAATTTTTTGAGTATCAACTTTAATTCCGTCTCCAAACATAATGTGGCCTGAGAATGCCATAGATTCAAGCCAAAACTCCCACTTAGAGAACTTGGCATACAACTCTCTATTCTTCAGAGTTTGGAGAACTATTATGAGATGAGTAGCATGATCTGTTTCATTCTTTGAATAAATTAGTATGTCATCAATGAAGACGATAACAAATATATCTAAATAAGGTTTGAATACTTTATTCATAAGGTCCATGAATGTCGCAAGTGCATTGGTCAAACCAAAGGACAGGACCAAAAACTCATAATGACCATAACGGGTTCTGAAAGCTGTCTTTGAAATATCAGATTCTGTTACTCTCAACTGATGATAGCCTGATCTGAGGTCTATCTTAGAGAAACAAGTAGCACCCTAAACCTGATCGAAAAGATCATGACAACATGAATATAGAAGACTCTGATGGACCTATTGTCTTACCCCCTCTA
Organism: Solanum okadae; assembly: GCA_036553675.1. Classification (NCBI taxonomy): domain Eukaryota; kingdom Viridiplantae; phylum Streptophyta; class Magnoliopsida; order Solanales; family Solanaceae; genus Solanum; species Solanum okadae. Next base: position 41,560,543 of record CM071689.1, on the reverse strand, counting down.
CCCCTAGGGCACACATTTGTGATGACAAGTAGTTTGATGCAGATGCTTACAGCAAGAGGCTTATTCTCAGGATCGCCATCGGAAGATCCACATGCTCACTTAGCCAAGCTAAAGGTGGTTTGCAAAAGTTGTGTGGGTAGACCAGACTTGGATCTGGATGTCATTGGATTACGAGTGTTTCCTCTGTCACTGACAGGCGATGTTGCAGTATGGTTCACTAAGCTTCCTTATAACTCAATATATACATGGGACCAACTAGCGGAGGTGTTCCGAGCGAAGTACTATCCAGTGTCCAAGAAGCTCAATCACAAAGAGAGGGTCAACAATTTTGTAGCATTACCTAGAGAGTCTGTGAGCATCTCTTGGGGCAGATTCACTGCATTCGTAAGAGGTGTTCCAAATCACCGTATTGATGATGAGTCGCTGAAGGAATATTTCTATCGAGGACAGGATGATAACAATAAAGCAGTTCTTGACACTATTTCTGGAGGTTCATATGGTGATTGTACATATGCACAAATTGCTGAAAAACTGGAAAGGATCTCTCGCAACAATAAAGCATGGAGCACTAGGAGGTCAGAAACTGGGAGAAACACATTTGCCGTTCATAATACAACTATCAACTCTGCAAATGATATTCGTCAGGAGATGGCGTAGATGAGGACAGAGTTGGGGTTGGTATTGAAGCATGTGAGCGGAGGAGCAGAAAAGGTAAATGTTGTGAACTACTTAACTAGAACTCCACCACCAGTTGAAGAGTATTACTATGAAGAGGATGCTTATGCTATGAATGATCAGACGGGGGGTTTCCGACCAAATTCCCAAGGATCCTACACGGAAAATTGGCGCCAATGTCAAGGGAACCAAGGTAGGAACTATGGAAATTACAATCGAGAGGGTTACTATGTCCGGGATGGAAACTTCAATCGCGACAACCACTACAACAGGAACAACTATGGCAACAGAAACGATCGGGTTGGACCCTATGTTCACCCTCAAAATCGAGAATCTGGTGCTAGGGAAGCTGGAGGTAATATGGCACATATTGAAGATATGATGCAGAAGATGAAGAGAAGGTTTGATGCAACTGATGAGAATGTGAAGGAGATGAGAAACAACTTGTCTGGTATTGGTCCAAAGGTTGATGCCCATGCAGTGTCAATAAAGCATCTAGAGCAGCAGATGACTCAGTTGTCTACTACAGTGAACCCGTGTCAACCTGGCACTCTTCCTAGCAACACCATCCAGAATCCAAAGAATGATGGTCATTGTATGTCAATTACTACTCGAGGGGGTAAGCAAACCATAGATCCACCTATGCCGTCTAAGGTGGATGCTGAGATTAGAAAAGAAGATGATGTGGTGGAAGTTAGAGAAGAGTCTGAGATTGCGACAAAGCAAGAAGCGGAGATATCTCAGAAAGTGGTCCCCATATCTAGACCTCCACCACCCTTTCCACAGAGGTTAGTGAAGAATACTGAAGATGGTAAATATCACAGGTTTATTACTATGTTGAAGCAGCTTTCTATCAATGTCCCTTTGATAGAAGACTTGGAGCAAATGCCTGGGTATGCAAAGTTTATGAAAGATATGGTGACAAAGAAAAGGTTTGTGAGTTTTGAGGATGATGATAGATTGCAACATTGTAGCGCTATTGCCACAAGATCTCTGGTGCAGAAGATGTAAGACCCTGGAGCTTTCACGATCCCGTGTAGTATAGGGTCGTTACACTTTGCTAAGGCATTGTGTGATCTTGGTGCTAGCATCAACCTCATGCCCTTGTCTATTTCCAAGAAATTGGGTCTAGGGGACCCAAAGCCCACTGCAATGCGGTTACTAATGGCCGATCGAACCGTGAATAGGCCCATTGGTGTACTCTATGACGTGCTAGTGAAAGTAGAGTCTTTCATCTTTCCGGCGGATTTTGTAATTCTTGACTGTGAGGTTGATTTTGAGGTTCCCATCATCTTTGGGAGACCATTTCTTGCCATAGGGCATGAGTTGGTTGATATGGAAAAGGGGCAGATGAAGTTCAGACTGAACAAGGAAGAAGCAACTTTCAATATCTGTATGTCCATGAAGCAGAATGATGAGCTCCGAACAGTATCTGCTATAACTTACAGAGTGGAGAGTGGGACAGAAGTGCAAATTGAAGAGCGACTAGGTGTTGAGGCACTAGCAGCAGTTATGATGAATTTCGATTGTGATGGTATTGAAGAGTATGATGAGTTGGTAGCCGCACTCGATAAGTGTGAATATCTGTCCAAACCAAAGAAGTATGAGTTAGACATGAAGAATCGCGAGTCCCCACCCACAAGACCATCTATTGTGGAGGTACCGAAATTGGAGCTTAAGCCTCTACCACCGCACTTGAGGTATGTATACTTGGGAAAAAAGAATACTTTGTCGGTCATCATTGCAGCAGATTTGAATGCGAGGCAAGTAGAGTGCTTGGTGTCTATATTAAAGAGGTTCAAGCGAGCTATTGGGTGGACTATTGCAGATATTATTGGGATTCCCCCCGGTATTTGCTCTCACAAAATCCAACTCATGCCAAATCATAAGCCCAGTATTGAGCACCAGAGAAGATTAAATCCACCTATGCAAGAGGTAGTTAAAAATGAGATCATCAAGTAGCTGGATGCAAGAGTTATTTATCCCATTGCAGATAGTAGTTGGGTATGCCCTGTGCAGTGTGTGCCTAAAAAGGGAGGTATGACTGTGGTTCCAAACGAAAGAAATGAGCTTGTTCCAATGAGGCCTGTTACTGGATGGAGAGTTTGTATGGATTACCGAAAGTTGAATGCGTGGACAAAAAAGGACCAATTTCCTATGCCATTCATGGACCAAATATTGGATAGACTTGTAGGAAAGGGTTGGTATTGTTCTCTTGATGGGTATTCGGGCTACAATCAAATCTCTATAGCCCCAGAAGACCAAGAGAAGACCACCTTCACTTGCCCATATGGGACTTTTACTTACAAACGGATGCCATTCAGATTGTGCAATGCTCCAGCAACCTTCCAACGCTGTATGATGTCGTTATTTTCTGATATGGTGGAGGACACTATTGAAGTGTTCGTGGATGATTTTTCAGTTATAGGTGATTCTTTTAATCGTTGTCTAGATCATCTAGCCGAGGTGCTTAAAAGGTGTGAAGACGGCAACTTGGTGCTGAATTGGGAGAAGTGTCATTTCATGGTTAAAGAAGGTATAGTGTTGGGTCATCGAATTTCAGAGAAAGGTATTGAGGTTGATAGAGCTAAAGTTGAGGTAATAGAAAAGTTTCCACCACCCATTTCTGTAAAAGGTGTTAGAAGTTTTCTTGGGCATGCAGGTTTTTATAGGAGATTCAGCAAAGATTTCTCGAAAATTGCACATCCGTTGTGCAAACTGCTCGAGAAGGATTGTAAGTTCTATTTTGATGATGCTTGTCTTAGAGCATTTGAAGAGTTGAAAAAGAAATTGGTTACTGCACCAATCATTATTTCACCAGATTGGGGACAACCTTTGAGGTAATGTGCGATGCGAGTGGAGTGGTACTTTGTGTAGTATTGGGTCAAAGACGAGAGAAAACTCTTCACTCTATTTACTATGCTAGCAAAGCTCTAAATGTGGCCCAGAAGAAATATACTGTGATCGAACAAGAACTTCTTGCGGTGGATTTTGCATTCGAGAAATTTCGATCCTACTTGCTTGGTACTAAGGTCATAGTGCATACTGACCATTTTGCATTGAGGTATTTGATGGAGAAAAAGGATGTAAAACCAAGATTGATGAGATGGGTATTGTTGCTGCAAGAGTTTGATTTTGTAGTAAAAGATAGAAAGGGGACCAAAAATCAAGTTGCCGATCACTTGTCAAGATTAGAGAAAGAGGCTATGCTAAAGCTTGGAGATTGGGCTGAAATTAATGATGTTTTTCCAAATGAACAGGTATTGGCTGCTTCTCATGATTTGATTCCTTGGTTCGCAGACTTTGCTAATTATTTGGCAAGCGATATTATGCCCCCCAATTTGTCTTTTCACCAAAGGAAAAAGTTTATACATGATGTGAAGAAATTCTTTTGGGATGAACCTTACTTGTATCGTAGTTGTGCTGATGGGATTATTCGTAGCTGTGTGCCAGAGGTTGAGATGTTGAGTGTACTTCAAGCATGCCATTCATTACCCGTTGGTGGGCATCATAGTGGTATTCGGACTGCACATAAGATTTTGCATGTGGGTACTACTGGCCTACCATCCACCAAGATGCTCATGATTTCTCTAAGTCCTGTGATCGTTGCCTAAGAGAAGGAGGGATTTCAAAGAGGCAAGAGCTCCCTATAAATCCTATATTGGTGATAGAGTTGTTTGATGTATGGGTCATTGATTTTATGGGTCCATTTGTGAGTTCATATGGGATGAAGTATATTCTTGTTGCGGTTGATTATGTATCGAAGTGGGTGGAAGCAGTTGTGCTCTCCAACAATGAAGGTAAAAGTGTCACTGCATTCTTGAAAAAGAATATCTTCTCCAGATTTGGTACATCGAGGGCTATTATTAGCGATGGAGGTTCTCACTTTTGTAATAAGTTGTTCAAGGTACTACTTGAGAAATATGGTGTCCGTCACAATGTAGCCACTCCTTACCATCCACAGACTAGCGGTCAAGTTGAAGTATCCAACAGAGAGTTCAAACAGATATTGGCAAAGACTGTGAATGCTGATAGAACGGATTGGTCAAGGAAGCTTGATGATGCTCTATGGGCATATCGCACTGCATACAAGAACCCCATAGGTATGTCTCCTTACCAATTTGTATATGGGAAGTCTTGTCATTTACCAGTAGAGCTAGAGCATAAGGCAATATGGGCAATGAAGAAGTTGAATTTGGATTGAGGCGCCGCATCTAATCAAAGAATGAATGACTTGAATATGCCTGATGAGTTTCGCCTAAAAGCTTATGAAATTTCAGTCTTGTACAAAGAGAAGATGAAGAGATATCATGATCAAAGAATTGAAAAGCGAGAATTTGTGGTTGGTGATCTTGTGCTCCTATTCAACTCTAGGTTGCACTTGTTTCCAGGCAAACTCAAGTCCAAATGGACCGGGCCATTTTTGCTCACAAAAGTGCTTCCCCATGGAGCGGTTGAGCTTGAAAATAGGGATGGAACAAGGTTCATGGTAAACGGGCAAAGGATCAAGATCTATCTGGGAAATGCTGGAACTGTGCAAGAGGTAATTGAGGCCTACAATCTTGATAAAGTCTGAGTAATCAAGACACTTGCATCGTGCCACGACGTTAAATCAATGGGAGGCAACCCAAGATGTACAATCTAGCCAACGACAGGGTTCTGTTTTCCATTTAGTAGTTTTTTTTTGTTTAATTGTGCCTTTTTATCAATTTAATGTTTTAGTTCTTAGTGTTGGCTAGAATTAGTATAGGGTCCGTGTCTAAAAAATGTAAAAAGAATAGCCTATTGGTTGCTACATGTGCAGGTACACCACGAAAAATATGCAGAAAATGGTCTGGTGAAGAGGTCTACGGACCCATCGACGGTCCGTCGTTTAATCCACGGACCGTGGATGGTGTCCGTTGATCCCAGGTAAGCCTCTAAATTTTTCCAAGTGTAATAGTGATCTACGGTTCTGATCTACGGACCGTAGATAGACTCATGGACCACAGACGGGGTCTCGTGAGTCCAAACCCTAAGGCTGTCTGATCCGACCCGAACCCCCCTATTTAAAAACCCCTATGTTTTAAAACCATTCCACTTCCCTCCATTACTCCCAAAACCGTTTCCACCATCCCATAACCTCCCTAAATCACTCCATAACTCCCCCATACTATCATCCCTTCCATAATTCCCAAATTCCTTTCCATTTCAAATACAACTCCTTCTATATTCCACAAGAAGGGTCCGGTGTTTGGTTAGTAACGAAGAATTGATTCCTTGGTCTTGCTAAGCTTAGTGTTGTCACGCAATCACCCCACTCCTCGTTGCTTGTAAGGTAATAGACTTTCCCCTCACTTTGAATTTCGATTCATAGATTGAATAGAAAGTCGGGAGTTAGGTCTAGACCTTGGGTAATCGTTAGATGAAATTGCATGATAAACTTGAAACTTACAATGCCCTTGGAACGCTAGATAGTGATTGTATAGCTTTATTGTATGTGCTTATAAGTCTAAATGAAAGTTTTGACTTAGGGTTCCACTATTTGTCTCAACTATTTGGTCAAATGATCATTTGGGAATCCTAAGAATGAAGAACTAGCATATTTGAATGTTGAAATACACAATTAGACTTCGTTAATGTTCAAAATCAGGCCAAAAATGTATGATCAGAAGTGAAGACTGACTGAAACCTGGCATTGATGGCATCCATGATACCCCGCATACGGAACGTAGATCCATCTACGGACCGTAGATGAGGTTCGTGACTGGATGCGCATGACAAATTTCCCCAAGTGTGAAACAACGGATGTGGACTACGGTCCGTAGATCAATCTACGGACCGTTCTTCACATCCGTGGTTTCCATCTGCGACCTATCTTGTTGGCCCCCTGATCCACGGAAGAGTTCCACGGATCGTAGATCCTCACCGTGGATGACCACTGGAGCCTCTGTCTGAATTATTTTTTTTTGGGACTTTGTTACTGTTTGTTTTTAGTTCTCAACTTTTTCATAGTATATTTATGGGTAGTCTTGGGCACCAATATTGCTTCCGCAGGTACGTTGGTACCCAAGAAGCTGTTCACCTACTCAAAAAGGGGCAAGACAAAATCTGTTGCCCCTAGTTTCAGATTAATCGATGAGGACACGGACACAGACACAGATCCAGCATATGTTCTTTTCAACATTAGGACTTCTCGCACTACACCTCGAGGCACCAGAGGCACCCCCCGGAAGGTGCTTCTCGACGTCGTCACTGTCTTCCAGTCTGATGAGGAGCACACACTGATCGGATCACCAACTAGGGCTGCTTCCAGTTCAGAGGGGTCTGTGTCCGGATCTGAGTCTTCCCATGCTTCAGACTCCGAGTCTGCCCATTCTTTGGGATACGAGTCTGCCCATGCTGCAGGGTCCAGTACTAAATCAGTTACAGGGTCCGGTGAGAATGACCAAGTAGCCTCATCTGATGAGGCAACTAACTCGGAGTCCATACCTGCACGACGGAATGATTACCCCACTCCAGTAGCCGGCGAGCTAAATAGGTGGTGTGTAGAAGGCCAATGGCAAATTTATCGGGATGCCAAGATGGTAAACAACAAACAGAAGATGGCCTGACTAATTACAGAGGAGCGCAGAGTCCTCATGGGGAACTTGCACGCTGTTCTGGACATTCACCGACTGTTCAACCTTCACAAGTGTGACTGGATGGCTCGAGACCCAGGGACGTATAGCAAGGGATATTGTGTGGGAATTATATGCCTCTTATGCTGCCACTCTCCACGGTTCAATTTCTAAGCGGTCAAAGCCCCTAGCTCAAGATCCTCTCACTTCCACTTTGGTTCGAGGTTGTCCGGTGGATATATCACCTACCACGATCAGACGTTTTCTCTATGGTCCTACCACGGGTCACTCTTGGTCTCTCAACACAGCAGAGTTTGATTATAGATGGGACATCGTGCGGAGTGGCGCTTTCCAGAGGAACGCTGAGCAGAGAGACGCTGCTCTACCATGGTTGGCCAGGTACATTGCTGTAGATGGCGAGCGTGCGGAATGGGTCGCCGCTCCATGGTTGGGCATCCGAAAGGCCACATTAAATTTTGTGGCCAAGTTCTTCTGGCTGCTGGTGTGTAACAGAGTGTCGCCTACAAAAGCTGACAACCAAGTAACGTGGGACAGAGCGGTCATGGTGGCGGCATTGGTAGCATGAGTGGAGATTGACTTTATCCGCATGCTGGCAGAGATTCACGAGAGGGCATTCAGGACCTCCACTACTTACCCATTCCCATATCTAATTTTTCATTTGTGCAGGGACTCTAGAGTACCGATCTGGCATTGTGACAAGTTAGTCCACCGTACAGGGGCATTGGACATCGTCCTTATTCGAGATGAGGCAAATGTGGCAGCACGTCGCAGAGAGCCTCAGGTTGAGGTACCACCCTTGGGTGCCGATCTTGCAGACACAGTGGGGCAGGAACAAGGCGGTGACCTCAGCATCCCAGACCACCCCGATACTATCCCGGGCTCCTCATCTCAGGCAGCTAGTATGGCTCCTAGCTCTTCCCGGTCCACACCACAGTTAGGAGCTACTGTTGTCCCTTTGGTCAGAGTACAGAAGTTCGAGGCTCATCTGGCCACACTGCTGCATCACATACAGCCTTGGATGCAAAAGTCGATAGCCTAGTCCGAGGCTAGAATGGAGTGCAGGATGGAGGGGATGATGGACCGGATGGTCTAGGCTGTTAATAAGCGACTTGATGCTTTTGAATTACGAGTCTTTGAGCGATCAGCCCCGGCCATAGATTTATATACTTTGCAGGCTGACTTAGCCAGCCCCCGGACTGACGTTGATGCCATTCTTGCTGCACCTTTAGTTGAGCCTCAGGTTGCACCTACTGCACTGGCTGATGATACAGTGTTGGATGCTCTATTTAGTGGGACCGCCGAGGAGGGGCTTGCGCCTACACATGCCCGGGGCAAACGGCACCGTTCTCATTGCACTTTGGAGGAGTAAGCTCATAAGAGACAGCGTAGGTAGGAGAATGAGACAAGGAGGGCTTCGATTTTAGACAAAGATTTGCGCTAGCAAAAGGGTGCATGAGAGAGTTGCAGGGGCAGCGAGTTCTACCCCAATTGTAGAGGTCCAGCCTGTTTTTGGGGACGTTGTGAGCACCACTGATGGTGCGGTATGATTGATAGAGAGCACTACTGAGGGTGCTATGATTGCTGATGTGGGCACTACTGAGGGTGCCCCCACTATTGTTCCAGAGGGATCCGGGAAACTGGACCCCCTTGCTTGTTGATGATTCGCCGTGGCTTTGCGCCAATGGTTTGCTTCACCCAATTTATTTTCTTTTACTGTTTTTGTATGCATTGGGGAAAATTGCATCTATTTTTGTGGGGGATGGGGTAAATGAATTGTGAGTGATAGGGTGACGTCTGAATAACCCAACTCATGAATCCTCTTTTGGGCTTTTCTTGCCTGTGCTCTTTTCCCCCAAGAGACTGTTTATTTTTTGTTGAACCGGCATGTCTTAGGATCGTATGTGTAGAAGTATGATAATGAAAGAATCATGATGGCTTATGAAAACTAATACCCGTCAGAAGAAGGATGTATGCTAGAATTTGTAGGCTACGATTAGTTGAATGTGTTGTCTCTGAGTATGACATAATAACGAATCAACTCGATGGCATGACTTAAGCTGAAACTTGAACTCGGTAATCTGATAATGGAACTATATGCCAAGAGTGTGTGAGAATCATTGACTGTTCAAACAGTTTTTGTGCGAAACAAGAACTTGCCCGGTTACTCCTGCTAAGACAATTCAACCTAGAGGTTAGGAACTGATCATAGGCCATTGTTCTGAAAAGTCCGCAAATTGCCTTAAAGAAGGATCCAACCAAATGAAATAAACGTTCCATTTGATCCAACTTTGAGTCTTAAAGTAAACCATTTCTTTCTAAATCCCGAAACTCACCTTCCCATAATCTACTATGTTGGCCCCAGTCCCTCCTTGGACATGTGCACTTCGACTTAGGCCAAAAGCCTAAGTTGAGGGTGGCTAATGTAAAAATTAACGTTAATCTTGGCCTTGACCCGACATCGGGTATTGTGCACCTCAACTAATGGAAAATCCATAAGTTGAGGGTGGCTATGAAAGAGGAATCTGAAAGAAAAATGGATATGAAAAAGAGTGATGTGAAAAGAAAAAAACAGAGAAAACGTGAGGAAAGGATGTGACTTGTTGAAAGCTAAAAGAAAAAAAAAAGAGCTACAAAGTCTAAAGTCACATCCGTGGGTGAAGAAAATTAAGGGAAAGAAGGTAAAGCTATAGTATGACAAAAATAGGGCAAAAAGAGGTTAAAAGCCCAAGTGTAATGTCAAGGAGGGCAGAAAGTCACTAAACAGTACCCAAATGTACCACACCTGACCCTGAGCCTACGTTACATGCCAATAAAGTCCTATAGTGATCCTAGAGTCTAGTTTGGAGAGTCTAAGCAGTGAAAATAAGGGCAAGCTTATGGCATTAAGCACTAACTGTATTTGAAATTACTTCTGAGCGTGAGTGTTGAATAAATCCTTGTACCATGAATGACATTCATTTCTTGTGCAAAGGGGATTTCGTTTGAAGTAAGGGCACTAGTTACGTTGTTGGAAAGTTGGTACCTTGGTGACAGTGAGAAGGTGTATGTTGTGTGTCAGTTGGTCGATTTGTGTGATGGTTTGATCTGCATGGATTAGCTTGTCGAGTCTAAGAGAACGAAGTTGCACCCGTAAAGTGAGGGGGGTAGAGAGGCATGTGATTGCTTGGGCCTGAAATGCTTGCATCTATACAAGTGTCGTTTAGAGTTGTAGTGTGTCGGTTGAGGACCAACAATGAATTTAAGTTGAGGATGTTGATATACTGTGAGTTTACGGTATTTCTAATACATTTCACTTACAAGTCGTGTGTGTCTAGGGCCTATTTGTATTGGTTTTTATGTGTTTTTATTATATTTTGCAGGAAAGATGTTCAGGCGCGGAGGTATACAGACAGCTGAAAGAAATGCAGGAAAAGGGCATTCATGGAGGTGAACTATGGACCGTAGGTCCATTGACGGTCTGTAGGTGATGACCGTAGATCAGCAGGCAAGGTATGGAAGACAAATCAGAGAAATCTGACCAAGTGTGGAACCACGGTGGCCGTTGACGGTCCGTAGATCAATCTATGGACCGTACTGTTGATCCGTAGATTGATACTGCGAGCGTTCCAGTACCTGATTTTTGAAGATTCCAAGTATGGAGCTACGGAGGGGATTGACGGACCGTAAATCGATCTACGGTCCGTACTGCAAGTCCGTCGTTTGCTTCAGAGAAGCTGATATATTTTCTAAGTCCTGGCTGACGGAAGGGACTTACGGATTGTAGATCCATCGACTGTCCGTAAGTCAGTCTCGTGGATTGAAGACGCATGCCTGAACAAACTTTCCTTAATTTGTTTCCCTTTTAATTTAGGATTTGTTTTCTATAAATAGGGCATGTAAATCTCGTTTTTGGGGGTTAGACATTATTATTCTAGTTTTACTTTGTGATTTTAGAGATTAATTTGCAACTCTAGCAATTATTGATTTCCTAAGTTCGTTTTGAAGATTTTGGCTTTGCAATTCAAGTTGAATTTTAGGTTTATTATTCTCTTTACGTAAGTTCATGATTTCTTCATCTAAAACTATGAATTGTGTTCTTGCTAATATGGGTAAGTAAATCCACAACTAGGGTTGTGGGAACCATGAGCGATTACCAAAGTATGAATAGTAAATAAGCAATTCTTGAATAGTGTTTTGCATGCATTGATAATTTTTTCGTTTATAAGTCTTTTTAATGAGTGCACGCGTTACACCTTGTTGCTACTTGCCGGACCAAGGGGGTAATCAACAAGAAAAGAATTATCAACATAGATTTAGTGTGATACTATCTAATAGGCTAGTGTCGATTTGTGCAAAGTTATAACTAAGCCAAACATCGATTATGATGTCTAATATGAGGTAAAGGTAAGTGTTAGTAAATTATACACACGTAGCCGGACCAAGGTGCAGGGTCAAATTCTCTAGATGCCGGACCAAGGATTTAGAGATACCTAACTTATCAATTTGCATGTAATACACTAGGAAAGCATTGTTGTTACTAGGATTATTGCATTATGAGCTTGTGGGGAACACGTATACCCTAGTTATTTCTCTCATCTTGATAACAACCAAAATTGAGTTTTGATTACTGATTACTTATTAAATTCTTACTATTTGTTTCACACAAACAAAACCCCCGTTAATTACCTATTTCTGGAAGTAATTTGACTAACTGAATATAATTGTTGGTTAAAATAAAGTCTAAACCATTTTCCTCGTGGGATCGACCCCAACCTACAAGTTGGGTTCTTTACTTGATAACGATCGCTTATACTTCTGTAGGGAGGTGTAATTTAAGCGTATCAAACATCAAACTTTCAACCTTTTCAGAAACAATTTCGCTGAACTAAACATGTTTGCCGCGTGGGTGAACAAACCCAACACTATGAAAATCTCACATACCTTGTACGATCGAATACTTGGCGAATTCCAAAACTAAAATCGCAAGAACTTGACGAATCTTGAGTTTCTCTTCTCCTTTCTCCTCTTTTTTCTTCTCTCAAAGCCCTAGCTTATTTCATAATTGCGTAAACTTAACTAACTAAGTTTAGACTCCAAATAATATACTAAAAACAGATTTAATTAATTGGACAGGGAAAAGACTAACCTACCCTTCAAAAATCCGGATTAGGCTCTCCTTATTTGAACAACCCAACTTCAAATGGGCAATTCTCACTCATACGAACTTGGAATCGCGCGAATTCCACATCGTTGGAAAAATTATTCGAAGATATTTCCTACGATATTTGGAAATACACCTAAAACATCCTGAACTAGGAGTTATGGGTTTTTGAAGTTGACCAAAAACTCAACTAAACATACTCAACAAAGTTCAAGATTTCTATATTCTTTCCAAAAATGACTATTTCCAATTTTTAACTTTTTTCTAGTTGTTTCAATTAGTGTGGTGTTACAGAACAAGTCAGGAAAATCAGGGTACCAGGTCCACGTCGCGAACCTGTTTCTCATTGGAAAAATCTTCCTCGCGGAGCGGAGCGGTCATGGACCGTTCTGCCTCAAAAGTTATTTCGTGACCAAATAATTAAATGCATCTCCATGTTGCGGACTTGGTTCCAGATAGTGATTTCTTGATATTTTCTCATGTTTAACTATCTAAAAACACTCCTAAACATCATCAGATATTTTCTATCACAAATCACAGTCCTTGAATCTATAATTCAATTCAAGGAAAGTTAGGAGTCAAGTCAAGAGAACTTAAGAGTCAAGTCAAGAGAAGTTCATAGAGTTTTTCAAAAGTCTGTTACAAACATTTTAACTTTGTTTTAAGACTTGAGTTCAAGTTAAGTAAGGAGTAAAGAGTAAAGGTTGAAGTTAATTTCTTCAAAAGTATATGTGGACTATGTATTCCCAAAAGGTTTAAAATGTTTTCACATTTAAACATGAAAAGGAAACCTTGATTTCCAAAGAGCCTTTGAGGTAGTTTTAAGTAAAGAGTAAATGTTTTAACATTTAAATATGAAAGGAAACTGAGATTTCCAAAGAGCCTTTAAGATAGTTTTCAGTTAAAGAGTAAGCACTTTCATGAATAAGCAAAAGGGAAAACTTTGATTTCCAAGATAGCCTTTGAGCTATGTTTTGAGCAATTATCTCAAATCACAGAAAGAAGTATGTTTTAAAACATAAGAGCTAGTATCATATTTTGGTAGTAGTATTGAGCACTGATATAGGAGAGAGTTCAGACAACTCACATCCCCATAAACCATGTTGCCACCATGGGTAGAAAAGGGTCGTACTTTTTAGATGATTCCTTAGTGCTTTTTAGCATAGACTAGTGGATCCACTTAGTAGTTCTGGTTCTATACTCATGGAAAGGTATAGGACGGCCCTGGCACCGTGAGTCAAAGCGTTGTATCATCACGATAACTCTTATGTGATGGTTGTCGGTTAGAGAAACTCCCATAGCAATATTTTGTATTTTTATATACATCAGAAATATTTGTATTTTTATATACAAACATAGTTCATATTGTATCTTTGCATACATACAAAGTTATTATTGTATTTCTGAATACATAGAGTTGAAAACCATGTTTTAAAGCTTTTCTTTATACTACATTTATTTATACTGCTTTATATTTAAATCAGTTCAGTATAGTCCAGTTGAGTTGAGAACATGTTTGTTTCTTCAGTTCCTTTCAAGCTTATGTCTTATTTAAGAATTTTCCTCGCATACTCGTACATTCAATGTACTGATGCCATTTGGCCTGCATCTTCTTATGATGCAGACACAAGAAACCAGGATCAGCATGCAACGCATAGTTGTTTCTAGGTGAGCTCCAGAGTTGTTAGTGAGCCTCCTTGCTTGTGGAGGATCCCCCTTTTTATTAATTTATCATTTTAGTTCATTAGGATGTCGTGGATCTTTTCCTGACATCCATCTTAGTTGTTTAGAGGCTTCGTAGATAAATAGTCAGTTAGTTCATTTGTCATTATCTTGTTATTGGCTTATGTTCACATTTGAGCTGCCACTTTGGCTAAGTTAAATGTTTACTTTTAAAACATTATGAGTTCAGTTTGAGACAGTTGATTTATTTAGCATTTTCATTCATTTCTTAATGCTTTAAGTCTTTCACTGAGTAAGTAAGCCAGACCAAGGGTTCGCTTCGGGCCAACAAGGTTTCTCGAGTGCCGGTCCCACCCAGGGTATAGGCTCGGGGTGTGACACTTGACATTCTTCAAATTCTGTAAGGGAACTTTGAATATGTTTAGTTCATACGAGAGGTAAAAAAAGCATGGTACTACAAATACAGAACAAGGACAAATCGGGTTAGGTGGCAAGCTTAACAACTATAGTAATGAAATTGATTTACAAGGCTTACAAATTAAACCAATAGTGATTTCCTATTCTTGTAACACCTTTAGCTTAGACCAATAAAAGGAACTAATATTTAACTTCACGTACTAAATTAAAATTATATGAGTTAATTAAAAGGAATTGAATCAATAGATAATTAATCAAGTTAATTGAAAAAATCATGACCCCCATCGTACAATCAAGTTCATAAGTAGAAAAAAGGAGCTCAATTGACAATCAACACAAAAGGACTGGAGACATTTGGGACTGAAAATTGACCTTGGTAAATCTGCATGACATAATTTGCTCCATTAGCACAACAAACACTTGCCAAAAGATCTTTTTCTATGTGCTCATTCATTTCATCTAATTCATCAAAGTAGAGATCAAGATTTTTGTGGTTCAAAGATGACAAGCCCCTGAGCTTAATTTTAATATGATTAAAACCCCAGAAATCGTTAAATGTTGAACATATGGAGCGATAATTTCAAAGCAGCATGTATCACCTTCGAGTGTATACCGATCCATGTCAGGATAATCGCGGTGGATTAATTGTAGTCATTATTAATCTTGACATTGCACAAATTCATTTCCTTATCAGATAATGTACTGTCTCTCCTAAGCTGCTCTACCATTAAAAAGTTTAATCTAAACTTTATGTTCAGATGTGATGATGGTATTTTCTTATTTTCCTGTGATTGACAGGTGGATTGAATTTGTTGTGAATATGAAAGTGGAGGATATATGCCTGAATATATGTTATAGAACTGCTTATTCGACTGGACATCATGATCAACCCTATAGGTTGCCAGAAGTTATCTGTAGTAGTTCATCGATTACAAAACTCAACTGCAATAATTACAGAACATTAGAATAATGCGTACTAAATTGGACATCTCTGAAGAGTTTAACACTGGAAAGTTTATTAATCTGGGATGAACACATTAAACAAATAATGTCAAATTGTCCTTAATTGGAATCTTTGAATCTATATAGATTTTGTGGTTTTAATCTATGGATTTTGTGCGAACGATTAAAACCACAAAATCCATACAAATTTAACGATTCCTATTGAGGATAATTTGACATTATTTGTTTAATGTGTTTATCTCGGATAAACAAACTTTTCAGCATTAAACTCTTCAGAGATGTTTAATTTAGTACACAATCGTCTCATATTCTGCAATTATTACACTTAAGTTTTATAATCGATGAACTACTACAAAAAACTTCTGGCAAGCTATAGGGTTGGTCATGCTCAGTCGCATAAACAATTCTATAACGTTTATTCAGGCGTAAATCCTCTACTTTCTTATTCATAGAAAATTCAAGCCACTTGTCAATCACGGGACAATATGACAGACCATCATCATATTCGAACACAAATTTTAGATTGAACATTTAATGGCAAAGAAGAGATAGTACATTATCCGTGAAGGAAATGAATTTGTGCACTGCTGAGCTGTATAAACGACCATACTCCTTAGTGTGATAAACAATGTTGTTGATAGAAGTGCAGAAGTAGTTCCAATCTTTAGAGAGAGTAGATGTTTTGAACGTGTCTGTTATGGACAATAAAGGAAGAATGTGGACAATAAGAGCATAAGATAGCTTACTAATCCTATCAATTTCTTCACTTTTTTTTTCTCAATTTTCAGTTTTTTTTAGGTAAGTTTTCAATAAGAAGACTTTCTGAGGTGCAAGAGAATTTTTCCTTGTTGCTCATATTGTTCAAATTGTATTATTATTGCTACCTGAAATCACAACGTCAGCTGACCACTCAACGGCAAAAAAGTACACTAGAATTTGTTTGTGAAGAATAAGAAGAATTTCAGAAATTATGTTGTAAAAAAATAAGAAAAAACACATATTTATAAACAACAAACAATAGCGTAAACATGTGCTTATTGTGCTTTATTGGAAAAATCACAACCCCTCGGAAAAGCCACAATCCTTCATAATAATCACAACCTTTCCCAAAAGTCACCATCTTTTAGAAAAGTCACAACTCTTCATTTTCCTTTCAGACCTTTTAAAACCATAAAAGTCATGCTACTTCTCTTTTGTTGAAAAACAACACAGGGCTAAGAATGGGTGGAAATTATCATACATCAATACCGAGAATAAGTTTACTTGTAACTATAATTGTTATAGACAATTTATGTTTTTTTTATTGTTTATTCATTTTTTAATGCTCAACTATCAAAGTTATATCACATGATACTCTTTTTTAATGTGATAATATATGATATCATTAATATATTATTGTTTTAAAAATTAGGGGTCGGGAAAGGGAAAAATTAAGAAGGAGATTACAATTAAGGTGCGAATTGAATGATCTCACCAAAAAAAGTGAAAATTTAGTAGTCAATGCTACTAAAATTATCCCATTTAATTCTATATAATTACAATTTGCAGTGATTTTAAACCATAAAAAAGAACAATAAGACATTTAAACTTAAAGTTTACAAGTCCAGTATTTAGTAAACAAGTTTATTCATCAAAATTCAAACACAAAACATAAGAAATGAAATTAGGATAAAGGATACATACACAATGTAGACATTTGTTGCCTTTTCAAAATCTTGTTTTTTTTTTTTTGATGTTTTTGAATGTATGTATATTTTCTTGAAAGGGCTAATGTCACACTACTTATATAGTGTCCATGCAGTTGACCATTGAATTTTTTTCTATTTTTTGTCATATCATGGAAAGAATATATATAAATTAATTAATTAATGAGATCTAGACATTCAAGATAATTATTTCATTAATGGTTTTTAGTTGATTATTTATCCTAAATAGGTTTCTGATGTCATGCTAATATCATCATTGACTTAATAATTTACTTCTTACATATTTGAAAAAGATATAGTCCCTTGTTTCAAATTTTCACACCAATTTTCCCTGTTAATCCGTTCAAAAATTATTATTTTCCATTTTATAATTTTTAATTATATTTGAATACATAAATGATAAGGAGAGACATGACAAACTCACATGCATCATCATGACGACAACTTTATGTTAAATGAGATGTTATTCACGTCTCCACATTGCATTTTTATTTTATAGGAGTAACAATTAATAAAACTTGATTTTCATTACGCAAATAATTTCTATTGATTTAGCTTAATGACTATATAATTAATATTTTACAACATTGCATTAAAAAAGAACCATGGTCAAGATATCGAGTTCTCTAACTAATCTTTATATATGTTGATAGAGACTCGAGAAATTGAGTCCTTAAAGGAGAAATAAATTAATGATAACATGACAACATTTTGAGTAAAGTTTTGACAATGACAAAGTGAACCAGGTTCACAAGCTTGTACCAGAACTAGGATAAAAAAGCGGGAAAGAAGAAATAACACGTCGAACAAAAATAATCCTAATTAAGGAAAAATAATGAAGAAGACTCCTTATATGGAAAGGAAAAAAATTTAGGAAACGAATTACTTTTGTTGTAGAATTCCATTAGGGTTTCATCCTCCCTTATAAAAGGATCTTTAACAAATAGAAAAACAGCTTTTGAAATTTACAAACAGTTAATTTTTTAACAGTTAGAGTGATCTATTTAGGTGTTTTACTATAGTTGGTCTTTTTGATTATAGAGTTGTAATCTAAAATTACTCTTTGAAGTTAGGGAAGTTTGGTTTAAAATGCTACGAGGGTAGATTGTTTTTTCCCCCCCTTGAGTAAGGAGATTTTCCATTATAGAATCTCTATTTTATTGTATTGCATATTTGTCTCTCAAAATTCAACAAGAACCCAGTTTTTGTTATGGTAGTCAAAGTTTTTTTAATTTGTCAAACAACCCCCGGATTTGAAAACTCTAACCATTCTGACTATGTGTACAAACAAGATATGCCTTGTATGGATTAAAACAATCCCCAAGAGCATGGTGTGATCACTTGTCACGCTTCTTGCTTGCATACGTGTATTCAAGATGCAAGATTGACAATACAATGTTCTTTGAAATCAGGGCTCCAATATTCTAATAGTTCAGGTGTATCTTGATAATATTAGCTTTGGAGGAAAATATGCAAAACATGGGGTTGACTTTGCACAACTAATGAGCAACAAATTTTAAATGAGCATGATGGGAGAGCTTAACTTTTTTCTTGGGGCTTCAAATCAAACAGTCCTCATCTCGCAGTTCAACTCATCAGTAGAGGTACATAAAGGCACTACTAAAGAAGTTCAACATGAATGAAGCAAAGACAAATAACACTCCAATTGCAACAACAACAAAGTTGATAAAGATGAACTTGGTCTTGGTACATGACACAAAGTATATAGGAATGATCAGATCTCAATTGTACGTAATGGCTAACAGACCTAACATTGTATTTACTGTTGGACTCTGTGCATGCTTCCAATCAAGTCCAAAGAAATCCCATCTAAAAGTTATCAAAAGGATTTTGTGATATCTCAAATGAACGCTGAGCCTGGTTCTCTGGTATCCTACAAATGATTCATTTGATCTGGTCGGATTTGCATTGGTAGACTACATAGTCTACTTGGTAGGTAGGAAAAACACATCTAAAATGGCTCACTTCTTAGGGCCATGCTTAGTATTATGAGGAACTAGGAAACATAACTCAACCACCTTGTCTATGGCTGAAGCAAACTACATTGTTATTGCCTCATGTTATGCCCAACATCTCCGAATCAGGCAACAACTTCCAGATTTTAGCATCATTGTAGTCGTTTTTTCATTACCGCCTTGGGACTAATGACTAAGCTACTCAATAGTGTGGTTGTGATCAACAATAGCAGGAAATAAATGACCTATAGAAACTATAGACTAGGTTTCAATCCGCTGAAGCCATAACCCATAGACAAAGCATTAAACTCTTTTCTTGTTACTAGGTAGAATCATAGTAGTATGGCCGAACATCTTGTGGAACCTCAGCTCATACGCTGACACACTCATGGGAGCATTGCTCTAACCTGTAGAACTAATCTTGAGGCGATCATTAGAGTTGCAAAGGATGTGCCAAGCTAAAAAAAACCACATAAAACTTGGTACAAGTGAAAAGATGAGACCTAATTGAACTTGTCAAAATGAAGGTACGCCACGACTTACTAGCTCACCCATCTAACAGATACGCCGTCAATTCGGCTCCTCTCTACTCCACTAGACCTAGAATAGGATGTCGCTAATGACAACTTGTAAGAAACTTGTAGGTATCCTTACCCACAGCCCCAAAAAACCTTAGAGGTTAGAGTTTGAGAAACACTGCAAGCATCTTCTTCTTTAAAGGGATGGCTTCGGCCACATTCACGGGTTAGGCACCTCTAGGTTGTACTTGGACCTGAGGTGCCTCTGTTGTAGGCTGATCATGTGGTTCTAGTGCAGCTGCAACTCTAGCCCACTGCATACCGCAAGCACAATTTGAAAGTGTACAATGGTTGCCTGAAGGTACGGAGACTTAAAAGGTCCAGGTGACGGCTGAGATGGCCCCGACCCCAGTGATTTAACAGGAACTTACACTACTAGAAGGTCAGCAAATGGCTCCAGACCACTCTCTCTTTTCAGGGCTAGTGTTGCACTCTTGGCCGGCAGTACAGGTCAATCCTTTCCTCGAGTTGTCCTATGGCGTGTATGAGCCATCCTCTTAAAAGAATGAAACAAGTAAGATTTCAAGAAACGAACTACCCACACGCTGCATGAAAGCGAATAAAAAAGACGATAAATTCTAAAAGACACCCTATTGCCTTCTAAAGATAGTATACATATGTTTCCAACTTTTCATGACCCGATTCCTCGAGTCATGAGGGCATATAGTATAACCCTCAAATGGGAAACTAATGTGTAACCTAGAATAGCAAGCAATAGGTATAAGGGAACATATAAAAAATCAAATTAAACCACCAAACAAGACAAAAGCAGTGGCAAACAAAAAACTATATACAAAAGGTCCATCCCATAACCTAGAAATCAGAAGTATAGAGTTGTCTAAAACTAAGTGTAAAAATCGCAAAAGTGGACAAAAACAAAGCTTCTTCAAAAAGGAAAAAGACTAGCTAAATAAGTACAGAATGAGATAAGCTGATGCAAGACTCCAAGTGCTTACACTCATCTCCAAATCTTTAATTCTTCTTATTGCACAAACAATCACTGCAATTGCATGATGAAATAGATTAAGATTGTAGTATGAGTATAAAAACTGGGTACTTTGTTGACATCACATGTTGACTGAGCAAGAAAGGTAAAAACAATATGAAATGATAGAATCTAGAAACAGATAGAGGTCAAAACGGATATGAAAAAAAGCATACGAGCCTACCGAAAGTAAATCTAAGTACACCTAAGCTAAACCTAACTGACCCCTATAAGCTTAGAACACACACTCATGCATATGCTTAAATGAAAATCAAATAGACCCTGTAAGATTGACAAGCATAAAGAGTAACTAAGTACACAAGAGAGAAAGGCACCACAAATCCAAACCAAAAAAAAAATTCAGGCTCCCAACCCAAGTAACCACAATATCTTGTAATCCAGTAAACTTCCAGCCCATCTAGCAAGAGTTATAATCAGTCTAGGTCTCCCAGCCATCTAGTCCACTCTCAACCCAACTAGCAAAACTGACATGGTGGCGTGTCGACTCAAAAAAAGGTCTCAAAATATCAAAGCCGCCCATCTTGACAGACCACTACAAAGCCATCCAACAAGAAAGAGTGTCTCCAGTGTTGTTAGCTACCAAAATGATGTCGATTAAGAGATCAATCAATACTAAGCAACCGTGGATCAACCTCCCCTTACAAGGAATCACAAAAAGTATCCATCCTGAATAACCCTAATCCCGAGTCACCCGAGAAAGAACAAAACCTATGGTTACACATCGACTGTCAAAATAGATATGAAATAAAGCATATGAGCATATTGAAAGTAAGTCTAAGTACATCTAGGCGAAACCTAACTGACCCTTATATGCCTAGAATGTAAGCTCATGCACATGTTAAAATGAAACTCAAACTAACCCCCATAAGATCGACATGTATAAAGAATAACTAAGTCTACAAGACAGAAAGGCACCACAAATCCAAACCCAAGAAACAAAAGTCAGGGTCCCAACCCAAGTAACTACAATATCTAGTAATCTAGTCAACTTCCAGCCCGGCTTGCAAGAGTGATAATGAATCTAGGCTGCCCAGCCAACTAATCCACTCCCAAGAAGGTTGATTCCATCCTTGTAAAGGGAGATGCAAACTAGCTTTCCTTTTTACGAGCAAAAACCATAAGTTAAGGGACGATCAACTTTTTTTTGTTCTAATTACTGGCTGGCACATAATTTAATTTTCATAACAAGTTATACTCATTAAAAGAAAAAAAATGTCAAAAAAAATAAAAGTAACAAACTAGGAATAGAAAACATTATGACTAACTGGTCCGAAGGAAATAATTGCACTTGTTGGAAAAGCTAACAAATGCTTCATTAGATTTGAGGTATTAGTAGAATAACTTTGTAGTCTTTACGCTCTGGTACAATAACAAATTTTTTGGGATTTATTGCATTCTCAAGTAAGAATTTCAATAATTTATGGAGCTTTATTGGGTCAAAACTATGCATACGACTAAAAAATGGCATAACCTTGACATTTTTTAAATTTTGTAAGGAAACTTTTAATATGTTTTGTTCAAACGAGAGGTACTTGTCATCCAGCAAATCAATGTCTTCGCCCTAAACAAGGCTTATACTACTAATAAAGAACAAGGACAAATCAGGTTACGTGTAAGCTTAACAACTATAGTAATGAAATTAAAGTCATTGAGGCAATAAGGGATAAATATACATTTTACATAAAAATATTGTGAATTGAAAACATACAGGCATATCAGGAAATATCATTAGCTTTTCCAAATTACTAGTAGACCTTAAGAGGTTGTCTAGGGGAAGGAAAGTTTTGAAATACAAGAACTTTTTGTCAACCATCTACATACCAGCAACAATAAAGAGATGTCTTCCTCTACCAACATCAAACTAGAAATCACCGGAATAGAAGAATGAGGTAGAATAAAGGTAAGTACATTGATTTATAGGGCTTTCAAATTAAACCAATAGTGATTTCCCATTCTTGTAACACCTTTAGCTTAGACCAATAAAAACAACTAATATTTGACCTCACGTACCAAATTAAAACTATATGAGTTAATTAAAAGGAAGTGAATCAATTGATAATTAATCAGGTTAACTGAAAAAATCATGACCCCCATCGTACAATCAAGTTGATAGGTAGAAAACAAGAGCTCAATTCACAATCAACATAAAAAGACTGGAGATATTTGGGACTTATAATGACCTTCGTAAACCAGGATGACAATATTAGCTCATTAGCACAACAAACGCTTGCCAAAGATGTTTTCAATCATTTCATCTAATTCATCATAGTAGAGATCAAGATTTACGTGGTTCAAAGATGATAAGTCCCGGAGCTTAATTTTCGTATGATTAAAACCCCAGAAATTGTTAAATGTTCAACATATGGAGCCACAATTTCAAAGCAACATGTACCACCTTCGAGTGAATGCCGATCCCCACCAGGATGACCGTGATCAATTAATTGCAGTCATTATTAATCTTGACAGTGCACAAATTCATTTCCTTAATGGATAATGTAGTCCCTCTCCTTAGCTACTCTACCATTTAAAATTTTAGTCTAAACTTTATGTTTAGATGTGATGATGGTGTTTCTTATTATTGACAAGTGGAATGAATTTGTTGTGAATAAGAAAGTGGAGTTTTTACACCTGAATATATGTTATAGAATTGCTTATCTGACTTGGCATCATGACCAACCCTATAGCTTGCCAGAAGTTCTCTGTAGTAGTTCATCGATTATTAAAGTCAACTGCAGCAATTGCAGAACATTCGAAGAATTCATACTAAATTGGGCATCTTTGAAGAGATTAACACTGGAACGTTTGTTAATCCGGGATGAACACATTAAACAAATAATGTCAAACTGTCCTTAATTGGGATCTTTGAATCTATATGGAATTTATGGTTTTAATCTACGGATTTTGTGCAAACTATTAAAACCACAAAATCCTTATAGATTTAATGATTCCTATTGAGGACAATTTGACATTATTTGTTTAATATGTTCATCCCAGATAAACAAATTTTTCAGCGTTAAACTCTTCAAAGAAGTTTAATTTAGCATACAATCATCTCATATTCTGCAATTATTGCACTTAAGTTTTATAATTGATGAACTACTACAGAGAACTTTTGGCTAGCTACAGGGTTGGTCATGCTCAGTCGGATAAACAATTTTATAACGTATATTAAGGCGTAAATCCTCCACTTTCTTATTAATAGAAAATTCAAGCCACTTGTCAATCACAGGTCAATATCACAGACCATCATCATATCTGAACACAAATTTTAGACTGAACATTTTAATGGCTAAGGAGAGATAGAACATTATCCGTGAAGGAAATGAATTTATGTACTACTGAGCTATCTAAATGTTCATACTCTTCAGTGTCATAAATAACGTTGTTGATAGAAGTCCAGAAGTATTGCTAATCTCTAGAGAGAGTAGATGTTCTGAACGTGTCTGTTATGGACAATAAAGAAAGAATTTGGCCAATAAGAGCATAAGTTAGCTTAATAATCCTATCAATTTTTTCATATATTTTTCTCAATTTTTGGTTTTTTTTCTAGGTAAGTTTTCAATAAGAAGAGTTTCAGAGGTGCCAAAGAATTTGTCCTTGTTGCTCATATTGTTCAAAATGTATTACTATTGCTACCTGAAATCACAACGTCAGCTAACCACTCTGCGGCAAAAAAGTACACTAGAATTTGTTTCTGAAGAATAGGAAGAATTTCAGAAATTCTATTTTTAAAAAATAAGAACAAACGCATATATTTACAAACAACAAACAATAGCGTAAACATGTGCTTATTGTGCTTTATTGGAAAAGTCACAACCCCTTGGAAAAGCCACAATCCTTCATAATCACAACCTTCCCCAAAAGTAACAAAGGTCACCATCTTTCAGAAAAGTCACAACTCTTCATTTTCCTATCAGATCTTTTAAAACACTAAAAGTCATGCTACTTCTCTTTTGTTGAGAAACAACACAGGGCTAAGAAGGGGTGGAAATTATCATACATCAATACCAAGAATAAGTTTAATTGTAACTATAATTGTTATAGACAATTTATGTTCCTTTTTTTTTATTATTATTATACTTTCTTTAATGCCCAACTAACAAAGTTATATCACATGACTCTCTTTTTTAATGTGATAATATATGATATTCATTAATATATTATTTTTAAAAAAATTATGGGTCAGGAAACGGAAAAATTAAGGAGGAGATTACAATTAAGGTGAGGAATTGATTGATCTCACCAAAAAAGTGAAAATTTAGTAGTGAATGCTACAAAGATTATCCCATGTAATACTATATAATTACAATATGCAGTGATTTTAAACCATAAAAAAGAACAATAAGATATTTAAACTTAAAGTTTACAAGTCCTCTATATAGTAAACAAATTTATTCAACAAAATTCAAACACAAAACATAAGAAATGAAATTAAGATAAAGGATACATACACAATAGAGACTTTTGTTGCCCTTTCAAAATCTTGATTTTTTGTTTATGTTGTTGAATGTATGTATGGTTTCATGAAAGGGCTAATGTCACACTAATTATATAGTGGCCATGCAGTTGACCATTTAATTTTTTTCTATTTTTGGTAAGATCATAGAAAGAATATATATAAATAAATTAATTAATGAGATCTAGACATTCAAGATAATTATGTCATTAATGTTTCTTATAGAAAGGAATTTCTATCTATAGTAATACACAATAATGCACGTACTACTTACTTACCCACCTACCATTCATACACTTGTCATCCTTATTAATAATGCACACCACCTACCATACCTATTAGATTCCGGTTTATGATTTTTTCTCTATTTTGTTCTTCTACTTATGTTGTCATACTACTAAATTCATTTCTTATAGCTACTTCGTACTTATATAATATTTCCATAATTGTAGTAGCTAATTCACCATTAGATTTTTTATTACTTCTTACAGTTTTTAAACTTTCATCTGATAAAATTTTCTAACCATAATTTTACTGTTCCTATAAGGATCTTCACTATATAATAATTCTAACTTATCTTGGATTATTTTTACTTTATCTATAGAGAATAGACTTATTATGTAAATTATTGTAAAGTAATGTAGTAAGTAGACAAGAGTAAAGTGGTAAGTGTAGTAGGTAGAATAGTAAGTAGACAAGTGTAAAGTGGGTAAGTGTAGTAAGTAGACAAGTGTAGTAGGTGGTGTGTATTATTAATTGGACAAGTGTAAAAGTAGGTATGCATTATTGTGCAGTAAGTAGTATGCATTATTATGCATTACTATAGACATAGGATAAAAATTTCTTTCTATATAAATGAATGTAAATGTAACTTATTAGGCAGGCCTGGAAGCCTTCAATAAAACGAAGTAAATTTCCATTAAAAACTCTCTCATACTTAAGATATTCATATTATTTAATAGATAATGGAACAACCTTCAGATATCATGGATAAGCAAGAGGCAAAGGAATATTGTTCAATAAATATGCAGAACTAATTTCATATATTCCTGAATATCATATATATGATTGAATAAATTTATGTTAGTTATTATGTATTAGAATATCAGAGCTATGGATGATAAGAAATATAAGAAGAAACATACAAGTAGAAAGTTAAGAAAAATAAGAAGAAAATTAAACAAATTATATCCTGAATATAAACAACTCAATATCACAAAAACTGATAACGACAAATTAGATCAATTAATAGAAATATATCTAAAATAGAATATAAATATATTCAATATTTAAAGATATACTGAATAACGAGAAAAATGAATATAGACAAAAGTTTACTAAAATAATCATAGCAAAAAGACAAGAATTGAGACATAGGCAAAGTAGACTTAACAGTAATATATTCGCAGGAACTTGTAAAAAATCTATAGTGGCACAAAGAAAAACTATTTTATATCTACAGATACAGATAGAAAGTTTAGAATATAAACTTCAATACAATCTATAAATGAATAAGGAAGAATATGTCATAGACGAAAAAACATATGAAAACTATGACAGATTAAAAATAAAGATAATATTTTCTTATCTAGGAAAAAGATATAAGAAAATAGGTGACAATCTAAGTTTAATTTTAGAAAAAGAAACGGTAAAATTAGAAGATAGTTTAACGGCTATGATAAGATAGTAGTAACGGGATTTAATAATGAAGGAAGCATGATCACATATAAGGCAAAAATATAAAAATACAAATATGGGATAAAATATTAACTATAGAAGAAATGTATAACTTCGAACTTACAACAACAGATATTCTATTAGGAATGCCATTTTTAGAAAAATTATACCCACATATAATAACAAAAACACATTGGTGGTTCACAACACCATGTAAACAAAAAATAGAAGCAAAAAGAGTAAATAACAAAAAACGAAAAACAACAGAATGGATAAAAGGAAGTGAGAAAATTATGCAAAAATTAGAAAATATAAAAGAAGAAGACCCTAAAATAGAATTAATTATATTCTCTATAGATAAAGTAAAAATAATCCAAGATAAGTTAGAATTATTATATAGTGAAGATCCTTTACAAGGATGGGAAAAATATAAAACAAAAGTAAAAATTGAGGTAATTGATAATAATAGTATAATAACCCAAAAGCCATTAAAGTATAATTTTAATGATTTAACCGAATTGAAGATACATATAAATGAATTACTAGAAAAAAACTATATACAAGGAAGCAATAGTAAGCATACAAGCCCAGCATTTATTTTCAATAAACATAGTGAACAAAAAAGAGGAAAAAATAGAATTGTTATTGACTATAGAAATTTAAACGCAAAAACTAAAACATATAATTACCCAATACCAAATAAAATATTAAAGATAAGACAAATACAAGGATATAACTACTTTAGTAAATTTGACTGCAAATCAGGATTTTACCATTTAAAGTTAGAAGAAGAATCTAAAAAACTTACAGCATTTACAGTACCACAAGGATTTTATGAATGGAACGTATTACCATTTGGATATAAAAATGCCCCAGGTAGATATCAGCACTTTATGGATAACTACTTTAAAAACCTAGAAAATTGTGTAGTATATATTGATGATATATTACTATATTCTAAAACCCAAGATGAACACATAAGATTATTAGAAAAAATCATACATATTATAGAATATTCAGGCATAAGCCTAAGTAAAAAGAAAGCAGACATAATGAAAAGCCAAATAGAATTCCTAGGAATACAGATAGATAAAAATGGAATAAAAATGCAAACGCATATAGTACAAAAAATAATTAACTCAAATGAACATCTAGATACAAAAAAGAAATTACAATCATTCTTAGGACTAGTAAATCAAGTAAGAGAATACATACCAAAATTAACAGAAAATTTAAAACCATTACAACAAAATTTAAAGAAAGATATAGAATACCAGTTTGATAAAAAAGACCAGACACAAATACAAAAAGTAAAATTATTATGTAAGAACCTACCTAAACTATATTTTTCGGATGAAAACAAAAAATTTACTTATATAGTAGAATCAAACGCCAGTGAAAAAAGTTATGGAGGAGTCTTAAAATACAGGTAATGAAGAAAAATTAGAACATCATTGTAGATATTATTCAGGAACATTTACTAATACGGAAATAAAATGGGAAATAAATAGGAAAGAATTATACTCAGTGTATAAATCCTTATTATCATTTGAACCATATATTGTATATAACAAATTTATTATAAGGACAGATAACACATAAGTAAAATGGTGGCTAACAAGAAAAATACAGGATTCAGTAACTACAAAAGAAATGAGAAGATTGGTATTAAATATATTAAATTTTACATTTACTATTGAAGTAATAAAAACTGATAAGAATGTTATTGCAGATTACTTATCAAGACAAAGCTACTCAGACTGAGAAAGAAAATACAATTGAAGATATACTCAAAGCCATTACTACACTTTGTGTAAAAGTGGACAGTATGGACAATGAGATACAAAAGCTAAGGACTAATGAAGATAATCTGAAGTCTAAAGCTAGTATAAATCAGCAGCTTGACTATAAAAATGCGGATCTAAGTCGATCAGAAGACTTTAAAAATCCAGATCTAAAAGGTGACGTTGGGAAACACCTTAAAACCCATAATATTTGTTTAAATACAGCTGCAGGTACAAGTAAACAAGTTCGTAAAAATTACCATAAGAATACAAACTTAAACCAGCTATTTGAAAAATCATTTACTCCAAAAATGCCAAGAAACAAATTGACTATGCAACCACAAACCTCTACCTATGCAGATAGCTTACAAAATGAGAAAAAATTATATAACCATGTCACGAGAACATGTATTGAAAATATATACAAAATTCAAACATATTTAAACCGTAATCCTAGATCCACTACAACCAAAGAACCAAGTGAAGACTACCTAACCCAAAAATTATAAGGTTATAACAAGCTAATCGCACAGCCAAAACCTAACACCAATTTAGTAAGGACAAGTTACAATTATGGACTATTAAATACCGTATACACATACGATGGAGAAGAAATAAATGGAATACCAGAACTACACAAGGCATTCATTACATATAAAAGAGTTACCAAGGGAAATTTATTTTATGTAAAGTTTTATATAGCACCGGCGGAGATATTATACGAACAGATAAAACCCCCAATTCAAGTTATTAAAATAGGACTAACCAAAGATATGATTATACCTGAAGATATTGGACAACAGGAAGATATACAAAAAAATAGAGGTACCATGTTTTTATGCCAATAAAAGAATAATTGATGTATCAACTATTATACAAGAGTTAGCAAACAATTATTTGAACAGAAATGCTATATGGAGTTACTACTCCAGAGATCAGTTAATGATATATTCAAATTCGAGAGAACTAAAAAGAATAGATATGGATGAAGTCCAGCAATGGATTTTATCATTATTAAAATCAGAAGAAAGACCTACAACAAGAGCAGTCAAAACATGATTTATTTCGCCAGAACTATTAACCAGATATTGTAAGATAAGTGGACACAAATATTCAGATCATATATATTCAAAATGCAACAGAGAAGATAATGTGATACCAGATGTCCAGCTAGAATGATACAAAAGAAAAAGCAAAAATAAGATAGAAAAAAAGACAAACGAAGTGGCAGACAAGTTATGAAGATAAGTGGAAGAAAAAGAAGACAAGTTATGAAAAGTCCTAAAGTAAATAGTGGAAAGATAAATTAAAGTCAAAGTTTTTTGACTTATTATGTAAATTATTGTAAAGTAATGTAGTAAGTAGACAAGTTTAAAGTGGTAAGTGTAGTAGGTAGAATAGTAAGTAGACAAGTGTAAAGGGGTAAGTGTAGTAGGTAGAATAGTAAGTAGACAAGTGTAAAGTGGGTAAGTGTAGTAAGTAGACAAGTGTAAAGTGGTAAGTGTAGTAGGTGGTGTGTATTATTAATAGGACAAGTGTAAAAGTAGGTATGCATTATTGTGCAGTAAGTAGTATGCATTATTATTCATTACTGTAGACATAGGATAAAAATTCCTTTCTATATAAAGGAATGTAAATGTAACTTAATAGGCAGGCCTGGAAGCCTTCAATAAACAAACGATCTTTCATAAAAACACTCTCTCAAATACTTAAAATATTTAAATACTTAATAGATAATGGAGCAACCCTTAGATACCATGGATAAGCAAGAGGAAAAGGTATATTGTTGAACAAATATGCAGAACTAATTTCATATATTCCTGAATATCATATATATGATTGAATAAATTTATGTTAGTTATTATGTATTAGAATTATTTGAATCATGATTTCTAGTATATTAGCACACTGGAACCAGGGAGAAAACTTCTATACTATGTTATCCTAATGTTGAAACCGGTAGGCAAGAAAAGCCGTTTAGGGGAGTAAACAAAGTTGAGGCGCTGATAAGAAGGAAGTATCCGCTAAAGTACGATGCTAGTAGTGACAGGAGAACATGATAAACAAATAATCTAGTTCATAATGATCTAATATGAATTTAATCAATTATGGATATGATAGGAAGGAATAATTGAAAATAAAAAACCTGCATAACAACGAACATGACTACATACATGCATGATGAAATGATAAAAAACTATGAAACTTTAATCCTATATATACTTAAAGGTATAGAGATAATTGAATTAAGAAGAATCATATGAGAAAAAATATTTAATGATAACGAATCAGAAGATATATTTAACCAACAATGGTATGAAATAGACCTACATGATTTAGACCTCGAAAGAATAGAATGGTATGATTTATAAATAAATTCCTATTAAAATGAACTATGAATATTTACAATATTGGATAGAAGTTATGGAAAATATAAAACTATTAGAACAATTAATGGAAAATAATTTATATATGTACCTATGAACCCAAGATATGTTATATCTAGAATATATCATAAATAATATTAAAGAGATATCAAGATTAAGACACTTAGCAAAAGAATATTATAATAAAATCATTAAAATGGATTCCTCACCTACCAAAAATGGTACACCTACCAAAAAAGTCATGAGTTCCTCACCTACCACACTACCAAAAATATCTTAGTATATCATGAATTTATCACCTACCAATAAAATGAATTCCGCACCAAAATTTTTTATCCTAAATAAGTTTTTGATGTCATGCTAAAATCATCATTGACGTAATAATTTACTTCTTACACATTTGAAAAAGATATAGTCCCTTGTATCAATTTTTCACATCTATTTTCCCTTTTAATCCATTTAAAATTATTATTTTCTTTTTTATAATCTTTAATCATATTTGAATCCATAAAAGATAAGGAGAGACGTAACAAACTCACAGGCATCATCATGACGACAACTTTATGTTAAATGAGATGTTACTCACGTCTCCACATTGCATTTTTATTTTATAGAAGTATCAATTAATTGGACTTGATTTTCGCTACGCAAATAATTTCTATTGATTTAGCTTAATGACTATATAATTGATATTTTACAACATATCATTCAAAAAGAACAATGGTCAAGATATCGAATTGTGTAACTAATCTCTATATATGTTGATAGATACTCGAGAAATTGTGTCCTCCGAGGAGAAATAAATTAATAATGACATGACAATATTTTGAGTAAAGTTTTGACAATGACAAAGTGAACCAGGTTCACAAGCTTGTACCAGAACTAAGATAAAAGAGCGGGAAAGAAGAATTAACACGTCAAAGATAAATACTCCTAACTAAGGATAAATAGTGAAGATGACTCCTTATACGGAATGGAAACAAAATTAGGTAATGAATTACTTTCATTGTAGGATTCCATTAGGATTTAATCCTCCCTTATAAAAGGATCTTTGACAAAGAGAAAAACAGCTTCTGAAATTTATAAATAGTTAATTGTTGAACAGTTAGAGTGAGCTAGTTAGGTGATTTACTAGAGTTAGTCTTTTTGATTATAGAGTTGTAATCTAAAGTTGCTCTTTGAAGATAGGGAAGTTTGGTTTAAAATGCTACGAGGGTAGATCGTTGTTTTTTTCCCTTCAGTAAGGAGGTTTTCCACTATAAAATCTCTATTTTATTGTATTGCATTTTTGTCTCTGAAAATTAAACAAAAACCCATTTTTTGTTATGGTGGTCAAAGTTTCTTTAATTTGTCAGACAACCCCCCGGATTTGAAAGTTCTGACCATCCTGACTACGTGTACAAATAGGAAAAGAGTTGTATGGATTAAAACAATCCGAAAGAGCATGGTGCGATCACCTATCACAATTCTTACTTGCACACGTGTATTCAAGATGCAAGATTGAAAATACAGTGTTCTTCGAAATCAGGGCTCCAATATGCTAATAGCTCAGGTGTATCTAGATGACATTATATTAGGAGGAAATTATGTAAAACATGGGGCTGACTTTGCACAACTGATGAGCAACGAATTTTAAATGAGCATGATGGGAGAGCCTAACTTCTTCTTGGGATTTCAAATCAAACGGTCGACATCTGGCAGTTCTACTCAACAATAGAAGTACATAAAGGCGCTACTAAAGAAGTTCAACATGAATGAAGCAAAGATGAATAGCACTCCAATTGCAACAACACCGAAGCTTGATAAAGATGAACCTGGTCCTGGTACATGACACAAAGTATATAAGAATGATCAGATCTTTATTGTACGTAATGGCTAACATACCTAACGTTGTATTTAATGTTGGACTATGTGCATGCTTCCAATCATGTCGAAAAAATCCCATTTGAAGGTTATCAAAAAGATTTCGTGATATATCAAACAAACGCTGAGCCTGGTTTTCTTGTATCCTAAAACATGACTCATTTGATCTGGTCGAATTTGCATTTGTAGACTACGTATTGTACTTGGTAGGTAGAAAAAACATATAAAACATGGCTCACTTCTTAGGGACATGCTTCGTATTATGAGAAACTAGGAAACATAACTCAGTCACCTTGTCTATGGCTGAAGCAGAATACGTTGTTGTTGCCTCGTGTTATGCCCAACTTCTCTGAGTCAAGCAACAACTTCAAGATTTTAGCATCATTGCTGACCTTTTTCAATTACAACCTTGGGACTCATGACTAAACTAGTCAATAATGTGGCCGTGATCAACAACATCAGGAAATAAATGACCCATAGAAACTATAGAAAACTTGGTCCAAGTGAAAAGAGGAGACCTAATTGAATTTGTCGAAATGAAGGTACGCCACGATTTACTAGCTCACCCATCTAACAGATACGTCGTGAATTGGGATCCTCTCGACTCCACTAGACCTATAATCGGATGTTGCTAATGAGAACTTGTAATAAAGTTGTAGGTATCCCCACCCACACCGCCAAAATACCTTAGAGATTAGAGTATGAGAAACACTCCAACCATCTTCATCTTTAAAGGTATGGCTTCGACCACATTCACGAGTTAGGCATCTCTAGGTGGTACCTGGACCCGAGGTGCTTCTGTTGTAGACTGATAAGGTGGTGCTAGTGCGGCTACATCTCTAGCATACTGCATGCCCCAAGCACAATTAGAAAGTGTACAACGGTTGCCTGAGGTATAGAGCCTTAATAGGTCCAGGTGACGACTGAGAAGGCCCCGGCCCAATGATAGAACTGGAACATAAGCTACTAGAGGGTCAGCTAATGGCTCCAGATCTCTCTCTCTTCAGGGCTAGTGTTCCACTCTTGGCCGGCAGTAGAGGTCGATCCTTTCCTCGAGCTGTCGTATGGCGTGTATGAGCCATCCTCTGAAAAGAATGAAACAAGTGAGATTTTAAGAAACCAACTACACACACGCTGCATGAAAGCAATACAAAAGAGGATAAAATCCAAAAGACACACTATAGCCTCGTAAAGATAGGATACAGATGTGTCCACAATGATCCAAAAATCTCTTATCTGTATTCGCTCTGAACAAGTTAAATAGGAAAATCTAGAGTTTTGATACCCACTTTTCATGACCCAATTCCTCGAGTCATGAGGGCATATAGTATAACCCTCAAAATGGAAACTAATGTGTAACCTAGAATAGCAAGTAATAAGTATAAGGGTACAAGTAAATAGAAATCAAACTAAACCACCAAATAAAACAAAAGTAGAAGCAAACAAAAAACTATATACAAAAGGTCCCTCTCATAACCTAGAAATCAGATGTACGGAGTTGTCTAAAACTAAGTGTTAAAACCACAAAAGTAGACAAAAACAAAGCTTGTTTAAAACGGAAAAAGACTAGATAAATAAGTACAGGATGAGATCAGCTGATGCAAGACTCCAAGTGCTCACATTCATCTCCAAATCTTTAATTCTTCTAATTGCAAAAACAATCACCACAGCTGCATGACGAAACATATTAAGATTGTAGAATGAGTATAAAAACTGGGTAATTTGTTGACATCACATGTTTACTGAGCAAGAAAGGTAAAAACAATATCAATTGATAGAATTTAGAAACAGATAGAGGTCAAAACAAATATGAAAGAAAGAATACGAGCATATCGAAAGTAAATCTAAGCACACCTAAGCTAAACCTAACTGACCCCTATAAGGCTAGAACTTACACTCGTGCACATATTTAAATGAAAATCAAATAGACCCTGTAAGCCCGACAATTATAAAGAGTAACTAAGTCGACAAGAGAGAAAGGCACCACAAATCCAAAACCAAAAAACAAAATCCAGGCTCCCAACCCAAGTAACCACAATATCTAGTAAGCTAGTCAACTTCTAGCCCATGTAGAAAGAGTGATAATCAATCTAGGTCTCCCAGCCATCTAATCCACTGCCTAACCAACTAGCAAGACTACCACGGGTGTGTGTCGACTCCAAAAAGGGTTTCAAAATATCAGAGCCGCCCATCTAGACAAACCACTACAAAGCCATCCAACTACAAAGAATGTCCCGAATGGTGTTGACTCCCAAAAGGATGTTGATTAAGAGATCAATCAATTCTAATCCACCGTAGATCAACATTCCCTTACAAGAAATCAAAAGAAGTATCCAGCCTGAATAACCCTAATCCCAAGTTGCCCAAGAAATAACAAAACCTATGGTTAGACATCAGATGTCAAAACGGATATGAAAGAAACCATACGAGCATATTGAAAGTAAATCTAAGTACATCTAGGCTAAACCTAACTGACCCCTATAAGCCTAGAATGTAAACTCATGCACATGTTAAAATGAAACTCAAACAGACATCGTAAGACCGACAGGTATAAAGAATAACTGAGTCTACAAGAGAGAAAGGCACCACAAATCCGAACCCCAGAAACAAAAGTCAGGCTCCTAACCCAAGTAACTACAATATCTAGTAATCTAGTCGACTTCCAGCCTTGCTAGCAAGAGTGATAATTAATCTAGGCCGCCCAGCCAACTAGGCCACTCCCAAGAAGTTTGATTCCATCCTTGTAGAGGGAGATGCAAACTAGCTTTCCTTTTTTCGAGCACAAACCATAGGTTAAGGGACGATCAACACTTTTTTGTTCTAATTACTGGTTGTCACATAATTTAATTTTCATACCGAGTTATACTCATTAAAAGAAATAAAATGTCAACAAAAATAAGAGCAACAAACTAGGAATAGAAAACATTATGACTAATTGGTCCGAAAGAAATAATTGCACTTGTTTGAAAAGCTAACAAACGCTTCATTAGATTTGAGGTATTAGTAGAACAACTGTTGCATTCCTTATACTCTGGTACAATAATAAGTTTCTTGGGATTTATTGCAAGCTCAAGTAAGAATTTCTAGAATTGATGGAACTTTATTGCGTCAAAACTACACATACGACTACAAAATGGCATAACCTTGACATTCTTAAAATACTATAAGGAAACTTTGAATATGTTTTGTTCAAACGAGAGGTACTTGTATTCCAGCAAATCAATGTCTTCGCCCTAAAAAAGGCATGGTGTTACAAATACAGAAGAAGGACAAATCGGGTCAGGTGGTAAGTGTAACAACTATAGTAATGAAATTGAAGTCGTTGAGGCAATAAGGGATCAATATACATTTTACATAAAGATATTGTGAATTGAAAACATACTGGCATATCATGAAATATCATTAGGTTTTCCAAATTACGAGAGTTGACCTTAAGAGGTTGTCTAGGGGAAGGAAAGTTTTTAAATACAAAAACATCTTGTCAACCATCTACATTCCAGCAACAGTAAAGAGATGTCTTCCTCTTCCAACATCAAACTAGAAATCACCTGAATAGAAGAATGAGGCAGAATAAAGGTAAGTACATTGATTTACAGTGCTTACAAACTAAACCCATAGTGATTTCCCATTCTTGTAACACCTTTAGCTTAGACCAATAAAAGCAACTAATGTTTGACCACACGTACTAAATTAAAACTATAAGAGTTTATTAAAATGAAGTGTATCAATAGATAATTAATCAGGTTAATTGAAAAAATCATAACCCCCATCGTACAATCAAGTTGATAGGTAGAAAACAAGAGATCAATTCACAATCAATATAAAAAGACTGGAGACATTTGGGATTGATAACTGACCTTCGTAAACCACGATGACATTATTAGCTCATTAGCCCAACGAACCCTTGCCAAATATGTTTTCATTCATTTCATCTATTTCATCTTCGAATGATTAAAACCCCAGAAATCGTTAAATGTTCAACATATGGAGCAATATCTTCAAACAATATGTATCACCCTCGAGTGAATACCGATCTCCGTCAGAATGACTGTGATGGATCAATATCAGTCATTATTAATCTTGACCGTGTATAAATTCATTTCCTTAACGGATAATGTAGTGCCTCTCCTTAGCTGCTCTACCATTATAAAAGTTTAGTATAAACTTTATGTTTAGATGTGATGATGGTGTTTCTTATTTTTCCGTAATTGACAAGTGGATTGAATTTGTTGTGAATAAGAAAGTGGAGAATTTACACCTGAATATATGTTATAGATTTGCTTATCTGTCTGGGCATCATGACCAACCCCATAGCTAGCCAGAAGTTCTCTATAGTAGTTCATCGATTATAAAACTCAACTGCAATAATTGCAAAACATTAGAAGAATGCGTACTAAATTGGATATATCTGAAGAGTTTAACGCTGGAACGTTTGTTAATCTGGGATGCAGACATTAAACAAATAATGTCCAATTGTCCTTAATTGGAATCTTAGAATATATATAGATTTTGTGGTTTTAATCTATGGATTTTTTGCAAATGATTAAAATCACAAAATCCATATAGATTCAATGATTCCAATTGAGGGAAATTTGAAATTATTTGTTTAATGTGTTCATCCCGGATAAACAAACTTTTCAGTGTTAAAATCATTAGAGATGTTTAATTTAGTACGTAATCTTCTCATATTTTGCAATTATTGCACTTAAGTTTAATAATCGATGAACTACTACATAGAACTTCTGGCAATCTATTGGAATGGTCATGCCCAGTCGGATAAACAATTTTATAACGTATATTCAGGCGTAAATCCTCCACTTTCTTATTCATAGAAAATTCAACCCACTTGTCATTTACGGGAAAATATGACAGACCATCATCATATTTGAACACAAAGTTTAGACTGAACATTTTAATGGCTAAGAAGAGGTAGTACATTATCCGTGAAGGAAATGAATTTGTTCAGTGCTGAGATATCTAAACGACCATACACCTCGGTGTCATAAACAACATTTTTGATAGAAGTCTAGAAGTATTACCAATTGATATACCATGAGTTTACGGTATTTCTAGTACATTTCACTTACAAGTTGTGTGTGTCTAGGGCCTTTTTGGATTGGTTTTTATGTCTTTTTATCATATTTTGAAGGAAATATGGTCAGGCGCGGAAGTAAAGGGACATCTGAAAAAACTGCAGAAAGGGCATCTACGGAGGTGATCTACGGACCGTAGATCCAATGAAGCTTCGTAGGTGACGGCCGTAGATCAGCAGGCAAGGCATGGAAGGTAAATCAGGGAAATCTGACAGAGTGTGGAACCACGATGGCCATTGACGGTCCGTAGATTGATCTACAGACAATACTGTTTGATCCGTAAACTGATACTGCGAGGATTCCAGTACCTGATTTGTGAAGATTCCAAGTGTGGAGCTACGAAAGGGGATTGATGGACCGTAGATCAATCTACGGTCCGTATTGCAAATCCGTCGTTTGCTTCAGAGAAGCTGATTTTTAGAGGCTGAAATATTTTCTAAGTCCTGGCTGACGGAAGGGACTCACGGACCGTAGACCCATTGATGATCCGTGAGTCAGTCTCGTGGAATGAAGACGCGTGCCTGAACACACTTTCCTTAATTTGTTTCCCTTTTAATTTAGGACTTGTTTTCTATAAATAGGGCATGTAAACATAGTTTTTAGGGGTTAGATATTATTACTTTTGTTTTACTTTGTGACTAGGGAATTAAATTTTGCTACCCGAGCAATTCTTGATTTTCAAAGGTTAGTTTTGAAGATTTGGTTTCAAATTCGAGTTGAAATTCTGGGTTTATTTTTCTCAACTACGTAAGTTCATAATTCTTTCATCTAAAACAATGAATGGTGTTCATATGATTATGGGTAACAAAACTCCACAACTAGGGTTGTGGGATCCATGAGCGATTAATAAAGTATGAATAGTAAATAAGCAATTCTTGAATATTGTTTTGCATGCATTGATAATTCTTTAGTTCAAAAGTCTTTTTAACGAGTGCACGCGTTAGAACTCGCCTTGTTGCTACTTGCTGGACCAACGAGGTAATCAACAAGAAAAGAATTATCAACATAGATTTAGTGTGATACTATCTAATACACTATTGTCGATTGGTGTGAGGTAATAACTAAGCCAAACATCGATTATGATGTCTAATATGAGGTAAAGGTAAGGGTTAGTAATTTATACACACGTAGCCAGACCAATGTGCGGGGTGAAATTCTCTAGATACCGGACCAAGGATTTAGAGATACCTAACTTATTACTTTGCATGTATTACACTAGGAAAGGATTGCTAGTACTAGGATTACTGAGTTATGAGCTTGTGGTGAACACGTATACCCTAGTTAATTTTCGCATCTTGATAACAACAAAAATTGACTTTTGTTTACTGATTACTTACTGAATTCTTACAATTTGTCTCACAAATCCCCCATTTTTATTACTTGTTTCTGGAAGTACTTTGACTAAACGAATATAAATGTAAGTTAAAGTTAAGTCTAAACCAGTTTCCTTGTGTGATCGACCCCAACTTACAAGTTGGTTCTTTACTTGATAACGATCGCTTATGCTTCTTTAGGGAGGTGTAATTTGAGCGTATCAAATTTTGGCGCCGCTGCCAGGGAAACTTAGTGTTTTAGATTAATTTTAACTACATTATTGAACTTTAGCCAAATATTTCCTAATTTTACTTTTTCTTTTTGTTCTTGTCTCTCTCAGTTCTGACTCTAGTGTATGCCAAGGAAACAGAGCCAAGGTGAACCACTTACTCCTTACGATCTAGAGTTGAACAGAACTTTGTGAAGAATGAACAATCAACGAATTCCAGTTAATTCTATCAGAGTAAATCTTGATGACACAGTTGAGTTACAACAGCCGAGAGTAGCTGGTGGGGAAAACCGAGGTTTAGCTGAAAATCAATTGGGAAATGCAGTGAGGGTGCATGGTCTACCAGACCCACAACTGCATGCCAACTACAGGGGCAACGCCAATATTGCTGACTCTGATGGACCTCTAGTCTTACCTCCTCTGCCTCCGGGGCACACATTTGTGGTAACCAGTAGCTTGATTCAGATGCTTACAGCGAGGGGCTTGTTCTCAGTGTTGTCATGGAGGACCTAAATGCTCACATAGCCAAGATAATGGTAGTCTCCAAGAGCTGTGTATGTCGACCAAACTTGGATATGGATGTCATCGGATTGAGAGTGTTCCCTCTATCACTGAAAGGCGATGCTGCTATACGGTTCACTGAGCTTCCTTATAACTCAATCTATACATGGAACCAACTGAGGGATGTGTTCTTAGCAATGTATTATCCAGTGTCCAAGAAGCTAAATCACAAAGATAGGGTCAATAATTTTGTGGCATTACCTGGAGAGTCTGTAAGTAGCTCATAGGACAGATTCACTACGTTCATAAGAGGTGTTCCGGATCATCCTATTGATGATGAGTCGCTGAAGGAATATTTCTATCGAGGTCAGGATGATAACAATAAAGTAGCGCTGGATACTATTGCTGGAGGTTCATATGGTGAGTGCACATACACACAGATCGCAGAAAAGCTGGAGAAGATCTCTCGCAATAATAAAGCGTGGAGCACTAGGAGGTTGGATACTGGGAGAAACACGTTTGTTGTTCATGCTACAAACAACAAGTCTGCGGATGAGATTCGTGAAGAGATGGCTCAGATGAGGACCGAATTGGGTTTGGTATTGAAGCATGTGAGCGGAGGTGAAGAAAAGGTAAATGTTGTGAACTACTTGACTAGAACTCCACCACCAGTGGAAGAGTGTTACTATGAAGAGAATGCTTATGCAGTGAATGATCAGACGTTGGGTTTCTGACCAACTGCCCAAGGATCCAACACGGAAAATTGCCGTCAAGGTCAAGTAAACCAATGTCAGAACTATGCAAATTACAACCGAGAGGGTCAATATGTCTGGGATGGGAACTTCAATCGCGATAACAACTACAATCGAAAAAGCTACGGCAACAGACACGATCGAGTTGGACCTTATGTTCCCCCTCAAAATCACGAATCTGGTACTAGTGAAGCAGGAGGAAGTATGGCGCATATTGAAGATATGATGCAGAAGATGATGAGAAGGTTTGATGCAACTGATGAGAATGTGAAGGAGATGAGAAACGACTTGTCTGGTATTGGTCAAAAGGTTGATGCCCATGCAGTTTCATTAAAGCAGCTAGAGCAGCAGATGACCCAATTATCTACTTCAGTGAACCCACGTCAACCTGGTACTCTTCCTAGCAACACCATCCAGAATCCAAAGAATGACGGCCATTGCATGACAGTTACTACTCGAGGGGGTAAGCAAACCATTGATCCACCTATGCCGACTGTGGTAGAAGTTGAGATTAGAAAAGAAGATGATGTGATAGAGGTTAGAGAAAAGTCTGAGAATGCGACAGAGAAATAAGTGGAGATATCTCAGAAAGCGGTCCCCATACCTAGACCTCCACCACCTTTTCCACAGAGATTAGTGAAGAAGACTGAAGATGGTAAATATCGCAGGTTTATTACTATGTAGAAACAGCTTTCCATCAACGTTCCGTTGATAGAATATTTGGAACAAATGCCTGGGTATGCAAAGTTTATGAAAGATACAGCAACAAAGAAGAGGTCTGTGAGTTTTAAAGATGATGATAGATTGCAGCATTGTAGCGCTATTGCCACAAGGTCTCTTGTTCAAAAGAAGTAGGATCCTGGTACCTTCACAATTCCATGTACTATCGGATTGTTACACTTTGCTAAGGCATTGTGTGATCTTGGTGCTAGCATCAACCTCATGCCATTGGTGTACTCCATGATATGCTAGTCAAAGTGGAATATTTCATTTTTGTGACATATTTTGTGATTCCTTACTGTGAGGTTGATTTTGAGGTTCCCATCATCCTTCGGAGAACATTTCTTGCCACAGGGCGTGCGTTGGTTGATATGGAAAAAGGACAGATGAAGTTCAGATTGAATAATGACAAAGCAACTTTCAATATTTGTAGGTCCATGAAGCATAGTGGTGAGCTTCACACAGTATCTCCTATTTGTTGTGAATAAGAAAGTGGAAGATTTACGCCTGCATATGTGTTATAGAACTGCTTATCCGACTGGGCATCAAGACCAACCATATTGCTTGCCAGAAGTTTTATGTAGTAGTTCATCGGTTATAAAACTCAACTGCAACAATTGTAGAAC
Source organism: Solanum okadae (assembly GCA_036553675.1). NCBI lineage: Eukaryota > Viridiplantae > Streptophyta > Magnoliopsida > Solanales > Solanaceae > Solanum > Solanum okadae. The sequence goes on along the minus strand of CM071689.1, from coordinate 41,518,377 downwards.
ATTAGAAGAATGCATACTTAATTGGATATCTTTCAAGAGTTTAACGCTGGAAAGTTTGTTCATCCGTGTTGAACACATTAAACAAATAATGTCAAATTGTCCTCAATTGGAATTTTTGAATCTATATGGATTTTGTTATTTTAATCCATGGATTTTGTGCAAACGATTAAAACAACAAAATCCATATAAATTCAATGATTCCAATTGAGGAAAATTTAACATTATTTGTTTAATATGTTCATCCCGGATAAACCAACTTTTTAGCGTTAAACTCTTCAGAGATGTTTAATTTAGTACGCAATCCTTTCATATTCTGCAATTATTGGATTTAAGTTTTATAATCGATGAACTACTACAAAGAAGTTCTGGCAAGCAATAGGGTTGGTCATGCTAAGTCGGGTAAATAATTCTAAAACGTATATTCAAGCGTAAATCCTCCACTTTCTTATCCATAGAAAATTTAAGCCACTTGGCAATCACGGGACAATATGACAGACCATCATCATATCTGAACACAAATTTTAGACTCAACATTTTAATTGGTAAGGAGAGGTAGTACATTATCCGTGAAGGAAATAAATTTGTGCACTGCTGAGCTATCTAAACGACCATACTCCTATATGTCATACACAACTTTGTTGATAGAAGTCCAAAAGTATTGCCAATCTTTAGAGAGAGTAGATGTTCAGAACGTGTCTGTTATGGACAATAAAGAAAGAATTTGGACAATAAGACCATAAGGTAGCTTACTAATCCTATCAATTTCTTCACATTTTTTTCTCAATTTTGGGTTTTTGTGATGTAAGTTTTCAATAAGAAGACTTTCAGAGGTGCCAGAGAATTTGTCCTTGTTGCTCATATTGTTAAAATTGTATTACTATTGCTACTTGAAATCAGAACGTCAGCTAACCACTCAACGGCGAAAAAGTACACTAGAATTTGTTTGTGAAGAATAAGATGAATTTCAGAAATTTTGTTGTTAAAAAATAAGAACAAACACATATATTTATAAACAACAAACAATAGCGTAAACATGTGCTTATTGTGCGTTATTGAAAAAGTCAGAAACCCTTGGAAAAGCCACAATCCTTCATAATAATCACAACCTTTCCCAAAAGTCACAAAAGTCACCATCTTTCAGAAAAATCACAACTCTTAATTTTTCTTTCAGACCTTTTAAAACCCTAAAAGTCATGTTACTTCTCTTTTGTTGAGAAACAACACAGAGCTAAGAAGGGGTGGAAATTATCATACATCAATACCGAGAATAAGTTTACTCGTAACTATAATTGTTATGGACAATTTCTGTTTCTTTTTTTTTTGTTTATTCTCTCTTTAATGCCCAACTAACAAAGTTATATCAAATGACGCTCTTTCTAATGTGGTAATATATGATATTCATTAATATATTATTGTTTTAAAAATTAGGGGTCAGGAAAGGGAAAAATTAAGGAGGAGATTACAATTAAGGTGAGGAATTGAATGATCTCACCAAGAAAAGTGAAAATTTTGTAGTCAATGCTACTAAGATTATCCCATGTAATATTATATAATTACAATTTGCAATGATTTTAAACTATAAAAAAGAATAATAAGACATTTAAACTTAAATTTTACAAGTCTTGTATTTAGTAAACAAATTTATTCATTCAAATTCAAACAAAAAACTTAACAAATAAAATTAGGATAAAGGATACATGCACAATGTAGACTTTTGTTGCCGTTTCAAAATCTTGATTTGTTTTTTTGATGTTGTTGAATGTATGTATATTTTCATGAAAGGGCTAATGGCACACTACTTATATAGTGTGCCATGCAGTTGACCATTGTTTTTTCTATTTTTGTTCAGATCATAGAAAGAATATATATAAATTAATTAATTAATGAGATCTAGACATTCAAGATAATTATGTCATTAATGGTTATTAGTTGATAATTTATCCTTAATAGGTTTCTGATGTCATGCTAAAATCATCATTGACGTAATAATTTACTTCTTACACCTTTGAAAAAGATGTAGTCCCTTGTTTCAATTTTTCACACTTATTTTCCCTTTTAATCCGTTTATAATTATTATTTTCCTTTTTATAATTTTTAATTATATTTTGAATCCATAAAAGATAAGGAGAGACATGACAAACTCACATGAATCATCATGACGACAACTTTATGTTAAATGAGATTTATTCACGTCTCCACATTACATTTTTATTTTATAGGAGTAGCATTAATAGGACTTGATTTTTATTACGCAAATAATTTCTATTGATTTAGCTTAATGACTATGAAATTGATATTTTACAACATTGCATTAAAAATGAACCATGGTCAAGATATCGAGTTCTCTAACTAATCTCTAAATATGTTGCTAGATACTCAGGAAATTGAGTCCTCAGAGGAGAAATAAATTAATGATGACATAACAATATTCTGAGTAAAGTTTTGACAATGACAAAGTGAACCAGGTTCACAAGCTTGTACCAGAACTAAGATAAAGGAGCAGGAAAGAAGAAATAACGCGTCGAAGATAAATACTCCTTATTAAGGAAAAATACTGAAGATAAAATCTCTATTTTATTGTATTGCATTTTTGTCGCTGAAAATTCAACAAGAAAGCAGTTCTTGTTATGGTGGTCAAAGTTTCTTTAATTTGTCAAACAACCCCCCCGGATTTGAAAATTCTGACCATCCTGACTACGTGTACAAATAGGACAAGCCTTGTATGGATTAAAACAATCCCCAAGAGAATGGTGCGATCACCTATCAAGTTTCTTGCTTGCACACGGGTAATCAAGATGCAAGATTGACAATACAGTGCTCTTCGAAATCTGGGCTCCAATATGCTTATAGTTCAGGTGTATCTAGATAACATTATCTTTGCAAAAAAATATGCAAAACATGGGGCTGACTTTGTACAACTGATGAGCAACGAATTTTAAATGAGCATGATGGGAGAGCTCAACTTCCTCTTGGGGCTTCAATTCAAACAGTCCTCATTCGGCAGTTCAACTCATCAGTAGAAGTACATAAAAGCGCTGGAAAGAAGTTCAACTTAAATGAAGCAAATATGAATAACACTCCAATTGCAACAACAATAAAGCTTGATAAAGATGAACCTGATCCTGGTACATGACACAAAGTATATAAGAATCATCAGATCTCTACTGTACGTAATGGCTAACAGACCTAACATTGTATTCAGTGTTGGACTATGTTCATGCTTCCAATCATGTTCAAAGAAATCCCATTTGAAGGCTATCAAAAGGATTTTGTAATATCTCAAACAAACGCTGAGCCTGGTTTTCTGGTATCCTACAAATGATTCATTTGATCTGGTCGGATTTGTATTTGCAGACTACGTAGTCTACTTGGTAGGTAGAAAAGCACATCTAAAATGGCTTAGTTCTTAGGTCCATGCTTAATATTATGAGCAACTAGGAAACATAACTCAGTCAACTTGTCTATGGCTTAAGCATAATATGATGTTGCCTAGTGTTATGTCCAACTTCTTTGAATAAACCAACAACTTCAAGATTTTGGCATCATTGCAGACCTTTTTCCATTACCGCATTGGGACTCACGACTAAGCTACTCAATAGTGTGGCCGCGATCAACAACATTGAGAAATAAATGACCTATAGAAACTCTACACTAAGTCTGAATCCGCTAAAGCCATAACCTACAGAAAAAGCATAAAACTCTTTTCTTGTTAGTAGGTAGAATCATAGTAGTATGGCCGAACAACTTGTGGAATATCGCCTCATACTATGACACACTCATGGGAGGATTGCTATAACCTATAGAACAGATCTTGAGGCGATCATTGAAGTTGCGAGCGATGTGCCAAGCTAAAAAAAAATTCATAAAACTTGGTCCAAGTGAAAAGAGGAGACCTAATTGAACTGGTCTAAATGAAGGTACGCCACGACTTATTAACTCACCCATCTAACAAATACGCCGTGAATTTGGATCATCTCAACTCCACTAGACCTAGAATAGAATTTCGCTAATGACAACTTGTAAGAAACTTGTGGGTATCCCCACCCACAACCCAAAAAAGCCTTAGAGGTTAGAGTATGAGAAACACTCCAAGCATCTTATTCTTTAAAGGTATGGCTTCAGCCACATTCACTGGTTAGGGACCTGTAGGTCGTACCTAGACCTGAGGTGCCTCTGTTGTAGACTGATCATGTGGTGCTAGTGCAGCTGCAGCTCTAGCCTGCTGCATGCCCCAAGCACAATCAGAAAGTGTACAATGGTTGCCTGAAGGTACAGAACCTTAATAGGTCCAGGTGATGGCTGAGATGGCCCCAGCCCTAGTGATTGAACTAGAACTTGATCTACTAGAGGGTTAGCTAATGGATCTAGACCTCTTTCTCTTCTGGGCTAGTGTTGGACTCATGGCCGGCAGTAGAGGTTAACCCCTTCCTCGAGCTGTCGTATGGCGTGTATTAGACATCCTCTAAAAAGAATGAAACAAGTGAGAGTAACTTAGTCGAAAAGAGAGAAAGGCACCACAAATCCAAACCCAAGAAACAAAATTCAAGCTCCCAACCCAAGTAACCACAATATCTAGTAATCCAATCAACTGCCAGCCCAGCTAGCAGAAGTGATAATCAATCTAGGTCGCCCAGCAAGCTAGTCCACTCTAAGCCCAACTAGTGAGACTGACATGGGGGCATGTGGACTCCAAAAAGGGTTTCAAAATATCAAAGCTATCCATCTAGACAAACTACTTCAAAATCATCAAACTAGAAAGAGTGTCACAAGTGGTAATGACTCCCAAAAGGATATCGAATATGAGATCAATCAATACTAAGCAACCGTGAATCAACATCCCCTCACAAGGAATCACAAAAAGTATCCATTCTAAATAACCCTAATCCCAAGTCACCTGAGAAGGAACAAAAGCTTTAGTAACACATCAAAGGTCAAAATGGATATGAAAGAAAGCATACGAGCATATTGAAAGTTAATCTAAGTACATCTAGGCTTAACCTAACTAGAACCCCACCCTATAAGTCTAGAATGTACACTCATGCACATGTGAAAATGAATTTCAAACAGACCCCTGCAAGCCCGACAAGTATAAATAGTAACTAAGTCTACAAGAGAGAAAGGCACCACAAATCCAAACCCAAGAAACAAAAGTCAGGCTCCCAACCCAAGTAACCACAATATCAAGTAATCCAGTCAACTTCCAACCCAACTAGCAAGAGTGATAATCAATCTAGGCCGCCCAACCAGCTAGTCCACTCCCAAGAAGGTTGATTCCATCCTTGTAGAGGGAGATGCAAACTAACTCTAGTTTTTACGAGCACAAACCACATGTTAAGGAAGGATCTGCTATTTTTTGTTGTAATTGATGGCTGACACAAAATTTAATTTTCATAACAAGTTATCCTTATTAAAACTAAAAAAAATGTCAACAAAAATAAGAGAAACAAACTAGGAATAGAAGACATTATGACTAATTGGTCCGAAGGAAATAATTGCACTTTTTGGAAAAGCTAACAAATGCTTCATTAGATTTGAGGTATTAGTAGAACAACGATTGCAGTCCTTATGCTCTGGTACTATAACAAGTTTATCAGGATTTATTGCATGCTCAAGTAAGAACTTTAAGAATTGATGGAGCTTGATTGCGTCAAAACTACGTGTACGACTATAGAATGGCAAAGCCTTGACATTCTTCAAATTCTATAAGGAAACTTTGAATATGTTTAGTTCAAACGACAGGTACTTGTCTTCCAGCAAATCAATGTCTTCGCCCTAAAAAAAGCATGGTATTACAAATACAGAACATGAACAAATCGGGTTAGGTGGTAATGTTAACAACTATAGTAATGAAATTGAAGTCGTTGAGGCTGTAAGGGATCAGTATACATTTGACATAAAGATATTGTGAATTGAAAATATACTGGCATATCAAGAAATATCATTAGGTCTTCCAAATTACTAGTCGACCTTAAGAGGTTGTCTAGTGGAAGGAAAGTTTTGAAATACAAGAAATTATTGTCAACCATCTGCATTCTAGCAACAGTAAGGAGATATCTTCCTCTTCCAACATCAAAGTGTAAATCACCTGAACATAAGAATGAGGCAGAATAAAGGTAAGTAGATTGATTTGCAGGGCTTACAAACTAAACTAATAGTGATTTCCCATTCTTGTAACACCTTATAGCTTAGACCAATAAAAGGAACTAATATTTAACCTCACGTACTAAATTAAAACTATATGAGTTAATTAAAAGGAAGTGAATCAATAGATAATTAATCAAGTTAATTGAAAAAACCATGACCCCGATCGTACAATAAAGTTGATAGGTAGAAAAGAGGAGCTCAATTCACAATCAACATAAAAAGACTAGAGACTTTTGGGACTGATAACTGACCTTGGTAAACCATGAAGACAATATTAGTTCATTAGTACAATGAACGCTTGCCAAATGATCTTTTTCTAAGTGTTAATTCATCACAGTAGAGATCAAGATTTGCATGCGTCAAAAATGACAAGTCCCTGAGCTTAATTTTCATATGATTAGAACCCCAAAAATCGTTAAATGTTCAACATATGGAGCAACAATTTCAAAGCAGCATGTATCACCTTCGAGTGAATACAGATCCCCGCCTAGATTATCTTGATGGATCAATTGCAGACATTATTAATCTTGACATTGCACAAATTCATTTCCTTAACGGATAATGTACTGCCTCTCCTTAGCTGTTCTACCATTAAAAAGTTTAGTCTAAACTTTATGTCCAGTCATGATGATGGTGTTTCTTATTTTCCCGTAATTGACAAGTGTATTGAATTTGTTGTGAATAAGAATGTGGAGGATTTACACCTGAAAATATATTATAGAATTGCTTATCCGCCAGGGCATCATGACCAGCCCTATAGCTTGCCAGAAGTTCTCTGTAGTAGTTAATCGATTATAAAACTCAACTGCAATAATTGCAGAACATTAGAAGAATGCGTACTAAATTAGATATCTCTGAAGAGTTTAACGCTAGAAAGTTTGTTAATCCGGGAGGAACACATTAAACAAATAATGTCAAATTGTCCTTAATTGGAATCTTTGAATCTATATGGATTTTGTGCAAACTATTAAAACCAAAAAATCCATATGGATTCAATGATTCCAATGGAAGACAATTTGACATTATTTGTTTAATGTATTTATCCCGAATAAACAAACTTTTCAGCGTGAAATTCTTTAGAGATGTTTAAATTAGTACGCAATATTCTCATATTCTGCAATTATTGCACTTAAGTTTAATAATTGATGAACTACTACAGATAACTTCTAGCAAGATATAGGGTTGGTCATGCCTAGTCAGATAAACAATTCTATAACGTATATTTAGGGGTAAATCCTCCACTTTCGTATTCACAGAAAATTCAAGCCATTGGTCAATTACGAGAAAATATGCAGAATCATCATATCTGAACACAAAGTTTAGACTGAACATTTTAATGGCTAAGGAGAGGTAGTACATTATTTGTGAAGGAAATAAATTTGTGCACTGCTGAGCTATCTAAATGACCATATTCCTCGGTGTCATAAACAACGTTGTTGATAGAAGTCTAGAAGTATTGCCAATCTTTAGAGAGAGTAGATGTTCTGAACATGTCTGTTATGGACAATAAAGAAAGAATTTGGACAATAAGAACATAAAGTAGCTTACTAATCCTATCAATTTCTTCACATTCTGTCTCAATTTTCTGGCTTTTTCTAAGGCAAGTTTTCAATAAGCAGACTTTCTGAGGTCCCAGAGAATTAGTCTTGGTTGCTCATGTTAATCAAATTGAATTACTATCGCTACCTGAAATCACAATGTCAGCTAACCACTCAACGGCAAAAAAGTACACTAGAATTTGTTTGTGAAGAATAAGAAGAATTTCAGAAATTATGTTGTTAAACAATAAGTGAAAATTCATATATTTATAAACAACAAACAATAGAGTAAACATGTTCTTACTGTACTTTATTGGAAAAGTCACAATCCCTTGGAAATGCCAAAATCCTTCAGAATAATCACAACCTTTCCGAATAGTCACAAAAGTCACCATCTTTCAGAATAGTCACAACTCTTCATTTTTCTTTCTGACCTTTCAAAACCAAAAAAGTCATGCTACTTTTCTTTTGTTGAGAAACAACATAGGGCCAAAAAGAGGTGGAAATTATCATACATCAATACCGAGAATAAGTTTACTTGTAACTATAATTGCTATAGACAATTTCTGGTCTTTTTTCTTTATTCTTTCTTTCATGTCCAACTAACGAAGTTATATCACATGACACTCTTTTTTAATGTGATAAAATATGATATTCATTAATGTATTATTGTTTTAAAAATTAGGGGTCGGGAAAGGGAAAAATTATGGAGGAGATTACAATTAAGGTGAGGAATTGAATGATCTCACCAAAAAAAGTGTAAATTTTTGTAGTCAATGCTACTAATATTATCCCATGTAATACTATATGCTTACAATTTTCAGCGATTTTAAACAATTAAAAAGAGCAATAAGACATTTAAACTTATAGTTTACAAGTCTTGTATTTTAGTAAACAAAATTATTCATAAAAATTCAAACACAAATCTTAAGAAATGAAATTAGGATAAAGGATACATACACAATGTAGACTTTGGTTGCCCTTTCAAAATCATGATTTTTTTGTTTTGATGTTGTTGAACGTATGTATATTTTCATTAAAGGACTGATGTCACACTATTTATATAGTGGCCATGGAGTTGACTATTTAATTTTTTTCTATTTTGGTCAGATCATAGAAAGAATATATATAAATTAATTAAATAATAAGATCGAAACATTCAATATAATTATGTCATTAATTGTTCTTAGTTGATTATTTATCCTAAATAGATTTCTCATGTCATACTAAAATCATCATTGACGTAATAATTTACTTCATTCACATTTGAAAAAGATATAGTCCACTGTTTAAATTTTCCACACCTATTTTCCTTTTTAATCCGTTAAAAGTTATTATTTTCATTTTTATAATTTTAAATTATATTTGAATCCATAAAATATAAGGAGAGACGTGATAAACTCACATGCATCATCATGATGACAACTTTATGTTAAATGAGATGTTATTCACGTCTCCACATTCCATTTTAATTTTAGAGGAGTTGCAATTAATAGGACTTGATTTCCATTATGCACATAATTTCTATTGATTTAGCCTAATAACTATATAATTGATATTTTACAACATTGCATTAAAAAAGAACCATGGTCAAGATATCGAGTTCTCTAACTAATCTCTATATATGTTTATTGATACTCAAGAAATTGAGTCCTCGGAGGACAAATAAATTAATAATGACATGACAATATTCTGAGTAAAGTTTTGACAATGACAAAGTGCATCTGGTTCACAAGCTTGTGCCAGAACTAAGATAAAAGATTGGGAAAAAAGAAATAACACGTCGAAGACAAACACTGCTAATTAAGGCAAAATAGTGAAGAAGACTCCTTATACGAAAAGGAAAAAAATTGGGAAAAGAATTATTTCCGTGTAGGATTAAATTAGGGTTTAATTCTTTATAAAATGATCTTTGACAAAGAGAAAAACAGCTTTTGAAATTCATAAATTGAGAGAATTTAGTGGCGAGAGTAGTGCAACGCTAAAGAGTATACAATAGAAAAAAAAGAACTACAGTTAGGTTTTTCTTTTTATAGGCTTTGTTTGGATTTGTTCATCTTAGAATTATTGTTTATAGATAATTGTACTAATATTGAAAGAGAATTTGAGAGGTTTTGTAACAGAAAGTGAGTTTGGCTTCTTGAAGAGTATAGTATACGATTATAGTTAATTGTTGAACAGTTAGAGTGAGATATTTAGGTGAGTTACTAGAGTTAGACTTTTTGATTATAGAGTTGTAATCTAAAGTTTCTCTTTGAATTTAGGGAAGTTTGGTTTAAAATTCTACGAGGGTAGATCGTTTTTTTTCCGTTGAGTAAGGAGGTCTTCCACGATAAAATCTCTACTTTATTGTATTGCATTTTGGTCTTTGAAAACTAAACAAGAACCCAGTTCTTATTAAGGTGGTCAAAGTTTCTTTCATTTGTCAAACAACCCCCGGATTTGAAAATTCAAACCATCCTAACTACGTGTACAAATAGGACAAACCTTGTATGGATTAAAACAATCCCCAAGAGCATGGTGCAATCACCTATCAAGCTTCTTGCTTGCACACGGGTATTTTAGAGGCAAGATTGACAATACATTGTTCTTTAAAATCAAAGTACCAATATGCTCATAATTAAGGTGTATCTAGATGACATTATCTTTGGAGGAAATTATGCAAAACATGGGGCTGACTTTGCACAATTGATGAGCAACGAATTTTAAATGAGCATGATGGGAGAGCTCAACTTCTTCTTGGGGATTCAAATCAAACAGTCCTCATCTGTCAGTTGAACTCATTAGTAGAAGTGCATAAAGGCGCTACTAGAGAAGTTCCACATGAATGAAGCAAAGACAAATAACACTACAATTGCAACAACAACAAAACTTGATAGAGATGAACCTGGTCCTGGTACATGACACAAACTGTATAGGAATGATCGGATCTCTACTGTATGTAATGGCTAACAAATTTAACATTGTATTTAGTGTTGGACTCTGTGCATGCTTCTAATCATGTCCAACGAAATCTCATCTAAAGGCTATCAAAAGGATTTTGTGATATCTCAAACGAACGTTGAGCTTAGTTCTCTCGTATCTTACAAATGATTCATTGATCTGGTCGGATTTGCATTTGCGAACTACGTAGTCTACCTGGTAGATAGAAAAAGCATATCTATAATTGCTCACTTCTTAGGGCCATGCTTAGTATTATGAGCAACAAGGAAACATAACTCAGTCACCTTGTCTATAGATGAAGGAGAATACGTTGTTGTTGCCTAGTGTTATGCCCAACTTCTCTGAATGAAGCAACAACTTCAAGATTTTTGCATCATTGTAGGCCTTTTTTCATTTCCTCCTTGGGGCTTATCACTATGCTACTCAATAGTGTGGCCATGATCAACAACATCGAGAAATAAATGACCCATAGAAACTATAGACTAAGTCTCCATCCGCTGAAGCCATAACCCACAGACAAAGCATTAAACTCTTTTCTTGTTAGTGGGTAGAATCATAGTAGTGTGGTCGAACAGCTTGTGGAACATCGCTTCATACTCTGACACACTCATGGGAGCACTGCTCTAACCTATAGAACTGATCTTGAGGCGATCATTAAAGTTGCGAGGGATGAGCCAAGCTAAAATACACCTCAGAAAACTTGGTCCAAGTGAAAAGAGGAGACCCAACTGAACTGGTCTAAATGAAGGTACGCCACAACTTACTAGCTGACCTATCTAAAAGATACACCGTGAATTCGGCTCCTCTCGACTCCACTAGACCTAGAATATTCTCTCGCTAATGGCAAGTTGTAAGAAACTTGTTGGTATCCCCACCCAAAACCTTAAAAACCTTAGAGGTTAGAGTATGAGAAACACTCCAAGCATCTTCTTCTTTAAAGGTATGGCTTCAGCCACATTCACGGGTTGGGCACCTCTAGGTGGTACCTGGACCTTAGGTGCCTCTGTTGTAGGTTGATTCTCTAGTGCTAGTGAAGTTGCAGCTCTAGCCTGCTACATTCCCCAAGAACAATCAGAAGTTGTACAATGGTTTCCTGAAGGTATAGAGCCATAGAGGGTCCAGGTGATGACTAATTAACGTTTTAAAGACACTTCATCCAATTCTAAGTGTCAAATGAGTTGGGGTTGAATCCCACAAGGAGTGGTACGTGTTTGAGAGTCAAATAGTAAGTACGAACATGGTCATCTCAATATAGGAATAGATATTATCGAATAAAAACATAATTCAAATAAGGGTGTGACACAAATGTCAAATAACAGGGGGTTTTGGTTTGAAATTAGAAACTACGAAAGCAACAACCTATAAGAAATATGAATATGAGATGGGTTCTTGGGATGTGATTCGATTATAGGCTAATGTTGACAAATGGGTAATTGCAACTGTTAGAATATAGCTGAATTTTACTGAATAGGTTAAACTATAGAGGAGGTAAACTTTCTCTAGAACATTTTATCCCGAATCAAATTGATTTCTCTCAAACATTGACAAACATGCAAAATAAGGACAACATACACCTTAGCCCATTCACTCTCTCGAGCTTAGTGTGTGGAAAAGGTTTTAGGATTCACTCTCTCGAGCTGAACCCATGACAACCAAATACCTAGTGACCATCAATCAAGAATCTTGGTTTTAAAACCTCTCTCTCAAGCAAGCCAAAAGCGCAAAGGTAGAACTGCAATAGCAACTACCTTTCGTAAATTAAACAACAATTAATGATTGAAATCAGTTCTAAATAGAATTCAAACTGACAATCAGCAATACCCATAAGCTAAATCAGTCCATAATCACACCCCAAGAATTGGAGTTTTAGCTAGACATCATAAAAAGATAGAAATTTGTACCAAACTAATTTTCCATCAACTGGGTAACATTAATTTCGTCTTTACAATGCTCCAAGATGAAGTATCTTAAAGACCCACTTTTAACTTCTCAAAAGTGAAAAGTTTCAAAACTCCAAAGCTTGGGAAAAACTAGTCTCAATACTCAAAGTTCTATTATCCAAACTGAATAATTCTCTAATGAAAATCTGATAATGAATAATATGAATCAAAAGATACTAAAATAAATATTTAAAAATGTATTTATAGTTGCCAAAAATGTGTTGTAAAGAGCCATTCGATGAAATAAGTCGGGCTTATTGATCCACTCGGTGATCCGCCCTTTGGTCAAGTTCATCGCCTTCTCGCCTTCGTCTTCAGCATCCTCAAAGTCTGTAACTTTAGGCAATCCAAAACTGCATTGCGGAAACACTCGGCGATCTGCCGACTGCTCTTTTCTCCCGCCAACTTGGTTCTTTCCTTTAGGGCTTGGCACACTGGAACTTTAGGTGGTTAAATAGCCATTCGGCAACTCGCCAATTGACTTGGCGATCACCAAGACTTCATTTCTTTGTTCTTTCAGCTGCTTTGTTCCTTTTTACAAATTAGTGTCCATGCTTAGTTCCTTAATATATATACCTGGAAATCAGGGGTTTTACATCAGTTATTGGCACAAATTAAGCATTTGAAGACACTAAATCATTGTAAATAAGCCCTAAATGAGTCAAAATCTCTAACTCATCAACACCCCCAACTTAAAGTTTTGCTTGTCCTAAATGAAAACTCAAGTTCAGCAGTTCAAAAAGGATGTCTCAAACAGTGCTACACAAGACTCAATCATGAATGCACACAACAAGACTCAACTTACTCAAGCAAGGATCAATTGTGCACTCAAAGTTTCAAGTTGTGACTCACCATTACCGAAGATTCTCAAGTTCACAATACTTGCTTCAAATGTAAGTTCAAGCTTAACAAAGGTGCTCAAATGCCCTCACACAAAGAATGAATCCATATTCACACAATATTCATCACAATTTATAGCTTCGGAATCACAATCAACACCCACACACACAAAGATGAACAGATATATGACTTCACCTTTAGGTTAGCCCTTATTTTCCAACCAACAATCTTTTTAGCTTACTCAAGATAAAAAAAAAAGGTCTTTTAAAGGTTTGTAACGGGGTTGAGTGCAAATATATGGTCATTTAGGCTTAATGGTTGTAATCCTAATGAAATGTGGTATGAACAATACTTTCTTTTCTTTTCTTCAACATTTTCACTCATGCTCCAAAGTCAGCCCATTATTTACTTTTCATGGACTACCAAACACCCCATTTCTTTTTACATTTTCACAACTTTATTCCACAACATTTTTCATTCTTCTTTCTTTTTCTCTTCTTTTTTTTTTTTTGTATGGAGGGGTTCCATCCTTTTCACAATCATGGATCCAAGGGGGACTCCTTTGCATTTCTTGATTTACCTTCTCTTTTCAGCACACCCCCAACTTAGGCTTTTGGCCTAAGTTGGTTATTCACAAACCACAACTCATGAGCATTATGAGTGAAGGGATAAAGAGGGGTCACATTTGTATCAAGTTTCTTCCAAGAAAAGGGCTAAGGCTCAATAGTTGTTCAGGCAAAGTTCACACATCTCAAAAGTTTTCCACAAAAGAGGTATAATGTCAAATTGCTTCACTCTTTAAAATTGTTTCCTAAGATCATTTCAAGAGCTTGCATCACTTAGTTAACCAGACCAACGGGGCAAATTCTAGGTGTCATCACACATGGTTCACGATAAGCTCATCACACAAGGAATTGGCACGAATATCAAACAAGACTCCACACTTTCGCTAGTGTGCAATGTTAATCACAAGAGACTCATTCGATAACCGGCTAGTCACAACGAGATGTAAAAAGTTCACATATTGTCTATGAAACTCCATTTGTCCTCATTGTAACAGCACATTCATTTTTGTTCGATTGAAAGGACTATTCAAGTCATCGGTATTGATCAACAACGATACTTAAATTGGCAAAAGTACAACCACATTCAAACACAATCAAGAGGTGGCACAAATTTTTCAAAAGGATAAAAACCATTTATATTTAAAACAAGGAGCCACAAGCTCCAACATCCATACAAATAGTGTTAAAACAAAACTTTTCAACACAAAATCCAGTATATACACAAAACAGTAATCCAAGAGGTAGATATGAAAATACCTCACCCCACCATAAATAAACAGCAATTTGCCCTCAAATGCAGTAAAAGTATCCAAAAATCAATAAAAATGAGACAAAGAGGGAGGTAAAGAGGGGTCATGTCTAAATAGTCGCTCCGTCTGTCGGGGCATCAGTGCCCGGTAAAACATCATCACTGTTAACACCCCTAGGGTCAGCGAAGGGAGTGTCTGCGAAAGAGATCTACACAGCTGACTCTACCATGGCCTCCTCAATCTCTATAAGGCTCTTGTAAGAGGCCTGTTCATCAACACCCAGCTGCTCTTCATCGGTCTCAGTCTCAGACTCAGAAGCTATTCCTTCGGTCTAACCTTATCTCCGGCTGTAGCCGGAGGCATATCTGGCACAACTGGCATGTCAGGGATCTCCACTGTCCCAAAAATCATCGACATGTCAGTGGAATTCAACTGGTCCACATCACTCCTCAGCACTGCAATAACGGCTTTTATAGTCGTTACCTCCTCAGTGGCCCCTTGTCCTTTCTCACAAACCGCTATCCGTGCCGCAAGGGCATCAATCGTCGCACTCAAGGGTGTCACAACATCATCAAGAGCCCTCTCAACTAGGCTAGGAATGGTGGCCTAAAGTTTGGAAGCGCGTCTATCAGCAGAATGGGCTAGCTGTCCCATCCATAGTAATGTAGCTTGAGTAAGCAGGGGTCGGGAGATAGCAACAACAACAGTACCAGATCTGGGAGGCAAGGAAGCAGTAGAGGTACTAGGCGTCATGGAAGGGGCAGTGCTAGATATACCTGAAGGCCCAGGGGACGGAGTAGGTAAAGGTGCCTCTGCAGGTAGTGCATCAATGCCCAAAAATGGGGATGTGTCCACCGGGGCTACCTTCTTCTTCTCAGTCTCATCTTTCAAGTACTCTGCCACAATCCTCTAGATGTCAGTATAAGATGTGGGAATCACTTCCACGTCCTTCTTCTCATCTCTAGGTACCCAAGCTCACCTACACAATTTAGTGATTAGTACTGGGAACGAAAGTGAGGTTTGGCGCTGTTTGGCCCTTATGACCATCTCTTGCGCAATGATCAATCCCTAGTTCACCCTTGTCCCATCAATGATGCAACCAAGACATGTTGGTTTTTCATGGCGGAGAATCAACTCATTCTAGGATGGCATGATGGTACTGGTAATTAAGCCAAACTAGAACCTTGTTGCGATGTTGAGGTCCCTCTTTTCAATAGATGCTCCAAACTCGATCCTCTTAGGAACACCGTCATAGATCAAATGAGTCAGCCACTTTTTCATATTTTCCAATGTATTCATCCTGATCATGTACTAACAGCCATCATCAATCTCCTTCGTCAATTCAAAAGTGAGATGGGAGACTTGATCCTTACGGATATACCAAGCCTGATTAACTGTGGTCATACCATCAAAAAGTTGGGTTGCTATAACGTAAGGTTGTTGCATCAAACCTCCCAGAGAAAGTTGGTTAGCTACGCCCTTGTTCACTGAATCAAGCTTTCGGTAAAAATATTGCAGCAAAACTATGTCTGGCAAACCATGAGTTGGGAATTGTAGCACCAACCTCTTGAATCGTAGCCAAGTCTCATGAATTAGCTCACCCTCTAAACACTTGAAGCTTTGGATGTTGTCCCGAAGTGTCATCATCTTCCAAGGAGGGAAAAATCACACTTGACAGGTGGTGACAAGCTCTTCCCATAGTGATTGGGTCTCGTGGCAATTTAGCCAGCCACTTACATGCCTATCCCATTAAAGAAAATGGGAATAACCTCAACCGGGCTGACTCTTGGGATATGTTCTTGAAGGAGAACGGCCCGCAAGCATCAACAAAGTTTCTAATATGCACATGGGGATCCTCATGAGCCAGCCCACTGAACAACCCTTTCAAATGCAAAAGCTGCAACATAGTACTTATAATATGGAATACATCATTCCCTTCAACCTGAGGCAAGCAAATGGCACCAATTCCACCCATTAGATGAGGGTCATTAACATTAGGCTCATTGAAATTGTTGAGATTGTCAATGTCATCTTTATGGCCCACGGGCCATGGACTGGACGATAGAGGGTAATCGTGATATATTGAGAGATTTTGGAATCTTAATCCAAATTAGATAAGTATAGGAATGTGACTTGGCTACCATTGCTTCCGTTCACACTCATTTCCTCCGCTCAATATAGCAACACAGAAACCAAAAAAAAAAGTAGATTCAACTATACTAAGAAGAACAAAATTCAACTTCACCAAGAGAATCTCAACCAACACCACTCCCCGACAACGACGTCATTTTGAATAACGTTTAAAAGACACTTCATCCAATTCTAAGTGTCAACGATTGCTAGTCAGTATATAACCTAGCTAAATGAATTGGGGTCAAATCCTACATGGAGTGGTACGTGTATGAGAATCAAATAGAAAGTACGAACATGGTCATCTGAATTATAAGAATAGACATTATCGAATAAAAAACATAATTTCAATCCGAGGGTGACACAAATGTCAAATAATAGTGGGTTTTTGTTTGAAATTTGAAACTACATCAACAACAACCAATAAGAAATATGAATATGAGACGGGTTCTTGGGATGTGATTCTATTATAGGCAAATGTTGACAAATGGGTAATTGCAACTGTTAGGATATAGCTTAATATTAGTGAATAGGCCATAGAGGAGGTAAACTTTCTCTCGAACAATTTACCCCGAATTAAGTCGATTTCTCTCAAACATCGACAAGAATGAAAAATAAGGACAACCTACGCCTTAGCCCATTCACTCTCTCAAGCTTAATGTGTGGAAAAGGGTTTAGGATTCACTCTCTCAAGTGAACCCATGACAACCCAATACCCAATGACCATCAATTAAGAATCATGGTTTTAAAACCTCTCTCTCGAGCAAGCCAAAAAAATGAAGGTAGAACTGCATTTGCAACTACAATTCATAAATTAAACCATAATTAATGATTTAAATCATTTCTAAACAACATTTTAACTAACAATCAGCAATACCCATAAACTAAATTAGCTCATAATCACATACCAAGAATTGGGGTTTTAGTTAGACATAAAAAAAAGATAGAAATCATTACCAAACTGAGTTTCCATCAATTAGGTAGGATTAATTTAGTCTTTATAATGCTCCAAGATGAAGAATCTCGAAGACCCACTTTCAATTTCTCAAAAGTGAAAAGTTTCAAAACTCCAAAACATGGGAAAAACTAGTCTCAATATTCAGAGTTCTATCTCCAAACTAAATAATTCTCTAATGATAAAGATGATTCAAAAGATACTAAACTAAGTAATCAAAAACGTATTTATATTCACCGAAAATGTGCTGCGAAGAGCCACTCGGTGAAATAAGTCGAGCTCGGCGCCGCCCTTTGGTCAAGTTCAACGCCTTCTCGCCTTGGTCTTCATCATCCCTAAGGTCTGTAAATTTAGGCGATCCAACACTACATCGCAGAACCACTCGGCGATCTGCCGACTGCTCATTTCTCCCGCCGACTTAGTTCTTTCTTTCAGGGCTTGGCACACTGGAACTTTAGGTGGTCAAATGACAATTAGGCGACTCGCCAAATGGACTCGGTGATCACCATGCCTTCATTTCTTTGTTATTTCAGCTGCTTTGTTCCTTTTTGCAAATTAGTGTCCATGCTTAGTTCCTCCATCCATATGCCTGGAAATCAAGGGTTTTACATCAGTTATTGCCACAAAATAAGCATTTGAGGACACTAAATCATTGTAAATAAGCCCTAAATGAGTCCAAATCTCAGACTCATCAACGGTTGAGATGGCCCCGACCCCGCTGATTCAACTGGAACTTAAACTACTAGAGGGTCAGATAATAGCGCCAGACCTCTCTTTCTTGAGGGCTAATGTTGCACTCCTGGCCGGCAGTAGAGGTTGACCCCTTCATTGACCTGTCGTATGGTGTGTATGAACCATCCTCTGAAAAAAATGAAACAAGTGAGATTTCAAGGAAACAACTACACAAACGATGCATGAAAGCGATACAAAAGAGGATAAATTCCTAAAGACACCCTATAGCCTCCTAAAGATAGGATACAAATATCTCCACACCGATCTAGAAATCTCTAATCTGTATTAGCTCTGTATAAGTGAGATTGGCAAATATAGGGCTCTGATACTAACTTCACATGACCAGAATCCTCAAGTCATGAAAGCATATAATATAACCCTCAAGTATGGAAACTAATGTGTATTCTAGAATAGCAAGCAATAAGTATAAGGCTACAACCAAATAGAAATCAAACTAAACCACCAAACTAAACAAAAGCTGGAGGAAACAAAAAAAAATATACAAAAGGTCCCTCCCATAACCTAGAAATCAGAAGTACAGAGGTGTCTAAAAATAAGAGTAAAAATCACAAAAGTAGGCAAAAATAGAGCATGTTCAAAATTGAAAAACACAAGCTAAATCAGTACAAAATGAGATAAGTTGATGGAAGACTCCAAGTGCTGACACTCATCTCCAAATCCCTAATTCTTCTAGTTGCACAAATAATCACCGCACCTGCATGACGAAATAGATTAAGATTATAGCATGAGTATAAAAACTAGGTACTTTGTAGACATCACCTGTCGACTAAGCATGAAAGGTAAAAATAATACAAAAAGATAGAATCTAGAAATAGATAGAGGTCAAAGCGGATATGAAAGAAAGCATATGAGCATACCGAAAGTAAATCTAAGTACACCTAAGCTAAGCCTAACTGACCCCTATAAGCATAGAA
The DNA here is from genome assembly GCA_036553675.1 of Solanum okadae. Lineage (NCBI taxonomy): Eukaryota > Viridiplantae > Streptophyta > Magnoliopsida > Solanales > Solanaceae > Solanum > Solanum okadae. Next base: position 41,498,905 of record CM071689.1, on the reverse strand, counting down.
CATGCATCCATGCACATGTTTAAATGAAAATCAAATAGACCTTGTAAGCCTGACAGGTATAAGGAGTAACTAAGTCTATAAGAGAGAAAGGCACCACAAATCCAAACCGAAGAAACAAAATGCAGACTCTGATGAGTCCAAGATTTGGACTCATTTAGGGCTTTATTTGGATAGATTTAGTGTCCTCAAATGCTCATTTTGTGCCATAACTAATGCAAAATCCTTGATTTCCACGTATTTGGGTTGAGGAACAAGGCATGGACACTAATGTTCAGAAAGGAACAAAGCAGCTGAAAGAACAAAGAAATCAAGGTCTAGTGATCGCCAAGTCCCTTTGGCGAGTCACCGAATGGCCATTACCTTGCCTAAAGTTCCAATGTGCCAACCCCTGAAGCATAAAATCAAGTCAGCGAGAGAAATGAGCAGTTGACGTGTTGCGAGTGGTTCTGCGATGCAGTGTTGGATCTCCCAAAGTTTCATAACTTGAGGATGCTGATGACCAAAGCAAAAAAGGGATGGAACTGACCAAAGTACTGATCGCCGAACTGATCTACGAGCCCGACTTGCTATGCCGAATGGTCCTTCGCAGCACATTTTTGGCGACTATAAATACATTTTCAAACATTAAGTTTAGGAGCAGATTTTAATCGTAAGAAATGTTTTTGAGTTTTTTACATTGAACTCTGAGTATTGATAATATTTTTCCTTAGCTTTGAAGAATTGAAGTTTTCCATTTTTGAGAAATTAGAAGAGGGTCTTTGAGATTCTTCAATTTGGACCTTTTTAAAGACGAAACTAATCTTACACAGATGATGGAAACACAATTTGGTAACGATTTTTATCTTTTTATGATGTCTAGCTAAAACCCCAATTCTTGGGATGTGATTATGGGCTGATTTAGTTTATGGGTATTGCTAATTGTTAGTCTAAATGTTGTTTAAAAGTGATTTCAATCAGTAATTGTGGTTTAATTTAAGAAATTGTAGTCGCAAATGTAATTCTACCTTCGTTCTTTTGGCTTGCTCGAGAGAGAGGTTTTAAAACCAAGATTATTGATTGATTGTCTGTGCGTATTGGGTTGTCATGGATTCAGCTTAAGAGAGTGAATCATAAACCCATTTCCACACATTCAACTAGAGAGAGTTAATGGACTAAAGTGCAGGTTGTTCTTATTTTGGTGCGTGTTGGTGTTCGAGAGAAACAGACTTGATTCGTGGTAGATTGTTTGAAAGAAAGTCTATCCCCTCTACAGTCTAGCTTATTCACTAATATACAACCGTTGTCTAATAGTTGCAATTACCCATTTATCTGTATAAGCCTATAATCGAATCACATCCCAAGAACCCGTCTCAATATTGTTATTTTTTCTTTATTGCTATTGTAGTTGATATTTTCAAACAAAAACCCCTTGTTATTTGACATTCATGTCACCCCCTTAATTTGAATTTTGTTTTTGTTCTTAAATATCTATTCCTATGATTGATTTGATCATATTCATACTTTCCTATTTATCTATATTACCTTAAAAGAACCAACTCCTAACTTAATGGTAAATTACTAAATAACCCTCCTAACTTAAAGGTAAATTACTAAGTAACCCCTATTCCATCCTACACCACCCGCACTATATGCACCCTATCGCATAAGCCGCCACTTCTCCCTGTTGAACTTTTAACATGGCCCTTCGTACACTACACACACCCATTCTGAAATGCCACCACTTCCAATCCTTTGAAATTGAACAAACACGTCCGCCCAGAATTATCAAGCAGTCGCAACCCGTCACTTCCCACAATATATAACTCATGAACTCAATTACTTCTACCCATCGAACGTATATTACTCTTAACGCACAAGTTTGCATCAACACACCCTCTACTTCTCAATACTACCTTACTGAATCTATCAGTTTCCTTCACTTTTTAATTTGGTTTTTCTTCGCGCATCAAACTTACAAACACATCATCTGGCTCTCTGCCCTGCTTTTAGACAAGTTGTAAGTGAATCCCTTGTCTAATTTATCCTGTTAATAATTTAAACTTTCAGGGACAGAACTACTTGGCACTATAAATATGCTCACGCCATTCTGCAAGCACACAATGTTAAACGCATTCCACACTGTATAATGACTACATGAACAATCCACTCATTCACTTTGATCCTCCCCCTTGCTGCAACAATACGACTACCTCGCCTGCACATACTGCAAGCACACAATGTGAAACATATTCCACACTTTATAATGGCTACACGAACAATCCACTTTGATCCCCCCCTTTGCTGCAACAATACGACTACCTCTCCTGCACATATATAATTCCCTTCCAATTGCAACTATAAAAGTCATATATTTGGGGTACTTCTAACCTTAGGAATGACATCTTTACACATATATAATTCCCTGCCAATTGCAACTATAAAAGTCCTATATTTAGGAAACTTTAAACCTTAGGAATGGCATCTTTACATCTTATTACTGTTAACATATGTTCATAAATATGTTAGTGCTAACCTTATATTTCTCGCACATTACAACTTACTGCTACCGTCTTAATTGCATGAAATATCTGCCAAATGTTGCATACTATTACCAGACGTTGCCCTCATCAATCGTTGCCATACACAATTACGCCCAATGTTAACATTGTTTCACTCATTTCGCCTAGTACCTGCATTCATCCAGATACAATCGAAATGGCGGCTGAAACGGAACTAGCATAACAGAGTTTATTGATAAACAATATACCAAAAAACTCTATTGATTCCGTGATGCGTGTCTTAGATATTCGTAGGGGTTCAATAATACCTTACAAGAATTCAAGGCATGAAGGAACTTTCCAAACTATAATATTAGTTGATGAAGAGGTAACAACATTCACACTTTTACTTACCTTATTTTACTATGGTTCATGTTTGTTTAACTTATTCCATCCCTCCGCCACTTAATAATAGGGGACAACGATTGAAGCAACACTATTTAATAAGGATATCGAGACATGGAAGTACTCTTTGAAGCCAAATAAGAGTTACTACATCGCCCAAGGGCGCTTAGATCGCGTCAATACCAACTACTCTTCTGTCCACAAAGAAGTTGAATTGGCCTTTATAGACAATACAATCATACAAGAGACTGAGCACGCGGTTTCAACTCACAAATTCTCGGATGGATTTTATCATTGGAACATGCTGATAAATTACCTAATGGTGCTATTCTAGGTAACTATCCACACAACTAAGCTGTTGTTTTCATGCCCCATTACGTTATTCTAATCTCTAATTTACATGATCTATTTCCATACTTGATTTGCGTTTTAGTTTCGGTGAATCCCCTCATTCAAAATGTTGATTCCAAAAGACGGGAAATAGTTGTTACAAATCAGCTGTAAGTTGCAATGATGCATATACTACCATGTGTATATAGAAAAGATGATGTATTAACTATTCACTTATAACAATTATTTCAGCATGGAACATACAACCGTCACTCTATGGGGAGATTTTGCTGAAAATGATGGTTCATTCCTCGAAAAGCTGCATGATGATAAGCCTATTTTGGCTTTATGTGACGTTAGAGTCTCAATCTTTAAAGGTAGTGACAGTGTATTGTCGCTATTTAACAACTATCAACTTCCCATAGTCATTGTTTCTAACCATTAAAATGCTCTTGTCACACTAGGCCGATTTGGGATCTCTACTATTCTTGTGAGCAGTGTCTTGATCAATCCAATGTTCCAAAAAGCAAACGACCTTCGAGCATGGTACATTACATACTTCACAAATATGTTCTCCATTATTAGTTTAACCAAACTTTCACAACTGTCAAGTGCAATTGAACATTGCTATAACAGTACATATTTCCTCTATTACGATTGTTCTAAACTTACATATTAAAATGACCAAAAAATTGACAATACTATACACCGTACATACCTCACTCTAAATGGGTGATACAGTTAACTAACCACATCACAAATACAGGCATGAAATCATAAAGGCCGACAACAAAGATCTTACAATAACGCCTACTAAGGTAATGAAAAGAGCCATTGAAGTTCCATTGGCCAAAATTCTAGATGGGTTTTTCGCTGATTCAGAGGTACATACTAACTTATACTTCAGCTATCCGTAAAATAAACTCATTTGTATATTCAATGTATATTCTCAAATATGTTTGATTGGCGATGTGCAGGATTGTATGTACAAGTTCAAAGCAACAACTAAAGGCATACTCAATAAAGATGAGCCATGGTATTCGGCTTGCAAAAAGTGCCACAAAAAAGTGTAATTTATAGAAGACACTACCGCTTGTAACAATTGCAATAGTGACAATGTCGAATATGATATGTGGTTATACTCTTTTTAAACAAGATTCAATATTTACTAATTACTAAACACATTATATTAAAGTTACAGCCCTCTATTTTGAAGGTATTGCTTACGACTTGAGGTGTGCAATGGAGAGCGCCGTGCTCGAGTACATCGAATCAAACTCAGTAAAGGTATGAACTTAATGTATAGAGTTGTTGAATGTAAGGGGATATTTATATAGTGTAATTTGTACAGTTATGGCAACCTTACCGACTAACATATCCAATTCCTTACATCTTATCAAGAAGGAAGAATGTTACTACTACCGCAAATTGGTGTTGAGTAAAGACAATCAATTCAACTTTCTTGTTAGAATTGATATGAATGACCCAAACCCCCGACGTAGCTTAATTGCTGAAGAAATACATCAGGTGGAAGATGAAGTGCCACCTATCGTAGAAGACGAAGCCAAATCAGTAAGGACATACCGGAAGAGGGCCAAGAAAAACACAGAAGGAGCGGCCCAAATCAAACAAAAGAAACAAAAAGCCAATAGAAAGTAGGTGTATTTTCAGAAATATGTATGCAAATAATGTGTAGCTTTTACTCTATCTTCAATGTTTCTATCTTCATAACTACTTACTAATTGTTAATTTTATATCTAATTCAAATGAAAATTCCATTTGTTATGCAAGTACGATATACATCATCTTGAATTACATGTCATGTTCAAGTATTACTCTTCTTAATATATTCTTTGCTTCCACTGTGTCGGCAGTATTTTTCCCTTAAATTAAATGACCAATTTTCAACTACCTAATCGGCCTATTACAATTGGTATAGAAATAGCCTTTATCTTATGGATTAGGCAGAGTTCCTCTGCCCAATTTCACACCAATTGCTACTCTATGGCTTTGTTAAAAATCGTTATAATAATGGCCACTTTTCGATCGTACAGGGACAATATGGACAATGGTGAATTATACATCCTCCAATCAATGTCGTATCTTAACTAATGGATCGTTAAATGAAGTTACTTTATTGATACAATATCAAAAATTGAGGTGATTGTATTAATATAAAATAAACTTTTATACCGCCCCTACATTAATTAGCAAAGTGGCATAAACTAAATACATATTATCAGCCATTCAAAGTCCTATGAAACAATAACAATTAAATATTGTTAACAATTAAAAATAATTTTATTACACCACATTCCATGTTTACAGCAAACACCCATTGCCTGAAACTATAGAATCCTACAAAACATAACCACTACAGTTTCAAAACCCAAAAAAAAAACCCACAAAATAATATGACGCATCACGAGCAGTGACCCATCAGTCAACAGTCACGCCTTCTCTGCAACATCACAACTTTCTGGTTTTTAATTGCAAATCGCTGCAAAAGTTGCCTCTTCAATCAGTGCAATTGCTTTAACAAACCCATCTTAAAAACACAAATGTACTCCAGCATCACAGTAAAATTAATCAGAAAAGTTTACACCTTCATCAAGTTTACCAGTATCTTTTCGAATATTGTACCCATCACATACCATTGTTTAGTCGATATGCAATACCAACACATTGGGAACTGGTCATACTTTCATATAAATTAAATAAACAATGAACCCCATAATCACACCTCCAGAGTTTAAGGTTTTAGCCACACATTACAATGTGTAAATAAACTAAACCTTATATGAGATTTGCCATTGCTAGCATGAAATCGAGTGTTTAATAGAAGAACCACTTCAAATCCCACTTCAATTTCGTAAATTCATGTATACAAGATTCAACATGTGTGTTTTTGCTCAGTGGAAAATGTTTCTCTCTCTAGAAAAGTTGGGGTATTTCTCTTAATTTTTCACCCACTCTCTCTCTCCTCTGGGCTATTTATAGTTTCCCAAAATATTTCCCAAAAAGTAGTTTTGTGTCCCTTTCGGTGACATTAGCTCGGTTTGCCAACTGTGTTCGGCGAATTACCCATCTTCTTATACTTTGCCTTTCTCTTACTTCAACATTCAGTTCTAAGAATCTCATTAGGTGGTCTCCACTACGTTTTCTTTTGAGATTTCAGTGACTCAGTAATTTTCACCTCGTATCACCCTTAGGGCCATCATTTTGTCTGCCAACACTGTCAAATTTGACAATACCTACTCGCTACGCTTTATGTCTTTCGGAGGATCGCCCTTCTTGTCTAACCTCGCTGACTGACCTTAAAAGATGACTTAATGCACTCTCAATAAAGGAGAAGTCATGCTCAGTTGGCGATTCACCCGTGATCAACAATATTTACTTTGCACTTTTTTTTTTTGTAGTTTTGGTCAATCATTCAAACACCAGTCAATGCCTTGTCCAATTGCCTTTATAACTGCAACTCAACAATATTCGATTAGAAAAGGACAAATTAGGAATTGAAGACACTAATGGTCTTGGTCTTGTTTCTCTTTAACTTTAGAGACTAAAGATGATTCAGCCACATTTATCACCACTACTCCTCCTTCTGTGGAATCCATTAAATGGAGTCCTAATCATGCCAGTTTGTGGACATCTTTTGCTAACTCTCTCTTTTCATCCTCAACATGGGCGGTATTACCCATAGATAACCTATTCAAGGCATCAACAACAACATTAGCCTTACTTGGGTGACATAGAATACTCATGTCAAAATCTTTGAGTAATTCTAACTACCTACTCTGTCTGAGATTAATCTCTTTTTGACTTAACACATACTGAAGACTCTTATGATTGGTGAACACATCCACATGAACAACATAAAAATAATGACGCCGTGTTTTCAAAGCAAATACTATGGCATCCAACTCTAGATCATGGGTTGGGTAATTCTTCTCGTGAACTTTCAACTGTTTGGTGGCATAAGCTATAACTTTGTCATTCTGCATTAACACACAACCTAATTTAACTTTTGACGCATCACAATATACAACAAAGTCTTGCGTCCCTTCTGGTAAGGTCAATTCTGGGCAACCATTAATTTGAACAAATAATAGTTGATCGTCCCTTAACATATGGTTTGTGCTCGTTAAAAGGAGAGCTAGTTTGCATCTACCTCTACAAGAATGGAATCAACCTTCATGGGAGTGGACTAGCTGGCTAGGCGTCCTAGATTGATTATCACTCTTGCCAGCTGGGCTGGAAGTTGACTGGATTACTAGATATTATGGTTACTTGGGTTGGGAGCCTTACTTTTGTTTCTTGGGTTTGGATTTGTGGTGCCTTTCTCTCTTGTAGACTTAATTACTCTTTATACCTGTCGGGCTTACGTGGTCCGTTTGAGTTTCATTTTAACATGTGCATCAGTTCATATTCTAGGCTTATCGGGGTCCAGTTAGGTATGGCCTCGATGTACTTAGATTTACTTTCAATATGCTCGTATAATTTCTTTCATATCTGTTTTACCTCCGATGTGCTACTATAGGTTATGCTCTTTCTCGAGTGACTTGGGATTAGGGTTATTTAGGCTGGATACTTCTTGTAATTCCTAGTGAGGGGGCGTTAATCCATGATGGCTTGGTATTGATTGATCTCATATTCATAATCTTTTTAGGAGTCAACACCACTCGAGACACTCTTTCTACTTGGATGGCTTTGAAGTGGTCTGTCTAGATGGGAGTCTTTGATATTTTAAGACCCTTTTGTGGAGTCAACACGCCCCCATGTCAGTCTTACTAGCTGTGCTAGGAGTGGACTAGATGGTTGGGCGACCTAGATTGATTATCACTCTTGCTAGCTCGGCTGGAAGTTGACTGGATTACTAGATATTGTGGTTACTTGGGTTGGGAGCCTAAATTTTGTTTCTTGGGTTTGGATTTGTGGTGCCATTCTCTCTTGTAGACTAACTTACTTTTTATACCTGTTGCGCTTACATGGTCTATTTTATTTGCATTTAAACATGTGGATGAGTGTATTTTCTAGGTTATAGGGGTCAGTTAAGTTTAGCTTAGGTGTACATAGATTTAGTTTTGGTATGCTCGTATGCTTTCTTTCATATCGGCATTGACCTCTGTATGTTTCTAGATTCTATCTTTTCATACTGTTTTTACCTTTCATGCTCAGTCGACACGTGATTTATACAAAGTACATAGCTTTTATACTCATGGTACAATCTTAATCTGTTTCATTAGCAGGTGCGGTGATTGAAGTATGATGAATAATTTTGGTCACTAAAATACATGACTTGTAAACTTTAAGTTTAAATGTATTATTTCTCTTTTTTATGGTTTAAAATCGCTGCATATTGTAATTATATAATATTACATGGGATAATCTTAGTACCTTGACTACTAAATTTTCACTTTTTATGGTGAGATCATTCAATTCCTCACCTTAATTGTAATCTCCTCCTTAATTTTTCCCATTCCTGAACCCTAATTTTTAAAAGAATAATATATTAATGAATATCATTATTATCACATTAAAAAATAGTGTCATGTGATACAAATTTGTTAGTTGGACATTAAAGAAAGTAAAAACAAAAAAAAACATAAATTGTCTATAGCAATTATAATTACAAGTAAACATATTCTCTGTATTGATGTATGATAATTTCCACCCGTTCTTAGCACTGTGTTGTTTCTCAACAAAAGAGAAGTAGCATGTCTTTTTGGGTTTTAAAAGGTTTGAAAGGAAAAACAAGAGTTGTAACTTTTTCGAAAGATGGTGACTTTTGTAACTTTTGGGAAAGGTTGTGATTATTCTTAAGGATTGTGGCTTTTCCAAGGGGTAGTAACTTTTCCAATAAAACCCAATAAGCACATGTTTACGCTATTGTTTATTGTTTATAAATATATGTGTTTGCTCTTATTTTTTAAAACAAAATTTCTAAAATTTTGTGCTAGCCATTAATTAGAACAAAATAGTGTTGATCGTCCCTTAACCAATGGTTTGTGCTCATAAAAAGGAGAGTTAATTTGGATCTCCATCTACAAGGATGGAATCAACATTCTTTGGAGTGGACTAGCTGGCTGGGCGGCCTAGATTGATTATCACTCTTGCTAGATGGGCAAGAAATTGACTGGATTACTAGATATTGTGGTTACTTGGGTTGGGAGCCTGACTTTTGTTTCTTGGGTCTGGATTTGTTTGTTACTCTTTATACATGTTGGGCTTACGGGGATCTGTTTGAGTTTCATTTTAACATGTGCATGAGTGTACATTCTAGGCTTATAGGGGTCGAGTTAGGTTTAGCCTAAATGTATTTAGATTTACTTTCAATATACTCGTATGCTTTCTTTCATATCTGTTTTGACCTCTGATGTGTTACCATTGGTTTTGTTCTTTCTCGGGCAACTTGGGATTAGGGTTATTTAGTCTGGATACTTCTTGTGATTCCTTGTGAGGTGATGTTAATCCATGGTGGCTTAGTATTGATTGATCTCATATTCAACATCCTTTTGGGAGTCAACACCACTCGAGATACTCTTTCTACTTAGATGGCTTTGAAGTGGTCTGTGTAGATGGGCGACTTTGATATGTTGAGACCCTTTTTGGAGTCGACATGCCCCCATGTCATTCTTACTAGTTGGGCTGGGAGTGGACTAGTTGGCTGGGAGACCTAGATTCATTATCACTCTTTCTAGCTGGGCTGGCAGTTAACTGGATTACTAGATATTGTGGTTACTTTGGTTAGGAGCCTGTATTTTGTTTCTTGGGTTTTAATTTGTGGTGCCTTTCTCTCTTGTAGACTTAATTACTCTTTATACCTGTCGGGCTTACATGGCCTATTTAATTTTCATTTAAACATGTGCATGCGTGTATGTTATAGTCTTATAGGGGTCAGTTAGGTTTATCTTAGGTGTACTTAGATTTAGTTTCGGTATGCTCGTATGCTTCCTTTCATATCCACTTGACCTCAGTCTTTTTGTAGATTCTATCTTTTCATATTGTTTTTACCTTTCTTGCTCAGTCGACACATGATGTCTTCAAAGTACCCATTTTTTATACTCATGCTACAATCTTAATCTGTTTCATCATGCAGGTCCTAGTACTAGCTAGCAGCGGTGATTGCTTGTGCAATTAGAAGAATTAGGGATTTGGAGATGAGTGTGAGCACTTGGACCAATTAGTCATAATGTTTGTGATATTGAAGCATTTGTTAGCTTTTCCAACAAGTGCAATTATTTACCTTAGGACCAAATAGTCATAATGTTTTCTATAACTAATTTGTTGCTCTTATTTTTGTTGACATTTGTTTTTTGTTTTAATGAGGATTACTTGTTATGAAAATTAAATTATGTGTCAGCCATTAATTAGAACAAAAAACAGTTGATTGTCCCTTAACCTATGGTTTGTGCTCGTAAAAAGGAGAGCTAGTTTGCATCTCCATCTACAAAGATGGAATCAACCTTTGGATTTTACCTGTTACCACACATCCATTTCAGGCATTCCAACTCTGTGGGACCAACAAAGAATGTGGTCCAGTTAATGGTACTGCTTCTATCTTAGCAAGAAGTTTCTGGATCTAGCTTTGGGTATAGAAAAATCTTTGGTAGGAGTGTTACACCCAAATGGGCCCTAACAAAGGTAAAGCATCATGTAGGCTCCAATGTGGATATAAAACACCCTAAAAAAACAATGAGAAGCTATACTTTATGAAATTTAGTTATCTTTTATAGTAGAACTAGATAAAGGATGCACATGCAAGGCACGTGCTTTATGTATTGAGATGCAAATAAAGAAAAGATGATTAAGCCTAATATTAACATATTTATGTTTCATCATATGTTACATTTAGTTTGCAGAACATTATACTAAGAGCTTTCTATAAAGCCTACAACATATCATAGTCTTTTTTAATTTATCTGCTAAGCCTGAGGATGTGGAAGCAGCACCACAAACTTTTTGTTCGAAGGTCCACCCATAGTTCAACTACCTAATAAGTGGAAGGAGTCGATCTCTAATAAAATAATACTGTAACTGTTATAATAAGTGTTGCTAAATGACACCGAAAGAAACAATTGGATTTACAACATAAATGTTATAAAGCTAAAGTTCCAAAATGATGGATGTGTTAGTTGCGTATTTCACCATTGGTGATGCTTAAATGCAACAAAAGAAGTGTTGGTATCAACAAATTAAACCCAGCTCCAACAGAAGATGATAGATGAGTTGACTACATTAAATCAACCATCACAAAGAAGGATAAGACACTTATATCCTTATTCATTATCATTGTCCATTTGTTGTATGATGGATTAAATCACATCCTTTTATTTTTTTACTACTGTAAATAGTTGTTAGTATGCAGTTTATAGTGAGCAGCCCTTACACGCGTTGGAAAATAGGATAGGTTTAGCAGTAGTGTAGTAGTTATCTTCTCCACAATTTTGAAATGTTTGTTACAAGGTAGCAATTAGAAATAGGACAGATGTAAGCATATGATTGGTTTTCTTCTCTTAGCTTTGATTATAAATTATTGTACAGAGAAGGATCAGAAATACAACAAATATTTTCCATCGTATTCCTTTTTTTTCTTCAAGAAAGCAAAAGCTTTGAACAAATGCATAGAAATGCTAATCCATTTCTTATAAAATAAAATCATTGAGACAATAAAAAATTAGACGTCATAGCAATAACAATAATAGTTATAGAAGTAAGAAAAATAAGAACAATAATAGTCAAGTTGAAAGATTCAAAGGGTTTGCTGGTAAATTTCTTAAGTACGAGCTATTAGAGAGCACAAAAGTCAAGAAGAATATCGGTAGAAGAACATTTTTATTGATGTTTTCAGATTACATTTATAAGACTAGAATAAAAAACAGAAAGCAGAAAGCAGTAAACCCACGACTAGCAGATACCTAACTCAATAACTTACACCTAAATACTAGGAATAGATGGCTAACAACTAATTAACTAAGTCTTATCTAATATAAAGCAGTAAAAGTAAAATTAATTGCAGTTGATAAAGCAAATTCCTAACACTCCTCCTTGCTTTGGAAACTTTAAACTCCAATTTTCTGTCTGAGATGCTAAAACTTACCAACTGGTAAAGGCTTAGTGAATATATTAGGCAATTGTTCTTCCGACTTGCAGTAGACAAGAGTTATATCTCTATCATTTTGCACTTTTCTGAAGAAAAAGAACTTGAGTTTGAAGTGCTTAGTTTTTCCATGAAACACAAGATTGTGGGACATAACTATTGTTCTGTATTGTCCACTAACACTTTCATCCTTCCAATTGGTTACATATGCAAATCAGCCAGAATGCTTGATTTAATGCTGCTGCAGCTGCCACAAACTCATCTTCGGCAGTAGATTGAGCTACAATATCTTGTTTCTTACAACCCCATGAGAAAATTCCAGAACCAAGACTAAAACAGTACCCTGAAGTACTCTTTGCATCATCCTCGGGACCACCCCAATCACTGTCGGTATACCCACAAAGATTCATAGGTTGACTCTTCTAAAACCTAATTCCATAGGTGATGGTTCCTTTGATGTATCAAACAATTATTTTTGCTGCATGCAAATGTACTTGACTAGGACAATGCATGAACCTTGATAAAACACTTATAACATACAATATATCGGGTCTTGGTGCTTTACGATACATTAAACACCCAATGAAACTTTTGAATTATGTCTTATCCCCCTTTTCGGCTCCAACATATTCACTTAGTTTCTCTTTTTGGTTCATGGAAGTACTAAACTCTTTGCAATTTTCCATTTTGAATTTCTTGAGAATTTCCTTGGCACACTTTTTCTGGAAAACGAAAAACTCATCTTTTCCTTGTGTAATCTCCATTCCAAAGAAATATGTCATAAGAGCCAGATCAAACATTTCAAAAGCTTGCATCATATCTTGCTTGAACTCATCAATTAGCTTTTTGCTGCTCCCTGTGATCAAAAGGTCATCTATATAAAGAGAAACAAAAAGAATCTCACTGCTATTATGTTTAACATATAGTGTGAATTCTGAAAGACTATTTTCAAAATTGAGACCGAGCAAATAATCAGCTATTCGACTATACCAAGCTCTTTGTTCCTGTTTTAAGCCATAAAGAGCTTTATGTAGTCGATATACTTGATCTTCCTTTCCATATATAACAAATCCTTCATGTTGCTCAACATAAATTTCTTCTTCAAGAATGCCATAAACAAATGCTGATTTGACATCCATCTGATGCACTTTCCAGTCACGTTGTGCAGAAATAGTTATAAGCAATTTGATCATGTCTAGCCTAACAACAGGAGCAAACGTGTCAGAATAATCTACACAAAAAATCTACTCATGATTGTTAACTACGAGCGTTGTTTTATGCTTGTTGATTGAACCATCAACATTTAGCTTGGTTCGGAACACCCACTTTACCCCAATTACTTTTCTGCCTTGAGGTTTCTCAACAAGATGCCACGTATCATTTTTTTCGATCATAAAAAGCTCCTCCTCCATTGCATTTCTCCACTTGGAGTCTTTGAGAGCATCTTTAGAATTAACAGGTTCACGAATCACAACATTGCATCTCTCATATAAATCTATGCAGCGAAGGCTTGTATCCATACCATGCTTCAAAAGGAGTTTGATCTTTCATAGATTTGGAGGGAAGTCGATTTTGTAGGAACACAACTGTATTTGCTGCCTTTGCCCAAAACATCTTTGGCAAATTCTCTTTGTGCAACATACATCTTGCTATCTTTATGATAAATTTGTTTCTTCTCTCACTAACCCCATTTTGTTCTGGAGTATAAGGAGAAGTAAGTTGACGTTCAATCCATGCTTCATCACAAAATAGACAAAACTGATGAGAAGTGTACTCATTGCCATTGTCAAATCGTAAAATCTGAATTTTGCAGCAACTTTCATTTTCCAACTTCGCTTTTAATTTCAAAAAAGTGCTCTTGACCTCCGATTTATACTTTAAAAAATAACTACAGCACCTTCAGGTCAGATCATCAATAAAAATAACATAATAAAGACTACCTTTAAGTGAAGGAGTACTTTGGGGTCCTCCAATATCGGTGTGAACCCGCTGTAACTTTCTTGTTGCTCTCCAAGTTTCCTTTGGGAATGGAAGTCTACTTTGTTTTCCAAATTGACAAGCCCGACAATTTTTAGAACTCTCTCCCATTCTAGAAAGGTTCTCGACTATCAGCAATTCTTGCATTTTGAGAAGCCCTTGATAATGATAGTGTCCGAGTCTCTTATGCCATAACTCGGAAGCATTTTCTCTTGCCGAATACACCACTTGTTCTTCCTCCAATGGATTTAATGAGAAACTTCTGCCTCTCATTTTGACTTTAAACAAGTCATGTCCTGAAGTTTCCTTGATCAAGCAATGTTTATCTTTGAAATACAATTTGAAACCTTTTTCTAACAATTGACCAACACTTAACAAGTTCTGATCTAAATCTGGTACATAAAGAACATCAAAAATTGCTTTAGTACCTGATTGTGTTTCAATTGTAATATCTCCCATTACTTTTGCTGGAATATAACTTCCATGACCTATTTTGACTTTTGTAACTCCAGTAGACTTCAAGTCTTTAAAGAGCTCTTTGTCATGAGTCAAATGGTTTGTGCATTCGTTATCAATCAGCCAAGCCTCAGTTGAAACATTACATGGAAAACATGATGCCACAAAGAGTTGATCATCTTCCTGTTCATTAACAACATGGGCGTGTGCATCTTGCTGCTGCAATTTATTCTTGCAGATAATTGCTTCATGCCCGAGTTGGTTGCACTTACTACATTTAGCATCCGGCCATTTCCAACACTTATACGGTGCGTGCCCATTCTTTCCACAATGCTTACAAGGAGGATAGTTTCCTTTGAAGCTACCTTCTTTGCTTTTGTTGATGTAGCGAGCTGCTCCTTCTGCATTGGTTGGTTGGTTCTTCTTATTGTTTTCCTTTTTGTATTCTCCAGTCTCTTCAATAATTCTGCAAAGTGATTTTTGACAGATCCTTGGTGTTCTCCAAAGTGGTAATGGTGGCTTCAAATCTTTTAGGTACAGTAACCAGAATCTTTTCAACAATACGCGAGTCTTTAAACTCAGAACCAAGTAATCTTAATCGGTTTGCTATGCTCATAAGCCTGTTAGAGTATTCTTTAATGGTTTTCGGTTCTTTCATATTCTGTAACTTAAAGTCTCTAATGAGATTTAGTACTTGCATACCTTTGATACGATCATCTCCTTCATATTCTGCCTTGAGATCATCCCAGATGGCTTTTGTTGATTTTAGAGACATGATACGAGTGAAAATTGTTGAAGAGACTACTGAAAAAAGACATGCCTTTGCCTTAGATTTTCTGTTTTTTCTTCTCCATGTTATTTTTGAGTTGAGCCATATTTGGGTTTTCGGGTAGCGAAAGAACTTCATAGTATTCCTCGATTGCCTTCCAGAGATCTAAAGCTTCGAGATAAGCTTCTATCCTCACTGCCCACATCTGAAAATTTTCACCATTGAAGACATGAGGTGCCATTGCCGAGAAACTTGAGCTTTCTTCCATGTTTAATCTTTTGTTGTTTCTGGTTGTGGTGCTTGAGTCACTTGAAACAATCAGTCAGAGAAATACCCATTGATCCCGCAAGATAAAAAATCTCTAGATACCAATTGTTGGTAAGTTTCAGATGTATGAGTTATTAGAAAGAAGAGAAGTCAAGAAGAATATCAGTAGAAGAACATTTTTATTGATGTCTTCAGATTACATTTATAAGACTAGAATAAAAAACAGAAAGAAGAAAGCAGTAAACCCACAACTAGTAGATTCCTAACTCACTAACTTACTCCTAAATAATAGGAATAGATGGCTAACAACTAATTGACTAAGTCTTATCTAATATAAAGCAGTAAAAGTTAAATTAACTGCAGTTGAAAAAGCATGTTCTAACAGGGTTCTTAGAAGGCTGAAATAAATTTGAATGACCATCCCTTTTCTCATCTTTGTACCCTATCTCTAGAGAGAAACAAAACACAATCTAAAGGGCATAAGATTCACATTTGCATAGTTGAGAACAAAAATTTGAATAATCCTTTAGAAAAATACAAAAGTAAATAAGAGGCAAAATTTCCATAACCTTCTGATACATACTCTCAAAGCAAACCACAAAAGGTAAGATGATATACTAATTAAAGTGAAACCAAACTTACATTATCTCCAGCTAATGCTAAAGGTTAGAAGTCTTGTTTCTGAATAAGAAATACTAGAAGTTACGAGAGGTACAACTTCTTTCATCTTTCCATACATGTTCTCATTCCAGAGTCATGCTAGACTTGATATCTCTGTCTCTTCCGAGCAATGGAATATTGGGTGGAATGCCAGTTATTGTAGGGTCAATATGCTTCTTCCTACTTGGTATATTTTTTAAGAATTTTTAATATCATTATGTTACTTTAGGTTTTATAACTAATGAATATTTTTCCTATACCATTTCACGGCTCTAACAGATAGATCAGGGTACGTACAACAGGATATTCAGAGCACGTGATTTAGAAAGTTGAAGGAAAGTTGCCCTTAAGAAGGTGCCATTTGATAACTTCGAGCCAAAAAGTGTTAGATATATGGCACGAGAAATTATGATCATCTGCAAGCTTGATCACCCCAATATAATCAAATTAGAGGGTCTAACTACCTCCAGATTGTCTGTTAGCATGTATCTTGTGTTTGAAGATATGGAACATGATAGTTTAGGAATCATGTCTTGTTCAGAAGTTGTGTTTAGCGAATCGCGGGTTTGCTAACTTTTCGTAACATTAGTTTACCAATTGTTCATGAGTGAAACTCACGAAAAAGTTATTAAGAATGATACATAGATGGTTATGGTTCAGGTAGGAAAAGAAAAAGAGAACAACTACTTGTTCACGTGTGAAACTCGTGAAAAATTGATACTTATAAACAAAAAGCTAACAGGAAGTATACCTGCAATCATAGGAGAGTGTTCTTACTTGACAACTTTAAACCTTAGGAACAACGATCTGTCTGGCTCAGTCATTGCACTTAAATGAAGATGAACTCTCTGGATGGGTGTCCTTTTTCTTTGAGGAAGGAAGCCACTTTAAATGAAAAGGATAATGCTACCAAATCGAGAATAAAGAAGGGAAGTTCCATTAATATCACTAGTTAAGTAGGCTATTCTATGCTTTTTGATGAATTTGATTGGAACAACATACAGGGTATAGTGAAGAACCTTGACAATCAGGTTACAACCCAAAACCAAATGAACCAGACAACATTGAAACAAATAACACAACAATTAAATAAAAGCTTCACTAACAAACATCCTAAAACAAAAACATAAACTTTAATAATATAGGAGACTTAACTATCCTAGTTGGAAAGTAATCAGTTGCATCTCTGTTTGGTCTTATCTTCTACGTCCAAATGAATACTCTTACAGGTTTCACTGATAGGTATTTCCAATCAACTAATTATAGTAAAATCAACCCATGACTAAATCAGCCAAAAAACACTGACATGTACTTTGAAAATCAAGCAGATGACTTCTCAAAAGTCTACGCAAAGCTGTTTTGTCAAACTTTGTTAAATGTAGTGTGTCCTAAGTAAAACAAAATATCGACATAGTTAATCCAAGAATGACTAATATTCTTAAAAAATGCAGTAAAGCCTAGGGATCTTCAATTTATCAAAATATAAATAAATGTGTACTTTATTATACTTACGCTATGATGGGTTGTTATTCTAACTATTTCTCTGTTTGTATAAAAACTAAGATTTCTAGAATAGAAGAAGTGGAAGGCAGTGGATCTATGTTTTTGGAATAGAAGATGGAAGGTAATGGACCTTCGAAACACGCAGTAAGCACAAACACTAAAAAATCAACTAAATAAAAATTAACTTTAAGTAGAAGGTGATAATTTATAGCAAAGATAACATTGAAAAACATATAAATCCAACAAACCCAGCAAAAAATGCACCTCCGGTAAGAAAGATTTGCAAATCATAAATGCAATAGTGCAGATTGAAAGGAAAACCCACAATATTCTTGACAGAAAATGGGGTGTAACTTTTCCTTGTTCTTGGAAAGATTAGAACTCTCTTGAACATAAGAGTATGATTTTTGGAATGGAAGATGTGGAAGGTGGTGGATCTACATTTTTGGAATAGAAGATGTGAAAGGCGGTGGACCTTCAAAATACGGGGCAAGCACAAACACTAACAAATCAGCTAAATAAAAATTAAAATTTAACTAGAGGAAGGTAATTTATAGCAAAGAGAACATTAAAAACACATATTAATCCAGCAAAATATGCACCTCCGGTAAGTAAGGTTTGCAAATATAAATAGCAACACTTCAAATTGAAAGGAAAACCAACAATATTCATTAAACAAAAAGGGGGAAAGAGGTGTACCTTTTCCTTGTTGTTGAAAGGAGTAGACCTCTCTAGAACATAAAACAATGATTTTTGGAATGGAGATGTGGAAGGTGGTGGATCTAAACTTTTGGATTAGAAGATACGGAAGGCGGTGGACCTTCGAAACATGCGGAAAGCACAAACACTAACAAATTAACTAAATAAAAATTAACTTTAAGTATAAGGTTGTAATTTACAGAAAAGAGAACATTGAAAAACATATAAATCCAACCAAAAATGCACCTCCAGTAAGGAAGATTTGCGAATCTAAATAGCAACACTTCAGATTGATGGGAAAACACACAATATTCATGAAAGAAAACGAGGGAAAGAGGTGTACCTTTTCCATGTTGTTGCAAAAAGTAGATCTCTCTAAAACATAAAACTAAGATTTTGGAATGGAAAATGTGGAAGGCGGAGTATCTACATTTTTGGAATAGAAGACGCGGAAGGTGGTGAACTTTGAAACACGCGTCAAGCACAAACTTTAAGAAATCAACTAAATAAAAATTAACTTTAAGTAGAAGGTGGTATTTTATAGCAAAGAGAATATTGAAAAACATATAAATCCAGCAAAAAACACACCTCCAGTAAGGAAGATTTGAAAATCTGAAAAGCAACACTTCATATTGAAAGGAAAACCAACAATATTCATGAAAGAAAATGGGGGAAAGAGGTGTACCATTTCGTTATTGTTAAAAGGACTAAACCTCTCTGGAACATAAAACTAAGATTTCTAGAATGGAAGATGTGGAAGGCGGGGGATTTAAATTTTTGGAATAGAAGATCTGGAAGGTGGTGGACCTTCGAAACACGCGGCAAGCACAGACACTAACAAATCAACTAAATAAAAATTAACTTTAAGTATAAGTTTGTAAATCCAACAAATCCTGCAAAAAACACACCTCCGTAAGTAAGATTTGCAAATCTAAATAGCAACACTTCAAACTAAAAGGAAACCTAACAATATTCATGAAAGAAAATGGAGGGAAGAGGTGTACCTTTTCATTGTTGTTTGAAGGAGTAGACCTATCTAGAACATAAAACTAAGATTTTTGGAATGGAAGATGTGGAAGGCGGTGGATCTATATTTTTTAAATAGAAGATGCAGAAGGCGGTGGACCTTCGAAACACGCTGCAAGCACAAACACTAACAAATCAACTAAATAAAAATTAACTTTTAGAAGAAGGTGGTAATTTATAAAAAGGTAAACATTTAAAAACATATATAGCCTAAAAATACCGCAAAAAAAGCATCTCGGAAGATTTGTAAATCTAAATAGAAACTCTTCAGATTGTAAGGAAAACCCACAATATTCATGAAACAAAACATGGGAAAGAGGTGTTCTTTTTCATGGTTGTTGGAAGGTATCACGACCCAGACCGTCATGATTGGCACCCACACTACCACACCGGTGGGAGAACCACTACTACAACCCAAACCAAGCAACTAAACCAAAAACTAAAGCATTTAAGTTACGGAAGCAAGTTAAATACTAAGGAAAGAAATAGGGACTTCCCATAAACTCCAAACAAAAGGCTAATAACTTAACAAAAATGCAGAAATACTACCTAGAACCTGAAAGTTAATGTACAAAAACATCTAAAAATTATCCAAAAGTCTAAACAAGAAGGGATACAACCCCAAACTAATGAACTAACAACGAGCTAAAAAAGTCTAAGTTCGAAATGTGAAAATAGACTGAAAGAAAACTCATGGCAGCCCGGAAGAAGTGGCTCACCCTTGAATTCGAACAATCACTGATCTTCTAAGCGAGGTTTGTCAATAGCCGCCTCAAGATGCCATGTACTCAACAAAGAAAGGGAAAGTGTAGTATCGGTACACAGCCACAGTGCACTGGTAGGATCACGCGGCTATCCCACTAAGTGTAACATACATAAGTCAATACAAAAATATAATCACATGTATATACCGAATATATACAATATCAACAACATTAAGAACAATAACGCATTTCACATTTCTCAAGCTACAAAATTATGTCAAATCACTAGTCCTCTCATGCAACCCAAACCCAAACAGTTAGCATGTCGGAACGTGGTACCCGATCCAATGTTTATGTTGGAACGTGGCAACCCATCCCATAATTATGTTAGAACGTGGCAACCGATCCAAGTTAGTGTGTCTAAATGCAACACCCGATCCATTCAACAAGTCACAATCACAATCACAAAGTGCATTCTCATAATCATACAATCAAGTCATGATTTCATGGCATACCATTATTCAATATCTTCATTTACAATGAGTGTGATCAATAATGCAACATTCACATACACACATGAATCATAATGAAGCAAGAACAACCATACATCACACAATCATAGAATCACAACCATCACCTACCTTGTAACAAGCTTGAAACCCTAAGAAACTTGATTCTTCCCTTTCCGGATTCGTTCTGCTTGTTCTTGGTCTACAAACAATCAATATAATACGGGAATCAATAAACAATCACTAATTATTACTGACAATTCTAACAACCCTAGATCATACCCATGATCCCCAAGTATCCAAATTAGGGTTGTTTCCACCATAAATTCTAGATCAAAATCTTCCCCACTCGATAATTACCCATTAGATTATGTTCTACGAATCGAAAATGGATTTGGGGAGTTAAAGTCTTACCTTCAGCCTTAGGAATAGTGAAAAACTGTCAAGAATCGTCTGGGTTTCGTTCCTTAGCTCTAAAAATTGAAAACTTTCGAATAAAGATGTTTTGGGCCCGCCACAACGGCACTCAGCCCGCTACAGCGGCCCCGCCAGAACGACCAAAATCACCGCCAAAGCGGCTTTCACGAAATAGTGAACTATTTTAATAAATTCAAGATACATATTTCACAACACACCTTCAACCATTGAAACTCAAAAAATATTGTTTACTCTAAGATCAATTTCGGGAGTTCTACTCGCCGAATTCAATTTCGTAAAGTTGTACGGATTCCTTAACAACTTATCTATCTCCTCATGTGATCAAATTTACAATTAGATCACCCAATTGATACCAGATTTCCCTGGACCTCAGAGACTTCAATTTCGTCCAAATCTGGACTAGGTTGGAAAAATCCAATACTATAAAAATGTTTTCCGGCCCAAAATGTTTCCCCGATGGATTTTCTATAAAATGGGAGCAGGTCATTACAATAGATACTAATTTACCCATCACTTCTCCCGGAGTGACAAAACGTAGGAAAAGTAGGCTAAGGAAAGAATGAAGTAGTACTTGAATCGACGAACAATTGGGGTTACTTGTCTTGTATGTCCCTCTCGGTTTTCCAAGTAGCTTCCTCGACTGGATGATGCTTCCATTGAACTTTCATGGACTTAATCTCCTTGGTCCTCAGCCTAAGCACATAACGATCAAGAATTGCAATCGGTCCCTCCTCATATTGGAGACCTTTGTGTAACACAATTGAGTCCTATTTAATGATGTAATACCCGTCACCATGATATATCTTCAACATGGACACATGAAATACCGGATGAACTCCCGATAGGTTAGGAGTTAAAGCCAATATATATGCTACTGATGTGAGGCCAAAAATACATATTTTTAATCATTATTTGCCTCACATGTAGTATTTATATTTGTCCTTTTTGAGCATTAATTTTATGGAGTGTGCTAAATAGTGTATTTTATTTGTAAGAATATATTGATGTAAAGTTACAGAAGTTTAGAGCTAAAATAAATTAAAGATGGAAGATTATAGAAGAAAATCAAGCAGACAACTTAATGGAATAAATTCAATATAATAATGTATAAAGAAAAAGGTGCAGAAAAAAGCAAAATTGAAACAATCTTATTGCCACGTGTCAGATTCTAAAGTTTGAGGCGGCGAAAGTTAAACGCGCAAGGACACAATTTCACATGTACTGGAATTCGACTTCCACTTGGTTTTGGCTCCCAATTTGTTTTGGACTCAGTTATTTTATTTAGGGTTTTCTACGTCTATAAATAGTCCATAAAAATAATTATTTTGGGAGAGTATGCAAAGGGGAAGATCAATCATAGGGCATCAAGTAAAAAGTTTTCAATACTTTTTAGGGTTCTATTCTTCTTCTTTCTCTTCTTAGAGATTTGTGGCTAAAGCCCTAGTTCTGGGGCTGTAGCTACGGATTGAATGTTGATTATTTAAGGTTATTGAATTAATTCTTGGTTGTCATTATAAGTTACTTCAATATTCTTGTTTTAGTATTTTGTGCTTGATCGCCATGAGATAAATCTATTGTCTAATCTTAAAATCGAGAGAGAAGGGGTTAGATAGACCAGAGAATATAGAGAGCTCGATCCACCCATTAGATTGAGGTGATTAATGTTCAGAAGTGACGCCCGGACGAACACCTTGCTTGGTTACGAAATAGGATGAAATATAAATGCTCGCCAGTTAGTCTATTTATCCCCGCTCAACGATGTAGTTTGATAGCTAACTGGAGTAGGCGACGAGAGGTTTGTAGCCCGACTCATATAATTAACCCTATAAACCAGTAACTTGACAACTAAAATTAGTTCTAAGCTATGAATATTATACATGAGATTCAATGCACGCTGCAGCCCTTGAATTTTCCAACCATTGTAAGTAATCTTACTATTTAATTCCTACGTTCTTTTCTTTATAAATAGAAATAAAACACTTTTGACACTTTTAAATAAATAATTAGACTAGTATAATTTAGTAAATATACTTAATTGACAACTCCATTGGGTTCGATAATCTAGTTCTTTTAAGAGCTACTATATTACTTGCGCGACTACGTACACTTGCGTGTGCAATTGGGACCAACAAGTTTTTGGCGCCGCTGCCGGGGACTTAGAAATTAACTATTCTTCTAGGTTATACTTTTTCTTTTTATTTATTTAAATTTATTTTTTTGGTTTTTTAATTAGTTTTTTTTTCCAGCAATTATTATTTTCTTTCTTTGAATAATATTGATATGGATGATTGGGATAAATCATGGTTGGGTAATAAATGTCCTTTATGTCATATATGTGGTCATCAATATATTCATTGGAATGATTGCCCTAAATCTTATTCCCTTCCCCCGAACCCCTATTATGATTCTTCTGTTATTTGTGATGTTGGTAGGGGCGATGAAGCGGAGAATGCAAAACAAGAGGCGCGCCATGTGAATTCATTTATGGAATGTACATACATGCTGGACAAAGTTAATTCAATAATCACGGAATAAGCATTTGAATAGGTGGAGGAGCACAAAAAATTCATGAAATTTATGGATGAGATTGACGCTATTCAATTAGAAATTACAGTCCTAGCTAAATTAGAAGAGATTGAAGCCCAACAAGGAGAAAGTTATGGAGAAACAGAGATAGTGAGTCAATCGTGGCTACAAGAACAAACTCAACTTCTAAAGTTTCTAGAGTTTGTCCGTGATGGTTTGACATACATGAAAACCCAATTAATTGAAGGAAGATTTGAGCTCACACAAGAAATAGATCAATTTGGCTCAGATATTCATGACTTGGAAGCTCACTTGAACAAAAAGATTGAGGCGTCTGATGTCCAATCACCAATTGTCGTGGATGATGACCAACTAGTGGAACAAAAAGAGGAATTCCAACCATTCAACTATATCTTATTCCTTAATGTCGATGTTGAGAAAGAGTACAAAAGTGAGAATGTTGTAAAAAATGATGCTTTGGAGTTGAGGCAACTTGAATCTCATACAAAATACTTTTCCGTAATATATGAACTAAAAGATGAGAAACAAGGCCCCTACATTCTAAAGTTTTTTTTTTCCACGTAGACAAAACGACATTCCTCACCTAAGGGCCAAGAAGTGCAAGATGCGACATAAATTACTTGGTTCCATTATATTTATACCACCTCCCCTTGAGAGAAGCAGAAAAATAGAGGCAAAGTTAGGGGTAAAATTCATAAGTTCAAAGTGGAAAGCAAATTTGTGAATTTATTGGTGTCGTGCCGCGACGTTAAATTAGGCGCTTATTGGAACGCAACCCAATATATAGTGTAACTTCTTCTTTTTTAGTGTCAATTTTTTGTGTTGTTTTTGCAGGTTTTGGAGAAGTCTGAGTATCCGAGAATCGAAGCTAAGGAGCACGTTAGAGCTTAAGTGTGGGGTGCGTACGACTGTTGAAGTTTGCTTTTACTTAATGCAGTAACTGTTAGCAAAATAAGTTATTTAGTTTGAATAAATTTGAATTTTGAATTTTAGTTAGTTTGTTTATGTTGTTTAAATTTTAAATTATGCAGATTATGTGTTTTATGTTGGCTATTTAAAGCCCTCAATGTTTAATAAATTATTGAAAGTTATTGAAAGTCATTTCAATCCATTGAGAGATATTTTCAATATTCTTGTGTTGCCCCATTTTTTAAAAACACCAACAGTGGTGTTAGAGCTTCATTAATCTTAAGGGATCTATGAAATCTTCCAAAGAACTACCATACATTTTTAACCCGTAAGGGCTACCTTTTTAACCCATCAGGGCTACCCATTTTAACCCATCAAGACTACCTTTTCAACCGGTGCTTTTTTCAACACACAGACTTTTCTAAATCATTTTTTAACCAAAATAATGACAAGCAACATTCTCTCATTGAATGTCCCACAAATTATCACATACGAAAACTATCAAATTTGGTCTATGAGAATAAAACCATATTTTGAAACCTATTTGTTATGTGAGGTTGTGATGGAAGAAAAAACCTTACAATCTCTCTCTGCAAATCATACAAAAGTTAAGATTAAAGCACTTTCAAAAAAACTTCTATACAAGACAATGTTACTGCATGTGTTTTTGAAGGACAAAATCAAAAGAAGAAAAAGAAAAAAGAAGAAATTTTGCAAGTTAAAAAAACAATGAAAAATATCCAGCATCAACTACCAAAGCAAAAATTAAGGAGGAGCATTTTTTTCAATTGCAGTAACTAAAGCAAAGGAGGAGTGTTGAAGTTTGATTTTAGTTACTGCAGTAAATTTTAGCAAAATAAGTTATTTAGTTTGAATAAATTTGAATTTTGAATTTTAGTTAGTTTGTTTATGTTGTTGAGATATTTGAGGTTGTTTAAATTTTAAATTATGCAGATTATGTGTTTTATGTTGGCTATTTAAAGCCCCTCAATGCTTAATAAATTATTGAAAGCTATCGAAAGTCATTTCAATCCATTGAGAAAAATTTTCAATCTTTTTGTGCTGCCCCATTTTTAAAGAACACCAACAACGACCCTTGATGAAAATTAAGAGAATATGCTACTAGCTAGGCCTAAGGACCTCATGGAGTTTTTCTAACCCTTGTTTTAAATTTTATTTAATGTTTTGCGGACATAGAATCTTTTTAAGTGAGGGGTGGAAGAATGAATTCCTAGTTTTAACGATTTTATTGAGTCTTTTCTTTTTTTAGGATGGGTTCCTTGGCTTTTGTTTTCGGTTATTTTCCTGAGGATAGTCCCTTTGAACCGAGTATCTTTTATTTTTTTAGGATTAAGTTTTCTTTTAATTTATTTATTTTTTTGAGAGAAAAAAAAAGACCATTTTGAGTGGTGTGATACTTGTTATTTAGCCCTAATTTTTGAGTATTAGTTTATTATGAATGCTTGATTGATAATGAAATTGCAGACTCTTTGATACCTAAGCTTATGGTTGTGACTTCTTAGATAGCTTATCTTATTTTGTAGTTTGTTATGATCATGTCTCTCTTAGAAGTAGAATTGATCCATCTTGATTGATACTTGTGTCATGTGTGGTGAGAATTTGTTTATTCCATGTTTTGCATCTTAGTCTAGAACTTGCCCTGCATGTTATTGAAGTGAAATAAAATGTGTTGTTTTCTTTAGGAGATGATAATAGGCTTTCTTTGATCTGTCTGCTAAATTTTAGCCTTTTCAGATATTATATCACTAGTTAGCCCTTTTGAGCCTGTAGCCTTTTGTTGGTAGCCATATTTTGCCCTTGACTATTTTGTTGAATCCCTAGTTTTTGCACCTTGCTTCCTTGACCATTATAGCATAGACTTATTCTAATTATCATTTTTGATAAAAAGGGATGATTGAGTGAAAAGGTAATCACTGATAGCTACAAAGTGCGTAAAAGCCCTCTTTGAAAGAATGTGATGTGAAAAAAAAGAGATGAACAAAAGAAGTTACCTTGATGATGGCCCTAGTCCTTCCAAGGACATCGTGCACCTTAACGAATGTAAAACATGTAAGTTGAGGGTGGCTATTATATAGGAAAACTTTTTAAAAAAAAGAAGAAGATTAAAGCATTCTTGAGATGATGAGAATTACTTGTGAAATAATTGTTTAAAAAAGGGCTGAAAATAATGGCACATTCACGAATCTCAAATGGACCAATGAATCTAGGACTAAGATTGACCTTCTTACCAAATCTCATCACCCCTTTCATGGGTGACACCTTAAGAAGAACATTCTCACCCTTCTGAAAAGTCATATCTCTTACCTTATGGTCTACTTACTTTTTCTGTCTACTCTGGGCCTCTGAAAGCTTTTCTTGAATACTCCTCACCTTATCTTGAGCATCCTTCACTAATCCACCCACAAAGGCTTCACATCTACAACCTCAAATCATCCTATGGGAGATCTACATCCCCTCCCATAAAGTGCTTCGAATGGTGCCATATCAATGCTAGAGTCATAACTATTATTATAAGAGAATTCACACAAAGGTAAGAACTTATTCCAATGCCCTCCAAAATCAATCACACATTTCCTCAACATGTCTTCTAACACTTGAATAGTCCTTTCTGACTGTCTGTCCATCTGTGGATGGAAGGTTGTACTAAAATTGAGTTGTTTACCCAATTCATCATGTAGGTTCCTCTAAAACTTGGAGGTAAATAGCGTACCACGATCTGAGATGATAGAAAGGGGCACCCCATGCAACCTAACTATCTCTTTCACATACACCTTAGCCAATTGTTCAGCATTGTAATCTATTCTTATCGGAATAAAATGGGATGACATAGTCAATCTATCAACCACTACCCAAATAGAATCAAATTTCTCCAAAGTCTTGGGAAGGCCAACCACAAAATCCATGGCTATCCTTTCCCACTTCCATTCCAGAATTAGCATTCTTTGAACCAACCCTGCAGACCTTTGATTTTCATACTTCACTTGTTGATAATTTTGACAATTAGCCACAAACTCCGTTATATGTTTCTTCATGACCAGCCACCAATAAATTCGCTTCAAATCTCGATACATTTTGGTCACACCCAGATGAATAGAATATCGCGAACCGTGAGACTCTGCCAACAATTTTTTAATAAAGTCATCTACTCTAGAAACACATATTCTCCCTTTAAAATTGAGCACCCCTCTGCATCAAGAGTGGTCTCTTGTGCCTTACCAATCGTAGTCTTTTTCTTAAGTTCATTCAAATTTTCATCCTCAAATTGTTTGGCCTTGATCTCCTCAATGAATGTGGCCCTTACTTCAATACTAGCTAACACCCCACCTCATTCTAAGATGCCCAATTGCATGAACTTAGACTCTAAGGTCTGAATTTCCTTAGACAAAGGTTGCTTGGTTACACTTAAGCAAGCTAAACTACCCATACTCATCGCTTTTCGACTCAAAGCATCTTCCACTATATTAGCCTTACCCTAATAGTATTGAATGGTGATATCATAATCTTTTAGTAACTCCATCCACCTTCATTGTCTCGAATTCAGATCATTTTGAATGAACACATGCTGTAAACTACGATGATCGATAAATACTTCACACTTGACACCATAGAGGTAATGTCGCCAGATCTTAAGAGCAAACACTACTGCTGCCAACTCTAAAACATGCGTTGGATAATTCCTCTCATGCACCTTCAATTGACGTGAGACATAAGCTATAACATTCTTATCCTGCATCAACGCAAGACCCGACCCAGAATGTGAAGCATCACAATAAATAATAAACTCTTTACCTTCCACCGATAATGCTAAGATAGGTGCGGTGATCAAGAGAGTCTTGAGCTTTTGGAAGCTCTCATCACATTTTTCAATCCATTCAAAGGGTACCTCTTTTTTGGTTAAATTTGTCAACTGAGTGGCAATAGAAGCAAACTTCTTCACAAATCGACGATAGTAACTAGAGAGCCCCACAAAGCTCGTAACTTCCATCACAGAGCTAGGTCGAACCCAATTCTTAACCGCTTCAATCTTTTGGGGATCTACCATTACTCCTTCTTTTGAAACTACATCCCCCAAAATGCAACAGAAGTCAACCAAAATTCACACTTAGAAAATTTAACATACAACCTTTGTTTCCTAAGAACACACAGGACAATACGAAGATGGTCGGCATGCTCTTCTTCACTTTTTGAATAGACCAAAAAATCATCAATAAAGACTATAACAAACGAATCAAGGACTTGTTTGAACACCCCATTCATCAAACTCATGAAAGTTGCAGGCACATTGGTCAAACCAAAAACTCATAGTGCCCATAGCGAGTTCTAAATGCCGTCTAGGGCACATCCTCACGCCTACTTTTCAACTGATGGTAGCCAGACCTTAGATCAATCTTAGAGAAAATAGATGCACCTTGCAATTGATCAAAAAGATCATCTATTCGAGGCAAAGGGTACTTGTTTCGAATAGTGACCCTATTCAATTACCGGTAATCTGTATACATTCTCATACTACCATCTTTTTTCTTAACAAACAAAATTGGAGTCCCTTATAAAGAAGTTCTTGGATTTGAGCCTTAAGCTCCCTCAATTCTACCGGAGCTATGCGATATGGAGGGATGGAAATGGGACTAGTACCAGGTTCTAAATCAATGCAAAAATTTATATCTCTATCTGGATGCATACCAGGTAAATCATTAGGAAACACTTCTCTAAATTTTGACACCACATGAATAAACTCAATAGATGGAGACTCATCCTCAACATCTCGAATATGAGCCAAATAATCCAAACAACCCAGTCCTACCAATTTCCTAGACTAAATGGATGATATAATCTTAGCTTGATTAGGGTTGTACACCCCTTCCCACTTTAATTTTTCCCTTCTCAGAATTTCTAGAGTCACAGACTTAGTATTACAATTAAGCCCAGCATAATAGGAGGACAACCAAGTCATGCCTAAGATTATCTCAAAGTCAGTCATATCCAAAATCACCAAATCAACCCAAGTCTGATAACCCATAAACAGAATAGAACAAGCACGATCGACATTGGTGACTACAACATACTCTCCAACTGGGGTAGAAACATGAATGGGGGCATCAAGAATATCACAAATCATAGCAAATTCTGAGGCAAATCTCACAGATACATATAAATAAGTAGAACCTGGATCAAATAACACATCAGTCATCCGGTCACAAAAAAGAATAGTACATGTGATCACTGCGTCAGATGCCTCTGCCTCATTATTGCCCGGAAAGGCATAACACTGAGCCCTATCATCTTGATGAGCTACTTCCCTGCCTGGTTGCACTGTACCTATGCCTGCATTACCATTTCCTCTACCCCCATAGCTTCGCGATTACCTCATCACCCAACTTGTGGACGTCCCCTACTATTACCATTACTCGCGGATACCACTGCTCTAGATGGTTGCTGTGCGGAATCCAACACACGTGGGTGGGGACAATCTCTCCTCATATGTTCAGGTTCTCCATAATTGTAGCAAGTATGGTTGAAAGATGGTTTGCTTCCTATCAAAGGCGCGACTCTCTGGCTCTCTTGAATCAAATTATGAGAAGGAGTTCCTGAGTATTTACCTGTAAAGGCGGGCATGGTGGACTGAATTGGCGTAGCTGCAAGTGTTGGCCTTCCTGATCCTCTGGAGTAAGAACCTTGAAAGTTACCTGAGTTCTTGTCCCTTTTTGCCAATGCCTTAGCCTGACCGTCTTGCCTCACCCCCTACGCTTTCTTACTAAAGTCTGTCACCTCATTATAGCTTCTTCCTGCAGAAGTCATATGAATATATAACACTTGCAACTCAGAATTTAATCCCTTAATAAGTAAACGGATTCTCTCTTTCTCCATAGTCACCAACTGCGTAGCATATCTAGATAAAGCATGGAACTTGGCCTCATAAGCAGCCACAAACATACCACCTTGTTCCAAAGCCATACACTCATCTTTCTTACGTCTCTCAATGTTCTACGCACATATTTCTCCACGAACAGAGCATGAAACTGGGTCCAAGTGAGTGGATGTAAAACTGAAGATCTGCACTCCATATAAGCTCTCCACCACTGCTTGGCCTCACCTTGAAGTTCAAAAGTCAAGAACTCAACCCCATGTTGATGGACAATTCCTAATTTATGAAGCCTCTCATAGCAATCAAAGATAAACTCATAAGCATCCTCACTATCGGAACCAAGAAGAACAGGAGGCTTTAGCTTGAAAAACTTAGTCAACATTTCATGCTCATTACGAGTCATAACAAAACCCAACAGAGGACGGAAAAAAGCATCAGTACCTACGTTTCCACCCACCTTGGGAGTAGTGATAGCAATGGGGGGATTAGCGGGAGTTTGAGTTGCTTGAGCAGATGGAAGCACTCCAGGACCAGCCAATCCTTTCAAAAATGACATGATCTGTTGAGCTAACACTGCGTCGATGGGAGGAATACTTGTAGTTTCAGCCGGCACCTCTTCCTCTTGTCCAACCTTCTCAGCATTTTCAACCTCAATATCCTCATATATCTCTTCATGATGCACACGAGGGGCCTCATTTTTGGGAGCAATTTCGACTGGTATCCCATCTCTAGCAGGCGCCACCCTTCCCCAACCTCTAGCCCCTGCCTTGACCGCGACATCTCG
The DNA here is from genome assembly GCA_036553675.1 of Solanum okadae. Taxonomy (NCBI): domain Eukaryota; kingdom Viridiplantae; phylum Streptophyta; class Magnoliopsida; order Solanales; family Solanaceae; genus Solanum; species Solanum okadae. The sequence goes on along the minus strand of CM071689.1, from coordinate 41,467,461 downwards.
GTGTAGATTCCTCAGTTGGAGCATTGACGGGAGCTACGGGCCTGACATCATTGTATCTAGTGTTAACCATCTGCGGACAGAAGAGTGAAGGAAGTTAGATACCAATTTGAATCTTCAGATACCAATTGGAATCAAGGTATAGAACAAAAGGAGACAAGAGAAAACCGAGAGATTTCCTAAAGTCCTATAACAACTCGAAAAAAAGTAAAGGCATCCTTGTACCGTTCCGTAAGACTCTACTAGACTCGTTTGGGAACATCAAGATCAACAAACCTACGCTCTAATAACAACTTTGTCACGACCCTGACCGTCATGATTTTCACCGACACTACCACTCCAGTGGGAGAACCACTACTACAGCCCAAACCAAGCATCTAAACCAAAAACTAAAGTACTTAAGTTACGGAAGCAAGTTAAATACTAAGGAAAGAAATAGGGAGTTCTCATAGACTCCAAACAAAAGTCTAATAACTTAACAAAAATGCAGAAATACTACCTACAACCTGAAATTCAATGTACCAAAAGATCTAACAATGATTCAAAAGTCTAAACAAGAAGGGTTACTACCCCAAACTAACGAACTAACAACTAACTACAAAAGTCTAAGTCCGAAATGTGGACATAGACGAAAACAGAACTCATGGAAGCCTGGACGAAGTGGCTCAACCTTGAATTCGAACGATCACTGACCTTCTAAGTGAGGTCTGTCAATAGTCGCCTGATGATGCCCTGTACTCAACAAAGAAAAAGCAAGTACAGTATCAGTACACAACCACAGTATACTGGTAGGATCACGCGGCTATCCCACTAAGTGTAACTTACATATGTCAATACAATAATATAATCACATACATATACCGAATATATACAATATTAACAACACTAAGAACAACAACGCATTTCACATTTCTCAAGCTACACAATTATGTCAAATCATTGGTCCTCTCATGGAACCCAAACCCAAACAGTTAGCATACCGGAACGTGGTACCCAATCTAATGTTTATGCCAAAACATGGCAACCGATCCCATAATTATGCCGGAACGTGTCAACCGATCCAAGTTAGTGTGTCGAAACGCAACACCCAATCCATTCAACAAGTCACAATCACAATCACAAAGTGCATTCTCATAATCATTTCCCCTTTCAGATTTGTTTCGCGTGGTTTTGGTCTACAAACAATCAATATAATACGGGAATCAATAAACAATCATTAATTACCCAGATTACTAACAATTGTAACAACCCTATATCATACCCATGATCTCAAGTATCCAAATTAGGGTTGTTTCCACCATAAATGTTAGGTCAAAACCTTCCCCCATCGATAATTGCCCATTAGATTACGTTCTACGGATCGAAAATGGATTTGGGGAGTTAAAATCTTACCTTTAGCCTTAGGAATTGTTAAAAACTATCAAGATTCACCTGGGATTCGTTCCTTAGCTCCAAAAATCAAAAAGTACAACATAAAGACGTTTTGGGGCTTATTTACGACTTTAAGTCGCGTCGGGCCCGCCACAACGTTCCTCAGCCTGCTACAACGGCCCAGTCAGAGCGACCAAAATCACCGCCAAGGCGGCTTGCATGAAACCGTGAGCTATAGTAATAAATCCAACAAATCCAGAAAAAAGGACACCACTGATAAGTAAGATTTCCAAATCCAAATAAGAACACTTCTGACTTAAAGGAAAACCAACATTACTCATGAAAGAAAACGGGGGAATGAGGTGTACCCTTTACTTTTTGTTGGAAGGAGTAGACCTCTCTAGAACATAAAACTAAGATTTTTGGAATGGAAGATGGGGAAGGAAGTAGATTTAAATTTATAGAATAGAAGATGTGGAAGGCGGTGGACCTTCAAAACACGCGGCAAGCACAAACACAAACAAATCAAATAGAAAAATTAACTTTAAGTAGAAGGTAGTAATTTATAGCGGAGAGAACATAGAAAAACATATAAATACAACAAAAAGTGCACCTCTGGTAAGGAAGATTTTTTAATCTAAATAGAAACACTTCTAATTGAAAGGAAAACCCACAATATTCATGAAAGAAAACGGGGAAAAGAGGTGTACCTTTTCCTTGTTATTGGAAGGAGTAGACCTATTGTAAACATAAAACTAAGATTTTTGGAATTGAAAATGTGGAAAGGGGTGGATCTACATTTTTTGTAATATAAGATGTGGAAGGTGGTGAATGATTAACTTTAAGTAGAAAGTGGTAATTTATAGCACAGAGAACATTGAAAACATATATATCCAAAAAATCTAGTAGAATATGCACCTCCGATAAGGAAGATTTTGAAATCTAAATAGCAACACTTCAAATTGAAATGAAAACCTACAATATTCATGTAAGAAAATAGGGGGAAAAGTTGTACATATTCTTTGTTGTTGGAAGGAGTAGACATCTCTGGAACATAAAACTAAGATTTTTAGAATGGAAGATGTGGAAGGCGGTGGATCTACATTTTTGGGATAAAAGATGTGGAAGGCAGTGGACCTTCGAAACACGCAGCAAGGACAAACACTAACAAATCCACTAAATAAAAATTAACTTTTAGTAGAAGGTGGTAATTTACAGGAAAGAGAATATTTAAAAACTTATAATTCAACCAAATCCAGCAAAAATGCAACACCAGTTAGGAAGATTTGCAAATCTAAATATCAACACTTCAGATTGAAAGGAAATCCCACAAAATTCATGAAAGAAAATGGGGGAAAGAGGTGTACATTTTCATTGTTGTTGGAAGGAGTAGACCTCTCTGGAACATAAAACTATGATTTTTTGAATGGAAGATGTGGAAGGCGGCAGATCTATATTTTTGGAATAGAAGAGATGGAAGGCATTCGACCTTCGAAACATGTGGCAAGCACAAACACTAACAAATCAACTCAATAAAAAGTAACTGTAAGTAGAAAGTGGTAATTTATTGCAATGAGAACATTAAAAAACATATAAATCCAGTAAAAAATGCACCTACGGTGAGGAAGATTTCCAAATCTATATGGTAGCACTTCAGATTGAAAGAAAAATCCACAATATTCATTAACGAAAATGGGGAAAGAGGTGTACCTTTAACTTGTTGTTGGAACGAGTAGACCTCTTTGGAATATAAAACTAAGATTTTTGGAATGGAAGATGTGGAAGGCGGTGAATCTATATTTTTGGAATAGAAGATGTGGAAGACAGTGGACCTTCGAAACACACGGCAAGCACAAACAGGAATTGGAATAGTGAAATTATAGAATTACCCTTTTGATTGGCTGAAGAAACTCAAACTTATATATAATGATGATATGCATAGAGATAATACGTAAATTATTGTGGAATTTCCAATTACATAATTAAATAATGTGGGGCGGGGGGGGGGGGGAGAGTTCAATTACCACTTTCTTTCAGATTATTTACTTTTTTTATTATTAATTATCTAGTAATAAAACAAGTTAAAAGTGTAAAAGAAATACTTGATAAATATTATTAATATTGATAATATAAAGTGATATTGATTAAATTATTTTAAATTTTTAGTCTAAAATAAATTATACTATCATCTTTTTTCTTGCGCAAATCTAATGCGAAGAGGTCCATGCTTAAAGTATTTGTGATAATCGATCATTGATATTTTTACTCAAAGTAGTTCCAAAATATAAACATATATTACCAACATTTAAAATAATAAAGTTATAACTAAAGAATATGAACTTAAAACAAAAATAAAAAAATGTCCTTGCTACTGTCCTTCTTCTTCCTCTTCCTCTCCCTCTTTTTCTTCTTCTTCTTCTTCTTCTCCTTCTCCTCCTCCTCCTCCTTCTTCTTTCTTCTCCTCCTATTTCTTCTTCTCCTTATTCTTCTTCTTGTACTTCCCCTTCTTCTCCTTCTACTTCTTCTTCTTCTCCTTCCTCTTCTCCTCCTCCTTCTTCTTCTCCTCTTCCTCCTCCTCCTCCTCTTTCTTCTTCTTCATATTCCTCTTATTCCTCCTCTTCCTCTTCTTCCTCCTCCTCCTCCTCCTCTTCCTCCTCCTCCTCTTCCTTCTTCCTCTTCCTCTTCCTCTTCTTCTTCTTCTTCTGCTTGCTTCTTCTTGTTGCTTCTTCTTCTTCTTTATTTTTTTTCATACCCAATTTCCATCCACCTACTACACCTCCACCAAAATCATCTCCCCCCACACCTCATCATATCCTATTTTAATGTTTATTCAATTTCATCATTTTCATTGTATTTGATTATTCTCTGTGATTATCTTGGTGGTTGATAAAATTGATGATTAAGTTAAAAAAATAAAATATAATGATGGATTTGTTGGTGATTGGTGGATAAGAAGCGGGGATTAAAGGTGGTAGAGAAGAAAAAATCAATATTTGTTTATCGGTGTCAAATTTTGGGTGGATCTTTATAATTTTTTGGGGATAATGGTATATGATTTCAATGGTGGATTTGATCGTAGATGGTCAATTTGTGGTGACTATTTTAATTTTCTTGGTGAAATATATAGATTTGGTAGTACTATGGCGGCAATGGTAGTGGTTTCATTGAAAAAGAAATAATTGAATGACATGGAGAATTTTAGTCAATATTTGACATGGCATCTGATGTGGCAGTGACATGGCATTGATGTGGCACAAGGGTGATACACCTCCCATTGTGAGAGTGGTGCTACACATCTCGCGGGGTAAAAAATTCACTATTTAGTAGAAGAGGTGTTAATAGGTCACCATATTAGTTTAAGCATGTAACTGACTTTTCGGAACTAGTTTGGAGGTAAATTTATGTCTTTTCCATAGTTCTTATTATTCAATTGTTAATGTTTAACACTTGAGTTGCCTCTCTTGGCCAGTTGAATGTTTTTTAAAATATTTTTTGTTAATTACTTTGAGACTTTTGAGAAACCATTACATTTGAGTTCATATACTATTGAGTAAGTCTTCCGCTGAGTTTTGAGCCAGGCCAAGGGTTTGCTTGGGGACCAGTAATGGTTCTCGAGTGTCGGTCAAGCCCAGAGTGTCGGCTCGGGGCGTGACATTCATATAGAAATAGATTTTCTAGTCTTAGTTAATTTGGTTGTTTACTATTATAAATACGGACATTGTTAGTTGTTTTTCAATATACCAGAACACACAGAAATATAGAGAAACATATAGAACTTTTGAGTTTATAAATAGAATATCCTCCTTCAAATTGATATCAGAGCTTAGTAAAAAATCTTAAAATTTTTGTTGCCGGCAGGCGGTTATAACCCATATATGCCGTCTGTCTGGCCAATGATCATGTTGACAAAAGCTAGACGGATAATATATGCATGAAAAGAACATGATAGGAGGAAAGAATTATAAAAATATCGCAGATTTAAAGAAGTGCTACCAAGAACAAGAGGAAGAAACTCTTCTATAAATTAAAAGTTAGAGAAAGTAAAAAAAAAAAAAAAGTTGCTGGGAAGGGCATCAACGAGAGTTGGAGAGAGAGTGTTCAAACAACAAAAATTAAAAACAAAACACAAAAAGAAAAGGAGTTATGGGAAGGACATTAACAAGAGGTGGAGAGAGAGTGCTCCAACACCAAAATAATAATTAAAAAAAACAAAACAAAAGAGTTGATGGGAAGGGCATCAATGAGAGTTGGAGAGAGAGTGTTCCAACATTAAAAAACAAAAAAAATAAATAGAAAGGGCGTTGGTGGGAAATGCATCAAACTTGGAAGTTGGACAGAAGTGCTCCAACACAACCAAGAGAAAAAAATATCAAAAGTTGGAGAGAAAGTGCTTCAACACTTGAAAGTTGGAGAAAAGTGCTCCAACACAACCAAGAAAAAAATATCGTTAGTTAAAAAAAAAGTGCTCTAACACTTGGAGGTTGGAGAGAATGTGTTTCGACACAACCAAGAAAAAAAATGAGAATTAAAGAGAACTACTCCAACATTTGAGGATTGAAGAGAAGTTTTTCAATACAACACCAATGACAAGAAAAAAATTGAAGATTGAAGAAAAGTGTTTTTCAATACAACAACAATGACAAGAAGAAAGAGGCAAGAGTATATAACTTTTAATCACGGGAGAATGTTGGAAATAGTAATTCAAAGTTGGAGTAGGAATCCTAAGTTATTTAGGATTTGTTATTTTCATATTTATTTTATTAATGTCTAGTTAGGATTTGTTTTTCCTAGTTTATATAGGAATAGATTTTTTAGTCTTAGTTTAGTTTGGTTGTTTACTATTATAAATAGGGATATTGTTAGTTATTTTCAATATACAGGAACACACAAAAATATAACTTTAGAGTTTATAAATAAAATATCCTCCTTCAGGCTAGCATTTTTTTTGTGAGTTTTTATGTTTACATTATCCGTTGATTTTGATATTTTTTCCTTGTATTTTGATCGATTTTAATGATGTTTTTGTTGCTATTTTTTGTGTTCTCCCTTTCTAAAATTGCTACTACTTATTTTTCATATTTAATTAAAGCATTTCTCTATTTCTGTTAATAGACCAGTGATCAAATAATTGACCACGACAAATTATTTTTTGTTATCTAATATTGTCTGACACTATAAGCAGACGTAAATCTAAAATTTAAATTTGATGACTTTGATCTTTAAATTTTTTAGTTGTTGAACTCGCTACACTTTAAAATTATGTGTTCAAATTAAATTTTTGTTGACATTTTGATGGACTCGTACACAAGACACGTAGTCTGGCCGAACACATTTAATTTCAAGTTCATAGGATGTCACTGCTTGTCTGCTTAACTTCACAAGCAGTTTGAGCCAATCGATAGATCCAACTATAATATTTAATATATATATTTTCTTTAAAATACTTTTTCACTCACCAACTGAATAGAAAAAAAAACATAATCCAGGAAAAGAGTATAAAAAGTAAAATAAAACACACTGTAAGGGTAAAATAAAAGCGATAAAAGTTGAATTGTTTCCAAAGCTCAAAAGATGTCACATTCTTCTTGAATAAGAGTAAATAAAAAAGAAACAATGTCAAAATATTGCAAATATGTTTGCAAATATTGTAGCAAACACAAGTCGTCTGACCGATCATCAACTTGAGATAACTAATCACGAGATAACTTATGCTAAGGGTTTGAGAAATAAGTTATCTCATGATCATAAACTCATTTAATAGGTTCCAAGACAATTGATCCATATGCTTTCAATAATTTTAAGAAACACTCTTCTTTAATCTCATACTGATGCAATTCCTTCTGATCATCTAGTTTTTGTTCTCCCATAAACCGATCCATATTATGAAGTGAGTAGCCAACCTTGCTCTCGATAACAGTTTTAACATCACAAACACATAAGGTTTCCTTGACTTCTATTTGTATGAGTCCATGAGTACGCGTTATGACAAACATAATAGACACGTTTAGATCATCTACTCTCTCTAAAGTTTAGCAATACTTCTGGACTTCTATCAACAACGTTGTTTATGACACCGAGGAGTATGGTCATTTAGATAGATAGCTCAGTAGTGCACAAATTTATTTCCTTCACGGATAATGTACTACCTCTCCTTAGCCATTAAAATGTTCGGTCTAAACTTTGTGTTCAAATATGATGATGGTCTATCATATTTTCCCATAATTGACAAGTGGCTTGAATTTTCTGTGAAAAAGAAAGTGGAGGATTTACTCTTGAATATACGTTATAGAATTGTTTATCCGACTGGGCATGACCAACCCTATAGCTTGCCAGAAGTTCTCTTTAGTAGTTCATCGATTATAAAACTTAAGTGCAATATTTGCAGAATATGAGAAAATTGCATACTAAATTAAACATCTCTAAAGAGTTTAACGCTAAAAAATTAGTATATCTGGGATAAACATATTAAACAAATAATGTCAAATTGTCCTCAATTGGAATCATTAAATCCTTATGGATTATTTGGTTATAATCGTTTGCACAAAACCCATATAGATTCAAAGATTTCAATTAAGGACAATTTGACATTATTTGTTTAATGTGTTCATCCTGGATTAACAAACTTTCCAACAATAAACTCTTCAGAGATGTCCAATTTAGTACGCATTCTTCTAATGTTCTGCATTTATTGCAATTGAGTTTTATAACAGATGAACTACTACAGAGAACTTCTGGCAAGCTATAGGGTTGGTCATGATACCTAGTAGGATAAGCAGTTCTATAACATATATTCAAGCATAAATCCTCCACTTTATTATTCACAATAAATTCAATCCACTTGTCAATTACGGGAGAATAAGAAACACCATCATCACTTCTGAACATAAAGTTTAGACTAAACTTTTTAATGGTAGATCAGCTAAGGAGAGACAGTACATTATCCATTAAGGAAATGAATTTGTGCATAGTCAAGATTTATAATGACTGCAATTGATCCATCACGATCATCCTGACATGGATTGGTATTCACTCGAATGTGATACGTACTGCTTTGAAATTGTTGCTCCATATGTTCAACATTTAAGGATTTATGGGCTTTTAATCATTTGAAAATAAAGCTCAGGGACTTGTCATATTTGAACCACGAAAATCTTGATCTTTACTGTGATGAATTAGTTGAAATGAATGAACACATAAAGAAAGATATCTTGGCAAGCATTCGTTGTGCTAATGAGCTAATATTGTCATCCTGGTTTACCAAGGTCATCTATCAGTCAAAAATGTCTCCAATTTTTTTTATGTTTATTGTAAATTGAGCTCCTGTTTTCTACATATCAACTTGATTGTACGATGGGGGCCATGATTTTTTCAATTAACTTGATTAATTATCTATTGATTCACTTCCTTTAAATTAACTCATATAGTTTTAATTTAGTACGTGAGGTTAAATATAAGTTCTTTTCATTGGTTTAAGCTATAAGGTGTTGCAAGAATGGGAAATCACTATTGGTTTAGTTTGTAAGCCCTGCAAATCAATATACTTACCTTTATTTTGCCTCATTCTTCTATTAAGGTGATTTCCAGTATGATGTTGGAAGAGCAAGACATATCGTTACTGTTGCTGGAATGCAGATGGTTGACAGTAGGTTCAAAACTTTCCATCACCTAGACAACCTCTTAAGTTCGACTCGTAATTTAGAAAACCTAATGATATTTCCTGATATGCCAGTATGTTATCAATTCACAAAATCTTTATGTCAAATGTATATTGATCCCTTACAGCCTCAATGACTTGAATTTCATTACTATAGTTGTTAAGCTTACCACCTAACCCAATTTGTCCTTGTTCTGTATTTATAGTACCATGCTTTTTTTTAGGGTGAAGAAATTAATTTGCTGGAAGAAAAGTACCTCTTGTTTGAACTAAATATATTCAAAGTTCCCTTACAGAATTTGAAAAATGTCAAGGTTATGCCATTTTGTAGTCGTACGCGTAGTTTTGACGCAATAAAGCTCCATCAATTCTTGAATTTCTTAGTTGAGCATGCAATAAATCCCGATAAAATTGTTATAGTACCAGAGCATAAGGACTACAATGGTTGTTCTACTAATACCTCAAATCTAATGAAGCATTTGTTATCTTTTCCAACAAGTGCAATTATTTCCTTCGGACCAATTAATCATAATGTTTTCTATTCCTAGTTTGTTTCTCTTATTTTTGTTGACATTCCTTTTTTTTTAATAAGGATAACGTGTTATAAAAATTAAATTTTGTGCCAGCTATAAATTAAAACAAAAAAAGTTGATCATCCCTTAACCTATGGTTTGTGCTAGTAAAAAGGAGAGCTAGTTTGCATCTCCCTCTACAAGAATGTAATCAACCTTCTCGGGAGTGGACTTGCTAGGTTGGCGGACTAGATTGATTTCACTCTTGCTAGTTGGGCTGGAAGATGACTGCATTACTAGATATTGTGGTTACTTGGGTCGGGAGCGTGACTTTTGTTTCTTAGGTTTGGATTTCTGGTGCCTTTCTCTCTTGTAGACTTAGTTACTCTTTATACCTGCCGGGATTACGGGGGTTTTTTTGAGTTTAATTTTAACATGTGCATTAGTGTACATTCTAGGCTTATAGGGGTCTAGTTAGGTTAAGCCTAGATGTACTTAGATTGCTTTCAATATACTCATATGCTTTCTTTCATATTCCTTTTTGACCTCCGATGTGTTACCATAGCTTTTGTTCTTTCTTAGGCGACTTGGGATTAGGGTTATTTAGGCTGAATACTTCTTGTGATTCCTTGTGAGGGGACGCTGATTAACAGTAGCTTAGTATTGATTGATCTCATAATCGACATCCTTTTGGGAGTCAACACCACTCGGAAAACTCTTTCTAGTTGGATGGCTTTGAAGTGTTCTTTCTAGATGGTCAACTTTGATATTTGAGACCCTTTTTGGAGTCGACACACCCCCAAGTCAGTCTTGCTTGTTGGGCTGGGAGTGGACTAGCTCACTGGGCGACCTGGATTGATTATCACTCTTGCTAGTTGGGCTAGAAGTTGACTGGATTACTAGATATTGTGGTTACTTGGGTTGGGAGCCTGATTTCACGTATCAGGACACTTCATCTTATTGTAAGTGTCAATGATCGCTAGTCAGTATAATAACCCAACTAAATGAGTTAGGGTCGAATCCCATAGGAAGTGGTACATTTTTTAGAATCAATACGAAAGCATGAATATGATCAAATTAACAAGGAATAGACATTTACAAATAAAAACATGATTCAAATTAATGGGGTGACAGGAATGTTAAATAATAGGGTATTTTGGTTTTAAATTATCAACTACAATAGCAATAAATCAAAAATAACAATATTGAGACGGTTTCTTGGGATGTGATTCGATTATAGGCTAATATAGTTAAATGGGTAATTGCAACTATTAGACAAGGGTTGTATATCAGTGAATAAGCTAGACTATAGAGGGGATAGACTTTTTCTAGAACAATCTACCCCGAATCAAGTCTATTTCTCTCGAACACCAACACGCAGCAAAATAAGAACAGCCTGCGCTTTAGTCCATTTACTCTCTCCAGTTTAATGTGTGGGAAAGGATTTAGGATTCATTCTCTCGAGCTGAACCCATGACAACCCAATACCCACAGACCATCAATCAATAATCTTTGTTTTAAAACCTCTCTCTCTCGCAAGCCAAAAACACGAAAGTAGAATTGCATTTCCAACTACAATTCCTTAATCAAAACCATAATTACTGATTGAAATCACTTTTTAACAGCATTTAGCCTAACAATTAGCAATACCCATACACTAAATCAGCCCATAATCACATAATCACACCCCAAGAATTGGTGTTTTAGCTAGACATCATAAAAATATAGAAATCGTTACGAAACTCTATTTCCATCAACTAGTTAAGATTAATTACGTCTTTATAAAGGTCAAAATGGAAGAATCTCAAAGACCCACTTCAAATTACTCAAAAATGGAAAACTTCAATTATTCAAAGCTAAGGAAAAATATTCTCAATACTCAGATTTCAATGTCAAAATCTCTAAAATATTTCCTAAGATTAAAATCTGCTCCTAAACTTAATATTTGAAAATGTATTTATAGTTTCCAAAAATATGCTGCGAAAGACCATTCGTTGCAGAAGGTTAGGCTCGCCAATTAACTCGCCGATCCACCCTTTGGTCAGTTCCATTGCCTTTTGCTTTGGCCTTCAGCATCCTCAAGTTCTGTAACTCTTGGCGATCCAACACTGCATCGCAGAACAACTCGGTGACATGTCGACTGCTCTTTTCTCTCATCGACTTGATTTTATCCTTCAAGGCTTGGCACCCAGGAACTTTAGGTGAGGTAATGGCCATTCGGTGGCTCGCCAAAGGGACTTGGCGATAACCATTTTTATTTCTTCGTTTTTTCAGCTACTTTGTTCCTTTTTGCACATTAGTGTCCATGCCTTGTTACTCAACCCAAATAGGAAATCAAGGATTTTGGATCAGTTATTGGCACAAAATAAGCATTTGAGGACACTAAATCTATCCAAATAAAGCCGTAAATGAGTCCAAATCTTGGACTCATTAGAGCCTGAATTTTGTTTCTTGGGTCTAGATTTGTGGTGCCTTTCTCTTTTGTAGACTTAGTTACTCTGTATACCTGTCGGGCTTATAAGGTCTATTTCATTTTCATTTAAACATGTGCATGAGTGTATGTTCTATGCTTATAGGGGTTAGTTAGGTTTAGCTTAGGAGTACTTAGATTTACTTTTGGTATGCTCGTATGCTTTCTTTCATATTTGTTTTTACCTCTATCTGTTTCTAGATTCGATCTTTTTCATATTGTTTTTACCTTTCTTGCTCAGTCGACACGTGATGTTTACAAAGTACCTAGTTTTTATACTCATCCTACAATCTTAACCTATTTCGTCATGCAGGTGCAGTGATTATTTGTGCAACTAGAAGAATTAGGGATTTGGAGATGAGTGTCACCACTTGGAGTCTTGCATCAACTTATCTCATTCTGTACTTATTTAGCTTGTCTTTTTCCTGTTTTAACAAGCTTTGTTTTAGTCCACTTTTGAGATTTTTACTCTTAATTTTAGACAATTCTGTACTTCTGAATTCTAGTTTATGGGATGGACCCTTTGTATATTGTTTTTTGTTTTGTCCCACTTTTGTTTTGTTGGATGGTTTATTTTGATTTTTATTTAGTTATACCCTTATTGGTTGCTGTTCTAGGTTACACATTAGTTTCCCTACTTGAGGGTTATAGTATATGCTCTCACGACTCGAGGAATCGGGTAATGAAAAGTTGGTATCAGAGCCCTATATTTGCCAGTCTCAATTGCACAGAGCTAATACAGATTAGATATTTCTAGATTGGTGTGGAGATATTTGTATCATATCTTTAGGAGGCAATAGGGTGTCGTTAGGAATTTATCCTATTTTGTATCGCTTTCATACAGTGTGTGTGCAATTGGTTTCTTGAAATCTCACTTGTTTCATTTTATTTTTCAGAGGACGGCTCATACATGCCATACGACAGCTCGATGAAGGGTTCGACCTCAACTGTCGGCCAGGAGTGCAGCACTATCCCTCAAGAGAGAGAGGTCTGGATCCATCATCTGACTCTCTTGTAGTTTAAGTTCGAGTTCAATCAGTGGGGTCAGGGCCATCTCAATCGTTGATGATTCAGAGATTTGGACTCATTTATGGCTTATTTACAATGATTTAGTGTCCTCAAATGCTTATTTTGTGCCAATAACTGATGTAAAACCCTGGATTTCCAGGTATATGGATTGAGAGCTAAGCATGGACACTAATTTGCAAAAAGGAACAAAGCATCTTAAATAACGAAGAAATGAAGGCCTGGTGATCGCCGAGTTCATTTGGCGAGTCGCCGAATGGCCATTTGACCGCCTAAAGTTCCAGTGTGCCAAGCCCTGAAGGAAAGAACCAAGTCGGCGGTAGAAAGGAGCAGTCGGCGGGTCACTGAGTGTTTCCGCGATGCAGTGTTGGATTACCTAAAGTTACAGACCTTGAGGATGATGAAGACCAAGGCGAGAAGGCGATGAACTTAACCAAAGGGCCGATCGCCAAGCCTGACTTATTTCGTAGAGTGGCCTTTCGCAGCACATTTTTGGTGACTATAAATACATTTTTAAATATTTAGTTTAGTTTCTTTTGAATCATATTTTTCATTATCAGAATTTCATTAGAGAATTATTTAGTTTGGAGAATAAAACTTTAAGTATTGAGACTAGTTTTTCCCAAGCTTTGGAGTTTTGAAACTTTTCACTTTTGAGAAATGGAAAGTGAGTCTTTGAGATTCTTCATCTTGGAGCATTGTAAAGACTAAATTAATTTTACCTAGTTGATGGAAACTCAGTTTGGTAACGATTTCTATCTTTTTATAATGTCTTGCTAAATCCCCAAATCATGGGGTGTGATTATGGGCTGATTTAGCTTATGGGTATTGCTGAGTGTTAGTTTAAATATTGTTTAGAAGTGATTTCAATCATTAATTGTGGTTTAATTTAAGAATTGTAATTGCAAATGCAGTTCTATTGTCGTGTTTTTGGCTTGCTCGAGAGGGAGGTTTTAAAACCAAGATTCTTGATTGATGGTCAATGAGTATTGGGTTGTCATGGGTTCAGCTCGAGAGAGTGAATTCTAAACCCTTTTCCACACATTCAACTCAAGAGGGTGAATGGGCTAAGGCGTAGGTTGTCCTTATTTTGCATGCTTGTCGATGTTCGAGAGAGAACGACTTTATTTGGGGTATATTGTTCGAGAGAAAGTTTACCTCCTCTATAGTTTAGCCTATTCACTAATATGCAGCTATATCCTAACAGTTGCTATTACTTGTTTGTCTACATTAGCCTATAATCGAATCACATCCCAAGAACATGTTTCATATTCATATTTCTTATTGGTTGTTGCTGCTGTAGTTTTTAATTTCAAACCAAAACCCCTTGTTATTTGACATTTGTGTCACCCCCTGATTTGAATTATGTTTTTATTCGATAATGTCTATTCCTATAATTTAGATGACCATGTTCGTACTTCCCATTTGACTCTCCAACACGTACCACTCCTTGTGGGATTCGACCCCAACTCATTTAGTTGGGTTATATACTGACTAGCGATCGTTGACACTTAGAATTGGATGAAGTGTCTTCGAAACATTTATCAAAATGGCACCGCTGCAGGGGAGTGGTGTTGGTTGAGATTCTCTTGGTGAAGTTGAATTTTGTTCTTCTTAGTTATAGTTGAATCTAGTTATTTTTAGTTTTGGTTTGTGTGTTACAGTTGTGAACAGAGGAAATGAGTGTGAACTGAAGCAATGGTAGCCAAGTTAGCCACAAAGATGACATCGACAATCTCAACGATGTCAATGAGCCTAATGTTATTGACCTTCATCTAATGGGTGGAATTGGTGCCATTCGCTTGGCTCCAGCTGAAGGGAACAATGTGTTCCCTATTACAAGTACTATTTTGCAACTCTTGCAATTGAAAGGGTTGTTATGTGGGTTGGCTCATGAGGATCCCCATGAGCATATTAGAAACTTTGTTGATGTTTTGCAGGACCTTCTCCTTCAAGAACATATCCCAAGAGTCGGCCCGGTTGAGGTTATTCCCAATTTCTTTAATTGGAGAGGCATGTAAGTGGCTGGCTGAATTGCCAAGAGACTCAATAACTTCGTGGGAAGAGCTTGTCACCGCATTTCAAGTGTGATTTTTCCCTCCTTCGAAGATGATGACACTTCAGGACAACATCCAAACCTTCAAGCGTTTGGAGGGTGAGGCAATTCATGAGACTTGCCTACGATTCAAGAAGTTGGTGTTGCAATACCCAACGCATGGTTTGCCCGACAACATTTTGCTGCAACATTTTAACCGAAGCCTTGATTTTGTGAACTAGGGTGTAGCTGACCAACTTTCTCCGATAGGTTTGATGCAACAACTTTACGTTATAGCAGCCCAACTTTTGGATGGTATGACCACAATTAATCGAGCTTGGTACACCTGTGAGGATCAGGTCTCCCCTCTAACTTTTAAATTGACCAAGGAGATTGAGGATGACTGTCATTACATGTTCAGGAAGAAGACACTGGAAAATATGAAAAAGTGGTTAGCTCCTTTGATCTCTGACAATGTTCCTAAATGGATGGAGTTTGGAGCATTTATTGTAAAGAAGAACTCAAAATCGCAACAAGGTTCTGGTTTGGCTTCATCAGCAGTACCATCATGCCATCCACGATTGAGTCAATTCTCCGCCATGCAAAAGCAGCCTATCTTGGTTGCATCATTGATGGGACAAGGCTGAACAAGGGAATCATCATTGCGCAGGAGATGGTCATGAGGACCAAACAGCACCAAACCTCATTTCCGTTCCCAGTACTGATCACTGAATTGTGTAGGCAAGCTTAGGTACTTAGAGATGAGAAGAAGGATACATAATTGATTCCCACATCTTCTACCGATATTTGGGGGATTAAGGCGAAGTACTTGAAAGATGAGGCTTAGAAGAAGAAGGCATCCCCGGTGGACATATCCCCAGTTGTGGGCACTAATGTACTACCTACAGAGGCACCTTTGCCTACTCCGGCCCAGGAGACTTCAGGTACATCTAGCACTGCCCCTTCCATGATCCTTAGTACCTTTACTGCTTCTTTACCTCCCAGATCTAGTACTGTTGTTGCTGCTATCTTTCGATCCTCGCTCACTCAGGCTGCATTACTACAGATAGGGAAGCTAGCCCATTCTGCTGATAGACGTGCTTCCAAACTTGAGGCCACCATTCCTGGCATGATTGAGAGGGCTTTTGCTGATGTTGTAACATCCTTCAGTGTGATAATTGATACCCTTGCGGTACGGATAGCGGTGTGTGAGCAAGGACAAGGGGCCACTGAGGAGGTGACCACTCTATAAGCTGTTATTGCTACGCTGAGGAGAGATGTGAACCAGTTAAAGTCCACCGACATGTCGATGATTTTCTGGATAGTGGAGATCCCTAATATGCTAGTTGAGCCAGATGTGCCTCCGGCTACAGCTGGGGATGAGGTTAGACTGGAGGAGGTAGCTGTGAGTCTGACGCTGAGACCGATGAAGAGAAGCTAGGGTTGATGAAAAGGCCATGGTAGAGTCAGCTGTGCAGATCTCTTTGGCAGACACTGCCTTGGCTGACCCTAGGGGTGTTAACAGTGATGATGCTACACTGGGCACTGATGCCCAGACAGACGGAGCGACTGTTTAGACATGATCCCCTTTTTACCTACCTCTCTATCATATTTTTATTGATTTTTTGATACTTTTATTCCATTTGAGGGAAAATTGTTTTTTCTTTGTGGTGGGGTGAGATATTTCTATACCTATCTCTTGGGTTACTATTTTGTGTATATACTGGGTTTTATGCTGAAAAGTTATGTTTTAACACTATTTTTGTGGATGTTGGAGCTGATGGCTCCTTGTTTTGAATCTAAATTGTTTTTGACCCTTTTGAAAAATCTATGCCACCTCTTGATTGTGTTTGAATGTAGTTGTTCTATTGTGAATTTGAGTAACGGTGCTGATCAATACCGATGACTTGAATAGTGCTCTAAATCGAACAAAAATGAATGTGCGGTTACAATGAAGACAAATGGAGCTGCATAGATAATATGTGAACGTTTTGCATCTCGTTGGGAATAGTCGGTTATCGAATAAGTCTCTTGCGATGAACATTGCATACTAGTGAAAGTGTGGAGTCTTGTTTGATATTGGTGCCAATGCCTTGTATGATGAGTTAACTGTGAACCATGTGTGATGACACCTAGAATTTGGCCTGTTGGTCCGGTTAACTAAGTGATGCAAGCTCTTGAAATAATCTTAGGCAACAATTTTAAAGAGTGAAATAATTTGACATTATACCTCTTTTGTGGCAAACCTTGTGAGATGTGTGAACTTTGCTTGAACACCTTTTGAGCCTTAGCCCTTTTCTTGGAAGAAACTTGATACAATTGTGACCCCTCTTTATCCCTTCATCCATAATCCTCATGAGTTGTGGTTTTTTTGAATAGCCAACTTAGGCCAAAAGCTTATGTTGGAGCTGTGGTTGAAAAAGAAGGTAACTCAAGAAATGCAAAGGAGTCCCCCTTGGATTGATGATTGTGAAAAAGATGGAACCCCTCCATACAAAAAAAAAAGAGAAAAAGAAAAGAAGAATCAAAAAGAAAAAGAATGAAAAAGTTGTGGAATAAAGTTGTGAAAGTACAAAAAGAAATGGGGTGTCCGGTAGTCCATGAAAAGTAAATAATGGGGTGACTTTGGAGAATGAGTGAAAATGTTGAAGAAAAGGAAAGAAAGTATTGTTCATACCACATTTCATGAGGATTACAACCATTGAGCTTAAATGACCATACCTTTGCACTCAGCCCCATTACAAGCCTTTAAAAGACCTTTCTGATCTTAACTGAGCTGAAACGATTGTTGGATGGAAAATAAGGGCAAACCTATGGGTGAAGTCATGCATGTGTTCGTCTTTTTGAGTGTGAGTGTTAATTGTGATTCCGGAGCTATAAATTGTGATGAATAGTGTGTGAATATAGAATAATTCTTTGTGTGAGGGCATTTGAGCACCTTTGTTGATCTTGAACTTACATTTGAAGCAAGTATTGTGAACTTGAGAATTTTTAGTAATGGTGAGTCACAACTTGAAAATTTGAGTGCACAATTGTTCCTTGCTTAAGTAAGTTGAGTCTTGTTGTATGCATTCATGATTGAGTCTTGTGTAGCACTATTTGGGACATCCTTTTTAAACTGCTAAACTTGAGGTTTACTTGAGGACAAACAAAAGTTTAAGTTGGGGGTGTTGATGAGTCTGAGATTTGGACTCATTTAGGGCTTATTTACAATAATTTAGTGTCCTCAAATGTTTATTTTGCGCCAATAACTGATGTAAAATCCTTGATTTCCAGGTATATGGATTGAGGAACTAAGCATGGACACTAATTTGCAAAAAGGAACAAAACAGCTGAAAGAACGAACAAATGAAGGCCTGGTGACCGTCGAGTCCATTGGCGAGTCGCCGAATGGCCATTTGACCACCTAAAGTTCTAGTGTGGCAAGCCTTGAAGGAAAGAACCAAGTTGGCCGGAGAAAGGGGCAGTCGGCGAATCACTGAGTGGTTCCGTGATGTAGTGTTGGATAGCCTAATCTTACAGACCTTGAGGAAGCTCAAGACTAAGGTGAGAAGGCGATGAGCTTGACAAAAGAGCGGATCACCAAGTGGATCAATGAGCCCGACTTATTTTGCCTAGTGGCTCTTCACAGTACATTTTTGGCGACTATAAATACATTTTTGAATATTTATTTTAGTATCTTTTGAATCATATTTTTCATTATCAGATTTTCATTAGAGAATTATTTAGTCTGAATAATAGAACTCTGAGTATTGAGACTAGTTTATCCTAAGCTTTGGAGTTTGAAACTTTTCACATTTGAAAAATTGAAAGTGGGTCTTCGAGATTCTTCATCTTGGAGCATTGTAAAGACGAAATTAATTTATCCAGTTGATGGAAACTCAGTTTGGTTATGATTTCTATCTTTTTATGATGTCTAGCTAAAACTCAAATTCTTCGGGTGTAATTATGTGATTATGGGCTGATTTAGCTTATGGGTATTGCTGATTGTTTGTTTACATGCTGTTTAGAAGTGATTTCAATCATTAATTGTGGTTTAATTTAAGAATTGTAGTTGCAAATGTAGTTCTACCATCGTGTTTTTGGCTTGCCTGAGAGAGAGGTTTTAAAACCAAAATTCTTGATTGATGGGCAGTAGGTATCGGGTTGTCATGGGTTCAGCTCGAGAGAGTGATTCCTAAACCCTTTTCCACACATACAACTCGAGAGAGTGAATGGGCTAAGGTATAGGCTGACCTTATTTTGCATGCTTGTCGATGTTTGACAGAAATCAACTTGATTCGGGGTAAACTGTTTGAGAGAAAGTTTACCTCCTCTATAGTTTAGCCTATTCACTAATATTCAACTATATCCTAACAGTTACAATTACCTATAATCGAACCACGTCCTAAGAACCCGTCTCATATTCATATTTTTCATTGGCTGTTGCTGCTGTAGTTTCTAATTTCAAACCAAAATCCCCTGTTATTTGATATTTTTGTCACCCCCTAATTTGAATTATGTTTTTATTCGATAATGTTTGTTCCTATGATTGAGATGACCATGTTCGTACTTCCTATTTGACTCTCAACACGTACCACCCCAAGTGGGATACGACCCCAACTCATTTAGTTGGGTTATATACTGACTAGCGATCGTTGACACTTAGAATTGGATGAAGTGTCTTTGAAACGTTAATCAGCCGTGACCTGGACACTCTATGGATCCGTACCTTCAGGAAACCATTGTACAACTTCTGATTGTGCTTGGGGAATGTAGCAGGCTAGAGCTGCAGCTTCACTAGCAACACAGGATCAGCCTACAACAGAGGCACCTCAGGTCCAGGTACCACCGAGAGGTGCCCAACCCATGAATGTGGCCGAAGCTATACCTTTAAAGAAAAAGATGCTTGGAGTGTTTCTCATTCTCTAACCTCTAAGGTTTTTTAAGGCTGTGGGTGGGGATACCCATAAGTTTCTTACAACTTACCATTAGCGACATCATATTCTAGGTCTAGTGGGGTCGAGAGGAGCCGAATTCATGGTGTATCTATTAGATGGGTCAGCTAGAAAGTCGTTGAGTACCTTCATTTAGACCAGTTCAGTTAGGTCTCGTCTTTTCACTTGGACCAAGTTTACTAAGGTTTTTTTTAGATTGGTTCATCCCTCGCAACTTCAATGATCGCCTCAAGAGCAGTTCTACATGTTAGAGCAGTGCTCCCATGAGTGTGTCAGACTATGAGGCGAGGTTCCACAAGTTTTTCGACCACACTACTATGATTCTACCTACTAACAAGAAAACAGGTTAATGCTTTGTCTGTGGGTTATGGCTTCAGCGGATGGAGACTTAGTCTATAGTTTCTATAGGTCATTTATTTTTTGATGTTGTTGATCATGGCCACACTATTGAGTAGCTTAGTCATGAGCCCCAAGGTGGCAATGAAAAATGGTCTACAATGATGCCAAAATCTTGAAGTTGTTGCTTGATTCAGAGAAGTTTGGCATGATATTAGGCACGACAACGTATTCTCCTTAAGCCATAGACAAGGTAACTGAGTTATGTTTCCTAGTTTCTCATAATACTAAGCATGGCCCTAAGAAGTGAGCCATTTTAGATGTGCTTTTTCTACCTACCAAGTAGACTACGTAGTCTGCAAATTCAAATCCTACTAGATCAAATGAATCATTTGTAGGATACTAGAGAACTAGGCTCAACGTTCGTTTGAGATATCACAAAATCCTTTTGATAGCCTTCAGATGGGATTTCTTTGGACATGAGTGGAAGCATGCATAGAGTCCAACACTAAATACAATTTGAGGTCTGTTAGCCATTACATCCAATAGAGATCCAATCATTCCTATATACTTTGTGTCATGTACCAGGACCATGTTCATCTTTATCAAGCTTTATTGTTGTTGAAATTAGAGTGTTATTCTTGTTTGGTTCATTCATGTTGAACTTCTTTAGTAGCGCCTTTATGTACTTCTACTGATGAGTTGAGCTACTAGATGAGGACTGTTTGATTTGAAGACCCAAGAAGAAGTTGAGGTCTCCCATCATCCTCATTTAAAATTCGTTGCTCATCAGTTGTACAAAGTTCGCCCCATTTTTAGCATATTTTCCTCCAAAGAAAATGTCATCTAGATACACCCGAACTATGAACATATTGGAGCCCTGATTTCGAAGAACAGTGTATTGTCAATGTTGCCACTTTAATATTGTGTGCAAGCAAGAAGCTTGATAGGTGATGATACCATGCCCTTGGGGATTCTTTTAATCCATACAAGGCTTGTCCTATTTGTACACGTAGTCAGGATGGTCAGAATTTTCAAATCCGAGGGGTTGTTTGAAAAATTAAAGAAACTTTGATAAACTAAGAAAGAACTGGGTTCATTTTGAATTTTCAGAGACAAAAATACAATATAATAAAATAGAGATTTTATCGTGGAAAACATCTTTACTCAAGGGAAAAAAACAATGATCTAGCCTCGTAGCATTTTAAACCAAACTTCCCTAACTTCAAAGAGAAACTTTAGATTACAACTCTATAATAAAAAAGACTAACTCTAGTAAATCACCTAAATAGCTCACTCTAACTGTTCAACAATTAACTATAATCGTATACTCTACTCTCCATGAAGCCAAACTCACATTTTGTTACAAAACCTCACAAATTCTCTTTCACTCTTTGTACAATTATCTCTAAACAATAATTCTAAGATGAACCAATAAAAACTAAGCCTGTTGAAAGAAAAACCTAGTTGTAGTTCATCTTTCTTCTGTCGTATACTCTTTAGCGTTGCACTGCTCTCGCTACTAAATTCTCTCAATTTATGAATTTCAAAAGCTATTTTTTTCTTTGTCAAAGATCCTTTTATAAGGGAGGATTCAATCCTAATTGAATCCTACACAGAAAGTAATTATTTTCCTAAAAAAAAAATTTATTTCCGTATAAGGAGTCTTCTTCACTATTTTGCCTTAATTAGGAGTGTTTGTCTTCGACACGCTATTTCTTCTTTCCCGCTCTTTTATCTTAGTTTTGGTAAAAGCTTGTGAACCTGGTTCACTTTGTTATTGTCAAAACTTTACTCAGAATATTGTCATGTCATCATTAATTTATTTCTCCTCTAAGGACTTAACTTCTCGAGTATCTATCAACATATATAGAGATTAGTTAGAGAACTCGATATCTTGACCATGGTTTTTTTTTAATGCAATGTTGTAAAATATCAATTATATAGTCATTAAGCTAAATCAATAGAAATTATTTGCATAATGGAAATCAAGTCCTATGAATTGCTACTCCTATAAAATAAAAATGCAATGTGGAGACGTGAATAATATCTAATTTAACATAAAGTTGTCGTCATGATGATGCAGGTGACTTTGTCACGTCTCTCCTTATCTTTTATGGATTCAATTATAATTAAAAATTAGAAAAAGGAAAATAATAATTTTAAAATGATTAAAAGGGAAAATAGGTGTGAAAAATTGAAACAAGGGACTATATCTTTTTCAAATGTGTACGAAGTAAATTAATACGTCAATGATGATTTTAGCATGACATCAAAAACCTATTTAGGACAAATAGTCAACTAAGAACCATTAATGATATAATTATCTTGACTATCTCGATCTCATTAATTAATTAATTTATATATATTCTTTCTAGGATCTGACCAAAAATAGAAAAAAATTAAATGGTCAACTCCATGGCTACTATATAAGTAGTGTAACATTAGTCCTTTCATGAAAATATACATACATTCAACAACATCAAAAAAAAAATCAAGATTTTGAAAGGGAAACCAAAGTATACATTGTGTATGTATCCTTTATCCTAATTTCAATTCTTATGTTTTGTGTTTGAATTTTGTTGAATAATTTTGTTTACTAAAATACAGGACTTGTAAACTTTAAGTTTATATATCTTATTGCTCTTTCTTATGGTTTAAAATCATAGCAAATTGTAATTATATAGTATTACATGGGATAATCTTAGTAGCATTGACTACTAAATTTTCAATTTTTCGGTGAGATCATTCAATTCCTCACCTTAATTGTAATCCTCCTCCTTAATTTTTCCCTTTCCGGACCCCTAATTTTGAAAACAATAATATATTAATGCATATTATATATTATCACATTAAAAAAGAGTGTCATGTGATATACCTTTGTTAGTTGGACATTAAAGAAAGAATAAACAAAAAAACAAAACAAAAATTGTCTATAGCAATTATAGTTACGAGTAAACTTATTCTCGGTATTGATGTATATATGATAATTTCCACTCTTTCTTAGCCCTGTGTTGTTTCTCAACAAAAGAGAAGTAGCATGACTTTTTCGGTTTTAAAAGATCTGAAAGGAAAATGAAGAGTTGTGGCTTTTCCAAAAGATAGTGACTTTTGTGACTTTAGGGAAATGTTGTGATTATTCTGAAGGTTTGTGGCTTTTACAAGGGGTTGTGACTTTTCCAACAAAGCACAATAAGCACATGTTTACGCTATTGTTTGTTGTTTATAACATATGTGTTTGCTCTTATTTTTTAACAACAAAATTTCTGAAATTCTTCCTATTCATCACAAACAAATTCTAGTGTACTTTTTTGCCGTTGAGTGGTTAGCTGACGTTGTTCTTTCAGGTAGCAATAGTAATACAATTTGAATACCATGAGCAACCAAGACCAATTCTCTGGAACCTTTGAAAGTCTGCTTACTGAGAACTTACCTCAGAAAAAAACCGAAAAATAGAGACAGAATGTGAAGAAATTGATAGGATTAGTAAGCTATCTTATTCTCTTATTGTCCAAATTCTTTCTTTATTGTCCATAACAGACACATTCAGAACATCTACTCTCTCTAAAGATTGGCAATACTTCTGGACTTTTATTAACAACGTTGTTTATCACACCAAGGAGTGTGGTCGTTTAGATAGCTCAACAGTGCACAAATTCATTTCCTTCACGGATAATGTACTACCTCTCCTTATCCATTATAATGTTCAGTCTAAACTTTGTGTTAAGATATGATGATGGTCTGTCATATTTTCCTGTAATTTGAAAACTGGCTTGAATTTTCTGTGAATAAGAAAGTGGAGGATTTACGCCTAAATATACATTATAGAATTGTTTATCCGACTGGGCATGACCAATCCTATAGCTTTCCAGAAGTTCTCAATAGTAGTTCATCGATTAAAAACTAAGTGCAATAATTGCAGAATATGTGAAGATTGCCTACTTAATTAAACATCTCTCAACAGTTTAATGCTAAAAAGTTTGTTTATCTGAGATAAATGCATTAAGCAAATACTGTCAAATTTTCCTCAATTGGAATAATTGAATCTATATGGATTTTTTTATTTTAATCGTTTGCAAAAAAATCATAGATTAAAACCACATAATCCATATAGATTCAAAGATTCCAATTAAGGACAATTTGACATTATTTGTTTAATATGTTCATCCCGGATTAACAAACTTTCTAGCATTAAACTTTTCAGAGATGTCCAATTTAGTACACATTCTTCTAATGTTCTGCATTTATTAAAGTTGAGTTTAATAATCGATGAACTACTACAGAGAACTTCTGGCAAGCTATAGGGTTGGTCATGATGCCCAGTCAGATAAGCAATTCTATAACATATATTCAGGTGTAAATCCTCCACTTTCTTATTCACAAC
Source organism: Solanum okadae (assembly GCA_036553675.1). Classification (NCBI taxonomy): domain Eukaryota; kingdom Viridiplantae; phylum Streptophyta; class Magnoliopsida; order Solanales; family Solanaceae; genus Solanum; species Solanum okadae. The sequence continues at coordinate 41,442,739 of CM071689.1, read as the reverse complement.
AAGTTCAATCCACTTGTCAATTACAGGAAAATAAGAAACGCCACCATTACATCTAAACATAAATTTTAGACTAAATTTTTTAATGGTAGATGAGCTAAGGAAAGGCAGTAAATTATCCGTTAAGGAAATGAATTTGTGCACTGTCAAGATTAATAATGACTGCATTTGATCCATCACGATCTTCCTAGCGGGGATTGGTATTCACTCAAAGGTGATACATGCTGCTTTGAAATTGTTGCTCCAGATGTTGAACATTTAACGATTTCTGGAGTTTTAATAATATGATAACTAAGCTCTGGGACTTGTCATCTTTGAACCACGCAAATCTTGATCTCTAATGTAATGAATTAGATGAAATGAATGAAAACATCCTTGGCAAGCGTTCGTTGTGCTAATGAGCTAATATAGTCATCTTGGTTTACCAAGGTCATTTATCAGTCCCGAATGCCTCCAGTCTTTTTATGTTGATTGTGAATTGAGCTCTTGTTTTCTACCTATCAACTTGATTGTACGATGGGGGTCACAATTGTTTCAATTAACCTGACTAATTATGTATTGATTCACTTCCTTTTAATTAAATCATATAGTTTTAATTTAGTATGTGGGGTCAAATATTAGTTGCTTTTATTGGTCTAAGCTATAAGGTGTTACAAGAATGGGAAATCACTATTTGTTTAGTTTGTAAACCCTTTAAATCAATGTACTTACCTTTTTTTTTTGCCTCATTTGTCTATTCAGGTGATTTCAAGTTTGATGTTGGAAGAGGAAGACATCTCCTTACTGTTGCTGGAATGCAGATGGTTGACAAGAAGTTCTTGTATTTCAAAACTTTCCTTCCCTTAGACTACCTCTTAAGGTCAACTCATAATTTGGAAAACCTAATGATATTTCCTGATATGCAAGTATGTTCTCAATTCACAATATCTTTATGTCAAATATTTATTGATCCCTTAGTGCCTCAACGACTTCAATTTCATTACTATAGTTGTTAAGATTACCACCTGACCCGATTTGTCCTTGTTTTGTATTTGTAGTACCATGCTTTTTTTAGGGCGAAGACATTGATTTTCTGGAAGACAAGTACCACTCAATTGACCAAAACATATTCAAAGTTTTCTTACAGAATTTGAAGAATGTCTAGGTTATGGCATTTTGTAGTCGTACTTGATCATGCAATAAATCTTGGGAAATTTGTTATAGTACCAGAGCATAAGGACTACAACAGTTGTTCTAGTAATACCTCAAATCTAATGAAACATTTGTTATCTTTTCCAACACGTGCAATTATTTCCTTCGTACCAATTAGTCATAATGTTTTCTATTCCTAGTTTGTTGCTCTTATTTTTGTCGAATTTTTTTTATTATAATGAAAATTAAATTATGTGCCATCCATTAGTTAGAACAAAAAACAGTTGATCGTCCCTTAACCTATGGTTTGTGCTCATAAAAAGGAAAGCTAGTTTGCATGTACCTCTACAAGGACAAAATCAACCTTCTTGGGGGTGGACTAGCTGGTTGGGCGGCCTAGATTGATTATCACTCTTGCTAGCTAGGCCGGAAGTTGACTGGATTACTAGATATTGTGGTTACTTGGGTTGGGAGCCTGACTTATGTTTCTTGGGTTTGGATTTGTGGTGCCGTTCTCTCATGTAGTCTTAGTTACTCTTTATACCTGTCGGGCTTACGGGGGTCTGTTTGAGTTTCATTTTAACATGTGCATGAGTGTACATTCTAGGCTTATAGGGGTCGAGTTAGGTTTAGCCTAGATGTACTTAGATTTACTTTCAATATGCTTATATGTTTTTTTTCATATCCGTTTTGACCTCCGATGTGTTACCATAAGTTTTGTTCTTTCTCGGGCGACTTGGGATGAGGGTTATTAAGGCTAGATGCTTCTTGTTAATCCTTGTTAGGGGACGTTTTATCCATGGTGGCTTAGTATTGATTTATCTCATAGTCGACATCCTTTTAGGAGTCAACACCACTCGGGACACTCCTTCTAGTTGGATGGCTTCAAAGTGATCTGTCTAGATAGGTGGCTTTGATATTTTGAGACCCTTTATGGAGTCGACAAGCCCCCATGTCAGTCTTGCTAGTTGGGTTGGGAGTGGACTAGCTGGTTGGGTGACCTAGATTGATTATCACTCTTGCTAGCTGGGCTAGAAGTTGACTGGATTACTAGATATTGTGGTTACTTGGGTTGGGAGCCTGAATTTTGTTTCTTGGGTTTGGATTTGTGGTTCCTTTCTCTCTTGTAGACTTAGTTACTCTTTATACCTATCGGGCTTACAGGGTCTATTTAATTTGCATCTAAACATGTGGATGAGTGTCTGTTATAGGCCTATAGGTGTCAGTTAGGTGTAGCTTAGGTATACTTAGATTTACTTTTGGTATGCTCGTATGCTTTCTTTGATATCTATTTTGATCTCTGTCTGTTTCAAGATTCTATATTGTCATATTGTTTTTTCCTTTCATGCTTAGTCGACACGTGATGTCTACAAAGTACCCATTTTTTATACTCCTGCTACAATCTTAATCTGTTTCGTCATGTAGGTCCTAGTACCAGCTAGTAGCAGTGAGTATTTGTGCAATTAGAAGAATTAGGGATTCGGAGATGAGTGTGAGCACTTGGACCACTTAATCATAATGTTTGTGCGAATGAAGCATTTGTGTAGCTTTTCCAACAAGTGCAATTATTTCCTTCGTACAAATTAGTCATAATCTTTTCTATTCCTAATTTGTTGTACTTATATTTGTTGACATTTGTTTTTTGTTCTAATGAGGATAACTTGTTATGAAAATTAAATTATGTGCCTACCATTAATTAGAACAAAAAAATAGTTGATCGTCCCTTAACCTATGGTTTGTGCTCGTAAAAAGGAGAGCCAATATTCATCTCCCTCTACAAGAATGGAATCAACCTTCGGGTTTTAGCTGTTACCACACATCTATTTAAGCCATTCCAACTTGGTGGGACCAGCAAAGAATGTGGTCCAGTTGATGGTACTGCTTCTCTCTTAGCAAGAAGTTTCTGGATCTAGCTTTGGGTATAGAAAAATCTTTGGTAGGAGTTTTAACCCCAAATGGGCCCTAACTGAGGAAAAGAATGATTTAGGCTCTAATGTGGATATCAAATAGCCTAAAAAATAAAGATAAACATAAAATAAAAATGAAAAGCCATTTTTATGAAATTTAGCTATCTTTTATAGTAGAACTAGATAAAGGATGCCCGTGCAAGGCACGTGCTTTAGGTATTGAGATGCAAATAAATAAAAGACGATTAAACTTAATATTAACATATTCATATTTCATGATATGTTACATTTAGTTTGCGGAACATTATACTGAGAACTTGCTAGAAAGGCCACAACATATCATAGTATTTTTAATTTATCTACTAAGCCTGAGGCTATGGAAGCAGCACCATAAACTTCTTGTTCAAAGGTCCACTCGTAGTTCGACTACGTGAGAAGTAGAAGGAGTCAATCTTTAATGAAATAACGATGTAATTGTTATAATAACTGTTTCTAAATGAGACAGAAAGAAACAAATGGCTTTACAATATAAATGTTATGAAAGTAAAGTTCCAAAATGATGAATGTGTTAGTTGTTTATTTCACCATTGGTGATGCTGAAATGCAACGAAAGAAGTGTTGGTATCAAGAATTTAAACCCAGCTCCAGCAGAAGATGATATATGAGTCGACTACATTAAATCAACCTTAAAAAATAAGGATAAGACACTTATATCCTTATTCATTATCATTTCCCATTTGTTGTATGATCGATTAAATCACTTCCCTTTATTTTTTACTGCTGTAAATAGTTGTTAGTATGAAGTTTATAGTGAGCAGCACTTACAGACGTTGGAAACTAGGATAAGTTCAGCAGTAGAGTAGTAATTATCTTCTCCACAATTTTGAAATATTTGTTACAAGGTAGCCAAAAGAAACAGGACAGTTGTAAGCATATGATTGGTTTTCTTCTCTTAGCTTTGATTATAAATTCTTGTACAGAGCATGATCATAAATATAACAATATAAATTCCTTTTTTTTCTTCAAGAAGGCAAAAGCTTTGAACAAATGCATAGAAATGCTAATCCAATTCTGATAAAATAAAATCATTGAGACAATAAAAAAGTAGACATCATAGCAATAACAATAACAGTTATAGAAGTCAGAAAAATAAGAACAGCAATAGTAAAGTTGAAAAATTCAAAGGGTTTGTTGGTAAATTTCAGAAGTATGAGCTATTAGAGAGCAGAGAAGTCAAGAAGAATATTGGTAGAAGAACATTTTTATTGATGTCTTTAGATTACAGTTATAAGACTAGAATAAAAAACAGAAAACAGAAAGCAGTAAACCCACGACTAGCAGATTCCTAATAAAGTAGTAAAAGTAGAATTAAATGTAGTTGATAAAGCAAATTCCTAACTTCCTCCTTGCTTTGGAAACTTCAAACTCCAAATTTCTGTTTGAGAGGCTAAAACATGCTGACTGGTAAAGGCTTAGTAAATATATCAGGCAATTGTTCATCCGACTTGCAGTAGACAAAAGTTATATCTCCATATTTTTGCACTTCTCTCAAGAAAAAGAACTTGATTTTGAAGTGCTTAGTTCTTCCATGAAACACAAGATTGTGAGATATAGCTATTGATGCTTCATTGTCCACGAACACTTTGATGCTTCCAGTTGGTTCCATATGCAAATAAACCAGAATTTTCTTCAGCCACAATGCTTGATTTACTGCTGCTGCAGCTGCCACAAACTCAGCTTCGGTAGTAGATTGAGCTACAATATCTTGTTTCTTACAACTCCATGATAAAATTCCAGAACCAAGACTAAAATAGTACCCTGAATTACTTTTTGCATCATCCTCGGGACCGCCCCAATAACTGTCGGAATACCCACAAAGATTCACAAGTTGACTCTTCTGAAACTTGACTCCATAGGTGATGGTTCCTTTGATGTATCGCACAATTTTTTCTGCTGCCTGCAAATGTATCTCACTAGGACAATGCATGAACCTTGATAAAACACTTACAACATACAATATATCGGGTCTTGTTGTTGTAGGATACATTGAATACCCAATGAAACTTCTGAAGTATATCTCATCCCCTTTTCGGCTACATCATCTTTACTTAGTTTCTCTTTTTGGTTCATGGGAGTACTAATCTCTTTGCAATTTTCCATTTTGAATTTCTTGAGAATTTCCTTTGCGTACTTTTCTAGCACACGAAAAACTCATCTTTGCCTTGTGTAATCTCCATTCCAAGGAAATATGTCATAAGACCATGATCAGGCATTTTAAAAGCTTGCATCATAACTTGCTTGAGCTCATCAATTAGCTTTTCACTGCTCCCTCTAATCAGAAGGTCATCCACATAAACAGAAACACAAAGAATCTCATTGCTATTATATTTAACATATAGTGTGAATTCTGAAAGACTCTTTTCAAAATTGAGACCGAGCAAATAATCATATATTCGACTATACCAAGCTTTTGGTACCTGTTTTAAGCCATAAAGAGCTTTATGTAGTCGATAGACTTTATCTTCCTTTCCATCTATAACAAACCCTACAGGTTGCTCAACATAAATTTCTTCTTCAAGAATAGTGATTTGACATCCATCTGATGCAATTTCCAGCCACGTTGTGCAGAAATAGTTATAAGTAATTTGATCGTGTCGAGCCTAGCAACTGGAGCAAAGTGTCAGAATAATCTACACGAAAAATCTGCGGATAACCCTTAACTACAATCCTTGCTTTATGATTGTTGATTGAACCATCAACATTTAGCTTGGTTTGGAACACCCACTTTACGTCAATTACTTTTCTGCCTTGAGGTTTGGCAACAAGCTGCCACGTATCACTTTTTGCTATCATAAACAGCTCCTCCCCCATTGCATTTCTCCACTTGGGTTCTTTGAGAGCATCTTAAGGGTTAGCAGGTTCACGTATCGCAACATTGCATCTCTCATATATATTAGAGAGAAATCGAGTTCCCCTAACTGGTGGATCATCGTCCCTTTCATTTAACCACGAGCTTGTTTTGTGGATGGAATTTTTTGAGTCATCCCAATCCCATTCTTCATTCTCCATGAAGTGAACATCTCTGCTGATAACTATCTTCTCATATTCAGGTTGAAAGATTTTGTATGCTTTTGAAACATTATTGTACCTAGTAAAAATGACCAGGGCAGCCTTATTATCTAGTCTATCCCGTTTGACCTGAGGGACATAGGTAAAACAAAGACAACCAAACACTTTAAGAAAATGCAGCGGAGGCTTGTATCCATACCATGCTTCAGAAGGAGTTTTGTAACACCCCGTATGCTAGAACTACCAAAATACAGTTTTCCAGAAGTTGCTAGTGCAAACCACGATCACCTCTCACGGACCGTAGGGTGACCCACGGCCCGTGCTGGTGGCCCTTGGATGCCACTTGCAACCCCTCCTCGGTAGAATCCAGAAAATCGGCTAGGGGCTGACCCATAGTCAGGACCTATGGACCGTACGAGGACCCATGGTCCGTCCTGCAGGTACGTGGTTCGCACCCGCGACCCTCCTCCCAGAAGCCATAAGAAATTTGGCAAAGGGTCAGGCTACAACAGGACCTACAGACTGTAGGTCAGACCACGGTCCGCGGTCCAGGGCCGTACGTCAGACCCTGAAAATCCAGCTTTAGTCCCTATTGACGGTCTCCCAGTATAGACCGCTAGTCGATCGACGGTCCGTTGGTGACTCCGACAACACTTAAGTCAGGGGTCTTTTGGTCTTTTCCTTATTCTTTTGACCCGTAAACTACGTCGTTTAGACCCTAAACTACGTGGTTTTGGTTAGTTTTAGCCTAGATACATAACTAGAACTTACCTAAGTCAATCGTTCTTCAAGACTTAGAAAAGTTAGAGCATAATAGGAGAAGATATGTCAAGAATCCTAGTTTAAGAACGCAGCAAGGTTATATCAGTTCCAGCCCCAAAATCAAAAGATTTCTCTGTGGAATTCGTCACCAAGTATGTGGGATTTAACTAGTGGGTTCCATTCGCCCATTAGGTCCTTTAAATTTAGTCAGATTCTTGATTCCATTATATTAACTAGACCTAGGGTTTCTAGAATGTTAGAAATTGTTGGGTTTTAGCTGTTAGAATGATCCAAATCAGATCATCATGTTATTACTTGGTTTCTTGCATGAATTTCAGAACCCTAGGTATGTAGTTCATTAGTTCTTGAAATACACATGCTAGGCCAGATATTTCATTTATTTCAGATATACATGCCTCAGTTTTTTAATGTGTCATTACCAATTTATTAATGTGCATTCTCAGTTTGCATGTCAGTTTTGAGCTATCCAATATATTACAATAATTCAGTCATAATGTGCTAATCACTACTTAATCTATTAGGAGTAGCATAATACCGAGTTGGACTAGGCTTAGTCACCCATATAGTCACAGAGCTACGAGCCACATAGGTTGTAAGTCTCCTCTGTGGGAATCATTTTAGTGATCATGCCAGCATGCCTCTATACCTCTGGCAGGGTATATTGGGTCCTCTCGATGGGGATTATACATTGAACTCCACACTTAGGTCAAGTGGTTTTATTGTAGGTTATTAGTAGCTCCCATAGTTCAGTCAGATTCTACTGCATTGACCATTTATCAGTACAATCAGTATTCAGTCTTACCATGTTATAAACTTGGTCATTGCATTCAGTTAGTTCTTTACTCAACATCTATATCATGTTCAGATTATCTCATTGCTTTATTGCTTTGTTTAGTTATATGTTATTTCAGCTTTACTCTATCTTGAATGCTCAGTACCTTTCAAGTACTGACGCATACTATATGCTACTTCTTATCGTGATGTAGGTTCAGGTCCTCAGCAGTTAGATTACGCATAGATAGGTTCCCGATCTTTAGTTCAGCAGCATTAGTAGTGAGTCCTCATTTTTCGAGGACTAGTGACATGTTTATCGTTCTTACTTTTCGCTTTAGTTTCAGTTTTGCTAGATCTAGTTGGGGCATGTCCCAACATTTATAGTCAGTAGAGGCTTTATTTCAGACATAGTTAGTTTTAGCTTTATTCTTAGAGTTTGACTTCTCATTTGTACTCAAACTCACAGTTTTCATTTATTCATATACAGTATATGGGTATTCCCCAACCTTTCAGATTATTACTATGATTTAGCTTCCACACAGTTTTATTGAATCAATTTATCTTTAGTATGCTTATGATTATGCCAGCAGGGTTAGCTTGGGGTAATTCGTGATCCTTGTACCCGTGTCCGCGTCGAAGGGGCAACCTCGGGGAGTGACAAACTTGGTATCAGAGCACTAGGTTTAAGAGTCATAGGATGTTTGAAAAATTGTAATAAGTAGAGTCCTTTACATGGGTGTGAAGTGCACCACATCTAATGAGAATGAGGCTGCAAAGTGTTTTAGGAAAACTTCAATTTCTTGCTACTCTTATCGTGCGTGAGGTATGATCCAACTTCTCATTCTAATCCTTCATTGTGTGTTTTAGATCATGTCTCCTCGTAGAGCCTACGCAAGGAATGCAAATGCCAGGAATGCAAACACAGCTCCTCAAGTCCCAGATCAGGATGTGTCGAATGCAGAATTTATAAACGCTATCCAAATATTGGCTATGAGTGTGACCAACAAGAACAATCAACATGCTCCAGTTTTGACAAATGCTAATGTTGGGTCAGCCGCAGCTAGAGTTCGTGATTTCGTTAGGATGAATCTGCCAGAGTTCTTAGGATCGCAGGTTGGTGAGGATCCCCAAAGCTTCATTGATGAGGTCAAGAAAATCTTTGGAGTGATGCAGGTAACTGAAAATGATTAGGTTGAGTTGGCATCTTAAGGATGTAGTTCATATTTGGTATACTCAGAGGAAGGAGAACAACGGTATAGATACAACTCCTATCACTTGGGATTGCTTTAGTGAGACCTTTCTGGACAGGTTTTTCCCAAGAGGGTTGAGAGAGGCAAAAGCTCAGAAGTTCATGAATTTGAGGCAGGGTTTTATGACAGTCCAAAAGTATGGGCTCAATTCACCCAACTCTCCGGGTGTGCTCCACACATGGTTGCTGACTCCGGGGCTTAAATGAACAAGTTCATATATGATGTATCCGATCTTGTGAAAATAGAGTGTAGGAATGCCATGTTACTTGAAGATATGAAAATCTCTAGGCTAATGACTCATGCTCAGCAAGTTGAGGGTGATAATCGTAGTGAACAGGCCAAGGAGAATAAGAAATCTAGGACAACAACTCTGACTATTCTCAACAGAAATCGGGTTGTGGAAATTATTCGCAGTATCAGCAAAAGTCTTCAGCTCAGGACCTTCATCAGCCAGTGTTCCATCCTTCAAGTTCTGTAATGATTAGAAAGGTAGGGCGTCAGGCTCTAAGACTTAAGGTAGTATTTCAGGCACCACAACCTACCCAACTTGTCGTAAGTGTGGTAAGAACCATCTAGACAAGTGTCTTGAAGGAAAGGAAGGATGATTTGGGTTCAAGGAGGTAGTAATGGTAGATCTCACTCCACAACATTACCAGCACTAGTAGGTCGCCCGACTTAATAGGGTTACACATCTGGTACAGTTGGCAGTCAACACCAAAATACGTTATATGCTCTCCAGGCTCTCCATAATCAAGAAGACTCTCCAAATGTAGTCACTGGTACGTTATGATTCATTGACTTAGATGTTTATGCATTGTTAGATGCGCGGGCTACTCTTTCCTTTGTAACTCCTTATATAGGAGTGAAATTCGATGATAGTCCAGAAACATTCTCAGAACCCTTCTCAGTCTCTACCCAAGTCGGTGAGCCAGTTATAGCTAGATGGTTATAAAAAAATTGTCCTATCACAATCTCTTAGAACGTCACCTCAGCAGATCTTGTAGAGTTAGAAATGGTAGACTTCAATATCATTCTAGGCATGGATTAGTTACATTCCTCTTATGCCTCAGTCGATTGTAGAACTAGGATTATTCGTTTTCAGTTTCAGGACGAACTAATCTTAGAATGGAATGGTAGTAGTTTAGCGCCTATGTGGCGATTCATTTCAACCTTATGGCCACAAAAATGATATCTAAGAGGTATCTCTATCATCTAGTTCGGGTTAAGGATTCAAGCTCCGAAACCCCAACTCTTGAGTCATTTCCAGTAGTCAATGAGTTCCCAGAAATATTTCCAGAAGATCTTTTTGGATTTCCTCCTAAAAGGGAAAGTGACTTTGGAATATATCTCCTTCCAAATACCCAGCCTATTTCTATTCCTCCTTACAAGATGGCTCCAGCTGAGTTTAAGGAATTAAAAGAGCAATTAAAAGACCTTTTAGATAAGGGCTTTATCAGATCTAGTATTTAGCCATAGGGTGCACCGGTGTTGTTCGTAAAGAAGAAAGATGGATCTCTTAAAATGTGCATTGACTATAGGCAATTGAACAAGGTCACAATCAAGAATAACTACCTTATTCCCAGGATTAATGACTTGTTTGACCAACTTCAGAGTGCTAGTCATTTCTCAAAGATAGACCTCAGATCTGGTTATCATCAGCTTAGAGTCAATGATAATGACATTCCGAAAACAGCCTTCATAACTCCGTTTGGTCATTATGAATTCATAGTTATGTCATTTGGACTAACCAATGCTACTGCAGCTTTCATGGATCTGATGAACAGAGTGTTCAAGCAGTATTTGGACTTGTTCGTAATCATCTTTATTGATGATATTTTCATTTACTCTAAGAATGAGGAGGAACATGCGAATCATTTGAGGGTTGTTCTGCAAACTCTCAAAGATCGCCAATTATTCGCTATGTTTAGTAAATATGAGTTTTGGTTTAAATCAGTTGCCTTCCTTGGGCATATTATGTTTAGTGAAGGGATCCGAGTGGATTCTCTGAAAATAAGAGCAGTGTAACAATGGCTCAGACTTACCTCTCCTACATATATTGCAGTTTCTTAGGGTTAGCTGGCTATTACAGAAGGTTCGTGGAAGGATTCTCATCCATAGCCTCTCCATTGACTAAGTTGACTAAAAAGAAGGTCAAGTATCAGTGGTCATATGATTGTGAGGAAAGCGTCACAGAACTAAAAATTAGGTTGACTACAACTCCAGTTTTGACTCTACCAGAGGGTTGAGACGGTTATGTTCTCTACTGTGATGCATCCAAAGTCGGCCTAGGTTGTGTGTTGATGAAGCGAGGTAAGGTTATAGCATATGCTTCTATAGAACTTAAGGTGGATGAAAAGAACTATCCAACTCATGACCTTGATCTTGTAGCAGTGGTGATTACACTTAAGATTTGGAGACATTACTTGTATGGTGTTCACGTAGATGTGTTCACAGACCATAAGAGCCTTCAGTATTTGTTCACCCAAAAAGAGTTGAATCTTCGCCAGAGAAGATGGCTTGTGTTCCTCAAGGATTATGATATGAGTGTGCATACCATCCTGGTAAGGCCAACGTAGTAGCAGATGTTCTTAGCAGACTGTCGATGGGTAGTGTGGCACATGTTGAGGAAGAAAGAAAGGAACTAGCAAACGATGTTCACAAACTTGCTCGCCTAGGAGTTCGTCTTATGATCATATCAGATGGTGGTGTAACAGTTCAGAATGGGTCAGAATCTTTTTTGGTAGTGGAGGTTGAGGAAAAGAAAGACAGTGATCCGATATTGCTTGAACTAAAGAGTGCAATCCACCAACAGAGGGTTGAGGTTTTCTCCCAAAAAGGAGATGGTGTGCTTCGCTATCAGGGTCGATTATGTGTTCCTAAGGTGGGTGAGTTGAGGCATCAGATTTTTGTAGAAGCCCATAAGTCTAGATATTCTATTCATTCAGGCGACACTAAGATGTACCGTGATATGAGGGAAGTCTATTGATGGAATGGTATGAAAAGGGATATAGCAGATATTATGGCTAAGTGTCCCCAATTGTCACCAAGTTAAGGTAGAACATCATAAACCAAGAGGTATGACTCAAGAGATCGACATTCCTACTTGGAAGTGGGAAGTGATCAACATGGACTTCATCACAAGTTTACCTCGCACTCGCAGACAGCATGACTCAATTTGGGTGATTGTTGATAGAGTTACTAAGTCTGCACACTTTTTGGTTGTCAAGACTACATATTCGATGGAGGACTACGCCAAGCTTTACATTCATGAGATAGTTAGGTCGCATGGGGTTCCTTTGTCTATCATCTCAGATAGAGGTCCTCAGTTTACCTCTCATTTATGGAAGTCATTTCAGAAATGTCTTGGTACTTAGGTTAACCTTAGCACATCATTTCATCCACAGACGGATGGGCAGGCAGAGCGTATCAATCAGACTTTAGAGGACATGTTGAGAGCTTGTGTGATCAATTTCAAGGGTAGTTGGGATGATCACCATTCTCTTATAGAGTTCGCCTACAATAACAGTTACCATTCTAGCATTCAGATGGCCCTTTATAAGGCATTGTATGGGTGTAGGTGTAGATCTCTAGTTGGTAGGTTTGAAATAGGTGAAGCAGCTTTGATAGGGCTGGATTCAGATCATGAAGCTATGGAGAAAGTGCAACTCATTAGAAATAGACTTAACACACCCCAGAGTCGCCAGAAATCCTATGTAGATGTAAGGAGAAGGGAACTAGAGTTCCAAGTTGATGATTGGGTTTTCCTGAAAGTGTCGCCTATGAAAAGGATGATGAGATTTGGCAAGAAAGGGAAGCTCAGTCCTAGATATGTAGGCCCTCATAGGATCTTGAAAAGGGTTGGTAAAGTGGCTTATGAGTTACAGTTGCAAACAGAACTAGCAGTAGTGCTTCCAGTTTTTCACATTTCATTGTTAAAGAAGTGTGTGGGTAATCCAGCATCTATTGTGCCTTTAGAAATTGTGGCTGTGAAGGATAGTCTAACTTATGAAGAGGTACCAGTTGAGATTCTTGATCCTCAGGTTCGAAGGTTGAGAAACAAAGAAGTCGCTTCGATTATGGTTTTGTGGAGGAGTCAGTCCGTAGATAGAGCTACTTGGGAAGCAGAAGTAGCCATGAAGGCCAAGTATCCTCACCTCTTTCGTTCCGATTCAACTCCAGCTTGAGGTAATAGTTCATATTTCATTTTTCAGTCATTCATTTGTAGTTACAGTCTAAGTATCATGTTCCTTTAGTTTGTACTTACAATTTTCAGCGTATTTGCATGTTCTTGCAACTTCGTTCTGTCATAAATCAGTTTCCAGTGTTTAATGGTGGGGATTGCAGCCCTCTTCCTCCATTTCAGCTAGTTTAGTCTTCATTCGAGGATGAATATTTCCAAGGGAGAGATAATGTAACACCACATATGCTAGAACTATCAAAATGCAGTTTTCCAGAAGTTGGAGGTGCAAACCACGGTCACCACTCACAGACCGTGGGGAGAACCACAACCCGTGCTGGTGGTCTGTGGATGCCACCTGCAACCCCTCCTCAGTAGAATCCAGAAAATTGGCTAAGGGCCGACCCACGGTTAGGACCTACGGACCGTAGGAGGACCCATGGTCCAATCCTGCAGGTCCATGGTTCGAACCTACGACACTCCTCCCAAAAGCCTCAAGAAATTTGGCTAAGGGTCAGGCTAAGCTAGGACCTGCAGACTGTAGGTCAGACCACGGACCGTGGTCTAAGGCCAAAGGTCAGACCCTCAAAATCCAGCTTCAGTCTCGATTGATGGTTGAGTAGCATGGACCGTCAGTCGATCGACGGTCCATCGGTGACCCCGACAACAGTTAAGTGAGGGGTCTTCTAGTCTTTTCCTTATCCGTTTGACCCCTATACTACGTCATTTAGACCCTAAAATACGTGATTTATGTTAGTTTTAGCCTATAAACAAAACTAGAACCTATCTAAGTCATTCATTCTTCAAGACTTAGAAAAATTAGAGCGTAAGAGGAGAAGAGAGGTCAAGAACCCTAGTTCAAGAATGCAGCAAGGTTCTATATGTTCCAACCCCAAAATCAAAAGATTTCTCTGTGGAATTCGTCACCAGGTAATGGGATTTCACTAGTGGGTTCCTTTCGCCAATTAGGTCGCTAGAATTTCGTCAGATTCTTGATTCCCTAATATTAACTAGACCTAGGGTTTCTAGAATGTTAGAAATTGTTGGGTTTTAGATGTTAGAATGATCCAAATCAGATCATCATGTTATTACTTGGTTTCTTGAAAGAATTTCAGAACCCTAGCTATGTAGTTCTTTATTTCTTGAATTACACATGCTAGGACATATATTTGAGTTATTTCAGATATATATGCCTCAGTTTTTGAATATGTCATTATCAGTTTATTAATGTGCATTCTCTGTTTGAATGCCAATTTTGTGCTATCTAGTATATTACAATAATTCAGTCATAATGTGTTAATCACTTAATCTAACGGGAGTAGCATAATACCGAGTTGGACTAGGGTCAGTCACCCATATAGTCACAGAGCTACGAGCCCCTTAAGTTGTAAGTCCCCTCTGTGGGCATCATTTTAGTGATCACGCCAGCATGCCTCTATACCTCTGGCAGGGTATATTGGGTCCTCTCGATGGGGATTATACATCAAACTCCACACTTAGGTCATGTGGTTTTATTGTCGGTTATTAGTAGCTCCCACAGTTCAATCAGATTCTACTACATTTACCATTTATCAGTGCATACAGTATTCAGTCTTAGCATGTTATAAACTTGGTCAATGCATTCAGTTAGTTCGGTACTCAACATCTATATCGTGTTCAGATTATATCATTCCTTTATTGCTTTGTTCAGCTATATGTTATTTCACATTTACTTTATCCTACATGCTCAGTACCTTTCAAGTACTGACGCATACTCTATGCTACGTCTTCTCGCAATGTAGGTTCAGGTCCTCAGTAGTCAGATCACGCATAGATCGGTTCCCGATCTTCAGTTCAGCAGCATCAGTGGCGAGCCCTCATTTTTCGAGGACTAGTGACATGTTTTTCTTTTTTGCTTTTAGCTTTAGTTTTAGTTTTGCTAGATCTAGTTGGGGCATGCCCTAGCATTTATAGTCAGTAGAGACTTTATTTCAGACATAGTTAGTTTCAGCTTTATTCTTAGAGTTTGACTTCTGATTTGTACTCAAACTCGCAGTTTTCATTTATTCATATTCAGTATATGGGTATTCCACATCATTTCAGATTATTCATATGATTTAGCTTCCGTAAAGTTTTATTGCATCATTTTATCATTAGTATGCTTATGATTATGCCATCAGGGTTAGCTTGGGGTCATTCGTGATACTTGGTCCCGTGTCCGCGTCCATGGGGTAACCTCGGGGTATGACAAGTTTGATCTTTCAAAGATTTTGAGGGAAGTCAATTTTGTAGGAACATAGATGTATTTTATGCCTCTACCTAAAACATCTTTGGAAAATTCGTTTCGTACAACATACATCTTGCCATCTCAATGATAAATCTGTTTCTTCTCTCACTAACTCCATTTTTTTTCTGGAGTATAAGGAGCAGTAAGTTGACGCTCAATCCCTGCTTCTTCACAAAATAGACAAAACTGATGAGAAGTGTACCCCTTGCCATTGTCAGATCGTAAAATCTTAATTTTGCAGCAACTTTCATTATCCAACTTCGCTTTCAACTTCCAAAAAATGCTCTTGACCTCCGATATATGCTTAAAAAAATAAATATAGCACATTCGGGAAAGATCATCAATAAAAATAACATAATAAAGACTACCATTAAGTTTAGGAGTCCTTTGGGGTCCTCCAATATCGGTGTGAACCAGTTGCAACTTTCTTGTTGCTCTACAAGTTTCTTTTGCGAATGGAAGTCTCCTTTGTTTTCCAAATTGACAAGAAAGACAATTTATAGAACTCGCTCCCAGTTTTAGAAAGGTTCTCGATTATCACCAATTCTTGCATTTTGAGAAGCCCTTGATAATGATAGTGTCTGAGTCTCTTATGCCATAACTCGGAAGTATTTTCTCTTGCCGAATACACCGCGTGTTCTTCCTCTAATGGATTTAATGAGAAACTTCTGCCTCTCATTTTTATTTTAAACATGTCATGTCCTGAGGCTCCCTTAATCAAGCAATGTTTATCTTAGAAATACAATTTCAAACCTTTTTCTAACAATTGACCAACACTTAACAAGTTCTGATCTAAATCTGGTACATAAAGAACATCGGAAATTGCTTTAGTACCTGATTGTATTTCAATTGTAATAGTTCCCATTCCTTTTGCTAGAATATAACCGCCATGGCCTATTCTGACTTTTGTAACTCCAGTAGGCTTCAAATATTTAAAGAGCTCTTCGTCATGAGTCATATGGTTTGTGCATCCGCTATCAATCAGCCAAGCCTCAGTTGAAATATTGCTTGCAAAATAGGATGCCACAAAGAGTTGATCCTCTTCCTGTTCATTAACAACCTGGGCGTCTGCGTCTTGGTGCTGCAATTTATTCTTGCAAATAATTGCTTCATGCCCGAGTACGTTGCACTTACTGCATTTTGCATCCGGTCTTTCCCAACACTTATACAACGCATGCCCATTCATTCCACAATGCTTACAAGGAGGATATTTTCCTTTGAAGCTACATGTTTCACTTTTGTTGTTGTAGCAAGTTGTTCTTTTTCTATTTGTTGACTGGTTCTTCTTATTGTTTTTTTTTTGTATCTTCCAATCTCTTCAGGTTTGGCTGCCAATTCTCCCGCTTCTCTCATAATCTTTCTTTGTTCTTGAGCCTACAAGGAATTCAATAATTCCGCCAAAGTGATTTTTGACAGATCCGCGGTGTTCTCCAAAGTGGTAATGGTGGCTTCAAATCTTTCACGTACAGTAACCAGAATCTTGTCAACAATGCGTGATTCTTTAAACTCAAAACCAAGTAATCTTACTCTGTTTGCTATGCTCATGAGCCTTTCAGAGTATTCTTTGATGGTTTTCGATTCTTTCATCTTCTGTAACTCAAAGTCTCTTATGAGATTCAGTACTTACATACCTTTGATACGATCATCTCCTTCATATTATGCCTTGAGATAATCCCAGATGGCTTTTGCTGATATTAGAAACATGATATGAGTGAAAATTGTTAAAGAGACTGTTGAAAAAAGACATGCCTTTGCCTTAGATTTTCTGGATTTCTTGTCCTTGTGATTTTGGAGTTGAGCCATTTTTGGGTTTCCGGGTAGTGGAAGAACATCATAGTCTTTCTCGATTGTCTCCCAAAGATCTAAAGCTTCGAGATAAGCTTCCATCCTCACTGCCCACATCTGAAAATTTTCATCATTGAAGACAGGAGGTGCCATTGCCGAGAAACTTGAGCTTTCTTCCATGTTTAATCTTTTGTTGTTTCTAGTTGTGGTGCTTGAGTCACTTGAAACAATCACTCAGAGAAATACCCACAGATCCTGCTAGATAAAAAACCTCTAGATACCAATTATTGGAAAATTTCAGAAGTATGAGTTATTAGAAAGAGAGTCAATAAGAATATCGGTACAAGAACATTTTTATTGATGTCTTTAGATTACATTTCTAAGACTAGAATAAAAAAAAGAAATCAGTGAACCCACGACTTGTAGATTCCTAACTGAGTAACTTACTCCTAAAGAATAGGAATAGATGGCTAATAACTAATTAACTAAGTCTTATCAAATATAAAGCAGTAAAAGTAAAATTAATTGCAGTTGAAAAATCAAATTCTAACAGGGTTCTTAGAAGGGTGAAATAAATTTGAAAGACCATCCTTTTTCGCATCTTTGTACCCTATCTCTAGAGAGAAACAAAACACAATCTAAAGGGCATAAGATTCACATTTGCATAGTCGAGAACAAAAATTTGAATAATCTTTTTAGAAAAATACAAAAGTAAATGAGAGGCAAAATTTTCTTAACCCTCCTATACATGCTCTCATAAAAGACCACAAAAGGCAAGATGATATAGTAATGATTGTGAAACCAAACTTACATTATCGCCAGTTAATACCCAAGGTTAGAAGTCTTGTTTCTAAATAAGAAATACTAGAAGTTACGAGAGGTGAAACTTCTTTCATCTTTCCATACATGTTCTCATACCAGAGTCATGCTAGACTTGATATCTCTGTCTCTTCCGAACAAGGGAATATTGGGTGAAATGCCAGGTATTCCGGGGTCAATATACTTATTCCTACTTGATATATTTTATAAGAATTTTTAATATCATTATGCTACTTTAGGTTTTCTAACTGATGAATGTTTCTCCTATACCAAATCACGGCTCTAACAGATAGGTCAGGGTAGTACAACAGGATATTCAGAGCACGTGATTTAGAAAGTTGAAGGAAAATTTCCCTTAAGAAGGTGCCACTTGATAACTTCGAGCTAGAAAGTGTTAGATATATGGCACGAGAAATTATGATCCTCTGCAAGCTTGATCACCCCAATATCATCAAATTTGAGGGTCTAACTACCTCCAGATTGTCTTGTAGCATGTATGTTGTGTTTAAAGATATGGAACATGATATTTTAGGAATCATGTCTTGTTCAGAAGTTGTGTTCAACGAATCATGGGTTTGCTAACTTTTCATAACATTAGCTTACCAATTGTTCGCGGGTGAAACTCGCGAAGAAGCTGCTAAGAATGATACATAAATGGTGATGGTTCAGGTAGGAAAAGTAAAAGAGAACAACTACTTATTCACATGTGAAACTCATGAAAAAGTGATAGTTATAAACAAAAAGCTAACAGAAAGTATCCCTGCAAGCATAGGAGAGTGTTCTTACTTGACAACTTTAAACCTTAGGAACAACGATTTGTCTGGCTCAGTCATTGCACTTAAATAAAGATGAACTCTCTGGAGGGGTGTCCTTTTTCTTTGAGGAAGGAAGACACTTTAAATGAGAAGGAGAATGCCACCAAATCAAGAATAAAGAAGGGAAGTTCCATTAATATCATTAGATAAGTAGGCTATTCTACATTTTTTGATGAATTCGATTGGAAGAACATACAAGATATAGTGAAGAACCTCGACAATTAGGTTACAACCCAAAACCAAATGAACCAGACAAAATTGAAAGAAATAACACAACAATTAAACAAAAGCTTCACTAACAAACATCCTAAAACAAAAACATAAACTTTAATAATATAGGAGACTTAACTATCCTAGTTGGAAAGCAATCAGTTGCATCTATGTTTGGTCTCTTGTTGGTCTTATCTTCTACGTCAAATGAAAAATCTTACAGGTTTTACCCACAGGTATTTCCGATCAGCTAATTACAGTAAAATCAACCCATGACTAAATCAGCCAAAAAAACACTGACATGTACTTTGAAAATCAAGCAAATGACTTCTCAAAAGTCTACGCAAAGTTGTTCTGTCAAACTTTGTTAAATGCAGTGTATCCTAAGTAAAAAAAAATATTGACATAGTTAATCCAAGCATGAATAATATTCTTAAATAATGCAGTAAGGCCTAAGGATCTTCAATTTATCAAAATATAAATAATTGTGTACTTTATTATATTTACCCTATGATGGGTTGTTCTTCTAACTGTTTCTCTGCTTCTATAAAACTAATATTTGTAGAATAGAAGATGTGGAAGGCGGTGGATCTATGTTTTTGGAATAGAAGATGGAAGGTAGTGGACCTTCAAAACACGCGGGAAGCACAAACACTAAAAAATCAACTAAATAAAAAATAAATTTAAGTAGAAGATGATAATTTATAGCAAAGAGAACATTGAAAAATATATAAATCCAACAAATCCAGCAAAAAACACACCTCGGGTAAGAAAGATTTGCAAATCTTAGTTGCAATAGTTCAGATTGAAAGGAAAACTCACAATATTCATGAAAGAAAATGGGGTGTACCTTTTCCTTGTTCTTGGAAAGATTAGACTTCTCTTGAACATAAGACTAAGATTTTTGGAATGGAAGGTGTGGAAGTCACTGGATCTACATTTTTGGAATACAAGTTATGGAACGCAGTGGACCTTTGAAACACGGGGAAAGCACAAACACTAACAAATCAGCTAAATAAAAATTAAACTTTAAGTAGAAGAAGATAATTTATAGCAAAGAAAACATTAAAAAACATATTAATCCAACAAATCCAACAAAAAATGCACATCCGATAAGTAAAGTTTGCAAATATAAATAGCAACACTTCAGATTGAAAGGAAAACCAACAATATTCATTAAAGAAAAAGGGGGAAAGAGGTGTACCTTTTCCTTGTTGTTGAAAGGAGTAGACCTCTCTAGAACATAAAACAAAGATTTTTGGAACAGAGATCTGGAAGGCGGTGGGTCTAAATTTTTGCAATAGAAGATGCGGAAGGCAGTGGACCTTCGAAACACGCGGAAAGCACAAACATTAACAAATTAACTAAATAAAAATTAAATTTAAGTATAAGGTTGTAATTTATAGGAAAGAGAACATTGAATAACATATAAATCCAACAAAAAAACTCACCTCTGGTAAGGAAGATTCGCAAATCTAAATAGCAACACTTCAGATTGAAGGGAAAACCCACAATATTCATGAAAGAAAACGGGGGAAAGAGGTGTACCTTTTCCATGTTGTTGGAAAAAGTAGATAGCTCTAGAACAAAAAAAGTAAGATTTTTGGAATGGAATATGTGGAAGGCAGAGGATCTACATTTTTGGAATAGATGATGCGGAAGGTGGTGAACCTTTGAAACACGCAGCAAGCACAAACTATAACAAATCAACTAAATAAAAACTAACTTTAAGTAGAAGGTGGTAATTTATAGATAAGAGAACATTGAAAAACATATAAATCTAGCAAAAAACGCACCTCCAGTAAGGATGATTTGCAAATATGAAAAGCAACACTTTAGATTGAAAGGAAAACCAACAGTATTCATGAAAGAAAATAGGGGAAAGACGTGTACTGTGTCCTTATTGTTGGAAGGACTGGACCTCTATGGAAAATAATACTATGATTTCTAGAATGCAATATGTGGAAGGCGGGGGATCTAAATTTTTGGAATGGAAGATCTAGAAGGCGGTGAACCTTCGAAAAACGCGGCAAGCACAAACACTAACAAATCAACTAAATAAAAATTACCTTTAAGTATAAGTTTGTAATTTATAGCGAAGAGAACATTGCAAAAAATATAAATCCTACAAATCCAACAAAAAAAGCACCTCCGGTAATGAAGATTTGCAAATCTTAATTGCAACAATTCAGATTGAAGGGAAACCCCACAATATTCATGAAAGAATACGGGGGATATAGGTGTACCTTTTCCTTGCTGTTGGAAGGAGTAGACCTCTCTGTAACATAAAACTAAGATTTCTTGAATGGAACATATGGAAGGCGGGGGATTTACATTTCTGGAACAGAAGATATGGAAGACAGTAGACCTTCGAAACACGCAGCAAGCAATAATACAAACAAATAAACTAAATAAAAAGCAGCTTTCAGTAGAAGGTGGTAATTTATAGCAAAGAAAACATTAAAAAACATATAAATACAACAAATTCTACAAAAAACACACCTTCGTAAGTAAGATTTGCAAATCTAAATAGCGACACTTCAGACTAAAAGGAAAACCAAAAATATTCATGAAAGAAATTGGAGGAAAGAGGTGTACATTTTCATTGTTAGGAGTAGACCTATCTAAGACATAAAACTATGATTTTTGGAATGGAAGATGTGGAAGGCGGTGGATCTAAATTTTTGAAATAGAAGATGCGGAAGGTGGTGGACTTTCGAAACACGCAGCAAGCACAAACACTAACAAATCAACTAAATAAAAATTAACTTTCAGAAGACAGTGGTAATTAATAAAAAGGTGAACATTAAAAAAGATATAAATTCTAAAAATCCCGCAAAAAAACCTTCTCCGGTAAGGAAGATTTGCAAATCTAAATTGAAAGACTTCAGATTGAAAGGAAAACCCACAATATTCATGAAAGAAAACATGGGAAAGAGGTGAACCTTTTCATGGTTGTTGGAAGGAGTAGACCTATCGGGAACATAAAACTAATAATTTTAGAATGGAAAATGAGGAAAGCAGTGGATCTACATTTTTTGAATAAAACATATGGAAGGTGGTGTGCCTTCGAAACACGTGGCAAGCACAAACACTAACAAATCAACTAAATAAAAATTAAATTTAAGTGGAAGGTGGTAATTTATAGCAAAGACAACATTGAAAAATATATAAATCCAGTAAATCCAGAAAAAGCACACTTCTAGTAAGTAAGATTTGCAAATCTAAATAAGAACACTTCAGACTAAAAGGAAAACCAACAATACTAATGAAAGAAAATGGGGGAAAGAGGTGTACCTTTTCCTTGTTATTGGAAGGAGTAGACCTCTCTAGAACATAAAACTATGATTTTTGGAATGGAAGATGTGGAAGGAGGTGGATCTAATTTTTTGGAATAGAAGATGTGGAAGGTGGTGGACCTTCGGAACACGCGGCAAGCACAAACACTAACAAATCAACTAAAAAAATTAAATTTAAGTAGAAGGTGGTAATTTATAGCAAAGAGAACATTAAAAAACATATAAATCCAACAAAAATGCATCCCCGGTAAAGAAGATTTGCAAATCTAAATAGAAACACTTCAGATTGAAAGGAAAACCCACAATATTCATGAAAGAAAACGAGGAAAAGATGTGTACCTTTTCCTTGTTGTTGGAAAGGAGTAGACCTATTGGAAACATAAAACTAAGATTTTTTGAATTGAAGATGTGGAAAGTGGTGGATCTATATTTTTTGAATAATAGATGTGGAAGGCGGTTAACCTTCGAAACACGCGGCAAGCACAAACACTAAAAAATCAACTAAATAATAATTAACTCTAAGTAGAAGGTGGTAATTTATAGAATAGAGAACATTCAAAAACATATAAATACAAAAATTCTAGCAGAAAACGAACCTTCGATAAGGAAAATTTTCAAATCTAAATAGCAACACTTCAAATTGAAAGGAAAACCCACAATATTCATGAAAGAAAACAGGGGAAAGATTTGTACCTTTTCTTTATTGTTGGAAGGAGTAGACATCTCTGGAACGTTAAACTAAGATTTTTGGAATGGATTATGTGGAAGACGGTGGATTTACATTTTTGGGATAAAACATGTGGAACGCGGTGGACCTTCGAAACACGCGGCAGGAGCAAACACTAACAAATCAACTAAATAAATATTAACTTTTCGTAGAAGGTGGTAATTTACAGCAAAGAGAATATTGAAAAACTTATAAATCAACCAAATCCAGCAAAAATGCACCTCCGGTTAGGAAAATTTGCAAATCTAAATATCAAAACTTCAGATTGAAAGGAAATCCCACAATATTCATGAAAGAAAATGGGGGAAAGAGGTGTACCTTTTCCTTGTGGTTGGAAGGAGTAGACCTCTCTGGAACATAAAACTAAGATTTTTTGAATGGAAGATGTGGAAGGCGGCGGATCTACATTTTTGGAATAGAAGAGATGGAAGGCATTCGACCTTCGAAACACGCGGCAAGTACAAACACTAACTATTTATAATAGCAAACAACCAAATTAAACTAAGACTAGAAAATTTATTTCTAAATGAATGTCACGGCCCGAGCTGACACCCTAGGAGTTACCGGCACGCGAAAACCATTTCTGATCCCCAAGCAAACCCTTGGCCTGACTCAAAAATCAGCCGAAGACTTACTCAACAATATATGAACTCAAAAGTAAAGGTTTCTCAAAAGTCTCAAAGTACTTAACACAAAATATTTAGAAAAACATTGAACTGGCCAAGAGAGGCAACTCAAGTCTTGAACATATGACCCATATATGCCGCCCATCTGGCCAATGATCATGTTGACAAAAGCTGGACGGATAATATATGCATGAAAAACATGATAGGAGGAAAGAATTACAAAAATATTGCAAATTTAAAGAACTGCAACCAAGCACAAGAGGAAGAAACTCTTCTCTAAATTAAAAGTTAGAGAAAGTAAAAAAAAAAAAAAAGTTGCTAGGAAGGGCATCAACGAGACTTGGAGAGAGAGTGTTCCAACAACAATTTTATTTAAAAAATAACACATAAAGAAAAGGAGTTATGGGAAGGGCATCAGCAAGAGTTGGTGAGAGAGTGCTCCAACAACAAAATAATTTTTTTTTTAAAAAAAAGAGTTGATTGGAAGGGCATCAATGAGAGTTGATGAGAGAGTGTTCCAACACCAAAAAACAAAAAAAACAAATAGAAAAGGCGTTGGAGGGAAATGCATCAACCTTGGAAGTTGGACAGAAGTGCTCCAACACAACCAAGAGAAAAAATATCAAAAGTTGGAGAGATGGTGCTCCAACACTTGAAAGTTAGAGAGAAGTGCTCCAACACAATCAAGAAAAAAATATCGTGAGTTAAAAAGAAAGTGCTCTAACACTTGGAAGTTGGAGAGAATGTATTTCGACACAACCAAGAAAAAAAATGAGAATTGAGGAGAACTACTCCAACAATTGAAGATTGAAGAGAAGTTTTTCAATACAACACCAATGACAAGAAAAAAATTGAAGATTGAAGAAAAGTGATACAACAACAATGACAAGAAGAAGGAGGCAAGAGTATATAACTTTGAATTACGGGAGAATGTCGAAACAGTAATTCAAAGTTGGAGTAGGAATCCTGAGTTATTTAGGATTTTTTATTTTCATATTTATTTAATTAATTTCTAGTTAGGATTTGTTTGTCCTAGTTCATATAGGAATAGATTTTTTAGTCTTAGTTTAGTTTGGTTGTTTACTATTATAAATAGTGATATTGTTAGTTATTTTCAATACTTTTGAGTTTATAAATAAAATATCCTTCTTTAGTCTAGAAATATTTTGTGAGTTTTTATGTTTACATTATCTGTTGATTTTGAAATTTTTCCTTGTATTTTGATCGATTTTAATTATGTTTTGTTGCTATTTTTTGTGTTCTCCCTTTCTAAAATTGCTACTGCTTATTTTGCATATTTAATTAAAGCATTTCTCTATTTCTATTAATAGACACGTGATTGATAAATTGATCACTACAAATTATTTTTGTGTATCTAACATTGTCTGACACTATAAGCAGATGCACATCTAGAATTTAAATTTGATGAGTTTGATCTTTAAATTTCTTAGTTGTTGAACTCGCTACACTTCAAAATTATGTGTGCAAATTAAATTTTTGTTGACATTTTGATGGACTCGTACACAAGACACGTAGTATGGCTGAACACATTTAATTTCAAGTTGTAACTTTTATGAAAAATTGTGACTTTTATGAAAAATTGTGACTTTTACGAAAGGTTGTGACCTTTTCGAAGGGTTGTAACTTTTCCAAAGAGTTATGACATTTCCAATAAGGCACAATAAGCATTTGTTCAAACTATCATTTGTTGTCTATAAATAGAGAGATTTCCTGCCACTATTATTTGTAGGTCTTTTTCCGCTGTAGGGTAGTAGAATTCAAATACATTAATTAAGCCTCTTTTGATGTTTGTTTCATTCCTCAAAGTTTCCATCCTCCTATTTCTTGGAGCTTAATCTTTACTATAAGTCATAGCGATTCATGTAATTATGACAAAATATTTTTGCTATTTTGGTGACTTTTTTTAAAACTATGTTAAAAATTTCAGCAAAGATGAATGAAAATTGATCTTCTATTTTGTCCCTTTCTACAGGTTTCTTCATATAAACAAAGAAAATTGATTTTGATTGCAATGAGACATTACTACCCTTGCATCTCTCATTTCACAACTCTTAACGCTGTTGAAATGGTTGAATTCATTACATTTGGTTCTTTAGTAAACAAAAAAATTATTTCTACCATTATTTTTTGTATGTTTTTTTTTTGCCATAGGGTAGTCGATTTCAACTAAATTAATTAAACTTCTTATGAAGTGTGTTTCATTCCTCAAAGTTTTCTTCCTCATATTTCATGAAGCTTAATCTTTTACTGTAAGTCATACTGATTCATGTATCTGTTGCATTTTTTATTTTCTATTTTTGTGACTTTCTTTTAACTCTGTTAAAAACTCCCCTGAGGATGGTTGAAAATATGACTTTTCTTTTGTCCCTTTCAAGAAGTTTTTTCAAAACCTTTTTGGGAAAGTTTCTTGTGGGTTGTACTATATTTGGTAGCACACAACAACAAATATGTGATAACTGATACGGAACCATTGATGAAGTTTGTTAAAAGAACCAAATAGATTGCTCTCTTGCTTGCCATAGTTAGTATATTATTTTTGATTGTTTTTTCTTAGGTACAAACAATTTGTATTTCATTGCACTCTTCTAGAATATTAGTATTGACACAATTAGTCCACTTCTCTTGTCGCAGGTTAAGTAATTTGTCATATTTCTTCGTCTATTCTCTTTGGGCATCATAAGAGATCAAGTTTTCTTGAAACAAACAAATGTCCAAAATACACTATAACAAAAATATTTTTTATCAACAATAAAAATGCACATTAACGAAGAGTGCTAGATCCTTTACCGACATTAATTAATTGTCATTAGATTCAACGCTGCTATAATCTTTAGGGACATTTATAGAGAGTACCAATGGCCTCTGAAAATATATATTTACCAATAATTAAGCTATTAATTGTTGTTAAAGACTATTTTTACTCTAGTGATAACTCTTTCTTTTGATAAAGTTTTCTGTTTTTTTTTTTAATAAAGAAGTAACAACTCTTTCTTTTGGATTATTTCAATTCAATTTGTAAACTGTAAACTTGGATACAACCAGATAGACTATGTTTTTGAAAAATATGTTTAGCAACATGTCCTTTTCTTCTTGATTTCTAGGAAAGTAAGGTTGTTTTTATTATTATTTGTGGATATTATTGAGTTCAAGTGCTCACGAAATTATGCTGTGAGATTTTAATATGTTATGTGTCAAAATTTTGGTTTAGAATATCCAGTTATGAACAGTTCCATTCATATGCCACCTGACACTTTGTTGATAATTGCATTAATTCTTTCTAACTGCATACTACAACCATAAAAATAACTATTGTTCAATTCAAAATAAGTTCGGGCCAGTGATATGAAACATAAGCAATAGTAATGACTACTCTGAGACAACGAGGAAAAACATTTATGATACGAACAATTTTAGGGTCATTTTTAATATATACATGATACGTCATTCTATAATAAAAATAGATTGATGGAAGTTCATAAGAAAGGAGTTGAAGGTCTTCCATTTGAGTTTAGTTAATTATGTTCTTGTATGGACATGATGTTCCACTTTACTTGGGAGTGTTGTTGTTCGAGGCTTTTTGGTCTCTTCTTTAACGTCTGATGTTATTCTTTATAACCTTTTGGAATTTAGCTAATTTCATTACTTCTGACCAACTATTTCTATGGAGATTTTCTTATACTTAAAATCTCTCTATGACTCATAATATTTCTATAACAAAAAAAATAGCACTTTAAGGTTTCGGAGGAATGCTTTGCCTTAAAATAAAATGTTTTTGACAATGTAGTGTATATATCGAAAATATGAATATTATTGAATGATAATAGGTAAGCTTAATAAAATAGTTCAACCTCGTGTGAAGTACGGGTAATTTACCTAGTTTATATATCTATCTATCTATATCTATATATATATATATATATATTCTTTCAAATATTTTTTCACTCACCAACTGAACAAAAAAAAACATAATCCAGGACTAAAATATAAAAAGTAAAATAAAACATATTGTAAGGGTAAAATAAAAGCAATAAAAGTTAAATTGTTTCCAAAGCTCGGAAGATGTCACATTCTTCTTGAACAAGAGTAAATAAAAAAGAAACAATGTCAAAACATCGCAAATATATTCAAAAATATTGAAGAAAACACAAGTCGTCTGACCGATCATCAACTTGAGATAACTAATCATGATATAACTTATGTTAAGGGTTCGAGAAATAAGTTATCTCTTGATCATAAACAATTTTAGTAGGTTCCAATAAAGTTGATCCTTATGCTTTCAATAATTTTAAGAAACACTCTTCTTTGATCTCATACTGATACAATTCCTTCTGATCATCTAGTTTCTGTTCTCCCATAATCAGATCCATATTATGAAGTGAGTAGCCAACCTTGCTCTCAATAACAATTTTAACATCACGAACACAGAAGGTAGCCTTGACTTTTATTTGTATAATTCCATGAATTTGCGTTATGACAAAGATAAGAAACTTGTCATTACGATGGAGCACGATATGAAGAACATAACCATCACCAATCTTGAGAAACAATAAGGGTTTGTCCTCTTCCAGAAATTTCTCATCATAAATAAGAGAGAATTTGCCTATGTTTGTTCCTTGTTTGGCATCAATCCAAAATTTGACATCCTGGATAGTATCATAAATCTTCGAATAAACAATAATGATATCTTCAGGATAGGATCTCCTTACAAATAGTGTGATCACTGGGGTTGTATCTTCAACAACAGCATGAAGGGTGGAGTTTTTGCAAATGCCATAATCGACTTACTTCCGTCCATCTATTAGAATATTGTCTTCTGAAAACAGTTGTTGATGAGATACCGGCATGCCTTCCATATTGCAAAGCTTTGACATCGCCAACCCTATCTGATTCGTTAACGTTTAACTTGACTGTTTTAGTAATTCTCATATATATATACCTATCTGCAAAAGGATACCAAAACAAATAAAAGAAATATATGGTCATAATGGTGCAATCTTTTAACGAAAATTAAACGATGTTAGCAATAATAAACACCATCCAACAGAAACACTAAAAACAACAAATCAAAGAGTGGAGATTGTAGTGCATGTTTTGGATCAAAGGTAGTGAGGTAAGGCATAACTTTGAAAAAAAATTCAACTATAAACTTAAAAGTCTTTCTCCCAAAGATAAGATTACTAATCCAGCAATGTCTTTCTTGTCAACTAATCAAACCCACTAGCTAAATATGTCAACAAACTGAAATAATTAAAGAACAACCAATTAAGTATAGATTTTTTAATATTAACACACTATTAACTCATTAAGTCAACGAATTTACATAATAGATACAAGATCTTCTTGAACCTTGTTTGGTGTTAATGATTCAAATTAAGTTCCACAATAAGCGTTAAGTATATGCATTTCTCAACAAACTAATGAGTAGTATCTACGTAGTTTTCCACTCCATTTTCACAAATTTTCTCTTCAAATTTCTACCATTTCGTGTTCCTTTGTCTACTTTCTCCTCGAATAACATTTTCATGTTGCATCTCCCCACTTTTTCATGAAGAAGTAGGGCTGGCAGGGGGACCAGGTCGGCCCGCGACCGGTTCAAGAATCGGCTCACCGGACCCGGTGCCGTAACTTCTCGCAGGTTGGGAGGGATTCGGGATAAGGGACCGGTTAGGGGCCGGTTCACCCTTTGGTCCCGGTCGAACTGTCCCAACTGAACCGGCTGGTTTCGCGGGATCCCCTCAATTTTATTTTTTTTAAAAATTATATCCATTGGGGACCGTTGGGGCAACGGCTAGTGGGCCCCCCAACGGATTTATTCACTTTTTTCACTTCCCCAACACCCCCTGCCACCCCCCTACTTTTAATACTTTAATTTAAACCCTCAAGTTATCATAAATACACTTTAACCCATTTTTAATATTATAAATACCCCTCTATCCCTTATTATTTCTTACAAAATAATCTATTCGCTCATTTATTTCTATATCCTCTCAATCTTAAGTCTCAATTTTTATTCTATTTAAGTCTCATATTATATCATAATATATATATATTTCAATTCTAAATTTTCATATTATATCATAATATATAAAATTCTCATATTTGCTATCAAGTATTCGAGTTCCAAATTACAAGTTACAACAAACTACAAGCTTCAAGAATCAGTTATAACGTCTGCTATTAACGCAGACGTTTGGTGCATTCGTTTCATAATATTTATATTTTATTTTTCGTCATTAATTTTTGTGTTATTATTATTTTTATATTACACTTTACATATAATTAAATATGAGTTCTAGCAAAAAAGATACCAGTAAAGGAAAAGAGAAAGAACCAAGTGGCATTAGTAAATTATTTAATTTTAATAAAAAAAGTAGTAAGGAAAAAAATAAGAGTAAATGTGGTGGTACTTCTTCTAAATCAATGTCTAGAGTTAGATTTAATACAAATGATTCTACTTATGTTAATGATACTTCTTATGATATTGATTCAAATGTTCAACTCGATCATTAAATTTTACAACAAATTTATGGTGATATTAATCCTTATCTTGATGAAAATTCAGGTGAAGAAGTAGAAGTTGGTTCGGGAGAAGAGGAATTAGAAGATACACCTACTAGTCCGATGACAAAAGTTCCAAATGAAACTACAAATTCAACGGAGCAAAATTCTGGACGCCTATCCTTTATACCTCCTACAAGGGAGAAGGTGAAGTATCAACGCCATAAAACTTCTGTTTTGTGGCAATTTATGACTTTAGATAAGGAAAATTCTATTGCTATTTGTAATAAGTGTAAGCAACCTTTTAAACATAAACAGGGTGGAGGTCAAGGTGGGACGGGGGGCTTAAATAGACATTTGTTAACTTGTGTGCCGATTCAATATAAAGAAACTAAATCATTAGCCGATAGAAAAAAAAGGAATTCCAGTTAATGATTTTGATATTAATGTTAATGAATCGGTAGGGGCTTCTAACATGGTTCAAGGAACATTAAATCCTTCTAACCCCGGTGGGCCACTAACACAACATAAATATAATAAGGAAAGAGATCGCGAAAATTTAGCTAAAATGGTTTTTGTTTATGGTTTGCCTTATAGTTTTCCTTCACATCCCGATTTTGTTGAATATATTCAACAAACTTATAATCCTACTTATAGAGGTTTTTCAAGAAATACTGTTAAATCTGATGTTTTTGTATATCAAGGTAAACATTGTCAATATCTTCGTTATAAATTTAGCATATTAGATTGTAGAGTGTCTATAACTTCGGACATGGGTCGTAGTGTTAATGGACGTGATTATTTAACTGTTACAGCACATAGGATTGATCATAACTGGAATTTGCAAAAAAAAATCTTAAGTTATAAAGAATGTGTAGAGAAAAAAGCTGGTGCATATTTAGCTTCAAATATTTTGAGTGTTCTAGATTATTACATGCTTATAGATAAAGTAATGTCTGTCGCATTAGATAATGCATCTAATAATACAAACGCTGCCAGTATGTTAAAAACTAGATTATGTTCAATTGATGTTAATTCTTTTCCTGTTAGATGTGTTGCACACACATTAAATTTAGTTGTACAAGATGATATTTCATTATTTAAATGTGGTTGTATGAAAATTGAATATGTTGTTGCCTAGATTTTTTATGCTCATTAAGTTGCTAGAATTAGACAATTTAATGAGCGTTGTGTACTATGTGATTTGCCACCAACAAAAATTCCAAGACATATTAAAACAAGGTAAAATTCTTTTTACGAAATGTTTTCAGTTGCTTACGAATATAAAGGACCCGTACAAATGGTGTTTAATGCTCATACTGTTGACCCATTAGAGAGAATTTGTGAAGAAGATTGGGAAGAAACCAATGAACTATTAGAATTTTTAAGACTTTTTTATGATGCTACAACCATGTTTTCTGGAATTTATTATCCTACTATTTCATCAGTATTAATCAATATTTGTGCTATTTCAATTCAATTTTCTAAATACAAAAAAATTGAAAATTTTAGAGTTGTAATTGAAGGTATGATTGAAAATTTTTAAAAATATTTTTTTCCTATTCCTCAATTTTTTTAAACTGCTACTTTACTTCATCCTGACTATAAATTATGAGGTGTGCAGGGACTTGTTGACACTTTTTATGATACTTTAGAAATTTTACCGGAAAAAAATCCAACTTGTGAAATGTGTAAGTCTAGCATTAAAGTAGAAGCAAAAGTTTTGTATGAAAAATATAGAACTAAAGGAAATACTCAAGGAGAAGTTGGTCAAACTTCTAATCCTCAAATTAAAGCTCAAATTTCAAGTTATATGCGAGGTTTTCTTGGTCTTAATTCTACTAACCGTGATGATTTTGAAGAATATCTTAATCAATCTTTAGAAATAGTGGAAGACGGAGATGGCAACGAAGATTTATTAGCATGGTGAAGGAGGCGGAGTGTTGCATTTCAATTTTTGAGCAAAATGGTTCGTGATGTTCTAGCTATTCAAGCTTCATCAGTTGCATCGGAGGTTGCTTTTAGTGCGGCAAGGTTTCAACTTGGCGATCTTAGACATTCATTAGCGGAAGAAAGTTTGGAAACATCAGTTTTATTTAGAGACTTGGTCAATGCCGAGAGGAGGAATTATCACTTGCCAAGGTTAAGTTCGAAACAAGAAGCTTGGATTAATGCGGTAATTGGATCTAGTGATGATGAATTAGAGTCACAAGAATTTCTAGCAAGTTTGCCAACACCGGAGGATGTTACCATCGATATGATGCGACAATTAGAATTGAATTTTAAAGGAGAATACAAATATTAGATTACATCCGAGAACTAATTGAAACAGAACCCTTCCTAGAAGGTGGCTGCGTAAATTAGTTACTCATCTAATATTTGTAACAAATATTAGTTTTACATATGAGAACTTATTGAAACACAACCCCTCCTAGAAGGTGGCTGTGTAGATTAGCTACTCCACTAATATTTGTAATTTGTAACTTCTAAGTTCTAAGTTGCAATTAGATTTTATTTAATAAATTTGAAGGCTTTATTCAAGTCTTTTTTATAGCACTATTGTCTTGCATTTTAATTTTAATTTTAAAATACTTAATTTAAAAATTAAAATTTGACATTTGAAATTTCAAGTTAAATTCTTTTAAAATATTTAAAATACAAATTTGAACTTCTCAAATTTGAAATTTGAAATTTGAAACTTGAAACTTGAAATTTGAAATTTGAAATTTGAAATTTGAAACTTGAACCTTGAAATTTGAAATTTGAAATTTGAAATTTGAAAACTTAATCATTTTTTATTAGCTAAAAATGTTATTGAAAATTAAATAAACTAAAAATGCTATTCAATAACATATAATTTCAATAGAAATAAACAAACATATAAAAAAAATAAAAATCCCACGTCCCATCCCACCAAACCCCGTCCCATTCCGTATATATAGTGGGACGGGATGGGACGAATTTTTATCCCCCCAATCCCGATCCCCCCAAAATCCTGGCCAAGGCATCCCCTGTCCCGTCCCGTCCCCCTTCGTCCCGTCCCCCAGTCCCCGTCTCCGTCCCCTTGTCAGCCCTATGAAGGAGTACTTATATGTATGAATTCTATGTAACTCTTAGCACAAAGTGTCATGCAACCTAGCACTCATTCGGTTGGGTATTGTGAGTTGATACTCGGAAAATGAATGACAATAAGGGAGAAAGGAAAATTTCAGATAAGGACAATAGTATGATTGATATTGCTCCTAGGTCATCATGCATTAAAACAATTTTTCTTTCGACAAAGGATTATGCTATGTTTGCTCAGTATCATAAATCAATTAAGAAATCTTTTTCAGTTACTACCTTTTTTAGTCTGGAAAAACTTGTCGTATTACCTTTTCAAACAATTGAGTAATTGATTCATGCACCACAAATCACATGATATGTAACCCTAATATTTTTTCAAACTTACACCCACATAAAGTATTGTCTCCTATTATTGTATTAGAAGGATCAACTTCTACCAATGTTGGATCTGAACTATGAAATCAACCTCCTTTTATCACCCTGTCATCTGTATTAAGTCGCCAATAATTAAACTTTAATTTGATTTATGTTAGTAACCATGCAAGATACCTTAGTTGTTATATCTTATTTCATAACCTTGGAATCATCCAGGTTAATTGTAATTGACGTGTATGTGATGATCTCTATATTCTTGAAGAATGGTAATCAGAGTATGTTGCATGCTCATATTTCTTCTTTGTTTTCTTCCTCAATTAGCTTCTATTGTTATTTTATTTATACATATTTACCTTTTCAGCCTTAACATTGTATGTTGAGATTAAGTTACCCATAAACCCTATTCATTACTCTCAATCAAAGACCCTAGAAATCTCCATTGATTGTAAAGAAATAATCAAATCTTAAATGATTACCACTTCTCTTACAATAATATTTTATCTAACTTAGAGATCTACTGCAACGATTGGGGAACCCTCGTGTGTAGCATAGCTTTCAAGAAGGAAATCAAATGGAAAAAGAGGGGGCTAAGCTAAAAATGGACAACTTTTTTTGTTGTTAGTAGTTCCTCTCTTCTTTGCAGAGAAAAAGCTGGAAGCAGACAAAATGGGAACTTCTTTTGCTAGGCATTTGAAGCCATCATCTAGTATTAGTAAATATTGTAATCAACTTCTACCACCTGTCCCAAATACTGTCAACTACCATGTTCTGTCACTATCTTGTAATGATGCATAATAAAATATAATATATTTTGTCTTTTTGTATATAAAAAAAGGTAAGTTCCAATTCCTTTCACAATTTCAAAGAAGTAACACCTATATCATATCATATCATATATTACTAAAAGAGGGAAGGTCTTAGGTTCAAAGTTGAATTCTGAAGATGCAGTTCACTAAATTTTTTTAATTAAAATTCTTCTATTAACTTTTAAAATCAAATCAATAATTACAATTAAGCTAGACCAAATACATGGTTAGATGTTACAACTTGTCGTTTTCACTGCTTAATAACTTTAATTGTTAAACTTTTTAGCTTCTACAATTAAACACATTCATTCACAATCTTTCATGTACACAATTTCTCTCTTTATAAATTGCATCGAAAATGTTAGTCCATTACACTTTGTGTTTCATAATCTTAATATAGTTCTTATGTAAAAAAAATTTCATCGGTCATTTATTTATTTCATAATTGATATATTATTTTGCTTAACTTCTTTCATTTTGTATAAACACAAATTGTTAGATATTTGGCAATCATATAATTAAAGTAGGAAATCTTCTTCTTTTTTTACCGATAAATATAGGGTATCCCAAATAATTAAAAGGGAAACTTTTATCCATACAATCAGAAATTCTTCTGATTTTATTGATCCTAGCAACCTTAGTCTTAGGGTTGTAATAAAGTAATTCTTATATTAGTATTGAATTTTTAACCAGAATCAACATTTTTACCCATTAAATTTTGTGTAATGCATCAATTATTCTAATTTTTTTGTATCATTTGAAAACGTTTTGTATTAAATACCATGAGATACACGTGCAAGGCACGTGTTCGAGAACTAGTTATACTAAAAGTGGGAAGCTCCAAACTTCAAAGTTGAATTACCATTTTGCCCTATGTTAAATAAAAATCTAATTAAATAGTAAATTTAATGTAATAGTCATATTTTATTTATGTAATGTATAATTAAAAGTCCAACGCTTTAATTTTTTTAGTTAATTATATCATTGTAAATTCCCTAAGTTTTAATTAATTAATGCAAATTTTATACACCTATAAAAAAACTTTTTCTTTCTTACTCCAATAAGTCTGAAGAAATTGAAGAGTTGCAATAAAATCAATACATAATATAGGTCAAATTAATTTAGATAGTAAAAAGTCTATATGGTCATACTCCAATATGAGCACATAAAAGCTTAAGAAATATTCCATAAATTCTATGAATTATTTGATAATGTTATTGCTTTTTCCACTATTTTTAGTTAGCTCCTAGAAGACTATTTATTTTTTTTCTTAAATTTTGTTATTTTCTCTTGTTTTATTTTAAATAAATTAGTTAAATATGTCCTTAAGGATTTTGGATATTTAACCATTCACTATACTCTTAAAATTGTCAAACTATATATATATATCAATTAATTATTATTATTAAAAGTGGGAAGCTCCTAACTTCAAAGTTGGATAACCATTTTAATTTTATCCTACATTATATTAAAATATAATAAAAATATTATCATATCACTAATATGATACAATAAATTTATTTCGAAGTGACTATTCATGATAAACATATTTATTTATTAGCTAAAAATGTTATAAACTTGAGTAAACTAAATAGAAAAAGAAAACAAATAGAAAATTACTCCTTGAAGACAAGAAATTAAAGTAGATAAATGTAACTGTAACGACCGGTACCCGTCGTTATAGAAAATTCAATGGGAAAAATTTTAGGCCGAAAAACTATTTCGTAGTAACTTCGAATTTTCCAACCAAGTCCAGATTTTAACGAAATCGGAGTCAGTAAGGTCTAGGAAAGTCTGATAACAATTGGGTGATCTAATTATAAATTTGATCACATGAGTAGATAGCGAAAATATTAAGGAACCCGTACGACTTTACGGAATTGAATTCTGGCAAGTAGAACTCCCGAAATTGATCTTAGCGTGAATAGGCAGCTTTCCGAGTGTCATTGGTTGAAGGTGTGTTGTGAAATGAGGGTTTTGGAATTCTTAAATTTGCTCTTTGTTTCCGTGCAAGCCGCCAAGGCGGGATGAGTGCCGCTGTGGCGGGATGAGTGCCGCTGTGGCGGGATGAGTGCCGCCATAGCAGGACAGTCGCCACTTAAGTTGGAAATAAACCCCAAAAATGTTTTATTCTACACGTTTTGACTTGGAGAGCTATGAGACGACCCCAGGTGCTTTCTTGACGGTTTTTCACCATTCTTAAGGCTAAACGTAAGGTTTTAACTCCCCGAATCTATTTTTCTATCCGTAGAATGTAATCTAGCGGGTAATTATAGATGTGGGAGGGTTTTTATCTAGAAATTATGGTGGGAAAAGCCCTAATTTGGTTATTGGGATCATGGGTTTGATCTAGGGTTGATAGAATTATTGGCAATTTGGGTGATTAGTCATTTTTTGTTGATTCCCGTGCTATATTAATTGTTTGTAGACCAACAACAAGCGGAAAGAATCCTGAAAGGGAAGAATCAAGTTTCTTAGGGGATTCAGGCTTGTTTCGAGGTAGGTGATGGTTGTTATTCATGTTCTGTGATGTATGTTTGTTCTTGCTTCATTATAATACGTGTATGTATGCCAATGTTAAATTATTGATCACACTAGTAGTAAATGAGGGTAGATGAATGATAAATGCCATGAATCATGACTTGATTGTATGATTATGAGAATATGCTTGTGATTGTGGTTTTGGCTTGTTGAATACATCGGGTGTTGCGTTCCGATACACTAACTTGGATCGGTTGCCACATTCTGGCATAAATATGGGATCGATTTCCACGTTCCAGCATAAACATTGGATCGGGTACCACGTACCGGTACGCTAACAGTTTGGGTTTGGGTTCCATGAGAGGACCATTGACTTGACATAACTGTATATCTTGAAATTGTGAAATGCTCATGTTGTTCGTGAATAATGTTGATATTGTATATGTTCAGTGTATGCATATTATTATGATGTAATGTCTTAAATATGTTAAACTTAGTAGGATAGCCACGTGATCCTACCAGTACACTGTGGTTTTGTACTGATACTGCACTTGCTCTTTCTTTATTGAGTATAGGGCATCTTTAGGCGGCTATTGACTGACCTCACTTAGAAGATCAGTGATTGTTCGAATTCAAATGTGAACCAATTCTTTCGGGCTATCATGAGTTCTCTTTTCGTTTATGTCCCCATTTCGGACTTAGACTAGTACACTAGGATTTTCTTATGTTTAATTGGGTTGTACCCATTTTCTTAGACTTGTTGAACTTTAGATGTTTTGGTGCATTGACTTTTAGGTAATAGGTATTATTCCGCATTTGTTTGATTAGATTTTTGGAGTTTATGGCAACTCTATTTTTCCTTTAGCATTTAAATCTGCTTCTGTAACTTTAAATGCCTTAGTTTTGATTAAGTTATGTAGTTCTTTGGTTAGCTAATTAGTATTAATAGTTCTTCCACCGGAGTGTTAGTGTGGATGTCAATCACGATGGTCTGGGTCGTGAAAAAGTTGGTATCAGAGCCCTAGGTTCGTTGATCTTGATGTACCAAAACGAGTCTAGTAGAGTGTTGGGGAACGGTGCAGAGACGTCTGTAGTTTTCTTCGAGAGGCTATAGGACTTTAGAAAATCTCTATGTTTTCTCTTATTTCCTTTCGTGGTCTATAACTTGATTACAATTGGTATCTGACTATTCGAATTGATGTTTAACTTCTTTGACTATTCTGTCCGCAGATGGTTAA
Organism: Solanum okadae; assembly: GCA_036553675.1. Taxonomy (NCBI): domain Eukaryota; kingdom Viridiplantae; phylum Streptophyta; class Magnoliopsida; order Solanales; family Solanaceae; genus Solanum; species Solanum okadae. The sequence continues at coordinate 41,404,619 of CM071689.1, read as the reverse complement.
CACTAGGTTCAGCAACGTCAGGACCGTACCTCCCGTCAACATTCCATCTAAGGAATCTGCAGCAGGTGGTCGGGGTCGAGGCAGAGGAAGATGAAGAGCTAGGGGTAGAGATCGAGGAAGGGTGGCGCCTACTAGGGATTGAGCACCAGTTGAGGATGCTCCTAGAAATGAGGCTCCTCATGCGCATCATGAAGAGGTTAACATGAAGATAGAGGTTCAGAATAAACAGAATGTTGGACAAGAGGAAGAGGTGCAAGATGAGACTACAGGTATTCCTCCCTTAGACCCAGTGTTAACTCAACAGATTATGTCATTCTTGAAAGGATTGGTTGGTCCTGGAGTGCTTCCTTCTATTCAAACGACTCAAGGTCCCGCCAATCCCCCTATTGCTATCATTGTCCCCAAGGTAGGTGGAATTGTAGGTAATGATGCTCGCTTCCATCCTTTGTTGGGTCCTGTTATGACTAGTAATGAACATGAGATGTTGACTAAGTTCTTTAACATGGATCTGAGAGTGAGGACGCCTATTACTTCATCCTAGATTGTTATGAGCGGCTTCATAAGTTGGGAATTGTCAATCAACATAAAGTAGAGTTTGTGACCTTTCAACTTCAGGGCTAGGCTAAACAGTAGTGGAGAGCTTAGGTGGAATGCCGATCTTCAGTTTTACCCCCACTTACTTGGATCTAGTTTCATGCTCTGTTCTTATAGAAGTATGTGCCTCAGACTTTGAGAGATGGTAAGAAGGATGGGTTCATGGCTTTGGAGCAAGGTGGTATGTCTGTGGCTGCTTATGAGGCTAAGTTCTATGCTTTGTCGAAATATGCTACGCAATTGGTGACTACTGAGAAAGAGAGGATCCATCTAATTGTTAAGGGACTAAATTCTGAATTGCAGGTATTGTATGTTTATATGACCTCTGAAGGAAAAAGCTTCAATGAGGTAACGGATTTTGTGAAGAAAGTGTAGTGGGGTAAGGCAAGACGGTCAGGCTAAGGAATTGGCTAAGAAAGCCAAGAATTTAGGTAACTTTCATGGATCTTACTCCAGAGGTTCAGGGAGGCCAACAATTGCAGCCCGGCTAATTCAGTCTGATATGCCCACTTCTACAAGTAATTACTCCCGAACTCCACCTCAGAATTTGATTAAGGATAGTCAAGGAATCGCACTTTTGATAGGCAGCAGGCCATCTTTTGATCGCACTTGCTATAACTGTGGAGAACCTAGGCATATGAGGAGAGATTTTCCCCACCTGCGCATGATGGACTCCTTGCAGCAACAGACTAGAGCAATGGTATCCACGGGAAATGGTTTTAATAATCGAGGGCGTCCACAAGGTGGGCGAGGAGGAAATCAGTGAGGCCACGGAGGTAGGGGAAATGGTAACGCAAGCAGAGGTACAATGCAACTAGGCAGTGAACCCGTCATGATGACAAAGCTTAGTGTTATGCCTTTCCGAGAATGATCGAGGTGGAGGCTTCTGACGCAGTGATCACAACTACTATTCTTGTTTGTGACCGGATGGATAATGTGTTATTTGATCCAGGTTTTACTCATGCGGGATGTTGAGGTTGAGTCTCCCACTATTGAGTTTATTCGTGTGGTGTCAAAATTTAGAGAAGTGTTCCCTACTGATTTGCGTGGTATGCCTCCGGATAGAGATATAGATTTCTACATTGATTTGTAACCTGGTACCTACCCCATTTCTATCTCTCCATATCGCATGGCTTCGACACAATTAAGAGATCTTAAGGCTCAAATCCAGGAACTTCTTGACAAAGGATTCATTCGCCCTAGTGCTTCCCCGTGGGGTACTCCAGTTTTGTTTGTTATGAAAAAGGATGGTAGTAAGAGGATGTGTATAGATTACCGGCAATTGAATAGGGTCACCATTCAAAACAAATACCCATTTCGTCGAATAGATGATCTTTTTGACCAATTGCAAGGTGAGTCAATTTTCCCTAAGATTGTGTAGCGCCCCGGAAATTCGTAGACTAAACTAGAGCCAAAATCTAGGGTTCTAAAGTGTAATGTTGAGAATTATAATCATAGATGAGACTTTGCGTGCTAGCCATGAGAGGTTTAGTAGTTTAACGTCAAGGTACGTCTTACACCCCGTAACCTTATAGACTAACCTAAGTCCTACCAATGAGGGGTTGTCAAGTCTAGGGAGTGGCAAGAGCCTAAGCTATCAAGGTAGAATGAAAGAGAACTTGTTCTCCTATGTGACTAGTAGGCGATTGGGCAGCGTGATCGCCCAAGTAACTTGGCGATGCACCAAAGTGCACTTGGGGTCGCCTAGTGGGCTGTCCCCTTGTCCTAAGTTGTGGGAGAATGGGCGAGGAAAGTCGTGGCTCGCTGATTGGATTGACGAGTCGCCAAGCTGCCTCCCCCATCTCCTAAGTGGCCTGCCCAATTTATTTAGTTACTAGAAAATTGGGCAAGCCAAGGGTCCACTTGGCAAGTCGCTTAGTGCCCTTGGCGATCCATGTGGGTGCAAAGGGCTAGGTAAGTTGTGAAGGCTTGTAATTTTTAAGCTAAAACGTTTAGGGTCCTTAGTTCTTTTCCAAAGTTAACCCTATATTATTTTATTCCCTTCCTAGAAAGTATATAATCTAATTAGACCTAAGTTTACCTTAATTAAATCATTCTCCCTAAAATCAAAAGAAAACCAAACTACATCCTCTCCAAAGAATATTTCTCTTTCTAGAAAACCCCCATTGAAGAAGAAGATAGAGCTTGAAGCTTGGGTCAAGAACAAAGTCCATTGTTGAGAGCTTGTGCTAGGGCTTTGATTAAAGGTATGTTTAGATTTTAATCTATGGGTTCTTCCACTCATAGAGTCCCCTAGAAATCCCCAAGATTTGTGAAGAAAAACCCCAATCTAAGCTAGGGTTACTTCCATGGGATTTAGATGGGTATGATTCTAATTGGTTTGACAATACTTATATATGATTAATTTAGTGTTGATTCATGATATTATGAAGAATTTATGTGAATTCCATGATAACCCTAGATATCAAAGAATGTGGGTTTATGCCTTTTGATGAGAAATTGATGACTCTTGATAGATTCTCTAGAAGTTATATTATGTATAGAACTTAGTCAAGAATATGAATATGAAATCAGGAATTGAACTAGACTTATGCATGTATGATAGACCATGAATGGTAATGATAGAATTTGGGACTTTATGATGAATTGTGTATAGAATTTGCTTATGATTAAGGCTTGTGACTAACATGTCTTGTGATCTAGTCTAGTATGATAATTGTGGAGTAAAGATTGAATGTAGGGCTTGAAGTCATAATGTTGATCACTAGGGCTTATAGAGTAAGTCTATAATGAGGAGTAGCTTGCATATGAATGAAACACTAGAGGTTAGAGTTGTTGTGGAATGCTTTTACCCACATGACTTATATTGTACTAAAAGAATGCATGTATGCAGAATGTGAAAGGTTTTCTACCATAGAATGAATTGTGAATGAAATGTTAATCACTTAAAATGAATTAAAGCATGTTATAATAGATTAACTTGATCCCTTCACGTATGGCTTGGTTATGTAGCTTGAGGTAGAAGTTCTCATGGTAGCTTGGGATTGAGCAATCACACTCTCCTAAGGTTAGCTTGAATTAGCATTGCAAGGATGCTTCTCATGTTAGCTTGAATTATCATATGTGGGATACTATTCATGGTAGCTTGCACTAGAGTAGGAATGATAACTTAGGATTGAGAACTTACACACTCCTATGGGTAGGTTGAACTAGCATTGCAAGAATTCTTTCATGGTAGCTTGATTTGGTTAGGCCAAGACCATTTCATGGTAGCTTAGGATTGAGGATTCATACTCTCATAAGGATAGCTTAGGGTTGAGGATTCATACTCTCTGAAGGATAGCTTGCATCATATTGAATGGTTTCATGGTGGCTAGGTTGGAATACTTGTTGCCTTCCTTGGTTAGCTTGGATTGCATGTTAGTGTGTTTTCCATGGTAGTTAGGTCTAGCTTAGTAGTGTGTTATTCTTGATAGTCTAGAATCATAAATAGTAAGTATTGAGTAAGCTAGCCTAAAGAAGTACTTAGTGTGAGTGGTAATATGGGATGCCACTCATATATGGCACAAGTATGAGTTGAAGCTACTTATGAAGTGTCCTCTTATGTGATGTATGTGTAGCTTGGATTGTTGCTATAGTTGCCTTCCATGATATGATTGACTTGAGATAGTAATTCATAGTCTTTATGAAGTAGGTCAAGAATGACATCTATGATTAGCAAGCATGACTAGGGTGACTCCAAGATATGCTTAGTGTGAGTGGTATTATGGGATGCCCCTCATGCATTGCACAAGTGTGCCTTGAGGTTACTTAGGAGTATAAGTACTCTTATGACATGAAAACCTAGCTCTTGACTATGAAGGTGAACTATGCCCAAGAATGAGTAAAAAGAGGTACTTACCTTGGTTGGTAGTTTGGGATGCTCTCTTTTCCTTGCACAAGTATGCTTTGAGGTGACTTGTAAAGTAGTTCTCTTGTAATATAAAGGGCAAAGGTTGAAGTATGTAAATATGAAATTCTAAATAAAGGCTTTTCTATGAATATGATGTATCTCTTATGCTCATTTATTATGTCTTAGGTTGACTTATGATTGTATGATGCTTATGTTGGAGATTGTGCTATGACTATGTTATTATCTCTTATGTTATGTCTTATGTTGAGTACCCATTTTAAGATGCTCTTATCATGTTGTTCTAGATTTCATACTTGGTACATTTTGTACTAATGCATATTGCCAACATTCTAATCAAATGTAGGGTCTTGGAGATTGGGTTGCTTTGGAGGCTAGGTTTCTAAGGTGCAAGAAGAGTTGAAGAATTGGTGAGTCCTCATAGCTTCGAGGACAAACCCCTTATGTTTCCTTTATGTCATTTCTTTATGTTTTAGACATTACGTGGGCTGCATCCCAAGTCTTTTATTCAAGAGTTTTAAATAGATGGTTTGAGACAAAGTTGTAGTAAAGACTTCTGCTTGCTTATAAAAATGTTTTCTATTGTATGGTTTTAAAAATGTTTTAAATTTTTCCATACTTTCTATGATCTTATGTTATGAATTTGCTAAGGGCTTGTATGCGACCCTTCTGGGTCAAGTACGCCATATTACATCTAGGATTTACCCTTTGGTCGTGACAAACTTGGTAATCAGAGCAAAAGGTTTAGAATGGTTCTGGGATTCTCTCAAACCACGTCTAGTAGAGTCTTGTTCATAAATGTGAAGCGCACCACTTTTATGAATAGGAGGCTATTGTATTCTTAGGAAATCTCACTTCTTCATTCTCTTAGTCGTGCCATAGAAGTTTAGCTCTAGTAGGTCCTTCTTCTAATGTTTGCCTATGGTTTTTCAGGTTATGGTAAATACTAGGGCTAATGCTAGGAGGGATTAGGAAGACAATGGAGAACAAGAGGTTTCTCCACAAGTTCCAAACCAAGTTCCTCCTTAAGCTCCAAATGACCCTCCAATTGGGAATGTCACCCTAGAGGAGTTTAACACTTCTATGCAATTAATAGCTCAATCCTTAATGACACAAGCCAATAGAGAAGTGGTGGCTCTGACAAACCCAATAAGGGGGATCGGTGCTTCTCGAATGAGGGAGTTTTTGAGGATGAATCCTCCGGAGTTTAGTGGCTCAAATGTGGAAGAGGATCCGAATGGGTTCATAAAGGAGGTTTATAAGACACTTGCTATCATGGGGGTGACTTCTAGAGAGAAAGAGGAACTAGCCGCTTATCAATTGAAAGATGTTGCCCAAATTTGGTATGAACAATGGAAAGATAATAGGCCGGTAGGAGCAGGCCCTATATAGTGGGAAGCATTTCAGTTGGCTTTTCTAGATAGGTTCTTTCCTCGGGAGTTGAGGGAGGCTAAGATGGAAGAGTTCATCAATATTAAGCAAGGTAACATGAGTGTCAAAGAGTATGCCTTGAAATTCATTGTTTTTTCTAAGTATGCTCCATCCATAGTGTCGAATCCAAGAGATAAGATGAATAAGTTTTTGTCGCGTATGTCCGACTTGGTAGCCAAAGAATGCTGTACGGCAATGCTTGTTGATAATATGGACATCTCACACCTCATGATTTATGCCGAACAAATGGAAGAAGAAAAACTCAAGGAAGAGAGATCTAGGGAGAAAAAAAGGTCCAGGGTGGATGGTGATAAATCCTTTCATGATGGGTCCGATGAACATGGTCATTCTAGGAATCGACAAAAGTTTTTTGGATAAGGCTTTTCTAATACTCCTAAGCATAAGGATGAGATGGTGTCTACTCCTAGGCCACAAGGGATAAGTAATAAGTCCCTATGGCCCACTTGTTCTAGGTGTGGTAATAAGCATGAGGGTAGGTGTTTGGCTGGTAGAGATGGTTGCTATGGTTGTGGTGAGAGTGGCCACATGAAGAAAGATTGTCCAAAGTCAAGGGCTACAATAAGAGAGGGTAAGCAAGTCCTCAAAACAAGAATAGGATTTATGCTCTCCAATCTACGGAAGATCAAGAGTGATCTCCTCATGTCCTTTCCGGTATGTGTTTTATGCTTTTGTAAATTCCAGATTTCTTTTCTTTTGTGACTTGTTATGTTGCACTCGAAGTTGGTCTTTAGTATTAATTATGTTTAGAGGAGCTTGTGTATGCTTACTCCCAAGGGGGGGGGATATAGTGTCCCTATCTATGAAGGTTACTGTGTGTTTATGTGTTGCCATGATTTCCTTGTATGCATGTTCATGAAAATGCTTAGGTCTTGTTAGAAATGACTTATTTGCATTGTGTTGCCTCATGTTGTATCATCTTTGAGTAGAGTTGCATTTAGGCTCCATGAAGGTGTGTTGAGCATGTTTTAGATAGGGGATGTTACTTCCTCCTTGAAAATGAATATATACAGAATTTTATGCATTTTGAGTTGGTAGATGTAGTTCCTACTCCCTTGTGTTGCATTGAGTATGTTTAGCTTGGAGATGAGGTTTTCCTCCTTGGTTGGGTGCATTTAGATGTATTGCATGCATGATGGGATGCTAGTCTAGAGTCATTTCTTTTAAGAACTGTCTAGAATCAACATTCGAGGACGAATGTTCCCAACGGTGAGATAATGTAGCGCACCGGGAAATTCGTAAACTAAACTAGAGCCAAAAGCTAGGGATCTAGAGTGTGATGTTGAGAATAAGAATCGTAGATGAGGCATTCCGTGCTAGCCATGAGGAGTTTAGTAGTTGAACCTTCAGGGCATGTTTTACACCCCATAACCTTATAGACTAACCTAAGTCCTAGCAATGAGGATTTGTCAAATATAGGGAGTGGACAAGAGACTAAGATATCAAGGTAGAGTGAAAGAGAACTTGTTCTCCTATGTATGTAGTTGGCGATTCGGCAGCATGATCACCCAAGTGACTTGGCAATGTGCCAAAGTGCACTTGATGTCGCCTAGTGGGTTGTCCCCTTGGCCTAAGTTGTGGAGAATATATGGGCAAGCAAAGTCATGGCTCACCGATTGGATTGGCCAGTCACCAAGCTGCCTCCCCCATCGCCTAAGTGGCCTGCCCAATTTATGGAGCTACTGGAAAATTCGGCGACCCAAGGGTCCACTTGGTGAGTCGCCTAGTGCCCTTGGCGAGCCATGTGGGTGCAAAGGGTGAGGTAAGTCGTGAAGGCTTGTAACTTTTAAGCTAACACGTTTAGGGTCCTTAGTTATTTTCCAAAGTTACCCCTATATTATTTTATTCTCTTCCTAGCAAGTATATAAGCTAATTAGAACTAAGTTTACCTCAATTAAATCATTCTCCCTACAATAAAAAGCAACTTCATTTTCTCCAAAGAATATTTTTCTCTCTAGAAAGCTCCCATTGAAGAAGAAGATAGAGCTTGAAGTTTGGGTCAAGAACAAAGTCAATTGTTGAGAGCTTGTGCTAGGGCTTCGATTAAAGGTATGTTTAGATTTTCATCTATGGGTTCTTCCACCCATAGAATCCCCTAGATATCCCCAAGATTTGAGAAGAAGAACCCAAATCTAAGCTAAGGTTACTTCCAATGTATGGGTTTTAGATGGGTATGATTCCAATTAGTTGGATAATACTTATATATGATTAATTTATTTTTGATTCATGATATTATGAAGAATTTATGTGAATTCCATGTTTAACCCTAGAAATCAAAGTACGTGGGTTTATGTCTTTTGATGAGAAATTGATGATTCTTGGTAGATTCTCTAGAATTGTTATTATGTTTAGAAATTATTCAAGATTATGAATATGAAATCATGATTTGAACTAGACTTATGCATGTATGATAGACCATGAATGGTAATGATAGAATTTTGGACTTTATGATGAATTTTGTATAGAATTTTCCTATTATTAAGGCTTGTGACTAACATGTCTTGTGATCTAGTCCAGTATGATAATTGTGGAGTAAAGCTTGAATGTAGGGCTTGAAGTCATAATGTTGATCACTAGGGCTTATAGAGTAAGTCTAAAATGATGAGTAGCTTGCATATGAATGAAACACTAGAGGTTAGAGTTGTTCTAGAAGGTTGTTACCCATATGACCTATCTTGTACTAAAAGAATGCATGTATATAGAATGTAAAAGGTCTTCTCCCATAGAATGTTTTGTGAATGAAAGGTAAATCACCTAAAATGAATCAAACAATGCTAGAATAAATTTTCTTGAAGTTGTGATGTATGATTCCTTCACGTATGGCTCAGTTATGTAGCATGAGGTAGAAGTTCTCATGGTAGCTTGGGATTGAGGAATCACACTCTCCTAAGGTTAGCTTGAGTTAGCATTGCAAGAATGCTTCTCATGGTAGCTTGAATTAGCATACGTGGGATGCTATTCATGGTAGGTTGCACTAGAGTAGGCATGGTAGCCTAGGATTGAGGACTTACACTATCCTATGGGTAGCTTGAACTAGCATTGCAGGAATGCTTTCATGGTAGCTTGATTTGGTTAGTACAAAACCATTTCATAGTAGTTTAGAATTGAAGATTCATACTCTCCTAAGGATAGCTTAGGGTTGATGATTCATACTCCCCTAAGGATAACTTGCATCATACTGAATAGTTGCATGGTAGCTAGGTTGGAATACTTCTATCCTTCCTTGGTTAGCTTAAATTGCATGTTAGTGTGTTTTCCATGGTAGTTAGGTATAGCCTTGTAGTATGTTATTCTTGATAGTCTAGAATGATAAATAGTAAGCATTGGGTGAGCTAACCTAAAGAAGTACTTACCGTGAGTGGTAGTATGGATGCCACTAATACATGGCACAAGTATGACTTGAAGCTACTTATGAAGTGTCCTCTTATGTGATGATGCTTAGTTTGAATTGTTGCTATAGTTGCCTTCCATGATATGATTGACTTGAGATAGTAATTCCTTGTCTTTATGAAGTAGGTCAAGAATGACATCTATGATTAGTAAGCATGAGTAGCGTGACTTCGAGATATGCTTAGTGTGAGTGGTATTACGTGATGCCCCACATGCATTGAACAAGTGTGCCTTGAGGTTACTTAGGAGTATAAGTGCTCTTATGACATGAAAACCTAGGTATTGACCATGAAGGTTAACTATGCCCAAGAGTGACTAAAAAGAGGTACTTAGCTTGGATGGTAGTATGGGATGCTATCCATGCCTTGCACAAATATGCGTTGAGGTGGCTTGTGAAGTAGTTCTCTTGTAATATGAAGGGCAAAGGTTGAAGTATGTAAATATGAAAGTCTAAATAGAGTCTATGCTATGAACATGATGTATCTCCTATGCTCATTTATTATATCTTATGTTGACTTATGATTGTATGATGCTTAGGTTGGAGATTATGCTATGACTATGGTATTATCTCTTATGCTATGTCTCATGTTGAATAACCATTTTAAGATGCTCTTATGATGTTGCGCTAGCTTTCATACTTGGTACATTTTGTACTAATGCATATTGCCTACATTCTAATCAAATATAGGGTTTTGGAGATTGGGTTGCTTTGGAGGCTAGGTTTCTAAGGTGCAAGAAAAGTTGAAGAATTGGTGATTCCTCATAACTTCGAGGACAAACTCCTTATGTTTCATTTATGCCATTTCTTTATGTTTTAGACATTATACGGGCTGCTTCCCAAGTATTTTATTGAAGAGTTTTAAATAGATGGTTTGAGACAAAGTTGTAGTAAAGACTTCTGCTTGCTTATAAAAATGTTTTCGATTATATGGTTTTAAAGAAGTTTTAAATTTTTCCGTACTTTCTATGATCTTATGTTTTGAATTTGGTAAGGTCTTGTATGCAACCCCTTCGGGGTCAAGTACGCCATGCTACGTCTAAGGCGTACACCTGGGTCGGGACAGATTGATCTAAGGTCTGGTTACCATCAATTAAAGATTAGGCCTGAGGATGTGCTCAAGACGGCGTTTAGAACCTGCTATGGGTACTACGAGTTTCTAGTTATGTCATTTTGGTAGACTAATGCTCCTTCAACTTTTATGAGTTTGATGAATGATGTGTTCAAACCATTTCTTTATTCGTTTGTTATAGTCTTTATTGATGACATTTTGGTCTATTCAGAAAGTGAGGAAGAGCATGATAACAATTTTCGTATTGTTCCGGGTGTTCTTGGGAAACAAAAATTATATGCGAAATTTTCTAAGTGTGAATTTTGGTTGACTTTGGTTGCCTTTTTGGGGCATGTAGTTTCAAAAGAAGGGATATTGGTAGATCCCCAAAACATTAAAGGGGTTAAGAATCGTGTTCGGCCTAGCTCTGTGACTGAAGTTACGAGTTTTGTGAGGCTCGCTAGCTACTATCGTTGATTTGTGAAAAACTTCACTTCTATTGCCACTCACTTGACGAATTTAGCAAAACAGGAGATACCATTTGAATGGACTGAAAAATGTGAGGAGAGCTTTCTAAATCTCAAGACTCTTTTGACCACAACACCTATTCTAGCACTACCGGTGGAAGGTAAATTATTTATTATTTATTGTGATGCATCACATTCGGGTATGGGTGCTGTGTTAATGCAGGATAAGAATGTTATAGCTTATGCATCGCGACAGTTGAAGGTGCATGAGAGGAATTATCCAACACACAATTTAGAGTTAGCAGCGGTGGTGGTTGCTCTTAAGATCGGGCGACATTATCTTTATAGTGCTAAGTGCGAGGTGTTTACTGATCATCGCAGTCTACAACATGTATTCACTCAAAAGGATCTGAATTTGAGACAACAAAGGTGGATGGAGTTACTCAAGGATTATGATGTGACCATCCAATATCATCTGGGTAAGGCTAATGTAGTAGCGGACGCACTAAGTCAAAAAACGGTGAGTATGGGTAGTTTAGCTTGCTTGACTATAACTAAGCGACCTTTGGCTAAGGATATTCAGACCTTGGAGTCTAAGTTTATGCAGTTGGGCATCTCAGAGAAAGGTGGGGTGTTAGCTAGCATTGAAGTTAGGGCCACATTTATTGATGAGATCAAGGCCAAACAATTTGTGGATGAAAATTTGAATGAGATTAAGAAGAAGACTGTGATTGGTCAGACACAAGAGACCACTTTTGATACGGAAGGTGTGCTCAGTTTTAAAGGAAGGATTTGTTTTCCTCAAATTGATGACTTGATTCAGAAATTGTTGACAAAATCCCATGGTTCGTGATATTCCATTCATCAAGGTGTGAGCAAGATGTACCGAGATTTGAAGCAAATTTATTGGAGCCCGGACATGAAAAAGAATATAGTGGAGTTTGTGGCCAAGGGTCAAAATTGTCAACAAGTAAATGTTTGAGCACCAAAGGCCTACAGGTTTACTCCACAGAATTCCATTTCTGGAATGGAAGTGGGAAAGGACAGCCATGGATTTTGTTGTTGGTCTTCCCAAAACTTTAGGGAAGTTTCATTCTATTTGGGTAGTGGTTGACAAATTGACTAAGTCAGCCCATTTTTTTTGGTAAGATAGATTATAATGCGGAACAATTGGTTAACATGTATGTGAAAGAGATAGTGAGTTTGTATGGGGTTCCCCTTTCTATCATCTCAGACCGTGGTACGCAATTTACCTCCAAGTTTTGGAGGAAATTACATGATCAATTGGGCACACAACTCAATTTTAGTACCACTTTCCATCCATAGACAGATAGGCAGTCAGAGAGGACTATTCAAGTGTTAGAAGACATGTTGAGGACATGTGTGTTTGATTTTGGAGGGCATTGGGATAAGTTTCTACCATTGTGTGAGTTCTCTTATGATAATAGTCATCACTCCAGCATAAATATGGCACCGTTTGAAGAACTATATGGGAGGGGATGCAGATCACCAATATGATGGTTCGAGGCTGGAGATGTGACACCTTTTGAGGTTGATTTAATGAAGGATGATCAAGATAAGGTGAAGAGTATTCAAGCTATGCTTCTAGCAGACAAGAGTAGACAGAAGAAGTATGTGGATCATAAGGTAAGAGACATGACATTTCATACTGGTGAGAATGCTATTCTTAAGGTATCATCCATGAAAGGGGTGATGAGATTTGGCAAGAAGGGCAAGCTAAGTCTGTTATACATTGGTCCATTTGAGGTTCTCGAATGTGTAGGGCCAATGGCGTATAGATTGGCCTTACTACTAACCTATAGAGAGTTCATCCAATATTTCATGTGTCCATGTTAAAGAGATATCATAGTGACGATGATGACATCATAAAATGGGACTCAGTTGTGTTAGACAAGGACCTTCAGTATGAGGAGGAACCGATTGCAATTCTTGATCGTGATGTCCGGAAGCTGAGGAAAAAGAGTTTAAGTCCGTGAAAGTTCAATGGAAGCATCATCCAGTTGAGGAAGGTACTTTGGAAGTTGATAAGGACATGCGAGACAAGTATCCCCAGTTGTTCGTCGATTCAGGTACTACTCCATTCTTTCTTTAGCCTATTTTTCCTAAGTTTATCACTCGGGGACGAGTGATGGGTAAATTGGTATCTATTGTAACGAGTGGTTCCCGTCATTTTTTAAAAGCTAATGGAAAAATATTTGGGCCGGAAAACTTTTTTGTAGTAACTTGGAATTTCCCAACCTAGTACCGATTTGGATGAAATCAGTGTCAGTAAGGTCTAGGGAAATATCGTAACAATTGGGTGATATAATTATGAATTTGATCACATGAGTACATAGGTAAGACGTTAAGGAACCCGTATGACTGTACGAAATTGAATTTGGGCGAGTAGAACTCCCAAAAATGATCTTAGCGTGAACGGGTAGTTTCTAGGTGTCATTGGCTGAAGGTGTGTTGTCAAATGGGGGTTTTGGAATTTTTAAATTTGTTCTCTTTTTCTGTGCAAGCCGCCTATGCGAGATTCTTCCCACTAGGGCGGGGCCGCTGTGCTGGGATGGGTGCCACCATAGCAAGACAATCGCGACTTAAGTGGGAAATAAACCCCAAAAATATTTTATTCTGCACTTTTGACTTTGAGTGATAGAAGACAACCCCAAGTGGTTTCTTGACGATTTTCCACCATTCCTAAGGTCAAAGTTAAGGTTTTAAGTTCCCGATTTTATTTTTGATCCGTAGAACGTAATCTAGCGGGTATTTATCGACGAGGGAGGGTTTTGATCTGGAAATTATGGTGGGAAAATCCCTACTTTTGTTATTGGGATCATAGGTTAGATCTAGGTTGATAGAATTATTGGTAATTCGGGTAATTAATTCTTGTTTATTGATTCTTGTACTATATTAATTGTTTGTAGACCAAAAACAACCGGAACATATCTGGTACGGAAAGAATCAAGTTTCTTAGGGGATTCAGGCTTGTTTCGAGGTAGGTGATGGTTGTTATTTCATGTTCTGTGATGTATGTTTGTTCTTACTTCATTATAATATGTGTAGGTATGCGAATGTTGCATTATTGATCACACTAGTTATAAATGAGGATAGATGAATTAAGAATGCCATGAATCATGACTTGATTATATAATTATGAGAATATGCTTGTGATTGTGGTTGTGGTTTGTTGAATGGATCGGGTGTTGCCTTCCAACACACTAACTTGGATCGGTTGCAACATTTCGGCAAAAATATTGGATCTGCTGCCACGTTCCGGCATAAACATTGAATCGGGTACCACATACCGATACGTTAACAGTTTCAGTTTGGCTTCCATGAGAGGACCCTTGACTTGATATAACTGTATGTCTTGAAATTGTGAAATGCTCGTGTTGTTCACGAATAATGTTGATATTGTATATGTTCGGTGTATGAATGATATTATTATGTGGTAATGTCTTATGTATGTTGAACTTAGTGGGATAACCATTTAATCCTACTAATACATTGTGGTTGTGTACTGATACTGCACTTGCTCTTTCTTTATTGAGTACAGGGCATCTACAGGCGGCTATTGACAGACCTCGCTTAAAAGATCAGTGATAGTTCGAATTCAAGGGTGAGCCAGTTCTTCTAGGCTGCCATGAGTTCTCTTTTCGTTTATGTCCCCATTTCGGACTTAGACTAGTACACCAGGATTTTCTTATGTTTAATTGGGTTGTACCAATTTTCTTAAACTTGTTGAACTTTAGGTACATTGACTTTCAGGTTCTAGGTATTATTCCAAATTTGTTTGATTAGATTTTTGGAGTTTATTGGAACTCTATTTTTGTTTTAGCATTTAAACCTGCTTCTGTAACTTTAAATGTCTTAGTTTTGATTAAGTTGTCTAGTTCTTTGGTTAGCTAATTAGTATTAATGGTTCTCCCATAGGAGGGTTAGTGTGGGTGTCAATCACGATGGTCTGGGTTGTGACAGTATCTTACAAAGTTATTGTTCATGGATTATCTTTTTTATATATATTTATTTTAATATTATTTGAACTTTCAAGTTTCTATGTGACTTTTCGTATACTGCAACATTTGTTCTATAAATTTAACTCTTCTAGAAAAGTTTCTTATGTGCTACTCCTACAATCCTTAAGTGTAGGAGCTCTAAATTGGTGAAATAATATCATAATTTGTGGGGAAGTTGTGAGATCTCCCTTATGCAGTCATGAGATAGATAAAAATTCAATTACTGAAACAAGGTCTTTATCTCTATTTATATAGTTAAATTGTTGCTTTGTATATAACTTGCTTTCAGTTTAGGATTTTTTGTGTGTTCAAAAACATATTGATTGTTAAATTAGATTTTGTTATAATTTTCATTATCAAGACAAGATCGGTAAAGAATAATTAATTGTCTTGCTTATGTGTTTCTTTTTTGTTCTTTGTATTTGTATATCACCTTTAAGAATGAATTTGATAGAATGGTTACTCTTTCTTCTTATTATTTAAAGTTGAAACATATAGAATTAGATTAATGGTAGGTACGATTAACATATCATCTTTGGGTTTCACTAAGGTGGTTATATCCTGGTAACGGTCTTGAGCTTGTCCAGAAGTTATCAGTGCCATCATTTCTCCTCCATTTCAATCTTTCCACTAATGATGATGGAGAATAACTAATTGAAAAATCTGTTGAGGGCTATTGTTCCGTCATCTTTTTAAGAATATCTTGATTCTCATCCTGTAAGTTAAACTTTGCTAACTACTAACCAAAGTTTAAAATTAATAAAGATTTACATACAAATTATGAACCCACTATGTCATAATTCCTTCTTACTACTTAAGAATCCCACCTTTGAAGCCTACTCGGAAATTAACTGTGTGGTATGTGTTTGAAGTCTATATTATACTAAATTATATATATTATATAATCAGCATAATAATTAATTTTAATTAATATTATTAAAAGTGGAAAGATTTTAGGTTCAAAGTTATATTACAAAAATGCCCTTCACTATTTTTTTAAATTAAAAATATTTTTACTATTTTTGAAAAGTTGTCACTCCCTGAGCCAACATCGTGGGCGGGACTGGCACTCGAGAACCATTTCTGGCCCCAAGAAAACCCTTTCCTGGCTTAACTTATAGCGGAAGACTTAAAGCATTAATACAAGGATTAAATGCATCCCAAGTCAACTGTTTAATAAAATAACTTAGAACATTTAAAGGTCAAACACTCAACTTGGCCAAAGTGGCAACTCAAGTCTTAACATAAGAATTAACAATGTCAAGACAACTGAACTACTAACTGTGTATGAATCCTCTAAAACAAGGAGGGATGTCGGGACAAGAACCCCGATCATCCTAACAACTAAAGTAATAAAACAAATGATGAAAGAGAGTCCTCCGGATAGCAATGAGGCTCACCAACTGACACTGAGTGCTCAACTGGATCAATGAGGCTCTGGATGCTGATCCTAGTTACCTGTGTCTACATTATAAAACATTGCAGACCAAATGGTATCACTACATTGATTATACGAGTAAGCGAGGGGAATACTAGACAAGACATAAGCTTGAAAGGAATCTGAAAAGAACACTTACCTTGGCTTTACTCAACTCATAAATAACTTAACTCAAATGCAAAGTAAAAACAACAATAATGGTGCAGTTCATACCAAACATTTAAAACAAAAGGTGATAACTCAATTTATTAAAGAGATACAATAACAACTCAATTTACTCATATAATAAAGTAATATAATATTGTGAGAGTTTCTCTAATTGACAACCACCACTATGAGCCTAAGTGATGATACATCATCTTGTCTACTCTGCCAGAAGTATCCTATACTTTGCCGTCATATAAAACACCTCAACTAAGTGGATCAACTAGTCTATGCTAAAAAGCACTAAGGAATCATCTAAAAAGTATGATCCTTTCTACCTATGATGGCTACATGGTTTATGGAAACCTGAGTTATTATGAACTCGTGTCCCCATATCGGTGCTCAATACTACTTGATTTTCACGTAATCAAGACATAACTTCCAATGTAAATGTCTACGATTGTACAATAGTTTAGTAACCCAACCAAGGTTGGGGTCGAGTCCCAAGGGAGTGGGCGTGAGAATTAGTGGTTAGGGTAGAAAGTGCTATAGCTAATCGTAGCTAAAGACTTTGGTGAATGAAAACATAACAAATTAAAAAGGGTGATGCAAACGTCAAGTTTCAAATGGGGGTTTGTAAGCAAGAAACAACTAAAGCAGCAAAAATAAGGAAAAATACAAGTATGAAGACAGGATTCTTGGGATGTGATAGGAATACGGGATACACTAAATCATTGGGTACATGCTTTTGATAGTAAATTCGTTGAGTATTTGTGACTAGGCTAGACTTTAAGGGGGATAAGCTCTCTCTCGAGCAACTTACCCCGTTTCAAATGTGTTCCTCTCGGACACCCACTTGTTGCATGAAGAACAACCTCCACCTTAACCCACTTACTCTCTCAAGCTGAGGATGTGGACATGGGACTAATTTTCACTCTCTCGAGCTGAACTTCATTTGCACCCACTCACACTGGCCATCGATTTATGAGATTATATTTGCAACTACAACCTCATTAACTTCATCCACAACCACTAAACGAAATTACATTTAAACTATGCATAGACTATCAGCAAGCAAGATCCGATAACTAATCTAACCCATATTCACAAAATCACACCCCAAGAATTGTGGTTTTAGCTACGCATGGAAAAGAGATAAAGAAGTATACCAATATCAGTTTCCATCAATGGGTATGCAAGATTACGTCTTAAAACAAGCCCAAGGTGAAGAATTCAAGAGACCCAAGTCCAATTCCTTGAATTTGAAACCCTTTGAAAACTCCCAGTTCTTCAAAACCCTCTCTAAAACTTAGAGATAATATTTCCAAAACTCTATCTTAAACTTAATAATCTAAAAACTAGATAAAATAAGGTAAAATTCGCTCCTAAGAATAAAAAATGAACTAGTATTTATAGTTTTCAGAAAATGTGCTCCGAAGGATCTTTCGGTGACGTTAGTAGGAATCGCCGATGCATTCGGCGATCCGCCCTTTGATCTACTTCATTGCATTTCATCAGTTGCCTTCAGCATCTTTGTGTCCTGAGTAATTGGGCGATGTCGCACTGCTTTGCGGAGTCGCTCGGCGAACGCCGACTGCTCCTTTTCACCGCCGATTTTCTCCTTTCCTTCAGGGCTCAGCACACTGGAATAAAAGGCGAATATGCGATCGATTGGAGATTTACTGAATGGGTTCGGCGATTCACAAATCTTTATTCTTTGTTCTTTTAGCTTCTTTTTCTCCTTTTTTCTAGATAGTGTCCATGCTTTCCCTCAAACTTCAGATACCTGAAACTTAAAAGTTTTCATCAGATATTGAGATAAAACATGCATTTGAGGACACTAATTTCATCAAAATTTAGCCCTAAATGAGTCCAAATCGTGGACTCATCAACACCCCCAACTTAAACTTTTACTTGTCCTTAAGTAAACTCAAGTTCAGTGATTCAAAAAGGGTGTCTTGAACAGTACTACACAAGACTCAATCATGCATGCACATAACAAGACTCAACTTACCTATTCAAAAATCAATTGTGTACTTAAAGACTCAAGTAGTCACTCACCAATACCAAAGAATCTCATGCTCACAATACCTTCCTCAAATGCAAGTTCAGGCTCAACTAGAGTGTTCCAATGCTCTCACAGAAAGAATGATTCCATATTCTCACATAATGATTTAATCATTTAAAGTTCAGAAATCTCATGCAATGCTCACACTCGTAAAGATGAAAACAATGCATGCTTTCACCCATAGGCTTGCCCGTATTTTCCAATCGACATTTGTTTCAACTCACTCAAGATCAAAAAGGTCTTTTAAAGGCTTGTAATGGGGCTGAGTGTAAATGTATGGTCATTTAGGCTTAGTGACTTTTATACTGATGAGATGTGGTATTTACAACATTTCCTTTCCTTTTCCTTCATCATTTTTGCTAGTGCTCATGAGTCATCCCATTATTCACTTCCCATGGATTGTTTGGAAACCCCATTTCTTTGGTACATTATTCCACAACTTTCTTTTTCATTCTTTTTCTTTTCTTTTTCTCTTTCTCTTTTCCACTTCCTCTTTTTTTTTATATGGAGGGGTTCCATTTTTCTCAACACCATAGGTTAGGGGAGACTTTCCCTTTTCTTTTCATCACACCCCCAACTTAGGCTTTTGGCCTAAGTTGGCTATTCAACTAACCACGACTTCATGAGGATTATGGGTGATGGATAAAGAAAGGTCATTGCTTTCATCAAGTTTCTTTCAAAGAAAGGTAAGGCTCAAGGGGTGTTCAACAGAGGTTCACACATGCTCACAAGGTAGGCCACAAAAGAGGTATATGTAAAATTGGCTCACACTCTGTAAAGCTGCCTAAGATCATATCAAGAGATAGCCTTACTTAGTCGATTGGACAAACGAGAAAAATTCTAGGATCTATTATGCATGTTTCAAAGTAAGCTCAACACACTAGGCATCGACACTAAAGTCAAACAAGACTCCACATTTTTGCTAGTGTGCAACGGTCATTACAAGAGACTCGATTCGATATTAGGCTAGTCAAAATGAGATGAAAAGAGCTCACATATTGTCTATGCCAGTTCATTTGGCCTTATCGTAGCCGCACATTCATGTTCATTAGATTGAGAGTACTATTCAAGTCATCGGTATTGATCGAAACCGAGACTCAAATTTTGCACTAGAACAATCACATTCACACACAAGAGGTGGGGAAATTTTTTGGACGGGTTAAAATCATTTTGCAATAACATAAATAAAAGGAGCCATAAGCTCAATCATCCAAAGAAACAGATAAAACACAATTTTAAAATAGCACAACCCAAATATATACACAAAACACAACTATCAACACAAAAGGTGTGGACCTTGTGGCCTCACCCAACCACAATTAAAAAGTATTTTTCCTCAAATGCAACTAAAAGTACCTAAAAGTAAAAATATAATAAGACAGAGAGGGAGGTAAATAATGGTCATGTCTATGCAGTCTCTCTCTTTGTCAGGGTCTCGGTGGCTGGTGTAGCAGTATGTATATGGGCATTAGTGCCAGGAGTA
The DNA here is from genome assembly GCA_036553675.1 of Solanum okadae. Lineage (NCBI taxonomy): Eukaryota > Viridiplantae > Streptophyta > Magnoliopsida > Solanales > Solanaceae > Solanum > Solanum okadae. The sequence goes on along the minus strand of CM071689.1, from coordinate 41,384,644 downwards.
GACTCAGACAGAATAGCAATGCCAGATCCACTAGGAGTTGTTGTGGACGTCACAGTATGCAACGTCTGGATCATCGGCTGCACAATCGTCTCTATAAGATCTGGCAAGTCTCTGAATATGCCCTCATCTCTGCTCTCGTCAGCATGTACTGATATCAACTTCTCGTCAGTCTCTGCATCCGACTCTGTATGTGATGTACCATCCTCCTGCACATCTCCGGTGGTAGCCGAAGGAATCCCCGAGGTCTCAGGAGCATCCTCATCATCTGCATCCCGCATTAGTGAAGTGAAGTTTGTAGCCTTCAAATAGTCTACATCTTTCCTCAAACTCGCAACCTCGACTTTTAAAGCCGTCACCTCTGAGGCCTCCATGTCTGCTCTCACAACCAATGACTCTCACTTTCAAGGCATCAACAGAAGTCTGAAGGGGGGTAAGTGCTGCTAGTATGGCACTGTCAATCATCCCTGGGATGGATCTCTCCAATCGAGTAGCTCTCACATCAGCTGAATAGGCCCCACCCCATCTTCAGGATCGTGGCTTGAGTAATCCTAGCAGGCTAGGAGGATAAGGAAGCACCTGGAGCCTGTGAGGAAGAGGAAGAAGGAACAGGTATACCTAAGGGCTCAGAGGCCAGAGTAGACGAAGGTGCCTCTGCAGGTAATGAGTCAATATTGACCTCTAGAGAAGTGTCTGATGGAGCTTATCTCCTCCTATCAACCTCCTCTCGAGTGAACTCGGCCTCAATACGCCGGATGTCTGTGAAGGATGAAGGGATGACCTCTATATCATGCACAGGATCCCGGGGTACTTCGGCACGCCGGCTTAACTCAGTGATCAAAACTGGGAATGGTAGAGAGGTAAGTCTTTGCTTGGCTCTCATGGCCATCTCCTACGAAGTCAACAGTCCTAGGTCGATTCGCCTCCTGGCCATGATAGAACCAAGGCAAGCCGCCTTACTATGGCGCAAAATAGACTCGTTCTAGGATGGCATGATAGTGTTGTTGATGAAACCAAACCAGAACCTGGAGGCGATGTTCATGTCCCTCTTCTCAATGGGAGCTCCCGCATCCATCCACCTTGTGGTAGTGTTAGAAAGCATTGGAGTCAACCAACACTTCAAATCATTCAAGGACTGAACAATAGACTGCCCCTCGTAAGGAAGCACAGAGTGCATCGGTCTACCCAGTACATTGTTAATATGCTCGCTGTGGCACTCAACCTCCTTGTCTCTAACCATGACCGATTTCACCGGTCTAAACTCACTGGCCTTCTTCTTGTTCTTAGGCACCAAATCCCCATAAGCAGTGTAAAACTCTCTTACCCAGGAGGGAATGTAAGGGTCTTGGGGCCGTGTGAACTGCTCGAATCCACGGTATCAGAGCGTTTCAAGCACATCATCATGCTTGCCTTCAGACCCTCCATAGATAGCAGCTTCTCCTCTATGATAGTCCAGACTCCTTCACCTTTTAGTTTGTTCAACAATCTAGGCGGAGGAGCAATAGGCAGTGCAGGAGTTAATGAGGGTGCCTGAGCTGGCACTGCATCTGATTCAGGAGGAGATGCAGGTGATGAAACTCTAGTGGATGTGGGTTTAGGTCTATCTCGGAGCCTATTATGTCGGTGAATCAAGGGTTGATCATCTTCAAACTCAGACCACTCAACTTGGGTCTCAATAGCTACTCATTTCTTTGCTATATGTTTTTCCTCTTGCTTTTGTCTCCCGGTGGGAGATTTTCCTTTCATTTCTGTGGAGGATGTGGTCCTCTTTCATTTATTGTAATGCTCTTCACCTTTTTCTGAGGTGGCTCGGTTAGATTGGTGCGTACCATATCTACAAAAAATTGAGAAGAAACTCAAATGCAAGCAGAGAAGAGTTATTGCAGACAGACTCGCCGATCTAGTCGGCGAGTCGTCGAACTTCTTTGGCGAGGTAAGGCGAGCTTGCCGAAGGCATCGGCTCAACAATTAAGACAAGTCGACGATAGGGAAGGTCCATCGGTTAATCGCTGACTACTTTTGGTGAGCAAGCTTTGTCCGCAAAAAGTTACGGTGCACAAGGGTTCTAGGGATGCAAATAATGTGCGATAACGAGTTTTCGGTGAGTCGCCGAGTACCTTCGGTGAACTCAAGCCTCTTGCTGAAAGTTACTGACTCAAATCACAAAGTTGACACGCAATTAAAATGTGAGATGAGGAAAATAGGCGAATCGCTAAGTGGTTCGGCGAGCTCGACCCAGCTCGCCGAACGACCCAACGTGCCCATTTACAATTCAGCTTCTCGAATTCGACCCCGCAATCCCCAGAAATGAAATCAAAGCATGCACTAATGAAATTCAAACAAGACCCATACTAACCATCACCCCGGGATACTCAGATTTTTCCCAGTTTTGCCAAAATTGGCCATTTGACGATATTTGCTCTTAAAAGTGGTGTCACATTCTCTATCATTGAGTAATTTTTGACATTTAGAACAAACGGGACTACTCAGACATCACCCAAATTAATTTAACCACACGCAATCACAATCCAACTCATTAAAAAGCATAAAAACCATGGGCTTTTGACAATCAAACATTACGAGCAAGGTTATCAAGTTAAAATAGGCATGTAAACATTCTAAACCTAGCAGAGAGGCCCAACACACATCAATATGATACTATGATTGAAAAATAGTTCAAAATTTTCAACAATAAACTCAGGGTTTTTGGACTAACGTTTAATGCCGATTAAAATGCAATTGAAAAGCTAGGCGGCAAAGTATTCCAACTCCGAGCACAAATCAACAAACAAAAATACTAGTAAAGGGATAAAATATAGAAATACTACCTTAGTGTGAATTTAGGAGATTTAAGAGTTAGTAAAAGTGAGAAATTTCAAATTTGAAGTTTCTTGTCCATTATAAACCATCCAGTTCGCGCCTGTTGGGCGACGTTTGTCACACTCGCCGATTCACTCAGCGATGTGCCGGGTGATCACCTGCCCCTCCGATTGCTAAAATTCTTTTAGTTTCAAGGGGGTCAAGTCGGCGGTCTATATCGAGGTGACCGGCCTGATCGGCGACGCGCCGAATTACTTCGTAAGTTCGTTGAGTTTTACAGGATCTGACTTGAACTTGAATTGAGCCAAACAGCGGGTCAAGTGGGGCACACTGACCTCTTCGGCGGTCTGTCAATGACCATTTTCTCACCAATCTGTATTTTTCATCACTTTCCTCATTCAAACCTGCACCACTAACATACCATTATTTATAAAAGCAAAATAAAGCATTTAAAACCTTAGGTTGCCTCCCAAGAAGCGCCTTATTTAACGTCGTGGTACGACGTGAGTCCCTACTCACTCCCCATTGGTTGGGTTGGCCCTAGTGTTACTAGGTAACCCAAATAGTTCGTTTGAGTGAAGAGGAGACACCGCATAATTCAACAGTGTCCTGATCAGCTGGATCGATCTAGACTGAGAGCCAACCATGTGATTCAACACTTCAATACTCTCTTTCATCTCTTCCAACATTCAATCTTGTTCGGTGATCTTTTGGAGAATGATTTGGAGTGTGTCCTCGACTCGATTGTTCTCTCTGTCTCTAGACTGCTTTCTTCTCGTGAGGAGGTATGTACCTCCCTTGACTATTGAATTGACTTTCCACCTCTATTATTTTGGTGGAAAACTCGTTCAGCTGAGTTACCAGTGCGGTTAACTCGAAGTCCCTCTCGACTTCTTGGCTCGTCTTACCCGAGTTGTCACCATTTCCACCAGCCACGCTTAGGGTACCTACCTACATCAACAAATTAAAAGGAAAACAAAACTAAAAATAAAATTAGTATACTATGATTATTGAAAGCAGAATTTGTCTTAAACCAAAAACTTTCACATAACACCACTCCCCGGCAGCGTCGCCATTTTGATGTTTGCGTAATCATGACACAACTTTTGATGCAAGTATCTACGATCGTACAATAGTTTAGTAACCCAACCAAGGGTTGGGGACGAGTCCCAAGGGAGTGGGCGTGATAATTAGTGATTAAGGACGAAAGTGCTAAAGCTAATCGTAGCTAAAGACTTTGACGAATGAAAACATAACAAATTAAAAGGGTGACGCAAACGTCAAGAATCAAATAGGGATTTGTAAGCAAGAAACAACTAAAGCAGCGAAAATAAGGAAAAATACAACAATGGAGACGGGATTCTTAAGATGTGATAGGAATATAGGATAGACTAAATCATTGGATACATGCTTTTGATAGTAAATTCGTTGAGTATTTGTGACTAGGCTAAACCTTAAGGGGGATAAGCTCTCTCTCGAGTAACTTACCCTGTTTCAAATGCGTTCCTATCGGACACCCACTTGCTGCATGAAGAACATCCTCCACCTTAACCCACTCACCCTCTCGAGCTGAGTGTGTGGACATGGGACTAAGGTTCACTCTCTCGAGCTAAACCTTATGTCGACCCACTCACACTAGCCATCAATTTAGTGGTCTTAGTTTCACGACCTCTCTCTCAAGAAAGCCGAAAACACATATATGAGATTATATTTGAAACTACAACCTCATTAAGTTCATCTACAACCACTAAACAAAATCACATTTAAACTACGACTAGACTATCAACAAGCAAGACCCAACAACTAATCTAACCCATATTCACAAAATAACACCCCAAGAATTGGGGTTTTAGCTACGCATGTAAAAGAGATAAAGACGTATACCAATATCAGTTTCCATCAATGGGTATGCAAGATTAAGTCTTAAAAAAAGCCGAAGGTGAAAAATTCAAGAGACCCAAGTCCAATTCCTTAAATTTGAAACCCATTGAAAACTCCAAGTTCTTCAAAATCCTCTCCAAAACATAGAGAGATTATCTCCAAAACTCTATCTCAAACTTAATAATCTAAAAATTAAACAAAATAAGGTAAAATTCTCTCCTAAGAATAAACACTGAACTAGTATTTATAGTTTTCAGAAAATGTTCTCTGAAGGATCTTTCGGCGACGTTTGTGGGAATCACTAATGCATTCGGCGATCTGCCCTCTGATCTACTTCGTCGCCTTTCATCAGTTGCCTTCAGTATCTTTGTGTCCTAGGTAATTGTGCGATGAAGCACTACTTCGCAGAGTCGCTCGGCGATACGTCGAGTGCTTCTTTGCACCACCTATTTGCTCCTTTCTTTCAAGGCTTAGCACACTGGAGCAAAAAGTGAATATGCGATTTATTGGCGATTCGCCAAATGGGTTCGGTGATTCACAGATCTTCATTTCTTTGTTCTTTTAGTTTCTTTTGCTCCTTTTTACTCGATAGTGTCCATGCTTTACCTCAAACTTCAGATACCTAAAACTTAAAAGTTTTCATCAAATATCGAGATAAAACATGCATTTGAGGACACTAATTTCATCAAAATATAGCCCTAAATGAGTCCAAATCGTGGACTCATCACTACTCCCAAAATATACTCAACTCATATGTTTTAAAAACAAAACTCTTTCTGTGATTTGAGATAATTACTCAAAAACTTGCTCAAAGGATCTCTTGGAAACAAGTGTTTCCTTTCTTGCTCAAATGTAAAGACATTTTACCTCTTGGGAATACTTATTTGCAGTATAATCTTTGAAGAAATGAACTTTACTCTTACTCTGTACTCAACTAAAAGATTATGTCTTAAAACAAAGTTAAAACGTTTGTAAAAGACTTTTGGAAAACACTATTAACTTCTCTTGACTTGACTCTTAACTTTCCTTGAATTGAATTATGGATTCAAGGTTCATGATCTCATTTTTATGGATGATTTCATGATGTTTAGATGTACCATAGAGTGTAGAAATCAACTAGAAAATATAGGTAAGTTGCTAAGGAACTAGTACGGAAAGAAGTGGGAAAAGGTGGAAAAATTGGCGTCCATGGAGCTTTTGCAGGCGCGGGGCCCTAAGGGTGAATTTCAGGGACTCGGTTGGGGTGCTCTGGCTGGCGCGGTTCCCCAGAGCCAAAATTTCAGAGCCCAAATTGGGGCGCTTTGGCTGGGGCGGCGCCCTAGGCCCCTGCCCAGAAAACTCTGACTTTTCTCCTTCATTTTTCAACTCTAAACCCTCTAATTTCATTTGGTTCTTTGCCCAAAAATATAGAATCGACTATATATTCAAAATACATGAGATTCTAATCGAAATCACACCTAATTGCATGAATCAAACTCAAGAAACTTCAACAACAACCCACAAGATTTCAAACGAATTATCATCGAGAATTCATAAGATTTGCTTTCAAAACTTCACAACTTCGCTAAATTGAATCATGATTGACGTGTGGGTGAGCTAACCCAACACTATGTTATCTCACATACCTCGTAGGATTGAATCATTGGCGAAATCCACAACCAAAATTGCATGATTTTGACAAATCTTGACTTTTCTTCTCCTTTCTCCTCTTTTCTCTTTTCTCCCAACCCTAGCATGAATTTCCAATTGCTTCAACTGATCTAATTCTGATTAGACCCCAATTAAAATCCTAAAAAAGAAATAAAATAATTGGATAATGAAAAGACCAAACTACCCTTCAAAAATCCGGATTAGACTTAACTTTAAATGGGCATATCTCATTCATGCGAACTCGGAATTTGCGCAAACTCGGCGGTGTTGGAAAGATAATTCAAAGATATTTCCTACGGTATCTAAAAGCACGCCTAACTCATTCTGAGCTAAGAGTTATGGTCGTTTGAAATTGACCCAAAACTCAAACTTAACATAACTTAACTAATTATACAGATTTTTCTTTCATCCCAAGAATGACTATTTCTAATTCTAGCTCTTTCTAGTTCTTTCAATTAGCGAGGTGTTACAAAATTAAATATATAATGACAATTAAACTAGGTTAAATACATTGTTAGATATTACAACTTATCTTTTTCCACTTATTAATAGCTTTCATTGTTAAACCTTTTAGCTTCTACCATTAAACACAATTATTTTCAATTTTTTATGTACACAATTTCTCCATTTATAAATTGGATAGAAAATGTTAGTCCAATACACCTTATGTTCCATCATCTTTTAGTTTTTATTTAATGTAATTTTTTATTTATTGTTCATTTTTTCTCTTATTGATATATTTAAAAAGATAAGACTTATGAGTAGTAGCTTCATGTGTTGGATAATTTTGGAGTGAGATGATATCCTCTCACTCTTTGTATTTGCTTATAACTTTCATGTGCAAGTCAGACATCATTACATGGCATTTCTGAGACTAAATTTATCACGAAAGACATGGAAAATGGCATTAATGAAGACCCTTTTTGCTTTATAACTTCCATGTGCAAGTTGGAATATTTAATTATGTTCATTTCATTAAGGACATTTCGCAGTAGAGAAGGGCTACTCATTTTGCTGTTTCTCAAAGGACAAGGGAGGAAAGCCATGTTTTTTGTGGGGGTTTATGGAGGGGAAGGAAGAAATGAGGGGAGTGTTGAAATGATATGGTTTTCAAGAAATAAATATGATGACATGTGTATTTAATTATTTTTAACGTTAATTGATTTGTTATCAAATGTTTTTTCTTTAACTTTCATTCTTTATTTCATTTCTTATAAATTTACTTTTCATAATTTTTTAAAGTTTGTGTGATTCTGATAAATAATTAATAGAACATGTAATGTAGAATAGAGAATCTCATTGCACCATTTATGTATACGTATTTTCGTCATTAATTTGCTATTTTATCAGCTCAAAAATATTATTTTACTCCTTAGACATAATAAAGAGGCAAATTTTACATACCATATGATGTTATTATTATTTCAAGCAGAGATTTCGTGAATTTTATACTATATAATTATTGAATGTTGTTTTCTTTGTAATGTGTTGTTTTTCGTATAAATTACATTTATAGTACTTAATTACTCATTAATATTTTTTTCTTTTATTTCATAATTGAAATAAACATTTAATGACACTTCCTACTTATAAATAAACTTTTTTAAAAGTTATTTAATATAATTTATTTTTATCAAATTTGTTAAGTTACATGGTGTCACGATCCAGGGGTGCCCCTACACGTAACATGGCGTACTTAACCCCGAAGGGATCTCATACAAGCCCTTAGCATCAGCATAACATAAGATCATAGAAAAGTAGGGAAAATTTAAAACTTTCTGTCAAACAATCTAAAACATTTTCATAAGCAAGCGGAAGTCTTTACTAAGTCTTTTTCTCAAACAGTCTATGAATAACATGAATAAAAGTCTTGGGACACAGCCCATATAAAGTCTAAACATAAAAAATGACATAAAAAGAACATAGTGGGTTTGTCCTCGAAACTATGAGGACTCACCAAATCTTCAAGTCTTCTTTCCACTTAGTAACCTAGCCTCCAAGCAACTCAATCTCCAACCCTATATTTGGTTAGAATGTAGGCAATATGCGTTAGTACAAAATGTACCAAGTATGAAAGCTAGCACAACATCATAAGAGCGTCTCAAATGGTTAGTTAACACAAGACATAAGCACAAGAGACAACAACATAATCATAGCATAATCTCCAACATAAGCATCATATTATTACAAGTCAATCATAAGACATAATTAATGAGCATAGGAGCTAAATCATATTCATGGCATAATCTTAACTTAGACTTTCATATTTACATACTTCAACCTTTGGTCTTCCCTATTACAAGTGAACTACTTCACAAGCCACCTCCAATCATACTTGTGCAAGGCAAAGATAGCATCCCATAATACTATCCAAGCTAATTACCTTTTTTTGGTCATTCTTGGGCATAGTCCACATTCATAGTCAAGACTTAGGTCTTCATGTCATAAGAGCACTTATACTCCTAAGTAACCTCAAGGCACACCTGTGCAATGCATGTGTGGCATCCCATAATACCACACACACTAAGCGTATCTTTGAAGTCACCATGTTCATAACTACTATACCTAGGTGTCACTATAGACCTACTTCATATTGACAAGGAACTATCAACTTAAGTCAATCATATCATGGAAGGGAACTATAGTAACAATCGAAGCTAGGCATGCATCGCATAAGAGGACACTTCATAAATAGCTTCAAGTCATACTTGTGCCATGTATGAATGGCATCACATACTACCATTCAAACTAAGTACGTTTTTAGGCTAGATTAATCAATGCTTACAATTTATCCGTTTCAACTACCAAAGAATAGCATACTACTATGTTAGACATAACTACCATGGAAAACACCCTATCATGTAATCTAAGCTATCCAAGGAAGGATACAAGTATACCCACCTAGCTACCATGCAAACATTCAATATGACGCAAGCTACCCTTAGGGGAGTATGAATCCTCAACCCTGAGCTATCCTAAGGAGAGTATGGTGTCTCAAGCCAAAGCTACCGTAAAATGGTCATGGCCTAACCAAGTCAAGCCACCATGAAGGCATTCTAACAATGCTAGTTCAAGCTACCCTTAGGAGAGTGTAGATCCTCAATCCTAGGCTACCATGCCTATACTAATGCAAGCAACCATGAAAAGCATCCTACCAATGCTAGTTCAAGCTAACCTTAGGAGAGCATAATTCCTCAATCCCAAGCTACCATGAGATCTACCATCCCAAGCTGCATAAGTCAACTACACATGAAGGAATCATAAGACTCAACTTCAAGCTATTCTATTCTAACAAGCATGATTCATTTTCAGTGATTAACCTTTCAATATAGAATCATTCTATGGGAGAAGACCTTTCACATTCTACATACATACTAGCTATCTCATCATATTAGACTTACTCTATAAGCCCTAGTGATCAACATTATGACTTAGAGCCCTACATTCCAGCTTTATTCAACAATCATCATACTAGTCTAGATCACAAGACAAATTAGTCCTAAGCCTTAATCATAGGCAATTCTAAGCATAATTCATCAAAAGTCCCAATTTTAATCGATGTACTATTACACATACACAAGTCTAGTACAATTCATGCTTTCAAATTTCTATTCTTGGATAAGTTCTATTCATGATAACAACTCAAGAGAATCTAGCAAGAATCATCAATTTCTCATCCAAAAGCATAAACCCCCATACTTTGAAAATTAGGGTTAATCAAGGAATTCACATAAAATCTTCATAATATCATGAATCAACACTAAAATTAATCATATATAAGTATTATCCAACCTATTGGAATCATACCCATCTAAAACCTATACATTGGAAGTAACCCTAGCTTAATTGGGGTTCTTCTTCACAAATTAGTGAAATTTTAAGGGACTCTACGGGTGGAAGAACCCATAGATGAAAAGCTAAGCATACCTTAATCAATGCCCTAGCACAAGCCTTTAGCAATGGAGCCTTTGTTCTTGACCTTAGCTCCAACCTCTAGTTCTTCTTCAATGGGGTTTTCTAGAGAGAGACATATTCTTTGGAGAGGATGAAGTTGGGTTTTCTTTGGATTCTAGGGAGAATGACTTAATTGAGGTAAACTTAGGTCTAATAAGCTTATATAGTTGCTAGGAAAGGAATAAAACAATGTAGGGTCAACTTTGGTAAAGAACGAAAGACCTTAACGTTTTAACTTAAAATTTGCTAACCCTCACGACTTAGCTCGCCCTTTGCACCGTCATGGCTCGCCAAGGGCACTAGGCAACTCGCCAAGGGGACCCTTGGCTCGCCCAATTTTCCAGTAGCTCCATCATTTGGGCAGGCCCTTAGGCGATGGGGGAGGCAGCTTGGTGACTTGCCAACCCATTCGGCGAGCCACGACTTTTCTCGCCCATTCTCCCACAACTTAGGCCAAGGGGACAGCCCACTTGGCGACCCCAAGTGCACTTCGGTGTATCGCCAAGTCACTTGGGCGATCATGCTGCCCAATCGCCAACTAGGCACCTAGGAGAACAAGTTCTCTTTAACTCTACCTTGATAGCTTAGGCCCTTGCCCACTCCCTAGACTTGACAACCCCTCATACCAAGGCTTAGAACCCTAACTTAAGGCCCTAGTTTAGTCTACTTGTTTCTGGGCTTTTACAATATCTCCCCCTTGCGAACATTCGTTCTCGAATGTCCTTTATAAACACTTCTTAAAGGAAACGACTCTAGACTAGCAGCCCATCATGCATGCACTATATCTAAATGCACACAACCAAACAAGGATACTTCAATACCAAGTTAAATATACTCAATGCAACACAAGGGAGTAGGAACTACATCACACAACCCAAAATGCATGAAATTAGATATCTACTCGTTTTCAAGGAGGAACTAACATCTCCTACCTACAACATGCTCAACATACATTCATGGAGCCTATAATTAACATTGACTGAAATATGCTACAACATGAGGGAAAACAATGCATGTAAGTCATTTCTAACTAAACCTAAGCATTTTCATGTACATGCATAGGAGGAAATCATAGCAACACATAATCACATAATAACTTTATTAGGTAGGCACACTATCTCCCCCTTGGGAGCAAGCCTACACATGCTTTTCAAAACATCATTCATGGCAAGGACAACATCAACTCCAACATAACAGGTCACAAAAGACAAGAAATCCAGAAAAATTTACTAAAGCATAAAACACATACCGGAAAGGACAAGAGGAGATCACTCTTAATCTTCTCTATATTGGAGAGCATAGAACCTATTATTCTTTTGAGGCTCAACATCCCCACCACTAGAAGCAACTTGCTTACCCTCTCTTATAAAAGCCTTTGGATTTAGGCAATCTTTCTTCATGTGGCCACTCTCATCACTTCCATAACAACCATGTTTACCGGTTAAGCACTTACCCTCATGCCTGTTACCACAGCTAGAACAAGTGGGCCATAGGGAATCATTACTCATCCCTTATGGCCTAGGGGTACACACCCTCTCATCTTTATACTTAGGAGAATTAGAAAAACCTTTCCTGGAAAACTTTTGTCGATTCGTAGAACGACCATGCCCATCGGACCCATCGTGAAAAGACTTATCACCATCCATCCTGGATCTCTTTTTCTCCCTAGCCCTCTCCTTCTTGAGTTTTGACTCTTCTATTTATTTGGCAAACACCATAAGGTGTGAGATATCCATATCATCAATAAGCATTGCCATACGACATTCTTCTTCTACTAAATCGGACACCCCCGTCGTAAACCTATTTATCAAATCCATTGGACTTGCTACCAAAGATTGAGGATACTTAGACAAAAGAGTGAACTTCAAGACATACTCATTGACACTCATGTTGCCTTGCTTAAGATTTATGAACTCTTCCAACTTAGCCTCCCTCAACTCCCGAGGAAAGAACCTATCAAGGATAGCCGACTTAAATGCTTCCCACTCTATACGACTCGCTCCTACCGTCTTATTATCTTTCCATTACTCATAACAAATTTGGACAACATCTTTCAATTGATAAGCGGCTAGTTACGCTTTTTCTATAGAAATCAGCCCCATGATAGCAAGTGTCTTATAAACCTACTCTATGAATCCGTTTGGATCTTCCTCCACCTTGGAGCCACTAAACTCTGGAGGGTTCATCCTCAATATCTCTCTTATCCTAAAACCACACATCCCACCTATAGAGTTTGTCGGAGCCACCATATCTCTAAGTGTCACTATAGACCTACTTCATATTTACAAGTAACTATCAACTTTAGTCAATCATATCATGGAAAGCAACAATAGTAACATTTCAAGCTAGACATACATCACATAAGGGAACACTTCATAAATAGCTTCAAGTCATACTTGTGCCATGTATGAATGGCATCCCATACTACCATTCACACTAAGTACTTTTTTAGGATAGCTTAATCAATGCTTACTATTTATCATCTTCGACTACCAAAGAATAGCATACTACTATGCTAGACCAAACTACCATGGAAAACACCCTATCATGCAATCAAACCTATCCAAGGAAGGATACAGGTATACCAACCTAGCTACCATGCAAACAGTCAATATGACGCAAGCTACCCTTAGGGGAGTATGAATCCTCAACCCTAAGATATCCTTAGAAGAGTATGGTGTCTCAAGCCTGAGCTACCTTGAAATGGTCTTGGCCTAACCAAGTCAAGCTACCATAAAGGCATTTTAACAATGCTAGTTCAAGCTACCCTTAGGAGAGTGTAGATCCTCAATCCTAGGCTACCATGCCTATACTAATGCAAGCTACCATGAAAAGCATCCTACCAATGCTAGTTCAAGCTAACCTTAGGAGAACATAATTCCTCAATCCCAAGCTACCATGAGATCTACCATCCCAAGTTACATAAATAAACTACACAAGAAGGAATCATAAGACACAACTTCAAGCTATTCTATTCTAACAAGCATGATTCATTTTAGGTGATTAACCTTTTAATCTAGAATCATTCTATATGAGAAGGCCTTTCACATTCTACATACATGCTTGATATCTCATCATATTAGACTTACTCTATAAGCCCTTATGAGTTCAATCCCAACATTCAAGCTTTATTCAACAATCATCATACTAGTCTACATCACAAGACAAATTAGTCCTAAGCCTTAATCATAGGCAATTCTAAGCATAATTCATCAAAAATCACAATTTCAATCAATGTACTATCATACTTACATAAGTCTAGTTCAATTCATGATTTCATATTTCTATTCTTGGATAAGTTCTATTCATGATAACAACTCAAGAGAATCTAGCAAGAATCATCAATTTCTCATCCAAAAGGATAAACCCCCACACTTTGAAAATTAGGGTTAATCAAGGAATGCACATAAAATTTTGCATATTATCATGAATCAACACTAAAATAATCATATATAAGTATTATCCAAACTATTGGAATCATACCCACCGAAAACCTATACAATGGAAGTAACCCTAGCTTGATTAGAGTTCTTCTTCACAAATTAGTGAAATTCAAGGGGACTCTACGGGTGGAAGAACCCATAGATGAAAAGCTAAACATACCTTAATCAATTCCCTAGCACAAGCCTTTAGAAATGGAGCCTTTGTTCTTGACCTTAACTCCAACCTCTAGCTTTTTCTTCAATGGAGGTTTTCTAGAGAGAGAAATATTCTTTGGAGACGATGAAGTTGGGTTTTCTTTGGATTCTTGGGAGAATGACTTAATTGAGGTTAACTTAGGTCTAATAAGATTATATAGTTGCTAGGAAAGGAATAAAACAATGTAGGGTCAACTTTGGTAAAGAACTAAGGACTGTTAACATTTTAACATAAAATTTGCTAACCCTTACGACTTAGATCGACCTTTGAACACTCATAGCTCGCCAAGCGCACTGACGACTCGCCAAGGGGACCCTTAGCTCGCCAAATTTTCCAGTCGCTCGATAAATTGGGCAGGCCACTTGGGCGATCGGGGAGGCAGCTTGGGGACTCGCCAACCCATTCAGTAATCCACAACTTTACTCCCCCATTCTCCCACAACTTAGGACAAGGGGATAGCCCATTGGGTGACCCCAAGTGCACTTTGGCGCATCGCAAAGTCACTTGGGCGATCATACTGCCCAATCGCCAACTAGGTACCTAGGAGAACAAGTGCTCCTTCACACTACCTTGATAGCTTAGGCCGTTGCCCACTCCCTAGACTTGACAACCCCTCGTACAAAGGCTTAGAACCCTAACTTAAGGCCCTAGTGTAGTCTACTAGTTTCCGGGGTGTTACAATATCTCCCCCTTGGGAACATTTGTTCTCGATTGACCTTTCTAAATACTTCTTAAAGTAAACGACTCTAGACTAGCAGCCCATGATGCATGCACTACATCTAAATGCACACAACCAAACAAGGAAACTTCAATTCCAAGCTAAACATACTCAATGCAACACAAGGGGGTAGGAACTACATCTCCTAACCGAAAATGCATTAAATTCGATATCTACTCATTTTCAAGGAGGAACTAACATCTCCTAGCTACAACATGCTCAACATACATTCATGGAGCCTAAAATGCAGATTGACTGAAATATGCTACAACATGAGGCAAAACAATGCATGCAAGTGATTTCTAACATGACCTAGGCATTTTCATGAACATGAATATGAGGAAATCATAGCAACAAATAATCACATAATGACTATATTAGGTAGGCACATTATCTCCTCCTTGGGAGCAAGCTTACACACGTTTTTCTAAACATCATTCATGCCAAGGGCAACATCAAATCCAATATAACAGTTCACAAAAGACAAGAAATCTAGAAAAATTTACTAAAGCATAAATAACATACCGGAAAATACATGAGGAGATCACTCTTGATCTTCTCTATATTGGAGAGCATAGAACCTATTCTTATTTTGAGGCTCAACATCCACACCACTAGAAGCAAGTTGCTTACCCTCTCTTGTAGAAGCCTTTGGCGTTGCGCAATCTTTCTTCATGTGGCCACTCCCACCACATCCATAACAACCATCTTTACCGACTAAGCACTTACCCTTATGCCTCTTAGAACACCTAGAAAAAGTGGGCCCTAGGGACTCATTACTCATTCCTTGTGGTCTAGGACACTCTCATTCTTATACTTTGGAGCATTAGAAAGACTTTGCCCAGAAAATTTTGGTCGATTCCTAGAATGACCATGTCCATTGGACCCATCATGAAAAGACTTATCACCATCCATCCTAGATCTCTTTTTCTCCCTAGACCTCTCTTTCTTGAATTTTGACTCTTCTATTTGATGTACAAACACCATGAGGTGTGAGATATCCATATCATCAACAAGCATTGACATACGACATTCTTCTTCTACTAAATTGGACACCCCCGTCATAAACCTATTGATCAAATCCCTTGGACTTGCTACCAAAGATTGAGCATACTTAGACAAAAGAGTTAACTTTAAGGCATACTCATTGACACTCATGTTGCCTTGCTTAAGATTTATGAACTCCTCCAACTTAGCTTCCCTCAACTCCCGAGGAAAGAACCTATCAAGGAAAGTTGACTTAAATTCTTCCCACTCTATACGACCCGCTCATACCGGCCTACTATCTTTCCATTGCTCAACCCAAATTTGGCAACATCCTTCAATTGATAAGCGGCTAGTTACGCTTTTTCTATAGAAGTCACCCCCATGATTGCACGTGTCTTATAAACCTCCTCTATGAATCCGTTTGGATCTTCCTCCACCTTGGAGCCACTAAACTCTGGAGGGTTCATCCTCAATATCTCTCTTATCCTAAAACCACACATCCCACCTATAGAGTTTGTCGGAGCCACCATATCTCTACAAGCTTGCACTGTCAAGGGTTGAGCCAACAATTGCATAGAAGCCCTAAACTCCGCTAAAGTGACATTCCCAATTGGAGGGTCATTTGGGACTTGAGGAGGAGCTTGATTTGAAACTTGGGGAGGAATCTCTTGGTCTGCATTTCCATCCTCTTCTCTCCTAGAATTTGCCGTTATATTAGCCATACTCTGAAAAACAATAGGCATGAATTAGAAAAAGGGCCTATTCAACCCAAACTCTATGGCATGACTAAGAGAATGGAAACGTGAGATTTTTCCTTAGCATCCCATAGCCTCCTATTCATAAATGTGTCGCGACTCACACCCATGAATAAGACTCTACTAGATGTGATTTGAGACAATCCTAGAAGCATTCTAAACCTTTTGCTTTGATTACCAAGTTTGTTAGGGCTGGGGTACCCCCTAGACGTAACATGGTGTAATTGACCCCGAAGGGGTCTCATACAAGCCATTAGCATCATCATAACATAAGAGAATAGAAAAGTAGTGAAAATTTAAAACTTTCTTTCAAACAATCTAAAACATTTTCATAAGAAAGGGGAAGTCTTTACTAAGTCGTTGTTTCAAACCATCTATGAATAACAAGAATAAATGTCTTGGGATACAGCCCATATAAAGTCTAAACATAAGAAATGACATAAAAGGAACATAGTGGGTTTGACCTCGAAACTATGAGGACTCACCAAATCTTCAAGTCTTCTTTCCACTTAGAAACCTAGCCTCCAAGCAACTCAATCTCCAACCCTACATTTGGTAAGAATGTAGGCAATATGCGTTACTACAAAATGTACGAAGTATGAAAACAAGCACAACATCATAAGATCATCTCAAATGGATAGTCAACACAAGACATAAGCACAAGAGACAATAACATAATCATAGCATAATCTGCATCATAAACATCATATTATTACAAGTCAATCATAAGACATACTTATTGAGCATAGGAGCTCAATCATATTCATGGAATAATATTAACTTAGACATTCATATTTACATACTTCAATCCTTGGTCTTCCCTATTACAAGTGAACTACTTCAATAGCCACCTCCAAGCGTACTTGTGCAAGGCAAAGATAGCATCCCGTAATACTATCCAGGCTAAGTACCTCATTTTGGTCATTCTTGGGCATAGTCCATATTCATAGTCAAGACTTAGGTCTTCAAGTCATACGAGCACTTATACTCCTAAGTAACCTCAAGGTACACTTCTGCAATGCATGTGTGGCATCCCATAATACCACACACACTAGACCTACTTCATATTGACAAGGAACAATCAAATTAAGTCAATTATATCATGGAAGGCAACTGTAGTAACAATCCAAGATAGGCATACATCACCTAAGGGAACACTTCATAAGTAGCTTCAAGTCATACTTGTGCCATTTATGAATGGCATTGCATACTACCATTCACACTAAGTACTTGTTTAGGCTAGCTTAATCAATTCTTACTAATTATCATTTTCGACTACCAAAGAATAGCATATTACTATGCTAGACCTAACTACCATGGAAAACACCATATTATGCAATCCAAGTTATCCATGGAAGGATGCAAGTATACCAACCTAGCTACCATGCAAACATTCAATATGACACAAGCTACCCTTAGGGGAGTATGAATCCTTAACCCTAAGCTATCATTAAGAGAGTATGGTGTCTCAAGCCTAAGCTACCATGAAATGGTCTTGGCCTAACCAAGTCAAGCTACCATGAAGGAATTCTAACAATGCTAGTTCAAGCTACCCTTAGGAGAGTGTAGACCCTCAATTAGAGGCTATCATGATACAAATGCAAGATACCATGAAAATCATCCTACCAATGCTAGTTCAAGCAAACCTTAGGAGAACATAATTCCTCACTCCCAGGCTACCATGAGATCTACCATCCCAAGCTACATAAGTCAACTACACATGAAGGAATCGTAAAACTCAACTTCAAGCTATTCTATTCGAACAAGCATAATTCATTTTAGGTTATTAACCTTTCACTCTATAATCATTCTATGTAAGAAGACCTTTCACATTCTGCATACATGCTACCTATCTCATCATATCAAACTTACTCTATAAGCCCTAGTGATCAACATTATGACTTCAAGCCCTACATTCAAGCTTTATTCAACAATCATCATATTAGTCTAGATCACAAGGCGAAGTAGTCCTAAGCCTTAATCATAGGCAACTCTAAGCATAATTCATCAAAAGTCCCAATTTCAATCCATGTACTATCATACATGCATAAGTCTAGTTCAATTCATGATTTCATATTTCTATTCTTGGATAAGTTCTTTTCATGATAACAACTCAAGAGAATCTAGCAAGAATCATCAATTTCTCATCTAAAAGCATAAACCCCCATACTTTGAAAATTAGGGTTAATCAAGGAATTCAAATAAAATCTTCATAATATCATGAATCAACACTAAAATTAATCATATATAAGTATTAACCGACCTAATGGAATCATACCCACCTAAAACCAATACATTGGAAGTAACCCTAGCTTGGTTGGGATTCTTCTTCACCAATTTGGGAAATTATAGGGGACACTATGGGTGGAAGAACCCATAGATGAAAAGCTAAACATACTTTAATCAATACCCTAGCACAAGCCTTTAGCAATGAAGCCTTTGTTCTTGACCTTAGCTCCAACCTCGAGCTTGTTCTTCAATGCAGGTTTTCTAGAGAGAGAAATATTCTTTGGAGAGGATGAAATTGGGTTTTCTTTAGATTTTAGGGAGAATGACTTAATTGAGGTCAACTTAGGTCTAATAAGCTTATATAGTTGATAGGAAAGGAATAAAATAATGTAGGGTCAACTTCGGTAAAGAACTAAGGACCCTTCACGTTTTTACTTAAAATTTGCTTAGCCTCACTTCTTAGCTCGCCCTTTGCACCCTCATGGCTTGCTAAGGGCACTAGGCGACTCACCAAGGGGACCCTTGGTTCGCCCAATTTTCCAGTAGCTCCATAAATTGGGCAGGTCACTTAGGCGATGGGGGAGGCAGCTTGGCTACTCTCCATCCCATTCGGCGAGCCACGACTTTGCTCCCCTATTATCCCACAACTTAGGACAAGGGGACAGCCCACTAAGCGACCCCAGGTGCACTTTGGCGCATCGCCAAGTCACTTGGGCGATCATGCTGCCCAATCGCCCACTAGGTGACCCCAAGTGCACTTTGGCGCATCGCCAAGTCACTTGGGCGATCATGCTGCCCAATTGCCCACTAGGTACCTAGGAGAACAAGTTCTCTTTCACTCTACCTTGATAGCTTAGGCCCTTGCCCACTCCCTAGACTTGACAACCCCTCATACCAAGGCTTAGAAACCTAACTTAAGTACTTAGTTTAGTTTACTAGTTTCCGAGTGTTACAATATCTCCCCCTTGGGAACATTCGTTCTCGAATGACCTTTCTAAAAACTTCTTAAAGGAAACGACTCTAGACTAGCAGCCCATCATGCATGCACTATATTTAAATGCACACTACCAATCAAGGAAACTTCAATTCCAAGCTAAACATACTCAATGCAACACAAGGGAGTAGGAACTACATCTCCTAACCCGAAATGCATGAAATTCGATATCTACTCATGTTCAAGGAGGAACTAACATCTCCTGGCTACAACATGCTCAACATACATTCATGGAGCCTAAAATGTATATTGACTCAAAGATGCTACAACATGAGGCAAAACAATGCATGTAAGTCATTTCTAACAAGGCCTAAGCATTTTCATGAACATGCATATGCGTACACATGCTTTTCTAAACATTATTCATGGCAAGGACAACATGAAGTCCAACATAACAGGTCACAAAAGACAAGAAATCTAGAAAAATTTACCAAATCATAAAACACATACCGCAAAGTACATGAGGAGATCACTCTTGATCATATCTATATTGGAGAGCATAGAACCTATTCTTATTTTGAGGCTCAACGTCCCCACCACTAGAAGCAAATTGCTTACCCTTTCTTATAGAAGCCTTTGCCTTTGGTCCATCTTTCTTTATGTGGCCACTCTCACCACATCCATAACAACCATCTTTACCGGCTAAGCACTTACCCTCATACCTCTTACCACACCTTGAACAAGTGGGCCATAGGGACTCATTACTCATCCCTTGTAGCCTAGGGGTAGTCACTCTCTCATCCTTATACTTAGGAGCATTAGAAAAACCTTTCCATTAAAACTTTTATCGATTCCTAGAATGATCATGTCCATCGGACCCATCATGAAAAGACTTATCACCATCCATCCTAGATATCTTTTTATCCCTAGCCCTCTCATTCTTGAGTTTTACTCTTCTATTTTGTTGGGCAAACACCATAAGGCGTGAGATATCCATATCATCAACAAGCATTGCCATACGACATTCTTCTTCTACTAAATCGGACACCCCATCATAAACCTATTCATCAAATCCGTTGGACTTTCTACCAAAGATTGAGCATACTTAGACAAAAGAGTGAACTTCATGGCGTACTCATTGACACTCATGTTGCCTTGCTTAAGATTTATGAATCGCTTAGGGTAAGTTCTGACTAAGTTACTAGGCTCAAGCTGACCAAAACTACGTAGTTTAGGGGTTAAACGGCGAAGTTTAGGTGTCCAACACATAGGGGAAAAGACCACGATCCCTACCACCGACCGTGTAGAGGACAACAAACCGTGAAGGTCACCGTGGTCCCTCACTTAGGCAGGTTGTCTATTGGCTTAGGTCCATGGACCCTCCTATGGCCCGTCATCAAGACCGCGGCCCATGAAGGGCTCCGTGGTATGAAATCAGGGCATGAGAGGTTCTGTCTCGCTACCACAAGCACCAGTACGGTTCGTGTGGTGGTCCACGACCCGTGAAGGGTCTTGTGTTCCACCATTTCTAGGCTTGGTGTGAACCACGGACAGGTCAATGGACAGTCGTTCCATTCACAATTCGTGAGCCCTGTCGTGGTGCACCCATTTTTATATTGTTCTGGTCTGATATGCTCTGAGGTGTTACAATATCTCCTCCTTGGGAACATTCACCCTCGAATGAAATCTAAACTAGCTAAATATGGAGGGAAAGGAGCTGCAATCCCTACTACTAAGTACTGGAAACTTAAATATAACTGAACTAAGTTCCAAGAACATGCAAATACGCTTAAAATGCAAGTATAAATAAGGGAATGTAACACTCTAGAAACTAATAGGCTAAACTAGAGCTTGACGTTTGGATTAGAGCCTTGAATGTACCTCCCCGTACCTTAAAATAAATGTTTTCATGTTAGAACATCAAGGTTCAAACCCCAAGGACCAACCATGGGTCCTTAAGGAGGACCCTAAGGAGGCTGCGTGGGCAGTGACCCACGAGGGCAACCCATACGCCATAGGTCCTCCCACTCCTCGTGGGTTAGGGGTCGTAGGTCAAGGCCCCAAGAACCATGTCCCAGAACCCCAACCACGGTTCACCAGCACGGGTTGTGTGTCCAACCATGGTCCGTGAATGGTGGGTTGTGGGTGAGGCTAGGAACTCCTATTTCACAGCTATACTTAGGGACATTATGGGGTTTTCTGGTTTTAGTTAATAATAAGTGACGTCATTTTACACTAAATTAGACTAGCTATATAAGGTTTTTAAGTCCCTAAATTAAGTCATCTTCCTCATAATTCCAAATTCCAAAAGAAAGACCCAAACCCTCTCCAAAAATTCTCTCTTTAGAACTCCAAAGAACAAGAAGAAGAAGGAAGGTGAAGCTAGGGTTGAAGGAACATGGTTTTCTACTCAAGTTCATTGGAATTAAAAGCTAACTTATGGTAGTCCTTCATCCATGGATAGAATTCATCCATGGAGTCCCTCCAAAACTCAATTTCAAAGATAGAAATTCCCCAAAAAGCTAGGGTTTTACTTCAAGTCATGGATTCCTTTCAAAAATGATTTTATCGATTTAATTACTTTATATTATGATTTAATTGATGATTTGTTATGGTTTCATGATGAAATCTCCCAAGAATCCATGAAATTCCCATATTCCCAATTTATGACCTTGTGATGAGGGTGAATTGTAGAAAGAAGAGTATTATGAGATTATGCTTATAGTAATTGAACTAATTGAATCATGTTATTATCCATGTCTAATGTAGTAATTCTAGATGTATTGATTGAATACGATATATGTTCCTTGAAGGGCAAAGTATGAGAATTATGCATGATTATGACGGTTATGTATATGTTTCAATAATACTTTGAGAGTAAAGTGAATATGATCATGATCTAGTTGTTGTGTTGCTGGAGGTTATCCTCATGTACACACTTATATATGAATATGATATGATGTGAAAGGTTTTCTCACAATATGATGATTCTAAGGTTGAAAGGCTATTCTTACCTATTGAATATATGAGCTACAGTAGGAGTTATGTTGGATTGAGTGTCAAGACATTCTTCCATGAGTATGAACTTAAGTCAAGACTTAATATGAACTCTATGGGTATTAATGCTTAGCATCGAGTGGATAGTGATATGTATGGAAACCCTCACGTTAGTAGAAACCGGGTTTCTAGGAGCAATCTCTTGGGATGGAAGCCCTCACATTAGTAGAGGTCGGGTTTTCTAGTAGCAATCCCCTTATCCCATAAACTATGTGCCCTCATAGGTCTTTAGTTAGTGGATCCACCTAAGCTAAGAGTATGGTTCTACCTTATGCAAGTACGACAACCGTACCCCTTTACGGTGTGGGGTAGACACCGGATTCCATGTATAGCTCACATGGTCTATGTCGGTTAAGGCTTATCCCACTATGATAGTATGAACAAGAATATGAATTATGAACTATAGTTACTCAAAGAAGCTTTACTTAGTATAGGTGGGATTATGGAATCTTATTCATGCATTGCACAAGTATGCTTTTGAGGATATTTATGGTATGTTCCTTTTATGGTATGATGATTTATGAGTTGATTATGCTTATGACTTATGCTTTTCCATTATATTTTAAATGATGCTTTAACTTAGTGAATTGCATGAATTCAACTAAAATGTCTTCTTTAGCATATTTTCAAGGATTTTATCCATGACTATCATACTTAGAGCATTTTTGTACTAACCCATATTTTCCTACACTTTTCGCAAGTGTAGAGTCCGATTTTCAAGGTGGTCCCCATTGTGGCTACAACTTGGATTTGATCATTTCTCCTAGCTTGTTGCTGAGTCCTCATGATTCGAGGACGGATTCTATCTTTGTAGTTTCTTTTATCGTATTTTCATTTTCGAACATGTTGTATGGGCTAGGCCCAATTTGATTCGAGTATTATAATAGATGGCTAATTGAGACTAGTGTAGACTTCAGCTTTCCTTTATGAAAATTTTGGACTTGAAATGTGTTTTTACTCTTTATTGTTCTATGCTTATGTTATGATATGCTAAGTGGCTTATATGGTGCCCTTTCAGGGTTCTATGTGCCCTGTTACGTCTAGGGGGTGCCCTTTTGTCATGACAGGGAACACGATACTAAGACTGAATTTATGCAAGAGTAACATAAAAACTGGAGATGAACTATTACCTCAAGCTGGAATGGATTCGGAAGGAAAGAGATGAGGATACTTGGCCTTCATGGCTGTTTCTGCTTCCCAAGTAACTCCCTCTACGGACTGACTCGTCCACAAAACCTTAACTGAAGCAACTTCTTTGTTTCTTAACCTTCGAACCTGATGATCAAGAATTTCAAATGACACCTCCTCGTAAGTGAGACTATCCTTCACAGACAGACTCTTTAAAGGTACTATGGTTATTGGATCACCTACAAACTTCTGCAATAAGGAAATGTGAATGACCGGATGTACCGCTGCTAGTTCTGCTGGCTACTCTAACTCATAAGCCACTTTACCAACCCTTTTCAAGATTCTGTAAGGACCTACATATCTGGGGCTGAGCTTCCCTTTCTTGCTAAATCTCATCACCTTCTTTATGGGTGACACTTCAGGAAAACCTAATCATCGATTTGGAACTCCAAGTCCGTTCTCCTTGCATCTGCATAGGACTTCTGACAATTGTGGGTTGTCTTAAGTCTATCCCTGATGAGATGAACTTTTTCAATAGCATCTGATGAGTCTGAGATTTAGACTCATTTAGGGATTTGTTTGCATAGATTTAATATCCTAAAATGCTCCATTTATGCAAATAACTGATGTAAAATCCTTGATTTTCAGATATATGGATTGAGGAACGAAGCTAGGATAGAAATGGCCAACAAGGACAATGCAAACTGAAAAAGAGATGACGAAAAACAAGCATGATGGTCGCCGAGATCACTCGGCGAATCGCCAAGTTGCTCCACTATCGCCTAAATTTACAGAGCTTTGTATTTGGATTAGGAGTAACTTTGGTGAGAAGCAGTTCCATTCGGCGTATCACCGATCACTTCAGCGAAGGATGACCTCGTCGCCAAAAGTACTGATGGAAATCAATATAAGTGTTAATGGGCTAGTTAAAAGTCAAAAAGGCACATCACGGAATGAAACAATGATCCCGATCTGGCTCGCCTAAAATTACAGTGGTTCGACTAAGAATATGTGAAGAATGAAGGCGAGATGAAGGTCAATCGGGGAATCGATGATCAATCGGTGAAGCTCGACTGTCCACGCCAATTGGTCCCAAAAATCCACACATCAGTCTTCTATAAATTGATTTTTGCAATAGAGAGGAAGCATTCCGAAATTGTTTGGAACAAAAGATAGAGAGCAAAAACATTACTATTGTTGATTTCAAGTGATTTTAGCAAAGTATTTCATTTTGGGTTTTGTTATAGAGAAGATATTATTTAATTTTGACTTTCGAATTTCGTTTACCCAGCTATGGAAAATGTGGCAGGTATTGAATTTCATCTTTTTTCTATGATTAGCTAAAACCCTAACCTTGGGGGTTTGACAATGTGACCAATTGTTGCATTTGACTAAATGGGTGACATCAATTAGCAAATTTTGGTGTTAATTTGAAGTGGGTCAAAATTATTACTATAGTTTAACTTCATTATTGCATGTTTAGTGCAATATAGTTCAGAGTTTTGCGCTTGCTCGAGAGAGAAGTATAGAACCAACATAATTATTTGGCATCCTTAGTAGTGGCTCATGACGGTTTTAGGTTGAGAATGTGAAACTTGAGATTCAGCCTTTGTATCTAGGTCGAAAGAGTAGATTTGATGAGAATGTAGGTTGGGCGTCTTATGGATAATGTTCATGTTTGAGAGAATTCAACGGAAATAAGGTAATTGTTCAAGAGAAAATTGCTTTACTTATTGTCCATTCTACCCACAACAAATTAACATTGTTGGTTATCTCATTATATGATTGTTCCTTGTTTATTGTTGAAGTGGGTTGGTAACGACATCTTGGAGTTTGACTTATAAAATTTTTAAGTGTGGTGTTTATTCGGCTGAAAAGGTCACAGTTATATTTTCATATTTGAATTCAAAGAATGATACTCTATGTGGGATCGACCACAACTCATTCAGTTGGGTTTATACTAATTTACAATCGTTCACACTTAGATCAAGATGAATTGTCTTTGTAACGTTAATCAAAATGGTGTCACTGTCGGGGAGTGGCGTTGTTTAGAGTTCTTTTATCAAAGATTAGACTTGTGAATTTGTCGGTTGTAGTTGAATCGGTTTAGACCGCATTGTGTTAGTGTTGGTTGGACTGAATAAATGTAAACATGAGTGAGGAAGCGGTGAATGGGAGCCTAGCAGGTCCTCGAAATGGTATCGAGGATGTTAACAGTGCATACAACCAAACCCAATCGGGTGAAATGGGTACAATTTGCATTCCATCAGCTGATGAGAATGCAACATTTGAGGTCACGAGCACTACTCTTCATCTCATCCAAATGAAGGGACTTTATGATGGGCTGGCTCATGAATATCTACATGATCATGTGAGTAATTTTATAGATGTGTGCAGCCCATTTTCATTCAAGAAAGTTCCACAAGAATCAATCCGGCTCAGATTATTTCCTCTATCTCTTACTTGGGAGGCTAGTATGTGGTTGGCCGAGCAACCAAAGAATTCTATCACGTTTTGGGATGAGCTCATCACCGCATTTAATGCAAGGTTCTTCCCTCCATCGAGGATGATGAAACTCAGGGATAACATTCAAGGATTTAATTCATTAGAGGGTGAACCCATCTATGAAACGTGGTTGAGGTTTAAGAAACTCCAACTTCAATGCCTAACTCACGGGCTACCAAACGATTATCTACTCCAACATTTTTATCGGAGTCTTGATTCAGCTAATAAAGGAGTGGCTGATCAATTGGTTCGAGGGGGAATAATGTTACAATCATTTGAGGTGGCTTCGTTTCTTCTTGGCGATATGACGAAAATAAATCAAGCTTGGTACATTCAAGAGGATCAAGTCTCTCCTTTTTGTTTTAGAATGACCCAAGAATAACTTGATAAGGAAAGAGAAAGGGATGAGAAAATCAACAAGATGTTGGCCCAAATGGATCTACTACAAGAGCATATGTTAGAGAATATGAGAAAGACAAATGGAGTGTTCAGAGTTGAGGAGGGTTCTTCCTCTGGTTATTCAAAACCAGGGGAGAATCAAGCTTGGAATTCCAAGAAATAGGAGGAGGGTTTTCACCCACACTATTTACAGTGAGGTGAAAATCAAGGTTGGAACTATCACAAGGAAGAAGAGCAAAGAAGATACTATCAAGAATGGGTTGAGAAAAGTGATTATTGGAAAAGGGAGGATGACTATGAAGAGAACCATACTCTATCGAGTGAGAGCCCAAAGTTGAAGGGGAGTGCAAGTAGTCCCCAGGTGAATGATTTGTTGTCACGTATCCTTGACAAAGTTGAATGTTTAGATGATTTGTTAAAAGGGATGAAAGCCCATTTTTCGTCATTGAATAATAAAGAGAACTCTCACGCAGATGCACTCAAGATACTTGAAGGTCAGTTAAGTTTACTTTCAGCATAATTGGAACCAAAAATGACAAGTGAAGATGATGATAGAGGCCTAGTTGTGGTTACTCGTAGTCGAAACGTAGCGATAGGCGATGTAACGAGCAATGAAGAAGCTCAAATACCTGAAGAAGAAAAAAGTATGGAGGAAGAAGAAATACCCATCCATCAAAGCATTGCCAAAGGGCCACAAAAAGATGTGGAAAAACACAATCCAATCCCAAAAAGTGTGCAACCTTTACCCAAAAAATCTCCTCTGTTTCCCCAACGCCTCAAGAAGAAGAATAAGGATGAGAAGTTCAAAAAGTTTTTATCGGTGTTCAAGACATTATCGATTAATCTCCCTCTAGTGGTAGCATTGTTGGAAATGTCGAATTATGCCAAGTTTATGAAGGAGTTAGTCACAAAAAAAAGACCTTGGATTTTGAAACAATCAAAGTTTCTCATAACTACAGTGCAATTATGACTAAGGAGCTGATAAAAGGAAAGAAGATCCTGGAGCGTTCACCATCCCTTGCACCATTGGCATGCTCCAATTTGCTAAAGCCCTATGTGATTTGGGGGCAAGCATCAACTTAATGCCATATGCAATCTATAAACAACTTGGGTAGGGTGAACCGAAAGCCACAACAATGAGACTCTTGATGGCGGACCAATCAATTAAACATCCTGTGGGGATACTATATGACATCTTGGTAAAGGTTGACCGATTCATTTTTCTGGCTGATTTTGGAATTCTTAAATGTGAAATAGATTCTGAAATTCCCATCATTTTGGGAAGACCATTCTTGGCAACCGGGAGAGCATTGATGGACGTTGTAAATGGAGAACGAAAGTTTCGGGTGAACGAGGATGAAGTAACCTTTAATGTTTGTAAGTTAATGAAACACCCAAGAAATATTCACATGGTTTCTACTGTTGATGTTATTGATGAGGCGGTGCCTTGTGTGGACCATTTGATATGTATGAGTGAACCACTTCAGGCAGTGCTTGCTAACTATGATGAATTCAAAATTCAAGGCTACGAAGAGGTAGTAGCTGCTCTTTTAGGCATGAGAAAATATTCAAAGACCCCATTGAAGTTGGACATTTATCTAAAAAATAGAAAGTCCTCCCGCAAAGCCATCAACAGAAGAACCACCTAATTTGGAGTTGAAAGTACTTCCCTCCCATCTGCGATATGCTTTCTTGGGGTCAAATAATACCTTATTGATGGTCATTGCAACTAAATTGCTTGAATGGCAGGTAAAACTGCTCCTTGAGGTGTTGAAAAGGCATATAAAAGCTACAGGTTGGACTATCGCTGACAAAGTGGGCATTCCTTCCGGTATTTGCACTCACAAAATTCAACTTGATAGTGATTGTAAACCGACTGTTGAACATCAACAGAGATTAAATCCACTGATGCAAGAGGTGGTGAGAAAGGAGATACTAAAGTGGTCGGACGCATGTGTGATCTACCCAATTGCGGATAGCAAATTGTTAAGTCTGGTGCAATGTGTACTGAAAAGGAGGGGGAGGTGATCACAGTAGTCCCGAATGAAAAGGGAGAGATTGTATCTACGAGACCGGTGACCGATTGGCGAATATGCATGGATTACCAGAAGCTAAACTCTTGGACCGAAAATGTAACACCCCGGAAATCTAATTACCTAAGCTAGAGCCTAACATGTGGTTTTGTGTCCTAAAATGGGTTAACGTCAAGATAAGAGCCATAAAATGACCTTCCTAGGTTAATACTAATGTTTTAGTCCATAAACTTCAAGGCATGCTCCCCCAAGGACCCTCCAAGGGTCCTTGATGAGAGCCAAGGGGCTGCCCAAAAAGCTATCAAAAATAGCACCTTCTACGAAAGAGGCACCCACGAGTCATGGGTGGACTCACTCCCCGTAGATGGGAGTCGTGAGTCGAGACTTAGCCTCTCCCAAACTCACCCCAAAACTCCAACTTTCAGAAACAAATGATGCATTGCCTATATGGGGTGTCACCCCACCTATGCCCCGTAGGTGGGGGTCGTGGGTTGAGGCTTAGTCTCCTCACGCTTGCCTTAATCTTCCCCCTCTCTGACCCAAACCACGTGTATGCAGTATGGGGTGTGACCCCACTTATGGTCCTAGGTGGGGGAGTCGTTGGTCACACCTGGGAACACACTTAGTCTCGGCCAACATAGGGACAAATGGGTAAAATCCTAATTGATTAATTAAGGGTAGGGGTGGTTTTTATTAGTTATTTTAGACATATTTAAGTACCTTTAACTATTAACCAACTCTTTTAACTCATAACTCAAAAACACAAAACATAACCACCTCTCCTCTCTCAAAATATTCTCTCTCTAAGACTCCATTGAAGAACAAAGAAGAAGGTCAAGCTTAGGGTTCAAGTTCCAACCTTTTCACTTCAATTTCGTGTGGAAAAAATCAACCAAGGTATGGGAGTCTTGATTCATGGAACACTTTTCTTCATGGAGCCCTTCAACTCTTAATTTCAAAATTGGTAAATTGGTCAAAAAATAGGGTTTTCATTCTGGCCATGGGTTCTTCCTAAAAACGTTTTCATTATGTTAATTTTCATATATCATGGATGATTTGATGTTTAATGGTGGTTTTTATTGTAAAATTCCCCCATGAAACCATGAACACCCCCATGACCCCAATTTCATAAATTGTGATGGGTGTATTGATGCAGGATGATTACTATGAATTGTATCTATGCTAATCTAGTTATTGAATCTTGTTTTATTCATGCCTATTGTAGTAACTCTAGTTGTAATTGTGAGACTTGATTCATGACCCTTGAAAGGGGTAAATTGCTAGGGTTAGTACATGTTGATAAAAGTTTTCTATGAACTTATGACTCACTTAGAAAGTGAAGAACCTATGACTAATGTGTAAAGTATGGTATTGTTGAAAGGTTATTCTTCCCTTACCCTTACACTTCATTATGTATGAATTGTATAGGATGATGATAATGTTCTTGTGCTGATTGAAAGGCTATTCTCATGAAACACTATGAACAATAATGTGAAAGGATTACTCACATACTAATGTTTAATCTAAGGTAGAAACTACATTTTTACTTTATTGAATCTATGAGCTATTTGATGTGTTGTATTGAATAAAGGTCAAAGTATCCTTTCACACATGTAAATGCAATTCAAGACTTATTGTGTATAATTGGGAAACAATGCTCAGCACCGAGAGGATATGGTCAATGAGGTAGAGGTCCTCCCATCAATACAATAGGTCGGGTCATCTAGATTATTCTCATGAGATGGGAACTCCTACGCCAATACAATAGGTTGGGTTTCTAGAAGCAATCTCTCTATCCCATAACTATGTGCCAACATAGGACTTTAGCTAGTGGATCCACCTAAAGGCTAATACATGTAGTTCTACATTAAGCAAGTAGGACACAGTTTTTCGGTGTGGGGTTACATGACACCAGATTCCATGACACTCACATGGTCTATGTCGGTTAAGGCTATTTTCCCTATATGATAAGATAAAGAACAAGACATGAACTATACTATGACTTCTTAGTGAGTTTTATTTAGTAGGAGTGGGGGTATGGGACTTCGCTTTTACATTGCACAAGTAGACTTAGTAGGATGTTATGGGATGGTTTCCTTATGTTACGATGAGGCATGAATGTATGCTTGTATGTTGAATGGATAGCTGCTATGAATGACTTTCCTCATGATCAAATACTGTACATGACTATTTCCTTATTTAAGACTATTCATTATGATGAGGTCTAAGGATGATATGTATGACTAAGGTTACTTCAAAGGGGTACTTAGTGTGGTTGGTATTATGGGATGCCAACTATACATTCCACAAGTGTTCCTTAGAGGTTGCTAAGGTAATGGTTTTACTATGTTGTGGGCATAAATGTGGTTATGGCTTCTCTTCTACATTGAAAGTGCATGTTGATTTCCAAACTTGACAAATGCATACTTTTCAACTAAAATGTCATTTTTATCATATTTCAAGGATTTTGTGAATGCTTCCATACTTAGTGCATATTTGGGCAAACCCCTACTTATTCTACATTTTTGATAAGTGTAAGTTCCGGCTAGGTGACATACACTTCCCTTTCTTGAAGAAGACTTGGATTGCTTATCTCCAAGACTCTCCTCATGTTCGAGGATGGATTATCCATTTCTTAGTTTCCAATGTACTTCTTATATTGAGACTTTATTGATGTAAAGGGCTAAGTCCCAAACTTTGTATTCTAATGTTTTAGATGGTGAATGAGACAAGGTCTAGACTCATATGATTTTCTTTTATGAAAAAGACCTCTATTGTAAAAGTTTTAAATTTTCTGCATCATTACCATGTCTTTATGTTATGATTATTCTAAGGTCTTGTATGAGACCCCTTTGGGGTTCGGTACGCCATGTTACGTCTAGGGGGTACCCCTGGATCGTGACAAACTTGGTATTAGAGCATAAGGTTTTGGGATGATTTTAGGTTGATGTCTAATGAACCACGTCTAATAGAGTGTTGCTCATGGGTGTGAAGCGCGCTACACTTATGGATGAGAGGCTATCGATGCTTAGGAACTTTCACTTCTTTCATTACTCCTTAGTCGTGCTTTAGAGTTCTAACTCTATGAATTCCTTGTTCCTAACCCTTCTCTTGTGTTTCTAGGCTATGAATACAAGAAGGGTGAATGCTAGGAGGACGGAAGAGGAGAATGTGAATGAGGAGGTTCCCCTTCAAGCTCCTCAAGACCCTTAAGCTCCTAATGATGAAGTGGATATGACTAATGTGGAGATAAGGGTGGCTCTCCAAACATTGACTCAAATCATGTCTACTCAAGCTTAAGCCATAACCGTTCTAGCCCAACCTATAACGGCCCAAGCTAACTGAGATGTGGGGCCCCGAGTAAACCCTAATGTGAACACCATGGCCTCAAGATTGAGAGACTTTACTAGAATGAACCCTCCTATATTCTTTGGTTCCAAGTTGAATGAAAACCCACAAGAGTTTGTGGAAGAGGTCTACAAGATATTGCTTAACAATTGAGGGATGTGGCCCAAGTGTGGTATACTCAATGGAAGGATAATAGGGCTATAAGAGCAAGTCCCATTGGTTTGGAAGTGTTCAAGAAAGCATTCCTTGATAGGTTCTTTCCAAGGGAAAAGAGGGAAGCTAAAGTGGAGGAATTTATCAACCTTCGTCAAAGAGGAATGAGTGTCCAAGAATACTCTTTGAAATTCAGTAAGTCGTCCAAATATGCCCCATCTTTGGTGTCTAACTCAAGGGATGAGATGAGTCAATTTGGAACGGGTGTGCTCGACTCCATTGACGAAGAATGACGAGCGGCAATGCTCCATGACAACATGGATATCTCATGGTTGATGGTATATGATCAACAATTTAAGGAGTCAAGGATTAGGAAGAAGAATAGAGAGGTGAAGAGGGAAAGGACCGATGATGGAAATTCTTCTAAGGGTGAGTTTGAGGGCCAAAGTGGACCATGGTTAAAGAAGTGGTTTTCCAACCAAAGCTCCTCCAATGCTTCAAAGAACAACAAAGATAGGGTGTCTAACCCTAATCCTCAAGGAGGCAATAGGGGTGGATCTTCCATGGAGAGGCCTACATGTGCCAAGTGTGGTAAGAAGCATGAGGGGAAATGTCTTGCCGGTATGGGTATGTGCTTTGGTTTGGAAAAAATGGGCATCAATTGAAAGATTGCCCAACCCGTACGGTCAAGGGAAGAGAGGGTAATCAAGCTCCTTCTAGTGGTTCCAATTCTGACGCTCCCAAGAAGAACTGCTTCTATGCCCTCCAATCTCGAAGTGAGCAATAGGGTTCTCCGGACGTTGTTACCGGTATGTTACAAGTATTTTCCATTGATGTTTATATATTATTAGACCCCAGTGCCACTTTGTCTTTTGTTACTCCTTTTGTGGCAATGAAATTTTATGTACTCCCCGATGTCTTAGAAGAACCCTTTTAGATGTCTACCCCGGTGGGTGACTCGGTTGTAGCTAAAAGAATTTATAGGAGTTGTCCCATTTCATTGTCTCATAAAGTCACATTGGTTGATTTAGTAGAATTAGATATGTTGGACTTTGATGTCATCTTGGGGATGGATTGGTTGCATGCATGTTTTGCTTCCATTGATTGTAGAACTCGGCTAGTAAAGTTTCAATTTTCAAATGAGCCCATCTTAGAATGAAAGGGAGGGAATTCAATCCCTAGAGAGGTAGATTTATTTCATGTCTAAAAGCTAATAAAATGATTTCTAAGGGCTGTATCTACCATATAGTAAGAATTAAGGACAATTAGTCCGAGACTCCTCCTTTAGAGTTGGTCCCCGTAGTAAGGGAATTTCCGGAAGTCTTCCCTGATTACTTGCCCAGCATTCTTCCCGAACGGGAAATATACTTCGGCATTGATTTTTTGTCGGATACACAACCCATATCCATCCCCCTTTACCGGATGGCTCCGACCGAATTGAAGGCACAACTCAAGGATTTGCAAGACAGGGGTTTTATTCAACCAAGCATATCTCCATGGGGAGCTCCGATATTATTTGTAAAGAAAAAGGATGGGTCCCTTAGGATGTGTATTGATTACCGCCAATTGAAAAAAGTCACTATAAAGAATAAGTTTCCACTCCCTAGGATTGACGATTTGTTTGATCAACTCCAAGGGGCTAACTTTTTCTCCAAAATAGATCTTCATTCGGGTTACCATCAACTAAGGGTAAGAGGATGTGACATTCCCAAGACGGCCTTTAGGACCCGGTACGATCACTATGAATTTGTGGTTATGTCTTTTGGGTTAACAAATGCCCCGGCTGCATTCATGGACCTAATGAATAGGGTATTTAGACAATATCTTGATTCGTTTGTGATCGTCTTTATGGATGATATTTTCATCTATTCAAGGAGTGAGGGTGAACATAAGGATCATTTAAGGATAGTATTTCAAGTCCTTAAAGACCACCGACTATATGCTGAGTTTAGTAAGTGTGAGTTTTGGCTACGGTCGGTTTCTTTTCTTGGTCATATTGTGTCGGGTATGGGTATAGAGGTTGATCCTAAGAAGATGGATTTGGTTAAAAGTTGGCCTAGACCCCTAAGTCCCACTAATATTTGAAGATTTTTAGGTTTGGTCGGGTATTATAGGAGATTTGTTGAGGGTTTCTCATCCATCGCTTCTCCGTTAATTCCATTGACCCAAAAGAAGTCTATATTTGAGTGGTCGGAGGCTTGTGAGAAGATCTTCCTAGAGTTGAAGGGTAGACTCACCTCCGCTCGGGTGTTGACCTTACCGGAGGGTACCGACGGGTTTGTAGTGTATTGTGATGCTTCGAGAGTAGGGTTGTGGTGTGTACTCATCCAACATGGTAAGGTGATTGCCTACGCTTCAAGGCAACTCAAGATTCATGAAAATAATTACCTGACCCATAATCTCAAACTAGCAGCGGTGGTTGTTTCCTTGAAAATATGGAGACACTATCTCTATGGGGTGCATGTAGTTATGTTTACCGACCACAAGAGTCTTCAATATGTGTTTAGCCAAAAAGATTTGAATCTCTGACAAAGAAGATGTTAGAGCTTTTGAAGGATTATGACATGAGTGTCCTTTACCACCCTGGCAAAGCTAATGTAGTGGCAGATGCCCTAAGTAGATTGTCCATGGGTAGTGTGGCTCATGTAGAAGATGTTAAGAAGGAATTCATTCGAGATGTGCATAGATTGTTCCGGCTAGTTGTCCAACTAGTGGATTCCACCAAGGGTTGATTCATTGTTCATCATAGTTCCGAATAATCCTTTGTGGTGGATGTGAAGTCTAAAAAACACCTTGATCCTATATTGATGGATTTAAAAGAATTGGTTCTCAACAAGTCCGTTGAGGTTTTCTCCCAAGGGGGAGATGGGGTGCTTAGGTACCAAGGTAGATTATGTGTTTCGGATACTGATGGCTTGAGAGAGAAAATTTCAGAAGAGGCTCATGGTTTGCGGTATTCTATTCATTCGGGAGCCACCAAGATGTACCTTTATCTATGGGAAGTTTATCGGTGGAATGGGATGAAAAAGGATATAGCAAGTTTTGTAGCAAAGTGTCCGAATTGTCAACAAGTAAAGGCCAAACACCTAAAACCGGGAGGTTGTCTCCAAGATATAAACATTCCCACTTGGAAGTGGGAGGAGGTGAATATGGACTTTGTTGTGGGGTTGCCTCATAGTCGAAGGCAAAATGATTCTATTTGGGTCATTGTTGATAGGTTGACCAAGTCCGCTCACTTTGTTCCCGTCAAGATTTCATTTTCGGCGAAATACTATGCCAAATTGTATATCAAGGAGATAGTGAAGTTGCATGGGGTTCCTTTATCTATTATATCGGATCGGGGTACTCAATTTACTTCACACTTTTGGAAGGCATTCCAACAAGGGATTGGTACTAAGATCAAGCTTAGCACGACCTTTCACCCTCAAACGGATGGTCAAGCGGAATGCACCATTCAAACCTTAGAGGATATGTTGAGGGCATGTATCATAGATTTTTAAGGTAATTGGGACGACCATCTACCGTTGATAGAGTTTACCTACAACAATAGTTGCTACTCAAGCATTGCCATGGCTCCGTTTG
This sequence comes from Solanum okadae, assembly GCA_036553675.1. Classification (NCBI taxonomy): domain Eukaryota; kingdom Viridiplantae; phylum Streptophyta; class Magnoliopsida; order Solanales; family Solanaceae; genus Solanum; species Solanum okadae. The sequence continues at coordinate 41,348,875 of CM071689.1, read as the reverse complement.
AAGCACTATATGGTAGGCGGTATAGATCCCCGGTTGGTTGGTTTAAAGTAGGTGAAATTTCTCTCATTGGTCCCGAACTAGTTTATGAGTCCATTGAGAAAGTTTGACTTATTAGAGAAAGGTTAAAAATGGCCCAAAGTCGACAAAAATCCTATGCCAACAATAGAAGAAGGGACCTAGATTTTGAAGTTGGTGATTGGGTCTATTTGAAAATCTCACCCATGAATGGTGTGATGAAGTTTGGCAAGAAGGGGAAACTTAGTCCCCGATTTGTGGGTCCCTATCAAATTTTAAAGTGTGTTGGGAGACTTGCCAAATGAGTTGGCCCTGGTTCACCTGATATTTCATGTTTCCATGATTAAGAAGTGTATTGGTGATCTGGTATCTATCCTTCCTTTAGAAGGTTTAGGAGTTGATGAAAACCTAGCCTATAAAGAGATTCCGGTGGAAATTCTAGATCGGCAAGTTAAGAGGTTAAGAAACAAGGAAGTTGCTTCCGTTAAGGTTTTATAGAGGAACCACTTAGTTGAGGGTGCTACATGGGAGGCCGAGGCTGATATAAAGTCTTGTTATCCTCATCTTTTTCCTTCTACTCCTATTCAAGCTTGAGGTAAGTAGTTCCTTGTAAGTTTTGGTGTTTTTGGAGTCACGTGTATTGTATGAGTTTCCATGATTTCCTTATGTTGTGCATGTTCTTGTGAGAATTCATGATTTGCATAAATTGAATTTTCATGATTTATATGTTCCTCATGTTGAATTGTGTTTTAGTATGATGATTGCATTTTTTACTTCATGAGGTGAATTGATGAACTTGTCTAAGTATGTTTTTGATGAAATGACTTATTGGCTCCATATTGTTGTGTTAAGCTTGGTTGAGTTGGAGAAGGTAGTTCCTCCCATGTTTATGTGATTAGATGAGTTTCATGCATATTGGGTTAGTAGATGTAATTCCTACTCCCTTGTGTTGCATTGACCTTGTCATGAGACAGAGTTGAAGTTTCCTCCTTTGAAATTGTGCATGATGTGATTAGTGCATTTTTAAGCTTTTGCACATTTTGATGTTTAATGCATGATGGGTTGTTAGTCTAGAGTTTATAAATTAATATGTTGTCTAGATCATCATTCGGGGACGAATGTTCCCAAAGGGGGGATAATGTAACACCCCGAAAATCTAATTACCTACTCTAGAGCCTAACATGTGGTCTAGTGTCCTAAAAAGGTTTAACGTCAAGAAAAGAGCCGTAAAATGACCTCCCTAGGTTAGTATTAATGTTTCAGTCCCTAAACGTCAAGGCATGGCCCCTCCAAGGACCCCTCAGGGATCCTTGATGAGGGCCAAGGGGCTGCCCAAAAAGCTGTCAAAAACAACACCTTCTACGAAAGGGGCACCCACGAGTCGTGGGTGGACTCATGCCCCATAGATGGGAGTCGTGAGTCGAGACTTAGTCTCCCCCAAACTCACCTCAAAACTCCAAATTTCATAACCAAATGACATCTTGCTAGTACCGGGCGTCACCCTACCTGCCTTGATCTTCCCCTTTCTGATCCAAACCACGAGTGAGCAGTATGTGGTGTGACCCCACCTATGGTCCGTAGGTGGGGGAGTCATAGGTCACACCTGGGAACACACTTAGTCTCGGCCAACTTAGGACAAATGGGTAAAATCCTATTTAATTAATTAAGGGTGGGGCGGTTTTATTAGTTATTTTAGACATATTTAAGTACATTTAACTATTAACCAACTCTTTTAACTCATAACTCACAAACACAAAACATAACCACCTCTCCTTTCTAAAAATTTCTCTCTCTAAGACTAAATTGAAGAACAAAGAATAAGTCAAGCTTAGGTTTCAAGTTCCAACCTTTTCACTTCAATTTCGTGTGGAAAACATCAATCAAGGTATGGGAGTCTTGATTCATGGAACACTTTTCCTCATGAAGCCCTTCAACTCTTGATTTATAAATTGGTAAATTATTCAAAAACTAGAGTTTTCATTCTAGCCATGGGTTCTTCCTAAAAACGTTTTCATTATGTTAATTGTCCTATATCATGGATGATTTGACATTTAATGGTGATTTTTATTGTAAAATTCCCTATGAACCCACAAACACCACCATGACCCCAATTTCATGAATTATGATGGGTGTATTGATACAAGAAGATTACTATGAATTGTATCTATGTTAATCTAGTTATTGAATCTTTATTTATTCATGCTTATTATAGTATCTCTAGGTGTAATTGTGAGACTTGATTCATGACCCTTGAAAGGGGTAAATTGCTAGGGTTTGTACATGTTGATGAAAGTTGTGTATGAACTTATGATTCACTTAGAAAGTGAAGATCCTATGACTAATGTGTAAAGTATTGTATTGTTGAAAGGTTATTCTTCCCTTACCCTTACACTTGATTATGTATGAATTGTCTAGGATGATGATAATGTTGTTGTGTTGATTAAAAGGTTATTCTCATGAAACAATATGGACAATAATGTGAAAGGTTTACTCACATACTAATGCTGATTCTAAGGTGGAAAATACATTCTCACTTTATTGAATCTATCAGCTATTTTATGAGTTGTATTGAATGAAGGGCAAAGTATCCCTTCACACATGTAAATGCAATTCAAGACTAATTGTGTATAATTGGGAAACAATGCTTAGCACCGAGAGGATATGGTCAATGAATTAGAGGCCCTCCCGTCAATACAATAGGCAGGGTCATCTACATTATTCTCATGAGATGGGAACTCCTCCGCCAATACAATAAGTTGGGTTTCTAGAAGCATTCTCCATATCTCATAACTATGTGCCAACATAGGACATTAGCTAGTGGATCCACCTAAAGCTAATACATGTAGTTCTACGTTAGGCAAGTAGGACACCTTTTTTAGTGTGGGGTTACATGACACCGGATTCCATGTCGCTCATATGGTCTATGTCGGTTAAGGCTATTTTCCATATATGATAAGATAAAGAACAAGACATGAACTATACTATTACTTTTTAGGAATTTTTACTTAGTAGAAGTGGGGGTATGGGACTTCAGTTTTACATTGCACAAGTAGACTTAGTAGGATGTTATGGGATGGTTTCCTTATGTTATGATGAGCCATGAATGTATGAATGTATGTTGAATGGATAGTGGCTATGAATGACTTTCCTTATGATCAAGTAATGTACATGACTATTTCCTTATTTATGACTATTGATTATGATGAGGTCAAAGGATGATATGTATGAGTAAGGTTACTGCAAAGGGGTACTTAGTGTGGTTGGTATTATGGGATGCCAACTATTCATTGCACAAGTATTCCTTAGGGGTTGCTAAGGTAATGGTTTTACAATGTTATGGGTATAAATGTGATTATGTCTTGTCTTCTACATTGAAAGTGCATGTTGCTTTCCAAACTTGACAAATGCATACTTTTCAACTAAAATGTCCTTTTTATCATATTTCAAGGATTTTGTGAATGCTTCCATTCTTAGTACATATTTGTGCTAACCCCAACTTCTTCTACATTTTTGATAAGTATAGGTTCCGGCTAGGTGACATACACTTCCCTTTCTTGAAGAAGACTTTGATTGCTTTTCTCCAAGACTCGTGGTGAGTCCTCAAGTTTGAGGAAGAATTATCCATTTCTTAGTTTCGATTGTACTTCTTTTATTGAGACTTTATTGATGTAAAGGGCTAACTCCCAAACTTTGTATTCTAATGTTTTAGATGGTGAATGAGACGAGGTCTAGACTCTTATGATTTCCTTTTATGAAAAAGACTTCTATTATAAAAGTTTTAAATTTTCCGCATCATTACCATGTCTTTATGTTATGATTATGCTAAGGGCTTGTATGAGACCCCTTTGGGGTCGGGTACGACATGTTACGTCTACGGGGTACCCCTGGGTCCTGACAAAAGCATATCACTTCCCTATGCTTTTCATGGATCTAATGTTTGATCAACTTTTAGAGAGAAGTTGGTATTTCCTCTTGGATGGATACTCTGGTCATAACCAAATCTCCATTGCTCTGAAAGACCAAGATAAAACCACATTCACCTGCCTATATGGTACTTTTGCATTCAAACGGATGTCGTTCGGGTTATGTAATGCTCCAGGAACACTTCAACGTAGCATGCTGTCCATTTTTGCTGATCTTTTGGAGGATTCAGTGGAAGTCTTAATAAATGACTTCTTGGTTGTCGGTGACACTTTTGAAGCATGTTTGGCACACTTGGGACAAGTTCTCCAAAGATGTGTGGAGACAAATTTTGTCCTAAATTGGGAAAAATGCCACTTCATAGTTAGGGAAGGTATAGTTATTGGTCACAAAGTGTCGTAAAAAGGGTTGGAGGTTGATAAAGCAAAGATTGAAGTGATTGAGAAGTTACCACAACCAATTTCGGTGAAGGATTTTCGTAGTTTCTTTGGGCATGCCGGTTTTTACCGGAGGTTCATCAAAGACTTCTCAAAAATTGCACATCCTCTATGCAAGCTCTTGGAGAAGGAGGTAAAATTCCACTTTGATGATGCTTGCAGGGTAGCCTTCAAGTTCTTGAAAGAAAAAATGGTCTCCACCCCGGTTATCATTAGTTCTGATTGGGCAGAACCCTTCAAAGTGATGTGTGATGCAAGCGGCACGACCTTAGGTGTCATATTGTGGTAGAAACACAACAAACTATTTCACCCCATTTACTACACAAGCAAAACTCTAAATAGTGCTCAATGTAACTATACAGTTATAGAACAAGAATTACTTGCGGTAGTATATGCATTTGAGAAGTTCCGGGCATACAGGCTCGGCACTAAAGTGGTTGTTCCCACTGATCATGTTGCACTATGTTATCTGATGTCAAAGAAGGATGCCAAGCCAAGATTGATAAGGTGGGTGCTACTATTGCAAGAATTTGACTTTGAAGGTGAAGATAGGAGAGGTTGTGAAAATTAGGTAGTTGACCACCTATCAAGATTGGAAGGCAAGGAAAATGATGAGCTGGAGATCGACATAAATGATACCTTTCCCGATGAACATGTATTCATGGTAACTCTCAAACAACCTCCTTGGTATGTTGATTTTCACAATTACGTAGTGTCTGGATTAATGCCGAAAGAACTGAACTTTTACCAACAAAAGAGGTTCTTGTTCGATGTTAAGAATTACTTTTGGGATGAACCATATTTATTCAATGAGAGTGCAGACCATATCATTAAGAGAAGTGTTCCAGAGGAAAACGCCATCGACATTCTCCGTGCTTGTCACGCTTCACCGGTTGGGAGTCATCATTGTGGCATGCGTACAACTGCTAAAGTCCTTCAAAGTGGTTACTACTGGCCGTCCCTCTACAGAGATGCTCAGGAGTATGTTAAGAGGTGCACTCAATGTCAGAAACAAGTTGGAGTGTCTATAGTAATGATATAGAGATCTACCTCACGCTGCCAGTGCATCCTATACCCGGCCAAAGGTATAGGACCTGAACTACTAAGTGGATCCACTAGTCTATTATGAAAAGGGTTCATCTAAAAAGTATGACCCTTTTCTACCCATGGTGGATACATGGTTTTATGGAGACGTGAGTTATCTGAACTCATGCGCGCCCCCAATTTGCTGCTCAAAACTACTCTCAAAATATACTAGCTCTTATGTTTAAAAACATACTTCTTCTATGATTTGAGATTAGTGCTCAAAAACATAGCTCAAAAGCTATCTTGGAAATCTCAGTTTCCCTTTTTGCTTCATTTAGAAAGCTATTACTCTTTTCTGAAAACTGGGCCGTAGGCTCTTTGGAAATCTCAGTTTCCGTTCTTATTTAAATGTGAAAAAAATATTTTAATCACTTTGGGAATACTTAGTCTAGATATACTTTTTGAAGAAATGAACTTCAACATATACTTTTTACTCTTTACTCAACTTGAACCTTAAGTCTTAAAACAAGGTTAAAAGCATTTGCAAAAGACTTCTTGGAAAGACTCTGAAAACTTCCTAGACTTGGCTCTTGACTTTCTTTGAATTTAAATTTATGGATTCAAGGTTATGATTCATGTTTGTGGATGATTTCTAGGTGTTCAGAAGTCATTTAGAGTAGTTAGAATCAATGGAAAGTGTTAGGACACTTTAGAATAACTTAAATAGGCTAAACGACGAACAACTGGTGAAAAACGCTGATCCGAGCGCGTCCCTGGCACACCGCACCAGGCCCCAACTTACTGGGCTTGTTTTAGGCATACTATAGGTGCACCGCCACAGCCTCCTGGCGTTATGGGGGCGCGACGCGCCTATCCCTTCCCAGGTGCGTCTAACAAGTTTTTCAACTCGTTTTCTAATCGTAAATCGTTTTGATCTGATTCTTTTTCCCAAATTCACCTTAGACTCATGTACCCAAATCATCTACACAAAATCTAACCCAAACAACTCAAGGAAACAACACTTAATTATCAAGAAGCTCCTAACTCCGAACTCATATTCAAGAACAAAATCAATTCAAGAATAACTATCAAGAACATCAATTTCTCAATCTTTTAAGATGAAAATACGCTGAATTAAAAATGCTTGGCCCATTGGTGAACTAACCCAACGCTATGTGATCACACATACCTTGTAGGGATCACCCCTGACGAAAACCACAAGCTAAACTCGACGAATCTTGAACGTTCTTGCTTCTCCTTCTCCTTTCTCTTTTCTCCAAGCCCTAGCGTAAATTCTATTTTTTCTGAAACTGACTAAATCTGATTTGACCCATATTAAACTCCTTAAAACAGATTTAATGAATAGGGAAATTAAAAGACTAAAATACCCCTTAAATTTCCGAATTGGACATTACCTTAATCCAACAGCCCATCTTCCAAAGAGCATAACTCACTCATACGAACTCGGAATCACACAAACTTGGTAACGTTGAAAAGATTATTCCAAGGGCTTTCCAACCATATCTGTAATCGCACCTAAATCATCCTGATCTAGGAATTATCACCATTTGAAGTTGACCAAAACTCACTTTAACTTACTTAAACAAATTTCCAGATTAGTCACTATATCCATAAATGGCTATTTCCAATTCTTAGCTTCTTCCTAGTTATTTCAAATTGAAAGATGTTACATTATGAGTCGACCTTAAGAGGTTGTCTAGGGGAAGGAAAGTTTTGAAATACAAGATCTTATTATCAACCATCTGCATTCCAGCAACAATAAGGAGATGTCTTCCTCTTCCAACATCAAATTGGAAATCACCTGAATAGAAGAATGAGGCAGCATAAAGGTAAGTACATTGATTTACAGGGCTTACAAACTAAACCAATTGATTTCCCATTCTTGTAACACCTTATAGCTTAGACCAATAAAAGGAACTAATATTTAACCTCACGTACTAAATTAAAACTATATGAGTTAATTAAAAGGAAGTGAATCAATAGATAATTAATCAAGTTAATTCAAATAATCATGACCCCCATCGTACAATCAAATTGATAGGTAGGAAACATGAGCTCAATTCACAATCGACATAGAAAGACTGGAGACATTTGGGACTGATAACTGACCTTGGTAAACCAGGATGACAATATTAGCTCATTACCACAATGAACGCTTGCCAAAATATCTTTCTCTATGTGTTCATTCAATTCATCTAATTCATCATAGTACAGATCAAGATTTGCATGGTTCAAATATGACAAGTCCCTGAGCTTAATTTTCATATGATTAAAACCCCAGATATTTTTAAATGTTCAACATATGGAGCAACAATTTCAAAGAAGCATGTATCATGTCACGCCCCGAGCTACCCCCGAGACGCGGACACTGGACCTAGGATCACAAGTGACCCTAAGCTAACCCTGCTGGCATGACATGAGCTTACTAGGAATAATAATAACTGATGCGGAAGCTAAATTATGAAAATGAAAGTGATGGGGAATACCTATATAGTAAACTGAATATATCAAATCTGGGAGTTTTAATACAAAAGAAATATAAAACTCAAATACTAAGTTGAATCTAACTATGTCTAAATATAGCCTCTAACTTACTAGAAGTGCTGGGACAGGCCCCAACTAAGTCTAGCAAAACTGAAACTAAAACAATGAAAGCTGAAAGATAACATGACTATTGTCCTCGAAGAATGAGGACTCACCACTGATGCTGCTGAACTGGAGATCGGGAACCAACTAAGCGTGATCTGGATGTTAAGAATATGAACCTACATCACAAGAAGATGTAGCACGGAGTTTGCATCAGTACTTGAAAGGTACTAAGCATGCAGGATAGAATAAAGTTGAAATAAACATATAACTGAATAAGCAATAAAGCAAGAGTATAATTTGAAGTTGATATAGATACTAAATACTGAGCTAACTGGATGCAATGACCAAATTTAGACATACTGATGTTGAATACTGATTATACTGAAATGTGGTCAATGAAATAGAGTTTTACTGAACTGTGGAAGCTACTAATAATCGATAATAAAACCACATGAGCTAAATGTAGAGTACGATGTATACGCCCCATCAAAAGGACCTAATACTCCCGGCAAAAGGTGTAAAGCCATGCTAGCGTGATCACAAAAATGATGCCCACAGAGGGGACTTACATCCTATGTGGCTCATAGTTCTGGGACTATATGGGTAACTGACCCTACTTCAACTCGATATTATGCTACTCCCAATAGATTAAATAATTAACACATTATTATTGAATTTCTGTAATATACTGGATAGCTCAAAACTGACATGCAAACTGAGAATGCACATTAATATACTAAAAGTAATGCATTCGAACTTCATGCAAGAAATGAAGTAATAACATGATAATCTGATTTGGAACATATAAATAACTAATTCATCATAATCTGCTGAAGTTCTAGAAACCCTAGGTCTAATTAGTAATAGGGAATCAATAATCTGACTGAATTCTAGGGACCTAATGGGTGAAAGGAACCCACTAGTGGAATCCCACATACCTGGTTACAAATTCCACGGAGAAATCTTTTGATCTTGGGGCTGGAGCTGATTGAACCTTGTTGCGTTCTTGAACTAGGGTTGCTCACCTTTTTCTCCTCTTTCTCTTCTAATTTTCTAAGTTTTGATTAAAGATCTGACTTAGGTAAGTTCTAGTTATGTTTCTAGGATAAAAATAATCAAAACCACGTCGTTTAGGGTTAAAACGACGTAGTTTAGGGGTCCAATGAAATATGAAAAGACCAAAAGACCCCTGACTTAAACTGCTGAAGGGGCTGACCACAGCCACCTCCATGGATCGTCAAAGGGACCACAGACCGTGAAGTGGGTCGTGGTCTTTACTTGGTTATTACTGAGCTGAGGTTCTGTTTCACGAGCCTTACCATGGCCGTGTGAGGGACCACAGACCGTGAAGGTCCTCGTGGTCCTCACTTGGGCTGAGGTATGGTAGCTCAAGATTTGAGGGGATACTGTTAGGTTTCACGGACGTCCCCACGACCCGTCTTCAGGACCACGGACCGTGATGTCCCCGTGGTCATTACTTGGGTGAGGGGTGAATAGGCTAGGGAGGCTACTACCTAGACGTCACGAATGCAACCACGGCCCGTCGTCAAGGCCACGGACCGTGAAGGTGCCCGTGGTCTGACGTTTGGGCCTGGTGACTTCCAAGTCATGACCATAGGCAGGTCAACGGACCGTGTACCCTATCACGGTCCGTGAACCCTGTCGTGGTTCACTGCTTCAAGTAGTTTGCAATAAAAATTTTCTAGGTCTGGTTTTTGAGGTGTTACAATATCTCCCCCTTAGGATAATTCGTCCTCGAATGAAGACTAAACTAACTGAAATGGAGGGGATACACTATACACTGAACACTGATTTCTAACTAAACTGAGTTCCAAACACATGTAAATACGCTGAAAATGCAAGTACAGACTGAATGAAGATAATATTAAGACTGATTATACGCATGAATGACTGAAAAACCAAAGAGGAATTATTACCTCAAGTTGGAGTTGAATTGGAAGGAAAGAGGTGAGGAAACTTGGACTTCATGGCTGTTTCTGCTTCCCCAAGTAGTTCCCTCTACGGACTGACTCTTCCACAAAACCTTAACTGAAACTACTTCTTTGTTTCTCAACCTTCTAATTTGGCGATCAAGGATCTCAACTAGTACATCCTCATAAGAAAGACTATCTTTTACCGCCACACTCTCTAATGGCACTACTCATGCTGGATCATCCAAACACTTCTTTAATATTGAAATGTGAAAGACTGGATGCACTGTTGCTAATTCTGCTGGCAACTCTAACTCATAAGCCACTTTACCAATCCTTTTCAAAATCCTGTAAGGGCCAACATATCTAGGACAAGCTTCCCTTTTTTGCCAAATCTCATAACCCCTTTCATAGGTGCCACTTTCAAGAAAACCCAATCATAAACTTGGAACTCTAGTTCCCTTCTCCTTTTCATCTCCGTAAGACTTTTGGCGACTCTGGCTGTCTTAAGTCTATCTCTAATAAGTTGCACTTTCTCCATAGAATAATGGACAGAATCTGGCCCTATCAAGGCAGCTTCACCTACTTCAAACCAACCAACAGGAGATTTGCAGCTACGGCGATAGAATGCTTCATAAGGGGCCATCTAAATATTGGAATTGTAGCTATTATTATAGGCGAACTCTATAAGAGAAAGGTGATCATCCCAACTAACCTTGAAATCGATCACACGCTCTCTTCACATGTCCTCTAAGTTCTGAATGGTACGCTCTGCCTGACCATCCATCTGTGGCTGAAATGTTGTGCTAAGATTTACTTGAGTACCAAGACCTTTCTGAAATGATTTCCAGAAATGAGAGGTACATTGAGGACCTCTATCTGAGATGATACACAAAGGAACCCCATGCAACCTGACTATCTCATTAATGTAAAGCTTGGTGTAGTCCTCTGCCGAATATGTAGTCTTGACCGCTAAAAAGCGAGAAGAGTTAGTAACTCTGTCAACTATCACCCAAATGGACTCATGATGTCTGCGAGTACGAGGTAAACCTGTGATGAAATCTATGTTGATCACTTCTCAGTTCCAAGTAGGAATGTCGATCTCTTGAGTCATACCCCCTGGTTTCTGATGTTCTACTTTCACTTGTTGACAATTGGGGCACTTAGCCATAAAATCTGCTTTATCCCTCTTCATGCCATTCCACCAAAAGACTTCCCGCATATCATGGTACATCTTAGTGGTGCCTCGATGAATAGAATACCTGGAGTTATGGGCTTCTACAAGAATCTGTTGTCTCAACTCGCCCACGTTAAGAACACATAATCGACCCTGGTAGCGAAGCACACCATCTCCCTCTTGGGAGAATACCTCAACTCTCTGTTGATGGACTGCACCCTTGAGTTTAAGCAATATCGGATCACTGTCTTACTTTACCTTAACATCCACTACCAATGAAGATTCTGATCCATTTTGAACTGTCACACCACCATTTGATATGCTCATAAGACGAACTCCTAAAGGAGCAAGCCTGTGAACATCCTTTGCTAGCTCTTTTCTTTCTTCCTCAGCATGTGCTACACTACCCATAGATAGTCTGCTAAGGGCATATACTACTACATTTGCCTTACCAGGATGGTAATGCACACTTATGTCATAATCCTTGAGGAACTCAAGCCATCTTCTCTAGCGAAGATTCAACTCTTTCTGGGTGAACACATTGAAGGCTCTTATGATCTGTGAACACGTCTACATGAACACCATACAAGTAGTGTCTCCAAATCTTGATTGTAAACACCACCGCTAGAAGCATAGGCTATAACCTTACCTCGTTGCATTAACACACAGCCTAGGCCAACCCTGGATGCATCACAATAAATCACATATCCGTCTGAGCCCTCTGGTAGAGTCAAAATAGGAGCTCTAGTCAGCCTAGTTTTAAATTCTGCGAAGATTTTCTCACAATCATCTGACCACTAAAACTTGACCATCTTCTGAGTCAACCTAGTCAATAGAGAGGTTGTGGACGAAAATCCTTCCACGAACCTTCTGTAATAACCTGCTAGACCGAAGAAACTTTTGATATCTGTAGGAGAGGTAGGTTTGGGCCATTGTTTCACTGCCTTTATTTTCTGGGAATCTACCCACATCCCTTCGTTGAGTACTATATGCCCAAGGAAAGCAACTGATTGTAACCAAAACTCACACTTGTTAAATTTTGCGAATAACTAGCGACCTTTGAGAATTTGCTGAACAACTCTCAAATGACTCGCATGTTCTTCCTCATTCCTAGAATAAATGGGGATATCATCAATAAAGATGATAACGAACAAGTCCAAATACTACTTGAACACTTTGTTCATCAAATCCATGAAAGTTGCAGGAGCATTGTTTAGTCCAAGTGACATAACTACAAATTCATAATGACTATACCGAGTTCTGAAGGTTGTCTTCGGAATGTCACTATCTATGACCTTGAACTGATGATAACCTGATCTGAGGTTTATCTTTGAGAAATGACTAGCACCCTGAAGTTGGTCAAACAAGTCATCAATCCTGGGGATGGGATACTTATTCTTCATTGTAACCTTGTTCAACTGCCTATAGTCAATGCACATCCTGAGAGAACTATATTTCTTCTTCACGAACAATATCGGTGCCCCCCATGGCAAAATACTTGGTCTGATGAAGCCCTTATCTAGAAGGTCTTTCAACTATTCTTTTAATTTCTTAAGCTCAGCTGGAACCATTCTATAAGGAGGAATATATATATAGATTGGGTACCTGAAGGAGATCAATTTCAAAGTCGATTTCCCTATCGAGAGGAACTCCGAGAAGATCTTCTAGAAACACTTCTAGAAACTCATTAACTACTGAAACTGACACAAAAGTTGGAGTTTCGGAGCTTGAATCCTTAACTCAAAATAGATGATAGAGATAACCCTTAGAAATCATCTTTCTGGCCTTGAGTTAAGAAATGAATCGACCCATAGGCGCTAAGCTACTACCCTTCCATTCTAAGATTGGTTCGTCTTGAAACTGAAAACGAATAATCCTAGTTCTACAATCGGCTGAGCCATAACAGGAATGTAACCAATCCTTGCCTAAAATGACATCAAAGTCTACCATTTCTAACTCTATAAGATCTGCTGAGGTGACTTTCTTGGAGACTGTGACAGGGCAATTTTTGTATTCCCGTCTAGCTATAACTGGGTCACCGACTGGAGTTGAGACTGAGAAAGGTTCAGAGAGAGTTTCTGGACTAACATCAAACTCAACTGCTATATAAGGAGTTACAAAGGAAAGAGTAGCCCCTAGATCTAACAAAGCATAAACATCGAGATCAAAGACTCGTAACGTACCAGTGACTACATCAGGAGAATCTTCCTGATCCTGACGAGCCCTAAGAGCATAGACCCTATTTTGGCATTGTCCACCACATGTACTAGGTGAGTTACCCTGCTGAGTCGGGTGACTTGCTGGTGCCGCTGAAGGTGTGGACTGAGCTCTACCATTACCTCTTTGACCTTGTTTAGAAGGACAATCCCTCAACCTGTGACCAGACTGACCATATCCAAAGCATCCTTTCTTTCCTGCAAGGCATCCGTCCAGATGGTTCTTACCATAGTTAGGGAAAGTTTGGTAGGTTTTGGTTCCTGAAACACTTCCTTCAGACTTAGAGCTTGATGTCCTACCTTTCTGATCTTGTCTGAACTTGGAGGACGGAATACTAGTTGATGAAGGCGCTGGAGCTAAAAATTTCTGCTGACCCTAGGAGCGATTTCCAACACCCGATTTCAGCTGAGAATAATCACAGTTTCTGGTCCTAGCCTTCTTGTTCTCCTTAGCTTGTTCCCTGAGCATATCTCCTTCAACCTGCTTAGCATGAGTCATGAGCCTAGAGTTGTTCTTATTTTCCAGCAACATAACATTTCTACACTCTGTCTTCACCAAGTCTGACACTCCATATAAAAACTTATTCATCTGAGCCCTGGAATCAGCAACCATGTGAGGAGCATACCTGGAGAGTTGGGTAAACTTGAGCACATACTCATGGACTGTCATGCTACCTTGCCTTAAGTTTATAAATTCCTGAGCTTTGGCCTCCCTTAGCTCTTGGGAAAACCTGTCTAGGATGGTCTGACTAAAGCAATCCCAAGTGATAGGAGCTACATTTGTACCCCATTCTCTTTCCACTGAGTATACCAGATATGAGCCACATCCTTAAGTTGGTAAGATGCTAACTCAACCCGATCATTCCCAATTACCTCCATCACTTCAAAAAATTTCTTGACTTCATTAATGAAGTTTTAGGGATCCTCACCAATACGTGATCCTAAGAACTCTGGTGGATTCTTCCTAACAAAATCTCGCACTCTAGCTGCAGCTGACCCAGCATTAGCATTTGCCGAAACTAGAGCCCGCTGATTATTCTGGTTGGCAACAATCTAAGCCAACATTTGAATGGCGTTCCAGAATCCTGCATTCAAAACTTCTTGATCTGGGACTGGAGGAGTTGCATTTGCATTCCTTGCATTCGCATTCCTGGCGTTAGCTCTACGAGGAGGCATGATCAATGAAACATAGAACGTCGAGTTAGAATGGAATTAGATCATACATTACGCACGATAAGAGTAACAAGAAAATAAAGATTTTTCCTAAAATACTTTGTAGCCTTCCCTCTCATTAGATGTGGTGCACTTCACACCCATGAAAAGGACTCTACAGAGTGTGGCTTTACAGACATCCTAGGTTTCTTAAACCTAATGCTCTGATACTAAGTTTGTCACGCCCCGAGACGCAGACACGGGACCTAGGATCACAAGTGACCCCAAGCTAACACTGTTGGCATGACATGGGCATACTAAGAATAATAGTAACTGATGTGGAAGCTAAATTATGAAAATGAAAGTGATGGGGAATACCCATATACTAAAATTAATATATCAAATATGAGAGTTTTAATACAAAAGAAATATCAAACTCAAATACTAAACTGAATCTAACTATGTCTTAATATAGCCTCTAACTAACTAGAAGTGTTAGGACATGCCCCTAGCTAAGTCTAGCAAACCTGAAACTAAAACAATAAAAGTTGAAAGATAACATGACTATTGTCCTTAAAATTTGAGGACTCACCACTGATGCTGCTGAACTGGAGATCGGGAACCAACTAAGTGTGATCTGGATGTTGAGAATATGAACCTACATCACAAGAAGATGTAGCGATGAGTATGCATCAATACTTGAAAGGTACTAAGCATGCAGGATAGAATAAAGCTGAAACAAACATATAACTGAATAAGCAATAAAGCAAGAGTATAGATACTAAATACTGAGCTAATTGGATGCAATGACCAAATTTAGACATACTGATGCTGAATACTGATTATACTGAAATGTGGTCAATGAAATGGAGTTTACTGAACTGTGGAAGCTACTAATAATCGATAATAAAACCACATGAGCTAAATGTAGGGTACGATGTATACGCCCCATCGAAAGGACCTAATACACCCGGAAAAAGGTGTAGAGGCATGCTAGCGTCATCACAAAAATGATGCCCACAGAGGGGACTTACATCCTATGTGGCTCGTAGTTCTGGGACTATATAGGTAACTGACCCTACTCCAACTCGGTATTATGCTACTCCCAATAGATTAAATGATTAACACATTATTATTGAATTTCTGTAATATACTGGATAGCTCAAAACTGACATGCAAACCGGGAATGCACATTAATATGCTGAAAGTAATGCATTAGAAAACTGAGGAATGTATATCTGAAATATTGAAATATCTGAGCTAGCATGTGTAATTCCAGAACTAAAGAACTACCAAGCTAGAGTTTTGAAATTCATGCAAGAAATGAAGTAATAACATGATAATCTGATTTGGAACATATAAATAACTAATTCATGATAATCTGTTGAAGTTCTGGACATCCTAGGTCTAGTTAATTATAATAGGGAATCAAGAATCTGACTAAATTCTAGGGACCTCATGGGCGAAAGGATCCCACAGTGGAATCCCATATACCTAGTAACGAATTCCATGGAGAACCTTTCGATTTTAGGGCAGGAACAGATGAAACCTTGATGCGTTCTTGAACTAGAGTGTCGCCTCTTTCTCTTCTTTCTCTTCTAATTTTCTAAGTTTTGATTAAAGATCTGACTTAGATAGGTTCTAGTTATGTTTCAAGGCTAAAACTAATCAAAACCACATAGTTTAGGGTTAAAACGACATAGTTTATGGGTCCAACGAAATAGGAAAAGACCAACAGATCCCTGACTTAAACTACTGACAGGGCTGACCACGACCACCTTCACGGACCGTGAAGTGGGTCGTGGTCTTCACTTGGTAACTACTGAGATGAGGTTCTGTCTCACGAGCCTTACCACGGCCCGTGTCAGGGACCATGGACCGTGAAGGTCCTCGTGGTCCTCACTTGGGCTGAGGACTGGTGGCTTAGGATTTGGGGGGCTACAGGTTAGATTTCACGGACGCCCCCCTCCCCCCCCCGACCTTTCTTCAGGACTGCGGACCGTGAAGCTCCCCGTGGTCCTTACTTGGGCAAGGGATATCAAAGGGCTAAGCTAGGGAGGCTACTATCTAGACGTCTTGGACGCAACCACGGACCGTCGTCAAGGCCACGAACCGTGAAGGTACCCGTGGTCTGACGTCTGGGTCTAGTGATTTCCAAGTCATGACCACGAGCAGGTCAATGGACCGTGGGCCCTATCACGGTCCGTGAACCCTACCGTGGTTCACTGCTTCAGGTAGTTTTCTGCAATTTTTTTCTGGGTCTGGTTTTTGAAGTGTTACATATCACCTTCGAGTGAATTCCGATCCCTGTCAGGATGATCGTGATGGATCAATTATAGTCATTATTAATCTTGACAATGCACAAATTCATTTCCTTAATAGATAATGTAGTGTCTCTCCTTAGCTGCTCTACCATTAAAAAGTTTAGTCTATACTTTATGTTCAGATGTGATGATTGTGTTTCTTATTTTCCCGTAATTGATAGTGGATTAAATTTGGTGTGAATAAGAAAGTGGAGGATTTACGCCTGAACATATGTTATAGAACTGTTTATCCGACTAGGCATATGACCAACCTTATAGCTTGCCAGAAGTTCTTTGTAGTAGTTCATCGATTATAAAACTCAACTGCAATAATTGTAGAACATTAGAAGAATGCGGACTAAGTTGGACATATCTGAAGAGTTTAAAGCTGGAAAGTTTGTTAATGCGGGATGAACACATTAAACAAATAATGTCAAATTTTCCTTAATTGGAATCTTTGAATCTATATGGATTTTGTGCCAACAATTAAAACCAAAAAATCCATGTGTATTCTATGAATCCAATTGAGGACAATTTGACATTATTTGTTTAATGTGTTTATCCGAGATAAACAAACTTTTCAGCGATAAACTCTTCAGAGTTGGTTAATTTAGTACGCAATCTTCTCATATTCTGCGATTATTGCACTTAAGTTTTATAATGGATGAACCACTACAGAGAACTTCTAGCAAGCTATAGGGTTGGTCATGCCCAATTGGATAAAAAATTCTATAATGTATATTCAGGCGTAAATCCTCCACTTTCTTATTCACAAAAAATTCAACCCGCTTGTCAATTACGGGAAAATATGACAGACCATCATCTTATGAGAACACAAAGTTTAGACTGAACATTTTAATGGCTAAGGAGAGGTAGTACATAATCCGTGAAGGAAATGAATTAGTGCACTGCTGAGCTATCTAAACGACCATACTCATCGGTGTCATAAATAACATTGTTGATAGAAATCCAAAATTAATGCCAATCTTTAGAGAGAGTAGATGTTCTGAACGTGTCTGTTATGGACAATAATGAAAGAGTTTGGACAATAAGAGCATAAGGTATCTTACTAATCCGATCAATTTCTTCAGATTCTGTCTCAATTTTCAGGGTTTTTCTAAGTTAAATTTTTAATAAGCAGACTTTCAGAGGTGCCAGAGAATTGGTCATGGTTTCTCATGTTGTTCAAATTGTATTACTATTGCTACCTAAAATCACCAGTCAGCTAACCACCCAATGACAAAAAAGTACACTACAATTTCTTTGTGAAGAATAAGAAGAATTTCAGAAATTATTTTGTTAAAAAAATAAGAGCAAACACATATATTTATAAACAAAAACAATAGCGTAAACATGTGCTTATTGTGCTTTATTGGAAAAGCCACAATCCTTCAAAATAATCACAACCTTTCCCAAAATTCACAAAAGTCACCATTTTTCAGAAAAGTCACAACTCTTCATTTTTCATTCAGACCTTTTAAAACCCAAAAAGTCATGCTACTTCTCTTTTGTTGAGAAACAACACAGGGCTAAGAAGGGGTGGAAATTATCATACATCAATACCGAGAATAAGTTTTCTTGTAACTATAATTGCTATAGACAATTTATGTTTTTTTTTTTTGTTTATTCTTTCTTTGATGTCCAACTAAAAAAGTTATATCACATGACACTCTTTTTTAATGTGATAATATATGATACTCATTAATATTTTATTTTTAAAAAAATTAGGATTTGAGAAAGGGAAAAATTAAGGAGGAGATTACAATTAAGGTGAGAAATTGAATGATCTCACCAAAAAAAGTGAAAATTTAGTAGTAAATTCTACTAAGATTATCACATGTAATACTATATAATTACAATTTGCAGCGATTTGAAACCATAAAAAAGAGCAATAAGACATTTAAACTTACAGTTTACAAGTCATGTATTTTAGTAAACAAAATTATTCATCAAACTTCAAACACAAAACTTAAGAAATGAAATTAGGATAAAGAATACATACACAATGTAGTCTTTGGTTTGCCCCTCAAAATCTTGATTTTTTTGTTTTGATGTTTTGGAATGTATGTATATTTTCAAGAAAGGGATAATGTCACACTACATATAAAGTGGCCATGGAGTTGACCATTTAAGTTTTTTCTATTTTTGGTCAGAGCATAGAAAGAATATATATAAATTAATTAATTAATGAGATCTAGACAATCAAGATAATTATGTCATTAATGGATCTTAGTTGATTATTTATCCTAAATAGTTTTCTGATATCATGCTAAAATCATCATTGACGTTATAATTTACTTCTTACACATTTGAAAAAGATATAGTCCCTTGTTTAAAGTTTCCACATATATTTTCCCTTTTAATCCGTTATAATTATTGTTTTCCTTTTAATTATATTTGAATCGATAAAATATAAGTAGAGACGTGGAAAACTCACTTGCATCATCATGACGACAACTTTATGTTAAATGAGATGTTATTCACGTCTCCACATTGCATTTTTTTATTTTATAGGAGTAGCAATTAATAGGACTTGATTTCCATTATGCAAATAATTTCTATGTATTTAGTTTAATGACTATATAATTGATATTTTACAACATTGCATTAAAATAGAACCATGGTCAAGATATCAAGTTCCCTAACTAATCTATATATATATATATATATATATATATATATATTGATAGATACTCGAGAAATTGAATCCTCAGAGGAGAAATAAATTAATGATGACATGACAATATTCTGAGTAAAGTTTTGACAGTGAAAAAGTGAATCAGGTCCACAAGCTTGTACTAGAACTAAGATAAAAGAGCGGGAAAGAAGTAATAACGCGTCGAAGACAAACACTCCTAATATAGGTAAAATAGTGAAGAAGACTCCTTATACAGAAAGGAAAAAAATAGGAAAAGAATTACTCTGCTTATAGGATTCAATTAGGGATGAAGCCCTCCGTATAAAAAGATCTTCGACAAAAAGAAAAACAACTTTTGAAATTCATAAATTGAGAGAATTTAGTGGCGAGAGCAGTGCAACACCACAACTAGGTTTTTCTTTCTATAGGCTTAATTTGGATTGGTTCATTTTAGAATTATTGTTTAGGGATAATTGTACTAAGAGTGAAAGAAAATTTGTGAGGTTTTGTTACAGAAAGTGAGTTTGTCTTCTTGGAGAGTAGAATATACGATTATAGTTAATTTTTGAACAGTTAGAGTGAGCTATTTAGGTGATTTACTAGAGTTAGTCTTTTTCTATTATAGAGTGGTAATCTAGAGTTGCTCTTTGAAGTTAGGGAAGTTTGGTTTAAAATGCTACGAGGGTAGATCGTTGTTTTTTTTCACTTGAGTAAGGAGGTTTTCCACGATAAAATCTCTATTTTATTGTATTGCATTTTTTGTCTTTGAAAATTCAACAAGAACCCAGTTCTTGTTTAGGTTGTCAAAGCTTCTTTAATATAACAAACAATCCCCCGGATTTGAAAATACTGATCATCCTGACTACGTGTACAAACAGCACAAGTATGGATTAAAACAATCCCCAAGAGGATGGTGCGACCACCTATCAAGTTTCTTGCTTGCACACGGGTATTTAAGAGGCCTGATTGACAATACATTGTTCTTCTAAATCAAGGCTCCAATATGCTCATAGATCAAGTGTATCTAGATGACATTATCTTTGGAGGAAAATATGCAAAACATGGGGCTGACTTTGCACAACTGGTGAGCAACGAATTTTAAATGAGCATGATGGGAGAGCTCAACTTCTTCTTGGGTCTTCAAATCAAACAGTCCTCATCTAGAAGTTCAACTCATCAGTAGAAGTACATAAAGGAGCTACTAAAGAAGTTCAACATGAATGAAGCAAAGACCAATAACACTCTAATTTCCACAACAACGAAGCTTGATAAAGATGAACCTCGTCCTGGTACATGACACAAAGTATATAGGAATGATCGGATCTCTATTGTACGTAATGGCTAATAGACCTAACATTGTAGTTAGTGTTAGACTATATGCATGCTTCCAATCATGTCCAAAGAAATCCCATCTGAAGGCTATCAAAAGGATTTTGTGATATGTCAAACGAACGATGAGCCTAGTTCTCCGGTATCCTAAAGATAATTCATTTGATTTGGTCGGATTTGCATCTGCAGACTACGTAGTCTACTTGGTAGGTAGAATAAGCACATCTAAAATGGATCACTTCTTAGGGCCATGCTTAGTATTATGAGAAAAAAAGGAAACATAACTCAGTCACCTTGTCTATGGCGGAATTAGAATACGTTGTTGTTTCTTCGTGTTATTCCTAACTTCTCTGAATTAAGCAACAACTTCAAGATTTTGGCATCATTATTGACCTTTTTTCATTGCCTCCATGGGGCTCATGACTAAGCTACTCAATAGTGTGGCCGTGATCAACAACATCGAGAAATAAATGACCTATAGAAACTATAGACTAAGTCTCCATCTGCTTAAGCCATTACCCACAGACAAAGCATTAAACTCTTTTCTTGTTAGTAGGTAGAATCATAGAAGTGTGGCCGAACAGCTTGTGGAACCTCGCCTTATACTCTGAGTCACTCATGGGAGTACTTCTCTAACCTGCAGAACTGATCTTGAGGCGATCATTGAAGTTGCGAGGGATGTCCCAAGCTAAAAAAATCTTAGAAAACTTTATCCAAGTGAAAAGAGGAGACCTAACTGAAGTAGTTTAAATGAAGGTACGCCATGACTTACTAGCTGACCTATCTAACAGATATGTCGTTGATTCGGCTCCTCTCTACTCCACTAGACCTAGAATATGATGTTGCTAATGGCAAGTTATAAGAAACTTTTGGGTATCCCCACCCACAGCCCCAAAAAACCTCAGAGGTTAGAGTGTGAGAAGCACGCCAGGCATCTTCTTCTTTAAAGGTATGGCTTCGGCCACATTCATGGGTTGGGCACCTCTAGGTGGTACCTAGACTGAGGTGCCTCTGTTGTAGGTTGATCATGTGGTTCTAGTGCAGCTATAGCTCTAGCCTACTGCATTCCCCAAGCACAATCAGAAGTTGTACAGTGGTTGCCTAAAGGTACGAAGCCATAGAGGGTCCAGGTGATGGCTGAGATAGCCCCAACACCGCTAATTCAACTAGAACTTAAACTACTCGAAGGTCAGGTGACTGCTTCAGACCTCTCTCTCTTTAAGGCTAGTGTGCACTCCTGGCCAGCGGTATAGATCGACCCATTCCTCAAGTTGTTGTATGGCGTGTATGAGCCATCCTCTGAAAAGAATAAAAACAAGTGAGATTTCAATAAACCAACTAAACACACGATGCATGAAAGTGATACAAAAGAGGATAAACTCCTAAAGACACCCTATAGCCTTCTAAAGATAGGATACAAATGTCTCCACACCGATCCATAAATCTCTAATCTGTATTAGCTCTGTACAAGTAAGACTGGCTAATCTAAGGCTCTGATACCATCTTTTCATGACCCGATCCCTCGAGTCATGAGGGCATAAACTATAACCCTCAAATACGGAATCCAATGTGTAACCTAGAATAGCAAACAACAAGTATAAGGGTACAACTAAATAGAAATCAAACTAAACCACCAAACAAAACAAAAGCGAGATCAAACAAAAATTTATATACAAAAGGTCCCTCCCATAACCTAGAAATCAGAAGTACAGAGCTGTCTAAAAATAAGAGTAAGAATCGAAAAAATGGACAAAAACAAAGATTGTTCAAAAAGGAAAAAGACTAGCTAAATAAGTACAGAATGAGATAAGTTGATATTAGACTCCAAGTGCTCACACTTATCTCCAAATCCCTAATTCTTCTAATTGCACAAACAATCACCGCACATGCATGACGAAACAGATTAAGATTGTAGCATGAGTATAAAAGTTGGGTACTTTGTAGACATCATGTGTCGACTGAGAAAGAAAGGTAAAAGCAATATGAAAAGATAGAATCTAGAAACAGACAGAGGTTAAAGTGGATATGAAAGAAAGCATATGAGCATACCGAAAGTAAATCTATGTACACCTAAGCTAAACCTAACGGACCTCTATAACCCTAGAACATACACTCATGCACATGTTTAAAGGAAAATAAAATAGACGTAGCAAGCCCAACAAGTATAAAGAGTAACTAAGTCTACAAGAGATAAAAGCACCACAAATCCAAAACCAAGAAACAAATTTCAAGCTCCCAACCCAAGTAAACACAATATCTAGTAATCCAGTCAACTTCCAGCCCAGCTAGCTAAAGTGATAATCAATCTAGGTCGCCCAGCCAGGTAGTCCACTCCCAGACCAACTAGCAAGAATGACATGGGGGCGTATTGACTCCAAAAAGGGTCTTAAAATATCAAACCCACCTATCAAGATAGACTATTTTAAAGTCATCCAACTAGAAAGAGTGTCTCGAGTGGTGTTGACTCCCAAAAGGATGTCGAATATGAGATCAATCAATACTAAGCCATCGTGGATCTACATCCCCTCACAAAGAATCACAAGAAGTATCCAGCCTGAATAACCCTAATACCAAGTCGCCCGAGAAAGAACAAAGCCTATAGTAACACATCGGAGGTAAAAATGGATATGAAAGAAAATACACGAGCATATTGAAAGTTAATCTAAGTACATCTAGGCTAAACCTAGCATACCCCTATAAACCTAGAATGTACACTCATGCACATTTTAAAATGAAACTCAAAAAGACCCATGTATGCCCGACAGGTATAAAGAGTAACTAAGTCTACAAGAGAGAAACGCACCACAAATCCAAACCCAAGAAACTAAAGTCAGGCTCCGAACCCAAATAACCACAATATTTGGTAATCCAGTTAACTTCCAACCCATCTAGCAAGATTGATAATCAATCTAGGTCGTCCAACCAGCTAATCCACTCCCAAGAAGGTTGATTCCATCCTTGTAGAGGGAGATGCAAACTAGCTCTCCTTTTAAAAGGCACAACCCATAGGTTAAGGGACGATCAATTGTTATTTGTTCTAATTAATGGCTGGCACATAATTTAATTTTCATAACAAGTTATCCTCATTAAAACCAAAAAAAATGTCAACAAAAACAAGAGAAACAAACTAGGAATAGAAAACATTGTGACTACTTGGTCCGAAGCAAATAATTGCACTTGTTGGAAAAGCTAACAAATGCTTCATTAGATTTGAGGTATTAGTAGAACAACTGTTGCAATCATTATGCTCTTGTAAAATAACAAGTTTCTCAGAGGATTTATTGCCGGCTCAAGTAAGAATTTCAAGAATTGATGGAGCTTTATAGCATCAAAACTATCCGTACGACTAAAAAATGGCATAACCTTGACATTCTTCAAATTCTGTAAGGAAACTTTGAATATGTTTTGTTCAAACGAGAGGTACTTGTCTTCCAGCAAATCAATGCCTTCGCCCTTAAAAAACATGGTACTACAAATACAGAAGAAGGACAAATCGGGTTAGGAGGTAAGCTTAACAACTATAGTAATAAAATTGAAGTCGTTGAGGCTGTAAAGGATCAATATGCATTTGACATAAAGATATTGTGAATTGAAAACATGCTAGCATATCAGGAAATATCATTGGGTTTTCCAAATTACTAGTCGACCTTAAGAGATTGTCTAGGAGAAGGAAAGTTTTGAAATACAAGAACTTATTGTCAACCATCCGCATTTTACCAACAATAAGGAGATGGCTTCCTCTTCCAAAATCAAACTGGAAATCACCTGAATAAAAGAATGAGGCAGAATAAAGGTAAGTACATTGATTTACAGGACTTACAAACTAAACCAGTAGTGATTTCCCATTCTTGTAACACCTTATAGCTTAGACCAATAAAAGGAATTAATATTTAACCTCACGTACTAGATTAAAACTATATGAGTTAATTAAAAGGAAGTGAATCAATAGATAATTAATCAGGTTAATTGAAAAAAATCATGACGCCCATCGTACAATCAAGTTGATAGGTAGAAAACAGGAGCTCAATTCACAATTAACATAAAAGGACTAAAGACATTTGGGACTGATAACTAACCTTGGAAAACCAAGCTGAAAATATTGGTTGATTAGCACAACTAACGCTTTCCAAAAGATCTTTCTCTATGTTTTAATCCATTTCATCTAATTCATCACTGTAGAGATCAAGATTTGTGTGGTTAAAAGATGACAAGTCCCTGAGCTTAATTTTAATATGATCCCCGTCAGGATGATCGTGATGGATCAATTGCAATCATTATTAATCTTGACATTGCACAAATTCATTTCCTTAACAGATAATGTGCTGCCTCTCCTTAGCTACTCGACCATTAAAAATTTAGTCTAAACTTTATGTTCAGACGTGGTGATGGTGTTTCTTATTTTCCCATAGTTGACAAGTGGATTGAATTTGTTGTGAATAAGAAAGTGGAAGATTTACGCCTGAATATATGTTATTGAACTGCTTATCCGACTGGGTATCATGACCAACCCAATAGCTTGCCAGAAATTCTCTGTAGTAGTTCATCAATTACAAACTCAACTACAATAATTGCAGAACATTAGAAGAATGCATACTAAATTGGACATCTCTGAAGAGTTTAACGTTGGAAAGTTTCTTAGTCCGGGATGAACACATTAAACAAATAATGTCAAATTGTCCTTAATTGGAATCTTTGAATGTATATGGATTTTGTGGTTTACATCTATGGATTTTGTGCAATCGATTAAAACCACAAAATCCATATAGATTCAAGGATTCCAGTTGAGGAAAATTTGACATTATTTTTTGAATGTGTTCATCCCGGATAAACAACCTTTTCAACGTTAAACTCTTCAGAGATGTTTAATTTAGTACGCAATAATCTCATATTTTGCATTTATTGCACTTAAGTTTTATAATCGATAAACTACTATACATAACTTCTGGCAAGCTATAGGGTTGGTCATGCTCAGTCGGATAAACAATTCTATAACGTATATTCAGGCATAAATCATCAACTTTCTTATTCATAAAAAAATTCAAGCCATTTGTCAATCACGGGAAAATAAGAAACACCATAATCACATCTGAACATAAAGTTTAGACTGAATATTTTAATGGCTAAGGAGAGGTAGTACTTTATCCGTGAAGGAAATGAATTTATGCACTGCTGAGCTATCTAAACGACCATATTCATCAGTTTCATAAACAACGTTGTTGATAGAAGTCCAGAAGTATTTCCAATCTTTAGAGAGAGTAGATATTCTGAACGTGCCTGTTATGGACAATAAACAAAGAATTTAGACAATAAGAGCATAAGGTCGCTTACTAATCTTATCAATATCTTCACATTTTTTCTCAATTTTTGGTTTTTTTTATGTAAGTTTTAAATAAGAAGACTTTTAGAGGTGCCAGAGAATTAGTCCTTGTTGCTGATATAGTTCAAATTGAATTACTATTTCTACCTGCAATCACAATATTAGCTAATCACTCAACGGCAAAAAAGTACACTAGAATTTGTTTGTGAAGCATAAGAAGAATTTCAGAAATTCTGTTGTTAAAAAATAAGAACAAACACAAATATTTATAAACAACAAACAATAGCGTAAACATGTGCTTATTGTGCTTTATTGGAAAAGAAACAACCCCTTGGAAAAGCAACAATCCTACCGAATAATCACAACCTTTCCCAAAGTCACCATCTTTTAAAAAAGTCACAATTCTTCATTTTCCTTTTAGACCTTTTAAAACCCTAAAGCTCATTCTACTTCTCTTTTGTTGAGAAACAACACAGGGCTAAGAAGGGGTGGAAATTATCATGCATCAATACCAAGAATAAGTTTACTTCTAACTATAATTGTAATAGACAATTTCTGTTTCATTTTTTTTATTCTTTCTTTAATGTCCAACTAACAAAGTTATACCACATGACACTCTTTTAAAATGTGATAATATATGATACTCATTAATATATTATTGGTTTTAAAATTAGGGGTCAGGAAAGGGAAAAATTAAGGAGGAGATTACAATTAAGGAGAAGAATTGAATGATCTCACCAAAAAAAGTAAAAAATTTAGTAGTCAATTCTACTAAGATTATCCCATGAAATACTGTATAATTACAATTTGCAGTGATTTTAAACCATAAAAAAGAATAATAAGACATTTAAACATAAAGTTTACAAGTCCTGTAAACAAATTTATTTATCAAAATTCAAACACAAAACTTAAGAAATGAAATTAGGATAAAGGATACATACACAATGTAGACGTTTATGCCATTTCAAAATCTTGATTTTTTTATGTTGTTGAATGTATGTATATTTTCATGAAAGGGCTAATATCACGCTACTTATATAGTGGCCATGCAGTTGACCATTTAATTTTTTTCTATTTTTGGTCAGATCATAGAAAGATTATATATAAATTAATTAATTAATGAGATCTAGACATTCAAGATAATTATGTCATTAATGGTTCTTAGTTGATTATTTATACTAAATAGGTTTCTGATGTCATGCTAAAATCGTCATTGACGTAATAATTTACTCCTTACACATTTGAAAATGATATAGACCCTTGTTTCAATTTTTCTAACCTATTTTCCCTTTTAATCAGTTTAAAATTATTATTTTATTTTTCATAAATTTTAATTATATTTGAATTCATAAAAGATAAGGAGCGACTTGGCAAACTCACATGCATCATCATGACGACAATTTTATATTAAATGAGATGTTATTCACGTCTCCACATTGCATTTTTATTTTATAGGAGTAGCAATTAATAGGACTGGATTTCCATTACGCAAATAATTTCTATTGATTTCGCTTAATGACTATATAATGGATATTTTACAAAATTGTATCAAAGAGAATCATGGTCAAGATATCAAGTTCTCTAACTAATCTCTATATATGTTGACAGATACCCGAGAAATTGAGTCCTCAAAGGAGAAATAAATGAAAGATGACATGACAATATTCAGAATAAAGTTTTGACAATGACAAAGTGAACCAGGTTCACAAGCTTGTACCAGAACTAAGATAAAAAAGTGAGAAAGAAGAAATAACGAGTCGAAGAAAAATACTCCTAATTAACGAAAAATAGTGAAAAAGACTCCTTATATGGAAAGGCAAAAAAATTAGCAAACGAATTACTTTCAATGTAGGATTCCATTACGGTTTAATGCTCCCTTATAAAGGGATGTTTGACTAAGAGAAAAACAGGTTTTGAAATTTAAAAATAATTAATTGTTCAATAGTTAGACTGAGCTATTTAGGTGATTTACTAGAGTTAGTCTTTTTTATTATAGAGTTGTAATCTAAAGTTGCTCTTTGAAGTTAGGGAAGTTTGGTTTAAAATGCTACGAGGGTAGATCGTTGTTTTTTTTTCCTTGAGTAAGGAGGTTTTCCACGATAAAATCTCTGTTTTATTGTATTGCATTTTTGTCTCTGAAAATTCAACAAGAACCCAGTTCTTGTTATGGTGGTCAAAGTTTCTTTAATTTGTCAAACAACCCCCCGGATTTGAAAATTTTGACCATCCTTAATACGTGAACAAACAGGACAAGCCTTGTTTGAATTAAAACAATCCCCAAGCTTCTTGCTTGCACACGGGTATTCAACATGCAAGATTTACAATAAAGTGTTCTTCAAAATCAGGGCTCCAATATGCTCATAGTTCTGGTGTATCTAGATGACATTATCTTTGGAGGAAAATATGCAAAACATGGAGCTGACTTTGCACAACTAATGAGCAACGAATTTTAAATAAGCATGATGGGAGAGCTCAACTTCTTCTTGGGGCTTCAAATCAAACAGTCTTTATCTTGCAGTTCAACTCATCAGTAGAAGTACATAAAGGCGCTACTAAAGAAGTTCAACATGAATGAAGAAAAGACGAATAACATTCCAATTGCAACAACAACGAAGCTTGATAAAGATGAACCTCATCCTGGTACATGACACAAAGTATATAGGAATGATCATATCTCTATTGTACGTAATGTCTAACAAACCTAACATTGTATTTAGTGTTGGACTTTGTGCATGCTTCCAATCATGTCCAAAGAAATCCCATCTAAAGGCTATCAAAAGGATTTTGTGATATCTCAAACAAATGTTGATCCTAGTTCTCTGGTATCCTACAGATGTTCATTTGATCTGGTTGAATTTGCATTTGCATACTACGTAGTCTACTTGGTAGGTAGAAAAAACACATCTAAAATGGCTCACTTCTTAGGGCCATGCTTAGTATTATGAGCAACTAGGATACATAACTCAGTCACCTTGTCTATGGTTGAAGCAGAATACGTTGTTGTTGCCTCGTGTTATTCCCAACTTCTCTAAATCAAGCAACAACGTCAAGATTTTGGCATCATTGCAGACCTTTTTTTCATTACCGCCTTAGGAGTCATGACTAAGCTACTCAATAGTGTGATCGTGATCAACAAAAACGAGAAATAAATGACTCATAGAAACTATAGACTAAGTCTCAATCCGCTGAAGCCATAACCCACAGACAAGCATTAAACTCTTTTCTTGTTAGAAGGTAGAATCATAGTAGTATGGCCGAACAGTGTGTGGAACCTTGCCTCATTCTATGACACACTCATGGGAGCATTGATCTAACCTGTCGAACTGATCTTGAGGCGATCATTGAAGTTGCGGTGTCATAAATAACATTGTTGATAGAAATCCAAAATTAATGTCAATCTTTAGAGAGAGTAGATGTTTTGAACGTGTCTGTTATGGACAATAAAGAAAGAATTTGGACAATAAGAGCATACGGTAGCTTACTAATCTATCAATTTCTTTACATTCTGCCTCAATTTTTGGGTTTTTTGTGAGGTAAGTTTTCAATTAGTAGACTTTCAGAGGTGCTATACAATTGGTCTTGGTTGCTCATGTTGATCAAATTGTATTACTATTGCTACCTGAAATCACAACGTCCGCTAACCGCTCAACGGAAAAAAAGTACACTAGAATTTGCTTGTGAAGAACAAGTAGAATTTCAGAAGTTCTGTTTTAAAAAATAAGAGCAAACACATATATTTATAAACAACAAACAATAGTGTAAACATGTGCTTATTGGGCTTTATTGGAAAAGTCACAACCATTTGGAAAAGCCACAATCCTTCGGAAAAGCCACAATCCTTCAGAATAATCACAACCTTTCCCAAAAGTCACCATCTTTCGGAAAAGTCACAACTCTTCATTTTCCTTTCAGACCTTCTAAAACCCAAAATGACATGCTACTTCTCTTTTGTTGAGAAACAAAACAGGGCTATGAAGGGGTGGAAATTATCATACATCAATACGTAGAATAAGTTTACTTGTAACTATAATTGTTATAGACAATTTATGTTTCTTTTTTTTTAATTCTTTTTTTAATGTCCAACTAACAAAGTTATATCACATGACACTCTATTTTAATGCGATAATATATGATATTCATTAATATATTATTTTTTTTAAAATTAGGGGCCGGGAAAGGGAAAAATTAAGGAGGAGATTACAATTAAGGTAAGGAATTGAATAGTGGCCATGCAGTTGACCATTTAATTTTTTTCTATTTTTGGTCAGATCATAGAAAGATTATATATAAATTAATTAATTAATGAGATCTAGATATTCAAGATATTTATGTCATTAATGGTTCTTAGTTGATTATTTATCCTAAATAGGTTTCTCATGGCATGCTAAAATCATCATTGACGTAATAATTTACTTCTTAGACATTTGTAAAAGATATAGTCCCTTGTTTCAATATTTCACACCTATTTTCCCTTTTAATCCGTTTAAAATTATTATTTTCCTTTTTATAAATTTTAATTATATTTAAATCCATAAAAGATAAGGAGAGACGCGACAAACTCACATGCATCATCTTGTCAACAACTTTATGTTAAATTAGATGTTATTCACGTCTCCACATTGCATTTTTATTTTATAGGAGTCGCAATTAATAGGACTTGATTTCCATTATACAAATAATTTTTATTGATTTAGCTTAATGACAATATAACTGATATTTTACAACATTGCATTAAAAAGAACCATGGTCAAGATATCGAGTTCTCTAACTAATCTCTATATATGTTGATAGATACTCGAGAAGTTGATTCGTCAAAGAAGAAATAAATTAATGATGATATGACAATATTCTGAGTAAAGTTCTGACAATGACAAAGTGAACCAAGTTCAGAAGCTTGTACCAGAACTAAGATAAAAGAGTGGGAAAGAAGAAATAATACGTCGAAGAAAAACACTCCTAATTAAGGCAAAATAGTGAAGAAGACTCCTTATCTGGAAAGGAAAAAAAATTAGAAAAAGAATTACTTTCCTTGTAGGATTCAATTAGGGTTGAATCCGCCCTTATAAAAGGATCTTTCACAAAGAGAAAAAAAAAAGCTTTTGAAATTGATAAACTGAAAGAATTTAGTGGCGAGAGCAGTGAAACGCTAAAAAGTATACAACAGAACAAAGAAGAACTACAACTAGGTTTTTCTTTCAATAGGCTTAGTTTGGATTGGTTCATCTTAGAATTATTATTTAGATATAATTGTACTAAGAGTGAAAGAGAATTTGTGAGGTTTTGTAACAAAAAGTGAGTTTGGCTTCTTGGAGAGTAGAGTATACGATTATAGTTAATTGTTGAACAGTTAGAGTGAGCTATTTAGGTGATTTACTAGAGTTATTCGTTTTTATTATAGAGTTGTAATCTAAAGTAGCTCTTTGAAGTTAGGGAAGTTTGGTTTAAAATGCTACGAGGGTAGATCATTGTATTTTTCCCTTGATTAAGGAGGTTTTTACGATAAAATCTCTATTTTATTGTATTGCATTTTTGTCTCTGAAAATTCAACAAGAACACAGTTCTTGTTTAGGTGGTTAAAGTTTATTTAATTTTTCAAACAACCACCCGAATTTGAAAATTCTGACCATCCTGACTACGTGTACAAACAGGACAAGCCTTGTATGGATTAAAACAATCCCCAAGAGCATGGTGTGATCACCTATCAGGCTTCTTGCTTGCACAGAGCTATTCAAGAGGGAAGATTGACAATACACTATTCTTCGAAATCAGGGTTCCAAAATGCTCATAGTTCGGGTGTATCTAAATGACATTATCTTTGGAGGAAAATATGCAAAACATGGGGCTGACGTAGCACAAGTGATGAGCAGCGAATTTTAAATGAGTATGATGGGAGAGCTCAACTTCTTCTTGGGTCTTCAAATCAAACAGTCCTCATCTAGAAGTTCAACTCATCAGTAGAAGTACATAAAGGAGCTACTAAAGAAGTTCAACATGAATGAAGCAAACAAGAATAACACTCTAATTTCAATAACAACAAAGCTTGATAAAGATGAACATGGTCCTGGTACATGACACAAAGTATTTAGGAATGATCGGATCTCTATTGTACGTAATTGCTAACAGACCTAACATTGTATTTAGTGTCGGACTATGTGAATGCTTCCAATCATGTCCAAAGAAATCCCATTTGAAGGCTATCAAAAGGATTTTATGATATCTCAAACGAAGGTTGAGCCTAGTTCTCTGGTATCCTACAGATGATTCATTTGATCTGGTCGGATTTGCATTTGCAGACTACATAGTCTACTTGGTAGGTAAAAAAAGAACATCTAAATTGGCTCACTTCTTTGGGCCATGCTTAGTATTATGAGCAACTAGGAAACATAACTCAGTCACCTTGTCAATAGCTGAAGCATAATACGTTGTTGTTGCCTCATGTTATGCCCAACTTCTCTGAATCAAGCAACAACTTCAAGATTTTGGCATCATTGTAGACCTTTTTTCATTCCCGCCTTGGGGCTCATGACTAAGCTACTCAATAGTGTGTTCGTGATCAACAACATCGAGAAATAAATGATACATAGAAACTATAGACTAAGTCTCCATCTGCTAATGCGATAACCCACAGACAGAGCATTAAAATATTTTCTTGTTAGTAGGTAGCATCATAGTAGTGTGGTAGAACAGCTTGTGGAACCTCGCCTCATACTCTAACACACTCATGGGAGTACTGCTCTAACCTGTAGAACTTATCTTGAGGCGATAATTGAAGTTGCGAGGGATGAGCCAAGCTAAAAATACTTCAAAAAACATGGTCCAAGTTAAAAGAGGAGACCTAATTGAACTGGTCTAAATAAAGGTATGCCACAACTTACTAGCTGACCCATCTAACAGATACACCATGAATTCGGCTCCTCTCGACTCCACTAGACCTAGAATATGATGTCGCTAATGGCAAGTTGTAAGATAGAAAGGCACCACAAATCCAAACCCAAGAAACAAAAGTCAGGCTCCCAACCCAATTAACCACAATATCAAGCAATCGAGTAAACTTCCAACCCAACTAGCAAGTGTGATAATCGATCTAGGCCGCCCAACCAGCTAGTCTACTCCCAAGAAGGTTGATTCCATCCTTGTAGAGGGATATGTATATTACCTCTCATTTTTACAAGAACAAACCATAGGTTAAGGGACGATTAGCTGTTTTTTGTTCTAATTGATAATTGACACAAAAATTAATTTTCATAACAAGTTATCCTCATTAAAACAAAAAAAATGTCAACAAAAATAAGAGAAAAAAACTATGAATAGAAAACATTATGACTAATTGGTCCGAAGGAAATAATTGCACTTGTTGGAAAAGCTAACAAATGCTTCATTAGATTTGAGGTATTAGTAGAACAAATGATACAGTTCTTATGCTCTAATACTACAACAAGTTTATCAGGATTTATTGCAGGCTCAAGTAAGAACTTCAAGAATTGATGGAGCTTTATTCCGTCAAAACTACGCGTACGCCTACAAAATGGCATAACCTTGACATTCTTCAAATTCTGTAAGGGAACTTTGAATATGTTTAGTTCAAACGAAAGGTACTTGTCTTCCAGCAAATCAATGTCTTCGCCCTTAAAAAAGTGTGGTACTACAAATACAGAACAAGGACAAATCGGGTTAGGTGGTAATCTCAACTCCTATATTAATGAAATTGAAGTCGTTGAGGCTGTAAGGGATCAATATACATTTGACATAAAGATATTTTGAATTGAAAACATACTGGCATATCAGGAAATATCATTAGGTTTTCCAAATTACGAGTCGACCTTAAGAGGTTATCTAGGGGAAGGAAAGTTTTGAAATACAAGAACTCATTGTCAACCATCTGCATTCCAGCAATAATGAGGAGATGTGCTCCTTTTCCAACATCAAACTACAAATCACCTAAATAGAAGAATAAGGCAGAATAAAGGTAAGTACATTGATTTACAGGGCATACAAACTAAACTAATAGTGCTTTCCCATTCTTGTAACACCTTATAGCTTAGACCAACAAAAGTAACTAATATTTAACCTCACCTACTAAATTAAAAATATATGATTTAATTAAAAGGAAGTGAATCAATAGATAACTAATCAAGTTAATCGAAAAAATCATGACCCTCATCGTACAATCAAGTTGATAGGTAGACAATAGGAGTTCGATTCACAATCAACATAAAAAGTCTGGAGACATTTGGTACTGATAACTGACATTGGTAAACCAGGATGACAATATTAGATCATTAGCACAACGAACGCTTGCCAAAAGATCTTTCTCTATGTGCTCATTCATTTCATCTAATTCATCACAGTAGAAATCAAGATTTGCATTCTTCAAAGATGACAAGTCCCTGAGCTTAATTTTGGTATGATTATAACCACAGAAACCATTAAATCTTTAACATATATAGCAACAATTTCAAAGCAGCATGTATCACCTTCGAGTGAAAACCGATCCCCGTCAGGATGATCGTGATAGATCAATTGCAGCCAATATTAATCTTTACAGTGCACAAATTCATTTCCTTAACGGATAATGTACTGCCTCTACTTAGCTGCTCTACCATTAAAAAGTTTAGTCTAAACTTTATGTTTAGATGTGGTGATGATGTTTCTTCTTTTCCCGCAATTGACAAGTGGATTGAATTTGTTGTGAATAAGAAAGTGGAGGATTTACGCCTGAATGTATGTTATAGAACTGCTTATCCGACTGGCCATGATGACGAACCCTATAGCTTGCCAGAAGTTCTTAGTAGTAGTTCCACAATTATAAAACTCAATTGTAATAATTGCAGAACAATAGAAGAATGTGTACTAAATTGGACATCTCTGAAGAGTTTATCGTTGAAAAGTTTGTTAATCCGGGATGAACACATTAAACAAATAATGTCAAATTGTCCTTAATTGGAATCTTTGAATCTATATGGATTTGTGCAAATGATTAAAACCAAAAAATCCATATGAATTCAATGATTCCGATTGAGGACAATTTGTCATTATTTGTTTAATGTGTTTATCCCGGATAAACAAACTTTTTAGCGTTAAACTCTTCAGAGATGTTTAATTTAGTACGCAATCTTCTCATATTCTACAATTATTGCACTTAATTTTTATAATCGATGAAGTACTATAGAGAACTTCTGGTAAGCTATAGGGTTGGTCACTCCCTGTCGGATAAACAGTTCCATAATGTATATTCAAGCATAAATCCTCCATTTTCTTATTCATAGAAAATTCAAGCCACTTGTCAATTACGGGAAAATATGACAATCCATCATCATAGCTGAACACAAAGTTTAGACTGAACATATTAATGGCTAAAGAGATCTAGTACATTATCCGTGAAGGAAATTAATTTGTGCACTATTGAGCTATCTAAACGACCATACTCCTCGGTGTCATAAACAACGTTGTTGATAGAAGTCCAAAAGTATTTTCAATTTTTAGAGAGAGTAGATGTTCTAAGTGTCTGTTATGGACATTAAAGAAAGAATTTGGACAATAAGAGCATAAGGTAGCTTACTAATCCTATCAATTTCTTCACATTCTGTCTCAATTTTTGGTTTTTTTCTGAGGTAAGTTTTCAATAAGCAAACTTTCGAAGGTGCCAGAAAATTGGTCTTTGTTGCTTATGTTGTTAAAATTGTATTACTATTGCTACCTAAAATCACAACGTCAGCTAACCACTGAACGGCTAAAAAGTACGCTAGAATTTGTTTGTGAAGAATAAGAAGAAATTTTGTTGTAAACACATATATTTTTAAATAGCAAACAACAGCGTAAACATGTGCTTATTGTGCTTTATTGGAAAAGTCACAACCCCTTGGAAAAGCGACAATCCTTAAGAATAATCACAACTTTTCCCAAAAGTCACAAATGTCACCATCTTTCGGAAAAGTCACAACTCTTCATTTTCCTTCCAGAGCTCTTAAAACACAATAAATCATGCTACTTCTCTTTTGTGGTGAAACAACACAAGGCTAAGAAGGGGTGGAAATTATCATACATCAATACCGAGAATAACTTTACTTGTAACTAATTGCTATAGACAATTTATGTTTTTTTTTTGTTGATTCTTTCTTTAATGTCCAACTAACAAAGTTATATCACATGACACTCTTTTATAATGTGATAATATATGATATTCATTGATATATTATTGTTTTACAAATTAGGGGTCGGGAAAGGAAAAAATTAAGGAGGAGATTACAATTAATGTGAGGAATTTAATGATCTCACCAAAAAAATTGAAAATTCATTAGTCAATGCTACTAAGATTATCCCATGTAATATTATATAATTACATTTTGCAGCGATTTTAAACCATAAAAAAGAGCAATGAGACATTTAAATTTAAAGTTTACATGTCTTGTATTTTAGTAAACACAAAACTTAAGAAATGAAATTAGGATAAAGGATACATACACAATGTAGACTTTGGTTGCCCTTTCAAAATCTTGATTTTTTTGTTTTGATGTTGTTGAATGTATGTATATTTTCATGAAAATGCTAATGTCACACTAGTTATATAGTGGCCATAGAGTTGACCATTTAATTTTTTTTCTATTTTTGGTTAGATCATAGAAAGAATATATGTAAATTAATTAATTAATTAATGAGATCTAGACATTCAAGATAATTATGTCATTAATGGTTCTTAGTTGATTATATATCCTAAATAGGTTTCTGAAGTCATGCTAAAATCATCATTGACGTAATAATTTACTTCTTACACATTTGAAAAAGATATAGTCCCTTGTTTCAATTTTTCACACTTATTTTCCTTTTTAATCCATTTAAAATTATTATTTTCCTTTTTATAATTTTTAATTATATTTGAATCCATAAAAGATAAGTAGAGACGTGACAAACTCACATGCATCATCATGACGACAACTTTATGTTAAATGATCTATTATTCACATCTCCACATTTCATTTTTATTTTATAGGAGTGGCAATTAATAGGTTGATCATGTGGTGCTAGTGCAACTGCATCTCTAGCCTGCCGCATGCCCCAAGAATGATCAGAAATTGTACAATGGTTGCCTGAAGGGACGGAGCCATAGAGGTCTAGCTAACGGCTGAGTTGGCCCCGACCCCGCTGATTGAACTGGAACTTAATCTACTAGAGGGCCAGCTAATGGCTCCAGACCTCTCTCTCTTCAGGGCTAGTGCTGCACTCCTGGCCGGCAGTAGAGGTCGACCCCTTCCTCAGGCTGTCGTATGGCGTGTATAAGCCATCCTCTGAAAAAGAATGAAACAAGTGAGATTTCAAGAAACCAACTACACACACGCTGCATGAAAGCGATACAAAAGAGGATAAATTCCTAAAGATACCCTATAGCCTCCTAAGAATAGGATATAGATGTCTCCACCCTGATCCAGAAACCTCTAATCTCTATTAGCTCTATACTAGTGAGTCAAGCAAATCTAGGGCTCCGATACCAACTTTTCATGACTCGATTCCTCGAGTCATGAGGGCATATATGATAACCCTCAAGTAGGGAAATTAAAGTGTAACCTAGAATAGCAAGCAATAAGTATAAGGGTACAACTAAATAGAAATCAAACTAAACCACCAAACAAAACATAAGCGAGAGCAAACAAAAAACTATATAGAAAACGGTCCCTTCCGTAACCTAGAAATCAGAAGTATAGAGTTGTCTAAAAATAAGAGTAAAAATCGCAAAAGTGGAAAAAAACAAAGCTTGTTCAAAAAGGAAAAAGTCTAGCAAGACTCCAAGTGCTCACACTCATCTCCAAATCCCTAATTCTTCTAATTGCAAAAATAATCACTGTACTTGCATGACGAAACAAATTAAGATTGTAGAGATCACGTGTCGACTGAGCAAGAAAGGTAAAAAACAATATGAAAAGATAGCATCTAGAAACAGATAGAGGTCAAAGTGGATATTAAAGAAAGCATACGAGCATACCGAGAGTTAATATAACTACACCTAATCTAAACCTAATTGACCCCTATAAGTCTAGAACATACACTCATGCACATGTTTAAATGAAAATCAAATAGACCCTGTAAGCCCGACAATTATAAAGAGTAAATAAGTCTTCAAGAGAGAAAGCCACCACAAATCCAAACCCAAGAAACCAAATTCAGGCTCCCAACCCAAGTAACCACAACATCTAGTAATCTAGTGAACTTCCAACCCAGCTAGCAAGAGTGATAATCAATCTAGGTCGCCCAGCCAGCTAGTCCAATCCCAGCGCAAATAGCAAGACGGACATGGGGGCGTGTCGACTCCAAAAAGGGTCTGAAAATATCAAAGTCGCCTATGCAGACAGACCACTTCAAAGCCATCCAACTAGAAAGAGAGTCCGGAGTGGAGTTGACTCCCAAAAGGATGTCAAATATGAGATCAATCAATACTAAGCCACCGTGGATCATAATCCCCTCACAAGGAATCACAAGAAGTATCCATCCTGAATA
Organism: Solanum okadae; assembly: GCA_036553675.1. NCBI lineage: Eukaryota > Viridiplantae > Streptophyta > Magnoliopsida > Solanales > Solanaceae > Solanum > Solanum okadae. Next base: position 41,310,317 of record CM071689.1, on the reverse strand, counting down.
ACCCTAATCCCAAGTCGCCCAAGAAAGAACAAAACGTATGGTAACACATTGGAGGTCAAAATGGATATGAAAGAAAGCATACGAGCATATTGAAAGTAAATGTAAGTACATCTAGGCTAAACCTAACTGGACCCCTATAAGCCTAGAATGAACACTCATGCACATGTTAAAATGAAACTCAAATAGACCCCCATAAGCCTGACAAGTATAAAGAGTAACTAAGTCTACAAGAGAGAAAGGCACCACAAATCAAAATCCAAGAAACAAAAGTCAGGCTCCCAACCCAAGTAACCACCATATCTAGTAATCCAGTCAACTTCCAGCCCAGTTAGCAAGAGTGATAATAAATCTAGGCCACCCATCCATCTAGTCCACTCCAAAGAAAATTGATTCCATCCTTGTAGAGAGAGATGCAAACTAGCTCTCTTTTTTACGAGCCCAAACCATAGGTTAAGGGATGATCAGCTATTTTTTGTTCTAATTATTGGCTAGCACATAATTTAATTTTCATAACAAGTTATCCTCATTAAAAAAAAATGTCAACAAAAATAAGAGAAACAAACTAATTTTCATAACAAGTTAGTCATAGAAAACATTATGACTAACTGGTCCAAAGGAAATAATTGCACTTGTTGGAAAATCTAACAAATGCTTCATTAGATTTGAGGTATTAGTAGAACTCCTTATGCTCTGGTACTATATCAAGTTTCTCGAGATTTATTGCAAGCTCAAGTAAGAACTTCAAGAATTGATGGAGCTTTATTGCGTCAATACTACGCGTATGACTACAAAATGGCATAACGTTGATATTCTTCAAATTCTGTAAGGAATCTTTGAATATGTTTTGTTCAAACGAGAGGTACTTATCTTCTAGCAAATCAATCTCTTCACACTTAAAAAAAGCATGGTACTAAAAATACAGAACAAGGACAAATCGGGTTAAGTAGTAAGCTTAACAACTATAGTAATGAAATTGAAGTCGTTGAGGCTATAAGGGATCAATATACATTTGACATAAAGATATTGTGAATTGAAAACATATTGGTATATCAGGAATTATCATTAGGTTTTCCAAATTATGAGTCGACCTTAAGAGGTTGTCTAGGGGGAGGAAAGTTTTGAAATACAAGAACTTATTGTAAACCATCTGCATTCTAGCAACAGTAAGGAGATGTCTTCCTCTTCCAACATCAAAATGGAAATCACCTGAATAGAAGAATGTGGCAGAATAAAGGTAAGTACAGTGATTTGCAGGGCTTACAAACTAAACCAATAGTGATTTCCCATTCTTGTAACACCTTATAGATTAGACCAATAAAAGGAACTAACATTTAACCTCACGTACTAAATTAAAACTATATGAGTTAATTGAAAGGAAGTGAATCAATAGATAATTAATCAGGTTAATTGAAAAAATCATGACCACCATCGTACAATCAAGTTATAGGTAGAAAACAGGAGCTCAATTCAAAATCAATATAAAAAGACTGGAGACATTTGGGACTGATAACTGACCTTGGTAAACTAGTATGACAGTATTAGATCATTAGCACAACGAACGCTTGCCAAAAGATCTTTCTGTATGTTTTCACTCATTTCATCTAATTCATCACACTAGAGATCAACATATTCGTGGTTCAAAGAAGACAAGTCCCTGAGCTTAATTTTCATATGATTTAAACACTAGAAATCGTTGAATGTTCAACATATGGAGCAGCAATTTCGGAGCAGCATGTATCACCTTGGACTGAATATTGATCCCCGTCAAGATGATCGTGATCGATCAATTGCAGTCATTATTAATCTCGATAGTGCACAAATTCATTTCCTTAATGGATAATGTACTGTCTCTCCTTAGTTGCTCTACCATTAAAATAGTCTAAACTTTATGTTCAGATGTGATTATGGTGTTTCTTATTTTCCCGTAATTGACGAGTGGATTAAATTTGTTGTGAATAAGAAAGTGGAGGATTTATGCCTGAATATATGTTATAGAACTGCTTATCCAACTGGGCATCATGACAAACCCTATAGCTTGCCAGAAGTTCTAAATTGGACATCTCTAAAAAGTTTAACATTTGAAAGTTTGTTAATCCGGGATGAACACAGTAATCAAATAATGTCAAATTGTTCTTAATTGGAATCTTTGAATCTATATGGATTTTGTGGTTTTAATCTATGGATTTTGTGCAAACGATTAAAACCACAAAATCCATATAGATTCAATGGTTCCAATTGAGGACAATTTGACATTATTTGTTTAATGTGTTCATCCCGGATAAACAAACTTTTCAGCGTTAAACTCTTCTGAGATGATTAATTTTGTATGTAATCTTCTCATATTCTGCAATTATTGCACTTAAGTTTTATAATCGATGAACTACACCAGAGAATTTTTAGCAAGCTATATAGTTGGTCATGCCCAGTCAGATAAACAATTCTATAACGTATATTTAGGTGTAAATCCTCCACTTTCTTATTCACCAAAAAATCAAGCCACTTGTCAATTACTGGGAAATATGACAAACGATCATCATATTTGAACATAAAGTTTAGACTAAACATTTTAATGGCTAAGGAGAGGAAGTACATTATCCGTGAAGGAAATGAATTTGTGGACTTTTGAGCTATCTAAACGACCAAACTCCTCGGTGTCATAAACAACGTTGTTGATAGAAGTCCAGAAGTATTGTCAATCCTTAGAGAGAGTAGATGTTCTAAATGTGACTATTATGGACAATAAAGAAAGGATTTGGACAATAAGAGCATAAGGTAGCTTTCTAATCCTATCAATTTCTTAACATTCTGTTTAAATTTTTGGTTTATTTCTTAGGTAAGTTTTCAATAAGCAAACTTTCAGAGGTATCAGAAAATTGGTCCTGGTTGCTCATGTTGTTCAAATTCTATTACTATTGCTACCTGAAATCACAACGTCAGCTAACCACTCAACGGCAAAAAGTACACTAGAATTTGTTTGTGAAGAATAAGAAGAATTTCAGAAATTTTGTTGTTAAAAAACAAGAGCAAACACATATATTTATAAATAACAAACAATAGCGTAAACATGTGCTTATTGTGATTCATTAGAAAAGTCACAACCCCTTAGAAAAGCCACAATCCTTCAGAATAATCACAATCTTTCCCAAAAGTCACCCTCTTCCGGAAAAGTCACAACTCGTCATTTTCCTTTCAGACCTTTTAAAACCCAAAGAGTCATGCTACTTCTCTTTTGTTGAGAAACAACACAGGGCTAAGAAGGGGTGGAAATTATCATATATCAATACCGAGAAAAAGTTTACTTGTAACTATAATTGATATAGACAATTTGTGTATCTTTTTTTTTGTTTATTCTTTCTTTAATGTCCAACTAACAAAGTTATATCACATGACACTTTTTTTAATGTGATAATATATGATATTCATTAATATATTATTGTTTTAAAAATTAGGGGTCGGGAAAGGGAAAAATTAAGGAGGAGATAACAATTAAGGTGAGGAATTGAATGATCTCTCTCACCAAAAAAAGTGAAAATTTAGTAGTCAATAGTACTAAGATTATCCCATGTAATGCTATATAATTACAGTTTGCAGCGATTTTAAACCATAAAAAAGAGAAATAAGACATTTAAACTTAAAGTTTACACGTCCTGTATTTTAGTAAACAAATTTATTCATCAAAATTCAAACACAAAACTTAAGAAATGAAACTAGGATAAAGGATAAATACACAATGAAGACTTTGGTTTCCCTTTAAAAAACTTGATTTTTTTGTGTTGAAGTTGTTGAATGTATTTATATTTTCATGAAAGGGCTAATGTCACACTACTTATATAGTGGCCATGGAGTTGACCATTTAATTTTTTTTCTATTTTTGGTCAGATCATAGAAAGAATATATATAAATTAATTAATTAATGAGATCTAGACATTTATGATAATTATGTCATTAATGGTTCTTAGTTGATTATTTATGCTAAATAGGTTTTTAATGCCATGCTAAAATCATCATTGACGTAATAATTTACTTCTTACACATTTGAAAAAGATATTGTCCCTTGTTTCAATTTTTAGCACATATTTTCCCTTTTAATACGTTTAAAATTATCATTTTCCTTTTTTATAATTTTTAATTATATTAGAATCCATAAAAGATAAGGAAAGACGTGACAAACTCACATGCGTTATCATGACGACAACTTTATGTTAAATGAGATGTTATTCACGTCTCCACATTGCATTTTTATTTTATAGGAGTAGCAATTAATTGGACTTGATTTCCATTATGCAAATAATTTCTATTGATTTAGCTTTATGACTATGTAATTGATATTTTACAACATTTCATTAAAAAGAACCATGGTCAAAATATCGAGTTCTCTAACTAATCTCTATATATGTTGATAGATACTCGAGAAATTAAGTCCTCAGAGAATAAATAAATTAATAATGACATGACAATATTCTGAGTAAAGTTTTGACAATGACAAAGTGAACCAGGTTCACTAGCTTGTACCAGAACTAACATAAAAGAGAGGGAACTAAGAAATGACGCGTCGAAGATAAACACTCCTAATTAAGGCAAAATAGTGAAGAAGACTCCTTATACGGAAAAGAAAAAAAATAGGAAAAGAATTACTTTCCCTGTAGGTTTCAATTAGTGTTTAATCCGCCCTTATAAAAGTATCTTTGACAAAGAGAAAAACAGCTTTTGAAATTCATTAATTGAGAGAATTTAGTGGCAAGACCAGTGCAACGCTAAAGAGTATATGACAGAAGAAAGAAGAACTACAGTTAAGTTTTTCTTTCTGTAGGCTTAGTTTGGATTGGTTCATCTTAGAATTATTGTTTAGAGATAATTGTAATAAGAGTGAAATAGAATTTGTGAGATTTTGTAACAAAAAATGAGTTTGGCTTCTTGGAGAGTAGAGTATACGATTATAGTTAATTGTTGAACAGTTAGAGTGAGCTACTTAGGTGATTTACTAGAGTTAATCTTTTTTATTATAGAGTTGAAATCTAAAGTTTCTCTTTGAAGTTAGGGAAGTTTGGTTTAAAATACTACGAGGGTAGATCGTTGTTTTTTTCCCTTGAGTTAGGAGGTTTTCCACGATAAAATCTCTATTTTATTATATTGCATTTTTGTCTCTGAAAATTCAACAAGAACCCAATTCTTGTTTAGGTGGTCAAAGTTTCTTTAATTTTGCAAACAACCCCCCCGGATTTAAAAATTCTTACCATCCTGACTACGTGTAAAAATAGGACAAGCCTTGTATGGATTAAAACAATCCCAAAGAGCATGGTGCGATCAACGATCAAGCTTCTTGCTTGCATACGGGTATTCAAGAATACATTGTTCTTCGAAATCAGGGCTCCAATAAGCTCATAGTTCAAGTGTATCTAGATGACATTATCTTTGGAGGAAAATATGTAAAACATGGGGCTGACTTTGCACAACTGATAAGCAGAATACGTTGTTGTTGCCTCGTGGTATGCCCAACATCTCTGAATCAATCAACAACTTCAAGATGTTGGCATCATTGTAGACCTTTATTCATTGCCTCCTTGGGGCTCATGACTAAGCTACTCAATAGTGTGGTCGTAATCAACAACATCGAGAAATAAATGACCCATAGAAACTATAGACTAAGTCTCCATCCGATGAAGCCATAACCCTTAGACAAAGCATTAAACTATTTTCTTGTTAGTAAGTAGAATCATAGTAGTGTGGCTGAACAGCTAGTGGAACCTCGCCTCATACTCCGACACACTCATGGGAGCACTGTTTTAACCTATAGAACTGATCTTGAGGCGATCATTAAAGTTGTGAGGGTTGAGACAAGCTAAAAAAAACCTCAAAAAACTTGGTCCAAGTTAAAATAGGAGACCTAATTGAACTGGTCGAAATAAAGGTACACCACGACTTAATAGCTGACCCATCTAATAGATACGCCGTGAATTTGGCTCCTCTCGACTCTTCTAGGCCTAAAATATGATTTTGCTAATGGAAAGTTGTAAGAAACATATGGGTATCCCTACCCACAGCCCCAAAAAACCTTAGAGGTTAGAGTATGAGAAACACTCCAAGCATCTTCGTCTTTAAAGATATGGCTTCGGCCACATTCACGGGTTGGTCACCTATAGGTGGTACCTGGACCTGAGGTGCCTCTATTGTAGGATGACCCTGTAGTGCCAGTGTAGCTGCAGCTCTAGCCTGATGCATGCCTCAAGCACAATCAATAATTGTACAATGGTTGCCTGAAGGTACGGAGCTATAGAGGATCCAGGTGACAGTTGAGATGTCCCCTACCCCGTTGATTGAACTGGAACTTAAACTACTAGAGGGTCAGATTATGGCTCCATACCTCACTCTCTTCAGGGCAACTGCTGCACTCCTGGCCTGTAGTAGAGGTCAACCCCTTCCTCGAGTTGTCGTATGGCGTGTATGAGCCATCCTCTGAAAATAATGAAACAAGTGAGATTTCAAGAAACTAACTACACACATGCTGCATTAGAGCAACGCAAAAGAGGATAAATTCCTAAAGACACCCTATAGCCTCCTAAAGATAGGATACAAATGTCTCCACATCGATCCATAAATCTCTAATTTGTATTAGCTCTGTAATCCAGTCAACTTCCAGCCCAGCTAGCAATCTTGGTCGCCCAGCCAGCTAGTCCACTTCATCCCAACTAGCAAGACTGACATGGGGGTGTTTCGACTCCAAAAAGGGTCTCAAAATATCAAAGCCGCCCATCTAGATAGATCACTTCAAAGCCATCCAACTAAAAAAAGTATCCTGAGTGGTGTTGACTCCCTAAAAGATATCAAATATGAGATCAATCAATACTTAGCCACCATGGATCACCTTCCCCTCACAACGAATCACAAGAAGTATCCAAATAACCCTAATCCCAAGTCGCACGAGAAAGAACATAACCTATGGCAACACATCGAAGGTTAAAATGGATATGAAAGAAAGCATACGAGCATATTGAAAGTAAATCTAAGTACATCTAGGCTAAACCTAACTGACCCCTATAAGCCTAGAATGAACACTCATGCACATGTTAAAATGAAACTCAAACAGACCCCGTAAGCCTGACAGGTATAAAGAGTCGCTAAGTCTACAAGAGAGAAAGGCACCACAAATCCAAACCCAAGAAACAAAAGTTAGGCGCCCAACCCAAGTAACGACAATATCTAGTAATCCAGTTAACTTCCAACCCAGCAAGCAAGAGTGATCATCAGTCTAGGCCACTCCCAATGGGGCGTGTCGACTCCAAAAAAGGTCTCAAAGTATCAAAGTCACCCATTCAGACAGTCCACTTCAAAGCCACCCATCTAGGAAAAGTGGTCCGAGGGATGTTGACTCCCTAAATGATGTCGAATATGAGATCAATCAATACTAAGCCACCATGGATCAACGTCACCTCACAAGGAATGACAAGAAGTATCCTGCCTGAATAACCCTAATCCCAAGTTGCCCGAGAAAGAACAAAACCTATGGTAACACATCGAAGGCGCATAAATAGGGAGAAAAGATAGAAGATCAGTAAAGCAGCGAAAACACCTAAACTAAGGCTCATACTATCACACTCAATTTTGATACTCTAGTCTACGGGGATCTACTCCATCTGAACTAATGTGGGAGAAGGAGCAAGGCTAGGGAAATACTAGCCTAATCCTAGACCAAGTTTGAACATGCTCAAAACCAATAAAACAACATAACCAATTCACAAAAATATGGAATAACACACATTAACACCATTAGAAGGGTACTACACCTAAGAATAAGGTTGATCATCCCTAAATCATGATATCTAGGAAAAGAAATAACAGTGACTAAGTACCCGCCCTTAATTCACTCTAATCAACATGCTTTAAATCATTCAAGCTCAATCTAACAAGAAAAAGGAAGTTGTAACCTACCTTTAGGCCGACCTTGCGTAGTCCAAATTAATATCCCAAAGCAGCCTTATTATGTTGTCACACTATCAAAAATAGGATCACAACGTTCATATGGTTGTTTAGACAATGAAAACACGTCAAACAGAAACAAACTAATTTTGCAGTCAAATGGAAATTATGGAACCCATGCCAGAATTTCAAGAATTTAATCCATCAAAATGTCCTAAGCAATACCCCGAGCTTGTTTTCCAAAATGGAACACAATTCGGGGTTCGGAAGAGAAAACAATCAAAACATGTAACAATTTCCCAATTAACCTCAAAAAAAGGAACTAGGCACCCCAGATATCACATAATTTTACCTTAAACAAAGGTTCACTAACAACTTGCAATCATTCTAGAATTTAGCCACAACCTTCACAGATGCACAGGACTTTGATTCACCCAAAGTTGATTTCAATTTAGAGAGTTATAACCTTTCCAAGTTCACAGGCAAGCTTCCATCACATCTCATTTTAAATAAAAGGCTAGACAAAAATTCTCCTTGAGAACCGAGCCTAGAGGGCTCATGATCATGGTGCATAAGAAAATTACCTTCGCGAATTAGGCATGGTGGCCACAAACAGAAAGGCCAAAGAAACCAGAAGTACATGATCATAGTCGGGTCCCTGCGAATGCGAAGGCCAGGTGCCTAGCCCTTCATGAACATTATATGGACCTCGCAAACTGTTTGAACAACTTCCCTTGCCTTCATGAATGCGACCCAAGGTACAAGAACTCGAACACCAATTTTGGTCTACATCAGTTGATGCATAACAGCTCGTTTGAAAAGTTTCCAAATCTCTATGGAGCATTCCAAATTCGTTTGGAACCCCCTACACACAAACAAGATATGCAACCCTACCAAATTTGATATTCCGAACTAAAACGAAGAATTCAAAATTTTTGTGCAAGGTCATCTTGGCAAAAAGTGAGTCCTCCCTAAACTTTATTTTAAGCCAAAATTCACAAGAGGACTTAAAATTATCCAGAAGCCTTGTTATGCACACAAAGGTTGTTCTAGGCCAAACTCAACATTGCGGTACTAATCACACTGATAGAATTCTTATCCAACCACTTTTACCCATGATGTTGACTAAAGTCAAGCTTAGGTCTTAACTTCAAAGTTAAATTATGTAATTGCACAAACTCACACTCAAAGCTTCAAGAGTAATGCTCACCATGAGTATAGCCTAAAGTTACCCTTATGGAGCTGATGGAATTGTTAAAATTTGATTATAAGCTCATCCTCCTGAACTTTTGATAAAATTGACCATTCAAGATCCAAAAGCTCCAAAACATAGAAACTCACATTAAAACCAAATGAATGACCATGTGACTAAATTGTTAGTCCAAGAAAGTCCTAAATGAGTTGGGGTCTCTATAGAAACGCTCTAAACGATGCACAAAAAGTGTATGTCATGACCTAGAGTACACCTTCGGCGTGACATAGTGTATAAGATTTTGAGAGGCCCTACACAAGCTACTTTATATACATATACACAATATGATAGACAAAAGTAGAGAATCTCATATGAATATGGAAGTTTGAGATAAAAACAGATATCTTACATAGTCTTGACAAGCCAATCTAATACATGAAGAAGTGATCGGGACAAAAACTGTACACCAAGTACAACATCCAAAAACTAATGACATAAGAAAAATATAGTAAAGGTGACATGGTCCTTGGATCATGAAGACCCATTAACTGTAACGATTTGTTCCCGTCGTTAGAGAAAAGCCAACGAGGAAAAATTTTGGGCTGCAAAACTTTTTTGTAGTATTTGGATTTTTCCAACCTAGTCCAGATTTGGACGAAATCGGAGTCTGTGAGGTCTAGAGTATCTGGTAGCAATTGGGTGATTTAATTATGAATTTGATCACATGAGTAGATAAATAAGTCGTTAAGGAACCCATACGACTTTATGGAATTGAATTCGGGCAAGTAGAACTCTAGAAATTAATCTTAGCATGAACGGGTAGTTTTTGAGTGTCGTTGGGTGAAGGTGTGTTGTGAAATGGGAGTTTGGAATTTTTAAATCGACTCAATGGTTCTGTGCAATCCGTTGGGACGGGATTTCTACCACCAGGGGGCCGCTGTAGCGTGGTGAGGACTGTTGTGGCTGGTCCGACGCAATTTAAGTTGGAAATGAACCCCAAAACGTCTTTATTTTGCAATTTTCAATTTTTAGAGTAAGGAGACGAACCCCAGGCGATTCTTGACAGTTTTCCACCATTCATAAGGCTAAAGGTAAGATTTTAACTGCCCGATTCCATTTTTTGATCCGTAGAACGTAATCTAATGGGTAATTATCGATGGGGGAAGGTTTGATCTAGAATTTATGGTGGAAAAAGCCTTAATTTGGATAGTGGGATCATGGGTATGATCTAGGGTTGATAGAATTGTTTGTAATACGGGTAATTAGTGATTGTTTATTGATTCTCGTGTTATATTGATTGTTTGTAGACCAAGAACAGGCGGAACAAATTTGAAAAAGGAAGAATCAAGTTTCTTAGGATTTCAAGTTTGTTTCGAGCTAGATGATGGTTGTGATTGTATTATGGTGTGATGTATGTTTGTTCTTGCTTCACTATGATACATGTATGTATGTATGCAAATGTTTCATTATTGATCACATTAATTGTAAATGAGGATAGATGAATGATGAATGCCATAAATCATGACTTGATTGTATGATTGTGAGAATGTACTTTGTGATTGTTATTTTGGCTTGTTGAATGGATCTGGTGTTGCGTTTCGACACACTAACTTGGATCGATTGCGATGTTCCGACATAAATATGGGATCGGTTGCCACGTTTTGGCATAAACATTGGATCGGGTACCATGTTCTGGTATGCTAACTGTTTGGGTTTGGGTTCCATGAGAGGACCTATGACTTGTTGTAATTGTGTATCTTGAGAAATGTGACACTCTACATTGTTCGTAAATGATGATATTGTATATGTTCGGTGTATGCATGTTATTATATGATGTATTGACTTATGTATGTTGGACTTAGTGGTATAGCTGTGTGATCCTACCAGTACATTGTGGTTGTGTACTGATACTGCACTTGCTTTTTGTTTGTTGAGTACAGGGCATCTTCAGGCGGCTATTGACAGACCTCACTTAGAAGATCAGTGATCGTCGTTCGAATTTAAAGGTGAGCCAGTTATTCCGTGCTGCGATGAATTCTCTTTCCATCTATGTCCACATTTTGGACTTAGACTTTTCTAGTTAGTTATTTGTTCGTTAGTTTCGGGGTGTAACCTTTCTTGTTTAGAATATGCATCTTGTTAGAGTTTTGGTACGTTGACTTTCACATTTGTTTTAGTTGTTAGACTTTTGTTTGGAGTGTATGGGAACTCCCTAATTATGTCCTTAGTATTTAACTTGCTTCCGTAACTTAAATTATTTAGTTGTTGGTTTAGTTGCTTGGTTTGGATTGTAGTAGTGGTTCTCTCACTGGAGGGTTAGTGTGGGTGCCAATCATGACGGTCTGGGTCGTGATATAGTTGGTATCAAAGCCTAGGTTCATTGATCTGGATGTACAAAACAAGTTTACTAGTCTTGTGGAACGGTACAGAGACGTCTGTACTTTTCTTTGAGAGTAGGACTTTAGGAAATCTCTATGTTTTCTCTTGTCTCCTTTCGTGCTATAACTTGATTCCAATTAGTATCTGGCGATTCAAATTAGTATCTAACCTCTTCCACTCTTCTGTTCGTAGATGGTTAACACTAGATTTAATGGAGTCAGGCCTGTAGCTCCCGTTAATGCTCCAGCTGAGGAATCTGCAGCGAGAGGTCGCGGTTGAGGCAGAGGTAGAAGAAGAGCTAGGGGTATAGGCCGATGACGGGTAGCGTCTACTAGGGATGGAGCACCGATTGAAAATGCTCCCAGGAACGAGGCTCCTCCCGTGCATTTGGAAGAGATAGAAGAAAATATCGAGGTTGAAAATGTTGAGGATATTGAACAAGAGGAAGAGGTGCGGGCTGAGACCAAAGGTATTCCTCCCATAGACCCAGTGTTAGCTCAACAGATCATGTCATTTTTGAAAGAATTGGCTAATCCTGGAGTGCTACCATTTGGTCTAGCAACTCAAGCTCCCGCCAATCCCCCTATTGTTATCACTACTCCCAAGGTAGGTGGAACTGTAGGTACTGATGCTTTCTTCCATCCTTTGTTGGGTTCTGTTATGACTAGTAATGAGCATGAGATGTTGACTAAGTTCTTGAAGTTAAAACCATATGTGTTCTTTGGTTCTAAGAGTGAGGATACATATGAGTTCATCCTAGATTGCTATGAGAGGCTTCGGAAATTGGGAATTGTCCATCAGCATGGGGTTGAGTTCATGACTTTTTAACTTCAAGGTGAGGCTAAGCAGTAGTTGAGAGCTTATATGGAATGTAGATCTTCAGTTTTAGCTCCATTTACTTGGACTCAGTTTCGTGCCTTGGGTTTAGAGAATTATGTGCCTAGGACTTTGAGAGATCGCAAGAAGGATGAGTTTATGGCTTTGGAGAAAGGTGGTATGTCTGTGGCTGCTTCTGAGGCCAAGTTTCATGCTTTGTCTAGATATGCTACGCAGTTGGTGACTACTGAGGAAGAGAGGATCCACTTATTTGTTAAGGGGCTAAATTCAGAACTGCAGGTATTTTCTGTTCATATGACTTTTGCAGGGAGAAGCTTTAATGAGGTGACAGACTTTGTTAAGAAAGTGAAGGGGTGAGGCGAGACGGTCAGGCTAAGGCATTAGCAAAAAGGGTGAAGAACTCGGGTAACTTTCAAGATTCTTACTCCAGAGGATCAAGAAGGCCAACACTTGTAGCCAGGCCAATTCAGTCTGGCATGCCCATATCTACAAGTAATGACTCAGGAACTCCATCTCACATATTGATTCAGGATAGCCAGGGAGTCGCGCCTTCGATGGGCAGCAGACCATCTTTTGATCATACTTGCTACAATTGTGGATAAACTGGGCATATGAGGAGAGATTGTCCCCACCCACGCGTATTGGAAACCGTGTAGCAGCAGACTAGAGCAGTAGTGCCCGTGGGAAATGGTAATAATGGTCGAGGGCATCCACAAGGTGGGCGAGGAGGTAATCAGTGAGGTCGTAAGGGTAGAGAAAATGGTAACGCAGGCAGAGGTGCAGTGAAGCCAGGCAAGGAAGTAGCTCGTCAAGATGATAGGGCTCAATGTTATGCCTTTCCGAGCAAGAATGAGGCGGAGGCGTCTGACGCAGTGATCACGGGTCCTATTCTTGTCTGCGATCGGATGGCTAATGTGTTGTTTGATCTGAGTTCTACTTATTCTTATGTATACGTGAGATTTGCCTCATAATTTGATATGAATTGTGATATACTTGATGCCTCCATATATGCTTCTACCCCAGTTGGAGAGTCTATCATAGTTACCCATGTTTATTATGCTTGCTCTATTTTGTTTATGGGTTATCAGACTTGGGCTGATTTGGTAATTTTGGATATGACTGACTTTGACGTAATCTTAGGCATGACTTAGTTGTCCCCCTATTATGTTGTGCTTAATTGTAATACTAAGTCTGTGACTCTAGAAATTTCGGGAAGGGAAAAATTAGAGTGGGAAGGGGTGTACAAGCCTAAGCAAGCTAAGATTATATCCTCAATTCGGACTAGGAAACTGATAGGGCAGGGTTGTTTGGCTTATTTGGTTCATATTCGAGATGTTGAGGTTAAGTCTCCATCTATTGAGTCTATTCTTGTGGTGTCAGAATTTAGCGTTTCCTAATGACTTGCCTGGTATGCCTCCGGATAGGGATATAGATTTCTGCATTAATTTAGAACCTGGTACTCATCCCATTTTCATCCCTCCTTATCCCATGGCTCCAGCAGAATTAAGAGAGCTTAAGGCTCAAATCCAACAGCTTCTTGATAAGGGATTTATTCATCATAATGCTTCCCCATGGGGTGCTCCAGTTTTGTTTGTTAAGAAAAAGGATGGTAGTATGAAAATGTGTATAGATTACCGACAATTGAATAGGGTCACTATTCAAAAGAAGTACTTTTTGCCTTGAATAGACGATCTTTTTGACCAATTGCAAAGTGCATCAGTTTTCTCTAAGATTGATCTAAGGTCTGGCTACCATCAGTTGAAAATTAGGCCTGAGGATGTTCCCAAGACGCCGTTTAGAACTCTATATGGGAACTATGAATTTTTGGTTATGTCTTTTGGCTTGACCAATGCGCCTGCTGCTTTCATGAGTTTGATGAATGGAGTGTTCAAACCATTCCTTGATTTGTTTGCTATAGTCTTTATTGATGATATTTTGGTCTATTCAAAAAGTGAAGAAGAGCATGTCGACCATCTTCGTATTGTTCTGGGTGTTCTTGGGAAACAAAGGTTGTATGCTAAATTTTCTAAGTGTGAATTTTGGTTAAATTCGGTTTCATTTTTGGGGCATGTAGTTTCAAAAGAAGGGGTAATGGTAGATCCCCAAAAGATTGAAGCGGTTAAGAATTGGGTTCGCCCTAGCTTTGTGACGGAAGTTAGGAGTTTCTAGGGTCTCGCTAGCTACTATCGTCGATTTGTTAAGAATTTTGCTTCCATTGCCACTCACTTGACAAATTTGACCAAAAAGGAGGTACCCTTTGAATGGACTGAAAAGTGTGATGAGAGCTTTCAAAAGCTAAAGACACTCTTGACTACAGCGCCTATTCTAGCATTACCGATAGAGGGTAAGGATTTTATTGTTTATTTTGATGCTTCACATTTTGGTTTGGGTATTGTGTTGATGCAGGATAAGAATGTTATAGCTTATGCCTCACATCAATTGAAGGTGCATGAGAGGAATTATCCAACACATGATTTAGAGTTGGCAGCGATAGTGTTTGCTCTTAAGATCTGGCGACATTACTTCTATGGTGTCAAGTGTCAAGTGTTTACTAATCATCGTAGTTTGCAGCATGTGTTCACTCAAAAGGATCTAAATTTGAGGCAACAAAGGTGGATGGGGTTACTTGAAGATTATGATGTCACCATTCAATACCATTTGGGTAAGGCTAATGTAGTGGCAGACGCTTTGAGTCGAAAAATGGTGAGTATGGGTAGTTTAGCTTGCTTAAGTGTAACTAAGCGACCTTTGGCTAAGGAAATTCAGACTTTAGAGTCTAAGTTCATGCAGTTGGGCATCTCAGAAAGAGGTGGGGTGTTAGCTAATATTGAAGTAAGGGCCAAATTCATGAAAGAGATCAAAGCCAAGCAATTCGCGGGATGAAAATTTGGATGAACTTAAGAAGAAGACTACGATTGGTAAGGCACAATAGACCACTCTTGATGCGAAAGGTGTGCTCAGTTTTAAAGGAAGGATTTGTGTTCCTCAAGTTGATGATTTGATTAGAAATTGTTGATAAAATCTCATGGCTCTTGATATTCAATTCATTCGGGTGTGACCAAGATGTACCGATATTTGAAGCGAATTTATTGGTGGTCGGGCATGAAAAAGGATATAGCGTAGTTTGTGGCAAAGTGTCAAAATTCTCAACAAGTGAAGTATAAACATCAAAGGCCTGCATGTTTGCTTCAAAGAATGCCAATTTCGGAATGGAAGTGGGAGAGGATAGCCATGGATTTTGTGGTTGGTCTTCCCAAGACTTAGGGGAAGTTTGATTCTATTTGGGTAGTGGTTGATAGATTGACTAAGTCAGCCCATTTTATTTCGGTAAGAATAGATTATAATGCTGAACAATTGGCTAAAGTTTATGTGAAAGAGATAGTGAGGTTGCATAGGGCGCCCCTCTCTATCATCTCAGATCGTGGTACCCAATTGACATCCAAGTTTTGGAGGAAATTGCATGACGAATTGGGCACGCAACTCACTTTTTGTACAACCTTCCATCCACAGACAGACGGACAGTCAGAAAGGACTATTCAAGTGTTAGAAGACATGTTGAGGGCATGTGTGATTGATTTTGGAAGGCATTGGGATAAGTTCTTACCTTTGTATGAAATCTCTTATAATATTAGTTATCACTCTAGCATTGATATGGCATCGTTTGAGGCAGTATATGGGAGGGGTTATACATCACCCATAGGATGGTTCGAGGCTGGAGATGTGAAACCTTTGGGGGTTGATTTAGTGAAGGATGCTCAAGACAAGGGGAGGAGTATTCAAGCTAAACTTTTAACAGCCCAGAGTAGACAGAAGAAGTATGCAGATGATAAGGTAAGAGACATGACATTTCAGACTGGCTAGAAGAACAAGGTATCACCCATGAAAGGGCTGATGAGATTTGGTAAGAAGGGCAAGCTTAGTCCTAGATACATTTGTCCATTTGAGATTCTTGATTGTGTAGGACCGGTAGCGTATAAATTGGCTTTACCTCCTAACCTATCGGGAGTCCATCCAGTATTTCATGTGTCCATGCTGACGAGATATCATAGTGATGGGGATTAAATCATAAAGTGGGACTCAATTGTGTTAGACAAGGACATCCAATATGAGGAGGAACCGGTTGCAATTCTTGATCGTGATGTGCGTAAGTGGAGGACCAAAGAGAATAAGTCTGTGAAGGTTCAATGGAAGCATCGTCCAGTTGAGGGACATGCGAGACAAGTATCCCCAATTGTTCATCTATTTAGGTACTACTTTGTTCCTTCTCTAGCCTAATTTTTCCTAGGTTTTGTCACTCGGAGACGAGAGATGGGTAAATTGGTATCTATTGTAACGACATATTCCCGTCGTTAGAGAAAAGCCAATGGGGAAAAATTTTGGGCTGGAAAACCTTTTCCTAGTATTTTGATTTTTCCAACCTAGTCCAGATTTGGACAAAATCAGAGTCTGTGAGGTCTAGAGAAATCTGGTAGCAATTGGGTGATCTAATTATGAATTTGATCAGATAAGTAGATAGATAAGTCGTTAAGGAACCCGTACGACTATAAAAAATTTAATTCAGGCAAGTAGAACTCCCAGAATTGATCTTAGCATGAACGGGTAGTTTCTGAGTGTCGTTGGGTGAAGATGTGTTGTGAAATGGGAGTTTGTAATTCTTAAATCGACCCACTGGTTCCATGCAAGCCGCTGCGGGGGGGTTTTTGCCGCCAAGGCAAGGTCGTTGTAGCAGGCTGAAAATCATTGTGGCGGGTTTGACACGACTTAAATCGGAAATAAACCCCAAAACATCTTTATTCTGCACTTTTTGATTTTTAGAGTAAGGAGACGAATCCCAGGTGATTCTTGATAGTTTTCCACCATTCATAAGGCTAATGGTAAGATTTTAACTCCCCGAATCCATTTTTCGATCCGTAGAACCTAATTTAATGGGTAATTATCGATGGAGGAAGGTTTTGATCTGGAATTTATGGTGGGAAAAGCCCTAATGTTGATAGTGGTATCATGGGTATGATCCAGGGTTGATAGAATTGTTAGTAATTCGGGTAATTGGTGATTGTTTATTGATTCCCATGTTATATTGATTGTTTGTAGACCAAGAACAAGCGGAACGAATCCGAAAAGGGAAGAATCAAGTTTCTTAGGGTTTCAGGCTTGTTTTGAGGTAGGTGATGGTTGTGATTCTATGATAGTGTGATGTATGTTTAATCTTGCTTCATTATGATACATGTATGTATGCAATTTTTGCATTATTGATCACATTAATTGTAAATGAGGATAGATGAATGATGAATGCCATGAATCATGACTTGATTGTATGATTGTGAGAATGTACTTTGTGATTGTGATTGTGGCTTGTTGAATAGATTGGGTGTTGCGTTCCGACACACTAACTTGGATCGGTTACAATGTTCCGACATTAATATGGGATCGGTTTCCACGTTCCGGCATAAACATTGGATCGGGTACCACGTTCCCATATGCTAACTATTTGGGTTTGGTTTCCATGAGAGGACTAATGACTTGTTGTAACTGTGTATCTTGAGAAATGTGAAACTCTACCTTGTACGTAAATGATGATATTGTATATGTTCTATGATGTATTGACTTATGTATGTTGGACTTAGTGAGATAGTCGCATGATCTTACCAGTACACTGTGGTTGTGTACCGATACTACACTTTCTCTTTCTTTGTTGAGTACAGGGTATCTTCAGGAGGCTATTGACACACCTCGCTTTAGAAGATTAGTGATCGTTGTTCGAATTCAAAGGTGAGCCAGTTCTTTCGATCTGCCATGAGTTCTGTTTCCGTCTATGTCCATATTTCGTACTTAGACTTTTCTAGTTAGTTGTTAGTTCGTTAGTTTGGGGGTGTAACCCTTCTTGTTTAGAAATATGGATCTTGTTAGAGTTTTGGTATGTTGACTTTCAGGTTCTAGGTGTTACTTCTGCATTTGTTTTAGTTGTTAGACTTTTGTTTGGAGTTTATGGGAACTCCTTAATTTTTTCCTTAGTATTTAACTTGCTTCCGTAACTTAAATTATTTAGTTGTTGGTTTAGTTGCTTGGTTTGGGTTGTAGTAGTGGTTCTCCCACCGGAGGGTTAGTATGGGTGTCAATCACGACGGTCTGGTCGTGACATTAACTCTTCAATCTACTAAGCAATCAGTTAGCCACGAGTGGGAGGAGGAAGACTGACACACCCTACATTAGTTAAACAATGTAGGCACAAATATGCATTAGTACATGGAATGTGTAAGTATGAAGGATATGCATAAAAACATAAAATATGATCATAAGAGGACATAATTGAAAATATGATAGGCATGACCAAGCTATACATGGTAAAATAATTTTTTTTAAATCGTAAATATGAACATGGTCTATGCATCTAATCATAATGAAAGCTTCATAAAACCTTTGAAAGTTCCTTAGTTCATTTTGTGGGATATTAGCTTTAACTGACAATAGACCGTGTGACCTATAAGATGGAATCTGATGTAACTCCCACATCGACACAGCAGATCCTACTTGCCAATGGTAGAACTCTGTATCATATCATATTATAGTATTGGATCAACCAAGTAGGTCATTTAATAAAATCCTATGAGGGCACATAGTTTGGAACTAGAGGTTGCTACTAGAGACTACCCTATTTGAGCCTCCACCTCAACCTCTCTCGGTCCTAAGTTAAATCCCAACGGAATAGTCATTTTCATAAACATAACATCATACTTGGAACAACACAATTTAGATGCCAATCCAAGCTTGAAATATCATAGAGTATCTCCATAAACTATGTGTGATAAAACCTTTCACCAATCAGGATTTTTGAATGTGAGAAAACCTTTCACAATTTTAGTGATTTCTTATCTGAAAGCAACCTAGATCATAAAATATTATTTTCATAAATCATGAATAACCTTCATGAAAACATCATTTATAGATTCATAGTTTCTTTATAAATCATATCTATAAGAGTTCATAGTAAAATATTATGATCAATGCATGGATTCATATGAAATCAATTCGAAAACATATAATTGAGTCAAAACAATCATAATAACATAAAAATCAAACAATTTAATCAACACAATTAGAAACGAGAAGAAATGAATGAATACCTAATCAAATTGATGAAATTCAACTTGGAGAATTGAGAAATGTTGGGGTTCAATGGTTGAATGTAACTCATTGATGAAACCATTCTACCTTGTCATTCAAAACTCAAAAGTAATGGGGGAAAATGAGGCTTGATTTGGAAACTCTAACTTCTTCTTCCTCTATCTTAAAAGACAACTTTAGAAGAAAATCTTGGAGGAGATTTGGGCATCTGATCAAGTGATTGAGAATAAAGGCAGTTTTAAGGGTTAAATAAGTTATAGGGGTAGTTATAGGGTCAAAATGATGTAGTTTAGGGGTTGGGTAGGTAGGAAAAGACTCAAAACACCGTTAATTAAAACTAACGGATTGGTTCTACATTTGAACCTACAGTACATAGTGGTCAATCGTAAACCCAATTTCAGAAACCCAAAAATTCAATCATTATCCACGAGTCCGTGTATGGGTCAACAAATTTTCTACGGCCATAGACCTTTTCTGTAGTTCTCATATTTTAGTCCAATATTCTACTAATTCTGGAACATTTCTACCGAACAATCCTACGGCCCGTCAAACTTTCTATGACTCAACCTAGCTATTCGTAGGTCAAACTTCAAAAACTTGAAAAATTCGAAAAAAATCATCTCGAAGTCTACGGATCTCTTCCTATGGTTAGTAAAAAGGACTCGTAGAACCTGCTTCAGTGCCAAAAAAATAAGAATTTTCCCTTTTCTTTTGATCTTTCACTTTTTGAAGTGTTACAATATCTCCCCTTTGAAAATATTCATCCTCGAATGGGACTTCATGTTATCCATGACTGATTTGATGAAAGTTATAATTTCTTTACCTTTTGTGATGGTTAGCTAAAACTCCAAGATCTAAGAGTGCTCTAATGGGGTTGGGTGTTGATTTAATGTAGTGGTATAGTGCTATGCTCTATTTTTGTGTTGTTCATACATGAATTTGGTCTAATTACCATGGGGTTCACTAATGGGTTAAGGTTGCAAACTTAATTTCTACTTCTGATCTCTGGTTGATGCTCGAAAAAGATTAATTGGAGTGGTTAATTACTTCAATACTAGCAATTTAGGTTTGATGTCTATGACTTACTTGAAAGAGAGGGGGTCAGATCTATTCATCATATTGTTAAAAGAGAAGATAGAGTAAGGTATTGGGTTGTTTTGGATTGGCATACAAATGAGACCGAAAGGAGATTCTATGCATAGATGGTTTGAGATCGAAAGATGATTAGTGCCAATGAAGATGACTTAGCCTATTTATGAATGTTCATCACTATAGAGCAGCACAATTACCTGTATGTGAGATTGACTTCCGATCCCCGCACCCCTAGATTGCTTATAACTTATTGATTTCATTTAATTTCTAGCGTAATTTCGATAATTGATAACCAAAGCTTTCTGTTAAATTGGTGGCTCTATCCACCCAATTGTTTTTACTATTACAAATGAGCTAATTTAAAATTCATATTTCTTGATAAGGAATCCTCTACGATACACCATTTCCTGTAGGATTCGACCCCGACTCTTCGTTGGATTTTTTACTGACAACGATCGCTCACTCTTTTAATTGGTTTTGGAGGGTGATTTGAGCGTTACCAGATCTCACTTGTAGGATTATATACAGTATGTTATTTTTATTGTCATTCAATTTATATGTCACCTAGAGAGAAAGAATATAATTAGGGTCTCTTGATGAAGTTTAGAATATAATTAGGGTCTCTTGATGAAGTTTAGAATATATGTCACCTAGAGAGAAAGAATATAATTAGGGTCTCTTGATGAAGTTTAGAATATAATTAGGGTCTCTTGATGAAGTTTGGCTTTAGACCCCAATTTTATTAAGACGTCCTTGTTTAATATGTGCACTTGTGGTTATTTTGTGCTCATTGTAAATAACTGAAACAATGTTGCATACTAAGATATGTTGATAGGGTGAGAATACATTTGTTATTTTGATAATGAGTGGCTCACGTTTGATGCATGCTTATGGATGAGCTATTATGTGTGTGAATCACGTACCATGTTGGTATGGTGCATGGACACCTAAGATCCCTTGCAGGTCATGACTATATGAACAAAATGAAAGATCCTTTAACATATTTTTTTATATTATAAAAAGGAGTTTAGGCCCAAATATAATATATAATATTCAAGATTGGGACTTTTCCCAATCTTCAATATTATATATTATACTTGTAGGACTTTTAAAAGCTTTTATAATATAGTAGAATATATATATATAAGGATAGACATGTTAGAAAATATAGAAATGATAGAAACTATAAAAATAAGCTAGAATGCTTCACATGTGGAAGTATAGAACATTTAGCAAATATATGTCCTAAAAGAAATAATAGTAGAACTAGAAACTCGCAATAGATAGAAGATTTTCAAGAAACATTGATTAATGTTGATGAATACATGTCAGATAATGAAAGCATATATTCAGTAGTAAGTGTAGAGATAGAAGAAACAACAAGGTCTGATGAATCAGATTCAGCTAATGAAGAACTAATAAATGAAATTGGGTCAGAATTAAAAAATATAGATTTAGGAGAATTACAAATGAGTACAATGATGAATATTTCACAAGAATGAACTCATGAGTTTGAAAGAAATAAAGGAATAGATAGCAACCAATGTATTCTATGTAGATGGTACCCAAGCAGAGAAAAACGGGCAAAATGTAAGTTTTGCTATGCTGAAGGATGTATCACATGCATAGAAAACCTATTAAAAATAAAAATAAAAGAGGGACGTGAAAATAAAGATATAAGTAATGATACAATAACTTTACGCATAATAACATTAGAAAGTAGGATAAATGAATTAGAACAAAAAATAATGTTGTTAGAAAAAGAAAAACAAAAAATGGAAGAAAATATGACAGAAGAATGGGGGACCCAAGAAGCAGAATTAATGAATATAGAAACTATGGTAAATCATTATGAAAATTTAATATGTAATGAAGATAAAAAATTCACTACTATTAAAGTACTAGCTAGACTTAAAATACAGGATATTGAGTTAGAAACGTTAGCATTAGTAGACACAGGATGTACAAGTAGTATAATAAACAAAAAGATTTTACCACAAAAATTAATAAAGACCTTAGACAAACCAATTGCAACAATGCAAATGGATGGAACTTATAATACATACCAACATTATATAGGAAAGACTCAGGTAAGTTTTATTAATGCATGTAATGAATTTTATAAATCAATGTACACACTTGATAGGATATGGGTACGAGACCTCAACATAAATGTAGATTTTGTATTAGGATTAAAATTTATGATACAAAATAATGGAGGTACGTTAATTACAAGAGATGGCATAATATTCTTTAAACATCTGACATATACACCAGTACAAACCATAAAATTTGAAACAAAAGGAAGACAACCAAAGATATCTCCAAACACTTCCGAAGAAGATAGCTTGCAGACATGTTGTAAAGACTGCAAAAATAAAAGTCAATGTTGTAAAGGTCATAAGGAACAATATGAAAAAGAAGAAGAAGAAGAAGAATACGATATAAGGGAAAAAGATTATACTTTAATAGAAGTAGAAAATGACTTCTATAATTTTCAAACAGGAATTGATAAGATAGGTACAATTAGAAGTCCTAAAGACTTGGATAATATAGTAAAAATATTAGACGAAATGGAAATAATAGGGGAGAAACCTTTAAAATATTGGGAAAATAATAAAATAGTATGTAAACTAGATATCATAAACCCTGAATACATAATAAAAACAGTTGCTATTGAAGCAACTAATCAAGACTTGAGAAGATTTCGGTCTATAGATAAAAAAATTACTAAATCTAGGAGTAATAAGAAGATCTACATCAAAACATAGGTCAGCAACATTCATGGTAAGAAATCATAGTGAGATAGTACGAGGAAAAGCAAGAATGGTAATTAATTATAAAAGATTTAATGATAACACTAGAACTGATGCATATAAATTACCAGATAAAAATGAATTAATCAATCGAATTCAAGGAAAAAGGGTTTTTAGTAAATTCGATTGTAAATCAGGATATTGGCAGGTTAAAATGCATAATGAAAGCATAGAATGGACAGCTTTCACTTGCCCTGAAGGACATTTTGAATGGTTAGCTATGCCATTTGGGCTAAAAACTGCCCCGCCAATATTTCAAAGAAAAATGGATAATATATTTTGGAGATTATAAACGATTCGTCTTAGTATATGTAGATGATATCTTAGTATTTAGTAAAGACATTAAAGACAATTTAGGACATCTACAGACAGTGTTTCAATTATTTATTAAAAATGGAATAATAGTCAGTAAAAAGAAAATGGAATTATGTAAGAACCATATAAATTTTTTAGGAGTAACATTAGGAGAAGGAAAAATTAAATTACAACCACATATAGCGACAAAAGTATTAGATATGCCTGATAAATTAGACAACACAAAAGATTTACAAAATTTTTTAGGATTGGTAAATTATGCTAGAAACTTCATTAAAGACTTAGGAAAATTAGCAGGACCATTATATTCAAAAACAGGTAGTAAAGGACAAAAACATTTCAACACAGAAGATATAAAATTAGTAAAACTAATCAAAGAAAGAGTTCAAAATATTCCCGAATTAAGTATACCACTTGAATCAGATTATTTAATAATCGAAACAGATGGCAGTTTCCAAGGATGGGGAGCTGTGTTAAAAGCTAGACCAAATAAATACAGTGATAAGACAGAAGAAAAAATTTGTGCTTATCAAAGTGGGAAATATAGAGAAAAAGGAAATATGAGTAGTATAGATGCATAAGTTTTAGCAATAATATATGGCCTCAACAGTTTCAAGTTATATGTTTTAAATAAAACTGAAATATTAGTAAGAACTGACTGCGAAGCCATAGTTAAATTTCATCAAACAATAAACCAAAAAGCTAGCAGCAAGAGACGATGGCTAAATTTTATGGATACTATATCTATTTACCCAAATGTTATTTTTGAATATATAAAAGGAAAAGATAACAGTCTAGCAGATCAGTTAAGTAGACTAAACATAAAAATAACCTAACTATATATTTATTTTCAGCATGAGACCAACAGGATCAATAGATAGAGGCAAATGAGTAGCCTCAGCATCAGACACCTATGCTCAGACTCTATTAAGTAATATGAAGTTTAGACCTCATACAACATCAATAGAAATGATGGACCGTATGTACTTCGATAAGCATAATCTAATATGTTACCCAAATTCAAATTTATCTTTTAGAGAATTACCAGAGTGTGTGTTAGACAAACCTCAGAAATGTTTAGCAGACAATTTATGGATGGCATATAACAAGAAAGATAATAAATATTTTATAGCCTCGTTAAATGCTTTATGTCAATATTTTACTGACAGAATTAGAGAAAACAAATTCAAATATTATTTAGTAATACATGGTAAAACTAATGGCATTTTTCAAACTTGGATAGAAGTATTAGACTCTATAAACGGAGTTAAAACTCCTCTTTTTAAAGGATTCAATGATTTTACTGAGGCATTAGATTATGCAAGAGGGATACTTGGTCCAAATTACTATATCTCTCCAGCCCTTAGAAAAAATCCACAAAAAACCCCGCAATACAATATTCAAAAAGACACAGATAAAATAATCTTTTGCGACCACTATTCTTCAATGACTGAAGCCTTCAAGAGACTCAACGCAAAGGTAGAAGCTTTACTCCAAGAAAATGCTAAACTAATGGAGCAGGTAAAATTATTCAAAGGCAAAGAATCCGTTCAGAAGATCCACACCAGTACACAAACGGTAGAACCGAGTTTTCCATCTCAAGAAAAAATGGATGAGCAGGGTGTGCATTCCCCACCGAATGCAAAAAGATCCACTGTATCGGATAATAAAGATACAACTAGTCCGGTTCAAACAGTAGCTGGTAAAGACACTTCAAACCCGTTTATGGCTGTCATTTTGCCAAAAAATGAAGATGAAGGTTCTTCATCAAGACGAAGGTTACCCAGATCATTTACTCAGATAGAGACGATAACAAAGAAAATTATGCTCCATAAAAAGAAAAAAGAATGATAAAATAGAGAGCATAATAAAAAAGACTTTAGAAAAGTTTTTTCAGCAAGGACAGGATAAACATGTCATTACTACACCAAATCCAAATGGAGATAGACTGGTATCGGATACAGAACGAGACAGAATTGATACAAGCTCAAGAAGAGATAGCTCTAGTAACAATATAACCAGATCACTAAGTTTCGGAGAAGAAGACTATGGAGAACATGCATACTATCAAGATGCTCAAGATCCTAATGAAGATGATGATTCAGGAATGAGTTTTGATTCCATAGCTCTGCACAACCTTGATACCTGAACACAAAATAAGAACAAGACAAATCAAGACAAAGACAATAAAGTAAAAGATAGAGTGTGAAAGTGTGCCATGTGGGTATGCCCACATTTGTCGTGTGAGTGCTTACTTTATCACTATCCTCCAAAGAGGAAAAAACTGATAAGCACGCGTCAAAGTTTTATGTCAATAAGTGACAATAAGGCATGTGCCGATGGGGCCCAATGTGTACCCGGCATGCATTATTTGATCTTATCTTCAAAAGCGTCGGCCAAATATAGGCCACTACTTTTTATCCCACTATCTTAGTGTATCGGCAACGTTTGACCATTAGTAATCTTCCACGTTTTGCCAATAGTATATCCTAAGCTCTATAAAAGGAAACGACTCCACACTGAAGAGAAGGCAAGAAAGAAAAAACCAAAGAAAAACACAACATATTCCCCTTGCCAATGTTCAGAAAAAATCACTCCACTATCCCATCCAAACATCCCTAAAAAATCCCTCTTGTAATATTTAGTGTGCAAACAGTTTGTTTTTAAGTGTGTAAGGTCAGTCGGGGTTCCCGAAAGGGAAACCTCTCTCCGTCTTAATCATGTAAGTTTCTTATGTTTTTCTGTAATATTCCCTAAAAATAATTATGTAAATTATGGTATTTACTTTATATGTAAGTTATGTTAAAAACTACCCTTAGTATATGGTTAGACTTTTAACTTCTTGATAACAACGATGGATTAATCTGTAAATTCCTAGGATATTTTACAGGCCGTAAAAAGTCCGCAAAAGTCACAGGACGTCTTGTTGGCCATATTCGGGGTGAGGTTAAAGAAGAAGTTATGAAGAATATAAGTTAAAAGAAAGAGATGAACGGGGTAGTACCTAATTAGTTAAAAAAAGTATATTAAAAGGGAAAAAACAGGATAAACACTTGAGATAAACACGATAAGACACTAAGTGAGAGAGGGAGTACTGAGTAGGATTTATAAAAATTGGAATAATTTCTGTTGTTTCACTGCCAGTCTTTGTCTGCTATTTACTGCCTCTTTGCTTTATTATATTCGGTTTATATATATATATATATATATATATATATATATAACACCCTGACTTTTCAAAATGTCTAAATTAACTCGAATCTTCGTGGAAAGACAAGGAGGGTGAGTAATAAATTAAAAATGATGTGTTATGTGATATTTTAAGTGTTCAAGTGTTGTATCTCAAGTTTTGAAGTTAGATAAGTGGCAAAATAAAAGTTGGTGAAAGTTACCGTAAATTCCTTTTTAAAGATTTGTCTGAAATTTGAGTCAAATGTCTCGGACGTTTTCTCCCAATATATTAAGAGTTGTGGTCCCCGCAAGCTATGAAATCGAAGGTCTACGAGTCTAGTTTCCAACGCATCAAACCATTCGTTCATACGACTTTAGAATAGAGAGATATTCGCATTTTCGTGGGACTGAACAAGCAGGCACGTGAGGTGGGGCCTTAAGTCGGTGGAATGTTACATATATCTTCTCCTTCGACTTTTTTTCACCATTTTTAAGCTGAAAATCAGAGAAATTAGAGAAACCCATTTCTAGGATCAAGTGAAATATAGATTTTCTCGACTTAAGTCCTTGACGAAAGTTGTTCTACGCGTTGGGCTCATCATCGTGGTATAATTTGTTTTATCGATTGCGTAGCATATCACATTTTAGTGTTGGGACAGCAAGGGTTTGGATATATTTGAAGGTTTTGAAGCGTATTACGACCTTAAGATCGAGGTAAGACCCTTCTTTCATCGACTCTAGTTTTTATAAGCAGCAAATAGCAATTTGCGACGAAAATACATATATTTTATCATATTGTCATGGTATCTTTTATTTTCGAGTGTTGATTATAGTCCTACCTTGCTGTAGTATCGAGGGAGTATTGAGTAAAAGTCATTAGGTCACGTGAATCTAGCAAAAAAGGTATGTTAAGGCTATTCTCTTCCTATGGCATGTTTCCTTAAAGCTTAGGAGCAATGTAATTGAGTTGTTATCATTGTTATACTTGTAGCCATTATTGTTGATTGTTGGCTACTCGAGTGCATATAATCCTCTCTTATCGGGATTCTTATTCAGTAGTAACATTCGTATGTTGGACACGACGTAGAGGCTATTTGTATAGGTTGCCTATAACTAAATTGCTCACTTTTAGCTGTTGGATTGTTATTGTTGCCTTTGGGCTATTGTGGTTAGCTGCAGGAAAGTGATCTACGCCTGGCAGGGTTATGTTCTGCTTACAGGGCTATATGGATGCCTAAAAGGGCTATGAGTTGCCTACGGGGCTATATTGATGCCTAGAAGGGCTATGAGTTGTCTACAGGGATATATTTTGACGCCTAAGAAGGTTATGTGCTTCCTACAGGGCCATGTTGT
The DNA here is from genome assembly GCA_036553675.1 of Solanum okadae. NCBI lineage: Eukaryota > Viridiplantae > Streptophyta > Magnoliopsida > Solanales > Solanaceae > Solanum > Solanum okadae. The sequence continues at coordinate 41,282,126 of CM071689.1, read as the reverse complement.
TGCCTAAGAGGGCTATGAGTTGTCTATAAGCTATGTTGATGCCTAAGAGGGCTATGTGACTGCCTGCGGGTCTAGGGGACTACCGATAGGGGTATACAGGCTGATTGGCACCAATCTTTACTACTCTTAGAGGATTGCAGACTCGTGTGTGGGGTTTATAGCTACGTTATGGCCATGCTGGCCTATGTTGTTGGTTTGCTGAAGCTTGTGAGCTGTTTGATGTATTATACTGCTATTTACCTGCTTTTAGTTTTGGTATAGATATCATGGTGGCCTCGACGGCCCAATTAGGACTTCTGTGCTAGTTGACTATTTATTTAAATGATCTCCTGGGAGTAGCTGTTTCTTTTATAGATCAGTTGACCGGGGCCTTGCCGGCCGATGGCTTAGTTTTAAGCCGAGATATACTTGTTTGATTTCTTGATTGCGTGTAGCTGTCATGCGCTAGTAGCAAATGGTTCAGCAGGGTCGGCTCGGGCCTGAGTTTTGGCATTAGGAGCCAGTTGCGCCCTTGAATCTGGGGCGTGACAAACTTGGTATCATAGCAATGTCGTATCCTGGGGAGTCTGCAAGCCATGTTTAGTAGAGTCTTGTTTATAAATGTGTTGTGCACCACATTCGATAAGCAAGAAGCTACCGGGCATGTTTGAATGACTATCCTTTTTTTGCTCACCTCGTGCTATAGAGCGGTGTCTTAAGGGTTGAGGTTTCTGGCTTATAATTGATACTTGTATGCAGATAGAGATGACTGACACTAGACAGACCACAACTAGCCAGGGGCTAGATACAACTGCAAGTGAGGGTACCGACAAAGTACCACAGGTGGAGGTGGCCCATTGTGAGACCCAGGGGAAGACATCTTCTCAGCCCCCTATAGCTTCTCCACAGCTTCAGGAGCCTCCGAGGGCTACAGGACTTCCGACTCCACCAGCAGTACCACCTCTAGTTCCTCCTATTCCATCTGATCAGGATTTCAAGAGTGCAGTATATATGTTAGCACAGTTAGTAGCTGCACAGTGCCAACCAGTTGCGCCAGATATTGTCGGACCTTCTGAAGGGCCCGGAAGTTCGAGAGTTCGTGAATTTCTTGCCTTGAATCCTCCACAGTTTACAGGGACAGATCGCAGAGAAGACCCTCAACACTTTGTTGATCAGCTTCATAGGATCTTCAGAGTCATGCATGCCTCAGCGACTGAGTCAGTTGAGTTAGCAGCATTTCGATTGCGTGATGTTGCAGTATTGTGGTATGAAAGTTAGGAGAGATCTAGGGAAAAAGATACATCTCTACCCACTTGGGATAGCTTTACAGAAGCTTTCATAGATCACTATTTTCCTCGAGAGATTAGGGATGGCCGGGTGGACCAGTTTCTGAACCTCCGACAGGGTGGCATGAGTGTCCGAGAGTACGGGCTGAGATTTGATTCATTGGCTAGATATGCACCAGCATTTGTTGATACGATGCATGACAGGGTGCGTAGATTTGTGGGAGGGCTTGACTCAGACTATATCGAGGCTTGTTCTACCGCTGCGCTAAATGATAATATGGATATCTCACGGATTCAGGCCTTCGCACAGGGCATAGAGGATCACCGACATTTACAGTATACGAGTGAGAGGGTCGAGAGAGAGAGACAGAAGAGGGCTAGGCCCGCTAGTTCGCAGGGAGATTTTCAGGGTGGTCCCAGACCCCGATATTTTATTAGGCCACCTAGACCTCCACCACAGCAGTTCCAGGGTAGTAGATTTTATAGTCAGGGACAGTCAGGCCTAGGTGAGGGCTCACGAGCATCAGGCCCGGAAGGTGCCAATCAGCCTGTATACCCCTATCGGTAGTCCCCTAGACCCGCAGGCAGTCACATAGCCCTCTTAGGCATCAACATAGCTTATAGACAACTCATAGCCCTCTTAGGCAACAACATGGCCCTGTAGGAAGCACATAACCTTCTTAGGCGTCAATATATATCCCTATAGACAACTCATAGCCCTTCTAGGCATCAATATAGCCCCGTAGGCAACTCATAGCCCTTTTAGGCATCCATATAGCCCTGTAAGCAGAACATAACCCTGCCAGGCGTAGATCACTTTCCTGCAGCTAACCACAATAGCCCAAAGGCAACAATAACAATCCAACAGCTAAAAGTGAGCAATTTAGTTATAGGCAACCTATACAAATAGCCTCTACGTCGTGTCCAACATACGAATGTTACTACTGAATAAGAATCCCGATAAGAGAGGATTATATGCACTCGAGTAGCCAACAATCAACAATAATGGCTACAAGTATAACAATGATAACAACTCAATTACATTGCTCCTAAGCTTTAAGGAAACATGCCATAGGAAGAGAATAGCCTTAACATACCTTTTTTGCTAGATTCACGTGACCTAATGACTTTTACTCAATACTCCCTCGATACTACAGCAAGGTAGGACTATAATCAACACTCGAAAATAAAAGATACCATGACAATATGATAAAATATATGTATTTTCGTCGCAAATTGCTATTTGCTACTTATAAAAACTAGAGTCGATGAAAGAAGGGTCTTACCTCGATCTTAAGGTCGTAATACGCTTCAAAACCTTCAAATATATCCAAACCCTTGCTGTCCCAACACTAAAATGTGATATGCTACGCAATCGATAAAACAAATTATACCACGATGATGAGCCCAACGCGTAGAACAACTTTCGTCAAGGACTTAAGTCGAGAAAATCTATATTTCACTTGATCCTAGAAATGGGTTTCTCTAATTTCTCTGATTTTCAGCTTTAAAATGGTGAAAAAAAGTCGAAGGAGAAGATATATGTAACATTCCACCGACTTAAGGCCCCACCTCACGTGCCTGCTTGTTCAGTCCCACGAAAATGCGAATATCTCTCTATTCTAAAGTCGTATGAACGAATGGTTTGATGCGTTGGAAACTAGACTCGTAGACCTTCGATTTCATAGCTTGCGGGGACCACAACTCTTAATATATTGGGAGAAAACGTCCGAGACATTTGACTCAAATTTCAGACAAATCTTTAAAAAGGAATTTACGGTAACTTTCACCAATTTTTATTTTGCCACTTATCTAACTTCAAAACTTGAGATACAACACTTGAACACTTAAAATATCACATAACACATCATTTTTAATTTATTACTCACCCTCCTTGTCTTTCCACGAAGATTCGAGTTAATTTAGACATTTTGAAAAGTCAGGGTGTTATATATATATATATATATATATATATATAAACCGAATATAATAAAGCAAAGAGGCAGTAAATAGCAGACAAAGACTGGCAGTGAAACAACAGAAATTATTCCAATTTTTATAAATCCTACTCAGTACTCCCTCTCTCACTTAGTGTCTTATCGTGTTTATCTCAAGTGTTTATCCTGTTTTTTCCCTTTTAATATACTTTTTTTAACTAATTAGGTACTACCCCGTTCATCTCTTTCTTTTAACTTATATTCTTCATAACTTCTTCTTTAACCTCACCCCGAATATGGCCAACAAGACGTCCTGTGACTTTTGCGGACTTTTTACGGCCTGTAAAATATCCTAGGAATTTACAGATTAATCCATCGTTGTTATCAAGAAGTTAAAAGTCTAACCATATACTAAGGGTAGTTTTTAACATAACTTACATATAAAGTAAATACCATAATTTACATAATTATTTTTAGGGAATATTACAGAAAAACATAAGAAACTTACATGATTAAGACGGAGAGAGGTTTCCCTTTCGGGAACCCCGACTGACCTTACACACTTAAAAACAAACTGTTTGCACACTAAATATTACAAGAGGGATTTTTTAGGGATGTTTGGATGGGATAGTGGAGTGATTTTTTCTGAACATTGGCAAGGGGAATATGTTGTGTTTTTCTTTGGTTTTTTCTTTCTTGCCTTCTCTTCAGTGTGGAGTCGTTTCCTTTTATAGAGCTTAGGATATACTATTGGCAAAACGTGGAAGATTACTAATGGTCAAACGTTGCCGATACACTAAGATAGTGGGATAAAAAGTAGTGGCCTATATTTGGCCGACGCTTTTGAAGATAAGATCAAATAATGCATGCCGGGTACACATTGGGCCCCATCGGCACATGCCTTATTGTCACTTATTGACATAAAACTTTGACGCGTGCTTATCAGTTTTTTCCTCTTTGGAGGATAGTGATAAAGTAAGCACTCACACGACAAATGTGGGCATACCCACATGGCACACTTTCACACTCTATCTTTTACTTTATTGTCTTTGTCTTGATTTGTCTTGTTCTTATTTTGTGTTCAGGTATCAAGGTTGTGCAGAGCTATGGAATCAAAACTCATTCCTGAATCATCATCTTCATTAGGATCTTGAGCATCTTGATAGTATGCATGTTCTCCATAGTCTTCTTCTCCGAAACTTAGTGATCTGGTTATATTGTTACTAGAGCTATCTCTTCTTGAGCTTGTATCAATTCTGTCTCGTTCTGTATCCGATACCAGTCTATCTCCATTTGGATTTGGTGTAGTAATGACATGTTTATCCTGTCCTTGCTGAAAAAACTTTTCTAAAGTCTTTTTTATTATGCTCTCTATTTTATCATTCTTTTTTCTTTTTATGGAGCATAATTTTCTTTGTTATCGTCTCTATCTGAGTAAATGATCTGGGTAACCTTCGTCTTGATGAAGAACCTTCATCTTCATTTTTTGGCAAAATGACAGCCATAAACGGGTTTGAAGTGTCTTTACCAGCTACTGTTTGAACCGGACTAGTTGTATCTTTATTATCCGATACAGTGGATCTTTTTGCATTCGGTGGGGAATGCACACCCTGCTCATCCATTTTTTCTTGAGATGGAAAACTCGGTTCTACCGTTTGTGTACTGGTGTGGATCTTCTGAACGGATTCTTTGCCTTTGAATAATTTTACCTGCTCCATTAGTTTAGCATTTTCTTGGAGTAAAGCTTCTACCTTTGCGTTGAGTCTCTTGAAGGCTTCAGTCATTGAAGAATAGTGGTCGCAAAAGATTATTTTATCTGTGTCTTTTTGAATATTGTATTGCGGGGTTTTTTGTGGATTTTTTCTAAGGGCTGGAGAGATATAGTAATTTGGACCAAGTATCCCTCTTGCATAATCTAATGCCTCAGTAAAATCATTGAATCCTTTAAAAAGAGGAGTTTTAACTCCGTTTATAGAGTCTAATACTTCTATCCAAGTTTGAAAAATGCCATTAGTTTTACCATGTATTACTAAATAATATTTGAATTTGTTTTCTCTAATTCTGTCAGTAAAATATTGACATAAAGCATTTAACGAGGCTATAAAATATTTATTATCTTTCTTGTTATATGCCATCCATAAATTGTCTGCTAAACATTTCTGAGGTTTGTCTAACACACACTCTGGTAATTCTCTAAAAGATAAATTTGAATTTGGGTAACATATTAGATTATGCTTACCGAAGTACATACGGTCCATCATTTCTATTGATGTTGTATGAGGTCTAAACTTCATATTACTTAATAGAGTCTGAGCATAGGTGTCTGATGCTGAGGCTACTCATTTGCCTCTATCTATTGATCCTGTTGGTCTCATGCTGAAAATAAATATATAGTTAGGTTATTTTTATGTTTAGTCTACTTAACTGATCTGCTAGACTGTTATCTTTTCCTTTTATATATTCAAAAATAACATTTGGGTAAATAGATATAGTATCCATAAAATTTAGCCATCGTCTCTTGCTGCTAGCTTTTTGGTTTATTGTTTGATGAAATTTAACTATGGCTTCGCAGTCAGTTCTTACTAATATTTCAGTTTTATTTAAAACATATAACTTGAAACTGTTGAGGCCATATATTATTGCTAAAACTTATGCATCTATACTACTCATATTTCCTTTTTCTCTATATTTCCCACTTTGATAAGCACAAATTTTTTCTTCTGTCTTATCACTGTATTTATTTGGTCTAGCTTTTAACACAGCTCCCCATCCTTGGAAACTGCCATCTGTTTCGATTATTAAATAATCTGATTCAAGTGGTATACTTAATTCGGGAATATTTTGAACTCTTTCTTTGATTAGTTTTACTAATTTTATATCTTCTGTGTTGAAATGTTTTTGTCCTTTACTACCTGTTTTTGAATATAATGGTCCTGCTAATTTTCCTAAGTCTTTAATGAAGTTTCTAGCATAATTTACCAATCCTAAAAAATTTTGTAAATCTTTTGTGTTGTCTAATTTATCAGGCATATCTAATACTTTTGTCGCTATATGTGGTTGTAATTTAATTTTTCCTTCTCCTAATGTTACTCCTAAAAAATTTATATGGTTCTTACATAATTCCATTTTCTTTTTACTGACTATTATTCCATTTTTAATAAATAATTGAAACACTGTCTGTAGATGTCCTAAATTGTCTTTAATGTCTTTACTAAATACTAAGATATCATCTACATATACTAAGACGAATCGTTTATAATCTCCAAAATATATTATCCATTTTTCTTTGAAATATTGGCGGGGCAGTTTTTAGCCCAAATGGCATAGCTAACCATTCAAAATGTCCTTCAGGGCAAGTGAAAGCTGTCCATTCTATGCTTTCATTATGCATTTTAACCTGCCAATATCCTGATTTACAATCGAATTTACTAAAAACCCTTTTTCCTTGAATTCGATTGATTAATTCATTTTTATCTGGTAATTTATATGCATCAGTTCTAGTGTTATCATTAAATCTTTTATAATTAATTACCATTCTTGCTTTTCCTCGTACTATCTCACTATGATTTCTTACCATGAATGTTGCTGACCTATGTTTTGATGTAGATCTTCTTATTACTCCTAGATTTAGTAATTTTTTTATCTATAGACCGAAATCTTCTCAAGTCTTGATTAGTTGCTTCAATAGCAACTGTTTTTATTATGTATTCAGGGTTTATGATATCTAGTTTACATACTATTTTATTATTTTCCCAATATTTTAAAGGTTTCTCCCCTATTATTTCCATTTCGTCTAATATTTTTACTATATTATCCAAGTCTTTAGGACTTCTAATTGTACCTATCTTATCAATTCCTGTTTGAAAATTATAGAAGTCATTTTCTACTTCTATTAAAGTATAATCTTTTTCCCTTATATCGTATTCTTCTTCTTCTTCTTCTTTTTCATATTGTTCCTTATGACCTTTACAACATTGACTTTTATTTTTGCAGTCTTTACAACATGTCTGCAAGCTATCTTCTTCGGAAGTGTTTGGAGATATCTTTGGTTGTCTTCCTTTTGTTTCAAATTTTATGGTTTGTACTGGTGTATATGTCAGATGTTTAAAGAATATTATGCCATCTCTTGTAATTAACGTACCTCCATTATTTTGTATCATAAATTTTAATCCTAATACAAAATCTACATTTATGTTGAGGTCTCGTACCCATATCCTATCAAGTGTGTACATTGATTTATAAAATTCATTACATGCATTAATAAAACTTACCTGAGTCTTTCCTATATAATGTTGGTATGTATTATAAGTTCCATCCATTTGCATTGTTGCAATTGGTTTGTCTAAGGTCTTTATTAATTTTTGTGGTAAAATCTTTTTGTTTATTATACTACTTGTACATCCTGTGTCTACTAATGCTAACATTTCTAACTCAATATCCTGTATTTTAAGTCTAGCTAGTACTTTAATAGTAGTGAATTTTTTATCTTCATTACATATTAAATTTTCATAATGATTTACCATAGTTTCTATATTCATTAATTCTGCTTCTTGGGTCCCCCATTCTTCTGTCATATTTTCTTCCATTTTTTGTTTTTCTTTTTCTAACAACATTATTTTTTGTTCTAATTCATTTATCCTACTTTCTAATGTTATTATGCGTAAAGTTATTGTATCATTACTTATATCTTTATTTTCACGTCCCTCTTTTATTTTTATTTTTAATAGGTTTTCTATGCATGTGATACACCCTTTAGCATAGCAAAACTTACATTTTGCCCGTTTTTCTCTGCTTGGGTACCATCTACATAGAATACATTGGTTGCTATCTATTCCTTTATTTCTTTCAAACTCATGAGTTCATTCTTGTGAAATATTCATCATTGTACTCATTTGTAATTCTCCTAAATCTATATTTTTTAATTCTGACCCTATTTCATTTATTAGTTCTTCATTAGCTGAATCTAACTCATCAGACCTTGTTGTTTCTTCTATTTCTACACTTACTACTGAATATATGCTTTCATTATCTGACATGTATTCATCAACATTAATCAATGTTTCTTGAAAATCTTCTATCAATTGCGAGTTTCTAGTTCTACTATTATTTCTTTTAGGACATATATTTGCTAAATGTTCTATACTTCCACATGTGAAACATTCTAGCTTATTTTTATAGTTTCTATCGTTTCTATATTTTCTAACATGTCTATCCTTATTTAGATATGGCTTTCTGGCTGAAGACCTTCTTAAATAGTATCTTTTATTATTATTATATTGCTGATTGTAGTATGGTCGACGCTTCTTGTATCATTTCTTTGATTTATTTTGTTCTTTATCATAACTTTGGGTTGTATATATAACATTTTTACAGAAACTCATTTCATTTTGTTTTAGTTGTTTTTGTATTTGTATATTTGTACATTTCTCTGTTAATATTGCCATTATATGTTGTACTTTGTGGCCTATGGACCATTTACCGTTTGGGTTTTGTATTACTCCGTCTCTTTTATACCATCTTTCTTCTATTTCTCTTTCTAAAGCTCCTGGTAATTTATTAAATAACTGCTTTCCTAATTCTTCATCAAAAGAGTTTCCACTAATTGTGCAGTAATAATAATAGTCTTTTAGAAAGTTCTTTATGTGAAACCAACTTGTAATGCTTAACTGTTCTAGGTTTATTAAAGCATTTCTTTGTAGTACTACTAAATCACTATTAGGGTCTTTCCCTGTAATTAGACTATGTATTTTATTTGTAAAATTATATGGGCTTGCTCCCATATTGACCAACGCTTGGAATTCTTGTGGGAAGTTAGATTTATATGCTTCCCATAAGGCTTTTGCAGATTCTCCTAGAAAGGTTTCCATGTATTTGTACATTGTTTCTGTGTCTGCATCTTGGTATGTTTTTATATAATCTGCTACTACTATTCCTTTCCATAAGTCTATTACTGCATTCCACATTTGAGGATCATGTGCTGCTATGTTTAATATTTTTCCTTCAATTCCTCCCTCTTGTAACCTAATAGGTTCTTCTATAGGCATTCTTCTACCCATTGATCTTACATTTTCAGTTATTGTGTCTGGATTCACTCTAAATACTCTTCTTCTTGGTACATTTCCTGTACTTGTGTCTATTGTATGTGGTTGGGCAGTTCGTTGGAAAGGACTAGCACTTGAACTAGTGGATTCCATAAGTTCTTTTTGACTTATTATAGAGGTTCTTTCTATTTCATCTTCGCTTTCATATAGATTTTCTAGTATCTTTTCAAGGCTTTCAAATATTTCTTGGTTTTTGTACTCTTCCCTATATCCTAGATTATCTGTTCTAAATTTGCATGTTTTAAAAAAAAATTCTACTTCCACTATATCCATACTTCTTGTCTTACATCCTTTACATTTAAAGGTTATATCATTATTGTTATTATACCTTCTTTCAGCTTCTTGTAAGGCTTCATCTACTTCATAGCCTTCTTGCATTATTTCTACATTCATAAATTCTTTTTCCTCTTCAAATTCTAATTCTTCTTCTAAATTCGTTTGATTAGAGTAATTATAGTCGGTGAATCTTATAGATGTTTCTCCTTTTGTATTAGTATACATTAGATGAGATTCTGGCATTGCTGCAATTGGTTTGTCTAAGGTCTTTATTAATTTTTGTGGTAAAATCTTTTTGTTTATTATACTACATGTACATCCTGTGTCTACTAATGCTAACGTTTCTAACTCAATATCCTGTATTTTAAGTCTAGCTAGTACTTTAACAGTAGTGAATTTTTTATCTTCATTACATATTAAATTTTCATAATGATTTACCATAGTTTCTATATTCATTAATTCTGCTTCTTGGGTCCCCCATTCTTCTGTCATATTTTCTTCCATTTTTTGTTTTCCTTTTTCTAACAACATTATTTTTTGTTCTAATTCATTTATCCTACTTTCTAATGTTATTATGCGTAAAGTTATTGTATCATTACTTATATCTTTATTTTCACAATAAAATAGGTTGACTCTCAGAATTCTATCAGGCTCACATATATTGGGACAGAAAAAATAACACATATCATTTTAAAATTACCAAAAAAGTATTATAAATAATAATAATTAACAACTTAAAATATCGGAAAGACAATTTAAAAGGGTTAATTTTGTAATTTTATCCATATCACATAAATTAGGACAAAGTGACCAGTAATGTACGTTATTTCAAAGTTACATAAAAATATTATAAATCACAATAATTAATAACTTAAAACATTTTTAAAAAAAATATGAAAATTTGGATGACTCTCCAAATTTCATTTGTGTCACATAAATTCAGACAACAAAAATAACATATATTGGGTCCATTTTAATTTATTTGTCTTATTTTTTTTTATATTTAAAAATTGCGTAAAAATACTATAAATCATGATAATTGACAACATAAAATATGTTTTGAAAAAAATACAAAAAATTCCACTGATTCTTGAAGTGAATCTATCGTAAAAATACTATAAATCATGATAATTGACAACATAAAATATTTACAAAATGTTGTATGCAGGCAGTCTTATTATGCCTTAAATATCGTCAAAGAAAGTACATGTTTGTGATAAAAAAAAACTTATTCCTTTATCCACGCAAACAATCGCTTCAAAAACTCGATTATTAGCCCCAAAACATGCCATTTATATTATTGAGCCCGTACATAGCATGGGCAACATTATCTAGTATATACATATAAACGATAGAGCGAAGTACATATGATATTGATGTGTTGTAGAGAATGTACAATGCTGATATCAATGGGGATAAATTTCATGATTGTGTGACTACTTGATTATTTTGAGTTGGCTACTGTTATTATATATGTTCTAGGTATATATGTGTTTGGTGATTCTTAGGTATAGTTATTGTGAGATATCAATATGTTAGAATGATTGTGAATTAATAGTGTTATTTGTCTATAATAAATGTACTTATTTTCATTTAGTAATTGTAATATACATGTGAGAATAATTCTAATGACATGGCTAGGGTTTAAGCTACATGTGTGATTTTGAATCCTAATTTTATAAGTAGTGCTAGTCCAAGGGATAATGTGTGAGTGTGAGTGTTTAATGTGTGACATATTGATATTTGTTGTTGTTGTTTTTGATTTTATGATGAGTTGCATGGACTTAATTTAAGGCGGTCTATAATGTCTATTAGTATATTTCGTATACTGATACTATTTTTGTTATACTTTTTCGTAGATGTAGGTATGTTTTTAAGTTGTTTGAAGCACGAGGAAGGAGGATACTCATTATTAGTTTTTTTAATTACATACTCTTTCCTCGAATGAAAATTGTGTCTTTTATTTTCTATCTATATTCTGTATGGAGGCTCCATGGCCGACTCAATAAGATTGGGGGCATAAATTGAAACTTAAGAGAGTATGTGTCCTATTATTTTTCTTTTTCATCATATATACTTTTGTTTAAATTCTACTTTTGTAACTTTTTTAGATGCAACATCATTAGTTACTATTTTATCTTTGATTTGTTTGAATAATTCATTTTCAATTGATAATGTAGATTAGGGGTGTACATGGTCGGGTTGGTTCGGGTTTTTCAAATATCAAACCAAACCATTTGTGTCGGATTTTTAAATGTATAAACCAAACCAAACCAATAAAAATTGGGTTTTTCAACCTCGGGTTTTTTCGATAAAGTATTCATACAAACATATAATTTATTTGTACTTCAAATATTTCTTTAGTCATATCAAAATACAACTATCTAAGGTGTTTCTTTAGAAAATAACACAAAATGTGATATGATTAATGACACTAAAATATCCAACAAAAAAATAATAATAATGAAATCGCATAAAAAAAATATTGCAAATTAACAATTCATAATGAAAATGATCATAAATAAAAGTACTAAATCATGCTAAAATAAGTTTAATAAGTATTAGTTACATGACTAAATATTAAAGGAAATTAAAATTAGATTGTGTATTTGAATTGTCTAAACCAATATATAACCAAAGAACAAATATTCAATATTATTGTCATTCTTAGTGTTGAATTGATTTTATTTTTGCATTAGTATTAATTTGATTTTTGATTTAAGCTTTATTATAATTACCAACATCTGTGGACTATGATTTTTATTGAACCATTCAGAATTCTAAGTTTCAAACTTGAAACAATATATTAAAAGATAAAAACTATAAAAAAAAAAGTATAATAAATACTTAAAAATTATATCAAAGTAAATTTTTTTATGTATAAAATAAAATTTTAAAATTATATATATATAATGTCGGGTTGGTTTGGTCTCAGGTTGGTTTTTTTTAGTTAAAACCAAACCAATCCAAATATAGTCAGGTTTTTTTTTTCAATACCAAACCAAGTCAAACCAGCCACTAATCGAGTTTTTTTTTCGGTTTGACTCGGTTTGCGATTTGGTTCGGTTTGATTTCTACACTCCTAATCTTAAATAAGATTTAATCAACTTTAATTTCAAAAAAACTTCTTTCGTCTGAGGCAACAGTTATAGGAATTGTTAACATTATCCTATAAGCAATATGTGTATTTGGAACAGAATCAAGTCTTTTTATTTGATTGAGTACTTTCATTAGATTATATTGCTTCAATTATAATTTCAAGGGACTTTATGATTTTGTTATCAATATTTTCTTCATATTGTTTCTTACATAATTCAAGTTCTATATTTATCTCATATACAATTTTCTTAGTAGAAGTCATAACTCATAGTACATATAATTATTTTTTTTAAAATAACATTTATAAGTAATTTTTTTCTAAAAACTGGGGGACCCAAAACGATGGCTTTATTGGCCTAGGGATTAAAACGACCCTGAGAACCTCTTGTACATATCTGACTAGGGGTGTGCATTCGGTTTTTCTATTTGGTTTTGCACTATTCGATTTGGATTTTTTGATTTTTGGTTTTGCAAAAGTGTAACCCAATCCGATCCAAAAAAATTTGGCTTGGTTTGGTTTCCTCTATTAGGTTCAATTTTTTTCGGTTTGATTATTCGGTTATGTCAACAATTAATAACATAACCAAAGTAATAATATTGAATCCCTTAAATATACTTTCTAATATAAATCATAAGAAAAACTTAAAACACAATACTTATAAGTATACCTATTATAGATGTTCAAGCATAAAATATAAACGTAATCATCGTGAAAGACAATAACAAAAAAGGGACAAAAGTGGTTAACTCCAACTTAATTCTAAACCTAAACATAAATATATATATATATATATATATATATTTAGAGAGAGAGAGAGAGAGAGAGAGATAATTTGGTTTTTTCGATTTTCCAGTTTTTATTTTTTAAAATCCGAAACCAAACCAAAAAACCAAACAAAGTAATTTATTAATCCAAAACCAATCTGAAAAACCAAAAAACCAATCCAAATAAAAATTCGGTTTGATTTGGTTTGGTTATTCGGTTTATCCCGAATAGTGCACACCCCTATGTCTGACTAGGTCCTTGAAAAGTGTTAAAGACTTCTGCAAATAAGATCGGGTTTTCCTTTATGTTTTGATTTACCTTGCTTATCTCAAATGTGTTTTGTTTTGAAAATTTTCTATAAAAAGGTAAATGGGTGATGTGAGTTTGCCTATCGAATCATAATTCAATAATTGTCCACACGATACGATTTTTTATTTTTTATTTTCATTGGAGGTAGGGAAAGGGGGATCAAAATGTAGGGAATCAAACCCTCATCAACAAGGTGGGAGTTCAGGTAGCCAACAAACTGAGCTACTTAGATTCTCCAAAAGAGAACATATCCACACGATACGATAAATTGGATGTTGACAATATATAGTTATAATTTTGAATAGGCATCTATAATTTAAAAAATATATAAAGTATTTTTCACTTGAAAACAAAAATTAAATTAAATTTAGCTGTTTTCTTGAACACGTGGTGAAATTTTCAAGAGTTGAAAGGAAAATTAAAATTAATTAAGACACTAGATGCGGACCGGCCAAGCAAGGGCCATCTCAATTTCCTGCCCAGCATATTTATTGGAGTCCGTGATATCTTTTTAGTATGTCTAATCCGTTCTTTTTTCATTTTGGGGCACCGAAAGAAAACACTTTTTAGCGCTTTTAATTGCTTCATTTTTCCCTAATTAATTCTCAACTTTTAAATTGACATACCTACTAAAAAAAAAAAATTGGCATAATAAATTTACTATTTAACCTCTATTAATTATGAAGTGGATGAATTAAAAGCTTAAAAATTTCAATAAGTTTTACCTTTTCAAAATAATTAATTGAGGGTATGATATGTAAAAAATATAGTGTCCTTTCTTGATATGTCAAAATAGACAAGTAATTAGGGACAACTAAAAAAGGAAATATGAACAAGTAATTAGGAACAGACAGAGTAGAAAATATTTTCTTCGTTAATTTTATCTGTTATTTATTTCTACAATGGACTTTCATTTTACTTGTCACTTTTCACCTATCAAGAAAAGACACACTCCCTTCGTTTTAAAAAAAAGAAGACCCGATTTGACTTGAAACAGAGTTTAAGAAAAGAAAGAAGATTTTTTAATGTTGTAGTTTTAAATTAAAGTTATGTTAAATGTACTAAAATGTCATTTAATCTTGTAGCTTTAAACATGTCAGGTGGAAAGTTGAAGTTAAAGTGTTGCCAAAAAAGGAAAGGTGTCATTCTTTTTTAAACAAACTAAAAAGAAAACTAGGTCATTCTTTTTTAAACGGATGGAGTAATTCTTTTCTCATATTTTACCCTTAACATTAAATACTTATTTTTCGAATTATTTTCTTAGACATCATTTAATAGGAGATTGTTTAGTAAAATATTTATATTATTAATCATTTTGTCAATTGGTGTGCCAAGTCAAATTATGACAAGTAAAAGTAAACGAAGGAGAGTAGATTTCAGCAGTAGTAAGAAATAAATGGGATTATTTATTGGAAAAATTACTTAAATACACAACACTTCTTTACCTATTCTCAATATTTCCCTACTCTTTTACTAAAATACAAAAATCCCTTATTTTCCCCCAATTCAACTTAACCGGATACTTTATTAGTTTAAGTATCCGCCCGTTATTAATTAAAGTATCCGCGCTGCTATATTATGCATTCGCCCGTTAATTAAGTATCTGTGCTGCTAACAACTTAATAATTTAAGTATCCGCCCGTTATTAATTAAAGTATCCGCGCTGCTATATTATGCATCCGCCCGTTAATTAAGTATCCGTGCTGCTAACAACTTAATAATTTAAGTATCCGCCCGTTATTAATTAAAGTATCCGCGCTGCTATATTAAGTATCCACACTGTTATATTATGTATCCGAAAAACACTAAAAAAAGGGATTTTGGTAATTAATGAAAGAGTAGGGAAAGGAAGTAATTTCTTTCTTATACTATGTCATTTGCCTAATTTTTACTTATTTATTAGACTAATCTTGACATTTCTTATTTTCGATTGAGAAACGGCAGGTCAAGTAATGTATAAAGATAATAGGGAAAACGGTCTGAAAAATACTTCAATTTTGATCGAAATTGTTATTACGATATCAAACTTTGGAAAGGACCTTTTACCCCATGTATTATTTAATAGTGTATTTTAAAGGTATATATGTGTCTATGTGAACATAATAAATATTGCATAATTTTAAATAGTACGTAATGTGTCCACGTGGACGCATATATACCTTTAAAATACACTATTAAATAGTGCAGGGGGATAAAAGGTCCTCCATAAAGTTTGGTATCATAACAGTAATTTTGGCCAAAGTTAAAGTATTTTTCAGACATTTTTCCCAAGATAATATTTTGTGTACTAATTATGTAAAGTTTCCTAGAATAGCAAGTAAAAATTAGGCCCAAGACATAAATATGCTTTTAATTTGACCTCATTTTACGTTTATATCCTTCAATTTTGAGAGTGCACAAGTAGAAATTTAAACAAATAAACAAACATGTCCTATGTGGCGTACTAATGACAATTTACGTCCTACATGATTCCTATATTTGTATATGTCACATAAGATCATGCGTTTAGTTGTTCAACATAATACAAATTTAAGTGTTTACTTATGCACATTCAAAATTGAAGAACATAAATATGAAATAAGGTCACGTTAATGGGCACATTCATATATTATGCCTAAAAATTAAACTGAATTATTGATCAAGAATGTAAGCTAAACGGTGATTGGCTACTTAAGTCTTTTGGGCACAAGTTTCTTGATCGAATTTATACAAATAATTTTTCAGATCAAACTTATACGATAATTACAATAACAATAATATACTCACTATAATCTCATAGGTGAAATTTGAAAAAGCGTAGAATATACATAATACCTCTTTCTTTGCAGGATAACAATATTATTTTCAAAGACCCTCGGCTAAAAAAGTAAAAAAATAATTAAATAATGATATAAATAATCGAGGTACATACAAATTAGCTAAAAAGTCACCACTACTAATAAAAAAAAAGGATCTCTCTTTGATACATATATATAATTGTATATGGATAAATAAATGTATAATAGTAGTATTATTATAATGTTACTAGAGAAAAGCTTGGTTGTTGTCAAGATATTTTTAAAAAAAACGAAGGATTGGATTAAAATATTTGTTCAAACTTCAATGGCACAGACTACACACATATATTGTTTGGAACTTGGTGCTAATTCCATAAAATATAACTTCAGTTATATTAAGCATCTTAGATCTGATCCAAACCATTTCTTCTTGTGTCAAAGTTTCAAAGAAAGAAAAGAATCAAACTTGACAAAAACCATTTCTTCTTATGTCAAAAATCTCATAATTTTTTAAAAATAAAGTTTCTTCATTCTTGATTTTCAAGAAGAAAAATAAAAGTTCAAACTTTCAAAGTGTTGCAACTGGAAATTCCAACTCAAAGGCCCTATACGACTACTGACTTTACACGAGATTAAATTGAAGTTACCAGGTACGCTTGCCTTGCAAATTTTTCATGCTTCATTATAAATTGATGATAATCTTTTGTTTAATTATAATTAACCTTTTTCATATGGTTTTTGTCCTGCTACAAATTAAAATGTGTTGCTTGAATTCACTAGTCGTGTTCTTGTTTGTTATTAATTCCAACTTTTATGCAAGGTGAAGAGATTGGCTTCACTTGTCCTCGCATTAGCTTTTCTTACTTTTCTACACGCCAAAAATGTTGTGTTTTTACTTCAGTATTTATTCTACAATAATATGTTAGGTTCGAGTCCGCTTGTTTGCATCTTAATTATTCATTAGATCGTATTACCTTTTACAAACACTAAGTAATTAACCACAAATAATACTTGAAAAATGAGGAAGTTCATTAGTAACTAGTAGATATCTTGTTCTTTCTTTGTGTTTTTTCTCCCTAGCTCCTCATTTTCCCATATTATCTATAGCATTCATGACTTCAATATGGTACAATTTTAGTACTAAAATTTAACTTGAATTTGTTTTGATGTAGGGCCACATACTATAATAAAATAGGGCTGTTTACCCTGCTCTAACATAAAACATGCACCATAGACAAATGTTTTATGAATAAGAAATTTTGGAGCTACACCAATTAAATGTGTCGTGCAACCCATGAACTTATGGTCCATTAATTTTTATAGTGCATCTCTAAGGTCACCTGACCCCACCCTCACTCCCCCATCCCTAATAATTAAAAAGACTATTTCACCTACTAAATGAAATTGTTCATCTCATAATCTCTAATTAAAAATGAACGATATTTCATCCTTTTAACTTTATGATGTTAAAAAAATATTTTACATTATCACATGCCATGTAGTGCACAAAAGTTAAACCTTAAAAAGAAGAATGACCAAAAGATCCGTTCAAAAGAAAAAGAAAATGTTAGACGATTGCTTTATGTGAAATCATTACCTCTAAAAAAAAAGTGTCATAGTTGACCTAGTCTTCTTTTTCTAAGAAAAAAGAAAAATGACTGAGGGATTACAACATAGAAAATTGAATCTTCAATCAACAAGATAAGAATCTTCAATCAACCAGATAAGAATTCAGATAGTAAATCAATTAAGCTATTAAAGTTTTCTTTACCGAGTCAAATAGCATTAAGAAAACTAGAGACAAGCGTTAACCTTGAAATTTGTTTTTATTTTCTTCTTCAGTATTTACAATAATGCAAGTTCACGTGAATGGTACTATGTAAGTTAACACCTTGGAACTTTAATGATCTTGATTTTTGTGGGCAGTCAAATAAATTAATTAAGTACTACTCCTCCCTTTCATAATGAATGATTCTTTGGGCATAATATACTCTTTAAATTTAATTTAAAAAGGGTAAGTTGTCAATATCACTCATTTGTTCCTTGTCAAACTTTTCTTAAAATTAGAGGTAGTCAAGTAAAAGTTCACTATATTAAGTAATTGTTCAAAATATTTTCCAATTAGTTACCCCTATGGAGTAAATCTTGTTAGGATTAGTACATATTGATTGTACATAAGGGTAGATTTATTTACTCTTATGCACTTTTCTTTTACGAACCTATAATTATCACTTATTACCCTAATTATAGATTTGACTCACCGATTGTTTGTTTTTCCCTCTATCTAACAATAGTTGTCCACTATACTATTTTGAGATATTCAACAATACTTGTACACTTTATTAAATCAATATATAACAATAAATTTAAAATATGTTTATAAAATGTCAATAACAATAAATTTAAAAGTACTAATAATAAAATATGTTTATAATATTACAAAGATGAATTCATAATTTAATTTTATGTGTTTATTTTTTAAAAATTCACATTAAATTTATTATATTTTAAGGTTATATTGGTTGACATCTACTTCTTTGTTACAATTTTATTAAATTGTATATAAAAATATTTCATCATGTTAAAAATAGTGAGAGTTCAAATGAACTCAATTTTATAACGGTGGACGTGGATCCCTTGAGTATACAAAACTTAAACTCATAAAAATATTAATGGACTTTAGTATAGCCATGTTACTATATGTTTGAATAGTAATAATAAGAAGATGAAGGATTAAAAAAATCCCAAATCTCGAAAACATCCCATGTGGAATCTCCACATACACTGCATTGGGAGTAGATACTTGTATTCCATTTTAGTTTTATGCTTCTGTGAGGGTGTGACTGATCTCACTTCGTGCTCATACACTTTACTTAGTCATCATGTGAAGCTACCCCATTTTTTTAAAAAAAGAAATAATATTAATATAATTAATATAAATATTACTAATAATATGAATAATTATTAATACGTCTTATTCAACACTATTCTTATACCTTATCAAACGACCTGACCACTAAATGATATTCTCTCTATCCAAAATTAATTGTCCAATTTTTCTTTTTTACTTATCCTTTTTTACTTGTCCATTTTCAGAAATCAAGAAAGGATAAATAATTTTTACCTATTATACCTTTAATTAATTAATTTTGAAAAAGGTAAATTTTTTGAAAATCTTAAATTCTTAATTCAGCCACTTCATAATTAATAGGGGTAAAATGGTAAACTCACTATGTCAATCATTATTTTATTAATAGGTGTGTCAATTGAGAATTTGACAATTAATTAGAAAATAGGAGTACTTCCTTCGTTTCATTTTACTTTTGCCCCTATAACAAGATAAGTAGATGTTTCATTTTAACAAATCAAGCTAAGGGTGTTTTTAATACTATTTTTAGTATTTAATAACTATATAAAATTGTAGTATTCAAATTTAAAGTTTCTAAAAATTATAAAAAGATTTATACATTAAAATACACTTTTAATTAAAAAAAATTAAAAGAATATGTCAAGAGCTAACTAAGGCCTAGTGATATAGTAACAAAGTTACAAATAGTATAACATTTCTACTGCACATTATATTGGAGTTATACAACTTGATTATCACGCTATGAGCATAAGATTCTTCTGCTAAAATATTGGAAGGTACATAAATTTCTTTGCTCAATGTTAGATCTTATAATTATTATTTTTTAAAATCCTCATGCATGCTTTAATTTATTTTTCAGTCAAATTTAGGTTATGAGTACAAACCGTGAGTTAATTTCGAGTATGATTATTAAACTTATTTCATTGAAAATATAATTAGATAAATAAAATATGTTATTTGTAACCGTTTAAATTTTTAATAAAATTATCACATATTTTGATATGATATTAAAACAAGCAAAGGTTTAATTAGAATCGAATATCACCATCACTCATCATTAAAAATTTAGACCCACACGAGAGATGATATATTGAAAATATTATTAAATAAAAAAAATGTGTTCTCTATTTTCAATAGTGAAGTCACCAAAATTTACCCAATACAACAACAAAGAATTCACAATAAAGTAATTGAATTTTTCTAGCTATACAATAGTAATAAAAATTACTCAATTTTACCCACTGTTAGTG
Source organism: Solanum okadae (assembly GCA_036553675.1). Classification (NCBI taxonomy): domain Eukaryota; kingdom Viridiplantae; phylum Streptophyta; class Magnoliopsida; order Solanales; family Solanaceae; genus Solanum; species Solanum okadae. The sequence goes on along the minus strand of CM071689.1, from coordinate 41,261,477 downwards.
AAATTGCTCTTTCCTGCAGTCATATACTCTCTAGGTTCATTTTTTCTTCCTTCATTTCATTTTACCTAATTTTATACCAAAAATAGATATATAATTTTACTGGTTCATTTTAGCAATTAAGAAAATTTATTACTTTATCCACGTATAGCCTTTAGTGTTGAATAATTATATAAAGTAGCAGAAATTAAATTTAGAGTTTTTTTAATCAAATTTAGAGTTAAACATCGTTAATAAGAATAATTTACTAAAATACTCCTCTGACTAAAAATATTCTAAGGAATGTATTAGGATAAGGAAAAATTACTATAATATACAACTTAAGTTTTTAATTAACCGTATATACCTATACTTATATTTAATTACAAATATAGTTTCAAAATTACAAACTTAACAATTTAATTAATTTTCCAATTTAAGTTAATTATTCAGTTTCCAAATTTTCTCCCTCCCTCCTCATAGAAATTCGTGCCTACATTTATGGATACTTTTTTAATTCCACACGTTACTGCCTTTAATAAATATTTGTTTTTATTTTTATTTTTTATGCAATCTGCCCAAAGTTTAAGCTTTTTGTATTTCCATAATTATTTCTTATTTTTACAAGTTACTTATTTTTAATATAATTTTTATTTTTATTTTTTCCTTATATGACACAATTTAGGTAAGTTAAAAAGTAAATTTTTTTATTCTTTTCAATAGTTCTCCTTCTCTGGTTAGTCACGCTTTCTAGAACTCTTCCTTCTCTCATCTTCCTTCGTTTCTCTGTTTCTCCATTGTTGAGTTTTATAATTCTTGCACCATTGTTAACTCCTTGTTGTTCTTCATCTTCGACTTCTTAGTTTATTATATTGTTTTAGATGGATAGCCCCCCCCCCCCCCCCCATCATATGTTCTAGACCTTCGTTTGAGTTGAACGCATTTACTCAAACTCTGGTCAAAAAAGGCAGAAGAGATGATTGTAAAATAGGTAAAGAAAAAAATGAATTTATTTTCATCAATTCCTCATCAATCAACAAGATTCAACTCATAGCTTTATCAACATATGTTACACATAAGGGATATCTTGAAATGAAATCAGAATTGAATCTCTTTTGATCTAAATAAACTTGGACACCCATATCGTTATGAATCTTTACTGATGGAGATGGACCACTCACGACGTACTTGAGTTCTAAATAAAATATGATCGTGTCCACACCCAATTGGGGAGATATAGTATTAATGAAGCCTTCGTATTTGGTGTTTGCATCAGACATCACTCCTTCGATATCATAATCCACGTAATTACCTGTATAAAATTACAAATTATCAATCAACTTAATAAATTAGCAGAATGCATTTTGTACATATATTAAATTACACAGTTTGATAGTTAGTATGGTAATTAATAATATACAAACGGGTGTTGTTTTTAAGTAGTTATCAGACCAACATTTTCACCAAAAACAAAACTGCATAACTGATAACACAGTTTGGTAGTTAGTATGGTAATTAATGGTATACAAAGGGGTGTTGTTTTTAAGTAATTGCCAGACCAACATTTTCACCAAAAACAAAACTACATAACACTTTTGCGATGCCTTACACCAATAAGTAGTTGTCATACCAACAATTTTAAACATGTTATATAAATCAAATTAGGCAAATTAATACACCAATAAATGTACCATTATATTTACAGATAGGCATGTTGGAAACGACTTACGAGAACTGATTTAGTTGTCTGAAAATATATTTCACCAAATCACACACCACAATTGGTAACTATCACTTACAAAATCACTTACTTTTCATATACCAAGTCATAATTTACACTATCAACTACACCAAAATATGCAACTCAATATTTCTTTAAACATGTTATATACAAATTCAGACAAATTAATACACCAATTTGATGTACAATAATAGTTACAACAAAACTTACCAAATCACACAGCTAAAAACTTACCACATCAGACACCAAAAAACTTACAAAATTAGACATCAAAAAACTTTTCAATCAGACACCACAATTTCACTTACCAAATCACTTACCATTTCACTCACCAAATCACACACCAAAACATTATTCACAATATCAATTACACCAAATAATTTACACCAAATTAGTAATACCATATGTAATTGAGAATTAAGGTATAGAATTCGTTATCACACTAGTCAGACAAACAAATTCACCAACACATGTATCAGAATATTAGTTGAAGTTGGTCTTTGTATAAGACACCAAAATAAGATATATACCATACCAATTACATCTGATCACATACCAAAAGAATTTCTCAATTTAGATACACCAATACACGTATCCAAATTTTAACTTGAAGTTGGTCTTTGTATAAGGTATAAATATTAACAATAACACCATATTGATAAGAAACCAACTGGTGTGGCAATCAATTAAACATACCAATTTAACAAGATCACAAATAATAAGAAAATTTTGAATTAGGTGTTTTTATACGCACAATAACTTACGTTGGTGCGGTAATCAATTAAACATAAAGTTATACCAAAAAATATTCAATGAATCGGCTGTTTAATAACCACCAAAGTTGATTTACTATACCACCAAAAAATAGCACTCGTAGAAAAAAATATTACTTAAACCTAATAATATAACAAAAAAAACTAAATTTATACCAAAAAACGTATGTGATGAGTCCCATGCTATTAAACCTAAAAGATTATTAGATGCACCATGCTAATAATCAAATCATATAAATTTTATGATACACCACAATGATGTATGATATAAACAAACGAATAATTATCGAAAACATTAAACACCGACGGTGTGAAAAATCAAATATTAGCAACGTAAAAAATACCAATTCAATAATTTTTTATTCACATACCTGATGAATCCCATCGCCTGTTGTGTTGTATTAAAATTGAAAAATTGTTGGTATCCATTTTGAATTGTCGATCAAAGTAGTCAGAGAGTTTTATTTTTGTTAGAAATCTCTCTTCCTGGGAGAGAATATTTAACAAATCTGAGTAAATCAGGGAAGGTAAAATAATTGGAGAAAATTAACGGATATGTGATTTGGTGGGTGACTCATTCTACGTTTCTTTGTTTTTATAAATTCTAGTTTTGTAAAAAAACTACTGCTATATAAGTGAAAAAAAATTTGTTATATAGTAGTAATTAAGGTACTTAAATTGTATACTTAAGTTTTTTACCCTTAGGATAAATGAGTCGAGTAATATGAACAGAGGAAGTATAATTTAGCTATATTAGTAGCCTTTGAATATATTAAATTTAATGATTTGACAAATATATTAGATATTGAATAGTATTTAATAGCAAATTAAAGGTAAAATAGAATTAAAAAGATAAATTGTCTCTTGATTTTCGAAACTGAATACGTATTATTAGACAATTATTTTTAATATATTAAACAAGTAAACATAGATGGAGGGAGTATTTCATTTATATGTTTATATAAAGACAGGCATATATTTGGTGTTTTTTGTCCTTGTATATTTATGGAAGGAGACTTGTATGGTTTATAGAAAAACATATCACGTGGTTATATATATATGTTGTTAAGAATTTAAAAGTGAAAAGAAAAAGTAGTAAATTTGATAGAGACAGTGGAAAAGTATTGGGTCCAGCCAAGACATGAAATGTTGAGTTTATGACATTAATTCCCAATTGGAGAAGAAAATATTACACCAACTTGGATTCTGTATGAGGGCTCTCTCTCTAAAGTCACATCTCTTACATTCCCTTTTAAGCTCTCTTTCATTCTTCAACCTACAAACTTGTATCGCCCACCAACACTACTCATTATAACAACACCTGGCCCTCTCCTTTTTTTCCTCATTCAGTGTTCGATATTAATATTGAAGTTCGATTAAATTCAAATTTACAGAAAAACGTCTCACATTAAAGGGTAAAGTTCTCCCTGAAAAAGACGATTTTGTACCCAGTAGGAAGATTCAAACCTAAGACCTTTGATTAAGATGAAGAAATATTTATAATTCCACCATAATTCTCGTTGATACCTGACCCTCTCTCAAAGTTGATGACTTTTTACACATAAATTTATTGCGTGTTTAGTTATGTTTTATTATGAAATTTGAAAAAGAAATAATTTTTGTTTTTAAAATGAAAATTGTATATGGAGTGGAGTGGAGGAGAGATGATTGTTAAAAGTGGTAGGATATGTAATAATGTGAGGAATACTTGATCACGCTTTTTGCCATATGTATCGTCTCTGATTCTCAGGGAGGTTAAAGTCTTGTTTTACCCTCTTCTTTCTTTTCTGGGTAAATATTTCTTCCCTATTACCTACCAAATACATGGTCTTCTCTACTCACTTGGAAATACAAGAACAATTGCATAAACAAAAAAAAAACAAAAACCTCCACATTTTATCTTGGCACTGCTAGGAGTACGTACTTCTGATGAAAAATAATATACTCTCTCAAGTTATGTGACATTTTTCGTTTTCTGAGAGTCAAACAACTTAAGTTTGACTCGAAATTTGCGCATGAAATCTTCAATTTTTAAAAATGAAATATATGTATTTGTAAACTATATAAAAAGTATTTAAGTCTCAATAATTGATAATTCATAATATTTAAAAGATTTATGGAAAATTTATGGTCAAAGATATAAATTTGTTTGAATTTTAAAATCTGAAAAATGTCACATAAAATGAGACGGAGGGAGTAATAATAAAATAGTCAAAGACGCGCGCTGCCAATGTACTAGCACACAAGCTCATCATCCACACTCGTCCATTGCAATTGCTGTAATTTTCCATGCATGACCCACTTTCGATACTTGTAAATTAATTCAATTTTTTGTTTCAAATACTTTAAAGATTATATGTTAGGAAGCATGATAACAGTTACAAAAAATTACTTTTAAAATTTAAATAAATTGACACAAAGAAGGAATAATTTAGAATCTAAGTAATATTTTAGCTTATTTAATGAGCATATAATAAGCTAAATAAACCCTTATTTTAAAACAGAAGGAGTATTTATTGTTTTCTCAATTCAGGTTTACTTATCCACGATTTCAATTTTTTTCATGTTTTACCCAAATCATTAGATATAGTGTAGTAATATAATCATATCAATTGTTATTTTTCTAATGGGTGGGCCAAGTCCAGATATAACAAGTAAAAATAAATTGTGTAAAATTTTACTCCTAAAGTCGTACTTGTTTCTGTTGCATGTATATTTATGTCTGCCTCTGTATTTACTTGTAGTACGACATATATGCAGTGCAGATGTTCTACAATATGTAGAGAAAAAATATTAAAACAAAACACAGAATAATAATGCATTTGATACCTTTTTGTAGGAGTAGTTTATGAGCAAATAATCAACATATATAGAGCTGAGTGACATGGATGGTCATGGATACTCACCTCCAACAATTGAACGTAACAAAAAGGGGAAGAACCACCGTCACGCGGTGGTGGATGATGATACGATCAAGTGTAGTGGTAAGTCATGCAGATCCTGTAGTGGTGGTTTAATCGCGGATTGCGTAGCAGTCTGTTGCTGCCCGTGTGCTGTAGTAAACATTTTAGCATTGGCATTTCTAAGGATCCCCTGGATGGTGGGAAGGAAATGCTTGAGAATGGTGAAAAAGAAAAAGTTGGAGGACAAGAAGAGGAAACATGACAAGAGTATTACTATTACTGATAGTATTGTACAAGCAGGAATTCATGTGGAACAAGAGTTAAAAGACAGTTTTAGTACAACAATTGATGTAGACCAAATTTGGTTAGACTTGTATCAAGTTGGTAGTATGGGTTTTGGCAGAGTTTCATTCACAGGAACTAATTAGGTTCAAATATTATTTTCGCAGCGCAACACAACTCCATTTCCTCACGAACCCCGAGAAATTCCATTAATGCATGGTGAAAGAGTATTTATCACTCCTTCACACTCTTCAATGGTACTAGTTTAATCATATGTTAGTGAGATTAGTTAATATGTATCTCTTTCAGTGCCATTTTCATCACTTTATATTTCTTCTTTCTGAATTGTACAGTTAATTTGGTGATGTTTTCTTGGAATAAACATGGCTCATTTCGAAGGAAAATGAAGAGGATTTTACTAGTTTAGTATGTCCAGTACTTCATGTCATAAACATTTGTTTCTTCTATGTGAATGTATAGTTAAGAGTAATGCTTTGGTATAATAATATTGGTCATTTTGTTTCGTTGTCTAATAAAAATAAAGAACCATTAAGTGATGTATAGAATTCCATGTATAGAATTCAAAACCCTAGCTTGTATTAATTATCAGTACTCATGAATTATACTTGCTAGGAAGATCAGTCAGAAAATCATGCTTCAGAACTCGAATGCCATATCTTTCAATATACTTATGTTGCATTTTCAGATAGCATGTCAGTATCTTGAGCTACTCAGTATTTCAGTTGCATTTTAGCTATATACATATTCAGTTGGGAGTAGACTTAGCATCGAGTTGGACTAGGGTTCAGCATACCCTCACAATCCTAGAACTACGTGTCAACGTAGGTTCAGAAGTCCCCTCTGTTGGGCATCAATTTTAGTGATCACATTGCAGTCATGCCTCTATACCCCTGTCAAGGTATATTGGGTCCTCTCGATGGGGCGTATACACCATACTCCACGTTTAGCTCATGTGGTTTATGTCAGTTAATAGTAGCTCCCACAGTCATACTCTTATTGCATTGACCATGTTATCACCATTTACTTAAGTATTCAGTTCAACATATTATCTTCATGATTAGTACTTAGTCATTGCATCTAGCTCAGTTTTAAGTTATACTCTAGTACAGCCTATTGCCATGCTCAGTCTATATTGTCCGTATTATATTGTTCTATTTTTATCGTTCAGCTTGGTGTCTATATCCTGCATGCTCAATACATTCAAAGTACTGACGCATACTTTGCGCTACATCATTTTATGATGTAGGTTCAGGCGCTCATCATCCAGACAGCGCTCAGTACGATTTCCAGCCCATACTCAGCAACTTCAATTGTGAGTCCTCATAGTTCGAGGGCGTTTCTTTATGTTTGGTTTAATTAGCTTATTTTTAGTCTTTTAGTATTTTTTTAGTTAGCTGGGGACTTGTCCCAACAATTCATCAGTAATATGGGCTTTCAGACATAGAGTCAGTGTTATGTGTTTTGGGGTTGTTTCCTCCAGATATTCAGATATATTTTCATTTGGAGTCCTTTAGTTTTGACTTATTTATTAGTTATTCTTCTGCTGATCTTAGTTATAAATTAAGTATGCTTGTGATATGCCAGACTCATAGTTAGCTTGGGGTCACTTGTGATCCTAGGTCCTGTGTTACGTCTAGGGGTAGCCTTGGGGTGTGACAGACACGATCTCATATTGAAGTTTTGATTGTTCCATTGAGTCGGAATTTTTAATGTGATTGGGTTGCATATCTCATTTGCAGGCACAGAATTCTGAACAAATCTCGAGCCGCGAGCTGATCTCGAAGGGTTTGGCTGAAATTTCTGTTGCCTGATGCGTCTACCTCCGCTTTTAAGGTCATGCTGTCACACCTCGAGCCTACACCCTGACCGACACTCGAGAACCATTGCTGACCCCAAGTGAACCCTTGGCCTGACTTACTACTCAGCGGAAGACTTTACTCAACATTTAAAACAACTCAAGAGATAAATTCATAAATCAAACTTAGAATTTATAAAAGAAAACATTCAACTGACCATGAAGGCAACTCAAGTCTTATGATCAAACCAACTGAAATGAATAAGACTAACAAACTACTAATGTCTAACTGTCTATGAAGCCTCTAATACTTAAGAGGGATGTCGGGACAAGACCCTCGATCATCCTAACAACTGAAATAAGCAAAGCAATAAAAAGGGGATCCTCCGAAAAGCAAGGAGGCTCACCAAATGACTCTGAAATGCTCAACTAGATCAACCAAGTGCTGGATGCTGATCTTGGTTACCTGTATTTGCATCATAAAATGATGCACGTCAAATGGCATCAGTACATTGAATGTACGAGCATGCGAGGGGAAAACTAAACATGACATAAGCTTGAACTGAATTTTGAAAGAAACACTTACCTTAGCTTTACTCAACTAAATGCAGAAATAAACAACAGTAAAGATGCAATTTATATAAACTATTTAAACAATAGGTAGCAACTCGGTGTATTGAAGAAATACAATAACAACTCAATTTACATATATAATAAAGTAATATAATTATGTGGGAGTTTCTCTAACCGACAACGATCACTATCAGATATGTGATGATACAACGTCTCGCCCACGCTACCAGAATTGTCCTATAACTTGCCGGGATATAGAACGCCTCAACTAAGTGGATCCACTAGTCTTAGCTAAAAAGCATTAAGGAATCATCTAACAAGTATGACCCTTTCTACCCATGTTGGCTATATGGTTTATGGAGACTTGAGTTATTATGAACTCGTCCCCATATCGGTGTTCAATACTACTCCCAAAATACACTCAGCTCATAAGTTTTAAAACATAACTCTTTCTTTGGTTTGGGATTATTACTCAAAAAATAGATCAAAGCTCTCTTGGAAATATGTGTTTCCTCTCTTGTTTAAATGTTATAACATTTACTCTTTGGGAATACTTAGTCCCCATATAATATTTTGAAGAAAATGAACTTCACTCTTATTCTTACGCAACTCAATGCTCAAATCTTTAAACAAGTTTAAAACATTTATAAAAGACTTTTGAAAAGACTCTAAGAATTCTCTAGACTTGACTCTTAACTGTCCTTGAATTTGAATTTATGGATTCAAGGTTATGATTCATGTTTATGGATGATTTATAGACGTTTAGAAGTCATTTAGAGGAGTTAGAATCAATAGGAAGTGTTAGTATACGTTAGAAGGACTCAGACGGACTATTAAACGATTAAAAATGGGTGGGACCAGGTGATCCTGGCACAATGCTGGCGCGGGGCGCCAGCCCCTAAAGTACTGGAACCCATTTCTAGTGCAGTGCTGGCGCCACGCCAGCCCTGCTGGCGCATCAGTGGCGTGCCGCGCCACCTCTCCCCCAGTTCAATCCGATGAATTTTTCTTCTCATTTTCTAACCTAAATTCGATTAAATTCGATTCTTTTTCTCAATATCTTTTTACATTCAGATACCCATAACATGTACTCAAGAATCTACTCATAAACGACTCAAAAATCGACACTAATTCCTCAAGAACTCAACAATCCCATCAAATCTCAAAAACGAAAGCAAATTTTAAGAACACAATCCAAGATCATTAACTTTGTAGAACGAATTTTTGCTGAAATACACATGGTTGGCAGGTGGGTGATCGAACCCAACGCTATGAAAGTCTCACATACCTCTTAGGATCGAATCCTTGGCGAAATCTGCAACCAAAATCGCAAGAACTTGATGAATCTTGATCTTTTCTTCTCCTTTCTCCTCTTGAGTTCTTTTCTCTAAAACCCTAGCGTGAATTTTAGTGCGTAAACTGAACCAATTCAGTTTAGACCCCTTATTAATTACTACAAAAAAAATAAGCTAATTGGGTAAGGAAAAGACCAAAATACCCCTCTAATATCCGGGTGACTTTTCTTATTCAGACAACCCGACTTCAAACGGGCATATCTCCCTCATACGAACTCAAAAATTAGCAAACTCGATGGTGTTGGAAAGATAATTCAAAGACCTTTCATTTGATATCTTGTATCTCACATAAATCATCATGTGCTGAGAGTTATGGTCATTTGAAGTTGACCCAAAACTCATACTCAACATAACTTGCCAAATTTCAGATTTTCATTATTTCTAAAAATGTATTCTTTCTAATTCTAGTTCTTTCAAATAGTGGGGTGTTACAATATCTCCCCCTTGGTAACATTTATCCTCGAATGAGATTACTCTTAATAGGCTTAGGGTGTAACATCTAACATCCAGCTCAAACACTCAACAAGCAAAATATAAATACAACAAGCCAACTTGAAACAAATTCCAAGGAAAGGATTAGTATCTTAATTTGGAATTTCTCTGGACTTAAAGAGATGTGGGTACCTCTTCTTCATGTCCTCCTCAGCTTCCCAAGTAGCTTCCTCAACAAACTGATTTCTCCATAGAACTTTGACCGATGCTACTTCCTTGGTCCTCAACTTTCGAACTTGACGATCTAGAATCTGAACAGGAATCTCCTCGTAAGATAAGCTATCCTTAATACCAATATCTTTAGTAGGTATGATAAGTGAAGGATCACCCATACACTTCTTCAACATGGAAATGTGAAATGCCGGATGAATCGCTGCTAAATCTTGTGGTAGCTCCAACTCATAAGCCACGTTACCGATTCTCTTGGATATTCTGTAAGGACCAATATATCGGGGACTAAGCTTCCCCTTCTTACCAAATCTCATAACACCCTTTATGGGTGAAACCTTCAAGGATAGCCCAATCATCTACTTTGAACTCTAAGTCTCTTCTCCTAACATCAGTGTAGGATTTCTGAGGACTCTGCGCTCTTTTCAACCTCTCTTGAATAACTTTCACTTTCTCTATATCTTGATGAACTAAGTCTGGTTTTTATCAACCCATCTTCACCAACTTCAAACTATCATATAAGAGATCTGTATCTTCTCCCATAAAGAGCCTCATAAGGAGCAATCTGGATGCTAGAATGGTAATTATTGTTATAAGAAAACTCAATGAGAGGTAAGTGATCATCCCAATTACCTTTGAAATCAATCACACAAGCCCTCAATATATCTTCTAAAGTCTAAATAATGCGCTCTGCTTGACCATCTGTCTGAGGATGGAAAACAGTGCTCAAGTTCACCTTCGAACCCAAACCTTTCTGGAAAGACTTCCAGAACTATGCAGTACATTGTGAACCTCTATATGAGATAATCAAAACTGGAACTCCATGAAGTCTTACTACCTCTTGAATATATAACTTGGCATAATCCTCTGTTGAATGGGTAGTCTTTACCGGCAAAAAGTGGGCTGATTTTGTCATTCGATCTACAATCAAACAAATAGAATCATGCTGCCTGCGAGACCGCGACAAGCAAGTAATAAAATCCATATTTATCATCTCCCACTTCCATTGCGGAATATCTATATTCTGAGCCATACCATCGGGCCTTTGGTGCTTTACTTTAACTTGTTGACAATTCAGGAACTTAAGAACAAACTCTGCAATACTTTTCTTCATACTACTCCACCAATAACCCTCTCTCAAAATCACGATACATCTTTGTGAAACTCGGATGGATAGTATATCTGGAGCTATGAGCTTCTTCCACGATCCTCTCTTGGAGTTCATCCACCCTTGGCACACACAATCTACCTTGATACCCCAATACACCATCTCCCCCTTGTTCAAAAGACATTACTTTTTGCTTATGAACATTTGCCTTCAATTCAAGCAAAATAGGATCTTGGTCTTATTTCTCTTTCACTTTTGACACTTATGATGACTCAGCCCCATTCATTACCACTACTCCTCCTTTTGTGGAATCCATTAGACGAACTCCCAATCGCGTAAGTCTATGAACATCTTTCACTAACTCTCTCTTTTATTCCTTAACATGGGCGGTACTACCCATAGACAACCTACTCAAAGCATCAGTAACAACATTAGCCTTACCTGGGTGATATAGAATACTCATGTCATAATCCTTGAGTAACTCTAACCACTTTCTCTGTCTGAGATTAAGCTCTTTCTGAATGAATACATACTAAAGACTCTTATGATCGATGAACACATCTACATGAACGCCATAAAGATAATGACGCCATATTTTCAAAGCAAATACTACGGCAACCAACTCTAGATCATGGGTTGGGTAATTCTTCTCGTAAACTTTAAGCTGTCTGGAGGCATAAGCTATAACTTTATCATTCTGCATTAACACACAACCCAAACCAACTCTAGACGCATCACAATATTCCATAAAACCTTGCGTACCTTCTGGTAAGGTCAATACTGGCAGTAGTCAATCACATTTTCAATTCCTGAAAGCTTTTCTCACAAGCTTCAGACCATTGAAACTTAACTGTTTTTTTAGTCAACTTAGTCAAAGGAGATGAAATAGATGAGAACCCCTCGACGAACCTTCTATAATATCCAACCAACCCCAAGAAACTCCTAATATTAGTTAGAGATGTGGGTCTAGGCCAATTCTGCACTGCCTATATTTTTGGAGTATCAAAGCTAATTCCATCACCAGAAATAATGTGGCCTAAGAATGCCACAAATTCAAGCCAAAATTCACACTTAGAAAACTTAGCATATAACTCTTTATCCTTGAGAGTTTGGAGAACTACTCTGAGATGACTAGCATGATCTTTCTCATTCCTCGAATAGATTAGAATATCATCAATGAATACGATAACAAACATATCTAAATAAGGCTTGAATACTCTGTTCATAAGGTCCATGAATGCTGCCGGAGCATTGGTCAAACCAAAGGACATAACTAGGAACTCATAATGACCATAACGGGTCCTGAGAGCTGTCTTAGGGATATCACTTTCCCTTACTCTCAACTGATAATAGCCAGATCTGAGGTCTATCTTAGAAAAAACAAGTGGCACCCTGAAGTTGATCGAAAAGTTCATCAATTCTCAGAAAAGGATACTTATTGTTGATAGTAACCTTGTTCAACTGAAGGTAATCTATACACATTCTAAGGGAACAATCTTTCTTCCTCACTAATAAGACTGGAGTGCCCCAAGGTGAGACACTTAGTCGAATAAAACCTTTTCAAAAAGTTCTTTTGGCTGCTCTTTTAACTCTTTCAACTCTGCTGGTGCCATTCTATATGGGGAATGGATACAGGATGAGTATCGGGAAGAATATCTATACCAAAGTCTATTTCTCTCTAAGGAGGGATTTCGTGAAGATCATCTGGAAAGACTTCTGGAAACTCTCTTACTACTGGAACTGACTTAATAGATGGTGTCTCAACACTAGAGTCATTAACTCGAACTAAGTGATACACACACCCCTTGAAAACTAACTTCCTCTCCTTAAGGTACGAAATGAAATGACCCTTAGGCACTGCTAAACTACTCATCCACTAAAAGACTAGCTCATTAGGAAACTGAAACTTAACAACTCGAGTTCTACAATCGATTGAGGCATAACATGCATGAAGCTAGTCCATACCTAAAATGACATCGAAATCTACCATGTCTAACTCAACTAAATCAGCCATGGTGCTCTTGTGATTAACAGAAATGGTACAATCACGATAGACTCTCTCAGCTAGAACAGACTCACTAATAGGTATAGAAATACTGAACAACTCAAGAAGTTGCTCAGGAAGAATATCAAAATTCATGGCAATATAATGAGTCACAAAAGATAGACTCGCTCCTGGATCTAGCAACATATAAACATTAAAAGTAAAGACTTTGATCATACAAGTGACAACATCTGGAGAATTCTCTTGCTCTTGGCGACTAGTGATATTATAAAGACGGTTTGTCCCTCCGCCGGTCCTTGAAGAAGTTCTTCTAGGGGAAGCTCTGTCTGGTGGAGAAACTGAAGAAGATTAAGCTCTATTGCCCTGATTCCCATTACCTTGCCTATTCTTAAGGCACTCTTTCATGAAGTGACCCTTTTGACAACACTTGAAACAACCAGTGGAGCCATCACGACACTTACCTAGGTGGTTCCTACCACACTAAGAACATGTAGGAGACCAATTACCTTTTTGTGCCACATTAGCTTGAGACTGTGCAGGTTTTGCTCTGAAATTCTGCGAATTCTGGTTATTGAACTCACCTCTGTTTCTTGGTGCAGGTGCACTAACAGATGATAGAGCAGGTCCCTTATGTTTCTGTTAGAAAGAAGAATGGTTCGCATTACTCTTTTGCTGCCCAGATTTGTTCCCAGTCTTAGCTTTCTAGCTCCTTAACTCCTCTCTGTCCCTTAGCTTATCTTCCTCGACCTGTTGCACATGGATCATCAACCTTGCTATATCCATGTCCCCCTATCAGCATAGCTGCCTTGCCCTCTTTGCTTGATAGATGAGAAAATCAGCAACGAACAAACTCATCCTGCTCCTCATGTCAGCAACCATCTTCGGAGCATAGCGGGAAAGTTGGGTGAACTTCAGACTGTACTCATGAACACTCATAGATTCCTGCTTAAGGGTGAGGAATTCTCATACCTTGGCTTCTCTTAGTTCACGGGGAAATAAATGCCCCATGAAAGCACTCTCGAACACAGCCTAACTCAAAATCGGTGCATCCTTAGCTATACCTTTTTTCCACTGGTCAAATCAAATCCTAGCAACACTCTTTAGTTGATAGGCAGCTAGCTCCACTCTCTCAGTATCAGTAGCGTGTATAACCTCAAACACTTTATGTAGTTCCTCTACAAAGTTTTTCGGATCCTCAGTGACACTTGAAATAGTGAAGCTTGGAGGATTCATCCTTACGAACTCCCAGATCCTTGAAATATCAGCCGCTTCCTGTTGAGCCCCGCTTTGTTGCCCAACTTGGTTGGTGACAACTTGACTTTGCATTCGTATAGCTTCCCAAAATTCAGCGTTAGTGACCTTCCTTGGGGTTGCACTTCTGGTGCATTAGGTACCTCTTTTTCCTTAACGTTCCTCCTAGCAGGACGACCTCGGACAACTCTTCGTGGAGGCAAGATATGAAAGACATGCGGAAACACAAGTTAGAAAGAAGCTTTATAGAGATTTACTCTATCGCATGAAATGAATAAGAAAGAAGTTCCTAAATGTTGCAGCCTTCTAATTATAGTTGTGGCGCGCTTCACACCGATAAATTGGACTCTACAGACACGGCTTCATAGACTCCATAGGACTCTTGAACTCTGTGCACTGATACCAAGTTTGTAATACTCTGAGCCTACACCCTGGACGTGGATGGCACTCGAGAACCATTGTTGGCCCCAAGCGAACCCTTGGCCTGGCTTACTACTTAGCGGTAGACTTTACTCAACATTTAAGACAACTGAAGAGATAAATTCATAAATCAAACATAGAATGTATAAAGGAAAACATTCAACTGGCCATGAAGGCAACTCAGGTCTTATGATCAAAACAACTTAAATGAATAAGACTAATGAACTACTAATGTCTAACTATCTATGAAGCCTCTAATACTGAAGAGAGATGTCGGGACAAGACCCCCGAACATCCTAACAACTGAAATAAAGAAAGCAATAAAAAAGGGATCCTCCGAAAAGCAATGAGGCTCACCAAATTACTCTGAAATGCTAAACTGGATCAATGAAGCACTGGATGCTGATCCTTGTTACCTGTATCTGCATCATAAAATAATGCAGGCCAAATGGCATCAATACATCGAATGTACGAGCATGCGAGGGGAAAACTAAACATGACATAAGCTTGAACTGAATTTTGAAAGATACACTTACCTCAACTTTACTCAACTCATGGATACTCAACTTAATGTAGAAATAAACAACAGTAACGATGCAGTTTATATAAAGCATTTAAGTAGTAGGTAGGAACTCAGTGTATTGAAGAAATACAATAACAACTCAATATATATATATATATATATATATATATATATAATAAAGTAATATAATTCTGTTGGAGTTTCTCTAACCGACAACCATCACTATAAGATATGTGATGATACAACGTGTCGCCCACGCTGCCAGAACTGTCCTATAACTTGCCGGGATATAGAACCCCTTAACTAAGTGGATCCACTAGTCTATGATAAAAAGCATTAAGGAATCATCTAAAAGGTATGCCCCTTTCTACCCATGTTGGCTACATGGTTTATGGAGACTTGAGTTATTATGAACTCGTCCCCATATCGGTGTTCAATACTACTCCCACAATATACTCAGCTCATAAGTTTAAAAACATAACTCTTTCTTTGGTTTCAGATTATTACTCAAAAACTAGTTGAAAGCTTTCTTGGAAATTAGTATTTCCTCTCTTGTTTAAACGTGAAAACATTTACTCTTTGGGAATACTTAGTCCCCATATAATCTTTTGAAGAAAATGAACTCCACTCTTACTCTTACTCAACTCGATTCTCAAGTCTTTAAACAAGCTTAAAACATTTGTAAAAGACTTTTGAAACGACTCTAAGAATTCTCTAGACTTGGCTCTTAACTTTCCTTGAATTTGAATTTATGGATTCAAGGTTATGATTCATTTTTATGGATGATTTATAGACATTTAGAGGAGTTAGAATCAATAGGAAGTGTTAGTACACTTTAGAAGGACTCAGACGAGCTAAACGATGAAAAACGGGTAGGGCAGGCAACCCTGGCGCAATACTGTAACCCATTTCTGGTGCAATGCTGGCACGCCACGCTAGCTTTACTGGAGCATATGTGGCGCGCTGCGCCATCCCTCCCCCAGTTCAATCCGATGAATTTTTCTTCTCGTTTTCTGACCTTAATTCGATTAAATTCTATTCTTTTTCTCAATATCTCTTTAGATTCAGATACCCACAACATGTACCCAAGAATCTACTTATAAATGACTCAAAAATCGACACTAATTCCTCAAGAACTCAACAATCCCATCAAATCTCAAGAACGAAAGCCAATTTCAAGAACACAATCCAAGATCATCAACTTTCAACTTTCTAGAACGTATTTTTGCTTAAATAAACATGGTTGGCGCGTTGGTGAACGAACCCAACGTTATGAAAGTCTCACATACCTCTTAGGATCGAATCCTTGGTGAAATTCGTAACCAAAATCGCAAGAACTTGACGAATCTTGACCTTTTCTTCTCATTTCTCCTCGAGTTCTTTTCTCTAAAACCCTAGCGTAAAATTTAAGTGCGTAAACTGAACCAATTAAGTTTAGACCCGTAATTAATTACTAAAAACGAAATAGCTAATTGGGTAATCAAAAAAACTAAAATACCCCTCTAAAATCCGGGTGACTTTCCTTATTCAGGCAGCCTGACTTCAAATAGGCATATCTCCTTCATACGAACTCAAAAATTAGCAAACTCGGTGGTGTTGGAAAGATAATTCAAAGGCCTTTAATTTACCATCTTGTATATCACCCAAATCATCATGTGCTGAAAGGTATGGTCGTTTAAAGTTGACCCAAAACTCATACTCATTATAACTTGCCAAATTTCAGATTTTCATTATTTCCAAAAATTGTTTCTTTCTAATTCTAATTCTTTCAAATAGAGGGATGTTACACAAGCGTTGATTAAGAGACCATTGCTTAAGTGGCCACATCTCCACTTTAGCGGACTAGGCCAGCCAGGCAGCAGCCGTTTCGTGCCCTGACTTCACTTGAACTACCTTCGCTTTAGCAGCTAGGGGCTCACTTTAACATCTTGGCCAGTCTGGGCCCTGTCACTTTTGTGACCATGGCCTCACTTTAGAAGCCAAGGTTTTGGTTTAGCGAGGCCCGCCTATGCTTGACTTGTCACTTTAGAGACATTGGTGTAGCTAAAGCGGAACCTACATCCGTGTTAAAACATAAGTCGTGATCAAATTTTTTCGTCATCTTGTTCATGTGATTTATCCTCCAATATAGATCCAAATCTAGGGACTCAAAGTTGGTTGTGATCAGGGATCTTGAGACTACACATTAGAGTTATCAGGAAGTTTTTGGGGCTCTTCGTTTGAGGTAAAATTCATATTTTATGGGATTCCATAACTTGTTTTTGCTCTTCAATGGTGAATTTTGTGCATGCACTGAATTCCATTTTTCTGATCCCCAAATTGTATTGACTCCAAATTTGGGCTCTTTTGATTGAGTTGTTTCCTGAATTCCCGATTCGGGTCCCATGATTTCTGTTTTGACTCAAAAATTGGCCTATCTCAATTTTAAGTAAATTTATTGTCTAAATGACTGTATTTCCATTGTGATACTATTTTTGATAATGCAGCAACATTTGTAGGTCACACGAAAAGAAAAAGCTTTGGAAACGTGATTTGAAGCGCGCACATCCAGTCTAAAGGTAAGCTATAGATTTCCTTCCGCTAGATTAAGTTGGATTATGTAAATTCATGTTGAATTGAGTAAATTGGGAGTGGGTACTTAGTTGATCATACTACTTTACTTAGAAACCATTTTCTAGCACTACAAGAAAAAGCTTTATTTAAGACCAATATTTAGGGATGAGTTAATAATCTCATCTTTAAAGGTACATGTGTTGGGATGAGATTTTATTTTGGTCTTTAATTGTTTTTTTTTTATTGTGAAGGTACTAAATCTGGTCTCTGGAGAAAGTAGTAATTGGTCCCAATTTAAAATTTAGGGGTCTTGAGAAGCACAAAGGCGGGAGCTGAAATGTTAAAAAAACATAATTTATTTTCATTAAAACTAGGTGCCAAAATATACCGTACTCATTAAAATTCTAAAAGGAAAACAAAAAATAAAAGACGCTTTATTTCTCAAAACTCATCGTGAAAATCAGACAACTCTAGCAACGATTTTCCCTAAAAGCAATCTTCACTTACACATCTCAGCGTATACTCTCAATTGAAAATCTATATTTTCTCAAAACAGAGAAAGAACAAGCCTGTTATAGTAGCAAACGTAACCCGGGTCTTAGTGTTTCATCTGTGTTTTCTTAGAACATAGAAAGCATAGGCCTAACAACGATCTCAACTCAATCACTATCTTCTATTAAGTCGAATCTTAGGTATGCCTCCACTTCTACGAGTTTATTTGTTTCCTTCTATAAAGTCGACTTGTTGTTTATGTTGCTTGAGTTATAACTCTTCTTGTTTGAGTTATAGCTGCTGATAATTTCTTTTAGAAAGATTTAGTTTTATAGAAATAAATGTTCCTAAAGATTAAGAACAATGAACTATACTTGAAAAGAGGCACTAACATATCAATGAGCTAAAACAATATTAGAGAAAATATAAAGAGAGTTGTGTTCAAGTAGAGAAATTCATTATGAATTATAAGTGAACTATTTTTCAGCTTTTATGACTAAAAGAGCATGAGAGAAAAGTGATTTCAGTATGTTACTACTTGAAAAGTGAAAAAGTTATCGATTAGTTTGGTTAAGAAACTGATAAAAGATGGGAAACGAAATAACAATCTATTCTCGAGGCACTTGGGAAAAATAATTTGTGACAATAATATGTGTCCACTGGGAGTATCATCATGGAGTGACATTAAGCAATAGAGGTTTTATCACATGTGGGCAGCTATTGAGGTAACAATTATGATTACATCATCATTGTGTTTATATTCAACTTTTTTGTGCTCTTTGTTAATTATTACATGAATCTAATCAACTAATCAAAAAGATAAAATGACGGATATCTACTAAGAAGACTACACTAGTGTAACTACCATCCAGTGTTTAACTTGATGAATCACAACTTACTTTTCTTATATTTCCAACATTAACCACTGTTGCATACCTTTTTCTTGCTCAATTTTGTACATAATATTTGTATAGTTGACGCACAATGTTCACTCTTCTTTTTTATTTAAACTCACATTCTAATTGTTGTAGGATAAATTTGAGAGTGTTGACTTGAATGATCATCGTGATCATATATTTGGATGGATGAATGATTTATGAAACAAATGGAGAGGATACTTGCATGGGAGTGGTTAGTTAAGGAATATTTTTGTTCCGAAAGTTTCCAAGTATACTTAATAATCTAATAGTCTATATTTTTGAAGTATCCATTCGCAACTCATCGTGATATTTAGATGTGAATTTTTTTTCAAACATGGTAATTTTTCTTAGATAGTTTTACCTAACAATACAGGCGAGGAGCAATAGAAATGCATAAAATTGATCTATGTTAAATATGTTTCATGATGTGAGGCCAAAATATATATTTTTAATCATTATTTGCCTCACATTTATTATTTGTATTTACCCTTTTTGAGCATAAATTGTATGGATTTGTGCTAAATAGTGTCTTTTATTTGTAGGAGTAAATTGGTGTAAAGTTGAAGAAGTTTGGAGCTAAAACGAATTAAAGATGAAATATTGAAGAAGGAAATCAAACAGGTAGCTTAATGGAATAAATTCAATAAAATAATGTATAAGGAAAAGTGCAGCTGCTGCCACGTGGCAGCAATTGAATCAACTGTTGAAACGTTTGTACAGCTTCACGCCTACGAAAAGGAATTCTACTTTCGTTAGGTTTTTGATTCCAAATTTGATTTGACTTAGTTATTTTATTTAGGGTTTCCTACATCTAAAAATAGTTCATAGAGATAATTATTGGAGGAGATAAATTAGGAGGTATTTTGTAAGAAAAAGTTGCCAATACTTTTTAGGGTTCTTTTCTTCTATTTGTTTTCGTAGAAATTAGTGGCTCAACGCCTTAGTTCTGGGGCTGTAACTACGAATCGATTGTTGATTATTTAAGGTTCTTGAATTAATTCTTGGTTGTCATTATAAGTTACTTCTATATTCTTGTTTTAATATTTTATGCCATAAGATAAATCTATTGTCTAATCTTAAAATCGAGAGAGGAGGGGTTAGATAGACTAGAGAATATAGAGAGCTCGATCAATCCATTAAGTTGAGGTGATTTGTGTTCAGGAGTGACCCCCGGACGAACAACTTGCTTGGTTACGAAACAGGATGAAATATAAATGCTCGCCAGTTAGCCCTATTTATCCCCGCTCAACGATGTAGTTAGACAGCTAACTGGGGTAGGCGACTAGAGGTTTAAAACCCGACTCATACTATTAACCCTGTAAACCAGTAACTTGACAACTAAAATTAGTTCTAAGCCAAGAATATGATACATGAGATTCATTGTATGCTGCAACCCTGGAATTTTCCAACCATTGTAAGTAATCTTATTATTTAATTCCCACATTCTTTTCTTTATAAATAAAAATCAAACACTTTTGACACTCTTAAATAATAATTAGACTAGTATAATTTAGTAAAAATAGTTAATTGACAAGTCTTTTGGGTTCGATAATCCGGTTCTTTTAAGAGCCACTATATTACTTGCGCGACCACGTACACTTGCGTGTGCAATTGGAAGCAATAGGTTTTTGGCGCCGCTGCCGGAGACTTAAAAATTAACTATTCTTCTAGGTTATACTTTTTCTTTTTATTCATTTTTTAAAATTAGTTTTCTTTTTTTAAACAATTAATTATTTTTTTCTTCTTTGAATAATTTGGTACTCTTATTGATATGGATGGTTGGGATAAATCATGGTTGGGTGATGAATGTCCTTTATGTCATATATTTGGTCGTCAATATATTCATTGGAATGGTTGTCCTAAATCTCATTCCCTCCCCCCGAAACCCTATTATGATTCTTCTGTTATTTGTGATGTTGGTAGGGGCGATGAAGTGGAGAATACAAAACAAGAGGCGCGCAATGTGAATTCACTTATGGAATGTACAAACATGTTGGACAAGGTTAATTAAAAAATCACCAAACAATTATTTGAATGCGCGGAAGAACACAAAAAATTCATGAAATTACTGGATAAACTTGACGCTATTCAATTAGAAATTATAGTCCAAGCTAAGTTAGAAGAGATTGTAACCCAACAAGGAGAAAATTATGGAGAAACAGAGATAGTGAGCCAATCTTGACTACAAGAACAAACTCATCTTCTAAAGTTTCAAGAGTCTATCCGTGATGGTCTGACATACATGATAACTGATACACTCAAATTACACCTCCCTAAAGAAGCATAAGCGATCGTTATCAAGTAAAGAACCCAACTTGTAGGTTGGGGTCGATTCCACTAGGAAAAATGGTTTAAACTTTACTTTAACCAACACTTATATTCAATTAGTCAAATTACTTCCAGAAATAGGTAATTAAAAGGGGGGGGGGGGATTTTGTAAAACAAATTGTAAGAATTCAGTAAACAAAAGTTAATTATGGTTGTTGTCAAGATAAGATAATTAACTAGGTATATGTGTTCCCCACAAGCTCATAACGCAGTAATCCTAGTAATAACAATCCTTTCCTAGTATATCACAGGCAAAGTGGTAAGTTATGTATCTCTAAATCCTTAGTCCGGCATCTAGAGAATTTCACCCCGCATCTTGGTCCGGCTACGTGTGTATAATTTACTAACCCTTACCTATACCTCATATTAGCCATCATAATCGATGTTTGGCTTAGTAATTACTTCGCACCAATCGACACTAGACTATTAGATAGTATCACACTAAATCTATGTTGATGATTCTTTTCTTGTTAATTACCTCCTTGGTCTGGCAAGTAGTAACAAGGCGAGTTCTAACGTTGGCCACCGTAAAAAAGACTTCTAAACGAAAGAATTATCAATGCATGCAAAATACTAGTCAAGAATTGCTTACTTACTATTCATACTTTGTTAATCGCTCATGGTTCCCACAACCCTAGTTGTGAATTTAGTTACCCATATTAGCAAGAACATAATTCATAGTTTTAGATGAAGAAATCATGAACTTACGTAAAGGGAATAATAGACCAAAAAATTCAACTTGAATTACAAAGCCAAAATCTTCAAAACGAACTTAGGAAATCAATAATTGCTAGGTTTGCAAATTAATCTCCAAAGTCACAAAGTAAAACTAGAATAATAATGTTTAACCCCCAAAAACGAGGTTTACATGCCCTGTTTATAGAAAGCAAATCCTAAGTTAAAAGGAAAACAAATTATGGAAAGTTTGTTCAGGCATGCGTCTTCATTCCACGAGACTGACTCACGGACCGTCAATGGATCCACGGTCCGTGAGTCCCTTCCGTCAGCCAAGACTTAGAAAATATTTTAGCTTCTAAAAATCAGCTTCTCGAAAGCAAACGACGGAACTGCAGTACGGGTCGTAAATCGATCTACGGTTCGTCAATCCCCCTCCGTAGCTCCACACTTGGAATCTTCAAAGATCAGGTACTGGAACCCTCGCAGTATCAATCTACGGATCAATAGTACGGTTTGTAGATCAATCTATGGACCATCAATGGCCACCGTGGTTCCACACTTGGTCAGATTTCCCTGATTTGCCTTCCATGCCTTGCCTGCTGATCTACGCTCATCACCTACGGACCGTCAATGGACCTACGGTCCGTAGATCACCTTCGTGAATGCCCTTTTTCTGCATTTCTTTCAGCTGTTTCTATACTTCCGCGCCTGAACATCTTTCCTGCAAAATATGATAAAAGCACATAAATACCAATACAAAAAGGCCCTAGACACACACAACTTGTAAGTGAAATGTATTAGAAATACCGTAAACTCACGGTATATCAACACCCTCAACTTAAATTCGTTGTTTGTCCTCAAGCGACGCACTAAGACTCTAAACGACACTTGTATAGAAACAAGCATTTCAAGCACGAGCAATCACATGGCTCTCTACTCCCCTCTCCTTTCGGGTACAAAGTTCGTTCTCTGAGACTGACAAGCTAATTCATGCGGATCAAACCATGACACAGATCGACCAACCGACACACAATATACACCGTCTCACTATCACCAAGGTACCAACTTTCTGACAATGTCAATAGTGCCCTTACTTCAAACGAAATCCCCTTTTCACAAAAATGAATGTCATTCAGGGTACAAGGATTTATTCAACACTCACGCTCAGAAGTAATTTCAAATACAGTTAGTGCTCAATGCCATAAGATTGCCTTTATTTTCACTGCTTAGACTCTCCAAACTAGACTCTAGGATCACTATAGGACTTTCTTGGCTTGTAACATAGGCTCAGGATCAGGTGTGGTATATTTGGGTACTGCTTAGTGACTTTCTGTCCTCCTTGACATTGCACTAGTCTTCCAACCTTTTTTTTTTTTTTTGTTAATTTATTTTTGTCATCCTATCATTTTACCTTCTTTCCCTTAATTTACTTCAACCACGGATGTGACTTTAGACTTTGTAGCTCTTTTTACTTTTATTTGATTTTTCTTTTAGAACAAGTCACATCCTTTCCTCTCTTTTTCAACATCAAACTCCTTTCATACCCATTTTTCTTTCAGTTTCCTCTTTCATAGGCACCCTCAACTTATGGATTTTCCATTAGCTGAGGTGCACAATACCCGATGTCGGGTCAGGGCCAAGATTGAAATTGCTTTTTTACATTAGCCACCCTCAACTTAGGTTTTTGGCCTAAGTCGAAGTGCACATGTCCAAGGAGGGACCAGGGCCAACATAGTAGATTATGGGAAGGTGAGTTAGTGGTTTAGAAAGAAAATGGTCTAATTTATGCTCAAAGTATTTGGATCAAAGGGAGCATTTCTTTCGTTTGGTTGGATTCTTTTTGGTAATTTGTGGACTTATCAGAAACAATGGCCTATGATCACTTCCTAGCCTCTAGAATAGATTGTCTTATCAGAACTAACCGGGTAAGTTCTAAATTGGCACAAAAACTG
This sequence comes from Solanum okadae, assembly GCA_036553675.1. Lineage (NCBI taxonomy): Eukaryota > Viridiplantae > Streptophyta > Magnoliopsida > Solanales > Solanaceae > Solanum > Solanum okadae. The sequence goes on along the minus strand of CM071689.1, from coordinate 41,237,168 downwards.
TTTGAACAATCAACTATTCTCACTCACTCTTGGCACACAGTTTCATATCAGATTGTCAGATTGCCCAATTCAAGTTTTAGCTTAAGTCATGCCATCAAGTTGGTTCATTATTATGTCATACTCAGAGCCGACACAATCAACTTATCGTAGACTACAAATTCTAGCACACAATTGAAAATCTGATGGGTATCATTTTTCATAAGCCATCATGCTTCTTTCTTTTTTCATGCTTCTACACATACGATCCTAACACATGCCGGTTCAACAGAAATTAAACAATCTCTTGGGGAAAAAGAACACAGGCAAGAAAACCTGTGTAGTATAGTGGTAAGTATTCCCGCCTGTCACGCGGGTGACCCGGGTTCGATCCTCGGCAGCGGCACCATTCTTGATAATGTTCAAATATATTTCTTTTCTAATATATTTCTTGAAAAGAAATATAAACGATCGTATGCAATATATTTACCCAACTATGAGTCGGGGTCGATCCCACAGAAAATATGGAAGAATATTGTCAATAGCATATATTTAACTCGATAGTCGTTATATAACAATGGGGGGATTTAATTTGAAATAAAATAAAAAAAACAATAAAAAGATAGTTTTGAACTAAGTATTTATTTATATTCAGATTATTAAAAGTAACTAGGAATGTGTTCCCCATAAGCTCATAACGTAGTAATCCTAATAATAGAAATCCTTTTCTAGTGTATCACATGCAAAGTGATAAGTTAGGTATCTCTAAATCCTTGGTCCGGCATGTAGAGAATTTCACCCCGCACCTTTTTTTTTTTTGGATACTCAAACTTCCCCTAATCTGCAAAAAAAAAAGAAAAAAAAAGTGATACTAATAAAATAAAAATAAAATAAAATAAGAAGTTACACTACTAATTGGGTTGCCTCCCAATAAGCGCTTAATTTAACGTCGCGGCACGACACCATCAATTTTACTATTTTTCCTTCCACTTTGAAGATATGAATTGCACCCCTAATTTTACATCAATTTTTCTATTACGCTCAAGGGGTGGTGGTACAAAAATAAAGGTCCCAAGCAATAGATATCGCATTATGCACTTCTTGGATCCTAAGTGAGGAATGTAATTCTCCGATATTGGAACAATAAATTCAAGAATATAGACATAATTTTCCTCCTCCATACATTCTTCTATAGGCTCAGATGGCTCAATTAATTTCTCATCATCTAAACATAATGTGGAAAAATGATTGGAATGAGGTCTAGTGCGCCCTAACTTATGAATTGTATTATTATTTACACCCTCATATTTACACATACTAGAGTTTTTAAAAATAATATTATCTACTTCATTACATAACTCTAGTGTACTCTTCTCAACAATGACAACATCAATAAAAGTATGATCAAGCAATTGACCCTCAACTTTTAGCTCTTCAAGTTGACTCATAAGTATTTTTTCTTCCTCACACATCTTATTACTAAATTGTTGTGTGTCATATGATTTAATCTTTTCACTCAACTCAAAATCTACTTTCTCGAGACGCCAATAATAGGTATCTTCATCACTCATGCACTTAAATATTGATTTATAGCAAAGTATTAACAAATCTTCTATGTCCCCACACAACTTATTTTGTTGAGAAAAAATTAGCTTATAAGAATTCATAATATCAGAAGTACAAAAATTGCAAGAACACTTAACACTACATACTTTTTCAGATGACATCTCAAGAAGAGTAAACATATAATAAAGAAAAGTAAATTAAAACTAATAAAAAAAAAGGAATACAAGTCAAAATAAATACTAAAGACAATTTCTAAGCCACATTCCCTGGCAGTGGCACCATTCTTGATAACGTTCAAATATAATTCTTGAAAAGAAATATAAACGATCGTATGCAATATATTTACCCAACTATGAGTAGGGGTCGATCCCACAGAGAATATGGAAGAATATTGTCAATAGCAAATATTTAACTCGATAGTCGTTATATAACAATGGGGGGATTTAATTTGAAAATAAAATTAAAAAAACGATAAAAAGATAGCTTTGAACTAAGTATTTATTTATATTCAGATTATTAAAAGTAACTAGGAATGTGTTCCCCATAAGCTCATAACGCAGTAATCCTAATAATAGTAATCCTTTTCTAGTGTATCACATGCAAAGTGATAAGTTAGGTATCTCTAAATCCTTGGTCCGGCATCTAGAGACTTTCATCCTTCACCTTGGTCCGGCTACGTGTGTATAATTTACTAACCCTTACCTTTACCTCATATTAGACATCATAATCGATGTTTGGCTTAGTTATTACTTCGCACCAATCGACACTAGCCTATTAGATAGTATCACACTAAATCTATGTTGATAATTCTTTTCTTGTTGATTACCTCCCTTGTCCGGCAAGTAGCAACAAGGCGAGTTCTAACGTTTGCAACCGCTAAAAAGACTTTTAAACGAAAGAATTATCAATGCATGCTTCAACACTATTCAAGAATTACTTAGTTATTATTCATACTTTGTTAATCACTTATGGTTCCCACAACCCTAGTTATGAAATTTAACTACTCATTATCTCAAAAACACAATCAAAATTTATTAAAATAAATATGCTTGTGTTAATCATAAAAAAAGTTAAGAATAATAGCTAAACTATCTTTTATTAATCACGAATACAAATAAATAATAAAGGAGAAGAAAGAATAAACCACAATTCTCCGGCCTCCACGGCGGCTCTTCCAAAGTTCCTAAGCTACAAGAAAATTTATATTGTGTCTTGTATCTTCGTTCTTCAAATAATTATTTCTATGCACTATTTATAGATGTAGGAAACCCTAAATAAAATAATTGAGTCTACCTTAAATTAGGAATCCAAAACCAAAAGGAATTGGATTCCTTTTCCTTTTTCGCCGCATGAACAGTAATACTGCCGCCTCAACATAATTCTGCACAATTCACTTGCTGCCACGTGGCAGCAGCAAGAAGCAAGCGTAAAAATTGAAATTACACAATTTGCAGCCGCCATTTCCTTTTATATATAAATATATTATTTTATTAAATTTAATACATTAAGCTGTCTGCTTGATTTCCTTCTTCAACCTTCCATCTTTAATTCCTTTTAGCTTCAAACTTCTTCATTTTTCCACCAATTTAATCCTACACATAAAATACACAATTTAATACAATCCATAAAATTCATGCTCAAAAAGGACAAATATAACGAATAAATGTGAGGAAATAATGATTAAAAATATGTATTTTTAGCCTCACAACCCAACTAATTGAAGGAAGAGTTGAGTTCACACAAGAAACAGATTAATTTGGCTCAGATATTCATGACTTAGAGGCTCACTTGAACAAAAAGATTGAGGCGTCTGAAACTCAATTACCAATTGTCGTGGATGACCAACTAGTGGAGCAAAAAGAGGAATTCCAACCATTCAACTATACCTTATTCCTTAATATCGATATTGAGAAAGAGTACAAAAGTGAGAATGTTGTAAATAATGCTGCTTTGGAGTTGAGGCAACTTGAATCTCATTCAAAACACTTTTCTATAAAATCTGAACTAATGGATGAGTGTATAAATGAGGAACTAGGCCCCTACATCTTAAATTTTTTCGGTCCATGTAGACAAAATGACATTCCTCACCTAAGGGCCAAGAAGTGCAAGATGCAACATATATTACTTGGTTCCTTTATCTTTATACCACCATCCCTAGAGAGGAGCAGAAAAATTGATGCAAAGTTAAGGGTAAAATTCATAAGTTCAAAGTGGAAAGAAAAGTGGTGAACTTACTTGTGTCATGCCGCGACGTTAAATTAGGCGCTTATTGGGAGGCAACCCAATTTATAGTGTAACTTTTTTTTTTGTTGTTGTTTTTAGAGGTTTTGGAAAAGTCTGAGTATCCAAAATTTGGAGCAAAGGAGCACGTTTGAGCTTAAGCGTGGGGTGACGACCCTAGATGAAAATTAAGAGAACATGCTATTAGCTAGGCCTAAAGGCCTCGGGGAGTTTTTCTAACCCTTGTTTTAAATTTTATTTGATGCTTTGGGGACATAACATATTTTTAAGTGTGGGGTGGAGGAATGAATTCCTAGTTTTTACTGTTTTATTAAGTCTTTCTTTTTTAGGATAAGTTCCTTGGCTTTTCTTTCGGTTCTTTTCCTGAGGATAGTCCCTTTGAACCGAGTGTCTTTTATTTTTATTAGGAATAAGTTTTTTTTGAGAGAAAAGAAAAGACCTTTTTGAGTGGTGTGATACTTTCTATTTTGGACTAATTTTTGAGTTGTGCTTTCTTGTGAATGCTTGATTGATAAGGAAATTGCAGACTCTTTGACACCTAAGCTCATGGTTGTGACTTTGTATATAACTTATTTTATTTTGTAGCATGTTATGATCCTGTCTCTCTTAGAAGTGGAATTGATCCATCTTGATTGATACTTGTGCCATGTGTGGTGAGATTTTGTTTATTCTATGTTTTGCATCTTAGTCTAGAACTCGCCGTGCATGTTATTGAAGCGAAATAGAAAGTGTTGCTTTGTTTAGGAGATGATAATAGGCTTTCTTTGATTTTTCTGGTAAATTTTAACTTTTTCAGATATTATCACTAGTTAGCCCTTTTGAGACTGTAGCCTTTCGTTGACAACCATATTTTCCCCTAAACTATTTTGTTGACTCCCTAGTTTTTGCACCTTGCTTCCTTGAGCATAATAATATAGACTTATTCTAATTGTTAATTCTGAAGAAAAAGAAATGGTTGAGTGAAAAGGTAATCAATGATAGCTACAAAATGCTTAAAAAATCCTCTTTGAAAGAATGTGATGAAAATGATTGAAACATTCTTGAGATGATGAGAATTACTTGCGAAATAATTGTTGAAGTGAGGGCCAAAAATAAAGAGAAGAAAAAAATGGGTGATGAAGTCTAAAAGTGCAAAGTGCTTAAGGAAGTGTAAGTCACAATTATATAGTTTTCCTACCCGTCCCCTAGCCTACATTACAACCCGTTAAAGTCCTATTTGATTCTATTCAAGCATGCTTAATTAGTGGAGATGTATATAATGGGCAAGCCTATGGTTCTTTGTGCATACTTGTGAATTTTATTCGTGAGTGTGAGAGTTGTTCTTGATATGAAGTCCTTAATTTATATTCAATCTTTTGAATTGAGTGTGTGGACTATTTCTTCTTGTGAGGGCACTTGTTTCATGATGTATAGGTGATTTTATTAACTTTCTTTGATGAGAGTAGGGGAGATAGCTTAAATTTGATGAGTTCAAAGTCCTTCCTTGAGGTTAGGAGGTTAGATGTTTGTTGTTTATTTGGATGTCTTGCATAATGAGTGAGAAGTGTACTTGATGTTTTGATATATGGCCTAATTGTTTGTATTAACTAAAGTGTTATTTGGATGTCTTGCATAATGAGTGAGAAGTGTACTTGATGTTTTGAAATTGGTATATGACCTAATTGTTTGTATTAACCAAAGTGATGACATTCTTATTTTGATTTATTTGAGATGAGTTTTAGTGTTTACTCGAGGACGAGCAAAAGTTTTAGTGTGGGTGTTGATGTGAGGCCAAAAATACATATTTTTAATCATTATTTGCCTCACATTTATTATTTGTATTTGCCCTTTTTGAGCATAAATTTTATGAACTTGTGCTAAATAGTGTCTTTTATTTATAGGAGTAAATTGGTGTAAAGTTGAAGAAGTTTGAAGCTAAAATGAATTAAAGATGAAAAGTTGAAGAAGGAAATCAAACAGACAACTTAATGGAAAAAGTGCAGCAGCGAAATTGAAAGAATCTGCTGCCACGTGGCAGCAATTGAATCAGCATTTGAAACGTTTGGACAGCTTCACGCGTACGAAAAGGAATTCTACTTTCGTTAGGTTTTTGGTTCCAAATTTGATTTGGATTTGATAATTTTATTTAGGGTTTCCTACATCTATAAATAGTCCATAGAAATAATTGTTGAAAGAGATAAATTAGGAGGTACTTTGTAAGAAAAAGTTGTCAATACTTTTTAGGGTTCTTTTCTTCTTCTTGTTTTCTTAGAAATTAGTGGCTAAACGCCTTAGTTCTGGGGCTATAGCTACAAATCGATTGTTGATTATTTAAGGTTCTTGAATTAATTCTTGGTTGTCATTATAAGTTACTTCTATATTCTTGTTTTAGTATTTTATGCTTAATCACCATAAGATAAATCTATTGTCTAATCTTAAAATCGAGAGATGAGGGGTTAGATAGACCAGAGAATATAGAGAGCTCGATCAATCCATTAAGTTGAGGTGAATTGTGTTCAGGAGTGACGCCCAGACGAACAACTTGCTTTGTTACGAAATATGATGAAATATAAATGCTCGCCCGAATGAAAGAATTTTTTGCTGCTCAACAATCGCATAACCTGCATATGACATCGCCCGTATCATTTGAATGACCACTGACTTTTTTTGCTGACCAAGTAACAATATACCAAACTCTATTAGCGGATAGTGTTAGGATATGCACAACAGAAGCATTATTCAGAATCACAAACATATATAATAGCATAATAATGCAAACTGAATAAATTGTGAAACTCTAACCTTTTGAAGCTTTCACACAACTCGTTCAGGAACTGGGACTCAAGGATTGCAGCCTCCTCCTAATTCCAGCCTAACTCTCTCAATCAAGTCTTGTGTGGGCAATAAAATTTTCAGTAAAAGGATGATCTTTCCTTGAGAACCACCACCCATATTTATACTTTTCAGTAGAAGGAAAAGGTTTGAAAGATGAAATGTTTCTAGTCATAATTAATAGTCATTAAATACCTTTTAAGTGTATTTAGACATTGTTAAGTGTATCCAACAACCATGATCAATAGTCATCAACAACCATTAAATATCATTAAGTGTATTTTGACACTGTTAAGGTATCCAACAACCATGATAAATAGTTATCAATAACCACTAAATACCATTAAGTGTATTTAGACAGTCAATAAACACCAAGGGTATTTAAACACCTTCAATATCCATTAATAACCAATAATAGTAATAGTTTCTTCTGTCACACCCCAAAGTTACCCCCAGGACGCGGACACGAGACCTAGGATCACGAGTGACCCCAAGCTAACCCTGCTGGCATATCATAAGCATACTAAAGTAAACTGAAGTAAAGAAATACTGTGCGGAAGCTAAATCATCATGTAGACTAAAAAGATGGGGAAATACTCATAAACTATCTGAATATATATAAAAACTGAGAGTTTAACAACCACTGAAAAGTCAAACTCAAATACTAAAACTGAATCTAACTATATGTGAAAATAACCTCCAACTGACTAGAAGTGCTGGGACATGCCCCAGCTAAATCTAGCAAAAACTGAAACTAAGACTAAAAGCAAAGGAAACATGTCTGTCATCCTCGGAGAATGAGGACTCACTATGACGCTGCTGAGCTGAAGATCGGGAACCGATATATGCGTGATCTGGAAGCTGAGAACCTGAACCTACATCACGAGAAGATGTAGTGCAGAGTATGCGTCAGTACTTGAAAGGTACTGAGCATGCAAGATAGAATAAAGCTGAACAATAAACATAACTGAACCAAAGAATATATCTGAGCAATGATAAGAGATAAGCATGATACTATACTGAGAATACTGAACATGAACTAACTGGATGCAATGACCAAGTTTATAACATTCTGACTGTAACTGAAATCTCACTGTAACTGATAACATGGTCAATGCAATAGAATCTGACTGAAAGGGAGCTACTAATAACCAACATAAAACCACATGAGCTAAATGTGGAGTCCGATGTATACGCCTCCATCGAGATGATCCAATATACCCTGCCAGAGGTATAGAGGCATGACTGACGTAATAACTAAAATGTAATGCCCATAGAGGGGACTTATAAACCTACATGGGCACGTAGTTCTGAGACTTGAGGGTAACTAACCCTATTCCACTCGGTATTATGCTACTCCCAAATGATTATGTAATTAACAATTTATGATTGAATTTCTGTAATACGGGATAGGTCAAAATACTGACTTGCTAACTGAAAATGTAACATTAATGTACTAATGATGAAACATTCAAATTTGAGGCATGTATATCTGAAATAACTGGCCTAGCATGTGTAATTCATGAACTAAAATAACTACATAGCTAGAGTTATGAATTTATGAAAGAATCTACGCAAAACGATACAAAAATCATGATAATTTGATTTGGATTATTCTAACAGCTAAAACCCAACAATTTCTAACATTCAAGAAACCCTAGGTCTAGTTAATATTAAGGGAATCAAGATTCTGACTGAAATCTAGGGACCTAATGAGTGAAAGGAACCCACTAGTGAAATCCCACATACCTGGTGACGAAATTCACGGAGAAATCTTTTGATTTTGGGGCTGGAATTGATGAAAATTTGCTACGTTCTTGAACTAGGGCTTGGTCAACTTTCTCATCTGTTTTACTTTAAGTTTGATGAATTTTTTGGTGAATAATTGATTCGGGTAAGTTCTAATTAGTTTATTAGGCTAAAACTGACCAAAACCATGTACTTTAGGGGTTAAACAATGTAGTTTAGGGGTCCAACGCATAAGGAAAAGACCAAACAACCCCTGACTTAAAATCTGCTGAAGCCAGCTACAGACTGATCGACGGTCCGTGGACTGATCCACGATCCGTCCTGTCAGTCCGTCGATCGACTTTAGAGGATGGGTTCGGGGGGGGGGGGGGAGGTCCTGAGGGTCTCAACCTATGGACTGATCGATGGACCGTGGATTGATCTACGATCCGTCTTGTCAGTTCGTCGATCGACTTCAGAGGATGAGTTCTGGGGAGGGCTGCAGGTGGCCATCCTTGGACTACGAGGACGGACCGTGGGTCACCCTATGGTCTGTGGATTGTAACTGTAGGTTGCACCTGTAATTTCTGGAAATCTGTTGGTTCAGTCTGTTTTCAGATATGAGGTGTTACATTATCTTCCTCTTGGGAACATTCATCCTCGAATGAGGTCTAAACTAGTTGGATAGGGAGGGAAATAGCTACAAACCATACCACTATTTACTAGAAATTTACAGGCGTAACTAAGTTCCAAGGACATGCAAATACGCCAAAAATGCAAGTTCAAACTGAAGAAACATGATAATAAGACTGAATCAACGCATGAATAACTGAAAAATTTGAGAAGAACTATTACCTTAAGATGGAGTGGAATCGGAAGGAAAGAGATGAGGATACTTGGCCTTCATGGCTGCTTTTGCTTCCCAAGTAGCTCCCTCTACAAACTGAATCCTCCACAAAACCTTAACTGAAATGACTTCTTTGTTTCTCAACCTTCAAACATGACGATCAATATCTCAACTGGTACCTGTTCATAAGTGAGACTATCATTCACTACCACACTTTCTAAGGTACAATAGATGTTGGATCACCCACACACTTTTTCAACAGTGAAATGTGAAAAACGGATGCACTGCTACTAGTTCTGTTGGTAATCTAACTCATAAGCCACTTTACCAACTCTTTTCAAGATCTTGTAAGGTCCTACATATCTAGGATTGAGCTTCCCTTTCTTGCCAAATCTCATCACCCCCTTTATTGGTGACACTTTCAGGAAAACCCAATCATCAACTTGGAACTCTAATTCCCTTCTCCTTACATCTGTATAGGACTTTTGGCGACTCTGGGTTGTCTGAAGTCTATCTCTAATGAGTTGCACTTTCTCCATAGCATTATGAACTGATTCTGGCCCTATCAAGGGTGCTTCACCTACTTCAAACCAACCAACTATAGATCTACATCTACGCCCATACAATGCCTCATAAGGGCCATCTGAATGCTAGAATGGTAGCTATTATTGTAGGCGAACTCTATAAAGGGAATGTGATCATCCCAAATACCCTTAAAATCGATCACGTAAGCTCTCAACATATTCTCTAAGGTCTGAATGGTACGCTCTGCCTGACTATCCGTCTGTGGATGAAATGATGTGCTAAAATTAACCTGAGTACCAAGACCTTTCTGAAAGGACTTCCAGAAATGAGAGGTAAACTGAGGACCTCTATCTGAGATGATAGACAAAGGAATCCCATGCAACTTGACTATCTCATTAATGTAAAGCTTGGCATAGTCCTCTGCTGAATTTGTAGTCTTAACAGCCAAAAAGCGCAAACTTAGTAACTCTATCAACTATCACCCAAATGAAGTCATGCTGTCTGTGAGTATGAGGTAACCCTGTAATGAAGGCCATGTTGATAACTTCCCACTTCCATGTAGGAATGTTGATCTCTTGATTCACACCTCCTTGTTTATGATGTTCTACCTTCACTTGCTGGCAATTAGGGCACTTAGACACATAATTTGCTATATCTCTTTTCATGCCATTCTACCAAAAGACTTCCGGTAGATCACGGTACATCTTAGTGGCGCCTAGATGAATATAATATCTGGAATTGTGGGCTTTTGCAAGAATTTTCTGTCTCAAATCACCCACCTCAGAAACACATAATCGACCCTGATAGCGAAGTACACCATCTCTCCCTTGGGAGAAAACCTCAACTCTGTACTGATGGACTGCACCCTTTAGTTGAAGCACTATTAGATCACTGTCTTGATTTTCCTTAGCCTCCGCTACTAATGAAGATTCAGACCCATTCTGAATTGTTACACTACCATCTGATATGCTCATAAGACGAACTCCTAAGTGAGCAAGTCTGTGAACATCCTTTGCTAGTTCCTTTCTTTCTTCCATATATGTGTTACACTACCCATATATGGTCTACTAAGAGCATCTGCTACTACATTGGCCTTACTAGCATGGTAATGCACACTCATATTGAAATCCTTGAGGAACTCAAGCCATCTCCTTTGGCGAAGATTCAACTCTTTCTAGGTGAACACATACTGAAGGCTCTTATGGTCTTTGAACACATCTACATGAACACCATACAAGTAATGTCTCCAAATCTTAAGTGCAAATACCACTGCTGTAAGCTCGAGGTCATGAGTTGGATAGCTCTTCTCAAGCACCTTAAGCTATCTTGAAGCATAAGTTATAATCTTACCTCGCTGTATCAACACACCACCTAGGCTGCCTCTAGATGCATCACAATAGATAACATAACTGAACCCTATGGTAGAGTCAAAACATGAGCTGTCAACCTAGTTTTCAGTTCTGCGAAACTTTTCTCACAATCATCTGACCACTAAAACTTAACTTTTTTTTGCGTCAACTTAGTCAATGGAGAGGCTATGGATGAAAATCCTTCCACGAACCTTCTGTAATAGCCAGCCAAACCCAAGAAACTTCTGATATCTATTAGAGAGGTAGGTCTGGGCCATTGTTTCACTGCTTCTTATTTCTGGGAATCCACTCAGATCCCTTCACTAGACACAATATGCCCAAGGAAAGAAAAAAATTGCAACTAAATCTCACATTTACTAAACATAGCAAATAACTGGTGATCTTTGAGAGTTTGCAGGACAACCCTCAAATGATTCACAGGTTCTTCCTCATTCCTAAATTAAATGAGGATATCATCAATAAATACGATTAAGAACAAGTCCAAATACTGCTTGAACACTCTGTTAATCAAGTCCATGAAAGTTGCAGGAGCATTGGTTAGTCCAAATGACATAACTACAAATTCATAATGACCATACCGAGTTCTGAAGGCTGTTTTCAGGATGTCACTACATCTGACTCTGAGTTGATGATAACTGGATATGTGGTCTATCTTTGAGAAATGACTAGAGCCTTGAAGTTGGTCAAACAAGTCATCAATCCTGGGGATAGGATAGTTATTCTTGATTGTGACCTTGTTCAATTGCCTATAGTCAATGCACATTCTGAGAGAACCATCTTTCTTTTTTACGATCAACACTGGTGCACCCCATGGGGAAATACTGGGTCTGATGAAGCCCTTATCTAGAGGTCTTTCATCTGCTCTTTCAATTCCCTAAGCTCAGTTGGAGCCATTCTATAAGGAGGAATAGAAATAGACTGGGTACCTGGAAGGAGATCAATTCCAAAGTCAATTTCCCTTTCGGGAGAAACTTCGAGAAGATCTTCTGGAAACACTTCTGGGAACTCATTAACTACATGAACTGACTCAAGAGTTGGGGTTTCAGAGCTTGAATCCTTAACCCGAATTAGATGGTAGAGATAACCCTTATAGATCATCTTTTTGGCCTTAAGGTAAGAAATGAATTGACCCATATGCGCTAAGCTACTACCCTTCCATTCTATGATTGGTTCGTCTAGAAACTGAAAATGAACAATCCTAGTTCTACAATAGATTGAGGCATAATAGGAACGTATTCAATCCATACCTAGAATGATATTGAAATCTACCATTTCTAACTCTAAAAGATCTGCTGAGGTGACTTTCTGAGAGACTATGATAGGGCAATTTATGTATACCCATCTAGCTATAGCTGGGTCACCGAAGTGAGTAGAGACTGGGAAGGGTTCTGAGAGAGTTTCTGGACTAGCATTGAAGTTAACTGCTATATAAGGAGTTACAAAAGAAAGAGTTGCCCCTGGATCTAACAAACCATAAACATCTAAGTTAAAAACTTGTAACGTACAGTGACTACAGTAGGATAATCCTCTTGATCCTGGCGAGCCTAAAGAGCATACAACCTATTTTGGCGCTGTCCGCCACCTGTACCAGATGAGTTACCCTGCTGAGTCGGGCGACCTGCTGGTGATGCTGAAGTTGTGGACTGAGCTCTACCATTATTGCTCCCTTGACCCTGTTTAGCAGAAGGACAATCTCTCAAACTGTGACTAGACTAGCCACACCCAAAGCATCCTTCCTTTCCTGCAAGACACTCGCTCAGATGGTTTTTACCATACTTTGGACAAGTTGGGTAGGTTCTGGTGCCTAAAATACTCCCCTGAGACATAGAGCCTGATGCCCTACCTTTATGATCCTATCGAAACATGGAGGATAAAACACTAGCCGATGAAGGAGATGTAGCTGAAGACTTTTCCTGAAACTGCGAGCGATTTCCACCACCCGATTTCAGTTGAGGAAACTCATAGTTGCCTATTCAAACCTTCTTATTATCCTTAGCCTGTTCCCTAAGCTTATCTCTCTCAACCTGCTGAGCATGACTCATGAGTCTAGAGATGTTCATATTTTCTAGCAACATACATTCCTACACCTATTTTACTAAGTCGGATACCCCATATGAACTAGTTCATTTGAGCCCTGGAATCGGGAACCTTTTGAGAAACATACCTGGAGAGTTGGGTGAACTTGAGTCCATACTCTTGGACTGTCATGTTACCTTGCCTCAAATTCATGAACTCTTGAGCTTTTGCCTCCCTCAACTCTCTTGGGAAGAACCTATCCAGAAAAGTCTCACTAAAGCATTCCCAAGTGATAGGAGATGCATCTGTATCCCTGTTCACTTTCCATTGAGTATACCAGATGTGACCTACATCTTTAAGCTGATAGGATGCCAACTCTACCCTATCATTCCCAGTCACTTGCATTACTACAAAGATCTTTTTGACCTCATCTATGATGTTTTGGGGATCCTCACCAATCTGCGATCCTAAGAACTCTGGCGGATTCATCCTAACAAAATCGTGAACCCTGACTGCCACTGATCCACCACTGATCCACCACTAGCATTTGCAGGAACTGGAACCTGCTGGTTGTTCTGGTTAGTCACACTCTGAGCCAAAAGTTGAATGGCATTCCGAAACTCAGCATTCAAAACTTCCTGATCTGAGACATGAGGAGTTGCGTTAGCATTGAGTGCATTCACATTCCTTCCATAAGTTCTACGAAAAGGCATGATCTTAAGCGTATAACGACGGATTAGAACAAGGAAGTTGGATCATACCTTACACACGATAAGAATATCAAGAGAGTGAAGTTTTCCTAAACACTTTGTTGCCTCCCTTTCATTAGATATGGTGCACTTCACACCCATGAAAAGGACTCTACTTAGTGCGGCTTTTCAGACATCCCACGACTCTTAAGCCTAGTGCTATGATACCAAGTTTGTCACACCCCGAAGCTACCTTGAGGATGCGAACATGGGACCTAGGATCACCAGTGACCCCAAGCTAACCCTGCTGGCATATCATAAGCATACTAAAGTAAACTAAAGTAAAGAAATACTGTGCGGGAGCTAAATCATCATGTAAACTGAAAATATGGGGAAATACCCATAAACTATTTGAATATATATAAAAACTGAGAGTTCAACAACAACTGAAAAGTCAAACTCAAATGCTAAAGCTGAATCTAACTATGTCTGAAAATACCCTCTAACTGACTAGAAGTGCTGGGATATGCCCTCGCTAAATCTAGCAAAAACTGAATTTATGTAATACGGGATAGCTCAAAATACTGACATGCTAACTGAAAATGCAACATTAATGTACTAATAATGAAACATTCAAATCTGAGGCATGTGTATCTGAAATAACTAGCCTAGCATGTGTAATTTATGAACTAAAATAACTACATAGCTAGGGTTCCTGAATTTATGAAAGAATCTACACAAAATGATACAAAAATCACGATAATCTAATTTGGATCATTCTTACAGCTAAAACCCAACAATTTCTAACATTCAAGAAACCCTAGGTCTAGATAATATTAAGGAAATCATGATTCTGACTGAAATTTAGGGACCTAATAGAGGAAAGAGACCCACTAGTGAAATCCCACATACCTGGTGACAAAATTCATGGAGAAATCTTTCGACTTTGGGGCTGGAACTGATGAAAACTCGTTGCGTTCTTGAACCAGGGCTTGGTTGACTTTCTCCTCTGTTTTGCGCTAAGTTTAATGAATTTTTTGGTGAATAATTGATTAGGGTAAGTTCTAATTAGTTTACTATGCTAAAACTGACCAAAACCACATAGTTTAGGGTTTAAACAACGTAGTTTAGGGGTCTAACACATAAGGAAAAGACCAAATGACCCCCGACTTAAAATCTACTGAAGCCACCTACAAACTGATCGACGGTCCGTGGACTGATCCACACTCCGTCCTGTTAGTCCGTCAACCGACTTTAGAGGATTGGTTCTGGGGGCCCTGAGGGTCTCGACCTATAGATTGATCGATGGTCCGTGGACTGATCCACAATCTGTCCTGTCAATTTGTCAATCGACTTCAGAGGATGGGTTTTGGGAAGGGCTACAAGTTGCCATCCTCGGATTACTAGGACGGACCGTGGGTCACCATACGGCCGTGGGTGGCAACCGTGGGTATCACTTGCAATTTCTAGAAATCTGCTGGTTTGGTCTATTTTCGGATACGGGGTGTTACAACTTCTTTCATCGTTTAAGGAAACAAAGAAACCCAGTATTTTCCTCTTTCTTCTTTTAAGGAAATAAAAAGTTTTTTCTGTTTTAAATTAATAAAGTAAAAAACGATTTACTCCTAAACTGAAAAAGTACTAACTGTCCTTTTCTTTTCCAAATTCGATCAATTAATCAGGCATAGTAGGGACGACAAATTTATTACCAGAAGTGTCCAATTATAATATTTAATTCGTAAAAGCATGCATTAACCATATCATAATAAATCACAGATTGTACCATTAAAAATTTGTAACTACACTCCTCTATTTAATTTCAATTTTGTTCCGTTACAACTTATTTAACTCCCCATGTTAGAATTACCGACACCAATAAATTAAATCAAACTTTTGAAAAATTTAATCCATTGATTTATTTAATCCTTTATCTTTATGCTTAAATTAATTCACGTGACATATATACATATATAATCCACCTACAGGGTTTTCACGTGACTACTTATAAGCAACCATAAAGCAAACTACATAGATCATAATAACTACATCAAGATTAAGAGTATAAGCTCATGTAATTGACTAGAGATATTATTTATTGAAATTCAGAACCTAAATACATATCTCAATTTGGTCCGTTTAATACATGCAAAATGTACTAACACAATAAGTGGAATTTTACCATTCCCATAATTAAGATTGAATTATATTTAATCTTGTGTTACAATCATCAAGATGTTTGTCCAACTTCATCTTTGATTGTGAACATTTAATTTATAACTTATAAGAACCTACAATTTTAATCTTCTGTGTATGAGTTAAACAAATCCATACCCAAAAATCGTCTACTATATAAGTAATGGACACACATATAAACACAATGATCTATTCAGACAAAGACTTAATTGTAATAATTAACATAAAGAAGTCTTTATAAATGATTAAAATCAATACAATAACTCAACCATATGGTTAATAGTATATCCCAACAATCTACCACTTAGACTTATAGTCATGCATGTACAATTTGAACACCCATTTCATCCATATGATTATCAAAAGACTTCTGAGGTAAGCCTTTGGTAAATGGATCTGCCAAATTGTTCTTCGATTCAATCATCAAAACTCTTACATCACCCCTTTGAGTTATATCACGAATCAAGTGATATTTCCTCTCAATGTGCTTACTCTTTTTATAGCTTCGTGGTTCTTTTGAGTTGGCAACTGCACCACTATTATCACAATAAAGTGTAATTGGTGCTTCAATAGAAGGAACCACTCCAAGATCTTTTAGAAAATTTCTGAGCCAAACAACCTCTTTAGCTGCCTCGTTGTAGCTACATATTCAGCTTCCATGGTGGAATCAACAACACACGATTGCTTTATGCTACTCCAAACTATGGCTCCATTTCCCAGAGTAAATACATATCCTGAGGTTGATTTTCTAGAATCTCTATCTGACAAGAACTCTGAATCTGCATATCCAATAGGTACAAGATTGCCAGAGTGGAAAACAAGCATATAATCCCTAGTCCTTTTAAGGTACTTGATAATATGCTTGATTGCAGTCCAATGTTCTTGCCTAGCGTTAGACTAAAATCTTCTAACCATGCCTACAACAAAGCAAATATCTGGTCTAGTGCATAACATAGCATACATGAGACTCTCTACAATAGAAGCGTAAGGGACCGCATTCATCCTCTCTAATTAGTCGATCGTTTTGGGCGACTGATCCTTTGATAAAGTAGTTCCATATCTAAAAGGAAGAAACCCCTTTTTTGGAATTTTGCATGCTAAACCTCGCAAGAATGGTATCAATATAAAGTGGTTGAGATAAGCCTAATATTCTTTGTTTGCGATCTCGCAAAAGCTTAATCTCAAGGATATGAGTCACTTCTCCCAAGTCTTTCATATCAAAACGCGACGACAACCACTCCTTAACAGAATTCAACATGCTCACATTATTTCCTATGACCCAGACCTACACCCTAGACGTGACTGGCACTCGAGAACCATTTCTGTTTCCCAAGAAAACCCTTGGCCTGGCCGCATGAATTACATGACATTAAATAGTTTGTGAAAGCTTAAATAGATGAACAATGAGACATTCAAGAAAACCTTAACAATATTGTCTTGCAAAAATACCTAACATGAATCATGAGTTAAACAAACATACTGAGAAAATACTGGAAAAAATCTAGTTCAGTCTATCTATGAAGCCTCTAACAATGAAATATAGATGGCGAGATAAAACCCGCAACATCTCCAAAAGCTAATAATTGAAAGGAACTGAAGTCTCCTAAAAGCAACGAAGCCTCACCAAAATCTGTCTGCGAGTGAATAGTGATCTCAACGAAGCAGGATCTTGAGTAGTTGTAGCTGCATCATGAAATGATGCAGGTCGAATGACGTCTGTACATTGAATGTACTGGTAAGTGATAAGGTTAGAGTAAATAACTTACTGGCTTGAATGGCTAAAACAACATAACATGATCAATACATAAATATGAAATGAAAATCAATTAAACTTTACAACATGATATACAATGAAGGCAACATGGAAATAATATACTTTACTTGTGGGGAGTTTCTCTAACTGACAACCATCACTGTGAGCCTAGAAATGACACAATGTTTCACCCCGACAGAGTATAGGATGATATCGTGACTATGGATCCATTTTATTGGCCTTCTCTGAGGCAGTGAAGAGTCGCATGAAGAATCAATGCTATCCTATCCTACGCTGGCTAAGTAGTTCTATAAGACTTCCGAATCATAAGATACTCTAACTAAATTCGCTGCTCGATACTACTCCCAAAATAATTGATATAACTTTATGCTCAATTCAACCGTTTCAAGGAATGGACTTCTTACATTGCTTGAAATACTTTCAAAACATGAGACATGCTTACATTCTTGAAAACATGCATTTATGAACTTATTTTTCAAGTCTTGTAATTAACATAGTTACATAAGTATAATTATAAGTATTTAAATAACATTTGAAACTATTAAGCGTGTATGAAATAGAACCTTTTAACTTTCCTCTTCACCTTACTTTGATCTGAAAATGTGAATTAAAGGACTATGATTAGGATGTATATCAGATCTCTTAATGCCTAAATGAGGCTTAGATAGTTAGTAATAGGAAGAGAGTGATGACACAAGTTGAAAAGCACTGGCGCGATGCGAAACATGGTTTTATTTTTTGGTCGCAAAATATTTTTGAGACAGAGGACTCCGTATCCTCTCTGCGATGCGGAGAGGTGGTGACGGACTGGAAACTTAAAATCATAACGCCACCGCGATGCAGACCTGGGCGCAAATATTTGCCCGATCTTTTCTTCCTCACCCAAACTTGATTCAATTCATACCCATTGGAATTACATTGCCCAATTTCACAAATTTCATGAACGCAGAACATTTTCAATGAAATGCACACAAAGTTTATCAAGAATAACACCCATTCACAAGATCCCTCACTCTAAGAACTCAATAAGACCCCATTATTTAAGAATGAAGCTAAAACCTCAAGATTTTCATAAAGAATCTCAACCAATAAATTTTAAGAACGAATTTAGGGTTGAAATTAAGATGATTGGCGTGGGGAAAACAAACCCTACACTATGAAAGATCACATACCCAGAAAGAACGATCATTCTTGGCGAAATTCTTCAATTCTTGAACAAAACTTGAACTTAGCCCTTTCTTTCTTCTTGAAACTTAACCCTAAAAACCCCTAAGTGTTTTGAACATAAATGGGGAATTTAGAATCTGATTAGACCCTTAATTTGGGTTAGGAAAACCAGTTAAGGCAAGTAGGGGTAAGGAAAACACCGAACTACCCTTTCCTAAAACGGATGAAATGCCTTAACTATGAAGGCTACACTTAAACAAGCATATCTCCTTCATCCGAACTTGGAATTTATCAAACTCGGCGGCGTTGGAAAGAGTACTTGAAGACCTTAAATTTCACACCTTATGGGCTACCTAACTCATTTTGTGCTGAAAGTTTTGGTCATGTGAAGTTGACCCAAAACTCACAATTAAAGAGTAACTTGATGAATCTCAATTAAAATCTTTCAGAGTTCGAGGTGTTTCAGAATTGTTGACCCTTTAGCCCTGCTCTTCTTCCATTGGTCGTACCAAATTCTAGCAACACCATTGAGCGGCATCTACCTCCATGCGCTCAACATCAGCAACATGCATAACCTCAACCACATTCTACAGCTCCTCCACAAAGTTCTCCGAATAACTTTTGACCCAGTGAATTCTGGGGGATTCATCCTCTAGAACTCACGGATCTTGGATGTTTCAGCCACATCCTGTTGAACCACTCTTTGTTGACCTGCTTGGTTTGCCACAACTTGACTCAATATCCAGATAGCATACCAGAACTCAACATTAGTGACCTCTCTTTGAGGGGGTTGCACTTCTGGTGCATTGGGAATCCCTTGATCACGGGGATCAAAATTTCTCCTAGAAGGACGAACTCGAACTCGAACAACTGTTCGTGGAGGCATGATTTGCAAAGATACGCGCAAGCACGAATGGAAAGAAACTTTTGATAGAGTTAAATTCTATCGCGAGAAAATGGTAAGAAGGAGGGGAAATATTTTCTAAATGGTGTAGCCTCCTAATTATAGATGTGGTGCGCTTCGCACCGATAACAAGGACCCTACACACACAACTTCATAGACACATTAAGACTCTTAAAATCTATGCTCTGATACCAAGTTTATTACACCCCGAGCATACACCTTGGACGTGGTCAGCACTCGAGAACCATCGCTAGTCCCCAAGTGAACCCTTGGCCTAGCTCAATACTTAGCGGATGACTTCCTCGACATTATAGGAACTCAGTTGCAAAGATTAACTCAATTGTCTCAAAATAAGTAACTCAGGATGTTTAAAATATTCAACTAGCTATAAGCAGGCAACTCAAGTTTTAAAACATTAACAAGAAAATGGAAAAGACTCCTCAAAATATTACTTTATGAAGCCTCTAACATACTATGATGGAAGACGGGATAAGACCCACGACAACGTAACAAAACCAAAACAATAGTGTAAAGTCCTCCAGAAAGCAAGGAAACTCACCAAAGCTAGTGAGAATGCGATGGGATCAATGAAGCACCGACTAATGATCCTGTATACCAGTATCTGTATCATGAAGCGATGCAGGACAAATGGCGTCAGTACATGGAATGTACGAGCATGTAAGTGGAACACTGAAACATATCATATAGCTCAAACAAATAGAAAGGAAGATAGACTCACCTTGTCTCAACTCAACTCAACTTAATATGAAAGCAATGATAATAAGATGCAATGTATAAAGCTTCATAAATAGTAGACAAAAACTCAAAATGTATGAAAATACAATAATAACTCTTTACTCTTATTTGGGAGGTTCTCTAACCGACAACCATTACTATGAGCTATGTGATGATACAACGTCTTGCCCACACTGCCAGAACTGTCCTATACCTATCCAGAGTATACAACATCCTCAACTAAGTGGATCCACTAAGCTATGCTTAAAAGCAATAAGGAATAATCTAAAAAGTATGATCCTTTACCCATGTTGGCATACAAAGTTTATGAGGATTTTGAGTTGTCTGAACTCATCCCCATATCGGTGCTCAATACTACTCCCAATAATATATATAACTCATGTTGTTATGCTTAAAAATATACCTCCTCCTCAATTTGAGATAATTTCTCAAAAGGTTCTCTTAAAAGAGAATATACTGAAATGCTCCTCATGAACTCGTTTAGAAATAAAGGTTTCTTCTTGTTTGAAATGCAAAAGTGCTTACACTTGGGAATGCTTAGTTCCCTTATACTCATTTTTAAATATGAAAATGACATCTCCTCATCCTCATAATCATTTTACTCAAGTCTTAAAGAATGTTTTTGAAGATTGTAAAAAACTTCTCAAAATGACTCAAAAAGGTTACTCGAACTTTGCTCTTAATCTTTCCTTTAATTTGAAATGAAGATTTAAGAGTTATGATTTGGATATATATGATCTCTCAATGATTAATGAAGGTTTAGATAGTTGTAATTAAGAAGAGAGTAAAAACACGATTTAAAGGAATTCAGATAGAATGAACGATGGAAGAGAAATGGAGGCTGGCAATCCTGGCACATTCCTAGCGCAGGGTGGCAACCCCTTAACACCTGAGGCCCATTTCTGGCGCATTGCAAGCAGGGCGCCATCCTCTTAATACCTGAGGCCCTTTTCTTGCTCAATTCAAGGCCTAATTCATCTAGAATCGAAAGATTCCCTCCCAAACTCATTTGGATTCTTAAACCCAACATAATTAATCGAAAACCCACTTAAATACATCAAGAAAAACACTCATTCTCAAGAACCACACTTCAAGAACTCAACAAAACTCCATTTTTAAAGAATGAAGCACAAAACCTCAAGAATTTCTCAAGAAATCAAATCAACCAACCTCAAGAATGAACTTATGATAAAATTCAAATGATTCGTGTGAGGGTGAACAAAACAAAGACTATGAGAGCTTACATACCTCAAAATAACTAATTTCTTGGTGAAGATCCTCAAAGTGTGCAAGAATCTTGAACGTTCTTCTTTTTCTTCTTTTCCACTTCCCTCTAAAAAACCCTAATCTCTTTTTCAATGACTAAAATAGATTCCAATCAGTTTAGGCCCCTAAAAGGGAGAAAAAACGTGCTAGGCTAGTGGGGTAAGGAAAAGACCAAAATACCCCTCTTTAAAATGGATGAATTGCCTTAACTAGACATGCTGCACTCAAATGGACATATCTCCTTCATCCGAGCATAGAATTTAACAAACTTGTACAAATACCAATTTAGCTCTTTCAAATTCCGATGTGTTATAGTTGACTTGTTGGATCATGGATCCTTTATTTAAAAAAATAATTATTATTGAAAAGTAACTTCTTATCACAACATTCTCATAAATAAGGGTACTTTTTATTTATTTGAAATCATATATATATATATATATATATATATATATATATATATATATAAGAGAATCCTAGGCTCGCCTACATGGCGCCACCACAAGCAGGGATTTCTTTTTAATTTATTTATTTCTAAAACTAGCCTTCCCGTCCGTCACCAACATCTTACAAATTAAACCTCCATCAAATCTTCCATATGTATGAATATCAGCCCCATTTGAACTTACTTAAGGAAGTGCTCACTAGATAGGAATACCAAGCCACACTTAAAGTTTAACAGCTGGTACCACAATGAAGTATTAGGCCAAACTAGGTGTGTTAGCTGGCTCAGATGAATATTTAACAGTTCTACCTTGAGAATTTCCTTTTAAATATTTGAATTATGACTGCTTCTTCTTTAATCCTATGTATACTTGCATTGTTGCATGCATTAGTCTATCGTTTCTTGGTAATCTTACTTTACCTTTGGTGATTTTAGTTGATCAATTTTTGCCTAGGGATGGTACAATATAGATTAAAGGGCAATGTCATTTATTAGAGCTTTGAATGAAATATGAAGAGTTGAGGCTTTCATGAAAAGTTGTGACTTTTATGAAGAGTTTCGACTTTTATGAAAGTTGTGAATTTGAAGAAAAGTTGTGACCTTTCTGAAGGGTTGTAACTTTTAGAAAGAGTTGTGACCTTTCCGATAAGGCACAATAAGCATTTTTTCACACTACCCTTTGTTGTCTATAAATAGAGAGATTTCCTCTCATTTTAAAACAACGAAAATTCTGAACTTCTTCTTCTTCAACACAATTAAATATTTGTGTAGTTTTCTCATGTTGAGTGGCTCACTGACACCATTGTTTTTATATCAATACACTAATGAATAGAATCGTTCGATCCTGAGAGGATTTATTCCTTTAAACCCTGGGTACTAAAGGGGAATAATTTCCTTCAGAGAACACTGTGCATTTAGTTGGCTCGATTTTTTCCTTTTTGTTTCATTATGTTGTTACAGATCTTGGTATATTTTGTACTGTCATTAATCTATGCGTAGGTTATTAATTATTATTTTTGAGTACATGTTTTAAAATTTATTGTTTATGTTTCTACAAAGTTATTGTTGTAGGTATTTATTAGTATAGATCAAATAATACACGTTAATTGAGTATTCACACAAGTTTTCTCTACTGGAATTGTTGAAGGTACAATAAAAAAATCCTTTAGAGATCTATACTACCATGAAGAAAAAATTCAAATTTTGTATGCCATTGTATGGACATAAAGACCTTAAAAATCTTATTGTACCCTGATATGCAAAGTGAACCAGGAAAAGAAGACAAAAATTAATAAACTTTTGACATGGCTTCAAGGATGTTGTGCCGGATGACCAATAGAGGAATATGAATAGACTTGAGCCTCTTTTAATCCCAAAAATATAGATAACTACACAATAAATCCAATATGAAGTATGGATAGACTGTCAAGTTTACTACAAGTTGTAAATACTTTTCTTGAAGTGATAGATGTTCTTGATACTGCGATTGGAATGGAAGTGTAGTTTCAAATTGAACGTCATCACTCTAGTATGGTGATTTTTAAAAAGCACCCAAACAAACTAAATAGTTTTGTGCAATATTTATGTCTTTCAACTATGTATGATAAGTTGAATTTTTGTCCAATATGATACATTCTTCATTTAGTTTTTCATTTTAATAATTTCTTATGATACATTTAAATGGTTTCTACACGTTAAAATTAGAGTATTTGTTCACTTTTTTCACCCTTTTAAAATCACCAACAATTATTTATTTATTAGAAAATTTACTATCTCATATTGATGTTCATTTGATTCCCCAAAAATATCAAACAAAAATACTTCTTAGAAGCAAGAGGATAAATTATAAAATTATTAATGTTCGTTACTACGTAATCTTATATGTACGATAATATAGTGTTTTAGTTTTAATGACTGATAGGTTTTAAGTATTTTTTTATATATTCCGTGATATTAAATTCCCACGCAAGGCGCAGGTAATTTTAGTAGTATAACATATTTTTGTAACCATTTTAGCATATTCTAAAATCACTTTAGTTAATGAGGGACCACTAATTATGAAATTAACTTATAGCCTAATTAAAAGTACATATCATTTTATTTTTTCATCATCATTTTTTTACTTACTAGGAAATTAGTTAACGAACAAATGATTCTATATATATACGCTAAAATGGTTATATATATGCTAAAATGATTCTCATATTGATATATACATGTCTTTGTGTCACGACTCAATTCCTCGAGTCATGATGACACCTACTATAACCCACCAGTAGCTAAGCCAACCGGTACCCAGAATAATAAGTAATGAGTAAAAGGGTAGAACAAAACTGAATTAACACTAAACAGTAAAATAAGGCAGGAGCGAAAGACAACAAAAATCTATATACAAGAGAATCCCTCCCAAAACCTGGAAGCATGAGTATAGAGTTGTCTAAGATGAAAATACAAGTCCAAAAAGTTGACTACCAACATGCCGTCTCAAAGGAAAATTCAAGCTAAACATAAATACAAAAGGAGACAGTTTGAACCAGGATGCCAAGTTCTCACCTTTGTCCCCGATCTCATAATTTTTTGAAGATGGCACAAACAATCACTGCTGGTAGTTAGTATTAGGCCCTGCATCACGAAACAAATGTAGAGTGTAGCATCCGTACCAATATAAAGGTACTCAGTAGGCATCCTAGGCCGACAAAGCAACAAAGGTAATTTTTTTTGAAAAGATAGAATGTAGACACAGATAGATCTCCGAACGGATATGAAAGAAAGAACACGAGCATACCAAAGTAAATCTAAGTACGACAAAGTAAACCTAACTAGAACTCACAAGCCCGAAGGTACACTCGTGTAGAAGTTTAAATAAAACCCAAAATGGACCCCATATGCCCGATAGGTACATAAAATAGTTATGTCAACTGAAGGCTTTTTGTGGACTCATTCTTGTTTTCCTTCTAAGCTAGAAAATGTGGAAACGTGTACTGTTCATTTGGGTGATCTCAGCTCCAAAAAGTGATCTTCCTAACTGTACTATGTAGACTCCATCAGGTCCACCTAATCCGGCTTGAGGTTTTATGTTTGTTCAAGAATATTTCGCAACCTTTAGCTCTAGTTAGCGCTATGCTGAACACATTCGGTGACGTTAGTCGTGATCACTGAGTGATCCTAGTATTAAAAGGCCAAGATTCTTTTCAAATTCATAAAGAAAGCCCTTTGAATTTTTTTACACCTTTTCTTCCTTTTTTTTCTTGAAATACCTTTTTAGAGTGTGTAGCATATTGTGTGTCTGATTATTAAGTACAAGTAGTGGATATTTTTTCTAGATCAGTCTACCCAACCCTAATCTTCCTTGTTTTTGTGTTTTGCTTTCTTGTGGCGGTTGGTTTTTGATATCCCCTTTTCATTTTAAGCTTAAAATTATGTTTAACATATGGGCATTAGGCCATGTGCTGCATGTGATTGTTTTATTCCAATGGATATTGCTATAATGATCGTATTGGACATTTTCCATGAGTTTTGTGCTTTTGTTTGTGCCTATCAATTGCTAAACTTAATTGTGTTAGTTAAAAGTTCAATTTTAACCCTTATATTCAGTGGATCTTGGTTGAATTGGATGTGGGAGAAGTTTAAGTAACCCAATGTTGACCCGATTGCATGATATTTCCCAATGATAAATTAAGTGACGACTTTCTTAAGGTCATATTATAAATTTGAACAATACATTGTGATATCTAGGGGAAGTATTATTAACCATGAATAGATAAGCATGTGGTTTGATTGTAATGTTGTTGGGAAACTTGAATTTGCTGTGTATGTTGGGTTTGTCTACGAAAATTAGGCACTTGGTTGAACACCTCTTATTCGGCGGGCTTGTCTTAGCTCATGAATCTTTTAAGAAGAATTGCCGAGTAAGCCCCAGCTCACCTTCTTAATTGAATATGTGACCTTGGGTACTCTCCCATTCGTTAAACTTGTCTTAGTTCACTAAACACAGTCGGTGTATCGCAAATTGGGAGTGGACATCGCCTTTGATGCCTGTTTCTTTTCATGTTGCATTGTCAGTTTTGGCAAACTTGTCTTAGCCCACCGAAACCAACTCGGTGAATCACCGAGTTGGGATTGACTCCGCCCATTCTGCCTAAATTCCTTGATATTGGCTGCTATATGATTCGATAAGCTCTTTGGAGCTTGCCCATCTTGTTAGGCGGACCACCGTCTCATTGTGCGACCTGCAAGACATTTTTTAACTGTGCTTTCAATTGAGTTTTATTTCAACTAATCTTCACTAATTCTGTGGTTGAATATTTGTTCTTTGTATATTTAGGCAAAACAAAAGGTAAATAGATAGTCTTCTTAGACAAGGAGTCAGGCAGGGCCTCTTCTCCTTCTCCCCCTCATTTAAAAAGGCATAGGGGCAGTACTATTAGTAAGCCATTTGAGGCTCCCTGTCAACAACAAACCACCTCACAAGCCTCTACACATGCAAGTATTCAACTGACAAGGGGGTCGCAAGAAAAAGGACGGGCATACGGTCCAAACTAGTGCTACTTTCTCTTACCCAAGCGCCAACATCAATAGTTCTCTTGATAATCTCTCAAAAAGCCCTAAATAGGCCCAAGAAAGCTGAGAACATACCATTCTTGAGAAGAGACGACTTTCAACAGATGGTGTTATGAGTAATCAATGATAAATATAGGACACCATACAATTTCATAAGTTTCAGAGGATTACATGACCTCGAAACCCATATGTTCCAGCCTAGGTGCATGAGTTTTAAACGACAAATGCTTAGGCCTAACCAAAGAAGATGAAGGGAACAATTTTAAAGCCCTTGGATGAAGTGGATGTGTTTGGCAAGAAGGCTCAACGCCACGCCGGTGCACTCAACATTGAACTGGGGATGACAAAATTTAAAGCCGAGGTGTTTTAACTCCTAATGAAGCATGACCTTGATTCTTTGAAATGTTGGTTTGCCCCGCTTATATCTGATATTTCTCCTCCTTGGATGGTTGAAGGTACCTGAATAAAGAATAAGAAGTTAAATACTGTGGCCCGATACTGGTTCGAATTCATTACCATTAATAGCTTTCCCTCACAAAATGAATCTGTCCTTCTACATCCTAAAGTGGTATTAGTGGGCATTACAATTGATCGGGTGGACATTAATTTGGGACGTGCATAGTTGATAAAACACCTTTGGCTTTTTAGGCCACCACATCTGCTCCTTCTATGGAGAAAGAAGGTAAATCTCCCACTATACCTCTTATTCTTACTACTACTACTACTACTACTACTACTACTACTATTAGTATTGTTGTTGTTATTGTGCATGCTCCCATAACTACATCTCGTCCCTCCTTGAATCAGACATTGATTTATCAATGGTTGAGAAGGACATGCCAGCGGTGATTGATAGAGAAATTGATAGGGTGATGGCCCTTTAAAGGGATAGGGTGACCCACTGTGAGGAATTGGTTAAGTAACACGGGATGAGGTTGGATAACCTCAATGCTTGATTAGAGGCTGAAGAGAAGGCCAAAGGTAGTTCTGGTGTGCTTGATACCATTAGAGGTATACTTATTACTTTGCTAATGAATGTAGACCAGCTGCGGTGTACTGGTATTTCAATGCTATGGGGCAATGTTCTCCTACCAGACATTCTAGCGTCCATGCCACAAACTATGCCCAACAATGAGACTTCTTCTAGTGTGAAACTAAGTAGAATAGCTGAGAGTGTTGCAAATGTTATTGCGGATGTTGCTGATGATAATTAGTTAGCTGATGATGATTTGGCCGAGAAGACTAATGAGGATTAAGTGAGAGAGATGAGGATGAACATGGGATTGTGTAGATACTTTTTTCATTGAAGGACACTAAGGAGATGACTGTCCAGGCTACCTTGGAGAGATCTATTCAGGAGACCTCCGCAATCAACACCACTAGAGTCTCTTTAGACTCGACCATTCCTCCCAGTGATGTGCAGGGCACTAATGCACCAGTTGATGCTACATGTGATTCTATTGTCGAGCTTTGATGCCCCAAACAATTCTACTCCTCCAGAGACTCCTCCCATTGATAGCACTCCATAGGCTTATCTTGTCAAGGGGACATTTTGACTCTTCCTCCTTTACTTTGGAATTTTGCATTGAGGACACTGCTTTTATTTTTTTGTGGGGTGAGTGCCTTTGTGCTAATATTACCCTTTTTCTTTGTATTTTGTTGTTTTCATGTTTTGGATTATTGAAGTATTTTACTTTTGTTTTTACTAGAGTGTTTCATTTGGTTTGGGTTTATCTCTTGTTGCCTCTTTTGTTTTCCCTCAAATTTGAAACTACCCCATGAGTTTTGGAAATTGTGAAATTCTTGAATTTTCGTTGATAATATTTTGAGGATCAATTATGCTCTATAGCGATGTCTTGAATAATACTTGTGATGAGCATGATGTATAGTTTTTGTGTAGCAATAATGAAATTTATGTGGTTGCACTTTTCAGAGATCTCTTTGAATCTTTTGTTGAATAACTGTGTTTTGATCTTTTCGGGTTGTGCTAAATTAGTGTATTTGGAAGTGTCAAGTGTGGTGAGGTCTCACTTCAAAGCATGTGAGTGGGATCCTAGATTGTTCATTGTTAGTATAATTGTCTAAACCTTGGTAAATATATGTCGTGATCTTGAGCAGCAATTCTAGGAGGGAACCTAAATTTCCATATAATTAGTGACTACTTTTCTAAGGTGTGCATCCATTTTGGCACTATTTTAAGCCTAAACCATTTGCTGACAAAACCAAATTAAAACCTCTTGAGCAAAATTGTCACCACCATGTCACCCAAAATCCTTTCTGAAGCATTGTTATGGTTGAATAGAAAACTTAGGACAAAAGCCTAAGATGGGGGTGTGGAAGGAAAGGAGGAATGAAAGCGTTGAAGGGAAAAGAAAGAAGAAATGAGACTAAACTTTGAAATTTGTTACAGAAAGAAGTAACCCCTCCTAATAAAACAATAAAGGGAAAAGAAAAATATTGTGGTGAACAATTTCGAAAATTGGAAATGAAAAAGAGTAGTTGATGGAAAAAAAGGGGATTCAGAATGGAGTGAGTGAAAAGTCAAAGTTTGACTTCTCAAATGAAAAAGAATGAAAAGTACTTTAGAAGAGGTGAAGATGATTGTAACAATGCTTTCAAAATATGGAGTCACTAAGCTAAATTTACCATTCCTTAACCCTTATCCCCATTACAAGCCTAAAAGACCCTTGAGATCTTGGATGAACTAGGTTGTGTGATTATTGAAAAATATGGGCAAACCTATGGGATGAAGCTTTCATGTATTTCTCTTTTTAGAGAGTGTGGGTTGCATAGATTCCTTATTTCATTGATGATTTGCTTTGTAATAACATGCAATTGTTCTTGATATTAGGGCACTCGAATGCATTTGTTGAAACATTGTCTTGCATTAGAAAAGAAGTTATAGTGAGCCCAAGCTTGTGTTGAAATCAGCTATTGATCATTTGAAGCTTTTTTTTTTTAATCATTATTGAGTGCAGCATATTGTAGAGAGTAGTCTTGTAATGACACTTGCATGTTAGGCGCTCTAATTAAATATTGTTGTAGACACCCTTATTGAGCTAATTGTGTTCTTGATTTACTTGAGGACAAACAAAAGTTTAAGTTGGAGGTGTTAATGAGTGGTAGATTTACAGTCATTTGAGGCCTATTTAGCTCGACCATGAATGTCCTCAATGCCTAGTTATGTCTTATTCTAAAGATATTTTGATAACATGCAACTATGAAGGCTAAAGAACAAGGCAAGGATAAATGTTCTAAAGAATGGCCAAAAATGTAAAAAGAAGTATAAGCTATACAGTGATGATCTCCAAAGAATAATGGTTGATGACCTAGTGAGCATGACCTCACCTAAAGTAACAGTGCACAACACTAACATTACTTAAGGCAGGTCGGTGAACTCCAAAAGCAAAGGCGACTCATTGAATGAGAAGGGCAAACTTGTTAACCATCGTTGAAACTGACAGTGCAAGGGGAAAAATTGAAGTCTTGAAAGGTGAACTAATGTGGTACTCAATAATACTCTGAATGTGAAGGGAAGAATCGAATGAACTAATTGACTGAGGTTGAAACACCTGAAGCCTAGAGCAAGAAAGGTTGAGCTGAAGAGAAATCAATCCACCCATTGTGATCGGCGATCTTGACTAATGTCACCTAATGGTAGCGTGTTGAGTTTTCAGCCAAATTTTGAGAAACTATAAATAGCCCAAAGTAGAGAGAAAAATAGAGGTCACGTGTGTTGCAATAGTTTTTGATGTATGAACGAGTGATGAAAAAACACTTTACCTTGTGAAGAACACTTTCTAGTTTTTTTTCGGACTTTTCAACTATGTTCTTGAAATTGACAAATTGAAGTTTAATCCACAGTGGATTTGCTTGTAATTGCTCATATTCATGTTACCCATGACTGCTTTCATGAACAATATAATTTCTTTACTTTTTGTGATGGGTGGCTCAAAACCCCAAGATATGGGGTGCAATTATGGGGTAGAATGTTGATTTAATGTTGTGGGTATTGTTTTATGCTCTATTTTTCTGCTGTTCATACACGAGTTTGGGCTAATTAGCATGAGTTTTAATTTATGGGTTAAGGTTGCAAACTTAATTCCTACTTCGTGTAACATTTCAAAAATCAAAACTAAGATTGAACAGGAGAGAACGACAAACAGGAGGGGGTCCACAAGCTGTGAAGAGGACCATGACCCGTCACCCTGCTCGTGGTTGTGCACCCAGCATAATGTGAAAGACCACGGACCACTAAACGGTTCGTGGAGCTCCACACGGGCCGTGAAGTGGCCCCTGAGGGGGACACAGAACCACTATGTCTACAGTGAAGGACCACGCACCACTAGATGGTCCGTGGATCTTCACACGAGTTGTGAAGTGGCTTGTGAAAGAGGTTGACGAACTTTCAAAATTGGGTCAACTTCAAATGATCATATCTTTCAGCACAAAATTATTTAGGTGGCCCACAACCTATCAAATTAAAGGTCTTAAAGTTTGCCTAATTCTAAGCCCGGAGTAAAAACTTATGCTTGTTTAAGTGAAACTCTATCGGGTAGAGCATTTTTACGACCCACTTGATGGGCTGTGGTGCTCCACAAACCCCTAAAACCTGTCTTGAAGTCACATCATCAGATTTTAAGTGAGTTTTCACCCTCAAAGTCACTGGTTAAGCACCACGAACGTCTAAACGATTCCTAAAGATTCACACGAACTGTGAAGTCATCCGTGAAGGGGACTTGTTAGACTTAGAGTTTAGGGTCAAATTTAAATGACCATATAATTTAGCACAAAACGAACTAGGTAGCCCATGACCTATCAAATGAAAGATAATTAAGTCCTTTTTCCAACGCCACCAAGTTTGCTAAAATTCAAGCTCAGAGTAAGACGTTAGGCTCATTTTTGTGAAGACCTGTCTGGAAGAGCATCTTCACGAGATGCTAGATGGGCTTTGGTCATCATGACGGCCCGTGAAGTCTTTGTTGTAATCACTTCGGCAACAATTAAGTCATGGTCGCATTGGTCTTTTCCCTTATGTGTTGGGAACTTAAACTATGTCATTTGATGCCTAATCTACGTCGTTTTACTCAGTCTAAGCCTAATGATCTAGTTAGAAAATACCCAGAACCCTCATTCTCCAAAAATCCCCCAACTTAGATCGAAAAGAATAGGAAAAGTCGACCGTTTCACCCAAGAACAAACATGAGTTTTATTTGAAGTTTCGCCCCAAAATCCGAAGGATTTCTCCATGGATTTCATCACCATGTATGTGGGAATTTACTAGTGGGTTCGTTTCACCCATTAGGTCACTAGAATTCAATTAGTTCTTCAGATTCTCATAAACTGTCCAAACCTAGTGTATCTATATTTTCAAGATTTATCTTGATAATGATTCCTTTTATCTAAATAACTCGTTTCTTCATAATTTAGTATAATTCCATGCATAGCAATTAGAACCCTATCTTGTGTAAATTTATCTTAGTACAAAATTAAAATTGCTAGGCCAGTTAGATATAAATTCATGCTTCAGATTTTGAATGCCATATTCTCAGTATATAACTATTGCATTCTCAGATAGCATGTCAGTTTTTGAGCTATTCATATTTAGTGCATTTTAGGTTCATGAATATTCAGATAGGGGTAGACTGAGCACCAGGGTTCAACGTACCCTCAAAGACCCTGAACAACGTGCCCACGTAGGTTTATAAGTCCCCTCAGTTGGTTATCAGTTTTAATGATCACGCTACATTCATACCTCTATATCCCTCTCAAGCTATATTAGGTCCTCTTGATGGGGCTTATGCATCAGAATCCACATTTAGCTCACGTGGTTTATGTCGGTCAATAGTAGCTTCCATAGTCATACTCTTAGTGTATTGACCTGTTTTTCAACAATTACCTCAATATATAGTTCAACATGTTATCTTCATGATTATTACTTGGTCATTGCACTCAGTTCAATTTTCAGTTATACTTCATTACATATCTATATCCTTGTTCAAATTATATCATTGCTCAGTTATGCATTGTTCAATTTATATACTTTATTCAGCTTAGCATATATATATATATCCTGCATGCTCAGTACATTTAATATACTGACACATATTTTTGCGCTACATTATTTCATGATGTAGGTTAAGGCACTGAGCATCCAGATCACGCTTAGTTCGATTCATAGTCTGACTTTAGCAGCTTCAGTGGCGAGTCCTCATACTTCGAGGACAATAGACATGTTTTCTATTTTAGTCTTCACTTTGAGTTTCTTGTTTTGTTAGAGTTAGATGGGGGCATGTCCCAACAACTCAACTTAGTTAGAGGTCTTTTAGACATAGTAGTAGATTCAACTAGAATTGTTAAGTGTTGTTTCAATAGTCACTAAACTCTTCTCATGTTTCATATATTCAGACTAGTTGGGTTTTTCACTATTTCAGTTATCAACTATTTTTAGCTTCCGCATAATACATGATTCACTAAGTTATTTACTTAGTGTGTTTGTTATATGCTAGATTCAGGGTTAGTTTGGGGTCACTCATGATCCTAGGTCATGTGTTACATCTAGAGGGTAGCTTTGGGACGTGAAAAACTTGGTATCAGAGCATCAGGTTCAAGAGTCCTAGGGTGTTGCAAAGTCGCACTAAGTAGAGTCTCTTACATAGGTATGAAGCGCGCCACATCTATTAGGGGGAGGCTACAAAGTTTTCTAAGCAAAAAAACTTCGCTTCCTTTGCTATTCTTATCGTGCGTGAGGTGTGATTCAACTTCTCCTTTCTAATCCATCGTTGTACATTTCAGATCAGGACTCTTCGTAGAGCTAACACAAGGAATACCAATGCCCGCATATGCAGATCCTCTAGTAATAAACTATGAGGTTACGAATGCAGAGTTCTGCAATGCGATCTAACTATTGGTTCAGACCATAACTAACAAGAAAAATCAGTAGGCCTTAGTTCTTGCAAACTCCACTGGTGAATCAGGTGCCGCTAGGGTTTGTGACTTTGTTCATATGAATCCGCTAAATTTTCTAGGTCGAATGTTGGTGAAGACCCATAAAATTTTGTTGATGAGGTGAAGAAGATTCTTGGAGTAGTGCAAGTCACTGGTACTAAGTGCGTTGAGCTAACATCCTATTAACTCAAGGATGTGGCTCATATTTGGTTGACACAATGAAAGAAAAACAGAGGTGACAATGCAGCTCCTGTGACATGGCATTGTTTTGTAGGAGCTTTTATGGACAAGTTCTTCTCGAGAGAGTTAGGGGAGGCCAAGGCCCAAGAGTTTATGAACTTGAAGTATGGTTCGATGTCAGTCCAAGAATACATGCTGGAGTTCACTCAACTCTCCAAGTATGCCCCACATATGGTTACAAATTCGAGGGCATAAATGAGCAAGTTCTTGTTTTAAGTATCTGATTTAGTAAAGTCCAAGTTCTGGATTGTTATGTTGTTAGGGGATATGGATATCTCAAGACTCATGACTCATGCTAAGCAGGTTGAGGGAGATAAGCATAGGGAAATTCCTAAGGACAACAAGAAGGTTAGAACAGGGAATTAATAATACTTTCAACAAAGGTCGGGTGGTGGAAATCGCTCACAATTTCAGCAGAAGTCTACAACCCTAGCACCTTCATCAGATAGCGCTTTGTCCCCCGGGTTTCGACATTATTAGAAAGGTAGGGCATCAGGCTCTAAGTCACAAGGGAGTGCTTTAGGTAATCAAACTTTTCCAACTTGCCTAAAGTGTGGTGAGAACCATCCGAATGAGTGTCTTCCTGGAAGAGAGGGGTGTTTTAGATGCGGTCAGTCTGATTATAGGTTAAAGGATTGCCCTTCTTCCAAGTAAAGACAACGAGGTAATAGGGCTCAGTCTACTACTTTAGCAGTGCCGGCAAGTCGCCCCACTCAACAGGGTTCCTCATCTGGTACAGATGACGGTCAGTGCCCTAATATGTTATATGCTCTCCAGGACCATGAAGATTCTCCTGATGTGGTCACTATACGTTACAAGTACTTCATTTAGATGTTTATGCATGATTAGATCTAGGGGCTACATTGTCTTTTGTGACTCCCTATATAACAGTAAACTTTTGTGTCGGTCCATAACTCTCTCAGAACCCATCTTTATCTCTACTCCAGTTGGTGACCCAGTTATCGCTAGACGGTTATACAGAAATTGCCCTGTCACAGTCTCTCAAAAAGTCAACTTAGCAGAAATTGTAGATTTTGATATCATTCTAGACATGGATTAGTTACATTCCTGTTATGCCTGAGTTGATTGTAGAATTAGGATCGTTCGCTTTGAGTTTCAAGAAGAGCCAGTCTTAGAGTGGAAGGGTAGTAACTCTGTGCCTATAGGTCAATTTATCTCTTACCTTAAGGCTAGGAAAATGATTTTTAAAGGATATATCTATCATCTTTTTTTGGTTAAGGAATCAAACTCCGAAGCCCCACTCTTGAGTCAGTCCCTATCATAAATAAGTTTCCAGAAGTGTTCCTAGAAGATCTTCCCAGAGTTCCTCTCGAAAGAGAAATTAACTTTGGAATGGATCTCCTTCCATATACCCAGCCCATTTCGATTCCTTCATATAGAATTGCTCCAGCTGAGCTAAAGGAATTGAAAGAAAAGTTGAAAGACCTTCTAGATAAAGGCTTCATCAGACCAATGGGGTGCTCCAGTGTTATTCGTACGTAAGAAAGATGGTTCTCAAAGGATGTGCATTGACTATCGTCAGTTACAAAAAGTCACAATCAAGAATAAGTATCCCATCCCTAGGATTGATGACTTTTTCGACGAACTTCAAGGTGCTAGTTGCTTTTCTATGATAGACCTCACATTCGGCTATCATCAGCTCAAAGTCAGAGATAGTGACATCCTGAAAACAACCTTTAGGACTCGGTATGGTCACTTTAAATTTGTAGTCATGTCTTTTGGACTAACGAATGCTCCTGCAGCTTTCATGGACTTATTTGACAGGGTGTTCAAACAGTATTTGGACTTGTTCTTCATCGTTTTTAATGATGATATCCTCATTTATTCTCAGAGCGAGAAAGAGCATGCAACTCATCTGAGAGATGTTCTCCAAACCCTCGAAGATTACCATTTATTCGTTAAGTTCAACAAATGTGAATTTAGGATACACTCCGTCTCTTTCCTTGGTCATGTGGTATCCAGCGAAATGATTCGAGTAGATTTTTAGGAAATTGAGGCAGTAAAGCCTTGAACCAAACCCAACTCTTCGATTGGTATCAAAAGTTTCTTGGATTTGGCCGGTTACTACCGGAGGTTTGTTTAAGGATTTTAATTCATACCTTCTCCATTGACCATGTTGACTCAGAAAAAAGTCAAGTTTTAGTGGTTAGACGAGTGTGATAAAAGCTTCTCACAACTGAAGACTAGGCTGACTGCAACTCCTATCTTGACTCTACCATATGGGTCAGATGGTTATGTGATTTATTGTGATGCATCTAGGTTCGGTCTAGGTTGTGTTTTGATGCAGCGAGGTAAGGTCATAGTTTATTCCTTTAGACAACTTAAGGTCAATGAGATGAGCTACCCGACTCATGTCCTTGAGCTTGCAACAGTAGTGTATTCCCTAAAGATATGGAGACATTTATTGTATGTTGTTCATGTTGATGTGTTCACAAATCATAGGAGCCTCCCGTATGTTTTCACCCAGAAAGAGTCAAAACTTCGTATGAATGTGCTTTATCATAGGAGCCGTATGAATGTGCTTTATCATTCGGGTAAGGCAAATGTAGTGGCTGAAGCCCTCAACAGACTATCCATGGATAATGCAGCATATGTTGAGAAATAGAAGAAAGAATTAGCCAAATATGTTCACCGGCTTGCTCACTTAGGAATTTGCCTTATGGACATGTCAGATGATGGGGCGATAGTTCAAAATGGTTCACAATTTTCATTGGTAACGGAGGTCAAGGAAAAACAGGATAGCGATCCTATAATACTTCAGGTGAAAGTTGTTTTATCAAAAAAATACTTCAGGTGAAAGGTGCAGTTCATCAGTAAAGAGTTGAGATTTTCTCCCAAGGTATAGATGGTGTGCTTTGTTACCAGGGTCACTTATTTGTTCCTAATATGAGTGAGTTGAGGAAGAAAATCCTTACAGAACCCCATTATTCCAGGTACTCTATTCATCCGGGTGTGACTAAAATGTATCGTGCTCTACAAGAAATCTTTTGGTGGAACAACATGAAGAGAGACATCGCATATTTTGTAGCTAAGTGTCCTAACTTTGAACAGGTTAAAGTAGAATATCAGACACCAGGAGGAGTGACTCAAGAGATTAGCATTCCTATATGGAAGTGGGAAATGATAAACATTGACTTCATTACTGGTTTACCTTGTACTCACAAACAACATGACTCCATTTGGTTGATAATGGACAGAGTCACTAAGTCAACTCACTTCTTGGCTATCAAGACTACAATCCAATGGAGGATTACGTCAGACTTTACATCAGCAAGATAGTCAGATTGCTTGGTGTTCCCTTGTCGATCATCTCATATAGTGGTCCTTAGTTTACCTCTCATTTCTGGAAATCATTTCGACAAGGTCTAGGTACTCAAGTAAATCTAGTACAACATTTCATCCGCAGACGGATGGTCAGGCAGAGCGTTCTATTAAGACCTTAGAGTACATGTTGAGATCTTGCGTGATCAATTTGAAGGGTAGTTGGGATGCAAAAGCAGCTATGATGGCCAATTATCCTCACCTCTTTCCTTCTGATACCGTTTTAGCTTGAGGTAATAGTTTCTCTCCAGTCTCTTAGTTTGTTCTTGTGTAATTCAGTATTAGTATCTTGTTCCTTAACTTATCCTTGCATTTCAGCATATTTGCATGTTCATGAAACTTAGTTCAAATAGTTATCAGTTTCTAGTATTCCGTTGGTAGGGATTTCAGCTCTTTCCTCCAAACTATCCTTAATTAGACTTCATTCGAGGACAAATAACCCCAAGGGGGAGATATTGTAACACCTCGAAAATCAGAGCTATGGTTGAACAAGAGAGATGGGCAAACCACAGAGGGGGTCCACGGGCCATGAAGAGGACAACAACCCATCACCGTGCTTGTGGTTGTGCACCCAACAAAAAGTGAAAGACCACAGACCACAAAATGGTCCTTGGAGCTCCACACGGGCTGTGAAGGGGTCCATGTGGAGGACAATGAACCACCATGGCTATTGTGAAGGACCACGTACCACTAGAAGGTCCGTGGAGCTTCACACGAGCTGTGAGGTGGCTCGTGAAAGAGGCTTGACAGAATTTCAGATTTGGGTCTATTTTAAATGATCACATCATTTAGCACAAAATAATTTAGGTGCCCACAACCTATCATATTAAAGGTTTTTGAGTCCTCTTTCCAACGCCACCAAGTTTGTCTGATTCCAAGCTCGAGTAAAAAGTTATGCACATTTTAGTGAATCCCTGTCAGGCAGCGCATCTTCTCGACCCACTTGATGGGCCATGTTGCTCTAGATGGACTGTGAAGCCTATCTTGAAGTCACATCGTCATCTTTTAACTGAGTTTTCACTCCCAAAGTCAATGGTTAAACACCACAGATTTCTAAACGGTCCGTGAAGCTCCACATGGACCGTGAAATTGTTCGTGAAGGGGACTTGTCAGACCTAGAATTAAGGGCTAAAATTAAATGACCATATATGTAACACCCCATATTCTAGAAAACCAAAAATGTAGAAAATTCCAAAAGTTGCAGGTGCCATCAACGGACACCATCCATGAACCGTAGGGTGACCCACGGACCGTAGGTGGGGTCTGTGGTTGGCTACCTGCAGCCCCTCCCTAGAAAGCCAAGAAATTTTGGCCAAGTCCAGGACTTACGGACCATAGGTGGGACCATGGTCCGTGGTCCATGTCGTGGTTCAGACCCCCAGCCTTCAACTGCCAGACGCCTTTTGACGGTTGACCAGGATGGACCGTCGGTCCATCCATGGTCCGTCAGTTGATCCCGACAGCTTTTAAGTCAGGGGTCGTTTGGTCTTTTACCTATGCGTTGAATACCTAAACTACGTCGTTTTGGTCAGTTTTAGCCTAGTAACTTAATTACAGTTTACCCAAGTTAACTCATTCTCCAAAATTCATCCAAGTTGAATGAAAAAGAGGAGAAAGAGTCGACCAATCCTCTCCAAGAATGCAACAAGGTTTCCTCCAGTTCCAGCCCCAAAATCGAAAGATTTCTCCGTTGGATTCGTCACCAGGTATGTGGGATTTGACTAGTGGGTTTCTTTCACCCATTAGGTCCCTAGAATTCAGTCAGAATCTTGATTCCCTAAATATTGCTTAGACCTAGGGTTTCTAGAACTTTAGATAATTGTTGTGATTTAGCTATTAGAATACTCCAAATCAGATTATCATGATTCCACAACATTGTTGCTTAGTTCCTTGCATGAAATTCAGAACCCTAGTTGTGTAGATTTGTTTGCATGAATTACAAATTCTAGGTCAGTTTATACTGATATACATGCATCAGTTTTCAAATCTTTCATTATAAGTACTTAATGTTGCATTTTTAGTTAGCATGCTATAGCAGTTACTTCATTTATGTTGTGACTTTACATTCTAGTTGTGAGTAGGCTTAATACTAAGTTGGATTGGGGTCATACACCCTCATAGTCCCAGAACTACGTGCCCTCATAGGTAAGTCCCCTCTGTGGGTATTGTACTCACAGATCACGCATAGATCCCTTCCCGATCTCCAATTTAGCAGTATCAGTGGTGAATCCTCATTATTCAAGAATGATTGACATGTCTTTTATTCAATCATTCTTGTTTTAGTTTCAGTTTTGCTAGAGTTAGATGGGGGCATGGCCCTGCATCTCTAGTCAGTTAGAGGCTTTCATTCAAACATAGTTAGATTCAGTTTTAGTTTGAGTTTGATCTTTCAGTTGTTATTGAACTATCAGTTTTTGTGTATTCAGATTAGTATTGGGTATTCCCCACTTTCAGTTAATAACGATTTTAAGCTTCTGCATAGTATATTTTATTCAGTAATCTTTTAGTATGCTTATGATATGCCAACTCAAGGTTTGCTTGGGGTCACTCGTGATCCTAGGTCCCGTGTTTACGTCTTGGGGGTAGCCTCGAGGCGTGACAAACTTGGTATCAGAGCTTTAGGTTTAATAGTCCGTGGATGTCTGAAATACCGCACTAAGTAGATTCCATTTCAAGGGTGTGCAACGCGCCACATTTATGAGGGGGAGGCTACAAAGTGTTTTAGGAAAACCTACACTTTCTTGATATTCTTATCGTGCATGGGTATGATCTTCTTTCTAACTCGACGTTATGTATTTTCAGATCATGCCTCCGTGTAGAGCTTACGCAAGGAATGCTAATGCCCGCAATGCTAACGCAGTTCATCCAATCCTAGATTATGAAGTTTTGAATATAGAGTTTCGAAATGCCATTCAACTTTTTACCCAGAGTGTAGCCAACTAGAACAATCAGTAGGTTCAGTTCCTGAAAATGCTAGTGGTGGATCAGTGGCTGCTAGGGTCTGTGATTTTGTTAGGATGAATCCACCTGAGTTTCTAGGTTTGCAAGTAGGTGAGGATCCCCATAATTTTATTAACGAGGTCAAGAAGATCTTTGGAGTAATGCAAGTAACTTGGAATGATAGGGTAGAGTTGTCGTCCTACCAGCTCGAGGATGTAGCTCACATTTGGCTCACTCAATGGAAGGAAAACAAGGGTGAGAATGTAGCTCCTGTGACTTGGGAGTGTTGTAACTGAGCTTTTTTGTACATGTTCTTTCCAAGGGAGTTAAGAGAGGCAAACGCCTAGGAGTTCATGAATTTGAGGCAAGGTTCTATGACAGTCCAAGAGTACAGACTTAAGTTCACCCAGCTCTCCAAGTATGCCCCACATATGGTTGCCGATCCCAGGGCACAAATGAGTAAGTTCCTTTTTGGGGTATCTGACTTAGTGAAGACACAGTGCAGAAACGCTATGTTGTTGGACGATATGAGTATTTCTATGCTCATGACTCATGCTCAGCAGGTTGAGAGAGATAAACTTAGGGATAAGGCTAAGGACAACAAGAAGGCTAGGACAAGGAACTATGATTACTCTCATCAGAAAATGGGTGGTGAAAATCGCTCGCAGTTTCAGCAGAAATCTTCAGCTCCAGCACCTTCATCAGTTTGTGCTCCATCCACCAGGTTTCGACATGATAAAAAAGGTAGGGCACCAGGCTCTAAGTATTAGGGAAGTGTTTTAGGTACTAGAACCTACCCAACTTGTCGAAATTGTGGTAAGAACCATCCAGGTGAGTGTCTTGTAAGAAAGGATGGATGTTTTAGGTATAGTCAGACTGGTAATAGGTTGAGAGATTGTCCTTCTTCTAAACAAAGTCAAGGAGGTAGAACTAGTAGGGCTCAGT
Source organism: Solanum okadae (assembly GCA_036553675.1). Lineage (NCBI taxonomy): Eukaryota > Viridiplantae > Streptophyta > Magnoliopsida > Solanales > Solanaceae > Solanum > Solanum okadae. Next base: position 41,195,919 of record CM071689.1, on the reverse strand, counting down.
CTACAGCTTCAGCAGCACCAACAGGTCGCCAGACTCAGCATGATACTACATCTGGTACATGTGGCGGTCAGCGCCAGAACATGTTGTATGCTCTCCAGCCTCTCTAGGACCAGGAAGATTCTCCTAATGTGGTCACTGGTACGTTACGAGTCTTTCACTTAGATGTTTATGCTTTGTTAGATCCAGGGGTTACTCTTTCCTTGGTAACTCTGTATATAGCATTGAACTTCGATGGCAGTCCAGAAACTTTCTCAGAACCCTTCTCAGTCTCTACTCTAGTCGGTGACCCAATTATAGCTAGACATGTATACGGAAATTGCCCTGTCACAGTCTCTCAGAAAATTACCTCAGTAGATCTTATAGTGTTAGAAATGGTAGACTTTGATGTCATTCTAGGAATGGAATGGTTACATTCCTGTTATGCCTCAGTCGATTGTAGATCTAGGATCGTTCGATTTCAGTTTCCAAGCGAACCAGTCTTAGAATGGAAGAGTGTAGCTCAGTGCCGATGGGTCGATTTATTTCTTACCTTAAGGCAAGAAAGATGATATCTAAGGGGTATCTCTATCATTTAGTTTGGGTTAAGGATTCAAGCTCCGAAACCCCAACTCTCGAGTCCGTTCCACTAGTTAATGAGTTTCCAGAAATGTTTCCAGAAGTTCTTCCCAGAGTTCCTTCCAAAAGGGAAATCAACTTTGGAATTGATCTCCTTCCAGATACCCATCCTATTTTTATTCCTCCTTACAGAATTTCTCTAACTGAGCTTAAGGAATTGAAAGAGCAGTTGAAAGACCTTCTAGATAAGGGCTTCATCAGACCCAGTATTTCCCCATGAGGTGCACCAGTGTTGTTTGTGAAAAAGAAAGATGGGTCTCTCAGGATGGGCATCGACTATCGGTAGTTGAACAAAGTCACAATCAAGAATAAGTACCCTATACCAGGATTGATGACTTGTTCGACCAACTTAAAGGTGCTAGTCATTTTTCGAAGATAGACCTCAGATCTGGTTATCATCAGCTCAAAGGCAGAGATAGTGACATCCTGAAAATAGCCTTCAGAACTCGATATGGTCATTATGAATTTGTAGTTAGGTCATTTGGACTAACCAATGCTTCTGCAACTTTCACGGATTTGATGAACAGGGTGTTCAAGCAGTATTTGAACTTGTTCGTTATCATCTTTATTGATGATGTCCTCATTTACTCAGGAAGAACATGCAACCTATTTGAGGGTTGTCCTGCAAACTCTCAAGGATCGCCAGTTATTCGCTAAGTTTAGTAAATGTGAGTTTTAGTTGCAATTTGTTGCTTTTCTTGGGCATATTGTGTCTACCGAAGGGATCCGAGTAGATTCTCAAAAAAGAGAGGCAGTGAAGCAATGGCCTAGACCTACCTCTCCTACAGATATCAGAAAAGAGAGGCAGCCACACGCAATCAAGAAAACAAACAAGTATATCTCGACTTAAAATTAAGCTCTTGGTCGGCAAGGCCCCTCTAAACAGATCCATAAAAGAAACAACTACTCCCAAGAGTTCATATAAAGAAATAGTCAACTAGCACAGACGTTCTGATTGGGCCGTCGAAGCCACCATGATCTCTATACCAAACCTAAAAGCAGGTATATATCAAGATAATAAATCAAACAACTAACAAGCTTTAGCAAACCAACAAACTAGGCCAGCATGTCCATAACGTAGCTATAGACCCCACACACTAGTTTGCAAGCCTCTAAGAGTAATATAATTCTATGTTTCTTTTTTTCCTAAATTTAAAAATTGGTTGTTGTTTTTTAATTTGGATTTTAAAATTTCCTTTTTTGAAATACAATTTAAATATAAAAGGAAATTTTTTAATTATCAGTATTATTATTATTATTATTATAATAACGATCTATCTATATATAATAATAGAGGTAAAAAGTGCCACATGTCAACACCACAAAAATTCAACAATTTTAAAACTAAAAAATTAATTTTAAAATCTTTTAAATCCGTAACTTTAATTAACCAAAAATAAATAAAAAAAAGTAACCTACTAAATAATTATAAGTTTCTAAATAATTCAAAAAACGTTTGAATATGAATCTTAAATTAACCAAAAATAAACAAAATAAAGTACTGGACTAAATAATTATATGTTTCTTTTTTTCCTAAATTTAAAAATTGGTTGTTGTTTTTTAATTTGGATTTTAAAATTTCCTTTTTTGAAATATAATTTAAATATAAAAGGAAATTTTTTAATTAATAATAATAATAATTATTATTATTATTATAACGATCTATCTATATATAATAATAGAGGTAAAAAGTGCCACATGTCAGCACCACAAAAATTCAACAATTTTAAAACTAAAATAGTTAATTTAATTTTTTTTTAAATCTGTAACTTAAATTAACCAAAACGAAATAAAAAAGTAACTAACTAAATAATTATTAAAATAATAACTAGAGAATACACATACTATTAAAATAATAAGTACTAAAAATAATGATAAACTTTATAATAGTCATAAAAGGAATTTACCCATTAATTATTATATTAGAATACTAAAAAAATTGGTAAGTTCCTCGACATCTAATTGTTGATAAAGATATAAACTATTATTTTCTTCTATAAAAAATGACAAATCTGAATTAATAATTTCAATATAGTATAACAAGTATTTAATTCACTATTTATATTTAATTTGGTTTTAATGATTAATATATATATATATATATATATATATATCAAGAATGACTTTGAGCCTTAACCCAAAGATGAGGGACTATTTTGAGCCTTTCCTCTCTACTACATATTGAAATAATATCGGGTAAGTAATTTATTTTTTTTGGATCTGAATTATTTATTTTTTCTATGTTTGTATGTTTTCTTTACCCAAAGGTATGAAAAGTATTTCAGTTTAATAGATTTTGTTCCTTTACATTTCAAGAATCTTTAATTTTAAAGTGATTTGACATATATATGAATTATGAATCTTTTTCCTACAGATTTTATTATTAGGTATTGATTATTTTAATGCCATAGTACTTAACATTAATGGGGAGAGGGAGACCTAGACCTGTAAAGAAATGGGTGTTAGGGTAAAATACAAGTGCATCCCTAAGTGGGTTATTGAATATAACACCAAGTCCAGTGTATTATACAACTGAGGATGAATTTAAGGACCCTTTAGAGTTTATATAAGAGATCAGGCCCGAGGCTGAGAAATATGGTATTTGTAAAATTGTTTGACCTAAGAGTTGGAAACCTCCTTTGCATTGGATTTCAATTCCTTCACATTTCCTAAGAAAAACACAAGCTATTCATCAGTTAGTTGCATGATCTTAAATAAAGGAGTCATCATATATGCATAAAAAAATTGTTCTGCCTGAAAAGAGAATGCTCGTAAGTATTCACATCCATATGTTTTATATACTAAGTGATTGTTTAGTTAGAACAATGTTGTAGATTAACTCTTGATTTTCAAGGAGAAACTCTAAAATGATAAGTGTTCCATGAACTTGTTTAATTATAGTGTGATGTTTACTTTGCTAAAATGATAATGCCATCTAAGTTGCGCGGACTCTTCACTTTCGATGTCGCACCCGTGTCGGATTCTCTAAAAATACACTACTTTTGGAGAATCCGGCACACACGGCCATTTATATTTTTGAAGAGTCCGAGCGACATAGAGTTCCCTTAAATTGTTTAATTAAAAGATGCATGACAAAATTCAAATGGTACACATGAATTATAATTTAGAACAAAGTTGAAAGAATTTAGAAGACTCAAAATTTTAAGTTTTACAAGAATGATATTGTCTCTGTGGGGAGAAACTCCCCTATGCTTATATATTACAGTTCAAGTAAACATATTATAGACACAACAAATGGCATTGGAGGTTCTGACCAATTTTTAAGAACTACTACCCTTTTTCTTGTTTATAACTTTATAGTTAGTCGCTTGCAATTATGATGATCACTGTTTCTAAATTGTTTATTAGAGAAACCTTGCTGCTAACTACAATCTCTAAGGTTATGAAATTTTAGATTACAAGATACTCATTAGTGTTGATGTTGGGAACAACGAACTAGTTCATATTTCATTGATAACTTTCTACACTCTCGATCACCCTTTCAAGTGTTAATTTACTTACAAAAACTTTCTTTAATTTCAAATTCCTTACCTCTTATTTTTGTTTTGTTTCCTGAATATCCTGTTTATTCTTCTCAATATCCATCTTGTGCCTAGAGCCAAGTTCTTTTGTTCATCACTGCAGAACCTTTCCTCTGTCTCCCATCTTTACTTTGCTTATAAACTAAAAAAAATATCTGCCACTATGTGACTACTTCTATGGATGGTTAGTTGCATAGAATTGTTTAACATTAAAAATATTTATTGAAAGAGATTTACAATGTGAAAGATAGCTGTGTTTTATTTTCTGATCAGTTATTATACTTCAAACTCATTGATGGCAATATGTACCATTTTCTTATTCCTAAAACTAGCAAGCTTTTACACTGCATATTTCTGGTCTAGATACTTTTAATATGTAACTATACATACTAAATTAGAATTCTGGTAGTTATTCTCCTCTTGGTAGAGTGTACTTTTGGTATCGTTAGGTTTTGAAAATTTGCGAAGTAACGGAAGCTTTGTACAGTTGATATGCAGGCACATTAGAGGTTAGCTCTTTTTGTGTATTATAGTTAAATGAACTGGCCAGACATGATGCTTTGATCTTTCATCACTCTTTGAAAGATACTTATGCACATTTCAAAGGCTAGCCATGGTGTTCAGTGTTTCTTGAACACCTTGTCACTCAATTTTGTCTCCAAAATTTTCCCGTTGCCACATAATGAATGCATCCAAAATTTTATTACACTCCCATCTTCTTTCTTGGCTATGCTTTCTTTGCAACCTTATTTTACTTGGATTGATGCACAAATAATAACATTTTCATTTCCATAGCAAATGAAGAAAATGTCTTGCTATGATTTATATCTCGTGACAAAAAATATGTAATTTTAGCCATGAAATTTAGAATTTGTTGCTCAACATATACTCTTATAATTGCCACGTATCAAGAACATGGCTATAAACAATTCATTTTTTGTAGCAAATGTAGAATTTTTTAGCTATAGTACTGTATATTTCATGGCTGAGTATGGATTCTTAGCTATAGTATGAATATATTTGTGGCAAATACTTTAATTCATTGCTATGATTTTTTTAATTTGTAACTAGATGTGAGTAATATTGCCACGACAATAAATTATACAAATAGCCATAAAATTTGAATTTGCGTGGAAAATAAAATAATTTTTTTTGCTACAATACAACACATTGTGGCTACTCTATGAAAATAGCTACAAAAGTTATTTGTCGTGACACAAGAATAAAATTATCTGTTATAAGTATATATTTGGTGGCAGAAACTTTTTACTATTGTAGCTACAACACAATTTATTTTGTAGCAATAAGTATAAATTCTTAGCCACAGACCATGTAAAGTCTGTAGCTAACTATTAGCCACGCTACATCTTGCTACGAATTCTACGGAAAGAAACAATGTAGCTAAAGTGTTTAGCTACGAAAAATTTCATATTTAGCTAGAAGAAATTTTGTAGCAATAGAGGCCTTTTTTTGTAGTGTAAGTTGACTTAGAAAAAGGTTAAGTTGTAGTGGTAAGATGATTATGAGAAGAGTTTCTCAGAACTGAAAACTAGGTTGACTACAACTCCTATTTTGACTCTACCAGAGGGTTCAGACGGTTATGTGATTTATTGTGATGCATCCAGAGTCAGCCTAGTTTGTGTGTTGATGAGCGATGTTAGGTTATAGCTTATGATTCTAGACAGCTTAAGGTGCATGAGAAGAACTATTCAACTCATGACCTCGAGCTTGCAGCCGTAGTATTTTCCCTAAAGATTTGGAGACATTACTTGTATGGTGTTCACGTAGATGTGTTCACGGACCATAAGAGACTTTAGTATGTGTTCACCCAGAAAGAGTTGAATATTCACCAGAGGAGATGGCTTCAGTTCCTCAAGGAGTATGATATGAATATGATTTACCATCCTAGTAAGGCCAAGGCCAAGGTAGTAGCTGACACTCTTAGCAGACTATCCATGGGTAGTGTAACACATGTTGAGGAAGAAAGGAAAAAACAAGTAAAAGATGTTCATCGGCTTGTTGAAAAAGTGTGTGGGTGATCTAGTTGAAATTCTTGATCGTTAGGTTCGAAGGTTGAGAAACAAAGAAGTCCCTGCAGTTAATGTTTTGTGGAGGAGTCGGCCCGTAGAGGGAGCTACTTGGGAAGCTGAAGCCGCCATGCAGGCCAAGTATCCTCATCTCTTCCCTTCCGAATCCATTCCATCTTGAGGTAATAGTTCCTCTCCAGTCCTTCAGTTACTCATGCAAAAATTCAGTCTTAGTATCATGTTTCTTTAGTTATATGTGTGTTTTCACCGTAGTTTCATGTTCTTGGAACTCAGTTCAGTCAGATTTCAGTTTCCTGTACTTAGTGGTAGGGTTTGTAGCTCTTTCCCTCCATATTCAGCTAGTTCAGTCTTCATTCGAGGATGAATGTTCCCAAGGGGGAGATAATGTAACACCCTATATTATAGAAAACCAAAAATGCAGAAAAGTCTAGAAGTTGTAGGTGCCACCAACAGGCACCACCCACGGACCATAGGGTGACCCACAGACCGTAGCTGGGGTCCGTAGTTGGCCACCTGCAGCCCCTCCCCAGAAAGCCCATAAATTTTGGCCAAGTCCAGGATCACGCCAGGACCTACGGACCGTAGGTGGGACCACGGTCCGTGGTCCAGGTCGTGGTTCAGACCCCTAGCCTTCAACTCCCAGACGCCGAGTGACGGTTAACTAGGACGGACCGTCGGTCTATCCACGGTCCGTTAGTTAGTCCCAACAGCTTTTAAGTCAAGGGTCGTTTGGTCTTTTTTCTATGCGTTGAACACTTAAACTACATCATTTAACCCCTAAACTACGTCGTTTTGGTCAGTTTTAGCCTAGTAACTTAGTTAAACTTTACTCAAGTCAACTCATTCTTCAAAATTTATCCAAGTTGAACAAAAAAGAGGAGAAAGAGTCGACCAACCCTCTCCAAGTACGCAACAAGGTTTCCTCTAGTTCTAGCCCCAAAATCGAAAGATTTCTTCGTGGAATTCGTCACCAAGTATGTGGGATTTCACTAGTGGGTTCCTTTCTCCCATTTGGTCCCTAGAATTCAGTTAGAATCTTGATTCCCTAAATATTGCTTAGACGTTTCTAGAACTTCAGATAATTGTTGTGATTTAGCTGTTAGAATACTCCAAATCGGATTATCATGATTCTGTAACATTGTTGCTTAGTTCCTTGCATGAAATTCAGAACCCTAGTTGTGTAGATTCGTTTAGTGCATGAATTACACATGCTAGGTCAGTTTATACAGATATACATGAATCACTTTTCAAATGTTTCATTATCTGTACTTAATGTTGCATTTTCAGTTATCATGTCAGAATATTGAGCTATCCAGTTATTTCATTCATGTTGTGAGTAGGATTAATATCAAATTGGACTAGGGTCATTCACCCTCATAGTCCCAGAACTACGTGCCTCCATAGTTAAGCCCCCTATGTGGGCCTTATACTTAGTGATCATGCCAGTCATGCCTTTATACCCTTGGCAACGTATATTGGGTCCTCTCGATGGGGCGTATACATTGGACTTCACATTTAGGTCATGTGGTTTTATGTCGGTTAATAGTAGCTCCCACAGTCAGATTCTAGTGTAGTGACCAGGTTATCAGTTACAGTTCAGTATTCGGTTTCAGCATCTTATGTACTTAGTCATTGCATTCAGTTTAGTTCATATTCAGTATGTTCAGTATATTCATCATGTTCAGATTATATCATTGATCAGTATGCTTTATTTCAGTTATATATATGTTGTTCAGCTTTATCTTGTCCTGCATGCTTAGTACCCTTCAAGTACTGACGCATACTCTGCGCTACATCTTCTCGTGATGTAGGTTCAGGTCCTCATCATTCAGATCACGCATAGATTGGTTCCCGATCTCCAGTTCAACAATATCAGTGGTGAGTCCTCATTCTTCGAGAACGATTGACATGTCTCTTATTCAGTCATTCTTGTTTTAGTTTCAGTTTTGCTAGAGTTAGCTGGGGGGATGTCCCAACATCTCTAGTAAATTATAGGCTTTCATTCAGACATAGTTAGATTCAATTTTAGTTTGAGTTTGATCTTTTAGTTGTTATTGAATTCTCCATTTTTATATATTCAGATTAGTATTGGGTATTCCCCACTTCCAGTTAATCATGATTTTAAGCTTTTGCATAGTATATTTTATTCAGTATTCTTTTAGTATGCTTATGATATGCCAGCTCAGAGTTAGCTTGGGGTCACTCGTGATCCTAGGTCCCGTGTTTACGTCCTGGGGGTAGCTTCGGGGGGTGACAATATCTTTCAGCACAAAACGAACTAGGTAGCTCATGACCTATCAAATTAAATATAATTTAGTCCTCTTTCCAACACCACTAATTTTGTAAAAATACAAGCTCGGAGTAAAATGTTATGCCCATTTTTCCGAAGCCCTATCGGGTAAGGCATCTTCATGAGCTGCTATATGGGCCTTGGTCCTCATGACGGCCCATGAAGTCTGTCTTGAAGTTACTTCAACAACAATTAAGTCAGGCTCACATTGGTCTTTTACCCTATGCGTTAGGAACTTAAACTACATCATTTGATGCCTAAACTATGTCGTTTTACGCAATCAAAGCCTAATAATCTAGTCAGACGATTCCCCGAACCCTCATTCTCCAAAAATCACCCAACTTAGAGCGAAAAGAAGAGGAAAAGTCGGCTGCTTCTCCGTGAATTTCATCACCACATGTGTGTGATTTCATTAGTGGGTTCCTTTGGCCCATTATATCCCTAGAATTCAGTTAGTTCTTTAGATTCTCATAAACTGTTCAAACCTAGGGTTTCTAGATTTTCAAGATTTATTGTGATTATGGTTCATTTGATCTAAATAACTTGTTTCTTGATAATTTAGTATAATTTAGTGCATAGCACCGACAACCCTAGCCTGTGTAAATTTATCCTAGTTTATGAATTATACTTGCCAGGCCAGTCAGACAGAAATTTATGCTTCAGATTTCGAATGTCATATTTAGTGCATTTTAGCTTCATGAATGTTCATATGAGAGTAGAGTTAGCACCATGTTGGACTAGGGTTCAGCGTACCCTCAAAGTTCGTGCCTGCATAGGTTTACAAGTCCCCTCAATTGAGCTTTAGTTTTAGTGATCATGCCACAGACATGCCTCTATACCCCTACCAAGGTATATTAGGTCCTTTCGATAGGTGTATACATCAGACTCCACGTTTAGCTCGCGTGGTTTATGTCGGTTAATAGTAGCTCCCACGGTTAGACTCTTAGTGCATTGACCAGGTTTTCAGCATTTACCTTAGTATACAGTTCAACATGTTATCTTCATGATTAGTACTTGGTCATTACATTCAGTTCAATTTTCAGTTATACTTCCGTACATATCCATATTCTTGTTCAAATTATATCATAGCTCAGTTATGCATTGTTCAGTTTATATACTTTGTTCAACTTAGCATATCTATATCCTGCATGCCTAGTACATTCAAAGTACTGACACATATTTTTGCGTTACATCATTTCATGTAGGTTCAGGCACTCAGCATCCAGATCACTCTTAGTTTGATTCACAATACGACTTCAATAACTTCAGTGGTGCATCCTCACACATTGGGGATAGTATACATGCTTTCTATTTTAGTCTTTACTTTGAGTTTTAAGTTTTGTTAGAGTTAGCTAGGGCATGTCCTATAAACTCAATTGAGTTAGAGTCTTTTCAGACATAGTAGTAGATTCAACTAGCGTTGTTAAGTGTTGTTCCAGTCATCACTAAACTCTTGTAGTGTTTTATATATTAAGACTAGTTGGGTTTTTCCCCATTTCAGATAACCACTATTTTTAGCTTCTGCATAATACATGATTTACTAAGTTATTTCTTTAGTATGCTTGTTATATGCAAGACTCCAGGTTAGATTTGGGTCACTCGTGATCCTAGGTTTCGTGTTATGTCTAGGGGGAAGCCTCGGGACGTGACACTTCCACTCTTAAATCGATTATCGAAAGAGATTGATTGGAGTGTGTAATTAGTCTGATACTAGAAGTTTAAGTTTGATGTCTATAACTTGCTTAAAAATAGAGGTTATGGGTTGGATCTATTTTCCTTATTTCTGCATCAAAAGAGAGAATAGATTAAGATATTGGGTTGTTTAGTATAGAATATAAATGAGAATGAAAGGATATTCTATGCAAGGATGCTATGAGATCGAAAGAATATTTGTGTCATTGAAGATAACCCAACATATTCATGAATGTTCACCACTATAGAGCAACATATTTAACCCTATCTGACATTGATTTCCTATAGAGCAACATATTTAACCCTTACCCTAGATGTAACATGGCGTATAGAACCTCAAAGTTCTCCATACAAACCACTTAGTCCTTATAACTTAAGAAATAGAACAATAAGAGTAAAACAATCGTCCAAGTCCAAAACTGAGAATAAACGAAAAGCGGAAATCTAATACACTTGTCTCATCATAGACATCTAATAGAATAGAATGAAATTGGGCCTAGCCCATACATCATGTTCAGAAGAAGAAATACATGAAAGAGAGTGAAAACAATAAAGTCCGTCCTCGAAGCATGAGGACTCACCAAACCTTGGGAATCAATCAAATCACCCACTAGCCACGAAACTGAGCACCCTGAATATCGGACCCTACATTTGGGAAAAAAAGTAGGCAAAAGTATGCGTTAGTACATTAAAATGTGCCAAGTATGTAGCCATGTATAAAACATTTAAATCATGCTAAAATGGTATTTCATTTAATGACATGCAATTGACCAAGGTAAACATGATATCAAAAAGTTAGAAAACATAAGTCATAAATCATGGTCAATGCAACCTAACTTCATCTTTAAAACCTTTGAACTCATATGTGATACTTCTTGAAGTAACCTTAGTTCATTATTACTTGTGGGGAATTTGCCTTAACCGACATAGAAACCATGTGAGCTATAACATGATCGTCGGTGTCTCCCACATCGAAAATGGTTATCCTCCTTGCCCAAGGTAAGGACCATGAACTTCTAGCTTAAGTGGATCCACTAGCTAATCAACCTATGGGGGAACATAGTTAAGGGATAAGGAGATTGCTACTAGAAACCCAACCTCTACTAACGGGAGAGCTTCCATCTCATAAGATTGCTTATAGAAACCCGGTCTCTACTAAGAAAAGAGCTTCCATCTCATCATCAACATCCACTCGGTGCTAAGCCTAAATCCCACGGAATAGTCATTTCTTACTTGACTTCATTAATCATGGAAAGGTGCACTTGGACAACCTAACCAAGCTAGTTTCATTACGATAGCTCCTCGTCTTTGATTAAATTAGGTGAGAAAGCCTTTCAACCTAAGCATCCTTTCTATGTGAGAAAAACTTTCACATCATGCTAGTTTGTGTTTTAGTGAGAATATCCTTTCACAACACAACATCATCAGTGGTACTTTACTCTCAAATCACCCTTAATACATTTGCATAGATTTCATTAAACAATGCATAAGTCCATAATTTACCTCTTGAGCTTCAAAACCCACTTTCAATAATCAATGCTTAGAAAACATGGGTTAGATATGGATCTCATCATAAATACATGTAAAGCTTGCAATACATGCTCAATTTCATAAAACTCTTCCTTGAAGATCAAAATTCCACATCATATGATTCATAACTTGAAAACATGGGATTACATGGGTTCATGGGGAAATTATCATAAAAATATCATATTTCATCAATTCATGAATAAGAGAACATAGTTTAATCATTTTTAAAAAATAATGAAAAGAACCCATGATAATTGAAGAAAACCCTACTCAATTGGGGAATTCTACCATTTGAAATAGAGGGATTTGGGTACTCCATGGATGAAAACTATCATACCTCGAATCCAAATTCTAGCCTTCAATGGAGAAATTGAGACCTTAGCTTGAAACCCTAGATGAATCCTTCTTCTTCAAGTTTCTAGAGAGAGAATTATTTGAGTGCTCTTCTTTTTCGTAAGTTTAGAGAGAATGATTTCTATTGGGAAATTTGGGGGTAAAAAGTCTAATATAGGAGGTCCTAAACATAGCAAAACGACAAAGTATAGGAACTAATTAATTAGGAAAAGACCCAACTGCCCCTGAAAATTAACTGACAGTCGGCCACCAACGGACCCCAGTCGACGGGTCGTGGTCTGACGCATGGTCCGTCCTGGTGGACCGTGGTTGGCCATCAGAAACCAAGATCTTGGGCCTCGAACAACGAACCCTAACCAAGGACCGTGGTCTGGCCTACGGTCCGTTGGTCAGGCCGTGGTCTTGAGCCTCTGGACCTGTCTGTATTGGGCTATCCACGGACCACACCTACTGTCCGTGGTCCCATTCATGGGCCGTGGGTGGACCTCATGGCTGGCACCTGCAATTTCCCAAAATCTGATCCTTTTCCCTTTTTTTGATACGGGGTGTTACAATATCTCGCCCTTGGAACCATTCTTCATTAAATGAGATTCAAACTCGTTCTAAAAGAGTAGGAGAGGAACTAACAACCCAACCTACGAATGCAATGCATACAACCAAGGGGGAACTATCGACTCCAAGATAGGACGTTCTCAAAACATTGTAAGAGGGGTGAAACTAACTTTATTGGCCCATTATGCATGCAATGAACCTAAACAAGGAGGAAACATCAACTCCAAGCTAATCATACTCAAATGTATTATAAGGTAGTAGGAACTACATCAAGCAACCCAATATGCATTTAATGTCAACATTACTCATGTTCAAGGAGGAACTACCTTCTCCAAGCTAAAATCATGCTCAACACAATCTCATGGAGCCACTACGAGAAAAAAGGCATTTCCCAACAATTAGTTTTGTTGCTATATATAGGATGTTGTTGCAAAAAGTACTTTTGGCAACACTATAAAAGTTGTTGCATGTAGTTGCAATAAACGCTGATGCGAAAAGTTTTTGCAACAACAAAATATATTGATGCCAAAAACTAACTTATTGCAACCAAAATAATTGTTGCCTTACATTAATATAGTTGTGGCTCATAAAAAATTTCGCAACAAAATTTAGTGTTGCCACAAATTAACTTTTTTACCAACAATATCAGTTGTAAAATATTGACAAAAAGTTAGTTAGTAATGTGTTGGGAAGGCTTTTAGCAACAATAAAATTTATTGCAATAAACATATTTATTATATACCTTTAGCAACAATTTGTGAGTTGTTGCTAAATACATAATACACATTTTCTTTTTAGAAATTTTATACAAATATTTCTACACTTTTAGGAACAATTTGTGAATAGCTGCTATATACACAATACACTTTTCTTTTAGAAATTTTTCACAAATATTTATATTAAGAATTATATAAATTTGCAAATGTCAATATAAGATTGATATTCCAAAGAACTAAATACTTCTACATATGTTTGTACTTGTAAGAAAAAATAATAAGCAAGTCGTTAATTATATTCTAATCCTACTAGTTATAACTTTTGAATAGTCCGATCTTCCAAAAGTACTGGTATTGAAGCAATGGTTCAATTATGCATGTTCATCCTGCAAATAAAAGACAAATATAATTATAATTTGACAAAGTAAGTTATAAAATACACAAATATAAATCTAAAAAGCAGAGATATTCGCATGAATGCACTCACTAATACACCCAAACACACTTTAACCCTCCTAATAAATCTCCTTTTCCTTTGAAAATGACCAAAATCAGAAGCACTATAGATTATGTACAGAAGAGAGAGTGAGATGTTCCAGATTTGGCAAAGGATCATCTGTTCACTTCCTTCAACCCCAAGAATGTCAAAAAAACAAAAGGAAGTAAAACGTATAATCTTAATCTCCTGGAATAATTTTGTGAAATAAACTTTTTAAACAGTTTCCAGCTTCCTGGAGACTTCCCTTTTCCCTTCTTATCAAACCTGACCAAGAACATTGATTGAGTTTAAAAAGAGATAATAGCTGAATGTGAAATCACAAGAACTCTCTAGGTGTAGTGATTTTAATCCATCAAAACTCTTCTTGTTCACAATCAACTTCCTGCTGGCATACTTCTCTCAAAATCAGATGCAGACAATATCTCATCAAAAGAAGTCGATCTAAGACAGCCAAATCATATGCACAATCAAGCAATTGCAAATGACAAAGATTACCAATATCTGGTAACTCTTTCAACTCATTGCAATTTTGTAGTATTAGAGATCGTATTTGACATAAAATATTGATGGAAGAAGGCAGTGCTCTAATACCAGTATGACTCAGATTCACAACTTTTCAAGCTGAAAATGGAAAACAAGAGATATTTAGGCAACATACCTCACTTGATTTATTCTTTTCCAGCTCTACAATTTTTGCCTCAAGTGATGATTTTTCACTCAAATGCCTCTTTTTTGTTTTTTCTGCGGTACGCAACATAGAGCGAGTTTTCAACTCTTCATGGATCTTTTCAAAGACCTGCAATTAGTGAAGTCACATGAGTTTCTGCTTTATGGATACTAATCTGGACAAAATATAAAGGCCAAATAATATTTTATAGCTTTACCTGATTATTTGCGTCAACCAACTCTTTCGGAATAGTTTTCTTTGAACCTTGAGAACTCAACTTTGGAAGCCGCATCTCTATGCTTCGCTTCTTTGATAGGGCAGCCTATAAGGAATGGAGTAGTAAAATGAATGATTGTCCCCTTAATAAATCAAATTTAATAACATTAAAAAAATACCTTAAGCTCTACATCTTTTTCATTGCACAATGAACTGAATTTATCACAATCATAAATAGCCATTTCTAAGTTTTTCTTCTCAAAAGTCAAGATATCTTTCAAGTTATCCAATTCTTTTTGCATCTGTGATTCTTGGTTTTGCTTTCCATGTAAATCTTCCTGCAACTGCTCATCAATACAAAGATTATAAGCTTGAAGTAAACATATATCTAAAATATATTTATTACATATTGTGTTTTTTTGTTGTAATTAAAATGGTAGATGGATATGCATAGAGATACAACTGACACAAGGAGAGGAAAAATCTATTCCAATAATAATATAGGAAGTCAATGTTAACAATAAAGAACAATCTCTATTTTCTTCTAATTACCAGCAACATATACATGTTAACAAAAACAAATCTTCAGCAACATATACTATTTTCATCTAATTACCAGATGTGATGCTCGAACAAACTAACATATGTTTTGAGATCAATGAGCAATACCCGACAATAGCACTAGTTCAACATGTAATAATAATAGTAATTAGAGTTTGGTTACCTAGAGAGGCAGGAGGACTAAACATCCTAGATGTAGCCTATTGGAACAAGATAGCTATATCCAAGTTGCTATGAAATTTGTGCTGTAAAAAAGATAAGTTATGGGTCAAGTGGGTCCACTTCTATTACATAAAGGGCAATTCTATCTGGAAATGCACGCCAAAACAGGCTTCATCGGTGGTGCAGAAGTTTTTTCAAGCAAAGAAGTATCTAGAGGAAGCGGACATAAGGGAGGTGGAGCTTGCAGCAATGCATGCATTTTCCATTAAAAAGATGTATGTGTGATTGAGAGGTAATTTCCAAGTGGTAGAGTGGTGGAAACTGATTCACAATAACAAGGGTTCCCCAAAAGGTAATCAGGAAAATAATCCAAGAAGTCGTGTTCAGAGGATCATATCAAGCATGCCTACCAGCAGCCAATGCAAGTCTAAATTTTTACCCTTGAGAAAGACAAAATAGATATGAGACATTTACTTACCCAATTGTTATTCATTAGACCTGCAGAACTTGTCTCTTTTGAATTAGTTGAAGTTGTAATGCTATTGAAAATCGAAGCAGGAAGGCCATTCTATTAAATATGGTACAAATTAATAACTTAGTATGTCGATAAAAGAAGAATAGAACGAGGAAGAGGCGAAGATGTATAGTGATAGTGAAAAAAATTTAAGTAGTAATGTAGCATCTACTAATTTAGCGATGTATACTATAAACAAATACCTTGGGATTCTGCAAATGAGATACTAGCGCCATCATGCTCTCTTTTAACAATTTTGGTCATGCACTAAACGAACTTCCATTACTTCTCGGTTTTTTCGCTCCTCTTCAAGTTGATTCTTAACTTCCATTAGCTTGCTTTCTACACTCTCTCGTTTACGACGTTCTTCTTCTGCTTCCTTTTGTTGTGCTTGAAGTTGTTCTTGAATTTCATTTCTAGATATTCTACTTGCTGACTTAATTCCAGATCCTTGACCAAGAATGTACTTTGATTTTTCTCCCATTATTTGCACAAATGCAGCATTAATAATAGGATCCACATCCGTACCCTCTTCAATTTCTTGAATTTTTTCAGCAACAACATCTTTCACTTTATCCTACAAAAAAGGTTATACTAGCTCTCCATATTTATTTAAATAAACTCATTCTATGAATAAAGGTTAAAAAAAAAGTACATTCACTTCAGCAAAAGCATTAGTAACCCATTGCCCATTTGGCTTCATGTGAGTTATTTCCCAAAGTTTTTGAAAATTCGGCTCTTTTCCAGTGGTTGTGTCCCTCTATCAAAACAAATGAAATTATGTTATTGTTGAAATTGTAACAATAGTCGATCAAAAGAATTTACATATATCTCACCGCTTCATAAGACAGTGCTTGAAAAGTTTTTCTGCCGCAAATATGATTCACTTCTTGTTTTGCCTTGTTATTTTTGTTTCTTTCACTCATTTTCTGCATTGATGTTGAGTTTAGAAATATATTTTGATCTAAGTATATAACAAGTCAAAAAAGAAAACAAACAATATAAAAGGTTACTGAAAGGGTAAGATGGAGTGTCATCAACTGTCACGACCCAAGCCTAGGGCCTAGACGTGACGGCGAATGGGGAACCTGAAGGAACCCCAAACAAGCCTCATAGTGTATCATTACACATCCTTGGTCGCGGAAGCAATTAAATGACCATGAGCAATAAGCATAATCAAAGGGGGGAAATCGGGACTAAGGGAGCAAGAGAAAAAAAGAAGAAATGATACATAAATACCATAGATGAGTCAAGCTCAAGCATAATACACAACTTGTCCAACACCACCTCTAAACATGAGTACTTAGCGGGGGCCAAGACAAACTACCGGGCTCACCCTCATAGTCAAAACATAACTAAAAAGAAAAAGTCTTATACATAGAAAAATATCATGAGCAACGTCCCCGGAATGGAGGACTCACCAATAACCTTGATAGAAAATCGTATTAGCCACGCGGAGGAGGAGGGTCAAGCGGTGCTCTGGTCCCTATATGGTGAAATCATGTAGGCATAGAGTATGCGTTAGTACGTTTGAATGTACTAAGTATATGAGATGCAATGCAATGCTACAATAGATGGACATCATAGGAAAAATGCATAATCATACCCGATAGATAGCACATTAATGAAATGATATATATAATGACGCTTACATAAAAATCACATTTAGTGGGACGTAGTACATGTGTGGTGAGTGACCATCAATATAGTATTTCCAAGGCCTACCACCCCCTTGGAGAGGCGAAAGAGGTACAAACCCCTCAATGTGGTTACCCGGGCCTACCACCCCCCGAGCTAGGGACCAAGGTACAAACCCCTCGATGTGGTTATACGGGCCTACTACCCCCCCGTACTAGGCAACCAAGGTACCAACCCCTCGATACGGTTATACAGGCCTACTACCCCCCGGACTAGGCTTGGTCGACTCACAACACTATATAGAGAAAATCATATACATGTATCCCTTTCATCATCATTTCAATAATTATATAATCATCCGACTCATAGGATGTACATTGGACCTTCCATTTCCTAAGAATTCTATAAATGACATTTTATCAAACACATGGTGGGCTATTGTTCATGTAGATAAAATCATGTCTTTCAAGAGTACTAAATTCAACCAATTCCAAAATTCATATAAATTAGCCCACCAACAACATACATGTATATATATCAACCTTCATAATTTGATCATGGAAGCATAAAAACCATAAGCATCACCTAATAATTCCATTTCATGATAATATGCAAAAATAGACCATAATAGGATGTGTAGTAGTAATTCCATAATTCAAGAGTTCATAAATGATCATAAGGACCCATAAACTTGAAGTAAAAATAGAGGATAAATGGTTGGACTTGTGGAAAGAAAGGTTTCCACAATCAACCCACATACCTCAACTTTGGAGAATCTTTGATGAAGATTGGAATGGAGAATTGAAGCTTGAGATTGAGTCTTGAATCCGGAATTAGAGCTTGAGATGTTTGAATTTGATTGAAGATCTTGGTGAAATTTTGAAGAGGGCTTAGAGAGTGTTTTTGAGTGTTTTGAAACTAGAAAGAAATATAACTAAGTATGGGACATAACCTCATTTATAAAAGAAAAACGTCTCCAGCCGCTACAGTAACTTTGCTCACTGGAATTTGCAAATCTGCTCCGACAGGTTTTACGAAAAAGGTCATAACTCCCTCATCCTAACTCGGAATGAGGTGAAACCAAGTGCATTGGAAAGCTAACTCATAGATGTTTAATTTAATAGGTTGCGGCCCTTCCAGTTCCTTGTGTGCTAAGAGATATTCCCCTTTAAAGTTGACCCTGAAAATCGCATTTTTTGCGATTTTCGAATTTTGATACGATTGCTCTAAAATTCGGGTTAGACCCATTTCCCACTCAATTTGACCCCCTGAATAAGAATATGAAGTCGAATTTCCGAAATCATGCACGGATTTTGAGATATATGGAAATTACAATTCTAGGTGTTTCCGAAGCACATTTTCGGGCATTTTTTTTGGGGTCGTTTCAATATCTCCCCCTTGGGAACATTCGTCCCCGAATGTTAAAGAAACGTACATGAGGGATGCAAACATGGCAATATCAGCCCACATAAGGATGCAACAATGCACTTTACACCTTATTTCAAAAACCTCAACATAGTTGTAAAACCACAATGAACTTATCAACTTAAACATGAATGTATGCAATGACATGGGGGCTGAACTTAAGTCAAGAGATTTTATAAAGGGCTTAGATTAATACCTTAGGCTTGAGTGGAGTGGAAAAGATAAGGATATCGCCTTTGCATGTCCGCTTCGGCCTCCCAAGTAGCACTTTCAACTTGTTGATTTCTCCAAAGGACTTGAACGGAAGCCACCTCTTTGTTTCTCAACCTCTTCACTTGCCTATCTAAAATCTGGACCGGAACCTTTTCATAGGTCAAATTATCTTCAACAACACCCACAACATCAAGAGACACAATGGCATTCGGATCACCCACACACTTCCTCAACATAGACACATGAAATACCGGATGAACCAAATCCATCTCACTAGGCAATTCCAACTCATAAGCTACCTTGCCAATTCTCCTCATTACCTTATAAGGACCCACGTATCTTGGGCTCAACTTTCCCTTCTTACCAAAACGAACCACACCCTTCATGGGTGACACCTTCAAATGGACCCAATCACCAACTTGGAATTCAAGAGCCCTTCTTCTCACATCGGCATAGGACTTTTGGGGACTTTGGGCCGTCTTCAACCTTTCTCTAATCATCCTAACCTTCTCAAGAGCCTCCATAACTAGATCTGGTCCTAACAAGGCCACCTCACCAACCTCAAACCACCCAACCGGTGATCTACAACGCCTCCCATAGAGAGCCTCAAAACGAGCCATACCGATACTAGAATGATAGCTATTGTTATAGGCAAACTCAATCAATGGAAGATGATCATCCCAACTACCCTTAAGCTCCAATACACAAGCCCTAAGCATATCCTCAAGTGTTTGGATAGTCCTTTCGGCTTGTCCATCCGTTTGCGGGTGAAAGGCCGTAGTAAGCTTAACTCTCGTACCTAGACCCCTTTGAAAGGACTTCCAAAAGTGTGAAGTAAATTGAGTACCACGGTCCGATATGATGGATAGAGGAATCCCATGCAACCTTACCAAGTCATGAATATATAACCTTGCATAATCTTCCGCCCCATATGTTGTCTTTACCGGTAGAAAATGAGCCGATTTTGTCATCCTATCAACCACCACCCAAATAGAATCAAAACCTTTTCTAGTTTTGGGTAAACCAACTACAAAATCCATATTAATTTCTTCCCACTTCCAAGTAGGAATCTCTATGTCTTGGGTTAGACCACCCGGCCTTTGATGTTCGGCCTTGACTTGTTGACAACTATGACAACCGGAGACGAATTTGGCAATGTCCTTCTTTATGCCTCCCCACCAATACACATCCCTCAAATCTCTATACATTTTGGTGGAACCGGGGTGAATAGAGTAGGAAGAATTATGAGCCTCCTCAAGAATTTTCTCCCTCAAACCATCAACACAAGGCACACACAACCTACCTTGGTACCTAAGGGCACCATCTCCCCCTTGGGAGAACACTTCCACCTTGCCCTCTTTCACCAAGGCCTTCAATTCTAACAAGGAAGAGTCAAGATCTTGTTTTGCTTTCACCTCATCAACCAAGGAAGACCTAGCACCATCAACAACGACCACACCGCCATTACTAATCTCTTCCAACCTAACCCCCAACCTAGCCAACCGATGCACCTCCCTAGCCATTTCCCTATCACCAATATCAACATGGGCTAGGCTACCCATAGACACCCTACTCAAAGCATCCGCCACCACATTAGCTTTACCGGGATGATAATGCACACTCATATCATAATCTTTAAGAAATTCTAGCCACCTTCTTTGTCTCAAGTTGAGATCTTTTTGGGTGAAGACATATTGGAGGCTCTTATGATCGGTGAACACATCAACATGTACCCCATACAAGTAATGACGCCAAATCTTTAAAGCAAACACCACCGCGGCTAATTCAAGATCATGCGTAGGATAGTTCTTTTCATGCACTTTGAGTTGTCTAGAAGCATAGGCTATCACCTTACCATTTTGCATTAGGACACAACCCAAGCCAACTCTAGAAGCATCACAATACACAACAAATCCCTCAAGCCCATCCGGTAGTGACAATATAGGAGCGGACACAAGTTTATCTTTCAAGGTTTGAAAACTCCTTTCGCACTCGTCGGTCCACTCAAACTTAGCCTCCTTTTGTGTCAACTTAGTCATGGAAGAAGCAATAGAAGAAAACCCATTCACAAATCTCCGATAGTAACCCGCTAAGCCCAAGAAGCTCCTAATATCCGACGGGGTCAATGGCCTAGGCCAATTTCTAATCACATCGGTCTTCTTAGGGTCTACCTTAATACCATCCCCTGACACCACATGACCTAGGAAGGCAACCTCCTTCAACCAAAATTCACACTTTTCATACTTGGCATACAACTTCTCCTCTCTTAATCTTTGCAACACAACCCTCAAGTGACCCATATGTTCTTCCTCGCTATGTGAATAGATTAAAATATCATCAATGAATACCACAACAAAGGAATCAAGGTAGGGTTTAAAGATCCTATTCATTAGGTCCATGAAGATAGCCGGTGCATTGGTCAACCCAAAGGACATGACCACAAATTCATAATGCCCATACCTAGTCCAGAAGGCCGTCTTGGGAATGTCACACTCCCTCACCTTCACTTGATGATGCCCGGACCGAAGATCAATCTTAGAGAAGTGGCTAGCCCCTTGCAATTGGTCGAACAAGTCATCAATCCTAGGAAGAGGATATTTATTCTTGACGGTGACCCTATTGAGTTGCCGGTAATCAATACACATCCTAAGGGACCCATCTTTCTTCTTCACAAACAACACCGGTGCACCCCATAGTGATTGGCTAGGCCTAATAAAACCCTTCTCCAACAAGTCCTTCAATTGTTCCTTCAACTCCTTTAACTCCGCCGGGGCCATACGGTAAGGGGGAATAGAAATGGGTTGAGTATCGGGGAGGAGGTCTATGCCAAAATCTATTTCCCTTTTGGGAGGAACATTGGGAAGGTCATTAGGAAAGACATCAAGGAATTCATTTACGATCGGAACCGACTCTATAGGAAGGGTTTTGGACTCCACATCCCTAACCCTCACAAGGTGATAGAGACACCCCTTAGAGATCAACTTACGGGCTTTAATGCAAGAGATGAACCTACCCTTGACTACCACATTTTGGCTTTCCCACTCAAGAATGGGTTCCCTTGGGAATTGAAACTTGACTCTACGGGTTCTACAATCAATGGAAGCATAGTATGCATGCAACCAATCCATCCCAAGAACAACATCAAAATCGACCATGTTCAACTCAACAAGATCACAAGGCAATATTTTATGCAAGATGCAAATAGGACAATTTCTATAGACCTTCCTAGCAACAATATATGCACCAATAGGAGTAGACACCTTATATGACTCACGCAACAATTCGGGCTCAACATGAAACTTTTTGGCAACAAAGGGGGTGACAAAAGAAAGAGAGGCACCCGGATCAATTAATGCATACACATCAAAGTCAAAGATTTTCAACATACCGGTAACGACATCCGGGACTTCATCGACCCCTTGCCTCCCATGCAAAGCATAAAATCGATTGTGCCTTGGGGCACCATCTTGTCGGCCCCCTCTCCCCAAAGGAACCGCATTGGCACCTTGTGGACGGACCTCCTTACCCTTGTTGCGATTTCGAGGACAATCCATTGCCTTGTGCCCTATTTCCCCACAACTATAGCAAGCACCGGTATTTCTCAAGCACGGGCCACCATGGCCCTTACCACACTTCGGACATACATCAATAGGACCCATACCCCTAACACCTTGGGCCCTTGGAACATCATTGGCAAACCCCTTATGGAGCGCATGAGAAGACCCTTGACCTTGATGAAACCGGCCTCCCGTTCGACTTTGGAACTTGCCCTCAAAACGGGCCCTCTTGGCCTCATGACCCCTCCTCTTCCTCAACTTCTCCTCCTCCATTTGTTCGGCATAGACCATCAAGCGGGATAAATCCATGTCACTAATCAACATTGCGGACCGGCATTCTTCACTCACTAGGTCGGACACACCCATCACGAATTTGTTCATTCTAGATCGTGAGTCGGCAACCAAGTGTGGAGCATATCTTGAAAGTTGGTTAAACTTGAGGGCATACTCCTTCACACTCATAGACCCTTGTTTTAAATTCATGAACTCCACCAATTTGGCTTCCCTAAGTTCAAGAGGAAAGAATCGATTAAGGAAAGCCGTTTTGAACTCTTCCCAAGGTACCACATAGTTTGCCCCCTTCTCTTCCTTCCATTGGTTGTACCATATTTGGGCCACCCCTTTTAGTTGGTAGGCCGCCAACTCTGCCTTATCTTCTGACCTCATGCCCATGATAGCTAATATCTTGTGAACTTCATTAATGAACTCTTGAGGGTCTTCATCTAATTTAGACCCATAGAATTCCGAGGGATTCATCCGCACGAAGTCTCTCACCCGAGATGCCGGGGTAGGAGCCTGAGGGGCTTGGGCCCCGTGGTTGGCTTGATTAGCCATAGCTTGAGCAAATAAAGTAAGGGCATCCCGAAGATCCCCATTGGTCGGTTGCTCCTCGGGTGCGCGGGCTCGTCTTCCTCTTGTATTAGGCATGATCTAGCATAGCAAAGAACAACCGTTAGGGAAGAACTTAATTCAACTCTACAGCACGACTTAGAACAAGAAGAAGGGAAACATTTCCTAAAACGTCTCATAGCCTCCTACTCATAGTTGTGGTGCACACCACAACCATGAATCGGACTCTAATCAACGCGGTGTGTTGGACTCCGAGGATCTATCAACCTAGTGCTCTGATACCAAGTTTGTCACGACCCAAGCCTAGGGCCTAGACGTGACCGGCGAATGGGGAACCCGAAGGAACCCAAAACAAGCCTCAAAGCGTATCTTACACATCATTGGTCGCGGAAGCAATTAAAATGACCATAAGCGATAAGCATAATCAAGGGGGAAATCGGGACTAAGTGTCACGACCCGGGAGCACCCCCTAGTCGTAACATGGCGTATTCGACCCCAAAGGGGTCTTATACGAGCCACATAGCCATTCATTGCATTCAATACTGAAAATAGTGCAGAATAATAATAAAACTTATTTACATCCACACATTTAAACTTCATTAAAACAACTTTAAAAACACACAGCGGAAGTCTAAGTCTCACATGGCCATCTTAGACACAGTCGCAAAACATAAGTAGGGACACGGCCCTTTACAATCAAAAGAAGTCTATTACATGAACAAAAGAACTTAAAAGTCTTATCCTCGAATCCATGAGGACATACCAAGTCTTGGAGGAAAGCAATCCAACACTTCAAACTAGCTAGGAGGGATCACTTGCCGGAACCTACACTTATAGTAAAAATATGAAGAATATGAGTTAGTACACAAAATGTACTAAGTATGATGACCATGCAAAACATACTTAAAAAGGGACATTTTAGTTAGAAACCATGCATTATGCCACCTTTTTGAAATATCATGAACAATAACATAAAAGACATACAAGACAAGCATAACATCAAGTAAGTCATAATATCACCTTTAAACAATATCAACATGAAAACCTTTACCTTGGACCTTCACCTCAAGAAACCCTTATGCTATACCTCGTGCAATGTATGGATGGCGTCCCATACCACCATCCATACTAAGGCACCACATTTAGGTCACTTAAAGTAACTTATCATTCCTTTCTTTCACCTTTGCACAATATTCATACATAAGAGGTATATCATTAATTAAGACATGACAAGGGAAAATAACTCGTAATATAACCCAAGTATAACATGCATAACATATTAAGCATTTAAGAGCCAACATTCTTTAATAACCTCATTTAGGGTACATTCATGTCACAGTCATTAGGATTTAGAGAAACTCACTATGACCCTCTCCAAGCCTACTCGTGCAATGTATAGGTAGCATCCCATACTACTACCTACACTTTGTAGAACCTGTCAAGAAACCATAATGAAATCTCACATGATGGGAAGTAAGCATTTAACCGACATAGACCATGAGAGCTTGTCATGGAATCCGGTGTCATGAGTCCCCACACCGAAAAGAGGTGGTCTACTTGCCTAAGGAAGACCGGTATATATAGCTTAATGGATCCACTAGCTTCCTATGCGGGCACATAGTTTATGGGATAAGGTAGACGATCATTGAAACTCATGCCTAACTATCGGGGGAGTTTCCATCTAACCAAATCCGCTCGGTGCTTAGCCTACATTCCCATAGAATAGTTCATTACTTTGACATCATCACACATGAAAGGGTGCCATAAGCCTACCGATTCAAGGTACATTATTTAACACATGAAAGGGTGCCATAAGCCTACCGATTCAAGGTACATTATTTAACACATGAAAGGGTGCCATAAGCCTACCGATTCAAGGTACATTTAGGAAAGCTCATTAACTCCTCTTGAAAGGGTGCCATGGGCCTACCGATTCAAGTCTCATCATTAACCTTTATGGAAAGGTGCCATAGGCCTACCGAATCCAAGGTTCATTATAAGCATGTGTGGAAGGGTGCCATAAGCTTACCGATCCAAGGATTCAACAATCAACAATATAATCATTTATACAAGAAAATGATGCATAAGCCCTACCAATTCAAGGTATACTTTATATTGAGGAATCCTTCATATTATATCATCAACATTCATGAGTGTCACCAACACATCTCTGGATTTCCATACATCTCATAACTCAAACTTTAAAGCATCGATTCATCAATTCTCCATAGTTGGACATTTTGTCAAACACCTTGAAGGCATGTAATGGAATCAAAGAGCATGGAAAATAGGGTAGTAATTATGCAACCAAACCAGTGAACAACCTACAACAACACCTTTACATTCATAACATGATCACATTATCTTCATTGAATTCTCATTCATATAATGTCATGATAACGCTCCAATTTCTCATACTATGCCTTTAAGCCCATAAGCCTCACATACCAATACACCATAAAATAAGCATGGGTAATGACATACTTCAACAATCTAAAGACCTTTAAACAAGTTTGATTCATATACATTCGTTATCTAGCAACCCACTTCATAAAGGCATAAACTAGGAATAGAGAGAAATCATGGGTTCATGGAGTATTTTCATCTTAAATCGTCAATACAATAACAATATAACCATAAAGTGCCATTAGAAACCTTTTAAAACCATTTGGTGGAAGAACCCATGAGATTGAGTGAAAACCTAGATTTTTCATACTTTGAAATAGCTTTGGATTTGGCTCCTTGAATGGAAAATTAGACAAGGATCAAGACCACCATACCTTTGCTATGATCTCCCACGAAATTTGATGAAGAAAGCCTTGAATCCAAAGCCCTAGCTCCCACTTCTTCTTCTTCTTAAATGGAGGATTGTAGAGAGGGAAATGTTTTTAGGGATGGGAATTGGATTATGGTATCTAGGAAATAATATAAGTCCTTTGAAAAAAATGGTCCAACACTTAGAAAAAAAATCAGGCGGGTGAACAGTAAATGAACAGTAAAATCAGCTACTGGAATTTGCCTTTTTCTGCCGGACAGATTTTACGAAAAAGGGGATAACTTCTTCGTCCGAACTCCGAATGAGGTGAAACGAAGTGCGTTAGGTAGCTAACTCAAAGGGATTTCCATGGATATATTATTGGCCACCCAAATAATTTGTGTGCTAGGAGATATGACCCTCCAAAGTAGACCCTCGAAAAAGGCTTCACTTGGAAATTTCGGATTTTGATACGGTTGCTCTAAAATTTGGGTTAGACCCATTTCCCACTCAATTTGACCCCCTAAACAAGAATATGAAGTCGGATTTTCGAAAAACGAAATGGATCTTTTTATATACAGCTAAACAAGTTTCCGGTAACTTCCGAAGCACATTTTTAAGAACTTTTGGGTCAAATTCAAATATAATCATTTCATTAAGTTCTCCACTCCAAACTCACATGTGAGGCTCTAGTTTCAATCTATCATTTTTTTCGAGTCGTTACACTAAGGGAGCAAGAAAAAAAGAAGAAATGATACATAAATACCATAGATGAGTCAAGCTCAAACATAATACACAACTTGTCCAACACCACCTCTAAACATAGGTACCTTAGCGGGGGCCAAGACAAACAACTGGGCTCACCCTCATAGTCAAAACATAACTAAAAGGAAAAGTCTTATACATAGCAAAAGATCATAAGCAACGTCCCCGGAATGGAGGACTCACCAATAACCTTGATAGAAAATCGTATTAGCCACGCGGAGGACGAGGGTCAAGCGGTGCTCCGGTCCCTACATGGTGACATCATGTAGGCATAGAGTATGCGTTAGTACGTTTGAATGTACTAAGTATATGGGATGCAATGCAATGCTACAATAGATGGACATCATAGGAAAAATGCATAATCATACCCGGTAGATAGCACATTAATGAAATGATATATATAATGACGCTTACATAAAAATCACATTTAATGGGATGTAGTACATGTGTGGTGAGTGACCATCAATATAGTATTTTCAAGGCCTACCACCCCCTTGGAGAGGCGAAAGAGGTACAAACCCCTCAATGTGGTTACCCGGGCCTACCACCCCCCGAGCTAGGGACCAAGGTACAAACCCCTCGATGTGGTTATACGGGCCTACTACCTCCCGTACTAGGCAACCAAGGTACCAACCCCTCGATACGGTTACCCGGGCCTACAACGCCCCGAGCTAGGCTTGGTCGACTCACAACATTTATATAGAGACAATCATATACATGTATCCATTTCATCATCATTTCAATGATTATATGACCATCCGACTTATAGGACGTACATTGAACCTTCCATTTCCTAAGAATTCTATAAGTGACATTTTATCAAACACATGGTGGGCTATTGTTCATGTAAATGAAATCATGTACTTCAAGAGTACTAAGTCCAACCAATTCCGAAATACATATAAATCAGTCCACCACCAACATACATATATATATCAACCTTCATAATTTGATTATGGAAGCATGAAAACCATAAACATCACATAATAATTCCATTTCATGATAATATGCAAAAATAGACCATAATAGGATGTGTAGTAGTAATTCCATAATTCAAGAGTTCATAAATGATCATAAGAACCCATAAACTTGAAGTAAAATAGAGGATAAATGGTTGGACTTATGGAAAGGAAGGTTTCCACAATCAACCCACATACCTCAATTTTGGAGAATCCTTGATGAAGATTGGAATGGAGAATTGAAGCTTGAGATTAAGTCTTGAATCCGGAATTAGAGCTTGAGATGTTTGAATTTGGTTGAAGATCTTGCTGGAAATTTTGGAGAGGGTTTAGAGAGTGTTTTTGAGTGTTTTGAAGCTAGAAAGAAATATAACTAAGTATGGGACATAACCTCTTTTTATAAAAGAAAAACGTCTCCAGCCCGCTACAGTAAATCAGCTCACTGGAATTTGCATTTCTGCCGAGACAGGTTTTACGAAAATGGTCATAACTCCCTCATCCTAACTCGGAATGAGGTGAAACCAATTGCATTGGAAAACTAACTCGAAGGGCTTTAATTTAATAGGTAGTGGCCCTTCCAGTTCCTTCTGTACTAAGAGATATGCCCCTTTAAAGTTGACCCTGAAAATCACATTTTTTTGCGATTTTCGAATTTTGATACGGTTGCTCTAAAATTTGGGTTAGACCCATTTCCCACTCAATTTGACCCCCTGAATAAGAATATGAAGTCGAATTTCTGAAATCATGCACGGATTTTCAGATATATGGAAATTACAATTCTAGGTGTTTCCGAAGCACATTGTCGGGCATTTTGGGGTCGTTTCAATACCATTGTAACACCTCAGACCCCAAAAATGAAGAAAATCCTAGTCTTCAGAAACTCTAGTGCAAGTTTCAATGGAACCATCCACGAATCATAGGTAGAAGCACGGACCGTAGGTGGGGTTCCGTCATTAAGGCCCAAATGTTGATGGTCTCTGATGTCATGACCCAAGTCTACACCTTGGACGTGGCCGGCACTGAAGAACCAATGATGGTCCCCAAGCGAACCATCATCCTGGCTGACTACAAGCGGAAGACTAACTTAAGCATTCAAAAGCTTAAAACTGAATAAAATTCAATAAACTCAACTTTTCAAAACTTCAACTCAAATGAACAACTTAGAATAAAATAATATATTCAACTCACCATAAAATAGGCAACTTAAGTCTTTAAAACATTTAATAAAATAAAAGAATAATACAGACCTCTCAACTATACTGACTATCTATGAAGTCTCTAACTAATAACGATGGAAGTAGGGACAAGACCCACGACATCCTGACTAAACTAAAAAGTAAAAGAAATCCTTCGAAAAATAAAGAAGCTCACCATAGCTAACTCGAACTCTCGAATGTATCAACGAATCTCCAGTTGATGATCCTGAATACTTGTGTTTGTATCATGAAAAGATGCAGACCAAATGGCTCAGTACGTGAAATGTACGAGCATGTAAGAGGAATTATAAAGCATAAACATAAGCTCAAAAGGAATCTGAAAGGAAACAGAAGAACTTACCTGGCTCTACTCAACTCAACATAACTGAACTCATTTCAATATAAAGTAGTCTTAAAACAAGTGCAAAATAAAGAAAAGTTGTTTAAAACATGATGTCAACTCTGTATATATGCAAAGATACAAATAACTCTGAGATGTCTATAAAAATACAAATAAACTGATGTATATAAAAATAAAAATAACTTATGTGGGAGTTTCTCTAACCGACAACCATCACATAAGAGCTATTGTGATGATACAACGATCTCCCTCACGCTGCCAGCGCATCCTATACCTTGCCACAGGTATAGGACCTGAACTATTAAGTGGATCCACTAGTCTATACGAAAAGTATTCATCTAAAAATTATGACCCTTTTCTACCCATGATGGCTACATGATTTATGGTGGATGTGAGTTATCTGAACTCTCCCCTATATCGGTTCTCAATACTACTCCCAAAATATACTGGATCTTTATGTTTTAAAAACATACTTCTTTCTGTGATTTGAGATTAGTGATCAAAAACTTAGATCAAAGGCTATCTTGGGAATCAAGGTTATCTCTCTTTCTTTATTGTGAAAGAATTTACTCTTTAACTGAAAACTAGCCCAAAGGCTCTCTACTGAAAAACTAGCTCAAAGGCTCTTTACTGAAAAAATAGCTCAAATGCTCTTTTGAAAATCTTAGTTTTCCGTTCTTATTTAAATGTGAAAACATTTGAAACTCTTTTGGGAATACATAGTCCCCATATACTTTTGAAGAAATGAACTTCAACTTTACTCTTACTATTTACTCAACTTCAAAGATTAAGCCTTAAAACAAAGTTTAAACATTTGTAAAAGATTTCTTAAAATATGGTTCATGCCGAATGATGGACATGAATAACTCAATGCAAGGTTTTCTATAACCATAGATAGAACTCAATACTTCGTACTCCAGTACTTCAATGATACTACTAATTTCAAGAATGCTCAACTCAGAAGGTTCATGAGAAATTATGAGCATGAACTACTCAACTCAAGGACTCAAAGCTACTTCTCATCCAAAGATTGTTCGACTTATAATGTTCATGTGGAATTATGGGCATGAACAATTCAACTCAAGGACTTCATGGGTAACATGTAATAGTGCCATGATTATAAATATAATCTCATAGGGGATTAGGAACTCAATACTTAGAACTTGAAGATACTACTCCTCTCAAAGGTACTCAACGGATGAAGTTCATGCGGAAGTTATGGGCGTGAACGACTTGACTCAAAGGTCAAAATATGAATAATGAACTCATGTATATGGCTCTTCGCTTTCTCATACTTACTTCTTCAAAACTTAACTCAAATCAATGATGGATCTCAAAGGATTCACAATTGAACTCAAAGGCTTCTTTGAACTCTACTCTTAACTTTGTCTTGAATTTGAATTATGAATTATGAATTCAAGAGTTATGATTCATGATTTGAAGGATCTCAATAACAATATAGCTATTCGATAATTACGAATAGAACTTTAAAAAAAAACATGAATTCGAGGACTAAATATCAACTTATCTCTAGAATACTCAAATCTAGGGAAAGTATACTAGATTATTCTTTTTCTGATCTGAAAGTAGATGTAGGGCGTGAGGACGAACTAGTCCAACATTATGATAGCCTTACATACCTAGAAGAACAAGATTCTTGAAGAATCTTGTAGAATCTTTAAGAATCTTAAAGAGGAACTTGATTAGAAGCCTTGAAACCCTAGCTTAAAGGTAAACAATCAAGAAAACCTTTCTTGAGATTCTTGAATTAGTTTCTTGAAATCTCTATGGCCAAGAATTATGATTTTCATTAGTGAAGATGAAAATCTGATTGTTTTGAGCCTTTTATTAGTCAAGAAATTCATTTATGGTTTTCTTGGAGGTAAAAAGACAAAAACGACTTTTTTTTAATATTTTCCTGTCGGCTAATTCGTAACAGTACTGTATAGGTTACAAAAATAGTCATAAATCTTTACTCAGAAATAGGAATGATGCCAAATTGG
Source organism: Solanum okadae (assembly GCA_036553675.1). Lineage (NCBI taxonomy): Eukaryota > Viridiplantae > Streptophyta > Magnoliopsida > Solanales > Solanaceae > Solanum > Solanum okadae. The sequence goes on along the minus strand of CM071689.1, from coordinate 41,164,240 downwards.
TGGTATTCGAAAGTAGATTCAAATACCTTTAATTGGATAGGTTATGGCTCACGTAACTCTTTATATTCTAAGAGATATGGTCCTTTGAAGTTGTCCCAAATAGAATCTTACATCAAAACTTAATGAAACGTCAAGAACACTTATCAAAAACTCATCAAGAACTTAAATCCTTAAATTTAAAGAACGAAATTACGCTGAATAAATCATGATTAGCATCTGGGTGAAAGAACCCAACACTATGGAAGCTTACATACCTTTTAGGGATCAAACCCATGACGACAATCCGCAACAACTCTCAAGAATGTCAACGAACGCCTTCATCCTTTCCTCTTTTCTCCTCTTCTCTCTTCTTCTTTTCTATTCTTGAACTCTCAACTAAAACCCTAGGCGTAAACTAGGATTATAAAACTGAATCTAATCAGATTAGACCCCTAAAATATTACTAAAAATTCATTAAATCTGAATGCGAAAGGAAAAGACCAAAATACCCTTCTAATATCCGGTTTTGCATTTCCTTATCTAGACAACCCAACTTCGAATGGACATATCTCCCTCATACGAACTCAAAACTATGAAAACTCGGTGGCGTTGGAAAGATAATTCAAAGATATTTCCTACGGTATCTGGTATCACCCCTAACTCATCTTGAGCTATAATTTATGATTATTTGAAGTCGACCCAAAACTCATACTTAGCTTAACTTGCAAAATTTCAGATTTTTGCTATTTCCAATTTAGTTCTTTTTGGAACTCAAGGTGCTACATCTAGTGACCTAACCTTAAAACTTAAGAAATTTTAAACTTCTTCGTAAAATCCTACTCACAACGACAAATGGTTCGAGTCTTAATTTTTTTCCAGGAGTGTTACAATATCTTCCCCTTGGGATCATTCATCCTCGAATGACGACTAGACTGGGTATGAAATTGGTTACTCCTACTAAGGTCTGCGTCTAATGGTATGCTCTTACTATATTCAAGCTTAACCCAAATCCTTAGGTTCGGGTTCTATACCTCTCTATAGGAAATCAATCTTATCCCAAGACTATTACTCTTTACCACCACATTGGGATTATATCAAAAACCACCGAATGTTTAACAATACCACATTCAAGCTTAGCACTCTAACAACTCCATTACTAACAGGACCTCTGAAAAGATATCTCCATACTCTCTGGAACTAATTACTATCTTATTCTCAAACACTTGACTCGATTTCTCATCTTATCATCTCCCTCTTAGGTCTAAAGTTAACACTTGAAATCTATGGACCTTTTCCACATTGACAACTCAATTATGCTATCTAGGCACACATGGAAAATTATAACATAATTGGAACCTCATCGGGTAACATATCATCTTGGTACACATCATAATGCTCTTGTTACTCTTCTGACCTAGCCACACTTCATTGTCCTATGTAAAGGTTAGGATCTCTCACTTGTACCATTCATCTTTCATCGCAGCTAACATCTCAATTTCTCACCTACTCTATGTCAAGCCTACCAGATCAAATCCCAAGACTGACATCATCACCCTCATTTTTCCATTAATTAGATCATGACACTCATCTCAAATTCAAGCTTAATGTTTATTACTAAACCCGAATATCAATGTGGTTGCTTACCTACTATACAAACTCACCACTACTATGCGCAACTTTTAGAAACACTCGTCCACTAGGACCTTATGACAAGTATTTAACCATCACCTCTTAGTCTTCATACTTACAATTACTATCACCTTTGACTTCGCAACATAAGTACTATTCACTCATTCACTATATATCAATGCCTAATTAGTTCTATTACACTTTGAATATTATGGGCTCTCCCTCAAAATCGTAAGCCTAACTTAGATCTATAACCTCATGAATACTCTTTCTCTTCTATTCACCACTTACACTTAGTCATTTCCTACACAATGACACATCATCACCAACTCCTTTCTAGCTACAACACACACTACCTCCTATGATGGAATATTCACTACTCATCACTTCTTAGTCTACCCATAAGGGAAAACACCTCATTACTAACTTACTAGGTGTATGCCTATAGTAACATAGCTTGTGAAAACACTATCTCCCTTTCTTAGATCACTAAACCTCTGCATACTTTTCTCTAACTCTGGGCTCTTTCACTACTACAGTTCATGATCTCATAACTCATGCTACCTTTTGGGGTGGAAATATTACCCAAGCTCTAAACATACTTCCTCATAAGGATCGCAGCTAAAATAAAGCTTATGGAAAAGAGTACAACTCAGTTTTCGCTAAAACGCACGATTCATATAAATATGGATGCATTCCTCTTAAACTGAATGCTTAACTTACTCTTGGGTTTCTCTCAAGCCCCTATGGAGTGTCATGACTTTCTCAAGATTCGTGCTAAGAACAACTTATCCATAAGGATCTTTACACTTTACTTTTTAGCCACTTATAGGACGATGGGTAGTCGAAGGGATATGCGAACACAAGAGATAGAATAAGTCTCTATAACATAGCTCTATTGCACGATTAAGAGTATGAAAGAAGGGAAATTTTTCTTAAATATTTTTTAGTCCCTCGTTTATAGAAGTGGCACCCTCACAACCATAAACAAGATCCTACTTGACACAGCTTCATACACACCCTCTGACACTTCAATTTTTTGCTCTGATACTAAGTTTGTCACTACCCTAGTCTACACCCATGACGTGGTCGACACTCAAGAACCATTGCTGGTCCCCAAGGGAACCCTCATCCGGGCTGACTACAAGCGGAAGACTAACTTAAGCTTGCAACAGCTTAAAACTGAATAAAATACAATAAACTCAAAATTTCAAAACTTCAACTCAAAAGAACAACTTAGAATAAAATAATATATTCTAGTCGCCATAAAATAGGCAACTTAAGTCTTTAAAACATTAAATAAAATAAATGAATAATACAGACTTCTCAACTATACTGATTATCTCTGAAGCCTCCAACTGATAACGATGGAAGTCGGGACAAGACCCACGGCATCCTGACTAAACTAAAAAGTAAATAAAATCCTCCTAAAAATAAGTAGGCTCACCATAGTTAACTCGAACTCTCGGATGTATCAATGAATCTCTTGTTGATGATCATAGATACTTGTGTCTGCTTCATGAAAAGATGCAGGCCAAATGGCTCAGTACGTGAAATGTACTAGCATGCAAGAGGAATTCTAAAGCATAAACATAAGCTTGAAAAGAATTTGAAAGGAAACTGAAGAACTTACCTGGCTCCACTCAAATAAACATAACTGAACTCATTTTAATATAAAACAGTTTTAAAACAAGTGCAACATAAAGAAAAGCTGTTTAAAACATGATTCCAACTCTGTATGTATGCAAAGATACAAATAACTCTGAGATGTATGTAAAAATACAAATAAACTAATGTATATAAAAATACAAATAACTTCTGTGGGAGTTTCTCTAACCGACAACCATCACTTAAGAGCTATTGTGATGATACAACGATTTCCATCACGCTGCCAGCGCATCTTATACCTTGCCACAGGTATAGGAGCTGAAATACTTATTGGATCCACTAGTCTATGCGAAAAGGATTCATCTAAAAGTATGACCCTTTTCTACCCATGATGGCTACATGGTTTATGGGGCTGTGAGTTATGTGAACTCTCCCCCATATCGGTGCTCAATACTACTCCCAAAAATATACTATCTCTTTATATTTTAAAAACATACTTCTTTCTGTGATTTGAGATTAGTGCTCAAAAACTTAGCTCAAAGGCTATCTTGGAAATCAAGGTTTCCTCTGTTGCTTTATTGTGAAAGCATTTACTCTTTAACTGAAAACTAGCCCAAAGGCTCTTTACTGAAAAACTAGCTCAAGGGCTCTTTACTGAAAGAATAGATCAAAGGCTCTTTTGAAAATCTTAGTTTTCCAGTTCTTATTTAAATGTGAAAATATTATAAACTCTTTCGGGAATACATAGTCCCCATGTACTTTTGAAGAACTGGACTTCAACTTTACTCTTACTCTTTACTCAACTTCAAAGATTAAGTCTTAAAACAAAGTTTAAACATTTGTAAAAACCTTGGTTCATGTCGAATGATGGACATGAATGACTCAATGCAAGGTTTTCAATAACCATAGATAGAACTCAATACTTGAAACTCAAGAACTTCAATGATACTACTAATTTCAAGAATGCTCAACTCAAAGGGTTCATGCAGAATTATGAGCATGAACTACTCAACTCAAGGACTCAAAGCTACTGCTCATTTCAAAATTGTTCGACATATAATGTTCATGTGGAATTATGGGCATGAACAATTCAACACAAGGACTACATGGGTAATATGTAACAGTGCCATGATTATAAATATAATCTCGCAGCGGATTAGGAACTAAATACTTAGAACTTGAAAATACTAGTCCTCTCAAAGGTACTCAACTCATTAAGTTCATGCGAAAGTTATGGGCATGAACGATTCGACTCAAGGGTCAAAATAGCAATAAGGAACTCATGTATACGACTCTTCTTATTCTCATACTTACTTACTCAAAACTTAACTCAATTCGATGATGGATCTCAAAGGATTCACAATTGAACTCAAAGAATTCCTTGAACTCTACTCTTAACGCTCTCTTGAATTTGAATTATGAATTTAAAAGTTATGATTCATGATATGAAGGATCTCAATAACAATATAGATATTCGATAATTAGGAATAGAACTTTTAAAAGAAACATGAATTCAAGCACTCAAAATCAACTTATCTCAAGAATACTCAAATCTGGGGAAAGTATTCTATATTACTATTTTTCTGATCTGAAAGTAGATGCAGGGCGTGAGGACGAACAAGTCCAACACTATGTTAGCCTTACATATCTAGAAGAACAAGATTCTCGAAAAGTATTTAAGATTCTCGAAGAATATTTAAGATTTTCGAAGAATCTTGAAGAAACACTTAATTAGAAGCCTTGAAACCCTAGCTTGAAGGTAAACAATCCAAAAAACCTTTCTTGAGATTCATGAATTAGTTTCTTGAATTATCTATGACCAAGAATTATGATTTTCATTAGTGAAGATGAAAATATGATTGTTTTGAACCTTTTATTAGTCAGGAAATTCGTTTATGGTTTTCTTGGAGGTAAAAAGACAACTTTTTACACAGAAATCGGATTGATGCGAAATTGGTGGCCTTGTAAAGTAGATTCAAATACCTTTAATTGGATAGGTTATGCCTCACGTTACTCTTTATAATATAAGAGATACGGTCGTTTGAAGTTGACCTAAGTAGAATCTTACATCAAAACTTAATGAAACTTCAAGAACTCATGAAGAACTTAAATCCTTAAATTTCAAGAAAGAAGTTACGCTGAATAAATCATGATTGGCATGTGGGTGAAAGAACCCAACACTATGGAAACTTACATACCTCTTAGAAATCAAACCCATAGCGACAATCCGCAACAACTCTCAACAACGTCGACGAACGCCTTCATCCTTTCCTCTTTTCTACTCTTCTCTCTTCTTCTTTTCTATTCTTGAACTCTCAACTAAAACCCAAGGCGTCAACTAGGATTATAAAACTGAATCTACTCAGATTAGACCCCTAAAATATTACTAAAAATGAATTAAATCAGATTGGGAAAGGAAAAGACCAAAATACCCTTCTAAAATCCGGTTTTGCATTTCCTTATCTAGACAACCCAACTTCGAATGGACATATCTCCCTCATAGGAACTAGAAACTGAGCAAACTCAGTGGCGTTGGAAAGATAATTCAAAGATATTTCCTACAATATCTGGTATCACCAGTAACTCATCTTGAGCTAGAATTTATGGTCATTTGAAGTCAACCCAAAACTCATACTTAGCTTAACTTGCAAAATTTTAGATTTTTGCTATTTCCAATTTAGTTCTTTTTTTAACTCAAGGTGCTACATCTAGTGACCTGACCTTAATACTTCAGAAATTTTTCTGGGGTGTTACAATATCTCCCCCTTGGGATCATTCGTCCTCGAATGACGACTGGACTGGGTATGGAATGGGTTACTCCCACGAAAGTCTGCGTCTAATGGTATGCTCTTACTATATTCAAGCTTAACCCATATCCTTCGATTTGGGTTCTATACCTCTCTATAGGAAATCTCAGCCCAAGACTATTACTCTTTACCAACACATTGGGCTCATATCAAGAACCACCTAATATGTAACAACACCACATCCAAGCTTAGCACTCTAACAACTCCATTACTAACAGGACCTCTGAAAAGATATCTCCCATACTCTCTGGAACTCATTACTAGCTTATTCTCAAACACTTGACTTGATTTCTCATCTTATCATCTCCGCCTTGGGTCTAAATTTAACACTGGAAACCTCTGGACCTATTCCACATTGACAACTCAATTATGCTATCTAGGCACACATGGAAAATTATAACTTAATTGGAACCTCAACGGGTAACATATCATCTTCGTACACATCATAATGCTCTTGTTACTCTTATGACTTAGCCACACTTCACTGTCCTTATGTAAAGGTTAGGATCTCTCACTTGTACCATTCATCTTTCATTGAAGCTAACATCTCAATTCCTCACCTACTTTATGTCAAGCCTACTAGATCAAATCCCAAGACTGACATCATCACCCTCATGTTGCCATTCTTTAGATCATGACACTCATCTCAAATTCAAGCTTAATGTTTATTACTAAACCCGAATATCAATGTGATTGCTCACCTACTATACAAACTCACCACTACTATGCGCAACTTTTAGAAACACTCGTCCACTAGGACCTTATGACAAGTATTTAACCATCACCTCTTAGTCTTCATACTTACAATTACTATCACCTTTGACTTCGCAACATAAGTACTATTCACTCATTCACTATATATCAATGCCTAATTAGTTCTATTACACTTTGAATATTATGGGCTCTCCCTCAAAATCGTAAGCCTAACTTAGATCTATAACCTCATGAATACTCTTTCTCTTCTATTCACCACTTACACTTAGTCATTTCCTACACAATGACACATCATCACCAACTCCTTTCTAGCTACAACACACACTACCTCCTATGATGGAATATTCACTACTCATCACTTCTTAGTCTACCCATAAGGGAAAACACCTCATTACTAACTTACTAGGTGTATGCCTATAGTAACATAGCTTGTGAAAACACTATCTCCCTTTCTTAGATCACTAAACCTCTGCATACTTTCCTCTAACTCTGGGCTCTTTCACTACTACAGTTCATGATCTCATAACTCATGCTACCTTTTGGGGTGAAAATATTACCCAAGCTCTAAACATACTTCCTCATAAGGATCTCAGCTGAAACAAAGCTTATGGAAAAGAGTACAACTCGGTTTTAGCTCAAACGCACGATTCATATAAATATGGGTGCATTCCTCTGAAACTGAACGCTTAACTTACTCTTGGGCTTTTCTCAAACCCCTCTGGAGTCTGAATTTCTCAAGACTCGTGCTAAGAACATCTCATCCATAAGGATCTTTAGACTTTACTTTTCAATCACTTCTAGGATGATGGGTAGTCGAAGGGATAGGAGAACACACGAGTTAGAATAAATCTCTATAACATAGCTCTATTGCATGATTAAGAGTATGAAAGAAGGGTAAATTTTCTTAAATGTCTGTAGTCCCTCGTTTATAGAAGTGGGACCCTCACAACGACAAAAAAAATCCTACTTGACACGGCTTCATAGACACCCTAGGACACTTGAACTTTACGCTCTGATACCAAGTTTGTCACGACTCGAGTATACACCCTGGATGCGGCCAGCACTGAAGAACCATTGTTGGTCCCCAAGAGAACCCTCATCCTGGCTGACTACAAGCGGAAGACTAACTTAAGCATGCAACAACTTAAAACTGAATAAAATTCAATAAACTCAACTATTCAAAACTTCAACTCAAATGAACAACTTAGAATAAAATAATATTTTCAACTCGCCATAAAATAGGCAACTTATGTCTTTAGAACGTTTAATAAAATAAATCAATAAGATACACTTCTCAACTATACTGATTATCAATGAAGCCTCTAACTGATAACGATGGAAGTCGGGACAAGACCCATGACATTATGACTAAACTGAAAAGTAAATGAAGACCTCCAGAAAATAAAGTGGCTCACCATAGCTAAGTCAAACTCTCGGATGTATCAACGAATCTCCTGTTGATGATCCTGAATACTTGTGTCTGCATCATGAAAAGATGCCGACCAAATGGCTCAGTATGTGAAATGTACTAGCATGTAAGATGAATTCTAAAGAATAAACATAAGATTGAATAGAATCTGAAAGGAAACTAAAGAACTTACCTGGCTTAACACAACTCAACATAATTGAACTCATTTCAATATAAAGTAGTTTTAAAACAAGTGCAATATAAAGAAAGGTTGTATAAACCATGATGCCAACTCTGTAAGTATGCAAAGATACAAATAACTCTGAGATGTATGTAAAAATACAAATAAATTTATGTATATAAAAATACAAGTAACTTCTGTGGGAGTTTCTCTAACCAACAACCATCACATAAGATCTATTGTGATGATACAACATTCTCCCTCACACTGCCAACGCATCCTATACCTTGCCACAGGTATAGGACCTGAACTACTAAGTGGATGCACTAGTCTATGCGAAAAGATTCATCTAAAAAGTATGACCATTTTCTACCCATGATGGCTACATGGTTTATGGGGGCTGTGAGTTATCTGAACTCTCCCCCATATCGATGCTCAATATTACTCTCAAAATATACTAGCTCTTTATATTTTAAAAACATACTTCTTTCTTTGATTTGAGATTAGTGCTCAAAAAATTAGCTTAAAGGATATCTTGGAAATCAAGGTTTCTTCTGTTGCTTTATTGTGAAAGCATTTACTCTTTAACTGAAAACTAGCCCAAAGGCTCTTTACCAAAAAACTAGCTCAAAGGCTCTTTACTAAAAAACTAGCTCAAAGGCTCTTTTGAAAATCTCAGTTTCCCGTTCTTCTTTTATTGTTAAAACATTTTAATCTTTTTTGGGAATACATAGTCCCCATATACTTTAGAAGTAATGAACTTCAACTTTACTCTTACTCTTAACTCAACTTCAAAGCTTAAATCTTAAAACAAAGTTTAAACATTTGCAAAAGATTTCTTAAAATATGGTTCATGCCGAATGATGGACATGAATAACTCAATGCAAGGTTTTCTATAACAATAGATAGAACTCAATACTTCGAACTCCAGTACTTCAATGATACTACTAATTTCAAGAATGCTCAACTCAGAAGGTTCATGAGAAATTATGAGCATGAACTACTCAACTCAAGGACTCAAAGCTACTTCTCATCCAAACATTGTTCGACTTATAATGTTCATGTGGAATTATGGGCATGAACAATTCAACTCAAGCACTTCATGGGTAACATGTAATAGTGCCATGATTATAAATATAATCTCATAGGGGATTAGGAACTCAATACTTAGAACTTGAAGATACTACTCCTCTCAAAGGTACTCAACTGATGAAGTTCATGCGGAAGTTATGGGCATGAACAACTCGACTCAAGGGACAAAATATCAATAAGGAACTCATGTATACGACTTTTCTCATTCTCATACTTACTTACTCAAAACTCAACTCAAATTGATGATGGATCTCAAAGGATTCACAATTGAACTCAAAGGGTTCCTTGAACTCTACTCTTAACTCTCTCTTGAATTTGAATTATGAATTTAAGAGTTATGATTCATGATATGAAGGATATCAATAACAATATAGCTATTCGATAATTAGGAATAGAACTTTTAAAAGAAACAAGAATTCAAGCACTCAAAATCAACTTATCTCAAGAATACTCAAATCTAGGGAAAGTATCCTAGATTACTCTTTTTTCTGATCTGAAAGTAGATGTAGGGCATGAGGACGAACTAGTCCAACACTATGATAGCCTTACAAATCTAGAAGAACAAGATTCTCAGAGAATCTTGAAGAATCTGGAAGAAGAACTTCATTGGAAGCCTTGAAACTCTAGCTTGAAGGTAAACAATCCAGAAAACCTTTATTGAGATTCTTGAATTAGTTTTTTGAAATCTCTATGGCCAAGAATTATGATTTTCATTAGTGAAGATGAAAATCTGATTGTTTTGAGCCTTTTATTAGTCAAGAAATTCGTTTATGGTTTTCTTGGAGGTAAAAAGACAAAAATGACTTTTTAATATTTTCCCATCGGCTAATTCGTAACAACACTGTATAGGTTACTAAAATAGTCATAACTTTTACTCAGAAATTGGATTGACGCGAAATTGGTGGCTTTGGAAAGTAGATTCAAATACATTTAATTGGATAGGTTATGGCTCACGTAACTCTTTATATTCTAAGAGATACAGTCGTGTGAAGTTGACCCAAGTAGAAACTTACATCAAAACTTAATGAAACTTCAAGAATACTTATCAAGAACTTAAATCCTTAAATTTCAAGAACGAAATTACGTTGAATAAATCATGATTGGTGTGTGGGTGGAAGAACCCAACACTATGGAAGCTTACATACCTCTTAGAAATCAAACCCATGGCGACAATCCGCAATAACCCTCAAGAACGTCGACGAATGCACTACCAGAAAACATGCATGTAGGAACAATTATTTAGCTACAGCTAAATATGTGTTGCAATAGATAGTAATTTGCAACGGTTATAACCTTTGCAATAGAAAAATGGACCTAATGAAACACTTTAAGAAGTAAATCGTTGCATTTCTGCGACAACCGTTGCCATAGTATCTTTTATTGCAACGGTTCCTACAAACTGTCGCCTTAGGTACTCTATGGCAACGGTTTCGCCAAACTCTTTCCCTTAATTATTTCCCTCCACTAATTTTACTACACCTGCAAAAAGATTTTTTTTTTATTAATTGTAAAAATAAAATAAAAGGTAAAATATCACTAGGTTAATTTGTTTCTTCAGACCTTTCATCCTCGTAGGTATCGACTTTCTCCTTTCTCTCTGAAGAACAAAACTAGTGTTTTACTTTAATCCTTCTTCTTTGATTTCCTTGTAGGAATTTGCAGCTTTTGGTCTTCTTCTTCGTGGGTTTTACATTTCTGCAGCTACTGGTATGTCGTATTCCATCTTCTTCAAAGTTAGAAATTTATTAGAAAGGTTCTAGAAAAAGATTTGAAAATAGAAAAATGGGTTTCTGTGAAGTAGATGTTCTTTGCTAGAGTTTATGTTTATAATGTAATATTATTGTGCATTAGAGTGTGTATCTCAATTCTTGTGAAGATTGAGAAATCTCTGCAAAAATGTTTAGATGGAAATTCTCAGTTTAGGAAGAGTTAATGTTATGAAAGATGAGTTTCGATACTTCATTCCACATGATAATTCTTATCTATCAAAAAATCTCAAGTTTTTGAATTTGACAAACGATTTCTAAGAATAAAATGAACTAAAGTATTTTTCAACTCCAAAAGTCATTGAAGTCGAGCATTAAGGGACTTTGTTTCTCTCTTTCGAGTACAATTTTCAAGCTCTAAGTTTATACTTTCTTCCTTCTTGTCTAATATTTTTAGTGGACAAACTACAAGTTGGTCATCAAGCTCAGCTCATTGCTTAAAAAGAGGTAATGTTCCTGTTTCTCTTTTTTTTTTCTTTTCTTTTTTTACTTTGATGTAAATCTGTGTGTATGTTAGATATTTTACGTTTACTAATCTCTGTTCGTTAATGCTTATTCATTTTTTAGTTAAATCATTCCATATGACTGTGTTTTTCAAATTTAAGGTCTGTATTGTAAGTTTAGAATGTTGGAAAAAAATTCACTTTATGCTTTATTGTAAAAAATATTTCATGATCAATTTTCTCTATTATGAGTTAAGAACTTCAGAAACCAGATCATTCATGTTACTTTCTGCCTCAGTGAACTCCATCTCGTCCATTCATTCCCTAGTGTACCAATGCAAGAAAGCTTTTCTTCTGAACATAGTTGTGTAGTGGTGGTGTGTATTCTTCTCGAAATGAAAACAGGAGTCCGAGGTCGTAGCTTTTTTAATGATTGTGATTAGGGTTACCAGGTGCTTTTAACTAGCATTACTGGTTAAAGAATACATTGAGCAGACCTACCGTCTAGTTGATCATAGAATAAGGTTTTGATTATGAAACCAACCTCTTTATTCTTTGAGCACCGAATAAAACTTTAGGTATTTAGTAGTTCTTTGTTTTCTCCTTTAATATTCTTTTTGTGATAAATATTGTATTTTCTGTTTTAAGATCATTTTTGCTCTTGGAATACATTGAGTAGATCCTTGGTGTAGTTGAGCACAAAATAAGGCTTTGAGTGTTAACTCAACCTCTCTAAGGCTGCTCCTAGATTTAGATATGCATGTCTAAATTTAACCATACATCCAAGTTCTCTAAGGCTGCTCCTTGTCTTTTCTTATAAATTTGATGTTTTACGATTGAGCTGCTTAGTTTCTTGAGTGAGGTTAGTGACTTTGGTTTTGTTGTCCTTTTATGCTTTTCTTTTACCTTTAAATTTATTTTGAAGTCTTTAATTAGAGACACAACACCCTCAACTTGTTAACTCAAATTTGCCTATTTAGCTTAGTTATGCTTATCTTTAATTTAAAAGGTTATAACTAGTAAAGTTTTCATGTAGTGAGCCATTCACTGCTTAAAATGAGGTAATATTCCCTTGTCTCTTCATTTTGTAGTCAGTTTCTTTTTAGTCTATTCTTATTTCCATTGATGTGTGTGTGAATCTTGGTTTTTACTCTTCTTTTTGTGTTGTTTATAATCATTTCCAGGTGATTCTTTCCCCATATATGTGCTCTCTAAATGTTGTACATGTAGAGTAAGTTTAGAGTGTTGGATACGATTTCCCTTTTATGTGACTTTCCTATTACTCCTTTTTCATGTTCTATTTTGTGACCATTGCTGATTCTAGAACTGATTGAGTAGATATTGGGTTTGGTTGAACTAGGCATAAGGTTTTGAACATTAACTCAGCCTCTCAAGGGGGAGTCTTACAATCGTGTCCTGCTTAGTTTCTTGAGTGCGTTTTTTTCTTTGACAAAATAATATGAAATTTTGTATTTTTTATATGAAATCCATTACATCTTTTAAGTGTTTAGATTTGTCAAAATCATTTGACTTTACTGTTGTGTCTTATTATCTTAAGATTGAGTTTTTAGATTTTACATCTTTTACATCATTTCTCTTTTAACTAATTGAAATTCTAGGTAAAATAGGTATTGTTAAGTAGATAGCTGATTATGTATAAAAAAATAGTTCAAGGAAAAGAGACATTTCATTTATGTTGTTAAATAAAATAAGATAGAGCCACTGATCAAAATCTGTTGAATGCAAGTTTTTAAGGGGACCAAATCTGTTGGTGTGCTATTCAAAATCTTCTCTTTTATTTCTTATCTTGGTAATTTGATTTTGGTGTCATATAGGATATTCAATATTAAATGGATAGTGGAGATAAAAGTTGGATGGGTCTCCAGAGATCCACCAATGAGTATATCAGTGGTGTGAATAACTTTCATGATACAACTTTTGAACGAGCTTCCAAAGGAGATGAAATATTGTGTCCTTGCAAAAAGTGTGCTAATTGTAAGTGGCATCATCGAAATGCGGTAGAGGATCACTTGGTTGTTTATGGATTTGTGCAAGGGTACACCAAATGGATTTTTCATGGGGAAAGTTTTTCCTCGAGAAATAATCCAGATCATAATAATAAGGAAGGTTCAAACATGCGTGACAATATTGATGGCCTACTTCATGATACTTTTAGAGATGTTGCAGGTGACTTGAGGCTTGAGGGAGTGAGAGAGGGGCCATCCGAAGATGCAAAGAAATTTTTTTAATTGCTGGAGGAAGGTAAACAAGAGTTATATCATGGGTGTGAGAATTTCTCTAAACTTAATTTCACCATTCGATTATTCTTGTTCAAATGCATTCATGGTTTGAGTAATGAGGCCTTTGGAGACTTGCTAGACCTGTTAAGAGAGGCATTTCCATTTGCTCATATACCTGAGTCGTTCCACAAAGCAAAAAATGTGATTAAAGACTTCTTAAAACAAAGTTTAAACATTTGTAAAAGACTTCTTAAAATATGGTTCATGTCGAATAATGGACATGAATGACTTAATGCAAGGTTTTTAAGAAGCATAGATAGAACTCAATTCTTGGAACTCAAGAACTTAAATAATACTACTAATTTCCAGAATGCTCAACTCAGAGGGTTCATGCAGAATTATGAGCATGAACTACTCAACTCAAGGACTCAAAGCTACTTCTCATCTCAAGATTGTTCGACTTATAATGTTCATATGGAATTATGGGCATGAACATTCAACTCAAGGACTTCATGGGTAACATGTAATAGTGTCATGATTATCAATATAATGCCATAGGGGATTAGGAACTCAATACTTAGAACTTGAAGATACTACTCCTCTCGAAGGTACTCACCTAATGAAGTTCATGCGGAAGTTATGGGCATGAACGACTCGGCTCAAGGGACAAAATATCAATAAGGAACTCATGTATATGACTCTTCTCATTCTTATACTTACTTACTCAAAACTTAATTCAAATCGATGATGGATCTCAAAGGATTCACAATTGAACTCAGAGGCTTCTTTGAACTCTACTCTTAACTCTCTCTTGAATTTGAATTATGAATTTAAGAGTTATGATTCATGATATGAAAGATCTCAATAACAATATAGCTATTCGATAATTAGGAATAGAACTTTTAAAAGAAACATGAATTCAAGCACTCAGAATCAACTTATCTCAAGAATACTCAAATCTAGGGAAAGTATCCTAGAATACTCTTTTTCTGATATGAAAGTAGATATAGGGCGTGAGGACGAACTAGTCCAACACTATGATAGTCTTACATTCTTGAAGAATCTTGAAGATTTTTTAAGAATCTTGAAGAAGAACTTGATTAGAAGCCTTGAAACCCTAGCTTGAAGGTAAACAATCAAGAAAACCTTTCTTTAGATTCTTGAATTAGTTTCTTGAAATCTCTATGGCCAAGAATTATGATTTTCATTAGTGAAGATGAAAATCTGATTGTTTTGAGCCTTTTATTAGTCAAGAAATTCATTTATGGTTTTCTTGGAGGTAAAAAGACAAAAACGACTTTTTTTTAATATTTTCCTGTAAGCTAATTCGTAACAGTACTGTATAGGTTACAAAAATAGTCATAAATCTTTACTCAGAAATAGGATTGATGCCAAATTGGTGGTATTCGAAAGTAGATTCAAATACCTTTAATTGGATAGGTTATGGCTCATGTAACTCTTTATATTCTAATAGATATGGTCCTTTGAAGTTGTCCCAAGTAGAATCTTACATCAAAACTTAATGAAACG
Organism: Solanum okadae; assembly: GCA_036553675.1. Classification (NCBI taxonomy): domain Eukaryota; kingdom Viridiplantae; phylum Streptophyta; class Magnoliopsida; order Solanales; family Solanaceae; genus Solanum; species Solanum okadae. The sequence goes on along the minus strand of CM071689.1, from coordinate 41,148,843 downwards.
TCAAGAACATTTATCAAAAACGCATCAAGAACTTAAATCCTTAAATTTCAAGAACGAAATTACGCTGAATAAATCATGATTGGCGTCTGGGTGAAAGAACCTAACAATATGGAAGCTTACATACCTCTTAGGGATCAAACCCATGACGACAATCCGCAACAACTCTCAAGAATGTCAACGAACGCCTTCATCCTTTCCTCTTTTCTCCTCTTCTCTCTTCTTCTTTTCTCTTCTTGAACTCTCAACTAAAACCCTTGGTGTAAACTAGGATTATAAAACTGAATCTAATCAGATTAGACCCCTAAAATATTATTAAAAACAAATTAAATCTGATTGGGTAAGGAAAAGACCAAAATACCCCTCTAAAATCCGGTTTTGCATTTCTTTATCTAGACAACCCAATTTCAAATACACATATCTCCCTCATACAAACTCGAAACTGGGCAAACTTGGTGGTGTTGGAAAGACAATTCAAAGATATTCTACGGTATCTGGCATCACCCCTAACTCATAGTGAGCTAGAATTTATGGTCATTTGAAGTTGACCCAAAACTCATACTTAGCATAACTTGCAAAATTTCAGAAGTTTTGTCTTTCCAATTTAGTTCTTTGTGGAACTCAAGGTGCTATATCTAGTGACCCGAGCTTAATACTTAAGAAATTTTAAATTCCTTCGTAAAATCCTACTCACAACGACAAATGGTTCGAGTCTTAGCTCAAAATAATTTTTTGGGCTGTTACATCTGATCCCACCATCGGTCGACCACTACGATCCGTGGTTGGACCTACGGAGCGTAGGTGAGGTTCAGCAGCTAATTGGAGGGAATTGGTTGTTGGGTAAACTTCAAACGGTCATATCTTCTAGCACAAAATGAATAAGATGGCCCATTACCTGTCAAATTAAAGATGATTGAATCCTTTTTCCAATGCCACCAAGTTTGCTAAAATACCATCTCGGAGTGAAAAAGTTATGCTCATTTTACTGAAGCCCTGCCGGGCAGACCACGAACCACGACTAGAGACGACGGTTGGTAGTCCAAATGTTGGTCCATAGGTCCATCCATGGATGGCGTTCGTCATCTTTTAAGTTAGGGTCATTTATGTATTTTTCCTATAAGTTGGGGCCCTTAAACTATGTCGTTTAATGCCTAAACTACCTCATTTTACTCATTCTAAGCCTAATAACTTAGTTAGACTTACTCAGAACCCTCATTCTCCAAGAATCATCCAAACTTGGAGCAAAACGAAGAGGAAAAGGTCGACTAAACCTCCCAAGAACAAGAAGCAGTGTTCTTCAAAGTTCAGCCCCGAAATCAAAAGATTACTCCGTAGATTTCGTTAACAGGTATGTGGGATTTAACTAGTTGATTATTTTGTCCACTAGGTCCCTAGAATTCAATCAGTTCCTTGGTTCTACATATCTTGTTTAGAACTAGGGTTCGTAAAATCTTGGGTAATTATTATGATTTAAGTTGCTATAGTATCCATAATCTAAATATCATGTTTTCTTGGAAACGTTGCTTAATTCCCTGTATGAAATTCAAAACCCTAGTTGTGTAGATTCTCTTAGTTCATGAATTGCACTTGCTAGGTCAGTTGAACAGATAATCATGCTCCAAATTTTGAATGTTACATTATCAGTATATAAATGTTGCATTCTCAGATTGCATGTCAATATTTTGGGCCATTCAGAATTTCAGTTACATTTCAGTCATATACATATTAAGTTGGGAGTAGACTTAGCAACGAGTTGTATTAGGGTTCAGCGTACCCTCATTGTCCCAGAACTGTGCCTCCGTAGGAGTATAAGTCTCCTCTGTTGGGCATCAGATTTAGTGATCTCACCAGTTATGCCTTTATATCCCTGGAAAGGTATATTGGGTCCTCTCGATAGGGCGTATACATCGGACTCCATGTTTAGCTCACATGGTTTATGTTAGTTAATAGTAGCTCCCACAGTTAGACTCTTAATGCATTTGACCAGGTTTTCAGTATATACTTCAGTATTCAGTTTAGCATGTCATGTTCATGATTAGTACTTGGTCATTGCATTCAGTTTAGCTCCCGGTTATTTTTTCAGTGTTTACATTCTTGCTTAGTTTATTGTATTGCTCAATTATGCATTGTTCATCCTATATATGTTTGTTCAGCTTAGTATCGATAACCTGCATGCTTTGTACATTCAAAGTACTGACGCATACTCTGCGCTGTATCATTTCATAATGCAGATTCAGATACTCAGCATCCAGATCACGCTTAGGTCGATTCTCGGTCCACGCTTAGAAACTTTAGTGGTGAGTCCTCATATTCTGAGGATAATACACATACTTTCATTTTAGTCTTTACTATTAGTTTTCAGTTTTGTTAGAGCTAGCAGGGGAGCATGTCTGAGTAACTCAACTCAGTTAGAGGCTTTTCAGATATAGTAGTAGGATCAGCTTGATTTGTTAAGTTTATCTTTTAGAAGTTATTAATCTATTAGTATGGTTTATACATTCAGAGTAGTTGGGGTCTCCCTATTTTCCAGTTATTTATTGATTTATCTTCCGCATAGTTCATGCTTTACTTAGTTATTTTCTGTGTGCTTACGATTTGCCAGAATCATGGTTATTTTGGGTCACTCGTGATCCTAGGTCCGGTGTTACATGAAAAGGGTAGCCTCAAGGCATGCAAAACTTGGTAGCATTAGATTCAAGAGTCCTAGGATGTTTGAAAGATGTACTAAGTAGAATTTTTTTCGTGGGTGTGAAGTGCACCACATCTATGAGAGAGAGGCTACGAATTATTTTAAGAGAAGCTTCACATTCTTTGTTATTCTTATCGTGTGTGGGTATGATCCAACTTCTCCTTTCTAATTCATCGTTATGCGTTTCAGATCATGCCTCCTCGTAGAGCTAACACATAAAATGCTAATGCAGTTCCTGCAGTCCCGAACCATGAGGTTACGAATGCATAATTTTGGAGTGCGATCCAGCACTTGGCTCATAGTGTGGCCAATCATAACAATTAGTAGGTACCTGTCCTTACTAATAGAAATGGTGGATCAACTGTAGCTAGGGTTCAAGACTTTGTTCGAATGAATCCGCATGAGTTTCTAGGGTCCAAGGTTGGTGAGGACCCACAGAACTTCATTGATGAGTTTAAGAAAATTCTTGGAGTAATGCAAGTGACTGGAACTGAGAGTGTTGAGTTGGCATCCTACCAACTTAAGGATATGACTCATATCTGGTTTACTCAGTGGAAAGATAACAGGGACCAGATGCAGGTCATGTGACTTGGGATTGTTTTACTGGAGCTTCTCTGGATAGTTCTTCCCAAGGGAATTGAGAGAAGCTAAGGCACAAAGAGTTTATGAACTTGAAGTAGGGGTTAATGTCAGTCCAAGAGTAAGAGTATGGGCTAAAGCTTACCTAGCTCTCCAGGTATGCTCCCCACATGGTTGTCGATTCAAGGGCACAAATGAGTAAGTTCTTGTTCGGGTATCCGATCTGGTGAAGACTGAGTGAATGAATGTTATGCTACTAGGGGATATGGATATCTCCATACTAATGATTTATGCTCAGCAGGTTGAGGGAGATAAGCTTAGAGAATTGGCTAAGAATAACAAAAAAGGCCAGACTAGGAAACTATGAATACTCACAACAAAATTCGGATAGTGGGAATCGCTCACCATCAGCAAAGTTCTACAGCCCTAGCACCTTCATCAGCTAGTTCTGCATCCCCCAGGTTTCGACAGGATCAGAAAGGTAGGGCCTCAGTCTCTAAGTCCCAGGGAAGTGCTTCAGGTAATAGGACTTACCAAACTTGTCCAATGTGTGGTAAGAACCATCCGAGTGAGTTTCTTACAGGCAAGGAATAGTGCTTTGGGTGTGGTCAGTCTGGCCATAGGTTGAAGGATTGACCTTCTTCTATGCAGGGGACAAGATGTAACAACAATAGGGGTCAGTCTATAGCTCCAGCAGCACCAACAGGTCACCCAACTCAGCAGGGTACTTCATCTAGTATAGGTGGCGGTCAGCACCATAATAGGTTGTATGCTCTCCAGGCTCTCCAGGACCATGAAGATTCTCCTGATGTGGTCATTGGTACGTTACGAGTCTTTCATCTAGATGTTTATGCATTGTTAGATCCAGGGGATACATTGTCTTTTGTAACTCCCTATATAGCGCGGTAAACTTCGGTGTCAGTCCAGAAACTCTTTAAGAACCCTTCTCAGTCTCTACTCTAGTTGGTGATCCAGTTATAACTAGATGGGTATACATAAATTGCCCTGTCATAGTCTCTCAAAAAGTCACCTCAGCAGACCTCGTACAGTTAGAAATGGTATATTTTGATGTCATTCTCAGCATGGATTGGTTACATTCCTGTTATGCCTCAGTCAATTGTAGAACTAGGATCATTTGGTTTTAGTTTCCAAACGAGCAAGTCTTAGAATGGAAGGGTAGTAACTCACTGCTTATGGGTCGATTTATCTCTTACCTTTATGCGAGAAATTTTTTTCCAAAGGGTATATCTATCATCTTGTTCGGGTTAAGGATTCAAACTTTGAAACCCCAACTCTTGAGTCAGTCCCAGTAGTAAATGAGTTTCCAAAAGTGTTTCTAGAAGATCTTCCCAGAGTTCCTCCCGAAAGGTAAATAGATTTCGGAATAGATCTCTTTCCAATACCCAACCCATTTCAATTCCTCCATATAAAATGGCTCCAGCCGAGCTTAAGGAACTGAAAGAACAGTTGAAAGACCTTCACTATAAGGGATTTATCTGACCCAGTATTTCTCCCTGAGGTGCTCCAGTGTCGTTCGTGAAAAAGAAAGATGGTTCTCTAAGAATGTGCATTAACTATCGGGAGTTGAACAAAGTCACAATCTAGAATAAGTATCACATCCCCAGGATCGATGACTTGTTCGACCAACTTCAAGGTGCTAGTTACTTTTCTAAGATAAACCTCAGATCCGACTATCATCAGCTCAGACTCAGAGATAGTTACATTCCGAATACAACTTTCAAAACTCGGTATGGTCATTATAAATTTGTAGTTATGTCTTTTTGACTAACAAATGCTCCTGCAACTTTCATAGACTTAATGAACGTGGTGTTCAAACAATATTTGAACTTGTTCGTTATCGTCTTTATTGATGATATCCTCATTTATTCTCGCAGTGAGGAGGAGCATGCGATTCATCTAAGAATTGTTCTATAAAATCTCAAAGATTGCCAGCTATTCGCTAGGTTCAACAAATGTGAATTCTGGCTACAGTCTATAACTTTCCTTGGTTATGTGATGTCTAATGAAGGGATCCGAGTGGATTCTAAGAAAATTGAGGCAGTGCAGCACTAGCCCAGACCCACCTCCCCAACAGATATCAGAAGTTTCTTGGGTTTGGCTAGTTATTATAGGAGATTTGTTGAAGTATTTTCATCCATAGGTTCCCCATTGACCAAGTTGACTCAGAAGAAGGCCAAATTTCAGTGGTCAGATGAGTATGAGAAAATTTTCTCGGAACTGAAGACTAAGTTGACTACAACTCCTGTCTTGACTCTACCAGATGGTTCAGACGATTATGTAATTTATTTTGATGCATCTAGGGTCGGCCTAGGTTTTTTGGTGATGCAGAGAGGTAAGGTCATAACTTATACTTCTAGACAACTTAAGGTTCATGAGAAAAACTACCCGACTCATGACCTCGAGCTTGTAGTCGTAGTATTTGCCCTAAATATTTGGAGACACTACTTGTATGGTGTTCATGTTGATGTATTCATATATCATAAGATCCTCCAGTATGTGTTCACCCAGAAGGAGTTGAATTTTCACCGGAGGAAATGGCTTGAATTCCCCAAAGACTATGACATGAATGTGCTTTACCACCCTGGTAAGGCCAATGTAGTAGTTGATGCTCTCATCAGGTTATCCATGGGTAGTGTAGCACATGTTGAGGAATAAAGGAAAGAGCTAGCCAAATATGTTCACCAGCTTGCTCGCTTAGGAGTTTTCCTTACGGAGACATCAGATAGTGGGGTGATAGTTCAGAATTGATCAGAATCTTCTTTGGTAGCGGAGGTTAAGGCAAAACAAGATAGTTATCCTATATTACTTTAGTTAAAGAGTGCAATTCATCAATAGAAATTTGAGGTTTTCTCCCAAGGGGGAGATGGTGTACTTCATTACCAAGGTCACTTATGTGTTCCTAGTATGGGTGAGTTGAGGAGGCAGATCCTTATAAAAGCTCATAACTCAAGGTATTCCATTCATACAAGTGCAACTAAGATGTACCGTGATCTACGGGAAGTCTTTTGGTGGAACGACATGAAGACGGACATAGCAGACTTTGTGGCTAAGTATCCTAATTGTCAATAGGTTAAGGTAAAACATCATAAACTAGGAGGTATGACTCAGGAGATTAACATTCCTACATAGAAGTGGGAAGTGATAAATATGGAATTCATTATGGGGTTACCTCGTACTCGCAGACAACATGACTCCATTTGGGTGATAGTGGACATAATTAATAAGTCCGCTCACTTCTTAGCTATCAAGACTACATATTCAGCAGAGGACTATGCCAAACTCTACATCCATGAGATAGTCAAGTTGCATGGGTTCCCTTGTCTATCATCTCAGATAGAGGTCCTCCGTTTACCTCTCATCTTTGGAAATCGTTTCAGAAAGGTCTTGGTACTCAGGAAAATCTCAATACAACATTTCATCCACAGACAAATGGTCAGGCATAGCGTACCATTCAGACCCTAGAGGACATGCTGAGAGCTTGCGTGATCGATTTCAAGGGTAGTTGGGATGATCACCTACCTCACATAAAGTTCTCCTACAATAATAGTTTTCATTGCAGTATTTAGATAGCCCCGTATGAAGCACTATATGGGCGTAGATGCAGTTACCCTATTTGTTGGTTTGAAGTAGGTGAAGCAGCATTGATTGGAACATATTCAGTTCATGAAGCTATGGAGAAGGTTCAACTCATCCGAGATAGACTAAAGACAGCTCAGAGTCATCAGAATTCCTATGCATATGTGAGGAGAAGGGACTTAGAGTTCAAAATCAATGATTGAGTTTTTCTAAAGTCGTCACCTATGAAGGGGTGATGAGATTCGGCAAGAAGGGGAAGCTCATTCCCAGATATGTAGGTCCTTACAGAATCCTAAAAAGGGTTGGTAATGTGGCCTATAAGTTAGAGTTGCCAGCAGAACTAGAAGCGGTTCATCTTGTGTTTCACATTTCCTTGTTGAAGAAGTGTGTGGGTGATCCGGCATCAATAGTACCATTAGAGAGTGTGGTTGTGAAGGATAGTCTCCCTTACGAAGCAGTGCCAATTGAAATTCTTGACCATCACGTTCGTAGGTTGAGAAATAAAGAAGTCGCTTTAGTAAAGGTCTTGTGGAGGAGTTAGTCCGTAAAGGGAGCTACTTGGGAAGCAAAAAGACCCATGAAGGCCAAGTGTCCTCACCACTTTCCATCCGATTCCGTTTTAGGTTCAAGTAATAGTTCCTCTCTAGTCTCTCAGTTTACTCGTGTAATTCAGTCTCAAAATTTTTTCCCCTCAGTCATTCTTGCATTTCAACGTATTTGCATATTTTTGGAAATCAGTTTAGTTAGATATCAGTTTCTAGCACTTAGTTGTAGGAATTGCAGCTCCTTCCCTCCATATTTAGCTTGTTTAATATTTTTTCGAAGACAAATGTTCCCAAGGGGGAGATAATGTAACACCTCAGACCTCAAAAATAAAGAAAATCCTAGTCTTTCGAAAAACTGGTGTAAGTACAGATGGAACCACCCACGGACCGTAGGTAGATCCAAGGACCGTAAGTGGGGTTCCGTTGTTAAGGCCCAAATATTGATGGTGTATGATCCCATATATGGTCGACCAGTACGGTCCGTGGTTGGACCTATGGACCGTAGGTGACAGTCAGCACCCAATTGGAGGGAATCGATTGTTGGGTCAATTTCAAACGGTCATATCTTCTATCACAAACTGAATTAAGTGGCCCATGACCTATCAAATTAAAGATAATTGAATCCTCTTTCCAACACCACCGAGTTAACTGAAATCCAATATTGGAGTAAAAGGTTATGCTCATTTTAGTGAAGCCCTATTGGGCAGACCATGAACCACAGACGATGGTTGGTAGTTTGAACGATGGTCTGTAGGTCCCTCCGTGGATGGCCTTCCTCAGCTTTTAAGTTAGAGTCATTTAGGTCTTTTTCCTATGCGTTGAGGCCCTTAAACTACGTTGTTTAATGCCTAAACTACGTTGTTTTACTCTTTCTATGCCTAATAACTTAGTCAGACTTATCTAGAACCGTCATTCTCCAAAATTCATCCAAACTTGGTGCAAAAAGAAAAGGAAAAAAGTCGACCAAAGCTCCCAAGAACAAGCAGTAGTGTTCTTCAAAGTTCATCCCCAAAATCAAAGGATTTTTCTGTAGATTTCGTCACCAGGCATGTGGGATTTCACTAGTGGATTCCTTTTATTCACTAGGTCCCTAGAATTTAGTCAATTGCTTGATTCTACATATCGTGTTTAGACCTAGGGTTTGTAAAATCTTAGGGAACTATTATGATATCAGTTGCTATAGTATCCATAATCTAAATTTCATGGTTTCTGGGAAACGTTGCGTAATTCCCTATATGAAATTTAGAACCCTAGTTGTGTAGATTCTCTTAGTTAGTGGATTGCACTTGCTAGGTCAGTTGAAAAGATAATCATGCTCCAAATTTTGAATGTTACATTATCAGTATATAAATGTTGCATTCTCAGATTGCATATCAGTATTTTGAGCCCTAGAACTACATGCCCCCGTAGGAGTATAAGTCCCCTCTATTGGGCATCAGATTTAATGATAACACCAGTCATGCCTTTATACCCCTGGCAAGGTATATTGGGTCCTCTAGATGGGGTGTATACATCGGGCACCATGCTTAGCTCAAGTAGTTTAAGTCGGTTAATAGTAACTCTCACAGTTAGACACTTGGTGCATTTGACCAGGTTTTCATTATACACTTCAGTATTTAGTTTAGCATGTCATCTTCGTGATTAGTACTTGGTCATTGCATTCAGTTTAGCTCTCGATTATATTTTCGGTATTTACATTCTCGCTCAGTTTACAGTATTGCTCAGTAATGCCTTGTTCAGCTTAGTATCTATATCATGCATGCTTATTACATTCAAAGTACTGACGCATACTCTGTGCTACATCCTTTCATGATGTAGGTTCAGGTAATCAGCATCCAGATCGCACTTAGGTCAATTCTTGGTCCGAGCACAACAGCTTTAGTGGTGAGTACTCATATTCTGAGGACAATAAACATGCTTTCATTTTAGTCTTTACTTTTAGTTTTTAGTTTTGTTAGAGTTCGCTGGGGAGCATGTCCCAATAACTCAACTCAATTAGAGGTTTCTCAGACATAGTAGTAGAATCAACTTGAATTGGTATGTTTATCTTTCAGTTGTAATTAAACTCACTGTTAGTATGGTTTATACATTCAGACTAGTTGGGGTCTCCCATTTTCCAGTTATTTATTGATTTAGCTTCCGCATAGTTCATGCTTTACTTATTTATTTTCAGTATGCTTACGATATGCCAGGATCAGGGTTATCTTGGGGTCACTCGTGATCCTAGGTCCCGTGTTATGTCAAGGGGGTAGCCTCGGGGAGTGAAAACCATTAACTTAAATAGTGTTGTTGATTGAACAGTATGTGTGTGTGATTCCAATGAGGAAAATTAGAGTTGCATAAGTCATATGTGAACTCTCAACATCTCATTGTGACAGGCAGATTACCGAAATAAATCTTGTAATGATCGTTGCACGTGAGCTAAAATTGTAGAGTCTTGTTTGATGATTGTGTTAAAGGCCATGTGTGGTGAGATTGCCTTGAAATATATGCTTTGTAATACCTAGAACTTGCCCCGTTAGTCCAACTGACTAATGTAGGTGACTGATAGAGATAATCTTAGGAAATATTTTGGAGAGTGAGCCAAAATTGCTATTATACCTCTTTGTGACCACCTTGTAAAAGTGTGAACCTTTCTTGGCCCCGTTGGAGCCTACCCTTTTCATTGGAGGAAACTTGAGCACATTTAACCTCTTTCCTTCTCACCTAAGACCTTCATGAAGCATCGGTGTGAGAAATTCAACCTTGAAGATTTGTATTGAAAAAGATGGAACCCCTCCATAATAAAAAAAAAGGGGGAAAAATGATCGAAAAAGAAAAGATTTTTTGAAATAAATTTTGTACAATGGAGAAAAGAAATGGGGTATCCAATGAATCATGCTTAAAAGAACATAGGGTGGATTGTGAGAATCAAATAGTGAAAGAAAAGGAGAAAAGTTGAAATGCTGGCCATACTTAATGGAGGTAGAAGTCACTAAGCCAAAATGATCATACATTTACCCTCAGCCCCGTTACAAGCCTTGAAACACCTTTGTGAACTTGAGTGAGGTGAAAGTCATGTTAGTTGGAAAATACGGGCAGGCCTATGGGTGGAATCAAGCATGTGTTTATCTTTGAGAGTGTGAGAGTTGCTTTTGATTTCTTATTTCTGAAATTTTGATAAGCTTTGTATGAGAATGGAATCATTATTGGTGTGAGGGTATTTGAATACTTTTGTTAACCTTGAATTTGCATATGAAACAAGTATTGTGAGCTTGAGTTCTATTTAATGAAGGCTAGTCACAGTTTTAAACTTGTAGTGCACAATTGATCATTGCATGGGTAGATTGAACCTCATGTGCATTCTTGTTGAGTCTTGAGTAGCACTATTTGTAGACATCTCTATTGAACTGATTGATCTTTTCTTTTACTTGAGTACACGCAAAAGTTTAAGTTTGGGGTATTAATGAGTCGGGGATATCGACTCATTAAGTGCGTAATATCTAGAGTTTTAGTGTCCTCAATGCCTATTTTATGCTCTAAACTGATGTTTAAATGGTAATTTGTAGCAATGAAGGCAAAAGAGCAAGGCAGGGACATTACCGGACAAAAATGAGTGAAAAAGTTGAAAGAGCTAAAGACAAGAAAGGCTGATGATCACCAAGACCACTTGGCGAGTCGCCAAGTGGCTCTTCAGCTCGCCAAAAGTTACAGCAGGCCAGCCCTAGGAAAAATTCAACTCGGCGATGGAAAATGGCTTTTCAGCGAAGCGCCGACTTGATCGGCGATGGAGATTCTGATCGCCTAAATTTACAAAAGAAGAATATTCAAGAATCAAGTCAAGAAGGTAATGTAAAGGGACATTTGGCGCATCGCCGACTTGGTCGGGATTGCTCGACGAATTCTGCCGAATGGCTCTGAAGCCAAAAATCTGGTAACGTATAAATGCTATTTTTAAAAGAGAGTTGCAAAGTTCCAAAGTTTGGAGGGATATTTCTGAGTTTTTGAGAGTTTCTATTGGGTTTTTAATCCCTGACACTGTTCTTTGAGGTTTTGATAAGAAATTTAGAGTTGGGTTTGTATTTTGACCAAATTTTGAGTATTGTGAAGACCTGCAATTTGTTACTCAAACTGGTGGATAACATAGTCGGTAACATTTTCCTGTTTTTTATGATGTTTGGCTAAAATCCCTAATCTTGGGGGTGTGATTATGTGATTAATTATTTATATTAGCTTATGGGTGTTAGTATTTACTAATTTGATTGTTGATTTGAAGTGGGTTCAGTTGGTAATTGAGTTTTAATTGATGAATTGTAATTGCAAATACAGTTCTAGCTTAGTAATCTAGACTTGCTTGAGAAAGAGATTTCAGAATTAAATTTATCACTTGATGATTGTAGCGATTGGTTTATTGTGGATTCATCTTGAGAAAGTGGTTTTGAATTTGATCCGACCAATCTAGCTCGAGAGAGTAGATTAATTGAGGTTTTAGGATGTTCATATTTGTTAGGCTTGTCGAGGTTCGAGAGAACTTGCTTGATTCTTAATAGTTGATTGGGAAATAACTATTACACCTAAAGTCAATCCTACCCACTAGGATTCAACGTTTTTTTTAGTAAATAATAATCACCCAGACAATGAAATTTGCATTTAATCCATCACATCCTCAAGGATCCCTCTATACTTGATTACCCCCGTATTTTCATAATTGTTAATTATCTCTTTCATCCCCCCAATTGATATTATTTGTCAAACCCCTGCCATTTAATTTAATCATTGCAAAAATGTCTACTTTTACACTTCTTTCACTTCATAATTGAATTCTCTATCGTATCACTCCCTTTGGGATCGACCCCAACTCTTTGTTGGGTTTATACTTGAATGCAACCTTCTAGACTTAGAATTTGATTAAGTGTAGTTGAGCGTTATCATCGACAAACAAAGTATGCATCCATGATGCATTGAATGTTAAAAGGTGAGCCCAAATTCCCTCACCAAAAGTGACAAAGTGCTGGGCAACGATAAGGGTTAAATTAGGCTAACAGGGTGGACATCGGCAATCCACTGATCGTGAAAGGTGAACTTCATCGAGTTCGCCAATTGGGGCTCAAACACCTAAAGCCTAAGGCTGAGAAATGGCGAGTTGATTGATGGAAAGAAGATCTTCATGCTAGACGAGCCCGACTAATGTCGCGAAAAGGGATGCAAGCGGCATTTCGGATTAAATTTTAGGGAAACTATAAATTGTTCTAATGAGTGAGAAAATGTTTCTTTAGCCTAATCTAACTTTTTGATATTGAACAGTAGACTTTTTAGTTCCTCTCTTAGTTTCTAGGTTTTTAAATACTCTCATAATAGACATTTTAAAGTTGAAATTGAAGTGGGTGTTCAAGATTCTATCTAATTATCAACACATTAATGGATGAGAACATTATGGATATAATATATTTCCTTTTTGTGATGCTTGGATAAAACCAAAAATCTAGGGGTGTGATTATGTGGTTTGGTGTTGATTTAATTTAATGGGTCATTTGCCTTGCTCTTCTATATTGTTCATTCATGGATTTGAGTTATTATCATGGGGTTTAACTTATAGGTTAAGATGGCCAACTTAATCCTAGCTAAGATGTTTATTTGGTACTTGAAAGAGATCAATTAAAGTGGGTAGATAGATCAATGCTTGCAATATAGGGTTGATTATTGTAGTTTTCTTGAAAGAGGGATTATGGTTCAATTCTATTTTTCAAATCTGCTTGAAAGAGAGATTTTTAATAAGGTAATGGGTTATTTTGTGATTTACATAGATAATACCAAAACAATATTCTCTGATATTATGCTTTGAGATTGAAAGAGGATTAGTATCATTGAAGATTACCTAGCTTAAAATTGTTTTGTAGTGTTATAGAGTCAGCGCTTGAACCCCTACTTGACATCAATACCAATCCCCATATCCCATAAATTGTCTCTTACTTGTGAAAACCTTGTTTTTTTAGCATGATGATTTAATAGAGAATGATTTTATATATTCATGTATAGTGTTGTAAATAAGTCTAATTATACAAATTTGTTGAAGTAATCATAGAGAATAATATTGTTATAGAATTGAGTAGTTGGAGGGATAGCATAGCATATTTAAGGGGATTTGAATGGGAGATTGTAAGGGATTGAATTACTGATCATTAGGGATAGGAATAACGGATCCTTAGGGATGTTTAATTTGTATACTTTCTATATAAGTAAAGACTCTCACTTTGAGAGGCATTTAGCAAAATCTTGACATGGTATTGGACCCTTCTCTTGGCTGTCTTGTTTCATAGAACGTTTTTTCAAAAATCTTTCTTTTGTTGACAATTCGTCCACAATTAGTCCTTAGCGCCCAGGAGTACTCTTGGTCTTGATCATTCTAGTTGTTTTCTTGAGTCATTGTATTTCTAGTTTTTGTAGCTATTCAAAAGCCTGATTTCACATTACTTTTGAATACTTCAGTGTTCTTTTCACCGGAAATAATTATTCTACTTGGGAATTTCAATTTCAATTTTTGTCACTAGAAAGAACTATGGGTTCATATAAATGGTTGTGATCCTGCTCCTATATATCCTACCAAGTTAGGTGAATGGAAGATTAAAGATGATCGGGTGATGACATAGATTTTAGGGTCAATTAACCCTCTTATTGTTCTTAATATACAGCCTTAGAAGACAACTAAGACCTTTAGGGATTATTTACAAAAGGTTTACAACCAAGATAATAGCACAAGACGTATTCAGTTAGAGTTTAAAATTGCTAACTACTCTGAACGAGGTCTCTTTGTTAAGGATTATTATTCTGGATTTCAGAACTTATGGGCTAAATTTATAGATATTCTTTATGCTAAAATACCCTCTAATCATTGTATGTAATGTAGGAAGTTCATGAGCAAAGCAAGAAAGATCATTTTTTTGATTAAATTATTGTTTGAGTTTGAGATTGTTCCCTCTAACTTGATGAACATGATCCATCTCCCTCCTTTGATGTTTGTTTTAGGGAACTACTTTGTTAAGAGAACCATCTTGTCCCACAAAATGCTTACAAGAAAGAAAATGATGTCAGTGTTGCATTTGTTTCTCAAGGTAAAAGAAAAGGCAGGGATATGACTAGAACTCAATGCTATAGTCGCAAGGACTATGGTCATATTGCTAGAAACTGTTGTAAGAAGTTCTGGAATTATTGTAAAAAAGGACACATTCATAAAGAAAGTCCTACACTCCCTTAAAACCATAGGGTAATATCTTCTCAACCTGGGATAAATGGCTCCACTATTGATAACTCATCTTCATAATAAGCTCTTACTCTTGAAATGGTACAAGTGATCGTGTCAGCCTTTTCAAGATTGGGATTACAAGGTATTAATGTTACATCTAAATTTTTTATTGTTGATTGGGTGCTTCCAATCAAATGACCAACTCAAAAAGCAAACCAAAAATGGTGGTGAGTATCAATGTCTATCAAAAATATAGATTGCAAATGGTAGTAATTTACCCATTACCAAGGTTGGGGATATTACTCCAACATTCAAAAATGCTTTTATTTGACCAAAGCTCTAAGTAGTCTTATTTAAGTTGGAAAATTGATCGATAACAATTGTGATGTTAATTTTTCTTGTAATTGTTGTCTTGTGCAGGATCATGTGTCGGGGATGATAATTGCAAAGAGGCCTAAAGTTGGAAGATTATTTCCTATACACTTTTTCATTCTCATGTTCTATCATTTGCTTGTACTTCTACAACTAACAAGAGTGAGCTTCGGCATAAGCGTTTAGGACATCCAAATTTTATTGTGCTATCTCATTTATCTAATTCTAGTTTATTGGGGAATAAAAATCAATTTTCAGCTGCTTCCATTGATTGTTCTACTTGTAAATTAGGCAAAAGCAAAACTCTTCCTTTTTCTATATTTGGTAGTCGTGCTACAAAATGTTTTGATATTCTTCATAGTGATGTTTGGGGAATTTCACCAATTGTTTCTCATGCTCATTTCAAGTACTTTGTGACATTCATAGATGATTATAGTCAGTTTACATGTGTGTAGTTTCTTCCATCCAAATATGAGGTATTTTCCATGTTCAAGACATTTTTGGCTTTCATTGAGACTCAATCTTCTACGGGAATCAAATTATTAATATCTGATTGTGGTGGAGAATATATGTGTTATGAATTCAAAAATTTCTAACTTGAGAATGGAATTGTCTCACAAAGCTCTTGTCCATATACACCACAACGAAATGGGGTTCCTAAGTTGAAAAATTGGCAACATTTAGATGTCTCTCGTACTTTATTTACTGAATCCTGTATCCCATCGAAAAAATGGGTGGAAGAACAGTCTATTGTTGTCGATTTAATTAATATACTATCATATAAAGTGCTAAATCTTGAGCCTCCATATTATCGTCTTTATCACCAAACTCCTAGCTATGATAATTTTCATACATTTGGTTGTGTTTATTCTGTGCATCTGCCTCCTTCTCACCAAAATAAACTTTTTGTTCAGTCTACTAAAGTACTTTTATGGGTTATAGTACTTCACAGAAAGATTTTATAATCTACGATCCACGTTCTGATAAATTTTGTGTTTCTAGAATGTTGTTTCTTTTGAAAATTAGTATTTCTTTTGTACTCACGACGAGTCATCATCTGTTTCTCCTCTTCTTCCTACTTTTGAAGATTTTTCATCTTCTTTTAAGTGGTTCAAACTTGGATTTGTGTATGAACGGCATCAGCCAACTTTACTCTATCCTGAAACTGATCCGCCACTTGAGATTGCATTATATCTAGAATTTTGAATTCTTCAAGGTCTAATCCTCCTGAGCCTACTCGGTGATCTACTAGAGTATCGTATTCCTAATTGGTATGCCTTTTCTCCTACTTTATCCACCATTTCTATTCCAACTTGTTACTCACAAGTTTCCAAGTATGAATGTTGGCCAAAAGCAATGGATGAAGAACTTTTGGCCCTTAAAGAAAATAACACATGGGACAGTGTTTCATGGCCTTCAAATGTCCGTCAAATTGGATGTAAATGGGCATATTCAAAGATGTTTCATTCTGATGGAACTCTAGATCAATACAAAGTTTGGTTTGTTGTTCTCAGTAATAAATAGGAGAAATGATGTGGACTATGAAGAGACGTTTGCACCAGTAGCAAAAATGACTATGGAGCGAACAATTATTGTCATTTCTTGTTCACAAAATTGGTCTCTTCATCAACTGGATGTCAAATATGATTTTCTCCATTATGATATTAAAGAATATATCTATATGAAACGTCCACCTACATTTTTCTCATCACCTACATGGAATGAATGCAAGCTCCCCAATATCTCCATTTTGTGACAGTTCCTCACTTCATTCATTTTCATCTAGGAACATCTACTCATGGATTATTCTTTCCTAGTTGTTCTACTATTTCTCTTACTTCTTTTAGTGATTCTTAAAAGGTGTGATTTCCTGATACTCATCATTCAATCACAGGTTGGTGCAGATTTCCTGGAAAACCTTTATATCTTGTAAGAGTAAGAAGCAAGATTTTGTATCAAAGTCATCAACAAAGCCTGAATATCAATCTATGTCTACTACTTGCCCTGAGGTTGTATGGCTTTGTGGATTACTTGATGAGATTGGATTTTCTCAATCTAATCTTACTCTTCACCATTCTGATAAAACTAGTGTTATTTAGATTGCTACTTGTCTAGTTTATCCTGAGAGGACAAAATATATCAAAGAAGAATGTCAATATATAAGAGAGGTTTTAGATAAAATAGCCATTCCTCTTCCACACCTGTCAAGATGTCTTCACATAGCTTATGCATTTACAAAATCCATAGCCCGACAACACCATCATTTTTTATCACGCAAATTGATGCTTCTTGATCCAATAACATCAATTTAAGAAGGATGTGAGCATGATGAATTAATAAAAAATGATTGTATATATTAATGTATATAGTGTTGTAAATAAGTGAACTTATACAGATTTGTTGCAGTAATTGTTGAGAATAATATTGTGATAGTATAGTAGATTTAGAGGGATTTGAATGGAAGATTTTGAGGGATTGAATATCTGATCTTTAGAGATAGTAATAATGGATCTTTAGGGATGTTTAATGTGTATACTGTCACACCCAGAGTTACCCCCTAGACGTAACACGAGACCTAGGATCACGAGTGATCCCAAGCTAACCCTGAGTCTGGCATATAACATGCATAGTGAAAAAAAATCAAGTAAATCATGTACCATGCACAAAATAACACAGTGGATATGTGAGATGGGTAAACCCAACTAGTCTGAATGTATAAAATATAATAAGAGTTTAGTAATGACTGAAACAACACTTAATAACTCGAGCTGAATCTACTACTATGTCTGAAGAGCCCCTAACTTATTCTAGTTGCTAGGACATGACCCCAGCTAACTCTAACAAGACAAAAAACAAAAAGAAAGACTGGAAGGCAAAACTTGTATATTGTCCTCGAAGTATGAGGACTCACCACTGAAGATGATGAACTCAGATTGGGAATGAAACTGAGAGTGATCTAGATGCTGACCGACTAAACATACATAATAAAACGATGTAGCGCAAAAGTATGTGTTAGTACTTTGAATTTACTGAGAATGTAGGATATAAATACTAAGCTAAACAATGATATAACTGAGTAATATATTAATGAATATTGAAATAAGTTGTGCTGAAGTGTAATAGAAATCTGAACTGAATGCAACGATACAGTACTAATCATGAAAGTAATATACTGAACTGTATACTAAAGTAAATGCTGAAAACCTTGTCAATGCAATAAAAGTCTGACTATGGGAGATCCTATTAACCGACATAAACCACGTGAGTTAAACATTGAGTTCAATGTATACGCCCTATCGAGAGGACCCAATATACCTTGCCAGGGGTATATAGGCATGATTGTGGCGTGATCACTAAAACTGATGCCCAACAGAGGGGACTTATAAACCTACACAAGCACGTACATCTAGGACTTGAGGGTACAATGAACCCTAGTCCACTCGGTGCTATGTCTACACGCAACTTAATATATGAAGCTAAAATGCACTGAGTAGCTCAAATTGCTGACATGCTAACGTAGAATGGAACATTTATATATTGAGAATATGATATTCAAATTCTGAAGTAAGACTTTGTGTCTGATTTTCCTAGCAAGTATAATTCATGAAGTGTGATAAATTTACACTAGTTGGGGTTCTGAGTCCTATGCATGGAACTAACTAATTCACCAAGAAACAATTTATTTATATCATGGAAACTTAATAGCTAAATTCACAATAAATATTCATAATCTGGAAACCCTATGTCTGAATAGATTATGAGAAATTGATGAACAAACTAAATTATAGGGTCAGAATGGGTGAAAGGAACTCACTAGTGAAATCTCACATACCTGGTGACGAAATCTACAGAAAATTCCTTTGGATTTCAGGGCTAAACTTCGAAGAACTCTTTGCTTGTCATTTGGAGAAACTGGCGACTCTTCATCTTGTTTTCGCTATAAGTTTGGTAATTTTAGGAGAATGAGGGTTCTAGGTAGTTTCTGACTAGGTTATTAGCCTTAGACAGAGTAAAACAACGTAGTTTAGCATCAAATGACATAGTTTAAGTGCCAAGAGCATAGGGGAAAACACCAAAATGACATTGATTTATAGCTACCGAAGTGTCGTCACGAGGGAACTGATGGGCAGCCTTAAGGACCACGGCCCGTCTACTGGGTCGTGGTGATCGCCTTGCCCAATAGGGCTATACTAAAATAAGCATTAGTTTTTACTTTGAGCTTTGATTTTAGAAAACTCGGTGGCGTTGGAAAGAGGATTCAAAGATCTTTAATTTGATAGGTTATGGGCCACAAATTAATTTTGTGCTAAAAGAGATGATGTTTGAAGTTGACCCAAAACTCCAAGCTTGACATGTCCTTTCCACGGTCTAGTTCACAAACCATGTGAAGCACCACGGGCCGTATAAGAAATTGTGGTTCTTTATAGGAAGTTTGGTGGCTCCGGGTTACTTTGATGGGCACCCTGATGGCTCGAGTGGAGTTCCACATCCTATGGAGGGGTCTGTAGTCCTCAATATTTTTTTGGGTGTGAGCCACGATGAGGGTGACAAGTCGTAGTCTTATATGAAGGTTTTAGAAACCTGTTTAAGCTAAATAACACAAAGGGATATCAAAAACTGCGGTTAAAACAGAAAACACGAGAGAGAGAAAAAAGAATGGAAGCAGAAGAAGAATATTTTTTATTAATGCTTCAGATTAGTTATATAAGAGCCTACAATGAAAAGTAAAAAAAAACAATAACACACGATCTAGCACTTCACTTAACAACTCCTAAATAATAGGAAAGCATGACTAACAACTAATTGACTAAGTCTTACTTAAAACATAGGCAGTAAAATTAAATTTACTGCAGTTCAAAAGCAGATTCCTAACACTCCTCATTGCTTTGGATACTGCAAACTCCAATTTTCTGTCTAAGAAGCTTGAATTTGTTGATTGGTAAAGGCTTAGTAAACAGATCTGCTAGCTGGTTTTCAGACTTGCAGTAGACTAGAGTCAGTTCTCCCCTTTGCTGCACTTCTCTCAGGAAATAGAAGTTGATGTTGAAATGCTTGGTCTTCTTGTGAAACACCGGATTGTTTAAGATTGCAATAGCTGCCTGGTTGTTGACAAGAATGATAGTACTTTCCTTCTATTCCAAATGTAAATCATACATGATCTTCCTAAGCCACAAGACTTGGTTTACTGCTCCTATTGCTGCTATGAATTCAGCTTCTACAGTTGATTGTGCAACAATTTCCTATTTCTTAGATGACTATGCGAATATTCCTTAACCTAGGCTAAAACAATGGCCACAGATACTTCTCATATCATCTGCTGATCCCGCCAATCACTATCTGAGAATCCAAGTACCTTGAAGCTTGAACACTTCTCAAACTTTACACCATAGTCAATAGTGTCTTTGATATATCTTAATATTCTTTTTGATGCTCTTAAATGCATTTCACTTGCACAGTGCATAAAACGAGATAGGAGACTTACAACAAATAAAATATCAAGCCTTGTTGCAGTGAGATACATTAACCATCCAATCAAGCTTCTATAATAACATTCATCAACTTTGTCGGCTCCATCTTCTTTACAGAGCTTCTCTTTTTAATTCATCAACTTGCATTCCTCCATTTGAAATTTCTTCAGAATTTCCTTTGTGTATTTCTTCTGGCAAATGAACACGTCACTTTTGCTTTGCTTGATCTCCATTCTAAGAAAATAGGTCATAAGACCAATATCTGTCATTTCAAAAACTTGCATCATTTCTTCTTTAAACTCCTCAACCAGCCTTGTATTATTTCCTGTTACCAGAAGATCATCAACATAAAGCGACATAACAAGTATACCAGTATCTTTATGTTTTACATACAAAGTGGATTTAGATAAGCTTTTTTCAAAGCCCAAGCTTAACAGATGATCATCTATCCTACTATACCAAGCTCTTGGTGCTTGCTTTAGGCCACACAGAGCCTTTTTTAGCAGATAGACTTTGTCTTCATCACCGTGTTTCACAAATCCTGATGGTTGCTCGACATATATTTCCGCCTCCAGTATGCCATTTAAGAAGGTTGATTTGACATCGAGTTAGAACACCTTCCATTCCATTTGTGCCGCTATTGCTAGTAGCAATCTGATTGTGTCTAATCTTGCAACATGAGAAAAAGTGTCAGAGTAATCAACACCATGAATTTGTGCGTACCCTTTAACTACAAGCCTCGCCTTGTATTTGTTGATGGAACTATCTGCATTTAACTTTGTTCTGAAGATCCATCTCACACCAATGACTTTTCTATCTTCAGGTTTGTCAACTAGCACCCAAGTTTTATTTTTCTCAATCATAAAAATCTCCTCCTCTATTGCTTTCTTCCATTTTGGGTCTTGAAAAGCTTCTACGAGTCCAGCAGGTTCATAGATGGCGACATTACACCTCTGATAGATATTTGACAACAATATTCTCCGCTTCACTGGATGATCATCTTCTAGTTCTTGCTACCAGTGTTCTGTTTTTTGCTCTTCAGGAGGGCTGATGTTTGCTTCTACAGAGCGTTTTCCTGATTTCTGAGAGTTCTTCCAGTCCCACTGTTCATTCTCACTAAAATGAACATCTCTTGTAATTGTAATCTTTCTTGTTTGAGGATAATAGACCTTATAGGCTTTAGAAACTCCACTGTCACCCACATGGATGCCTATGATTGCCTTTTTGTCAAGTTTGTCACGTTTAACTTGAGGAACATGAACAAAACAGACACAACCAAACACTTTAAGAAAACTTAGTGAAGGCTTAAACCCGTACCAAGCTTCAAATGGTGTTTTATCCTTCAAAGCTTTCATTGGAAGTTGATTTTGCATAAAAACTGCGGTATTTGCTGCATCTGCCCAAAATATCTTAGGCAACTCCTTCTCATGCAACATACATCTGGCCATCTCCATTATCCATCTATTTCTTCTTTCACTAACACCAGTTTGTTCTGGTGTGTATGGTGTTGTAAGCTGATGCACAACGCTGGCCTCCTCATAGAGTGAATCAAATTTTGTTGAAGTGTATTCCTTCCCATTATCAGACCTCAAAACTTGAATCTTACAATTACTTTGATTTTCCACCAATTTCTTGATTCCAGAATACACCAGCAACTTCTAACTTAAATTTCAAGAAAAAAATCCAACACATTCTTGTAAAATAGTCAATGAAAAGAACATAATAGATGCTACCTTGTAGTGATGGAGTTCATTGAGGCCCTGCGACATCAGTGTGAGCTAGTTGTAGCTTTTGTGAGGCTCTCCAGGTTGATTTTGGAAATGGCTTTCTGTGTTGCT
Source organism: Solanum okadae (assembly GCA_036553675.1). Classification (NCBI taxonomy): domain Eukaryota; kingdom Viridiplantae; phylum Streptophyta; class Magnoliopsida; order Solanales; family Solanaceae; genus Solanum; species Solanum okadae. The sequence continues at coordinate 41,126,539 of CM071689.1, read as the reverse complement.
TACCAAATTGGCAGGCATGACATTCAGTGTAATTTGCTTCCAGATCAGGCAAGCTTTCCACCATCTTCAACTTTTGCATCTTGCCAAGCCCTTGATAATGATAGTGCCCAAGTCTCTTATGCCATAACTCAGTGACATTTTCTTTTGCTGAATACAACATCTACTCTTCCTCAAATGGATCTAATGAGAAACTTTTTCCTCTCATTTTGACTTTAAACAAGTCCTGCCCTGAGGGATCCTTGATCAAGCAATATTTATCTTCAAAATAAAGTTTGAAATCATTTTCTAACAATTGACCAACACTTAACAAGTTTCGGTCTAAGTCTAGTACATAAAGAACATTTGTTATTGTTTTTGTACCTGCTTGTGTCTCAACTGGAATAGTTCCCATTCCTTTTACTGGAATCTGACCACCATGGCCTATTCGAACATTTGTAACTCAAGTAGGCTTCAATTCTTTGAAGAGTTCTTTATCATGAGTCATGTGATTTGTGCATCCGATATCAATCAACCACGACTCCCTAGAAACATTGCTTGCAAAACATGATGCAACAAATAGTTGATCCTTCTCCTGTTCATTTACAACTCGAGCATCTACATTTTGCTGCTGAGTTTTGTTCTTACAAATGATTGCTTTATGCCCAAACCTGCACTTGGCTTCAGGCCTTCTCCAACACTTGAAAAGTGCGTGTTCGATCTTGCCACAATGCTTACAAGGAGGGTAGTTTCCTTTGAAGCTACCTATTTTGTTTTTGTTGTTGCGTGCTGCACCTTTTCCATCTGTTGGTTGGTACTTCTTGTTCTTCTTTTTCTTATATCGTCTATCATCTTGATGCTTGGTAGGTAAAGCTCCTTCTACAGCTCCTTCTTGTCTCATAACACGTCGTTGCTCTTATGCTTGAAAGGCACTTAAGAGCTCTGTTAGTGTAATACCGGAGAAATCCTTAGTATTTTCTAACGTTGTAATGGTCAGCTCAAATCTTTCAGGTACCGTTACAAGGATTTTCTCAACGATCCTTGAATCGTTAAAAGTGGAACCCAACAATCTGATGTATTGGCAACGTTAAGAAATCGGTCAGTGTATTCCTTTATGGTTTCACTGTCCTTTATCTTTTGCAGCTCATACTCACATATAAATTTAGTACCTGCATCCTTCGAATTCTCTCATCTCCTTCATACTCAGTCTTAAGATAATCCCATACTTCTTTTGCCGACTTCAGAGACATGATACGAGTGAAGACAGTGGATGAAACTGCAGCAAATAAACATGCCTTTGACTTTGATTTCCTAATTTTCCTTTCTTGGTGATTTTTAATTTGAGGCATCGTGGGATTGTTTAGCAAGGGAGCAATGATGTATTCATCTTGTATAGCCTCCCAGAGATCCAAAGCTTCCAGATATTCCCGCATTTTAACAGCCCAGATTCGATAACTTTCTCCACCAAAAGTTGGTGGTGCCATTGAAGAAAAACTTTCTTCTCCGTTCATGGTATTCACAAAATTTGATTAGTGCCCACACATAGGTCCCTTAAGAAATAAAGCTCCTTATACCAATTGAAGGTTTAAAAACTTGTTTAACCTAAATAACACAAAGGGAAATCAAAGACTGCGGTTAATACAAAAAAAATGAGAGAGAGAAAAAAGAATGGAAGCAGAAGAAGAATAATTTTTATTAATGCTTCAGATTAGATATAAGAGCCTAAAATGAAAAGTATAAAAAAAATAACACATGATCTAGCAGTTCACTTAACAACTCCTAAATAATAGGAAAGCATGACTAACAACTGATTGACTAAGTCTTACTTAAAACATAGGCAGTAAAATTAAATTTACTGCAGTTCAAAGCAGATTCCTAACATTATACACGACATGTGGACCTCTCCCTGGTTAACCCTTTCTCACTTGTTCAGTCCTAATTAGATTTCTGAGGTGTTACAATAGCTCCCCCTTAAGATCATTTGTTCTCGAATGAAGACTAAACAAGCTAAGTATGGAGGGAAGGGCTAAAATTCCTACCAACTGAATACTAGAGATAGATATTTAACTGAATTGAGTTCCATGATCATGCGAAAAGGCTGAAATGCAATGATAGCTGATGGAACAAGATATTGAGACATAATTACAAAAGTGTAAACTGAGAGACTGGAGAGGAACTATTACCTCAGTCTAAAACTTAATCAAAACAAAAGAGGTGAGGATACTTGGCCATCATTGTTGCTTCTGCTTGCCAAGTAGCTCCCTCTACGGACTAACTTCTCCACAAAACCTTTACTGAAGTGACTTCCTTTTTTCTCAACCTATGAACCTGACGGTTAAGAATCTCAACTGAAATATCCTTATAGATGAGGCTATTTTTCACAACCACACTCTCTAAAGGTAGTATCGATACCGGATCACCCACACACTTCTTCAACTGGAAATGTGAAAGACTGGGTGAACTTGTGCTAGTTCTACTGGTAACTCTAACTCATAAGCAACATTACCAACCTTTTTCAGGATTTTATAAGGACGAACGTACCTGGGACTGAGCTTCTCTTTCTTTCCGAATCTCATCACCTCTATCATAGGTGACACATTTAGGAAAACTAAATCAACGATCTCAAACTGTAAGTCCCTTCTCCTCACATATGCAAAGGACTTCTGATGACTCTGAGTTGTGTTTGTCTATCCTTGATGAGCTGAACTTTCTCCATAGGCTCATGAACCGAATCTTGCCCAATCAAGGATGCTTCACCTACTTCGAACCAAACAACCGGATACTCGCATCTATGCTTATATGGAACCTCATAAAGTGCCATTTGAATATTAGAATGAAAGCTATTATTATAGGTGAACTCTATGAGAGGTTGGTGATCATCCCAAATACCCTTGATATTGATCACGCAAGCTCTCAACACATCCTCAAAGTTCTGAACAGTACGCTCTACTTGACCATCCTTCTACTGATGAAATGTTGTACTGAGATTTACTTGAGTACCAAGACCTTTCGGAAATGACTTCCAGAAATGGGATGTAAACTAGAGATATTATTAGTGATGGCGGACTGCACTTCTATAAGAAGATTTTCTTGACAATGTTGGCCAAATATGGAGTGAAGCAACTTAAGAAGCAAATTCTTATCACTCACAGACTAGTGGACAAGTTGAAGTGTCCAATAAAGATATAAAAGAAATTTTGGCAAAGGCAATATGAATTCTAATAGAATTGACTAAGCACAGAAACATTATGATGCGTTCTAGGCATACCAGACAAGTTTTGAAACACTAATAGGTATGTCACCATACAAGTTGGTGTTGGAAAGGCATGTTATTTGCCTGTTGAGTTGGAGCACAAAGCATTGTGGGACCTAAAAAGGATAAACCTTAGTTGGAAGAATGTAACAAACATGAGGCTAAGACAACTTAATGAGTTTGATGATTTTGGACTAAGGGCATATGAGAGGTCTGCATTGTATAAGGACAAAATGAAGTTCTACCATGATTGGAAAATTGAGAAGAGGGAATTTAGCCCTGGAGACTTGGTGTTGTTTTTTAATTCAAGACTCTGGTTGTTTCAGGTAAAATGAACTCTAAATGGTTATGAGCATTCCTACTGATACGAGTGTTCCTTAATGGCATAGTGGAGTAAGAGGAACTAGATGGGGAGAAGTTCGGAGTGAATGCACAACGAGTGAAGTTGTACATGGGCGTTCCATAAGGGGTAAAAATAGTTGAGGAGCTCCAACTTAATGAAGTCTAAGTAATCAAGTAACCTACGTTGTGTCGTGACGTTAAATTAAGCACTACTTTGGAGGCAACCCAAGATGTAATTGTAATAAGTAGTAAATTTCTGTTTTATTCTTTGAATTTATAGTGTCACTTTGTGTTAAATGGTTGCTGGAAGAAAATTGGGGTGAATTTATTCACCACGGAAGGGTCCACAATCCATATTTATCCAAATGGCCAGTGAACCAATCGATAAACCAATCGTAAAAGATGGGCCAAAAGTCTGGTACATGTTCATGAAAGGGTTTACGTTCACATTTTAATGGACCGTTTAGCCTCTCCTGAACTTCCAGGTAAGTTCCCAAAATTTTCCTAAGTATTTGATAACGGGAGGGTACACAGATCATTTACATTATAATGGATGATAGTACGGTCTGTAGAAACCATGTCGGCGAACTAAAAATTTACCCGACCTGGTTTGACCCAAAATCCTAATTAACCCTATAAAAGGGGTTTCACACCAAATCATCATCTTTTCTTGTCCCTTTTGGAAACCATATTTCCTAAATTATAAAAATAACTCTCTCACCCACGATTTGTAAATTTCATAGGACATGCGATTCAAAGCATATCCATCATCAAAAGTTTTACCCCTCTTAATATTGTTGGAGTGTTTGAAGTAAATTTTTGAATTTACTGATTATAAATTGAATTTGTGGATTTAGTGTTTGAATTGGGCAAAAAATTGATGGGATGTGCTATAGAATTGTAAGTTTTTTCGTATGGGTGTAGTTGTATTTGTCGCTTTTGTTTTTTCTATGGGGTCAAACTTGTTGGTTGTTTGAAAAGGGGTGTGAAATTTGGTTTATGTTTAAGATCACGATCAGGTAGACTGTCTGTAAGCATCACCACGGACCATTATGCCTCTCATGAACCAAACCTAGACTAAATTCACTAAAGCACCATTACTGGAGACCTATACAGACAGTTAACTCTTTCACAGACCGTACAGTCTGCCTTATAAATACACTTCAAAAAAACAAAAAGATTTTATATTTCTGTATAAAGTACTTGGCATTTCCCAATGATAGATTGATTGACGACATTCTTAAGGAATATCGCCACCATGTACAATTATACAACGGAAGTCTAAGTACTCATTAGTGTTATCATTAAATTGTATCCAAATTCTAACTCTTATTCTTCTAGGTACAATCCCAAAAACAATATGGAAAATAGCACAACTGCACCTCTCCTCCTACAGTCCTTTGGGATCAGGATCAGAAAATTAATCCTCCAGTGGCTCGACGTTTCATTGTGAGGTTAAAATCGAACCACATTCACCAAGAGCGACTAGGTCTAGGGAAGTCGGTCAGTGGAACAACCTGAAACCACTCATTTCAAGTTTGAAGAGAAGGGGGATGGATTACGGAATGATGATGAGTCTGTGAAGAACTTCATGACCCTAGATATAATAAAGATGATACTAGGGGTGATGAGGTAGAGGACAGTTAGAGCAATGACAGTGAGGGCAACTGGGACACCTTTGAGAGGTTTGTTCAAGAAAGAGAAGAAGACACAACTGTCCAACGTCACATTGTTGATGTTATTAGAGCCGCATGGGTAGTCCTTGATTCTAAGTAAACTTTCTACTGCTACATCTCTAAGAAGTCTAGCGGCATGGGAAAAAGACCAATTGTGCGCGAAAGTAGAATCATCGACAGGAACGTGTCTGCCATTCCAGATATCCACAACCTCTTCAAGAAACACAACTTTAAAAGGATGACCATACAAATGTGACTCTATGGGAGGCATTAACATATGATTTATACGCCTCATATGCTACTACTTTTTTGAACTTCATGAATTCTAAAATATCAAAGAAAAATAAGAGTTAGCGATGCAATTGCCACCACTAAATAAGGTGAAGGTACATCTAGTGAATGTCAATATCTTTGAAACAACTATAAATAGATGATTTCAAAGTCCAAACTTTGTAGCACACACTAATGTGGGGTTATATGAGCACCGACATCATGTGGTAACTAGTGAGTTTGAGATGATTGATCCTAGGTTGCGAGGGTGCATTATAAAATTACTTGATCAAGTCATTTCTAATGAGGGTTAAGAAATACCATGGGTGACTAACCCAAGGCTACATATCATAGAAGCCTAATTGACCTCTAAGACGAAATTCTCATGGAATATTATTCGTGTGCAGTTCAAGGCAGACAACAAATGGCAACACCATTTCTTCCTCACAGGCATCTCTAGTATCTTGTATCATAGCCCGATATGCATTGAATGTGGGCTTATTTATTGCCACATAAATGAGGTATCATGTCTTGAATGAAGAAGTAAGCCTTCTCTTTCCTTGTATGATGAGGAAATTGTCTAATCATACTAAGGTGTCGGCAAATAATTTAGTTGATTGTCCAGCCGATGCAACAAACTACACATCTCCATCCTTATTCAAAGATATGGTAAATACATTATACATGGAAAGACTAGTGAAGGCAGCACCACCATTGGTTATTGCGACAAACCTACCGAATGAGTCTACACCAGTTGAGGGAGTAGTTGTAGATGCTAGAAATGAAACAACTTAGGCAGATCCAGGGGTTAGGTCTATAGCAACTTCTACTTTTTCGTCCATAGGTACAATTGCCACGGTTCCCTTGGCATTTCTAGAGAAATAGGTGGAAGAGTAGAGACAAACCAAAGCGGTACTAAATCAGGTAATTCAAAAGTTACCATCTAGATTCAAGTTCAAGCTATATAAAATAGATTGCGTTATGAACTCTAAAAGAAGGTTGTTGTGATACGAGGTCACATTCGTGGTATAGAGGCATACCTAACGATCTAGATAGATGCCTTGAGTTCTAATGATATTAGGTTTATGCTATCTCAATTAGATGCTATGGGGCATATATTGCGAGAATGGCCAACAAACTAGTTGTGGTGCCTCCGAATATTGCTACAATCTCAGTGATACATCTATTAAGCACGCCTTTAGAAACAAGAATATTTGGTGACATATGGGGTTATCTCTCTAGGACAGAGTGATGAATAGTAGATTAACAGTCATTAGAGGCCTATTCAGCTCAACAATTAGTTCCCTCGATACCTAATTATGTCCTACTTTAATGATATCTTGAAAATTGGAAGTTATGACGACTAATGGACAAGGCATGGAGGAATATTTTAAATAATGGCAAAAAACATAAAAAGAAGTGTAAACTATACCCTGATGATCATAAAACAAGAAATATGGAGCGCAGGTTGAGCATGATATTGCCCAAATTGAAAGTGCCCAACACTTGCATTAATTGTGGTAGGTACATGGAGAAAAATTGAATAAGAAGAGCGAACTTGTTAACAATCTCTGAAACTGAGAGTACGTGGAGAAAAATTGAAGGCTTGAAAGGTTAACTATGGTTGTACTTAGCGATACATTGATTCTGAAAGGAAGACTGATTTCACCGATATAGGTTCAAACACCTAAACTCTAGATCAAGAAAATATAAGCTGGAAAGAAATTAGATATCCGCCCCTTGTGATCGGAGAGCCCGACCAATGTCACCTAATGGGTAGCGTAATTAATTTTGGGCCAAATTTTAGGAAATAATAAATAGTCCAAAGGAGAGAGAAAAATAGAGGACACATGAGGTTCAATGGTTTTTTGGTGTATGAACAAGTGAAGAAAAAGCATTTTACCTTATTAATAACTCTTTCTTGTTTTTTCGGGGTTTTTCAATTTTGTTCTTGAAATTGACAAATTTAAGTTGAATTCAGAGTGGGTTTGCTTATATTTGCTTAGTTTCATGTTACCCAAAGCTTCTTCCATGAAAGGTATAATTTATTTGCTTTTTGTGATGGTTCCTTATACCCCAAGTCTAGGGGTGTAATTATGAGGTCCAATGTTGATTTAATATAGTGGGTATTGTGTTATGCTCTGTTTTACAGATGTTCATACATGAATTGGAGCTAATTAGCATGAGGTTAACTTATAGGTTGAGGTTTCACACTTAATTACTACTTTCGATCTCCGATCGATTCTCGAAAGAGATTGATTGAACTAGGTAATTATTCAAATACTAGCAATTTAGGTTTGATGTATGTAACTTTCTTGAAAATAGAGGATATAGTTCGGATCTATTTGCCCTATTTATGCATCAAAAGAGAGAATAGAGTAAGGTATTGGGTTATTTAGTATATCATATAGATGAGACCGAAATGAGATTTTATTTAAGGATGCTATGAGATGGAAAGAATATTAGTATCATTGAAGATTACCCAACCTATTCATGAATGTTCATCACTATAGAGCAGTACAATTACCCTTATATGACATTGAATTCCAATCCTCAAACCCCTAGATTTCTTTTTTACTTCTTAGTGTTTCCAAAATTTTAGTTTAATTGTGACCATTGATAACCAAATAATTTTTATTAAATTGGTGGAATCATTAACCTACTTGTTTTTACTACTACAAATGAATTATTTTACAATCTAAATTTCTTGATAAAGATTCTCTATGATATATCATTCTCAGTGGGATTTGACCTCGACTCTTAGTTGGGTATTTTTATTATCAATGACCGATGTCTCTTTTAATTGATTTAGAAGAGAACATTTGAGCTTTATCAAAAATTGCACCGCTGCCAGAGAATGGTGGTTGAGAATTTTATTTGAGAAATTGGTTTGTAAATTTTCTTAGTTGTAGTATCTGTTGCATTGTGTTAGTGTTGGCTGATTTGCAAGGCTAATACAATGAGTGATCATGGTAGTGACTATAATAGTCACTACGGTCAAAATGACAACATCAATGATTTGAATGATATGCATGTGAATATTTTTCAAACAATCGGAACCATCTGCATACCTCCCAAAGCTAGGAGGGTAGTATTTCATGAAATCGGAACAGTGCTACAATTCCTCCAACTACAATGAATGTTTTGAGGTTTAGCTAATGAGGATCCCCATGAACACCTTCAAAATTTTGTGGACGTGTGTGGACCATTTGTGTTAAAAACCATCTCACAAGAGTCCGTGAGGTTGAGGTTATTCACGTTCCCTTTGACAGGTGAAGCTACAAGATGGTTGGTGGAATTGCCAAATGACTCTATCACTTCTTGGGAGGAGTTAAATAAAGCTAGATTGAAGAGATTCTTTCGCACCAAAAAGATTTGTGAAACTTAGAACCCAAATAAAAAATTTCAAGTGCATTGGAGGTTAACTTCTACATGAAACTTGGTTGTGGTTCAAGAAACTACTTTTGCAATGTTCAACATATGTTGTTCTGGATCATTTCTTGCTACAATACTTCTATTGTAGCCTTTATTTAGTCAATAAAGGTATGGCTGATTATTATTCCATGGAGGATTAATGAGCCAACCGTATGAATTCGTAGCCTTGTTCCTATCTTACATGACCAAAGTTATCCGAGCATGGTATACAAGAGAAGACCAAGTGTGTAACACCCCGTATCCCAGATAGACCAGATTGCAGATTTCAAAAGCTACAGGTGCCACCAACAGGCACCACCTACTGACCGTAGGGTGACCCACGATCCGTGCTGGTGGTCCGTGGATGGTCACTTGCAGCCCTCCCCAGAAAAGTCACAAATATTTTGGCTAACTGTTGACCCACGGCCAGACCTACGGACTGTAGGTCAGGTCATGGACCGTGGTCCGTGTCGATGGATCAGCCCCCAGTTTCAGTTCCTAGCCACGATCGATGGTTATGCAGTACGGACCGTCAGTCGATCGAAGGTCCATCGTTCCCGTCCGTCAGTGACTCCGACAGCTTTTAAGTCAAGGGTTTTTTGGTCTTTTCCTTATGCGTTGGGCCCCTAAACTATGAAGTTTTTGTCAGTTTAAGCCTAACAACTTCATTAGAACTTACCCTAGTCAACTTATTCTCCAAAAATTCATCAAGTTAAACGAAAATAAGGAGAAGGAGTTGACCAAGCCCTAGTCCAAGAATGCAGTAGGTTTTCATCAGTTTTAGCCCTGAAATAAAAAGATTTTCTCCGTTGAATTCGTTACCAGGTATGTGGGATTTCACTAGTGGATTCCTTTCACCCATTAGGTCCTTAGAATTCAGTTAGATTCTTGATTCCCTTCATATTATCTAGACCTAGGGTTTCTAGAATTTTAGTAGATTATTATGAATTAGTTACTTTAATGTTCCTAATAAGATTATCATGATTTTAGTATTGTTTCGCGCAGATTCTTTCATAAATTCAGAACCCTAGCTATGTAGTTCTTTTAGTTCTTGAATTACACATGCTAGGTCGGTTATTTCAGATATACATGCCTTAGATTTGAATGTTTCATTATCAGCATATTAATGTTACATTTTCAGTTAGCATGCCAGTTTTGAGATATCCAGTATTACATAAAATCAGTCATAAATTGTTAATTACCTAATTAATTAGGAGATGCTTAATACCGAGGGACTAGGGTCAGCCACCCTCAAGTCCTAGAACTACATGCCCCATAGGTTGTAAGTCCCCTATGTGGGCATCAATGTAGTGATCATGCCAGTCATGCCTCTATACCTCTAGCAGGGTATATTGGGTCCTCTTGATGGATCGCATACATCGGACATCATATTTAGCTCATGTGGTTTCATGTCGGTTATTAGTAGCTCTCTTACAGTCAGATTCTATTGCATTGACAATGTTATCAGTTATAGTCAGATTTCTGTCTCAACATGTTATAAACTTGGTCATTGCATTCAGTTAGTTCATGTTCAATATTCTTAGTATAGTATTGTGCTTATCTCTTATCATTGCTCAAATATATGCTTATGTTTAGTTATGATTATTGTTCAACTTTATTTTATCATGCATGCTCAGTACCTTTCAAGTACTAACACATATTCTGCGCTACATCTTCTCGTGATGTAGGTTCAGGTTCTTATATTACAGATCACGCATAGATCGGTACTCGATCTTCAGTTCAGCAACATCAGTGTTGAGTCCTCATTCTTCGAGGACGAGTGACATGATTATCTTCCTTTGCTTTTATTTCTAGTTTATGTTTTGCTAGATCTAACTGGGGCATGTCCCAGAATTTCTAGTTAGTAGAGGCTTTATTTCAGACATAGTTAGTTTCAGCTTTAGTCTTAGAGTTTGAATTTTCATTTGTATTCAAACTCTCAGTTTTCTTATATTCAAATTTAGTATATGGGTATTCCTCATCATTTCAAATTATTTATATGATTTAGATTTCGCACGGTATTCATTGATTTGGTTTATCTTAGTATGCTTATGATATGCCAGTAGGGTTAGCTTGGGGTCACTCGTGATCCTAGGTCCCGTGTCCGTGTCCAGGGGGTAGCCTCGGGGCGTGACAAACTTGGTATCAAAGCACTAGGTTTAAGTGTCCTAGGATGTCTGAAAATCTGCACTAAGTAGTTTCCTTTTCATGGGTGTGAAGTGCACCACATCTAATGAGAGGGTGGCTACGGAGTGTTTTAGGAAGAACTTCACTCTCTTTGTTACTCTTATCGTGTGTAAGGTATGATCTAATTCCTTGTTCAGACTCATAATTTCGCATTTCAGATCATGCCTCCTCGTAGAGTTTATGGAAGGGGTGCGAATGCACGCAATGCTAACACAGCTCCTCCAGTCCCAGATCAGGAAGTTTCGAATTCAGAATTTTGGAACACTATCCAGTTGTTGGCTTAGAGTGTGACCAACTAGAACAATCAGCAGGTTTCAGTTTTGACAAATGCTAATGTTGGGTCAGCTGTAGCTAGAATTTGTGATTTCGTTAGGATGAATCCGCCTGAGTTCTTAGGATCACAGACTGGTGAGGACCCCCAAAACATCATTGATGAGGTCAAGAATATCTTTGAAGTGATGCAGGTAATTGGGAATGATATGGATGAGTTGACAACTTACCATTTTAAGGATGTAGCTCATATCTGGTATACTCAGTGGAAGGAGAACAGGGGTACAAATGCAACTCATATTACATGGGAATGCTTTAGTGAGACCTTTCTGGACAAGTTCTTCCTAAGAGAGTTGAGGGAGGCAAAAGCTCAAGAGTTTATGAATTTGAAGCAGGGTTCTATGACGGTCCAAGAGTATGGACTGAAGTTCACCCAACTCTCCAGGTATGCTCCTCACATGATTGTTGATTTCGGGACTCAAATGAACAAGTTCATGTATGGGGTATCTGATCTTGTGAAAACAGAGTGTAGGAATGCCATGTTACTTAAAGATATGAACATCTCTAGGCTCATGACTCATGCTCAGCAGGTTGAGGGTGATAAGCTTAGGGAACAGGACAAGGAGAATAAGAAGGCTAGGACCGGCAACTATGACTATTCTAAATAGAAATCGGGTGAGGGAAATCGCTCGCAGTTTTAGAAGAAGTCTTCAACTCCAGAACCTTCATCAGCTAGTGTTCCATACTTCAAGTTCCTAAATGATTAGAAAGGTAAGGCATCAGGCTCCAAGTCTCAAGGTAGTATTTCAGGCACCAAAACCTACCCAACTTGTCCAAAGTGTTGTAAGAACCATCCAGGTGAGTGCCTTGCAGGAAAGGAATGATGATTTGGGTGTGGTTAGTCTGGTCACAAGTTGAAAGATTGTCCTTCTAAACAGGTTCAAAGAGGTAACAATGGTAGAGCTCATTCCACAACTTCAACAGAACCAGCAGGTCTCCCGACTTAGCAGGGAGTCATCTGGTACAGGTGGCGGTCAGTGCCAAAACAGGTTGTATGCTCTTCAGGCTCGCCAGGATCAAGAAGACTCTCCGGATGTAGTCACTGGTACGTTACGAGTCTTTTACTTAGATGTTTATGCTTTGTTAGATCCAGGGCTACTCTTGCCTTTGTAACTCCATATATATCAGTCAACTTCAGTGCTAGTCCAAAAACTCTTTCAGAACCCTTCTCAGTCTCTACTCCAGTCGGTGACCCAGTTATAGGTAGACGGGTATACAGAAATTGCCCTATCACAGTCTCTCAGAAAGTCACCTCAGCAAATCTTGTAGAGTTAGAAATGGTAGACTTCGATATCATTCCAGGCATGGATTGGTTACATTCCAGTTATGCCTCAGTCGATTGTAGAACTAGGATTGTTCAATTTTAGTTTCCAGACGAACAAATCTTAGAATGGAAGGGTAGTAGCTTAGAGTCAATGGGTCGATTCATTTCTTACCTTAAGGCCAGAAAGATGATTTCTAAGGGTTATCTCTACCACCTAGTTCGGGTCAAGGATTCAAACTCTGAAACCCCAACTCTCGAGTCAGTTCCAATAGTTAATGAGTTCCTAGAAGTGTTTCCAGAAGATCTTCCCGGAGTTCCTCCCGGAAAGGAAATCAACTTTTGAATTGATCTCATTCTACATAACCAGCGTATCTCTATTCCTCCTTACAGAATAGCTCCAGCAGAGCTTAAGGAATTGGAAGATCAGTTGAAAGACCTTCTAGATAAAGGCTTCATCAGACCCAGTATTTCCTCATTGAGTGCACTAGTGTTGTTTGTGAAGAAGAAAGATGGTTCTCTCAGAATGTGTATTGACTATAGGCAGTTGAAAAAGGTCACAATCAAGAATAAGAATCCCATCCCCAGGATTGATGACTTGTTTGACCAACTTCAGGGTGCTAGTCATTTCTCAAAGATAGAGATTCGGTTATCATCAACTCAGAGTTAGAAATTTTGAAATTCTAAAGATATCCTTCAGAACTCGGTATGGTCATTATGAATTCGTAGTTATGTCATTTGGACTAACCAATGCTCCTGCAGCTTTCATGGATTTGATGAACAGGGTGATCAAGAAGTACTTGAACTTGTTCGTTATCATCTTTATTGATGATATCCTCATTTATTCTAGAAATGAGGAAGAACATGCGATTCATTTAAGGGTTGTCCTGCAAACTCTCAAAGATCGCCAGTTATACACTAAGTTTAGCAAATGTGAGTTTTGGTTGCAATTTGTTGCTTACCTTGGTCATATTGTGTCTAGCGAAGAAATCCAAGTGGATTCTTAGAAAATAGAGGCAGTGAAACAATGGCCCAGACCTACCTCTCCTACAGATATCAAAAGTTTCTTGGGTTTGGCTGGTTATAACAGAAGGTTCGTGGAAGGATTATCATTCATAACCTCTCCATTGACTAAGTTAACTAAAAAAAAAGGTTAAGTTTCAGTGGTCACATGATTGTGATAAAAGCTTTGAAGAACTGAAAACTAGGTTGACTACAGATCACATTTTGACTCTACTAGAGGGTTCAGATGATTATGTGATCTATTGTGATGCATCTAGAGTCCGCGTAGGTTGAGTGTTGATGCAGCGATGTAAGGTTATAACTTATGCTTCCAAACAACTTAAGGTACATGAGAAGAATTATCAAACTCATGACCTTGAGCTTGCAGCGATGGTGTTTGCACTTAAGATTTGGAGGCATTACTTCTATGGTGTTCACGTAGATGTCTTCACAAACAATAAGAGCCTTTAGTATGTGTTCACCCAGAAAGAGTTGAATCTTGGACAGAGGAAATGGCTTGAGTTCCTCAAGGAGTATGATATAAGTGTGCATTACCATCCCGGTAAGGCCAATGTAGTAGAAGATGCTCTTAATAGACTATCTATGGGTAATGTGACACATGTAGAGGAAGAAAGAAAGGAACTAGCAAAAGAGGTTCACAGGCTTGCTCACTTGGGAGTTCGCCTTATGAGCATCTCAGATGGTGGTGTAACAGTTCATAATGGGTCAGAATCTTCGTTGGTAGTGGAGGTTAAGGAAAAACAAGATAGTGATCCAATATTGCTTCAACTTAAAGGTGCAGTCCATCAGCATAGAGTTGAGGTTTTCTCCCAGGGGGATATGGTGTACTTCACTATCATTGTCGATTATGTGTTCCTAAGGTGGGTGAGTTGAGACAACATATTCTTGCAGAAGCACATAACTCAAGATATTCTATTCATCCAGACGCCACTAAGATGTACTGTGATTTGCGGGAAGTCTTTTGGTGGAATGGTATGGAAAGGGATAGAGCGGATTTTGTGGCTAAGTACCCCAATTGTCAGCAAGTCAAGGTAGAACATTAGAAACTAGGAGGTATGACTTAAGAGATCAACGTTCCTACTTGGAAGTGGGAAGTGATCAACATGGACTTCATCACAAGTTTACCTCGTACTCGCAGATAGCATGACTCCATTTGGGTAATTGTTGACAGAGTTACTAAGTTTGCATGCTCTTTTGGCGATCAAGACTACAGATTCAGCAGAGGACTATGCCAATATTTATATTAATGAGATAGTCAGGTTGCATGGGGTTCCTTTGTCTATCATCTCAGATAGAGGTCCTCGGTTTACCTCACATTTTTCGAAGTCATTTCAAAAAGGTCTTGGTACTCAGGTTAATCTTAGCGCAACATTTCATCCGCAGATGGATTGTCAGGCAGAGCGTACCATTCATATCTTAGAGGAGATGTTGAGAGCTTGTGTGATCGATTTCAAGGGTAGTTGGGATGATCACCTTCCTCTTATAGAGTTCGCCTACAATAATAGTTACCATTCCAGCATTCAGATTACCCCTTATGAGGCACTGTATGGGCGTAGATGTAGATCTCTAGTTGGTTGGTTTGAAGTAGGTGAAGCTGCCTTGATAGGGCCATATTCAGTTCATGATGCTATGGAGAAAGTGCAACTCATTAGATATAGACTTAAGACAGCCAGAGTTGCCAAAAGTCCTATGCAGATGTAAGGAGAAGGGAATTAGAATTCCAAGTTGATGATTCGGTTTCCTTGAAAGTGTCGCCCATGAAAGGGGTAATGAGATTTTTCAAGAAAGGGAAGCTCAGTCATAGGTATGTAGGCCATTACAAGATCTTGAAAAGGGTTGGTAAAGTGGCTTATGAGTTAGAGTTGCCAACAGAACTAGCAGCAGTGCATCCGATTTTTCACATTTTGTTGATGAAGAAGTGTGTGGGTGGTCCAACATCTATAGTACCATTAGAAAGTGTGGTTGTGAACGATACTCTCACTTACAAAGAAGTACCAGTTGAAATTCTTGATCATCGGGTTTGAAGGTTGAGAAATAAAGAAGTCGCTTCAGTCAAGGTTTTGTGGAGGAGTCCGTCAGTTGAGGGAGCTACTTGGGAAGAAGAAGCAGCCATGAAGGCCAAGTATCCTCACATCTTTCCTTCCGATTCCATTCAAGCTTGAGGTAATAGTTCCTCTTCAGTTTTTCAGTCATTCATGCACAGTTTCAGTCTTAGCTTCATGTTCCTTCAGTGTCTACTTGCATTTTAAGCATATTTGCATGTTATTGGAACTTAGTTCAATCAGAAATCAATTTTAGTAATTTTGTGGTAGGGTTCCAACTCTTTCCCTCTATTTCAACTAGTTTAGTCTTCATTCGAGGACGAATGTTCCCAAATGGGAGATAATGTAACACCCCGTATCCAAGACAGACCGGATTGCAGATTTCAGAAGCTACAAGTACCACCGACGGGCACCACCTATGGACCGTAGGATGACCCACAGTCTATTTTGGTGGTCCGTGGATGGTCACCTACTGGTCTCCCTAGAAAAGTTCCAAAATTTTGGCTAAGTGTCGACCCACGGCTAGACCTACGGACCATAGGTCAGGTCACGGATCGTGGTCCATGTCCGTGGATCAAACCCCTAGTTTCATCTCCTAGCCACGATCGACGGTTGACTAGTACGAACCGCCAGTCGATCGACGGTCCGTTGGTCCCGTCCGTGGGTGACTCCGACAACTTTTAAGTGAGGGGTATTTTGGTCTTTTCCATATGTGTTGGGCCCCTAAAATACACCATTTAAACCCTAAAATACGTAGTTTTGGTCAGTTTAAGCCTAGCAACTTAAGTAGAACTTACCCTAGTCAACTCATTTTCTAAAAATTCATCAAGTTGAATGAAAAGATGGAGAAGGAGTCGACAAAGCCCTAGTCCAAGAACACAACAGGTTTTCATACGTTACTGCCCAGAAATTGAAAGATTTTCTCCATGGAATTCATCACTAGGTATATGGAATTTCACTAGTGGGTTCCTTTCACCCATTAGGTCCGTAGAATTGAGTCAGAGTCTTGATTCCCTTCATATTATCTAGACCTAGGGTTTCTAGAATTTCACTTTAATGTTCCTAATCAGATTATCGTGATTTTAATATTGTTTCGCTTAGATTCTTTCATAAATTTAGAACCCTAGCTATGTAGTTCTTTAAGTTCATGAATTACACATGCTAGGTCAGATATTTCAGATATACATGCCTCAGATGTGAATGTTTCATTATCAGCATATTAATGTTGTATTTCAGTTAGCATGACATTTTTGAGCTATCCAGTATTACAGAAATTCAGTGATAAATTGTTAATTACCTAATCAATTGGGAGAAGCTTAATACCGAGTGGACTAGGGTCAGTCACCCTCAAGTACTAGAACTATGTTCCCCGTAGGTTGTAAATCCCCTCTATGGGCATCATTTTAGTGATCACGCCAGTCATGGCTCTATACCTCTGGCAGGGTATATTGGGTCCTCTCTATGGGTCGTATACATCGGACTCCACATTTAGCTCATGTGGTTTCCCTTACAGTCAGATTCTATTGCATTGACCATGTTATCAGTTACAGTCAGATTTCAGTCTCAGCATGTTATAAACTTGGTCATTGCATCCAGTTCGTTCATGTTCAGTATTCTCAGTATAGTATTGTGCTTATCTCTTATCATTGCTCTGATATATGCTTTGGTTCAGTTATGATTATTGTTCAACTTTGTTCTATCCAGCATGCTCAATGCCTTTCAAGTACTGATGAATACTCTACGCTATATTTTCTCGTGATGTAGGTTTAGGTTTCAGATTCCAGATCACGCATAGATCGGTTCCCGATCTTTAGTTCAGCAGCATCAGTGGTGAGTCCTCATTCTTCGAGGACTAGTGACATGATTATCTTTCTTTGCTTTTAGTTCTAGTTTCAGTTTTGCTAGATCTAGCTGGGGCATGTCCCAATATTTCTAGTCAGTAGAGGCTTTATTTTAGACGTAGTTAGTTTCATCTTTAGTCTTAGAGTTTGACTTTTCATTTGTATTCAAACTCTCAGTTTTCTTATATTCAGATTTAGTATATGTGTATTCCCCATCTTTTCAAATTATTTATATGATTTAGATTCCGCAGAGTATTCATTGATTTAGGTTTTCTTAGTATGCTTATGATATGCGAGCAGGGTTAGCTGGTCCTGTGTCTGCGTCCAGGGGGTAAACCTGAGGCGTTACAAAGTGTCTTCTCTACGACTAAGTAGAGCAAATAAAAATCGAGGACAATTAACAAGATGCAAACATGGCATAAATATTGACTCAACTCGATTTATTGTCTAAACATGTCAAGGAAGGTGGACTTAAATCAGTGAATGTGGTTGGGACTAATAGTGGGCAGTGCCTAGTTTATGCCAAGTTTGAGGAATTATACAATGAAGAAACTCAATATTTTGAAAACCAAGTGGGGGGTTCTCTCCTAAATTTCCAATAACATTGTGGCACCAAGGTTTAAACAAGGAGCGAGATAATGGTTGAAAGATTGGCAAGGTGAAAATTGGAGAGATAAGGAGGCTAAAAAATATATATATTTTCCCTCTCATGATCATCAATGGCTAAAGGACCCAATTGGTCTAGAAGGAAGTTGAACCGAGTAAATTCTCACAAGTTTTTTCAACAAGGTTGAATGGTTTGACAAAGTGTTAAAGAAATTGAAAAATGAATTTTCCACTTTATCTCAAACGGTAACCTCTCGTTATGTATTTATGAAGCAGCTGGAGACCCAGTGGTGCCAGATCTCCAATCATCTCAATCTGAGGCAAAAAGAAACGTTGCCTACTGACACCATCCTTAATCATAAAAATGAATGTTGAGAAAATAAGAACTATTTCTTACCACAATGTCGAATAAGGTGCTTCTTTGGAGGCAAACCAAGTGTTCACTTTTATTTTATTGCTTTCAATAATGTCTGTTGTGAGTGCAGGTTGAAAAGAAGTCATAGTGTTCAAGAGGAACATTATTCGATACCAAAACCAAAATGGTGATCCGCTCAAGGTGTTTTGTGGACTCATTCTTGTTTGCCTTCGGAGGTAGAAAATGTGGAAAATTGTACTGTCCATTTGGGTGATCTTAGCTCCAAAAAGTGATATGCCTAATTGCACTATGTGGACTCCATCAGGTCCACCCAATCACCCTTGAGGTTTTGTGTTTGTTCATGCATTTTTTGCAAGCTTTAGCTCTAGTTGGCGATATGTGAACACATTCAATGACAGTGGTCATGATTACTGAGTGGTCCTAGTATTAAAAGGCCAAGAGTGTTTTCAAATTCAAAAAGAAAACCCTTTGAAAATTTTGAGACATTTTCTTCCCTTTTTCTTGAAATACCTTTTTGGAGTGTGTGAACATCCTTTGTGTATGATTATTGAGTACGAGGAGTGCATATTCTTTCTAGATCAATCAACCCAACCCTAATCGTTTTTTCTTATGTTTGGCTTTCTTCTTGCGATTAGTTTTCGATTTCCATTTTGCATTTTAAGCTTAAAATTATGTTTAACATATGGGAATTGTCCATGAGTTGTGTGCTTTTGTTGGTGCCTAGAATTTGCTAAATTCAATTGTGATGGTTAAAATTTGAAATTTAACCCTTATAATTAGTGGGTCTTGGTTGAATTGGATGTGGGTGAAGTCTGAGTAACCAAGTGTTGAACCGATTGCATGATTTTTCCCAATAATAGATTGAGTGACGACTTTCTTAAGGGCATATTGTAAATTTGAGCAATACATTATGATATCTAGGGGAAGTCTGATTAACCATGGGTAGATAAGCATGTGGTTTGATTTTTATGATGTTGGGAAACTTTATTTTGTTGCATATGTTCGATTTGTCTATGAAAATTAGGAACTAGGTTGAACACCTCCTGTTCGGCGGGCTTATCTTAGCTCACGAAGGTTGTTAGGTGAGTTGTCGTGTATGCCCTGGCTTACCTTCTTGAGTGAATATGTTACCTTGGGTACTCTCATTCGATGAACTTCTCTTAGTTCACTGAACCCGGTCGGTGTATT
This sequence comes from Solanum okadae, assembly GCA_036553675.1. NCBI lineage: Eukaryota > Viridiplantae > Streptophyta > Magnoliopsida > Solanales > Solanaceae > Solanum > Solanum okadae. The sequence goes on along the minus strand of CM071689.1, from coordinate 41,106,754 downwards.
GCCAATTGGGAGTGGACATCGTCTTTGATACTTGTTTCTTTTCATATTGCACTGTCAATTTTGGTAGAATTGCTTAGCCCATCAAAACCAACTCGGCGAATCACCGAGTTGGAATTGACTCCGCCCATCGTGTCTGAATTCTTAGATATTGGCTTCTATCTAATTCGGTAAGCTCTTCTGAGCTTTCCCAAGTTTGTAGGCGGACCACCTTCTCATTGTGTGAGCCTCACGACATTTTTTAACTGTTCTTTCAATTGAGTTTGATTTCATCTAACCTTCGTTGATTCTATGGTTGAATATTTGTGCTTTGTAGATTTTGGCCAAAAGAAGGTAAATAAATAGTCTCCTTAGACACGTAGTCAGGCAGGGTCTCTTCTCCTTCTCACCCTCCTTTTAAAAGGCATAGGGGCATAAATATTAGTATGCCATCCGAGGCTCCCCATCAACAACAAACCACCCCACAAGCCTATAAGCATGCACGTATTCAACCCATAAAAGGGGTTGCAAGAAAAAGAACGGATATCCGGTCCAAACTAGTGCTACCTTCTCTTACCCAAGCCCTAGCATTAATAGTTCTCTTCATAATCTCCCCAAGAGCCCTAAACAGGCCCAAGGAAGATGAGAACACACCATTCTTGAGAATCATTTGGAGAACATACCATTCTTGAGGAGATACGTCTTTCCACAGATGGGGTTATGAGTGATCATCCATAAATATGGGACACCATATAGTTTCATAAGTTTAAGGTTTTTACATGACCCCAGAACCCAATGCTCAATACTGCCTGTTGACACCCAATTTTGGCCTAACATTTTCAAAAATTCGTAACTTTTAAGTTTTATTTATTTAATAGTTCAAAATATTATTTTTTTATAATTTTAAATAAGTTTATCGATAACTATCCTTATTTATCAAAATTTAGGATTTTTCTTTTATCAGTTAATCTTAAAATTGCATTTTTTTTGTCATTAGTTAGGTTCATTACATATTTTTAATATTCATTTTATTTGTTAATATTTATTTTGATATTTTGCACAGTCTAAAAATTCATTTAAATACATATATTTTGCTTGATCGATAATTTTGAGCCACAATCCCAAGTCCACAATTGAGCCCATTTAACAATTATTTCCTATATAAGTTTTGGTTAGGTTAAAAAATAGGGGGGTGGTGAAATAAAAATTAGGGCAGTGTATAATTTTCAGAGTCTTTTCCAACTCTTAGCCGCCAAAGGAGCACCACCATTTTTTCTCCTCACTACCTCCAAAATCCCACCGAAAAACACCCTCGTCTCCACCAAACAGCAACCTCCATCTAAAACCAGAGAACAAACTCCAGCAAGCCACCACCAGCCCACCACCGTTTCATTTCTCCTCTTCCTCGCTCCGGCGAACCACCAAAAGCAACCAACAAAGTCTCAATGTTCACTTGTCTCTTTCATGATGAGATACGACTAGATCTGGTAGAAAATCAACAAACTCCGGCGAGGAGCTCTATGCTTCGATGAACCGGACCACACATCTAGTCCCTTCCCCGCTCCCCTTTACGATTTTTACTCCATTTTTGCAGGTATCCATTCAACCAGTAAACCAGCAACCCAAAAGCAACCAGAAAACGTCATTTCCCGCAAAGGAGCACGAAGCTCGAACAACAGCAGCAAAACACGACCCCGTCGTGATTCCAACACCAACGAACTCCCAGATCTGGTCGGTAAAGTAGTAGCATGGTAACCCGTATACATCATTGTTTGTTCTTATCTTCATACTAATTGATATTGTTTCTCATTTTTTTATTTTCTTGTAAGTTTTAGTTATTGCTTTGGTCTCTGTTATATATCAGTATTATCTTAGTTAAAGTTTATTTTTTCCGATTCAGCTTTTTGTTGATTTTCCTTTTTACCTTCTATGTCTTGTCTTACTTTTTTCCATTTTTGTTGTTATTATTAATGGGCTGCACATGTTTGTTTTATTTTGTCTTATATGATTATTTATTCTATTTTTGCTTAGCATAAAGAGTTGTTCGTTAGCTCCTCATTTCTATCGCTCTAAGTTATTTATTTTGTGATGTCTAGGTATTTTAAAGAATCATTGTGTTTTTGTTGGTTGGTAAAAATTATTTGTTTGTTATTATCTTCTCTTTATTTTATCCTTGTCTTATAATGTTAATTTTATCATTTTTTATCACTCCGTTAGGTTTCTTTGTTAAGTTAAATAAAAATTTGTTTCCGCATTGTGATAGTAGTTGTTAGTTTCATCTTCTTTATTATATTATTATACATGTTATCTTGATTTGTTATATTTAGTCATTTTGCTGATCTATTTTGTTTATATATAACTACTCGTAAGTCATTTAACTTCATTTCATTTAGTAAAGAGTTAAAAACTCAAATAAGTTATGTCGTTATCATTTAGCCATTGTTTGTTAGTTGCTTTATATTAGTTTCGATCGGTTCTATATGATTTATGTGTTTGGGAATTGCACATTTAAATTGGCCAATGAAAAAATCTCTCTGTCGGTTTTGGAGGCCTTCACATTTTAAAAGACGGAAATTTAGTTTAAGTTTATATGAGTTTTATTGTAAAATTGGCCGATGAAGAAATTACCATCGATTTCCAAGGCCTTCCATGTTAATAAGATGGATTTTTAATTTTAAGTTATTTTTTTATTCATTCATTTTTATTCTTGTTAATTTATTACTAACACTTTTACTAAGTGTCTTTACAGGTACTCGGAGGTGCTTTCCATTGAAGCTATTCAAATTAGGTTTGAATTACACTCTTATTCATTATTATATATTATTGACAATAGGCAAATTTTGCCCGATTCCTAGATTATTGTTTCATCATATTGCTTGTGTATATTGCATGTTTATTATACTTGTACATTATTTTATCCTCCTCCTCAATTTGAAAAAAGTGAATTCAATCGGGATCCACATTTGTGGATTTCGAAGGATGCTTAACCCCTTCCCTTCGAAATAACTTGAACTCCGTACTTAGAATCAAATGGTTTCGTAGATCACTTAATGGTTTTCTAGTTTTTTCCTAAAATTAGGTGGCGACTCCTTTAAAATTCGTTTAATCTTAAAATTCTTTCAAAATTGAATCAATTGATTATTTTTTGAGTCACCGCGATGTTTCTCCCTATTTGAATAAGTAGGGATGTAAACACTGACCAAAGAAGAGAAAGGGAACAAATTTGAAGCCTTTGGATGATGTGGAGGTGTGTGGCAAGAACGTGCAACCTCACACCGATGCACTCAACATTGAACTAGGGATGCCATAATTTCAAGCCGATATGTTTTCACTCCGAATGTAGCATGACCTTGATTCATTGAAATGTTGGTTGGCCCCGCTTATATCTGATATTTCTCCTCCTTTGATTGTTGAAGGTACCTGAATAGAGAAGAAAGGTTTAAATATTGTGGCCTGGTATTGGTTCGAATTCATTAGCAGCAATAACATGCCCTCACAAAATGAATCTATTCTTAGACATCCCAAAGTGGTATTAGTGGGCACTAAAATTGATTGGGATCACATTAATTTGGGATGCCGCAGTTGAACCAGCAGCTTTGGCTTCTTAGGCCACCACATATGCTCCTTCTATGGAGCGAGAAGGTATATCTCCCACTATGCCTCCCACTCCTACTATAACTACTATTGTTTCTATTGTTCTGCCTGCTCCTGTTACTACATCCCGTCCCCCACTTGACTTAGGCATTGATTTATCAAGGGTTTAGAAGGACATGGTTGCAATGATTGATAAGGAAATTGATAGGGTAATGGCCCATTTGAGGGATAGGTGACCTAATGTGATGAATTGGTTGAGTCACACAGAATGAGGTTGGATAACCTCAATGCTCGATTAGAGGCCGAAGAGAAGGCCAAGGGTAGTTCTGGCGTTCTTTACGCCATTAGAGGTCAACTTATTACCTTTCTAACAGATGTAGACAAGTTGTGGTCTACTGATATTTCGATGTTATGGGGCGATGTTCCCCTACCAAGTAGAATATCTAAGGCTGTTGCAACTGTTGTAGAGGATGTTGCTGATGATAATTAGTAGGTTGATGATGATTTGGCCTAGGAGACAAATAAGGATTAGGTGAGGAGAGATAAGGATGCGCATGTGATTGAATAGACACTTATGGTGTTGCAGGATACTAAGAAGATGATTGTCTAGGCAACCTTAGAGAGATCCATTCTAGGACCTCCGCAGTCAGCACCAGTGGAGTCTCTTTAGACTCTACCATTCCTCCCAGTGATGTGCAGGGCACTGATTCCCCAGCTGATGCCACTTGCTGCCACATGTGATACTATTGTCTGGCTTTGATGCCCCAGATGATTCTACTCCTCCAGAGACTCCTCACATTGATAGCACTCCATAGGCTTAGCCTATCAAGGTGACATTTTGACTCTTTTTCCTGTACTTTGTACTTTTGCATTGAGGACACTGCTTTTATTTTTGGTGGGGTAAGTGCCTTTGTGCCAATATTACCCTTTTGCTCTTTATTTTGTTATTTTTACATTTTGGATAATTGTAGTATTTTACTTTTTTTTATATTAGAGAGTTTCATTTGATTTGAGTTCATCTTTTTTGCCTCTTTGATTTTCCTCAAATTTGAAACTACCCCATGAGTCTTTAAAATCGTGAAATTCTTGAGTTTTCATTGATAATATTTTGAGGATCGATTATGTTCAGTATCGATGTCTTGGATAGTACTCATTGTGATCATGATGTATGGTGTTGGTGTAGAAAGAATGAAATTGATGTGGTTGCACTTTTCATAGATCTCTTTGAATCTTTTGTTGACTAACTATGTTTGGATGTGAGTGTTGCAATGAACATCACCCTTACACTATTGATCTTTTCAAGCTATGCTAAATAAGTGTATTTCGAAGTGTCATGTGTGGTGAGGTCTCACTTGAAAGCATTTGTGTGGGATCCTAGATTTTTCCTTGTTAGTCTAATTGTCTAAACCTTGGTAAATGTAAGTTGTGATCGTGGGCAGCAATTCTCGGAGGGAACCCAAATTTCCATATAATTTGTTACAACTTGTCTAGGGTGTGCATCCAGTTTGGCACCATTTAAGCCTAAACCATTTGTTGAAAAAATAAATTATAACCTCTTGAGCAAAATTGTCCCCACCATGTCACCCGAAATCCTTTTTGAAGCATTGTTATGTTTGACCAGAAAACTTAGGCCAAAAGCCTAAGCTGGGAGTGTGGAAGGGAAGGAGGAATGAAAGCCTAATGAAGGGCAAACAAAGATGAAATGAGACACAACTTTGAAGTTTGTTACAAAAAGAAGTAACCCCTCTTAATAAAAAAACAAAAATATTGTGGTGAGCAATTTTGAAAATTGGAAATGGAAAAGAGTAGTTGATGAAATAAAAGGGATTCTAAATAATGTGAGTGAAAAGTCAAAGTTTGAGTTCTTAAATGAAAAAGAATGAAAAGTACTTTTAGAAGAGGTGAAGATGATTGTAACAATGCTTTGAAAAAATGAAGTCACTAAGCTAAATTTACCATACCTTAACCCTTATCACCATAACAAGCCTAAAAGACCCATTAGATCTTGGATGAACTAGGTTGTGTGATGAATTAAAAATATGGGCAAACCTATGGGATAAAGCTTTCATGTATTTCTCTTTTGAGAGAGTGAGAGTTTCATAGATTCCTTATGTCTTTGTTGATTTGCTTTCTGAGAAAATGAAATTGTTCTTTATGTGAGGGCACTTGAATACATTTTTTGAAACATTGTCTTGCATTAGAAAATAAGTTATAGTGAGCCCGAGCTTGTGTTGAAACCATCTAGTGATCATTTGAAGCTAATTGATCCTGATTGAGTGTAGCATGTTGTTGAGAGTAGTCTTGTAATGGCACTTGCATGTTAGGCACTCTCATTGAATATTGTTATAGACACCCTTATTTAGCTAATTTTGTTCTTAATTTATTTGAGGACAAACAAAATTTTAAGTTGAAGGTCTTAATGAGTGGTAGATTTACAGTCATTTGAGGCCTATTTAGCTCTACCATTAATGTCCTCAATTCTTGGCTGTCTTATTCTAAATATATTTTGATAACTTGAAGGTATGACGGCTAATGGACAAGGCAGGGATAAATGTTTGAAAGAATGGCCAAAAATATAAAATGAAGTGTGAGCTATACAATGATGATCTCCAAACAATAATGGTGGATTACCTAGTGAGCATGACCTCTCCCAGAGTAACAACGCACAATATTTGCATTAATTGAGGCAGGTTGGTGAACTCCAAAAGGAAAGGCGACTCACCGAATAAGAAGGGTAAAATTGTTAACCATCGCCAAAAGTGATAGTGCAAGTTGAAAATTGAAGGCTTGAAAGGTGAACTAACGTGGTACTCAGCAATATGCTGAATGTGAAGGGAATACTCGAACGAGCTAACTGACTCAGGTTCAAACACCTGAGGCCTAGAGCAAGAAAATTTGAGCTGGAGAGCAATGGACGATCCACCCATTGTGATCGATCATCCCAACTAATATCACCTTGGTTAGTGTATTCTGTTTTGGGCCAAATTTTGAGAAACTATAAATAGCCCAAAGGAGAGAGAAAAATAGAGGCCGCGTGTGTTGCAATAGTTTTTAATGAATGCACAAGTGAAGAAAAAAAATATTTTACCTTCTGAAGAACACTTTCCAGTTTTTTTAGGGTTTTTAAACTTTGTTCTTGAAATTGACAAATTGAAGTTTAATCCATAGTGGGTTTGCTTGTAATTGTTCAATTTCATGTTGCCCATGGTTGCTTTCATGAACGGTATAATTTTTTTTCTTTCTGTGATGGGTTGCTAAAACCCTAAGATATAGGGGTGCAATTATGGATTTGAGTGTTGATTTAATGTTGTGGATATTGTTTTATGCTCTATTTTATTGTTGTTCATACATGAATTTGGGCTAATTAGCATGGGTTATAATTTATGGGTTAAGGTTGCTAACTTAATTCCTACTTCATGTAACACCTCAAATATCATAACTAAGATTGAACAAGAGAGAAAGGCAAACCACAAAAGGGGGTCCATAGGCCGTGAAGAAGACCACGATGCGTCACCCTGCTTGTGGTAGTGCACCCACCAAAATGTGAAAGACCACGGACCACTAAACGGTTAGTGGAGCTCCACATGGGCTATAAAGTGGCCCATGATGGGGACACAGAACTACCATGGCTACTGTGAAGGACCACGTACCACTAGATGGACCGTGGAGCTTCACACAAGCCATGAAGTGGCTCGTGAAAGAGGGTTGATAGTCTTTTAGGTTTGGGTCAACTGCAAATGATCATATATTTCAGCACAAAATGATTTAGGTGGCCCACTACTTAATAAATTAAAGGTCTATGAGTCCGCTTACCAACATCGCTAAGTTTGCCTAATTTCGAGCCCAAAGTAAATAGTTATGCTTATTTTAGTGAAGCCTTGTCGAAAAGAGCATCTTCACGACCCACTTGACGTGTCGTGGTGCTCTAGACGGCCTCTGAAGCATATCTTGAAGTCACATCGTCAGCTTTTAAGAGAGTTTTCACCCCCAAATTCACTAGTTAAGCACCACAGACATCTAAACGGTCTGTGAAGCTCCACACGGACCGTTAAGTCGTCCGTGAAGGGGAATTTTCACACTTAGAGTTTAGGGTCAAGTTTAAATGACCATGTCGGTTAGCAAAAAACGAACTAGGTAGCTCATGACCTATCAAATTAAAGATATTTGAGTCCTTTTCCGAATGCCATCAAGTTTGCTAAAATCCAAGCTTGGAGTAAAGGTTATGCCCATTTTAGTGAAGCCCTGTCGGCCAGGGTATCTTCACGAGCTGCTAGACAGGCCTTGGTCATCATGATAGCCCGTGAAGCCTGTCTTGAAGTCACTTCAACAACATTTAAGTCAGGGTCGCATTGGTCTTTTTCCCTATACGTTCGGCACTTAAACTACGTCATTTGATGCCTAACTACGTCATTTTACTCAGTCTAAGCCTAATAATCTAGTCATACAATACCTAGAACCCTCATTCTCCAAAAATCACCCAACTTAGAGTGAAAAGAAGAGGAAAAGTCGACTACTTTTCCCAAGAACAAACATGAGTGTTCTTCAAAGTTCACCCCCGAAATCCCAAGGATTTCTCTATGGATTTCATCACCGGATATATGGGATTTCACTAGTGGGATCCTTTCACCCATTAGGTCCCTAGAATTCAGTTAGTTCTTCAGATTCTCATAAACTTTTTGGACCTAGGTTTTCTAGATTTTCAAGATTTATTGTGATTATGGTTCATTTAATCTAAATAACTAGTTTCTTGATAATTTTGGATAATTCCATGCATAGCACTCAAAACCCTAGCTTGTGCAAATTTATCCTAGTTCATGAATTATACTTGCTAGGCTTGTTAGACTGAAATTCATGCTTCAGATTTTGAATGACATATTCTCATTATATAAATGTTGCATTCTCAGTTAGCATGTAAGTTTTTGAGCTATTCCTATTTAGTGCATTTTAGCTTCATGAATATTCAGATGGGAGTAGACTTAGCACCGAGTTGGACTAGGGTTCAATGTACTCTCAAAGTCCAGAACTACATGCACGTGTAGGTTTATAAGTCCCCACAGTTGGGCATCAATTTTCGTGATCACACCACAGTCATGCCTCTATTTCCTTGGCAAGGTATATTGGATTCGTTCGATGGGGGATATACATCGGACTCCACGTTTAGCTCACGTGGTTTATGTCGGTTAATAGTAAATCCCATAGTCAGACTCTTAATGCATTGACATCTACAATACACAACATGGTAAACATACGATTGAAAGAAGCACGCGGCTGTAGCTTGGTTAGGACATTAGGAATCTGATCAACAGAATGTAGATGCTTCACTTAAACTTTTATGTGTTACACCTGATCACGAACAAAGTGGAAATCAATGGCATTATGTTTCATCTTTCTATGGAAGACAGGATTTTCATAGATATATGTAGTTCCAATATTATCACAGAGCATGTGAGGTATGCAAGCAAGGGAAAAGTGAAGCTCACACAATATGTTGGTGATCAAGTTGGCTTATGCAAGGGCAGCAACAACAACTCGTTATTCAGCTTAGGTAGATGACCCAGAGAAAGACTGTTGCTTCTTCAAGGACCACGAGATAGGAGTACTTCCAAGATACATAACATATCAAGTTGTGGAAGTTCCATAAGTAGGATCTCCGGCGTAGTCAGAATCAGAATACACCATAATTAGATTATCAGTCTCACAGGTTAGTTGAGATATCAAAGCAACTGCTTAACAGCTTTCCAATCATTAGCTTGAGGACAATCCATAAACTAAGAGAATTTATTTACTGTAAACTACATATCAGGTATGGTGAAGGACAAATATTGTAGCTTGACAACAATTGTCCAGAAGGGATAACCATCAACAATAGATACAACCTGGTTTACATTGAGAACACTAGCGACGAACATATGAGTGGAAACTCATTTGCTGTCTTACATATTCGCTTCCTGGATAAGGTATTCTTATACTTCTATTGAGACAACAACGGGACACCTTGATATGACAAAACTTCAACACCCAAAAAATAGTTCAAGTTCCCTATGTCCTTGAGAGACAACCATTGAGCAAGGGCGTTGATAATTAGTTGAACACCATGGTCACTATTTCTAGTAACAATAATGTCATCCACTTATACAAGGATGTAAATAGTCAATTCTGAATTATGAGAGATGAACAGAGATGAGTCAAAGTGTGATTTACAAAAACCTTGTGTTACCAGAACATTGTACCAAGCTCTAGGTGCCAGTTTGAGACCGTAGATGGCTTTATTAAGTTTGTAGACATGACTGGACAAAGCATGATGCTCAAAGACATGAGTTTGTCGCATATAAACTTGCTCCTCTAAATGACCTTGCAAGAATGAATTATTTACATAAAGTTGATGTAAACACCAGTTGCATTAAACAATGAAAGCGAGAACCAGGCGAATGGTTGTAGGCATGACTATCGGACTAAAGGTTGAATAATAGTCAAGTCTAGGCCGCTGAGTGAAGCCTTTGGCCACAAATCTAGAATTATACCTATCAATAGAGCCATCAGGATGATGCTTAATGTGAAGCAGCCACTTGCAGTCTACTACATTCTTTGAAGGATTATTAGGAACGAAATTCAACGTATGGTTTCTCACAAGGGTATAAAATGCATCTTGCATAGTAACATTCCAATGGGGTTCACACTGAGCTTGTTTGTAGAAAGAAGGCATTTTTGGACTTGGAGAGTGAGCAAGAAATCTAGGGTGTTGTTTGCGCTTATGGATGTTATTGCTGGAACGGGTAACCATTGAGTGAATCGAGGTTGTGATGGAAGGTGCAACTAAAGTGGGTTTGATGGGTTGTGTGCTTGAGGGTATGATGATAGCCGTTAAATGTGGATTAGAATGAGGTGCAATGGGGTTAGGTACAGAAGGAGACAAATGCGTGTTTTTCTCTGGCCAATGAGGGTAACGATTAGGGAGCTGAAGGTGGATTGTATGATTGATAAGTTAATAGGTGTGGGTTTTCTTGTTGAAAATGGATAGTTTGATTTAGCGAAGAAGAATTGAGTGGCTGCCGTGAATTTTGAGGAGAAACTATGACTTCATTAGATATAAAATTATGAGGAGAGTTGAAGAGAATACTAGAACTTTGGGATTGCTCTCTATTTGAGGAGACTGGCATGGGCGAACTTTGTGGTCAAGGTCCACATGCAATAGCAGGAGGAAGATCCATGTTCAAATTTTGATCTTCGCATGTGAAATTTTGATCATTTTCCTTCATAGTGGTATCCCATGATTTAATTTGGAAATTTGATAAATGAGAGAAAATATTTTGAAAAAGAAAATTGTTTTCAAAAAGTAAAACAACCCTTGATAATAATACTTTTGACAAAATTGGGTCAAAACACTGGTGGTAGTAATATTTGTTGGAAAATTCCAGGTATACACACAGAGTTGAACGAGGTTCAAGCTTATTTTAGGTATATGGTCGAAGGTAAGGATAGCCTAAACACCCGAATTGAATCAAATTTTGGGATGTCTTGAAAAAGTATTTAATAAGGTCAATTATCTTTAGGGTAGTTGAGGGTAATTTATTGATGAGATAAAATGCCTGATGGCATGCAAATCTCTGAAAAATTGGGGGAAGTGAGGCTTAATGAATTAAGATTTTGGTGTTTTCAATAACATGTCTAACGATTTCAACAACAGCTACATGTTGAGGTGTATAAGGAGGTGCAACAAGATGTTCAATACCATGTGTTTTTAAATAGGGAGATAATCCTTCAAATTCACCACCACCATCAGTATAAAATGGGAGAATTTTTGTATTAAAGCGACGTTCAAGTAATGGATGTAGACTTTTAAAAACATCTTGAACTTCACTTTCATTTTTCAGAGTGTATATCCACATATATTCCAAAAATTGATCAACAAGCAATTCATAATAATGCTTTTTATAAATGGATAACCCCAGGGAAGGTCCCCATAAATCATTGTAAATAATTTACAGTAGTTGTTTCCTTTGAAACATAATTTCAGAAAAAGGCAACCTGTGCATTTTATTTGAATTGCAAGGATTACAAACTGAAGAAGTTTTTTCATCAGAAAATGGAACTGAAAACTTAGTTAATAGTTTGTGTAAACTTTGACCTTCTGGAGGCCCTAATTGTCGATGCCACAGGTCAATAGAAAGACGAAAAACTACCAGATTTAATTGAGGTTGGGATATACGTGTAGTCTCTTGGTCCACTAATACAACCCATCTCTATTCTTCCTGCACACTAGAGTTGCCCCGTGGTAATATCCCTTCACAAGAAAATTAAAAGGAAAAAATTCAAATAGATGTTTTGTTGTTATTACAAAATGTAGAGATAGAGAGAAGATTTATTTTTATGTCTGGGGCATATAGGGTATCATTTATTTTGAAGCCTTTATTTGATGCACATAAGTGAGTGTTACAAGTCTGAGAAATTGGAATGATATTACCATTTCTCATTGAGATCTCATAGGCTCTGTGGTAGGGTTAAACTGCACGATGGCAATGTTGATGGCTATGTTATTTGCGTTAACAACATTATTATTGGGGGCCATTTTTGAGTGAGGCAACAACTAGGGTTAGAGGGAAAAAATTGGGATCGTACTCGTGTGAGCTTTTAGAGCTCCAAAACCATAAAACAACTTATAAAACTAGATAGAGAATTAGAAAAATTCTATTATATTCATAAGATGATGAAGAGTATATATAAGCGCTCATACAATAATGAGTCCTAAAGTGATACAACAACCAATCCTTGTTGTACAAGAAGGTAAATTCACGTCATATCTCTTTTACTATCCACTGTGCCTTTTTCTACGACTCCATTTGTTGCCTTTCGGATTTTGGGCCTCGCTTGGTGACTTGGAACTGGAGTAAGTTTGAGCTTTGAGTATTGTACAGATTACTTGGGAGTGGACGTCTTTCCAGGGTGGTTCTTTGATAATGGATGACATGAGATCTTTCAATGGCCTTTTCTAGTAACGGGTTAAAGGTTTGTTCATGCTGCTCATTATCCTCTACTAAGTTGATTGTTGTAATTTGCCGATTGAAGGTATGGTCTTATCCTCTACGAAGTTGACACACTAATGGCTACAACTTTCCACCCTTGGGAGATTTATCTGCAATTAGAGGTGTGGGGTCTGCCTCTTTATTTGGGGGCTCTTACTTATTACTTGTAGGTTATTCGTAGTTAGAGGTCTGGTTTGCGCCTTTTCCTGATCTTGACTCAACACATCTTATTCCTAGTAGATTTAGCTATTTTGTGTACTTGTCAGCCTTATGGAATCTGTTTAGGTTTTATTTAAATTTTTGCAGGAGTGTACCTTCTGGGCTTATGAGGGTCCAGTTAAGTTTAGTTTAGATGTACTTAGATCTTTATATTTTAGTATGCTTGTGGCCTTTTTTTTAATCCCACTTTGACCTCTGTTTGTGTCTAGATTCTATCATTTCTTATTGTTTTTACTTTTCATACTTAGTCAGCCTATGTTACCTACGTAGTACATGTTGTTTTTGTACTCATGCTACACTACCCATCTGTTTCATGATGTAGGTCTGAGCCCCAGCTACCACCATTGATTACTTGAGTCTGGTGCAGTTTGGATCAAAGGTGAGGGTGAGCACTTGGCGTCAAGCACTTACCTTTCTCATTTAGTACTTTTTGATAGCTAGTCTTTTGCTTTTTAAGACTATCTTTGTATTTAGGTCCACTTTTGGGACTTGTAATTTTTTATTTATATTGCTCTCTACTTGTGACATCTAAATCATGGGAGAGATCTATTGTATATATCTTCTAGCTTGCTTCCGTTATTTTCTTTATTTTTGTGGTAATTTACTGATTCTGCTTTGTTTCTACCATTATATCCATTGTTTGCTATTCTGGGTTATGACTTTTCGTATCTAGTTGGGGGTAATAGTAGGTGTCATCGTGACTCGATGAATTGGGTCATTGCAATGGTTTATTCCTTTGTCTGTCCAATATGCCTTTGCAAACTGTATATCATGAAGAGTTGAAAAATTCATCAAAAGAAACTGGAATAGGATTCCAGCATCTATCTTTTGGTGTATATGAAAAGAAAGAAACTATAGATGTTGAGATGGTAACCCATTTCCCATCCGTTCTTTGAAAGCTATTTGCTTAGTTAGTTTACTTAGCTGGCATTACCACTCCCCAGTAAGTAATGTTAATAGTTTTATGGATTTTGTTAGCTCCTTGATTATTATATAGATGACTTCCAAGGCACCATTATTTTGACTAGTTGCACAGGTTCTTGCTTATTACTATAGATTCATGGAGCTATGTTCTAAAGCTACTAGTTTTTTTCTCTATTACTACCTTGAAGATGGTTGATACCTTTCTAATGCAATTTACTTACTTTACCCCGGAGGGTGAGGGGATTCAACTAATTAGAGGTGTAAAATCATATCATAATGTTTAATAGAGCTAGAGTAGTACATATTTTTTTCTTGAATCAAATTAGGAGAAAATGTACCCATGAAAGAAATTAACATTATATATGTAAATAAATGAAAAGGCATTGTACTTCTTCATTTGTCTTTAAATTCAATCTCTTTGTATAACTTTGCGGTTGAAGTGGTATATTTAGTCCACAAGGGTTATCTTTGATCCATCATTTGAACATAGTCTCATAAAAGATTTTAATTAATTTGTAATTAAGGTTACAGAAAATTAGAGCAACAAAAGGAAGAAATCGAATTCGGAAAAGTACCCTATATGGCTAATGTAATTGAGTAAAATTTATTTTGGTTTATACCATAAAGGAACCCCATTTGTGTATGTGCTCCATGTATAAAAATGGTACTTTGTTTCAATACAACCGTGGATCTGACTGCAAAACCAGGATCAATTTCTCCTGGAATCCTTAATTTGTTTGTAAAGTCAATAGATATTAGAAAAACTTGTATTATAGAGATTCCATCATCTTGTAGAGAACTAGCCTATATTTAAATGCGCCACCCTCATTGGAAATAAAAAATATTAATGACTGCATAAGGAATTCCTTTGATCATTCACTAGGTCAATAAAAGACCTCAATTGACTTACGAATCAAGTCAACACAAAACTTCATGAAAGACTAAAAATAAAATATTACAAATTCTGACTGAATAATATAAGAACTTCATAACTTACAATTTTTTGATTTAAAACTGTACGTAAAGGGATGAGTAAAGACAAACAGCAACTAACTTAATAACAATGATGATAATGGACCAAATTATAAGTTTCAACCATTGGTAAAATTTCCTCCATGCATAGATCCAAATTCAAGAACTCCAGTTACCGCTAAATGATAATTATGAGTTTAAGAACTTTCGTCCTCTTCCGGCTCATGGAAAACAACTTAATCAATCTTGAGATGCTAGGCCATAATAAAACGTCTTATTTTTTGCTAACTTTCTCCATCTACAAGTTCATTGTCAGCATCTGCTTCAATATGTGTTTATCTAACGGTATTTGTAAACCAAGTTGCATCATCTTATACATTTGTATTCATTTTTTCCAATATCGTTCATTTCTTGAAATTCTTTACGAAGACCTTCAAACGCATCAAAGACATTCAATCTGCCTCAACATGTTTGCGGTAGTGATCTTCTAGTTTAACTACAAAAAAATTGCCCAATATTTTTTCTTTATTTGTAAATAATAGAAAAAAGGGTTTACACTTGTGAAAAAAGCATAATACCAACATATACTTCAATCCAAGTTGCAATCTTATATGCATACTAATACATGGTTTTTTCCTTTCCGAGAAACTGACATTACTTGCATTCTTAGACTCAATCAACTTTGTTTCAATCTTTTGCTAATTTGTCATGTTTTCCATATAGATACTTTTTTGTTCTTTAATTATTTTCTTTTCCAATGAAAAACATGGCCAAAAAGTGTAACCAAAAGATTGAAATGAAATTGATCAAGGTTGAGAAAGCATGCACTGTTAGTTTCTCAGAAAGAAAAATACTTTGTCCCCACAAGCACATATGTTTGCAACTTGAACCGGAGCAGATGTTGGTGTTACACAATTTTCACCAAGTGGAAAACCATGTTCTTATGATTTCACAAGTATAGAAAATATAATTGACAAATTTTTTGACGTGGCACTAGAGGATCGATAGCGTGATTATGTTGATGTCAAATCAAATGTCTTTGAGGCATTTGAAAATCTCTATAATAAATTACAAGCACTGAACAAGAAAGAAAAAAAATGAATACTAGTATTTAAGATTATGCACTCTGGCTCAGAATAACCTCAAGATTAATACATGGAGGTGCAGAAGTTGACAATGAGGTTGCGGATGGAGAAGCTTAAAAAAAACTAGAAGTGTTATTATGGCCAAGCATCTCAAGTTTTATTTAAATGTGTAACCTGAGATTGAGAAGAATTAGAGTTCTTGAACTCATAATTATCATGGAATTGATAATTGGAGTTCTTGAAATCAGAGTTATGCTTGGAGAAGACTTTCCCAGCGATTGAATCTTTTAATGTGGTCAATTCTTGTCTTTGTTAATAAGTCACTTGTTGTTATTCTTTAGTCTCCAATTTATAAAAGGTTTTAGACAACAAAATAGAAGGTTATGGAGCTCTTCTGTTATTAAGTCAATCATTTTTGTTTGTTGCATCTTTAATCATTGATGTTGCTTTGAGTTGTCTAGATTTATAAATCAATTAGAGCCATTTACGGAACTAGTGAATTATGTGAAAGTGATGGATCAAAGAAAACACACGTTCACTAGTCAGTGTTCTTTCATGATTCCATCTTCAGGGAGGTCGGCGCATATATATTTTACACCAAGGCTAGCTCTATGTGAGATAGTGGAATCTTTTGTAATATGAGTTCATAAAATGTCCATTACCTATTAGTATTATTTTATGTAGAATACAATGTTGAATAAGAATATATGAATTAGCAATGTAGATAGTAGCTATTTAAGGAAAAAAATATTCTTTCAAAGTAATTAGTTCATGTATAACACTATCTAAATTGTTAATCACCAAATAACAATCCATTCATTATTAATTTACCTTGCAAATAGTGCATGCATTACAATCTCCACAAAAAATATCTCTTCCCTAGTGGACCTTGAGGTTGCAAATGTATAAAACTACTGGTCATTAATAACTTACATTGTAAATAATGCATGCATTCAATTGTTTGTTTATTTTTTTAGTCAAGTAAAAAGTTTCTATCATAAAACAAGACTAACATGCCATATACAAGAGGTATAGAAAAAAAAGAGGAACCTACAAACAAAATTAAAGTGTGTAGTAATGCTTGCATTAGTTCTGCTAAGATTATTTCTTATGTGATTTGTTTTTTGTATTAAAAATAAAATGGATTGCGTAACTTCCATAAAAAATGTATGTCTAACAAAATATTGTACACACTCTTTAGCTTGGGAAAATATTTGGGGGGAGATTTGCGGGGTAGTAATGTCGTTAATCTATCTAATACGTGTGTTGAAACCCTTTATATTACTAATATATTTTCATGGTATTAGTAATACACACCTCAATATACAATAGGTTTATAACTAATGCAAGTTTTGTGATACGTTTGGCATATAAATTATAACAAAAAAGGTGTTAATAATAGACCAGGCTAATGCATGCATTATTTTTCTAATACAATCTACCAAACGACTTTTTTTCTCTCTTTATTACAACAACTTATTTTTTTGAATATGGTTACTTTAATCTAAATATCCACAGGCATAATACAACGAAATGTGTAGTTCCTTTCCATAAGTATTACAAACTTGCCTCTTTCTCTATCTTTCTAAAGCCTATAATCAATCAAGTACATCAAATATATCCTCTATTTGAGGTAATAAATCATGTCTACACCAAAAATAGAAGAGGATTAGACTGTTCATTTTGTTCTTCTTCAAACTATTTTGCACATCCTCAATGTACCTCTTGTTCCTTTCATCCCAGATTGTTAATCATATGCATGTTGGGACAAATTTCCATCTCTCCTCCTTCTTCTGACATTTATATCCTTGTTCCAACTCCTTAAAACCCATATGATACTTCAAGGTTTTACCCATATGATTACTTTTAAAAAAATTACCATTCTAAAAAGATGATTTGTCCATTTTCAATGTAAGAAAAAATAATTGATTTTCTTTTCAAGGTCCCTACACAAAAATTTTGGTCAGTAATAATATACCCAATCAGTCATGCTATTCAACTCTACATATTATAGTGTCTAGTATGAATTCCATGTTCTTCTTGGAATCTGAAAATGGCCTCATTGTGTCATACCCCGAGACAAATTGTTAGGAGTTTTAGAGACAGATAAAGTCATAGGACGATGAACAGGAAAATCTGAATCAATTTACTTTTGACTTTTCTTTGTATTTGTTCCTAGAACAATCTATTTTGCTTATAACTTCAACTCACTAAAGAAAAGTTGAAACATAAGATTTCAATGTATAAGGGAACACCAATAACATGTTATTTTTATTTAAAATACAACCTTTATTATTCCACAAAATTCATTTTAAATTGGGAGTCTTGGTACATCAATAAGAAATCTAATCCTTATGAAACTAGGAAACATAAATCCTATTTTAGAAAAATAACAATTTCTAAGCCTAATTCTGATGAAACAAGATACTTTTTTAAATCCTATTTTATAATAAAATACATAAAGCTACTAAAAATATAATTAAATACTCAATTTAATTGGCTTTCTTTCGGACATACGTCTTGCCCACAAGCGCAACCACAACAATCTAACTTTTAAATAGATTGAATTTGTAGAGGTTAGGATGGAATGAGTTAATAATTGAGTGGGTCATTAACCCATTATTTAGGAAAGCACTTGCTTCACCACTTAAAGCGTGAAGCGGAACTCGACGATGTAAGGGCCTCAATGCATTAGTAAGTTTGAACCCATCACTCTTTTATGATATCTATGATATGGATTTATCAGAAAAGAAGTGTGAAAAGTATATTGATAAGGCAGATGATAATGTAGTGGAAGAAATTGATGAGCAATATAATGGTAAGGGAGAAATACAAGATTCCAACAATCTTGTCCAAGTAGAGCATTTAGAAGAACAAGAAATAAATGTTGAACCATTAATAGCTTTGATTTTGTCATATCTACTTTTTAGCTTATATTTGAACTTTTGCTTATATATTCTCTCTATTTATGTTGGTATTTTTTTTTAGTTAAATTGCACTTCAATTCAATAAAGGGAGCACTTCGCTTACAAATCATGGTTTAAGCAAAGCAAGCCGTGCCACTTTTTTCCACTTCACACTTCCCTGAACACTACATTAACTTACCCAAACTTGTATGGATTGGACATATCATATTTTATAGGAGCTTTTAAACTTCAATAAAAAAACACCGATTTTTTTTTTACTTTTATAAACATGAGTCGACACCTCATCTCCTGACTTCTATGGTCTTTATCATAGAAGGGTATAGTGGAGACCTACATCGATGTTACTAGGCGCTTGAGAAATAATTGTTTTTTTACCCGCACACTATATTTTTATGTTGAAAACTAGAAATAATATATAAGGCTATTGATTGATCACCCTATCTTAGAAAGTAATTTCATATTAAAGGCAATTAAGATCCATGACTAAAAATTGATAATTCACAATTGTCAAACTTAAAGATATATTACATTTTAGCATGAACAAACCTTAAATAAGAACATCATGTTATATGATTCCCAAGTAAGATATCTACTAAAGACATTGTATTTTAGAGCATAAATATAAGTTATTATCAACAAGACATAAGCTTGACACAAAAAAATCACCCTAAATTCCAAAACTACAATCCCATACCCAATTATGCATTGTTATTGGAGTGTTCAGTCTGGATTGAATTTCCAAATCCTAATCAACAAGATACACAAGAATCTGAATAATTCAAAGCTTATCTAAGCTATAATCTACAGAAAGTGAAGAGACTAGCAAATCAATGTTTAGAAGTACCTATCTCTCAAGAGGGTGACAACTTATTGGGGGTATATATGTGTCTCCATACTTTGCTTTATTTTGAGCTCCTCCTCAAACTTCTTCAATCTCTCGTTCCACATATCCTACAATCATAAAATAATAATTTGTACATATGATCTCTCTTTGGCATAAACAGGCAAACATAGGATACGAAAAACAAGATCGCAAAACCTTGTAGTGAAGTTCAGCTTGATGAACAAGATAGAATCGAAGATTGCCTCAAAAAAAGTTGCGAATATTATTCTAACATATCCCCCATCCCGGAGATTTCATTGATCTCTGTTCCTTATAGTCTCTGTATCTGCCTCCACCTCTGATTGTTTTCCTTAAACATTTATCCTTTGTACCCTAAATCCCAACTATCATGTTATTGACTCACTCGTATGATAGGACTCGTACAACGTTAGCACAAAAGTCACTCATATGATAGGGCTCTTCCAATGTGGGTCAAAACCCACTTAAATGATGGGCTTTTCTAACATTGTCCAAATAAACATGTTTTTGCGCTAATAAATCATATTTTAATTCTATTTTCCAAATCTTCTTGAAAGAGAGATTTTAATAAGGTAATGGGTTGTTTTGTGATTTACATAGATAAGACCAAAACAAGATTCTATGATATTATGCTTTGAGATACAAAGATAATTAGTATCATTGAAGATTACCTAGCTTATCAATTGTTCTCTAGTATTAAAGAGCAAATCACTTGAACCCTTACTTGACATCAATACAAATCCCCACACCCCATAATTGTCTCTTACTTATGAAAACCTTGTTTTTGTAAGCATGATGAATTGATAGAGAATGATTTTATATATTCATGTATAGTATTGTAAATAAGTGTAATTGGAAAAAAATGTTTAAGTAATCATAGAGAATAGGGATAAGGCACAAGTACCCCCATAGACTATGATCGAAATCCCAGAGACACACTTTAACTAAATTAAGGTCCTATTTCCCCTCCTGAACTTATTTTTTTGTAATTTTGAACACCTTTTGTTTTACGTGTCACACTTCGTGACTCAACGCAATTGAGATGCGTGGGAGATATTTGGATGCCACGTAAGCCAAAAAAGTGCCCAAAATTACAAAAAAAAAAAAAATGGGTTCAAGAGGGTAATAGGATCTTAGTTTAGTTAAGGTGTGTCTTTGAGATTTCGTTCCTAGTCTAGGGGAGTACTTGTACCATTTCCCTAGAGAATAATATTGCTATAGAATAATGGATTTGGAGGGATAGCATAACAGATTGAAGGAGATTTGAATGGCATATTTAAAGGGATTGAATTGTTGATCTTTAGGGATAGGAATAACGGATCTTTAAGGATGTGTAATGTGTATATTGTCTATATAAAGGAAAGACTCTCATTTTCAGAGGCATTTAGCAAAATCTTGACATGGTATTAGAGCCTTCTCTTGGTTGTCTTATTTCATAGAGTTTTTTCGATAATATTACTTTCGTTGACTATTCGTCGACAAGTAGTCCTTAGCGCCTAGGATTCTTGGTCTTGATCATTCTAGTTGCTTTCTTGAGTTATTGTATTTATAGTTTTTGTAGCTATTCAAAATCCTGAATTCACATCACTTTGAATCCTTTAGTGTTCGTTTCACCGAAAATAATTATTCTTCTTGGGAATTTTGATTCAGTCTTTTGACACCGGAAAACAACTATGGGTTAATATAGATGGTTGTGATCTTGCTCCTATTGATCATACTAAGTTAGTTGAATGGAATATTAAAGATGATCGGGTGATGACATGGATATTAGGGTCAATTGACCCTCTTATTGTTCATAATCTACGGCCTTAGACGCTTTCTATTAGAGTTTGAAATTGCTAAACACTCTCAACGATGTCTCTCTGTTAATGATTATTATTCTGTATTTTCAAACTTCTGGGCTCAATTTACAGATATTATTATGCCAAAATACCTTATAATCGTTGTCTGTAATTCAGGAAGTTCATGAGCATAGCAAGCAAGATAATTTTATTGATTAATTAAGGTCTGAGTTTGAGAGTGTTCGCTCTAACTTGATGAACATGATAAATCTCCCTCCATGGATTTTGTTTTAGGGAACTACTTTGTTAAGAGAACCATCTTGTCCCATAATATGCTTACAAGAATGAAAATGATGCACTATTGCATTTGTTGCTCAAGGTAAAGGAAAAGGCAAGGATATGACTAGAACTCAATGCTACCGTTACAAGAAATATGGTCATATTTCTAGAAATTGTTGTAAGAAGTTCTATAATTATTGTAAACATGGACACATTAATAAAGAATATACCACATGCCCTCAAAACCATAGGGTAATATCTTTTAAAGCTAGGATAAATGGTTCCACTATTGATAACTCATCTTAATGACAAGATCTTACTCTTGAAATGGTACAAATGAATGGGTCAGCCTTTTCAACATTGGGATTACAAGGTACTAATGTTACACCTAAATTTTGGATTGTTGATTAGGAGCTTAAATCAAATGGCCAACTCAAAAAGAATACTATAAATGTTGGTGAGTATTAAGGTCCTTCGAAAATATAGATTGCATATGGCAGTAATTTACCCATTACCAAGGTTGGGGATATTACTCCAACATTCAAAAATGCTTTTCTTTGACCAAAGCTCTCAAGTAGTCTTATTTCAGTCGGAAAATTGGTGGATAACAATTGTGATGTGAATTTTTCTTATAAATGTTGTCTTGTGAAAGAACATGTGCCAGGGATGATAATTGCAAAGGGGCCTAAAGTTGGAATATTGTTTCCTATACACTTTTTCATTCCTCATGTTCTATCCTTTGCTTGTACTTTTACAACTAACAAGAGTGAGGTTTGGCATAAGCGTCTAGGACATCAAAATTTTATTGTGTTGTCTTATTTATCTAATTCTTGTTTATTGGGGAATAAAACTCAATTTTCAACTGCTTCCATTCATTGTTCTACTTGTAAATTAGGCAAAAGTAAAACTCTTCCTTTTTCTAATTTTGGTAGTCATGCTACAAAGTTTTTTTAATGTTCTTCATAGTGATGTTTGGGGAATTTCACCAATTGTTTATGTTGGGTTTTAAAGCTATGAACAGGAAATGAAGGGTTGTGACTCTCCTGAAGGGTTGTGACTTTGCGGAAAGGTTGTGACCTTAATGAAAGGTTATGTCTTTTCTAAAGGGTTGTGACCGTTTGAAAGGTTGTGCCTTTTCCAAAGGGTTGTGACATTTCTGAAAGGTTGTCTATTTTTTCCAAAGAGTTCTAACCTTTACCCTTTGTTGGCTATAAATAAAGAGGTTTTCTCTCATTTTTCTACATCGAATTCTTCCCTTCTCTTGCATACATTTCTTACAAAACAAAAATCGATCGATCGTGTCTGTGTGTGTGATTCGTTGCTGTCATTTTGAATTCGTTGAAATTATTGAAGTTTGAGGTACTGCTACTTCTTTAATGGTTAATCCGTTTTATCTTGGGTGAAATTAATCTACAACCTCGGGTACTTGAGGGGATTAAATTTCTTAAGGACACACAGTGGGTTCTGTGGACTCAGATAGTTTTCAAAATTTTCTTTTCATCTTTTATTATTTCTGGTTTGCTAATATGAATACAGGAGACAACAAGCTTAACAAATTTAAATTGTTGGTATTTTCTGTGGTAAGTAAATTACTTCTATTTTCTATGTTCTTTTTATTGGAAAACAAAAAGATGAAAAACAGAATTATTGTATCATTTGATAAAAGAGATTTGACATGAATTAGTACTACTTTAATATGCTCAAGTATATTTTCTGTAGTAAGTACCCCTTCAGTTTTCTTTTCAATCAGAAAAGTTATTATGTGCATAAAGGATAAGATGAGCACTTTAATTATTTTTCCTATATTCTTGATTTTATATTACTATGAGAAGAAGTAAATGAACAGATGTTGTCTCCTAACAATATTTGAACATGAGTTTAGTTTCTCATTGAATTATAATGTCTTCTAAGGAAAATTGGAATATTATGAAAACTGGGAAAGAAGGAAAAAATAGCAAGAAAAGTGACTAGCATGGAATCATTGCTGACAGATAGAATATGATTCAATGGGAGTAAAAATCAAGTTCTATCTTTATTTCCCTTGATTTTTTTTTCTATCCTTTATAAGATATGAGATTTATTTCATAAATGTAAGTTAATGAATTGCACTTGCTAGGTCAGTTGAACAGATAATCATGCTCCAAATTTCGAATGTTACATTATCAATATATAAATGTTGCATTCTCAGATTGCATGTCTGTATTTTGAGCCATAAAACTATGTTACCCCGTAGGAGTATAAATCCCCTCTGTTGGGCATCAAATTTAATAATAATGCCAGTAATGCCTTTATACCCCTGACAAAGTATATTGGGTCCTCTCGATGGGGCGTATACATCAGGATCTATGCTTAGCTCACGTAATTTATGTTGGTTAATAGTAACTCTCACAGTTAGACTTTTAGTGCATTTGACCAGGTTTTCATCATACACTTCAGTATTCAGTTTAACATGTCATCTTCATGATTAGTACTTGGTCATTGCATTCAATTTAGCTCTCGATTATCTTTTCGGTATTTACATTCTCACTCAGTTTACAATATTGCTTAGTTATGCCTTGTTCAGCTAATATATGTTTGTTCAGCTTAGTATCTATATCATGCATGCTCATTTCATTCAAAGTACTGACGCATACTCTGTGCTACATCCTTTCATGATGTAGGTTCAGGTACTCAGCATCCAGTTCACACTTAGGTCAATTCTTGGTCCGCGCTCAATAGCTTCAGTGGTGAGTCCTCATATTCCGAGGACAATATACATGCTTTCATTTTAGCCTTTACTTTTAGTTTTTAGTTTCGTTAGAGTTAGCTGGGAGCATGTCCCAACAACTCAACTCAACTAGAGGCTTTTTAGACATAGTAGTAGAATCAACTTGAATTGGTAAGTTCATCTTTCAGTTGTAATTAAACTTTTTGTATGGTTTATACATTAACACTAGTTGGGGTCTCCCATTTTCCAGTTATTTATTGATTTAGCTTCCACATAGCTCATGCTTTACTTAGTTATTTTTAGTATGCTTACGATATGCCAGAATCAGGGTTAGTTTGGGGTCACTAGTGATCATTGGTCCCGTGTTATGTCAAGGGGGTATCCTCAGGGAGTGAAAACCATTGACTTGAATAGTGCTCTTGATTGAACGGTATGTGTGTGTGATTCCAATGAGGAAAATTTGAGTTGCATAAGTCATATGTGAACTCTTAGCATCTTATTGTGACTGGCCGGTTATCGAAATGAATCTTGTAATGATCGTTGCACGCGAACTAAAATTGTAGAGCCTTGTTTGATGATTATGTTAAAGGCCATGTGTGGTGAGATTGGCTTGAAATATATGCTTTGTAATACCTAGAACATTCCCCGTTAGTCCAATTGACTAATGTAGGTGATTGATAGACATGATCTTAGGCAAAATTTTGGAGACTGAGCCAAAATTGCTATTATACCTCTTTGTGGCCACCTTATAAGAGTGTGAACCTTTCTTGGCCCCGTTTGAGCCTACCCTTTTCATTGGAGGAAACTTGAGCACATTTGACCTCTTTCCTTCCCACCTAAAACCTTCATGAAGCATTGGTCCTTTTGAATAGCAAACTTAGGCCAAAATCCTAAGTTGGGGGTGTGGTAAAAAAAAAAGGAAGAAATTCAAAAAGTGTGAGAAATTCAACCTTGAAGATTTGTATTGAAAAAGATGGAACCCCTCCATAATAAAAAAAAGGGAAAAAAAAAATATCGAAAAAGAAAAGA
The DNA here is from genome assembly GCA_036553675.1 of Solanum okadae. NCBI lineage: Eukaryota > Viridiplantae > Streptophyta > Magnoliopsida > Solanales > Solanaceae > Solanum > Solanum okadae. The sequence goes on along the minus strand of CM071689.1, from coordinate 41,081,379 downwards.
GTTTTTGAAATAAAGTTTGTACAATGGAGAAAAGAATTGGGGTATCCAATGAAACATGCTTTAAAGAACATAGGATGGATTGTGAGAATCAAAAAGAGTGAAAGAAAAGGAGAAAAGGTGAAACGCTGGCCATACTTCATGGAGGTAGCAGTCACTAAGCCAAAATGATCATACCTTTACCCTCAGCCCCGTTACAAGCCTTGAAACACCTTTGTGAACTTGAGTGAGGTGAAAGTCATGTTGGTTGGAAAATATGGGCAGGCCTATGGGTGGAATCACGCATGTGTTTATCCTTGAGAGTCTAAGAGTTGCTATTGATTCCTTATTTCTGAAATTTTGATGAGCTTTGTATGAGCATGGAATCATTCTTGGTGTGAAGGAATTTGAATACTTTGTTAACCTTGAATTTGCATTTGAAGTAAGTATTATGAGCTTGAGTTCTATTTAATGATGGCTAGTCACAGTTTGAAACTTGTAGTGCACAATTGATCATTGCATGGGTAGATTGAACCTCATGTGCATTCTTGTTGAGTCTTGAGTAGCACTATTTTTAGACATCTCTATTGAACTGATTGATCCTGTGTTTTACTTGAGTACAAGCAAAAAATTAAGTTTGGGGTATTGATGAGTCGGGGCTTTTGACTCATTAAGGGTGTAATATCTAGAGTTTTAGTGTCCTCAATGCCTATTTTATGCTCTAAACTGATGATTGTGAGAAAAGCTTTGCAGAACTGAAAACTAGGTTGACTACAGCTCCCGTTTTGACCTACCAGAGGGTTCAGATGATTATGTGATCTATTGTGATGCATCTAGTGTCGGCGTAGGTTGTGTTGATGTAGCGAGTTAAGGTTATATCTTATGCTTCCAGACAACTTAAGGTGCACGAGAAGAATTATCAAACTCATGACCTCGAGCTTGTAGCGGTGGTGTTTGCACTTAAGGTTTGGAGGCATTACTTGTATGGTGTTCATGTAGATGTGTTCACATACCAAAAAAGCCTTCAGTATGTGCTTACCCAGAAAGAGTTGAATCTTGGCCAGAGGAGATGGCTTGAGTTCCTTAAGGATTATGATATAAGTATGCATTACCATCCCGGTAAGAGCAATGTAGTAGAAGATGCTCTTAGTAGACTATCTATGGATAGTGTGGCACATGTAGAGGAAGAAAGAAAAGAACTAGCAAAAAAGGTTCACATGCTTGCTCGCTTGGGAGTTCACCTTATGAGCATATCAGATGGTGGTGTAATAGTTCAGAATGGGTTAGAATCTTCATTGGTAGTGGAGGTTAAGGAAAAGCAAGACAGTGATCCGATATTGCTTCAACTTAAGGGTGCAGTCCATCAGCAGAGAGTTGAGGTTTTCTCCCAGGAGAGATGATGTACTTCACTATCAGTGTCGATTATGTGTTCCTAAGGTGGGTGAGTTGAGACAGAAAATTCTTGCAGAAGCCCATAAATCAAAATATTTTATTCATTCAGACGCCACTAAGATGAACTGTGATTTGTGAGAAGTCCTTTGGTGGAATGGTACGAAAAGGGATATAGCAGATTTTGTGGCTAAGTGCCCCAATTGTCAGCAAGTCAAGGTAGAACATCAGAAACTAGGAGGTATGACTTAAGAGATCAACATTCCTACTTAGAAGTGGGAAATGATCAACATAGACTTCATCACAGGTTTACCTCGTACTCGCAGACAGCATGACTTCATTTGGGTAATTGTTGACAGAGTTACTAAGTCTACATGCTCTTTTGGCGGTCAAGATGGAGGACTACGCCAATATTTATATTAATGAGATAGTCAGGTTGCATGGGGTTCATTTGCCTATCATCTCATATAAAGGTCCTCAGTTTACCTCTCATTTTTGAAAGTCATTACAGAAAGGTCTTGGTACTAAGGTTAATCTTAGCGCAGCATTTCATCTGCAGTGTACCAGTCATACCTTAGAGGACATATTGAGAGCTTCGGTGATCAATTCCAAAGGTAGTTGGGATGATTGCCTTCCTCTTATAGAGTTCGCCTACAATAATTGTTACCATTCCAGCATTCTGATTGCCCCTTATGAGGCATTGTATGGGCGTAGATATAGATCTCCAGTTGGTTGGTTTGAAGTAGGTGAAGCAGCATTGATAAGGCCAGATTCAATTCATAATGTTATGGAGAAAGTGCAACTCATTAGAGATAGACTTAAGACAGCCCGGAGTCGCTAGAAGTCCTATGCAGATTTAAGGAGAAGGGAATTAGAATTCCAAGTTGATGATTGGGTTTTCTTGAAAGTGTCACCCATGAAAGGGGTGATGAGCTTTTGTAAGAAAGGGAAGCTCAGTCCTAGGTATGTAGGTCCTTAAAATATCTTGGAAAGGGTTAGTAAAGTGGCTTATGAGTTACAGTTGCCAACAGAACTAGCAGCAGTGCATCCAGTTTTTCACATTTCGTTGATGAAGAAGTGTGTGGGTGGTCTAACATCTATAGTACCTTTAGAAAGTGTGGTTGTGAAGGATAGTCTCACTTACGAAGATGTACCAGTTGAAATTCTTGATCGTCAGGTTTGAAGGTTGAGAAACAAAGAAGTCGCTTCAGTCAAGGTTTTGTGGAGGAGTCCGTCCATCAAGGGAGCTACTTGGGAAGCAGAAGCAGCCATGAAGGCCAAGTATCCTCAAATCTTTCCTTCCGATTCCATTCAAGCTTGAGGAAATAGTTCTTCTTCAGTTCTTCAGTCATTCATGCATAGTTTCAGTCTTAGCTTCATGTTCCTTTAGTGTCTACCTACATTTTAAGCGTATTTTCATGTTCTTGGAACTTAGTTCATTCAGAAATCAATTTTAGTAATTTTGTGGTAGGGTTGCAACTCTTTCCCTCCATTTCAGCTAGTTTAGTCTTAATTCGAGGACGAATGTTCCCAAGGGGGAGATAATGTAACACCCCGTATCCTAGACAGACCAGATTGCAGATTTCAGAAGCTACAGGTGCCACTAACGGGCACCACCTACGGACCATAGGGTGACCCATGGTCTGTGCTGGTGGTCCGTGGATGGTCACCTGCTGCCCTCCCTACACAAAGTTTTGGCTAACTGTCGACCCACGGCCAGACCTACGGACAATAGGTCAATTCACGGACCGTGGTCCATGTTCGTGGATCAGACCCCCAGTTTCATCTCCCAGCCACGATCAACGGTTGACCAGTACGGACCGTCAGTCGATCGACAGTCTTTGTATTTAGGTCCACTTTTGGGACTTGTAATTTTTTATTTATATGGATATCTACTTGTTACTTCCAAATCATGAGAGAGATCTATTGTATATATCTTCTAGGTTGCTTCTGTTATTTTTCTTTATTTTTGTGGTAATTTACTGATTCTACTTTGTTTCTACCAATATATCCATTGTTTGTTATTTTGGGTTATGACTTTTCATACCTAGTTGCGGGTAATAGTAGGTGCCATCGTGAGTCGATGAATTGGGTCATTGCAATGATTTATTGCTTTGTCTGTCCAATATGCCTTTGAAAACTGAATATCATGAAGAGTTGAAAATTTTATCAAAAGAAACTGGAATAGGATTCCAGCATCTATCTTTTGGTGTATATGAAAATAAAGTAACTATAGATGTTTAGATGGTAACCCATTTCCCATCCGATCTTTGAAAGCTATTTGCTTAGTTAGTTTATTTAGTTGGCATTACCACTCCCCAGTAACTAATGTTAATAGTTTTATGGGTTTTGTTAGCTCCTTGATTATTATAATGATGACTTCCAAGGCACCATTATTTTGACTAGTTCCACAGGTTCTTGCTTATTACTATAGATTCATCGAGCTATGTTCAAAAGCTACTAGTTTTTCTCTCTATTACTACCTTGAATCTGGTTGATACCTTTCTAATGCAATTTACTTACTTTACCCCGGAGGGTGAGGGGATTCAACTAATTAGAGGTGTAAATCATATCATAATGTTTAATTGAGCTAGAATTGTACATAGTTTTTTTCTTGAATCAAATTAGGAGAAAATGTACCCATGAAAGAAATTAACATTATATATGTAAATAAATGAAAAGGCATAGTACTTTTTCATTTGTCTTTAGATTCAATCTATTTGTATAAATTTGCGGTTGAAGTGGAATAATTAGTCCACGCGGGTTTTCTTTGATCCATCATTTTCACATAGTCTCATTAAAGATTTTAATTAATTTGTAATTAAGGTTACAGAAAATTAGAGCAACAAAAGTAATAGATCGAATTCGGAAAAGTACCCTATATGGCTAATGTAATTGAGTAAAATTTATTTTGGTTTATACCATAAAGGAACCCCATTTGTGTATATGCTCTATATATAAAAATGGTACTTTGTTTCAACACAAGAGTGGATCTGGCTGCAAAACCAGGCTCAATTTCTCTTGGAATTCTTAATTTGTTTGTAAAGTCAATAGATATTAGAAAAACTTGTATTACAAAGATTCCATCATCTTGTAGAGAATTAGCCTATATTTAAATGCGCCGCCCTCATTGGAAATAAAAAATATTAATGACTGCATAAGGAATTCCTTTGACCATTCACTAGGTCAATAAAAGACCTCAACTGACTTACGAATCAAGTCTACACAAAACATCATGAAAGACTAAAGATAAAAAATAAAAATTCTGACTGAATAATATAAGAACTTCATAACTTACAATTTTTTGATTTAAAACTGTACGTAAAGGGATTACTAAAGACTAACAACAACTAACTTAATAACAATGATGAGAATGGACCAAATTAGAAGTTTCAACTATTGGTAAAGTCTCTATGCATAGATCAAAATTCAAGAACTCCAGTTACCGCTCAATGATAATTATGAGTTCAAGAACTTTCGTCCTCTTCCGGCTCATGGAAAACAATTTAATCAATCTTGAGATGCTAGGCCATAATAAAATGTCTTATTTTTTGCTAACTTTCTCCATCTGCAAGTTCATTGTCAGCATCTGCTTCAATATGTGTTTATCTAACGGTATTTGTGAGCCAAGTTGCATGATCTTATACATTTGTATTCATTTTTTCCAATATCATTCATTTCTTGAAATTCTTTACGAAGTCCTTCAAACGCATCACAGACATTCGATCTGCCTTAACATGTTTACGGTAGTGATCTTCTAGTTTAACTACAAAAAAAATTTCCAATATTTTTTCTTTATTTGTAAATAATAGAAACAAGGGTTTACACTTGTGAAAAAAGCATAACACCAACATATACTTCAATCCAAGTTGTAATCTTATATGCATACTAAAACAAGGTTTATTCCTTTCCAAGAAACTAACATTACTTGCATTCTCAGACTCAATCAACTTTGTTTCAATCTTTTGCTAATTTGTCATGTTTTCCATATAGATACTTTTTTGTTCTTTAATTATTTTCTTTCCCAATGAAAAACATGGCCAAAAAGTGTAACCAAAAGATTGAAATGAAATTGATTGAGGTTGAGAAAGCATGCACTATTATTTTATCAATAAGAAAAATACTTTGTCCCCACAAGTATATAAGTTTGCAACTTGAACCGGAGCAAGTGTTGGTGTTACACTATTTTCACCAAGCGGAAAACCATGTTCTTATGATTCCACAAGTATAGAAAATATAATTGACAAGTTTTTTGACGTGGCACTAGAGGATCGATAGCGTGATTATGTTGATGTCAAATAAAATGTCTTTGAGGCATTTGAAGATCTCTATAATAAATTACAACCACTAAACAAGAAAGAAAAAAAATGAATACTACTGTTTAAGATTATGCACTCTGGCTCAGAATAACCTCAAGATTAATACATGGAGGAGCAGAAGTTGACAATGAAGTTACGGATGGAGAAGCTTAAAAAAAACTAGAAGTGTTATTATGGCCAAGCATCTCAAGTTTTATTTAAATGTTTACCCTGAGACTGAGAAGAGTTGAGTTCTTGAACTAATAATTATCATGGAATTGATAATTGGAGTTCTTGAAATTAGAGTTATGCTTGAAGAAGACTTTCCCAGTTATTGAACCTTTTAATGTGGTCAATTCTGGTCTTTGTTAATAAATCACTTGTTGTTATTCTTCAGTCACCAATTTATAAAAGGTTTTAGACAACAAAGTAGAAGGTTATGGAGCTCTTAAGTTATTAAGTCAATCATTTTTCTTTGTTGCATCTTTAATCATTGATGTTGCTTTGAGTTGTCTAGATTTATAAATCAATTAGAGCCATTTACGGAACTAGTGAATTATCTGAGAGTGATGGATCAAAGAAAACACACGTTCACTAGTCAGTGTTCTTTCATGGTTCCATCTTCAGAGAGGTCGGCGCATATACATTTCACACCAAGGCTAGCTCTATGTGAGATAGCAGAATCTTTGTAATATGAGTTCATAAAACATCCATTAGCTATTAGTATTATTTTATGTAGAATAGAATGTCGAATAAGAATATATGAATTAGCAATGTAGATAGTAGCTATTTAAGGAAAAAAATATTATTTCAAAGTAATTAGTTCATGTATAACACTATCTAAATTTTTAATCACCAAATAACAATCCATTCATTATTAATTTACCTTGTAAATAATGAATGCATTACAATCTCCACAAAAAATATCTCTTCCCTAGTGGACCTTGAGGTTGCAAATGTATAAATTTACTGGTCATTAATAACTTACATTGTAAATAATGCATGCATTAAATTGTTTGTTTGTTTTTTTAGTCAAGTAAAAAGTTTCTATCATAAAACAAGACTAACATGCCATATACAAGAGGTATAGAAAAAAAAAGAGGAACCTACAAACAAAATTAAAGTGTGTAGTAATGCTTGCATTAGTTCTGCTAAGATTATTTCTTATGTGTTTTGTTTTTTGTATTAAAAATAAAATGGATTGCGTAACTTCCATAAAAAATGTTTGTCTAAAAAAATATTGTGCACACACTTTAGCTTGGGAAAATGTTTGGGGGGAGATATGCGGGGGTAGTAATGTCATTAATCTATCTAATATGTGTGTTGAAACCCTTTATATTACTAATACATTTTCATGGTATTAGTAATACACACCTCAATATACAGTAGGGTTTATAACTAATGCAAGTTTTGTGATACGTTTGGCTTAAAAATTATAACAAAGAAGGTATTAATAATAGATCAAGCTAATGCATGCATTATTTTTCTAATACACTCTACGAAACGACTTTTTTTCTCTCTTTATTACATCAACTTATTTTTTTGAATATGGTTACTTTAATCTAAATATCCACAGGCATAATACAATGAAATGTGTAGTTCCTTTCCATAAGTATTACAAACTTGCCTCTTTCTCTATCTTTCTAAAGCCTATAATCAATCGAGCACATCAAAGATAACCTCTATTTGAGGCAATACATCATGTCTACACCAAAAATAGAAGAGGATTAGACTGTTCATTTTGTTCTTCTTCAAACTATTTTGCACATCCTCAATGTACCTCTTGTTCCTTTAGTCCCAGATTATTAATCATATGCATGCTGGGACAAATTTCCATCTCTCCTCCTTCTTTGTGACATTTCTATCCTTGTTCCAACTGCTTAAAACACATATGATACTTCAAGGTTTTACCCATATGATTACTTTTAGAAAAATTACCATTCTAAAAAGATGATCTGTCCATTTTCAATGTAAGAAAAAATAATTGATTTTCTTTTCAAGGTCCCTACACAAAAAATTTGGTCTGTAATAATATACCCAATCAGTCATGCTATTCAACTCTACATATTATAGTTTCTAGTATGGATTCCATGTTCTTCTTGGAATCTGAAAATGACCTCATTGTGTCATCCCCCGAGACAAATTGTTAGGAGTTTTAGAGACGGATAAAGTCATAGGATGATGAACAGGAAAATCTGAATCAATTTACTTTTGACTTTTCTTTGTATTTGTTCCTAGAACAATCTATTTTGCATATAACTTCAACTCACTAAAGAAAAGTTGAAACATAAGATTTCAATGGATGAGGGAACACCAATAACATGTTGTTTTTCATTAGAATACTACCTTTATTATTCCACAAAATTCATTTTAAATTGGGAGTCTTATTACATCAATAAGAAGTCTAATCCTTATGAAACTAGGAAACATAAATCCTATTCTAGAAAAATAACAATTTCTAAGCCTAATTCTTATGAAACAAGATATTTTTTAAAATCCTAATAAATTACATAAAGCTACTAAAAATATAATTAAATACTCAATTTAATTGGCTTTCTTTCGGACATACGTCTTTCCCACAAGCGCAACCACAACAATCTAACTTTTAAATAGATTGAATTTATAGAGGTTAGGATGGACTGAGTTAATAATTAAGTGCGTCATTAACCCATTATTTAGGAAAGCACTCGCTTCACCACTTTAAGCGTGAAGCGGAGCTCGAGGATGTAAGGGCCTCAATGCATTAGTAAGTTTGAACCCATCACTCTTCTATGATATCTATCATATGGATTTATCAAAAAAGAAGTGTGAAAAGTATATTGATAAGGCAGATTATAATGTAGTGGAAGAAATTGATGAGCAATATAATGGTAAGGGAGAAATACAAGATTCTAACAATCTTGAAAAAGTAGATCAGTTAAAAGAACAAGAAATAAATGTTGAACCATTAATAGCTTTGATTTTGTCATATCTACTTTTTAGCTTATATTTAAACTTTCTCTCTATTTATGTTGGTATTTTTTTTAGTTAAATTGAGCTTCAATTCAATAAAGGGATCACTTCGCCTACAAATCATGGTTTAAGCAAAGCAACTATTGCCACTCTTTTCCACTTCACACTTCCCTGAACACTACATTAACTTACCCAAACTTGTATGGATTGGACATATCATATTTTATAGGAGCTTTTTAACTTCAATAAAAAAACACAGAAAAATTGTTTACTTTTATAAACATGAGTCAACACCTCATCTCTTCACTTCTATGGTCTTTATCATAGAAGGGTATAGTGGAGACCTACATCGATGTTACTAGGCGCTTGAGAAATAACTGTTTTTTACCCGCACACTATATTTTTTTGTTGAAAACTAGAAATAATATATAAGGCTATTGATTGATCAACCTATCTTAGAAAGTAATTTCATATTAAAGGAAATTAAGATCCATGACTAAAAATTGATAATTCACAATTGTCAAACTTAAAGATATATTAAATTTTAGCATGAACAAGCCTTAAATAAGAACATCATGTTATATGATTCCCAAGTAAGATATCTACTAAAGTCATTGTATTTTAGAGCATAAATATAAGTTATTATCAACAAGACATAAGCTTGACACAAAAAAATTACCCTAAATTCCTAAACTGCAATTCCATACCCAATTATGCATTGTTATTGGAGTGTTCAGTCGGGATTGAATTTCCAAATCCTAATCAACAAGATACACAAGAATCTGAATAATTCAAAGCTTATCTAAGCAATAATCTACAGAAATTGAAGAGACTAGAAAATCAATGTTTAGAAGTACCTATCTCTCAAGAGGGTGACAACTTATTGGGGGTATATATGTGTCTCCTTACTTTGCTTTATTTTGAGCTCCTCCTCAAACTTCTTCAATCTCTCGTTCCAGATATCCTACAATCATATAATAATAATTTGTACATATGATCTATCTATGGCATAAACAAGCAAACATAGAATAAGAAAAACAATATCGCAAAACCTTGTAGTGAAGTTCAGCCCGATGAATAAGATAGAATCGAAGATTGCCTCAAAAATAGTTCCGGATATTATTCTAACATATCCCCCATCCCGGAGATTTCATTGCTCTCTGTTCCTTATAGTCTTTGTATCTGCGTCCACCTCTGATTATTTTCCTTAAACATTTATCCTTTGTACCCTAAATCCTAACTATCATGTTATTGACTCACTCGTATGATAGGGCTCTTACAACGTGAACACAAAAGTCACTCATATGATAGGGCTCTTCCAATGTGGGTCAAAACCCACTTATATGAAGGGCTTTTCTAACATTGTCCAAATAAACATGTTTTTGTGCTAATAAATCATATTTTAATTCTATTTTCCAAATTTTCTTGAAAGAGATATTTTAATAAGGTAATGGGTTGTTTTGTGATTTACATAAATAAGACCAAAACAAGATTCTATGATATTATGCTCTGAGATACAAAGAGAATTAGTATCATTGAAGATTACCTAGCTTATCAATTGATTTCTAGTGTTATAGGGCAAAGCACTTGAACCCCTACTTGACATCAATACCAATCCCCACACCCCATAAAATGTCTCTTACTTATGAAAACCTTGTTTTTGTTAGCATGATGAATTAATAGAAAATGATTTTATATATTGATGTATAGTGTTGTAAATAAGTGTAATTGGAAAAAAAATGTTGAAGTAATCATAGAGAATAGGGATAAGGCACAAGTACCCCCCTAGACTATGACCGAAATACCAGAGACACACTTTAACTAAACTAAGGTCCTATTACCCCTCCTGAACTTTTTTTTTTGTAATGTTGTACATCTTTTGTCTTACGTGGCACACTCCGTGACTCCACGCAATTGAGGCGCGTGGGAGATATTTGGATGCCACGTAAGCCAAAAAAGTGCACAAAATTACAAAAAAAAAAATCGATTCAGGAGGGTAATAAGACCTTAGTTTAGTTAAGGTATGTCTTTGAAATTTTGGTCATAGTCTAGGGGGGTACTTGTACCTTTTCCCTAGAGAATAATATTGTTATAGAATGGTGGATTTGGAGGGATAGCATAACAGATTGAAGGAGATTTGAATGGTAGATTTAAAGGGATTGAATTGTTGATCTTTAGGGATTGGAATAATGGATCTTTAAGGATGTGTAATGCATATATTGTCTATATAAAGGAAAGACTCTCACTTTGAGAGGCATTTAGCAAAATCTTGACATGGTATTAGAGCCTTCTCTTTGTTGTCTTGTTTCATAGAGTTTTTTCGATAATATTACTTTCGTTGACTATTCGTCGACAATTAGTCCTTAGCGCCTAGGATTCTTGGTCTTGATCATTCTAGTTGCTTTCTTGAGTTATTGTATTTCTAGTTTTTGTAGCTATTCAAAAGCCTGAATTCACATCACTTTGAATCCTTTAGTGTTCTTTTCACCGAAAATAATTATTCTTCTTGGGAATTTTGATTTCAGTCTTTTGACACCGGAAAAGAACTATGGGTTAATATAGATGGTTGTAATCTTGCTCCTATTGGTCATACCAAGTTAGTTGAATAGAATATTAAAGATGATCAGGTGATGACATGGACATTAGGGTCAATTGACCGTCTCATTGTTCATAATCTACGACCTTAGACGCTTTCTATTAGAGTTTGAAATTGCAAACCACTCTCAATGATGTCGCTCTGTTAAGGATTATTATTCTGTATTTTCGAACTTACGGGATCAATTTACAGATAGTATTATGCCAAAATACCTTCTAATCATTGTTTGTAATTCAGGCAGTTCATGAGTAGAGCAAGCAAGATCATTTTATTGATTAATTATAGTCTGAGTTTGAGAGTGTTCACTCTAACTTGATGAACATGATAAATCTCCCTCCATGGATGTTTGTTTTAGGGAACTACTTTGTTAAGAGCACCATCTTGTCTCACAATATGCTTACAAGAATTAAAATGATGTCACTATCGCATTTGTTGCTCGAGGTAAAGGAAAGGGCAAGGATATGACTAGAACTCAATGCTACCGTTGCAAGGAATATGGTCATTTTTCTAGAAATTGTTGTAAGAAGTTCTGTAATTATTGTAAACATGGACACATTAATAAAGAATATACCACATGCCTTCAAAACCATAGGGTAATATCTTTTCAAGCTAGGGTAAATGGTTCCACTATTGATAACTCATCTTAATGACAAGCTCTTAATCTTGAAATGGTACAAATGATCGGATCAGCCTTTTCAACATTGGGATTACAAGGTACTAATGTTACACCTAAATTTTGGATTGTTGATTGGGAGCTTAAATCAAATGACCAACTCAAAAAGCATACTCTAAATTTTGGTGAGTATTAAGGTCCTTCGAAAATATAGATTGCAAATGACAGTAATTTACCCATTACCAAGGTTGGGGATATTACTCCAACATTCAAAAATGCTTTTCTTTGACCAAATCTCTCAAGTAGTCCTATTTTAGTCGAAAAATTGGTGGATAACAATTGTGATGTGAATTTTTCTTATAAATGTTGTCTTGTGAAGGACCATGTGCCAGGGATGATAATTGCAAAGGGGCCTAAAGTTGGAAGATTGTTTCCGATACACTTTTTCATTCCTCATGTTCTATCCTTTGCTTGTACTTTTACAACTAACAAAAGTGAGATTTGGCATAAGCGTCTAGGACATCAAAATTCTATTGTGTTGTCTCATTTATCTAATTCTTGTTTATTGGGGAATAAAACTCAATTTTCAACTGCTTCCATTCATTGTTCTACTTGTAAATTAGGCAAAAGTAAAACTCTTCCATTTTCTAATTTTGGTAGTCATGCTACAAAGTTTTTTTAATGTTCTTCATAGTGATGTTTGGGGAATTTCACCAATTCTTTATGTTGGGTTTTAAAGCTATGAACAGGAAATGAAGGGTTGTGACTCTCCTGAAGGGTTGTGACTTTGCCAAAGGGTTGTGACCTTAAGGAAAGGCTGTGTCTTTTCTAAATAGTTGTGACCGTTTGAAAGGTTGTGCCTTTTCCAAAGGGTTGTGACAATTCTGAAAGGTTGTCTTTTTTCCAAAGAGTTGTAACTTTTACCCTTTGTTGGCTATAAATAGAGAGGTTTTCACTCATTTTTCTACATCGAATTCTTCCCTTCTCCTGCATACATTTCTTACAAAACAAAATCGAACAATCGTGTCTTTGTGTGTGATTCATTACTGTCATTTTGAGTTCGTTGAAAATATTGAAGTTTGAGGTACTGCTACTTCTTTAATGGTTAATCCGTTTTATCTTGGGAGGAATTAATCTACAACCTCGGGTACTTGAGGGGAGTAAATTTCTTAAGGATACACAGTGCGTTCTGTGGACTCAGATAGTTTTTAAATTTTTCTTTTCATCTTTTATTATTTCTGGTTTGCTAATATGAATACAGGAGACAACAAGCTTAAGAAATTTAAATTGTTGGTATTTTTTGTGTTAAGTAAATTACTTCTATTTTCTATGTTCTTTTTATTGGAAAAAAAAGATGAAAAAGAGAATTATTTTATCATTTGATAAAAGAGATTTGACATGAATTAGTACTACTTTAATATGTTCGAGTATATTTTCTGTAGTAAGTTTTCCTTGGATGAGTAAGATTGTTTCTATTTTCTTCCCAAGTGCATTCAAGCATTGCACCCCTTCAGTTTTCTTTTCAATGAGAAAAGTTATTATGTGCATAAAGGATAAGATGAGCACTTTAATTATTTTTCCTATATTCTTGATTTTATATAACTATGAGAAGAAGTAAATGAACAGATGTTGTCTCCTAACAATATTTGAACATGAGTTTAGTTTCTCATTGAAATTTAATATCTTCTAAGGAAAATTGGAATATTATGAAAACTGGGAAAGAAGGAAAAAATTAGCAAGAAAAGTGACTAGCATGGAATCATTGCTGACAGATAGAATATGATTCAATGGGAGTAAAAATCAGGTTCTATCTTTATTTCCCTTGATTATTTTTTTTTTCTATCCTTTATAAGTTATGAGATTTATTTCATAAATGTTAGTTAATGAATTCCACTTGCTAGGTCAGTTGAACAGATAATCATGCTCCAAATTTCGAATGTTACATTATTAGTATATAAATGTTGCATTCTCAAATTGCATGTCAGTATTTTGAACCATAGAACTACGTGCCTCCGTAGGAGTATAAGTCCCCTTTGCTGGGCTTCATATTTAATGATAACGCCAATCATGCCTTTATACCCCTGGCAAGGTATATTGGGTCCTCTCGATGGGGCGTATACATCAGGCTCTATGCGTAGCTCACGTAGTTAATGTCAGTTAATAGTAACTCTCACAGTTAGACTCTTGGTACATTTGACCAGGTTTTCATTATACACTTCAATATTCAGTTTAACATGTCATCTTCTTTATTAGTACTTGGTCATTGCATTCAGTTTAGCTCTCAGTTATCTTTTTAGTATTTACATTCTCGCTCAGTTTGCAATATTGCTTATTTATGCCTTGTTCAGCTTATATATGTTTTTTCAGTTTAGCATCTATATCTTGCATGCTCATTACATTCAAAGTACTAACGCATACTCAGTGCTACATCCTTTCATGATGTAGGTTCAGAAACTCAGCATCCAGATCGCACTTAGGTCAATTCTCGGTGTGCGCTCAACAGCTTCAGTGGTGAGTCCTCATATTCCGAGGACAATAGACATGCTTTCATTTTAGTCTTTACTTTTAGTTTTTAGTTTTGTTAGAGTTAGCTGGGGAGCATGTCCTAACAACTCAACTCAGTATGAGGCTTTTCAGACATAGTAGTAGAATTAGCTTGAATTGGTAAGTTTATCTTTCAATTGTAATTAAACTCTTAGTATGGTTTATACATTCAGACTAATTGGGGTCTCCCATTTTCCAGTTATTTATTGATTTAGCTTCTGTATAGTTCATGCTTTACTTAGTTATTTTCAGTATGCTTACGATATGCCAGAATCAGGGTTAGCTTGGGGTCACTCATGATCCTAGGTCCCGTGTTATGTCAAGGGGTAGCCTCGGGGAGTGAAAACCATTGACTTGAATAGTGCTCTTGATTGAACGGTATGTGTGTGTGATTCCAATGAGAAAAATTTGAGTTGCATAAGTCATATGTGAACTCTTAGCATCTCATTGTGACTGGCCGGTTGTCGAAATGAATCTTGTAATGATCGTTGCACGCGAGCTAAAATTTTAGAGTCTTGTTTGATGATTGTGTTGAAGGCCATGTGTGGTGAGATTGCCTTGAAATATATGCTTTGTAATACCTAGAACTTGCCCCATTAGTCCAATTGACTAATGTAGGTGATTGATAGACATGATCTTAGGCAAAAGTTTGGAGACTGAGCCAAAATTGCTATTATACCTCTTTGTGACACCTTGTAAGAGTGTGAACCTTTCTTGGCCCCGTTTTAGCCTACCCTTTTCATTGGAGGAAACTTGAGCACATTTGACCTCTTTCCTTCCCACCTAAAACCTTCATGAAGCATTGGTCCTTTTGAATAGCAAATTTAGGCCAAAATCCTAAGTTGGGGGTGTGGTTAAAAAAAGGGAGGACATTCAAGAAGTGTGAGAAATTCAACCTTGAAGATTTGTATTGAAAAAGATGGAACCCCTCCATAATTAAAAAAAAAAGGAAAAAAAAAGATCAAAAAAGAAAAGAATTTTTGAAATAAAGTTTGTACAATGGAGAAAAGAAATGGGGTATCCAATGAATCATGCTTAAAAGAACATAGGGTGGATTGTGAGATCAAAAAGAGTGAAAGAAAAGGAGAAAAGGTGAAATGATGGCCATACTTCATGGAGGTAGAAGTCACTAAGCCAAAATGATCATACCTTTACCCTCAGCCCCGTTACAAGCCTTGAAACACCTTTGTGAACTTGAGCGAGGTGAAAGTCATGTTGGTTGGAAAATACGGGCAGGCCTATGGGTGGAATCACGCATGTGTTTATCATTGAGAGTGTGAGAGTTGCTTTTGATTTCTTATTTTCTGAAATTTTGATGAGCTTTGTATGAGCATGGAATCATTCTTGGTGTGAGGGCATTTGAATACTTTTGTTAACCTTGAATTTGCATTTGAAGCAAATATTGTGAGATTGAGTTCTATTTAACAATGGCTAGTCACGGTTTCAAACTTGTAGTGCACAATTGATCATTGCATGGGTAGATTAAGCCTCATGTGCATTCTTGTTGAGTCTTGAGTAGCACTACTTGTAGACATCTCTATTGAACTGATTGATTTTGTGTTTTACTTGAGTACAAGCAAAAGTTTAAGTTGGGGGTATTGATGAGTCGGGGATTTCAACTCATTGAGGGTGTAATATCTAGAGTTTTAGTGTCCTCAATGCCTATTTTATGCCCTAAACTGATGTTTAAATGCTAATTTGCAGCAATGAAGGCAAGGACATTACCGGACAAAAATGAGCGAAAAAGCTAAAGATAAGAAAGGCTGATGATCACCAAGACCACTCGGCGAGTCACCGAGTGGCTCTTCAGCTTGCCAAAATTTACAGCAGGCCAGCCCTAGGAAAAATTCAACTCAACGATGGAAAATGTCTTTTCGGCGAAGCATCGACTTGATCGGCGATGGAGATTCTGATCGCCTAAAGTTACAAAAGAGGAATGGTGAAGAATCAAGTCAAGAAGGCGATGTAAAGGGACATTTGGCGCATTGCCGACTTGGTCGGCAATGCTCAACTAATTCTACCTAATGGCTCTGAATCCAAAAATTTAGGAACGTATAAATGCTATTTTTAAAAGAGAGTTGCAAAGTTCTAAAGTTTGGAGGGTATTTCTGAGTTTTTGAGAGTTCCTATTGGGTTTTTAATCCCTGACACTGTTCTTTGAGTTCTTGATTAGAAATTTAGAGTTGGGTTTGTATTTTGAACAAATTTTGAGCATTGTGAAGACCTGCAATTTGTTACCCAAACTGATGGATAACATAGTTGGTAACATTTTCTTGCTTTTTATGATGCTTGGCTAAAATCCCTAATCTTGGGGGTGTGATTATGTGATTAATTATTTATATTAGCTTATGGGTGTTAGTATTTATTAATTTGATTGTTGATTTGAAGTGAGTTCAGTTGGTAATTGAGTTTTAATTGATGAATTGTAATTGCAAATACAGTTCTAGCTTAGTATTCTAGACTTGCTTGAGAAAGAGGTTTTAGAATTAAATTTATCACTTGATGATTGTAGCGATTGTTTTATTGTGGATTCAGCTTGAGAAAGTGGGTCTGAATGTGATCCGACCAATCTAGCTCGAGAGAGTAGATTAATTGAGGTTTTGGGATGTTCATATTTGTTAGGCTTGTCGAGGTTCGAGAGAACTCGCTTGATTCTTAATAGTTGATTGAGAAATAGCTATTACACCTAAAGTCAAGCCTACCCACTAGGATTCAATGTTTTTTAGTAAATAATAATCACCCGTACAACGAAATTAGCATTTAATTGATCACATCCCCAAGGATCCCTCTCTACTTGATTACCCCCGTATTTTCATAGTTGTTAATTATCACTTTCATCCCCCCTCTCCCAATTGACATTAATTGTCAAACCCCTGCCATTTAATTTAATCATTTCAAAAATGTCTATTTCTATAATTGATTAGAACACTCTTTTCACTTTGTAATTGAATTATCTATCGTATCACTCTCTTTGGGATCGACCCAAAGTCTTTGTTGGGTTTATACTTGATTGAAACCTCCTAGACTTAGAATTTAATGAAGTGTAGTTGAGCGTTATCATCGACAAAGAAAGTATGCATCCGTGATGCATTGAATGTTAAAAGGTAAGCCCAAATTCCTTCGCCAAAAGTGACAAAGTGTTGGGCAACGATAAGGGTCAAACTAGGCTAACAGGGTGGACATCGGCAAGCCACTGATTGTGAAAGGCGAACTTCATCGAGTTCGCCGATTGGGGCTCAAACACCTAAAGCCTAAGGCTGAGAAATGGCGAGTTGATTGATGGAACGAAGATCTTCGTGCTAGACGAGCCCAACTAATGTCACCAAAAAGGATGCAAGAGGCATTTCAAATTAACTTTAAGGAAACTATAAATAGTTCTAATGAGTCAGAAAATGTTTCTTTAGCCTAATCTAACTTTCGATATTGAACAGTAGACTTTTTAGTTACTCTCTTAGTTTTTAGGTTTTTAAATACTCTCGTAATAAGACATTTTAAGGTTGAAATTGAAGTGTGTGTTCAAGATTCTATCT
Source organism: Solanum okadae (assembly GCA_036553675.1). Taxonomy (NCBI): domain Eukaryota; kingdom Viridiplantae; phylum Streptophyta; class Magnoliopsida; order Solanales; family Solanaceae; genus Solanum; species Solanum okadae. The sequence continues at coordinate 41,063,481 of CM071689.1, read as the reverse complement.
AATTATCAACACATTAATGGCTGAGAACATGATGGATATAATTTATTTCCTTTTTGTGATGCTTGGGTAAAACAAAAAATCTAGGGGTGTGATTATGTAGTTTGGTGTTCATTTAATTTAATGGGTTCTTGCCTTGCTCTTCTTTATTGTTCATTCATGGATTTGAGTTACTTATCATGGGGTTTAACTTATAGGTTAAGATGGCCAACTTAATCCTAGCTTAGATGTTTATTTGGTACTTGAAAGAGATCAATTAAAGTGGGTAGATAGATTAACGCTTGCAATTTAGGGTTGATTTTTGAAGTTTGCTTGAAAGATGGATTATAGTTCAATTTTATTTTTCAAATCTGCTTGAAAGAGAGATTTTTAATAAGGTAATGGGTTGTTTTGTGATTTACATAAATAATACCAAAAGAATATTCTCTGATATTATGCTTTGAGATTGAAAGAGGATTAGTATCATTGAAGATTACCTAGCTTAAAATTGTTTTATAGTGTTATAGAGCCAGCACATGAACCCCTACTTGACATCAATACCAATCCCCATATCCCATAAATTGTCTCTTACTTGTGAAAACCTTGTTTTTTCAGCATGATGATTTAATAGAGAATGATTTTATATATTCATATATAGTGTTGTAAATAAGTCTAATTGTACAAATTTGTTGAAGTAATCATAGAGAATAATATTGTGATATAATTGAGTACATGGAGGGATAGCATAGCATATTTAAGGGGATTTGAATGGGAGATTGTAAGGGATTAAATTACTGATCTTTAGGGATAGGAATAACGGATCCTTCGGGATGTTTTATTTGTATACTCTCTATATAAAGTAAAGACTCTCACTTTGAGAGGCATTTAGCAAAATCTTGACATGGTATTCGAGACTTCTCTTGGCTGTCTTGTTTCATAGAATATTTTTTTCGAAAATCTTTCTTTTGTTGACAATTCATCCACAATTAGTCCTTAGCGCCTAGGACTCTTGGTCTTCATCATTCTAGTTGTTTTCTTGAGTCATTGTATTTATAGTTTTTGTAGCTATTCAAATGCCTGAATTCACATCACTTTGAATACTTCAGTGTTCTTTTCACCGGAAATAATTATTCTTCTTGGGAATTTCAATTTCAATTTTTGTCACCGGAAAAGAACTATGGGTTCATATAGATGGTTGTGATCCCGCTCCTACATATCCTACTAGGTTAGGCGAATGGAAGATTAAAGATGATCGGGTGATGACATAGATTTTAGGGTCAATTGACCCTCTTATTATTCTTAATATACAGCCTTAGAGAACAACTATGGCCTTTAGGGATTATTTACAAGAGGTTTACAACCAAGATAATAGCACAAGACGCATTCAGTTAGATTTTAAAATTGCTAACTACTCTGAACGAGGTCTCTTTGTTAAGGATTATTATTCTGGATTTCAGAACTTATGGGCTAAAATTATAGATATTCTTTATGCTAAAATACCCTCTAATCATTGTTTGTAATTCAGGAAGTTCATGAGAAAAGCAAGCAAGATCATTTTTTGATTAAATTATTGTTTGAGTTTGAGATTGTTCGCTCTAACTTGATGAACATGATCCATCTCCCTCCTTTGATGTTTGTTTTAGGGAACTACTTTGTTAAGAGCACCATCTTGTCCCACAAAATGCTTACAAGAACGAAAATGATGTCAGTGTTTCATTTGTTTCTCAAGGTAAAAGAAAGGGCAGGGATATGACTAGAACTCAATGCTACAGTCACAAGGACTATGGTCATACTGCTAGATACTGTTGTAAGAAGTTGTGTAATTATTGTAAAAAAGGACACATTAATAAAGAATGTTGTACACTCTCTTAAAACCATAGGGTAATATCTTCTCAAGCTGGAATAAATGGCTCCACTATTGCTAACTCATCTTCATAGTAAGTTCTTACTCTTGAAATGGTATAAGTGATCGTGCCAGCCTTTTCAAGATTGGGATTACAAGGTATTAATGTTACATCTAAATTTTTTATTGTTGATTGAGTACTTCCAATCAAATGACCAACTCAGAAAGCAAACTACAAATGGTGGTGAGTATCAATGTCTATCAGAAATATAGATTGCAAAGGGTAGTAATTTACCCATTACCAAGGTTGGGGATATTACTCCAACATTCAAAAATACTTTTATTTGACAAATGCTCTAAGTAGTCTTATTTAAATTGGAAAATTGGTCGATAACAATTGTGATGTGAATTTTTCTTGTAATTGTTGTCTTGTGCAGGATCATGTGTCGAGGATGATAATTGCAAAGGGGCCTAAAGTTGGAAGATTATTTCCTATACACTTTTTCATTCTCATGTTCTATCATTTGCTTGTACTTCTACAACTAACAAGAGTGAGCTTTGGCATAAGCGTCTAGGACATCCAAATTTTACTGTGCTGTCTCATTTATCTAATTCTGGTTTATTGAGGAATAAAACTCAATTTTCAGCTACTTCCATTGATTGTTCTACTTGTAAATTAGGCAAAAGTAAAAATCTTCCTTTTTCTAAATTTGGTAGCCGTGCTACAAAGTGTTTTGATGTGTTTCATAATGATGTTTGGGGAATTTCACCAATTTTTTCTCATGCTAATTTTAAGTACTTTGTGACATTCATAGATCATTATAGTCAGTTTACATGTGTGTAATTTCTTCCATCCAAATATGAGGTATTTTCCATATTCAAGACATTTTTGTCTTTCATTGAGACTCAATCTTCTACGGGCATCAAATTATTAATATCTGATTGTGGTGGAGAATATATGTGTTATGAATTCAAAAATTTCTAACTTGAGAATGGAATTGTCTCACAAAGCTCTTGTCCATATACACCACAGCGAAATGGGGTTACTAAGCTGAAAAACCGGCATCTTTTAGATGTCTCTCGTACTTTATTTACTGAATCCTCTATCCCATCCAAAAATTGGGTGGAAGCATAGTCTATTGCTGTCGATTTATTTAATATACTATCATATAAAGTGCTAAATCTTGAGCCTCCATATTACCGTGTTTATCACAAAAATCCTAGCTATGATAATTTTCATACATTTGGTTGTGTTTATTTTGTGCATCTGCCTCCTTCCCACCAAAATAAACTTTTTGTTCAGTCAACTAAAGGTACTTTTATGGGTTATAGTACTTCACAGAAAGGTTTTATAATCTATGATCTACGTTCTGATAAATTTCATGTTTCTAGAATGTTGTTTCCTTTGAAAATTAGTATTTCTTTTCTAATCATGACAAGTCATCATTTGTTTCTCCTCTTCTTCCTATTTTTGAAGTTTTTCCATCTTTTTTAAGTGGTTCAAACTTGGATTTGTGTATGAACGGCATCGGCCAACTCTACCCCATCCTGAAACTGATCCGCCACTTGAGATTGCATTGTATCTAGAATTTTGAATTCTTCAAGGTCTAATCCTCCTGAGCCTACTAGGTGATCTACTAGAGTATCTCGTATTCCTAATTGGTATGCCTTTTCTTCTACTTTATCCACCATTTCTGTTCCAACTTGTTACTCACAAGTTTCCAAGTATGAATGTTGGCCAAAAGCAATGGATGAAGAACTTTTGGCCCTTAAAAAAAATAACACATGGGATAGTGTTTCATGGCCTTCAAATGTCCGTCAAATTGGATGTAATTGGGCATATTCAAATAAATTTCTTTCTGATGGAACACTTGATCAGTACAAAGTTTGGTTGGTTGTTCTTGGTAATAAATAGGAGAAATGATGTGGACTGTGAATAGACGTTTGCACCAGTAACAAAAATGACTATGGTGTGAACAATTATTGTCATTTATTTTTCACAAAATTGGTTTTTTCATCAACTGGATGTCAAAAATGTTTTTCTCCATTATGATATTAAAGAATATATTTATATGAAACCTCCACCTATATTTGTCTCATCATATACATGGAATGAATGCAAGCTCCCCAACATCTCCATTTTGTGACACTTCCTCGCTTCATTCATTATATTCTAGGAACATCTACTCATGGATTATTCTTTCCTAGTTTTTCTACTATTTGTCTTACTACTTTTAGTGATTCTAAAAAGGTGGGATTTCCTGATACTCATCTTTCAATCACAGGATGGTGCACATTTCTTGGAAAATCATTTATATCTTGGAAGAGTAAGAAGCAAGATTTTGTATCAAAATCATCAACAAAGCCTGAATATCAATCTATGTCTACTACTTGCGCTGAGGTTGTATGGGTTTGTGGATTACTTGATGAGATTGGATTTTCTCAATCTAATCTTACTCTTCACCATTCTGATAAAACTAGTGTTATTCAGATTGCTACTTGTCTAGTTTATCATGAGAGGACCAAATACATCAAAGAAGAATGTCGATATATAAAGAGGTTGTAGATAAAATAGTCATTACTCTTCCACCCCTGTCTAGATGTCTTCACATAGCTTATGCATTTACAAAATCCATGGCACGGCAACGCCATCATTTTTTATCATGCAAATTGATGCTTCTTGATTAAATAGCATCAATTTAAGAAGGATGTGAGCATGATGAATTAATAAAAAAATATTGTATATATTAATGTATATAGTGTTGTAAATAAGTGACCTAGGATCACGAGTGACCCCAAGCTAACCCTGAGTCTGGCATATAACATGCATAGTGAAAAAAAAATCAAGTAAATCATGTACCATGCACAAGCTAACGCAGTGGATATGTGAGATGAGTAAACCCAACTAGTATGAATGTATAAAATATAATAAGAGTTTACTAATGACTGAAAAAGCACTTAAGAACTCGAGCTGAATCTACTACTATGTCTGAAGAGCCTCTAACTTAGTCTAGTTGCTAGGACATGACCCCAGCTAACTCTAACAAGACAAAAAACAAAAATAAAGACTGAAAGGCAAAACTTGTATATTGTCCTCGAAGTATGAGGACTCACCATTGAAGATGATGAACTCGGATTGGTAATCAAACTAAGCGTGATCTAGATGATGAGTGACTAAACCTACATAATAAAATGATATACCACAAAAGTATGTGTTAGTACTTTGAATTTACTGAGAATGTAGGATATAAATACTAAGCTGAACAATGATATAACTGAGCAATATAATAATGAATATTGAAATAAGTTGTGCTGAAGTGTAACAAAAATCTGAACTGAATGCAACAATACAGTACTAATCATAAAAGTAACATACTGAATTGTATACTATAGTAAGTGCTGAAAACCTTGTCAATGCACTAAGAGTCTGACTATGGGAGATCCTATTAACCGACATAAACCACGTGAGTTAAACGTGGAGTTTAATGTATACGCCCCATCGAGAGGACCCAATATACCTTGCCAGGGGTATAAAGGCATGCCTATGGCGTGATTACTAAACTCGATGCCCAACAAAAAGGACTTATAAACCTACAAAAGCACGTACATCTAGGAATTGAGGGTACACTGAACCCTAGTCCACTCGGTGCTAAGTCTACACCCAACTTAATATATGAAGCTAAAATGCACTGAGTAACTCAAATTACTGACATGCTAACTTAGAATGGAACATTTATATATTGAGAATATGACATTGGAATTCTGAAGTAAGACTTGGTGTCTCATTTTCCTAGCAAGTATAACTCATGAAGTGTGATAAATTTACACGAGTTGGAGTTCTGAGTCCTATGCATGGAACTAACTAATTGACCAAGAAACAATTTATTTATATCATGGAAACTTAATATCTAAAGTCACAATAAATCTTCAAAAACTGGAAACCCTATGTCTGAATAGATTATGAGAAATTGATGAACTAACTAAATAATAGGGACTGAATGGGTGAAAGGAACCCACTAGTGGAATCCCACATACCTGGTGACAAAATCTATAGAAAAATCCTTTGGACTTCAGGGCTAAACTTCGAAGAACTCTTCTGCTTGTCCTTTGGAGAAATTGGCGACTCTTCATCTTCTTTTCACTATAAGTTTGGTAATTTTAGGAGAATGAGGGTTCTAGGTAGTTTTTGACTAGGTTGAAAGGCTTAGACTGAGTAAAACAATGTAGTTTAGCATCAAATGACATAGTTTAAGTGCCAAGAGCATAGGGGAAAATACCAAAAGGACATTGACTTAAAGCTACCGAAGTGTCGTCACGAGGGGACTGATGGGCCGCCTTAAGGACCACGGCCCGTCTACTCCGTCGGGTGATGGCCTTGCCTAACAGGGCTCTACTAAAATAAGCATAACTTTTTACTTTGAGCTTTGATTTTAGAAAACTCGATGGCATTGGAAAGAGGATTCAAAGATCTTTAATTTGATAGGTTTTGTGCTAAAAGAGATGATCGTTTGAAGTTGACCCTAAACTCCAAGCTTGACATGTCCTTTCCACGGTCTAGTTCACAAACTATGTGAAGAACCACGGGCCGTATAAGAAACTGTGGTTCTTTACAGGAAGTTTGGTGGCTCCTGGTTACTTTGACGGGCACCCTGATGGCCCGGGTGGAGTTCCACATCCCATGGAGGGGTTTGTAGTCCTCAATATTTTGTTGGGTGTGAACCACGATGAGGGTGACAATGCAAGTCGTGGTCTTATACACGGCCTGTGGACCTCTCCCTGGTTAACCCTTTTTTCACTTGTTCAGTCCTAATTAAATTTCTGAGGTGTTACAATAGCTCTCCCTTAAGATCATTTGTTTTTGAATGAAGACTAAACAAGCTAAGTATGGAGGGAAGGGGTAAACTTCCTACCAACTGAGTACTAGAGATGGATATTTAACTGAACTAAGCTCCATGATCATGCGAAAAGGATGAAATGCAATGATAACTAATGGAACAAGATATTGAGACACCATTACACAACTGTAAACTGAGAGACTGGAGAGGAACTATTACCTCAGTCTAAAACTTAATCGAAAGAAAAGAGGTGAGGATACTTGGCCATCATTGTTGCTTCTTCTTGCCAAGTAGCTCCCTCTACGGACTAACTTCTCCACAAAACCTTTACTGAAGTGACTTCATTTTTTCTCAACCTATGAACCTGATGGATAAGAATCTCAACTGAAATATCCTTATAGATGAGGCTATCTTTCATAGCCACACTCTCTAAAGGTACTATCGATGCCGGATCGCCCACACACTTCTTCAACTGGAAATGTAAAAGACTATGTAAACTTCTGCTAGTTCTACTGGTAAGTCTAACTCATAAGCAACATTACCAACCTTTTTCAGGATTTTATAAGGACCTACGTACCTGGGACTGAACCACCCTTTCTTTCCAAATCTCATCACCTCTTTCATAGGTGACACCTTCAGGAAAACTAAATCAACAATCTCAAAGAATAAGTCCCTTCTCCTTACATCTGCAAAGGACTTCTGATGACTCTGAGTTGTGTTTAGTCTATCCTTGATGACTTGAACTTTCTCCATAGCCTCATGAACCGAATCTTGCCCAATCAAGGATGCTTCACCTACTTTGAACTAAACAACCGGAGACTTACATCTACGCTTATATGGAGCCTCATAAAGGGCCATTTGAATATTAGAATGGGAGCTATTATTATAGGTGAACTCTATGAGAGGTTGGTGATCATCCCAAATACCCTTGAAATTGATCACGCAAACTCTCAACATATCCTCTAAGGTCTGAACAGTACGCTCTACCTGACTAACCGTCTACTAATGAAATGTTGTACTGAGATTTACTTGAGTACCAAGACCTTTCAGAAACGACTTCCAGAAATGGGATGCAAACTAGAGATATTATTAGTGATGGCAGATTGCACTTCTATATTAAGATTTTCTTGACAATGTTGGCCAAATATGGAGTGAAGCAACATAAGATAGCAAATTCTTATCACTCACAGACTAGTGGACAAGTTAAAGTGTCCAATAAAGATATAAAAGAAATTTTGGCAAAGGCAATATAAATTCTAATAGAATTGACTAAGCACAGAAACATTATGATGCATTCTAGGCATACCAAAAAAATTTTGAAATTGTCACCATACAAGTTTGTGTTGGAAAGGCATGTTATTTGCCTGTTGAGTTGGAGCACAAAGCATTGTGGGCCCTAAAGAGGCTAAACCTTAGTTGGAAGAATGCAACAAACATGAGGCTGAGACAACTTAATGAATTTGATGATTTCGGACTAAGGGCATATGATAGGTCTGCATTGTATAAGGACAAAATGAAGTTGTACCATGATTGGAAAATTGAGAAGAGGGAATTTAGCCCTGGAGACTTGGTGTTGTTTTTTAATTCAAGCCTCTGGTTGTTTCAGGTAAAATGAAGTCTAAATGGTCATGAGCATTCCTAGTGATACGAGTGTTCCTTAATGGCATAGTGGAGTAAGAGGCACCAGATGGGGGAAGTTCGGAGTGAATGCACAACGAGTGAAGTTGTACATGGGGGTTCCATAAGAGGTAAAAAGTTGAGGAGCTCCAACTTAATGAAGTCTAAGTAATCAAGTAACCTACGTTGTGCCGTGATGTTAAATTAGGCACTACTTTGGAGGCAACCCAAGATGTAATTGTAATAAGTTGTTAATTTCTGTTTTATTTTTTGAATTTATAGTGTCACTGTGTGTTACATGGTTGCTGGAAGAAATTGGGGTGAATTTATTCACCACGGAAGGGTCCACAGTCCATGTTTATCTAAACGGTTAGTGAACCAATCGATAAACCAATCGTAAAAGATGGGCCAAAAGTCTGGTACATGTTCACGAAAGGGTTTACGTTCACATTTTAATGGACCATTTAGCCTCTCCTGAACTTCCAGGAATATTTCCCAAAATTTTCCTAAGTATGTGTTAACGGGAGGATACATAGACCATTTACTTTATAATGGTTGATAGTACGGTCTGTAGAAACCATGTCGGCGAACTTAAAGTTGACCCGACCTGGTTTGACCCAAATTCCTAATTAACCCTATAAAAGAGGGTTTCACCCCAAATCATCATCATCTCCTCCCTTTTGAAAACCATATTTCCGAAAGTATAAAAATAACTCTCTCTCACCCACGATTTGTGAATTTCATAGGGCACGTGATTCAAAGCATATCCATCATCAAAAGTTTTACCCCTCTTAATATTGTTGAAGTGTTACAAGTAATGTCTGAATTTACTGATTATAAATTGAATTTGTGTGTTTAGGGTTTGAATTGGGCAAAAAATTGATGGGATGTGCTATAGAATTGTAAGTTGTTTCGTATGGGTGTAGTTGTTTTTGTCATTTTTATTTTTTCTATAGGGTCGAAATTTTTGGTTGTTTGAAAAGAGGTGTGAAATTTGGTTTATGTTTAAGATCACAATCAGGTAGACTGTCTGTAAGTATCACCACGGACCATTATGCCTCTCGTGAACCAAACCCAAACTAAATTCTCTAAAGCACCATTACTGGAGACCTATACAGGCAGTTAACTCTTTCACAGACCGTACAATCTGCCTTGTAAATACAATTCAAAAAAACAAAAAGATTTTATATTTCTGTATAAAGTACTTGGTATTTCCTAATGATAGATTGATTGGCGACAATCTTAAGGAATATCGCCACCACGTATAAATATACAACAGAAGTCTGAGTACTTGTTAGTGTTGTCATTAAATTGTATCCCAATTCTAACTCTTATTCTACTAGGTACAATCTCAAAAACAATATGGAAAATAGCACAACTGCACCTCTCCTCCTACAGTCCTTTGGGATCAGGGTCAGAAAATTAATCTTCCAGTGGCTCGACGTTTCATTGTGAGGCTAAAATCGAACCACATTCACCAAGAGTGACTAGGTCTAGGGAAGCCGGTAAGTGGAACAACCTGAAGCCACTCCTTTAAAGTTTGAAGGGAAGGGAGATGGATTACGGAATGACAATGAGTCTGAGAAGAACTTCATGACCCTGGATATAATAAAGATGATACTAGGGATGATGAGGTAGAGGACAATTAGAGCAATGACAGTGAGGGAAACTGGGACACCTTTGAGAGCTTTGTTCACGAAAGAGAAGAATACACTACTGTCCAACGCATTGTTGATGTTATTAGAGCCACATGGGCAGTCCTTGATTCTAAGGAAACTTTCTACTTCGGCATCTCTAAGAAGTCTAGCGTGATGGGAAACAGACCAATTGTGCACGAAAGTAGAATCATTGACATTAACGTGTCTGCCATTCCAGATATCCACGACCTCTTCAAGAAACACAACTTTGAAAGGATGACCATACAAATGGGACACTATGGGAGGCATTAACATATGATTTCTACGCCTCATATGCTACTACTTTTTTGAACTTCATGAATTCTGAAATATCAAAGAAAAATAAGTAAGAGGTAGCGATACAATTGCCACCACTAAATCAGGTGCAGGTACGTGTAGTGAATGTCGATATCTATGAAAACTACTATGGGTGACTAAATAGTTGTTTTCAAGGTCCAGACCTCGCAGCACACACTGATGTGGGGTTATATGAGCATCGACTTCATGTGGTAACTAGCGAGTTTGAGATGATTGATCCTTAGTTACGAGGGTACATAATAAAATTAATTTCTCAGGTCATTTCTTATGAGGGTTAAGAGGTACCATGGGTGACTAACCCGAGGCTACATAACATAGAAGCCTAATTGACCTCTACGGCTAAATTCTCATGGAATATTATTCGTGTGCGGTTCAATGCCGACAACAAATGGCAACACCATTTCTTCCTCACAGGCATCTCTAGTAGCTTGTATCATGGCCCGATATGAATTGAATGTGGGCTTATTTATTGCCACATAAATGAGGTGTCATGTCTTGAATGAAGAAGTAAGCCTTCTCTTTCCTTGTATTATGAGGAAATTGTCTAATCATACTAAGGTGCCGGCAAATAATTTAGTTGATTGTCGAGCCGATGCAACAAAATACACATCTCCAGCCTTATTCAAAGATATGGTAAATACATTATACATGAAAATAGTAGTGAAGGCAGCACCACCATTGGCTATTGCTCCAAACCTACCGAATGAGTCTACACTAGTTGAGGGAGTAGTTGTATATGCTACAAATGAAACAACTTAGGCAGATCCAGGGGTTAGGTCTATAGCAACTTCTACTTTTTCGGCCATAGGTACAATTTCCACGGTTCCCTTGGCATTTCTAGAGAAATAGGTAGAAGAGTAGGGACAGACCAAAGCGGTACTAAATCAGGTAATTCAGAAGTTACCATCTAGATTCAAGTTCAAGCTCTATAAAATAGATTGCATTATGAACTCTAAAAGCAGGTTGTTGTGATACGAGGTCACATTAGGGGTCTAGAGGCATACCTCACGAGCTAGCTAAATGCCTTAAGTTCTAATGATATTGGGTTCATGCTATCTAAATTAGATGCTATGGGACATATATTGTGAGGATGGCCAACAAACCAGTTGTGGTGCCTCTGAATATTGCTACAATCTCAGTGATGCGTCTATTAAGCATGCCCCTAGAAACAGGAATATTTGGTGGCATATGGGGTGATCTCTCTAGGACAGAGTGATGAGTAGTAGATTAACAGTCACTTGAGGCCTATTCAGCTCAACAATTAGTGCCCTCAATACCTAATTATATTCTACTTTAATGATATTTTGGTAATTGGAAGTTATGAAGACTAATGGACAAGGCATGGATGAATATTTGAAATAATGGCCAAAAACATAAAAAGAAGTGTAAACTATACCCTGATGATCGCAAAACAAGAAATATGGAGCGCATGTTGAGCATGATAATGCCCAAATTTAAAGTGCACAATACTTGCATTAATTGTGGTAGGTCGGCGAACTCCGAAAGAAATGTGAACTCGTTGAATAAGAAGAGCGAACTTGTTAACAATCTCTAAAACTGAGAGTGCATGGAGAAAAATTGAAGGCCTGAAAGGTTAACTATGGTTGTACTTAGCGATACATCAAATCTGAAAGGAAGACTGATTTCACCGACATAGGTTCAAACACCTAAAGCATAGATCAAGAAAATATGAGCGGAAGAGAAATTGGATATCCGCCCATTGTGATCGGCAAGCCCAACCAATGTCACCTAATGGGTAGCGTAATTAATTTTGGGCCAAATTTTAGGAAATTATAAATAGTCCAAAGGAGATAGAAAAATAGAGGACACGTGAGGTTCAACGGTTTTTTGGTGTATGAACAAGTGAAGAAAAAAACATTTTACCTTATTAATAACTCTTTTTTGTTTTTTTGGGGCTTTTCAACTTTTTTCTTGAAATTGACAAATCTAAGTTGAATTCAGAGTGGGTCTGCTTATATTTTCTTAGTTTCATGTTACCCAAGGCATCTTCCATGAAAAGTATAATTTATTTTCTTCTTGTGATGGCTCCTTATACCCCAAGGCCTAGGGGTGTAATTATGAGGTCCAATGTTGATTTAATATAGTGGGTATTGTGTTATTCTCTATTTTACTGATATTCATACATGAATTGGAGCTAATTAGCATGAGGTTAACTTATAGGTTAAGGTTGTACACTTAATTACTACTTCCGATCTCCGACCGATGCTCGAAAGACTGATTGGAGTGGGTGATTATTCAGCTACTAGCAATTTAGGTTTGATGTATGTAAATTTCTTGAAAATAGAGGTTATGGTTCGGATCTATTTGCCCTATTTATGCATCGAAAGAGAGAATAAAGTAAGGTATTGGGTTATTTAGAATATCATATAGATGAGACCGAAATGAGATTTTTTTTTATGGATGCTATGAGATGGAAAGAATATTAGTATCATTGAAGATTACCCAACCTATTCATGAATGTTCATCACTATAGAGCAGTACAATTACCCCTATATGACATTGAATTCCAATCCCCAAACCCCTCGATTTCTTTTTTGCTTCTTAGTGTTTCCAAAATTTTAGTTTAATTGTGACCATTGATAACCAAATCACTTTTATTAAATTGGTGGAATCATCAACCTACTTGTTTTTACTACTACAAATGAATGATTTTACAATCTAAATTTCTTGATAAAGATTCTCTATGATATATCAATCTCTGTGGGATTCAACCCCGACTCTTACTTGGATTTATTATCAACGACCGATGTCTCTTTTAATTGATTTAGAAGATAACATTTGAGCATTATCAAAAATTGCACCGCTGCCAGAGAATGGTGGTTGAGAATTTTATTTGAGAAATTAGTTTGTAAATTTTATTAGTTGTAGTAGATTGTTGCATTGTGTTATTGTTGGAAGATTTGCAGGGCTAATACAATGACTGACCATGGTAGTGACTATAATAGTCACTACGGTCAAAACGACAACATCGATGATTTGAATGATATGCATGTGAATATTTTTCAAACCATCCTCATACCTCACAAAGCCGGGAGGGTAGTATTTCATGAAACCGGAACACTGCTACAATTCCTCCAACTACAATGAATGTTTTGGGGTTTAGCTAATGAGGATCTCCATGAACACCTTCGAAATTTTGTGGACATGTGTGGACCATTTGTGTTAAAAACAATCTCACAAGAGTCCGTGAGATTGAGGTTATTCCCGTTCTCTTTGACAGGTGACGCTACAAGATGGTTGGTGGAATTGCCAAATGACTGTATCACTTCTTGGGATGAGTTAAATAAAGCTAGACTGAAGTGATTCTTTCCCACCAAAAAGATTTGTGAAACTTAGAACCCAAATAAAAAATTTCAAGTGCATTGGAGGTTAACTTCTACATGAAACTTGGTTGGCGTTCAAGAAACTACTTTTGCAATGTTCAACACATGTTGCTCTAGATAATTTCTTGCTACAATACTTCTATTGTTGCCTTTATTCAGACAATAAAGGTATGGTTGATTATTAATCCATGGAGGATTAATGAGCCAACCGTAAGAATTCGTAGCCTTGTTCCTATCTTACATGACCAAAGTTATCCGAGCATGGCATACTAGAGAAGACCAAGTGTGTAACACCCCATATCCTAGATAGACCAAATTGCAAATTTCAGAAGCTACAGGTGCCACCGACGGGCACCACCTACGGACCGTAGGGTGACCCACGATCCGTGCTGGTGGTCCGTGGATGGTCACCTGCAGCCCTCCCCTGAAAAGTCCCAAATATTTTGGCTAAGTGTCGACCCACGGCCAGACCTACGGACCGTAGGTCAGGTCATAGACCGTGGTCCGTGTCCGTGGATCAGACCCCCAGTTTCAGCTCCCAGCCACGATCGACGGTTAACCAGTACGGACCATCAGTCGATCGACGGTTCGTCAGTCCCGTCCGTCAGTGACTCCGACAGCTTTTAAGTCAAGGGTCTTTTGGTATTTTCCTTATGCGTTGGGCCCCTAAACTATGACATTTTTGTCAGTTTAAGCCTAGTAACTTAATTAGAACTTACCCTAGTCAACTTATTATCCAAAAATTCATCAAGTTGAACGAAAAGAAGGAGAAGGAGTTGACCAAGCCCTAGTCCAAGAACGTAGTAGGTTTTCATCAGTTTTAGCCCCGAAATCAAAAGATTTTCTTCGTGGAATTCGTTACCAGGTATGTGGGATTTCACTAGTGGGTTCCTTTCACCCATTAGGTCCCTAGACTTCAGTTAGATTCTTGATTCCCTTCATATTATCTAGACCTAGGGTTTCTTGAATTTTAGCAGATTATTATGAATTAGTTACTTCAGTGTTCCTAATCAGATTATCATGATTTTAGTATTGTTTCGCATAGATTCTTTCATAAATTAAGAACCCTAGATATGTAGTTCTTTTAGTTCATGAATTACATATGCTAGGTCAGATATTTTAGATATACATTCCTTAGATTTGAATGTTTCATTATCAACATATTAATGTTGCATTTTCAGTTACCATGTCAGTTTTGAGCTATCCAATATTACAGAAATTCAGCCATAAATTGTTAATTACCTAATTAATTGGGAGAAGCTTAATACCGAGTGGACTTGGGTCAGCCACCCTCAAGTCCCAGAACTAGTGCCCCATAGGTTGTAAGTCCCCTATGCGGGCATCATTTTAGTGATTATGCCAGTCATGCCTCTATACCTCTGGCACGGTATATTGGGTCCTCTCGATGGAGCGTATACATAGGACTCCACATTTAGCTCATGTGGTTTTATGTCGGTTATTAGTAGCTCTCTTAAAGTCAAATTTTATTTCATTGACCATGTTATCAGTTACAGTCAGATTTCTATCTCAGAATGTTATAAACTTGGTCATTCCATTCAGTTAGTTCATGTTCAATATTCTCAGTATAGTATTGTGCTTATCTCTTATCGTTGCTCAGCTATATGCTTTGATTTAGTTATTATTATTGTTCAACTTTATTCTATCATCATGCTCAGTACCTTTCATGTACTGACGCATACTCTGCGCTACATCTTCTCGTGATGTAGGTTTAGGGTCTCAGATTACAGATCACGCATAGATCGGTTCCCAATCTTCAGTTCAGCAGCATCAGTGGTGATTCGAGGACGAGTGACATGATTATCTTCCTTTTGCTTTTAGTTCTAGTCTAAGTTTTGCTAGATCTAACTGGGGAATGTCCCAGCATTTCTAGTCAGTAGAAGGTTTATTTTAGACATAGTTAGTTTCAGCTTTAGTCTTAGAGTTTGACTTTTCATTTGTATTCAAACTCTCAGTTTTCTTATATTCAGATTTAGTATATGGGTATTCCCCATCATTTCAAATTATTTATATGATTTATCTTCCGCATAGTATACATTGATTTAGTTTATCTTAGAATGCTTATGATATGCCAACAGGGTTAGCTTAGGGTCACTCGTGATCCTAGGTCTTGTGTCCGCGTCCAAGGGGTAGCCTCGGGGAGTGACAAACTTGGTATCAGAGCACAAGGTTTAAGTGTCCTAGGATGTTTGAAAATCCAGACTAAGTAGAGTCTTTTTCATAGGTGTGAAGTGCACCATATCTAATGAGAGGGAGGCTACGAAGTGTTTTAGGAAGAACTTCACTCTCTTTGCTACTCTTATCATGCGTAAGGTATGATCTAATTCCTTGTTCAGACTCGTCGTTTTGCATTTTAGATCATGGCCTCCTCGTAAAGCTCATGAAAGGGGTGTGAATGCACACAATGCTAACACAGCTCCTCTAGTCCCAGATCAGGAAGTTCGAATGTTGAATTTCGGAACACTATCCAATTGTTAGCTTAGTGTGTGATTAGAACAATCAGCAGGTTCCAGTTCCTACAAATACTAATGTTGGGTCACCTTCAACTAGAGTTTGTGATTTCGTTAGGATGAATCCTCCTGAGTTCTTAGATTCACAGACAGGTGAGGATCCCCAAAACATCATTGATAAGGTCAATAATATCTTTGAAGTGATGCAGGTAACTGGGAATGATAGGAATGAGTTGGCATCTTACCAGCTTAAGGATGTAGCTCATACCTAGTATACTCAGTGGAAGGAGAACAGGGGTACAAATGCAGCTCCTATTACTTGGGAATGCTTTAGTGAGACCTTTCTGGACAAGTTCTTCCTAAGAGAGTTGAGGGAGGCAAAAGCTCAAGAGTTTATGAATTTGAGGCAGGGTTCTATGACGGTCCAAGAGTATGGATTCAAGTTCACCCAACTCTCCAGGTATGCTCCTCACATGGTTGTTGATTCCGGGGCTCAAATGAACAAGTTCATGTATGGGGTATCTAATCTTGGGAAAACAAAGTGTAGAAATGCCATGTTACTTCAAGATATGAACATCTTCAAGGAGAATAAGAAAGCTAGGACCGGCAACTATGACTATTCTCAATAGAAATCGGGTGGTGGAAATCGCTCGCAGTTTTAGCAAAAGTCTTCAACTCCAGCACCTTCATCAGCTAGTGCTCTATACTCCAAGTTCCTAAATGATCAGAAAGGTAGGGCATCAGGCTCCAAGTCTCAAGGTAGTATTTCAGGCACCAGAACCTACCCAACTTATCCAAAGTGTGGTAAGAACCATTCGGGCGAGTGCATTGCAGGAAAGGGAGGATGCTTTGGGTGTGGTCAGTCTGGTCACAAGTTGAAATATTGTCCTTCTAAACAGTGACAAAGAGGTAATAATGGTAGAGCTCATTCCACAACTTCAGCAGCACGAGCAGGTCGCCGGACTCAGCAGGGTAACTCATCTAGTACAAGTGGCAGTCAGTGCTAAAACAGGTTGTATGCTCTTCAGGCTCGCCAGGATCAGGATGACTCTTCGGATGTAGTCACTGGTACGTTACGAGTTTTTGACTTAGATGTTTATGCTTTGTTAGATCCAGGGGCTACTCTTGCCTTTGTAACTCCTTATATAGCAGTTAACTTCAATGATAGTCCAAAAAATCTTTCAGAACCCTTCTCAGTCTCTACTCCAGTCGGTGACCCAGTTATAGCTAGACGGGTATACAGAAATTGCCCTATCACAGTCTCTCAGAAATTCACCTCAGCAGATCTTGTAGAGATAGAAATGGTAGACTTCGATATCATTCCAAGCATGGATTGGTTACATTCTTGTTATGCCTCAGTCGATTGTAGAACTAGGATTGTTCGTTTTCAGTTTCTAGACGAACAAATCTTAGAATGGAAGGGTAGTAGCTTAGTGTCTATGGGTCGATTCATTTCTTACCTTAAGGCCAGAGAGATGATTTCTAAGGGTTATCTCTATCATCTAGTTCGGGTTAAGGATTCAAACTCTGAAACCCCAACTCTCGAGTCAGTTCCAATAGTTAATGAGTTCCTAGAAGTGTTTCCAGAAGGTCTTCCCGGAGTTTCTCCCGAAAAGGAAATCGACTTTGGAATTGATCTCCTTCCAGATACCCAGCCTATCACTATTCCTCCTTATAGAATAGCTCCAGAAGAGCTTAAGGAATTTAAATAGCAGTTGAACGACCTTCTAGATAAGGGCTTCATCAGACCTAGTATTTCCCCATAAGGTGCACTAGTGTTGTTCGTGAAGAAGAAATATGGTTATCTCAGAATGTGCATCGACTATAGGAAGTTGAAAAAGGTCACAATCAAGAATAAGTATCCCTTCCCCAGGATTGATGACTTGTTTGACCAACTTCAAGGTGCTAGTCATTTCTCCAAGATAGACCTCAGATTCGGTTATCATCAGCTCAGAGTCAGAGATGTTGACATTCCGAAGATATCCTTCAGAACTCGGTATGGTCATTATGAATTCGTAGTTATGTCATTTGGACTAACCAATGCTCCTGTAACTTTCATGGATTTGATGAACAGGGTGATCAAGAAGTACTTGGACTTGTTCGTTATCGTCTTTATTGATGATATCCTCATTTATTCTATAAATGAGGAAGAACATGCGAGTCAATTGAGGGTTGTCCTGCAAACTCTTAAATATCGGCAGATATACGCTAAGTTTAGCAAATGTGAGTTTTGGTTATAATCTGTTGCTTTCCTTGGTCATATTGTGTCTAGCGAAGGATTCCGAGTGGATTCTCAGAAAATAGAGGATGTGAAACAATGGCCCAGACCTACCTCTCCTACAGATATCAAAAGTTTCTTGGGTTTGGCTGGTTATTACAAAAGGTTCGTGGAAGGATTTTCATCCATAGCCTCTCCATTGACTAAGTTAACTCAAAAAAAGGTTAAGTTTCAGTGGTCAGATAATTGTGACAAAAGCTTTGCAGAACTGAAAACTAGGTTGACTACAGCTCCCGTTTTGACTCTACCAGAGCGTTCAGAGGATTATGTGATCTATTGTGATGCATCCAGAGTCGGCCTAGGTTGGGTGTTGATGCAGTGAGGTAAGGTTATAGCTTATGCTTCCAGACAACTTAAGGTGCATGAGAAGAATTATCAAACTCATGACCTCGAGCTTGCAGCAGTGGTGTTTGCACTTAAGATTTGGAGGCATTACTTGTACGATGTTCACGTAAATGTGTTCACAGACCATAAGAGCCTTCAATATGTGTTCACCCAAAAAGATTTGAATCTTGGCCAGAGGAGATGGCTTGAGTTCCTCAAGGATTATGATATAAGTCTGCATTACCATCTCGGTAAGGCCAATGTAGTAGAAGATGTTCTTAGTAGACTATCTATGGGTATTGTGGCACATGTAGAGGAAGAAACAAAGGAACTAGAAAAAGACTTTCACAGGTTTGCTCACTTGGGAGTTTGCCTTATGAGCATATCAGTTGGTGGTGTAACAGTTCAGAATTGGTCAGAGTCTTCATTAGTAGTGGAGGTTAAGGAAAAGCAAGACAGTGATCCGATATTGCTTCAACTTAAAGGTGTAGTACATCAGCAGAGAGTTGAGGTTTTCTCCCAGGGGGAGATGGTGTACTTCACTATCAGTGTCGATTATGTGTTCCTAAGGTGGGTGAGTTGAGACAGCAGATTCTTGCAGAAGCCCATAACTCAAGATATTCTATTCATCCAGACGCCACTAAGATGTACTGTGATCTGCGGAAAGTCCTTTGGTGGAATGGTATGGAAAGGGATATAGAGGACTTTGTGGCTAAGTGCCCCAATTGTCAGCAAGTCAAGGTAGAACATCAGAAACCAGGAGGTATGACTTAAGAGATCAACATTCCTACTTGGAAGTGGGAAGTGATCAACATGGACTTCATCACAGGTTTACCTCGTACTCGCAGACAATATGACTCCATTTGGGTAGTTGTTGACAGAGTTACTAAGTCTAGATGCTCTTTTGGCGGTCTAGACTAAAGATTCAGCGGAGGACTACGCCAATATTTATATTAATGAGATAGTCAGGTTGCATGGGATTCCTTTGTCTATCATCTCAGATAGAGGTCCTCAGTTTACCTCTCATTTTTGGAAGTCATTTCAGAAAGGTCTTGGTACTCAAGTTAATCTTAGCACAGCATTTTATCCGCAGATAAATGGTCAGGCAGAGCGTACCATTTATACCTTAGAGGATATGTTGAGAGCTTGTGTGATCGATTTCAAGGGTAGTTTAGATGATCACCTTCCTCTTATAGAGTTCGCCTACAATAATAGTTACCATTCCAGCATTCAGATTGCCCCTTATGAGGCATTTTATGGGAGTAGATATAGATCTCTAGTTGGTTGGTTTGAAATAGGTGAAGCAGCCTTGATAGGGCTAGATTTAGTTCATGATGCTATGGAGAAAGTGCAACTCATTAGAGATAGACTTAAGACAGCTCAGAGTCGGCAGAAGTCCTATGCAGATGTAAGGTGAAGGGAATTACAATTCCAAGTTGATGATTGGGTTTTCTTGGAAGTATCACCTATGAAAAAGGTGATGCGATTTTGCAAGAAAGGGAAACTCATTCCTAGGTATGTAGGCCCTTACAAGATCTTGAAAAGGGTTGGTACAGTGGCTTATGAGTAAGAGTTGCCAACAGAACTAGTAGCAATGCATCCGGTTTTTCACATTTTGTTGATGAAGAAGTGTGTGGGTGATCCAGAATGTGTAGTACCTTTAGAAAATGTGGCTGTGAAGGATAGTCTCACTTACAAAGAAGTACGAGTTGAAATTCTTGATCGTCAAGTTTGAAGGTTGAGAAACAAAGAAGTCACTTCAGTCAAGGTTTTCTGGAGGAGTCCGTCCGTCGAGGGAGCTACTTGG
Organism: Solanum okadae; assembly: GCA_036553675.1. Classification (NCBI taxonomy): domain Eukaryota; kingdom Viridiplantae; phylum Streptophyta; class Magnoliopsida; order Solanales; family Solanaceae; genus Solanum; species Solanum okadae. Next base: position 41,042,995 of record CM071689.1, on the reverse strand, counting down.
GAAGCAAAAGCAGCCATGAAGGCCAAGTATCCTCACATCTTTCCTTCCGATTCCATTCAAGCTTGAGGTAATAATTCATCTTCAGTTTTTCAGTCATTCATGCACAATTTCAGTCTTAGCTTCATGTTCCTTCAGTTTCTACTTGCATTTTAAGCGTATTTGCATGTTCTTGGAACTTAGTTCAGTCCAAAATCAGTTTTAGTAATTTTGAGGCAGGGTTGCAGCTCTTTCCCTCCATTTCAGCTAGTTTAGTCTTCATTCGAGGACAAATGTTCCCAAGGGAGAGATAATGTAACACCCTGTATCCTAGAAAGACCATATTGCAGATTTTAGAAGCTACAAGTGCCACCAGAGGGCACCACCTACGGACCGTAGGGTGACCTACGGTCTGTGCTGGTGGTCCGTGGAAGGTCACCTGCAGCCCTCCCCAAAAAAGTCCTAAAATTTTGGCTAAGTGTCGACCCACGGCTAGACCTATGGACCATAGGTCAGGTCACGGACCGTGGTCCATGTCCGTGGATCAGATCCCCAGTTTCATCTCCTAGCCACGATCAACGGTTGACCAGTACGAACCGTCAGTCGATCGGCGGTCCGACGGTCCCGTTCGTCGGTTACTCCGACAGCTTTTAAGTGAGGGGTCTTTTGGTATTTTCCATATGTGTTGGGCCCCTAAACTACGTTGTTTAAACCCTAAACATAGTTTTGGTCAGTTTAAGCCTAGCAACTTAATTAGAACTTACCCTAGTCAACTCATTCTCCAAAAATTCATCAAGTTGAATGAAAACAAGGAGAAGGAGTCAACCAAGCCATAGTCCAAGAATGCAGCAGGTTTTCATACGTTTCAGCCCCAAAATAAAAAGATTTTCTCCATGGAATTTGTCACCAGGTATGTAGAATTTCACTAGTGGGTTCCTTTCACCAATTAGGTACCTAGAATTCAGTCAGATTCTTGATTCCTTTCATATTATCTAGACCTAGGGTTTCTAGAATTTCAGCAGATTATTATGAATTAGTTACTGTAATGTTCCTAATCAGATTACCATGATTTTAATATTGTTTCACTTAGATTCTTTCAAATATTTAGAACCCTAGCTATGCAGTTCTTTAAGTTGATGAATTACACATGCTAGGTCAGATATTTCAGATATACATGCCTCAACTTTGAATGTTTCATTATCAGCATATTAATGTTGTATTTTGAGTTAGCATGTCAGTTTTGAGCTATCCAGTATTACAGAAATTCAGTCATAAATTGTTAATTACCTAATAAATTGGCAGAAGCTTAATACAGAGTGGACAAGGGTCAGTCATCCTTAAGTCCCAGAACTACATGCCCCGTAGGTTGTAAGTCCCCTCTATGGTCATCATTTTAGTGATCATGCCAGTCATGGCTATATGCCTCTGGCAGGGTATATTAGGTCCTCTCGATGGGTCGTATACATCAGACTCTACATTTATCTCATGTGGTTTTATGTTGGTTATTAGTAGCTCCCTTACAGTCAGATTCTATTGCATTGACCATGTTATCAGGTATAGTCAGATTTCAGTCTCAGCATGTTATAAACTTGGTCATTGCATTCAGTTAGTTCATGTTCAATATTCTCAGTATAGTAATGTTCTTATCTCTAATCATTGCTCAGATATATGCTTTGGTTCAGTTATGATTATTATTTAACTTTATTCTATCATGCATGCTCAGTACCTTTCAAGTATTGAAGCATACTCTGTGCTACATCTTTTGGTGATGTAGGTTCAGGTTCTTAGATTTCACATCACGCCTAGATCGGTTCCCGATCTTCAGTTCAGCAACATCAGTGGTGAGTCCTCATTCTTCGAGGATGAGTGACATGATTATCTTCCTTTGCTTTTAGTTCAAGTTTAAGTGTTTCTAGATCTATCTGGCCATGTCCCAACATTTCTAGTCAGTAGAGGCTTAATTTCAGACATAGTTTTAGCTTTAGTCTTAGAGTTTGACTTTTCATTTGTATTCAAACTCTCAGTTTTCTTATATTAAGATTTAGAATATGGATATTCCCCATCATTTCATATTATTTATATGATTTAGATTCCACACAGTATTCATTGATTTAGTTTTTCTTAGTATGCTTATGATAAGCCAGCAGGGTTAGCTTGGGGTCACTCGTGATCCTAGTTCCTGTGTTCGCGTCCAGGAGCTAACCTCAGGGCGTGATAAAGTGTCTACTCTATGACAAAGTAGAGCAAATAAAAATCAAGGAGGATAATTAATATGATGCAAACATGGAAGAAATGTTGACTCAACTCAATTTATTATCTGAACATGTCATGGGAGGTGGACTTAAATCAGTTAATGCGGTTGAGACTAATAGTGAGTAGTGCCTAGATTATGCCAAGTTTGAGGAATTATACAATGAAGAAGTTCAATATTTCGGAAACCAAGTGGGGGGTTCTCTCCTAAATTCCCAACGACATTGTGGAACCAAGGTTTAAACAAAGAGCAAGATAATGGTTGAAAGATTGGCGAGGTGAAAATTGGAGAGATAAGGAGGGTGAAAAAGATATATATGTTCCTCCTCATGATCATCAATGGCTAAAGGACCCAACTGGTCTAGAAGGAAGTTGAACCGAGTAAATTCTCACAAGAGTCTTAAAAACAAGGTTGAATGGTCTGACAAAGTTGAAGAAATTGAAAAATGAATTTTCCACTTTATCTAAAATGGTAACCTCTCATTAGGTATTTATCAAGCAGCTGGAGACCCAGTTGTGCCAGATCTCCAATCATCTCAATCTGAGCCAAAAAGGAACGTTGCCTACTGACACCGTCCTTAATCATAAAAATGAATGTTGAGAAAATGAGAACTATTTCTTACCACAATGTTGAATAAGGTGCTTCTTTTGAGGAAACCCAAGTGTTCACTTTTATTTTATTGCTTTCAATAATGTCTGTTGTGAGTGCAGGTTGAAAAGAAGTCATAGTTTGCGAGAGGAACATTATACGATGCCAAAACCAAAATGGGGATCCGCTCAAGGTATTTTGTGGACTCATTCTTGTCTGCCTTCTGAGGTAGAAAATGTGGAAAATTATACTGTCCATTTGGGTAATCTCAGCTCCAAAAAGTGATATGCCTAATTGCACTATGTGGACTCCATCAGGTCCACTCAATCACCCTTGAGTTTTTGTGTTTGTTCATGCATTTTTTGAAAGCTTCAGCTCTAGTTGGCAATATGTGAACACATTCAATGACGGTGGTCGTGATCACTGACTGATCCTAGTATTAAAGGCCAAGAGTCTTTTCAAATTCAAAAAGAAAACCCTTTAAAAATTTTGAGACCTTTTCTTCCCTTTTCCATGAAATACCTTTTTAGAGTGTGTGAACATCCTTTGTGTATGATTATTGAGTACGAGGAGTGCATATTCTTTCTAGATCAGTCAACCCAACCCTAATCTTCCTTTTTTTATGTTTGGCTTTCTTGTTGCGATTGGTTTTCAACTTCCATTTTGCATTTTAAGCTTAAAATTATGTTTAACATATTGGAATTATGCCCTGCGATGCATGTGATATTTTGATCCCAATATGTGTTACTATAATGATCGTACTGGACATTGTCCATGAGTTGTGTGCTTTTGTTTGTGCCTAGAAATTGCTAAATTTAATTGTGTTCGTTGAAAGTTGAAATTTAACCCTTATAATTAGTGGGTCTTGGTTGAATTGGATGTGGGTGAAGTCTGAGTAACCAAGTGTTGAACTGATTGCATGATTTTTCCCAATGATAGATTGAGTGACGACTTTCTTAAGGGCATATTGTAAATTTGAGCAATACATTATGATATCTAGGGGAAATTGGATTAACCATGGGTAGATAAGCATGTGGTTTGATTTTTATGATGTTGGGAAACTTTATTTTGTTGCATATGTTCGATTTGTCTATGAAAATTAGGAACTAGGTTGAACACCTCCTGTTCGGCGGGATTGTCTTAGCTCACGTAGGTTGTTAGGTTAATTGTCGTGTAAGCCCCACCCTCACCTTCTTGAGTGAATATGTGACCTTGGGTACTCTCATCGATGAAATTCCCTTAGTTCACTGAACCCAGTCGGTGTATTGCCAATTGGGAGTGGACAACGCCTTTGATACTTCTTTCTTTTCATGTTACACTGTCAATTTTGGTAGAATTGCTTAGCCAATCGAAACCAACTCGGCGAATCACCGAGTTGGAATTGACTCTGGCCATTGTGTCTGAATTCTTGGATATTGGCTTCTATCTAATTCGGTAAGCTCTTCTGAGCTTGCCTATCTTAGTAGGCGAACCACCTTCTCATTGTGTGAGCCTCACGATATTTTTTAACTATTCTTTCAATTGAGTTTGATTTCAACTAACCTTCGTTTATTCTATGGTTGAATATTTGTGCTTTGTAGATTTTGGCGAAAAAAAGGTAAATAAATAGTCTCCTTAGACACGGAGTTAGGCAGGGCCACTTATCTTTCTCACCCTCCTTTTAAAAGGCATAGGGGCATAACTATTAGTAAGCCATCTGAGGATCCCCGTCAACAACAAACCACCCCACAAGCATATAAGCATGCACGTATTCAACCCATAAAAGGGGTTGCAAGAAAAAGAACGGATATCCAGTCCAAACTAGTGCTACCTTCTCTTACCCAAGCCCTAGCATCAATAGTTCTCTTGATAATCTCCCCAAGAGCCCTAAACATGCCCAAGGAAGCTGAGAACAGACCATTCTTGAGAATCATTTGGAGAACATACCATTCTTGAGGAGATACGTCTTTTCACATATTGGGTTATGAATGATCATCCAAAAATATGGGACACCATATAGTTTCATAAGTTTAAGGGGTTTACACGACCCCAGAACCCTTATGTTCCAACATTAATGTGTGATTTTTACAACACCAATGCTCAGTCCTGACCAAAGAAGAGAAAGGGAACAAATTTGAAGCCATTGGATGAAGTGGAAATGTGTGGCAAGAACGTGCAACACCACGTCTATGCACTTAACATTGAACTAGGGATGCCAGAATTTCAAGCCGAGATGTTTTCACTTCGAATGCAGCATGACCTTGATTCTTTGAAATATTGGTTGACCCCACGTTTATCTGATATTTCTTCTCCTTGGATTGTTGAAGGTACCTGAATAGAGAAGAAAGATTTAAATATTGTGGCCCGGTATTGGTTCGAATTCATTAGCAGCAATAGCATGCCCTCACAAAATGAATCTATCCTTAGACATCCCAAAGTGGTATTAGTGGGCACTAAAATTGATCAGGAGCACATTAATTTGGGATGTCCGTAGTCAAACTAGCAGTTTTGGCTTTTTAGGCCACCACATATGCTCTTTCTATGGAGCCAGAAGGTATATCTCCCACTATGCCTCCCACTCCTACTATAACTAGTATTGTTTCTATTGTTCTGCCTGCTCCCGTTAATACATCCCATCCCCCACTTGACTTAGGCATTGATTTATCAAGGGTTTAGAAGGACATGGTTGTAGTTATTGATAAGGAAATTGATAGGGTGATGTCCCCTTTAAGGGATAGGTGGCCTATTGTGATGAATTGGTTGAGTAACACAAAATGAGGTTGGATAACCTCAATGCTCGATTAGAGGCCGAAGAGAAGGCCAAGGGTAGTTCTGCGTGCTTTACACCATCAGAGGTCAACTTATTACCTTGCTAACAGATGTAGACCAGTCGTAGTCCACTAATATTTCAATGTTATGGGGCGATGTTCCCCTACCAAGTAGAATAGCTAAGGGTGTTGCTGATGATAATTAGTGGGTCGATGATGATTTGGCTAAGGAGACAAATAAGGATTAGGTGAGGAGAGATGAGGATGCGCATGTGATTGAGCAGACACTTATGGCGTTGCAGGACACTGAAAAGATGATTTTGTAGGCAACCTTGGAGAGATCCATTCTGGGACCTCCGCAGTCAGCACCACTGGAGTCTCTTTAGACTCTACCATTCCTCCCAGTAATGTGTAGGGCACTGATGCCCCAGCTAATGCCACATTGCTACCACATGTGACACTATTGTCGGGCTTTTATGCCCCAGATGATTTTACTACTCTAGAGACTCCTCCCATTGATAGCACTCCATAGGCTTATCCTATCAAGGGGACATTTTGACTCTTCCTTCTGTACTTTGTACTTTTGCATTGAGGACACTGCTTTTATTTTTAGTGGGGTAAGTGCCTTTGTGCCAATATTACCCTTTTGCTCTTTATTTTGTTATTTTTACATTTTGGATGATTGTAGTAGTTTACTTTTGTTTATATTAGAGTGTTTCATTTGATTTGAGTTCATCTTTTGTTGCCTCTTTTATTTTCCTCAAATTTGAAACTACCCCATGAGTATTTAAAACTATGAAATTCTTGAATTTTCATTGATAATATTTTGAGGATCGATTATGTTCAGTATCGATGTCTTGAATAGTACTCATTGTGATCATGATGTTTGGTGTTGGTGTAGAAAGAATGAAATTGATGTGGTTGCACTTTTCATAGATCTCTTTGAATCTTTTGTTGACTAACTGTGTTTTGATGTGAGCGTTGCAATGAACATCACACTTACACTATTGATCTTTTTGAGTTGTGCTAAATAAGTGTTTTTCGAATTGTCATGTGTGGTGAGGTCTCACTTGAAAGCATTTGTGTGGGATCCTAGATTTTTCCTTGTTAGTCTAATTGTCGAAACCTTGATAAATGTAAGTCGTGATCGTGGGCAGCAATTCAAGAAGGGAACCCAAATTTCCATATAATTTGTGACAACTGTTCTAGGGTGTGCATCCAGTTTGGCACCATTTAAGCCTAAACCATTTGTCGACAAAATAAATTATAACCTCTTGAGAAAAATTGTCCCCACCATGTCACCCGAAATCCTTTTTGAAGCATTGTTATGTTTGAACAGAAAACTTAGGCCAAAAGCCTAAGCTGGGAGTGTGGAAGGGAGGGAGGAATGAAAGCCTAATGAAGGGCAAACAAAGATGAAATGAGACTCAACTTTGAAGTTTGTTACAAAAAGAAGTAACCCCTCTTAATAAAAAAAAAGGGAAAAGAAAAATATAGTGGTGAGCAATTTTGAAAATTTGAAATGAAAAAGAGTAATTGATGAAATAAAAGGGATTCCAAATAATGTGAGTGAAAAGTCAAAGTTTGAGTTCTCAAATGAAAAAGAATGAAAAGTACTTTTAGAAAAGGTGAAGATGATTGCATCAATACTTTGAAAAGATGAAGTCACTAAGCTAAATTTACCATACCTTAACCCTTATCACCATAACAAACTTAAAAGACCCTTGAGATCTTGGATGAGCTAGGTTGTGTGATGAATTAAAAATATGGGCAAACCTATGGGATAAAGCTTTCATGTATTTCTCTTTTGAGAGAGTGAGAGTTTCATAGATTCCTTATGTCTTTGTTGATTTGCTTTGTGAGAAAATGGAATTGTTCTTTATGTGAGGGCACTTGAATACATTTATTGAAACAATGTCTTGCATTAGAAAATAAATTATAGTGAGCCCGAGCTTGTGTTCAAACTAGCTAGTGATCGTTTGAAGCTTATTGATCATGATTGAGTGTAGCATGTTGTTGAGAGTAGTCTTGTAATGGCACTTGCATGTTAGGCATTCTCATTGAATATTGATGTAGACACCCTTATTTAGCTAATTGTGTTCTTAATTTATTTGAGGACAAACAAAAGTTTAAGTTGAAGGTGTTAATGAGTGGTAGATTTACAGTCATTTGAGGCCTATTTAGCTCGACCATTAATGTCCTCAATTCTTAGCTATGTCTTATTCTAATTATATTTTGATAACTTCCAGGTATGACGGCTAATGGACAAGGCAGGGATAAATGTTTGAAAGAATGGCCAAAAATATAAAATGAAGTGTGAGCTATACAATGATGATCTCCAAACAATAATGGTGGATCACCTAGTGAGCATGACCTTTCCCAAAGTAACAACGCAAAATACTGGCATTAATTGAGGCAAGTCGATGAACTCAAAAAGGAAAGGCGACTCACCGAATAAGAAGGGCAAAACTGTTAATCATCGCCAAAAGTGATAGTACAAGGAGAAAAATTGAAGGCTTGAAAGGTGAACTAATGTGGTACTCGGCACGAAGCTGAATGTGAAGGGAAGACTCGAACGAGCTAACCGACTCAGGTTCAAACACCTGAAGCCTAGAGCAAGAAAACTTGAGCTGGAGAGCAATGGACGATCCACCCATTGTGATCGATCATCCCAACTAATGTCACCTTAGGTAGTGTATTGTATTTTGGGCCAAATTTTGAGAAACTATAAATAGCCCAAAAGAGAGAGAAAAATAGAGGCCGCGTGTGTTGCAATAGTTTTTAATGAATGCACAAGTGAAGAAAAAAATATTTTACCTTCTGAAGAACACTTTCCAGTTTTTTTAGGGTTTTTAAACTTTGTTCTTGAAATTGACAAATTGAAATTTAATCCACAGTGGGTTTGCTTGTAATTGCTCAATTTCATGTTACCCATGACTGTTCATACATGAATTTGGACTAATTAGCATGAGTTTAAATTTATGGGTTAAGGTTGCTAACTTAATTCATACTTCATGTAACACCTCAAAAATCAGAACTAAGATTGAACAAGAGAGAAAGGCAAACCACAAAAGGGGGTCCACGGGCTGTGAAGAGTACCACGATGCGTCACCCTGCTCGTGGTTGTGCGCCTAGCAAAAAGTGAAAGACCACGGACCACTAAACAGTTCGTGGAGCTCCACAAGGGCTATGAAGTGGCCCATGAGGGGGACGCAGAACCACCATGGCTACTGTGAAGGACCGCTTACCACTAGATGGACCGTGGAGCTTCACACGAGCCATGAAGTGGCTCATGAAAGAGGGTTGACAGCCTTTTAGGTTTAGGTCAACTTTAAATGATCATATCTTTCAGCACAAAATGATTTAGGTGGCCCACTACCTATTAAATTAAAGGTCTATGAGTCCTCTTTCTAACATCGCTAAGTTTGCCTAATTTCATGCCCAGAGTAAATAGTTATGCTTGTTTTAGTGAAGCCTTGTCGGAAAGAGCATCTTCATGACCCACTTGACGGGCCGTGGTGCTCTAGACGGCCTGTGAAGCCTATGAAGTCACATCGTCAGCTTTTAAGAGAGTTTTCACTCCCAAAGTCACTAGTTAAGCACCACATACGTCTAAACGGTCCGTGAAGCTCCACACGGACCACTAAGTCATCCGTGAAGGGGAATTTTCAAACTTAGAGTTTAGGGTCAAGTTTAAATGACCATGTTGTTTAGCACAAAACAAACTAGGTAGCTCATGTCCTATCAAATTAAAGATATTTGAGTCATTTTTCCAATGACATCAAGTTTGCTAAAATCCAAGCTTGGAGTAAAGGTTATGCCCATTTTAGTGAAGCCCTGTCAGGCAGGGCATCTTCACGAGCTACTAGACAGGCCTTGGTCTTCATGGTAGCCCGTGAAGCCTGTCTTGAAGTCACTTCAGCAACATTTAAGTCAGGGTCGCATTGGTCTTTTCCCCTATGCATTCAGCACTTAAAGTACGTCATTTGATGCCTAATTACGTCATTTTACTCAGTCTAAGCCTAATAATCTAGTCATACAATACCCAAAACCCTCATTCTCCAAAATTCACCCAACTTAGAGTGAAAAGAAGAGAAAAAGTCTACTATTTTTCCCAAGAACAAACAGGAGTGTTCTTCAAAGTTCAGCCCTAAAATCCCAAGGATTTCTCCGTGGATTTCATCACTGGGTATATGGGATTTCACTAGTGGGATCCTTTCACCCATTAGGTCCCTAGAATTCAGTTAGTTCTTCAAATTCTCATAATCTTTTCAGACCTAGGGTTTCTAGATTTTCAAGATTTATTGTGATTATGGTTCATTTGATCTAAATAACTTGTTTCTTGATAATTTTGGATAATTCAATGCATAGCCCTCAGAACCCTAGCTTGTGCAAATTTATCCTAGTTCATGAATTATACTTGCTAGGCTTGTTAGACTGAAATTCATGCTTCAGATTTTGAATGACATATTCTCAGTATATTAATGTTGTATTCTCAGTTAGCATGTAAGTTTTGGAGATATTCATATTTAGTGCATTTTAGCTTCATGAATATTCAGATGGAAGTAGACTTAGCACCGAGTTGGACTAGGGTTCAATAAACCCTCAAAGTCTACAACTACGTGCACGTGTAGGTTTAGAAGTCCCCACAGTTGGGCATCCATTTTCATGATCACGCCACAATCATGCCTCTATTTCCTTGGCACAGTATATTGGATCCTCTCGATGGAGCATATACATCGGACTCCACATTTAGCTCACGTGGTCTATGTCGGTTAATAGTAAATCCCACAATCAGACTCTTAATGCATTGACATCTACAAAACCCAAATTGGTAAACATACAATTGAAAGAAGCACGCGGTTGCGGCTTGGTTAGGACATCAGCAATCTGACCAACAGAATGTAGATGCTTCACTTAAACTTCTATGTGTTACACCTGATCACGAACAAAGTGGAAATCGATGGCAATATGTTTCATCTTTCTATGGAAGACAGGATTTTCATAGATATATGTACTTCCAATATTATCATAGAGCATGCGAGGTATGCAAGCAAGGTAAAAGTGAAGCTCACACAATATGTTGGTGATCAAGTTGGTTTATGCAATGGCAGCAACAACAACTCACTATTCAGCTTAGGTAGATGACCCAAAGAAAGATCGTTGCTTATTTGAGGACCACGAGATAGGCATACTTCCAAGATACATAACATAGAAAGTTGTGGAAGTTCCATCAGTAGGATCTCCGGCCTAGTCAGAATCAGAATACACCATAATTCGGTTATCAGTCTCACAGGTTATTTGAAGACCAAAGGAAGAGATTTGATTGAGATATCGAAGCAACCGCTTAACAGCCTTCCAATGATTAGCTTAAGGACAATCCATAAACTGAGAGAGTTTATTTACTGTAAACTCCATATCAGGTGTGGTGAAGGACAAATATTGTAGCTTGACAACAATTATCCAGAAGGGATAACCATCAACAATAGATACAACCTGGTTTACATTGAGAACACTAGCGACGAACATATGAGTGGAAACTCATTTGTTGTCTTACATATTTGCTTCCTGGAGAAGGTATTCTTATACTTCTGTTGAGACAACAAAGGGACACCTTGATATGACTAAACTTCAACACCCAAATAGTTCAAGTTCCCCAGGTCCTTGAGAGAGAACCGTTGATCAAGGGCGATGATAATTAGTCGAACACCATGGTCACTAGTTCTAGTAACAATAATGTCATCCACTTATACAAGGATGTAAATAGTCAATCCTAAATTATGAGAGATGAACAGAGATAAGTCAAAGTGTGATTTATAAAAACCTTGTGTTACTAGAACATTGTACCAAGCTCTAGGTGCCTCTTTGAGACTGTAGATGGCTTTATTAAGTTTGTAGACATGACTGGACAAAGCATGATGCTCAAAGCCATGAGTTTGTCGCATATAAACTTGTTCCTCTAAATGACCTTGCAAGAATGCATTATTTACATCAAGTTCATGTAAACACCAGTTGCACTAAACAATGATAGCGAGAACCAGGTGAACGGTTGTAGGCTTAACTATCGGACTAAAGGTTGAATAGTAGTCAAGTCTAGGCCTTTGAGTGAAGCCTTTGGCCACAAATCTAGCTTTATACCTATCAATAAAGCCATCAGGATGATGCTTAATGTGAAAGAGCCACTTGCAGTCTACTACATTATTTGAAGGATCATTGGGAACGAAAGTTCACGTATGGTTTCTCACAAGAGCATTAAATTCAGCTTGCATAGCAACATCCAATGGGGTTCACACTGAGCTTGTTTGTAGGAAGAAGGCATTTTTGGACTTGGAGAGTGAGCAAGAAAGCTAGGGTGTTGTTTGCGCTTATTGATGTTATTGCTGGAACGGGTAACCATTGAATGAATCGAGGTTGTGGTGAAAGGTGCCGCTAAAGTGGGTTGTGTGCTTAAGGGTATGTTGATAGCCGCTAAATGTGGATTAGAATGAGGTGCAATGGGGTTAGATACAGAAGGAGAAAAATGCGTGTTTTTTTCTGGCCAATGAGGGTAACGATTGGGGAGCTAAAGGTGGATTGCGTCATTGATAAGTTAATAGGTGTGGGTTTTCTTATTGAAAATGGGTAGTTTGGTTCAGCGAAGAAGGATTGAGTGGCTACCGTGAATTTTGAAGAGAATACTAGAACTATAAGGAGAGTTGAAGAGAATAATATAACTTTGGGATAGCTCTCTGTTTGAGGCAACTAGCATGGGCGAACTTTGTGGTCAAGGTCCACACACAATAGCAGGAGGAAGATCCATGTTCAAATTTTGATCTTCGCATGTGAAATTTGATCATTTTCCTTCATAGTGTTATCCTATGATTTAATTTGGAAATTTGATAAACGAGAGAGAATATTTTGAAAAAGAAAATTATTTTTCAAAAAAATAAAACAACCCTTGATAATAATACTTTTGACAAAATTGGGTCAAAACACTAGTAGCGGTAATATTTGTTGGAAAACTCCAGGTATACACATAGAGTTGAACGAGGTTCAAGCTTATTTTTGGTATATGGTCGAAGGTAAGGATAGCCTAAACACCCGAATTGAATCAAATTTTGGGATGTCTTGAAAAAGTATTTAATAAGGTCAATTATCTTTAGGGTAGCTGAGGGTAATTTATTGATGAGCTACAATGCCTGATGGCATGCAAAGCTCCGAAAAATTGGGGGAAGTGAGGCTTGCTGAATTAATATTTTGGTGGTTTCAATTACATGTCTAACTATTTCAACTACAGCTACACGTTGAGGTGTATAAGGAGGTGCAACAAGATGTTCAATACCATGTGTTTTTAAATAGGGAGATAATACTTCAAATTCACCACCACCATCAGTATAAAATGGGAGAATTTTTGTATTAAAGTGACGTTCAAGTAATGGATGTAGACTTTTAAAAACATCTTGAACACTTTCACTTTTCAGAGTGTATATCCATATCTATTCCAAAAATTGATCAACAAACAATTCATAATAACGCTTTTTATAAATAGATAACCCCGGGGAAGATCCCCATAAATCATTGTAAATAATTTGCAGTAGTTGTTTCCTTTGAAACATATTTTCAGAAAAAGGTAACCTGTGCATTTTATTTGAATTGGAAGGATTACAAATTGAAGAAGTTTTTTCATCAGAAAATGGAACTGAAAACTTAGTTAATAGTTTGTGTAAACTTTGACCTTCTGGATGCCCCAATTGTCGATGCCACAGGTCAATAGGAAGACGACAAACTACCAGATTTAATTGAGGTTGGGATATGCGTGTAGTCTCTTGCGGCCACTCGTACAACCCATCTCTATTCTTCCCGCACACTAGAGTTGCCCCGTGGTCATATCCTTCACAAGAAAATTAAGAGGAAACAATTCAAATAGATGTTTTGTTGTTATTACAAAATGTAGAGATAGAGAGAAGATTTATTTTTATGTCTGGGGCATATAGGGTATCATTTATTTTGAAGCTTTTATTTGATGCACATAAGTGAGTGTTACAAGTCTGAGAAATTGGAATGATATTACCATGTCTCATTGAGATCTCATCGGCTCTGTGGTAGGGTTAAACTGCACGATGACAATGTTGATGGTTGTGTTATTTGCGTTAACAACATTGTTATTGGGGGCCATTTTTGTGTGAGGCAATAACTAGGGTTAGAGGGAAAAAATTGGGATCGTACTCGTGTGAGCTTTTAGAGCTCCAAATCCATAAAACAACTTATAAGACTAGATAGAGAATTAGATGAATTCTATTATATTCATAAGATGATGAAGAGTATATATAGGCACTGATACAATAATGAGTCCTAAAGTGATACAACAACCAATACTTGTTGTACAAGAAGATAAATTCACGTTATTTCTCTTTTACTATCCACTGTGCCTTTTTCTATGACTCCATTTGTTGCCTTTCAGATATTGGGCCTCGCTTGGTGACTTGGGACTGGAGTTAGTTTGAGCTTTGAGTGTTGTACAGATTACTTGGGAGTGGACGCCTTTCCAGTGTGGTTCATTGATGATGGATGACATGAGATCTTTCAACGGCCTTTTCTAGTAACGGGTTAAAGTTTTGTTCATGCTGCTCATTATCCTTTACTGAGTTGATTGTTGTAATTTGCCTATTAAAGGTATGGTCTTATCCTCTATGAAGTTGACACACTAATGGCTACAACTTTCCACCCTTGGGAGATTTATCCGCAATTAGAGGTGTGGGGTCTGTCTCTTTATTTGGGGGCTCTTACTTGTTACTTGTAGGTTATTTGTAGTTAGAGGTCTGGTCTGCGCCTTTTCCTGATCTTGACTCAACACATCTTATTCCTAGTAGATTTAGCTATTTTGTGTACTTGTTAGACTTATGGAATCCGTTCAGGTTTTATTTAAAAAAATTTAGGAGTGTACCTTTTGGGCTTATGAGGGTCCAGTTAAGTTTAGTTTAGTTGTACGTAGATCTTTATGTTTTAGTATGCTCATTGCTTTTTTTTAATCCCACTTTGACCTCTATTTGTGTCAAGATTCTATCATTTCTTATTGTTTTTACTTTTCATACTTAGTTAGCCTATGATACCTACTTAGTACATGTTGTTTTTGTACTCATGCTACACTACACATATGTTTCATAATGTAAGTCCGAGCCCCAGCTACCACCATTGATTACTTGAGCCTGGTACAGTTTGGATTGAAGGCGAGGGTGAGCACTTGGCGTCCTGCACTTACCTTTCTCTTTTAGTACTTTTGATAGCTAGTCTTTTGCTTTTTTAAGACTATCTTTGTATTTAGGTCCACTTTTGGGACTTGTAATTTTTTATTTATATAGCTCTCTACTTGTGACTTCCAAATCATGGGAGAGATCTATTATATATATCTTCTAGGTTGCTTCCGTTATTTTTCTTTATTTTTGTGGTAATTTACTGATTCTGCTTTGTTTATACCATTATATCCATTGTTTGTTATTCTGGGTTATGGCTTTTCGTACCTAGTTGGGGGTAATAGTAGGTGCCATTGTGAATTGATGAATTGGGTCATTGCAATGGTTTATTCCTTTGTCTGTGCAATATGCCTTTGAAAACTGAATATCATGAAGAGTCGAAAAATTCATCAAAAGAAACTAGAATAGGATTCCAGTATCTATCTTTTGGTGTGTATGAAAAGAAAGAAACTGTAGATGTTTAGATGGTAACCCATTTCCCATCCGTTCTTTGAAAGCTATTTGCTTAGTTAGTTTATTTAGTTGGTATTACCACTCCCCAGTAAGTAATGTTAATAGTTTTATGGGTTTTGTTAGCTCCTTGATTATTATATAGATGACTTCCAAGGCACCATTATTTTGACTAGTTCCACAGGTTCTTGCTTATTACTATAGATTCATGGAGCTATGTTCTAAAGCTACTAGTTTTTTTTCTCTATTACTACCTTGAATCTGGTTGATACCTTTCTAATGCAATCTACTTACTTTACCCCGGAGGGTGAGGGGATTCAACTAATTAGAGGTGTAAAATCATATCATAATGTTTAATTGAGCTAGAGTTGTACATATTTTTTTCTTGAATCAAATTCGGAGAAAATGTACACATGAAAGAAATTAACATTATATATGTAAATAAATGAAAAGACATAGTACTTTTTTATTTGTCTTTAGATTCAATCTCTTTGTATAACTTTGCAGTTGAAGTGGTATAATTAGTCCACGAGGGTTTTCTTTAATCCATCATTTTCACATAGTCTCATAAAAGATTTCAATTAATTTGTAATTAAAGTTACAGAAAATTAGAGCAACAAAAGGAATAAATCGAATTCAGAAAAGTACCCTATATGGCTAATGTAATTGAGTAAAATTTATTTTGGTTTATACCATAAAGGAACCCCATTTGTGTATGTGCTCCATATTAAAAAAATGGTACTTTGTTTCAACACAAGCGTGGATCTGGCTGCAAAACCAGGCTCAATTTCTACTAGAATCCTTAATTTGTCTGTAAAGTCAATAGATATTAGAAAAACTTGTATTACAGAGATTCCATCATCTTGTAGAGAACTAGCCTATATTTAAATGTGCCACCCTCATTGGAAATAAAAAATATTAATGACTGCATAAGGAATTTCTTTTATCATTCACTAGGTCAATAAAAGACCTCAATTGACTTACGAATCAAGTCTACACAAAACTTCATGAAAGACTAAAGATAAACAATAAAAATTCTGACTGAATAATATAAGAACTTCATAACCTACAATTTTTTTATTTAAAACTGTATGTAAAGGGATGACTAAAGACTAACAATAACTAACTTAATAACAATGATGAGAATGGACCAAATTAGAAGTTTCAACCATTGGTAAAGTTTCCTCCATGCATAGATCCAAATTCAAGAACTCCAATTACTGCTCAATGATAATTATGAGTTCAAGAACTTTTGTCCTCTTCCGGCTCATGGAAAACAATTTAATCAATCTTGAGATGCTAGGCCATAATAAAACGTCTTGTTTTTTGCTAACTTTCTCCATCTGCAAGTTCATTGTCAGCATCTGCTTCAATATGTGTTTATCTAACGGTATTTGTGAGCCAAGTTGCATGATCTTATACATTTGTATTCATTTTTTCCAATATCGTTCATTTCTTGAAATTCTTTACGAAGACCTTCAAACGCATCTAAGACATTCGATCTTCCTCAACATGTTTACGGTAGTGATCTTCTAGTTTAACTACAAAACAATTGTCCAATATTTTTTCTTTATTTGTAAATAATAGAAACAAGGGTTTACACTTGTGAAAAAAGAATAACACCAACATATACTTCAATCCAAGTTGTAATCTTATATGCATACTAAAACAAGGTTTTTTCCTTTTCGAGAAACTAATATTACTTGCATTCTCATACTCAATCAACTTTGTTTCAATCCTTTGCTAATTTGTCATGTTTTTCATATAGATACTTTTTTGTTCTTTAATTATTTTCTTTTCCAATGAAAAACATGGCCAAAAATGGTAACCAAAAGATTGCAATGAAATTGATCGAGGTTGAGAAAGCATGCACTGTTAGTTTCTCAAAAAGAAAAATACTTTGTCCCCACAAGCATATAAGTTTGCAACTTGAACCGGAGCAGATGTTGGTGTTACACTATTTTCACCAAGCGGAAAAACCATGTTCTTATGATTCCACAAGTATAGAAAATATAATTGACAATTATTTTGATGTGGCACTAGAGGATCGACAGCGTGATTATGTTGATGTCAAATCAAATGTCTTTGAGGCATTTGAAGATCTCTATAATAAAATACAAGCATTGAACAAGAAAGAAAAAAAATGAACACTACTGTTTAAGATTATGCATTCTGGCTCAGAATAACCTCAAGATTAATACATGGAGGAGCAGAAGTCGACAATGAAGTTGCGGATGGAGAAGCTTAAAAAAAACTAGAAGTGTTATTATGGCCAAGCATCTCAAGTATTATTTAAATGTTTACCCTGAGACTGAGAAGAATTAGAGTTCTTGAACTCATAATTATCATGGAATTGATAATTGGAGTTCTTAAAATTAGAGTTATGCTTGGAGAAGACTTTCCCAGTGATTGAACCTTTTAATGTGGTCAATTCTTGTCTTTGTTAATAAGTCACTTGTTGTTATTCTTCAGTCACCAATTTATAAAAGGTTTTAGACAACAAAATAGAAGGTTATGGAGCTCTTATGTTATTAAGTCAATCATTTTTCTTTGTTGCATCTTCAATCGTTGATGTTGCTTTGAGTTGTCTAGATTTATAAATCAATTAGAGCCATTTACGGAACTAGTGAATTATGTGAAACTGATGAATCAAAGAAAACACACGTTCACTAGTTAGTGTTCTTTCATGGTTCCATCTTCAGGGAGGTCGGCGCATATACATTTTACACCAAGGCTAGCTCTATGTGAGATACCGGAATCTTTTGTAATATGAGTTCATAAAACATCCATTAGCTATTAGTATTATTTTATGTAGAATAGAATGTCGAATAAGAATATATGAATTAGCAATGTAAATAGTTGTTATTTAAGGAAAACAATATTCTTTCAAAGTAATTAGTTCATGTATAACACTATCTAAATTGTTGATCACCAAATAACAATCCATTCATTATTAATTTACCTTGTAAATAATGCATGCATTACAATCTCCACAAAAAATATTTCTTCCCTAGTGGACCTTGAGGTTGCAAATGTATAAAACTACTGGTCATTAATAACTTACACTATAATTAATGCATGCATTAAATTATTTGTTTATTTTTTTAGTCAAGTAAAAAGTTTCTATCATAAAACAAGAGTAACATGCCATAAACAAGAGGTATAGAAAAAAAAGAGTAACCTACAAACAAAATTAAAGTGTGTAGTAATGCTTGCATTAGTTCTGCTAAGATTATTTCTTATGTGTTTTGTTTTTTGTATTAAAAATAAAATGGATTGTGTAACTTCCATAAAAAATGTTTGTCTAAAAAAATATTGTACACACTCTTTAGCTTGGGAAAATGTTTGAGGGGAGATTTGCGGGGTAGTAATGTCGTTACTCTATCTAATACGTGTGTTGAAACCCTTTATATTACTAATACATTTTCAAGGTATTAGTAATACACACCTCAATATACAATAGGGTTTATAACTAATGCAAGTATTGTGATACGTTTGGCTTAAAAATTATAACAAAGAAGGCATTAATAATAGACCAGGCTAATGAATGCATTATTTTTCTAATACTCTCTACCAAACAACTTTTTTTCTCTCTTTATTACAACTTATTTTTTTGAATATGGTACCTTTAATCTAAATATCCACAGGCATAATACAACGAAATGTGTAGTTCCTTTCCATAAGTATTACAAACTTGCCTCTTTCTCTATCTTTCTAAAGCCTATAATCAATAAAGTACATCAAAGATATCCTCTATTTGAGGTAATACATCATGTCTACACCAAAAATAAAAGAGGATTAGACTGTTCATTTTGTTCTTCTTCAAACTATTTTGCACATCCTAAATGTACCTCTTGTTCCTTTCGTCCCAGATTGTTAATCATATGCTTGTTGGGACAAATTTCCATATCTCCTCCTTTTTTATGGCATTTCTATCCTTGTTCCAACTGCTTAAAACCCGTATGATACTTCAAGGTTTTACCCATATGATTACTTTTAGAAAAATTACCATTCTAAAAATATGATCTGTCCATTTCCAATGTAAGAAAAAATAATTGATTTTCTTTTCAAGGTCCCTACACAAAAAAATTGGTTTGGAATAATATACCCAATCATTCATGCTATTCAACTCTACATATTATAGTGTCTAGTATGGATTCCATGTTCTTCTTGGAATCTGAAAATGACCTCATTGTGTCATGCCCCGAAACAAATTGTTAGGAGTTTTAGAGACGGATAAAGTCATAGGGCGATGAACAGGAAAATCTGAATCAATTTACTTCGACCTTTCTTTGTATTTGTCCTAGAACAATCTATTTTGCATATAACTTCAACTCACTAAAGAAAAGTTGAAACATAAGATTTCAATGGATGAGGGAACACCAATAACATGTTATTTTTAATTAAAAAACTACATTTATTATTCCACAAAATTCATTTTAAATTGGGAGTCTTATTACATCAATAAGAAGTCTAATCCTTATGAAACTAGGAAACATAAATCCTATTATAGAAAAATAACAATTTCTAAGCCTAATTCTTATGAAACAAGATACTTTTTAAAATCCTAAATTATAATAAAATACATAAAGCTACTAAAAATATAATTAAATACTCAATTTAATTGGCTTTCTTTCGGACATACGTCTTGCCCGCAAGCGCAACCACAACAATCTAACTTTTAAATAGATTGAATTTGTAGAGGTTAGGATGGACTGAGTTAATAATTGAGTGGGTCATTAACCCAGTATTTAGGAATGAACTCGCTTCACCAATTTAAGCGTGTAGCGGAGCTCGACGATGTAAGGGCCTCAATGTATTAGTAAGTTTGAACCCATCACTCTTTTATGATATCTATGATATGGATTTATCAGAAAAGAAGTGTGAAAAGTATATTGATAAGGCAGATGATAATGTAATGGAAGAAATTGATGAGCAATATAATGGTAAGGGAGAAATACAAGATTCTAACAATCTTGTCCAAGTAGATCATTTAGAAGATCAAGAAATAAATGTTGAACCATTAATAGCTTTGATTTTGTCATATCTACTTTTTAGCTTATATTTGAACTTTAGCTTATATATTCTCTCTATTTATGTTGGTATTTTTTTTAGTTAAATTGCGCTTCAATTCAATAAAGGGAGCACTTCGCTTACAAATCATGGTTCAAGCAAAGCAAGCCTTGCCACTTTATTCCAATTCACACTTCCCTGAACACTACATTAACTTACCCAAACTTATATGGATTGGACATATAATATTTTATAGGAGCGTTTTAACTTCAATAAAAAAACACAGAAAAATTGTTTACTTTTATAAACATGAGTCGACACCTCATCTCCTGACTTCTATGGTCTTTATCATAGAAGGGTATAGTGGAGACCTACATCGATGTTACTAGGCGCTTGAGAAACAATTGTTTTTTACCCGCACACTATATTTTTATGTTGAAAACTAGAACTAATAGATAAGGCTATTGATTGATCACCCTATCTTAGAAAGTAATTTCATATTAAAGGCAATTAAGATCCATGACTAAAAATTGATAATTCACAATTGTCAAACTTAAAGATATATTAAATTTTTGCATGAACAAGCCATAAATAAGAACATCATGTTATATGATTCCCAAGTAAGATATTTACTAAATCCATTGTATTTTAGAGCATAAATATAAGTTATTATCAACAAGACATAAGCTTGACACAAAAAAATCACCCTAAATTCCTAAACTGCAATTCCATACCCAATTATGCATTGTTATTAGAGTGTTCAGTCTGGATTGAATTTCCAAATCCTAATCAACAAGATACACAAGAATCTGAATAATTCAAAGCTTATCTAAGCTATAATCTACAAAAAGTGAAGAAAATTGCAAATCAATGTTTAGAAGTACCTATCTCTCAAGAGGGTGACAACTTATTGGGGGTATATATGTGTCTCCATACTTTGCTTTATTTTGAGTTCCTCCTCAAACATCTTCTATCTCTCGTTCCAGATATCCTACAATCATATAATAATAATTTGTACATATGATCTCTCTATGGCATAAACAAGGAAACATAGAATAAGAAAAACAAGATCGCAAAACCTTGTAGTGAAGTTCAGCCCGATGAACAAGATAGAATCGAAGATTGCCTCAAAAAAAGTTCTGGATATTGTTCTAACATATCCCCCATCCCGGATATTTCATTGCTCTCTATTCCTTATAGTCTCTGTCTCTACCTCCACCTCCACCTCTGATTGTGTTCCTTAAACATTTGCCCTTTGTACCCTAAATCCCAACTATCATGTTATTGACTCACTCGTATGATAGGGCTCTTACAACATGAGCACAAAAGTCACTCATATGATAGGGCTCTTCCAATGTGGGTCAAAACCCACTTATATGATGGGTTTTTCTAACATTGTCCAAATAAACAAGTTTTTGTGCTAATAAACCATATTTTAATTCTATTTTCCAAATCTGCTTGAAAGAGAGATTTTAATAAGGTGATGGGTTGTTTTGTGATTTACATAGATAAGACCAAAACAAGATTCTATGATATTATGCTTTGATATTCATAGAGAATTAGTATCATTGAAGATTACCTAGCTTATCAATTGTTCTCTAGTGTTATAGAGCAAAGCACTTGAACCCCTACTTGACATCAATATCAATCCCCACACTCCATAAATTGTCTCTTACTTATGATAACCTTGTTTTTGTTAGCATGATGAATTAATAGAGAATGATTTTATATACTCATGTATAGTGTTGTAAACAAGTGTAATTGGAAAAAAATGTTGAAGTAATCATAGAGAATAGGGATAAGGCACAAGTACCCCCCTAGACTATGACCGAAATCTCAAAGACATACTTTAACTAAACTAAGGTCCTATTACCCCTCTTGAACTTATTTTTTTGTAATTTTGTACACCTTTTGTCTTACGTGGCACACTCCGTGACTCCACGCAATTGAGGCGTGTGGGAGATATTTGGATGCCACGTAAGCCAAAAAAGTGCACAAAATTACAAAAAAAAATTGGTTCAGGAGGGTAATAGGACCTTAGTTTAGTTAAGGTGTGTCTTTGAGATTTCAGTCATAGTCTAGGGGGGTACTTGTACCTTTTCCCTAGAAAATAATATTGTTATAGAATAGTGGATTTGGAGGGATAGCAAAACAGATTGAAGGAGATTTGAATGGCAGATTTAAAGGGATTGAATTGTTGATCTTTAGGGATAGGAATAACGAATCTTTAAGGATGTGTAATGTGTATACTGTCTATATAAAGGAAAGACTCTCACTTTGAGAGGCATTTAGAAAAATCTTGACATGATATTAAAGCCTTCTCTTGATTGTCTTGTTTCATAGAGTTTTTTCGATAATATTACTTTCGTCGACAATTAGTCCTTAGCGCCTACGATTCTTGGTCTTGATTATTCTAGTTGCTTTCTTGAGTTATTGTATTTCTAGTTTTTGTAGCTATTCAAAAGCCTGAATTCACATCACTTTGAATCCTTCAGTGTTCTTTTCACCGAAAATAATTATTCTTCTTGGGAATTTCGATTTCAGTCTTTTGACATCAGAAAAGAACTATGGGTTAATATAGATGGTTGTGATGCTGCTCCTATTGATCATACCAAGTTAGTTGAATGGAAGATTAAAGATGATCGAGTGATGACATGGATATTAGGGTCAATTGACCTTCTTATTGTTAATAATCTATAGCCTTAGACGCTTTCTATTAGAGTTTGAAATTGCTAACCACTCTCAACGATGTCTCTCTGTTAAGGATTATTGTTCTAGATTTTCGAACTTACGGGCTCAATTTACAGATATTATTATGCCAAAATACCTTCTAATCATTGTTTGTAATTCAGGCAGTTCATGAGCAAAGCAAGCAAGATCATTTTATTGATTAATTACGTTCCGAGTTTGAGAGTGTTCACTCTAACTTGATGAACATGATAAATCTCCCTCCATGGATGTTTTTTTTGGGAACTACTTTGTTAAGAGCACCATCTTGTCCCACAATATGCTTACAAGAATGAAAATGATGTCACTATTGCATTCGTTGCTCAAGGTAAAGGAAAGGGCAAGGATATGACTAGAACTCAATGCTACCGTTGCAATGAATATGGTCATATTTCTAGAAATTGTTGTAAGAAGTTCTGTAATTATTGTGAACATGGACACATTAATAAAGAATATACCACATGCCCTCAAAACCATAGGGTAATATCTTTTCAAGCTGGGATAAATGGTTACACTATTGATAACTCATCTTAATGACATGCTCTTACTCTTGAAATGGTACAAATGATCGAGTCAGCCTTTTTAACATTGGGATTACAAGGTACTAATGTTATACCTAAATTTTGGATTGTTGATTGGGAGCTTAAATCAAATGACCAACTCAAACAGAATACTATAAATGTTGGTGAGTATTAAGGTCCTTCGAAAATATAGATTGCAAATGGCAATAATTTACCCATTACCGAGGTTGAGGATATTACTCCAACATTCAAAAATGATTTTCTTTGACCAAAGCTCTCAAGTAGTCTTATTTCAGTTGGAAAATTGGTGGATAACAATTGTGATGTGAATTTTTCTTATAAATATTGCCTTGTGAAGGACCATGTGCTAGGGATGATAATTGCAAAGGGGCCTAAAGTTGGAAGATTGTTTCCGATACACTTTTTCATTCCTCATGTTCTATCCTTTGCTTGTACTTTTACAACTAACAAAAGTGAGGTTTGGCATAAGCGTCTAGGACATCAAAATTCTATTGTGTTGTCTCATTTATCTAATTCATGTTTATTGGGGAATAAAACTCCATTTTCAACTGCTTCCATTCATTGTTCTACTTGTAAATTAGGCAAAAGTAAAACTCTTCCTTTTCCTAATGATGGTACTCATGCTACAAAGATTTTTTGATGTTCTTCATAATGATGTTTGGGGAATTTCACCAATTGTTTATGTTGGGTTTTAAAGCTATGAATAGGAAATGAAGGGTTGTGACTCTCCTGAAGGGTTGTGACTCTGCCGAAGGGTTGTGACCTTAATGAAAGGTTGTGTCTTTCCTAAAGGGTTGTGATCATTTGAAAGGTTGTGCCTTTTCCAAAGGGTTGTGACATTTCTGAAAGGTTGTCTTTTTTTTCCAAAGAGTTGTAACCTTTACCCTTTGTTGGCTATAAATAGAGAGGTTTTCTCTCATTTTTCTACATCGAATTCTTCCCTTCTCTTGCATACATTTTTTACAAAATAAAATCGATCGATCGTGTCTCTGTGTGTGATTCGTTGCTGTCATTTTGAGTTCGTTGAAATTATTGAAGTTTGAGGTACTGCTACTTCTTTAATGGTTAATCCATTTATCTTAGGAGGAATTAATCTACAACCTCGGGTACTTAAGGGGATTAAATTTCTTAAGGACACATAGTGGGTTCTGTGGACTCAGATAGTTTTAAATTTTTCTTTTCATCTTTTATTATTTCTGGTTCGCTAATATGAATACAGGAGACAACAAGCTTAAGAAATTTAAATTGTTGGTATTTTCTATGGTAAGGAAATTACTTCTATTTTCTATTTTCTTTTTATTGGAAAAAAAATATGAAAAAGAGAATTATTTTATCATATGATAAAAGAGATTTGGGATGAATTAGGACTACTTTAATATGTTCGATTATATTTTCTGTAGTAAGTTTTCCTTGGATGAGTAAGATTATTTTTATTTTCTTCCCAAGTGCATTCAAGCATTGCACCCCTTCAGTTTTCCTTTCAATGAGAAAAGTTATTTTGTGCATAAAGGATAAGATGAGTACTTTAATTATTTTTCCTATATTCTTGATTTTATATAACTATGAGAAGAAGTAAATGAATAAATGTTGTCTCCTAACAATATGTGAACATGATTTTAGTTTCTCGTTGAAATTTAATGTCTTCTAAGAAAAATTGAAATATTATGAAAACTGGGAAAGAAGGAAAAAATTACAAAGAAAAGTGACTAGCATGGAATCATTGCTGACAGATAGTCTATGATTCAATGGGAGTAAAAATCAGGTTCTATCTTTATTTCCCTTGATTATTATTTTTTTCTATCCTTTATAAGTTATGAGATTTATTTCATCAATGTTAGGATAGATGGTCATTATGTGATGATCTCAGAATATATCTTTATTCCCTTGTAGTTTTCTACTTCATGTGAAATTTGATTGTGTTTGACTTTTGGAGACTAAAATCATCTGAATTTTTAACTCCTTTTGTTTGAAGTGTCACGCCCCGAGCCTACACCCTCGGCGGGACTGGCACTTGATGAGTCCAAAAATTGGACTCATTTAGGGCTTTATTTTGATAGGAATAGTGTCCTCAAATGCTTATTATGTCTCAATATCTCATGAAAACTCTTAAGTTTCGGTTATTTGAAGTTTTAGTGGAAGCATGGACACTTAGGCGCAAAAATGAACGAAAGGGCTAAAAAGAACGAAGAAGCTGAAGCCTACGCATCGCCAAGCACGCTTTGCGATTCGCCGAAGGGATGCACTCCGCCCTTTGTTCCAGTACGTGAAGCCTTGAAGGAGAAGGATCAAAAAGGTGATGAAAGGAGCAGCCGGCGTTTTGTCGAATAATTCCACGAAGTAGTACTAGGTCACCCAATGACACAGAGCACGACGATGTTGAAGGCTAGTGCAAGATGGCGACGAACTACACCAAAAGGAGAATCATCGAGTTAATCGGCGATTCCGACTAACCTCACCGAAAGATCCGCCAGCACTATTTTTTGAAGTCTATAAATACTAAACTTGTTATAAATTTTTAGGAGTCGAACATTTATTTTAATTTCCAGAATAGAATAGTACTTTTTGGGATATTTTCTCTCAAGTTTGGAGAGGGCTTTTGGGAGACTTGAAGACAGAAGGATTTCATCTTCCCCAAGTTGGAAGTGAGTCTTCTCCATTCTTCTTCCTTTGCTTAAATCAAGGTTTAGTTCCTTATACCCATTTGATTTTAGTATCATTTTAGGTGTATTTTTTTTATTTCTTGATGTGTGGCTAAAAACCTCCATTCTTGGGGTGTGATTTAGCAAATATGTGCTGATATTGTTGTTGGGTCTTGCTTGCTGATAGGATAGGTTTGTTTTAATGGTGATTTCACCTAGTGGTTGTGGTTGTGGTTTAATTTAATGGGTTTGTAGTTGCAAATACAAAACCACCCATGTGTTTTCAGCTTGCCCGAGAGGGAGGTCGCGAAACCAAGACCGCTAGACTGATGGCCTAAGGAGTGGGTCGACATGAGGTTCAGCCGAAGAGGGTGAGCCCTAGTCCAATACCCTAACACTCAGCTCGAGAGAGTGAGTGGGGTAAGGCGTAGGCTGGCCTTCATGAGGCAAATGGGTATCCGAGAGGAAAGCATTTGAAATGGGGTAAGTTACCCGAGAGGGAACTTATTTCCATCTAAAGCTTAGCCTAGTCACTATTATCTTGTAAATTTCCTATCAAAAGCATGTACCCAACGATTTATCTCAACTTGTATTGCGGTCACACCCCAAGAACTTGTCCCCATACTTGATCTTCTTATTATTTTTGTTGTTTTTTTACTACTTGTGACAAAAACCCCATTTGATATTTGGCACCTTTGTGTCACCCCTTTTAATTTACAATATTTTTAATCCTTAATGTCCTTAGCTACAACTAGTTTGAACTTAATTTTATTTTTCTACTAATTCTCAAAACCACTCCCTTGGGTCACGACCCCAACCCTTGGTTGGGTTACTATATTATCGACGATCGTAGACACTCGTACTGTAGGTTAGTGTCGTTGGTCAAGATAAGCATCAAAATGGCGCCGCTGCCGGGGAGTGGTGTTGTTTGAGAATTTTTAGATAAGTAGAATTTTTGTTCTTTTAGTTGTAGTTTGCTAATTTAATTTCCAGTTTTGTTTTGAGTATTTGTGTGCCACAACAGGCCATATGAGTGCGAACGGGGATAATAGCTGCCAAGCGGGTCACACAGCGCGTGGTGTTTTTCATCAAGACGACATCAATGATGCTAATAGTGTTTATCACCCGGCCGACGTGGGCAAGATGGGTGAACTTTCCATGCCATAAGCTGACGAAAATGTAATGTTCGGAGTCACCAGCGCAACACTCCAACTCATACATTGAAGAGGTTTATTTGGAGGGTTAGAGCATGAAGATCTGCAACATAAGGGTGAACCAATTCACGAGTCATTGACAAGGTTCAAGAGATCTTTGCGTAAGTGCCCAACGTATGGGCTGCCAGGTGAATTGTTGCTCCAATACTTTTACCGTGATATGGACTCGGTTAATAAAGGGATAGTTGATCAATTGGTGCAAGGAGGAATAATGTTTCAATCATTTGAAGTAGCCTCATTTCTCCTAGATGGTATGACTAAAGTAAACCAGACATGGTATACCAAAGATGATCAAGTTTCCCCATTATGTTTCCGATTAACGCAAGAACAGATTGAAAAAGAAAGGGGAAGGGATGAAAACATCAAGAAGATGTTATCTCAAATGGAAATCCTACAAGAGCACGTGAAAGGGACACGTGGAGTATTTCAAGTTGAGGAGGGTTCTTCTTCCGGTTATTCAAGACCGGGGGAGAATCAAGGTTGGAACTCCAGAAGATACAAGGAGGGTTTCCACCCACGCTATCAACCGTGGGGCGGGAATCAAGGTTGGACCTATTAGAGGGGTGAAGAACTAAGGAAATATTGACAAGATTGGGCTGAGTAGGATGATCAGGAGGAGGACCATACTCACTTGAGTGAAAGCCTGAAATCTAAAGGGAGTGCAAGTAGTCCTCGGATAAATGATTTGCTATCACGCATACTCAATAAAGTTGAGGGGTATGATGATTTGCTAAAAGGAATGAAAGATGACTTTTCATCATTGAACAGTAAAGTAAATTCCCATGTTGATGCCATCAAAATGCTGGAAGGTAAGTTGAGTCTATTATCAGCTCAATTAACATCCAAAACACCAATGGACTATATTGAAAGAGAGTTGTTTGTAGTTACCCGTAGCAGTAAGGTGGCAATAGGGGATATTATGGAAGATGAGGATCCTCAAAAACATGAAGAGATTCAAGATGTGGAGGAAAAATATTTACCTATTCGACAAAGCCTTACTAAAGAACCACAGGAGGAAGCAGAGCAACAAGTTCAAGTTCCAAAAGTCATGCACCCTTTACCCAAGATACCTCCACCATTTCCCCAACGTTTGAAAAAGAAGAATGAAGATGAGAAGTTCAAAAAAAAAGTTGTCAGTATTCAAGAGCTTATCCATTAACATTCCTCTAGTAGATACACCAAATTCATGAAAGAACTTGTTACAAAGAAAAGGAGCTTGGACTATGAAACGATTGACGTGCCCCATAGTTACAGTGCAATTATGACAAATGATTCAATCACTAAGAGAGAAGATACTGGGGTGTTCACAATCCCTTGCACAATTGGCATGCTCCAATTCGCTAAAGCCTTGTGTGAATTAGGAGCAAGCATCAACCTGATGCCCTATGCAATATACAAACAACTTGGTTTGGGTGAACCAAAGGCAACCACAATGAGACTCCTTATGGCTGATCGATCAATCAAGCACCCAGTGGGGATACTCTATGACATATTGGTAAAAGTGGATCGGTTCATCTTTCCAGCTGATTTTATGATTCTAGATTGTGAAATCGATTATGAAATCCCCATTATTTTGGGAAGGCCATTCTTAGCTACCGAAAGAGCATTGGTGGATGTTGAAAGTGAGAAATTGAAGTTTTATGTGAACGATGAGGTGACCTTCAATATCTGAAAATCCATGAAGCAACCAAGTAATATTCATGTGGTGTCTACTAAGGATGTGATAGATGAGGCAACGGCAAGTATGAGTCATTTAATGCGCAAGAATGAACCCCTTGAATTTGTACTTGCCAATTATGATGAATCCGAAGTTCAGGGGTACGAGGAAGTGGTAGCTGCTTTATCAGGATTAGGAGCATATTTAAGGAATCCAATCAAGTTGGATATCGACCTGAAAAATAGAGAAAGTCCCCATGCAAAGCCATCGACAGAAGAACCACCAAATCTAGAATTAAAAGCCCTACCATCTCATCTCAAATATGCCTTCTTATGAGCCAATAATACTTTGCCAGTAATTATCGCTGCCAATCTGCTTGAAAATCAGGTGAAATTGCTCATTGAAGTACTGTGAAAGCAAATGAAAGTTATTGGATGGACAATAGCCGATATAGTAGGAATTCCTCCTGGCGTCTGTACTCACAAGATTCGGCTCGACAGTGAATGTAAACCTAGTGTGGAATATCAACGGAGATTGAACCTTCCAATGCAAGAGGTGGTAAAAAAGGAGATCATCAAGTGGTTAGATGCGGGAGTGATCTACCCTATTGCAGATAGTAAGTGGGTAATTTCGGTGCAATGTGTATCAAAAAAAGGGGGTATAACCGTAGTCCTAAGTAAAAAAAGAGAACTTGTGCAACCAAGACGAGTGACTGGGTGGAGAGTATGCATGGACTACCGAAAGCTTAACTCATGGATCGAGAAAGATCATTTTCCAATGCCTTTTATGGATCAGATGCTTGATTGGTTATCAGAAAAAGGGTGGTATTGTTTTCTGGATGGGTACTCCGGTTACAATCAAATCTCTATTTCACTGGAAGATCAAGAGAAAACCACTTTTACTTACCCTTATGGAACATTCCCATTCAAAAGGATGTCATTCGGGTTATGTAATACCCCAGCAACATTTCAGCGTTGCATGCTGTCTATTTTTGCAAATATGGTCGAAGACACTATGGAGGTGTTCATGGACGACTTCTCAGTCGTAGGGGACAATTCGAAGAGTGCTTGACTCACTTAGGACAGTTATTCCAAAGATGTGTGGAAATGAATCTGGTTTTGAATTGGGAGAAATGTCACTTTATGGTAAAAGAAGGTATTGTTCTTGGGCATAAGTTGTCACAAAAGGGGCTGGAAGTTGACAAGGAAAAAATTGAGGTCATTCAGAAATTACCCCTGCCGATTTCAATAAAGGGTGTTCACAGCTTCTTGGGACATGCAGGATTTTACAGAAGGTTCATTAAAGACTTCTCAAAGATCGCACTCCTATTATGCAAACTCTTAGAGAAGGAAGTGAAATTCCACTTTAATGATGCTAGTGTGGCTGCATTTCAGTGTTTGGAAGAGAAACTAATATCCACTCTGATTATCATCAGCCCTAATTGGTCCGAATCTTTTGAGCTAATGTGTGATGCTAGCGGTATGGCACTGGGGTTGTGTTGGGGCAAAAGCGCAACAAACTGTTTCACCCAAAGTAATCGTACACACTGATCATGCTACACTCAGGTACTTGATGGCAAAGAAAGATGCAAAAACCACGATTGATTTGATGGGTACTACTATTACAAGAATTTGATTTCGAGGTAAAAGATCGAAAAGGATGCGAAAATTAAGTGGTTTATCATTTATCAAGGCTGGAAGCAAGGGCGAATGTTGAGCATGAGGTTGACATAGACGATTCTTTCCCCGATGAAAGAGTGTTTGCAATATCCCTCAAGCATACGCCATGGTATGCAGATTTTGCAAGTTACATTGTGTGGGCTGATGCCGGACGAGTTGACCTTTTACCAACAGAAAAGATTCCTATTCGATGTTAAAATATACTTTTGCACAAAACATACTT
Organism: Solanum okadae; assembly: GCA_036553675.1. Classification (NCBI taxonomy): domain Eukaryota; kingdom Viridiplantae; phylum Streptophyta; class Magnoliopsida; order Solanales; family Solanaceae; genus Solanum; species Solanum okadae. The sequence goes on along the minus strand of CM071689.1, from coordinate 41,012,059 downwards.
GTTTCGAGAGTGTGTTGATCATGTCATTAGAAGGTGTGTTCCGAAAGAAGAAGCAGTAGAAATTCTCCATGCTTGACATACATCTCCAATAGGAGGTCACCATGGTGGTGTTCGCACCGCCACTAAAGTTCTCCAGAGTGGATAATAATGGTCGTCACTCTTCAAGGATGCACATGAATTTGCAAAGAAATGCTCTAAATGTCAGCAGCAAGGCGGAGTGTCTAGAAGACTCGAATTACCTCTCACTCCTATATTAGAGGTCGAGTTATTCGATGTATGGGGGATCGATTTCATGGGCCCATTTGTGAGCTCGTTTAGAAATAAATATATCTTACTGGCTGTAGATTATGTTTCCAAATGAGTGGAAGCCATCGTACTTCCAAACAATGAAGGAAAAAGCATTGTCAAATTTCTGAAACGCTACATCTTCACAAGATTTGGTACTCCGAGAGCAATCATTAGCGATGGGGGATCCCACTTTTCCAGTAAGTGGTTCTCAATGGCATTGAGTAAATATGGGGTGAAACACAAAGTGGCAACCCCATATCATCCCCAAACAAGTGGCCAAGTCGAAGTGTCGAATCAAGAAATCAAAAGCATCTTGGCAAAGACAGTAAATGTCAATAAAATTGACTGGTCTAGGAAACTCGATGATGTACTATGGGCATATAGGACTGCTTCTAAAACACCTATTTGTATGTCTCCATATCAGTTGGTTTATGGTAAGGCTTGTCATTTGCCCGTCGAGTTAGAACATAAGGCACTGTGGGCATTGAAAGCTTTAAATTTGGACTGGTCAAAAACTTCAAGGGAGAGAGTAGAGCAGCTGAAGAATTGGATGAATTAAGAATCAGATCATATGAAAGTTCAGCCATCTATAAAGAGAAGATGAATAAATGGCATGATGCTCGGATACTCAAGCAGGACTTCAAGGTAGGAGATTGGGTTTTGCTATACAACTCGCGACTTAGACTCTTCCCCGTAAAGCTCAAATCCAAATGGTCTGGACCGTTTATAGTAACGGGAATGTTCATCAATGGTGCCATAGAAGTTGAATATCAGGAAGGACCTCCATTTACAGTGAACGGGCAATGTCTGAAATTGTATCTAGGGTATTGTCAAGAGATTTCGTTGGTTGAAGTGGTATATCTAGAAGACACCTCTTGTTGCGTTGTGCCGCGATGTTAACCAAGGCATTGTTTAGGAGGCAACCCAAATTCCCTTTAATTGCTTTATTCTTATTATTATCAATACTTATTTCCTGGTAGTAGAATGGTATGTTGTTTGTGCAGGTTAAACTACACGAGGTGTTTGAAAAAGTGAAGGATGGAAAATAATAGATCGTGTCGGCGAGTCGCCGAAGGGGTTGGCAAATCCAACCTTATCCGTCGTTTGACTCAAAACCTCATCAACACTGAAGTCTGTAGAACTCAATGAGATTTGGAGATTATTTGCAAATCGCCAACCATTTCGGCGATCACGATGAAAACCGTCGTTTGGACCTTTCCAATGACTGAAGATTCTGTAAAACTTGGCGAAACAAGTAAATACGCGGTAACATACCAACTGATCCGGCGATTCAGACTGATATCGCCAAGTACGCAGAAATTGGACGGCACTTGAGTAAAGCTGAAACAAGATGGCTGTGAAGCATTCGATAAAGTGGTTTGACAATAGGCGTATTGGGTTGTTTAGCGATGTTGTGGAGAGCTTGTTGAATTACTCAACGACTCGCTTAACGTCCTCACCTCGCCGTCTTTTTAATGCTAAAATGGTAGAAGGTCTACACAGAAAAGTCATTGAAGAACCATGCCGCCCTGACAGATGGAACAACCGCACAACCAGGATCACTTTTTTACCTCTCTATTTGTCTTACTTATTTTTAGTGTTGGGTGCTTTTATTCGCATTTGAGGACAACTGCTTTTATTTGTGGTGGGGCCCACATTTTGTGTGTTATTTGTGTTCGTGCTTTGTATATATATTTGGGTTATTCTGTTTAAAATTGTTGCTACACTGCTTTTCTGTGGATGTTTGAGCTTGTGCCTCCGTTTATTTTTATTTGCAAAATGATTTTGACCCTTCCAAAAAAATTAAATTTTTTGCACATTTTTGCCCCCCGTCATGAGTTGATGTGGATGTTCTTTTGCAAAAATTTTGAGTCCCGGTTTTGATCAATACCGAGTACTTGAATAGTGCTCTCAATCGAACGAACATGAATGTACGGCTACGATGAGGCCAAATGAAGTTACATAGACAATATGTGAACTCTTTGCATCTCGTTGTGATTAGTCATTTATCGAATTCATTCTCTTATAATGACCGTTGCACACTAGCGAAAGTGTATGGTCTTGTTTGACTTAAGTGTCGATGCCTTGTGTGATTAGCTTGCCTTGAACCTTGCATGAATAAACCTAGAATTTACCTTGTTAGTCTGATTGATTTAGAAAGGTGTGCTCTTGAAATGATCTTAGGCAACTTTAAAGAGTGTGAGGCAAATTTGACATATACCTCTTTTGTGGCCTGCCTACCCGTGAGCGTGTGAAACTCTTTTGAACACCCTTTGAGCCTTATCTTTCTTTGAAAGAACCTTGATGAACCCTAGACCTTACTTGACCCACTACCTATAATCCTCTTGATTTGTGGTTTAGCGAATAGCCAACTTAGGCCAAAAGCCTAAGTTGGGGGTGTGGTAAAAAGGAAAAGGAGAGGTCAAGAAGTGCAAGAAAGTCCCCCTTAACCACTGGTGTTGCAGAACAATGGAAACCCTTCGGAAAAAAACATATTTGTGGAATAAAGTACAAAGGAAATTGGTTTCCAAGCAATCCATGGAGGTGAATAAAAAGATGATTTAGAAGCACTAGAAAAAGAATTAATAAAGGAAAAGAAGGGAATGCCTTGGGAATGCCACATTACAAGCCTAAATGACCATACCTTTGCACTCATCCCCATTACAAGCCTTAGAAAGACCTTTTTTATCTTGAGTAAGCCGAATCGAAAGTCGATTGGAAAATAAGGGCAACCTATGGGTAAAAACATGCATTGTGTTCCTCTTTTTGAGTGTGAGCGTTGCATCTGATTCTTGATCTTGAATAGATTAACCTCTATGTGTGAATATGGAATCATTCTTTATGTGAGGGAATTTAGATACTTCCTATTGAGCTTGATTGCACAAGTAGCAAGTATTGCGAGCATGAGAATCTTTGGTAATGGTGTGTCACAACTTGAATCTTTGAATACACAATTGATCTTTGCATGAGTAATTTGAGTCTTATTGTGTGCATTCATGAGTTAGTCTTGTGTAGCACTATTTGAGACACCCTTTTAAACGGTTGAACTTGAGTTTGCTTGAGGACAAGCAAAAGTTTAAGTTGGGGTGTTGATGAGTCCACAAATTGGACTCATTTAGAGATTTATTTTGATAGGAATAGTGTCCTCAAATGCTTATGTTGTCTCAATATCTGATGAAAACTCTTAAATTTCAGATATTTGAGGTTTTAGTGGAAGTATGGACACTTAGGCGCAAAAAGGAATGAAAAGGCTGAAAAGAACGAAGAAGATGAAGCCTGTGCATCGAACGGACGCACTCCGCCCTTTGTTCCAGTACGCAAAGCCTTGAAGGAGCAGGATCAAAAAGGCGATGAAAGGAGCAATCAGCGTTTCACCGAATAATTCCACGAAGCAATACTAGGTCACCCAATGACACAGAGCACGACGATGCTAAAGGCTAGTGCAAGACGGCGACAAAATACACCAAAGGGCGAATCGCCGAGTTAATCGGCGATTCTGACTAACCTCGCCGAAAGATCCGCCAGCACTATTTTTTGAAGTCTATGAATACTAAACTTGTTATTAATTTTTAGGAGTCGAACATTTATTTTAATTTCCAGAATAGGTACTTTTTGGGATATTTTCTCTCAAGTTTGGAGAGGGTTTTTGGGAGACTTGAAAAATGAAGGATTTCATCTTCCCCAAGTTGGAAATGGATCTTCTCTATTCTTCTTCATTTGCTTAAATTAAGGTTTAATTTCTTATACCCGTTTTATTTTAGTAACATTTTAGAAGTATTTTATTATTTCTTGATGTGTGGCTAAAAATCCCCATTCTTGGGGTGTGATTTAGCAAATATGTGTTGATATTGTAATTGGGTCTTGCTTGCTGATAGGATAGATGTGTTTTAATGGTGATTTCACCTAGTGGTTGTGGTTTAATTTAATGGGTTTGTAGTTGCAAATACAAAACCACCCATGTTTTTTCGGCTTTCTCGAGAGGGAGGTCGCGAAACCAAGACCGCTAGACTGATGGCCTAAGGAGTGGGTCGACATGAGGTTCAGCCCGAGAGGGTGAACCCTAGTCCCATATCCTAACACTCAGCTCGAGAGAATGAGTGGGGTAAGGCGTAGGCTGGCCTTCATGCGGCAAATGGGTGTCCAAGAGGAACGCATTTGAAACGTGGTAAGTTGCCCGAGAGGGAACTTATTTCCATCTAAAGCTTAGCCTAGTCACCATTATCTTTCAAATTTCCTATTGGAAGCATGTACCCAACGATTTATCTCAACATGTATTGCGGTCACAACCCAAGAACTTGTCCATATACTTGATCTTCTTATTATTTTTGTTGTTTTTTTACTACTTGTGACAGAACCCCCATTTGATATTTGGCACCTTTGTGTCACCCCTTTTAATTTACAATGTTTTTAATCGATTATGTCTTTAGGTACGACTAGTTTGAACTTAATTTTATTTTTCTACTAATTCTCAAAACCACTCCCTTGGGACACGACCCCAACCCTTGGTTGGATTACTATATTATCGATGATCATAACATTCGTACTGTAAGTTAGTATCGTTGGTCACGATAAGCATCAGCACTTGAGAACCATTGTTGGCCCAAGGAAACCCTTGTCCTGGCTTACTACTTAGCAGAAGACTTACTCATGATAAAAATACTTTAAAAGTAAATTGAAATCTCAATAATAGCATAGAATGTATAAAGGAACATGCACTAGACAAAATGGCACTCAAGTCTCAAACTTCAAAACAGGAATGGAATGACTTAAGAAATAACATCAACTAACTGTCTATGAAGCCTCTAACAACTGAGATGGAAGTCGGGACAAGACACATGGCATCCTAATGAACTAAAATGATAAAGTAATGAAAAAGGGGTCCTTTCGAAAGCAAGGAGGCTCACCAACAACTCTGAAGCTCAACTAGAATCAACGATGTGCTGGATGTTGATCCTGGTCACCTATATTTGCATCATAAAATGATGAAGGCCAACAGGCATCAGTACATTGAATGTACAAGCATGTAAGGGGAATACTAAAACAAGACATAAGCTTGAAAGGAACTGAAGGAACATACCTAGTCTTAACTCAACTCAGCTCATTTCAATATAAAGCAAATGTAAATGCAGTATAGAGAAAAGCTTTCAAAACATGGATAACAACTTTGTGTATTTAGAAATACAATAGTAACTCTTTATATATGCAAAGATACAATATAAACTCTGGAATGTATATAAAAACACAATTTACTTTTGTGTATATAAGAATACAAAATACTTTTGTAGGAGTTTCTCAAACTGACAACCATCACTTAAGAGATATGTGATGATACGGCGTTTTGCCTCACGCTGCCAGGGCCATCCTATACCTTGCAAGGGGCATAGAACCTAACTACTAAGTGGATCCACTAGTCTATGCTAAAAAGCACTAAGGAATCATCTAAAAAGTATGACCCTTTTAAACCCATGATGGCTACATGGTTTATGGGGACTGGGAGTTGCCTGAACTTTCCCCCATATCGGTGTTCAATACTACTCCCAAAATATACTAGCTCATATGTTTAAAAACATAACTCTGTGGTTTGAGATAATTACTCAAAACTAGCCCAAAGGCTTTCTTGGAAATCAGTATTTCCTCTCTTGCTTAATTGTGAAAGAATTTACTCTTTACTGAAAACTAGATCATAGGCTCTTTTGGAAATCGGTGTTTCCTTCTTGTTTAAATGTGAAAACATTTACTCTTTGGGAATACATAGTCCCCATATACACTTTTGAAGAAAGGAACTTCACTATTTACTCTTTACTCTTTACTCAAAACTCAAGTCTTAAAACAAGTTAAAGCATTTGCAAAAGACTTTTGAAAGGACTCTAAGAACTCTCTAGACTTGGCTCTTAAATTTCCTTGAATTTGAAATTTATGGATTCAAGGTTGTGATTTGTGATAGGAAAGATCTCGTGATGTTTAGGAGTGTTTTTAGATAGTAAAACATTAGAAATGATCAATAAATCACCGTCTGGAAGCAAGTCCGAGATGCAAAGATGCATTTTAATATTTGGTCATGAAATAAATTTTGAAGCAGAAGGGTCCGTGACCACTCCGCGACGCGGAGAAAATTTTTTCAATCCTGTGGAACAGGTCGCGGACCTAGTACGCAGATTTTCCCAACTTGTTCCTTCTTCATTCTCTAAGCCCAATTCACCTAAATTCGATTCTTTTTCTCAATTCCTCTTTAGATTTAGATACCCAGTATATGTACACAAGAATCTAATCAAACACAACTCTAAAATCAACACGATTCCATCAAGAACTCAACCATCCCATCAAATCTCAATAACAACAGCCAATTTCAAGAACACAATTCAAGATTATCAAACTTTCAACTTTCTAGAATGAATTTCACTGAACTAAACATGATTGGCGCGTGGCTGAATGAACCCAAAGCTATTAAAGTCTCAAATACCTCTTTAGGGATCAAACCTTGGCGAAACGACTTCGATTCCGCAAGAAATCTCCAATAACACCTTTACTTTTCTCCTCTTTTATCTTCTCTCAAAGCCCTAGCATAATTCTTAATTGCGTAAACTGAACTAACTCAGTTTAAACCCTAAATAATTTACTAAAAACGGATTTAATTAATTGGGTAATGAAAAGACAAAACTACCCCTTAAAAATCTGGTTAACTTTCCTTATTTCAAACAGCCCAACTTCAAAGGGGCATATCTCCCTCATCTGAACTCGAAATTAATCAAATTCAGTGAAGTTGGAAAGATAATTCATAGATATTTCCTACGGTATCTTGTCGCACACCTAACGCATCCTGATCTAGTAGTTATGGTCCTTTGAAGTTGACCCAAAGTTCATACTTAGCTTAAATTTGTCAAACTTTCCAAATTTGATTATTTCCAAAAATAGTTTCTTTTTACTTCTAAGTCTTTCTAGTAGCGGGGCGTTACAAAATCTTCCCCTTGGGAACATTCGTCCTCGAATGAGAATACTCTTAGTAGGCTAAGGCGTAACATCTAACACCTAGCTCAAACACTCAACAAGCAAATTGTAAATACAACATGCCAACTTAAAATAAAAGCCAAGAAAAGGATAGTACCTTAATTTGGAACTTATCCGGAATCTCTATATTCTGAGTCATACCACCGGGCCTTTGGTGCTCTACTTTAACTTGTTGACAATTCAGGTATTTAGCAACGAACTCAACAATACTTTTCTTCATACTATTCCACCAATATACTTCTCTCAAGTCACGATACATCTTGGTGGAACCCGGATGGATAGAATATCTGGAGCTATGTGCTCTCTCCATGATCCTCTCTTGGAGTTTATTCACCCTTGGTACACACAACCTACCTTGATACCTCAAAACTCCATCTCCCCCTTGTTCAAAAGCCATTACTTTTTACTTATGAACACTTGCCTTAAATTCAACAAAAATAGGATCTTGGTTTTGCTTCTCTTTCACCTCTGACACTAATGATGATTCAGCCTCATTCATCACCACCACTCCTCCTTCATTAGAATCCATCAATCGAACTTCTAATCGTGCAAGTCTGTGCGCATCTTTTGCTAACAATTTCTTATCTTTCTAAAAATGGGCGGTACTACCTATAGATAATCTACTCAAGGCATCAGCAACAACATTAGCCTTACCTGGGTGATAAAGAATACTCACATCATAATCTTTGAGTAACTCTAAACACCTTCGTTGTCGAAGATTAAGCTCTTTTTGACTAAACACATACTGAAGGCTCTTGTGATCGGTGAACACATCCACATGAACACCATAAAGACAGTGACGCCATATTTTCAAAGTAAATACTACGGCAGCCAACTTCAAGTCATGGGTTGGGTAGTTCTTCTCATGAACTTTCAACTGTCTGGAGGCATAAGCTATAACTTTACACACAACCCGGTCCAACTCGGGACGCATCACAATATACAATAAACCTTGTGTACCTTCTGGTAAGGTCAATACTGGGGCAGTACACAACCTCTTTTTCAATTCCTGAAAGCTTTTCTCACAAGCCTCACACCATTGAAACTTTAATATTTCTGAGTCAACTTGGTCAAAGGGGACGAAATAGATGAGGACCCCTCTACGAACCTTCTATAATATCTAGCAAACCCCAAGAAACTCATAATATCAGTTGGAGATGTGGATCTAGGCAAATTCTGCACTGCCTCTATCTTCTGGGTATCAACTCTAATTCGATCACCGAAAACAATGTGGCCTAAGAATGACACAGACTCAAGCCAAAACTCACACTTAGAGAACTTGGCATACAACTCTCTATCATTTAGAGTTTGAAAAACTATTCTGAGATGACTAGCATGATCTTCCTCATTCCTCGAATAGATTAGAATGTCATCAATGAATATGATAACAAACATATCTAAATAGGGATTGAATAATCTATTCATAAGGTCCATGAACGTTGCAGGTGCATTAGTTAAACCGAACGACATAACCAAAAACTCATAATGATCATAACGGGTCCTGAAAGCTGTCTTTGGAATATCACATTCCCTTACTCTTAACTGATGGTAGCCAGATCTGAGGTCTATCTTAGAGAAACAAGTGGCACCCTGAAGTTGATCGTAGAGATCATCAATTCTCGGAAGAGGATACTTATTTTTTATAGTAGCCTTGTTCAACTAACGGTAATCTATACACATTCTAAGAGAACCATTCTTTTTCCTCACAAACAAGACTGGAGCGCCACAAGGTGAGACACTTGGTCAAATGAAACATTTCTCTAGGAGATCTTTCAACTGCTCTTTTAACTCTTTCAACACTGCTGGTACCATCCTATATGGCAGAATAGATATAGGACGGGTATCGAGAAGAATATTTATACCGAAGTCTATTTCACTCTCAGGAGGGACTCCGGGAAAATCATCTGAAAAGAATTCTTGGAACTCTTTTACTACTGAAACTGACTGAATAGGAGATATCTCAACACTAGAGTCATTAACTCAGACTAAGTGATAGACACACCCCTTGGAAACTAACTTTCTCGCCTTAAGGTACGAAATAAAATGACCCTTGGGCACTGTTAAAATACTCTATAACTAGTTCACTAGAAACTGGAACTTAACTACTCAAGTTCTACAATCTATTGATGCATAACATGCATGAAGCCAGTCCATACCTAGAATGACATCAGAATCTACCATTTCTAACTCAACCAAGTCAGTCATGGTATTCTTGTGATTGACGAAAATGGTATAATCACGATAGACTCTCTCTACTAGAATAGACTCACCAACAGGTGTAGAAACACTGAATGGCTAGATAAGTTTCTCAGGAAGAACATCAAAATCCATCGCGACATAAGGAGTTACAAAGGATAAACTCACTCCTAGATCTAATAAAGCATAAAGATCAAAGTTAAAGACTTGGATCATACCACTGACAACATCTGGCGAATCCTCTTGCTCTTGGCGACTAGTGATAGCATAAAGATGGTTTCCTCTTCCGCCTGCCCCTGAAGTAGCTCCTCAGTCTGGTGGATCAACTGAAGAAGACTGGGCTCTATTGCCCCCATTACCATTTCCCTGCCTATTCTTTGGACACTCTCTCATAAAATAACCATTTTCTCCACACTTAAAACAACCAGTGGAGCCATCACGACACATCCCTGAGTGGTTTCTACCACACTTAGCACATGCAGGAGGCTTACTGCCCCCTTGTGCCATACTACCTTGAGAATAGGCAGGTTTAGCTCTGAAATTCTGACTATTGTACTCACATTTGTTATTTGGTACAGGTGCACTAGCAGATGATGGAGAAAGTACCTTGTGTTTTTGTTAGAAGGAAGACCAGTTTGCATTACTCTTCTGCTGCGCGAACTAATTCTCTGATGTCTTAGTCCTCTTATTCTTAATCTCTTCTCTATCCCTCAGCTTGTCCTCCTCAACTTGTTGCATATGGATTATTAGTCTTGCTATGCCCACATCCCCTATCAGCATAGCTGCCTTGCCTTCCTTGCTTGACAGGCGAGACAACCCAGCAACAAATAAACTCATCATGTTCCTCATGTCAGCAACCATCTCCGGAGCATAGTGGGAAAGTTGTGTGAACTTCAAACTGTACTCATGAATGCTAAAAGAATCCTGCATAAGAGTGAGGAACTCTCGTACATTTGCTTCCCTCAGTTCTCGGGGATAGAAACGCCCTAAGAAGGCCTCCTCAAACACAGCCCCTCACTAGTGGTGCACCTTCAGCTCGGTTCTTCTTCCATTGATCAAACCAGATCCTAGCAACACCCTTCATTTGGTATGTTGCTAGCTCTACCCTCTCAGCATCAGTAATGTGTAGAATCTCAAAAACCTTTGGAAGTTCCTCAACAAAGTTTTATGGATCCTCAATAACACTTGAACAAGTGAAACTTGGCGGATCATCCTTAAAACACATGGATCCTTGAAGTATTAGCCACTTCTTATCGATTCTCTCTGTCCAACTTGATTGGTCAAAACTTGACTTAACATCCGGATAGCTTCACGGAACTCAACATTGGTGACCTCTCCTTGGGGTTGCACTTCAGGTGCATTAGGTACCCCTTGTTCCTTAACTTTCCTCCTTGCAGGACGGCCTCTGACAGTTCTTCATAGAGGCATGATCTGAAAGACACGTGCAAGTACGAGTTAGAAATAAACTTTATAAATATAAACTCTATCACACGAAATGAGTATGAAAGAAGTCAGATAGTTCCTAAATGTTGCGGCCTCCTAATTATAGATGTGGCACAGTTCACACTGATAACTAGGACTCTACAGACATGGCTTTATAGACTCCATAGGACTCTTGAACTCTGTGCTCTGATACAAAGTTTGTCACGCCCCGAGCCTACACCTTGGGTGGGATTGGCACTCGAGAACCATTGTTGCCCCAACCGAACCCTTGGTGTGGCTTACTACTCAGCGGAAAACTTACTCATGATAAAAATACTTTAAAAGTAAACTGAAATCTCAATAAATAACTTAGAATGTATAAAGGAACATTCACTGGCCAAAATGGCACTAAAGTCTCAAACATCAAAACAGGAATGGAAAGACTCGAGAACTAACATTAACTGACTGTCTATGAAGCCTATAACGACTGAGATGGAAGTCTGGACAAGACCCACAACATCCTAAGAAACTAAAATGATAAAGTAATGAAAAAGGGGCCCTCTGAAAGCAAGAAGGCTCACCAACAACTCTGAAGCTCAACTAGAATCAACGATGTGTTGGATGCTGATCCTGGTTACCTGTATCTGCATCATAAAACGATGCAGGCCAATTGGCATCAGTACATTGAATGTACGAGCATGCAAGGGGAATACTAAAACAAGACGTAAGCTTGAAAGGAACTGAAGGAACATATCTGGTCTCAACTCAACTCATTTCAATATAAAGCAATAATGTAAATATAGTATAGAGAAAAGCTTTTAAAACATGGATAACAACTTTGTTTATTTAGAAACATAATAGTAACTCTTTATGTATGCAAAGATACAATATAAACTCTGGAATGTATATAAAATTACAATTTACTTCTGTGTATATAAGAATACAAAAAACTTTTGTGGGAGTTTCTCTAACCGACAACCATCACGTAAGAGCTATGTGATGATACAACGTTTTGCCTCACACTGTCAGGGTCGTCCTATACCTTGTCAGGGGCATAGAACCTAACTATTAAGTGTACTCACTAGTCTATGCTAAAAAGAACTAAGGAATCATCTAAAAAGTATGACCCTTTTCAACCCATGATGGCTGCAATGTTTATGGGGGCTGGTAGTTGTATGAACTCTCCCCCATATTGGTGTTCAATACTACTCCCAAAATATACTAACTCATATGTTTAAAAACATAACTCTGTAGTTTGAGATAATTACTCAAAACTAGCCCAAAGGCTCTCTTGGAAATCAGTGTTTCCTCTCTTGCTTATTTTGAGAGCATTTACTCTTTACTGAAAACTAGCTCAAAGGCTCTTTTGGAAATCGGTGTTTACTTTCTTGTTTAAAGGTGAAAACATTTACTTTTTGGGAATACATAGTCCCCATATACTCTTTTGAAGAAATGAACTTCACTCTTTACTCTTTATTCTTTACTCAAAATTCGAGTCTTAAAACAAGTCTAAAGCATTTGCAAACGACTTTTGAAAGGACTCTAAGAACTCTCTAGACTTGGCCCTGAACTTTCCTTGAATTTGAAATTTATGGATTCAAGGTTATGATTTGTGATAGGAAAGATCTCCTGATGTTTAGGAGTGTTATTAGATAGTTAAACATGAGAAACAATCAAGAAATCACAGTCTGGAAGCAAGTCCGCGATGCGAAGATGCATTTTCATATTTGGTTGCGAAATAAATTTTGAGGTAGATGGATTCGTGACCACTCTGCAACGTGGAGAAAAATTTTCCAATCCTGAGGAACAGGTCCGCGACGCGGACCTCGTACGCAGATTTCTCGACTTGTTCCCTCTTTGTTTTCTAATCCAAATTCGCCTAAATTCGATTCTTTTTCCTCTTTAGATTCAGATACCCAGTATATGTACACAAGAATCAAATCAAACAAAACTCTAAAATCGACACGATTCCATCAAGAACTCAACCATCCCATCAAATCTCAAAAATGAAAGCCAATTTCAACAACACAATTCAAGATTATCAAACTTTCAACTTTTGAGAACGAATTTCGATAAACTAAACATGATTGGCGCGTGGGTGAATGAACCCAAAGCTATTAAACTCTCACATACCTCTTTAGGGATCAACCCTTGGCGAAACGACTTCGATTCCGCAAGAAGTCTCCAAGAACGCCTTGACTTTTCTCCTCTTTTCTCTTCTCTCAAAGCTCTAGCATAATTCTTAATTGCTTAAACTGAACTAACTCAGTTTAGACCCCAAATAATTTACTAAAAACGGATTTAATTAATTGGGTAATGAAAAGACCAAACTACCCCTTAAAAATCCGGTTAACTTTCCTTATTTCAGACAGCCCAACTTCAAAGAGGCATATCTCCCTCATATGAACACGAAATTGATCAAACTTGGTGATGTTGGAAAGATAATTCAAGATATTTCCTATGGTATCTTGTAGCACATCTAACTCATCATGATATAGGAGTTATGTTCGATTGAAGTTGACCCAAAGTTCATATTTAGCTTAACTTTGTTAAACTTTCCAAATTTGATTATTTCCAACGGTTTCTTTCTACTTCTAAGTCTTTCTAGTAGCGGGGTGTTACATGAAGAATATAAGAACTTCATGAATAAATCAGATTGTGCATTGGTTTGTAGAATATAGAAACTTCACCAATTTGGTAAATACTCTGTTTGAATGAATATTCTGACTTGAAGAGTACAAAATCTTCGTCGGGAATGTTAAGGCTAAATGATTCGAAAAAGATAAAAATCTTCATCGTTAGCTAGAAATAGTGTTGTATTTGAGGTTTTTGGAGATTAAAACCTTTTTGGTTTATTACTTTATCTGAATGTGAAACTGATTCGAAGAATATAAAAACTTCATCACAATTCAAGGTTCATTCGATTAACGATTAGAAGAATATAAAACTTCATCGTTAAACTAGAAAAAAGTTGTATAAAGATGGAATCTTTATTGTGCGTAGTCTAAATTGTCACGCCCCAAATTCAAGGTGCGCAACTAGCTCCTAATGCCAGAAATCACGCTCGAGCTGACCCTGCTAAACCATTTGCTACTAGCGCATGGCAACCACACGCAATCAAGAAAACAAACAAGTATATCTCAGCTTAAAATTAAGCCCTCGGCCGGCAAGGCCTCTGTCAGCAGATCTATAAACGAAATAGCTATTGCCAAGAGTTCATACAAAGAAATAGCCAACTAGCACAGAAGTCCTGATTGGGCCATCCAGGTCACCATAATTTCTATACCAAAACTGAAAGTAAGTATATATCAAGACAGAACATCAAACAGCTCACAAGCTTCAGCAAACCAACAAACTAGACCATCATGGACATAACGTAGTTATACACCTCACACACTAGTCTGCAAGCCTCTAATAGTAGTAAAGATTGGGGGGACAGGGCCCCAGCCTACCCATAAAAATATATACAACAAAAGCTAACAAACCTCCCAACTCTGGCAGCTCCGGAGGAAAGGGGATAGCCAATCGGATAGAAGTCAATCCTGCTGCTGAGGAGGTCTACTGGGTCATCTGTCGAGACCTGCATGCATGCATACATCGCCCCCAAGGCAATGGGGCGTCAGCATAAAATAATGTACAGAGTATGAAAGGCAATAGATTATAAGCAGGTATCCTAATATACTGGAATAATTCGATAAATAAATCAAGGATAAGATAAGTGTACCGACCTGCTCCTAATTCTAAACTTATCAAAAATAATAAAACAACAACCTAACCAAGCCCCCATAAGCTCGGCAGGTACAAACAGCACACAAGACCACCTACACAGGCCCAAAATAAGCCCGGAAGGTGCCAATCAGTCTATATACCCCTATCGATAGTCCCCAAGCCCCGTAGACAGTCGCATAGTCCTCTTAGGCATTAATATAGCCCTGTAGGAAGCACATAGCTCTCTTAGGCATCAACATAGCTTATACACAACTCATAGCCCTCTTAGGAAACCATATGGCCCTGTAGGAAGCACTAGCCTTCTTAGGCGTCAATATTACCTTGTAGGCAACTCATAGCCCTTCTATGCATCAATATAGCGCCGTATGCAACTCATAGCCCTTATAGGCATCAATATAACCCCTTAGGCAACTCATAGCCCTTTTAGGCATCCATATAGCCCGGAGGCAGAACATAGCCCTTCTAGGCATATATCACATCTCTGCAGCTAACCACAATAGCCCCAAGGGTAACATTAACAATCCAATCGCTAAAAGCGAGTAATTTAGTTATAAGCAACCTATAGAAATAGCTTCTAAGTCATGTCCAACATAGGGACGCTACTAAATGAATAAGAATCCCGACAAGGGAGGATTATATCAACTCGAGCAGCCAATAATCAACAATAAAAGCTACAGGTATAACAAGGATAACAACAACACAATAACATTGCGCCTAAGCTTTAAGGAAACATGTCGTAAGTAGGGAATACTCTTAACATACCTTTTTCGCTGAATTCACGTAGCCCAACGACTTTTACCCATTACTCCCTTGATAGTACAACAAGGCATGACCATAATCAACACACAAAAATAAAAAATATCATGACAATCCGATAAAAGATATGTATTTGAGTCACAAATTGCTATTTGCTGCTTATAAAAGCTAGAGTCGATGAATGAAGGGTCTTACCTCGATCTTAAGTTTGTAATACGCATAAAAACCTTCAAACATGTCCAAACCCTTGCTGTCCCAACACTATAGTGTGATATGCTACGAAATCTATAAAACAAATTATACCACAATGATGAGCCCAACGCGTAGAACAACTTTCGTCAAGGACTTAAGTTGAGAAAATCTATACTTTAGTTGATCCTAGAAATGGGTTTCTCTAATTTTTTTGTTTCTTAGCTAAAAACATGAAGAAAAGGTCGAATAAGGAGATATATATAAAGTTCCACCGACCTAGGGCCCCACCTCACGTGCCTGGTTGCGTAGTCCCATGAAAACATAAATATCTCTCTATTCTAAAGTCGTATGAACGAACGGTTTGATGCGTTGGAAACTAGACTCGTAGACCTTAGATTCATAGGTGGTGGGCCCCATAACTCTTTATATATTGGGAGAAAACATCCAAGACATTTGACCCAAATTTCAGAGAAATCTTTAAAAAGGAACTTACGATAACTTTCGCCAACCTTTATTTTGCCACTTACCTAACTTCAAAACTTGAAATACAACAGTTAAACACTTAAAATATGACATAGCACATCATTCTTAATTTATTACCCACCCTCCTAGTCTTTGCACGAAGATACGAGTAATTTTATACGTTTCAAAAAGGTGGGGTGTTACATTCTTCCCCCCTTAGAAACATTCGTCCTTGAATGAAAAATCTGAGTCACGCAGTTAAGTCCTTAGGAGTTTCAAAAATTTAGGCAGAATATCTTTTGTAAATATAACTATCCAGGAACATGAAACGCAGAAATTCTAACCAAGACGTCTCACAGGATAACCTAAATAGATAAGCACTATAGCTCCACAATAACAGTGCGAGCAAATATACAACGACAATAACAATAATAATAAACAATAATATAAAAATATTAGATTGTTATCTAACCTCACTGCACTAATATTAATTTATATGCCATCACCCTGGGTATGAAACAAGTGAGGATATTTGGACCTCATGCCATCATCAACTTCCCAGGTCACCTCTTCTCTATTCTTGTTTCTCCACAATACTTTAATCGAAGCCACCTATTTGGTCCTCAATTTACGGACTTGCCGATCTAATATGGCAACTGGAGTTTCCTCGTACGACAACTCCTCTGTGATCTGAACATCCTCAACTGGGACAACCCGAGAAGGGTCTCCTACGAACTTCTGTAGCATAGATATATGGAAAACTGGATGAACAGATTCTAGCCCCGAAGGAAATTCTAACTCATAAACCACTCGTCCTACCCTCCGAAGGATCCGATATGGCCCAATGAATCTTGGACTAAGCTTGCCGTTTTTGCCAAATCTCATAGCATTCTTCATAGGCGAGACTTTTAAGAATACCCAGTCATCGACACAAAACTCTAAGTCCCTTCATCGCACATCTAAGGGTGAAAGGTTGTACTAATATTAACTTGTGTCCCTAGTCCTTTATGGAAGGACTTCCAGAAGTTGACGGTAAATTGTCCTCCTTTATCAGAGATAATAGATATTGGGACACCGTGTAGCCTAACAATCTCTCTAATATAGAGCCATGCATAGTTTTCGGCCGTAAAAGTAGCCCTGACTGGTAAGAAGTGGGATGATTTTGTTAGTTTATCAACAATTACCCATATAGAGTCAAACTTGCGATGCGATTGAGGTAACCCTGTAGTAAAATTCATATTAATTTCTTCCCACTTCCACAAAGGAATGGCTATCTCCTGAACTAGCCCAGCGGGCTTTTGGTGCTCAACCGTCACCTGTTGGCAGTTAGGATACTATGTCACAAACTCAGCAATGTCCTTCTTCATCCCGTGCCACCAATAGATCTCCTTAATATCATGGTACATCTTCGTCGAACCAAGGTGAATAGAATAACGGGAATGATGTGCCTCTTCCATAATCCGATATGGAAGCCCTGCAACATTTGGAACATACAATCGACCGCTATATCTAAGGAATCCATCTCCTGCTATATCAAATGCTAAAGTCTATTGATTCTGAGCCTTAGCTCTGAGCTGCTCTAAGCAAGGATCCTCTTGTTGCCGTGATTTTACTTCTACAACTAGAGATGATACGGCTGTGTCCTGAATTGTTACCCTACTATCTTCTGCCTCTAACAATCTGACTCCCAAGCTAGCTAACTGATGAAGCTCTCGTGCTAGCTCACACTTCGCAACACCTAAATAGAATAAACTACCCATAGATCTTTGACTGAGGGCATCGCCTACCACATTCACCTTTCCTGGATAATATAAAATATCCATGTCATAGTCTTTCAGTAACTCAAGCCATCGACGTTATCGCAGATTTAACTCTTTCTGTCTAAAGATATATTGAAGTCTTTTATGATCTGTGAAGATGTCAACATGAACTCCATACAAATAATGTCTCAAGATCTTTAACGTATGCACAATTGTAGTCAAATCTAAATCGTGGGTCGGATAGTTCTTCTCATGCTTTCTCAACTGCCTTGAAAAATATGCGATAACCTTACCATGTTGCATTAGAACACATCCCAACCCAACACCAGAAGCATCACAGTACACCGCATAGCCTTCTGAGCCCTCTGGAAATGCTAGAACTATTGTTGATGTCAATCTATCCTTCAGCTCCTGGAAACTATGCTCACAAGCCTCAAACCACTGAAACTTAGCTGCTTTTTTAGTCAGCTTCGTTAATGGTGTTGAAAGTGAAGAAAACCCCTCTACAAACCTTCTGTAGTACCTAGCTAACCCTAAGAAACTACGAACCTCAGTCAGAGTCATAGGTCTAGGCCAAGTTTTTACGGCCCCAATCTTTTGTGTACCAACTACAATGCCTGCATATGATACAATATGGCCTAAGAAAGCTACAGAGTTCAACCAGAACTCACACTTAGAAAACTTTGCATAAAGTTATTGATCTCAAAGAACCTGAAGGACTGCTCGCAGATGATTTGCATGCTCAGCTTTTGAACATGAATAAATTTCATCAATAAATACAATCACAACCAAGTCTAGTACAGCCTAAATATACTATTCCTCACCTCTATGAACATTGTTAGGGCATTAGTTAATCCAAAAGACATTACCAAGATCTCAAAGTGTCCATATCTGGTTCTAAAAGTTGTCTTTGGAACGTCTTTCTCCCAAACTCGTATCTGGTGGTACCCTGATCTTAAATCAATCTTTGAGAAACACTCAGCACCTTGTAACTGATCAAAAAAGTCATCAATCCTTGGAAGGGGATACTTATTATTTATAGTCGCCTTATTCAGCTATCGATAATTGATACACATTCTTAGTGAGCTATCTTTCTTCCTCACGAATAACACTGGCGCACCCCATAGTGAAGCACTAGGCCTGATAAAGCCTTTATCCAACAAGTCTTTCAGCTGATCCTTCAACTCTTTTAGCTCAGCAGGAGCCATACTATAAAGAGGAATAGATATGGGTTGTGTACCTGGTCGCATATCGATAACAAAATCAATTTCCCGTTCTGGAGGGATACCAGAGAGCTCGACTGGAAATACATCTAGAAACTCATTAACTACCAAAATAGACTGAAGAGTCGGTGGTTATGCATCTATATCATGAACGCGAACAAGATGTTAAATACAATCCTTAGTGATCATCCTCCTCGCCTTAAGATAGGAAATAAACCTACCTTTCGGCGTTGTTGTATCACCTTTCCATTCCCAAACTGCCTCTCCTGGAAAATGGAATTTAATAATCTTTGTCCGGCACTCAACATTAGCATAACAAGACGCTAACCAGTCCATAACCATAATGACGTTGAAATCGACCATCTCTAACTCTATGAGATCTACAGAGGTCTGACGGTCGATAATTTCTACCGTGCAACCTCAATAGACCTTCTTGGCAATAATAGACTCACCAACTGGTGTTTATACAATAAAGGGTCAATCGAATGACTATGCTACTATACATAACTTCCCCGCAATAAATGGAGTAACATAAGACAGAGTAGATCCAGGATCTATCAAAGCATAAACAGAATGGGAGCAAACAATCAATGTACCTGTCACAACATCTAGTGATGACTCTGAGTCATATTGGCTGGCTAATGAATATGTACGGTTCTGTCCACTACCAGAACTAGATGATCCCTCTCTGCCTCCGCCTCTACCGCTACCTGTTGAAGTCTGGGGTCCACGCCCTATAGGCTGTGTTGATGAGGAGAAACCTACTACTGACCTGGTCGACTGACCTATACCACCCTGACCTATGGTCGGGCAATTTTCTCCACCCATGCACCTCCCGAAATGCATCTTACTGTAAGTAGAGCAACGCTGCGGGGCTATCCTAGCCTGGCCTAAACCCCTCTACTGTTGAGAGCCTGATGCTCGTGAACCCTCACCTGCGCCTGACTGTCCCTGATGATCAAATCGACTACCCTAGAACTAATGTGGTGGAGGTCTAGGTGGCCTAATAGAATATCGAGGTCTGGGACCACCCTGAAAATCTCCATGTGAACCAGCGGCCTATCCCTCTTCTGTATCTCTCTCTCGACTCTTTCAGGCATATACTGCAGATGTCAGCGATCCTCTATGCTTTGTGCAAATTCCTAAATTCGCGAGATATCCATAATATCATTTAGTGCAGTGGTAGAACAAGCGTCGATATAATCTTAGTCAAGCTCTCCCACAAATCTACGCACCATGTCATGCATCGTATCAACAAATGCTTGTGCATATCTAGCCAATGAATCAAATCTCAGCCCATACTCTCGAACACTCATGCTATCCTATCGGAGGTTCAAAAATTGGTCCACCCGGCCATCCCTAATCTCTCGAGGAAAATAGTGATCTATGAAAGCTTCTGCAAAGCTATCCCAAGTGGGTAGAGATGCATCTTTTCCCCTAGATCCCTCCCAGCTTTCATACCAAAATACTGCAACATCACGCAATCAAAATGCTGCTAACTCGACTGACTCAGTCGCTAAGGCATGCATGACCCTAAAGATCCTATGAAGCTGATCAACAAAGTGCTGAGGGTCCTCTCTGCGATCTGTCCCTGTAAACTGTGGAGGATTCAAGGCAAGAAATTTATGAACTCTCGAACTTTCGGGCCCTTCAGAAGGTCCGGCAACATCTGGCGCAACTGGATGGTGTTGTGCAGCTACTAACTGTGCTAACATACATACTGCACTCTTGAAATCCTAATCAGATGGATTATGAGGAACTAGATGTGGTACTGTTAGTGGAGTCGTAAGTCCTGTAGCCCTCAGAGGCTCTTGAAGAGGTGGAGAAGCTATAGGGGGCTGAGAAGATGTCTCCCTCTGGGTCTCACAATGGGCTACCTACACCTGTGGTACCTTGCTAGTACCCTCGCCTACAGCTGTATCTAGCCCTTGGCTAGCTATGGTCTGTCTGGTGTCATCCATCTCTATCTGCATACAAATATCAATTATAAGCCAGAAACTTCGACCCTTAAGACACCACTCTATAGTACGAGGTGAGCAAAAGAAGGATAGCCATTCTTAAATGCCCGGTAGCTTATTGCTTATCAAATGTGGTGCACAACACATTTATAAACAAGACGCTACTAGACACGGCTTGCAGACTTCCAACGATACGACGCTGCTCTGATACCAAGCTTGTCACACCCCAGATTCAAGGGGCGCAACTAGCTCCTAATGACAGAACTCAGGCTCGAACCGACCCTGATGAACCATTTACTATTAGTGCATGGCAGCCACACGCAATTAACAAAACAAACAAGTATATCTCGGCTTAAAATTAAGCCATCAACCGGCAAGGCCTCTGTCAATAGATCTATAAACGAAATAGCTACTCCCAAGAGTTCATATAAAGAAATAGCCAACTAGCACAGAAGTCCTGATTGGGCCATCGAGGCCACCATGATCTCTATACCAAAACTGAAAGCAGGTATATATCAAGACAGTACATCAAACAGTTCATAAGCTTCAGCAAACCAACAAACTAGACCATCATGGACATAACGTAGTTATACACCCCACACACTAGTCTGCAGGCCTCTAAGAGTAGTAAACATTGGCGGGATAGTGCCCCAGCCTATCCATAAAAATAAATACAACAAAAGCTAACAAACCTCTCAACTATGGCAGCTCCGGAGGAAAGGGCTAGCCAATCGGATAGAAGTCAATCCTACTGCTGAGGAGGTCTATTGGGTCATATGTCAGGACCTGCATGCATGAATGCAGTGCCCCCAAGGCAATGGGGCGTCAGTACAAAATAATGTACAGAGTATGAAAGGCAATAGACTATGAGCAGGTATCCTAATATACTGGAATAATCCAATAAATAAATCAAGGATAAGATAAGTGTACCGACCTACTCCTAAATCTAAACTTATCAAAAATAATAAAACAACAACCTAACCAAGCCCCCATAAGCTCGGCAGGTACAAACAACACACAAGACCACCTACTAAGGCCCCCAAAAGCCCGAAATGTGCCAATCAGTCTATATACCCCTATCGATAGTCCCCAAGCCCCGTAGGAAGTCGCATAGTCCTCTTAGGCATTAATATAGCCTCATAGGTAGCACATTGCTCTCTTAGGCATCAACATAGCTTATAGACAACTCATAGCCCTCTTAGACAACCATATGGCCCTGTAGGAAGCACATAGCCTTCTTAAGCGTCAATATTACCCTGTAGGCAACTCATAGCCCTTCTAGGCATCAATATAGCCCCGTAGGCAACTCATACACCTTCTAGGCATCAATATAGCCCCGTAGGCAACTCATAGCCCTTCTAGGCATCCATATAGCTCGTAGGCAGAACATAGCCCTTCTAGGCATATATCACATTCCTGCAGCTAACCACAATAGCCCCAAGGGTAACAATAACAATCCAATCGCTAAAAGCGAGCAATTTAGTTATAAGCAACCTATAAAAATAGCTTCTAAGTCGTGTCCAACATAGGGACGCTACTAAATGAATAAGAATCCCGATAAGGGAGGATTATATCAACTCGAGCAGTCAACAATCAATAATAATGGCTACAAGTATAAAAAGGATAACAACCCAATTACATTGCGCCTAAGCTTTAAGGAAGCATGCCGTAAGTAGGGAATAGCCTTAACATACCTTTTTCACTGAATTAACGTGGCCTAACGACTTTTACTCATAACTCCCTCGATACTACAACAAGGCAGGACCATAATCAACACACAAAAATAGAAGATACCATGACAATCCGATAAGAGATATGTATTTGCGTTGCAAATTACTATTTGCTGCTTATAAAAGCTAGAGTCGATGAAAGAAGAGTCTTACCCCGATCATAAGTTCGTAATACGCTCAAAACCTTCAAATATGTCCAAACCCTTGCTGTCCCAACACTATAGTGTGATATGCTACGAAATCGATAAAACAAATTATACCACAATGATGAGCCCAACGCGTAGAACAACTTTCGTCAAGGACTTAAGTCGAGAAAATCTATACTTTAGTTGATCCTAGAAATGGGTTTCTCTAAATTTTTTTGTTTCTTAGCTTAAAAGATGAAGAAAAGGTCGAAGAAGGAGATATATATATATAAAGTTTCACCGACCTAGGGCCCCACCTCACGTGCTTGCTTGCGCAGTCCCATGAAAATGCAAATATCTCTCTATTTTGAAGTCGTATGAACGAACGATTTGATACGTTGGAAACTAGACTCATAGACCTTCAATTTCATAGGTGGTGGGCTCCATGTCTCTTTATATATTGGGAGAAAATATCCAAGACATTTGACCCAAATTTCAGAGAAATCTTTAAAAAGGAACTTACGATAACTTTCGTCAACTTTTATTTTGCCACTTACCTAACTTCAAAACTTGAAATACAACAGTTGAACACTTAAAATATGACATACCACATCATTCTTAATTTATTACCCACCCTCCTTGTCCTTCCACTAATATACGAGTAATTTTATACATTTCAAAAAGGTGGGTATTACATAAATACTAAGTGGTCTGTCTAATTGTGACAGAAAGGGAAAAAAACACTAGTGAAATAAAATTAGTGATTTTTTGTGCCTGCAATAGATGTTTCTATGGATTAAACCTCTAAAAGAAGGCTTTGTGTTAACAATGTGTATTTTGAATTTTTGATGGTATACAATTTTAAAGCATGAGAAAAAAATATGTGGAAAATAATTTCAAATAGTTGAAAAATATTTATGAGAACATATTTAAAATGTGGGGGGTTCTTTACTTGTGGTAAAGACAAAATTAGACTTACTATCTAATTTAAATTTGAAAGTACAAGATATGGAATTTAATGACATTCTTGTATTATGTTAGACTTTTTTTTTAATCTCATGAGCCACCTAACTCATATATTAGACTGACAAAATTCTTGGATTATATTTGATATTGTTGTCATTGAGTCTCTCTTTACTAGTATATGATGTGACTAGTATAAAACTACAAAAAATTATATTACTCGTTCAAAAGAATTATATTTTTTGACGAAAAAGTGTCACTTAAAATATTATGATTTTTCATGAAAAGATATGTCTATTAAAATAAATTTATTTTTATAGACATAAACATTGGTGAAAAGTGATATGTTATGTTTGTGGTGTAAAACAAACATTTGGGTCATATTTCCCTTATTGGACCGATGAGACTATGGTTTTGGATAATTCTATAACAAATTGAATGTTATGAAAAGGTCTTTCAGAAAAGGACATCCTGACTCTAAAACAATGTTTGTATTTGACAAAGTTAAAAAGTAAAGAACAAAATATTTGTAGGAAAAGGCTACCTCATGGAAGGTTTTTTCAATTCAGTGTTTCTGTTTGTTCTTACTTGCTTGAATCAAATTGTTTGTGACATGAACGCTTGGGACATGTCAATTACAAAACCTTGCAAAAACTGATCAACTTAGAAGTTTTGCCTAACTTCTAGTGCAATAAATCAAAATGTCAAGTATGTGTTGTTGAGAGGAACTTTAATCCCTTAGAATTGATTTACACTGACATTTGTGATATGAAGTCAACACCATCTCGTGGTAGGAAAAAGTGTTTCATAAATTTTATTAACAACTGCACTAGATATCGTTATGTCTATTTGCTGAATGGTAAGGATGAAGCGATAGAAACATGTAGGCAATATAAAACTGAAGTTGAAAATATACTACATTCATCCCCGATTAATAATGCTTCAAATATTTATTTTTTTAAAAATTCATCACTTTAAGTGATATAATTTGATATTGTTATTAATTTTCACTATGAAGAATTTTAAATGAAAAGATGAAAATTTTAATTTAAAAACACAGTACATAACATAATATATTATGAAATAAGAAAATAAAAATTAAATAAAAATAATAATATAATATTGAGGAGACTGAAGAAGATTATTTTCTTAGTGAGTAAAATATATAATTGGGTTGAAGTTGGTTGTCTGACAAAATAGAGAACTTATATTTAGAGAGTAAAATAGAGGATAGGGTTGGAGATACTCTGGGCTCTTCAACCACCTTCTATTTCACTCTCTATTGATCTATTCTCCATTTGGAGAACTACTATTCACCCTCTATGTTTCACTTTTTGATTATTTTATTATAGAGAAAAAACATAAAGTCACCACTAAAGTTGTCCCGGATTTTCAAAAAGATACCTTAACTTTACAAATGTTTTATTACCCCATAAAAGTATTAACTACCTTTGTAAATATACCATTTTGACTCATTTTCTCATCTATGGAGAGCACGTGATGGTCACCCCCTTTGACCCATTTTAATTAAATTTAAAAATTAATAAAAATGAGGACAACCCAACCTGGATCTTAAGAAAAGCACTTCCATCTCTTTTCTTTTTCATTTTTAGATCCTCTCTTCTTTTCCATTAAAATGTGCTCGACATTTTAACTAAATAAACAAGGGATTGAAGGTTAATAGGTTAGGATTTCATATTTATCTAGTATTTGATAAAAATCATATTATATTCTTCATGTATTTGTGATTTGTTGGGGAAACACATGTTTAGGGATATGATTTTTAGAGCTCCGACGACAATGAAAACTGATTTAACCATCCACCACTAGAAAAATAAAGATAGGTCAGGATCACTGTATCCAATTAATATTTCACCGGCGTTTTGTATTTTTCTTTTTTCAGATAAAATTGCAATTTACAGTAAGTTTGATAGTAAACTTGAAAAGTAAATTCTATTCAAATTTTGGGGAAGCTAGTGTCTTAATTAATGGTAGAATGGGGTCGGCATTGTTGTGGAAATTCGGTACAAAGATTCTAATTCCGATTTGCATCGTGTTCTCTCTTGTACAATGGTACCTTGTATTGTGAACTATCGTGTTCGTCTTTTTTTTGGATGAAATTGCATTTTACAGTGAGTTTGATAGTAGATTTGAAGAGTAAACTCTATTGAAAATTTGGGGAAGATTATGTATTTAAAGATTTAATTAATTAATAGAGAAATTAACTGAAACATGACGTTTTTAATTGGTTTTGGAAAGTAAATTGACACATTCACGCATTTTTATTTGCATGTTCACAAACATTGGGGGAAAATGGGTCAGAATGGTCTATTTACAAAGATATTTAATACTTTTATGTTAATATTTCTAATTAACATATTGTAAATCATATAAGACCATTAATTAAATCTCTAACATTCGTAATTATTTTTAATGTAATATACCATTTTAAGAAATATATTAGTTAATATATACTACTTTCATAGCGAATTAATAATATTTCAACTTTTTTTAATTTTCATCACTTTAAATGTATAATTTAAAATTATTATTGTTATTCATTATGAAAATTGCACAAAATTTAAATGATATGATGAAATTTTTAATTTAAAAATACAATATATAATATATTAATTTATAGACAAGAATACAATACAATACATAACATAATAATTTTAAAAATAACAACAATAATTTAGTAATCCGCTACGTCATTTCCAAATTCACCAATATTCGAAAAAAAATAATGGGATGATCTAGAGAATTGTTGTGGTTGTAATTGTAGTTGTGGTGATCGATTTCTTTTTTTAACTATTCGTAATTGTTCTTGTCGCATGTATTCACATACAGATGGATCACTAATAGCTTCTCAACTTCTCCTTAAACATGTATTTTCTTCTCTATATTCCTTGAGAATATTTTAGCTAGACATAAAAAAATATATAATTAAGGAGGAAAATCCTCATTTTGAATTTGGTAATGCATTAATACAACATTTATGAGAGCAACGTAATAATCATGAAACTTGAGTAGTTATGTAATGTTTATATAATTGTATTTCATTAATGACTTCACTTTTATTTGAACAATTGTCCATTAATATGTATAATATATAATATTTGTTTGCACTTTATGTTATTTAGAAATTTCGAATAAAATATAATGTTATATTAAATAAAAAATTGATAAGAATAAAAGTTTAAATTATATGAAGATTATATAGAATTATTATTTGGGAAAAAAGATCTATATTATGAAATAAAAAATAAAAATGATATAGAAATAATAATAATATAATATTAAAGAGATAAAAATTAAAATTGGTTGATTGTGTATACTGGAGTAAAACAGAGAAAATTTAGAGATTCTGTAAAATAGAAAATATGGTTGGAGGCCCAAAGTTGGAAATGAATTTAGACGGAGCTGGCGAGAACATGTGTTTTAAAATAGAACATCAGAGAACGTTAGAACACTAATAAGTCGAGAAGTTGGGAAAGAAGAGAGAGAGAGAGAGAGAGAGAGAGGTATGGAGGGTGAGGCAACTCGGGTGATGGTAGCGGTGAACGAGTCGACGATCAAGGGTTATCCGCATGCTTCCATTAGCAGTAAAGGAGCATTCGAGTGGACTCTTAACAAGATTGTTCGTTCCAACACTTCTGGTTTCAAACTCCTCTTCCTCCATGTCCAAGTTCCCGATGAAGATGGTTTGCTTTCTGTTTTTCTCTCCATGGTTGTTGTTGTTGTTTCTTAGTGTTTTGTATGTAATTTTATGGAATTCTAAGCTTTCCACTTTTTCACCATTAAGCCGCGAGTTCAGCAATGACCTAGCCGTTTTGTTGCATTTTTTTACCACGGTCAGCTTTCGCACACCTTGATTAATTACACAGGACACCTCCAACCAACAATAGACAATAGGTAACTTTGTGAACCAAGGTTAGGACACATAGGAAGAATCACCTAGTGTTTTGTCTCTATTGAATTTTGAACCTCAGACCACTAGGCCACACCATTGGGTGCTTACTTTTGCATTGTTAAGAGGGGATAAGAAGGGTCAAATGGGAAGCAGTGGGCTAGGGATTTGAACTGGTCCTTCAAATTGTAGGGACATCTTATTACACAAGTTATCTAGGATTTGTGCAAAACAGGGGCAAAGTGGCTTTTGTGATATAAGCCATTGAATAGAATGAGCAATGTGAATCACTAGTTCCATGTTAACCCAGTTTTAGTGTGCCTTTGTGATCATTTTCTCATTTATCTCTAGGTGAAAGAGATGTAAGATTCACTCTCTTGTCACTTGCAGTGGCTAATGCCCTTGTCACTTAAAGGGTGAAATTTGTCAAAGTGAGTCTAAAGGCCAAATAGTCATTTTTGAAGGCTACCGTGCATACTTATTCATAGGATTAAGGGGGGGGGGGGGGGGGGGGAAGCTGTTAAAGCTTTAGGCTATTCTGGAAGAGGAAAGACGAAGTTTACTCTTCTCCTTGATAGGAACAAAAAAGGTTCAATACCAGCAAAGTTCAATTTTGTGTATTCCTTTTTCTTTTATATTTTGTACTTCTGATTGTATCATTTTGAGGTTAAATTTAAAATATGCGGAAATTTCAAGTTGCCTTGTTGCCTTGGGAAATCATTCTTGTGCTTTGGATTTAATTGGGCAAATGCAGTGGTCAGTTGTTTTTGGTTCTGGAGCATTTGCTTTAGCCATGTTTTTCTATGGGTTGCTATCTAATAAGAATAGGGTTACTTGAATAAACAAGAAAATACTACAGAAGCTAAAATACAAAGAGTAAAGACAGAAATTGAAAGAAATGTGAAATTCAAGAGTAAAATCTCCAAATTTCAAGTTAAAGTGCTAAGAACCCTAATTGATCTTAATATTCAAAATTATTAGATTAAAACTAATTATGATACTAATTCAGTCAATTCAAGAACTTAGAATCAAAAGTGATCTAGACACCTATTTTGAAGAAATTAGAGACAATAAGTAGTATAATAAGAATAATTACCTTCTTTAATTTTTATTTTTATTTTGACAAAGGTAACAATTTTGTGTATTAATATTTAGCACTAAAGGCTGGGATCCCAAATTTACATCATGGAGCTACATACAATTGCGTGTACTTAAAACAAAACTAAACTAGATCCTACTTCATCTTACAAAGGACCTAGGATATCTCTAACCGCTATAGGATCATTTACATACTCCAAACTACACCAATAGCAAAAAGTGATTATGCAGTTCATTTTAATCCTGTGTAAAGGACTACTACTACTCTCAAAGCATCTCATATTTCTCTCCTTCCATATGGTCCACCAAATCACTGCTGGGACAATCCTCCATCTGCTTTGGTCTGTACTGCCACTGCCTTCATTGTTCCAGCTTTCTATAGCCTGACTTGCCCTTTGTGGCATGGTCCAGTTTGTGCCCCTGAAGCTGGTAAATAAGTGCCACAGTTGTCTAACCACCTTGCAATGAAGAAACAGATGGTTGATTGTCTCTGCCTGTTGCTCACAAAAAAAACATCTAGGACACATATGTATTCCCCTCTTCATTAGATTCTCCTGTGTTAGTACCGCCTCTTTAACTACCAACCAAGTGAATACTGTCACCTTATATGGAATTTTGACTTTCCAGATAAGCTTCCAAGGCAAAAATCTGAGTTGAGTCCCCATTTGATTCAGGTTCTTGTAGGCAGAGCTAACTGTGAAGATACCTTTGCTGTGATGAATCCACCTAAGAGTGTCTTCTCCCTCTTTCAATCCTCCAAAATGGTCCAGGATGCCATAAAATTCAGCTAGTCTATCCACCTCCCAGTCTTGTATTCTTCTTCTGTATGTTAAGTTCCATCCATGGATGGACCAAACTTCTTGCACAGTGGCCTCATGTTGCTGATTCAATAGATAGATGTCTGGAAAGAGCTGTTTGAGGCTGCCATTTCCTAACCAATTATCGTCCCAAAAAAAAATCTTTCTTCCATTGTTTACATTCTTTAATTTATTTTAATAGAAATCAAAGATATCAAGTTAAGAATGCATCTTACCTCTTATAGAATCATTCTTATCAGGTTGTAAGATAAATTCATAGTTACTACACACAAAGGTGTAAAGATGAGACGCCTCTCAAATAATATTAATCATGTCCTTTTTGAAAATGACGAAATCCATCCTTATATATAGAGAGAGAGGAAACCTATCCCAAATAGCTTGTGGTTCACATCCTAATTTTATGGAAATAATAACTTGGAAACTTTTAAACTAGGTATGAATTGCACTCAATTATGGGCTGAATTTTCATTTCTTTTGGGATCTATTCAGCCTCTTTTTGGGCGAGAAATTCAGTTCTTTGGGCAGAAATTTCAGCTCTTCTTTGTACTCCTTTTGGATCCCATATGCACTCCTCCTCTTGGGCTTCATATGGCCCAATCTTCTTCTTCTTGAATTCGGACTTGAACCATGAAATTCGTGTAGTACTTAATCCACTCCGTGCCCTGATTCTTGAATCATTATTGGGCTCATCTTTGGACACTTCTTCCACAATAAGCATTTTCTTGATTTCCCATTGAAGCCCGTCAATCTTTAATGGAGGTATCCATGTGAATGACATCGCCATCCTTACATACATGATGCATCTAACAGAATCCGAGTACCATCGGGCTTCAGAGTTCAGTGTGTAAACGTCATTCTGGTTTCAACATTTTCTTGTTAATCTTGTATATTTGGAGAAATTTTATCAGTTTAATGCAATTTGCTGTGTTTGGTTTATTCAGTAGCTTATATTATATCTTGTTGGTCATCTGATTACTAGGTTTTGAAGATATGGATAGCATATTTGCATCACCTGATGATTTCAAGGGCATGAAAAACAGGGTCAAGATTAGAGGGCTCCATCTGCTGGAGTACTTTGTTAACCGCTGTCATGAAATTAGGGTACTGGGATTTCCTTCGATGAATCTTGGCATGAAAATTTAAGCCTAAGTTACTAGCTAATATTTAAGCTTTACTGGTTGAGGGCACTATTTAATGTTTGTTGCCCTCAAAATCTCTAAAGTATAAACACTTTCAAATTTACTGCATGTCACTTTATTTGTAGGTTCCTTGTGAAGCATGGATAAAGAAAGGTGATCCCAAGGAAGTCATCTGCCACGAAGTCAAACGTGTACAGCCAGATCTTCTTGTGGTTGGTTGCCGTGGTCTTGGTCCTTTTCAGAGGTATGCATAATTGTAGTAGCAGTTACATATTTTTTTAATTTTATTGTTATGTTTCTATGGGCATGGCCATCTTATTGAGTGTGTTTGCCCTCCACCTGGTCTCCCTAGCAAGAACATGCTTCTGGAAACATCATAAAGTATCTAATGGCCCAATTCGTGTTCTTTATCTTCTTCCACTTAGCAACAGAATTAATGACCATTCAAAATTTTCATAAACAAAAAGATCTAGTGTTCATTTGTGCTTAGAAATGGAAGATTGCAGCAAGTAATATTCACATTAAACCATGTTTGAGGACAAATGGCAGTAGCAAACCAATCTCACTAAGCCCATGATTCCAACCACTACACGTTCTATGCATAGTTAGAAACTCTTTAACACCCTTTTGGGTGGTTGTTACCAATCATTTCGTACCGTATAGTTTTGTGATATATTGTATTGTATGGTATTGTTTTGTTTTGTGGATAGAAAGTTGGGATTGATTATATCAGTTGGTGTGGTTTAAATTATTTTATGACTTGCCGTTGATAAATCTAAATCTACAGAATAGCTGTTTAGTAAGCTTATCAGACCAATTCTTTTTTTATCCATTTATCACAAATAATGCCTTGTAAATGTATTAAGTCTTAAACTATGCAACTCCTAATGAAATTAATCAAAAATAAGTTAATGATATTAACAACAATAATAAGTGTGCGCCTCGGTTTGGGCTTGGGACTTCCATGTTGGAGGTCTCAAGTTCGAAACCCCTTGCCAGCGAAAGCAACGGGTTTGCCTTCTGGGTCGAGGTCGTAGCACCGGGCTTGCCTAGTGCGGGTTACCTCTCCTACGTGGTTTGCGAGCTATTGCATAGGAGCGGGGGTTTTACCCTGTGCGCACCCAAAGGATAGCGGCTGCGGGTTTCCCTTGTCATCAAAACAAAAAAAAAAGTGCGCGCCTTTAATATTTTGGATCGTACATAGTGTTTCCTAACAGCATGCATTCATGTAATCCTTTTTTTTTTGTATAAGGTAGAGATTTAATTAAATAGTACCAAGATTGTACAAGAAAAGAAACAAAGACACCATAAAACAAAAAACAGCCTATTACACTCTTCTTCCTAGCATATCCAATAAATCCATATGCTGGTTCAAACTATCTATTGAACTACCTTTATACCAGAATCACAAATTTTGTAAACATCTATCCATAATTCTAGAAACGTGAGTTTCTCAGCCCTTGCGTTCCTCTCTAGCCAAATTATCCATAAGATGCGTAGTGGAATAGTTCTCCATATCTACTTTTATCTCTTTTGGTATCACCTGTTGTTGCCAACCTTCCAGCATTACCCACATGCAATCATGTAATCCATAAAATGGTATTTTTCAATTTCTGTATAATATAAATAATGTTAGTTTTTTCAATTGCCTGCAGACATTGTGGTTGATAATAGATATTTGCATTTACCCCATGACATCAATCAGCATTAGACACAAGTCTGCATACAACAACATTAATTATGCCTCAGTCCCAAACAAGTCGCATTTGTACAAATCTGCATGTTGGCAATTAAATATACAAGTTTTTGAGTACAAGCTTTTTTCCAAATTCATCTCCGTTACCATTTGTCGTATCTCACTCTCTGGAATGGGAAACATAGCTCCCATTGGCTAAATGATACATCCCACCTCGACAAGTCAGTCATGTCCTAAGGATGATCTTCTTTAGACTTTTTACTCCTATTGGAAGTCGGTGCGTCTGATTAGGCACTCAAGTAGGTTCATTTGGAGTTGGTTGATCTTCCTCAAATTGCCGATATAGTTCTTGAGCCTTTTTCAAGTAGGCAGCGCCCATTTCACTGGGTATGTTGTTGTTTTTCAAGGAGGCAGAATTCATAGAAACCATTTCATCTACCTCATGAATGGTCAATGATGAAGTTGATGAAATGGTTTTTGTGACCTTTGATGAGGTAGATAAATGGTCTTTATGAATGCTTCCCGTTCCAAATGCCAAGGAATATGAGCTATTTGAGTAAGATCAATGAAACTCCTTATGCACCTAAATCAAATGCCTATTCAAGATAATATTGTTTAAACTTTTTACTCCTATTAAGTTAGTGTCTCTGAATAGGCTTTTTTTTTATGACACCAACTTAATAGGAGTAAAAAGTTTAAACAACATTATCTTGGAGACATGGGTGCCTTGTTGAGAAGTGAGATCGATCACTTTGCCTATTGCCTTTCAACTATGCCGCCTATTCTAGGAAGTGAGACTTGAAAAATGGAGGAGGAGATGATTTAGAGTCTAGTATGGTCCAAAAAACCTATACATTTATTTGTCAACATGCAGACTTGTGTTGAACACTGTGTGGATATCCATGGAAAGAACACAAGTCTCTTTTATTGGCTTGATGTTAGTTGGCTATTGAATTAGACTAACATTATTTATCTCATACCTATTAATGATTTAATGGACAATATAAATGTTGCATTTCTAGTAAATCATTATGTTATGGATTGTATGAATGCATGTTGTTTGGAAAATTTACTTATGCCCTAACTAGAACATAAGCAGCTATTTAGTGAGAAGGAACACTACTGCTCCAATTTAGCTTCACTCACCGTGAAAATTTAAAAGGCATAAGGATATTAGGGTACACATTATCTAGAATGAAAAGATGAAAGTTGAGAGTGAGAGTGGGAGAGAGAAATCGGAGCAGTTATGAGAGATGAAAGTTGAGTTTGAAATATGATTTTATTTTGAATTAATTTTTTCTTTTGCATTTTGGAAAAGCTTAACAACTTTTAAAAAATGTTGTTTCAGTCCACAATTAACTTAATAAAATTTCCAAGTGACCTTTGACCTTGGCTGGTCAAATGTGTCACCAATATTAATTTTGAGACTCCAAAGACACCCTCACCTCAATTTTCTCTAGTCACTTGGCCTTTATTATGTTAATACAGTAGTTGTCAATTTGCAATTAACAGACGCTAGTACCAATCCTCAATTTGATTACAAGCCTTTCAACAGACAAGTTTTTTCAGCTCTTTTCTGATGCTTTGGCATTTTCAGGAATGGAAAAAAGTTCTGATTGTTGAGTTGCAAGCAGAAAAGTAGTTGCAAAAAAAGTTGTAAACAGAAAGGCAAAAAAGATGCATTAATCAATAGGGCATAAAACACCAGTCACTGAAATTCAAGCTAGTGATTACAAATTTAGAAATGATTAATCCTATAGAAAAAAGATTCATGGTTTCACAAAAAGTCCTATATAAAAAAGATTTCATTTCCAAAACAGAAACTTAAACTTCCCGAAAAAAGAAAAGAGAAATTGCTTATTTCTTCTTAAAGGAGAATTCTGAACACCCCAGTGTAGCACATAGTGATCAAATAAAGTGCACTTCTCATCGTGTAATTTTCCACTTGGCTTTAGCCTGCCCTGGGTCTCTGTAGTCCGTTTCCAGCACCCTATGATCTGGCTGCTCCTACCACCACCTGTTAAGAGGAAATGACAAGTATTTACAAGCATCCTGATCTCTCCAATTCTCCTTTGACATAGTTGATTGCCAGATCTAATTCATTTAATGGGATTACTAAGTTGTCCTAAAAGCTTCTGATAATCACCAATACATGGACTTCAGTGTATACCCTGATGATGTAGAAAGTTGATCATGAATCTTGTAGCCAAAAAGGCTTGAGCAAGGTCCTCAATTACATTAGCCTTCTCTCACTTTATCGGGAAAACTCGAATCCTTGCTCCCTGTGCACAACAGATAGTCCAAACATGTTCAACACCAATATTTTGCTGCTCTTGTGAGCGTTATATAGCCATGGCCTCCCTCCTTTTTTCCTTTTTTGAGAAACGGTGATGTGCATAATATGGCACCAATGAGGTACTGTCAAAAATATTTACAAGGTACCAGCAGAATATCCCTTCCAATTCTTAAAGGGATTGTAAGAGTTCAATCACTGCTTGAACATCATTTACAAAATGCTGGTTACACAAAAAAGGAAACAAAAGTAAACAGATTCATCTTGATCCTTTATCTTCAAAACAGCTAGTGTTTCGCTCCCTCCAAACCGTCTACCATATGCAAGCTGGAGTGGTTTACCACCATTTCCTTTGATTGGAATTCTTGCCTCTCATGCTCCAACATTTCAGTAAGTCACAAGTACACCTCTAATGCTCCAACTTAGTCCAACCATGTTAAGAAAGAGTTGCTATAGCTGGTCCTTAAGTTGACAGTGCAAAAATAAATGATTGGTACTCTCAGGCTTGTCTACACATAGATAACATCTAGAGCATAAGTGAAATCTGTTTTTTTGGAGTGTTTCCAATGTTAAACAAGCCTCTTGGGCTACCAACCAAGTGAAGAAGCCACTTTGTAAGGTGCATTTATTTTCCAGATTTGCTTCCATGGCCAAAGATTCCTTTGCTGCCCACCAGAATTTAGGTGAAAGTAACATGACTTTACTGTGAAGTTTCCCTTACTATGAATCGCTCCAAATCAGCTTCCTCACATTTGTTATTGTTCAGACCTTGACAAGACTCTAGTACTCCCAAAAAATCAGCAAGCCTTCCCATTTCCAGTCATTCAAGAGTCTACTATTGTAGAAATTCCAATGTCCATGTTTTCTGCTAGTAGCCAAACCTGTAAAGATCTACTCACTTAATCTACTTCTCAGGCTCCTATTACCCCAGCTTTGTCATGACTCATGATGAGTAATATGGAATCTGTTTGTCATTTTACTTTGCTTTTCAGAAAATAGGAGTAATGTGTTTTTTAAATAACTTCTACTTTGGGACAGTGCTTAATTGAGAGGTAAATATTTCCTTGCAGGGTTTTCGTGGGAACTGTAAGTGAGTTCTGCGTGAAGCATGCTGAATGTCCTGTTGTCACAATTAAGCGCAGTGCAGCTGAGACTCCTCAGGACCCAATAGATGACTAATTCATTTGGTGTATTTGACCACTTAATGATCAAAGATGCATACATATTGGTTGTCTGACTTGTGATGGTGTGGAAAGATTGTGGGGAATTTTCATTCAGGTGCTTCTAATATAGCCTATATCTGCCTGCCTTGTGGGGTTTGTGTTCGTACATGATTGTTGAGTACATGTGTCTGAGCTTTGAGTGCTCCTCGTTACGCTTGGTATAGTGTTTGTATATTTCTCCTTTTTTCTGATGAATATGTGTTGCCTAAACATCTGTATGTATGGTATGCTTTGCAATCGTAAAAGAATTTTCATCCTTGCACGTCTGGGAGAAAAATAAGGGTGTTTTGTGAGCGTATAAGCCTTTTCCGCATGTTCATGCGTTTGGTGAACACCAAAAGTGTTCCCTAACTTACGGTTGCATTTCGGGTGTGTTTTTCGGAATTATCCCTTCCCAAAACAAAATCCCAACTCTATCCCATTTTTGTCATTCATACTTTTCCATGTAAAGATACATTCTGATTTTTAAAAAATTGGGAAAAGGCATAGATTCCCTCATGAATTTGTTCTGAAAAGTCAGTTACATGCTTAAACTATCATGGTGACCTATTACACATCTTTACTATTCAAAAGTGAATTTATTACCACCATCAGACGTATAACACCACTCTCACATTATGTGGTGTATTACACTCTGCCACGTCAGCGTCATGCCATAAATTATAATTTTTTATTTTATTTTCTGTATTAATTAACTTTTCTTTTATTCTAATTAATTATTTTAATTCTTTAATAATTATATCTTCTTCATCACTAAATCCCACCCATTTTCAATTCTCATTTCATCAAAAAATCATATCCAGCCCCACCTTCACTATTGATTTTGTTCTTCACCGCCACTATATCACCTTCAATTCTTCTTCTTCTTTGTCACCCAACACCAAATATCACCACCACCATTATCAATATTGATTTCTTCTTCTTCTTCACCACATTCAATTACCTGTTTTAATTTTTGCTGCCCGCCACCCATCACCACCAAACCCATAAAGTTGCTATCACCACCAAACCCAAAATTTGGTTAACAACCAAAATTTCTTTAAGTCAAAAAACTGAAAAAGATAGAAACAATCAACCGAAATTTTTCTAGATAAAATACAATTATTCACTAACAAACCTATGGGAATTAACCTAATTGTGAATCAAAAAAAATTGTGCTTTTAGATTGTGATAAGAAGAGGGGGAGGGGGCGGAGGCGGAGGGGGGGAGGGGGAGGGGACGGAGGGGGCGGAGGCGGAGGGGGGGAGGGGAGGCGGAGGAGGCAATGGGTGGGATGTGATGAAGAAGAGGTGTGGGGATGGGGGTAGAAAAGAAGATTCTAACTTTTTTTTTAATTTAATTTTAAGCTGAAGCGCCTATTTTTTATTTTTGTTTAACTTTTTTTTTACTTTAATTTCAAACTGACACGCCTATTTTTTTTATTTTATTTTTTTTGCCACGTCAGTTTTAGGGGGTAAAAAAAATCATTTTTGAGTAGTATAGGTGTGTAATAGGTCACTATGATAATTTAAACGTGTAATTGACTTTTCAAGACAAGTTCAAGAGGGAAGTTATGTCAGAGGGTATTTTAGTCATTAACATAAAAGTGTTCTATCACGTCTTACCACACACATCAACTATTAGTTATCAATTTTAACACTTTTATCTAAATTCATAATTACTTATTGGTGATTTGCACAAAAGAGATTCTTGGACATTTATTTATATTGTTCCCAATTATGGCATTTGTGTGGGAATGATCTTAAAAAATGTGAACTAAAAATATTATTTAGTTGAAAGGTAGAGATGGAAGTTAGAGGGAACCAATACAGTTAAATTACGGCACATAAGTCATGACATTGGTATAACTTCGTGTGTAGGATTACTCAAATTATGTTCAATTTTGCGCCGCAGCTATAAAAAAAATGATCTGGTCCTTTGGCTCTTTAGTGGGTGGTTAAGGCTATTTTAGTGTTGATGAACCCGATTTCGAATCTCATTGTTAACATGTCTTTGTTATATTTTTGTAAGTGATCTTGGTCTGTTGGTTCCTAGACAAGAGGGAGTTGCTCGGATGGTAAGCACCCCTCACTTCCAATCCGAAGGTTGCGAGTTCGAGTCACCAAAAAAGCAAAAAGGGTGTAGGAGCTCCTAGGAAAAATAAAAAAAATAAAAAGGGATTGTTTAGGAGGCAAGGCAATCTCGCAAAGGCGAGGAGGAAAGGCGACAAAGGATATATTAGGGCTTATTTGCATAAATCCACAAACCACTTTTTCTTTCGTGGCTCTTAACTAGTAGGCAGTGCATTGTGCATAACTTCTCATTCCTTTATTTTTTATCCTTTGTTTAGTATTTTCTTCTTCTTTAAATTTAGTATCTACTATTGACTTCTAGTTTTTGAAATTGAAATATTTGTTAAATATGTTATTACTATTGCTATTATGTTATTTATATATGCAATTAAATATTTTAAGTTTTTATATTAATTGGCGCCTCGCCGCAAGGTGAGGCAGATCCTTGTCGCCTTTTGCCGTCCAAGACACTGAGGTTTACCCACAGCTTCTGTCCATGAATCCCCTTTCGCTTGATTACGGGACTAGAGCGAATTGTCTCTTGTGCTACAGTCTTATATGTGTCAAAGAGCGGATTCTCTTGCATCGGATACAGGGCATGCCTCTGAGCCTATTGATCCTAGCAAGTCATGTCTCTCTCCTTCACTAAAAAATACAACCTATGATGATTCTCAATTCCTTTTTTTGAAACTTCAGTAGGCTTAAACACTCTACACCTGAAACTTTGAAATTGTGGATTCAAGCCACTAAGAGAGCAAACATGTGGAAAGCTCCAGGAAGGGAGTAAAAGGGAGAAAAAAGAGAGGAAAAAATGCATTTCAGAATGGTGACAATAAATTGATTAGACTTCGTATTATATTTAAGGGAAACGACATAAGCACCTCTTTAAACTATGACCTAAATTTCATGAACACACTTTTTCTTTAGAGGTCTTATTGTCCTTTTGAACTATTTTGAAGTGTAATAAATACACCATTTAGTGTGAGGTGACATATAGAGTGCTCACTCTCTTGGAAGCAAGTGAGGCGAAAATATGAGAAAAATCTAATCAATATTGAAAATAGGTCAAGTTTTAATTGGACATTTTACAATAAGTTAGTACACATAATTATTAACATTAAAACTTATTTATATTTAATTGTTTTCCTTTCTTTTATTGTGAAATATTTATTTCCCTCTCCACTTTTTTTTCTCTTTCATTAATTTCTTATTTTTTTACTTTTAATTAATTTTAAAAAAATTACGTGTATATTTTTAAAAAATAAATAATTTTAAAAAAATACCCTTTATTTTTAATATTTTAATTTTTTTGATGTTTTATTTGATTTCTTTCACTATTTTTGGTATCCGTCCAAAATTAACTTATTTTAAATACTAGACATTTGGAATTAAATTTGAAATCAAAGACAAAAGAAGAGAGAGAAAACAACTAAAGAAGGTAAAAAAAAAATGAATAAGAAATACAAAATTACGTGTCTTTGAGAAAATTTTAAATACAAGGCAAAGAAAAATTTAAAAATTGTACATTTAAGAAAGTTTTAAATAGAAGGCAAAGAAAAAAAATATATACTTATTAACTTATTTTAATACAAGGTAAAGAAAATAGGGATAATGGATAAGATCCGTCCTGAACTATGACCAAAACCTCAGTGACACATTTTATCTTAATTTATGTCTTATTAACCCCTCCCCCCCCCCCCCCCCTAAAAGAAATCTTTTTTTTTGTAATTTCATGCACCTTTTTTGCTTATGTGACTCCACTTAGGTGAGGCGCGTGAAAAATATTTAGAGGCAGAATAACCAATAGATATTGGTCATGTATTATTAAAATGTTGAAAAAGAAAATTCATTAATTCAAAAATTGAATAATCAGACGCTTTCTTCTTCTTTTTGTTGGGAATAAACCCGCAATAGAAATAATATTTGCGGTAATAAAAATAATAAAACCAGAACACAACAATACGGTTAATCAACGAGAATAAAAAGAGCAATAATGACACCAAGATTTTATGTGGAAACCTTCCTGAATAAGGGAAAAACCACGGCCCGAGAGGAGCAACTAATATCACTATAGTAAGGATTTTTACACTTGTAGGTCTGAGTAAAAACTCCAAAGACTACTACACACTCAAAAGAAATAACCCTCTTTTGATTTTTCCACCTCACTACAATATCACTCACACTCTCTATTTTTCCTAACGGACTATTTTCCTCTGTGATGCCTCAATCTTCTTTTCTCTCCTTTGTTTTTGGTGCATTTTAGAATGAAGAATGACCCTCCCTTTTATAGAGAACAAATACAGTAGCCCCCAAATATGCTACAGAAGAAAGACAATTTTTTCTTCTTCACAGCTTACCAACATTTAACTTTTAAGGAAAGCTGGAAAATAAATCAGCACATGTATATCCAAATCTGCCAACCTTTGAAATTGTGAGAATTGTTCAAAGTTTGGCACATGGGGATGGACCCCACACTATTTAACCCCTTCCATCTCCATTAATGATTACTCTAAATCAAATATATATTTTTTTGAAATAGTTCATTGATTCAAAAAGATAAAGTTACCTTTGTGTATATTGTTTATCTTTACACCTTCTCATGTAGATTATTAGTTATGCTTTTAAATTTCTTTCACAATTTCTATGTATGAAATGTTAGGGATAGAAATGACAAAATCTGAATTGAATAAGTTGTGTATGGATGAAAGTAATCCATTGAGCAATGTTGAAATGCGATGCAATCATGCCATTTTGTTGCAAATGCAGACATGTTGATCAAATCGTAATACGGGAAGAACATTTTGGTCTTGTCCTCACAATAAGTCACAAATTGCAAAAAAAATTCAAAGGAGAGACAATGAGAGAGTTGACAAAAGATCTCAGTTCATTCTTTCGAGATTGGTGAACAATATTAAGGAGTTAGAAAAAAATTAGGAGCATGTTAAGATGCAATTGGACCAACTTGATAATTCCAACATTAATTTAATGGATATTGAAGATTCGAAGCAAGAGGAAATTCATTTGGATAAAGTTGAAAGTATTCAAATTATGTATCAAAATCTCAACATCAATTCAAAGAAAAAGGGTGGTGATGTAAAAGAGATGGGTGATTTGAAATAGTATCATATGAAGATGAAAAAGAAGAAAAGAAACTCAAGTCGATTTTTCGAGAAATTTCTGTGGTGTTTGATGATTTGTGTAATTGTTATCCATATTAGTTTTCTAATCCAAGTAGACAAGTTGAAGAAAAATCAAATGAAGTTTTCATAGTATGATATGTGATAGAGCATAATTTTGTGTGGTAATGAAACATCTATTTGCTCTACCATAGTGTGTGTAATACATCTTCATTTTGTTTAGTAACAAAAATTTGAATTTGCTTGTGCGTGAAATTGTCTTACTTCTCTTCTCTTTTATGAAAACAAATGATTCATTGAGTTTAAAATTACTATCAAACTCACAATTGACAAAAGAAGCAACTAGTACAGT
Source organism: Solanum okadae (assembly GCA_036553675.1). Classification (NCBI taxonomy): domain Eukaryota; kingdom Viridiplantae; phylum Streptophyta; class Magnoliopsida; order Solanales; family Solanaceae; genus Solanum; species Solanum okadae. Next base: position 40,970,533 of record CM071689.1, on the reverse strand, counting down.
ACCATTGCATTTAAATATCGATAACAAAATAAAAACAACGGTTCAGAGAAACAACATAACTCACAATCGTAGGCAACATAAATAAAATATAAAAATCTTCAACTTCAAAAGAGAACTTAAGAACAAAACAAAACTTAAATGTGTTGCATTTAAATACTATACATATTACAAAAAAAAAAAAAAATTCTTCAAACAAGAAAAAATAATCTTAGTGGTACCAATACAGTACTAAACAAACACCATTGATATCACTATCATAATTTTCATGGGTCTTGGGGCTATGAAGAGGAGGAAGTATTCAAGTTTGAAGGCCTTGATTGATCTCCAATCTGTTGGAGCTTTCTTGTTGTGATTGCTTGATTTCCTTCCACTTCTAGCAAGTATCTTCAGTTATAATCGTTGATCTCAAGACTCTTATTGATCTAGTCGATAATACTATGCAACTTGACAGTCTAGGCTACAAAAAAAAATCAATTGCTTAAGTTGAAGTTATTATTAGAGAAAAATCATTATGAGTGCATCAATACTTGCATCGAAAATTTTGAAGTCATTTTCAGCTTGAAACACAACCATTTCAGTCACTCTTGGCCTTTTAAATTAGGTTGTGTTTCCAACGCCCTTTCCTTTTCTGGCAACAACAGTTTCTTTTGGTGCAACATTTGTATTTTGGCCCACGTTATGTGTTTTACTCGCTTGAGAACCTACAAATCAACTTTCAAGTGGGCGATTAACACATCTTGTTTCACTTCCCATTCCCCTACCCCTTCCTCTACCACTCATAGTTCTTGATAATATTGCAACACTCCTTGATACACTTGCACTTGCACCATGTCTTGGTGATGTTGATGCACTTTGTCTTTTGTTAGAAGGAGGTGCAGTGGTTCTAGGTGAACCCCTTGATACACTTGCCCTTGCACTTGAACCATGCTTTAGTGATGTTGATGCAAAATCAGTAGCAATAGATGCAATTGATCTTTTGTTAGAAGGAGGTGTAGCAGTTCTAGGTTGTTCAGTAGTTCTAGGTCTACCTTTCCTCCTATTTGTAATAGGCTCACTGTCATTACTTATTGGTTTCTAATATACAAAAAAAATTATATTATATTAGTTAGTTGATTAAATTTGAAAAATCATAGAAAAAATAGTAATATAGATTTGGTATGTCCCTCCCTTTCTTGAAATTAATGGTTCTGCAATCGTTGAATTAGGTGTAGCACTTTGTTCCCTAACAATAGAACCAACTTCATCGGTCCTTAGTAAATTCCATCCTTTTTTGTTGTGACTTTTAACATGGCAAAGAATGCATGTCATAGTCACTCCAGTTTTAGCCAATTTACTAAACACCTTAGTTTTACCAGCCTCTTTCTTCTCAACTTTCTAGATTTGTGTGGCATTGTTTTTATCATTGGTGGAGCAACAAGAGGATTTGTTGATTATGGTCACATAGGCAAGTTATTCATGAATTGTATGAAATATGAGTAAGTCATCAAGTACCTCTCTTTAGAGTAGCATGAATGAATGAAATCATGTGGATCATTTTGCTTGTGCAACATTGCAGCTTATAAGGCATGTGCACATGATATCCCTTCAACATCAATCTTATATCTATAAGTGTGTTCCCTCTTCTTCAAACATATAGTGTGTTGTTTGTATCCATTAGAAACTTTATACCCTATTACTCCATTAAACTCAATGTTACATCTCATAGAATTATCAATATTGGCCTCCAATACTTTCATTGCCATTGAAGAAAAGTTGGTTATCCAAGAGTTTGAAAATCCAATTAGCCTAGTTAGCATATTCTGACCTTTAAATCTTATCTCTTCAAGTATACTAATAATGGTTTTATGCCTTGCTGTCAAGATTAAAGCATTAAACTTTCACACATATTATTATCCACAACATCACACTTGACTTCACAATTAAAATATATTTTGCACCAATATTCTTTATCATAGTAAAGTAGATCATCTACTATTTTCTTACCTAGTTTAGAGAGCTCATTCAAAATTTCTTTGAATTTAGCTTCAAAAGTGCTTCTAGCACACTTACAGAACATGTTCTTCCTGTGCACCCCCTCCAAATTTTTGACCAATTTGCTAGGATATGCCTACCATACCTCTTTCCTCACAATCTAGTAACAACTCCTTAATGGCTATATATATCCAGTCCTTACAAGTAACAAATATTACAAAATTAGTTTGAAATAAAAGAGAGTAAACGAACATACTGTAATAGTGAAACAAAAATGCATATTACAGAATAACCTTTTGCATGTTTGACATGATGGTGAAACTTGTTCCATCTCCTGATTCCAAGTCTTCTTGCAACATAGAAATAAACCAACCACAACTATTTTTGTTCCATTTTTCACTGCAACCCAAATAAGCGGAAGTAGGGGTGCGCATCGGTCGGTTCGGTTCGATTTTATGTGTTATTGGTTCGGTTTATCGGTTTGTAAATACGTCAAACCGATAACCAAACCAATAACATATTTCTTATCGGTTTATGGTACTTAACGGTTTGGTTTAACTAATAAGAAAATACTCATATATATTATATACACGATAAGAAAATTTTCATATAAACCATATAATTTTTCCAGCATTTTGCATGAAAGTAATAATCATAAAAGTAACAATCATTTTTCTTGCAAGTTTAGACACTAGACACATTCAAAGGAAAAAGTGTGAAAGTAACAATCGTTTAACCATTAACAAAATGTGTGAAAGTAACAATCCTTTAACCATTAACAATAAGACTAGTAAATTTAGTATAGTCTTATTGGGTTATCAGTTTAACCATTAACAAAAATCATAAAACCGGAAACCGAACCAATAACCCAATAAAAAAATTTGCAAAACCGTTTAAAAACCGTTAGCCCAATAACCCAATATCAATAAATGAATAGTATTTTTTTCGGTTCGATTTGTTGGTTAAATCGATTTTTGCACACCCCTAAGCAGAAGCATTTGGTTGTTGCCATCATTGGCCATTGCAATAAGTAATTGACCTCTGCATACTCCCTGCAAGAAACAACCATCCAACCCAATGCACTCTCTACATGACATGAATGTCATCTTGAGTGCTTCAAAATAGATGTGAAATGCCTCAAACAGTGGTCTACCAAGTTCATTATTTTCACCAAGTTTCACCACACAAGTACTCCCAAGATTAGACCTTAATAGCTCATCAAGAATTCCCCTAATGTTGGTTGGTCATTTGTCCTTAAGAGGCTCAAATTAGTTGATTCATATAAGATAGATAGGTTTTATATCGTGGAAAGGTATAGGGCATCCCTCTCCACTTGGATTGTAAGTTGGTGCTCATGAGCTAACATGGTGTATGCCAGTTGTAAAAAGCTCTACAAGAAAAGTAAAGTTATATTATTTTTAGTATTTTCTATTGATAGATATTTTCAATTATAAGGTTTTGTGTTAAAGCATACACGCATGTTTACTATTTATTTGACTTTGTTTCAGTCTATCATTTGGAGTTCTTTAGCTCATTATGTTTAATTTTTTGCCAGTTGTTTCACTCAATCAATTGTACATACTGTCAATTCCATGTACTAATCAGATATTCATGATTGACATTAGAGGTATCATTAAGACCACTTTCATCTAGCATTAGTGTAACCTCCTTGCTTTCATAGGTCTTAGTTTATCTCAAGTATTAAAAGTTAATATATGTTATTGGTAGAGTATTCACGTAGCCTGAGGTCTTGTTCTAGGAACCTATTTTTGTATGTTAGAGGCTTCATAGATGAGTCTGTTGAGTTATGACTTTCACCATTATTTTACAAGCATATGCATAATATAGACACATGTCGGATTTTTAACTATAAAGTTATTGAGTATGTTTTTTAAGTTATTGTGTTGCATGCTCATCTTGTAAAAGCTTCCGCATTAGTTAGTATTCAATCTCATAGTATGTCAAGCCAATAGTTTGCTCAGGCTAGCAATGATTCAGAGTGCTAGCCGCATCCAGGGTACATACTCATGTCGTGACATCCTAGTATGTGGAACATCATGCTAGTTATGTTCAAAGTTGTATTTCCAACTAATGGTAGAGGTCGAATGGCCCTAGTATGACCCACTTATGCAGCAGCTGCTACAACGACAAACTCATCTACCAACTTATGATTATTCCTGCCACCCATTGCGAAATTTATAATTCATTGCATGAATGTTCTTTCTATTTTTGAATCAATTGGAACAAAGGGAGACTCTTGGCTCCTAGGGTATATATAGTGGAAAACCCTGCAATAGACAAAAATAACAAACCAATGTAATTTGCAAAAGAAAATAATAGCTACTTATGAATTTCTTCTAGTTATAAAACTCTAAACTACACTCTCCAACAACGACACCATAATTTTGATGTTTCCTAAACTACAATTAATGTTGTCGGTTGCAAAATATGATAACCCAACTAGGTTGAAGTCGAATACCACAAAGACCAATGTTAGAGAACAATATAATTTGCTATTGAAATTCTAATTAGCAATTATTGAAAAATTTAGGATTTTTATAGAAAATTACTAACTACTTTAACTACTTAGATTTTTATCAATAAGAAAGATGAACTTAGGTTACACTTCTTAGATATCAGAACTCATATAAATACTTTAATATAAACTCATTAGGATGTGTTCATTGTACAAAACTAACATCTCTATAGGTTTCCTAAAGCCTCTCAACCAAATTAAGTGAATATCACCATAAGTCTTTGTCATCACTTGGGTGTCAAATTAAATTTTCATTTATCAAAAACCTATAGGTAGTTATCCTCTCTCGAGCTAATGATCTTTTTTCCTAATCTTAACTTCTTTTGTCAAGCAAGTCAGTATACGAGTAGTTCTTAATGTTTTCACCATTAAAAAAAATCTTCATGAGAGAACGTTAATACATAATGATCACCCCTTCATGAGAATATATTTATTGTAAAAAATATAGTATCATCATCCTTACTATAAGCTAATAATCCTAGTTATGCGTTTAGCTATTCATAACTAGCAATAAATAATAACTATTATGATTAAAGCTACTAAATAACATTAATTGATAAGAAAGTAAGCAAAACCTTTGATTAATGTAGCTCTTGCAAGAGAATCTTGTTCGTTCCACAATAATCTACTAAGAACTATAAGTAAACCCTAAAACTATGAACTATGAATCTTCTATTCTATATGTAATATCTAATAATAATGTATCAGTGATGAGTTGGTATTTTACCTGCTCATTGTACTCAAATTCATGAATTATTGACATGTTTTAATGCTAATTGAGGGGGTGTTCGACCCTAGTTCATTTGTATGAAGACATTATTTGGAAAAATCAAGTTTGATGAATTTGAAACAAAAAATCACCGAAGTAAGCTAGTGAAGGAATTGGCGATATTTAGGAAGCAATAGGTGTCTCACCGTCTAAACTCTAACTTGAAAGGAGCATGGATGCCTCAGTGCCAACATTTCAATTGGCGTGGTATAATGCTTAATTAGCGACTGATTGATCACAACACAGATGCTCATGTGAGAACTAAAGTTTGAAGTAGAGAAGCACCTGAAACACTACAATCTTGGATCGGTGTTCCATCGGTCTAATGCAAGTTCAAAGACGGAAGCGGAAGGGAAAAAACACAATTAAGGAATGTTGTGCTTCCTTTGGAAAGTTCCAAGGATAGAATAGAGAATTGTGTAATTATGTACCTTTATCCTCTTCCCAATTAGGGATATTAGGGAGAGACTTTTTTGGGAGAAAAATATATTCATACAGTATACTGAAGAACTACTTAGTTTATAGAGGAAGAAATCTCATATTTGTATCACTCTAAGCTTGGATTTCAGATTTTGTTTTAGTCACATTAGCTTAAAATGGAGATTCACAACATGTGTATTGTCTCTATTTCTTCTTTTATGAGCAAGTAAGTCTTTAGCTAGGGGTGTGTGTGCTTGATGGGGGTGTAAAACCCTAAATGAGTATTGATTAATCAATTCTAAAAGTGACTGTATGACATGAATCTATTGTTGTCTTGAAGTTTTAATCTACAAAATAATGGTTGCAAACATTGATTGATATCTCTATAATGTCCTATTTCTTGTGAATTTGCTTTAAATTGTGAAATGACCATTTTACACCCAATTTTAAATCCTATAAATATCGGTATCATTGGACTCCTTTTGATGAACTCTTTCCATTCTTGATAGTTAAGGATCATTCTAGTGATTGTGTAGTTGAGGAAGTGCTCAAGAGAGTTGTTCGAGTGAAGTTTCGACCTTGAGGTAGGTTTGGCTACCCCTCTTTTAGACTGAGATGAGTAATTAACCTTTTTAGGGGGGAAAAGGAATGAAATATATCCGAACTTTGACCGAAATTGTTGTAACAATCCCAAATTTTGGGTAGGACCTATTATCCCCTACACTATTTAATAGTGTATTTTAAAGATATATATGTGCCACGTGGACAAGTTACTATTTATAATGATGCAATATTTATGATGTCCACATGGGCACTTATATATCTTTAAAATACTTTATTAAATAGTGCAGGGGGTAATAGGTCCTACCCAAAGTTTGGGATTGTTACAACAATTTCGGTCAAAGTTCATAATCCTTTTCCCTTTTTTAGAAAGTCAACTGTGAAATAAGTAGTAGTTCGAGTCTTAGAAGTTGGTAAGTGTTCACCTCCTTGTTTAGTTTGTATGATGCCTATTTGTGATACTTAGCATGTGTGGAGGCTTGTGTGATACTTTAAATTATTGTGAAAAACCTGTGATATTTGAGAAATTGCCCGAGCGAGGGGCTATGTGGCTTGTCTTTATATTTGACATTGAGATGCCCGAGTTAGGGGCTTGAGGTTATTTTTGAACCATCTTAAAATAAATTAAATGTTTTTCAAAGTGGTAAAGCTTGGTTTTAGATGGCTTCCTCCACTATCCCTATCATTTGAGAATATGTTTCATGACTTGTTAAGTTTGGGAACTTCATACTACTTGAAATCCTTGATGAACTGATTATGCCTTCATGTTGTATGTGTTGTGATGCATTCATCCTCTTGTAGTATATCACTGTTCATGGAAATAATAGAAAGTAGAGAAATACAATCTTCTAGACATGGCATAGCGTATAAGACCCCGAGAGGCCCTGAGGACTCACCAACTCTTGAAATTCAAATGGTCAAGCCATACACAAGCCACTTGACATACATATACACAACATTATACAAAAAATCATGAAATCTCATAAAACCTACAAAGTTTGACTTATAAGCGGAAGTACATCAAAGTCTTGACAAGCCATCTATTACTTCAAAGAGTGGTCAGGACGTAACCCGTACACCACATACAAAGTCTGAAGACTAAATCATAAGGAAAACAATAAATGTGATATTGTCCTTGAAGTATGAGGACTCACCTAGTCTTCAAAATCTCTAAGTACTCACTAGCCACGAACGGAGGGAGAAGAGTCATGAAGCCCTACATTAGTGAAATAATGTAGGCACAAGTATTCATTAGAACATGGAATGTACTAAGTATGACGGGAATGCAATAAACTATGAAATATGATCATAAGGGGACATAATTGAAAACATGATGTGCATGATCAAGCTAAACATAGAAAAACCTTTTAAACAAGAATCATAATCATGAACATGATCAATGCATCTAGAAAACATGAGGAAAGCTTCATAAAACATTTTGAAAGTAACTTAGTTCTTTTTGTGAGATATTAGCTTCAACCGACAATAGACCATATGAGCTATAACATGGAATCTGATGTAACTCTCACATCGAGAAGGGAGAGTCTACTTTCCAAGGTAGAACTCCGTATAATATCACGTGGTATATGTGGATCCACTAGCTATGCCAATTAAGGCAAACCTACGGGGGTACGTAGTTAGGAACTAGAGGTTGGTACTAGAGACTACCCTATTTGAGCCTCCACCTCAAAGTTCTCTCGGTTCTAAGTTAAATCCCAACGGAATAGTCATATTAAAAAAATTGTCATCATCCATGGAAAAGCAAAATTAAGTTACTAATCCAAGCTAAAAATTTCATAAAATAGCTCCTTAAATCTTGAATCAAGTCTAAGTGAGAAAATCTTTCACCAAGCCATGATCCCTTAAGTATGTTGATGAGTGGTAGATTTTGCACACATTTAAGGTCCATTTAGCTCAATAATTAGTGTCTTTATGCCTAATTTGATAGAATGTTAACAATTTGTAGCTATAAAAGGCAATAAGACAAGGCAAGGATTGATGCGTAGAAAGAATAGCCAAAAATACAAAAAAAAATGTAACATCCCGTCTTAGAAAGAGCTAAATATAGAAAGAACTAATTTGTAAAGAGACAAATCTGAATTTTTGCAAGTTATACTTGAGATGTGAGTTTTTGGTCAACTTCAAACGACCATAACTTTCAGTACAGGATGAGTTAGGTGGCTCAAAAGATATCAAATGAAAGGTCTTGGAATCCTCTTTCCAACGCCACCGAGTTTGCTAAATTTCAAGCTCGTATGAGGGAGATATCCTCATTTGAAGTTAGCCTATCCAGTTAAGGAAAGTTACTCAAAAATATGAGGGGTATTTTGGTCTTTTCCATACCCAATTAGATTAAAACGTTTTTTTGTAATATTTTGGGGTCAAATCTGACTTGGGTCAGTTTTACAATCCTAAATTACGCTTAGGGTTTTAGAAGGGAGTTCAAGAAGAGGAGAAAAGTTCAAGGCGTTCGTCAAGATTCTTGAAGTTTAGTTGCGAAATTTCGCCAAGGGTTTGATCCCTAAGAGGTATGTGAGTTCTCATAGTGTTGGGTTCATTCACCCACACGCTAATCATGCTATTTTAATGCAAATTCATTCTTGAGGTTGAAGGATTTGAGTTCTTGATGAGTTTTCTTGAAATTCCATTCGTAATCTTGATTGTTGGGGTTTTGATGAATTCTTGAGATGAATTTAAGTGATTTGAGGGTTGTTTTGAGTAGATTATCGTATACTTATGTTGGGTATTCAAATCTAAGTGAGTTGGGAAGAAACCATTCAATTCTAGGTGAATTAGGGTCAGAAAACGAGAAAGAAAATTCATCGGGGAATTTTGGGTAAAGGCTGGCGTACCGCCCCACCAGTGCGCCAGAAAACATGTTCTGTAGTTCAAGGGCTGAAGCCCTGCGCCACTCAGTGCGCCAGGGTCACCTGCCCCCACCCTTTCTCCGTCGTTTGGACTGTCTGAGTTCTTTCAAAGGGTACCTTTACTCCCTATTGATTCTAACTACTCTAAACTACTTCAACATCGAGCGATCATCCATAACATGAAATCATAACCCTTGAATCCATAATTCAAATTCAAAGTAGAGTTAGGATTCAAGTCTTAAGAGTTCTTCGAGTCATTTTAAGAAGTCTTTTTACAATTTTTTAAAACTTGTTTTAAGACTTAAGTACTTGAGTATGAGGATGAGTAGAGTTGAGTTCATTTTCTAATATATGGGAACTAAGTATTCCCAAGAGTAAATATTTTTACATTTAAGATGAAAGGAAACACCGATTTCCAAAAGAGTTCATGAGGAGGTTTGAGTAGTATCTCTTTTTAGAGAAATCTTTTGAGTAATAATCTCAAAGTTGAGGATGAGGAAATGTTTTTTTAAAAACATGTAAGCTAAGTTATATTTTGGGAGTAGTATTGAGCACTGATATGGAGGAGAGTTCATAAAACTCACAACCCCTATAAACCATGTAGCGAACATGGGTAGAAAGGGTCATACTTTTTAGGTAATTCCTTATTGTTTTTTAAGCATAGACTAGTGGATCCACTTAGTTGAGGAGTTCTATACCCTGGCAAGGTATAGGACAGTTCTGGCAGCGTGGGCGAGACGATGTATCATCACATAGCTCATAGTGATGGTTGTCGGTTTGAGAGTCTCCCAAACATAGTTTATTTTGTATTTTTACATACAAACTGAGTTATATTGTATTTTTAAAAAAATTGAGTTGCTACCTACTATTTTAAAAGCTTTTCTTTATATTGCATTACTGTTATTGCTTTTATACTGAAATGAGTTGAGGTTGAGTTGAGTTGAGACGAGGTAAGTTGTTTCTTTAGTTCAAGTTCAAGCTTATGTCATGTTTTAGATTTCCCCTTGCATGCTTATACATTCCATGTCCTGCATCTTTTATGATGCAGATACAAGGAATCAGGATCATCAACCAACGCTTCATTGATCAAGTCAAGTTCCAGAGTTGTTTGGTGAGCCTCCTTGCTTTCGGAGGATCGCTTATTTGTCTTGTTTATTTCAGTTTTGTTGGGATGATCGGGGGTCTTATCCTAACATCCCTTATAATATTAGAGGCTTCATAGATAGATAGACAGTAGTTCATGAGTCTTTTTCATTTCCAATGTTTAATGTTTAAAGACTTGAGTTGCCTCTTTGGCCAGTGAATGTTTTACTTCTAAAATATTCTAAGTATTTATTTGGAACATTGAGTTTAAGACTTAACTTTCAAAGTTCTTTATTACTGAGTAAGTCATCCGCTGAGAGCTGAGCCAGGCCAAGGGTTTGCTGGGGGCCAGCACTAGTTCTCGAGTGTCGACCACGTCCAGGGTATAGGCTCGGGGAGTGACAAAGAAGTGCAAACTACACATTGTAGATTGCCTAACAAGAAGGGCGAGTCGCCAAAGAAATTTGAGACCACCCAAGTTGACAGTGCACTAAGTCAGCCCTTAAGGTCAATCAGTGAAGTGAAGCTAGAAGGGTGATCCACCGAAAGACATAAGGCGAAGTGAGTAGAAGTCGCCAAAGTTGACAGTGCTGGCAAATAAAATGATGCCTCAAAGGGCGATATGAGGTGGAAATCGGCGAATCGCCAAAATGACAACATCGAACTCAAATGGAATCGCCTAATGAAACTCAAACACCTGAAGCTTAAAGTAAGAAAAAGGCGAACCAAAAGAAGATGGTCGATTCGCCGAATACAGTAGGTGAACTGAGCTAACGTCACCGAAAGGGACACATAACTAATTTTGGGCAAGATTTTGGAAAACTATAAATAGTCTACATGAGAGAGAAAGAGGGGTGGAAAAATTGAGAGAAATATTCTGAATATTCTAGAGAGAGAAGCATTTTCCATTGAGTTAGAACATTTTTATTGTTGAAGTTTTCAATTATGTAAACTTAAATTTGGAAAATTGAGGTTTGATTTGAAGTGGGTTTGCTATTAAATCCTTAAATTCATGTTACCCATGGCTAATTTCTTTCAAGGTATAATCTTTTTACACTTTGCAATATGTGGCTAAAACCCCAAACTCGTTAGTTGTGATTATGGGGATTAGTGTTGATTTAAGCCAGTGGGTTTGTTGAATTGCTCTATTTTATGACTATTAATCATTGATTTGACTTATTGCCGAGTAATTAATTCATGAATTGGGGTGGACAACTTTTTTTTCAATCTTGTAATGGTGTTCAAAAGAGACTAATATAAGTGGGTAATATGTTCAATAGTGGTATAGTTTAGGTTGCTTGATTACAGATCTAAAGTTTAGGGTTGCTTTGAATGGCTATAGATAAGACCGAAAGGAGATTCTATGCAAGGATGCTTTGAGATCGAAAGAAGATTAGCATCAATTATGATGACCTAGCTTATTTGTGCTTGACTAGTTATAACGAGCAATTCCACGACATGCCAACTAGAATCAACATTTGATCCCCACACCCCTAGAGTTCTTTAACTTCGTGAATTATCAATTATTTCAATATTGTTAATTGAGTGACTGAATTAGTGTTGTTAAAGTTAGTGGACTTCTCCACCCAATTTTTATTTCAACTTCTTTAGAATTAATTGCTTTTTAATTCACTAATTAAATTCTTAATTGTATACCATTCTGTGTGGAATTCGACCCCGACTCTTAGTTGGATGATTTTATTGACAACAGTCGCTCACTCTTTTAGTTAGTTTTTAAGGTACCTTAGGGTATTGATTTCATGGGTCCTTGTCCTAGCTCTTTTGGAAATAAGTACATCCTTGTAGCAGTGGATTATGTCTCCAAGTGGGTGGAAGCGATAGCCTTACCAAACAATGAAGCGTGAAGTGTCACAAAGTTCCTCAAAAAGAACATATTCACAAGGTTTGGTACCCCAAAGGCCATTATAAGTGATAGAGGGTCACACGTTTGCAATCGTCAGTTTGTATCCCTTCTCTCAAAATATAGGGTCAAGAACAAAGTGGCAACGTCATAGCATCGACAATCGATCGGACAAGTTGATGTGTCTAATCGAGAAATAAAGAACATTATGGCCAAAATTGTGAATGTCCACCGTACCAATTGGTCTATCAAGCTTGATGATGCTTTTTGGGCCTACCGTATGGCATTCAAATCTCCCATTGGTATGTCGCCTTACAAGTTAGTATTTGGAAAAGTTAGTCATCTTCCTGTGGAGTTAGAACACAAAGCTTTATGGGAATTGAAGAAGATATATCTAAATTGGGATGTTTCCTCCAGAGGTCGTATACACCAAATCCTTGAGTTGGATGAATTTCATTTGCAAGCCTACAAAATCTCAGCTCTATATAAAGAAAAGGTTAAGTAATGGGATAATGCTAAGATACTACCTCGTGAGTTTTGAGTGGGGGAGTTAGTCTTATTACTATTCAATTCAAGGTAGAAACTCTTCCTAGGTAAGCTTAAGTTTAAGTGGACTAGTCTGCACAATATCACCCGAGTGTATGGTAATGGGCAACGATTGTTGAAGTGGTATATTTGGATGATGTTTGAAGAACATGTCCACGTCATGCCACGACATTCAATTAGGCGCTTCTTGAGAGGCAACCCAAGTGTTAGTTATTTTCAATAATATGGGTGTTATCATGTGCAAGTATTGTGTAACAGATGATGGTAAGGGAAATTTGGTGATGCGTCGAGTATAGTTGGGGAAGTCCCAGCGAGTCCTCCCAATGGTAGGATCAACTTTAGGTGCATACTGTCAACTTCGGCAATGCTCATCACCTACTAGGTGATGCGCCGACGCCATTGGGCGAATCCACTGCAGTCCACCTAGTTAGGTAGGAAAAATAAGAAGCTCACTGGTAATTTCGGTGATGTTCATGCAAGAAAAGGTGATTCACCCATGCACATTGGGCAATCACGGTGTATCCCGCCGAAGTGAATGACATATTGTCCTAAACTACAGCCCAAATATGCAATCTGACTCTACTTGGCAATTCGCCGACTTTCAGTACCAGTGATTGCTCAGGGAGTGCTTCTACCTTCATCTCTTTATGACAATTATGTGCATTGAGGACACTGCTCTTTCCTTTTTGGTGGGGTGAGGCACATCGCAGATGGGCCCAACTAGTATTCCATTTTGATTGTATTTGTTTATTGTAAGTATTATAGTGCTCTTTTGGATTAAAGTTTGTCTCTCGATCGCTATTTCATTCTCTACTAATTTGAAATCCCTCATGAGTTTAAATCGTGAAATGTTTGAAGTTTTCATTGATAACAATTTAAGGATTGATTGTGATTAATATTGATGTCTTGAATAAGTACACATGATGAGCATGATGCATTGTGTTGGTGTTGCGAGAATGAAATCAATGTGGTTGCACCTTTGAGTGATTTCTTTGAATCTTTTGTTGACTAGATTTGTTTTGATGTGAGCCTTGCAACGAACATTTCACGTACGTTTTTTATCTTTTCGAGATGTGCTAAGTGTATTTCGAAGTGCCATGTGTGGTGAAGTCTTACTTGAAAGCATGAATGTGGAGTCCTAGAATTTGCCTTGTTAGTCCAATTGTGTGAATCTTGGTGAATGTGAGACATGATCTTGGGACACATTTTAAAGAGGGAACCAAATTGTCTATAAATCCTTTGTGACTACCTTGTGAGGGTGTGAATCCATTTTGGCACCATTTGAGCCTAACATATTTGTTGACAACCAAAAGAAACCTCTTGAACCAAATTATCCCTACCTTCTCATCAAAAATCTTTTTTGAAGCATTGTGATGTTTTAATAGCCAACTTAGGTCAAAAGCCTAAGTTGGGGGTGTGTAAAGTAAGGATGAATGAAAGCCAAGTGAAGGGCAAAGAAAGATAAAATGAGACTCAACTTTGAAAGTGTTGCAAAAAGAAGGAGCACCTCCTTATAAAAAAAATATATTGCGATGAAAATGCCTTGAAAAAGAGAAGTGAATGAAATAAAAGAGAGAATTCCAAATACATTGAGCGACAAGTCAAGATTTGAGTTCTCAAATGGAAAAAAAAAGGAAAAAAACTTGAGAAGAGGTAATAATGATTGCAACAATACTTTGAAAAGGTATAAGTCACCTATCTAAATTGACCATGCCTCAACCCTCAACCCCGTTACAAGCCTAAACGACCCTTGAGATCTTGCATGAACTAGGTCGTGTGATGATCGAAAAATATGAGCAAACCTATGGGACAAAGCTTGCATGTGTTTCTCTTTTGAGAGAGTGAGAGTTGCATTAATTCCTTACACCTTTGTTGATTTGTTTTGTGAGAGAATGGAATTGTTCTTGATGTGAGGGCACTTGAATGCATTTGTTGAAACATGTTCTTGCATTAGACAAGAAGATAAGTTGAGCTTGAACTTGTGTTGATACTAGCTAGTCATCATTTGAAGCTTTTTAATCATGATTGAGGATAACATGTTGTTGAGAGTAGTGTTTCTATGGCGCTTGCATGTTAGCTCTTATTGAGTACTATTGTAGACACCCTTATTGATCTTATTGTGTTCTTAAGTTACTTGAGGACAAGCAAAAGTTTAAATTAGGAACTTTGATGAGTGGTAGATTTGCACTCATTTAAGGTCCATTTAGCTCAATAATAAGTGTCCTCAATGCCTAACTTTGTCCTAATATGATAGAATGGTGACAATTTGCAGCTATGAAGGCAATTGGACAAGACAAGGATCGATGCGTGAAAAGAAAGACCAAAAATATAAAAAAAAAAGTGCAAACTATACATTGTAAATCACCTAACAAGAAGGGTGAGTCGCCAAAGAAATATGAGACCGCCCAAGTTGACAGTGCACTAAGTCAACCCTCAAGGTCAATAGGCGAAGTGAGGCAAGAAGGGAGATCCACTGAAATACATAAGGCGAAGCGAGTAGATGTTGCCAAAGTTGACAGTGCTGACATATATGAGGTGAAAACTGGCAAATCGCCAAAATGACAAAAGCGAACTTAAACGGGATTGCCTAATGAGACTTAAACACCTGAAGCTTGAAGTAAGAAAAAGGCAAACCAAAGGAAGATGGGTGACTCACCGAATGCAGTAGGTGAACTGAGCTAACGTCACCGAAAGGGACACAGAACTAATTTTTGGGCAAGATTTTGGAAAACTATAAATTGCCAAGAGGAGAGAGAAAGAGGAATGGAAAAAATTGAGAGAAATATTTTGAACATTCTAGAGAGAGAAACATTTTCCATTGAGTAAGAACACTTTTATTGTTGAAGCTTTCAATTATGTAAACTTAAATTTGGAAAATTGAGGTTAGATTTGAAGTGACTTTGCTATTAAATCCTTAAATTTATGCTACCCGTGTCTATTTTCATGCAAGGTATAATCTATTTACAATTTGCAATGTGTGGCTAAAACCCCAAACTTTTGGGGTGTGATTATGGGGTTGGGTGTTGATTTAATTTAGTGAGTTTGTTGAATTGCTCGTTTTTATGACTATTAATCATAGATTTGACTTATTACCGAGTGATTAATTCATGAATTGAGGTGGCCAACTTAGTTCTAGTTTCGATCCTGTAATGGTGCTTCAAAGAGACCAATATAAATGGGTAATCTGTTCAATAGCTATAGTTTGGTCACTTGATTATAGATCTAAAGTTTTGGGTCTCTTTGAATGGCATATAGATGAGACCAAAAGGAGATTCCAAGCAAGTATGTGTTGAGATTGAAAGAATATTAGTGTTAATTATGATGACCTAGCTTATTTGTGATTGACTAGTTGTAATGAGCAATTCTACGATACCCCAATTGGAATCAACATTTGATCCTCACACCCCTAGAGTTCTTCAACTTCGTGAATTGTCAATTATTTCAATATTGTTAATTGGGTGACTGAATTATTGTTGTTAAAGTTGGTGGAATTCTCCACCTAGTTTTTATTTCAACTTCATTAAAATTAAATGCTTGCTAAATCTGTAATTAAATTCTTAATTTTATACCATTCTGTGTGGGGTTCAACCCCGACTCTTAATTGAGTGATTTATTGACAACAATTGCTCACTCTTTTGGTTAGTTTTGAAGAGTGATTTGAGGGTTATCATTTGTGAGAAAATCCTTTCACAATTCATTGATGCTCATCTTAAAGTAACATAGATAATAAAATATTTTTGTTTTCATAAATCATGCATAACTTCATAAAAACATCATTTATAGATTCAAGTTTCTTCATAAGTTCATGTAAATTAGGGTTCATATCCAAAATTAATGATCAATGCATTAGTTCACATGGAATTGATTGAAAAATAGGTAATTGAGTAAAAAACTATCATAATATGATCAAAACAAATAATTGAATCCATACAAATAGAACCCATGACAATTTAATGAAAACTTAACCAATTTGATTGAATTGAATTAGAGAACTGAAGAATCTTTGGGGACTGAATGGGGAATGAAACTCATTGATGAACTCTCAACATACCTTGATTGAATCCCTAAGCAATGACGAATAAAGGAGACTTGAACTTGAAGAACCCTAGCTTCTTCCTTGATCTAGAGAGAGGATTTTGAGGAGAACCTGGGAGAGAATTTGGGAATTTTGAGGGAAATGAAAGAGTTGGGAAATTTCTAAGGGTGAAGAGTAGTTATAGGACTTAGAATTAGGGTCAAAACAATGTAGTATGAGTGTTAAATGCATAGAGAAAGACCCTAATATCCTTTAAAAATAAATGTCGGATAGTCCTACATTTGTGACCTATGGTCTGTAGAAATTTCTACAGTCCATACTGGTTAATCGTAGAACTAACTTCAGAAAACCAAATATTCAATCATTTCCCACAAGACCTTCGACGGTCCTTCAAACTTTCTACGGTCTGTAGACCTTATTGGTAGAACCCAAGGTTCACTCCAAAACTCATTAAGTCTGGAACCTTTATACAGAACCTTCTTACGGTCCATAACACAAATGACGACCCGTTAAAACCTTTCATGGAACTGATGTCCTAAATCAAATCTCTGAATCAATCCTACGAGTTAGTCCTACGACCCGTTAAACTTTCTACGGTTCGTTCTATCAAATCATACGTTCAATTTTCATAAACTTAATTTTTCAAAACTCAACATTGGTCTACGACTTCCTTCCTACGATCCGTAGGACTTTCTATGATCCATAGGTTGGACTCGTAGAACCTTACTTCAGTCAATTGTTCTACATTTTCGATTTTCTAACTTTCGAGGTGTTACATGAGGTTAGAGATAACAAAGCTTTATGCAATCTAAGTGAATAGATTAATTGGTTAACTAGAGTTTGTTTGAGAGAATAACGCTAGGAAATTACTACACTTGATTGAGAGATATTTGCAGTAAGAGAAGATTCATGATTGATAGAGATAAATTTAGCGATATCATAGCTAACGTAGCGAGAAGAAGTATGACAATCAGAAAAATCATAACTCTATGCCTCCTTAATCTTGAAGTCAACCCATTCGCTTTAGTTGCTATTTTTTATTGCTTTAATATTTTTTTGTTAGAATAAGAATCTTAATATTTAAAATAAAATAAGTGTTCAATCCTATTTTCTTAGTGATATTTAATAGTTATAACTAAATCTTAGTTCTCTGTGGGATTTGACTGCAGACTTAAAAACCAAATTATATTTATAGCAACCACTTATCCTCTTTAGGACGAGTTTTGGGCGTGATCAATATGCTACTTATATTGATTCATATACATGATAGTTGATGATTTTTTTCTCCTTTATGATTTAAAATCAGATTATGATAATGTTTTATGATAATTGATGTACTAGTTATGCATTGAATTGCTTTGCAGTTTCTATTAGACTTGGAAGATCTAAAAGTGAGAATGAAGAAATAATGAATTGATTAAATTTTATGAGTTGTATGTATCTTGAAATTAATCACTTGATATTGATAAAAAAAATCATATTTAATTAAAGGTTTGTGTATGAATTGATATTTAATTATCTCCAACTTCTATTCTCATTGTTGAATACTTTGGAGTTATTTTTCATTGTCTATGCTGATGATTAAATTCAATATAAGCTTTTTCGTGTTTGGATTGATCTAAAGCATATTGACTTATAGAAGTAAAAGGATAAATTTCAGTAAAAGATCATTCATGGTATTCACGGTATGGGGTTATCTGGTACAAGAAGTTTCATCCAAGATACTCTCGATATAAATGTTATCGGGTATAAGAAGTTTCATCCAAGATACTCGTGGAATAGATTTATACGGTACAAGATGTTTCATTCAGGGGACTTCCGATAAAAAGTTATCTGATACAGAATGGGTACATGGATTTGTGAGTTCCTTATGAATCTCGACTACCATTTTTTGGTAAGATAGTATGCATTGTATAATCATTATACCTTAATTTCATTCTCATTACATGGTGTATTGGTTGATTGTGATAATGATTAAGTGTTTATGAATGTGGTTTATTGATATTTTCTGATTGTGATCTTGATTTGATATTGTCTTGAGACGTAAAATGTATGTAGCTGCTAGTATATTTTTTATTGAGATATCTTATAATGATATTGCGATGAGCCTATTGTTATTATCTTAATATTT
Organism: Solanum okadae; assembly: GCA_036553675.1. Lineage (NCBI taxonomy): Eukaryota > Viridiplantae > Streptophyta > Magnoliopsida > Solanales > Solanaceae > Solanum > Solanum okadae. The sequence continues at coordinate 40,951,752 of CM071689.1, read as the reverse complement.
TATATTTATGTAGGCATAAAGTAGTAATCTACTACAGTCTTAATGTTTTATCGATTTTCCCAATAACTAAATATTGAAAAACTCAAATTAAACCATTAACCTAGTTTTTCTAATAAAATCATTAAAACCCCATTACCCCAATAATCCAATAGCAATAAATCAATCATAACATTTTTTGTTAGATTTATTTAATTTTTGCACACCCCGAATCATCAGGCTTGAAGAGTCTTGCCAGAGTTCACTGTGACTGTTGATTCAACATCACTGAATTCCAATTCTATTTTGTACTTATTGTCTTTTCTATTGGGAGAAAAAAATGATTTGGTTAAGCAATAATAGTGGTTGTGCTGACAAATGTGGTTAATGATAGATGACGATAATAGTGGTTGACAATGGTGGTGGTGGTGGTGATGATGATAGAGGTGATTTGTGGTGGTGGCTGGTGATTGTGATTGTGATTTGTGGATAGAGCGATGATAAATATCATCCACACAAGAATACCTCTTAGTGATATTAAGATTCTATTATAATTCTTAACGATTAAGACCTATTCAGATCAATTGGGTGCTTAAATCTTAATGAAAACAAATACACTTAATGGTCTAATGTTTGAATCATTTAGATTCAGACCTCCACTAAATGCAAATTAAATATATAAAATTTATCATTTAGTGGCAATTTTATAAGTTAGATCACATTGAATGTAATTATCCCTATTTTCTCTTACCAAACCAATATACTCCTCGTGTCCCAATTTACGTGACACATCTCGTTTTTCGAGAGTCAAACACTTTAGGGTTGTTTGGTAGCTGGATATAATTATACATGTATTAGTAATGCAGATATTAGTTATGTAGGTATTAGTTATGTAGGTATTAGTAATGTGTGTATTAGTTATGCAAGTATTAGTAATGCAGGTAATAGTAATGTGGGTATTTGTTATAAATGTATTAATTATACAAGTATTAGCTATGCTGGTTTAGTTATGCGGAGTTTAGTTATGTATAAATTATTTCTTTGGATGTTTGTTTTTATATTAAAAATTAGTAAAATTATATATTTTTTAAACTATAACACTTTTTTACAATTATATCCTTTCCTTCTTGAACTTTGTATTTTTCCTTCTTTAACTTTGTATTTAAATTAAAATATTTCTTTAATTATGTAGAAGAAAAAAAGTAGTCATGTCGGAGTGATAAGGGTAATATTGTCATTTTAAATTTTTATACATGTATTAGCTATACATGTATTAATTATTTCACCTTCTATTCCGCATAAATAATACACAAATTTCCTCATAACTTATACATATATTAGTTATGCAAATTTCAAAATTGTCAACCAAACGTCGTATTAATTTTATACATCAATAATTTTTTTTCTTATCCACCTACCAAACGCTGTATTAATTATATATATGAATAATTTTTTTCTTATCCACCTCCCAAACATTGTATTAATTGTATACACGAATAACTTTTTTTTATCCACCTACCAAACGTCGTATAAGTTATACGAATTTTAATACATGAATAAAGATTGTTTTATCCAGCTACCAAACGACCTCTTTAAGTTTGATCGGGAATTTGAGCATGAAATATTCTATTTTTAAAAAATGAAATTTATATATTTGTAAATTACGTAAAAAGTACTATAAGTCACAATAATTGACAATCCAAAATATTTAAAAATATATATTAAAAAATTTACAGCAAAAAATAAATTTATTTAAATCTCAAAATTCGAAATATGTCACATAAATTAAAATGGAGGGAGTATACATTTTTTCTAGCCACGTGGATAAAATTGGAAGTCTGATCTTATATATTGGGAGAAAAAAAAATATGAAAAGAGGGGCTCATTCTTGGCTAACAGCTAGAGTCATTACTGTAAATATGAAGAAGCCAACGAGATAATGACACGTGTAATAAGAGACTCCTGTTACGTAACTGAGATACTTCAATGAACTAAAATTGATAAAATCAGTTGGGGTCCGCTCTGCTCCAAGCAGAATTTCCTGTGAGTCAAAGTTTGTGTATGAAAAGTCCTTGAAAATTGAGCAAAACTCCCAGTTTTCAACTTTACCTGCCGGAGATTCCTTTTTCTTTCTTCTTCTAGGGTTTCGTCTTTTCACCGATCGCCATTTTTGCCGCTTCAACTATTACAACCTTTGAGCTCCTGGTACGTACTGTCTTCTTCCCTATTCTATTGAAATGATAGCTAAAAAGTAGACAGACATTACAGCTATATCAATTAAAAGTGTTTTTCTCAGCTCAGTTTGATTTTATGATTCTATTAGCTGATTTTTAGCTGTAAGTTGTCGGTTGTGTCTTGACGATCATATAAAGAAAACCGAATAAATGGGCTACGAGCCATTCAGGTACCTAAAGTTCGGAAGAAAAAAAAAGTAAGGGAAGGGAGGGTTTCATTTTGCTATACCACTGAGAATTGTGGTGATATCCTGTGAAGATGCAATTAGGGATACTCTGGCTGCATTGGATCGAAAAATTCATGAAATGGTCTTGAGAATTTCGTGTTGCCGGTGATATAGGATCTCTTTTACCATTCTGCAACTCTATCCTGATAGTAGGAAAGCCGCGCTATTCCATAATTGTTAAGCTCAAGAATGGCTGGGATATTGTTAGTCATGTTTTCAAATAAACCAAAATTTTGGGGACTCTGTCAGGGAGGCTAGTGAAGGTTCTTCAGCAACTAAGGGTGATACAGACAACAAAATATTCAAGTATTGAACCATGGTTTTGAAAATGAAAAGGGGGATTCAGGAGGATGATATAAATCAAGAAGCGAAAGACTGCACAAATTATGCGGTCAATAGCAGAAGAGAAGCATTGATGATCACTAAAATAGGAGTCATTACATCTATTTTGGGATTTGAATTGAAACTGCCTGTCTATTTTATTTTCATAGAATGGCTGAAAATGTGATCAGGAACTTTCAGGGGCTGTGAGGCTTGACGGGTGAAGGGGAGATGAAGAGGTTGGTGATGGAATGGTACTGTCTGTTAAGTTTTGGAAGTCAATTAAATGTTGATGCATAAAGAGAAAGTGGTAGGCAGTTTGCAGACTGAACAACAACAACAACATACCCAGTGAAATCCCACTAGGTGGGGTCTGGGGAGGGTAGAGTGTACGCAGACCTTGCCACTACCTCGTTGAGGTAGAGAGGCTGTTTCCGAAAGACCCTCAGCTCAAATACATCAAATCCAAGTAAAATGGAGAGGGAAACAGTGTATAAAGCATCAATAAAATAATGCGAGAAGCGAAACGCAGTAAACAGCATAAGGCTATAGGTATCACAGACAAGAACTGCAAGTGCAAGGCTAGGACTACTACAAACGCTAACAACCCAAACCCTCGCAAGGACAACCAACGCGCTAACCCTACTAACCTACAACCTTAATACGCGACCTCCACTCCTTCCTATCTAGAGCCATGTCCTCGGTAATGTGAAGTTGAGCCAAGTCCTGTCTAATCACCTCTCCCCAATACTTCTTAGGCCTACCTCTACCCCTCTGCGTACCCTCTACAACCAGCCCCTCACACCTCCTCACTGGGGCGTCTGCGCATCGTCTCTTCACATGTCCAAACCATCGCAGTCTCGCTTCCCTCAGTTTGTCCACCACAGGGGCCACTCCCACCTTCTCCCGGACAACCTCATTCCTAATCTTATCGCTCCTAGTGTGCCCACACATCCATCTCAACATCCTCATCTCCGCAACATGCATTTTTTGAACATGAGAGTTCTTGACTGGCCAACACTCCGCTCCATACAACAAGGCGGGTCTAACTACCACTCTGTAGAACTTACCTTTAAGTCTAGTTTGCAGACTGAGATCTTGAAAATCTATATCCTCTAACAAGTGTTGGTGTGTTCAAATGCTATTTGGGATCCTCATTCCTCTCAAGCTCTGGAGAAGATCAATCATTATTATGTTATTGAACGTTTTTTCAGTACACGATAGGGAACTATTTAGCCTGACAATTTTCTTTTTTAATTGATCATTCATATTGTTCCTGATGTCAAATGTTCAATCAAGGGATACACTGTGAGAGTAAAGATACTACTAAATCCTACTTCAGCTTTGCAAGCAATGACACTGAAGTTTTCTTTGTAATGTTTCTTCGCACAAACTTCTCGGTAATGATATAATAAATAGTTTATGCACACAGGTCAGAGTTTACCATTGGGATGACAAAAACATTAAAAAACCAAACTAGCAGTATTATGTCTGCAATACTTACTATGTGTTCTTACTCAACAGAATGTCAAGTGGCTATGGCTCTATTCTGGTCATTTCAGGTCAATGTTGTACGAATGTGTATGCCATTTCCTGGTTCAGAAATTACGACAACTTTAAAATGTAGATAGTATCAGATGCATCTTTTCTAATTTTTGTATATCATTGCATCCCAGGTTTTTGGAAGCTGATGATCTGTCTTTCAAGTTGTGCCCATTGATCACTACCATAAGCAAGTTCTTATCTTTGTTCCCGATATGGCTTCTGGCTGTATAATGCCTTCAGCAGGTGGTAAACCTCAAACTGATGCCATGCTTGTCGACAAACTTCCTGAAGAAATAAATGAAATGAAGATCAGAGATGATAAAGCAGAAAAGGTTGGTTCTGGGAAGAGGACTGCATATTCTGGTTCGTTGTCTATGTATACTTGATTTATCTTAGGCAGTTTCACTTTTGATAGGAAATGGAAGCAGCTGTAGTTGACGGAAATGGAACAGAAAAGGGGCACATCATTGTGACAACTATTGGGGGCAAAAATGGTGAGCCTAAGCAGGTAAGAATTCTTAATCATTGATTGTTCAGTTTTCAAATATTGGGTTTAAGCTCTAGAAATATGTTAGTTACACTTGTTAATCGGGTGATACTGTCTACATGACTAATATCCTCCGATTTTTATATTTATTTGATGAGTACTACAAGTTAACAGGATAAATAATTTATCATTGAAGAAAAAAGATTAAAAAAATAAAAAATGGACAATATGCAAGGTCTGGAGTTATCTAACAGAAGCATTGATCTTATTGAGTTAAGCAAAAATCTCTTTGCATTAGTCTCTTTTTGTTTTAGGAATTTAGAAAGTAATATTTTAGGTCAAAGCTAAAATTTGAATTGATCAATAGATTCAATGAGCTATTCTCGTTGAAATTGTTTCCTTTTTGGCCTGAATATCGGTAACTAAAGTTAGATATTGCTCCCCTATCATTTCCTGCATCTTATGTGCATTATATTATTGACCGAATATTTAATCTTTACTTTTAGAAGGTCAGCTCATGACATTTAATTGATCCAGAGCTGGATGCTTACCTTATTATCATAAAAGGTAAAGGAGAAAGCACTTTTTAAAAAATACATGTTGAGGTGAGTAAGGAGGGGCACATGTACTACCTTTTCTTAGTCCAAAAAAGAAGAAGAAAGAGTAAGGGGAATCATGTATATATATATAATACATACATACCTAACATTTTTTCTCAAAGCAGCAACAACATGTACTGTAGAGATCTTTTCATTTTCCAGTTAATTATTATTCTGTTCATAGACTATTTATCCTGTGGCAGACATTTTGTTGCACACCATTACAGAGGGGTAAATAGTTTTGAAAGAATCCAACTTATCACCAAAGGTTGTGGTGGCGTGATAAGTACCCTTCATCATTAACTAGAGATCTCATGTTCAACCCCTATGAATGGAGTCACCTTTAGTGGGAGCGCTTTACCCCCCATAGGTAGGACTTCCCTGTGCGAATCTGAATTATTTGGACCCCAAAATGGGTAATGGACACCGGATGTGAAACCAAAACAAAAGGACTCCATCTTTTCTCTTTGTATGATTTAATAGTATATGTTTATCTGGTTTAAGTTTTAAAAAAGAACGAGTTCTTATTCAAATATATTATTAGACAATTTTTTATGTTCGAAGCATGTTTGTAAAGTTTGGATGGCATTTCAGCAAGATGTGCATTAGAGATATCTTATGTCCTTCTCTTTGGTTCTGCTTGTATCCTGCATGGTTAGTTTCATGACTTCATCCAACGATGTCCTTTTCACTGTCCTGGAGAATGGTAATTGCGTGAAGGGGGTGATGATGGTGGTAAATAATTGCAATCTATCGATAAAATCGCAGATAGTATCTGCGAGATGAATCAATATGAGAATTGGGAAGGATGCAAATATTTTAGAGAGTTTTTGGAACACATAAGTATACATTAATATTTCTCAGAGGATAACTTATACTAGGGAATATGGAAATTCAGTGTAGTGGCACAGACTCACTCAATGCTCATAATTATCATGTCACTGTAACCAACCCAGTATTCTCGTGTCATCTTACTTCTCTACAAATATTTGACGTTACCTTTTATGCATTTTTCCTTGATGTCTTTTTGTGGTGTTAAAAGTTTTTATTTACTAATTTATTCTCTTTTGCCATTCAGACTATTAGTTACATGGCCGAGCGTGTTGTTGGACAGGGTTCCTTTGGAATTGTGTTCCAGGTACAAACTGTTTATATTTTACAAATGATGACCACCGTTAATTAAGGCATATTGTACGCTAAGGGTTTGGGATATATATAATATCCTTTTGTTTCTATGCATAACTTGTCTAGCAGATGATTTACAAGTCCAAATTTGTTACTGATTTGGAAACCGTGTGTGTATTTTGCAGGCCAAATGCCTTGAAACTGGAGAAACTGTGGCAATAAAAAAAGTTCTACAGGATAAGCGATACAAGAATCGGGAATTGCAAACAATACGCCTTCTTGATCATCCTAATGTTGTTTCACTGAGACACTGCTTCTTTTCAACCACAGAAAAGGATGAGCTTTATCTTAATTTGGTTCTTGAATATGTACCTGAGACTGTCTACCGTGTGTTGAGACATTACAGCAAAGCAAACCAACGGATGCCAATGATTTATGTCAAGCTCTATACATATCAGGTTTTCCATTTTAAATTGAAAGCAAATTCATGTTCTATAGCAAAACTTAAGTGAAGGTGGACTTGATGCAGCTTGTTTTGTTTTATTTTTTGACGCTGTTGCAGTATTTTTTGTTACAAATTCCTTATAGATATTTTGTTGCAAATCAGTGTTTATTGATTATACACTTCTTCAGATTTTCCGAGCTTTGGCTTACATACACGGGGTAGGAGTCTGCCACAGGGACATCAAGCCTCAGAATTTACTGGTCTGATTTTTCAAAGCTTAAGAGTCTCATCTTTTAAAAGGTTTATGATATTGACTACTGCAGTTTTCCATGGCAGGTCAACCCACATACTCACCAGCTTAAGCTCTGTGATTTCGGGAGTGCAAAAGTTCTGGTAATTGTAACTTGTAAAATTTTTGTTTGTGACTACTCGAAAGTTGACTAACTCCAGTTACAAAGCACAACGTTTATTTATTCAGTAACAGCAGTTTTGCAACTTAGAAGTTAATGTATGCTACTTTTGTCACCTACCCCATTTCACTAAGAAAAGGAATCCCCATTAACATTTGTCTTATAAACCAAGAATGACTGGTTGTGTGCCATCTTTTGTGATGAGTCATTGTGGTTGTGCACTACTATCATCCACTTGCAAATAAATCAGGAAACAGTTGTGGTTTTGCCATTTGTTTTGTTGGTGACAAGTGATGGTTATGTTTGTCATATAGTTACTAGGATTTTACAGAAGTTGAACAATGTTACATTTCTTCCATGTGACCAGGAGGTCATGGGTTTGAGCTGTGGAAACAGCCTGTTGCAGAAATGTAGGGTAAGGTTGCGTACAATAGACCCTTGTGGTCCAGCCCATCCCCAGACCCTGCTGATAGCGCAAGCTTAGTGCACCGGTCTGCCCTTTTCTTTTTTTTAACGATGTTACATTGTCTGTCCCCTGATTATTTAGGGAAGCAAAGTGTCTTGGATTATAGTAAATCGGTATTGTTTTCTACTTTTTCATACTTTTTCTACTGTTCTAGTTTCTGAGGTGAAGCACTTACAGTTACTATTGAATTAGTCCTCTTATTTTTGATGAGTGTATTTCATGATCATGATCTCTGGTCCAGTTTTGTCTGTCAACCAAATGATAAACAAGTAACTTTCAACACTGTACAATATCAAAAAAGGATTCTACCTGAACAAAAAATTTGCTTTTCATTAATGTCAATCAAATTAGACTTGATCAATTCTCCTAAAAGCCCACACTTTATTCTTTTCTCGACTGCATTTTTCTCGGGGGTATCAGATGATTTCAGCTCAATCTTGTGTTTATTTTGATCTTCATGTTCCTCTTAAATAGCTGCCTAAAGTTATATATTATCCTTCAGGTCAAAGGCGAGCCAAATATTTCATACATTTGTTCTCGTTACTATCGTGCGCCTGAACTTATATTTGGAGCAACTGAATACACATTTGCAATTGACATTTGGTCTGTGGGTTGTGTCCTTGCTGAACTGCTTCTTGGGCAGGTCTTATTCTTTCAGAATCTTGTTCTTTAATTCTAGACAGGAACAATTTCATAATTCTTGACATCTTTCTAATCTTTTTCTGTTACAATATCCATAGCCCCTCTTTCCTGGTGAGAGTGGAGTTGATCAGCTCGTGGAAATTATCAAGGTATCTTCACTCGAGTAATGATGAACTTAATTTCATGATCTCCAGATTGCAGAAAGCAATTGTACTGAAATCTTGTATGGTCTAGGTTCTCGGAACACCAACTCGGGAGGAAATCAAGTGTATGAATCCAAATTACACTGAGTTCAAATTCCCACAAATCAAAGCTCACCCTTGGCATAAAGTGAGGTTCTTGTCTCTGTTCCTACATAGAGAATACAGTGCTGATCATTCCTTGCACACTTCTATACTCATTGCTTCTTTTTATTCCAGATTTTTCATAAGCGGATGCCTCCTGAAGCTGTGGATCTTGTGTCAAGGCTTCTCCAGTATTCTCCAAATTTGCGGTCTACTGCGGTAAGTTTAAACTTTTTTCCCCTCAATTTCTCAGCTGCAAATATAGATGAACCGGGCAGATCAAGAAACCATATTACGCAGTAGTACCATGTCAAACTTCAGACCACAATGTGAGGGGAACAAACAATTGTATGATTCTGAAGGTTAATTTAGGAGTCTTTCCTCTGGAGTTGCGTTTAGATGATTGTGGAACCAAGAATAACTAAGGGCTTCATACTCATCAGAGTATTAGGACCACATGCTCTTTGTATTGTGTGCATTACTTGGCCTTATTTAGAATTTCCCATCGAAACAACTGTCTTTTCCCTTATCCAAACAAAGAACAAAAAAGAAATAGGTTGTCAGTCGCCTTAAAGTTGTTTTTCCCCTATTTGTTTCTTAACACTGGACAATCTGTTCCCGTCTTAAATTATGCCAAGCTACCTAAGGGCCCTACCTTAACAGTAACAACAGAAAAATTAGTTTCACATCTTTACACCTTTAAAATGCTTTAGAAAACAGGTCAAGTCATTTCTGAAGAAGTTGTTTCATAACTTAAGAATTAGTATTCGCTAATTTCTTGGGCTGATATATTTTCCGAGAAGTGCATTTGCAGCTGATAGTTGTCCAAAAAAAATTGCATCCTGATATGATCTTGTTGTATCATTTCTGTTATATAACATAATTCTATGAAATAGATTTTGTTACTGGTGGAGTCGGATGTTTTTATAATCATTTGATTGCATAATTTGGATGCATTTTAAATGCATAAAAATGATGAAGAGCAAGGTACCTTTCTTTCATGTTTGGTATGGCATGCAAGACAATGTTGGTTCTACTAATTAGAAAACAATTTCCATTAAGCTATTGTAATATATATTTGATTCCCATTTGCAGTTGGAGGCTTGCACCCACTCTTTCTTTGATGAGCTCCGTGACCCTAAGACTCGTCTCCCTAATGGTCGACCATTGCCACCTCTCTTCAACTTCAGGCCTCAAGGTTTAATCATATTCCCTTACCAGTACTTTTAAGGAATTGAAGTTTTCTTGGTTACTTATTTTTGTGCAATTTCATCTACAGAGTTGAAAGGAGCATCTGCAGAGCTCTTAAACAAACTGATACCAGAACATGCTAAGAAGCAGTGTACCTCCCTTGGTTTCTAAACCTTGTGAATGTTATGTATCTTTAGTATACTTATTTGCAAACCAATTTGTTTATTATCAACTGTTTGACATCTCTTCCTTCCCATGACAACTGTTGACTGACAAAAACATTGTGAAAGTTGTTCTTTGTGCAAATGCTACTTTATTGGACTTGCTGATGACCCCCCCCCCCCCCCTTCAACCCCCTCTTTACCATATTCTGATTCCAAACAGTAAACCAAAGGAATTTGTTGATACAGTTGAATTTCAACTGGGAAGGTCAATCACGTTTCTGTGCTTGGCTGTTATATTGTATACGTTGGGTAGACCACTACAAGTTAGATTCTGTAAACTGCTTGTTAGTATATTTATATATATGAGATACAATATTTTCTATATCATGTGTCTTCACTTGGGTTTGAAAAAGTATTCTTGTTGAACTTTGACACCAAAGTATTATGATTGTTAAACAGAAGGCAAGTATACTATGTTAGATTACCAATTAAAATCATAGGCTTTCAACAACTTTAAAACACAAAATTAGAAGAAAAGATGTCTACCATGAGCCATTATGTCTTTGATTAAAATGTGAATCTAAATGCAAATTTAAATGATTAAGTTATTTTTAAATTTGATCATTAAATGATTAAGATATTTTTAAATTTGATCATTAAATGACAAAGGTCATTTATTTTTCAGTATATGAACTTATAATTTATTTATTTGTAATATACAATTTAGATTTAAAAAATAATCAAATAATTTATATATATATATATATATATATATATATATATATATATATATATATAAATTATTCGACTTTAAAATTAAATATATATATATATATATATATATATATATATATATATATATATATTTAAATTATTCGACTTTAAAATTAAATTATTTATGTTTGCTTGTGTTGGTGGTAGTGAAGTTAAGTGCTAATGGCTAGTAATGGTGGTATTGATAGTTGTGATGGTGAAGGTGGTGCTAATTGTTATAGAAGAAGTACTTGGTGTTTCAGTGACTTGCGTGACAGTCACAATGACAATGGTGGAGTTGGTTCATGTTAGTAGTTGGTAATGTTGGTAGCAGAAAATTGTGGTGGTTGACTATATGTTGGTGATAGTAGTGAGGCAGAGGTGGTTGATAATAAAGATTGTTTGTAGTGGTGGCATTGATAGTAGTGGTGGCGGCCCCAACAATGACGACGATGATGGTGAATATGATTATAATAATAATAATGGATATGATAGGTGATAGCGACTAACAATAGTATTTTTGACAACAATGATATTTGCCAATGGTGGCTATGAAGCCAGGATGGTGGTTGACAATGATGGTGGTGGTGGTGGTGGTGGTTGTGACAACTAAGATAGTTAGTGTAGTGACTGATGATTGTCAATTGAGTGATTGTGAAAATTATCCACACAAAGATATCTCTTAATAATATTAAGAATTGTTTAAGATTTTAAAGATTAAAACCTATGTAGATCAAATAAGTGTTTTAATTTTCACGTAAATAAATGCACTTAATTCCAGGGATAAGGCACAAGTACCCCCTCCCCCCTCCCACCCCCTAGACTATGACCAAAATCTCAGAGACACATCTTAACTAAACTGAGGTCCTATTACCTCTCCGAACTCATTTTTTTCTTTTTTTTTTGTAATTTTATATATCTTTTGGCTTACGTGGCACACTCTGTGACTCCACGTAGATGAGGGGCATGGGAGATGTTTGGATGTCACGTAAGCCAAAAAGGTGGACAAAATTACCGGAAAAAATTTTTGGTTCCGGGAGAGTAATAGGACATTAGTTTAGTTAAGATGTGTCTCTGAGATTTCGGTCATAGCCTAGGAGGGTACTTGTTTCTTATCCCCACTTAATAATCTAATCAAGAACCATTCAAATTAGTAAAAACTATGTGTCATAGCAAATAGTGATATATATTTAGTCTACCTAGCTATAGTTTAAATTGTTTATTTAAATTGTGATGGTCAATAATAATTAATTTAGATTAAGGATAAAATTGAAAAATAAAATTACTTAGTTGAATAATCAGTTTTTTTTTTCACATTTAAATACGTTTTTAATAAAAAAAAATTTAATCAAAACTTTTACAATTTGTTTAGAAGTTGGAGCTAGGGTAAAAGAAAGTTTTAAATATGCCTATATATATATATATACTAGTAAAATTATTCGCGCTTCGCGCGGAAACTTAATATCGCGAAATTTATAAAATAATACTTAAAATCTATTCGTCATTAAAACTACAACATTATATTATCTTACATACAAGATTACGTAGTAACAAACATTAATAATGTAAAGTAAAATGAAAATTATTATATCTTATCATTTATCTTAGTAACATAAGCATAAAGTAATGACTGCAAAAATACGTACCAAGATCTGTAACATAAGCAATGGTGTAAGTGAGCCACTCAACATGAGCAAAGTACACAAATATTTAATTGTGAAGAATAAGAAGAAGAGGAGGTTTAGAATTTTTGTTGTTTTAAAATGAGAAGAAATCTCTCTATTTATAGACAACAAAAGGTAGTATGAACAAATGTTTATTGTGCCTTATCGGAATGGTTACAACTATTTGGAAACGTTGCAATCCTTCGGAAAGGTCACAACCTTTCATAAAAGTCACAACTTTTCATAAAAGTCACAACTTTTCATAAAAGTCGCAACTCTTCATTAAAGTCGTAACTTTTCATAAAAGTCACAACTTTTCATGAAAAGGGAATGCTAGTTTTGGAAATAAATAAATTAAAAAGGAATTCTGGTTTGTGGTGGCGCCACATAGGCGGGCCTAAGGTTCTCTTATATATATATGATACTAGTTTCACGGCACGTGCATTGCACGTGTGTATCGTATATATAATATATGATGTTGTAAAATAAAATTAACATTACTAAATTAAAGCTTTTTAGTAAATAATTATAATTGAATGAACATAGGACAAGTGTTTTTAAATGATTAATCCATATTGTCATAGAGTTTCTTGTATTTTGAGATCAATATGACCATATATCATTAAAACATTTCAAAATACATTCAGAGTTTAAATATGAGAGAACGTGACATTTCTTTAGTAGTACTATTTCTTACTTCACTCAATTTTGTAAACAAATCTAACCAACAAAATCGGAAAAAAAAATTATTCATTCAAAAAATGTCACCAATAGCCTTTCCTCTTGAGGTTATGAACATAAATGATGTACACCATTTAAGTACAATTTTTGACTTAAATATTCATACTTGAAATTTAGTATGTGCATGACACTAAAAAGAATTACCATAAGTATTTCAATACTTTATCTTTATATGTAATATATATTTTATAAAATATTATTACTCAATTAATATTTGAGTAAGACTATCATAGAGAGGTAATTTTACCAAAAAAGTATACTTTGTTGTTATCATGAATGATGGTTAAATACAAGTTTGAGCGTATGTCAAATATCTAGCTTGACCAATTCTTTGTTATAGATATATACACTTCAATAGAATAGTTTTATTTTAATATATGAGCAACATCACCTATGGTAAAAAATATTTCATTTCATTAAGTTTCTACCTTATATTTGTGGAATTGTAGTCTTCTCCTTTTTTTCTGCCGCATACATACCATATAGTTGTTGTCTAATAAATGTATCTAGTATCTTATAGAAGTTGTATCATGATATAAAATATTTAAATTTTTCAATAATAAAAATTAATAGATGAATAAAATTTCAAGTATTATTCATAGAATCATTAATTTGATTTAAGATCAATCACTATTTACTTATCTATTTTTATATAACTAGTAAAGAGTGTATCTTGTGACATAAAGAAAAATTATATGGAACAATACATAGCCAATGAAGAAGAAAGACAAAAATATATGTGCATGCTATATTCACTCTGGTGTTCCATTTGATTTAAATCTCTTGCCATCAACACTTTACTTTCTCCGTTCATTTTTACATACATATCTATTAAAAATAATTATTATCATGGCTATATTATCATATTATAAGTAAAAGTAAAATTTTATTTTTGAAATAGTGAATTTAACATCAAAACTAATAATTCAATGGACTATGTTGATGCCCATTGTTTTAGCGAAATTAGGAAGAAACTCCTTCATTTGAGGGTAATTGAATAAAAAAAACAAAAAAGAAATATCTTACCCAAATCATATGCCTTTTTTCATATCTGTTTAATATTATTGTCTCTCCCACAACTTTTTGTCACTGTTAATTCATGAAAATCGTAAGAAAAAAATATGAGTGTGAGAATTGATGAATGATTTGCTACAATTTGTTCACCAACTCTTTTTTATGAGGTACCTCGAATTTCGTTGAGTTTCGAACTTATTCAATTTTTACAAATAACACTTGAGATTTTTTAAGAAGAAGAAGAGTAGAGAACTTAAATAAATTGTAGTTTAAAGGAATGAAGAAACGCCTTGTAACAACCTGATTTCCGTCGTTATGGAGAAATCAATGGAGAAATAATTGGGCCAGAAACTTTTTCGTAGTAACTTGGATTTTCCCAACCTAGTCCAGATTTGGACGAAATCGGAGTCATTAAGGTGTAGGGAAATCTGGTAACAATCGGGTGAATCATTTATGATTTTGATTACACGAGTAGTTAGATAACTCGTTAAGAAATTCGTATGACTTTATGAAATTGAATTCGAGTGAGTAGAGCTCCCAGAATCGATCTTAGCGTAAAGGGTATTTACTGAGTGTCATGGGTTAGAGGTGTGTTGTGAAATGAGAATTTTGGAATTCTTGAAATAACTCTCTGTCTCGAGAATGCCACTTTGGCGCTGGGTTTTTGCCGCTTTGGCGGGGCCGCTGTGGCGGGCCTGACGCGAATTAAAGTTGTTAATAAACCCCTAAACGACCTCATTATGCACTTTTCGACTTTTATAGCTAAGGAATGACCCTCAAGCGATTCCTACTTGTTTTTCACTATTCTTGAGGCTAAAGGTAAGCTTATCACTCCCCGAATCCATTTTTCAATCCGTAGAACGTAATAGAATGGGTGAATATTGATGGGGGAGGGTTTGTTCTAGATTCTATGGTGGAAACAACCCTAATTTGGATAATTGAGATCATGGATTTGATCTAGGGTTCATAGAATTGTTAGTAATTCGGGTAATTAGTGATTGTTTATTGATTCTTGTATTATATTGATTGTTTGTAGACCAAGAACAAGCAGAACGAATCCGGAAAGGGAAGGATCAAGTTTCTTAGGGTTTCAAGCTTGTTTTGAGGTAGGTGATGGTTGTGATTCTATGATTGTGTGATGTATATTTGTTCTTGCTTCATTATGATACATGTACGTATGAGAATGTTGCATTATTGATCACCCTTGTTGTAATTGAGGATAATTGAATAATTGTATGCCAAATCACCTTTTGTTGTATGATTGTGAGAATAAACATTGTGATTGCAATTGTGGTTTGTTGAATGGGCGGGTGTCACGATCCGACACACTAACTGGGATCGGTTGCCATGTTTCGACATAACTAACTTGGATCAGATTGCCACGTTCCGATATAACTAACTTGGATTGGATTGCCACGTTCCGGCATAAAAATGGGATCGAATTGCCACGTTCCAACATGCTAACTGTTTAGGTTTGAGTTCCATGAGAGAACCATTGAATTGGGTTCCGTGAAAGGACCATTGAATTATGTTGTGCATCTACTTGTGATGAGTTCGTTCATATCTAATGATGATTGATATTGGAAGACAGTACGTTGCTCTAAATTGTTATAATTGTGATATGTGAGAATTGTGAAGTTGTTCATTGTTCGTATATGTTGATGATATTGTATATGTTCGATATGTGCATGTGATTATATGGTTGTATTGACTAATATATGTTACATTTAGTGGGATAGCTGCGTGATCCTACCAGTACACGATGGTTATGTACTGATACTGCACTTGCTCTTAGTTTTGTTGAGTATAGGGCATCTTTCGACGGCTATTGACATACCTCGTTTAGATGATTAGTGATCGCCGATTCGAATTCAAGGGTGAGCCAGTTCTTTCGGGCTGCCTTGAGTTCTCTTTTTGTCTAGTCCATCATATTCGGACTTAGACTAGTTCTTTAGATGATTTTCTCGTTTAGACTTATGAATCTTGTTAGAGTTTTGGTACATTGACTTTCAGGTTCTAGGTTAATTCTTCCGTATTTGTTAGTTATTGTTGAACTTTTGTTAGAGTTTATGGAAACTCTATTTTCCTTCCTTAGTATTTGACTTATATGACTTAGTTTTTAGATTGATTGCTTGGTTTGGGTTGTAGTAGTGGTTCTCCCACCAGATTGTTAGTGTGGGTGCCAATCACGACGGTCTGGGTCGTGACAAAGTTGGTATCAGAGCCCTAGGTTCGTTGATCTCATTGTACCAAAACGAGTCTAGTAGAGTCTTGCGGAACGGTACGATGACGTCCGTACTTTTCTTCGAGAGGCTATAGGGCTTTAGGAAAAACTCCCTTCTTTCTACTCCTTCGTGGTATGACTTGAATCCAATTGGTATCTGGGTGATACAAATTGATATCTTTCCTCCTTCACTCTATGGTCCGAACTAGAGCAACAAAAGTGGTAACACCATCACTAGCAAGAGAGGATGCGTATAGACTACTAACTGTCGAATAGAGTCCCCATTTGGAACAAGTATCCACTGCCTCAGATAGATGATATTTTTTATCAGTTGCAAGGTGCATCAGTTTCCTCTAAGATTGATTTAAGGTCTGATTACCATCATTTAAAGATTGAGGCGGTTAAGAATTGAGTTCGACCAAGTTGTATGATTGAAATTAGCAGTTTTGTGGAGCTTGGTAGCTACTATTGTCGCTTGTGGTATGAGTTGAGTCCAATTGGTATCTCTTGATTCCAATTGGTATCTCAACGAAGTAAACTAGATGTCGTGGTCACGACTGAGGGCCCCCAAGCAAAGCAAATTAGAAACTGAGAAGGTTCCAATTGGTATCTGGCCCTAGGGGTGGTGTAAATGCATGGATGATCAGGAATGGTCATCCATGGAGCGGAATAATTAATTATGAATTTGGACTTATTCGTGAATTGTGTCACGCCCCGAGCCTACACCTCGGACGTGGCTGACACTCGAGAATCATTGTTGGCCCCAAGCGAACCCTTGGCCTGGCTTACTTACTCAGCGGAAGACTTGAACACAAGAGATATAACTCATTGCAATAAATTAAAAGATAATAACTTAGCCAAATATGGCAACTCCAGTCTTAAACGTATACAAATGAATGAATAAGACTAAAGAACTAATACTATCTATCTATGAAGCCTCTAAAACAAAGAGGGATGTCAGGACAGGACCCCCAATCATCCTAACAATTGAAAACTAGAGAGCGAATGATAAAAGAGTCCTCCGGAATGCAAGGAGGCTCACCAACTGACTCGGAGTGCTGAACCTGATCAACGAGGCGCTAGATGCAGATCCTGGTGACCTGTGTCTGCATCATCAGACGATGCAGGCCAACTGGCATCAGTACATTGAATGTACCAGTATGCGAGTAGGAATGCTAAACAATACATAGGCTTGAAAAGATTCTGAAAGGACTGAAGAACTTACCTGGCTCAACTCAACTCAACATAACTGAACTCACTTCAATATAAAGCAGATTAAAAACAAGTGCAATAGAAGGAAAAACTGTTTAAAACATGTTGTCAACTATGTGTATTTAGAAATACAATAGTAACTCTGTATGTATGCAAAGATACAATATGAACTATGTTTGTATATAAAAATACAAAATACTGCTGTGGGAGTTTCTCTAACCGACAACCATCACTTAAGATCTATAGTGATGATACATCATTTTACCTCATGCTGCCAAGGACCGTCCTATACCTTGCCGGGGGTATAGAACCTAACTCACTAAGTGGATCCACTAGTTTATGCTAAAAGCATCTTAAGGAGTCATCTAAAAAGTATGATCCTTTACTACCCATGATGGCTACATTGTTTATGGAGACTTAAGTTAATTATGAACTCGCATCCCCATATCGGTGCTCAATACTACTCCCAAAATATACTTAGCTCATATGTTTTTAAAACAAACTTCTTTCTTTGGTTTGAGATAATTACTCAAAACTTAGCTTAAAAGCTTTCTTGGAATCGATGTTCCCTTTTCTTGCTCAAATGTGAAAACATTTATAAACTCTTTGGGAATACTTAGTTCCCTTATAGCTTTTTTTGAGAAATGAACTCAACTCTTTACTCTTTGCTTAACTTGAAACTTAAGTCTTAAAACAAAGTTAAAACGTTTGTTAAAGACTTTTGAAAACTTAAAAAACTTTGCTTTGACTTGCCTCTTAACTTGTAGACTTGACTCTTAACTTCTCTTGACTTTGATCCTAACTTTCCTTGAATTGGATTATGAATTCAAGGTTCATGATCTCATGTTTATGGATGATTTCTTGATGTTTAGATGTACCTCAGAGTGTTGAAATCAACTAGAAAACATAGGTACATTGCTAAGGAACAAGTACGAAAAGATGGGGGAAGAATGGGAAGAACTAACATCCCTTGCGCTCTAAGAGGCGTGGGGCGCCAACCCTTGAGATTCAGGGACCAAGTTGGGGCGCTCTGACTGGCACAGCGCCCCAGAGCTCAACATTCAGAGACCCCTTTTTGGGGCTCTGAGAGGCGCGACGTGCCAGGGCCCTCCCCAGGTGTTCCCAGACTTTTCTTCTTCGTTTTTCAACTCTAAACCGTCCCAATCAACTTAGTTCTTTCCCCAAACACTTAAAATCGATTATATCCTCAATATATACCAGATTCAACTTGAAATTACACTTGAAAACATGAATCAAATCGCAAGAAACTCCAACCACACAACCCACAAGAAATTTAACGAAACTTTCAACAATGTTCATCAAGAACTCAATTTTAAACTTTCAAAGACTTAAATTCGCTGAATTGAATCATGGCTAGAGCGTGGGTGAACTAACCCAATGCTATGTTATCTCACATACCTTTTTAGCGATCACCCCCGACGAAATCCACAAGCTATCCCTGACGAAATCGATGAATCTTGAACGTTCTTCTCCTTTCTCCTCTTCTCAAAGCCCTAGCGTGAAAATCACTTTTCTAAAACTGACCAAAATATGACTTAACCCCAATTAAACTCCTATAAATGAATTAGAATAATTAGGTAAGGAGAAGACTAAATTACCCTTCCAAAATCCGGATTAGACTTTTCTTAATTCAATTGCCCAACTTCCAAAGGGCATAACTTACTCATACGAACTAGGAATCATGCAAACTCAGCGGAGTTGGAAAGATAATTCCAAGAGATTTCCAAACATATGTGGAAATACACCTAACTCATCCTGATCTAGGAGTTATGGCCGTTTTAAGTTGACCAAATTTTCATTCTTTCCAAAAATGACTATTTCCAATTATTGGCTTCTTCCTAGTTATTTCAAATTGCGAGATGTTACCATATCTCCTCCTTGGGAACATTCGTCCTCGAATGAGATTAATCTTACTAGGCTAAGGGTGTAACATCAAGTTCAAACACCCAACAAGAAGATGCAAACAAACAACATGCTCACTCATAATTTAAATAGTACTAAGAAGAGAATTAGTACCTTGGTTTGCATTTTCTCTGGACTCAAAGAGATGTGGATATCTCTTCTTCATATTCTCCTCAGCTTCCCAAGTAGCTTCCCCAACAAATTGGTTCCCCTAAAGGACTTTGACTGATGCTACCTCTTTTGTTCTCAACTTGTGAATTTGGCGATCTAGAATCTGAACAGGAATCTCTTTATAAGATAAACTATCATTGATCCCAATACTTTCATTTGGTATGATCAATGAATGATCTCCCATGCACTTCTTCAACATGGAGATGTGAAACATCGGATGAACCACTGCTAACTCTTGGGGTAGCTCCAACTCATAAACTATATCGCCAATCCTCTTGGATATTCAATAAGGTCCAATATACTGGGGACTAAGTTTCCCCTTCTTACCAAACCTCATAACACCCTTCATGGGTGAGACTTTTAGATTACCCAATCATCTACTTCAAACTCTAACTCCCTCCTCCTACCATCAGTGTAAGATTTTTGATGACTCCGTGCCGTTTTCAAACTCTCTTGAATCACTTTCACCTTCTCCATAGTTTGATGAACTAAATATGGTCCTATCAACCCTGCTTCACCAACTTCAAACCATTCAATAGGAGATCTGCATCTTCTCCCATAAAGAGCTTCATATGGAGCCATTTGGATGCTAGAGTGGTAACTATTGTTATAATCAAACTCAATAAGAGGTAGGTGATCATCCCAATTACCCTTGAAATCAATCACGCAAGCCCTCAACATATCCTCTAAGGTATGAATAGTGCGCTCTGCTTGCCCATCAGTTTGAGGATGAAAAGCAGTACTCAAGTTCACCTTTGAACCCAAACCCTTCTGAAAAGATTTCCAAAACTATGCAGTAAATTGTGCACCCCTATCTGAAATAATGGAGACCGGAACCCCATGAAGTATTACCACCTCTTGAATATAAAGCTTAGCATAATCTTCTGTTGAGTGAGTAGTCTTTACCGGCAAAAAGTGGGCTGATTTTGTCATTCTATCAACAATCACCGAAATAGAATCATGCTGCCTGTGAGACCTTGGTAACCCTGTGATGAAGTCCATATTAATCATCTCCCACTTCCATTCCGGAAGTTCTATATTCTGAGCCAACCCACTGGGCCTTTGGTGCTCTACTTTAACTTGTTGGCAATTTGGACAATTAGCAACAAATTCTGCAATGCCCTTCTTCATACTATTCCACCAATACACCTCTTTCAAATCACGATACATCTTTGTGGAACCCAGATGAATGGAATATCTGGAGCTATGAGCCTCCTCCATGATCCTCTCTTGGAGTCCATCCACCATTGGTACATACAATCTACCTTGAAATCTCAGTACGCCATCTCCCCCTTGTTCAAAAGCTAATACTTTTTTCTTATGAACATTTTCCTTCAATTCAAGAAAAATAGGGTCTTGGTCTTGCTTGCCTTTTACTTCTAACACTAATGATGATTCAACCCCATTCATCACCACTACTCCTCCTTCTGTGGAATCCATAAGTCTGACTCCCAAACGTGCAAGTCTAACTCTTTCTTTTCTTTCTCAACATGGGCAGTACTACCCATAGACAACCTGCTTAAGGAATCAACAACAACATTAGCCTTACCTAGGTGGTAAAGAATACTCATGTCATAATCCTTGAGTAGTTCTAACCACCTCCTTTGTCTAAGATTAAGCTTGAACATATATTAAAGACTCTTGTGACCAGTGAATACATCAACATGAACACCATACAAATAATGACGCCATATCTTCAAAGAAAATACTACGATAGCCTACTTTAAGTCATGGGGTTGGGTAATTTTTCTCATGAACTTTCAACTGTCTGGAGGCATAATCTATAACCTTGCCATTCTGCATTAATACACAACCCAAACCAACTCTAGATGCATCACAATACACCACAAAACCTTGCGTACCTTTTGGTAAGGTCAATACTGGGGCAGTAGTAATCTCCTTTTCAATTCCTGAAAGCTTTTCTCACAAGCTTCAGACCATTGAAACTTAACTGTCTTCTGAGTCAATTTGGTCAAAGGGGACGAAATAGAACCTTCTATAATATCCAGCCAAACCCAAGAAACTCCTAATACTAGTTGGATATGTGGGTCTAAGCAAACTCTGCACTGCCTCTATCTTCTGAGTATCAACTCTAATTCCATCGCCGAAAACTATGTGGCCCAAGAATGCCACAGACTCAAGCCAAAACTTACATTTCGAGAACTTAGCATATAACTCCTTATCTTTCAAAGTCTGAATAACTATTCTGAGATAGCTATTATGATCTTATTCATTCCTTGAATAGATTAGTATGTCATCAATGAAGACGATAACAAACATATCTAAATAAGGTTTGAAAACTCTATTCATAAGGTCTATGAACACTGCAGGTTCATTAGTTAAACCAAACGACATGATCAGAAACTCATAATGACCATAACGGGTCCTGAATGTTGTCTTGGGAATATCACACTTCCTTACTTTCAACTGATGGTAGCCAAATCTGAGGTCAATCTTCGAAAAACAAGAAGCACACTGAAGTTGATCGAAAAGATCATCAATTCTCGGAAGAGGATACTTGCTCTTGATGGTAACCTTGTTCAATTGCCGGTAATCTATACACATCCTAAGGGAACCATCTTTCTTTCTCACAAATAAGACCGGAGCGCCCCAAGATGAGACACTTGGTCGAATAAACCCTTTCTCTGAAAGGTCTTTCAACTGCTCTATTAACTCTTTCAACTCTGCTGGTGCCATCCTATATGGCGGAATAGAGATAGGATGGGTATCTGAAAGAACATCTATACCGAAGTCTATCTCTTTCTCAGGAGGGACTCTGTGTAGATCATCTGGAAAGACTTCTAGAAACTATTTTACTATAGGAACTGACTGGATATGAGGTATCTCAACACTAGAGTCATTAACTCGGACTAAGTGATAGACACACCCCTTAGAAACTAACTTCCTTGCCTTAAGGTACGAAATGAAACGATTCTTAGGTGCTGCTGAACTACTTTTCCACTCTAAGACTAGCTCATTTGGAAAATGGAACTTGACAACTCGAGTTCTACAATCAACTGAGACATAACAGGCATGAAGCCAGTCCATACCAAGAATGACATCAAAATGTACCATGTCTAACTCAATTAAATCAGCCATGGTACTCTTGCGATTGACGAAAATGGGATAATTATGATAGACTCTCTCTGCTAGAATAGACTCACCAACAGGTGTAGAAACACTGAATGGTTCACTAAGTTGCTCATGAATAATAGAAAAATTCATAGCAACATATGGAGTTATAAAAGATAAACTCGATCCTTGGTCTAGCAAAGCATAAACAGTAAAGTCAAAGACTTGAATCATACCAGTAACAACATTTGGAGATTTGTCTTGCTCTTGGTGATTAGTGATCGCATAAAGGGGGTTTGCTCCTCCGCCGGTACCGAAAGTAGCTCCTCTATGCAGCCCTAACTGGTGGAGAAATCGATGAAGATTGGGCCCTATTGCGCTGGTTCCCACTACCTTGCCTGTTCTTTGGGCACTGTTTCATAACCCTCTTGTCCACACTTGAAACAACATGTCTGGCCATCACGACACTTACCTGGGTGGGTTCTACCACACCTAGCACATGCAGGAGCCCAGTTGCCTCCTTGTGCCACACTACTCTGAGACTGTGTAGGTCTAGTTCTGAAGTTCTACGAATTCTGGCCATTATACTCACCTTTGTTTCTGGGTGCAGGTGCACTAGCAGATGATGGAGCAGGTCCCTTTTGCTTCTGCTGAAAGGACGAACAATTCAAAGTACCTTTCTGCTGTCTGGACTCATTCCCTGTCTTAGCCTTCTTGTTTCTGAATTCCTCCATATCCCTCAGCTTCTCTTTCTCAACCTGTTTCACATAGACCAGCAACCTTGATATGTCCATGTCCCCAATTAACATAGCTGCCCTGCCCTCTTTGCTTGATATACGGGACAACCCAGCAACAAACAGACTCATCCTACTCCTCATATCCGCAACCATCTTCGGAGCATAACGAGATAGTTGGGTGAATTTCAACCCATATTCATGAACACTTAGAGAATCCCGCTTAAGTGTGAGGAACTCACGCACCTTGGCCTCTTTCAATTCTCGGGGAAAGAAACGCCCCAAGAAAGCCTCCTCAAAACAGGCCCAACTCGCAGGTGGTGCATCCTCAGCTCTACCCCATTTCCACTGGTCGAACCAAGTCCTAGTAACATTCTTCAGTTGATATGATGTAGCTAACTCAACTCTCTCAGTATCAGCAACATGCATCACATCAAACACCTTTTTTTAGTTCATCAACAAAGTTCTCCGGATCCTCAGAAGTGCTTGAACCAGTGAAACTTGGAGAATTCATCCTCAAGAACTCATGAATCCTTGAAGTGTCAGCCTCTTCTTGCCGAGCTCCTCTTTGTTGCCTAACCTGGTTAGTCACAGCTTGACTTAACATCCTTATGGCTTCCATGAACTCAGCATTGGTAACTTTCCCTTGGGATTACACTTCAAGTGCATTCGGTAACTCTTGCTCCTCAATATTACGCCTAGCAAGGCGACCTCTGACAGCTCTTCATGGAGGCATGATTATTTGAAAACACGCACAAGCACAGATTAGAAGGAAAGTTTTTAGAGATCAAACTCTAACGCACGAAATGAGAGTTAAAGAAGTGAGAAATTTTCCTAAGTGTTGCAGCCTCCTAATTATAGATGTGGCGTGCTTCACACCGATAACTAGGACTCTACTGACACGACTTCATAATTCCCTCAGACTCTTGAATACTATGCTTTGATACCAAGTTTGTCACGCCCTGAGCCTACACCCCGGACGTGGCTGGCACTCGAGAATCATTACTGGCCCCAAGCGAACCCTTGGCCTGGCTTACTTACTCAGCAGAAGACTTAACACAAGAGATATAGCTCATTGCAATAACTTAGCCAAAAATGGCAACTCCAGTCTTAAACGTATAAAACTGAATGAATAATACTAAAGAACTAATACTATCTGTCTATGAAACCTCTAAAACAAAAAGGGATGTCGGGACAGGACCCCCGATCATCCTAACAACTGAAAACTAGAGAGCAAATGATAAAAAAGTCCTCCGAAATGCAATGAGGCTCACCAACTGACACTAAGTGTTGAATCTGATCAATGAGGCACTGGATGTTGATCCTGGTTACCTGTGTATGCATCATAAGACGATGTAGGCCAACTGGCATTAGTACATTGAATGTACGAGTATGCGAGTTGGAATGCTAAACAATATATAGGCTTGAAAAGATTCTGAAAGGACTGAAGAACTTTCTTGGCTCAACTCAACTCAACTCAATATAACTGAACTCATTTCAATATAAAGCAGTTTAAAAACAAGTGCAATATAAGGAAAAGTTGTTTAAAACATGTTGTCAACTTTGTGTATTCAGAAATACAATAGTAACTCTGTATGTATGCAAAAATACAATATGACCTCTGTTTGTATATAAAAATACAAAATACTGCTGTGGGAGTTTCTCTAACTGACAACCATTACTTAAGAGCTATAGTAAAGATACAACATTTTACCTCATGCTGCCAAGGACCGTCCTATACCTTGCCGGGGTTATAGAACCTAACTCACTAAGTGGATTCACTAGTCCATGCTAAAAGTTTCTTAAGAAGTCATCTAAAAAGTATGATCCTTTACTACCCATGATGGCTTCATGGTTTATGGAGACTTGAGTTAATATGAACTCGCATCTCCATATCGATGCTCAATACTACTCCTAAAATATACTTAGCTCATATGTTTTTAAAACAAACTTCTTTCTTTGGTTTGAGATAATTACTCAAAACTTAGCTTAAAAGTTCTCTTGGAATCGATGTTCCCTTTTCTTGCTCAAATGTGAAAACATTTATAAACTCTTTGGGAATACTTAGTTCCCTTATAGATTTTTTTTGAGAAATGAACTCAACTCTTTACTCTTTGTTTAACTTGAAACTTAAGTCTTAAAACAAAGTTAAAACGTTCGTTAAAGACTTTTGAAAACTTTAAAAACTTTGCTTTGACTTGCCTCTTAACTTGTAGACTTGACTCTTAACTTCTCTTGACTTTGATCCTAACTTTCCTTGAATTGGATTATGGATTTAAGGTTCATGATATCAATTTTATGGATGATTTCATGATGTTTAGATGTACCTTAGAGTGTTGGAATCAACTTACATTGCTAAGGAACAAGTACGAAAAGATGGGGGAAGAATGGGAAGAGCTCGCGTCCCTAGCACTTTGAGAGGCGCGGGGCGCTAGCCCTTGAGATTCAGGGACCAAGTTGGGGCGCTCTGGCTGGTGCGGCGCCCCAAAGCTCAACATTCAGACACCCCTTTTTGGGGCTCTGAGAGGCGCGACGCGCCAGGGCCCTCCCCAGGTGTTCCCAGACTTTTCTTCTTCGTTTTTCAACTCTAAACCGTCCCAATCAACTTAGTTCTTTCCCCAAACACTTAAAATCGATTATATCCTCAATATATACCAGATTCAACTCGAAATTACACTTGAAAACATGAATCAAATCGCAAGAAACTCCAACCACACAACCCACAAGAAATTCAACGAAACTTTCAAAAAATATTCATCAAGAACTCAATTTTAAAATTTCAAAGACTTAAATTCACTTAATTGAATCATGGCTAGAGCGTGGGTGAAATAACCCAACGCTATGTTATCTCACATACCTTTTTAGGGATCACCCCCGACGAAATCCACAAGCTATCTTTGACGAAATCGACGAATCTCGAACGTTCTTCTCCTTTCTCCTATTTTCTCCTCTTCTCCAAGCCCTAGCGTGAAAATCACTTTTCTAAAACTGACTAAAATATGACTTAACCCCAATTAAACTCCTAAAAAGGAATTAAAATAATTAGGTAAGGAAAAGACTAAATTACCCTTCCAAAATCCGGATTAGACTTTCCTTAATCCAATAACCCAACTTCCAAAGAGCGTAACTTACTCATACGAACTCGGAAACGTGCAAACTCGGCGGTGTTGGAAAGATCATTCCAAGAGCTTTCCAACTAATCCTGAGCTAGGAGTTATTTCCGTTTGAAGTTGACCAAAACTCAACTTATTCTAACTTAACAAATTTTCCAGATTTTCATTCTTTACAAAATTGACTATTTCCAATTAATGGATTCTTCTTAGTTATTTCAAATTGCGAGATGTTACAAATTGTATCTTGGAAACTTTGAATGCGTGTGTTTGGTTGTCTGAATTTACTGTGAGTGTGAAGTTGTAATTGCTTGAACATGATGAGGTCATTATGTGCACAATAAATGTGTATCTGAACTTTGATATGTACAATATGTTGGCATGGTCGTTGAAGTTATGCAAGTTGTAACTACTTGAGTATCGTGAAACTCGTTGTGAAAGAAAGATCTTGACTATGGGTCGTGTGAGTGTCTAGGTGTATCCTGGGGATGTGTGGGTTGTGGTGCTGAATTAATAAGAATCAATTGTTTCGTGTATCATGGGATTGACTAGGGGGTAGAC
This sequence comes from Solanum okadae, assembly GCA_036553675.1. Classification (NCBI taxonomy): domain Eukaryota; kingdom Viridiplantae; phylum Streptophyta; class Magnoliopsida; order Solanales; family Solanaceae; genus Solanum; species Solanum okadae. Next base: position 40,924,457 of record CM071689.1, on the reverse strand, counting down.
AATGATTATCCTAGTTATATGGATTATTCTAAAATTGCTAAGTAAAGCTGGGAACCTTTGTGGAATTTAGAAAAGAAAAGAACCCCAGAAAAATTATTGGCAGGAGTTCTGGTTCCATTTTGGCCGCTGGGGCGGGACTTTTTCCGCCAAGGCGAGGCCGCCAGTGAGAGATTCCTCTCGCCAGAGTGGGATAGGGCGAGACAGAATCTTAGCCATGTCTCCTCTATTTTCCTCTAGTCACAATTATGGACCCCGAATCGTACCCGAACTAACCCCCGCGATCTAATCCTGTGTTCAACAATCGAATATAAGTTATACGGTGTGTTAAAATTGTGGAGAACATGGGCATATGAAGAGGAAATCAGCGAGGCCGTGGAGGCCGGAGAAATGGTAATGCAGGTAGAGAAGTAGTGCAGCCAGGCAAAGAGGTTGCCCGTCAAGATGACAAGGCTCAGTTTTATGTTTTTCGGGTAAGATCGAGGTTGAGGGTGTGATGCAGTGATCAGAAGTATTGTTATTGTTGTGATCGGATGACTATTGTTTTGTTTGATTCGAGTTCCACTTATTCGTATGTGTCAGTTCAATTGCCTTGATATTTTATGTGGTTTGTGATATATTTGATGGCCTCATCCATGTTTCTACCCCAGTTGAAGAGTCAGTCATAGTCACCCATGTATATAGTATTGTCCTGTTATGTTGATGGATTTTCAGAGTTGGGTTGATTTGGTTATGTTGGATATGACTGACTTGATATAATCTTAGACATGACTTGGTTGTCCCTCTGTTATACCAAGCTTAATTATAATACTAAGTCGGTAACTCTAGAGATCCCCGGTAGGGAAAGATTAGAGTGGGAAGGGGTGTACAAGCCTAAGCTAGTTAAGATCATATCCTTCATTCAGGCTAGCAAACTGGTAGGGCAGGATTGTTTGACGTAATTGGCTCATATTCGGGATGTTGAGGTCGAATCCCTCTCTATTGAGTTTATTCCTGTAGGGTTAGAATTGAGAGAGCTTAAAGCTCAAATCTAAGGGCTTCTTGATAAAGGTTTCATCCGTCCTAGTGATTCCCCGTGGGGTACTCCAGTCTTGTTTGTTAAGAAGAAGGAGGGCAGTATGAGGACTAGTGATTTTATCTTAAGCCATAAAAGAGTGGATTGATACCGGAATGACAAGCTTCTGGATAAATAAAGTTCCATTGAGTATACCTGAGTTTTAGGTGTTATGCTGATGAAAAGGTTGACATCATAGTGATAGCAAGGGCTAACTAAGTGTAATGGTAGTATGAGTTCGTGGTGAATTGCGATGGGATGCAACTATATAATAAGATTGTTGGTTAAGCAAATTTTGTATAGTAATTACGACTTGTGAGTAGCTAAGGTTATGATTTTCTAATATTTGGTGAGTAACGTGGTTGTATCGAAAGTTTTAGAGATGGTGGGACACCACTCGAATAGAACTTAAAAGAGCTAGAGTCATAATGAAGAAAATAGTGGGATGAAGTGCAACCTTAGAGAGAGGCGAGAGCAAGAATATTGTATTAATTGCAAAGGCTAAAGAGATATCTTTAGAGGTGTAGATAATTGGGTGCAAAGATGCATAATTTCATTCGCTTTGTTCTGACTATGGTAATAGTGTCACAAGTTCATCAGATTGGTTATAAACTATTGAAAAACACTTGAGAAAGGAGTGTACATACACTATCTTAAATGTGATGATAAGTGTTTTTGTTTTGTTTTGAATTTTGTAATGATTACGATTGAATTGTTAGCGAAAGATATGTGAGATAGATGGAGATGCGGTCCATGATAATCGAAGATCCATGAATTCATAAAAATCGTCGAAGTAGAAACTAATGTTGATAGATAAGGGGATTGTGTTATACGGTTGAAATTACAATCCAAATTTTTCATTAAAAGTTTACATTCGTGGTGATATATTTTGTCAAGGTATGAATTTCAAGGTGAAGAATGATCAATTGTATCAGGTATTGAGCATTTGAAAAGACTTACACCTGGGTTGAGTCGTAAAGTTGATTACTGTAGATTGTTAAAGTACCTTAGAAAGGTTTTCATTTACAAAGTGTTGGTTTAAAGTAAGGTTAATGGTCGGAGTGGTTATGATGGTTGTTAGTATTAAGAGTGTTGGCTTCAGTCGAAGGATGTGAAAAGTATGTTGAGTCAAGTGAATGGAAATGGCTGGTATCGACTCTTCAAAGGAAAACATTTTGTGTTATTCGATAAATTCTTATGTGACCATTTATTTTGTTTTGTACATGGTTATGAGTGTGATGAACTAACTATGGTCACACGTGTTTTTCATTTTGTGGGTGAATCTCTAGTGGTGGATCAAGTTTACCAATCCTGCGACGCTCTCTTGGTTGAGTGGGAAGATTGGGAAGATTTGGTTATTTCAAATGACATAATTGGTGTTGTCTTGGAGTTGTTAAAGTATTTTAGTGGTTCTATATGTACCACATTGCTTATGAGAATTTATAGAAAAGCTACCCTGCATATTTATGGTTGTCCGACAATCTAATATTCATCTTGTCGTCGAGGTCATGTATCGATTTTGTGTGGTTGAATGTGGGGATCATTGGGTCCAATTCTACTGTTCTGAAGAGGTAATCTACAACTACTAAATCTAGCATTTTGATAGTGCTGTTGGAGGGGTTGTATGCTTGGGCATATCCCTCGATGAGTATCTGATTTCTAAAGATTAAAATTGTTATAACTTAAGCTCATGGGAATTTATGTTGTGGGATGGAGATGTTGTTAAGAACTATGATTGTTTGGGTATTATGAATGTGTGTTGGTTTGTTCAGGTTCACTTCTAATTGTAGCGAGTATTGATTTAGAATTTTATCATGGTTATGTGAGAAAGGATTCGTCTTGATGTTGTGTCAAATTCCTTGATAACATGTTGCAGACATGTGTTCGATCAACTTTGGGGGTTATTGAGAATCACTTTTGTTGTTAGTTAAGTTTACATACAACAATTATTATCACTCGAGGGTTGAGATGACTTCATTAAGACATTGTAAGGGAGGATGTGTAGGTATTCAATTGGTTGGTTTGAGGTTGGAGATGTGAAACCCTTAGGGGGTAATGAGATTCGGTAAGAAGGGCATGTGATATAAGTATCCCAGTAATTCGACGATTCAGATACTACTCTACCCTTACTTTAGCCAATCTTTCCTAGTTGATCACTCAGAGACGAGTGATGGGTAAATTGGTATCTATTGTAACGACCTGATTTCCGTCGTTATGGAAAAGCTAATGGAGAAAGAATTGGGGCCAGAAACTTTTTCGTAGTAACTTGGATTTTCCAAACCTACTCCAGATTTGGACAGAATCGGAGTCATTAAGGTGTAGGGAAATCTGGTAATAATCGGGTGAATCATTTATGATTTTGATTACATGAGTAGTTAGATAACTCATTAAGGAATCTGTACGACTTTACGGATGTGAATTCGGGCGAGTAGAGCTCCCGGAATCGATCTTAGCGTAAAGGATATTTACTGAGCGTCGTAGGTTAGAGGTGTGTTATGAAATGGGAATTTTGGAATTCTTGAAATAACTCTCTGTCTTGAGAATACCATTTTGGCGCTGGGTTTTGCCGCTTTGGCAGGGCCGCTGTGGCGGGGTAGTGGCCGCTGTAGCGGGCCCGACATGAATTAAAGTCGTTAATAAACCCTTAAATGACCTCATTATGCACTTTTCAACTATTAGAGCTAAGGAACGACCCCCAAGCGACTCCTACTAGTTTTTCACCATTCTTGAGGCTAAAGGTAAGTTTTTCACTCTCCAAATCCATTTTTCGATTTGTAGAACGTAATAGAATGGGTAAATATTGATGGAGGAAGGTTTTTCTTATAGATTCTATGGTGGAAACAACCCTAATTTGGATAATTGAGATCATAGGTTTGATCTAGGGTTCATAGAATTGTTAGTAATTCGAGTAATTAGTGATTGTTTATTGATTCCCATATTATATTGATTATTTGTAGACCAAGAACAAGCGTAACGAATTCGGAAAGGGAAGGATCAAGTTTCTTAGGGTTTCAAGCTTGTTTTGAGGTAGGTGATGGTTGTGATTCTATGATTGTGTGATGTATGTTTGTTCTTGCTTCATTATGATACATGTATGTATGCGAATGTTGCTTATTGATCACCATTGTTGTAATTGAATAATTGTATGCCATGAATCACCTCTTGTTGTATGATTGTGAGAATATACATTGTGATTGTGATTGTGGTTTGTTGAATGGACGGGTGTCACGATCCGACACACTAACTGGGTTCGGTTGCCACGTTCCGGCATAACTAACTTGGGATTGGATTGCCACATTCCGGCATAAAAATGGGATTTCCACGTTTTGGCATGCTAACTGTTTGGGTTTGGCTTCCATGAGAGAACAATTTAATTGGGTTCCATGAGAGAACCATTGAATTGGGTTCCGTGAGAGGACCATTGAATTGTGTTGTGCATCTACTTGTGATGAGTTCGTTCATATCTAATGATGATTGATATTGAAAGACGGTATGTTGCTCTAAATTGATATATTTGTGATATGTGAGAATCGTGAAGTTATTCATTGTTCGTATATGTTGATGATATTGTATATGTTCGATATGTGCATGTGATTATATTGTTGTATTGACTAATGTATGTTACACTTAGTGGGATAGCCGCATGATCCTACCAGTACACGGTGGTTTTGTACTGATACTGCACTTGCTCTTATTTTTGTTGAGTACAGGGCATCTTCCGGCGGCTATTGACAGACCTCGTTTAGAAGATCAGTGATCGCCGATTCGAATTCAAGGGTGAGTCAGTTCTTCCAGGATGCCTTGAGTTCTCTTTTTGTCTAGTCCATCATATTCGGACTTAGACTAGTTCTTTAGATGATTTTCTCGTTTAGACTTATGGGCTGTCTTTGCGGTCCCATTTCATCGACTTTTTCTAGGCAAGAGTTGCTCGAATCGAAGTCAAGAAACCCTTTCTTTTTTGAATTATTAATGTTTATTAATTAATTCATTATTATATTATGTCTTTCTTTCTGAAGGGCTTGCGGTTTATTACACCAAAGGCTTTCAGTGAACTATTGAAGCTATCGAGAGAGTTCAGCAGGCACAATTAAGTTTACCGAAGGGGACCAGTGCTTCTACTCCTCCACCGAGGTGCCCACATATATAGAGTCAAAAGATATATGGAGTCTGAAGGCTCTTTGATATGTTGCACTGTCTTTTTCTTGTTTTGGGGCATATCTTAAAAGAAAAATTGCCAATCTTTTCTTTCATCTCGGGAGAGATACGATCGGGAGGAGCTAATTCAACCCCCTTCGGTAAAATAAGGCTATCCGAAAAACGCAGACTGAAGCGAAAGATCACAAATTGCAACACAACAAGGGGGTCGTTAGACCGTAGCTTGCGCGAAGGAAGATGAATCTTGTTAGAGTTTTGGTACATTGACTTTCAGGTTCTAGGTTAATTCTTCCGCATTTGTTAGTTATTGTTGAACTTTTGTTAGAGTTTATGGAAACTCTATTTTCCTTCCTTAGTATTTGACTTATATGCCTTAGTTTTTAGATTGATTGCTTGGTTTGGGTTGTAGTAGTGGTTCTCCCACCGGATTGTTAGTGTGGGTGCCAATCACATCGGTTTGGGTCGTGACACGCCTCTATTTATATCTACGAAATAGTAGTATGAATAGGTGTTAACTGTGCCATATCCAAAAAGTCACAACCTTTCGAAAAAGTCACTGCTTATCGGAAAAGTCACAACCCTTTGAAAAAGGCACAACTCATCAGAAAAGGCACAACCCTTTTAGTAAAGTCACAACCCTTTTAGTAAAGTCACAACCCTTCGAAAAAGTCACAACTCATTGAAAATGTCACAACCCGTCAAAAAAGTCACAACCCTTTGAAAAAGTCGCAACTCATTGAAAAAGTTACAATCCTTTATTTTGAAAATGTATCTAATTTCAATATGATAAAATTAATTAAATTAATAAATAAATTGAGTATTTTTAATTGGGGATATTATAGTAATTCAACACTCAAATTTGGGAGTTCATGCTTTTAAGTATGTATAAGTATGTGTGTGTGTATATATATATATATATATATATATATATATATATATATATATATATATAATAAAAAGTTAAGTATTTTTAAAATAATTAATTTTAAAATGCCTTTGGCTATTTAATAGCATAGCATATAAAAATAAAAGGTTTTAATTTGCTACGATTCTTATCTACAATAACCAAATTATTGTCATACTGAAAATGCATATAAATAATATAAACTACTATTGATGTCTGTATTCTCAAGTCTATGTCCCAAAAAATCGGGTTTTTTTCCAAACAAATTTTAATTTCTACTAAGTAAAAATAAAAATATATGTACAATTAGGTCACTTGTGTTTTGAAATTTGCACTTGAAACATTATATCATATTGAATTAACAAATACTCCTCCTATCTCAATTTATATGACACATTTTCCTTTTTAGTTAGTATAAAAAGAGAATGACAAAATTTATTATTTGACAAATATTTAATTATACTATCAACATTTTATCCATATTGAATCTAAATTACTTGTAAAATAATTCATAAAGGTGTATTTTTATTAATAACGTTTCTTAGATAACTAAATAAATGGAATAATGTATGTATGTACTTAAGTTTGAGGAAAATGGTCTAACCCCCCACCCCACCCCCAAACCTATACCTGAAATCCCAACTACACACTCTAATTTCACTTGTGTCGTATCACTCTCCCTCACCAAAGTCTAATTACAACATCTGAATACGCATTTCTATGATTATTGTTATGTTTTTTTTTTGCCTTCAGGTAAGAGATGAATGGGTTTACTTTGATACTCTAAGGTGGTACCATGTTGGTGTATTAGATTTAAGTAGTGGGGAACCAATATAAAATTGTGGAAAAATTTCAGAATTTTTGGATGTTAATGTGTCATATTTTGAGTTGTGATAATGCTCAACTACACTTCATCCAATTCCAAGTGTAGACGATCGCAATCTAGTATAAACCCAACGAAGGTTTGGGATCGATCCCACATGGAGTGATACGGTAGAGAATTCAAGTAGGAAATGAAAGACATTTACTTTTGGGAATACTTAGTTCCCTTATATTCATTTTGAAAAATGAAACTCGACTCTCCTCATTCTCATACTCATTTACTCAAGTCTTTAAACAAATTATAAATAATTTTAAAAGACTTCTCAAAATAGGGTTCATGCCGAATTATGGACGTGAACGACTCAATTAAAGGGTTTCAATAACCATATATAGGACTCAATACTTGGAACTCGATAACTCCAGAACTCAAGGACTCAATGATACTACTCATCTCAAGAATGCTCAACTCATAGGATTCATGCGGAATTATGAGCATGACCGACTCAACTCAAGGACCTCCATGTACAACATACAGTAATCCCGTAATTATGAAATATAGTTTCAAAAAGGGCTAGGAACTCAATACTCAAGAACTTAGAACTTGAAGGTACTCCCCCTCTCAAGAACACTCCATTCATAGAGATCATGCGGAATTATGGACATGAACGACTCGACTCAAGGATCTCAATGACAATATAGAACTCATGAGTACAACTCTTCTCATTCTCATATTTACTTCCTCAAGACTTAGTTCAAAACTATAGTTGATTTCGAAAGAATTATCAATTTGACTCAAAGGACTCCCTCGAACTTTACTCTTAACTCTACCTTGAATTTGGAAAGTGAATTCAAGAGTTATGATTTGGATATATAGGACTTCTCATTGATCAGATGTAGTTTGGATAGTTAAAATCAAGAAGAGAGCGAAGATACGTTTTAAAAGAACTTAGACGGAACGAATGACAGAAAATGAACGGGAGCAGGCGACCTCACAATCCTGGCACAGGGCGCCAACCCCACATCAACTGCAGCCCATTTCTAGCCCACTGCAGGTGTAGCGCGCCAACCCTCCTAGCGCATCCGTGGCGTGGCGTGCCATCCCTCCTAGCGTATCTGTGGCGCGTCACGCCACCCCTTCCCCAGAATGTTCTAACGAATTTTTCTTCTCGATTTTTGGCCCTAATTCACCTAGAACGATTGGTTTCTTCCAATCTCTCTTAGATTCGTATACCCAACATAAGTAAATGAAAACCTACTCAAATATCCTCAATAAAAAACCCTCAAATTCAAACCCTCTCCTCAAGAACTCATCAAACTCCAATAATAAGGATTGAAGAACGAAACTTCAAGAAACCTCATCAAGAACTTCAATACACAAATTTCATGGACGAATTTGATAAAGAAACTCATGATTGGCAAGTGGGTGAACCAACCCATCACTATGAAAAGTTACATACCTCAAAGAACTAGGTTCTTGGCAAAATCTTGGATGAACGCTTGGAACCTTGAACTTTTTCTCCTCATGAACCTTCTCTCTAAAGCCCTAAACATTTTGGGGATGAATGAAACTGATTCTAATCATTTTAGACCCTAAATTGGGTGTAATTCACGCTTAGACTAAGTGGGGGTAAGGAAAAGACTAAAATACCCCTCCTTAGTTCGGGTGAAAAGGCCCTATCTAGAGAGGCTGCACTCAAACGGTCATATCTACCTCATCCGAACTCGGATTTTAGCAAACTCGGTGGTGTTGGAAAGAGGACTCAAAAATCTTCGATTTGATACCTCATGGGCCACCTAACTCATTATCTGCTAAAATTTATGGTCATTTGAAGTTGATCCAAAACTTAAAAGAACTTACGGATGACTTGAATGAGTTTCTCTTCAGTTCTTTTTGGAACTCGAGGTGTTACATCTAGTGACCTTGACACCTGAGAAAATTTAAATTCTTCGATAAAATCTTACTCACAACGAAGAATGGTTCCATTCTTAGCTCAAAAAATTTTGGGGTGTTACATTTAATGAGAACCAAGTTCACCCAAAGAATATCGGAACAGGTTCAGCCAGTAGGCTATTTATGGCTAGAGAATAAGTATAAGATATACCAAAGGAGAGAATCCTATAAGGACTCTCCTTAAGAAAACGACATACTATCAGGTTGTTAATTGTATTCAAAGTAAGTTTATGAATTATTTAAAATTATTTTTCTTGTTGTTTCACTTTCATATCAGTATCTAAATCTTTTACTGAGGCTGTGAAGTTCAATACAGTTGTAAATTTCATAAGGTACGTTTTTTTATGTTACATGATATTAGTGTAGTAATATGTAAAACTTCTTCTAGTTCATAATTAATTTGCTGGTGGTTGAAAAAATTAACCTACACCTTAATATCTTAGTTTTGTTTGGAAAAGTTGATAAGGATTTCGTAGAAGAAGTTTTGTAATGAACTCAAACCCGCTCACCCTCGTTTAATAAATTCTCATTAGTGATAATAGAGTTACTTGACATAATCAGTTGGTCTTGTTTAAATAACTGATATAGTTGTGGAAACATCATAAGGACATAAATCGTTCAACTCTTAGGAAATATTAAGTGATAGTCCGGGGACTGGTTGCATATCGAGAACTCGAATATTTGTAATTCCATGAAAACCAACAAACAACACAACCCATTTTGATATTATTTATCTAACTAATGCTATTTGAGCTCTAATTATTCAAAATCTCTTCAATATTTATGGAATAGAAATTGACCCTTAAATTTGGTATTTGTCCCGGTAGTAGTCTATTTTCTTCTTTTTCCTAGTGTGATTCGGCCCCAACCTTGTTTTGGTTTATTATATTTGCATATGATCGCATTACATCATGTGAAGGTGTTTCTTAAGCGTTTCAAATTCATCACATGTTTGATTGTTTTAGATATGAAATAGGTTAATCATGGCACAAGAAGCAGCACGACGAGCACAAGATGCACAATGCATAATATCGCTAATGACGCTATAGACTGAAGGTATTCAAATACTCCTTCACTATAGCAGCACGAACTTGGCTCCACAACTTGCCAACAAAATCTATCACCACATGGGCAGAGTTCGTCCATATGTTCTTAAATAAGTGGTTCCCTCTAAGTAATCACTACAATTGTCATATAAAATAAGAAGCAGGTCAATTGATCTCTAATATGGCCACACACATAGAACTATTGACCAAGAGATTTACGAAAAATAATCTAAGTTGAGTTAAAACGGTCAAATATGTGCAAGTTATCAAGGGTAAATTATGCTTAGTAGATGATGCAAAGTTAAGAGGCTCCTCCGATGCAATTTGAGGAAGCTAATTATGTGAACAATGCTCAGAACAAATATCAATGCTAGAGCTGCAAAGGTCAGAACTATCAGAGTCAATGGATACCACAACCGCAAGGTTAGCATAACCAATGGACCGGGTATCAAAAATGAAGTAATTAGAGTCAAGGTTAATACAAAAATAACAATAACTTCGGAAATAAAAGTGCAAAATTGTACGTACCTCCTAGAGGGAAGATATCTAACTCACAACAGTGGTGAATGGTGCTTGAGAATGCTTTATAGAACTAAGAGAGGACATATGCAAAAGTTCGCACCATGTCTGAGATGGTCAACTCCCATACTGCCTCTATCCAAAAACATGAAATGCAAATGAGAGACATCGTAAGAGATCAAAACTGCCTCAAAGGGCAGCTTTCAAGAAACACTATTGAGTAATCTATCTCATTTCATGGAAATCATCACTTGGAGTAGCAGGTTGGTCCCAAAAGAGGTAGAAAAGTTTGAAGTTGTTGAACCGGCTGTAGTTATATATTGTTATCTCCTATATTCAGGTTGGCAAAAAACAGAAACAAAAAAGATGAAACAGACAGAAAAATAGAATCCGAGTCCACAAAACCCACTGTGTTTCCTTAAGAAATTTAATCCCCTCAAGTACGCGAGGTTACAGATTAATTCCTCCCAAGATAAAATGGATTAACTATTACAGAAGTAGCGGTACCTCAAACTTCACTAATTTCAGCGAACGCAAGAACAACAATGAGAGCACACACAGACTCTGTTGATCGACAATTTATTTTTGTAAGAAAATGTATGTAGAGAGGAAAAATTTTCAGTGAATGAAAAACGGAAAAAACCTCTTATTTATAGCCATTTACAGCAAGGAACGCATCTGTTCGGACAATGGTGTCTTTTCAGAATGTTGTGTCTTTTTGGGAAAAGTAACACCTTTTCGGAAGGAACAGGTCCCTTCAGAATGTTTTTACCATTACACGCGAATTTCAAATAAATTCCGTTATGCGAAATTAATTCTGTTAATTAACTAACATTTTGAATTAATTTAGAAGAGAAAGGAAATCAATTAATGAGATTGATTAAATAAATTTTGTCCAAAAATATTATCAATCAATCACTTCATTTGCCAAATCCAAATCCAAAGCCGAAGCCGAGCAAGCGACGACGACTACGGCGCGAGGGGGCACCATCTTCTTAACCCTTTAAGAACTAAAGAAAGTTTTTCCTAATATAAGGACAGCAATTTTCCTTTCTTCTACCAATATGGGAGAAATGACTTTTCATTTGCAATTTGCAATGACTTTTCATTTTCCCTTCAAAATTGGTTCCCCCACATTTCCATTTTCTCTTCTTATTTCTCATTCACACCTTGCTAAAACCCAACAGTTATGATTACCAACAAAAAGGGAGCCCACAAAGAAGAGATAAAATTAACTCGCCGGCTTAGCTCTATTTCTTAGGTAGATGAAGTAAAAAAGATGGAATATTTGGGACCTTTCACCATTGGCCATCATGAGTTTTCTAGTAATAGGGATAACATCGACTTGATTCCTTTGGCTATTGATAAGCATTCATGTCTATGTAAGACGTAGTCCTCTTATGTTTAGAGGGTACTCTATGACATAAAAAATCATATGTCTGTAAATACGATTTAAGAGATGATCTTCTTTTTTTTTCTTTTCAATAGGTTCATTATAAAGACTAAATTTTTGGAAGATTTTCTCTTTTTTTAAGGTAAGTAATTTATAGTCAAAGTAGTATTGGAATGATTTGGATCATGCATGGTTCTCTTCGCCATTACAATTTTGCATCCATTTTCCCCCCTTCTTCTTGTTTTTCCGGCAACTCAATTACTTTCGCATTAAAAACATAAACAAATTTTTTTAAGTACCATATAATAGATAGCTCGATGAAATGGATGATGACATGACCGAACAACAGGGTAGTGGGATTCACAAGTTTCTAGAGGACGACATTAAGACTTTGCTTATCAGCAAGAGTAGAATGAAGAGTTTTAATTACCTACATTAGATGCAGACTACATTATAAGAGAGGACATGAAGATTAAAGACGTGTCCAGGAAACATGTAGTGTATTTCCTCCCCTCTATGCCATAAATAAACTTTCAAGCAGTGGCCAAATAATGAAATTACTAGATAGTTAGTCCATTATTAGCATACCAGAGAAAGTACTTCATTCTATAAACTTTCATGACACTTTTCTCAAACATGGATGAAGATTTTAATTTAATCCTATTTTTTTTTTATCTCTGGACTATTTTGCGAATGGAGTTTCCAGTCCTTCCCTTGGTATTTTGTCTGAAAGTGTCAATGTTTTAAGTTCTAGCAGTAGTAATGCTGATGAGGAGGGATACGTTTCCAATATTTAGTTACAGAATTATAAACATAATAATTCTCCCACCCCCATCAAAGGAGTACCCTACGACTAGAACATAGAAGTTTGATTCTTTCAGACAAGAAACCAAGGGAAGGATAGAGACTTGATTTGCTAAATAGTCTGGAGACAAAAAAGAATTATGATTAAATTGAAAATACATATCTGTTGTTCGATAAAAGTGTCCTGAAAGTTTATGAAATGAAGTTCTCTTCTGCTATGATAATAATGGACTAACTATCTTATGATTTCATCCTTTGGACATTGCTCAGAACTTTATTAATGATTTAGAGCGGAGGAAAGGCACTACATGTTTATTGTCCACATATTTAATCTTCATGTCCTCTCTAGTAATGTAGTTTGCAGGTAATTAAGATTCTTCATCTCATTTCTACGGATAAGCAACTGTTTTAAAGTCGTCCTTTGGAAACTTGTGAATCTCACTGCCATGATGTTCAGTCATGTCATCATTCGATTCATCAGATCTATCTAGTTATGTTGTACATCCATCATTTCATTTATTTTTTAATGAACAATTACCGGGAAAGCAAGAAGAAGGGATAAAAATAATTGCAAAACTGTAACGGCGGAGAGAGAAGCATTTATTACTTAAATCATTCCAATATTAATTTACTTATAAATTGTTTACCCTACAAAATAAAAATTCTTCCAAAAGTTCAATATTTATAATGAATTTAGTTGGAAAAAGAGAAAATTACCTGTATAGTATATTTACGGACATATGATTTGTTAAGTAATGGAATACCTCTGAGCATGATTTATTTTTTCATCTTCCTTCTTTAAACCATTGTATCTGTCAACACATTGAAATACTTTTGTTAGTGCAATACCCAAGTGATAGACAACATTACAAAATATACACATCATCATATCATATCATATCATATATTATTAAAAGTGGAAACTCAAAAGATGAAAAGTTGGATACCATTTTACCCCTAGACTAAATTAGACATCTAATTAAGAAAATATTAAATAATATTTTAATTATTTTTTGAATTGTAAATTATCTATTAGAAAGACAATGAAATAATTATTAATTAAATTGTAAATTACAATGAATTATTGTTTAATAGACTAATTCAATTATCTAGAAAAATGAAAGGGTTCTTTGTCAATTAATTGATACTTCATGATAAAATCTATTCGTATTACTAGAGTTAACATATGTAAGTTGTAACGATGAAATTACAGCACATTCATGATATATATATATATATATATATATATAGATAATGGTGTATATATATAATTACTTGCTATTCATAATTAAAATCCAAGTTAGCTGAAATGTCTTTTCTTTTAAATATTACTACATTATGCATATGATTTTTTATATAACACATACAATATTTTTAGGAAGAGTTAGGACTACTAGCAATTAATTTCTATTAACAACCTTCATTTATCTTCATAAATACTACTATTTATTTATCACTTACGTGCATGCCTCTTCTATGTAAAGATAATTAGGAGAATTGAAAAGTTTTATTGAGCTATAAATATGTAGACTTATTAATTAGGAGTAATAAATACATTAAAGGAAATATTCAAAGAATGCAAATCAGAAAAGAGAATTCGAATCTACTTCACTACCTCTTCTTCTGGTCAGGTTTTTAAGAAATTACACAAAATTAATTTGTTGAAATGCAAAATCATTACATCGCAATATACATGCATATTATTACCCTAGTTTGAAACCCAAAGGACACAAATTTAATTTAATTTATTATGTTGTAGTTTGAAAGTGTAAGAAAGTATATAACTATATTTATAATAGGAAAAGTTCCTTGAACATAAACCAAGTCATTAAATTCATGTCATCTATATAGATTTGATTTATAAAATTTTAAAAATTAGTAACATTAATAGGTATTAAAATAGATTTTTTTCTTATTGGAAAAAGGTCGAAAGCTTCTAGTTTCACTCCACCCCTATCTCAGCTAAAAAATATAGATCCTCAATTAAAAAGATATTAGACTCAAATCAAACTGAAAAGTACCGATCCATCAATTAAAAAGAAACTAGACTCCAATCAAGTTGTAAAACACAGATCCATCAATTAAAAAGAAACTAGACTCAAATAAAGCTTAAAAAAATACAAATCCATCAATTAAAAAGAAACTAGACTCAAATCAAGTTAAAAAAACATAGATTCGTCAATTAATAAGAAACTAGACTCAAATCAAGCTAAAAAAAAAATACAGATTCATCAATTAAAAGAAACTAGACTCAAATCAAGCTGAAAAATACAAATCCTTCAATTAAAAAGAAAGTAGACTCAAATCAAGCTGAAAAATACATATTCATCAATTAAAAAGAAACTAAACTCAAATCAACTTGAAAAATACATATTCATCAATTAAAAAGAAACTAAACTCAAATCAAGCTGAAAACACAGATCCACCAATTAAAAAGAAACTAGACTCAAATCAAGTTGAAAAACACAAATTCATCAATTAAAAAGAAACTAGACTCAAATCAAGCTGAAAAACACAGATCCATTAATTAAAAGGAAATTAGACTCAAATCAAGTTGAAAATACAGATTCATCAATTAATAAGATACTAGGCTCAAATCAAGCTGAAAAAACACAAATTCATCAATTAAAAAGAAACTAGACTCAATTCAAACTGAAAAATCACAGAAACGTAAATTAAAAAGAAACTAGATTCAAATCAAGCTGAAAAATATAGATCTATCAATCAAAAAGAAACTAGACTCAAATCAAGCTGAAAAAAATACATATCCATCAATTAAAAGAAACTAGACTCAAATCAAGATGAAAAAAAATACATATCCATCAATTAAAATGAAACTAGACTCATCAAGCTGAAAAATACAGATCCATCAATTAAAAAGAAATTAAACTTAAATCAAGCTGAAAAAACACAAATCCATCAATTAAAAAGAAACTACACTCAAATAAAGCTAAAAAAACACAAATTCGTCAATTAAAAAGAAACTAGACTCAAATCAAGCTGGAAAAAAATACAAATCCATCAATTAAAAAGAAACTAAACTCAAATCAAGCTGAAAAATACAGATCCATCAAGTAAAAAGAAACTAGACTCAAATCAAGCTGAAAAATACAGATTCATAACTTAAAGAGAAACTAGACTCAAATCAAGCTAAAAAAACACAGATCCATCAATTAAAAAGAAAATATACTGGAATCAAGCTCAAAAATAGAGATCCATTAATTAAAAAGAAACTAGACTTAAATCAAGCTGAAAAACACAGATTCATCAATTAAAAGGAAACTAGACTCAAATCAAGATGAAAAACACATATCTATCAATTAAAAAGAAACTAGACTCAAATCAAATTGAAAAATATAGATCCATAAATTAAAAAGAAACTAGACTCAAAATAAGCTAAAAACACAAATCTATCAATTAAAAAGAAAATAGACTTGAATCAAGCTGAGAAATACAGATCCATCAATTAATAAACATTAGAATCAGATCAAACAAAGAAGGAAGAGAAACACTAACATAGAGCTAACCAACATGCACCCAAGATGACAACCCTCTATAGACTCCTAAAGATACACAACAATCTTATCCACCGAACTAAACATCTAGATAGGAAAAAGGAATGGCCAGATGCATAATTTAATCCAGGGTTACAAATATGAAAATTAGTTAAGAAGAGAAGGAAACAAATCTTACTTCTACAAGTTGAGAAACAACGACGTACACCAAAGAGGGCCATGAGTGTTGATCACCCAAAGAAGAACATAAACCAGACTGATATTGTGGAACCTCATCACATCGACTTATTCAATAGAGAGAGGAAGTTGAGAAAAGAAATGTTGAACCCCGTATTAAAAACCCTAGCAATATAGTAGTCCATATAGCAATACGTCTTTTTTTTTTTGGACCAGGTCATTTTACTCTAGACCTTTTTTTCTGTATTTTATATTCTTTATGTTTCTGCTCTTATGGACTTGCTAGAGCCCTAACAAATATATTTTTTTAAAATTTTAGTAAAAAACGAGCCCCTTGTCCAACTCTATTGAAAAAAAAAAAGTGGACTCAATAGTTATTCCTAATTAGACTTAAAGATAGAAAAAGTAAAGTAGTAAATATATATCTTTAAATGTAGTTCTAGATCATATTTTTTCAATAGGATATCTAGTCTGCATTTTTATTCTCTTTATTAATAATCCTATTTCTATAAGAAAATTTGTAGACATAAAATTTGTTTATGATTAAAATTAAATTATTATTAAGTATGAAATTATGTTAAAAAGAAAAAAAGTATCAAATAAATTGAAACAAAAAATAACAAAATAATACTATGTTTGATCAATTAAAAATATTTTTCTTGTTAGAAGTGATTTTGTAAAAAGTATTTTTAGAAATTAAAATTTTATATTTAGCTAATTAATTTAAAATTACTTTTATCAATATTGGAGCACTATTCTATGCTAGCCTATGTTCCAAAAGTGCTTCTAAGAAAATTACGAATTGGGTTTTATTGTTCTTAATCTTCATAATTTAGATAAATGAGGAAGACTCTGAAATACTCAAAGGTTAGCTAAAGAATTTTGAAGATCAACAATAGAAAATTTTAAAATGATTCAATGCTTTGTATAGGAAGTTCTAGGCCTTCATCAATTATTCACTCTAGAACGCTAGGTTTTTCCAATCTAGTATTTAATTTAATGATACAAGATCTGATTGAATAGAAAAACGAGAATTAAAATCACTACTAATAAGGTACAAGTGGTAGTGAAATCTCTTGTAAATTAACTAAATTAAGGTGACACCCATGATCTCAGTAAATTAACTAAATTAAGGTGATACAAGATCTGATTGTGATGAATGAGTGCACTTTCAACCAGAGTGACACCCATGGTCTCAGTAATCTTCTTGATTCTCTCAATAAACTCTTGCGGATCCTTATATACCTTAGAATCATAAAACTTTAGAGGTTTCATCCGAGTGAAATCTCTGACTCTACTTGCAGTTGTTTTACAATTTGAATTGACTCGACCTTAACTTCTGGGTTGTCCTGAGCAGTCATAGATTGGGATAGCACTTGAAAACCAGCCAACTTAGCATGAAATACATGTTCAACCAAAGGGTCTGCTCGAGCTGAAGGTGCTTGTTGCTCTTTATTCATGTTCCTTTCGACGTAGTCTCTTCTAGGAAGCATGATGCCATAAACATGTAGATCACGATTTAGAAGGAGATAATATAGAGTTTCATTCTATCTCACGGCTAAGAGTGTGAAAGAGGTGAAATATTTCCAAAAAAGTTTCATAGCCTTCTATTCATAGATGTGGCGCGCTTCACAACCATGAATAAGACACTACTTAACGCGGCTTTCGGACACCCTAAGACACTTCAATCTGATGCTTTGATACCAAGTTTGTCATGACCGGAGACTAAACCCTAGTCATAATACTATGCTTAGAGCCACAAGTGACCCCAAGCTAACCTTAGGTTTGGCATGACAATAATATTAACATAACAACAACTGAAGATAACTAAAATACTAATGTGGAAGCTAAAAGTGGAAAAGTCTATTAAATTAGAATAGGCCAATATCTACAAAACATAAGTTGAATCTAAATTGATTGTCTGAAAGACTCTACTATAATGAGTTGCTAGGAAAAACCCCTAGCTAACTCTAAATATCTGAAACTAAAAGCATAATACTAAAGTTAAGATAAAGGTCGTCCTTGAAGGATAAGGACTCACCAACTCTGCTACTTCTGACTAGAGATCGTACTAACCACGAGCTGGATAAAAACAATATAGCAAAAGGTATGTGGTTAGTACTTTGAATGTATTGAGTATGAGGAATAATGCTTGATACACATGAATATTAAACATGTTGAACTGTGAAAACATATTGATGCATTGACCAAGTAAATAATATGAAGTATAATAAATGTTGTATTGATATAACTGAATGTTTGGTCATGCAATGATACTTATAGACTGACTGTGCGAGATACTAAAACCAACATATAACAATGTAAGCTACCACATGGAGTTCGATGTATAATCCCCATCAAGGGCCTAATATACTTTGCAAAGGTATAAAGGTAGATATGAGCTAATAAAACCACTAAGCTAATGTCTATAAAGACTAAGGAGACGGACTCAACTGGGAGACCCCTTTAAATCCTTAGGTGGCACGTAGTTCTGGTACTTAGGGATTTCTACTAAGAATCCAACATGTGTTGACTGTTGACTGTGAGCTTTCATCCGTAACTCTGCTCGGTGCTAAGTAAGACTCCCAACGGAAAACATGTAATTGACTGATACAGTATTAGTATGATAATATTGAAATAATATTAATTTCTAATGATAATTGAGTAGCTCATGAATCATGATTTAAAAACGATAATTATTGATAGTATCTTAAAGACACTTTATCTAAAACTATCTAAAATTATGAAACCTAAAAATCTGAAACATGCATCTGAAAGAACATAATTTTGAGTCATGAAAATACCAATTAAAGCATGGAATTATAAGTAAAACATACAATTAAAGACTTATCATAAAGAATAACTGAATTTCAGTAGAAGCCCATGAATCATAGAAACCCTAGGTTTTGTAGAATCATAAACATGGAAAGTGACAGTTTTTTTGGGACTCAATGGACGAGAGGATACCCATTGATGAAATCCCACATACCTGGAATGGAAGATCTGGCTTGAATTTCTTCAATGAAGACTTGAAGTATGGAACCCTAGTTCTTGCTTGAGAGGAAACTTGAGAGAGAAAATCTGATTTGGGGAGTTGTGCATGAGAGGGGAGGATTCAGGTCACTAATTTCCCTTAATCCAACTTAGAATAGGTTAAAAGGAGAAAATATAGGGATTAAATAAGTGGGAAAAGACCAAAATGATCCTTTCTAAAAAACTGACGGTAGGTTCTCTGATGGTCATTTATGGTTTGTGGTTTTATCTACGATGTGGTTCCATCTACGGACCATAGATCCCTGTCCGTACAAATCAGAGTGAAATACTAAGTTTCTAAATTTTGATTCTACGATACCCTTCTATGGACCGTAGTCCCAACTACGACTCGTAAATGATGTTCCTAAGAATCAAACTGAAGTAGAGTTTCTGAAGTCAATCTATGACTCAAGTCTTCGACGCGTAAAACAATTTATGACCCATAAACTTGTCTCGTAAATCTCAGACCAAATTTTTCCTATTTCTGAAATCTCATCTACGGTTCATAGATCCATTTACGGGCCGTAGATGGTGTCCGTAAATTCTAAAAATATGCAAACATAGAATAAACTCAAAAAAGTTCTGAGCTAGAAATTTCTCAGGTGTTACAAATACATTTAAGTTATTAAATACTAAAAAATAATTTTGTCAAGAAAAAAATACATTCTTACTAAACCCTTAAAAGGAAAGGAAAAAAGAGACAAAAGTATATTGTTGTCTTGACTCAAGAAGGAAAAATAATAATTAAATAGGTCAAATAAAAATAATTTGTATGGTCAACACTAAAATTGCTCATTTTCCTAATATAAATAGGCTTCAAGGGGAAAGTTAACACCACATTAGATCTTAAATTAACAAATTTACCAAAAGAGTTGTGTTTATCTTATAAATCCAGCCCTATATATAGAGTAGTTTCTTCTATCTCCTCACTCTTATGTATGAATAAAATAAAACTCAAATTATTGTAGGAATAAGTAATCTAATGGCAACTCCTTTTAATAGTATGATAGATGAAGTTCGTGTGATGCTTGTAGATCATGACAAAGAGAATGTTACTGAGATGGTTGATTTGCTTAAGTCTTTTAAATATAAAGGTGACGTCTCTAAAAATGTTATATAAATCTTATAACCTCTTTTTTTATATAACTAAATTCTATGTCATTTTTCGTAGGAGTTTAATTGATATGATGCTTATTATCTAATTTGTGATCATTGACTTTTTTTCATATTTCATTTATCTTTCAAATTTTGAATTTCTCTCTTTCTTGTTTCCATAATACTATTTCTATGCTTGTTTATGTTGTTTTACTAGTTAATAAATGAGTTTTTTGTGGTTAAAAGAAGTAAATTAGATTATTTTTTTATTTGTGGTTCTTGCAATAACCATTCACACACATGATTAGTTTCTTTCATAAAGATGTATATGATTTTTTAAAGGGGATCAATTGAGTTATGTTGATTTATGTGTCGTTCCAATTTAACCAGGTTTTTCCTCGTAAGAGACATAGTTTTATGGTAGTATTAATTATTTAATCAACCTACATATGTGTTTTACACTTGGTCATTTTGTCGAAAAAGAAGGAAAACTATTCTTTGTCAATTGGCCTAGAGAGACATAGAGTTGGAGGTGAAAATTATTTAAATTAGGGAAAATGCACAAGTACCCCCCCCCCCCAACCTATGCCCAAAATCTCAGAGACACACTTATACTATACTAAGGTCCTATTACCCCCCCCCCACCCCGAACTTATTTTATAAATAATTTTCTACCCCTTTTCAGCCTACGTGGCACTATCTTTTGGGCCCAGCGCGTGTTGACAATTTTTTCAAGGATAGTGCCACGTAGGCCGAAAAGGGGTAGAAAATTATTTATAAAATAAGTTCGTGGGGGTAATGGGACCTTAGTATAATATAAGTGTGTCTCTGAGATTCCGGGCATAGGTTGGGGGGTACTTATGCATTTTCCCTTTAAATTACTCAAAAAAAAATTGAAGGTGGAGATCTCTAATTTTATGAATCTATCATTTTAGAAAAAATAAATTCACTAGGGTGGTGGAGGCACCATATTAGAGTAACGGAAGGGAATAGAAAGAGTAAGAGAAGGACATGATAAGAGCTAATCTTGTTGTCAATATCATTTAAGATTAAAAAAAATTGTATTTTATTGGTGTAGATAAAAAAGTGGGGAGACATATTTTTTGTGAAAAAAAAACATTTTCTTTAAAGAAGTTATTGTTAATTTTTTTTTAATATACACCTATTACTTCATTCTTTTGGTTGCACATGCACCTCAAGTTTTTAAATATTTTAATCTTATTAAGTTTTTTCTTAATCGGAACGGACCAAATTTGAGTCTACTTTAATGACTAATTCAATTACTTCTCCAACTTTAATTTGTGAAGACAACGAACAATTTTTGAAATTCTTGAAAAAAGTGAATAAATGTTATAATTATCTTAGTGTACCCGAAAGCTAACTTAAACAGTATTTCTCTTGAACCATTTTACACCGCAAAAAAGGTATATAACAGGTAGTTTGGGCAGCCAAACCCCCATCAATTTGGGTGGGTTGGGGGGGGGGGGGATGTATAGCTTAGGTGTGTTTTTATGACTTTTTCTTATTTGCTTTTGTATGGTTTCTCAATTACTTTGTAAATATTCATTGATTGTTTATGTCTAAGTTATGTAAATTATTTTGACTTGAATTTTTTGCTAGCTACTTTGTAGGTATAGAAGTACACATGCATAAAATAAGAAATTGTGTTATACAAACAAATTAAAGTAACAAATTAACAGTAGGAGTGACATTTAATAAACAGGCCCTAATAATTATAAGAGTGTGTATAATATTCTTTTCATGATCTTAATACACTGACTTTCAAAGTGCATGAATATATACAGTTACGACGGTTGATATGGCTCTCTTGGGGATGCCAATGCTCTCCTAAGGAAAGGAAAAAATTGATGTGATGATAATCAATGTCAATTCACCAGATTCACTTTGTTTTGAACTCTTGAAATAAGTTGTGGCATTGAATATAGTCTCTCTATGTAAGTATTAAATCGATCTTCATTTTCTTATCGTGTAAAGGCAATTATATTAATTAATACACTACAAGCAATCATTAACTATAAAATTCACCGTTAATCAATTTTTAAATAGTATGTAGCTAAATAAAGTTTGAATAATATCATTAAATAAGATTAACGATATGTTTTATTCTTTAATTAGCGACATAAATTATCCGTTACCGAATCTTATTTTTGTAGTATATGATAAATGGATATCTTGTAAAATTTATATCAGTCAATATACTTGAAATTAATTAGTTACATAAGGTTTTACTAGATATGACATGGATATTTCTTAAGATTTTATTGTTATAGTGGGTAAAAACTAGTTACTTTTATCAATATACACTTTCAAAACAATATGAAATTCCTCGCTAGATAGTTCACATGTAGGTAACATAATTTGTTTTGGTAATCTGTCATTATTGACTATATTTAATTATTTGGCAATAGAAATTATCCATTGCTAATCCTTTTTTTGTTATAGTGATATGATATGCAATTGATTTGTAATGGTAATAATACATAAAATTTAGTGAATATGGATGAAAATAACTATTCACATAATGTTTAATATAATTAAATTCTAATTGCTAGTTTTGAAAATAATTATGCAGTTGTATGTGATGAATATAATGAACTCTTTTCAAAGAAGGCTTTCGACGATGGAGCTTTCCTTTACTTCAAAAGGCCACTTGACAAGGAAATTGTGAAATGCTTGTGTCAATTTGTATTGAGTAGAAAAATACAAAGAGAGAAAGAGAGAAGAGAGATTTGATGAATATTGTTGATGATATTGGTAACAATAATATTGTTAGAGATAAAAAACAAGTCGGGGAGAAGAATATGTCTATTAATACTAAGGAACAAAGAAAAAATACTAATGAGGTTGAAACAAATGTCATATCAAATGGAGAATATAATCTTGCGAGGAAAAGAGGAAGACAAAACAAAAAAGAGAGTAATGAAGGAGAAAGAAAGATAAATGCTAGTAATGTGACAGTTACGCGAAAGGACTGCATAGAATGGACAACAAATCTTCATGGTAAATTTGTGGAAGCTACACAACTACTTGGTGAAAAAAGTAAGTTTACTTCATTATTAACTACTTTTTTCGACAGTTCATTTATATGAAGCGATATGAACAGTAAGAATTCATATTTATATATAACGTCAAGTAGTTTGAAATTAATGTATAGTAATTATTGCGTTTACTTATACATTGGCTTGATCAAGAAGCACTACTAAAAAAACAGTGAATACCGACCTAAAAATTTCCGACCTCAAATGGAGGTCGCTAATTTCCGACCTCCGGAGGTCGGTATTTACAACTAGTCGGTTTTTATGCAAAATAAAGCGGGAAAACCAAATTCCGACCTCCGAAGGTCGGAATTTTCCCGGAAAAAATAAATTCCAATAAAAATACCGACCTCATGAGGTCGGTATTTTTTATATTTAATTGAGAAAATAATACCGACATCAAGAGGTCGGTTTTTATTGTAATTCATTAAAAATTCCGACCTCCTGAGGTCGGAATTTTTTCTCAATTAAATATTTTATAATTCCGACTTCCGAATGTCGGTAGTATGTAATTAAAATACCGACCTCATGAGGTCGGTATTTTTATTTCATCTAATTACTATTAATTAAAGCGACATCCGGAGGTCGGTATTTTTATTTCATCTAATTTCTATTAATTAAAGCGACATCCGGAGGTCGGTATTTTTATTTCAACTAATTACTTTTAAAAGCGACATCCGGAGGTCGGTTTGCGGGTAAACCAAATTCCGACCTCAAGAAGTCGGAATTTTTCCCAAAAAATAAATTACAATAAAAACCGACCTCTTGATGTCGGTATTATTTTCTATTTTGATTTAATTTTATTTAAATCGTTTTCCGGAGGACCATTTTGTGTTCTTAAAATTTAATGTGATATATATATATAGAGAGAGAGAGATGTTTAATTAATAAAATCAACCTCAAGAGGTGAGTTTATATTAAAATAATTATGTATATATATGTGTGTGTATATATATATATAATTTAACTACACATCAACAGAATTTTAAGTTAATAAATTTACATATATATATATATATGTATATATATGTATATATATATAGAGAGAGAGATGTATATATGTACATATGTATATATATGTATATGTATACATCTATATATATATATACATATATTATATGTTGATGTGTAGTTAAATTATATATGTTTAATTAATAAAATCAACCTCAAGAGGTGAGTTTATATTAAAATATATATATATATATATATATATATATAACAATATTTTATTTTTTCTCAATAGGTTTTGTGTAAAATAAAAAACAAAAAAAATTATAATACCGACTTCCGTATGTCGGTAACATTAAATAGTAAAAATAAATTAATATAAAATACCGACCTCATGAGGTCGGTATTTTTTATATTTAATTGAGAAAATAATACCGACATCAAGAGGTCGGTTTTTATTGTAATTCATTAAAAATTCCGACCTCCTGAGGTCGGAATTTTTTCTCAATTAAATATTTCATAATACCGACTTCCGAATGTCGGTAAAAATTAAATAGTATGTAATTAAAATACCGACCTCATGAGGTCGGTATTTTTATTTCAACTATTAATTAAAGCGACATCCGGAGGTCGGTATTTTTATTTCATCTAATTACTTTTAAAAGCGACATCCGGAGGTCGGTTTGCGGTTTGTGGGTAAACCAAATTCCGACCTCAAGAAGTCGGAATTTTTCCCAAAAAATAAATTACAATAAAAACCGACCTCTTGATGTCGGTATTATTTTCTATTTTGATTTAATTTTATTTAAATCATTTTTCGGAGGACGATTTTATGTTCTTAAAATTTAATGTGATATATATATATATATATATATATATATATATATATATATATATATATATATGTTTAATTAATAAAATCAACCTAAAGAGGTGAGTTTATATTAAAATAATTATGTATATATATGTGTGTGTGTGTGTATATATATATATAGAGAGAGAGAGAGATGTATATATGTACAGATGTATATATATGTATATGTATACATCTCTATATATACATATATATACATATATACATCTATATATATATGTAAATTTAATAAACTACATATATATATATATATATATATATATATATATATATATATAAATAACAATGTTTTATTTTTTCTCAATAGGTTTTGTGTAAAATAAAAAAATAAAAAATTATAATACCGACTTCCGTATGTCGGTAAAATTAAATAGTAAAAATAAATTAATATAAAATACCGACCTCATGAGGTCGGTATTTTTTATATTTAATTGAGAAAATAATACCGACATCAAGAGGTCGGTTTTTATTGTAATTCATTAAAAATTCCGACCTCCTGAGGTCGGAATTTTTTTTCAATTAAATATTTCATAATACCGACTTCCGAATGTCGGTAAAAATTAAATAGTATGTAATTAAAATACCGACCTCATGAGGTCGGTATTTTTATTTCGACTATTAACTAAAGCGACATCCGGAGGTCGGTATTTTTATTTCATCTAATTACTTTTAAAAGCGACATCCGGAGGTCGGTTTGCGGGTAAACCAAATTCCGACCTCAAGAAGTCGGAATTTTTCCCAAAAAATAAATTACAATAAAAACTGACCTCTTGATGTCGGTATTATTTTCTATTTTGATTTAATTTTATTTAAATCATTTTTCGGAGGACGATTTTATGTTCTTAAAATTTAATGTGATATATATATATATATATATATATATATATATATATATATGTTTAATTAATAAAATCAACCTCAAGAGGTGAGTTTATATTAAAATAATTATGTATATATATGTGTGTGTGTGTATATATATATATATATATATATATATATATATATACATATATACATCTATATATATATGTAAATTTAATAAATTAAATTTATATATATATATATATATATTATATGTTGATGTGTAGTTAAATTATATATGTTTAATTAATAAAATCAACCTCAAGAGGTGAGTTTATATTAAAATATATATATATATATATAAATAACAATGTTTTATTTTTTCTCAATAGGTTTTGTGTAAAATAAAAAAATTAAAAATTATAATACCGACTTCCGTATGTCGGTAACATTAAATAGTAAAAATAAATTAATATAAAATACCGACCTCATGAGGTCGGTATTTTTTATATTTAATTGAGGAAATAATACCGACATCAAGAGGACGGTTTTATTGTAATTCATTAAAAATTCCGACCTCCTGAGGTCGGAATTTTTTCTCAATTAAATATTTCATAAAACCGACTTCCGAATGTCGGTAGTATGTAATTAAAATACCGACCTCATGAGGTCGGTATTTTTATTTCGACTATTAATTAAAGCGACATCCGGAGGTCGGTATTTTTATTGCATCTAATTACTTTTAAAAGTGACATCCGGAGGTCGGTTTGCGGTTTGTGGGTAAACCAAATTCCGACCTCAAGAAGTCGGAATTTTTCCAGAAAATGAATTACAATAAAAACCGACCTCTTGATGTCGGTATTATTTTCTATTTTGATTTAATTTTATTTAAATCATTTTCCGGAGGACCATTTTGTGTTCTTAAAATTTAATGTGATACATATATATATATATATATATATATATGTTTAATTAATAAAATCAATCTCAAGAGGTGAGTTTATATTAAAATAATTATGTATATATATGTGTGTGTGTGTGTGTGTATATATATATATATATATATATATATATATATATAGATATAATTTAACTACACATTCAACAAAATTTTAATTTAATAAATTTATATATATATATATATATATATATATAGAGAGAGAGAGAGAGAGATGTATATATGTACAGATGTATATATATGTATATGCATACATCTATATATATAGATACATATACATATACATACATATATACATCTATATATATATATATATATATATATATATATATATATATATATATTGATGTATATATATGTATGTATACATATACATATATTATATGTTGATGTGTAGTTAAATTATATATGTTTAATTAATAAAATCAACCTCAAGAGATGATTTTATATTAAAATAATTATATATATATATATATATATATATACATATACATATATTATATGTTGGTGTGTAGTTAAATTATATATGTTTAATTAATAAAATCAACCTCAAGAGGTGAGTTTATATTAAAATAATTATATATATAAATAAAAATATTTTATTTTTTTTCAATAGGTTTTGTGTAAAATAAAAAAATTAAAAATTATAATACCGACTTCCGTATGTCGGTAACATTAAATAGTAAAAATAAATTAATATAAAATACCGACCTCATGAGGTCGGTATTTTTTATATTTAATTGAGAAAATAATACCGACATCAAGAGGTCGGTTTTTATTGTAATTCATTAAAAATTCCGACCTCCTGAGGTCGAAATTTTTTCTTAATTAAATATTTTATAAAACAGACTTCCGAATGTCGGTAAAAATTAAATAGTATGTAATTAAAATACCGACCTCGTGAGGTCGGTATTTTTATTTCGACTATTAATTAAAGCGACATCCGGAGGTCGGTTTGCGGTTTGTGGGTAAACCAAATTCCGACCTCAAGAAGTCGGAATTTTTCCAGAAAATGAATTACAATAAAAACCGACCTCATGATGTCGGTATTATTTTCTATTTTGATTTAATTTTATTTAAATCGTTTTCCGAAAGACCATTTTGTGTTCTTAAAATTTAATGTGATATATATATATATATATATATATATATATATATATATATATATATATATATATATGTTTAATTAATAAAATCAACCTCAAGAGATGAGTTTACATTAAAATAATTATGTATATATATGTGTGTGTGTGTGTGTATATATATATATATATGTGTGTGTGTGTGTGTGTGTATGTATATATATATATGTATACATATACATATATATATAGATGTATATATATGTATATATATAGATGTATACATCTATATATATACATATATATACATCTATATATATATGTATATGTATACATCTATATATATACATATATATATATATATATATATATATATATATATATATATATATATATATATATATATAGAGATGTATACATATACATATATAATAAATTTACATATATATATATATATGTTTAATTAATAAAATCAATCTCAAGAGATGAGTTTATATTAAAATAATTATGTATATATATGTGTGTGTGTGTATATATATATATATATATGTGTGTGTGTGTGTGTGTGTATGTATGTATATATATAGATGTATACATATACATATATATACATATATAATTAATTTACATATATATATAGATGTATATATGTATATATATATAGATGTATATGTATACATCTATATATATACATATATATATATATATATATATATATGTATACATCTCTCTCTATATATATATATGTATATGTATACATCTATATATATATATGTATATATATAGATGTATACATATACATATATATATATAGAGAGATGTATACATATACATATATATACAGATATAATAAATTTACATATATATATATATATATGTTTAATTAATAAAATCAACCTCAAGAGATGAGTTTATATTAAAATAATTATGTATATATATGTGTGTGTGTGTATATATATATATGTGTGTGTGTGTATATGTATCTATATAGATGTATACATATACATATATATACATATATAATTAATTTACATATATATATAGATGTATATATCTATATATATATATATGTATATGTATACATCTATATATATACATATATATATAGAGATGTATACATATACATATATATACAAATATAATAAATTTACATATATATATATATATATATATATATATATATATATACATGTTTAATTAAAAAAATCAACCTCAAGAGGTGAATTTATATTAAAATAATTATGTATCTATATGTGTGTGTGTGTCTATATATATATATATATATATATATATACATATATATATATATATATATGTGTTTAATTAAAAAAATCAACCTCAAGAGGTGAGTTTATATTAAAATAATTATGTATATATATGTGTGTGTGTGTGTGTGTCTATATATCTATATATATATATATATATATATATATATATATATAATTTAACTATACATCAACAGAAGTTTAATTTAATAAATTTACATATATATATAGATGTATATATGTATATATATATATATAGATGTATACATATATAATAAATTTACATATATATATATAGATCTGTATATATATATATATAGATGTATTATTTTATAAAATATCGACATCCCGAGGTCGGTAAATTAAAGAATTCTCTTAAAAAAAGAATGACAATATAAGTCTTCCTCCTAATTAAACACTAACTTTCAAAACCTAAGTCCACTTTCACTCCCAACTGCAGATCCACCCCCGACCTACCCCATCGGCGCCGATCCCCACCCCTCCCTGACCGGCGCCACGCCACCCCTCCCGACCGGCGCCACGCCGCCATCATCTTCCGCAGCCACCCTCCTTCGCAGCAGCAGAGGACGTCGCGGCAGCTGCAGAGGAAGTGACGCCCAGCAGCAGGAGGTCGCGCGCCTCCCTCCCGACCGGCGCCGCCTCCATTCCGACCGGCGTCGCCTCCATCTCGACCAGCACCTCCATCCCCGACCTTCTTAGTGAAGGTGAATTTTTAGAACCTCCATAACAAATTACTTTTGTTTCTATTTAGTTGAAGTATCTCAAAATTAGAGTACTAATATACTTAGTTTTATTGATTGTTAGTTTGATTGATTGTTAGTGAGTAAGTGAATGATTTAGGGTTTTTGATTGTTAGTTTGAATTAGCTATTATTTGATTGTTAGTTTGAATTAGGGATTATTTGATTGTTAGTTTGTGTTTGTTGATTGTGAATTGAAAATTTTAATGTTAGGGTTAGTTTGAATTAGGGTATCTTAGGATTTGTTTGAAATTCGGTATTTCTTAAGTTAATTAGTTTGATTTTGGAATTGTAAGATTAGATTGAATTAGGGTATTTAAGGAGTTGTTTGAACTTGGGTATTATTTGAGTTAGTTTGAATTATTATTGAGATTTTAGGACTAATAGTTTGAATTTGGGATTAGGAATAGCTAGCTAATTTGAATTTAGGATTTTAAGTACTAGTTAGATTTTGGGATTTTAGGGCTAGTTTGAATTTGTGATTTTAAGATTAGTTTGAATTTTGAATTTAGGACTAGTTTGAATTATTATTGAGATTTTAGGAATACTAATAGTTTGAATTTGGGATTTTAGCACTATAGTTTGATTTTTGAATTCTAGGAGTACTTTCAATTTGTGATTTTAAGACTAATTTGAATTTGGAATTTAGGAAATAGTTTGAATTATATTTGATATTTTAGGACTAATTTAATAGTTTGAAGTTGGGACACTAGCTAGCTAGTTTGAATTTAGAATTTTAGGGATTTGAATTACAACTTAATTAGAACTTATAATTAATTATAACTTGAATTTACTATAAATTGAACTTAATTAGGAATATGAACTTGAAATTATAACTTGAACTTGGAACTAATTAGCTTGAATATATAACTAATTAAGTTTAGAAATTATATATGAACTTGAATTGAAACTTGAACTTATTAAAACTTGAGAATATATATATATATATATATATATATATATATATATATATATATATATATATATATATATATATATATATATATAAACTAATATTCTTGGATATGAAGTTTATATTTAACTAATTTAAGAACTTTTCGTGCTAGGCAACTGAGGAAGCTGAACATGTAAAAAAGTTGATACAAGACTATTTTGCTTCTTTCATCAAAGTTGGAGATAAGGTTGGTGCTTCTAAATTTCTCAAGTTCAAGTACAATTGTTTTGAATAATGTGTTTGTGTCGTTCTAGTATTAATACTTGGCTTTAATGCTAGTAATTATAATTGATTGTTTGTTAGTATATTATTGTTTTTGTTTGTTGGTTGTGTTATTCAATTGTTAATTTGATTTGGTTATTGTTAGTTAGGTATAGATAATTGAAGATTTTTATTTTAAGGTTTTTTTAAAAAGAAATTAGGCATTTTTAAATTGGGCATTGTTAGTTAGTGAAGAATTAGCATTTTTATATTTTAGAACTAGTTTAAACTTGAGAATATGTAATTTGAGGTTAAATTGAGATTTTTTTGGATTTGATTTTAGGACTAGTTAGTAAAGTGTAAATTTGAAGTTAGAAATTAGTAATTGAAGTGTTATGAGTAGAAGATGAATGTTTGAATGTCATGAACTTAATTAGAATTTGAACTTGAACTTGAACTTGAACTTGAACTTAGAATTTGAAGTTAAACTTAGAATTTGAACTTAGAACTTGAACTTGAACTTGGAACTTGGAACTTGAACTTGAAATTAAAACTTGAACTTAGAATTAAAATTTGAACTTAGAATTTGAAGTTAAACTTAGAATTTGAACTTAGAACTTGAACTTGAACTTAGAACTTGATCTTGAACTTGAACTTATAACTTAGAACTTGAACTTCAACTTAGAACTTGAACTTGAAATTAGAACTTGAACATGAATTTAGAACTTGAACTTGAACTTAGAACTTAGAACTTGAACTTGAACTTAGAACTTGAACTTGAACTTGAACTTAGAATTTGAAGTTAAACTTAGAATTTGAAGTTAAACTTAGAACTTGAACTTGAACTTGGAACTTGAAATTAAAACTTGAACTTAGAATTAAAACTTGAACTTAGAATTTGAAGTTAAACTTAGAATTTGAACTTAGAACTTGAACTTGAACTTAGAACTTGATCTTGAACTTGAACTTATAACTTAGAACTTGAACTTCAACTTAGAACTTGAACTTGAAATTAGAACTTGAACATCAATTTAGAACTTGAACTTGAATTTAGAACTTGAACTTGAACTTGAACTTAGAACTTAGAACTTAGAACTTGAACTTGAACTTAGAACTTGAACTTGAACTTGAATTTGAACTTGAACTTGAACTTGAACTTAGAATTTGAAGTTAAACTTAGAATTTGAACTTAGAACTTGAACTTGAACTTGGAACTTGGAACTTGAACTTGAAATTAAAACTTGAACTTAGAATTAAAACTTGAACTTAGAATTTGAAGTTAAACTTAGAATTTGAACTTAGAACTTGAACTTGAACTTAGAACTTGATCTTGAACTTGAACTTATAACTTAGAATTTGAACTTGAACTTAGAACTTGAACTTGAAATTAGAACTTGAACATGAATTTAGAACTTGAACTTGAACTTGAACTTAGAACTTAGAACTTGAACTTGAACTTAGAACTTGAACTTGAACTTGAACTTGAACTTAGAACTTGATCTTGAACTTGAACTTGAACTTGAAATTAGAACTTGAACATGAATTTAGAACTTGAACTTGAACTTAGAATTAGAACTTGAAATTAGAACTTGAACTTGAAATTAGAACTTGAACTTGAAATTAGAACTTGAACTTGAAATTAGAACTTGAACTTAGAACTTGAACTTAGAACATGAACTTGAAATTAGAACTTGAACTTAGAACTTGAACTTAGAACATGAACTTAAAATTTGAAGTTGAACTTAGACTTGAACTTGAAATTAGAACTTGAACTTGGAACTAATTAGCTTGAATATATAACTAATTAATTTTAAAAATTAGATATGAACTTGAATTGAAAACTTGAACTTATTAAAACTTGAATATATATATATATATATAACTAATATTCTTGGATTTGAAGTTTATATATAACTAATTTTAGAACTTTTCGTGCTAGGCAACTGAGGAAGCTCAACATCTAAAAAAGTTGATATAAGACTATATTGCTTCTTTCATCAAAGTAGGAGATAAGGTTGGTGCTTCTAAATTTCTAAAGTTCAAGTACAATTGTTTTCAATAATGTGTTTGTGTCCATGTAGTATTGATACTTAGCTTTAAATTTAGAAATAATATATTTGGTAAGCATAAGTACCAACACTAGTTGATCCTATTGATGACAAAATTGATTTTCTTGCAAGATCGATTTGTGTCCATCTAGTGTTGACACTTAGCTTTAAATTTAGAAATAATAAATTTGTTAAGCATAAATATCAACACTAGTTGATCCTATTGATGACAAAATTGATTTTCTTGCAAGATCGATTTGTGTCCATCTAGTGTTGCTATTAAGCTTTAATTTAGGAATAATGTGTTTGTTAGCATAAGTATCAACACTAGTTGATCCTATAGATGACAAAATTGATTTTCTTGGAAGAACGATTTGTGTCCATCTAGTGTTGACACTTAGCTTTAAAAGGTTGTTAAAGTTAGAAAGTTCTTAAGTTGTTTAGATAAAGTTAAATAAATATTGTGGTTTAGTTGGTGGATTTAGTTGTTGTATTAAGTCAAAACTAAACTAGTTAAAGTTGTTATGTTGTTTATATAAGTTAAAATAAATAATGTCGGTTTAGTTAGTGAATTTAGTTGTTGGAATTAAGTCAAAACTAATGTAGTTAAAGTTCAAAAGTTGTTATGTTGTTTAAATAAGTTAAAATAAATAATGTCGGTTTAGTTAGTGAATTTAGTTATTGGAATTAAGTCAAAACTAATGTAGTTAAAGTTAAAAAGTTAAGTTTGTTTAAATAAGTTAAATAAATATTGTGGTTTAGTTGGTGGATTTAGTTGTTGTATTAAGTCAAAACTAAACTAGTTAAAGTTGTTATGTTGTTTATATAAGTTAAAATAAATAATGTCGGTTTAGTTAGTGAATTTAGTTGTTGGAATTAAGTCAAAACTAATGTAGTTAAAGTTCAAAAGTTGTTATGTTGTTTAAATAAGTTAAAATAAATAATGTCGGTTTAGTTAGTGAATTTAGTTATTGGAATTAAGTCAAAACTAATGTAGTTAAAGTTAAAAAGTTAAGTTTGTTTAAATAAGTTAAATAAATATTGTGGTTTAGTTGGTGGATTTAGTTGTTGTATTAAGTCAAAACTAAACTAGTTAAAGTTGTTAAGTTATTTAAATAAGTTAAAATAAATATGTCAAAACTAGTTAGACTTAGAAAGTGGTTAAGTTGTTTAAATAAATTCAAATGTTATTTAGTTGATGGAATTAAAATTATCATTATTGTTTGTGTAGATGAATCCTGATCGTAGTTGGATATATTACATTCTTATTCGTAGAGTTCTTTGTTTAAATTACAGGATAGGTTTTTGCGAATATCTCAAGAATATCGTAGTACTCTACCTCTTGAGAGTCAGGACAGACCATTTACACAAGAAGAAAATGAGAATCTTTGGAAACAGAGTGCTGGTGAACCGATTAGAGGTTCAGTCTATGGCTATCCAGAAAAGGCGTATCAGAAGAAGAAGTCTTGGTATTGTGGTTCATCATCCTCAAGCTTTGATGGTGGGGATAGAGAGACAATATCTGCAATGGAGAGTAAGATAACTTATCTCAATGCCGAGCTTGCTGCTGTAGCCGAAAGAGAGAAGAAGAGAGAAGAAAGAGAGAAGAAGAGAGAAGAGGAGATTGCGGCAGCAAAGGAGGTAGAGAACAAGAGGTATGCAGCGCTTCAGGCCCAACTAACTTTTCTTTTTGAATCAGGAAATATTCTTCCTCCATGTCCGGCTAGCAGTGATGGATCTGATCAGGAGGGTGATGAGAATGATAAGGAGAGTGAGGGTGATGAAGAGTAGTTGTATCTATTTGACATTTTAGACTTCTATATTTTTAGAATTGTTTAATTTGATCGTATTTTAGTTTATTTTGAAGTTGGATGAAGTTTATTTTGAAATAGTTTGTATATGTTGAAAATATTGTGTTGTTTTGGTTGGATGAAGTTTATGTGGCTTTGGGTTGTTTTGGTTGGATGAATTTTATTTGGCTTTGGTTTGTTTTGGTTGGATGAAGTTTATGTGGCTTTGGGTTGTTTTGGTATAAATATGCAGGTGGGCAATTAAAAATTGCAGCAATTTGCTGCCTGTTTTGCAGCAAAAAACCGACCTCCGGAGGTCGGAATTTCAAAAATAAAAAATAAAAATACCGACCTCCGGAGGTCGGAATTTCAACATTACAAAAATAAAAATACCGACCTCCGGAGGTCGGAATTTCAACATTACAAAAATAAAAATACCGACCTCCGGAGGTCGGAATTTCAACATAACAAAAATAAAAATACCGACCTCCGGAGGTCGGAATTTCAACATTACAAAAATAAAAATACCGACCTCCGGAGGTCGGAATTTCAACATTACAAAAATAAAAATACCGACCTCCGGAGGTCGGAATTTCAACATTACAAAAATAAAAATACCGACCTCCGGAGGTCGGAATTTCAACATTACATAAATAAAAATACCGACCTCCGGAGGTCGGAATTTCAACATTACAAAAATAAAAATACCGACCTCCGGAGGTCGGAATTTCAACATTACAAAAATAAAAATACCGACCTCCGGAGGTCGGAATTTAAAAAAATGAATATTCCGACATAAAATAAAAACCGACCTCGAGAGGTCAGTAAATACCGACCTCCAGAGGTCGGTATTGAATAGCGACCAAGCTTTTTCCGACCTAAGCTGGGATGTCGGTTTTAGGTCGGTTTTCCTTGGAAAACCGACCTCCGGAGGTCGGTATTTTTAGGTCGGTATTCACAGTTTTTTTAGTAGTGAAGTATTGTAGTAGTGATTAAATTTAAGCTACATTCTAATGAAACATGTAGGTTGTTTATCGAAAAATATTGTTAAGGAGATGAATGTGCCTGATTTTACCAAGAATCAAGTTTCAAGCCATCTTCAGGTAACATTCCTAAAAAAAAGAAAGGCTAAGTGGTAAATTATGAGTGTTTGATATCCGGAAAGATATTTTCCATGAAAATGTTTGCTTAGAACGATTTTTGATTTAATGCTTGGGAGATCTCATATTTTTCATCAAACACTTGCTAGAAAATGATTTGCTTAACTTTAATTTTTCTTAATTAATTAGAAAAAAAATTAATTTTACATCTCTCAGCTGATAAATGTTAGGTAACTATTCATAGTATTCAAAAGAGGATTAGCGAGAAACTTTTATTGTATGTATAGTGATAGAAATTATTCTTTGGTATTTTTTTATTTTCTTGTAGTGATTATTCAATGAAATAATATTAATGACAATCTTTAACGCAAAAAGAGATTTTTATCATTCACCATTACCAAACACCAATTATGTTTTCTATCAAAATGAGTGTATTTCAAACACATCTAAATAATAATGAGTTGTGATGATAAATATATTCCTAGTCCAAACTCTACTTTGTTTTTTCTTCTTCTTTTAGATGCATCGTAGCACGAAATGCAGAACTCCAAAAGAACGAAAATACATTCGTCAAGAATCGCCAAGTGGTTGTGAACAAGAAAATAACTTTATAGAGCTTGAGAGAATGCCTCATATTCAAACAAATGTTCCAAATCAAACCCCAAGATTTAGAGAATTTCAACCAATTAACACAAACAAATTTTTGCTAGTTCAACTCAACAGTAGCAACAACAGCTCTATCGCCCACAACTTCAGGCTCAACCCCACTACCTCAACCCTCTTTTGTCTTCACAAAATATAGAGCTTGAGAGAATGTCTCATATTCAAACAAATGTTTCAAATCAAACCCCAAGAGTTAGAGAAATTCAACTAATTAGCACAAACAACATGTTTGCTAGTTCAACTCAACAGCAGCAACAACAGTTGTGACGCCCACTACCTCAACCCTTTTTTTTCTTCACAAAATAATATTGATGGTCGGGTACAAAATAATGGACCATTATTTGGTTCACAAGGATCAATTATTGGGAGCACCAATTATAGGCCTTGTTTGGGGTTTAATAGTTGGAATCATCACGACTACAACATGGATGTCAATGCGGCCCATGTACCAACATATTCTAGTAGTCCAACGACATTCGATACAAATATTGGAGATGCGGCAGTTAATAGATTGGAAAATATAAATACTAATTTTCTACAAGATGTTTGTGAACAAAACATGTCCGGTCCAAGCAACATTGTCGTGGCATCAAATGCAACTGATATTGAAGGAAATGATTCAAATGAGAAGGAAGATTGTGATTTGTATTTCAATTAAAATGATTATCTCAAGTGTTTCAACAACGAAGAAGATAAAGAGGACGAATGAATTAGGAAACCCTAGAGAAAAGGGTATATGTACATGTATGTGTTTTTATTTTTGTGTTGTTTTGTAATTTGTCTTTTTATTTTTATTTGAACGGGAAGACTTGGGTTTCTGCCCATGTGATATTTTTGTTTGTGGTCATTTGATTAATAAATACCATTGTTTGATTTAAAAAAACTTTTCTAAATCTGTATCAAAAAGAACATCAGGGGCAGCTCAAAGTTTGTGGTTACCTTTCAATAGAAAAGTGGTTTTTGTGTCCTCCTTCCTACCTAATGTCATTATATACAACACAATTACCTTCCTATAGAGAAGTGATTTTTGCGCCTTCCTTTTAACCTAATATCATTCTATATAACTAGATTTTAGCCAATTGAATTAGAGAAGTGGGCTAAATATGATAGTTAAACTTCAATATCTTGCTTCAACTTATTTATACAGAACAGTTCAGTTCAAAAGACTTGAACTCATTGTATTCCCTTTTGGACAAAATCAAGTTCTTTTTTAGGTCCACCTCTCACAAGGAGCAAAGAATTAATTGCACATTCAGGTTGTCTTCTGATACACGTTTCAACTCATGTTCGTACTCTCTTCTGGGCTTCAGCCTTAAGTTCTTTGATTTAGAAGTCAAATTCGTTAGTTTATCCTGGGATTAATGATACGTATATATCTCAATTTAGTAACCTCTGATTATTTTTCAACTAGCTTAGAGGTGCTAATTTGAAGATTTCAAGCTTCTCTTTAAGTCCCTTTGCAATTTCTTCTTATCCTCCTTTGTCAGTATAAGATCATTTAAAGCCCTCTATCTCTTTTTTTCTAACCAAATACCACTAAGCAGCAAGCTAAGTGGGGATTTTTATCAATAATAATCTGCACATAACTTGTCTCCAATGAAATGACAAAAATTAAACCTTGCAAAACTAATAGTCCTACACTCAACTTTAAGCATACTATATTGAAATCACAATCATGAAACTACACAAAGATTAAACCTCGCAAAACTAAACAATGAAAAAATATGCTAAAACAAGAAACTTGACCACGAGCTATGGCAAGAGACCATTTAACCACATCTCAACAACCGGGTGCCATAATTTCAATGCCAACTTGAGACTCCTCATGTATAATGTGGTCCTCATTTTTCCAAAAAAAATCATTCTTGTATCATCCCAAGGTCGCGTACGATTATAATTTGGAACTGTAGCAATAAAGAGTGGTAGTAAAATTGACAAAATTATCCCAACACAGCTCCCAATATCACTGGAATACATGCTAAAAGAACATCCAAAGCAACAGAAAAAAAATTCCAAGTCTTGATGTTGAATATTCATGACCTCTCATTAATATATAATGGACTGATATTTACACCCAAACAACTCCAAATGTGGAACTATCAAGACACTACTACTACGATGCAGGTTAGGGACAATGCTAGGACCAAAGAGATAGAAAAGTTCAATAAAACAATCCGTGGAAACTACAAGGGTAAACCGTGACAACCAAATAAATACAATAATTAATAAAGTGCCTCTAACTGTATAACTAGGTTTTTCCCCTTTTGGTAAGTAAGTTCTAGATTATTTTTTAACTTAGGATGGATATTTCTTTGTCTTCAACTCATACTTTCTTCATGTATCCTTTAAACAGCATGTCAATTCTGATTTTTCACTTGTCCCACATCTTAAGCTTGCTCATCGTCAATTTCTACCATCCGATCAACCCCTACACCTCTCACGAAACCATACCCCATGACATACCAACCACATTAGTGACTTACATTTACTTAACAGACTCAAGCTTGCACCAAATTCTTTCATTGTCACATGCATTGCCATTCTCATAACCTCTTACTATATTAAAATTTTAATTGATTGTGCTTCCAAATCAAGTTTCAAGGTTGGGAGAAAAGGAAATTTTGGCAAGTACCTTAAGTTCATACTTTTTTTGCCTAGCTTAAATATCAACATAGAAGTTCAAGTACTAGCTATTTTTGTTGGGTTTCTTTAAAAGATAAGATTTAAAGATCTAATGATCGATCCTGGTCGTTATGAGTAGGTCAATGGTGAAATAAATCGGGCCAGAAAAATTTCCATCTATAACTTAAAATTTTTATGTTCGGTTAGTCTCAAACGGAATCTGAACAAGATGAGGTCTCCGTCCAAACGCAAATGAGTGGGGTGATATATCTAGACTTGATTTATATTTTCTAGAAACCAAGACACTAAAGAACCCATAGGGCTTTACAGAATTGAACTCGGGTGTGTAGAACTCTTGGAATCAAACTTTGCATGAAGGGGATACTTTGATAGGTCAAGGATCGAAGGTATGTTGTGAAAAAAAGGGCTTTTCAGGTTTCTGAGTTGCAGTGGTTCGCGCAATCTATTATAGTGGGCGGAGCGCTAGAGCTAGCATGTGTAGGCACTATAGCAGGGTGAGAACAACTATAGGTATCGGGCAAACCTATAAGGAAAAGGTTCTCCGGATCATATAAGGTCAATATATTCCTTTCCCAAATCTATTAGGACAAAGGGTCTCCTAAACCAATAGGGATTATAAGTTTCTTAAAATATACAAAGGAAAAATTCAAGACATAATTAACAGATAGATTGTGGTTTCTATGTTTATATTTATGTGTATACTTTTTTACGTTGTATGTTGCTAGGGTATTGCGTTGATAATCAAATGTAGGCACAACAAACAACAAAGATAGAAGTATTTTAATGTGACAAGATCATCAATGTTTTAAAGAAAGAATATGGAAAAATATACTTAGCTATAA
Source organism: Solanum okadae (assembly GCA_036553675.1). NCBI lineage: Eukaryota > Viridiplantae > Streptophyta > Magnoliopsida > Solanales > Solanaceae > Solanum > Solanum okadae. Next base: position 40,884,006 of record CM071689.1, on the reverse strand, counting down.
GCTCATGTTTAGAGGTATTCCATCACTTAAAAATTCATGTCCATACATACGCTTTAAGGGATGATCTTCTTCTTCTTTTTCACTAGGTTCATTATAAAGAACAATTTTTTGGAATATTATCTCTTTTATAAGGTAAATAATTTATAAGCAAAGTAGTATTGGAATGATTTGGATCATGCATGGTTCTCTTCAACGTTAGAATTTTGCATCACTTTTCTCTCTTTCTTCTTGTTTTTCTGGAAACTCAATTACTTGTGCATTTAAAAACATAAATAAAATTTTATAAGTGTGACATAATATATAGATCTACGAAATGGATGATGACAAGACTGAACAACAACGTAGTGGGATTCACAAGTTTCTAGAGGACAACATTAAGACTGTTTCTTATTAGTAGGAGTAAAGTGATGAGTCTGAATTACCTACATTAGATGCAGATTGCATTAGAAGAGAGGACATGAAAATCAAAGACGTGGCCAAGACACATGTAGTTCATTTCCTCCCCTCTATATCATAAATTGTCACGATCCAGGGGTACCTCCTAGATGTGACATGGCATACAAGACCCACCCCTGAGTCGTGACAAACTTGGTAATCAGAGCACAAGGTTTAGAAAGGTTCTAGGATGTCTCAAAACCACGTCAAGTAGAGTCTTGTTCATGAGTGTGAAGCGTGCCACATTTATGAATAAGAGGCTATAAGATATTTAGGAAACTTCACTTCTTCATTACTCTAAGTCGTACGATAGAGTTAACTCCATAAGGTCTTTCTCCTAATTCTTACATGATGGTCTATAGGATATGACTACTCGAAGAGCTTTTGCCAGAAGGAATGAGGGATAAAATGTTCCACAAGAAGCTCCTCCTCAAGCTCCTTAAGCTCTGGTTGACCCTTTGGCCGAGTAAGTGACTAATGTGGAATTTAGGACTGCTTACAAGTTTTGGCTCAAGCCGTGACGACCTAAGCCAATAGGGAGGTTGTGGTTCCCGTGAACCTAAATGTGGGTACGGAGGCATCTATAGTGAGGGATTTCACTAGGATGAATCCTCTGGAATTCTATAGTTCTAAGGTTGAGGAAGATCCCCAAAAGTTCGTTGATGAGGTCTACAAGGTGTTGTCTATTATGGGAGTGACTTCGGTGGAAAAGGCGGAACTGGCCGCTTATCAACTTAAAGGTGTTACTCAAATTTGGTTCAACCATTGGAAGGAAGCAAGACCGGAAGATGCGGGTCCCTTAGAGCGGGAAAGGTTTAAGTCTGCTTTCCTGGATAGGTTCTTTCCTCTTGAGAGAAGGGAGACAAAAGTGCTTGAGTTTATTAATCTCCAACAAGGAAATATGAGTGTGAAAGAATATGCCTTGAGGTTCACTCAATTGTCAAAGTATGCTTCTTCTATAGTTGCCAACTCTAGGGCAAGGATGAGCAAATTCATTTCGGGTGTGTCCGAATTAGTGGTGAAAGAATGTCGTAAAGCTATGCTTGTCTATGACATGGATATTTCTCGTCTCATGGTTCATGCCCAATAGATTAAAGAGAAGAAGCTTAAGGAGAGGTATAGGGATTCAAAGAGGGCTATAACCGGTGATGGTAATTTCTCAAGGTCCAATGGACATGGTTGTCCTAGGTATCGACAAAGTTTTTCCGGGAAAAGTTCCTCCAATGCTCCTAAGTTCAACAAAGAGAGGGCGTCTAACCCTATGCCTCAAGAAGGAAATGGTTGTGGGTCTTCATTGCCAAATTGTGCTAAATGTGTAAGAAAGCATGAAGGAAAATGTCTAACGGGTTCCAATGCTTGTTTTGGTTGTGGTAAGATGGATCACAAGATAAGAGATTGTCCTTCAGCTGCTAAAAAATGAGGGAGATAATCGTCGTAGGGCTCAAACCTATCCTTTATCCGGTCGAAGTGGTTCGGGTTCTTATGCTCCCAAGCAAAATAGGTTTTATGCACTTCAGACTCGTGGTGAACAAGAGGTTTCTCCCAATGTGGTTACCGATATGTTGATAGTCTTTTAACTTTATGTTTATGCTTTACTTGATCCCGGTGCTACCTTGTCTTTTGTAAGGCCATATGTGGCTATGAGATTTGATGTGCTCCCTAATGTGTTATTAGATCCTTTTTGTCTCTACGCCTGTTGGTGATTCTATTGTGGCAAAGAGGGTCTATAGAAAGTGTCTCATCTCCTTGTCCCATAGAGTTACTCTTATTGATTTGGTAGAGCTTGATATGCTAGATTTTGATGATATCCTTGGTATGGATTGGCTGCACTCGTGTTATCCTTCTATTGATTGTAGAACCCATGTGGTCAAATTTCAGTTTCCAAATGAGCCTATCCTAGAGTGGAAAGAGGGAAATTCAATATCGAAAGGTTGGTTTATTTCTTGTCTTAAAGCTAGAAAGATGATTTCTAAGGGTTGCATGTACCATCTAGTTAGGGTGAGGGACGTGGATTCCGAAACCCCTACTCTTGAGTCGGTCCCCATTGTTAATGAGTTTTCAGAAGTGTTCCCAGATGATCTACCCGGTATTCCTCCAGAAAGGGAATTAGATTTCGGTATTGACCTTCTCCCAGATACGCAACCTATTTCTATTCCTCATTACCGAATGGCTCCAGTAGAACTTAAGGAATTAAAGGAGCAACTCAAAGATTTGTTGGATGAGGGTTTCATCCGACCGAGTATCTCTCCATGGGGTGCTCCAGTTTTATTTGTTAAGAAGAAAGACGGTTCACTTTGCATGTGTATTGAATACCGACAATTGAATAAGGTGATCATTAAGAATAAGTATCCTCTTCCAAGAATATATGATTTATTTGACCAACTCCAAGGAGCGAGTTACTTTTCCAAGATTGAACTTAGGTCGGGCTATCACCAATTGAGGGTAAAGGATAATGATATTCCGAAAATGGCTTTTAGAACCCGGTATGGTCATTATGAGTTTTTGGTGATGTCGTTTGGTTTGACTAACACTTCGGCGGCATTTATGGATTTGATGAATAGGGCGTTTAGACAATACCTTGATATGTTTGTAATTGTGTTCATTGATGATATATTGATTTATTCGAGAAGTGGGGATGATCACATCAATCATTTGAGGATTGTGTTGCAAATTCTCAACGACCAACAACTTTTTACAAAGTTTAGCAAATGCAAGTTTTGGCTAAGGTTTGTAGCTTTTCTTAGCCATACTGTTTCAAGTAAGGGTATTGAGGTAGATCCTAAGAAGACGGATGCAGTCAAAAGTTGACCTAGACCTTTATCCCCTTCAAATATTAGAAGTTTCTTAGGTACACTTGGTGCCCAAGTTGGCTAGCGTTTCTTCCGTTCACACTCATCGCAAAACCTGTTTATGAACACCCAACAACAAACACAAAACAAAGTAAGTCGATTCAAATACAGACAAGATTAGATCACAACTAGACTTCACCAAAAGAATTCTAAACACCACTCCCTGGCAGCGACGCCATTTTTGATAACGCTCAACTACACTTCATCCAATTCTAAGTGTAGGCGATTGCAATCTAGTATAAACCCAATGAAGAGTTGGGGTCGATCCCACAGGGAAGTGATACGATAGAGAATTCAATTAGGAAATGAAAGATGTGTTCTAATCGATTGTAGGAATATAATTTATCGAAACAATTAAAGTAAGTTGCAGGGATTGACAATAAGTGTCAAATGGGGGGATTAGGCTTGTCAATTAACAACTACAAAAATAGGGAATTACTCAAGTAGATAGGGATCCTTGGGGATGTGATCGATTAATTGCCAATTTCACTATATGGGTGATTACTAATTACTGAAGATCATTTATTCTTAATGGGTAGGCTAGGTTTTAGATGTAATAGCCATCTCTCAATCAACTATCACGAATCAAGCGAGTTCTCTCGAACCTCGACAAGCAAAACAATTATGAACAACCCAAAACCTCAATTAATCTACTCTCTCGAGCTAGATTGGTAGGATCAAATTTAGACTCACTCTCTCAAGTTGAATCCAGAATAATCCAATCACTACAATCATCAATTGATAACCTTAATTCTAAAACCTATTTCTCAAGCAAGCAAAGAATACTATACTAGAACTGCATTTGTAGTTACAATTCATGAATTCAAACTCAGTTATCAATCGAACCCACTTCAAAACAATAATTAAATCAGTAATTACTAACACATATGAGCTAATTGAGACAATTAATCACATAATCACACCCCCAAGAATAGGGGTTTTAGCCACGCATTGTAAAAAATAGAAAAATATTACCAACTATATTCTCCAAAAGATGAGTAGCGAAATTCCCGTCTTTACAATGCTTGAAATCAACTTAAAATCAAAACCCAACTTCAAATTCTTCTCAAAAACTCAGAAAGCCAGTGGTTGGATCAAAAACCCAAAGTCTAACAGTGTGAGGACGATGTTTTCTCTTTTCAAAAATCAATTTATACATTCCCAAATTTTTGCCTTCGGGGTCAGTCAATAGTATAAGTCGAGCATCGCCGACCATGCCAAATGCTCCATTGCCTTTTTATCTTGAGTCTTCACCATTTCTATGTTGTGATTTTAGGTAATCGAGGTCGGGCTCGCCGACCTGATTGGCAATACGCCAATTGTCCTTTCTCATAGTCATTTTTGCTAACATCTTCACTAATCGGCCTGTAACTTTAGGCGGGCTAAGACTCATTCTCCGATCCAATTAGTGCATCGCCGAAGGGTACGTTCCACCGCTGAGTTGCCTTTGTCCAAGGCTAGCACGCTGCAACTTTAGGTGAGTTGAATGACCACTCAGCGAATCGCCGAGTGGTCTTGGCGATCCTTAGCCTTGCTTTTCTTCAACTAGTTTAGTTTTTCTTCTCCCTTTTGCCTGATAATGTCCTTGCCTTGCTCTTTTGTCTAACTAGCTGCAAATCAACATATAAACATTAGTTTAGAGCATAAAATAGGCAATGAGGACACTAAAAATATGATTATTAAGCCCTAAATAAGTATAATTCCAAGACTCATCAAGTTGATAGACTATATTAGAAACTTGGGATATAAGACAGTGTGCACCTTTAGTATTAAACCACGTAACAGTGGCATTTTGGTAGATATTGATAATGATATGGATATTTTAGACATGATGATTTCCTTGAAAGATGGGGATATACTGGACCAATTTTGGGGCCCATGCTATTAGAAAATGGTACTCATATGGATATGGGAGAATCTAGTTCAACTTTTAATATAAGGTCTAGTGAGAGTAAAATTTTTAATTTGGGGTAGGTGAAGACCTTTTTGCTACTTTTCAACCTCACCTCCTTTCACTACCATACCTCAAGCTACTGCAGATGGTGTTACTGCAGGAAATGATGATATAAATTTTGGTCCTGTTGGATTTGATTTCTCAGAAGAAGAATTAGAGGATTCTGATTATTCAACTAAGGATAGTGTTGAGTCTGAAGCTGAATTAGTTGGAGATGATGAGGAGGAAGAGTATGGTAATGATGTGCATAATGAGGTTAGGGAGTTGAGGGTTGAACAGAGAACTTTTCAAAAAAGGAAAAGAAGGGAAAGAGTATCAGCTAACAATGAAGAGGTACCAGTAGGTGAAGTTGCACCAGATCTAGATTTTGATGAAACTAAAACAGGTAAAATAAGTCATGAAGAAAGGCTAGGAAGTGATGATCCTTACATTGCATGTTCTTATGAGAATAGTTTTGAGTTGGATGAAGATGAGTGTTGTTTGAATCTGGCAGAGCAAGAGGGGTAAAGTTGTCTAAAAAAGTGGAGGACAACAACAAAAAAATCATTCATGACCCCGCTTCAAAGAAAGTTGTGTGGCAGTTGGGTATAGTGTTTAAAGATGTGAAAGAATTTAGAAAAGCAGTAACTAAATATGCAGTAAGAAAGAAGGTTCGGGTGGAGAAGTGGGTGAATGAGCCAAAAAAAGTTGGGAATTATATTAAGGATGGTTGTCCATGAATTTTGTATGCATGTCTTGACAAGACAACAAATAATTTCATGATAAAAACTTACAACCCAAAGCATATTTGCAACAAGACAACTAGAAATTACTTGTACAATGCAAAGTGTTTAGCTAAAGCCTACAGAGAAAGAATAATTGAGCAACCAAATATAAGAGTCTTCAAGTAGCAGAAGATGATTAGGAAAATGTTTAAACTTTATGTTGGCAAGACTACTGTGAGAAGAGCAAGAGCTAAAGTGTTGAAAGATACAATGGGTGATCATGTTGTGGAATTTGGAAGAATTCTTTACTACAAAGATGAAGTGTTAAGGATCAATCCAGGACCAGTTGTGTTGTAAAACTTGGTAAACCTAATGCACTTGAAAAATCAATATTTCAGAGTTTTTACATTTTTTTTTATGCTTTAAAGAAGGCATGGGTACATTGTAGGAAGTACATAGGCTTAGATGGTTGTTTCCTTAAAGATGTTTGTAAAGGCCAATTGTTAGTTGTTGTGTCCAAGGATGGTAACAAACATCTTTATTGGGCAGTAGTTGAAAAGGGAACAGAAACTCATGGACTATGTTTGTCAAATGCATAAGGGATGACCTAAGGCTTGGAGATGGTGAAGGTCTCACCTTGATTACAAATATGTAGAAGGTATGTGAAATTCTGCATATGTATTTGTATGTATTTATTTTGTAATTTTCACTTTCTATATTAATCTTGACCTAATTATCATCTATTGTAGGGAATGTATGCAGCAATTGAAGAGGTATTACCTCATTGTGAACATAAAAAATGTGCTAGGCACATATTAGCTAACTGGGCTAAGGATTGGAGGGGTCTTCAAAGAAGACAACAATTTTGGAAGATAGCTAAGAGTACATTTGAGTCTCAATTAAGGAAAAACATATAGAAGATGAATTTGTTAGGTTTAGAAAAGATGATGGATGACTTAATGTACTACAATATTAATGAAACAAACCCGATTTCCAATACAAACACTGATATATATAGTTATGATTGAATACAAATTACAACATATAATACACGCTACAAAGTAATAACATACTAATTACAAATATATTAACATAGAAGAAAGGTAACTAGAAGGGGATGAGATACTAGAACAGAGAAAGGGGGTGAGAGATAACTGACAGCCAAAGCTTCGACATAATTTGCATAACCGTTCTTTCTAATCCCTAGACCTTTTTAACAATAGATAATTGGGCCTGGATCCCATATAAAACTCTCCAACATTTTACTCGGCCCAATAATATCAACTAGATCAGTCATATTGTGTCTAGGCCATAGGCCCTTATGAAGTCATCATGGATCACAACAATACTTCTGCCTCCGAAAAGAACTTTGACCTCAAGGTTCATATCAAGAAACTTCATCTGGAAACTTGGAGTATTATAAATTCCTTGGCTGCTACAGGTGAAAGCCATTATGAACAATATAGTGATTTGGTTGGAAGCTTTGATGATTCCAGAATTGACTCCATTATTCTTGCATAGCTATTGAACGTTGATCACAAGAATAGCATCAAGAGTACTACTAGGATCAGAAGAAGTTCCAGAAGCACTTGAAATATGATATAGTAAATACTGCTTAACATGATCGGACTCATCGAGGCTAAAATTATCCTCCTTGAAATACTGATGAACTACGTTCGAAGCTCGCTCTCCACCAAATCTCTGCATTGCCACTATTCCTAGATGTAATAGATGTCGTATAACCAACTCTACCATCTCAATGGCACCATAGAATGTGTAACCAATAGGGTGCACAACTTGAAGCTTCAATTTATAATTACTTCTTAATTTCAACACTTTCCACTCTGGTGACATGGCAGCAAGTGTAGCAAGCTGCATTTCACTATTAAAGTTTGCAGCGACAAGACAAGCATTTATCTTGGAATCAACAACACCAATTATAACAAGCCCCTCAAAGTCGAATTCATTTGCCATTTCAACAGATTGCTCAAGTTGGGCTAGGAAACTCCAATAGTAAAGCTTTGAAAGATGGTTTTGGAAGTGGTCGTGGCAATGATCGGTTTGTCTACCCACTTTGCTACTAGCATTTCATCCAACAATTTGCCACCTTTTGTAGTACCATCAAGAACAATTACACTAGAATACAGTTCAATCGACAAGTAATATGATATATCCAACTGTATATCCACGCTCTTGAACATAATGGATGGAGGAATAGATTCACTGAGATCAAATGGAAAATTTATAAATATGTGTGTATGCATCAATCTGGTTCCATCCAAAATCAAGAGATCACTTCTTTCCCAGAGTAAGTCGACCACTTTATTTTCAACCAATTGTTCCCGATTTTATGAGAATAAATACCAAACAACTTTTGCGCCTTGTTTACTGTAACTTCAGCACCTATTTTTGTGATATGCAGTGGCACACCTCCTCGAACATTTGTATATGTCATTATCAGAACAAAAGGCAGGGGATCCTCTTTGTTGTCATCTAAATCCAATTTGGGTATCTCCTTGGAATCGCAGTTCTCCTATTTTGCTTGAGTTAGCGAAATTTCAGCACCCTCAGTTTTAATTTGTACTGGTATATCCTTATACTCATCTTTTGGTTTCACAGAATCTGGTGTTTAAAGCATTCTTTCAACATTCACAACATTTTCAGTTTTCTTATCCGACTTTTCCCCAAACACCTTGTTGGCAAAGGTTCGATTGTTATAGTGATAGCCTACATTCCAGTTTTGAGGCGAGGAAGAGTTGGTTATGGTATTCCATGAATAAATAGTTGCAGTTCCTTTCTGACAATAGTTTATTGTGGTAAGTTGATGGAGAAAGGCTAAACGCCTGTCAGGTGCTTCTTGACTTCGGGTTCGGAATCGAATAAACAATTTTGCTACAAAATGGTCCCAATTCGCAAGTTGCTTGTTTCGAAATAACCAGCAATACCAATTCAAAGCATCGTCATCCAAATAAAAAGAAGCCAGTGACAATTTTCGATCTGAAAAAATGTTATAGTGAGTGAAATATTGTTCTACCTGAAAAACCCATGTCGCAGGGTCATCACTGTTGAATCTAGGTATTTCCACGAAAGACGAATATGAATCAAGGGAAAATTGAGGTGTGGTTGGAGATAATTTCCCTAAAACCTCTTGTAACATACATCGAATCTTAGCAATATCCTTTGACCATGAATCATTCACAATCTTAATTGAACCGTCGATAGTTCGAAATATTTGGTCCTCCATTGAAGACCTTTGGATGAAAGCACCAATGAAACAAACCCGATTTCCAATACAAACACTGATATATATAGTTATGGTTGAATAAAAATTACAACATATAATACACGCTAAAAAGTAATAACATACTAATTACTGATATATTAACATAGAAGAATGGTAACTAGAAGGGGATGAGATACTAGAACAGAGAAAAGGGATGAGAGATAACTGAAAACCAAAGCTTCGACATAATTTGCATAACCGTTCTTTCTAATCCCTAGACCTTTTTAACAATAGATAATTGGTCATGGATCCCATATAAAACTCTCCAACATTTTACTCGGCCCAATAATATCAACTAGATCAGTCATATTTGCCGCCTCTAGGCCATAGGCCCTTATGAAGTCATCGTGGATCACAAAAATTAATGATTGGTGTAAAGTTTACTTCAACACTGAAGTAAAGTGTGATTCTGTAGACAACAACATGTCTGGGTGGTTTAATGCATGGATCTTGGCTTCTAGGCACAAGACCATCATTACTATGCTTGAAGAAATAAAAGTGAAGATGATGACAAGAATAGCCAATTTAAGGGAGTTCCCAAGTACTTGAAAGTGTAATTTCTCTCTAATGGCTTTGAAGATTTTAGAGGAGAATATTAGTAGGTTTATAGACGGTACGATTGAGTTTAATGGAGTTGTTGAATTTGAAGTGAAAGAAGGGTTATGCCAACACAAAGTGGATATTGTTGGGAGGACTTGTAGTTATAGGGTGTGGCAGTTAAGGGGCATACCATGTCCACATGTTGTGGTTGCATTATACTTTAAGAAGTTTTCTCTTTATGATTGTGTAGACAACTACTACAATAAGAAAACTTATTTGAGGACTTATGCCAATGCTCTTGAACCACTCACAAACATGGAGCTATGGCCAGTTTCTAGAAACTCCACTGTTTCACCACCAAAAATCACAAACATGTTTAGTAGGCCATCTAAGCCTAGAAGGATAGAAGTTGGAGAAACTAAGAAATTTGGGAAGCTTCCTAGGACTGGACTTGTAATGACATGTAGTATATGCCATGGTAGAGACCATAACAAGAGAGGGGGTCCTCAAAGAGCAGGTGTTGAGTCATCAACAACACAAAGTGCACCATCACTAACACCTTGTGCATCAGTAAGGGCAGAACCAACAAATTCAAGCAGGGGAAGAGGCAAACCAAAGGTAATATTTGAACTTGTTTTAAATATTTTCTAATAATTTTTTCTTAGTTTATAACTTATTTTTTCTCTAGATGTATAGAAAACTCCATCAACCAGAAAGTGATACTCTACTAAAAAAGAGGAATAGAAAGACCAAAAGAAACATCATCAGTAGCTACCTACTAATTTTCCTGCATCCTCTTCTACTCCTCCTTATTATCATGCATCATCTTCAGTAGCTGGTACTACTAAAAGAGGAATAGGTAGGGGCAGGAAAAACTTATCTATAGACAAAAAGCCAAAAGTCATGGGAATGGGTGTGTTCCAAGCTGCAAATGGCTTCAAAATCGTGAATGTGAGTCTTTGCTATATCTTAAACTATTTTATTGATTTAGACATTTTAAATTTTGAATTATATTCATAGTTTTATTGTATCCTGGCATGTCAAGTAGTAAGATCTACTCTACTAGTCAAGCAAAAGAAACAAGATCAGCTGGTGTAACTGGTGACAGTGGTTATACACCAAGTACTACAAGTAAACTGAAATGAAATAGCAAAGCAGGAATCTCAATAAGAAAACTTCAAGAGCTTAGAGAGAAGCAAAGAAAGAAGACAATGTGAAGTAGTTCAAATAACCCAAGTTAAAATAGCACTTTTTTACAGTCAAAGATGTCATGAAAATTGTAGTGATGTTGATGTATTTAAGCACTTTTTAAGTTAGTCCAGTAGACATGCAAACTATTTCATTAAGGGCCTACTATTTTTGGTTTTGTTTATTGGTAAATTCTGCCTTATGTGAGGCCTTATCAATGTTACTTTATTTTGGTATTGAATAGTGATGTTGAAGTATGAATGAATGGTGATGTTGTGTTCAGATGTGTTTAAAAATGGTGTTGTGTTGTCTATTCAATTGTGTTGGCTATTTAGTTGTGTTTACATGTGGTGTTGTGTTGGTTATTCAATGAGATCTCTTATTCAATAGACTATTCTATTTTGTTGGCTAGGTTGTTGTGTTTACAGTTGTTGTTGTGTTTAATTGTGTTGGCTATTATAGTTTACAAATGAAGTGTAAGCAATTTACACAAGCTTCAATTGACAACATCAATTGATATATATATATATGTATATATATATTGAGAGAGATATACAAAATTCGTCACATACATTGACAATTCTGATGAACATAGCAACAATACAAATCAAATACTACTTTGGAATAGATTGGTTGTTGATGAACATAACAACAACACAAATCAAAATTACACAAAAATAGCTTCCTTTTGAACCTACACCATTTTCACTTTCCATTGAGCCTCCGCTCCAATATTAAATTAGAGTTACTCAAATTGTCAATATGAACCTGACTAATTCATAGCTCTTGCTCCAACTCATTGATTTTGTTCACTAATCTTGAAAAAATAAAACTTGATCTTGGATCCACTTCTTCTTTGTCCCTCCATCAAAAAAATTTGTAATTTTTAGACTGAAAATAGAGAAAAATAGTACATTAGTATCAATTGAATGTAAAGTGAAGCAACAATACAAGAAAAAACACACAAATCATAGCATGGGCAAGACCAAAATTTTCTTCCCGAATTTAATTTTGACCAAGAAGTTTGAAAATTCAGCAAAATCTCGTGTTTGCATCTCACTACAACATTGAGCATTGGATCTGATTTATCCATACAAAGTTTATTCAAGTTTTCATTTATCATTTTTAACAAACTTAGAGAAAAAATCAAAATTTAAATTAGAGACCCTAAATAAGAGATTAAAGCATATTACAAACCCAAACTTCAAGATTTAAACTAGAAATGAATATAAATAACTAAACCCTAACTATTTTTGAAAGAAAATCGTGAAAATTGAAGAAGAAACAAGGGATAATGGTGGGGAAGAGGGAACAAGAAATTATTTAAGTTGGGGAGGATGATCGTTGCCAAGATTATACACGTGGAGTATTTTTTTTTTCCATCATTGTAGAGCATTATTGTCTCTTCTAACACATCTAGAGGAGGCGTCTCACCTCCTATGACAGGTCAACACTCAGGTGTGTAATAATTAGAGAAATAAAATGTTGAGGGAGGATGATAGGACCGGTCACCAGCGAAGTTGGAGTATGTAGTTGAGATTTCGGGTATAGGTTGGGGGGTTTAGACCATTTTCTCACTTAAGTTTTATCAAATTTGGAAAATGATAATGTTAAAAGTAATACCTTAAACTGATGTAATAATTGTTACTAATCATGCCACAAACTTTTCTGTGAGGTCATAAATAACTATCAATAATAATTTTTCTATTTGCTAAAATAGAGGAAGTTGCTCGGACGGTAAGCACCCCTCACTTCCAACCCGAAGGTTGCGAGTTCGAGTCACCAAGGGAGCTTCCAACCCGAAGGTTGCGAGTTCGAGTCACCAAGGGGGCAAAAGGGGTGAGAGCTCCTAAAAAAAAGGGAAAAAAAAAGATTTCTTAAAAAAACAGAGTTATCTCAAGTGACATTCAAGTTATAGGTAACAAACATTCAAACAGGGTGTTGGTTAATTTTAAGACTTTGAAGCTTCTACTTAGATAGTCAAATTTTATAAAATATAGATTACAATTATCCCAAATGCCATTCAAATTATAATCCAAAAATAAATAAAAAATGACATATTAGTTAAATAATATGATTATGTAAATAATTAATAAAAAAATGCATTGCCTATCTAATACATTTTGAGACACTTAAAAGGGACAAAACCTATCTAATTGTGCACTTAATCAAATTGTATCTGACTCTTCGATTAAATTATCTTGGCAACAATGAAAAAGTTTCGAAAAAAAAAATGAGAAAAAAAATTAACAAAACAAAGTAAGAGATACAACATATGGAACACTTCTAAAAATACCCCTGGACTATAGAAAAAATGTCTAAAATACCCTCTGTTCACCTATTTTGTTAAAAATACATTTATGTTCACATTTTTGGCTCATTTATACCCTTAAAAACTAACTACCTCTCTATTTTATTTATTGAAAATAATTTTTAAGTATCATTTTCTTATTGGGTGGATTAAAAATCACATACCCAACGTATGATACCCGCCCATGACCCAAAAACTAAAAAAACAAACAGATTCTCGTAAATTTGTTTGCTATGTTTATCTTGGTGTCATGCTCTATTTACACATCCCGAATACAAAAACATGAAACACCAATCGTTTCGCAAGAATATAACAAAACTAAAACATATCCAACATATAATTTCAATAGGAAAAAGCTCTCATTCATTTGTAGTAATCAAACATCAAAAACCACCACCATTTACATTAACATAAAGATAAACCACAGTTTTTCCCAATCCCAACATCACCCCGCATGAACTATATAGGCAATAAAACAATAAAAACTACAACCATCAAGTCCTAAAGTTGAAGACTCATATCCGACTCACTAAACATCAAACTTCAATTAATAGCTTATTCAGACACTCACTTTGCTCCAAAGGTGTTGTTGTTGTTGGAAAACTATATGTACAATGAAAACATATCAGAATCATATTGCTTACATGAATAATAGACAACACAAACGTTTATGATAGAACACATAAACTTACTGAAATTTAATTCAACAAATACCTCTTGAAGCGCGAGCAGATACCTTCAAACAAACCCACAAGTTCGACTACAGTTTTGTGATCTTCTACAGTAATCTCAAGTTCACATCTGAATTCTCTAAATACTTCGGTGGACAAGTATCGTATAGAAAACTGATTGTCTTTCTAGGTTAAAAGAATTCCTACTTATAGAGATTTCTTCCCCGCCCAAAAGGGAGAAGAAGGTATTTCTCACAAGCAGGATACCACGGGTCATGGCTATTTTTAATAGCAGAAACCTTAACATTGAACTTATAGTACATGTTCTATATGTAAATTAGCAAAATCAAATTATTACATTATAAATATATAAATTAAATATTCAATATTCTCTCTGTAACACCCCTAAATATTAACCAAGAGTCGCATGTCGATTTACCTTTGCTTAATTACTACAATATGTTTTATTCTCATTTTGGGAACTTGAAGTTTTGTGATAATTGAAAACTTGCTTAACATAAATTGTGATCGTAATTTAAGGTATTGTATTGGGATATTTTCGTAATATTCTAATTATAATTATGTATAACTTTAAAAGGAGGTGAGGGATATATATATAGGTGTATATGTATGCATTTTGGGCAACACACAACTATTTGGGCAGCCAGCTTTTGGAGACAGTTGTGCATTGTGATAAACATCACTTTTGAGACTATATTTTGACACCTCTTCTGGTCAAATTTGTCTCACCTGAAGTATAAGAACCTTAGAACATTATCTAACAAGTTGTTCTTCAAAATCACAAGAGAAAAACTCGGCCCTTTTGGCCGGAATTCGAGACACACACTTCTTTTTGGTAAGTGGTAAAATATGTTTTGAAGCTGGATAGTGTTTAGTATGTAAAGCATAACTTGAGTTATAGAACTTCTTTTATAGTGAATAAATATGATCTGGAAAGATAATTCGTACACCTACAACTCTTATGTTTATGTAAAACTCTAATTTAGCTGTTATGGATTCGAAATATGGGACGCAACATAGGACAAGTTCTGTCCAGAGTTCAAAAGTAGAAATCTTGTATGGACAACTGTTAGTGTTTTGAATATATCTTTTTGTACAAAATATATTTTGCAGTGATTCTTATTTGTTTGCAACCTTAAGAGATGTACCTACATCTTTCATGAAGGTTATAAAGTCTAGTTTTGCCGTTTTCCTTTTCAAATCTAAGTTGCGCCATAAGGTACTAGGCTGGCCAGAATCACTGTTTTGGGAGCATAGTCGTATGTGTACAGGCTAAGCTTACTTGTGATGATAATCCTGTTTTACTTCGACATTATTGAGATACTAGGAATTAAAGAAGTTATTTAATTATATTGTTAAGGTTGTATATACTCGTGAACAAGTTAAGGACCTTGAAACATTGGTTGGTCTACAATCTGAACTCGCGAAGTTATGTTGGACTGTTTCTTTGCTAAAGCACTGAGGTTTGTGTATAAACTTGTACTTGCACTCTTTTAACTGCTGGTATATATGAAGATTGATCTTGGTACCTTGGTTACCTCTTGTCACTTTGCATTGTCGTGTTAGTATCCTTTAAGACGTTAAAGACGCTTGTGTAACTCGCCCACTTGTACGGATTGTTTGATCACTTGGCACTCTTGTTGGGACCTTGTCCTTCTTGTGGCTGTGACTTTGTCACTATTGACATGCCTCTTGATTCGGATCATTTGCCATCTTGACTCTGGATTTTTAGTCTGTCTTAAGAATGGAAGTTGTCCATTTTAAGTACGAACTAGAAAGTCATTTTTAATATGGTTCTTGGTTCTCTTGATTATTGGGCTTTGACCCTTCTTGGTACAAGGCGTCGGCCCTTCTTGATACCTGTTTGTGCTTGGTGTGACGACATGATGTATATATTGGGCGAGCCTTGTTATTGAATCTCTTGGAAAATGGTGCTATGAGCGTTCTTGACATTTGGATCTTTAAAATTGAACTTGATACTCTTATTATATTGTTTACTTGATTTAATTATTATGTTTCAATGATGCTGCCCTTGACTTGAGAAAGTTAACTTGGTGAATCGGATGGCTCCGAACCTATAGTTTTTACACCACTAAGCTATATGCTTAGCGATAGTTGTTTCTATCATAGGGAATGATCGAGAGGAGGCATGAAGCGGGCCATTGGAGATGGAGATTTTGAGAGCTTTAAGGAAGATCACATTTCCATATAGGCATCTATATTTTGTATAAACCTTGGGACTTGTACATGATCTATGTGTTGTATATTTACATGAAATTTTGAGGACTAATTTGATCATGTCACCATGGGTTGTAAAATAAGTATGTCTATATGTTTTGTTCTTTTGGGGTGTGTAAACCCAAGTCTTGTAATATATTAAATTTACCACTAATGTTGAATGATTGTGTGAAGCATGAACGACCTAGTTTGGGTACTCGGAAGTTGGTACTATTCTTTTTATCATTTTTACTAGTGTGAGGACAATATATGCATAAAAATCTCGTGAGTTATTGGCTTATATTATTTCGGAAGGGTCGCTACACTCACTCACTCTCTCTCTCTCTCTCTATATATATATATATATATATATTTAGTGAAGCATGAACGACCTAGTTTGGGTACTCGGAAGTTGGTACTATTCTTTTTGTCATTTTTACTAGTGTGAGGACAATATATGCATAAAAATCTCGTGAGTTATTGGCTTATATTATTTCGGAAGGGTCGCTACACTCACTCACTCTCTCTCTCTCTCTCTCTATATATATATATATATATATTTAGTGAAGCATGAACGACCTAGTTTGGGTACTCGGAAGTTGGTACTATTCTTTTTGTCATTTTTACTAGTGTGAGGACAATATATGCATAAAAATCTCGTGAGTTATTGGCTTATATTATTTCGGAAGGGTCGCTACACTCACTCACTCTTAATCCTTTAAGCCCAATTACCACTAATCCCATGTGCATGAGATTCATTCGTCTTTTCTGAATTTCTTTCATAGATTCTTTACTGATTAGATTTATACTTTCACTATCGTTTTCTGATACACTTAACTGTTCTTCTCTATAATGTCTGTATAGATGTGTTGTTGATGAGAAAAACCCTGTATTATAAAGAACTTGTGGATTTAACATTTTTAATTTATTTTGTTTAAAGATTTCTATGTCTCTATCTACATCTATCAATTCATCCAGCTGATGACTACTACTAGGTCTAGATGAGTTATTCATTATTCGAGCTAACATATTGTTTCCTAGTCGATCTTGAGAGAAACTGGTCTTTTGTCTTTCTTGGGAATTTCTATTCCTGTTTGAAAAAAGGTCCATGTTTTATCTTTTCTTTTAGGTCTATCTTCTTGAGGAGTTAATTCAACTCTTTTGAGCTGTTCTATTAAGTCTTGTATATCGTTTTCTTGCTTACCTTTTTTAGGGAATTTATTTTCTAATAAACTATCTAATTTTGTATTTATCTCTGTTATTTGGTCTTCTAGGTTTTTATTTAGTTCTAATAAAGCAAATATTATCAAATTGTTTTGTTTTACGCTTATAGAGTCTGTTTTACCTGGTGGAATATAATTTGATAAACCTTCAGGGTTAGCTTGAAATTATGCTGTTTTTCTAAGGACTTCTTGGTAAAAGAGATTGTTCATGAAAGGGTTAAAACTTTAAGTTTACCTAGCTCTTTCTTAATTTCTTTTGTCTCTTTATAGAGGTTTTCTAGTTGATTATTTAGTATTTCTAAAGGACTTTTGTCTACTTTATTTACTACTATGGTCTGTACTTTAGAAATTATATCTAGCTGTTGGTTTTTTAGAAAGTCAAAATTTTGTTCTATTTTTTCTAATGATTTGCTTTGTTTTTGCTGCAGGGTTTCTATGGATTCTAATACCTTTAGGAATCTGTTGTCTTCGGACTGACTATGTTCTGCTAAATTTATTATCAAATCTGTAATCGTATTTAGATGTTGATTCTCACTATGTAATATATGTTCTCCTTCTGCGAAATTACACTTAAGTAGTGATCCCGACTTTCCTAGTCTTCGATATTTCTTTTCTGAAACTATTTCTAAATCTAAGTATTCTAATTTCTTAATACTTCCTATTATGCTAAATATAAGGTTCTATTTTTTAAAACTTGGGTTTCTATTCTAATTTCTGTTATGTAGTGACAAACTCTAGCTCCTATAGTAGGTATTTGTAAATCTATCTGTTTTATTTCCTGTCGTATAAGAGATATCTGATTTGAGGTCAACAAGTCTGAAAATAACCTTAATTGTTCAAAATATAGTTGTCTTTGTTCTATCAAAAAATCGTATATATCTCTATAGTTCTGCTTTATTTTTAATAGATACCAATGATATTCCTGGTCAATTATAACCTGTTTTTCGTATGGCCTAAATTTTTTCTTATATAGTCTAGATGACATATACTTTACCTAGTATGAGTACTGTGTTTTTTATCCTAAGAGAAAATTTAAATTACTAATATGATTTTCTTGAACTTCTATACGTCTATTTGCGTGTTGGATATTACTATCTATACTATGTAGTTCTCACTTTAAAGCACTTAATAATTCTGGGTTGACTAAGGTTGGGCGATTTGAAGAATATAATCCCCCGTGATTACAAAGTCTATCCGATAAGTCTTTAGTTTCTAATATTTCTAGATATAAACTTAATGCCTCCTTGATCTTTAACCAATCTGTTTTAGTCTGTAATTCTCTATATAAGTACCAATAATATAACCGTAGTTGGTTGGCAAAAGGGTGTTGTTTCATATATCCCGAAAAATCTTCTCGCTCTGATACCAGTAAAATACGTTTAAATTAAAGACATTAAAGACGTTTAAATTAGTAGTAAGAATTTAGATGTGAGCTGCGGTTGTATAAATATGTTGTAAAATCCTACTCAGTACTCCCTCTTCCTGCTCCGTTATCTTGTTTAGTAGTATTTTGTTACTAAATCTTATGTAATTTCTCCCAAAATTACTTTTTTTTTTTTTTTTAAAATTATTACTCTGTTCATCTCTTTTCCTTAACCCATGTTCTTAGTACCTGCTTCTTTAACCACACCACAGGATACACAGTCCTTTCGGTTCCATAACCATGGCGGACTTTCAACTTCCTTAGGCATTTACAGGTTAATCCATCGGGGTTACAAAAAAGATAAGGAACTAACCATTTACTAAGAGTAATTTAAACATTATAAACATTAATATAAACATTATATTCATAATTATTCAAAACCATAGTACAATAATATCTACATGATATAGGGAGAAAGTTACAAAGATCTAGAAAACTAATAACTACTTACATGATAATGGCCGGAATGAGGTTTCCCTTTCGGGAGTCCCCGAGTGACCTTGCAGCTACTTGAAAATAAAACACTCACACACTTTGTACACAAACACTTACTCAATCTCTTTTTTTTTTTTTTTTTTTTTTGAAAATGAAAGGGAAGGGGAATATGTAAACTATCCTTACAATCTTCCAAACTTCTTTACTCGATACAATTCTTACACTTCGCTCTATCTCTCTTCTTGCAATATGGTTCTATTTATAGAAGTCCATCCGGATTTGAAATTCGGATTTCAATTTCTAAAAACTTTCTTCACCTGCCGGGTGCTCTTTGGGCCCCATCGTCACATGGCTTTGTGAAACCTTTTTTGAAATTGAGTGTCTTTCTTTTGTCTTGTTGCGATGGTGGAGTTGCTTTATTGGTAGTGGACATGTGGTGGAGTCTTCTTTATGATAATGGACATATAGTGGAGTAATGTAGTGGAGTCTCCTTTATCATAATGGCTTGTGATGTCACTGCTTACCTATTTTTGTCTTCTTGTGTTGATGTCATTATTTACGTATTTCTCTAGGTATCCAGGTTGTGTAGTGCTACGGAATCAAAACTCATTCCTGAATCATTGTCGTCATTTGGGTCGTAGTGTTGATTAAATTGGTCTGATAAATTATTTTCGTCACTGCTACTCTCTATGTCTTCATGGTCAGAATTTGCTGGATCTGGCTTTGGATTTTCTCGTATAATTTTTTCTTGTATTACCTCCTTAGTCTTTTCTGTGAGTATTTTTTAAAGGGAACTTTTTATTATTTTTTCTATCCTTTTATTATTATTTTTTCTCTTTTGGAGGAATCCTTTTGTCCTTTTACTTGTCTCTGCCATATTGAAGCTTGCCGGTAGAATTCTTACACTTTTTGGTAAAGTGTCAACCATCAACGGATTTGATGAGTCTTTACCCGCTACCGTTTGAACGGGACTAGTTGTACCTTTAGCTGGTACAATAGCTTTTTCTACATTCGTTGGGGAATGTACACCCGTCTTATCCATTTTGTAGTGAGATGGAGAACTCTTATTTTGATCGGTATTTCCAAGTAAAAACCTTATCCTTTCTTGTAATGAGTGGATATGTTGTGTCATTTTCCCTTTTTCTGTTTCTAGTCTTTAAATCGTCTGATTTAGTCTTTTGAATCCTTCCGTCATCGAGGAACAATGATCGCAAAAAATTATTCTGTCTGTGTCTTTCTGAATATTGTATTGCAAAGACGGTCTTGAAATTTGTCTCAAAGCTGGGCTTATGAAATAATTAGGCCCGAGAGTTCCTCTAGCATAGTCTAGCGCCTCATTCAAATTATTGAATCCCTTAAAAAGTGGGGTAGGAAAGTCTTTAATTGAATCTACTACTTCTATCCATGTCTGGAATACTCCTTGTAATTTTCCTTGGACTACTACATAAAATCTAAATTTCTTGTCTTCATTTTTGTCCGTAAAATAATGGCTTAATGAATTTACTACTGACACAAAATAACTGTTGTCTCGAGGAATCTTGTTGTATGCTATCCATAGGTTGTCTATTAAGCATCTTTGAGGTCTATCTATCTTCGTTTCTGGTTTTACCCTGAAACTTAGATTAGATGGAGGATAAAAGATTAAATTTTGTTTTCCAAAATATATTCTTTCCATGCTCGTTGTATTTTGCCTCGTTTGTGGTTGAAATAAAGTATTTCCTAAGAGAGTCTGCAACAAGTCTTTGTCTTTCTGTCCACTTGAACCACCAAACCTTTCCCCTTTGAAAATTGGTGATCGCAATGTATATTGACAAATGTAAAATCCTTGATGTCTAATTTTTCTAATCCTATTTCGTTTATTAAAGTTTCTTCTTCTGAATCAGACGAGTCGTGTTGTCTTCCTTCTAAAGCATCTATACTTATTACTGAATATATACTTTCGTTATCTGACATGTATTCATCTACATTTATCAGGGTTTCTTGGAAATCTTCTATGAGTTGGGAATTTCGTGTTCTACTATTATTTCTTCCTGGACAGGTGTTAGCTAGATGTTCTTCACTGCCGCATGTAAAACAAGATAGTCTGTTTTTATAGATTCTATTATTATTATGTTTTCTCACATGTCTATCTTTATTTAGATAAGGCTTTTTTGCCGTAGATTTTCTTAGATAATATTTTTTCTTTGGTCTGTAGTCTTGGTTATTTTGATATTTTCTTCTATATTTCTTATTTGGTGTACTTTGATCATAGCTTTGTGTTGTATATATATTTTTGCAAAAACCAGTCTCGTTTTGCTTTAGTTGTTTTTGTATTTGTATATTTGTACACTTTTCTTGTAATATTTCCATAACATGCTGTATTTTATGTCCAATAGACCAATTAGTATTAGGATTTTGCATAACTCCTTCTCTTTTGCTCCATCTTTCTTCTATTTTTCTTCCTAATGCTCCAGGGAGTTTATTAAAAAGCTTGTTTCCTAAGCTTTGATCAAACGCATTGCCGCTTATAGCACATAAATAAAAATAATCTTTTAAAAAGTTTTTGATATGGCTCCAATTGTAATGCTAAGTTGTTCTAATTTTATTAATGCATTTTTCTGTAAGACTACTAATCCGCTATTAGGGTCTTCTCCTGTTATTAGGCTGTGTATTTTATTAGTGAAGTTATACGGGTTTGGTCCCATATTTACTAGTTCTTGGAATTCTTGAGGGTAAGTTACCTTATATGCTTCCCACATTCCTTTGATTCTCCTAAAAAGGTTTCCATGTATCTATACATAGTTTCTGCATCTGTCTCACTATAATGATGTATGTAATCTGCTACTACTATTCCTTTCCATACATCTATTACTGAGTTCCATAATTGAGGATCATGAGCTGCTATATTTAATATTTTACCTCTATCTCCTCCATCTTGAAGTTTGATAGGGGCTTCTATTGGCATTCTTATTCCTATTGGCCTAACCATTTCTGGTTCTGTTGCCGGGTCTTGCCTATATACCCGATGACGTGGTAAATTACCTATAGTATATTCTACTGGTGTTATGGGGGTTGTCTTTTGAAAAGGACTTGAACTAGAAGAAGCGGTTTCCATGAATTCTTTTAGACTGCGTGTTGTCTCATCATCGCTTTCTTCTTGAGTATTTTCTTTTTGTCTATACCCATAATTATCTATTCTAAATTTGCATTCTCTAAAATGTTGTTCTATTGTAAAGATATCTATTTTTCCCATTTTACAACCTTTACATTTAAACAAAGTTGTTTTATTTTCTTGATGTAATTCTTTGGCCTTTGCTATTGATAAGTCTACTTCGTAGTCTTCTTCGTTTATATTTTGGATATTCATACCTTCCATATTGATGGTTGATTCATTGTCTTCTAGATCTTCCTCTATTTCTTTTTGATCTGTATATTTATAATCAGTGAATCTAATTGATGTCTCTCCTTTAGTGTTAGTGTATGTGAGGTGGTCATTTGGTCGTAATACTTCTTTTTTGCAAAATTTTTCTAGATTCCATTCTCTACCTGCATATTCTTCTGAATTTATCTTTAAAGGATTCATTAGTTTGATTCCTTTATTTCCCATTATGCCTACTGCATTGTCTATTTTTATTTTAAACCTTGAACTGCTGTTTGTGGCTAACTTGCCTATAAAGCCAACACAAACTAAAAGATTATTTCCACAGTTCATTTCTTCATACCCTTTGGTCTGTATGCCTATTTTTATGTGGTTACCAAATTCTTTTGAATTTATCATGAAATCTGGACTACAGTAAAATATTCCTCCATTATTACTCATGTCTACTTCAGTTAAACCTATTATTGCTCTTTTAGATTCTGACCATCTGCTATCATATAAGGTAATTAGTACTTTGGTACTGAACTGGATGCTCTGTCTTTATCTGTACTCATGCTGAAAACAAACAGTTAGTTTTCATAAGTCTGCTTAGTTGATCTGCTAAAGAATTATCTTTTCCCTTTATATGTTCTAACGATATATTGTATATTGACGTAGCGTCTAGAAAATTTAACCATCTTCTTTTACTACTATTTTTTCCTTCTATTTTTTGGTGGAATTTTACAATGGCTTCGCAATCCGTTCTTACCAAAAAATTTTGTTTATTAATAATGTATAATTTAAAACTATTTAAACCATATATAACTGCTAAAATTTCTGCATCTATGCTACTCATATTTCCTTTTTCTTTGTATTTTCCGCTGTGATAAGCGCAAATTTTTTCGTCTTTTTTATCTCCATATTTATTGTTTTTTGTTTTCAAAACTGCTCCCCACCCTTCGAGACTTCCATCCGTTTCTACTATTGGGTAATCTGTTTCTAGTGGGAGGGCTAAATCTGGTATATCTTTAACCATTTGTTTGAGTTTTTGTACTAGTTTTATATCTTCTATATTAAAAGTCTTTTGTCCATGACTTCCTGTTTTAGAGTATAGGGGTCCTGCTACTTTCCCTAGATCTTTGATGAAACTTCGTGCATAATTTAGTATTCCTAGAAATTTTTGTAAGTCTTTAGTATTGTCTAATTTATCAGGCATGTCTAGGACTTTTTTTGCTATATGGGGTTGTAATTTTATCTTTCCATTTCCAATTTCTACCCCTAAAAATTTTATAAGAGTCTTACATAATTCCATTTTCTTTTTGCTAATTATAATTCCATTGTCTACGAATAGTTTAAATACCGTTTGTAAATGTCCTAGATGTTCATTGGTATTATTACTAAAAACTAAAATATCGTCTACGTAAACTAAAATAAAGTTATATATATATATATATATATATATATATATATATATAGTGAAGCATGAACGACCTAGTTTGGGTACTCGGAAGTTGGTACTATTCTTTTTGTCATATTTACTAGTGTGAGGACAATATATGCATAAAAATCTCGTGAGTTATTGGCTTATATTATTTCGGAAGGGTCGCTACACTCACTCACTCTCTCTCTCTCTCTATATATATATATATATATAAATATATATATATATATATGCAGGGATAAAGGCACAAGTATCCCCCTAGACTATGACCGTAATCTCAGAGACACATCTTAACTAAAGTAAGGTCCTATTACCCCCTCCAACTCTTTTTTTTTTTTTAATTTTGTACACCTTTTGGCTACGTGGCACACCTCGTGACTCCACATAGTTATGACGCATGAGAGATGTTTGGATGTCACGTAAGCAAAAAAGGTGTACAAAATTATAAAAAAATGGGTTCATGGGGTAATAGGACCTTAGTTTAGTTAAGGCGTATTTCTGGTATTTCGATCATAGTCTAAGGGTACTTGCACCTTATCCCTATATATATATATATATATATAAATATTTATAATGTAATAAATTGATTTCGCTACTTTACATATAGAACATGTTAAGTTTAATGTTAAGGTTTCTGCTATTAACAATAGCCATGACCCGTGGTATCCTGCTTGCGAGAAATATTATAAGTAAATAACTGTTGTAAAGAGTTCTGCAAGTTGTGCCTATTGTACGAGTGAGGATATTGATTATGAGGAGAGGTAAACTACATAAACAAGTCTCAAAAAATGTATTTACTAGAGACTAGACAAATGAAAGGCTACTTATTATAACATGAAATGTGTTTTAGATATAGGTTAAAGATTGGTGTCACTGCTAAGGAACAACATGTAAGTATTACATTGTTTGATGCGGCACATTACTTTTTTTGTTGTGACGTAAAAGAGTATGTTCACTCGACATCTAAAAAGGTAACTCACATATTACATAAATCAAAAATCAGTATACAGAACTTTACCCTATGTTTAATGAATTAATACTAATATATATTTATTTTTTTACTCCACAGAAAGAAGAATCTGCCTATTACCACTAGATGATGGTATGAGTAAAGGAAAAAAAATCAGTATCCTTGTGAAGATTGATTGTAACTTTTCGAAGGCAAATTTAATCATTTGATAGTCGCGGAGATACATGAAGTTAAAAATCAATTATCAGCTGATAATCAGAGGGCAAAGAATGTTAAAACTCAAAGGTCTGAGAAACATAAGATTCAAAAGATGAAAATGACGAAATCGATAATTAACCTACAAAGTAGAAGGAATAGAAAAGTTGAATCACAAAGCGCAGAGCAACATTCGATAATGGCAAATAAGATCAAAGTGGGAAAAAATTAATATAGTGTCGAATAAAGAAAATTATAGTTAACTTTTCATGTTTATTATCCTCCTAATATTAATATTAACAAGTAAATTTCCTTTACTCAATAAACATTCAACATATTCACATTATTTCTTCTGACCAACTACACTCTCTTGTGGAAATATAAATTTTGTCATACAAATGAATAATGCATCAATGCATTCTACAGTACTATACATATTTATTAATTCTATAGGTAAAAATTAATACTAGAGCATAATAGGTATTTAGTACCTGAATATGGTAAATTGAAAATTAGAGAAACTAATAGATTTTATTAATGATTTCACTATGTTCTAGATGACGGAAAATTGCATATACACTTTGGGAGGCGCTTAAACTATGTTAAATTTGACATCTGCAATTTAAGAAATGACACACAATTAATATTGGAGTATATTTAATATGTTTACTACTTATCATTGATCATAATCAAAATAAAATTTTACACTTGTGTTCAAATAATATTACAGGTGATAAAGAAAAAAATATTATTTATACAGAGAAAGATGATCAACATGACAACCATTCAAAAACCATGTAAGTCACACAAATAAAACTCACATATTTATATGAATAAAATATACATACATGATTGTTGGAGGGTGTAACACCTCAAAAATTGGAACTTGGAATGTAAAAGAGATAAGGCTTCAGTTGAGTACAAGTGCACAAGTACGGTAGGTTGTACGGTTCGTACATGGTGTCACGGATCGTACAACAAATAGTGGTGAAGGGTAAACATTGTAATCCCCTTTACGAAGAGTTCACGGACCATGAAGGGGTCCACGACCCATCACCCAACCCGTGAAGTTGAACCCCAACACCCATGAAGGTTCACGAACATTTCAACGGTCCGTGAAGCTACACACAGACCGTGAAGTCGTCTGTGAAAGGGACCCGTCAGTTTTTAAGTTTTGCTCAACTTCAAACGATCATATCTCTCAGCAAAAATGAATTAGGTGGCCCATGAACTATCGAATTAACGTTCTTTGAGTCATTTTTCCAAAGCACCAAGTTTGCCTTATTTCAAGTTTAAAGTAAAACGTTATGCCCATTTTAGTGAAACACTATCATGCAGGTGAAACTTGGCGATTGACTAGATGGCCCGTGAAGCTTCATACGGTCAGTGAAACCTCCCGTTTGAGGCACATTTTCTGTTTTAAAAGTCAGGGTCGTTTTGGTCTTTCTCCTATGCATTTGGTACTTAAACTATGTCGTTTTAACCCCTATTCTAAGCCTAAACCACGATATTTCGCACCTAATTAAAGGCTTAGAAAGTGTGAGTCAATTCTTTTACATTCATTAACACTTCAAGACATTAGAGCAAGGTTCCAAGAGGAGAAAAGCTAGGGTTCAATCCTTCTTCCAGTTTCTTCGATTTCGCCAAACAACTTCGTTCTTTCAGGTATGTAGGGCTATCATAGTGTTGGACTAGTTCGTCCTCACGCCCTACATCTACTTTCAAATTAGTAAAAGAGTAATCTAGGGTTCTATCCTTAGATTCTAGTATTCTTGAGATGAATTGATATTGAGTTCTGAATTCTTGAGTTGTTGATTATTGAATTCCTACTTCTAATCATTGAATTGTCATACATCGTGTATTGTGATTATTGAGTTGATTGTGCATGACTATTGTTCAACATGAACCTTATTTTAAGTACTCAATAAATTCTTATTGAGAATCTTTTAAACAAAACATTATTGTTTAAATTGAGTTTTGAGAAAGTAAAGAGCAGTTTAAGAAAGAGTATAAGAGAACTAAGTATTTCCCAAATGTTTCATTTTTACATAAAGAAAAAAGTAGACTTTTTAGAGAAAAGTTAAAAGAGTTTCCAGAAAGATTGATACAGAGCAGTTACCTCTTAAAGAGACCCTTTTTGAGTAATTATCTCAACCCATAATGTATTTTTACATTAAGCAAAAAGAAACCTTATTTTCTAAATAAACAATGTGTTTCAGAGACATTTTAGAGCAGTTACCTCTATTAAGAGGATAGTTTGAGCAATTATCTCAAACCAGACAAAAGTAATGTTTTCATACCTTTGAGCAAGAGTATATATAGTATTGGGAGTACTATTGAACACTGATATGGGGGAGAGTTCAGATAACTCACAGCCCCATAAACCGTGTCTTGCCAACATGGGTACATGATCATACTTTTTAGATGACTCCATAGTGCCTTCGGGCAAAGCTTAGTGGGTCCACTTAGTTGAGAGGTTCTATATCCCGACATGATATATGATAGTTCTGGCAACGTGGACAAGACGTTGTATCATCACTTAGCTCATAGTGATGGTTGTCGATTAGAGAATCTCTCAATAGAGTTAAGTGTATTTTTATATATCACTTATTATGTTAAAGTTCAGACATGAGAAAGTATTTTGTAAAGTTAAATGGTTTCATTCTTTTAATTCTTTATATTCAATTGAGTTTATGTTATACCTTTTGCAGTCCTTTCATTTAGTTATTTCACCTCGACTATATTACATACTCATATATTCGAATATACTATATCATTTGACCTGCATCTTTTATGATACAGATACATGTGTTCAATATCATCAACATGTGTTTTGTTGAGATCACTTTGCTCTTCAGATAGCTTTGGTGAGCCTCATTACTTTCCAAAGGGTTTCACATTTATTTTCCAGTTATTGTTGAGTTATCGTGGGTCTTGTCCCGACATCTATCCTAGTATTAGAGGCTTTATAGATACTTAGAATTAAAGAGTCTCTTAGTATTTTTCCCCTTTTATATTAAAGATGTTTGCAAACTATTATGATTATTGCAATGAGTACTTTCAGACATTCGAGTTAAGTCTTATTTTGAGATCAAATTATGTTATAAAGCTTCTTTATGCTTGAGTAAGTCTTCCGGTAATTAGTCACCAAGGCCAAGGGTTCGCTTGGGGATCAAAAATGGTTCTCGAGTGTCAGTCACGTCCAGAGTGTAGGCTTAGGACGCGACAAACTTGGTATCAGAGCATAGATTTCAAGAGTCCTAGGGTGTATATCAAGTGGTGTCTATAGAGTCCTTCTTATTAGTGTGAAGCGCGCCACATCTATAATTAGGAGGCTTTGGCATTTAGGAACATTTCACTTTCTTCATACTCATGTTCTTGCGATAAAGTACAACTCTATTAAAGTTTCTTCTAACTCGTGGTTACGCGTGGATGTATTTGGCTTTCTTGGGGACTTCTTTCCCCGAGAGCTAAAGAAAGTTAAAGTGAGAGAGTTCCTGAATCTAAAACAGGAAGCGATGATTGTGCAGGAGTACAGTCTCAAGTTTACTCAGCTATCCCGCTATGCACCAGAGATAGTGGCGGATATGAGGAGTAGGATGAGTTTGTTCGTGTACGGGCTATCCCGCCTATCCAATAAAGAAGGTAAGGCAGCTATGGTGATAGGGGACATGGTAATAACTAGACTCATGATTCATGTGCATCAGGTTAAGGCGGATAAGTTATGTGATAGAGAAGAGTTCGCAACAAGAGGGCCAAGACAACAAGTAATAAGACTGGCCAACGAAAGATCGGGAATAGGGAGTGGTCATCTTTTCAGTAGAGGTCA
Source organism: Solanum okadae (assembly GCA_036553675.1). NCBI lineage: Eukaryota > Viridiplantae > Streptophyta > Magnoliopsida > Solanales > Solanaceae > Solanum > Solanum okadae. Next base: position 40,854,980 of record CM071689.1, on the reverse strand, counting down.
TCTGGGCCTACTTCATCTTCAGCTAGTGCACCTGCACCAAGAAACGAGAATAATTACAGGAATCAGAGTTCTCCGAATTTTAGATCCTAGGGTTCTCAGTCTCAAGGTAATGTGGCACAAGGGTTTTGGATCCAATATTGTGCTAAGTGTGGTACGACCCACCCAGGAGAATGTCGTGATGGCTCCAATAGTTGTTTCAATTGTGGTCAGATGGGTTATTTTATGAGAGAATGCCCTAAGAACAGGGTAATGGGGGGAAATAGATCTCAATCTTCTTCAGCAGCTCCAGCAGATAGAAATACCTAGAGAGGAGTTACTTCAGGAATAAGCGGACGTACAAACCGTCAGTAAGTTATAACTAGTCACTAGGATCAAGAGAACTCACCAGATGTTGTTCTGGTATGCTTAAAGTTTTTACTTTTGATGTTTATGTCGTACTTGATCCAAGTGCAAGTTTGTCTTTTATGACTCATTTTGTAGCATTAGGTTCGGTATTTCCCCCAAACAACTTCTTGAGCCCTTCAATGTTTCCACACTTGTTGGTGAGTCTATCCTAACAGAAAGAGTCTATCATGATTGTACCATCTATGTCAATCACAAGGACATCATGGCTGACTTAGTTGAGCTAGATATGGTGAACTTTGATAATATTCTACGTATGGACCGGCTTCAGGCTTGTTATGCCTCAGTTGATTGTAGAACTCGAGTATTCAAATTTATGTTTCCTAATGAGCCAGTTTTAAAGTGGAGAAGTAGCTTAGTAGTGCCTAAAGGTCTTTTTATTTTATACTTTAAGGCCATAAAGCTAGTTTCTAAGGGGTGCATCTATCACTTAGTCCGAGTTAATGACTCTAGTGTTGAGACATTGCCTACTCAGTCAGTTCCAGTGAGTTTCCAGAGGTCTTTTTGAACGATCTTCCCGGAGTCCCTCCTAAAAGAGAAATTGACTTCAGAATAAATATTCTTCCCATTACTCAACCCATTTCTATTCCGCCATATACAATGGCTCCAACTGAGTTAAAAAAGTTAAAAGAGAAGTTGAGAGATCTTCTTGATAAGGGTTTCATCCAACCAAGTGTCTCACCTTGGGGAGCTCCAGTCTTATTCGTGAGAAAGAAAGATGGTTCTGTTAGGATGTGTATCGATTACCGCCAGTTGAACAAGGTCACCATAAATAATAAGTATCCCCTTCCGAGAATTAATGACCTTTTCGACCTACTTCAGGGTTGCCACTTGTTCTCCTAAGATAGACCTTATATCTGGCTATCATCAGTTGAAAGTGAGAGAAAGTGACAACCCGAAGACAACATTCAGGACTCGTTATGGTCATTATGAGTTCCTTGTTATGTCCTTTGGTTTGACTAACGCTCCTGCGGTATTTATGCATCTTATAAACAGAGTATTTAAGCAGTATCTCGACATGTTTGTTATCATATTTATTGATGACATATTGATATATTCGAAGAATGAGGAGGACCATGTTAGTCATCTCATAATAGTCCTCCTAACTCTAAAGGATCAAAGAGTTATATGTCAAGTTTTCTAAGTGTTAGTTCTACCTTGAATTTGTGGCATTCTTAAGCCACATTATGTCTGGCAAAGGAATTCGAGTTGACACTCAGAAGATTGAAGCAGTGTAGAATTGGCCCAGACTCACCTCCACAACTGATATAAGAAGTTTCTTGGGATTGGTTGGTTACTAAAGAAGGTTCTTCGAGGAGTTTTCATCTATTTCGTCCTCGTTGACTAAGTTGACTCAGAAAACAACTAAGTTTCAATGGTCTGATGCTTGTGAGAAAAGATTTTAGGAATTGAAAACTCGATGTTCCACTATTAACCCTACCAGAGGGTACAAAGGGTTTGTTGTTTATTATGATGCATCCAGAGTTGAACTTGGTTGTGTATTGATGCAGAATGGTAAGGTTATAGCCTATGCCTCCAGACAACTTAAGATTCACGATAAGAACTATCGTACTCATGATCTCGAGTTGCAGCAATAGCTTTTGCTTTCAATAAATGGCGTCACTATCTTTATATCATTCATACGGATGTGTTCACTGACCACAAGAGTCTCCATTATTTTTTCAGTCAGAAGGAGCTAAACCTTCAACAAAGAAAATGGCTATAACTACTTAAAGAGTATGATATAAGTATTTTATACCATCCAAGTAAGGCCAATGTTGTTGCTAAGTGCCCAAATTGTCAGCAAGTCAAGTATAACACCCCGCTATTTGAAAGAACTAGAATTAGAAAGAAGCCATTTTTGGAAAGATTAAATTTGGAAATATTGGCAAAATTTTCTAAGTATGAGTTTTAGGTCAACTTCAAACAACCATGACTCTTAGTACAGAATGAGTTATGTGGGCAAAAAGATATCAAATGAAAGGACTTTGAATTTTCTTTCCAACGCCACCAAGTTTGCAAATTTTTAAGCTCGTATGAGGGAAATTTGCCCGTTTGAAGTCATACTGTCCAGTTAAGGAAAGTTACCCAAATTTAAGAGGGGTATTTGGTCTTTTAACACCTAATTGAATTGATTCATTTTTAGTGATTAAATTGGGATCTAAACTGATTTGGTTCAGTTTACGCTTTACAAAATTACGCTAGGACTTTCAGAGAAGAAAAAACAGGAGAAAGAGCCAAATTTCGTCGTTCTTGAGTATTGCTTGTGGATTTCACCAAGGGCTAATCCCTACGAGGTATGTGAGATCACATAGCGTTGGGTTTGTTCACCCACGCGCCAATTATGATTTAATTCATCGTATTTATGTTCTTGAAAGAAGAGTTTATGAGTTCTTGATGAGTTTTGTTGAAGTTTCGTTTGAATCTTGAGTGTTGAGTTTTAGAGAAGTTCTTGTGGTGATTTGATAAGATTTAAGGTTGTTTTTTAGTAGATTCTTGTATACTTTGGTTGGGTATACGACTTTAATTGTTTAGGCAAGAAACCAATCGAATTTAGATGGTTTAGGGCTGAAAAACGAGGAAGAAAAATCGTCAAAATTCTAGAGACAAGGGGTGGGGCGTCGCGCCACTTAGAGCGCCCCACATCAGGATCTGCAGGTTGGGCTCTGGGGCATCACGCCACTCAGAGCGCCTGAACCTAAGTTTTGTAGGATGAGATCTGGCGCTCGGCGCCACTCAGTACACCAGGGTCGCCAAGTCCTCTACCTTTTCCCACTTTTTTCCATTTGAGTTTCCTCAAATCGTACCTATGTTTTCTAGTTGTTTTCAACACTCTAAGATACGTGTAAACATCGAGAGATCATCTATAACATGAGATCATAACCCTAGAATCCATAATTCAAATTCAAGGTAGAGGTAAGAGTCAAGTCAAAAGAGTTCTTTGAGTCTTTCAAAAGTCTTTTACAATCATTTTAAACTTGTTTCAAAGACTTAAGCATTGAGTTTGAGGAAGATTAGAGTCGAGTTCATTTCTTTAAAATAAAGTATGGGGACTAAGTACTCCCAAAGAGCAAATGTTTTTACATTTAAGATAAGAGGAAACACCGATTTCCAAATGAGTTTTCATGAGTAGTTTTGAGTTCCATCTCTTTTAAGAGATAAGTTTTTTGAGTAATAACCTCAAACCACAGATAAAGAGTTATGTTTTTAAACATATGAGCTGAGTATATTTTGGGAATAGTATTGAGCACCGATATGGGACGAGTTCATAATAACTCAAGTCTCCATAAACCATGTAACCAACGTGGGTAGAAAGGGTCATACTTTTTAGATAATTCCTTAATGTTTTCAAGCATAGACTAGTGGATACACTTAGTTGAGGCGTTTTATATCCCAAAAAGTGATAGGACAGTTCTGGGAGCGTGGGCGAGACGTTTTATCATCACATAGCTCATAGTGATGGTTGTCGGCTAGAGAAACTCCCACAGAATTAGAGTTGTTATTGTATTTCTCCAATACATTGAGTTGTTACTTACTGTTTAAATGGTTTATATAAACAGCATCTTTACTGTTGTTTATTTCTGCATTGAGTTGAGTATCCATGAGTTGAGTATAGCTGAGGTAAGTGTTTCTTTCAGAATTCAGTTCACGTTTATGTCATGTTTAGTTTCCCCTCGCATACTCATACATTCATTGTACTGATGCCATTTGGCCTACATCGTAATGATGCAGATACAGGTATCCAGGTTCAACATTCAGCGCTTCATTGATCCAGTTGAGCACTCAGAGTTAGTTGGTGAGCCTTTTTGCTTTCCGGAGGATCCCTTTTTATATTGTTTTAGTATTTTAGTTGTTAGGATGATCGGGGGTTTTGTCCCGACATCCCTCATAGTTTTAGAGGCTTCATAGACGGATAGTTATAGTTCATAAGTCTTTTCATTTTTCAGCTGTTTATTTAAGACTTGAGTTGCTATTTTGGCTAGTTGAATATTTCTTTTAAGACATTCTAAGTTATTGCTTGAGTTTATCATTTGAGACTATTTCTTGTTATTTAAGTATTCTGATAAGAGTTAAGCCATACCAAGGGTTTGCTTGGTTCTCGAGTGCCAGTCTCGCCCAGGGTGTAGGCTCGAGACATGACAAACTTGGTATTAGAGCACAGAGTTCAAGAGTCCTAGGGAGTCTATGAAGCCGTGTATGTAGAGTCCTAGTTATCTGTGTGAAGCGTGCCACATCTATAATTAGGAGGCTGCGACATTTAGGAACTACCTCACTTCTTTCATATTCATTTCGTGCGATAGAGTTAATCTCTATAAAGTTTCCTTCTAACTCATACTTGCGCGTATCTTTCAGATCATGCCTCTATGAAGAGCTGTCTGAAGTCGTCCTGCTAGGAGAAATGTTAAGGAACAAGGGGTACCTAATGCACCAGAAGTGCAACCCCAAGGAGAGGTCACTAACGCTGAATTTTGGGAAGCTATCTGAATGCTGAGTCAAGTTGTGACCAATCAAGTTGGACAGAGAGAGAATCGACAGGAAGTGGCTGATACATATAGGATATATGAGTTCTTAAGGATGGATCCTCGAAGCTTCACTGGTTCAAGTGTCACTGAGGATTCAGAAAACTATGTAGAGAAACTACATAAAGTGTTTGAGGTTATGCATGTTGCTGATGCTGAGCGAGTGGAACTAGTTGCATATCAACTGAAGAGTGTTGCTAGAATCTGGTTTGACCAATGGAAGAATGGTGGAGTTGAGGGTGCATCGAATTTAAGTTGGGTTGTGTTCGAGAGTGATTTCTTGGTGCGTTTCTTTCCCCGGGAACTAAGGAAAGCAAAGGTACGAGAATTCCTCACTCTTAAGTAGGAATCGATAAGTGTTCATGAGTACAGTGTGAAGTTCACCCAACTTTCCCGTTATTCTCCTAAGATGGTTGCTGAAATGAGGAGCAGGATGAGTTTGTTTGTTGCTGGGTTGTCTCTTTTGTCAAGAAAAAAAGTCAAAGAAGCTATATTGATAGGGGACATGGACATAGCGAGGTTGATGATTCATGTGCAGTAGGTTGAGGAGGATAAGCTGAAGGATAGAGAAGAGTTTAGAAACAAGAAGGCTAAGATGTCAAGGAATGAGTCCGGGCAGCAAAAGAGTAATGTGAACCGGTCATCTTTCCCATGTAAGCAAAAGGGACCTGATCCATCATCTGTTAGTGCACTTGCACCAAGGAACAAAGGTGAGTTCAACAATTAAAATTCATAGAATTTCAGAGCTAAGCTTGTACAGTCTCAAGGTAGTGTGGCACAAGGAGGTAATTAGGCTCCCACATGTGCTAAGTGTGGTAGGGACCACCCAGGAACGTGTCGCGATGGCTCCATCGGTTGTTTCAAGTGTGTTCAAGAGGGTCACTTCATGAAAGAGTGTCCTAAGAATAGAAAAGGAAATGGAAATATGGGAAATAAAGCCCAATCTTCTTCGGTTGCTCCACCAGATAGAGTTGCACCTAGAAGAGCTACTTTAGGGACAGGCGGAGGAGCGAACTGCCTTTATTCTATCACTATTCGCTAAGAGCAAGATAATTCTACAGATGTTGTCACTAGTATGATCAAAGTATTTACTTTTGATGTTTACATTATGCTAGATCCAGGAGCGAGCCTATCTTTTGTGACTCATTATGTTGCGATGAATTTTGATGTTCTTCCTGAGAATCTTTTTGAGCCCTTCAGTGTTTCTACACCTGTTGGTGAGTCTATTCTAGCTCAGAGAGTCTATCATGATTGTACCATTTTTCATCAATCACAAGAGCTCCATGGTTGATTTAGTTGAGTTAGACATGGTAGACTTTGATGTCATTCTAGGTATGGACTGACTTCATGCATGTTATGCCTCAGTCGATTGTAGGACTCGAGTTGTTAAGTTCTAGTTTCCTAATGAGCCAGTTATAAAGTGGAAGAGAAGTTCAGCAGTACCTAAGGGTCATTTTATTTCGTACCTTAAGGCGAGAAAGTTAGTTTTCAAGGGGTGTGTCTATCACTTAGTCCGAGTTAATGACTCTAGTATTGAGATACCTCATATTTAGTCAGTTCCAGTAGTAAAAGAGTTTCCAAAAGTCTTTCTGGATGATCTTCCCGGAGTCCTTCCTTAGAGAGAAAGACTTCGGTATAGATATTCTTCCTGATACTTGTCCTATATCTATTCCGCCATATAGGATGGCACCAGCATAGTTAAAAGAGTTAAAAGACCAGTTGAAAGATCTCCTTGAGAAAGGTTTTATTCGACCAAGTATCTCACCTTAGGGAGCTCCGGTCTTATTTGTGAGAAAGAAGGATGGTTCTCTTAGAATGTGTATAGATATCATCAGTTGAACAAGGCTACTATCAAGGATAAGTATCCTCTTCCGAGAATTAATGATCTCTTCGATCAACTTCAGGGTGCTACTTGTTTTTCTAAGATAGACCTCAGATCTGGCTACCATCTGTTGAGAGTAAGGGAATGTGATATCCCTAAGACAACTTTCAGGACCCGCTATGGTCATTATGAGTTCCTAGTTATGTCTTTCGGTTTGACCAATGCTCCTGCAGCATTCATGGACCTTATGAATAGAGTATTCAAGCCTTATTTAAATATGTTTGTTATTGTATTCATCGATGACATTCTAATCTATTCAAGGAATGAGGAAGATCATGCTAGTCATCTCAGAGTAATTCTCCAAACTCTAAAGGATATAGAGTTGTATGCTAATTTGTCTAAGTGTGAGTTCTGGCTTGAGTTTGTGGCATTCTTAAGCCAGATTGTTTCCAGTGATGGAATTAGAGTTGATACTCAGAAAATAGAGGCAGTGCAGAATTGGCCTAGACCCACGTCTCCAACTGATATTTGGAGATTCTTGGGGTTGGCTGGATATTATAGAAGGTTCGTCATGGGGTTCTTATCTATTTCATCCCCATTGACAAAGTTGACTTAGAAAACAGTGAAGTTCAATATTGTGAAGCTTGTGAGAAAAGCTTTCAGGAATTGAAAACTAGGATGACTACTGCCTAGTATTGACCTTACCAGAAGGTACACAAGGATTTGTTGTGTATTATGATGCATCCAGAGTTGGATTGAGTTGTGTGTTAATGCAGAATGACAAAGTTATAGCTTATGCCTCTAAACAGCTTAAGGTTCACGAGAAGAATTACCCAACCCATGATCTAGAGTTAGCTATCGTATTATTTGCTTTAAAGATCTGGCGTCATTATATTTATGGTGTTCATGTAGATATGTTCACCGATCACAAGAGCCTTCAATATGTGTTTAGTCAGAAAGAGCTTAATCTCAGACAAAGAAGGTGGTTAGAGTTACTCAAAGATTATGACATAAGCATTCTCTATCACCCAGGTAAGGCTAATGGTGTTGTTGATGCCTTGAGTAGGTTGTCTATGGGTGTACTGCCCATGTTGAAGAAGAAAAGAGAGAAATAGCAAAATATGTGGATAGACTTGCATGATTAGGAGTTCGACTAATGGATTCCACTGAAGGATGAGTAGTGGTAATGAATGGGGCTGAATCATCATTAGTGTCAGAAGTGAAAGAGAAACAAGACCAAGATCCTATTTTGCTTGAATTAAAGGCAAATGTTCATAAGCAAAAAAGTAATGGCTTTTGAACAAGGGGGAGATGGTATATTGAAGTATCAAGGTAGGTTGTATGTACCAAGGGTGGATGAACTCCAAGAGAGGATCATGGAGGAAGCTCATAACTCCATATATTCTATCCATCCGGGTTCCACAAAGATGTATCGTGGTTTGAGAGAGGTTTATTGGTAGAGTAGTATGATAAAGGGCATTGCAGAGTTTGTTGCTAAGTGTCTGAACTGCCAACAAGTTAAAGTAGAGCACCAAAGGTCCAGTGGTATGGCTCAGAATATAGAGCTTTCAGAATGGAAGTGGGAGATGATCAATATGGAGTTCATCACAGGTTTACTACGGTCTCGCAGACAGCATGATTCGATTTGGGTGATTGTAGATTGAATGACTAAATTAGCCCATTTCTTACCAATAAAGACTACTTATTCAGCAGAGGATTATGCCAAGTTATATATTCAAGAGGTAGTAAAACTTCATGGAGTTTTGGTGTCCATTATTTTAGATAGAGGTGCATAATTTACTGCATTGTTTTGGAAGTCATTCCAGAAAGGTTTAGGTTTGACAGTGAATTTAAGTACTGCTTTTCATCCTCAGACCGATGGTCAAGCAGAGCGCACCATTCAGACCTTAGAAGATATTTTGAGGACTTGTGTGTTTGATTTCAAAGGTAATTGGGATGATCACCTACCTCTCATTGAGTTTTCCTAACAATAGTTACCACTCTAGCACCCAGATAGCTCCTTATGAGGCTCTTTATGGGTGGCGATGCAGATCTCCTATTGGATGGTTTGAGGTTGGTGAAGATGGGTTGATAGGACCAGACTTAGTTCATCAAGCTATGGAGAAGGTGAGAGTTATTCAAGAGAGGTTGAAAACAACGCAGAGTCGTCAAAAATCCTACAATGATGTTAGGAGAAGGGACTTAGAGTTTGAAGTAGATGATTGGGTATATGAAGGTTTCATCCATAAAGGGTATTATGAGATTTGGTAAGAAGGTAAAGCTTAGTCCCCGATATATTGGTCCGTACAAAATATCTAAAAGGACTGGTAATATAGCCTATGAGTTAGAGCTACCGCAAGAGTTAGCAGCGGTCCATCCGGTATTTCATATTTCTATGTTGAAGAAGTGTATGGGTGATCCTTCAATTATCATACCTACTGAAGATATTGGTATTAAGGATAGCTTATCTTATGGGGAGATTCATGTTCAGATTTTAGATCGTCAAGTTCGCAAGTTGAGGACCAAAGAAGTAACATCAGTTTGTTGAGGAAGCTACTTGGGAAGCTGAGGAGGACATGAAGAAGAGATACCCACATCTCTTTGAGTCCGGAGAAAATCCAAATTAAGGTACTAATCCTTTTCTTGGCATTTGTTTTAAGTTGACTTGTTGTATTTATATTTTGCTTGTTGGGTGTTAGAGCTGAATGTTAGATGTTACACCCTTTAGCCTACTATTATTAATCTCATTCGAGGACGAATGTTCCCAAGGGGGAAGATATTGTAACACCCCGCTATATGAAAGAACTAGAATTAGAGAGAAGCCATTTTTGGAAAGACTAAATTTGGAAATATTGGCAAGATTTGCTAAGTATGAAATTTGGGTAAATTCAAACGATCATAACTCTTAGTACATAATGAGTTATAAGGGCTACAAGATATCAAATGAAAGGTCTTTGAATTATCTTTCCAATGCCATCGAGTTTACTAATTTTCGAGCTCGTATGAGGGAGATATGCTTGTTTGAAGTCGGGTTACCCAGTTAAAGAAATTTACCCAGATTTAAGAGGGGTATTTTGGTATTTTCACCACCCAATTGAATTAATTCGTTTTTATTGATTAAATTGAGGGGAAAGAGCCAAAGTTCGTCGTTCTTGATTATTGCTTGCGGATTTCACCAAAGGTTAATCCCTACGAGGTATGTGAGATCACATATCGCTGGGTTCGTTCACCCATGCACCAATCATGATTTAATTCAGCGTATTTATGTTCTTGAAAGAAGAGTTTATAAGTTTTTGATGAGTTTAGTTGAAGTTTCGTTTGAATCTTGATTGAGTTTTGAAGGAGTTTTTGAGGTGATTTGATGAGATTTAAGGTTGTTTTTAGTAGATTCTTGTATACCTTGGTTGGGTATTCGAATCTAAGTGTTTGGGGAAGAAACCAATCGAATTTAGATGGTTTATGGCTGAAAAATGAACAAGAAAAATTGTCGAAATTCTGGGGACAGGTGGTGGGGCGCCGCACCACTTAGAGTGCCCCACATTAGGATCTGTAGGTTGGGCTATGGGGCGCTGCGCCACTTAGATCCCCCCAACCCAAGTTTTGTCGGATGAGCTCTAGCGCCCGGCGCCACTCAGTACTCCAGGGACGCCAGGTCCTCTACCTTTTCCCACTTCTTTCCGTTTGAGTTTCCTCGAATCGTGCTTATGTTTTCTAGTTGTTTCTACACTCCAAGGTACGTGTAAACATCGAGAGATCATCTATAACATGAGATCATAACCTTTGAATCCATAATTCAAATTCAAGGTAGAGCTAAGAGTTAAGTCAAGAGAGTTCTTTAAGTCTTTCAAAAGTCTTAAACAATCATTTTAAACTTGTTTCAAAGACTTCAACATTGAGTTTGAGGAAGAGTAGAGCCGAGTTCATTTCTTTAAAATAAAGTATGGGGACTAAGTACTCCCAAAGAGCAAATGATTTTACATTTAAGATAAGAGGAAACACCGATTTCCAAATGAGTTTTCATGAGTAGTTTTGAGGTCCATCTCTTTTAAGAGAAAAGTTTTTTGAGTAATAACCTCAAACCACAAATAAAGAGTTATGTTTTTAAACATATGAGCTGAGTATATTTTGGGAGTAGTATTGAGCACCGATATGGGGACGAGTTCATAATAAATCAAATCTCCATAAACCATGTAGCCAACGTGGGTAGAAAGGGTCATACTTTTTAGATGATTCCTTAATGCTTTCTAGCATAGACTAATGGATACACTTAGTTGAGGCGTTCTATATCCCAGCAAATTATAGGACAGTTCTGGCAGCATGGGTGAGACGTTGTATCATCACATAGCTCATAGTGATGATTGTCGGTTAAAGAAACTCCCACAAAATTATATTACTTTATTATAGATATAAATTGAGTTGTTATTGTATTTCTCCAATACATTGAGTTGTTACTTACTGTTTAAATGGTTTATATAAACTGCATCTTTACTGTTGTTTATTTATGCATTGAGATTAGTATCCATGAGTTGAGTAAAGCTGAGGTAAGTGTTTCTTTCAGAATTCAGTTCAAGATTATGTCATGTTTAGTTTTCCACTCGCATACTCATACATTCAATGTACTAATGTCATTTGGTCTGCATCATTTTATGATACAGATACAGGTAACCAAGATTAGCATCCAGCGTTTTGTTGATCCAGTTGAGCACTCAGAGTCAGTTGGTGAGCCTCATTGCTTTCCGGAGGATCCCTTTTTATATTGTTTTAGTATTTCAGTTGTTAGGATGATCGGGGTCTTGTCCCAACATCCCTCATAGTTTCAGAGGCTTCATAGACGAATAGTTATAGTTCATTAGTCTTTTCATTTTCAGTTGCTTATGTTAGGACTTGAGTTGCCATTTTGGCTAGTTGAGTGTTTCTTTTAAGACATTCTAAGTTATTGCATGAGTTTATCTTTTGAGATTGTTTCTTGTTATTTAAGTCTTCCTCTAAGAGTTAAGCCAGGCCAAGGGTTCTCTTGGGGCTAGCAATACTTCTCGAGTGCAGTCCCACCCATGGTGTATGCTCGGGGCGTGACATCAAGGCTAAGAATCAAAGGGCATGTGGTGTAACTCAGAATATACCTATTCAAAATGGAAGTGGGAGATCATTAATATGGATTTCATTACTCGTTTACCGCGATCTTACAGACAACATAATTCCATTTGGGTGATTCCGGATCGAATGACAAAATCATCTCATTTCTTACTAGTAAAGACTACCAATACAGCAGAAGAGTATGCAATTTTGTACATTCGTGAGATATTCGATTGCATAGAGTTCCCTTGTCCATCATTTCAGATATATGTGCTCAGTTTACCACACAGTTTTGGAAGTTGTTTCAGAAAGGTTTGGGTCCAAAGGTGAACCTTAGCACCATTTTTCATCCTCAGACCGATGGTCAAGTAGGGCGCATAATTCAACCTTAGATGACATGTTGAGAGCTTGTGTTTTGGATTTCAAAGGTAATTGGGATGACGACTTGCCTCTTATTGAGTTTGCATACAATAATAGTTACCATTCCAGCATTCAGATGGCTTCGTATGAGGCTCTATATGGGCGAAGGTGTAGATATCATATTGGCTTGTTTGACATTGGCGGAGCTGAGTTGATATGACCAGATTTGGTTCATCAAGCCATGGAGAAGGTGAAGACAATTCAATATAGGTTGAAAATAGCGCATAGTCGTCAGAAATCCTATACTGATGTTTAAAGAAGAGATTTGGAGTTTGAGGTTGATGATTGAGTATATATGAAAGTTTCACCCATGAAGGGTGTTATGAGGTTTGGTGAGAAAGGGGAGCTCAATCCCCGATACATTGGTCCTTACATGATATCCAAGAGGGTTTGTAATGTATCTTATTAGCTGGAGCTACCATCCGAGTTAGCAGCAGTCCATCCAGTGTTTTATATTTCCCTGCTAAAGAAGTTCTTAGGTGATCCTAAACTTATTGTACCTACTAAGAATATTAAAGTAAATGATTGTTTGTCCTATGTGGAGATTCCAGTTCAGATCCTAGCTCGTCACGTTCGCGAGTTGAAACCAAAGAGGTTGCATCAGTCAAACTCTTATGGAGGAACCAATTTGTTGAAAAAGCTACTTGGGAAGTCTAAGAGGATATGAAGAAGAGATACCCTCACCTCTTTTCCTCTGAATCAATTCCAGACCAAGGTACTAACTCTTTGTAAAGTACTCTTTAAGTTGTTATGTTGAGTTTATGCTATTTTCATGTTTTGTGCTTTGTGTTGGGTTGTTAGACACTTTCCCACCCCTTTTATACTTAGTTTAATTTTATTCAAGGGTGAATGTTCCCAAGGGGAAGATATCGCAACATCTCAGAAATTGGAACTTGGAATCTAAAAGAGAAAATGCTCTGTTGAGTACAAGTGCACAAGTATGGAAGGTTGTTGTCACGACCCGGGAGCACCCCCTAATCGTAACCGGCGTACTTGACCTCAAAGAGGTCTAATACAAGCCTCTTAGCATTCATTCATCGCATAGACACTAATACCATAAGGAATTAAAAACTTTCTTTACCAAGAAAACATTTAATAAAATAAAAAAAAGAATAGCAAGCGGAAGACTTTATACATGATGTCTCAAAACCATCTAATACTTTAGAGTACGAAATTCGGGACTAATCCCATACACAACTTCATGATACTAAAAAGACATAAAAGAACATATGGGGTATTGTCCTCGAATATATGAGGACTCACCAAGTCTTCATCTTCAACACATTAGAAACCTATCAAGTAGCCATGACATGTCACCATCTCCAAATCCCTACACTTTAGTCCAAAAAGGGAAAGAAAGGGGTTAGCACAATTAAGTACTAAGTATGGAAGTCATGCAAAAACATGTTAAAAGGGACATTTATTGGAGAAACATACTTTTATGCCATTTGGTAAAATTTCATTAAAAAAAAATACAAGTATAAGAGTCACAATATCCAACCATAACCAACATACAAGTCATTAACCACTTTAGCACATACTCCACACATAACTCATTTCTTCACCTTAAACCATCCACCTCAAGTAACCCTTGGACAACACTTTGTGCAATGTATGGATAGCGTCTCATACCACCATCCACACTAAAGCATCATCCTAAGGCCACCAAATGTGAACTTACCACTTATCATGCTTCATATCACAAGCCATCATGCACAACTAGTACCAATGTACAACACATGAACATAATTGACAAGTAAGCCTTTTCATCATTTCTTGACCTCTATCTCAAGTTACCCAAAGCCACACTTAAGTGAAACATGAAGTGACCGCCCATACAATCTCTTCATATACACCTAAGTGTTCCTAAGGGTTACCATAGATAAGGAAATTTACCATTACAATATAACATACTAAGTCAATGTTTACATATAAAACCATAGCCAACCGTATACATACTCAACATATATTTATATACAACCCATGCTTAACTTTAAAGAAACACGTGCCATTTCATTACCATAGGACCTCTACCTAATATAACCTTAAGACACACTTGAGTAAGACAAGAAGTGACCGCCCATACAACCTCTTCAAGCACACTTAAGTGTTCCTCAAGATTACCTTAGATAAGGACATTTCCTTTACAACATAACATCAATAGACCAACATTCTTTAAGAAACCATTTTGGAGACATTCAAGCACATAAGGGGACTTTCACATAATAGTCGTTAGACTTAGGGAACTCACTTTAGTATCTTCAAAGCCTACTCGTGCCATGTGTAGATAGCATCCCATACTACTACCTACATGTTGTAGAACCTATCCAATAACTAGAGTGCACATCCCACATGATGGGAATAGGCATAACCGACATAGACCATACTAGCTAGGTATGGAATCCGGAGTCTATCCTACTCCGTGGAGGTTGTTCTACTTGCCAAAGGTAGAACTAGTAAGCAACCCATGTAGGCACATGGTTTAGGGGATGTCCAAGGAAGTTCATTGTGCCTAATCTCATACTCAACTAGGCCACCTTCCTAACCACATCCACTCGGTGCTAGCCTTGTTTCCCATAGAGTATTCAATCACATATGTACTTAGAGAGGGTTCCTTTTCTAGTTCAACCAACTCATAGTACCTCTTTCCAAGAAAGGCCCCATTTCTTAGTCATGGCCAATCAAGGTTCATAAGGATAGCTCATTTGACTTTCTTAGATAAGGATTATCATGCCGTTCCGGCTCCATCCATCTCTAAGTCTATCATCTCACTCAAGAAGGGAACTTCGCCCTAAGGCCCATCCTTCAAGGTTATACATTTACATAGGAAAGCTAAACTTATGAAAGGGCACCATTTCTTAGTTCTGCCGATTCAAGTCTTGGCCTAGAATTCCTCTTTTAGCATTTATAGAAAGGGCACCATTTCTTAGTTCTGCCCATTTCACACATTCATGCATTCAAGACTTTAAGTAACATGGAGGGACACTTTAGTCTATCAACCAAGTCACAACATTTTCATTTAAGGATACTTCATAATCCAACATCATTTCATATATACATCATGAGAAATCATACTTTAACTCACAATGCTATCCACTTTACATAGGATCATCACAAGATCACATAAACTCATTCACATCATACTTTCACACATATAGTTTCACATAAAACTTTACATATAGCTTCATATAGGACTTTACATATAGCCTTATTTATATATAATAATATAACAATACAATAACACTCATATAATGCCCTTCATGGCCTCAATTCACAATAATACAATATTCCAACATTATGCAACAACTTCCCCAATGCCTTCATGGCTACAATTCATAATAATACCACACAAGAACAAGATATAACACTTCCACCAAAGGTGGATTCAACCTACCAACAACAATTAATTCAATAAAGAGAGTTCAAGCTTTCTTACCATAATTCAAAGTCATAGCCAAAATCACCAAAAATCCAAGCAATCACCAATACTTCACTCATAAGGCTTACCACCCTTAATTCACCCATTATCAACAATTAATCATGAATAAACATTAAACAACACAAGAGATATCAATACAATTCACTTTACACATAATTCCATCAACTTTGAATTTATAGAAATAGACCCACTTCATAAACACATTTTGGGGTTTTGTAGAATACAAGGATTCATGGAGCTTTCATCTTAAAACATCAATAATATCATAACTTATCATTTGAAATCGTTTCATGCAAGAACCCTTGAGTTTGAGTAGATATTAGGCTTTTTCACAAACTTTGGAAAAGTTGAAAATCATTTGAAATTGGCTCTAGGGTGATAGCTTGCCCTAGATAAAGAACTCCCATACCTTTACTAAGATTCCCCAAGAAATTTGATGAAGAAAACGTCTTGCATCCACAACCCTAACTCCCACTTGTTCTTCTTCTTCTTCTTCTTCTTCTTCTTCCTCTTCTCTTCTTCACTCTCAAGAACCCTCACTCTTTCTCTTTTAAAATGGGGCAAAAATGATCCACAAAACAGCCTAACACAACAATATAACCAAAAGAATTGGTTAGTGAAAAGACCAAAATGCCCTTAAAATTTCCGGACGGATTCCCTGCCAACTGCCCAACTTTCAAAGGCCATAACTCACTCCTATGAACTCGAAATTGAGCAAACTCGGTGGCGTTGGAAAGATCGTTCCAAGGGATTTCCAAACATAACTGGAACTACTCCTGGATCATCCTGAGCTAGGAGTTATGACTGCTCAAAGTTGGCCAAAAATTCACTGATTTCCATACTTAGCCAAATTTCCAGATTCTGAATTTTTTCCAAAAATGACTACTTCCAATTTCAAGCTTCTTCATATTCATTTTAAATTGTCGGATGTTACAGTTGTACGGTCCGTACAGAGTGTCACAGACTGTACAACGAACTGTGGTAAAGGGTAAGCATTGAAAACCCCTTTACAAAGAGGTTCATGGGTCGTGAAGGGGTCCATGACCCGACACCCAACCCATGAAGGTTCACAAACACTTGGACGGTCTGTGAAGTCGTCTGTGAAAGGGACCCATAAGTTTTTAAGTTTTCTCAACTTCAAACAATCATATATCTCAGCACAAAATGAATTAGGTAGCCCATGACGTATCAAATTAAAGTTCTCTGAGTCCTCTTTCCAAAGCCATCAATTTTGTCTCATTTCAAGTTTGGAGTAAAAAGTTATTCTCGTTTTAGTAAGCATTGATGGGTAGGTGAAACTCGACGACTGACTAGATGGCCCGTGAAGAGTTTCACGGACCGTGAAACCTCCTATTTGAGGCACGTTTTTAGTTTTAAAAGTTCGGGTCATTTTAATTTTTCTCCTATGCATTTGGTACTTAAACTACGTTGTTTTAACCTCTATTCTAAAGCCTAAACCACGATATTCTTGTAACACCCCAACTTTTCAAAAAGTCTAAATTAACTCGTATCTTCGTGGAAAGACAAAGAGGGTGAGTAATAAATTAAAAATGATGTGGTATGTCATATTTTAAGTGTTCAAGGGTTGTATCTCAAGTTTTGAAGTTAAGTAAGTGGCAAAATAAAAGTTGGCGAAAGTTATCGTAAGTTCCTTTTTAAAGATTTTTCTGAAATTTGGGTCAAATGTATTGGATGTTTTCTCCCAATATATAAAGAGTTATAACGCCTATTACCCATTAAATCAAAGGCCCTAGTTTGCAATGCACAAAACCCCGTATCAAACCGACATCGAAGTAAAGAGTTATGAGGGTTTTACTAGGGACTGTCGAGGCAGACTCCGGGGCTGATCCGGGTCGGGTCAAAAATATGGTATGTCGGCTTATTTAACATTTTAAGCCATGAAAACATTTCATTTCAGTTCCAAACCAGAGAGAAAGCTTAAGAGAGGGTTCCTATGGAGTTCTAGCATGATGAAGGTTAGTTTTGACGATTTCTACCATTAAACATTGCCCCCGTGCCTAGAAATGTAATCCCTACATGTGGCAATCATTTTTCCCTTCTATTAACTGCATTTGGAGCTGGTTTTTGAAGATATAATTTGTAGTTATTCGTGTTTCTTCAAGGTTTAAACTTGGTTAACTAAGATAATCATCTCGGGACTCTTTTATGATTGTTTTTATAAATTTCTACGGACGTTTCGACAAGTTGGGGCAATATGGCAAATCTACCGATATAAGATTAATTATGAACTGTTTATATGTGCGTACTAGCTGTGTATATATAGTGTTTGCGAAGCTTAGGACATGAGGAACAACTTTCGTGAAGGAACTACGGTCTTTCGAGCGTTCATTGGAAAGGTATGTTAAGGTTATTCCCTTCGTTCAACATGTTTCCTTAGAGGTAGTTAACGTTGGTGATCTTGTAGATGTAATTGTGAGTGGTTGGATGATTGGGTGGTTATAAACCCTCATTTTATGGACTCGCGATCTGTTAAGAAAGACCCTAAGTTAGGAACGACTTGGATATTATTCATACATATTGTTTATAGCTAAATTGCTCGCCTTTAGCCTATTCAATTGTTTGTTGTCACCCTTGGGGCTTTTGTAGTTAGTTGTTGAGCTATGAACTGCATATGGGGGTTATGATCTTGTCTAATAGGACTATGTTATTGCCAAAGAGGGCAATGTGTTGCCCACGGGGCAATATTGATACCAAAGAGGGTTATGTGTTGCCTACGGGGCTATTTTGATGCCAAAGAGGGCTATGTGTTGCCCACGGGGTTATATTGAAGCCAAAGAGGGTTATGTGTTGCCTACAGGGCTATTTTGACGCCAAAGAGGGCTATGTGTTGCCCACGGGGCTATTTTGATGCCAAAGAGTGTTATGTGTTGCCTACGGGGCTATTTTGATGCCAAAGAGGGCTATGTGTTGCCTACAGGGCTGTGTTGATGTAAAAGAGGGCTATGTGCAGCCCATAGATCTATAATGTTGCCTAAGAGGGTTATGTGCTGCCTACGGGGATATATCGTTGTCAAAAAGGGCTATGTGACTTCTTACAAAGACAAAGGGCTACCGATATGGGCATGTAGATTGATTTGGCATCTTCTGGGCTTATGGGGGCCTAGGTAGGTGGTATGTTATTTGTACCTGCCGAGCTTATGGGGGCTTGGTTAGGTTGTTGTTTGATCATTATTGTATATTTTTAGATTCAGTAGTGGGTTAGCCTGCTTATCTAAATTTGATTTCCTTACCTGATTGCTTTTGGTATATTATGATACTTACTCATTTAGTCTATAGCATTTCATACTCTGTACATTATTTTGTACTGACGCTGCATTGCCCGGGGGCGCTGCATTCATGTATGCAGGACCCGACAGACGACCAAGTAGACTTCCTCAGCAGCAAGATTGACTTCTATCTGGTTGGCAAGCCCCTTTCCTCCGGAGCTACCAGAGTTGGCAGGTTTGTTAGCTTTTGTTGTATATATTTTTATGGGTAGGCTGAGGCCCTGTCCCGCCAATCTTTACTACTCTTAGAGGCTTGCAGACTAGTGTGTGGGGTGTATAGCTACGTTATAGCCATACTGGCCTAGGTTGTTGCTTTGCTAAAGCTTGTGAGTTGTTTGATGTATTGTATTGATATATTCCTGCTTTTAGTTTTGGTATAGATATCATGGTGGTCTCGACGGCCCAATCAGGACTTCTGTGCTAGTTGGCTATTTATTTATATGATCTCCTGGGAGTAGTTGTTTCTTTTATAGATCAGTTGACAGGGGCCTTGCCGGCCAAGGGTTAGTTTTAAGCCGAGATATACTTGTTTGTTTCCTTGATTGTGTGTGGCTGCCATGCGCTAGTAGCAAATGGTTCAGTAGGGTCGGTTCGGGCCTGAGTTATAGCATTAGGAGCCAATTGCGCCCCTTAAGTTTGGGGGTGACAATTCTACACCTAATTAAGGGCATAGAAAGTGTTAGTCAATTCTTTTACGTTCATTAACATTTCAAGACATTAGATCAAGGTCCCAAGAGATAAAAAAGTTAGGGTTCAAGCGTTCTTCAAGTTTTTTCGATTTCGCCAAAGAACTTCATTCTTCCAGGTAAGTAAGGCTATCATAGTATTGGACTAGTTCATCCTCACGCCCTACATCTACTTTCAAATCAGTAAAAGAGTAATCTAGGGTTCTATTGTTAGATTTTAGTATTCTTGAGATGAGTTGATATTGAGTTCTGAATTCTTGAGTTGTTGATTATTGAATTCATATTTCTAATCATTGAATTGTCATACATTGTGTATTGTGATTGTTGAGTTGATTGTTCATGACTATTTTTCAGCATGAACCTTATTTTGAGTATACAGTGAATTCTTATTGAGAATCTTTTAAACAAAACATTATTGTTTAAACTGAGTTTTGAGGAAGTAAAGAGCAGTTTAAGAAAGAGTATAAGAGAACTAAGTATTTCCCAAATGTTTCATTTTTACATGAAGACTTTTTTTCTTGAAAAGTTAAAAGAGTTTTCAGAAAGATTGATACAGAGCAGTTACCTCTTATAGCGGCCCCTTTTGAGTAATTATCTCAACCCAGAATGTATTTTTATATTAAGCAAAGAGAAACCTTGTTTTGTAAATGAACAATGAGTTTCAGAGACATTTTAGAGGAGTTACCTCTTTTAAGAGGATAGTTTGAACAATTATCTCAAACCAGAGAAAAAGTAATGTTTTCATACATTTGAGCAAGAATATATATATTATTGGGAGTAGTATTGGGCATCGATATGGGGAAGAGTTCAGATAACTCACATCCCCATAAACCATGTCTTGCCAACATGGGAACAAGATCGTACTTTTTAGATTACTCCTTAGTGCCTTCGGGCAGAGCTTAGTGGATCCACTTAGTTGAGAGGTTCTATATCCCGACACAATATAATGACAGTTCTGACAGCGTGGACAAGACGTTGTATCATCACTTAGCTCATAGTGATGGTTGTCGATTAGAGAATAACCCAATAGATTTAAAGTGTATTTTTATATATCACTTATTATGTTAAAGTTCAGAGATGAGAAAGTATTTTGTAAATTTAAATGGTTTCATTCCTTTAATTCTTTACATTCAGTTGAGTTTGTGTTATACCTATTGCAGTCCTTTCATTCAATTATTTCACCTCGGCTATTACATACTCGTACATTTAAATGTACTGATGTCATTTGACCTGCATCTTTTATGATGTAGATACAGGTGCTCAAGATCATCAACAAGTGTTTGTTGAGATTGTTTTGCGATTCTGATAGCTTTGGTGAGCCTCTTTGCTTTCCGGAGGGTTTAACATTTATTTTCCAGTTATTGTTGAGTTGTTGTGGGTCTTGTCCTGATATATATCCTAGTGTTATAGGCTTCATAGATAGTTAGAGTTGAGGAGTCTCTCAGTATTTTCCCTTTTTATATTAAAGATGTTTGCAAATTATTATGTTTATTGCAATGAGTACTTTTAGACATTTGAGTTGAGTCTTATTTTGAGATTGAATTCTGTTATAAAGCTTCTTTATGTTTGAGTAAGTCTTCCGCTAAGTAGTCAGCCAAACCAAGGGTTCGCTTGGGAATTAGAAATGGTTCTCGAGTGTCGACCACGTCCAGGGTGTAGGCTTAGGGCGTGACAGAGGGTCAAATTAATTTCATACATACATAAGTATTAGTTAGGGGTGTCAATGGGACGATTCAATCAGTTATTTAAAAAAAAAATTATACCATCCCAATTAGTTGTTTTTAAAAAAAAATCATCCCAATCATATCAGTATTGGTACGGTTCGATTAATTTTTGTTTTTTTTTAACTTTAAAGTATCACCTCAAAATATACTATTATTAAAATATTTCTTTTGCAAGTATGATCTTGAAGAAGTACTTTAATTCTTCACCAAGATGTCAAGAATGTAAAACATTGTTACCGTATTGTTTGATCTTTAACATTTATAGGAGTACTTGCATAGATTTTATCGTATTATTTAATGGAGTATCTATCATAGTATCTAGGACCTAGATTATATTTATAGTTGAAACATGTAATAAAATATATTTAAATATTAAATTTAACATATTGTAAGTATATAAAATATATGTATATACATATAAGGTTATTCGGCTCGATTTGTTTTTTTTTTCTTCAGTTTTTTTGTATAAATCAAAAAGACTATCACAATTATTCGAGGCGGTTATACACTTAAATAAAAGTCTATAATTTTAGTGAAAAAAATGATATAACTCACTTCGATATGGTTAGGTTCGATCGTTTCAATCGATTTTTCATAATCTTTTGACCCCTAGTATTAGTTGATATGTCTAGATTATAAATTTTTGTTTCAATTATAGAGAAAATGTAATTGCGTAGCACATTGCGAAGGGTCAATAAATATATAGCAGCAATCCAAGCACTACTAGATCTACAAGATGAATAACCGCGTTTGAGGAAGCAACCTAAAGTAAATTGACTATTTAAAGCTTTATCCGAAGGATCAGACGTTGGAGGTAAAACAAAACTGTTTATATGCTACATAACTTTTACATTCAATACCTTTCAAAAATTAGAGATTTAACATATGTATATTATATTAAAAATGGGAAGGTGCTAAATCTAAAGTTGTATTATGACAATTTCATTTAACTTTCTTAATTAAATAAAAAAGAGATAACTCAACTAACCAAATACATAGTTAGATGTTAGAAATTATTATCTACCACTTTTTCATGTGGTTTAATTGTTGATCTTTTTAGCTTCTATTGTTACACTCTTTTATTCACAACCCTGTCATATCCAGTTTGTCCTTTAAATTGGACAATAAAAGTATCAAACATTTCATCCTCTTGTGTTTTATATGTAACTGTTTTTTATTGGTGCGTGCATTATTTTTCTCATTAATATTTTATTTTGTTTTGCTCTTTTCTTTTTGTATGATATGATGACATGTATATCTTATTGTTTTTCATATTGTTTGGCCCGATGTTACAAACGTATTCTCTTAAACTTTTATTCTTTATTTTTTTTTTGTATATTTTCTTTTCATAATCTCTTTTAAGTTAATGCTTTTGATAAATTAATAAAATATATATTTTTGGATGGAGATTTTTATTTTCACTCTACAATTTTTTATTCGTGTATATATAAAAGCGGGAAGACCCTAATTTTAAAATTGATTTTACAAAAAAGTGTCTTAAAAGTTGAATGACCATTTTGTTCTTTATTAGAACACTATTTCACTATATATTTTCGTAAGGAAAAAAATGGTACATTTCAATTACCAAAAGATAAACTTACATTCAATTAGAATGAATAGGGTAAATGAAAGTTTATTGTTTAATTTGGACTTTCATCTGTTACTACCTAGCCTTTTTAATTAACCTTAATTACTTTCATCTTTCACTATTGAAATGTATGGATATTTAATAGAGACAAAAATATAAACATTCACTAATTGATGAATAATGATTAAGGATCTGCCAATATTGTTTCAAGACATAACAACAATAAAGCAGTATCGTTACAACAACTTCACACAACTTAGCATGTGATACACATGCAACACACGTGTGCAGAACTAATGTGTGTGTATATATAATTAATATTTAGAAAGGAAAAAATTATTGAAAACTTGGAGAGAAGATGGAGGAAGATTGATTTCAGAGGACTAATCTTGATTCTAGCAGGGGGATGAAGCCAATACAGACTACATATAAAAGTCATTATATATAATGTCTCACATACTCACGGAACCAATTCACTCTCCTAACAAGAAAATTAAGGAATCTTAATATTTTTTTTAATTTACATAATTTTGATTCTTAATAGTAGTAGCGTAAACAAGATTTTTTGTAAGCAGTGTTGATATTTTTTTAAAAGTATAACAACATTATATTAATAAAAATTACTTAAGAAATACTAATAAAACATAAATCAAGTAAACTACTATAACAATTCACGATAAGTTTTCATGAAAATTAAGTTCATAAAAAAAGAAAATAATGAATAAATTTCAACTAGGATGAAAAAATCAAACATAAAAATGCCTTGATGAGAGTTGAGCTCAGGAGCTCCTGCGCACAAGTCACGTGCCCAACCAACAGGCAAAGATTTCTTATCTGTCTATCTATTATGATTTATTTTAGTAGTAGTCATAGTATGTTTTCTTAGATTTTTTATATATATAATATAAAAAGTTTCGACGAAGTAGTGTCGGATGACACCCCTTAATATAAGGTGGGTCCGCACCTGCTTAATATCAATAGCAAAAAATTGTTTACAGTATATTTTTGTTGTTCAATTGTTAGTGTGATTATCATTTTCCTTTTGTAAGTACATTTTTATATTAAAAATATATGTTATTCTTTTAAAATTTTATATTTAATAATATAGCATATACATAACAAATTGTTCTTTTCATATTTATTTATTACTCCTCCGTTCATTTTATGTGAGGTAGTTTGACACGACACAGAGTTTAAGAAAGAAAGGAAGACTTTTAAAACTTGTGGTCTAAAATGAATGATAGAAATTTGTGTGTCTATAAATTAATATTAAGGGTAAAATAGATATTTTAAAGTTAAATTGTTTAATATAGAAAAGTGTCATCTTTTTAGGACTGACTAAAAAAAAGTAAATCATAAAAATTGAGACAAATAAAATATTAAATAACGCAATACACGCGTGCAAAGAAGTACACTTAGAGCCTGTTTAGCATTGTTGTTGGGAGGCCAAAAGTATTTTTTTAAAGAAAAAGACACCTTTTTTTGAAAAGTCAAGTGTTTGGCAAACCCTCAAAAATGCTTTTAAATAGAAGTAGAAACAATTTTTCTATTGTTGAGAAGAAACTAAAAAATTCTGCTTCTTAAAAAGCAGAAGCAGAAAATTATTTTTTTGAAGACTAAAATATCCCTTACATATTTACATATTTACCAATATATCTCTTATTAATTAGTAAACATATTTCATAAGTTTTGTTTAGTTTCATTCAAGAATTTTATTTTTTATTTTATGATAAACTTTTTATTTTATTTATGTTTATATATGTCACGATCCAGGGGTACACCCTAGATGTAACATGGCGTATAGGACCCCGAGAGGCCCCATACAAGCCACTTAGCATTCATAACATAAGAAATAGAACCAAGAGAAAAAGACAACATTTCAAGTCCAAAGTTTTATAAAAGTAAAGCGAAAGTCTAAAACACTTGTCTCATTAGCCACCTAGTACAATAGAATGAAATTGGGCCTAGCCCATACATCATGTCCAAAACTGAAAGTAAGAAACTGAAATCAATGAAAGTCCGTCCTCGAAGCATGAGGACTCACCAAAGCTCAAAAATCTCGTAAATCAACCTCTAGCCACGAAACTGAGAACCCTGACAGTTGGATCCTACATTTGGGGAAATGTAGGCAAGAGTATGCGTTAGTACTAGGGGTGGGCGTTCAGTTCTTCGATTTAGTTTTATCAAACTTCGATTTTCAATTTTAGAAAAGTGTGCACCATATATTAAACCAAACTAATTTGGTTCGGTTCAGTTTTTTCTACTTCGATTCGGTTTAATTTAGTGTTTTTAAATTGGTTTTTCGGTATGAATGAAAAATAAAATAAGGATAAAGTATAAGATACTTAGTACGAAGATGGTTCCTTTACATAATGTACATTGGTAGAAATATGTTTGAGTTTCTCTTGGAAATTAATATTTGAAGTTAACTATTGAATTGTATATTTGTTGTTACATTGATTTGTTCATGAATGATTTAATTGTTAGTTGAATTTTTAATTTTTAGTTAAGAGAATTCCCATATATATATATATATATATATAAAATATTATTTTTTATTTATTTTTAAATAAAAGTTCGGTTCTTCGGTGCACCAAAGTTTTGAGACCCTTACACCGAACACCGAACCGAAGAACCAAAGAAC
This sequence comes from Solanum okadae, assembly GCA_036553675.1. Classification (NCBI taxonomy): domain Eukaryota; kingdom Viridiplantae; phylum Streptophyta; class Magnoliopsida; order Solanales; family Solanaceae; genus Solanum; species Solanum okadae. The sequence goes on along the minus strand of CM071689.1, from coordinate 40,829,375 downwards.
CGAATTAGTTCGATTCGGTTCGGTTTTTTGGTTTTCCGGTATTTATGGTCACCCCTAGTTAGTACAAAACAATGTACCAAATATGATAATCATGCATAAAATATTTAAAACATGCAAAAGGGGACATTTTTATGAGTAAACAATGATGAAGCTAAAACATAACTCTTGAGAGTTAGAAACCATAAGTCATAAAACATGATCAATGCAAGTGAACATCATCTTAAAACATACTTATGATACTTTCTTGAAGTAACATTGGTTCATCATAAGTTTACTTATTTGTTTGTGGGAAGTAGCCTTAACCGACATATAAGACCATGTGAGCTATCAACATGGAATCCAGTGTCTACCCCATACCGAAAAGAGGTGTTCTACATGCCAAGGAAGGACCATGAATCTGAGCTAAAGGATCCACTAGCTAATGTTTATCTAGACAATTATCCTATGGGGGCACATAGGTAAGGGATAAGGAGATTGCTACTAGAAATCTGACCTCTATTAACAGGAGAGTTTCGATCTCAATATCATCTCGGTGCTAAGCATACATCCCATGGAGTAGTCATTTTCTTAACTTGTTCTTATTATCCATGGAAGGGCACGTCATCTTGTCATTCCAAGCTAGGTCATTATCCATGGAAAAGATATCATTCAATAACCAATCCAAGATAAGTAATGCATCATCCATGAAGGGGTACAATTAAGTAATCAATCCAAGCTAGTCATAGCATCATCCATGGAAAGGTACAACTTAGTAACCAATCCAAGCAAGGTCTTATTGGAATAACTCCTAAAGTCTTTGATTCATAGTTTAGTTGAGAAAACCTTTCAACATTAAGAATCCTTTATGTGAGAATGTCCTTTCACAAATCATGATTTAATGTGTATATGAGAAATCCTTTCAACAACACAACAATAACATCATTGATATTTTGCTCTCAAAGCATCCTTAAAACATTTACATAAATCTCATAAGAACATGCTTAATTTCATAATCTCCTCTTTCATAATTCAAAACCCACATCACATCATAATTGGAAACATGGAATTTACATGGGTTCATGGGAGGCATCATAAAAATCATAGTATTTCCTCAATTCATGCATAAGAGATCATAATTCAATCATTTAAATCAACATTGAACCCATGACAATTGAAGAAAACCCTAACTCAATTGGAGATTTTTAACTTTGAAAATAGGAGAATTTGGAAACTCCGTGAATGGAAGAAATCCATGGATGAAAACTATCATACCCTACTATCAAAGCCCAAAAGCAATTGAAGAATGAAGGCTTGATCTTGAACTTTAGCTTGAATCTTCTTCTTCAAACTTCTAGAGAGAGAAATATTATTGGGAGAGAAAGACTCAACTTCTTTTGGTGAATTTGATGAGAATGAAATGAATGAATTATTTGGGGTTAAAAATCACTTATATAGGGATCTTAGTGAAGGGTAAAACAACATAGTATTAAGATAAAATAATTAGGAAAAGACCCAACTGCCCCTAAAATAACTGCCGACCTTCTACGGCCTTGACCGACGGACCGTGGTTTAACTGACAGTCTGTCCTGCACCTCCGTCATTCGTTTCAAAAACTGGATTTGAGGCCCTGACCTACAGACCCTCAACCACGGACCGTGGACCCAACGGCGATCCGTTGGTCTAGGCCGTGATTCTGGACTGTCTAAGCATTTTTGGGTAACCATCCACGGACCAGACCTACGATCCATGGTTCTGTCCACGGGCTGTGGTTGGCCTCCGTCGGATGACACCAGATATTGTTGAAAACTGAAACTTTGCCCTTTCTTGAATTCGAGGTGTTACAATATATTATTATTTATATTTTATATATTATTTTATAAATTCGACACTCAGGCTCATCTTGTTGCAAGTACTATGACTATACATAATTTCATACAACGGCATTCTACCATTGATAAAGACTTCAACTATTTTGCAAATGAAGACATTATTACAAAAATCGAAGAAGAAGATGGGGGGCCTTCAGAGATACCTTCAGAAATACAAGACAGATCGTCTACCACTATGGAAATATTGCGTGATAAAATGAGGGATGAAATCATTGAAAAAAATTGTGATGTATGAAGAACTTTATTTATTTTTGTGGCAAGTTTTTTGTATGTAGTGTTTTTATTTGTGGAATAGTTTTAAAATTTATTTTGCTTGATATTTTTAATTACATTTAACTCATCATGTTAACATTATATCAATACTAGATATTGTTGCCCGTGCTATGCACAGGCCCAATAATATAAATGGTATGTTTTGGGGCTAATAACCGAGTGTTTGAAGCGATTGTTTGTGTGGATAAAGGAATAAGTTTTTTTATCACAAACCTATACTTTCTTTGACGCTATTTAAGGCATAATAAGACTACCCGCATACAACATTTTGTAAATATTTTATGATGTCAATTATCATGATTTATAATATTTTTACGATAGATTCATTTCAAGAATCAGTGGAATTTTTTGTATTTTTTTAAAACATATTTTATGTTGTCAATTATCATGATTTATAGTATTTTTACGCAATTTTTAAATATAAAAAAATAATAAGACAAATAAATTAAAATGGACCCAATATATGTTATTTTTGTTGTCTCAATTTATGTGACACAAACGAAATTTGGAGAGTCATCCAAATTTTCATATTTTTTAAAAAAATGTTTTAAGTTATTAATTATTGTGATTTATAATATTTTTATGTAACTTTGAAATAACGTACATTACTGGTCACTTTGTCCTAATTTATGTGATATGGATAAAATTACAAAATTAACCCTTTTAAAAAGTCTTTAAGATATTTTAAGTTGTTAATTATTATTATTTATAATACTTTTTTGGTAATTTTAAAATGATAGGTGTTATTTTTTCTGTCCCAATATATGTGAGCCTGATAGAATTCTGGGAGTCAACCTATTTTATTATATAGCTTTTAAATATTTTAAATTGGTAATTATTGTAATTTTTAATGCTTTTTAAGTCATTTGTAAATGATATATGTTGCTTCCTTGATTGAGACTTTTCCATTTGTGACATATATATATATATATATATATATATATATATATATATATATATATATATATATATATATATATATATATATATATATATATTATTTTAAAAGGGAGTTTATGCCCAAGTTCTTCTATATAATAAATATAATATATAATATTCAAGAAAGTCTCAATCTTGAATATTATATATTATACTTGGGCATAAACTCCCTTTTAAAAGTCCCACAAGAATAATATATATTATTGAAGATTGGGAAAAGTCCCAATCTTGAATATTATATATTATACTTGGGCCTAAACTCTCTTTTATAATATAGTAGAAAATTTACTTATTTACTTATCTATGTATAATATTGATTAATAATTTGAATATGTACATTCTAATTTAATTAAAATAAAAATTTAATTAAAGTTATGTATTAGATATTTAAAATAGTTTCTCTCTACAAAATAATCTTAAAAACACATTAATACTTGCCCTTTTTAAAACACTTTTTTGAAAAAGATAGTCAAACACAAACTGCTTATCAAAAATACTTTTCAAATGAATTTGCCTAACAGAAATTGTCTTTTTGAAAAACACTTTAAAAAAAAAGCACATCTAGAAATAAACAATTTTTAGCAGCAATGCCAAAAATGCTCTTAATCATAGGTAGGGTGTTCACAGTTTGGATAAAAATCGATCCAAACCGAAAAATCGAACCAAACCGATAGAATAAAACCGATTCTATTTGGATTTGGCTTGGTTTGATTTTGGATTTTTGAAAATTGGTAGTATTTGATTTGGTTATGGTTTTATTCGAAAAAATCGAAAAAATAACCGAACCGAACCGATGAATTATATACATATATTTTATTAATTACATACTTAATATATTGTTTTTATAATCAATTTTAAGGATCTTATACATATTTTCATTAAAATTTCTTTATAATTTAGTTATTGAAAGCAAAAATTCCCAAGATGAAACATTTATCTTATTGATTTCATGTATATGAGTGTCTAAGTCAATTTTTTGTGGGACTGAAAATGTTATTGTCTCTTCCTTCTAGGCCAATATAGTGAATTTTAAAGCTTTATTGATAGTAAATTTAGTGATCGAAAGTTCAGTAATTTAAGTCATACTAACTATTTTTCATTTTGAATGGATTGTTGTCACTTTTTTCACATTTTGAATGAACTGTTTCTTTTATTTTTGTGTATGGTTAATAACCGAACCAAACCAAACCAAACCGAAACCGATAACCACCAAACCGATAAATGTATATTATATTTGATTTGAGTTGGTTTTGATAATTTTAAAACCGATTAAGTTGGTTTGATTTTAATTTTAATCAATAATCGATCCAAACCGACCCGTAAGCTACGCAAAGAAGTCGAATTGGTGGAACCCAGCACTGAGGTAGGACGCGTTTATATTTTGGTTTGACATCAGATCTCACCGAACCTGGTTCTCTATAAATATCCAATCTCTGTGAAATACCAACCTCCCTTTTTATCACCTCACGCTTTTCATTATTTCTCTCTCTTTGGGTCTTGTAAACCCTAAAAAGGGAGATATCTTTGGAGGTGGGCGGCCACTATTTATATCTAAGGTCTTCAATTTTTCTCATTCATCACACCCACATAGTCAGTCAGGTATGATTATCTTTAAAGTTTCTGATTTTCTTGTTGTTTAGATCTGGATTTACTTCATGATTTTTTTTCGTTCAATTGCTTTTTTATGTTTTTACCTAATCATGAGGTTGATCTACCAAATCATGAGGTTGATCTGGGGTTTGAGATGAGTTATTCTTTCTTTTGATTGATTTTTGGTATCATTTTTTTTTTTTCAATTTTAGCCTGTTGTTTTTCTCGATTTGAAAAAGCTACTAGAGACTTTCATGCTTGTGCATATGTTTTTTTCTTAATTTTCTAGCTTGGACCAACATAGTTTAGATTGATATATAGTTGATTAACAAATATAGTTCTGGTTTAGGAGGTTAGTGGAGATAGTGTTCCCACAACAATGAGAGGACAAGGAAAAAAGGAGAAAAAGTGAAGTAATAGAAGCTTTACAAGAGGCTACCTAGAAACTATTTTGGCCTTTTAGTTAATTTTTCTATTATATATGTCTGTCTATAGACATCCAAGGGTTGTTCTAAGTAGTACCAAATTGCAGCTGTGATATGTGTATACAAACTATTGAAGTGATTAAGTTATCTACCGTTGGTAGCTTGTTAATTGACATGCTTGGATGTAAGCATGCTTGTTTTGACTTGGTTTTCCTTGATAAGGAGTAATGCCTTTTTGTAAGTTATGGACAATCTCTGATGAGAGAGCATAATCGAATCATATTCTGAACTTCTTTTTTTCAACATGGTTGTTGATTTCACTCCATTTCATATTTCACACTCTTTGCATTTTGATGTTATATAGTTCCAGTGAGGTTATTGGAGACTGAAGTTTGAGATGGCTGCTATTTTAACTGCATCCTCTGGTCCAAGCTATGCACCAGAAGACCCTACTCTCCCCAAACCTTGGAAAGGCCTAGTTGATGGTACAACTGGATATATCTACTTCTGGAATCCAGAGACCAATGATACCCAATATGAGAAGCCTGTTCACTCATCCAATGGAGTGTCTGCTCCAGCACAAAAGTCAGCTGTATTTGTTAGTTCATCTGTTCAAAAACCCTCTCAAGGTCAACATTATGATCCAGATGGTAGGCATAGCAGAGGTAGCAACAGCAAGGTTACATCCCTGAAGGGAGATCAGGTATCTTTTTACAATGTATCTGCATAAGTTTATTCATCTCTTCTCCATTTCCTTAAAAAAATGAAATTGACTGTATACAGTATGCAACAAAGGGTATATGACAACTTTTTGTATTGCATTTCATATTCTTTTGTTCTTAAAACCATTTGACATTATTGACATTAGCTAAATACCTGTTCTTAAAGATCATCAAAAAAGAAAGATATGTTCCCTGTAGTACTCTGATGGGCCATGGTGACTCCAAATGGTTCTAGAGACTTGAGGGGATCAATGATTTATTTTATTTTTTAAAAATGATCTGTTCCTTTAAGTAGTTATATGTGGGTATGGTCAACACTAGACTGCTGTAGACACTTGACACTTTAGTAGTCTAATGCAGTGTTCAGGAAAGCGAGCGCTAAGCGAAGCGATGCGAGCCTTCTACGCTTCACAGACTAGAATGAGTATGTGAGCGCTTCATCGCTTAAAGCGTGAAGCGGGGCATTATCGCTTTTTTCCGCTTAACGCTTCCCTGAACACTGGTCTAATGTTTGAGTTTAGTCTCAGATTTTTTGTTGCCATCTACACTTATTTCTTTATATCTCTCTGTGTGCGCTAATGCAAGTTTCTTTTTCCTATATTTTAATTTGTGTATAGAATGCGAGAAGCAGTTCAGATCATCACGAAGGCTATGATTCTCTAGGTGTAGGAACTGACATATCTCAGGAATCGTATTGCCGCCATAATGAGATCTCTGTTATGGTAAGAAACTTATCTCCTAGATTGATGTGAAGAAACTGTTTCAGTTTCAAAATGTTTGTTCGATGAGGAAGTGGGATACAAAAATACCCCACCTTAAATTTGTGCTCTGCCCCTAGTACCATGTGCAGGTCTACATCCCAGTAACATAATAGTTTTTTAAAAGGTCGTCTTATATATATGAGCTACCACTTTCCTCTGGGGTGGGAGAGTTGTATGGGTTTGGACTACATTGTCTTGCCTCATTCTAGTTGGCAATTCTCCATGAACTACCTCCTCTATCTTTTGGTGAGAGTTGTATGGGTTTGGACAAAGTGAACGGTTATCTTAGCTAGCTGGCAATTATCTTCCCTTATAATATACGCGTTGTAGTGTTTGTATGACTTGTTTCTTTATATTGTCTTCACTTGGCTACAGTTGCACCAAGTCTCTGAATTATCTCGTCTATTTACTTTACCTATCCAAAAAATGAGTGGTTTGAACTACTTCCATCTTGGATGATGAGGTTTTCTCGAAGCACCGGAAAAACACCAAAAATGCAACTCATACTACCTTTTTGTTCTTGGATCATCATCTTGAAGATGAACTATTTTGGTCTCTTTTATTTGATGACGATAATGTATTTCAAGTCAAATTTATGTCTTCTGATTTTCCGATTCTCTGTTTGTTCAACCTGCTGTAGTACTTTGTTCACTAAGGGATCGTTTGATAGAGTGTATAAGAACCATTCTAAATAGTGTATTAGTTATCCTTGCATTAATAATGCTCGTATTAATAATGCTTGCATTAATTATACATAGATTATTTGTTATGCATTGTTTGGTTTGATGTAATAATAATAGTATGCATTGCATAAAAATAGTTATTTACAAAGATATCCTTCACAGTTATGGTGGAAAAGACGTAAAAAAGATTTTGAGGGACAATGGGGTTTTTAGTCATGCTAATGCATGCATTAAAAACTCCTTGCATGTCTAATACCTAGAAATCCATGGTGTTAGTAATACACACATTAATACACAATATAATGTATAAAATGCTTGCATTTAGTTATATATAGCATGAAAAAGTATACCAATTAAGGTATTACCAATACACAGTGTTAATGCATGCATTATTTTTGATAATATATTCTACCAAATGACCCCTAAGTTCTATTGTCTATAATAGCTTCATCGTATTAGTCATGCTTTTTAAAAGAGTTTCATCTTCCTCTTTCATGTTTATTGTTTTGTTAGTGTAATACTCTCTCCATCCCCCAAGCTCAGACAAAAGGTTGTTAATCAATACCCATGTTTACACGATTTCTGTTCAATTTGACAGGGAGGTGATGTTCCTGCACCTTTGACATCATTTGAAGCGACTGGGTTTCCTTCAGAGATTGTGAGGGAGGTATGGATAAACCCATTTTAGTTTGTATTTTAAATGCTCTTCAGGAAACATGTAATCAAAGAATTTACTGTAGAATCAAGTGTGTTCTTTCTAACTTTGAATGATTGCTGGAGGTCCACTGTTGAGCTTCAGTACTCATCCTTTTTCCCCATCTGTACTTTCACGCAGGTGCGATATTTGCTCCAAGGAGGAGCTAAATGTCGTACGCTGTTCAACCAATCCTTTGGGGGCTTCCATATATGTGGAGCACCCTTACTTGGTGGACCAAATTTTATGAAGGCTTTCCGAATCATCCATGTTCGTGGCTGGGGCTGCTGCCGGTGATGATTCAGACTGCCACATGGTCCAAACCGAAGAAGAGGCGTCTCCTGCTCTTGTTTGCATTAGCAAGTATTGGCCGCCTACTTAAGGGGGATGATGCTTCTTCTTGTGTTGGCCATTCCAATTAGTCAAATAAGTGATCTATGAGAAAGTTCCAAATTTGTATATGTGCTGAATGATATTGCCAACGTTTACAGATGCATCAGGCTGGGTTTTCTGCTCCTACTCCAATTCAGGCACAATCTTGGCCCGTTGCCCTTCAGGGCCGTGACATAGTAGCCATTGCGAAGACTGGGTCTGGGAAAACTTTGGGTTACTTGATTCCAGGATTTATTCATCTAAAAAATCGTCGCAGTAATCCTCAATTAGGCCCAACTATTTTGGTGCTCTCACCAACAAGAGAGTTAGCCACGCAGATACAAGCTGAAGCTGTGAAGTTTGGGAAATCCTCTAGGATATCTTGCACGGTATGTTTTGATTGAACAGGGCCTATATTTCCTTTTATTTTTTCTATATCTGATCCAAATATCTTTCTCCTTGACTTTTGCTGGTTCTCTTGCTTCTTAAATTCGGTTCTTTATCTTTGTTATTTGATGGTAGAATTTTATTTATTTATTTTGATGCTTGTCATTTATGAATTGTCAGTTTTGGTTCCATCACTACATATTTTACTTTCATTTTTAAGTACTGATGCTTAGGCATCAATTTTATAATTAGAGCATTTCCATTTGGCCCTCTTTTTGCAATGTTCAAATGCAATGCATCTTTTGGAAGATTGTGATTGTGGAATATCCATGCTATAGAATTGCTATGTGTTGCTACACATCTAAAACCTAAAACTCAGGTATATATTGCATTGCTTGTTTAGAGCTGTGAATCTCGCATTTGCTAAATTCTAATGCCAAGATTATTCCAGCTGCCTGCATATTCACCTGCACATAGAAAAGTTGAACACATCTAAAACCTAAAACTCAGGTATATATTGCATTGCTTGTTTTGAGCTGTGAATTTCGCATTTGCTAAATTCTAATGCCAAGATTATTCCAGCTGCATATTCACTTGCACATAGAAAAGTTGAATAGTTGCTATTGAACATTGCGATTCTAATGTTAATTACGGTGATGAAACTTGAATCAGGAGCTTAAATTTTTCTTGACGAAACTTGAATCAGGAGCTTAAATTTTTCTTGAGAAACTGATTATGATTTATGTTTTTTATGGTTAGTGCCTGTATGGAGGTGCTCCAAAAGGTCCTCAACTCCGAGAGCTGAGTAGGGGTGTAGATATTGTTGTCGCCACTCCTGGTCGTTTGAATGACATACTGGAAATGAGAAGGCTTAGTCTTGGTCAAGTTTCTTACCTGGTGTTAGATGAAGCAGATCGTATGCTAGACATGGGATTTGAACCTCAGATAAGAAAGATTGTGAAAGAGGTGCCTACGCAGAGGCAGACATTGATGTATACAGCTACATGGCCGAAGGGGGTTCGTAAGATTGCAGCTGATCTATTGGTTAATTCAGTTCAGGTTAATATTGGTAATGTTGACGAGCTTGTTGCAAACAAGTCTATAACACAGGTGTGCTTCTTTATCAGTTTCCTGTACAGTTTTTGTTAATATTTTCAAGTTCTTCACCTCTCTCTGTTGGGGAAGATGACTGGTATCATAGTGGTATCTTTATATTATATATACATGTCCAACGCACAGAGGGAAGATAAAGCTGAACTGGTAGGTTGCAATTAATTCAAGTACTTTTCACTTGCAGCACATTGAAGTCTTGTCTCCGATGGAGAAACAACGGCGACTAGAACAAATCTTGAGATCCAATGAACCAGGGTCAAAGATCATTATCTTCTGTTCAACAAAGAAAATGTGTGACCAACTATCTCGCAATCTTACTCGCAACTTTGGAGCAGCTGCAATTCATGGGGATAAATCTCAGGGTGAGAGGGATTATGTATTAAGTCAGTTCCGCACTGGCAGGTCTCCCGTGCTTGTGGCTACTGATGTTGCTGCGCGGGGTTTAGACATCAAAGATATCAGGTTGGTTCCATTAAACATAATATCCTTTGGTTATGCATTGTTCAAGTGCACTTCTTATGGCTAAATAAGGAAGGAAGTGTTGGTTATGCTCTCTTGTGGAATTAGGTTTGGATGGGCATATATACGGTCCATTTTATATATGTAGACTAGACTTGTAGTTTTAAGAGAAAAAAAGTACTTTTTCATACATAAGCTAAATATGTATTCTACCAAAAATGCCTATGTACTGGTATTTGAAGTGCCATGTTAATTTCTAGAAAGCTTGTACTTGCCAAAAATATTCTATTAGAGCATTTCATGAAAAACACCTTGGAAATGTTAAAATGACTTGCCATTTATAGAAAGGTGTTGGGTGTTGATCTTTTCGGAGTGGACATAAAGAGAAGACTGACCTAAAAACTGAGTAGAAATAGCATTATTTATCTTACCGATTGTGTCCCCTTCACTCTTTGGTGTGTGTTTGTGGGTTTTCCTTTCAGGATAGATGTATTAGTTTTGGGAGAGCATCATCATAACTTGCTTGAAATCGAGTTGGTGGTGAATGCATTGGGCATTATTTGTGGATGAGAAGTTGGCAATTTACATTCTGTCCTAGAAATTGAACATGAGGAATACACCCAAGTAATGTTTTTTCCACATTTCTGTCTCTTGGTGTGGGATGTGAATAATTATTTTGGCCTTTCCATAAGTACATACAGCTTGAACTTAGTCAATGGTCTTTGTCCAAGACCTCATAGGAATATTGTGGCGTAACCTTACTTGCCTTTTGAGTTTCTCTTCTTATGTGCATACACTACATGTGTCTACCCATCCATATGCATATTTCCTTTTTGAATAGAAAACAAGTGCAGGATTTTGGGGTAATGGCTGTTAATGAGAACACATTGTCACAGGGTGGTGGTAAACTTTGACTTCCCAACTGGAATAGAGGATTATGTCCACAGAATTGGTAGGACAGGTCGGGCAGGGGCATCTGGTCTGGCCTATACATTTTTCTCCGATCAGGATGCTAAGCATGCTTTAGATCTTGTTAAAGTTTTAGAAGGTGCAAATCAATCTGTGCCAACTGAACTGCGTGATATGGTTTCACGAGGTGGTGGTATGGGAAAGGCTAGGTGGGGTTCTGGTCAAGGTGGACGCGGTGGGCGCTTCAATGGAAGCTATGTTGGTCGGAATGGAGGAAGGGGAGGAGGCTGGAATAATTCATCATCAGAAAGAGGCGGAGGACGTGGTTATGACCGGGGATCACGTGATAGGTATTAAGCCATCTATAAGTTCTTTTGTGAATTTTCTTTTTTCCCCTTTTCATGTTTTTGATTAGTTTCTAATTATGCAGTGACAGATATCTCAATGTGGATGCTTCAAGGAAGCGTAGTCGCAGCAGAAGCCCCAACAAGGGCTCAGGATGGAGTGATAAAAAGAGCCGGTTTACCTGATTTGATCAGGCTCTTGCGTGTAATACAATTTGCAAATGGATCTAGTGCTTGCTTAGAAGAGGAAGAAGAGGGGGGGGGGGGGGGGGGGGGCTGGATCATTTGTTAGAATATTGTATACTTGAAAGTGAACTAAAGGAGGGTATTATTTTATCCATGAAATTTGTCCATTTGGCTCCTTAGTGCTTGCTGCACTTGATATCTATCTAATTTTTTTTTTCTGAACATGTTGAAGAGTATGTATGTATTCTTGGAAGAAATATAGCTAGCACAATTAAATGTGGAATGTTACATTGACATTCCATTTTCTTTCCATGAACTTGCCTATAATTTCAGTGAGTGGCTTTAGAGGGTCTGCGACTCGGTAGAGATAAAAATATTGATGGCATACAGAAGTGCTATATACTGTACTTGTGAGTTGTGAGCATGTTGCATATTTAAGTATTGTGGTAGTTTTGATACTGAAGTTTTAATGCCTCTTGAAGAATAAAACTCTGCAGTTAGACATAGGGGTGTCCATGGTTTGGGATTGGTTATTGGTTATAACCAAAATCAAATCAATTTAGTTGGTTTTTGAAATTCGAAGACCAAAAGTCCAAAACTAACCAAACAAACAAATTAATCGCTGGGCCTTGTTATAGTAGGAGTGTGGTGCGTGCTCTCTTTATTCTGTAGATGTGCTCTTGGGAAGGGAAGTCGGAATTTTGGAGGTAGATTGATCAAGCCCATCCTATTCAAGTGATCGCCTTGAGTCGAACGAGATTGGAGATCACCTTAATGATTGTTCATAATAGGCCAATCATTTAACGTACGTATGTAATGTAGTTTTTGCTTTTGTACCTTTGCCGTTCCTTGAAAGAAGATATAAATCATAGAGAAAATGGAATTTCCACCATACATTCAAATACTTGTGATATCATTTGAGAATACAAACTCTTGTTGCACCCCAAAAATGGATTTTTGTTAGAATCATTAGTAGAAATAAGAAAACGATATGCTCGATAGACATAGACACCTAATATAATCCACAAGAAAATTATTGTGGATTCAATTAAGCAATACTTATTATTACACGAATAAAGTGATTCAATTAAGAGAAAATGTGACTATCTAATGTGACTCAACTCAATTAAGAAAAAATGTGACCATCTAATGTGACGTAGGATAGATAAAGATTAAAGTAATGAATTTTGATGGACTTAGTCTTATAGTTTTAATAATTGGAGAAAATTTAAGTATTGGGGGAGCTCCAAATAGTATCATACCATCTATTTCTGTGTTGTCAATCTCTTGTTTCTCATATGTGCACTCTTAGATCATGAAAGTTGATCGGTGTTTCTAGAAAAAATAATCTTTAAGGAACTGAGTTTTTCATTTTTTATTTTTGCATGATTTCATTAGATATGACTTTTTGATAGAAATATAAAATTGAAAGAATTTAACAGTATAAAAGGGCAGATTTGTCAAATTATATTTTATTTATATTAATAAAAAATTGATGAAAAGAATTGTTACATGAAAATTGAAATAAGCGAGGCAAATGTAATATCGTAAACCACAAGGGAGGTTAATGTGATGGAAAGAAATGTGAGGGGAGATCTCTGAAATTATCCCTTAAATATATTTGGCTAACTTTATTATTTTATTTTAAGTAATGAAATAAATTTGGAAATGATCCATTTGCAAATCTCTTTCTCTGAAGTTGAGAACCAAATGTGTGTAAGAATCTATTTATGAAATATGTGCAACCACGGTTGTGCCACAGATTCAAAGTTTAGAATAAATCATCGTCTGCCACGTAACATAAGGCGATGTGATAGTTTTAAATATATATATAGTAATTAGTTTATATAGAAATATAGTCATGATTTTTTTAATTTTTTTTTTAAAAATAGCCAAATATGAACTAGCTACAATAAAGAAGTTTGTTGCATGTATACATAATTGTATAAATATGTATTGATATTGTATAAATAAAGTATAAATTGTGTATCGATATTATATTAATAGTGCATAATACTAATAATATTGTATAAACAGTAGTTGTTCCTTTTCTTAATGAAATAATTTATAGTCCAATCTCCTTTTCCTCTATATCTAATACTTCACACGTCACACTATTAATTTACTCTTCATCTCCATTTGTTCTTGTTCAAAGTGATCTCCAGAAGTTGAAGAATAGCAACAAACTGGCAGAATAGATAAAGATTATTTTTTTGTTTGTCCCCAAGGATCATGTGGCGTAATTTGAAGGAAACAAAATGGGCAACTAACTTGTAATGTAACTCATTATAAGTAAATCCCCTACAATTTACTTTACTACTGAATAAAATGCAATATCACAAAAATCAATATATATAAATTGGTGAAATTAAACAAGATATATAAAATGCGGAAAACACTAACTCTACACCATGGTAAATGATATGAATTATGATCCATTGTGAATCAAGTAAGATCGGAATGAAGTTCAAAATAATCGGAACATTTGGAGAGGGAGAGTTGTCAAAAGGCACTAGCCGATCCCAAAGGCAAGTTGGGCGTTACTCTTTTTACTCTTTAATTAGTCGTTTAACGTGAGTTAAGAGAGAATAATTTTATATCACAAACAATTCAATCAACGTATCCTTTAAACATGACATATATATTTGGAATCCAAGTTCAAGAAGAAGAGAAGGAAGAAGGAGAAGAAGGAAGAATGGAGTAGAAGGGAGAAGAATTGAGAGAAGGAAAAATATTATTCCTTATCTGTTAATCACACTAAAACATAGGGATTTTATACCCTCTAAACACTAACTTTAACTAATTACTTGCTTATAATTAACTAACTTCACAATTTAACTAACACTGTGAACTGACTATTTTACCCTTCTTCCTTATGTTACATTATCCTCAATACTCCCCCTCAAGTTAGGTGGTGCAAATACATTAAACATCCCTAACTTGGAGCATAGATACTCATGTTGAATCTTGTTTAGTCCTTTAGTCAATAGGTCACCTTGTTGATGTCTTGTTGGTATATATTCATTCTTGATCATTCCTTTCTGAATCTTGTCCCTTATAAAATGACAGTCAATTTCTGTGCTTTGTTCTTTCGTGAAAAAAACAGGATTTGCAGCGCAACCTTACCGTCATTATGTATCTGAACTGGTAGCTTGATCTTGACTCCTATTTCATTGAATAGTCCCAGAATCCAAGTCAAGTAGTTGTAGATGTCAAACTTCTGTATTCAGCTTCAACTGAAATCCTAGAGACTGCACTTTGTTTCTTGAATTTCCATCATATCAACGAATCATCCATTTTAATCAAGAAGCCTGTTACAGATATCCTAGAGTTTGGGCATGCTGCACAATCAACATCACAGTAAGTTGAGATCTGTTCTTGGCTGCTGCTTGATAGAAGTACTCCTTGTTTAGGTTGTTTTTTGATATATCTGATTATCCTGATAGCTGTTTCTAGTTGAGACTAGATCTGGTCTGGTTATGGCAAGGTATAGTAGCTTTCCAACAATCCTTTGATATGTAGCTACATTTTTGTTAGAGGATCAGTCTGTTCCTTTTTTGAATCCTCCACATGATCATATACTTCCTTGGTAACACTAGTCAGCTTTACATTCTGTTCAAGTGGTGTAGCTATTGGCTTTGCAACACTCAATCCTAGTTCAGAAATCAACTGATCCTATGCATACTTTCTTTGATGCGTTATTATTCCCGATTTTGATCTGGCAAATTCAATTCCTAGAAAGTATCTCAGTTCTCCTAAGTCTTTCATCTTGAAGGCTTGTTGTAGTGCAGTCTTGGGTTCCTTGATCAATTGAAGACTGCTCCTAGTAATGAGCATGTCATCAACATAAATTAGAATGACAAATAACTCATTTCCAGTTTTCTTTAAGAGTAGTGAGTGATCATACCAACTTTGACTGAATCCAAGTTGCAGAATTACTTCTAATAACTTTGTGTTCCACTGTCTTGGTACATATGCTTCAGTCCATACAAGGATTTAAGATGTATACAAACTGGTCTAGACTCCCCTTGATTCTTAAATCCTTAAGGTAGGTCCATATAGATCTCATCATTTAAATCTCCTTGAAGGGAAACATTGTACACATCCATTTGATAGATATGCCAATGTCTGATAGAAGAAATAGCCAAGATAGACCTCATTGTAACCATCTTAACTACCGGTGAAAATGTCTCATGATAATCAATTTCTTCCTGCTGGTTATACCCTTTCGCTAGTATTCTAGCCTTGAACCTTTCAATCTCACATGTATTCTTGTACGTTATCTTGAAGACCCATTTGCAGCCAATTGGTTTCTCACCATTGGATACAGGAACCACTGCCCTAGTCTTATTAACTTTCTAAAGCAGTGATTTCTGCCTTCATGGCCTCCACCCACCCAGGGTCTGAAATAGCCTCAGTATATGAAGAAGGTTCTACTTTAGTTGAACTAGCAACAATAAAATGTTGGTAGTTAGAAGGCAGGTGATTATAGCTCATATAACTAGCTAAACCATGAGTCACACCAGGCTTTGATCTCTGAGTTGTGACAAAGTCTTTTAGCCATATAGGTGCAACGTTAGTTCTAGAAGACTTTCTTTGTTGTCCTTCTGATGTGTTGCTAGATTTAGGTTGAGACATGTCTTCTAAAGAAGATACAATAGATTGACTGTCAGGTACTACAAAATCTTGAACATCAGGATTCTGAAGACTTGGCTTTCTAATAACATCAGTATGTAAGAGCAACTAGCCAGTAAATACATCAAAAAATGGAGCTTGATGACCTTTCTGGAGTGTTTTGAAAGGAAATATGGACTTTCTGAATTCAACATCTTTGTTTACAAAAAACATACTATTAGTAAACTCATACAAGAGAGCCCGACACCAAAACGGACTATTTTTGAACCTTAAAAATCAAAAGGGATACTCTCTAAAAATACACATCAAAACGGACAGTTCACCCATTTATGAGCGAAGATAACTATCATCTTTTAACACTATCATCCCTGTCAACTCTAAATCCATCTATAATAATATTACACAAACTTTAAAGGTAGTTTGTCCATAAATGGGTGAACTACGATTCTTTTTATTAACTCCTTATGTGAATCTATATCTCTTTCTTTCTCACATGAATCTATATCTCTTTCTTCACCAATAAATATGTGTTATACACTCCATATTTTCTCATTCATCTTCTACTTTTTTTTATACTTTATATTTTGAAATTTGATAGTCATGTCTCAACAATTTGAAAAGTTTGTATATTCAATTGAACCAGATGTTTGTAAATGCAGAGAGTATTATAAAATGAAAACATCGAGGACTCCAAGAAATCCTAGTTGTAAGTTTTGGAATTGTGAGCGTTCAAAGGTAAAAAAGTTAAGTTGTTGTTCACTTCAAAATATTTGGATATTCACTTGTTTTCTTGTTTTGTTATTTCAGGAAAATGATGAATGCAATTATTTTCGGTGGGCAGAAAACATGCTCATAGAAAAAGAAGTGTAGATGTTCTGCCATATCTTAGTTGATTCAATTTGTTTTTAAACTATTAGAGTATGCCCGCAATTGAACGAACCACAATATTTTTTTTAAAAAAAGATTAGAGTTCTCTCCATTATGGACGAACCCTAAAAAAAAAATTATGACAAAAAATATGCCTTAGTTCATGAACTGCAATATTTTTTTAAAAAAAATGGAGTCCTATCTGTAATTGGACAAATCCCAATATATATATATATTTTTTAAAAATGTGACATCTTTATTATTTTTCATATATAATTATGCTCTTAGAAATTCATACAAATAAATTTAAATTTTTTTTTTAAAAAAAAAACAATACTCAATTGAAACTGCAATTGAGTATTTCTCTTAGAACTGCAATTTTCCATTGGGCGATGAGTCATATTGGTCACCTTTTTCATTCAATTTAATTGTAAATACTCAATATTTGAGAACTTTTGGACTCAACAGTACTAGACGTTGTAGAAATGAAATAGACTTTGCTCCAGGTTGCATGACATAAAGATGTAGTTAATGTAGGGAAACTAGTCATAGAAGGAATCATTGTCCCTGTCAACCTCAAAAGTTTTTTTACTGTTGTTGTATGCAAATAAATTGTAAAATTTATTTTATGAAAAAAAATTCTGTAAGTTTTTTTATATTTTTACTATTGAAAAAGTCAGGATTTTATGTATTAAAAACTTCACAATACACTTAAAATTGAGAAAGCAATAAAAAAGAATTGTAGTTCGCCCATTTGTGGGCGAACTACTTTTAGTTGATGTAATATTGTTTTAGATGAATCGGGAGTTAACGGGGATGATGATGTTAAATGATGGTAGTTATGATTCGTCCATAAATGGGTGAACTCTCCGCTTTAATTTGTGTTTTTTAATGAGGATCCCTTTTGGTGTTAATGATTTAAAAAGTGTTAGAACCCTACCTACCACTAACTTTATTTTATTTTTCAAAAAAATAAATTATGTTTTTTTTTTTTAAATTAAAAATTTATCCCCTTCGCCCCACCCCCACCTTCCACCCAACCAGTACCTTCTGAACCAACATTGGAAGTCCCAATCATAACATTGTAAGCATCAGAAGTTGATGCTCCCTCTTTCTTCTTCAACCTGCAAGGCTGCAATTTCCTTATGTATGTTGAAGGATCGTGAGCCATCCAACTTGTCAAACCTTTCCTTAAGATCCATCGATCCACACAAAATGTGCACTTGTAGAATACACTATACCACTAATCAAGCTCTGTAAAACTGAATTCATCAACCACAATAGAACAAGAACAATTGCAATTGCATCGTTCCCATTCTTTCATCCATGAACCATCCACCATTCCCAACATAGACCTACTCCACAAAGAATAGTTAATTGAACATGAGTTAAGAGGGAATCATTTTTAACTATCATATTGTGAAAATTCACTCCTATAAAAGAAGGAGAATCTCCATGTTGTAGATCATCGAGTTTAATTTGAAGAGGCTAGGAATCGGAGAAATGAATAAGTTAATCAAAGATGAGTTATAATTAATAGCGGCCACACAAAAGTAAGTAAAGGAAGAACACGTCTATGTTAATTAATAGCTGTAATAGTGGGAGATGAAAAATTAGCAAATTAAGTAGTTTTTTTTGAGCTATTGAAAATATATTGATAAATATAGGGAAAAAGATCAAAAAGGAAAAAAAACAGATAAATGGTCTTCTAGTCATAGAAATGTCACATTATATATATATATATATATATATATATTTGCTTGAAACACAATATAGACTATAAATGTTTTCCAATTTTTCAATGTTTGGTTGACTTAGATGTTTGGAAAATGTTTTCCAAATCAACTCATTTTTCTCAAATTTAAGGAAAATGATTTTCCTTCCAAAATTAAGGAAAACATTTTCCTAAACTCTAGTTCATCATTTAATTTTTTTTCTTACCCTAGCCATACTCCGTACCCGATCGTCCACATTCAAAAAGATTTTTTTACAAAAAATTTCTTATTTTTTTGAAGGGAAAAGGAAAAATATACCCCCAACCAGGGGCGAATTTAAGCTTAAAAAATGGGTCACCTGAACCCGTGGTCATTCGACAAAACTCGATGTATTACTTGTATAATTTTTAAAATATATCAAATAGCAACTGAAGGAACCCATGAACACAAACAACTAGATGGCTCACTGAATTGAGTGTCAGTTTTCCACTTTGAGGTTGAGGGATCGATTCCTGCATTCAGCCTTTTTTAAACTTCTTCTAATGACTTTTTCTTATAATAAAATTTATTTATTTTGCAAATGTATTTAATATTTTTCTTATGAAAAATCTAAAATAAATAAGGCCCCTCAAATTTGAAAGCCTAAATTAGTTACCTTTTTTCTTGAAGGGACAGAGCCGCCCTTGACAATGATGCACCCGTCTTCTTGAAAATTTAGATTCGCCTCTGCCCCCAACTATCGTAAATGGTATGCAGATACCCTTCATCATACTTTTGGGACATTGGTGCCCATGTCGTCCAAAACTAGAGTATATATACCCTTTATACTAACGGACATACACGTGTCATAATCTTATCCACTGACCTGACATTTATTAAATATCGAATTGACAGATAATATTGCGCCACGTGTCCGTATTTAGTCTTATGTTAGAGTGAAGGGCATAAATGCTTTAGTTTTTGGACCGCAGGGGCACCAATGTCCCAAAAGAATGATGAAGGGTATATGCATACCATTTGCGATAGTTCGGGGGGTATATTTGTCCTTTTTTAAATTTCAAATATATTTTTATCCGTACCCCCAAACCACCCCCCCCCCCTCCCTTTCAAAAAAAAATTAAAAATTATTTTTGAAAATGTTTCAAATTTTAAGATTTTTTTTACCTCACTCAACCCCTAACCCCTACCCCTAAAAAATTGCTTGAAAAATAGTTCAAATTTAATTTCTTCTTATTTTTTACGCCACTTCCCGTGTCAACAAGTCCCCCCCCACCCAGGCCAGCCCCCTCCCCCGCCACACCATCAATTTTAAATTTTTTTTTTTTGAAAAATATTTCAAATTAAAAAAATTCATTTTTTACGCTACCACACCCCTAAGCCACCCCCACCCAAGCCATTCCCGTCAATAATTTTTTTTAAAGAAAAAACTGTTTTTGGACCCCCCGCACCACCTCCATCAAAAAAATATTTCAAACTTTAACTTTTTTTAAAAAAAATCATTTTTTATGCCAACTCCGTACCCCCCCCCCCCCATCGCGCCGCGACCCTGCCAATTTTTTTAAAATTCTTTTTGAAAAATACTTTCCTGGGTCGAAAGTCTGGGCCAGGTCCCGGGTTAGACCTCAGGGTCGATTTTGGAACGGTCATCGGGGTCTTGTTTTAGTTTGGGTGTCGGGGTCGGGTCCTAGATCAATTATCAGGATTGATTTTCAGATCATAAATTATTTTCCTAAAGATTATTTTTCAGTCTCAAGCCAAAAATAAAAATATTTTATGAAAAATATTTTTCATTCACACACCAAACATTAAAAAGTATTTTCTACGCACCAACCAAATATGAGAAAATAAGTTAGAAATCCACCTATAGGAAAACATTTTCCTTCGTACCAAACACACCCTATGTTTCTATCCAACTTTTGTCCTAGTATTAGAAAACTTAAGTTTTGTAAATAACCTTTTGATTAAAGTTATAATTTCTTTTGTTTAGATTACGTTTGAAGGATTATTTAATCATAAAATTGGTTTTAATAAAAGTATACCTTTTTGATAATTTTATTATTGGAGTATTAGAAAATAATAGATTCTAAATTTAGCAAGCTTTTGATCAGAGATATAATTTTTATTTTTATTTTTTTTGAAAAAATTAAAGTTATAGTTGTATTTGATATACTTTTTGTACAGGGTATATCAAATACAACTCTAACTTTACCGACTTTAATTTACCTTTATATGTTTTTCTATATAAATAAAATATAATTGGGCCTAATGGCCACATTTAATTAAAAAAGAATTGATTATGTTGGGAAGTTCTTCAAATTTGGAAATCAAACTTCAAATTTAATTAAATTTTTATAACGAAACACTAATTTTCAAATAAAATAATAATAAAAAAGAAGAAGAAAGAATATATTTTAATGGCCAAACAAATAAAATCACTAGAACTAGTGTGACATAAAAAGAGTGGATGGTTTTAATTAGGAAGGTTGAGCAAGTGAGGGGTACATTGAATTGATTTCATAATTTTTGGGTAGTTGGGAGTGGTATCCAAACGCATTTATGGGTTACTTACACCAAATAAATATAGTTGACTTGAGTCACTCTTACATCCCCTTTACCAACAATAACAATGTCTGTGTTTGGAGTGACCCTCAACCCCATAGTTTTTTCTTGCAAAATTTCCCATTTCCAAAGTAGGAGATTGAATTGTTTAGCTAATGATTTGCATTTGCCTCACTCTCCATCTTCACTCCACCTTCCCATTTTATCATCTCAACAGGTTAGCATTTTTAATACATACTCCTTCAACTTTATTGTACTTTAAATTTATTATTAATGGAAAAATCACTCATTTTTAGCTAAGTATCAATAGGGGAAAACAAAAAGTGACACTTATAGACAAAGTGGAATGACATTTCATACAAGAAGTTGTTGAGTTGACCAATTAGCTTTTGATTTTGATGCATTAAGAAAAGAGTTGAGTGACAATATCATATGGTCCATATGGCTACTCTAATAGCTAGTCACAAAACTATTGAGCTATACCTACTATATTAGTAAAATGAGACTGTACTTTAAGCTACAAAATACATTGTAGCTAAATATAAAAATTTTCGTAGCTACACACTTTAGCTACATTATTTTGTTTTGTAGCATGCGTAGCAAGATGTAGCGTGGCTAATAGTTAGCTACAAACTTTACATGGTCCGTAACTAAGATTTTATACTTATAGCTACAAAATAAAATTGTTTATAGCTGCAATGGATACAAACTTCTGCCACGAAAAATATACTTATAGCAAATTATTTTATTCTTGTGCCACAATAAATAAAATTTGTATCTATCTTTATAAAGTAGCCATAAGGGGTTGTATTGTAGCAAAAGATTTAATTTATTTGCCACAAATATTTAAACTTTGTCGCTAGTTCTATAACTGATCTCGTGGCAATAATACTTATATTTAGTTATGAATCAAAAAATTCATAGCTATAACTCAATGTATTTGCCACAAAAATTTTCATATTGTAACTAACAATTCAGATATCTAGCCAAGAAGTATCAACGTTGAAGCTTAAGAAAAACTATTTGCTATAAAAATAATTTTTTTAGCCATGTTCTCTATACGTGGCAATTATAGGAGTATAGATATAGCTACAAATTTAAAATTTCATAACTAAAATTTCACACTTTATTGTCACAAGTTATAAATTGTAGCTAAAAATTCTTCATTTTTTAACAAGATATTTTTGTGGCAATTATATATTCTTCACAAGATATTTTTGGGGAAATTATATATGTTTTTCAACCTAATAAAAAAAAATTCATAGCTACAAATTCATACAATGTAGTTTCTATTTAACATGAAATTTATATTAAAAATGTGCGAAATAAATTGAATTGTATAATAAATACAATACATGGGGAAAAAACTTAATAAAGATTCAATAATGTCATTCAAAATAGTGAAACATCATTTTATTCATACATATAAACATTATTTTACAAGACATAATAGCTATTTTTGTCCCGTCAGTTTTGATGCTCTCATCACTTCTTCATAAGCTGCAGAAACAGTTAAATATTACATAAGAAAATGACACAATAAATTATTTAATTTAATTATTAATATGATTTTAAAAAATAAATAAATCACATATTTACTAAATTAGTGATATGAAAAGCTATAAAAAAGAAACATTACTTACGTTTAGAGTATCATTTTATTGTTGACCTTGAGCTTCAATCATCATTTGAAATTTCTTTTACTACCTTTTACTCAACTCTTCTAATTTGTTATCAACTGACCACTTACGTATTTTCTAGAGGGAGAGAATATAAAATAGCCATCATAATTATAGCTAATTTCTATCTCATCCTGAGTGTCCATGCTTCCTACGAAATTATTAAACACGAGTTAGCTATATATATATATGATTTTGTAAATTTCTCTAATTGAAATAATAATAAAAATTTAATATTGCAGAAAGTTATATTACCCTGATAAACAAGTTCCTCAACATGTTGTTTGGGGAGATTTTCTTTTATCGACGTCATTTTAAAACTCTTACGAAGTTCCACAAGTTTCACATCATCATTATCAATCAAGCAATTATTTTTTTGCCGAAGACCATTCCTGCCCATATCTTACTGCAAACAAGTATTTGTAAGATATAAAAATATATTTAATAATCAATTTTGAAAAAAATTATAAAAACAAAAAAACATGTAACTCAAAATCAATACATGGATACATATTTAATAAAATAAAGAATTCATGTATAAACAATATAATCAACCAAGAGTAAGTGTATAGCTAATATATCGCTTCATTGATTAAAAAATTATATACATAAAATTTAAAAAGTGAAAAAATAAATTCAAAAATTGACAGAAATTAAAAAAAGAGAAGAAGAAGAACGTACTTGTGTTTAGACATTACTGTAAAATGTCACAACACCAAAAGATGAAATTGGAATATGTATTAAAATAAAGAGAATTAGTGATGTTAGGGTGATTTACTTCCTTTTGGGTGCTAGTTTTATTACGTTTTGGCTTATTAAAATAGGAAAAGAAAGAGCTAATTTAGGCATAAAATAATGAGAGGGAAAACGTTTGGAGGGAAATATTTTTACTTATATTTTGATTTTTGTGTATTCGTGGATTTCCCTCCTAATAACTAGAATAATAATAAAAAGTTTCATCACTTATTTAATTAATGTTATTTAAAATCTAAAATTGATATGTAATTTTTTTTAATTAGCTAGGACCTTATCATATCCAAAGCTCTTTTCTCTTATCGAAGAAAACTTTGTTGTCAATTCAAAGATAAATATGATTAATGAGATTTTTCTATTTAGTTACAATATTTGTTTGTCACTAATTATTTTTTTTGTAGTGTTTAGTGTGAGTTTAATCATATTTTATTGTAAAATTTAAAAAAATCATAATTTTTATTTTTAAAGTGAATAAATATTTTGTGTTGGTCAAAGTGAATATTTTTCCTCATGACTCGCCCAAAAATTGGCTGAAGAATGAAAAAAAAGAAGTGAAAACACCTTTTTTATTGTTTTTTTTTTTAAATTCTAGAATTCAACTTCAAGTTAGATTCCAAAAATTTATGGTCAAATATGTTTTTCAGAGTTCAACTACAAAAAAGTGAATAAATTGCATGGCCAAACGCTCATACATATTGAGAATACAAAGATAAGAATTAACTATGTTATTAATGTAATAATATTTTATATTTGAAAGGGAAAAGGGTCTAAAAAATACTTCAACTTTGACCGAATATGCTGTTATGAAACCAGACTTTATGGAGGACATTTTACCCCCCCTGTGCTATTTAATAGTGTATTTTAAAGATATATATGTGCCCCGTGGATTTCCATGTGGACACATTACTATTTATAAGTATGCACTATTTATGATTTCCACGTGGACATATATATACCTTTAAAATACACTATTAAATAGTACAAGAGGGTAAAATATCTTTTCCAAAGTTCGGTATTGTTACAGCAAATTCGGTCAAAGTTTAGATATTTCAAACCTTTTTCCCTATTTGAAACTTAGAAATATATTTATCTGTAAAGCTGAATTAAATTGAACAATGAACACCTATTATTACACCAAAATATGTTGTTTTGATACAATAAGTTCGAATCAAATAACAATTCTCAAAGCACTTGTCAAGATGAAGTTTGTGGTGGAATTAGTGAAGTTGATAATATTTAAATTTGATATAATTAATCGATCAAAATTAATTGAGCATAACTCCTATTTATTTTAAATATATTTATTAAGATCTTGTAAGATAGAATGTATAACATCTCTAATTAAATTAGTTATATAAATGTATTGTTTGATAGAAGAGGTTCGGAAAAAAACATGCAGCACCCCAAGATTTACATTTCACCCCGTATCAGATAAAATGTCTCATCTTAATTGTGCTCACACCCTTTAAATAATCAATAATAAATAATATTGTAGTTATCTCTTTTTTCAATTGATAAATTATTTAATTAATTTGATAATTATGAAATTTGAACAAAAGAAAATTACGTATATTATTTCCTTTGGTTTTTTTACCTATCCACTTTGAACGTTCCACGTTTATTAAAAAAATGATTGGTATGACTATTTTAAAAAAATATCCATATTCATTGATCAATGTTTAGGTCTTGATATTTTTTAGAAATAAGTAATTAATATTAAAGGTAAAACATGATTTTTTTTGTATATTTTTTGAAGTAAAAAATGAAAGAAAAAACAATATAATTATATATATACATATATGCCACAATTTTTTGAACATGAAAAATATTTATTTAGCTACGAGTTTTTCTTCCAATAATTTATAGTGGCTAAAAAGTTATTATTAGTACGGAAAATTTATATTTATGGCAAAAAATCACAGTCCTATAAAATTTCATTTTGGCAAAAACTTTATGGCTATATCTTATAGTTATTGCCACAATTTTTTTTTATAACTTGAAGCAAACTTATTTATTTAGCTACAAATGTTTCTTCAAATAATTTATTGTGGCTAAAAGTTATTATTACTATGAATTTACGGCAGATAATATTGAATTGCTACGATATTATATTATAGTGAAAACTCTATGGCTATTTCATTTAACTATAGCTACAATAGTATATAACTTGAAGTAAAAGTATTTATATAGCTACAATATATTGTGTCAAATAACTTATTGTGGCTAAAGGGTTACTATTGCTACAATGACTTTTATCGCGTGACAATAACGTATAATTAGCTATAGAACTTTGTTGTAACAGTAAAATTATAGCTATTTAGGTCATTATTGCCACAATTTTTAGTAATTATAGCAAAAGTAAGGATTTAGCTTTATCAATTTAATTGTCGTGGCTATGAAATTTGACGAATTTTTTGATAGCCACAAATTGTGAATTTTTGTGGCTATTACTAAGTAACAGCTACGATTTTCAAATTCATAGCTTAGATTTCGTAGCTATAAATACATTTTCTTGTAGTTGATTTTATCATATTATAAGTAACTAAACCTTAATACATATAACTGTAACATCAGAAACTTTATCAATACAACAATAAAGTCATCTATTGATGAATACATTTTTATCGTGACAACAATAACATATTCAGTGTAGTTTCATAGAGTGGGTCTTGGGAGGATAGAAATGTGAGGTAGATAGGCTGTTTTCGATAGATCCTTGGCTCAAGACAAGAACATTTTAGAATCATAATGGAAGTACAAGAGACAAGAGAAGATTTTGTGTTGTGTCCACTAACATAACTTAATTTAGTTCATAGACACCCCATTTTCTTTTGATTTATTTTGTAGGGTTGCTTTAAGAAAAAATAAAAAAGAAGGGTTGGCTTGTGGGGTCAGGAATCTTTTTATCACTTTAAAAACTTGGGAGATAAAGTACAAGTTTTAAGAAATCATTTTCTTGCCAACACTTCAAATATTAAATAAATTTAATCCCTCCAAAAATAAAATACAATGCCAATATAATCTTTTTTAATATATTGGGTTATCAGAAAACCCTTTCCCGATGAAACCTCAAAACTTTGTTCTCCAATGTGGCTTTTGATCTTCCATATACCAGCTTTATCAATTTCGTAAACCTCCATAAAACACCTTTCTCCAAGAACCAACCTTTCCATCTTCCATTCTTGAAACCATAAACAAACGTAAGATCCCATAATCGTTTTCCTAAAGATTTCAAACGAAGTGAATCGGGTCTCTTTTGTTCAATCTTTTTTCCCAAGTTCAGTTGAATCTTGTTCAATCTTATTCCTCTCAGGTAAGTTTAATCGTATTTCTAGTAACTTTTAGTCCTATTTGATTTATTTTTTAGTTGCGGTAGTGTAGTGAAGTTTTGATTTTTGCTTAGACTTTTGAAAATATGGCCCTTTTTAGGTTATGTTTTTGATTCGGCATCTTTAATAACGTTTTGGTTTGAATAATGCATAGAATTTTTTTGAAAGTTTTATGTTAGTGATTTGAAAACTTTTACTGTATTTTGATCGATTTTAATGGTGTTTATGTCAATGACAACTGCTACTTCTTTTGCATGGGTTTTTAATGTAAGCTCTGATTGTGCTAATAGACTAGTGGTCTATATTTTGCTATGACAAATTTATTTTTGCTTGTATATAGTATAATATGGCTAAAACTAGAAGCGACATCATTAAACGATCTAGTCCTAATGCTTCTAAAAATAAGAAAAGAAAGACTGAAGAAGTTTCCAAAGCTTCAAAATAGAAAAAAAATTGTTGTGTAAGAACATGAGTCAAACTCTGATTCTCATACAATGGCCGAGATTGACAACCACTAGGACAATAGTGCCCAATCTAGTGATGATGTTGAATCTAGTAATGATAAAAGTGACAGTGAAGATGAGCGTAGTAGAGATACCCAAATTGGTGATGAGGATGAAGATCCCCTGTCTTTGTCAATTTGTGCAAGAAACATTTCTGGTAAGTCGTATGATTTAAAGACATGGATAGATGATATAGGATCGTTTCCAGCAAAAAAATATGTTAGAGCAAGGATGACTGTTTATCGTGATTTAATAAATCTTCTAGTTCAAGAAAAGATTTATGAAGATTTTAAAAGTACTTGTTTTGGACACTTGAGGCATATTCCAGAACATTTCAACTTCAATGGACAGATGGTCCATTATATGTTGTTGCGACGTGTGAAATGTGACAAAAAATTACATGAATTTTGGTTCTGTGTGATTATAAGCCTGCTTGTTTTGGCTTAAGAAAATTTGCATTGATTATGGGGTTGAATTGCTCAGCATACCCCTGTGATGCAAAATTGAAAAAAGTTCTTGAAAAGAGAGAAATTTTACTACAAAGTGACTAAGAATAAGAACATTACTGCTACAAAGTTGATGTGTTTGATCAAGGGTTCCAAGTTGAATAAGGAGCAGAAGTTGAAGTGCTCTTTGGTTTTGTTCGCCCACACAATGCTTTTTTCCCATGATCGATCTAAAATCGTGGATTCAAACCACATTAAGATGGTGGATGATTTAGATTTCTTCAATAGTTATCCGTGGGGAAAGAGAGTTTTAATTTAACATTGACGTATCTGAAGAATGAAATAATTTGAAGAAAGAGAGTGAAGTGTATAATGAAAGAGGAAATGCATCGTATGCTCTGTATAGATTTCCTCGGGCATTTCTGATACTTCTTATAAATTATGTAGTTGATTTTTGATAAATTCTCTTATATCTGTGTAGTATTTTATAGCCTCTTTTTATTTATTTGTTCTTCTATTAATTTTAGGTTTGGATATATGAGGCTTTTCCTAATCTTGGAAAGTATGCCAAGAAGTCCTTGGATTCTCCTTTGCCCATTGTTTGTTTACTTAGATGGCACACCACAAAAAATGATAATATTATCGAAGGTGATCCATTTAAGTACAAAGAAAAAAGTACCAAGGTACAAAGTTTATTTATTATTATTTAGCAATATTTATAAATTGGTGAATGTCATTTAATATTTGTATATATTGTTTTTTCATAGGTTGTGCACCCATACCTCACACCTACTGTCCGTGAGACAAAAAAGAAAAAGTTCGCAACATTAAAGCCATATATAGATGAAGTGAAGGATACAGTCCTCGATACCTTAAAGGCAAATTTGAAAGGTGTGACTGTCCTTACTTCAGTAGTAGAGAATGTGGAGGATGAGTATTTAAGTGACCACAATCCTAATCAACCTTGATTCGGCAATAAGATGGTGGCAAAAGTGGAAAATGAAATGACTTACTCATCACCACCAACCTCACCATTAAGCTCCATCACAATACCCATCACGCCCACTTCTTTTTCCACTTCTGCCACATCAGTGGCCAAACCTTCTCTTCATCCAACTTTTCCTCTTCTTCATTCTCTGTTATCTTCTCCTCTTGTTGTTCTTTCTCTTCTTGTCCACTTGCTTCATTTTTCTTCCCTTCCAACTTCTCCTCTTCACTTTCTTCTTCTTTCTTTTCTTTTAGCTTCTCCTCTTCTTTTTCTTCATCGTTTTCTTCCAGCTTCTCCTCTTATTTTTCTGTCATCTTCTCCTCATCTTGTTTTTTCTCTTCTTGTTTCATCTCCTCTTCCTTCATCCCTTCTACAACTTCGTCAACTTTTTTAGCAAAATATTCATCAACTACAACAAGATCATCGACTATAGCTAATGGAAGGATCTCGTCATCAACTGTTGGTGCTAAAAAGTTGTCATCATCTACTGCAAGATCAGTGGATAAGCATTAATACAAATAAATTATTTTACAGAAATAATATATAAATTTATCTACTTTCTTTTTCTTGTTCTTTTCAATTCTTCTCAATTTCTCCTCTCGTACATAAGCAACAATTTCCACTATTGATTGCTCGAGGGATGCAACATGCTCACACAACTTTTCATCTTTAGACTTAATTGGTACAAAATTCTCACAAGGTTGATTAGGATTGTGATCACTTAAATACTCATCCTCCACATTCTCTACTACTGAAGTAAGGACAATCACAATTTTCAAATTTGCCTTTAAGGTATCGAGGACTGTATCCTTCACTTCGTCTATATATGGCATTAATGTTGCTAAGTAATTCTTTTTTGTCTCATGGACAATAGGTGTGAGGTAAGGGTGAACAACCTACGAAAAAAATAATATATACAAATATTACATGACATTCACCAATTTATAAATATTTCTAAATAATAATAAATAAACTTTGTACCTTTGTACTTTTTCCTTTGTACTTAAATGAATCACCTTCGATAATATTATCATTTTTTGCGGTGTGACATCTAAGTAAACGGGAAATGGACAAAGGAGAATCCCAAGACTTCTTGGCATACTTTCCAAGATGAGGAAAAGCCTCATATATCCAAACCTAAAATTAATAGAAGAACAAATGAATAAAAAGAGGCTATAAAATACTACACAGATATAAGGGAATTTATCAAAAATCAACTACATAATTTATAAGAAGTACCAGAAATGCCCGAGGAAATCTATACAGAGCATACGATGCATTTCCTCTTTCATTATACACTTCACTCTCCCTCTTCAAATTGATTTTATTCTTCAGATACGTCAATGTTAAATTAAAACTCTCTTTTCCCCACGGATAACTATTGAAGAAATCTAAATCATCCACCATCTTATTGTGGCTTGAATCCATGATTTTAGATCGATCATGGGCAAGCAACATCGTGTGGACAAACAAAACCAAAGAGTAGTTCAACTTCTCCTCCTTATTCAACTTGGAACCCTTGATCAAACGCATCAACTTTGTAGCAGTAATGTTCTTATTCTTAGTCACCTTGTAGTAAAATTTCTCTCCCTTTTCAAGAACTTTTTTCAATTTTGCATCACAGGGGTATGCTGAGCAATCCAGCCTCGTAATCAATGCAAATTATCTTAAGTCAAAACAAGCAGACTTATCATTCGCACAGAACCAAATTTCATGTAATTTTTTGTCACTTTTCACACATCGCAACAACATATTATGGAACATCTGTCCATTGAACTTGAAATGTTCTGGAATTTGCCTCAAGTGTCCAAAATAAGTACTTTTAAAATCTTCATAAATTTTTTCTTGAACTAGAAGATTAATCAAATTACGATAAACATCCATCCTTGCTCTAACATAAATTTTTGCTGGAAACAATCCTATCTCATCTATCCATGTCTTTAACTCATACGACTTACCAGAAATATCTCTTGCACAAATTGGCAATGACAAGAGATCTTCATCCTCATCACCAATTTGGGTATCTCTACTACTCTCATCTTCACTGTCACTTTTATCATTACTAGATTCAAGATCATCACTAAACTGGGCATTACTGTCCTGATAGTTGTCAATTTCGGCCATTGTATCAGAATTAGAGTTTGACTCATGTTCCTCCACAACAATTTTTTTCTTTTTTGAAGCTTTGGAAACTTCTTCAGCCTTTCTTTTCTTATTTTTAGAAGCATTAGGACCAAATCATTTAATGATGCTGCCTCTAGTTTTAGCCATACTGTACTATATACAAGCAAAAATAAATTTGTCATATCAAAATATCGACCGCTAGTCTATTAGCACAATCAGAGCTCACATTAAAAACACATGCATAAGAAGTAGCAGTTCAAACAGAAATCGACAATGTCATTGACATAAACACCATTAAAATCGATCAAAATACAGTAAAAGTTTTCAAATTGCTAACATAAAACCTTCACTATCTTCTCTATTAATGGTTGCCACTGGATGAAAGAGATTTTTTCTATGGATAGAGGAACACCAAGGTTTTTAAATGGTAATTCTTCTGCCGCCATCCAAAGTGTTGCACAATTCTATCTTTTACTACTTGTGTCACTCCCCCAAAATAGATAGTACTTTTCCCTAAGTTTGCTTGTGATCCCGATGCTGTAGAGAACTGACCAAATGCACTATCTAAGGCTGCTGCTGAGTTAAAATCACCTTTAGAGAACAATAGTAGATCATCTACGAAGCTCAAATGAGTAATATTAAGTTTAGCACATCTTGGATGGTAGCTGAACCCTCTCACATGATTGAGATCATTTAGCTTCCTACTTAGGTATTCCATTGCAATGGAAAAAAGATAAGGAGAGGTTGGATCTCCTTGTCTCGGACCTTTTGCAACACCAAATGGACTGGTTGTTTCTCCATTGATCATGATTGTATAATTTACTGATTGCAAACACTCCATAATCCAGGAGATAAACCTGTTTGGGAATCCCAAACCTTCTATTACTTGCTTGAGGAAGTGCCATTTGACAGAATCATAAGCTTTTTAGAGATCAATCTTTATCATGGATCGTGGGGAAACCTGTTTTCTGCCATACTCCTTGACTAGGTCCTGAGCAAGTATGATGTTATCAACTATTTTCTTTCCAGGTATAAATCTTGCTTGAGCAACACAAATGGAACTTTCTATCACTTTCTGTAACCTGGCTGCTAAGACCTTGCCTATAATCTTATACAAAATTGAGCAACAGGCAATAGGCCTAAATTCTTTCAATGTTTGAGGTCTAGAATTCTTTGAGCTCTAACATTTGTTTCTTCTGAGTTCTATCCTTCACCAAAGCAGAGAAATACTTGGTATTGGAATCACCAAGTATTGGCTGCTAAGACCTTGGCTATAACTGCATGCTCGGCTTGCACATTAAAAAACTTAAATGGAACTTTCAGGTCACTATCGAGTGTATGTAATGTCATTTGCATTAGGGGAGTGATCTGAGATAAAGGGCACTCCATAATCTGTTATAATGTGTCCCCATTGTAACATCAACTCATGGTTTCCGAAAGCTCCGTCTGTTCTGCTACAGATCCTATCAATACCAATTTGCTTGTTATACCAAGTATCTTTGGTTCATTATATACTTAGTTCAGCTGCTGTACTGGGTTATTATTATTTTTATTTTTACTTTTTGCAGTTGATGGAGCGGTTGTTGAATAAGGAGGACTTGAATGAAGCAGAAGCAGAGGCCTCACTGGATTTCTTGCTAAAAGATGGCAGTGAAGCACTCATTAGTGCTTTTCTTGTTCTCTTAAGAGCTAAAGGAGAAACCTTTCGAGAAGTACATATATATTTTAACATGTCATCAATTGTATGTAGAATGAGTAAATCTCTCACTTTTTCATGCTTAATAAATGTAGGTTGTAGGTCTAGCAAGATCGATGATCAAATGTTGCAGAAAGGTTGAAGGCCTGAATGACTGTGTGGACATCGTTGGAACGGGGGGTGATGGTGCCAATACGGTGAATATTTCTACGGGAGCAGCTATTCTTGCTGCAGCTTGTGGTGCTAAAGTTGCTAAGGTTAGATTGACAACATTAATTATTTATTGGGAGTTTTTCACTTGTAATGAGCTAAGTTATATATGCAGCAAGGGAATAGGTCCAGTTCTTCTTCTTGTGGAAGTGCTGATGTTTTGGAAGCCCTTGGAGTCGCCATTGAATTAAATCCTGAGGTGAGTGAAAGGGAGTTTATGTAATCAACTAAAAAGTATTTACGCAATCAGGAATCGAACCTTCACCAACAAGGTTAAAATTGAGATGATTTTATATGGAATAGGGAGTGAAGAAATGTGTGGAAGAAGTTGGGATAGGTTTCATGATGTCCCCATACTACCATCCAGCAATGAGGATAGTGACACCTGTGAGGAGGAAGCTTCGAGTGAAGACTATATTTAACATCCTAGGGCCTTTGCTCAACCCTGCTTGGGTACCTTTTGCTGTTGTTGGAGTGTACAAACAAGATATGGT
This sequence comes from Solanum okadae, assembly GCA_036553675.1. Taxonomy (NCBI): domain Eukaryota; kingdom Viridiplantae; phylum Streptophyta; class Magnoliopsida; order Solanales; family Solanaceae; genus Solanum; species Solanum okadae. The sequence goes on along the minus strand of CM071689.1, from coordinate 40,795,652 downwards.
AAGCTTTCTGACGACTCTGTGTTTTCGGTGATATGATTTCATACAGACATTCATATATATGTGTTTAGGTCAGAAAGATGGCCAAAGCATTACAAAGTTATGGCATGAAAAGAGCGTTAGTTGTTCATTCTGAAGGTTTAGATGAAATGAGTCCTCTTGGTAAGTTCTGTTTGTATTATGTATATAAGTTTCGACTTGGCTTTATCAATCATGCTATGGGAATGCACATGCAGGACCTGGAGTAGTCCTTGATGTTACACCTGAAAAGATAGAGAAATTCTCTTTCGACCCACGTAAGAATCCTTATTCTATAATTTAAGCATGGGGGGGGGGGGGGGGGGAGGGGGTAGCTAGGATTTTAAGTTTATGGATTTTCAAGATTCAAAGCACAACTTACTGCAAAAAATAATATATAGCATAACATTGGCCCATACTAAAATTAGTCGAAGTAGAGATGATGCATCATCAATAGTAAAAGCTCACTTGATTAGCACTTTAACTGGCTTTGCAACTACGCGCTTTCTTTTGATTGCTTGTGCAGTTAATTAGTACTACTGATTGCAATACAAAAGAAAATGAGGTAACATTCTGAGGCACATCTCAGTTGTTGTTGCATTTTGACTCCAAAAGAAGAAAATAAGAATGAATCATTAGCTTTCTCAGCATCAAATTCTATAACTAACATTTGTGTATTGTATTATTGCAGTTGATTTTGGTATACCTCGCTGCACTTTAAGGAACCTTAAAGGGGGAGGGCCGGAGTACAATGCTGAAGTACTACGGCGTGTGCTTTCGGGTGAAAGGGGGCCAGTTGCAGATGCATTAGTAAGTCATTGTATTCCTCTTTGATCATTTCATGCTAAGTGTTTTCCTTAGTGGTTATTTGTGACACTACATAGATTATAAATTTTTCTCTCATATGTTATACCTAAACCTCACATGACATCTTAGACGTAGCAATATTAGTTAAGACTTGTGACACGTAAGGTCATCAATCATCAGCTAGTAGACGGTGGAGCAAAATTCAGCTCATGTACTGTTCATCAATTGTTTGGATTGGTAAATATTTTTTTGCAAAGTCTTGCTTTATCCTGAACAACAAAGTCTATGTCTCCAGTACTACAAGTGTTTTACTTGAATGGGACAATGTGTTTCTTATTAAGGATGACTATGATTAGCCTTTTTATGGATTAGAAGTTTCATATATTGACAGTATAAAAAATTAATGCCTTAACTGGATATTTTAAGTTATTATATCGGACTTGCTATGAAAGATTACTTGTTATTGGAAATTCATAACAGTTTATAGAATTGGAACTCTTACTGATCATGTCATGCCTCTGTGTAAATGGAAATTTAGATACTGAATGCCGCAGCAGCATTATTAGTCAGTGGGAGAGTTGGTAACTTAGCTGAAGGAGTAGCCGTGGCCCGTATGACACATGAATCGGGGAAAGCTCTCAATACTCTTAATCATTGGATTGGTGTTTCGACGGTAAGTCAAAATCATACTACTGAAACACAGATTTCAATTGATGGTGTGGCTATCTTTTTCTGGCAAAACTATAAAGTTTGAACAAATGAAGAATATTGCCTTGTTGATTTGCAGATTTCTTTCTTTATGTAGAAATGCAAATGGCAAAAGAGATTAATGTTGGAAGAAAACACATAATTAATTTTAATGATAAAAATAATAATAACTTTATGACTTTACTATCGATGATAATACAATATTTAGTTTTATAACTTTACAAATACAATGAACATTAAAATTTACCGATCACACATGAACTTAACATTTTATACTAACTGTGATTTTTTTTATTTTTATGTTAAGGATATTGTATTACATTTATAACAAAAGGGTCATACAAAGAGCGAGGTGTTGCAGAAGAATTTGCAGATGAGTGTTATTTATCATGCATATGGTGGTATTTGTAGAGCCTAGCAGAGTTGTAAGACGACATCCTTGTTTAGTAAGTGCATCTGCCACAACATTTTGCTCCATGTACGCGTGTTGGATGGTTGGATTAATTAGCGGAAGTGCCTACAATTAGTGATGAGATTAGCATATAATTGATTCTTGTTACTATCTAATACTTGTTTTGCATCAATATTGATATGTAAAGCTTGAAAGCCCATTCTCTTTGCTATTTATAAACCATTGAGTTCAGTCTCAATTGAGTTTGCATTCATAATAAAGCCCATACATCCAAAATCCAGTTTTCCAAATGATAAAATTGTGGAACCACTAGAGATGAATTAACACTCATTGATTAGAGTTTCTAAAGACATTGTGATTAGGAATGTTCCATAATTTCCTAAGACATACATGGAGTGGAAACCTTCGTTTGATTCTTGGAATGGAGAATTGAAATTTGGAACCCTAGTTCTTGCTTGAAAGGAAACTCGATAAAGAAGAAATCTAATTAGGGGAGGTTATGAGTGAATGAGGAGTTTTGGGCGGATAAACCCTTAATCCCACTTAGAATAGGTCAAAACGATGTAGTGTAGAAATTAAAAGCATAGAAAAAGACTCAAATAACCTTCACTTAAAATTGATGGAGGCCTTTCACGAGAGTTTTCCACATACCATACAATCCTACACGATCTGTGAAGGTTCTCCTGGAAGCTGAGGAGTTCTGGGGAGTCCACAGAAGCTTTCACGGGTCTTACAAGTGTTTGACAGAGTAATGATTGACACTTTTTAATAATAATAATAATAATAAATTAAAATATAGTGAAACTTATAAAAAAAAAATAAGAAAAAAATAAATAGGATTTTGTCTTTTTAAAAAAAAAAAACAGAAATATTGCATATAGTGTTTATAGTTTCTTTAGCTTTTCATTATTTCTGTAGTTTTTCATTAGAATTATACAAAACTCAAGTTTGTTGTCAATTTTTTTTGTAATTCATTGCTTGAATAACGTTATTTTTTCTTTTTGTAAGTTATCAAATTTCCGCTCTTTAAAATGCTTCTAATCGTAGTGTCGTATTTAGGAATGCACTTCAGCATGCAAATAAACAGTAACTGCGAGTACATAATATTCGATTTAGAATGTTGCAAAAAATTATCATAATAAAAATTCAGAAGAACTAACCATAATTTAACCTAATAAATTATGTATGTACAACTATAGTCATATAAAAAAAAAGTAAAAAAATTCTTTATATTTTAAGTTCTTCAATAAAGTACATAAATGAAATGAATGGAGAGAGCAATAATTGACACTTTTTAAAATAATAATAAATAAAAATATAGTGAAATTTATCAAAAACAATCAGGAAAAAATAAATAGGATCTTTGTCTTTTTTTTTTCTTTTTTGAAAATGAAACAATTGCATAGTTTATAGTTTCTTTAGTTTTTCGTTAGAATTATACAAATAATCAAGTTTGTTGTCAATTTTTTTAATTCATTGCTTGGATAACATTTTTATTTTGTAAGTTATCAAATTTTCGCTCTTTAAAATGCTTCTATTCGTAGTGTCGTATTTAGGAATGCACTTCAGCGTGCAAATAAACAGTATCATCGAGTACATAATGTTTGTTTTAGAATGTTGCAAAAAATTATCATAATAAAAATTCAGAAGAGCGAATCATAATTTAATCCAATGAATTATGTATGTACAACTATAGTCATCTAAAAGAAAAAGAAAAAAATTATTTATATTTTAAGTACTTCAATAAAGTAAATGAAATATACAGAAGAGGAAAGAAAAAATTAAAAAGATCAAATTACAATAATAGTAATTTTATTGTAAAGACTCTACATTATTTTCTTTCCAAATTCACAATTTTCTCTACTTTTGTATCTTCCTCAACTCTCTTCTTCACCCTACAAGCACAAATTAAGAATATACTTATATGAAATTGTTAGTTACTCCATGATTTTATTTGGATTGAGTTTATTCAATTTAGTTTCAAAGATTAGTTAAATTGACTAAACAAAATAAATAACATCACATAAATTATTAAAGTAAAAAAATATAATTTAAAAAATTAAAAGAAGCATTTTTACTCATAGATTCTTTACGACTTTGTTGAAAGCAACCATATGAGGTGATGATTAGCACTTCTTCCTCACCCTAATGTATGATATGGTGATGGAGAAGTGAAAGAATAACTTTGAATGAAGTTTTTCTTGCTACAAAATATGAATTTATATAGAAAAAGAGGAGGAATACCATAAGGTGTCATAAACTAATAAATTTAATTTTGGGGTTATGACGATTAAAAAAAGAAGTTATGAATATTATTAATATTATAAGTTGAAGATATATGTGTGAGTTATTGGTAGTTATTTCTTATTTTATTAAGGAGAAAAAGACAAATATACCTTCGAACTATCATGGTATGTCAATACCCTCCCTTATATTTTACGGTTGTATATGCCTTTACTGTTACTCTTTTGGGTTGTGTATACCCTTAAAACAAACGGAGGGACACGTGGCTTCATCTCAACCATTTACTCGATTTTATTTGTTTAATTACCTAAATTTAAAAGATCCACCCATTTTTCATAATTTACCCACCCATGATCCAAATTAAAACACCATGTCATTTAAAATAAAAATAAAAAACAAAGAGCCCTCCTCCAGTAAAACATAACCCAAAACCTTTTAAATCAAACAAAAGACAAAACTGTACTTCAATACATCTTCATTTGAAGCTCTTTCTCAAATCTCATTAAAACAAAGACAGTAGCATGTGTTTTCATTGAAAAACAAGAGACCCATTTTAATTTGTTGTTGAATGGGGTTGGAAATACTACCATCAGTGATGGACAAAACTTCAAGTTTAAAAGTGAGTCTTCAATAGAAACAAAAATTTTGAATTTAAATTGATTTATTGTTGTTGAAGGGGTTGGAAATACTACCACCATTGATGGACAAAGCTTCAAGAAAAGTGGGTTTGCAATCAAATAAGAAAATTTGAACTTAAATTGATTAGTTGTTGTTGAAACAAGTTAAAAATACTACCACCATTGACGGATAAAGGTTCAAGCTTTAAATTGGGTTTGCAATTGAATCAAAAAAATTGAGCTCAAATTTATTTGTTGTGGGTCGGGTGAATTGAACCAAGTGCACCATATTTTGTGGTGGTTGTTGTTGGAAAGTTTTTTATTTTAATTTTGCACAGGATTGAAAATATTCTTACAATCTATTTATGTTGTTAAAAGAGGTTGATTAATTGTTGTTGTCTGAAACTTTAAGGAGGATGCATTGAGTTTATTCTAGATGAAGTTTTTTTTATTTCTCTTTTTCATTGGATAAGCCAGGAATCAATGATATTTCCTTACAAAAAAGATGAAGGGTTATTTGGTTGTGGGTCGGATGGATCTTTTAATTTTAGGTAAATAAACAAATAAAATCGAGTAAATGGTTGAGATGAAGCCACATGTCCGTCCGTTAGTTTTAAGGATATACACAACCCAAAAGAGTAACGGTAAGGGTATATACAACCCTAAAGTATAACGGAGGGTATTAACATACCATTTGTGATAGTTCGGGGATATATTTGTCCCTTTTCTCTTTTATTAAAGATATTACAGAAAAGGGTCAAAATTGCCCCTGAACTATGTGAAATAAACCATTTATACCCTCCGTTACATTTTAGGATAAAAACTACCCCGACCGTTATTCTAAGAGACCACAATTACCCTTAAGACTTAACAAAAGTGATGAGGCAAGACACATGACACTAAATCCGCCACCTAGGCTTGCGAACTAGGATACCCACTAAATTTTTTGACCCAATTAATAATTTAACCCTAACCCATTTTTGTTGGATCAACCCACAATATTAAGCGGGAAACATCATCTATTTTGAAAGCTTGTAGTCACGCGGGAAACATCATCTATTTTGAAAACTTGTTTCCCGCTTAATATTAGTGGGTTGATCCAACAAAAATGGGTTAGGGTTGAATTATTAATTGAGTCAAAATTTTTAGTGGGTATCCTAGTTGGCAAGCCTAGGTGACGGATTTAGTGCCATTTGGCTTGCCACATCACTTCTGTTAAGTCTTAAGGGTAATTGTCGTCTCTTAGGATAACGGCTGGGGAATTTTTTATCCTAAAATGTAATAAAGGGTATAAGTGGTCTATTTCACCAAGTTCAGGGGCAATTTTGACCCTTTTCCAAAGATATTAAATATATATTATAGTGATAGGTGAAAAGTTGAGTAATTGAATGTGAAGACTTTTTGAGATATTAAAAATAAAATAATTAAATAATGAAGGAAAAAATGGTCAAAAAAAGAAAAAAGAAAAAAGAAAAAAGACAAATATGAATGGAGGCCAAAGAGAGGTGGCACAACACCTATGTTTTCTCCTTTATATATATATATATAGAGAGAGAGAGAGAGAGAGAGAGATTAGAGATCATAATAAATGTGAATATATGATTAATGTGCATTTAATTTATTATTATTGAAAGTAAAAAAATATTTCTTTTACTTTTCCCACATAAAAATATATAGTTATCTTTTGGAGAGTTATTGCTCCAATTTATTTAGGACAAAGGTAGAAGTACCTCCTAGACTATGACCGAAATTCCAGAGACACCTTAACTAAACTAAGGTTCTATTACCCCCTGAATCCATTTTTTTGTATTTTTGTGCACTTTTTGGCTTACGTGGCATCCAAATATCTCCCATGCGCCTCAATTGCACGGAGTTACAGAGTGTGCCACGTAAGACAAAAGGTGTACAAAATTACAAAAAAAGAGTTCATTGGGGTAATAGGACCTTAGTTTAGTTAAGGTGTGTTTCTGAGATTTCGGTCATAGTCTAGAGGGGTACTTGTGCCTTATTCCATTTATTTATAATAAATACCACAATAATAATATTGTAATAATAGGAATAATTGTATTAATGTTGTCAAAAATTATCCAACTCTTGATATTTTTTCTATATCTTCAACCCTGCATGCATATATCTGTTAAAAATATATTTCTCTGATAATCTATATACGACTAAATTATGTGTTTAATTTATTTTTATTTTTATTATAAAGGTAAAACCTCAATGGTTGTGTTTCACTATAACTTAATTCCTTATTCACGCAATGCATACCATAAGAAATGAAAGTTTGAATATAAATTTATAATGTTAATGGATCTTATGAGACACAAATATATATTAAATTGAATGTCAGTACAAACATCGAATATCAAACAAAATAAAAAAAAATCTCTCTAACTTTAGAATTTCATGTATAAATATGTTCAAATAGAATCAAGTATTTTTTTCTCACTATAATTTAGCATAAATATATTTTAATTTGGTTATATTTATTATAGAGTCATTTATACAAAAAGAAAGTCACATTATTCATGATAGAGTAGATTTAATATTGTTGGTTGAACAATAATATTGCTATAAGAATCATTGAAGTTAGTATGAAACTATGACAATTAGATTGTTACTTGACTGAAGTTTATCATATTAACTTTTATGTTTTCGTCTTTTCCATAAACAATTTTAAATTGGAAATGCAATGTCGCGCCCTGTTTTTTCGCAAAAACGGGTTTTTGTGCACGACCTAACAACTCTTTTGGGCTTTGGGTTATTGAAGAGTCGCCATCTAACGAATTAAGGCGCGTTAGGGCACCTATCTAACCTAACTAATTCTAGCTAAGGTCAACGAACCAGAGATCGGGTAAGGGTTCAAATTACCTCGATGGGAAGGTGTTAGGCATCCCTCGAGGTCCACAAATGTGGGTCCCAACCGTATCTCATGCAATTTATGTGTGGGTTACAAGTAGCAATTAAGATCACTTCATTTATTGGTTATTTAACGTAAACATACTTACTAAGTGATAAATAATATTCAACAATTAAGATCAATTCGATTATTTAATTAATTAAGCATGCAGAACTAAGTGATAACATAATATTTAACAATTAAGATTAATTAAACATGCAAAGCTAGGTGATAACATAATATTAAATAATTAAGGGCGCTTTAATTATTTTAATTAATTAGCTAAGCTTGCAAATCTAAGTGATAACATAAATACTAAACAATTAATAAAGAGATAAGCGAGGAGACAGAAATTGCACAAATAAATAGGCTAAACAATTTTTATTTTTATTAAACTAACCCAAACAATTATACTAAAGCAAGTAAAGGGAGACTCTAAAAACGACAACTTTACGGATCAACACTCGACTTCTATATAGGGACAGACAAAATAAATGTTTGTCATTTTACGGCTCGAGGCAATGCCATCATCTCCGTAGGGCCTAACTACCCCTACCCCACCTTCCACATGCATTTCATCCTAAAAGGTGCCTAGCTCCCCCGCTTAATGTCCAAGAGACATTGGACTACGAGTAGGGTGGTTTTAGATTAAAATAAAATATATGCTTCTAAATAGGCTCCCTAAACACCAAATCAAACAAATAAGACGAGCATTTAGCACGTAGAGTCTCATATTGGCCTCTAGATTTTATTAAACATGCTGGCAAACACAAGTAATTGTGAAAAAGGTCGCATGCTAAGTGTGTGCATACAAATACATTAACAAGAATTATAACATTAAAATAGACAGAATATTAAAAGGGCCAAAGACTGATTTAATTAATAATTAATTCAAAATGGAGCCTTCATAACAGTATGCAAACACTAATTTATTAACTTATCTTAAGGGGGCAGAACACTATTCAAAATACAGAAAATGTTTTCTAGAGCAGTAGCAGGTTTTATTATTAGTTCAGAAATTTATTTTAAGCAGTCAGTTTATTAGATGCAGAAATTAATCAGTAGCTGATTTTGAGTGGCAAAACAATTAATTATGATGCAGAATTTAAGATTTAAAGCTGTTTTGAATTAGGGCAGCAAGTAGCAGATTTTAGGAAAATATGCGGAAAATAATTAATTCTAAGTGTCCGGATAGTGTGCAGAATTTTTTTTTAATTGAAGGGTTGATTTAACCGCGCAACAAATATGTACAACAAATTTTAGTTTTAAAACATGCTGAAATAGTTTATGAATTAATTTTAAGATGGCAGAACCTAATTACAAATGCAGAAATTAATTAACACTTGGAAGAGAATGTAGCGTATTTATTTTAGTTATTTAACATGCTGAAGTTTTCAGGGTATGATTTTAACAAGCTGTTTTATTTAAAATTATTAACATTGATGTTATTAGTTAGATCCTATAAACATGATTTCTAAGTGAATATGCTGAAATTAATTATTGAACCTATAGGCATACTTTCTATATAAAGATGGAACAATATTCTGAAACCTATAAGCATGATTGTCTAGACCCCAAATAATGTTTGAAAACTTTAATTGACCTATAATCATTTTATCTAAGACAGATTGCTAGTGCAAAGCACAGATTATCAACTAGCCATTTGTTTTATTAGGAATAAAACATTGGTGATTTAGCACAAAATAGGACGGCAGACATACACAATATTTATTATTATACATAAAATATATCACACACTAGATGAATAAACAAATTATAATAGACAGTGCACTAGTCAAACATATAATTAATTTTAGAGTAATTAGCCAAAAGGTGATTAATAGCAAGTAGATTTATTTTATTTATTTATTTTTTAGTTAGATCTAAATGAGGAGGATTAGAATGCGAATATTCAAACCATCACACAACATAAATGCATGATTTCTTACGCAAATAATTGATGATAAAGTAACAAGTAGCACATAAATCCCCTCCCCCTTAGACGATCCCCAAATACTTCATATATAGAGTAGAGTTTTAGAGTTATATAAATATTACAAATCAAAACTAAATAAATGATATCTACACCATTAAAATAAACTTAAACATAATAGTCTAGTCTGAAAAACTCTTCTAGGTGACTCTTCAAACATCTTGAATCTTTAAGTTTAAACTCTGTTTAAGTACAATGAAAAATACGGGCAAGTAATAACACATAAGAGACAATTTAATATAGCAAAATGATAAAGCTAACTATATGGATACACACATAATATTGATTATTTCATGTACACAAGCAACATACAGACATGTAAGAATTCAAAAAAGCTGTGGAGAATATATAATCACACATCGAGAAAGAAAGGAATAAGGAAACTAACCCGGATGATTCCTTGTATTTATTTCAACCATACAATCATGCGACAATGCAAAACGAAATTACGCTAGTGAAGAGAACTAACCAATTAAGCAGAAAATATTTCAGCAATGCAGTATTAGCAGGAATCCAACCGAAACAGCAACACAACAAAGAAAGCACTTTGAATGTCCGTCGGAAAACCTTTCTTTTAAGTAGAGAGTAATATATATATTTTTAAATTAGAGCGCTTCTAATTGTTCTCGCATGTAAGGGTGGAAAAATAAATAAAGGAGGGCCTGATTTTATATAATAGAGACAGGGCATCATAATAGGACAAGAATAAAATTAGGAAGAGTAATATTATTTTTCCTTAAATAAAGAAGAGCCAAATCATAGTTATTTTTACCAAATATAGCCAAGTAAGAAATCAGTCCCATTTTTAATTAAGGTAAACAAAATCAGTTAACCATAATGCACCATGTAAAACAAGCAAGAAAAGAATAATTTTAGACAATATATTGATCAATCAAGCACGCATACATAATTATTTAGGATAAACTAAAATTACAGTCCCAAACAAATATTCACAGCCTAAAATACTTTGAGTATGATCAACAACATCTAAAGGTAATGATTTCAACTAATCAAATAGATTCGGCCAGTAACCATAACTCTATAGATTATAGATGAAAAAAATAATCAATCAAGCATAATACTAACAAAATATAAGAATTACCAGGAAGCTACTACATTGAACCTTACTATAATTTAAATCTACAATCAGATAACCAATCACCCAAAGCATTCTCCCCCATAATTAACAAATTATTCTGATTCTAATTTCAAAAGATGCACAGTCAATTAAGGAGTAAAATATGCTAGGATTAGTGGACAATAAATATTAGATTTATACCAACTATTGAAAATAATCAGCGGATCTCAGAATGATTAGCAAGTTAATACTAAATCCAGGTTCAATTAGAAATCCATCCAAAAGTTTATGCATACATCATGAACATATTTCTATCATTCAAGCATCAAGCAATTTAAAGCAATCATAAGAAATTATAATCAAAATAGGAACGACATAGGGTTGAGTAGATGAAATAATAATTGATTGAAAGAAAATACCGGAGACGGATCTGTTGAGATCCGTCTCCCACCGATCCAAATTTCAAACTTCACCGGAGCTCGCTTGGTCAGATCTATTGTTGTTTCGCTGGCTGGTGTGTATGGTTGCTGGTCGGAGCTGGCTTTCGCGGCTGCTGGCGTTGCTGTTCTCTCGTCCTCATCGGAAGAGAGAAAGAGGCGACGCTGCCTGGAGCTCACTGGTCGGAGCTTGTTATTTCCGCCGGTGGAGCCTGCTGCTCCGCTCACCGGGCTGCTGTCACGCTGACTGTACCATTTCCCTGGTTACTTGCTGCCGCTGGTCCTGTGAAAAGAGGAGCGAAAATAGAAGAGGAAGGGAGAAAGGGAGAGAGGGAGAGAGAGAGACAACTACCTCTGGTGGTTTTCGCCGGAAAAAGGAGGAGAAGGGAGAAGGAGGCTCACCGGTCGGCTGCTGCTGCTGGTTGTCGGAGCTGTGCCACTCGCTGTTAGCTTCACCAGTCGCCGGTGGTCCTCGCCAGTTGCTGGTCAGACGAAGAAGAAGAAGGGAGGAGAGGGGAAGGAGAGAGATGAGAAGAGGTGAGGGGAGAGAGAGGGTCACCGGGGTTGCTGTTGGTCATAGCTGCTGCTAGTCGCCGGAGCGAGGAAGAGAATAGAGAGAGGGCGGGGGGGTGGGGCTGGAGAGGGAGAGAGGAGAGAAACTAGAAAAAAATAGGGGTTTTGGTCTTTGAGATATTAAAAGGCAAGAGATGGAGCTTTGATCTTGTCCGTTGAATCGAATAAAATGGACGGTTAAGATTTGATCTTAGATTTTAACTAAAGGATAGACAGATGAGATTAAATGAGGATTTGAAATTGATTAGAGTAGGATGGCTAAAATTGAAATGAATAGGTGTCTATATTTGAAATTAAACTAAAATTAAATAGGTTAGAATTGAAAGGAATTAGAATATAATAGGCTAACATTTAAAAGATTTAGAGGGAAATTAAGGAAATGCTATAAAATTAATACTATATATTATAATATTTTTATATAACTAAAATCACTTAAATTTTAAAACATTTGAATAAAATAATTATTTCAAATTTTACTAATAATTTAAAAATATTTTAATAATATTTACAATAATTTTTTATAAAGTGTACATACTAAAATATATAATTTTTAGACAAAAATTGACTAAAATTTTAAACTCGAAATATATTTTAAAATACGTATTTAATCGAATAGCATTCCCAAAAGGGTTAAAGGTCGGTCAAAATTGGGTGTCAACAACTGCCCCTTGGTTGTTTGAGAATGAAAGATGAATTGTTGGGCAACCAACGTTGACTTAATAGCCGATTTTGTTCGACTGATGAGAGATGTCAGTGGGATCAATTGAAATGACAGAGTTGGAAAGGGGTACGACCGAGACTTTGGTTTTTAAGTCGCCTACATATCTCTGGTTATACGAGAATCAGGTCGTGTGTAGTTCTAGATTCAGGAGCAAACGAAACTTCTAAAAATTGAAAGAGCGGTACGATATTCGAATGGGAACGATATTGGCTTGAATGGATAGGATTAGAGTAGCGAGAAAGGCATGACAAAGAGATTTCCAGTTTAAGAGCGAAGGATCCGATGAAGAGGAGGTAATATGAGTAGCCAAAGATTAAATGAAAAACGGTGATACGAGTAGCAAAGAGTTTGATATGACCTTCGTTGCGATAGATGTAAGCACGATAATTGTAGTCGAGAAGTGAAAAAAAAAGACTTATCTGCAAAATGTCAGTCTCTGTAAATCTGTAGCTTGTAATATGATTAGAGCAAATATTTCAAATGAGCGATAAAGGTAAACATGATGCAATTTCCCATATCGACCATGATGTTTGCCTTAAGACTATGAAAAATGATGTCTTAGGCTATGATGTCTAGGGCCATGATCCACAAAAATATATCCTCAGGTCATAAAAATGTTATCTGCGGGCCATGAAAAAATGTTGCCTTTAGACTATGACACCTTCGGATCATGATAAACACAAATTAAATCCTTAGGCCATGAAAGATGATGCCTTTAGACCATGACGCCTTAGGAACATAAGTAATGAGTAAAGAGAGCGTATCTGTAATTCGGGCATCTGTTGATACTTGTGACTTGATTTTAATTTATTCGGGCACATGCAATCTCGGGCTCAATGCAATCTCGGGCACAATGCAATCTCGAGTATATGTAATAATGCAATCCTCGGGCACATACAATTTTCGGGTACAATGCAGTCTCAGACACATGCAATCTTCGGGCACAATGCAATTTCGGGCACATGCAATCCTCGGGCACATGCAATTTTTAGGCACAATGCAGTCTCGGGCACATGCAATCTCGGGCTCAATGCAATTTCGGGCACATGCAATTTTTGGGCACAATGCAGTCTCGGGCACATGCAATCTTGGGAACAATGCAATCTCGGACACAATGCAAATCTCGGGCACAATGCAATTTTGGGCTCAGTGCAATCTTCGAGCACATGCAAATCTTTGGGCACATGCAATTTGAGCAAAAGCGATCTTCGGACACAATGTAATTTCGGGCTCAATGCAGTCATCATGCATAATATAGTTTTCGGGCTCATGCGATAATTGTTTGAGGGGCTTAGACCTTCGCCTTTTGGAAGGATTGAGTGTTATTTGTTGACGAATTTTGAGTTCAGAATATTGTAGCTTTGACCCTTCGTCCTATTGTAAGGAGTGGGTGCAGTTGAAATGTTGATTTTTCGGGCTTGATATGGATTAATTTGATCCTTTTGTCTGATTGGAAGGATAGGGTACCATTGATTGGAAATTGTCGGGCTCAAAATAACTTGGTCCTTCATCTTGTCAGAAGGATAGTATGCCATTTGACTAGCGATTCGTTGAGCTTAATAGTGGTTAGGTAATGTTGAAGTTGTCTGTTGTATCTGTACCTGTTTTGTTGTATTCAAAGAAAAATTGTGAGTTTAAAAATGAGGGGCGGTTGATTTGCTCCGATCGGTGTGCTCCCTTTGACTCGCCATCCCGACCTTTCCGGGCATTTGCTTTGTAAAATAGAAGGAGAGAGAGTTTTTTTTTAAAATGCTTTTGAAAATATTAATTTGTGAAAAGTAATGTTGAATCTTTGACCATGGCACAATTTGAGACTTTACAACATCTGACTTAGTAGCGATTCTGCTATTATGATCTTTGTTGAAGATTGTAGCTTGATTGCTGTGAATTTTTGAGACCCTCTCAAAATTTCTGCCCTAGTCTTGATTTGTGCAGAAAATGCTCATTTGAAGGAATTTTTGAGACCCTGTCAAAAATTCTGCCCCAATTATTGATTTGCGAGAAGAAATGCTTTTGATGAAATTTTTGAGTTCCTTAAATATTCTGCCCCGGTATCGTGATTTGCAAGAAAATGTCCCTCTGATGGAATTTTTGAGACCCTCTCAAAAAATTCTACCCCAGTTACACAGTCAAATGGGAAAATGAAATTTTTTATTATGATAAGACCGAACTCCATAGGAGCGCCTACGTATCCCCTTTTAAACGGGAATCAGGTCTAACGTAGTTCCAAAATACAGAGTAAAAGAGCATGAAACAAACTTAGATGTAATATATTTTCACAGCATCTGAGTTGATAGGTTTGGGCCAAACTTCTCCATCCATTTCTGCGAGTATGAGGGCCCCGTCTGTCAATACCCAAGAGACTATGTATGGACCTTGCCAGTTTGGTGAGAATTTACCCTTTGCTTCATCTTGATTTGGGAAAATCCGCTTCAAAACCTGTTGCCCAGGTGAGAAGTGTCTTGGTTTAACCTTCTTGTTGAAAGCTCTGACCATTCTATTTTGATAGAGTTGACGATGACAAATGGCGTTAATTCTTCTTCCATGTATTAATGCCAGATTCTCTGCCCGAACTTGTATCCATTTAGCATCATTTAGCTCCGCTTCCTGAATAATCCTTAGAGATGGTATCTTTACTTCAGCAGGTATCACAGCTTCATTACCATATACCAGAAAATAAGGCGTAGCCCCAGTAGAAGTTCTGATGGTGGTACGATATCCCAACAATGCAAATGGTAGTTTTTCATGCTAGTGTCTGTGATTGTCGATCATCTTGCGCAATATCCTCTTGATGTTCTTATTTGCAGCTTCGACCGCTCCATTCATTTGTGGTCTATATTGTGTAGAATTTCGATGACTGATCTTGAACTTCTCACACAATGATCTCATCAAATCACTATTTAGGTTGGTTCCGTTATCAGTGATGATTGACTCAGGAATCCCAAACCTACAGATAATATTATTTTTGACAAAGTCATCAACAACCTTCTTTGTCACTGATTTGTGAGAGGTGGCTTTGACCCATTTGGTGAAGTAGTCGATTGCAACCAGAATGAATCTATGTCCATTGGATGCTGCTGGCTCGATTGGACCAATGACGTCCATGCCCCAAGCTGCAAAGGGCCAAGGTGAACTAGTAACATGGAGTTCGTTGGGAGGAACTCAGATCATATCTGCGTGAGTCTGACATTGGTGACATTTAAATTTTCTTCTAGCTTAGGAACTTTGAAAGAGCCACCGTGGAGGCCAGAGAATTGTGGTTTATTCTTTCTTTTCCTTTATTATTTATTTATTTATATTCGTGATTAATAAAAGAGAGTTTAGCTATTGTTCTTAACTTTTTATGATTAACACAAGCATATTATTTTAATAAATTTTAATTGTGTTTTTGAGATAATGAGTAGCTAAATTTCATAACTAGGGTTGTGGGAACCATAAGCGATTAACAAAGTATGAATAATAACTAAGTAATTCTTGAATAGTGTTGAAGCATGCATTGATAATTCTTTCGTTCAGAAGTCTTTTTAGTGGTTGCAAACGTTAGAACTCGCCTTGTTGCTAGTTGCCGGACTAAGGAGGTAATCAACAAGAAAAGAATTATCAACATAGATTTAGTGTGATACTATCTAATAGTCTAGTGTCGATTGGTGCGAAGTAATAACTAAGCCAAACATCGATGTGATGTCTAATATGAGGTAAATGTAAGGGTTAGTAAATTATACACACGTAGCTGGACCAAGGTGCGGGGTGAAATTCTCTAGATGCCGGACCAAGGATTTAGAGATACCTAACTTATCACTTTGCATGTAATACACTAAAAAAGGATTACTATTATTAGGATTACCGCGTTATGAGCTTATGGCGAACACATTCCTAGTTACTTTTAATAATCTGAATATAAATAAATACTTAGTTCAAAGCTATCTTTTTATTATTTTTATTTTATTTCAATTTAAACCCCTCCCCCCCATTTTTATATAACGACTATCGAGTTAAATATTTGCTATTGACAATATTCTTCCATATTCTCTGTGAGATCAACCCCGACTCATAGTTGGGTAAATATATTGCATACGATCGTTTATATTTCTTTTCAAGAAGTATATTTGAACGTTATCTGGACCCCAATGATACACTTTGCAGGATTCAACTTCAAGTTATACTTGCGTAGTCTGGCAAAGAACTTTTGCAGATCATCTAGATGATTTGAACCCTTCTTTGATTTGATGATGACGTCATCCACATAAACTTCAATTTCCTTGTGGATCATGTCGTGAAACAAAATGGTCATTGCCCTCATGTATGTAGCCCCAACATTCTTTAAACTGAAAGGCATTACCTTGTAGTTGTAGACACCACATGGTGTGATGAAAGCAGTCTTCTCAGCATCATCCTTGTGCATCTCAATTTGCTGATAGCCGACAAAGCAATCCACGAATGATTGTGTTTCATGCTTAGCACAGTTTTCAATCAAGATGTGTATGTTGGGCAATGGAAAATTATCCTTGGGACTAGCCTTGTTGAGATCCCGATAATCCACATAAACTCTGACCTTTCTGTCTTTCTTGGGCACTGGAATGACATTTGCAAGCCAGGTTGGGTACTCTGTCACTTAAAGGATTCCAACATCTAATTGCTTTGATATTTCTTCTTGATTTACAAGCTCAACGCAGGCTTGTATTTTCTCAGTTTCTGCTTCACAGGAGGACAGGCTGGATCAGTGGGCAATCGATGAGCTACGATTGACGTGCTTAGCCCTGCCATGTCTGCATATGACCAAGCAAAGATATCCTTATTCTCCATGAGACACTCGGTATATCCTTTCTTGTCATTTTCCGTCAAATGGATGCTTACTCGAGTCTCTTGTGCCACTTCTGAATTTCCCAGATTTACCACCTCTGTTTCCACTAAGTTTGGATTGGGCTTTTCCTTGAATTCCTCAACCTTTCTGATTAACTCTTCAAGGACCTCACTTTCTTCGACTTTTTCTAAGTCATTAATGTTAAGCTGTGCAGTCTCATTGTATGCCATAGTCTCAGATTCAACATTTTTATAACAAATTTTGCTGGAAGAAAGAATAACGCACAAATAAATATAAGATATTAAATAGATGGGAAAAGAACTTTATTGATTAAAACTCAAGAGTTTCATAAAACTAGCATTTGAAAACAATAACAGAGAACTGAAATTTAAAACTGTTTATTGAAAACTTTTAAAATTTGATAGAAAACTTCTTCCAAAGCTACCCAGATGCCCGACGAGGTCTGGATGGAGTTGAGGTCCAAATGCTGATGCTGATCTTCGCTTCACTACTTCCTCTAGGGTCCCCTTTCTCCTCCTTATTAATCACGACATTATAGCCCTTTCCTTCTTCCTTGGTCAGAGACAAACCCTTTATGTCTTCCAGAAGCTCATCAATGATACCACCCATGAAGCCTGCTGATCGGAATGATTGGTGCAACAGTGGTATTGGTTTCTTCAATGGATAGTAGTACCCATCTCTAGGTGGCTGCCAATCAAGCCACTCCTCAGTAGTATATTTATATCCTAAGCCAAAAGTGGTTGAATGATGAACGGGTTGTATAAGTTCAACTATTCCTTGTAGATTGGCTCCTAAACCTTTACCGAGCTCGAAACCAAACCATGTTATCATATATATGATCTTCTGGCTAAACCAAGGTTGCACTTCAATGTTGCCTACAAGCTCAATTGTATGGTACATCTCACCGTCTAGATGTCCCCTTCCTTCTATGGCATATACATGATGTACCTTTTCCCTATGGATTACAACCTCTTCATGATCCCATTCAAACTTCAAGCATTGATGAAGAGTAGAGGGAACCGCTCCAGCCATATGAATCCAAGGATGACCCAACAATAGGTTATATGAAGATGGAATGTCCAAGACCTGAAAGGCTATTGGGAAAGTAGCAAGCCCAATGAACATGTCCAACTTTATTTCCCCAATAGTAACCCTCTGAGAGCCATCAAAAGCTCTCACATTCATCTTCCAGGTTTGGATCTTTGCACTATCCACGCCTAACTTTGTCAATGTGCTCAGAGGGCAGATATTCAAACGGGAACCTGAATCAACCAAGGCTTTGGTGATTATCTTGTCCTGATATTGAGCTGAAATGTACAAAGGCTTATTGTGGGGTGTTTCTTCAATTGACAACTCATCTTCGTGAAAAGATATTTTGTATGCCTTAAAAACCCGCCCGAACATTTGGGCAACCTCTCTATGAGTGATGCTAGATGGGACATAGGCTTCACCCATGACCTTCAATAGTACGTTCCGATGAGTTTCGAAAGATTGCAGCAATGACATGATTGATATTTGGGACGGGGTTTTACTCAATTGCTTAACAATAGAGTACTCTTTAGCTTGCACTTCTTCCAGATACCACGATCTTCAAGCTCTACAATTGGTGCCTTGGATTTGATGGAGCTACCCTGAACTAAATTTTTGGAAGTACAAATTCTTCCAGATCTAGTCACTCCTGCTGCGGTGTCTGCTTCTTCCACTTTCGCCTTTCCCTTTCCATAATCCCATGGGACAGCGTGGGTATCAAATTGGAGAGGAGGAGGTGCTCTGAGGATGGTGAATGGGGGCTTGGGAATGATGACCTCAACCTCAAACGGAGCACGCCTTTGCATTACCATTGGAGTATGGGCTGTAACAGTCATTGATTCTTCTGGCCCAAGGACCCAAATGGATTTCTCCCAATCCGAGGTATCATCAACTTCTACCATGTTGACCTGATGGTTAGGCAGAGGGTTGTTTGCAACATTTGGTGCTGGATCCTTGAGCTAGATGACCTTAGTATCAATCAACATTTGAACCTTATCTTCCAGGGCTCTGCAAACTTCGGTAGTGTGACCTTTCATCCCAGAATGGTAGGCACAAACCTTGTTAGGGTCATACCATTTTGCGCGGACATCCACAGGCAATGCAGGAATTGGGTGACATAATTAACCTCTTTCAGTCTCTCATAAAGCTGGGCTATGGGCTCAGCCAGAGGGGTGTAGTTTTTTACAGGTCTTCTTTCATATGGAGGTCTATTTCGGTAGTTCGGTGTTTGAGTGGGTGGTGGAGTTTGGAAGTATGTTGGTTGGGCATTATAAACAAGATATGAAGCTTGCTGATAATGAGGATGAGCATTTTGGTAATATACTTGCATGGGATGGGGATATATAAGTGGTGGAGCTGAAAGATATGGAGTTTGAGGATATGGAGATAGAGGTGGGGTTGTTGCTTGGTACTTATAAGGGGTTTTGGTTCCATGAGCCATATTACTGATAATTTCAACGAAACTCTTCTCGGCTACAAACATCATCCTGTCATAATATTGTGGCTCTTGGGCACGGATAGAGTAGTCTTTCATATGAGATTCTTCCATGGGAGGTCTGGCCCTGGCCGCCTCAGACCTCCATTTTATGGCGTAATCCCTGAAAGATTCACATGGCTTTTTCCTCAGGTTTTGGATGTAGAACCAGTCAGGTGCATTTTCTACATTAAATCCAAACCTGTTCATGAAGTCTGTTTCCATGTCCATCCACTCAACCCATTTCCGAGGGTCTTGTTCAATATACCATGATAGAGCCTCCCCAGTGAGACTCCTCATAAACAACTTCATGAGTATCTTCTCATCTCTCCCCACCCCTACAAGTTTGTCACGGTACATTCGTAGATGGGCTTTGGGATCTCCAATGCCATAAAACATCTCAAACTTTGGAAGCTTGTATCCTTCAGGAAGTTCTACGTCGGGGTGCATACACAAATCCTCGTAGCTCAGCCCTTCCAACCTCTTGCTTCCTTCCACATGTTGCACCCTGTTGGCCAAGCTATCTAATCTCTCGGTCAGGGTTTTTATTAGAATGTCCTTTTGGGAGGACTCTGATTCATGGTAGTTATGGGTCACGGGAGCAGTTTCCATATATATGGGGTTAAGGTTGTTATTTCCAGGAGTATATAAAGGGTTTGCATTTGGAATTGGCTCTGGAATGGTTGGCTTAGTTTGTTGGTGGTAGTGGTAAAATGGAATTTGGGTATTTTAGGCATGACGTGGTGGGAAGATATTTGGATGAGTGGGTTCAGGTCAGGATATATTGGTTGGAGGATTGTCTATATTTTCGCCAAATTGGGTTCCGAGAGAAATAGACAACTTGGCCAAATCACGCATATGCGCTACTTCTTCTTCCAACTCTGAAATCTTGCGCTCAAGTCTAAGGACAAGGTTACTTGGAAGTTTCCCTCCCTCAGAAGTCTCTACCCTTTCGTTGCTACTGTTGTTGTCAACCATTTTACCTTTGTCTCTGTAGTTTGTTCTTTGAAGAGGAGGAGAATGGGGTCCCTTTTGATCGTGTATGTGCCAGAATGAAAGACAGATCAACCTTAGGAATGGGAAAAACAATGGAATCAACAGAAAACAGTGTTAGGAGATTAGGGCAAATAAGAATAATAATAACACATTGTTTGAAATAAGCGCCCTAAATGCAAGGGACCTCATTGAGCCAGAGGTAGGCCTAAGACGACATATGAGTGATGCATAATAATTAATTCAAGCCTTATTTGCCAATTTAGAGTTTAGAGTTAGAGAAATAAAGGAAAACAATCTTTATATATTGAATAGTTTCAATTTAATACATCAGACTAAAGCAAAACTATAAATAAACTAAAGGGCTAGGGATAACATGGGGAAATAAAAAAAACCTAAAAAAAAACTTCAAATAGGTTGGTCTCCAATGTTGGGCACAATATGCTGCCTCATTTCTGGAGTGATCTTATAGTCTCGGTTGAGGAGGTTGTGAGCCCATCTTCTTTCTCTTTCATCACTAAAGCCTGGAAGGCCTTCTTCGCTCAAATCTGCATGCTCCAAGTCCTCCAGAAGCCATACGTAATACTCAGGTGTGCAGAAGGGTCGATACTCTTGAACATCAATAGTTACTGCGCTTTCCCACCTTCGCAGTATGGTGCCTACTTGTGGTATTTCTGGCCCAAAGTCATACCCATAGTGGCCCATATGGGATCACAGAGGTATCATTTGGATTTTTCCAAACTGTCGGAGGACTTGGACTGGTGCGTATGGTTGCACGCCATTTAAACCAATAAGCTCGATAAAGTAGAGATCATTACCCCTTATAATGACATGATGAGGCTTCAACCAATAATACTTCCATTGAATTTTGGTGGCTGAACGCTCTCTCAAGTACGCAAACTAGTTCTCTGTTCCTACAGGGGAATCAAAATATTTCATCATTGAGGTATGATTGATGATTTTATTCCCCATACTCCCTCTAATAATGTCTACCGTATTAGCCCTTTGGTAGAAGTGCTCAACAACCCAGAGTTGCAATAGAAAATTACATCCTTCGAAATACCTTTTGCCTTTGGTACACCTAGTCAGTGCCCTTATAATTTCTGCTAGTATCATGAGAACTATGGTCTTCCCGCCTCGAGCCATCATACAGACCACATAACTTAGGCTAGTGTGGATTTTCCCCCTTTCCATAGGGAAAACTAATGAGCCTAATAGTGAGACAACGAATGCATTAAGACGGTATCTTTCCCATTTTGCCGGAGAACAAGCAAATTCCCTGTGAAAGTTTTCATGGCCTTCCTCGTCTCCAAAACATGAGTATAGAAACTCTAAAGAAATCCATCCCTCTTTCAAACAAAGTAAACTCGGATTATGACACATGCCCATTTGCTTCAAAAAGGACCTTGGTGTTGGCTTGTGTGGCACAATCATTTCACGCTCTTTGTAAGGGAGACCAAGAAACCCACCAATCTCTTCAATTGTCGGGGTTAGTTCAAAGTCCCTAAATTTGAAGACTAAACTTTCAAAGTCCCAAAATTTCAACAATGCTTTGATCTAGTGACGATCTGACTCGACGGAGATTAGAGCAGTAAGGCCACCTAGTAGTTGTTTGCCTCTAACTCTCGATTCCTCTCAATATCCCTCCACCAAACCTTCAGGGTAGGATTCACTTTGACCACCATTTATGTGTTGGGAAAATGAGGATAGGCCATGACTCTGCAAACAAACAACAAACAAATTTCTAAACTTCATGTTGGCAAATTTGGCTTAATTTAATTATTATGACCATATTGACACATAAATATGCAATTTGTCTAAAGGGTACTGGGGCCCTTTAGACGATAGGGTGGCTACTAGTTATGTGGATTGACACCAAGGGTCAAACCACCTAGGGTTTATACAACATGTATGACCTAAGTAAGATTTCTAAGAGTTGGCTTGATACGGACTTGAAAGGGATTCTAGGCTCATGAATCATGCTCAGCAGGTTGATGGAGATAAGCTTAGGGAACAGGCTAAGGACAAAAAGAAGGCTAGGACAGAGAACTATGATTACTCTCAACAAAAAATGGGTGGTGGAAAGCTCGCAGTTTCAACAGAAATTTGAACTCCAGCACCTTTATCAACTAGTGCTCCATCCCCCAGGTTTCGACAGGATCAAAAGGGTAGGGCATCAGGCTCTAAGTCTTAGGGGAGTGTTTCAGGCACTAGAACCTATCCAACTTCTCCAAAGTGTGGTAAGAACCATCCGGGCAAGTGTCTTGCAGGAAAGGAATGGTGTTTTTGGTATGGTCAGTCTGGTCACATGTTGAGAGATTATGCTTCTTCTAAACAGGGTCAAAGAGGTAACAATAGTAAGGCTCAGTCTACAGCTTCAGCAGCAGCATCAGGTCGCCCAACTCATTAGGGTACTTCAACCGGTACAGGTGGCGTTCAGTGCCAAAACAAGTTGTATGCTCTCCAGGCTCGCTAGGATCAGGTAGATTCTCCTGATATGGTTTCTGGTACGTTGCGAGTCTTTCATTTAGATGTTTATGGTTTGTTATATCCAAGGGTTACTCTTTCCTTTGTAACTCCATATATAACAATGAACTTTGGTTTCAATCCAGAAACTCTCTCAGAAGCCTTATCAGTCTCTACTCCAGTCCGTGACCCAGTTATAGTTAGACGGGTATACAGAAATTGCCCTATCATAATCTCTCAGAAAGTCACCTCAGAAGATCTTGTAGAGTAAGAAATGGTAGACTTTGATGTCATTTTAGACATGGATTGGTTACATTCCTATTATGCCTCAGTCGATTGTAGAACTAGGATCATTCGTTTCCAGTTCCCAGACAAGTCAATACTAGAATGGAAGGGTAGTATCTTAGTGCCTATGGGTCGATTTATCTCTTACCTTAAGGCCATAAATATGATCTCTAAAGGGTATCTCTATCATCTAGTTCGGGTTAAGGATTCAAGCTCTGAAACCCCAACTCTTGAGTCATTTCTAGTAGTAAATGAGTTCTCAGAAGTGTTTCCAGAAGATCTTCCCGAAGTTCCTCCCGAAAGGAAAATCGACTTTGAAATAGATCTCCTACCAAATACCCATCATATTTCTATTCCTCCTTACAGAATGGCTCCAGCTGAGATTAAGGAATTGAAGGAACAATTGAAAGACCTTATATATAAGGGCTTCATTAGACCTAGTATTTCCCCATGGGTTGCAACAGTGTTGTTCTTGAAAAAGAACGATGGTTGTCTCATGATGTGAATTGACTATCGACAGTTGAACAAAGTCATCGTCAAGAATAAGTACCCTATCCCCAGGATTGATGACTTGTTCGACCAACTGCAGGGTGCTAGTCATTTTTCAAAGATAGACCTCAGATCCAGTTATCATCAGCTCAGTGTCAGAGATAGTGGCATTCTAAAAAAAGTCTTCAGAACTCGGTATGGTCATTATGAATTTGTAGTTATGTCATTTGGACTAAAAAATGCTCCAACAACTTTCATGGATTTGATGAACAAAGTGCTCAGGTAGTATTTAGACTTGTTCGTTGTCATCTTTAATTATGATATCCTCATTTACTATAGGAATGAGAAAGAACATGCGACTCATTTGAGGAATGTCCTGCAAACTCTCAAAGATCACCAGTTATTCGTTAAGTTTAGCAAATGTGAGTTTTGGTTGCAATCTGTTGCTTTCCTTGGTCAATAGTGTCTAGCGAAAGGATTCGAGTGGATTCCCAAAAAATAGAGGCAGTAAAGCGATGGCCCAGACCCACCTTTCCTACATATATCATCAAAAGTTTCTTGGGTTTGGCTGGTTATTATAGAAGGTTCATGGAAGGATTTTCATCCATAGCTTCTCCATTGACTAAGTGAATCAGAAAAAAGTTAAGTTGCAGTGGTCAGATGATTGTGAGAAGAGCTTCTCAGAACTGAAGACTAGGTTGACTACAACTCCTAATTTTGACTCTACCAGAGGGTTCAGACAGTTATGTGATCTATTGTGATGCAACCAGAGTCATCCTAGGGTGTGTGTTAATGCAGCGAGGTAAGGTTATAACTTATGCTTCTAGACAACTTAAGGTGCATGAGAAGAACTATCCGACTCATGACCTCGAGCTCGCAACCGTAGTAGTTGCCCTTAAGATTTGGATACATTACTTTTATGGTGTTCACATAGATGTGTTCACATACCATAAGAGCCTCCAATATGTGTTCACCCAAAAAGAGTTGAATCTTCGCCAGAGGAGATGACTTGAATTCCTCAAGGACTATGACATGAATGTGCTCTACCATCCTGGTAAGACCAATGTAGTAGCTGATGCTCTTAGAAGACTATCTTTGGGTAGTGTAGTATGTGTTGAGGAAGAAATGAAGGAGTTAGTAAAGAATGTTCACCGGCTTTCTCGCTTAGGGGTTTGCCTTATGAACATATTAGGTGATGATGTGATAGTTCAGAATGGATCAGAATCTTCATTGGTAGTGGAGGTTAAGGAAAAACAAAATAGTGATCCTATACTGCTTCTATTGAAGGGTGCAGTTCATCAGTAAAAAGTTGAGGTTTTCTCCCAAGGGAGAGATGGTGTGCTTCGCTACAAAGGTCGTTTATGTGTTCCTAAGGTGGGTGAGTTAAGACAACAGATCCTTATAGAAGCCCATAACTCCAGGTAGTCTATTCATCCAGGTGCCACTAAGATGTAGCGTGATCTTCAGAAAGTGTTTTGGTGGAATGACATGTAAAAGGATATAGCAGATTTTGTGGCTAAGTGCCCTAATTATCAACAGGTGAGGGTAGAACATCAGAAACCAGAAGGTATGACTCAAGAGATTAACATTCCTACATGGAAGTGAGAAGTGATAAACATGGACTTCATTACAGGTTTACCTCATACTCACAGGCAACATTACTCCATCTGGGTGATAGTAGACATAGTTACTAAGTTTGCTCACTTTTTGGTTGTGAAGACTACAGATTCGGTGGAGGACTACGCCAAGCTTTAGATTAATGAGATAGTCATGTTGCATGGGGTTCCTTTGTCTATCATCTCAGATAGAGGTCCTTGTTGACACCCAATTTTGGCTCTCCACATTTTATAATAATAATAATAATATATGTTATGAAATTTTTATAGGAATACGAAAAGATTTTTGATTTTTTTTACCTGATAAATTTATTTCATAAATGTTATTTCTTACAAAATTAAATATATTATATTACTACTTACCTTGTCATTTTTAAGTAAGTGTTGTTCTTAAGAATTGAATCTATTTTTCGTTCAAATATAATTTCTATTGTCGCAATAGATATTTTTCATACATTTAATTTTTTTTTTAGAAAGCTTAATTAATTAATGAGTTACTAATTTATATTAATTTAATTTTAAGAACGACTAATTTTATCAAATAAGCTAATCTTGCAAAATAATTATCTCTTATGGCTATTTAATAAAGAAAGTAGTTATAATTTAAATGAATTTAATTTGAGCAAATTTGGCAATCCAAGTCTTCTTAAACCGGCCAATCCGTGTATGCCACGTAGGCGAGCACATGGATTGTGCTTCTATAGCTTAAATCTTGACCCTACGATTAAATGTAATGGTCCTAGTTAATTAAGCTTTTACCATTATTATATATATATATATATAATAACTTTTTCTTTGAATTTTTGATTTATTTTAACCGTCCGATCAAATGATCGGATGGCCCAAATTAAATCCCAAATTGCTTTCTTCTTTTCCAAAAAATAGTAGGCCTCCCAGCCTTCTTTTCCCAACATCGCTCTTTTCCTAGAACAACCTTCTCCTTCCCCAGACGCTCCTCTCCTCTCCTCTCCTCTCCTCTCCCGCGTCTGCCGAGAACGGCTATGAACCGCAGAAAAATGTTAATTTTCGGCGGTCTCTTACTTTATGACTTCATCTTCCACATACCCCTTCGTCCTATCTCATCAATCGACCGTCGTCCACTACCAAAGAAACGACCATGGACTGCCGGAAAACAACAATATCCGGCGGTCTCCATCGTCACCTCTTCCCCCATCCGCCGTCCATCAATCACAGTCCCCTTTCTATCAACTTTACATCTTTTCTGATTCATTTATGACCCAAAGCAGGCCTAGAAGTCTCGACCATCATCACTGCTCCGCCTGAAAAGCGGAGGACACGAAGAACCATTGGATTTCAATTGGTTACACCATTAATCTAATGGGTCTGAGGTTGGAAGCCTTTCCCCAAATTCGACTAAAAAATCAGCCCTTTGGTTCTCATTCAAGGGGTGGGGGAAAAAACGACAGAAAAGAGGAAACAAGCACATTTCAAGCATTCAGTTTTTTTTTTTTTCCAGAAAATTCCGATCTTCTTTCAAGTTTCTGTTTTCGATTTTGAATTTGAATCTCGAGAGTAAGTTTGAAGTTGGAATCTCTTGACGGAAAAGCTCTAGTTTGTTGCTCAACACAAGGTAAAATCCTTTTCCTTATTTATCTTTTGTCCCTTTGTTGTCATCTAGTTTGGTCCCGTGAAGAAAATGTTGAAGTGTCCTCTGTTTCCAGTATTCGTCTCTCGTTTTTCTCCAAAAGTTTGAGATTATAAACGATATGTTTCCCTATTGAGTTCATTTGTTTCAGTATTTGGTTGTTTGCAACCCAAGATGTTGGTCTGTGTAAATTTTTGGAATATCACTCGATTTGCTTCATGTCATAGATATAAAATCCTCCTTACTGATATGTGCTAAATTTAACTAATGAAAAATTGTAACTTATTTTCTGGAAAAGCAAGAATTCATTATTCTACATAATCAAGTGTCAAAGTCATTAAAGTTCATGCTAGAGTTTATACTTATCCTTTTAGCCATATAATAATTTTTTTTAAAAAAAGTTTGTTGTTCTTGTACAATCTTGTTGTGTTGTTGTGTAGTAAGACTAAACCATGCTGCGTATTTTCTTTTTCTCTAACCAAAAACCGTGAATGCATTCGTTGGCATTTTCTCGCCTAATTTTGCTCAACATCTTGAAGAATTGGGCCTTTTGGTCAAATTAGTTAGGAGTATATGAATGTGATCATGTGTTAGTAGCTATGGATATTTTTTGTCTAAATTATTATTCATACACTATTAGAAGAAAACAATCTCCTTGAATTTAAAATACGTTTGATCATGCAAATTATTCTCTCTTGTGTGCAAAATAAGATGAATCAGAATGCGTAGTTTTTATTATTTTTAGATTGCAACCAATTCATTTTTTTTTCCATTCTTATTTAACATAACTTCCGATTTTTTTTGTTAAGTTTGGCTTTGATCATTTTCTATTGCTGGTTTGCAAAGAGATTAATGTTAATATCCCTCAAATTATCATCAAGTCAGTATACTCTTGTTATATTCAAATCCTTTAAAAAAAACATTTGTTCTTTGATTAAACCATATTAAAAAATAAAATAAAATAATCTAGTTGGAGAGTTTCTATGTGTATGAAGCTTTACTTCTTTAGGTTGAATTCGTGTTTTAATCTTAAAGCTACGTAGTCAAAATATGGTATTTTCCTATTCCTTATCTCGTCTTTAGGATTCGGTTAAGCTATTTTATTTTTAGGGTGTGTGTTGTGTCATATATCCCACCTCCCTCAAACGTTTGTTTTGCACGCTCAGGAGTTGAGATTTTGATCAAAGTTAACTGGATCAAGATTTGTTATTCATTTTTATGTGCTACAGTCATTTTATACTTTATTTCATAATTTATGTATTCTAATCCTCTTTTATTTTTAATGTTTCATGTACAACCGGAGAGCTGGAGTTTCTACTTTGGAACTCATTTTGGCCTAAAATATTAGGCCAACAGCAATTAGGATCACTGCAATGCTTGGAGTCTCATAAATAGGAGTCTAATGTTCCTCAGCCTTTCTTTGTTGCCTTATGTTTTTTTTTTATATATGTTGGCTAACTTTTACTCTTAAGTTTTGTCGTCCTACTTATATTGTTTTTGATATGTTGGCTAACCTTTACTCTTAAGTTTTGATACATTGCTTGTCCCCCTTTTTTTATTTTTGAAGTTTATTCATGTGAGCCAATATTTGTTTGCTTGTGAATTTAGTTGAAACACTTTTAGAACAAATGATGCAAAGAACTATTTTTTTAAAGAAATGGATTAGCATTTTCACCTATAATACTCTTTTTACGCTTTTTTTTTTAGTTGAAGAGAAGGGGCTTATAGTTTAAGAATTTTCCAAACGAAGTTTCAAAGGTTAAAATAATACTAGTGTTTCAAAATTGGGGAAAAGAAGTATAAATCGACTTAGGTACTTAAGGAATAGGAAAACTTATTATCTAAAACTCTCTATTGAAATTTTAAAAGGGCTAAATAATTTTCATTTAGGTATCTAAGTAGGAAAAAATAAAATTCATGAATTGGGACTCCCAAATAAATTTAGAGGTACATAAAGGCTAAAATAATTAACTTTTAAAATGATTAACTTGTGGAATTATATATATATATATATATATATATATATTTTAAAAATAAGTAGGGGAATATGCTTATATATTTAATAAAAACAAGTGTGACTATAGAATAAGGCTCGATAGTTAGGCCTATTTTTTTATATACTTTTTACATCACCCCTCTATAAAAAAATGTATCGACTATTCTTACTTTTTTTAATCAAACATTACTAATAACATTTTAATCTTTTAACATGCTATTTCAAAATTTTAGATATGCCAACAGGTTCAAATACAAGGTACATACATATATATGTCATACATATAAATGTATATATTCTATATTTTCTCCACATAACCTAGTATTATCTACTATCTCTTTTACTAATGTTATTTATTTATTTTTATAATTTATAAATGCCTACACTTAAATATACATATTACTTTACTACATATAATCTATTGTCAATTTGTCTGTGTTCATATGTTCTAAACAACTTACATGTATATACTATACTTTATAATAAACACAATTTTAGATCACAAAATCTATCTAATATTTTAACATTTAGTATCATTATTTTTTTTTATTTTTTTTAGGAAACTCTATTTTTATCCAAATTACATATTATTACATATTTACACTCCACTACTATCTTATTTTATTTTTCACGTCTTAAAGAAATGACATATTTTCATAAATTCAACATCAATATATTTCTTAGGATAACTTTACTATGATACATCTATATTTTTTAACATATAAAAATTAACATACTTTTAAGTACATCTATTTATTTATTTATTTTTACATGATAAAAACTACTATTAAATCTATTTTATAAGGCATATATATGTCGTATCTTGTATTTTATTCTTTTCTTAAACTAACCAATTAACTAATCATTGATTTTTAAAGCAAATAAATAAACATGTTTTCCTAATCATATTTTCCTAAATTGAGTTTAAGGACTATCTTCGGATAGGCTCTGAGGGGTGCTTAACACCTTCCCCTCGAGTAACCAAAATCTTTACTCAGAATCTCAATGGTTTCCCAAATCAAAACAGAGTTTACATTTACATATTTTAAAAAATGGTTTTCCTAATATTTTCCTTAAAATTTAGGTGGCGACTCTAAAACAAAACAATTTTTTTTTCAAAATCAGAGTGTCAGCCATATTATGTTATGAACTGTTTCGGCCGGTTCGAAATAGGGGTGCGACAACTTGGCGAATCTGCTGGGGATCTTACTTAGGTTTTAACCTTAGAAAAACTCAATTTAGGAACAACATTTGTGATTACGTATTTATTTTTCAGCTTGCTATTGATATATTGCTTTGACTGAAAGGTCGCAAGTGAAATCCAAGCTTGTGTTCCTTATTTGTTTTAAGACACTACTTGTTACTGCTTTCCCTACATTGTCATTTGCACATTCTATCGAGTCTTGGCCGTCCACTCACACACTGTACACGCGAGGGCTGTTCCTGCACTCCTCCGAAACTCTCTTTGGATTCCTTAGTTTTAGAATTGATGCAATTAAGATAGTGCACCTTCTCGCAATTACTCAGTCCCACTCTCAATCATATAGGAAACAATCTTACTCTTAAAAAATAGGTCATGTTGTATAGCCTTAAGCAAGACAATATAGAGTATTGTTGTTGCATTTAGGAAACCACCCAAATGTCAATGAGTTTCTTCTTTAAAACTCAATGACATAAACTTTGTGTGAAATTGATATAAATTATCCAAACTTAAACACTTGACGGATTTGGAGCAAATAAACTCATAACACCCTTTGCCCTCTTTTCAGATGAACCTCAACCAAGACTTGCCGGATATCCAAATGGTCGTTTCAGCGCCCCACATTCTACAAAATTGGTGGCAAAATATCCACAGGATACACGGGGCAGAGATTCAAAGGCACCTAAGAGCATTATTGTCGCTTCTGGGGACACAATGCGATAAAATCTTTGTCACTCAGCTGATGGGGTTTTGGGAACCGAGCACCGTAACCTTCAAATTCCTGGATTTTGAGATCACTCTTACACTAGAGGAGTTCAGTAGTCTTATCGAACTACCGATTAGAGGGAGGCTGCCAGTGATCCCCTCAACTATCTGTACAGGTGACTTTCTAAGTCTCTTGGATCTACACATATTTCGGTCATTGGGATATGTAGACGGCGGACACGTCGAGTTAGACTATCTCTTCCAGAGGTTTGGGCATTCGGAAGGTTACTATGAATATCAACGTGAATTTGAATGTACTCGCGGAGCATGGGAGCATATGAGGCCAAGAGTATTCGTTATGGCTTTTTTAGGAGTTATGGTGTTCCCGATAAGGTCCAATTCTATCGACTTCAACATATTGCTGATGGTTATAATCATCTTCAACGATCCACAAAAAATTACTTTGGTGCCTATGATCCTCGCCGAAGTTCTTCGTTCAATGGCAGCCTACATTAGGGGACACGATTTATTCGGAGGATGCAACATATTGCTATAGATTTGGGCAAGGAAACATTTCTACCAACTTGATCCACAAATGGATTACTACATAGGTGCTCCTAACAAGATCGAAAGCGGCGAAGACCGTCTCCAAAAATTGGGTGGGTGCGCCAATGGGAAGGGAAGAATGGCGCATATTTTTGAACAACCTCATGGGAGACGCCATCTAATGAAAGTTCTCTTGGATAACAGGATTGACGTTTGCAAGGACTCGATACTTTTTCTTTATCAAGTTAATTGGGCTCAGAGGCATCCAACCATATGCACCTCTTCAGGTTATGCGGCAGCTTGGAGTTATCCAAGACATTCCGTTATGGTCAATAATGGGATCACATGAAGATTCATTCACTTCAGTCTCGCTGGAACGGATAAGAAATATGCAAACCGAGTGGGAATCTATAATCGATTTAGAAATAGGAGAAGAAAGCTGGTGTACGCCAGAGTATTACGCTTGGCGGAATACCGTGAGTCATATGGCTCGTCCAAGCGCACACGGACATTGGGGGTTTGTAGACAGACAACAAATTGATTGGATCAGAGAATCAGTGCTTCTTCGCATGGGGTTCACTACACCCATGTACAATTAGATAGTTCCGAGATCCGTCGATTACTTAATCCAGGAAGAAGACCCAAAAGAAGACCCAGAAGAGGATCCTGAAGAGGACCCAGAAGAAGATCCAGAAGAGGATCCTGAAGGAAACCCAGAAGAGGACCCCGAAGAGGACCTAGAAGAAGAAGTGTGGGAAGATCACATGGAGGTTTTTGAGATGGGTTCTAACGTCTATAACCCAAGAGATGGAGGGGTTATAGACATATCATCCGAGCATGGCCCTGAAGAGTCTCCAGAGTATCACCCGGGTCCTTACTATGATGTGGACGATGATGATGATGATGCTCCAACCTAGCCGTAGATCATCTTTCTTCTTTGAATTCACTCATAAGCTCTTCAAAGTGCCATGTGGCCTATCCCTCTTGTACGCCTTATGGCCACCCCTGTACTTTCATTTCTTCGGCTTCCGACCGCCTACATCGTTGTAACATCTAAGACAACAGTAATCAATGAAGTTATGTTTGCTCCAAATCTAAAATGTGTTTAAACGGATCATTTATTATCAAACTAATTGCAACGTAGGCCTTCCTCAGGCAAAACGAGGTTCTATATTAGGACGCATTTTGAATGTCGCCGAATTGGCGTATATATGTGTTACATTTACATATTTGTTACAGTTTTCAATATTTTTCAAACTAACATAGTTTTCTTTTTTTTTTCTTTGTTTTCTTTTCTTTATTTATCCCCAAAAGTACGTTGATTTGTGTCGACTTGCAAACTGGCTGACTCACGATACAACCTTTGATCAAAGGGAAAAATGACTGATAAAGACAAATAGTACCTATTGAGAATCCCGAAAGTTCTCGAAGTATAGCTGATATTCAAAACGAGGAGAAAATGGCTCACATGGAACAAGAACTCGAGATCTTAAAGAAAGAATTGCGTCAAGTGTGAAACTTGGCTAAACTGTCGGGGACCACTTTTCCTAATTTCAAGATACCTATCTACTTCCCAAAGGCTGACTTGCCTTCTGCCGACTTACCAAATCAGCCAGAACTGACTCAACACACTCCTACTTACGGTCGAGTTCCACTAGCTTCTCCAACCGCAGTCAGGACCGTTCCTGACCTTTCTAATCGTGGTCTTACCATGCCTACAATGCAGCAAATACTTGGGGCACATATCGCCGCTCCCTATGAGCCACATGTTCCACCCGTATATGCCACTGGGGCTCCTACCTTCACTATGCCAGCTGTGGTTAATGTCCCATACGAGGTCGATCAATATGAAGAAATGGAGAAAGATGCTCGGTTGAAAGAAGATGCATTGATAAATGCACAGCTTCAGGGTCTGAGAAAAGCATTGAAAAGCTTACAAGTCACTAGAGGGACAGAGAGTCTGGATTATGATGACTTATGTATCCATCCAGACATTGACATGCCGGTAGGGTACAAACCACCAAAGTTTGACATGTTCGATGGAAAAGGCGACCCACACGCACATTTGAGGGCATACTGTGACAAGTTAGTCGGTGTAGGGAGAAATGAGAAGTTGAGGATGAAGTTGTTCATCCGGAGTCTGTCTGGAGAAGCATTAACCTGGTATACCCGCCAAGACCCTCACAAATGGTGTGACTGGCAGGAAATGGCTGAGGACTTCATAACTCGTTTCAGATTCAATACTGAAATTACTGCTGACAGATTCTCATTGGCCAATATACAGAAGAAGCCATCTGAGAATTTCCAAGAATATGCACGGCGTTGGAGAACTGAGGCCGCAAGGGTGCAACCACCATTAGATGAGAGTGAGCTTTCAAAGTACTTTATTCGAGCTCAAGAAGACATCTACTTTGACAAGATGATGTCAATGATGAGTCAGAAGTTTGCAGAATTGGTCAAGATGGGAAACTTTATAGAGGAAGGTGTTAAATTTGGGAAGATTCAGTCTATGGTCGCATTGCAAGCTGCAAGTAGGGCTATACAATCGGGTTCCATTGGCGGCATAAAAAAGAAAAGGGAGGATATTTTGGCTGTCACTTACCAACAAGGAGGACCATCCCACCGATACCCCAATAATCCTCAAATCGCTGCGCATACTTCATACGTCCCAGTGTATAATACCCAATCACACTATAACCCACCCCGAGCACCAGCATACCAAAACCCTCCAAGACCACATGTCCCTGTCCAAGCACCAATTCACCGAAATAGACCAGCATATGCACCGAGACCACGTCCAAATCCTGAAGCTAGAAATGCTTGCACTTACACACCGATTGCTGAACCCTATGCTCAATTGTTTGAAAGGTTGAGGACAGCGGGAGTGCTGCAACCAGTTGAAGGAAAACTTCGTGATCCACTCCCTCGTAATTTTGATGGGAACAAGCGATGTGCTTACCATCAGGAGTCCAGGGACACGACACAGAAGATTGTTATGGTTTGAAGAACCAGATCGAGTCTTTGATTAGGAGAGGAGTAATCAAATGCACTCCAGCACCTCCCAATGTGAACAACAATTTCTTGCCAAACCATGAGAATCGGGAAGTCAACATGGTTACTCTGGATGACGAATATGGGACCCCTGACTATTCAAATATAGATGAAGCGGATGCCAT
The DNA here is from genome assembly GCA_036553675.1 of Solanum okadae. Lineage (NCBI taxonomy): Eukaryota > Viridiplantae > Streptophyta > Magnoliopsida > Solanales > Solanaceae > Solanum > Solanum okadae. Next base: position 40,760,741 of record CM071689.1, on the reverse strand, counting down.
GACATTTTCGACGCAACCTGTTATCACTGTTTAACTAAGGGAACCTCTGACTGTCCAAACATATCTCCCAAGAGTTGTAGTGACCACTCTAATTACTAAGAAGCCTGAGTATTCCACCAAAGCAGTCCCTTGGGACTATCGAGCAAGTGTCAAGGGCAAGATGATCGACACGCCGTGGCTTAAGGGATGACTAGGTCGGAGTGGTGTTATGCCCCAAAGAACCTAAATCAAAGAGCTCTTGGAAAAGAACAGAATCCAAAGAAGAATGTTACCGATGCTGAAGCCGCAGAGTTTTGGAAGAAGATGTAGTCTAAAGACTATTGGGTTGAAGAACAGTTGAAGAAGACGCCAGCCCACATATCCATTTGGTCTTTGCTTATGAGTTCTGAAGCTCATAGGAATGCTTTGATGGAGGTGTTAAGCGGAGTGATCATTCCAAAGGAGACTACAAGTGAGACCTTAACTGCAACGATTGGAGGAATAGTGGAAGCTAACAAGATTTCTTTCCACGATGATGAGTTGCCCACAGAAGGGGCTGGGCACAACAAAGCGCTTCACATCGCAGTCAAACGTTGTGATAAGATTGTGACTCGAGTTTTAATTGATGGTGGCTCTGGATGCAACATCTGTCCTTTCACCACTATAAGGGATTTAGGTGTTAATATGGGAGAGATAATGGAAAGTTGTGTGAAAGTTAGAGCTTTTGATGGAGCGCAAAGAAGTGTCATCGGAGAGATCTATCTCACATTACAGGTGGGGCCGGCTGAATTCCCCATTCTATTTCAAGTGATGGATGTATCATCCAACTACAACCTGTTGTTGGGAAGACCATGGGTTCACATGGCAAGAACAGTTCCTTCCACTCTTCATCAATGTGTAAAGTTTGAGTGGGATCACACAGTAGTTACCGTCCACAGAGAACTCAGTCACCCCATTCATTCTGTTAATTCTATCCCAGTCACCGATGAGTTGGACAGAGCCACTTTTCACACTTTGGAAATCATGCAAGCTATAAAGGTCAATGAGGGAGTGGAGCCCGAAGATACCAAGTTGTCAAGTGCAGCGAAAATGGTTGCGTCAGAAATGTTGAAGTATGGATATCAGCCTAAGAATGGACTTGGACCTAAGTCCAATGGCATAGTTGAGCCGATCCAGCTGAAGCATCAGAGAGGCGCCAACGGACTAGGATATGAGCCTGCCTCGGGAAGAGACTGTCACGGGTCAAGCGATAAAATCTTTGTACCAGAACAAGATTTGATTCCAGATCAAGCTGGCGTTGATGACATTGTAGAAGGATTAGGCAATCTATTCGTGGCCATGGCTGGAGAAGAGGAAGGGATAAATCTCAACGAGTTGACCATTCGTGATGCCAAACCTGGAGAAATCTTGCAGAATTGGACCACCAGCCCGTCCCTGTTTCAACCAGAGTCCTGGTAGTGTGGAAAAGTTGTCTTAATTTTAAAAATTCGCATGATCAAATTGAGGCTTGAATCATGCCCAATCTTTTGTTGCTTGCCTCTTCTAAAAGCTAGAATGCTTTGAAATAAAAGTCTTTATTTTCTTTAAAAAAATCTCGTTATTTTAAATATCTATTTATTTTTACTTACCTTTTGCACTTTTTAGCACTCATATTAATAAAAATCCTCGTTCAACGGTTATGACATGTAATGAATCCACCGAGCAAGGTGAAAATGATAAACAAGATCACGAAGAGTATGATGAAAGCATGATGCCTGAAAATCTGCCACACGAGATCGAGCAGGTTGAAAGTCAGAACAAACCCAATATGGATGAAACAGAGGTTGTCAACTTTGGAGATGAGGAAATCATGAAGGAGACACAAGTCAACATACATTTGGAGGCAGAAAGAAAGCAAGCGTTAATAGAATTGCTTAAGCAGTATGTTGACGTATTTGCTTGGTCTTATGATGACATGCCAGGATTAAGCACTGATATTGTCACGCACAAATTACCGACTGATCCCACTTATTCTTTTCTTAAACTAACCAATTAACTAATCATTGATTTTTAAAGCAAATAAATAAACAAGTTTTCCTAATCATATTTTCCTAAATTGAGTTTAAGGACTATCTTCGGATAGGCTCTGAGGGGTGCTTAACACCTTCCCCTCGACTAACCAAAACCCTTACTCAGAATCTCAACGGTTTCCCAAATCAAAACAGAGTTTACATTTACATATTTTAAAAAATGGTTTTCCTAATATTTTCCTTAAAATTTAGGTGGTGACTCTAAAACAATTTTTTTTTTCAAAATTAGAGTGTCAACCATATTATGTTGTGAACTATTTCAGCCGGTTCAAAATAGTGGTGCGAAGTCCTCAATTTACCTCTCATTTTTGGAAGTCATTTCAGAAAGGTCTTGGTACTCAGGTTAATCTCATCACAACATTTCATCCACAGACGGATGGTCAGGTAGAGCGTACCATTCAGACCTTAGAGGACATGTTGGGAGCTTGCGTTATTGACTTCAAGGGTAGTTGGGATGATCACCTATCTGTCATAGAGTTTGTGTACAATAATAGCTACCATACCAGTATTCAGATGGCCCCTTATGAGGAGTTATATGGGCGTAGGTGTAGATCTCCAGTTGGTTTGTTTGAAGTAAGTGAAATAGTCTTGATAGAGCCAGATTGGGTTCATGATGCTATGGAAAAATTTCAGCTCATTAGAGATAGACTTAAGACAACCTAGAGTCGCCAGAAGTCCTATGCAGATGTAAGGAGAAGGGACTTGGAGTTCCAAATTGGTGATTGAGTTTTCCTGAAAGTGTCACCTATGAATGGGGTGATGAGATTTGGTTAGAAAGGGAAGCTCAGTCCTAGATATGTAGGGCCTTACAAAATCTTGAACATGGTTGGAAAAGTGGCTTATGAGTTAGAGTTACCAGCAAAACTAACAATGGTGCATCCGATCTTTCACATTTCGTCGTTGAAGAAGTGTGTGGGTGATCTAGCATCCATAGTACCATTAGAAAGTGTGACTGTGAAGGATAGTCTCACTTATGAAGAGGTGCCAGTTGAAATTCATAATTTTCAGGTTCGAAGGTTGAGAAACAAAAAAGTTGCTTCAGTTAAGGTTTTGTGGAGGAGTTAGTCCATAGAGGGAGATACTTGGGAAGCAGAAGTAGCCATGAAGGACAAGTATCCTCATCTCTTTCCTTCCGATTCCATTCCAGCTTGAGGTAATAGTTCCTATCCAGTCTTTTAGTTACTCATACGTAGATTAAGTCTTAGTACCCTGTTCCTTAAGTTATACTTGTACTTTCAGCGTATTTGTATGTTCTTAGAACTTAGTTCAGTCAGATTTTAGGTTCCAGTACTTAGTGGTAGGGTTGCAGCATTTACCCTCCATTTTAAGCTAGTTTGGACTTCATTCGATGACGAATGTTCCCAAGGGAGAGATATTGTAACACCTTAGAACTTATCAGACCAGAACACTAGAAAAAATAGGTGAACCACGACAAGGTTCATGGACTGTGAATGGAACCACGGGCCATGGACCACCACACGAGCCATTGAGAGGCTCGTGGAAGCCAGGCAGAACTCACCAGGCTTAGACATCAGACCACAGAGCCCTTCACGAGCTGCGGTGGCTTCTGTGAAGCCAAAACAGTAGGCCCCTAGCCCAAGTGAAGGACCACGACGACCTTCACGGTCCATGATCCTTCACACGGTCCGTGAAGTGGAATGTAGAGGGAAGGGCCAAGAACCAATAGTCACTGGACCAAGAACCACGACCTATACGATGGATCATGGTCCTTGTGACGGTGCATCGTTGCCTCCATGGTCGGATCCCATTAGATTTTAAGTGGGGTCGTTTTGGTCTTTTCCCATATGCGTTGGACACCTAAACTACGTCGTTTAACCCCTAAACTACGTAGTTTTGGTCAGTTTGAGCCTAGTAACTTAGTTTGAACTTACCCTAATCGATCATTCACCAAAATCATTCAAACATAAAGCAAAAGACGAAGAAAGAGGTGCCCATTTCCCCAAGAACAACCAGCTAGTTTCTTTCAAGTTTTAGCCCGGAGTCGAAGGATTTCTCTGTGGATTTCATCACCAGGTATGTGGGATTTCACTAGTGGGTTCCTTTCACCCATTAGGTCCCTAAAATTCAGTTAGATTCTTGATTCCCTTCATATTATGTAGACTTAGGGTTTCTAAAACTTCAGATAATTATTGTGATTTAGTTATTGTAATGTTTTTAATCAGATTATCATGTCTTAGTAACATTTTTGCGAGATTCTTGCATGAAACTCAGAACCCTAGTTGTGTAGTTCTTTTAGTTCATGAATTGCACTAGCTAGGATAGATAAACAGATATACATGCCTCAGGTTTTAAATGTTTCATTATCACTACTTAATGTTGCATTTTCAGTTAGCACGTCAGAATATTGAGCTATCTAGTTTATTTCAGTTATGTTGTATTTTAGACATTCTAGTTGGGAGTAGGCTTAATACCGAGTTGGACTAGGGTTAGTCACCGTCATAGTCCCAGAACTACGTTCTCCAGTTGGTTAACTTCCTTATGTGGGCGTCATATTTAATGATCACGCGAGTCATGCCTTTATACCCTTGGCAAGGTATATTGGGTCCTCTCGATGGGGCGATACATCAGACTCCATGTTTAGCTAACGTGGTTTTATGTCGGTTATTAGTAGCTCCCACAGTCAGATTCTAGTGCATTGATCAGGTTACCAGTTACATTTCAGTATTCAACTTCAGCATGTTATGTACTTGGTTCTTGCATTCAGTTTAGTTAATATTCATTATGTTCAGTATCATGTTCATTTTATATCATTGCTCAGTATGCTTTGTTCAGTTATGTACATTGTTCAGCTTTATCCTATCCTGCATGCTCAGTACCTTTCAAGTACTAACGCAAACTTTGCGCTACATCTTCTCGTGATGTAGGTTCAGGTCCTCAACATTCAGATCACATGTAGATTGGTTCCCGATCCGTATTCAGCAGCATCAATGGTGAGTCCTCATTTTTCGAGGACAATTGACATATTTTCTATTCAGTCTTTCGTTTTTAGTTTCAGTTTTTCTAGAGTTAGCTGGGGCATTTCCTAACATCTTTAGTCAGTTAGAGGCTTATTTAAGACATAGTTAGAATCAGTTCTAGTATTTGAGTTATAATCTAGTATTGCAAACTCTTTTTCAGTATGTTATTCATATTAATATTGGGTATTCCCCAATTCAGTTTATCTTTTGATTTAAAGCTTCCGCACAATATTTCTTACTTCAGTTTATCTTAGTATTCTTATGATATGCCAGCTCATGGTTAGCTTGGGGTCACTCGTGATCCTAGGTCCCATATTTACGTTAAGGGGGTAGCCTCGGGGCGTGACACACATGCTTCAATGATCGTAATGACCATCGAACCGCGAAATAGCGGTCTGAACAAAATTTTTAGAAGCCATCTTTTGTTGTCGCAATAATACTCCTAAAAAAACTTTTTGGCTCGGATACCAATCTTCAGCTCACCCCAATGCATATAATTCCATTGCATCCTCTAGGGCTGCAACATGACCTCTTGGCACTCCCTACCAAATGATAGAAAAATAAGTTGCAACAAAGAAAAGAAGAAAGTCTACAAAGTGTGGGAGTTTTCTCTCATTAACGTTACTAATTTTGAAATTACAAGAGTCCTTAAATAAGATAAAAGCTACAAAAGAAAACAACCCATTTATTTGTTCCTAATAAATCTGAATTTAATACTGACTCCACTACACCTACAACCTAAAGATTAGGAAACAAGTTATTGACTCCTAAATAAACTCAACAAACTAACTATTGACTGGCCCTTGATACATTGCCAACAAGGTGTGCATAAAATTTATTAAACTTGAGTTAGGAAATCCTCTGCCTAATAGTGAAAGATTTGTGAATCCAAATGCAGATTTGTGTTGACGCATATATAATATATATTAAGAAAATCAAGACATTAATTAATCGTGATTATTAATGGTGGTGGTTGATAATTAGCAGTGGAATGATACTGATAGCTAATGACGGTAGTGAGTGATGATGACGATTAGCAGTAATATTGACTTTTGATGATAGTTATTGATGTGATTAGTGAATGTAATAATTATTGGTGGTGATAATTGCAAATGATGATTAATAATGATGACGATTGATTTTGGTGAGTGGTGGTTGTGTTTGGATTAGGTATGGTGGTTGGGAATGGTAAGTGGTGGTTATTGATGGTAGTGATAGTTGTGGGTGGTGAGTGAAAGTAAATGAAGTAGCAGCGAACAGTCATCCTTGTACAAATTCTTAAATAAACATATTAATGACATTAGTGTCTCATTTGTTTGCACTTAATAGAGTTCTAGATCTTAATAATTCAGATTCAGCCCATTAAGTGTGTTTGTTTTTTAGGTCTGAATCCTAATCATTTAGAGTCATCCCATTAAGTTTGTTTGTTTCTTTAAAAAAAAAGCCTCTTAATGAATTTGAAAAATATCTAAATAAATCAAATATGTAAGAGAGTCTTAACACCATTCAGACTCATTTAATATGTCATATTCCAGAAAGTATCACACACGCTTCTACCTCTCCCTATCACACACTATGTTTTTGCCTCTTCCTCTCTCTGCAAACTATATACAACTATACTTGATTGTAAATATAGATGTAAAGATACAATAAGATATTTATATACGACCTCAATATCAATCCCCATAACCACATTTATAAATAACCTTCAACCTTCTCCTTCCTAAAGTTTTCTGAAGCACACAAGAAACTAAGGAAAGAATACTTTTTCCTTGGCCTTCCTTCCGATCTTCAAATTCTACCAACATTGATTCAAGTATAGTTGTATACTTATATACCTCTTCCTCTATGCAAAAATAATAATTTGAAAGTTGGGAACTTCATTATAAAAACGGAGAAGGGTCTAAAATGCCCCTTAACTGTTTCAATTCATACAAAATTACCCTCCGTTTACCTTTCGGCCTCCAAATAAAGAGTTTTAGAAGAAAATGATTCTGAACTTTTTTATTGCTCAAACATTACTATGATATAAATACATGAAAAGTACTAACTACTTATGGTGATTAAACAATCAAATCCCTACAAATCAGCTAGACTACCATATATATAATATTGCACAACTATAAAGATTCTGTAACAATAATGTTAAGCAATCCTTTTGATTTTGAATTAGATTGGATAGGATTATCCTTAACACTCCCCCGCAAGATGGAGGATCTATTCAGGAGACCAATCTTGGATCTGTTGAGCTGAAACTGATTCTTGGACAAAGGATTTGTAAGAAGGTCAGCAACCTGATCCTTTTAATAGCTATGAGATATTCGAAGAGAATCTTTTTGAACCAAATCTTTAGCAAAATGGATGTCAATTTCCAGATGCTTCATATTGGAGTGAAGAACTGGATTTTGACAAATGTATATGGTAGAGATATTATCACAGTATATTATGGGAAATGGAACTGAATAACCCAGTTCCTGAAGAAGGGATTTAACCCATTGAACCTCGACAACTATTGCAGCAACGACCCTGTATTCAGCTTCAGTGGACGATCTAGCAACTATCGTTTGCTTTTTTGAACTCCAGCTAATTGGAATGTGACCAAAATATAAAAACAACCCAGAAGTTGATGTTCTATCTGATGGATCACCGGCCCAATCGGCATCAGGGAAATCATGAAACTTTAAAGGAAATTGTGGAGTAATATGGAGACCAAAGGCAATAGGTGATTTCAGATATCGTAGCAGACACTTAAGAGCCAACCAATGATGATGATTAGGACAATGCATGAACTGGGAGAGTTTGTTGACAGTAAATGCAATATCATGCCTTGTAAGATTTAGATATTTCAAACTTCCAACCAGTTGGCGTTAACGAGTGTGTTCAAGAGCTTCTTCGATGCACTGTGACTTGAGTAAAGAATGTGCAATAACAATTGGAGTAGACACTTCTTTAGCACCCTCCATATTTGCGTGTTGAAGAATCTTTCTAACATAATGATGTTGAGAAAGGGAAATGCCTTTTGATGTTTTATGCACATCAACACCAAGAAAGAGAGACAACTCATGGGATCCTTTAATGAGAACTAGACTCCAAGGGCTTGAATAAACCATTTAATGAAGAATGAGTTGTTACCTGTAACAATGAGATCATCTATATACACTAAGAAATAACAACATGTGGTACCTTTACGATAAATGAAAAGAGAGTGATCACTTTGTGATTTCCAAAAGCCAAACTTCAAGGCAAATGATCGTAGCGCTTGATACCGGGCCCTTGGGGCTTTCTTGAGTCTGTGAAAAGCCTTGACTAATTTACAGACATGGTGTTGTTTGGCTGGATCAGTGAATCCTGGTGGCTGTTTCACGAACACATGTTCTTCTGATGGACCGTGCAAGAAGGCGTTATTCACATCCAATTGAATTAGAGGCTAGGAATATGTAACAACTAAAGTAAGAACCACACGAATTGTTACCGGCTTAACCATTGGGCTGAATGTCTCATCAAAATCAATTCCAGGTCGTTGGTTATGCCCCTTTGCAACCAACCAAGCCTTGTATTTTTGAAGTGAACCATCTGCATTCCTTTTGACCCTGAAAATCCACTTACAACCGACTAAATTTTGTTGAGAATCTGGAGGGACAAGAATCCAAGTACCATTTTTAATTAATGCATTGAATTTATCAGACATAGCAAAGCGCCACTCAGGATAGGCCAGAGCTTGTCCAACATTTGTTGGTTCTAGTACTTCCGGTAAAGGATGCTTGGTGACATGGTGAATAGATTTAGGTCTATAAATGTTGTTTTTGGAACGAGTGACCATGGGATGGGTATTTGGCATTGGAGAAGAATGAATGTTATTTTGTGTTGGAGGAGAAGGATCATCATTCACAGTTGGAGGATCATAAGGTAATGCCAATTTTTCAATAGAATGGTTGCCAGAAGAGGATGAAGTAGGAAAGGAATTAGATTGGAATGGGATTATAGTGTGAGAAGATTCAATAGAAGGGCTACCATACCAATTTGAATTGGATTGAGAATCTGAAGGATAAGTCTGATATGGAAACACATTTTTAAGAAAGACAACATGACGTGAGGTAATATACCTCTTAGTATTAAGATCGTAACAAATATATGCACTCTGATGCAAAGAGTAACCAAGAAAGATACAAGGGACAAACTTGAGATCAAATTTGGACTTGGTGTAAGGACGAAGGCAAGGGTAACAGAGGCAACCAAAGACACACAAAAATGATAATTTGGAGAATGGTTGAAAAGCTTTTGATATGGAGAAGAAAATTGAAGAAGTGGTGTGGGAAGACGATTAATAAGGTATGTGGCTGTTTGAATGCAAAAGACCTAAAGGAAGAATGTAGGGAAGCTGTTTGCGGTAACGTAAGGCCAGTTTCAACTAAGTGACGATGTCGACGTTCTGCAGCCCCATTGTATTGTGGGGTGTGAGGTGGTGTTTGCAGATGATTTATTCACAAGATTGAAAATATTTTTTGAGTGCAACATATTCTCCGCCCCCGTCGGTGTAAATTGATTTTATCTTGACATTAAAGTTATTTTTGACAAGTTTTTGAAATGGTGGAAAGATAGTATACACATCTGATTTAGCCTTTAAAGGAAAGAACCAGATATATTTTGTGCAATGGTCCACAAAGATGATATAGTAAGGAAACCCATCAATTGATTGTATAAGGGCAAGACCCCATAAATCAGAGTATAATAGCTCAAGAGGTCTACTACTTGTTAGAGAAGAAACACCAAAGGATTGATGATGACTTTTATTGCATTGGAAAGGATTACAAAAGGATGTTTTAATAGAAGATGTTGGTAACTGAAACTTAGACAAAATGAAATTAAAGATCCTAGCATTGGAATGGCCAAGACGTAGATGCCAGGACTCTAATGAAAGTCGAATGCTAAAGCAAACAGGTTTATTTGAAACTGCAGAGGACATAAACTTGTACAAGGATTGATCAAGTGGGCCTTTGAACTGTATCTCCCCCGTGAATTGATCCTTCACAAGAAAATGGTCAGAAAAGAACTCAATTGACACTTGGTTCGAAGTACATAATTGTGATACAAATATAAGGTTGGTTTTAGCAGAGGGAACACATAAAACATTAGAAAGAAGGAACTTTTTGGCATGGAGAGAAATAGTACCAGAACCAACATATGAGATAGACAAACCTGAGCCATTTGTTTGGTGCAGTTCATCACTACCATCATATGGTGAATAAAGAGATAGGTTGCTCAAGTCATTAGTGATGTGATGAGATACACCAGTGTCAAACAACCATTGCTGATCAGATCCCGAATTCACATTAGTGTGGTGTGCTTGAGGATTCCATGAAAGCAATTCCCTGAAATAGTCACGTGCTCAATATTTGACATGATGCCCAAATTTGTCACAAAATTGAAATTGAACTTTGGTTTGAGATCCAATGCCTCGAAAATGTTGTCGTGGTGCAGAATGTTGAGGCTTATATGATGAGAAGTTCGCTGGAACACCAACGTTAGCATTTTCATATTGAAGATTCTGATTTGTCTTCCCTGAATTACCTTGTTTTTGCTGATATGGAGATCTTGTGTTTGTACCTTTGCGGACATGTTTTGTTGTGATTGGAGTGGTGTCAAATGTGGGATCCGCTTGTTTCAAATACAATTCGTGAGCCAATAACTTGTCTTGGAGTTCATCAAATAATATGATGGTATTTCTAGCATGAATAGCTGCAGAAATATCTTGAAATTCAGGGCCAACACCTCTAAGAACGTGAACCGCAAGATCTACATCACTCACAGGCCTCCACACAAAGAGCGTTCCTCAGCAATTGATTTGATCAATTGAAGATATTCAGCAACTGGACGTGAATCTCTCTTTGCTCTAGATAGCTTGTCACGCAAAGATAAAATCCGCTTAGCTGATTTGTTTGCAAACGCCATTTGTAACTTGGTCCATGCCTCCGCTGAGGTTTTGGCATCTGCGATGGTATTCATTACCAAAAATGATATGGAAACAATAATGGCTGCCAAAATTAACTAATCCTGGCACTCCCAAAATTCAAAATCAGGATTAGAGACTTGTTGACCATTTTTTTCAATGGTGGTTGGAGGTGATGTGGTCGCACCAATGACATAACCCATAAGATTGTGACCACGAAGTAAAGGAGTAATTTGGGCTCTCCAAGTGGGGTAGTTTTGAGAATTAAGTTTCAAAGGGAGTTGAGAGCCATTGATGGAAATCAAGATTTTTCTAGAAAAGTAAGTAAGATTATTTGTGCTGGAGGATGCCATGAGAAAAAAAAAGAATGATTAATTTAAGCAATTCGGATCACTGCTTCGATATCATAAAGAGATTTAGAAGAAAATGATTCTGAACTTGTTTATTGCTCAAACATTACTATGATACAAATACATGAAAAATACTAACTAATTATGGTGATTAAACAATCAAATCCCTACAAATCAGCTAGACTACCATATATATAATATTGCACAACTATAAATATTCTGTAACAATAATGTTAAGCTATCCTTTTGATTTTGAATTAGATTGGATAGGATTATCCTTAACACCAACTACCCCGACGTTAACCTTTTGGCTCAAAAATGTCCTTATTTCTAACGGTCCACACTTAAAAGGTGGATGGAAGGGCAATGTTGTGCTAAATCTCATAGTTTAAGGGTATTTTAGGTCCTTATCAGTTAAAATAAAATTACTCAATATATAAGCTCATATTATTGACCTTTCTTCTTAAATGTACCATTTTAAATTTTAAATTTTTAAAATTTATGATAAAACAATGGTGAAAAAAGGAGGAAAATAACGAGTACATTCATATATAGAAATAATTGGTTTGATAAAAGATAATTTAATAGCATTTTTTCTTTTGTGTGTACCCAAAATTCATAATAAACGAATTAAAATAATATTTTCTCCTCTCCCCAACCTACCCCACTATGGTAATAATATAAATTAAAAGAATATGAACATATAAGTTCGTTTCATGTTTGAGTCTTAGATATACTAATTAAGAATAAGAGATATAAAAGAAATAATGGGAGGAATGAACAAGCCAATTTAATAATAACTAAAAAAATTTATATTAATAAAAAATAATATTTTTATATGAACGTTCATATTCGCATTTTAGATGGATCCCAAGTTATGAGTTCAACTATAATCAATTAGGTATTGATTTATAATAGGCTAGTGGAAAGATATCATGAAATAAATAATATTTTGAATATTATTTTCAAGTGTATCATGTCAAAATATGAATTGTATGTGGTTTTTATTATTTATTTGAAAAGGGTTTAAATTTGGACCAATCAGATTACACAACATAAAAAATAAAAATTTAATTATTCAACTTTAGGGGAGCTGCTAAAAATAAGGGCAAATATGGGCCAGAAGGTTAATATGGATGGTATTTCTGAACCAAAAGGTTGACGCTAGGGGTATTTTGGGGCTCAAAGGTGAATGGAGGATAGTTTTGTACCAATTTGAATAGTTAAGGGGCATTTTAGGCCCTTTTCCTTTTAAAAAAAAATTGATCAGGCAAAATAATGGAGTTTCAACAAAGTTTTTATTTGCATATCAGATAGCTAGTTTTTTTAAAAAAAATTAAATATCTAACATTCAAAATATTATTTCCTATTAAAAGATAAAATTGTTTTGTTGAAATGATATTTTTATAATATTTTGTTGTTATAGTGTTTAATTTAATATGTACATTCCGATATTGAAAACAAACGGCCTTAATTATGCAGTGTTAAGATTTAGAGACCACATTTTAATATTCAAATGTGTATGCAGATATAGAAATCTAGATCTTAATGCACATGCTTATTCATATCTAAACATCTTAATCTTAATGGAAACAAATGAGGCCTAAAACTTTGTTATAAATCTTAATCATTAAGACTCATTAAGTGGTTGTGAAATAATAAAAATAAACGCACATAATAATTAAGATCTGAATGGTTGATATTCAGACATTGAAACAAACAACTTAATAACTGAGATATGAATGATTAAGATTAAGGGGTCGTTTTCTGCAAACATTGATAACACATGGATTAGTAACACATGAATTAGTAATGCAGGGATTATCAATGCAGAGATTATTTTTTATCAAGTGTTTGGTTCATTACTTCTCACTTAATTTTTTTTAAAACTCTACAAAAAAATTCTTTCCTATTATACCATTATCTTATTATAAGATTGTTTATTTCATGTAATTGGCCAAAGTTGATCATTGTCGAATAATATTATTATTTTTGATAGAATTTTCTATTTATGTTAAATACATATATACATATAAATTGTTATTAATATTGAGGTGTGATGTACCAGTACGAAGATCCTTGATGGTATAGTGTATTTCTAATATACTCAGCAAATCCCCAAAAGTTGGAACAACTTGTGTAAGTATATCTAGCACATATATAGTGCTATTTAGAAAAATAATATCTCAGGTAAAGCCATATGAGTTAATAAATAGCAAAGCCATATATATATATCTGGATAAGCAAATTTGTGCTCCTAATGAAAATAAGAGGAATGAGAAGTTGCAGCCATGATTCAGGAGAAGATACTTAAGAGATGGAGAGAGCAAATGCTGCAATATAGCAATACCGGCACCAAAAGCAAAGTTACTGAATATCAGGTTTGTTCATTTCTCCCCGAGTTTAATAATGTGGGAACTTTCATCGAGAACCTGGATGGTTACTTCAGGTGGTAAATTGTCATTTCCGCAGATGTTTGTGTCGGACACCTTAGCAACTACAAGTGCAGACTGTTGTTCTTCATGGACACTAGCATTACGATCATCGAAGTTGGAGCTCGCTGTTGTACATGAAATTTCAGCGAACACTGGATCCTTGGTCACGACTGAAGGTTCATGTACCAAAGCAGTTGTTGTTTTGGATCTCCTGTTTTGAGGAGTTACTATGTTGTCAAAAGTCACTAGACGAGTGATACCTCCATTAGTGAGATCCCAGGCATCTACGGGGTGATACTTCTCAGGCAATTTATCAAACACATGGTTCTCTTTCCAGCTTTGAATTTCATAGGCGGAGTTAAAGACGTACAAATGACGTCTGAAAACTGCTTGGAACAATTGTCTGCTCTACCGGATATACTGTGATTTGGTCTCTAAAACATTGAGTAAATTTCTTCTTGAAATGCACCCAATCGAAAAATTGATTGTTGCGATACAACCAATCGAACCATGTTAGAGCTTCACCATCAAAGTAGAAGAAAGGAAAAGGTAGCCAATACTCCTCGGCGAAGCCAAGGAAGGCAAAGTACCGCTCTGCTCGATAAAGCTAGCCCTCTGTATTGTCGGTGCCACTGAATTAATCCAATATCACCACTTCCATTAGAGTACGAAAATGAAAGCACCAATGTAACAAACCCGAGTTCCTCACTATATTAAGAAGAGAACTAAAATGCAATTACAACTTTAGAATTATGATTGCAATACTCAAACTACAGAAATACAATAGAAATATTGAAATAACAAGTAACTAATGATAGAAATAAGAATGTGGATAAGAAGCTTAGACTATAGAAGAAGAGGAGAGGACAAACATTTTCTTCAATATGCATAAACCCTTCTTTCTAACTCATTTTTCCTTTTAACCAAATGCTAATTGGGTCTGAATTCCAAATAAAACACTCCAATATTTTACTTGACCTGATCTCATTCACCACTACCAACTCATAGGCCCTTATAGAGCTAGCTTGGTTCACAACAAAGAATTTACAAGAGATCCATTGAGAAAACACTGAGTCATAAATTGTGGCCTTGCCTATGATCGTGGGGCACCAAAAACATATGATGAATGCCAAATTACCTTCACTCTACATTAATTGGAACCCTTCAAAGCATAACACTTGTTAATATGTACAGCCAAAATATTAGTTTGATTACCATGAAACAAAAAGCATTGCCAAACCTTTCACGAAGAGCAACTTGTTGGGGAACAACTAAAATTTCACAATAATAATATATCTTATTATTTAAGAAAATACTAGTCCTGAAAATTAAATGAAAATTATTATGATGATATCTTCTATCTATATATAATAGGAGAAAAAAAAATGCCACATGTCAGCGCCACAAATTTTTAGAATTTTAAATAATTAATAATTAATTACTATATAACTATTATCTATCTATAAATTAAAAAAAATTAAATAAAAATAGACACATGTCATCAGCTTACACAAATACTGACAAATGTTAGTATTTCTAAAAATAAATTTAACTTTTATTTACATACAATTTATAAATTAGTAAAAAATTGATTTTTTTAGTATACAATAGATTCAATAATTAAAAAAATATATATTTAAAAAAAAAACAAAACTACAGTTCCATATGTCCTCAAAAACTTTTAAATTATATCGCTAAATTTTTCTAATTATCTTTTATTAAAAGAATAACAATAACAATTTTAAAAAGGAAAAAAAAACATTCGTAAATTAACATTAATTTTAAAAGGGAAAAAATATTGCCACTTTAATTATATCTCTAAAATTTTCTAATTATCTTCTATTAAAAGAATAGTATTGATTTATTTTATCTTTTATTATTTAAATAGTATTGCTTTATATTTTTATAAAAAGTAGAAAAGACTAAATAAAATTAAAAAAAAGCATTGTCCATCTGCCATTTTAAATAAAAAACAAAAACCAAAACCGTCCATGAATTAACAAAAAACTGTTAAATGAAGAAAAATAATAAATAAATTTAAAAACATTATCCATAAGCTATTTTAAATAAATAAATAACAAAATTATCCACTAATTAACAAGAAACGGTTAAATGAAGATATACTTCAATTTTTTTTTTTAAAAAAAGATTTTAAATGTTTTTTTTTTCAAATTATATAAACAACACTCGTAATATTAATTTAAAATAGTCACTTTTTGAATTTGAATTTAAAGTGGTTACCTAAAACTGCTCCACCCATTATCTCTATTCTCTCTCTATATATCTATATATACATAACTAAATTCAATTAAACAATTAATGGATCTATTCTTCTTCAAATGTGGAAAGTTATTTGTTGAATTAGTTTCATTCTTCTTATCTTTATCTTCTTTTGGGGTGAATTGATAGATTATTTTATGGCTAGCCGAAGAAAAATTGAATATATTTGCAAAGAAAAAAGTGGAAGTCAAGAAGAAGAAGAACAATATCTATCAAAGTGAAATCCTGTGTATGCATCTTAGGAAACATTATTGGCTGACACTCTACTGATACACAATGAGTTCGTGTTGAGAACATGGCCATTGAAGGTGTCCTTTTTTCTTTTCTAATTTACATGAATGGAGGTGTAGTTTTGCTCCACAATTAGGAGATAAAAAAATTGTGTACATTACTATTTATTTGTGTATAGATATTTTACCACTTTGAAATTACAATAATCTAATTTATTTTGAAATTTACGTAAAAATAAAATCAGTTTCAAAGAAATTTGTTTATGCATAACTATTAATTTTAATTATTATGAATTTTACAAGTCTCTTTAAATTTTTACTATAATGAATATGTTAATGAAAAAAAAGTTTCATAACTTTCCATTACCCATCCACTGTTGCACAATCCTATAAACAATGAAAATTATGTTAATAACATTTTATTTTATCCATAGTCATCTTAAACCAAATAAATAATTTTCAATTTTTAAAAAGTGGTACTTGTTGTGTTTATGAAGAGTAAGAGTTGAAATATATTTTGTTCTATTTTATCAAAGCAAGAATTTTGCAAGAAAAGATATCTTAAAAATAATGTTAACTAATATAATTTTATTTTGGTCCTTATTTTTTCTTTTTGAATCAAATTAATAGTGTTTCTTGATTTTTCTTTTAGTGAGATTTACTTATATTGTGATAATGATATGTTTGCTAGAGTTTAACTAATTATTAATTACTCTCATTGTACTATCAATTATCATAGAAAGAGGCATACATGAATTCTACATTAAGTAATAATATAAATAACAATATATTTCGTGTAATTTCATAAAGTAGGTCTACAAAAGCTAAAATGTACAAACACTAAATTACTTTTTGATAGAACCTTAAATCAATAATAACATAAATAAATAATAATAATAAATAATTTTAAAAAAATAAATTTTGAATTCTTAGTTGAAAAGAAAATTCTAAATAATTACCTTTTTGCAACATAAATTTATAATAATATAATCCGATTGTAAGAATTATATAGTACTAAAGTACCATGTAATTATATAATTTTATAAATATCATATAATTGATATATGATTTTTTAGAAAAATTGAAAGACTACATTTAAAATTTTGAATAGCATTCCTATAATTTGATATTTACGTGCCTAAATATTTGTAGTTTATTAATTTTATGTTTAGCATTATCATAATAATTATAACAAAAATAACAATAATAATAATAATAATAAATACATATTATTATTTTTATAAATAAATAATAATAATAAATAATTTTAAAAAAATAAATTTTGAATTCTTAGTTAAAAAGAAAATTCTAAATAATTACCTTTTTGCAACATAAATTTATAATAATATAATCCGATTGTAAGAATTATATAGTACTAAAGTACCATGTAATTATATAATTTTATAAATATCATATAATTGATATATGATTTTTTAGAAAAATTGAAAGACTACATTTAAAATTTTGAATAGCATTCCTATAATTTGATATTTACGTGCCTAAATATTTGTAGTTTATTAATTTTATGTTTAGCATTATCATAATAATTATAACAAAAATAACAATAATAATAATAATAATAAATACATATTATTATTTTTAAAATTTTAAATTTTAAAATTAATTCTCATGAAATGATCAATTAAAATTAACTTTATACAACCATTTTTAAAAAAAAATTGAAAATTGAAATTTAAAGTTAAAAATTTAAACTTTTTAAAAAAATGATTGACCTGTTTTAAAATTTTAAATTTTAAATATTACCATTTTTTTTTCAAAAATTAAAATTTTAATTATAATTAAAATTTAAATAGCGAGTTTTAGACATCCCATTACATTCCCACTTATACACAAATTCTAAAAACTGATTAATAAAAAAAAAATGTATCAAAATTACATTAAAAATTAAAATCTATTTGCAAACTCACTAAATATGGTTATACAAAATAGTAAATCATGTATTTTTTACTCCCTTTTAATAATAATTATAAGGTCAATTTTTGTCGTGATTAAATTATTTAATTTTTCTCTAATTGTTACAACTTACAATCCTATTAGTAATGAAATACCTTTTATTATCAGTTGAGCTTTTAAACTATTTCAAGGGATATAAATCACAACCAATATATACAAATTATTTTTGAAAAATCCATTAATTTAAATAATTTATCAACAGTTGCATTGTAACATATTTTTTTTGATTTTTTCTACATTCTAAATTAATTATGTAATATGTAATTTGATTTAATGATTAATTACAAAAAAACAAAACATAAATTTAAAATATTTATTGTAATTAACATGAAAGTGAAAGCAGTTTTTATATATATATATATATATATATATATATATATATAATAGGTAGTATTTTAAATTCAAAACTAAAAATTTAAAAGTGACTTTTTTGTTAAAGAATTACTTAAAATTAACATGATATAAACATCTTTTTAAAACTTAAATTTTTTATTAAGATAAAGATCAATAATTAAATATTTGAATGATCTATTTTAAAATTAAAAAATAATTAAAATTCTTTATTTAAATAAAACAGGAATATATTTTAAATCGTGCATAAGTTAATATAACATTTAATTTAAAAATTATGATATTTTAATCCGCACAACGCGCGGGCACGAATACTAGTCTAAATAATAGAGCAGAAAATTAATGGCATAATACATATATTGGACCCTAAACTTGACTTCAAATTTTAACTTTCAACTCCAACTTTCATAGTGCACAAATAGGCACTTTAACTATCCAACTTTTAAATAAATAAACACGCGATTTTTGCAGCCAAAGAGTGTGAAATGCAAGAACTCCCACGTGTATTACTGAGCCACTCAATGGCTGCCAACTAATTAAATATTTTACATGTCGATTTTAGAACTAAAAAAATTAAAATTAATTTAAATTCAAATACAAGGGCAAAGGGTAAAAAACATTCTCATTTCACCCCCTTTCACCCGATTGTCTCTCAAAAGGTCAAACCCTAACTTATCTGGTGAATCAAAGGGAAGAATCGTTCCACATTTCTGCTGAAGCTGATGTTCATCAGTTCATCTTCATCAATTTAGTCCAGGTATGCCTCAATTTTGCCCTTTTGAAAGTTTATCTTTGTTACAAGGTAGAATTTTTTTGTCACCATGAGTGTAAAATTGCTATTTTCTTACAGCTTGTTACATATCATATACTAGCTATTTTTCACCATGGAGGTCACTTTTATAAAGGTCAATATGTATCGAAATTGGGAAGCATTGTATTTAACATAGATAAGGACCACTTCTGTAACACCCCGTATTCTAGAAAGACCAAAAATGCAGAATTTCAGAAGTTACAGGTGCCACTAACGGAGCCACCTACAGACCATAGGTTGACCCACGTACCGTAGGTGGGGTCCGTGGTTGGCCACATGCAGCTCCCCCCACCGAGACCCAGAAAATTCTTCTAAGGGTCGACCCACGGTCGGACCTACAGACCGTAGGTCAGAACACGGGTTGGTCCGTGGATCAAGGCCCCTAGAACCCCTCCTCTGAAGTCGATCCACGGACTGACAAGACGGGATCGTTAGTCGATCGATGGACCGTCGGTCAGGCCCATCGATTGGCACCGACAACTTTTAATTCAGGGGTCATTTGGTCTTTTCCCTATGCATTGGACACCTAAACTACGTCGTTTAAACCCTAATCAGAGCCTAGTAACTTAATCAGACTTTACCATAAGCGATTCATTCACCAAAAAATCTGAAATCTGAAATCTGAAAGAAAAAAAGGGAGAAAAGAGTCGACCAACCCTCTCTAAGAACGCACCAAGTTTCCCTCAGTCCTATCCCCAAAATCGAAAGATTTCTCCGCAAAATTCGTCACCAGGTATGTGGGATTTCACTAGTGGGTAACTTTCACCCATTAGGTCCCTAGAATTTAGTCAGTTTCTTGATTCCCTTCATATGATCTAGACCTAGGGTTTCTAGAACTTCAGATAATTATTATGATTTAGTTGTTGTAACGTTCTTAATCAGATTATTGTGTCTTAGTAATGTTTTTGCGTAGATTCTTACATGAAACTCAAAACCCTAGTTGTGTAGTTTTTTTAGTTCATGAATTGCACTAGCTAGGACAAATAAATAGTTATGCATGTTCCAGTTTCAAATGCCACATTATCAGTATATTTCAACATGAACCCTATTTTGAGTTATAATCTAGTATTGTAAACTCTTATTGAGTATGTAATTCAAATCAGTATTGGGTACTCCCCATTTCAGTTTATCTTTTGATTTGAAGCTTCCACACAATATTTCTCATTTTAGTAAATCTTTATGTATGCTTAGGATATGCCGGTTCAGGGTTAGCTTGGGGTCACTCGTAATCCTAAGTCCCGTGTTACGTCTAGAGGGTAGCCTAGGGAATGACAAACTTGGTATCAGAGCATTAGGTTTAAGAGTCTGAGGATGTCTGAAAAGCCGCACTAAGTAGAGTCCCTTTAATGAGTGTGAAGCGCGCCACACCTATGAGGGGGAGGCTACGAAGTGTTTTAGGAAAAGCTTCACTTTCTTGTTATTCTTATTGTGCGTGGGTATGATCTCCTTTCTAACTCGACGTTATGTGTTTCAAATCATGCATCCTCGTAGAGCTTACGCAAGAAATGCTAATGCCCATAATGCTGACACAGTTCCTCTAGTCCCAGACCATGAGGTTTCGAATGTAGAGTTTCGGAATGCCATTCAACTTTTGGCCCAGAGTGTAGCCAACCAGAATAATCAACAGGTTCTAGTTCCTGGAAATGCTAGTGGTGGATCAGTGACAACTAGGGTCCGTGATTTTGTTAGGATGAATCCACCTGAGTTTCTAGGGTCGCAAGTTGGTGAGGATCCCCAAAACGTTATTAATGAGGTCATGAAGATCTTTGGAGTGATGTAGGTGACTAGAAATGATAGGGTAGAGTTGGCATCCTACCAGCTCAAGGATGTAGCTCACATTTGGTTCACTCAATGGAAGGAAAGCAGGGTTTATAATGTAGCTCTTGTCTTGGGAGTGTTTTACCGGAGCTTTTCTGGATAGGTTCTTTCCAAGGGAGTTGAGAGAGGAAAAAACTCAAGAGTTCATGAATTTGAAGCAAGGTTTTATGACAGTCCAAGATTACGGACTGAAGTTCACCCAGCCCTCTAGGTATGCTCCACATATGGTTACCGATCCCACAGCACAAATGAGTAAGTTCCTATTTGGAGTGTTTGACTTGGTGAAGACAGAGTGCAGAAACACCATGTTGTTAGAGGGCATGAATATCTCTAGGCTCGTGACTCATGCTCAACAGGTTGAGAAAGATAAGCTTAGGTAACAGGCTAAGGATAACAAAAAGTCTAGGACATGCAACTATGAGTACTCTCAACAGAAATCAGGTGGTGGAAATTGCTCGCAGTTTAAGCAAAAGTCTTCAGCTCCAACACCTTCATCAACTAGTGCTCCATCCCCCAGGTTTCGACAAGATAAAAAATGTAGGGCATCATGCTCTAAGTCTCAAAGAAGTGTTTCAGGTACCAGAACCTACCCAACTTGTCCAAAGTGTGGTAAAAACCACCTGGGCGAGTGTCTTACAGGAAATGATGAATGTTTTGGTGTGGGTTGAGGGATTACCCTTCTTCTAAACAGGGGCAAGGAGGTAACAATAGTAGGGCCAATCTACATCTTCAGCAACATTAGTATGTCACCCAACTCAGTAGGGCACTTCATCTAGTACAGGTGGCAGTCAATGCCAAAACAGGTTGTATGCTTTCCAGGCTCGCTAGGATCAGGAAGATTCTCCTGATGTGGTTATGGGTAAGTTGCGAGTCTTTCATTTAGATGTTTATGCTTTGTTCCAGGGGCTACTCTTTCTTTTGTAACTCCAAATATAGCAGTGAACTTTGGTGTCAGTCCAGAAATTCTCTCAGAACTCTTCTCAATGTCTACTCCAGTCGATGACCCAGTTATAGCTAGACGGGTATACAGAAATTTCCATGTCTGAAAGTCACCTGAGCAGATCTTGTAGAGTTAGAAATGGTAGACTTTGATATCATTCTAGGCATGGAATGGTTACATTCCTGTTATGCCTCAGTCTATTGTAGAACTAGGATCGTTCGTTTTTAGTTTCCAGACGACCCAATCCTAGAATAGAAGGGTAGTAGCTCAATGCCTATGGGTTGATTTATCTCTTACCTTAAGGCCAAAAAGATGATCTCTAAAGGGTATCTCTATCATCTAGTTTGGTTTAAGGATTCAAGCTTCGAAGCCCCAACTTTTGAGTCGGTGACCCAGTTTTAGGTGTGGTGTTTGTTTAGCTGAAGAGATCATTGTCATATTTTCATATTTGAACTTAAAAGAATTCTACTCCCTGTGGGATTGACTCCAACTCCTGTATTTGGGTTTATACTGATTTACGACCGTTGACACTTAGAATTGGATAAAGTGTCTTTAAAACGTTAATCAAAATGGCACCGCTGCCGGGGAGTAACGTTACTTAGAGTTCTTTTATCGAAGATTTAACTTGTGAATTTGTTGGATGTAGTTGAATCGGCTTAGACTGCATTGTATAGTGTTGGTTGGACTAAATAGAATTACAAAAATGAGTGAGGAAGAGATGAAAGGTAGCCAAGCAAGTCATCGGGACGGTATCGATGATATCAATAGTGTTTACAACCCATCGCAACCAGGTGAAATGGGTGCAATTTTCCTACCATAAACTGATGGGAATGCAATATTTGAGGTCACGAGCACGACTCTTCATCTCCTCCAAATGCAGGGACTCCATGGAGGGCTAGAACACAAAGACTCGGATAAATATGTTAGAAATTTTATAGAGGTGTACATCCCGTTTTCATTCAAGAATGTATCACAAGAGTCAATTTGACTTAGGTTATTTCCACTATCTTTGACAGGGGAGGCTAGCAAGTGGTTAGCCGAATTACAAAACAATTCCATCGCCTCATGGGAGGAGCTGATTATAGCATTCAATGCGAGATTCTTTCCCCTCCCCCCCCATCAAGGATGATGAAGCTTAGAGATGACATTCAACATTTCAAGTGATGAGAGGGTGAACCTATCCATGAAACGTGGGTGAGGTTTAAGAAACTCTTACTTAAATGCCCAACTCACGGGCTACCAAACGATTTGTTACCCCAATATTTTTATCGGAGTCTTGATTCGATTAATAAAGGAGTGGCTGATCAATTGGTACGAGGGGGAATAATGTTACCATCATTTGAGGTGGCTTCATTTTTTTTGATGACATGACGAAAATAAATCAAGCTTGGTACACTCATAGAGATCAAGTCTCTCCTTTTTGTTTTAAAATGACACAGGAACAACTTGATAAGGAAAGAGAGAGGGATGCAAACATCAAAAAGGTGTTGACCCAAATGGAGCTATTACAAGAGCATATAATGGAGAATCTGGGAAAGCTCAAGGGGACAAGTGATGTATTAAGAGTTGAGGAGGGTTCTTCCTCAAGTTATTCCAAGCCGAGGGAGAATCAAGGTTGGAACTCCAAGAGATACGAGGAGGGTTTCCACCCAAGCTATTTACAGTGAGGTGGGAATCAAGGTTGGAACTATCATAAGGGGGAAGAGCAAAGAAGATACAGATTGGGCTAAGGAAAGTGATTATTGGAAAAGGGAGGATGACCATGAAGAGGATCACACATACTCGAGTGGAAGCCCAAAGTTGAAAGGGAGTGCAAGTAGTCCTCGGGTGAATGATTTGCTGTCACACATCCTTGATAAAGTTGAAGGTTCAGATGATTTGTTAAAAGGGATGAACGCTGACTTTTCATCATTGAACAATAAAGTGAACTCTCACGCAGTTGCAATCAAGATACTTGAAGGTCAGCTGAGTTACTTTCAGCACAATTGAAACCAAAAAAGACAATGGAAGATGATGATAGATGGATGGCTGTGGTTACTCGTAGTGGAAAGGTAGCAATAGGTGATGTTACTGTAATGAAGAAGACAAAAGTATGGAAGAAGAAGAGACACTTATCCATCAAAGCATTGCCAAAGGACCACAAAATGATGTGGAGAAACACAACCCAATCCCAAAAGTTATGCAACCTTTACCCAAAATATTTCCTCCATTTCCCCAACGTCTCAAAAAGAAGAATGAGGATGAGAGGTTCAAGAATTTTTTATCGGTGTTCAAGACATTATCAATTAATCTCCCTCTAGTTGAAGCATTGTTGGAGATGCCAGGTTATGCCATGTTTATGAAGGAGTTAGTCACAAAGAAAAGGAGCTTGGATTTTGAGAAAATTGAAGTTTCTCATAGCTGTAGTGCAATCATGACTGAGGAGCTGATAAAAAAGAGAGAAGATCCCGGAGCATTCCCCATCCCTTGCACCATAGGCATGCTCCAATTTGCTAAAGCCATATGTGCTTTGGGAGCAAACATCAACTTAATGCCATATGCGATCTATAAACAACTTGGGTTGGGTGAATCGAAAGCCACAACAATGAGACTCTTGATGGTGGACCGATCAATTAAACATCCTGTAGGGATACTATATGACATCTTGGTAAAGGTTGACCGATTCATTTTTCCGGCTGATTTTGTCATTCTCGATTGTGAAATTGATGCTGAAATTCTCATCATTTTGGGAAGACCATTCTTGGAAACCGGGAGAGCATTGATGGATGTAGAATGCGGAGAACGGAAGTTTTGGGTGAACGAAGATGAAGTAACCTTTAATGTTTGTAAGTCAATGAAACACTCAAGTGATATTCACGTGGTCTCCACTATTGATGTTATTGATGAGGCGGTGGCTAGTGTGAACCATTTGATGTGTATGAGTGAACCACTTGAAGTCGTTCTTGCTAACTATGACGAATTCGAAATTCAAGGCTATGAAGAGGTGGTAGCTGCTCTTTCAGGCTTTGGGGGGGGGGGTATTCAAAGACTCCATTGAAGTTGGACATTAATCTAAAAAATCGAGAAAGACCTCCCACAAAGCCATCAATAGAAGAACCACCAAATCTGGAGTTGAAAGTACTTCCCACTCATCTTCGATATGCTTTCTTGGGAGAAAATATCACCTTACCGGTGATCATTGCAGTTGACTTGCTTGAATGGAAAGGAAAATTACTCCTTGAGATGTTGATAAGGCATATCAAAGCTATAGGTTGGTGTCGCACCCTATTCCGAACTGGCCGAAACAGTTCACAACATTATATGGCTGACACTCTGATTTTTGGAAAAAATTGTTTTTGTTTTGTTTTAGAGTCACCACCTAAATTTTAAGAAAAATATTAGAAAAACCATTTTTTTATGTATGTAAATGTAAACTCTGTTTTGATTTACGAAACTAGTGAGATTCTTAGTAAGGGTTTTGGTTACTCGAGGGGAAGGTGTTAAGCACCCCTCAGAGCCTATCCGAAGATAGTCCTTAAACTCAATTTAGGAAAATAGGATTAGGAAAACTTGTTTATTTATTTGCTTTAAAAATCAATGATAAGTAATTGGTTAGTTTAGGAAAAAGAGTAAAAAACAAGGTACGACATATATGTGTCTTAAAAAATAGACATAATAATAGTTTTTTTTATCATGTAAAAAATAAATAAATAAATAAATAGATGTACTTAAAAGTATGTTAATTTTTATATGTTTAAAAATATAGATGTATCATAGTAAAGTTATCCTAAGAAATATATAGGTGTTGAATTTATGAAAATATGCCATTTCATTAAGACGTGAAAAGTAAAATAAGATAGTAGTGGAATGTAAATATGTCGTAATATGTAATATGTAATTTGGATAAAATAGAGTTTCCTAAAAAAATTAAAATAAATAAATAATAATGATACTAAATGTTAAGATATTAGATAGAATAAAAAATTATGTTTATTATAAAGTATAGTATATACATGTAAGTTGTTTAGAACATATGAACACTTATGTATAGACAAATTGACGATAGATTATATGTAGTAAAGTAATATGTATATTTAAGTGTAGGCATTTATAAATTATAAAAATAAATAAATAACATTAGTAAAAGAGATCGTAGGTAATACTAGGTTATATGGAGAAAATATAGAATATATACCTTTATATGTATGACATATGTATGTATGTACCTTGTATTTGAACCTGTTGGCATATCTAAATTTTTGAAATAGCATGTTAAAGGATTAAAGTTTTTAGCAATGTTTGATAAAATAATAATAATAAGGATAGTCAATATATTTTATAAAGGGGTGATGTAAAGAGCATAAAAATAATCCTAACAATTGAGCCTTCTTCTATGGTTACGTTTTATTTTTTATTTTTTATATTTGTTAAATATATAAGCCTACTTTTCTACTTATTTTTTTTTTTTTAAAAATGTATGTCTAAAGGTGAATATGTTAGCCATAAATAATTTCTAAAGGGTAGTTATTCTAGCCCTCAAACTAGTTTTAAGTTCATTTGGAGGTCCTAAGCGATGAATAAGCCTAAATGAATATTATTTTAGCCCTTTTAATACTTCATTTGGAAACTTTTTAAACTATAAGTCCCCTTTTTAACTTAAAGACCTCAGAGAATGTTATAAGTAAAAATGCGAACCCATTTTTAAGAAAATATTTTTTATATCGTTTGTTCTAAAAGTATTTCAACTAAATTCATAAACAAATAATAATAGCTCACATAAATAATCAACAAAATAAAGGACGAGCAATATATCAAAAACTTAAGATTTAGGCAAACATATAAAAGAGTTAGCTGGCATATCAAAACAATATAATCAAACTTGCAAAAGAAATGCTAAGACATGTTGGACTCCTATTTATGAGACTCCAAGTATCGTGGTGATCCTAATGCCTGTTGGCCTAATATTTTAGGCCAAAACGAGTTCCAAAGTAGAAACTCCAGCCCTTGTGTAGAGCAGCAAACTAGAACTTCAAATCCAAGAGATTTAAACTTCGAACTTTCTCAAACTCTAATTCAAAAAAAGAAAAGAAAAATAGAAGGACTAGAAAAAGAAGGGAATTTTTTGAACTCTAAAAAAACTTGAAGTGTGTTGCAATCTTTGCTCTTTTGGATAGTTCTTTGAATTTCCTGGATGATTGTTGGATTGCTCTTGGATCCGTTTCCTTTTTTTTTTCTTTTTTTCGAGAACCCAAGGGGTCCTTTATAGGCAATTTTGGAGAGGCTTCCATTCTCATACCCATAAGATTAAGGGTGAGACGAATCAAAATTTAATGGTTCTTCGTGTCCTTCACTTTTCAGGCGGAGTAATGGCGGTGGAGGGGCTTTTGAGGTCTACCATGGTTCAGAAAAGATGATGGAAGAGATGTAAAGTTGACATGAGAAGGATATGATTGATGGACGGCGTGGGGAGATATACTGATGACCATCTGAAATTGCCATTTTCCGGTGGTCTGTAGGCGAAAACGATGGCAGAGGAGAGAGAGATCGATGGGAGAGGAGAGGAAAAGAGTTTGATGGGAAAGGGGCGATTTTTGGGAAGAGAAAACGTATGGGGAAGGAGAAAGTTCTGGGAAAAAGAAAAGTGTGGCTGATGGGTTGTACTTATTTTGGGAAAAGATGAAAACAATTTGGGATTTAATTTGGGCCGTCCGATCGTTTGATCGGACGGTTAATACAAATTAAGGAGTTTTTTTTAAAATAATAGTTATAATAATTATATATATATATATATATATATATATATATATATAATAATGATAAAATCTAACTAGCTAGATAATGATAAAATCTTAATTAACTAGGACCATTACATTTAATCGTAGGGTCAAGATTTTAGCTAAAGAAGCACAATCCATGTGCTCGCCTACGTGTCATGCACGGATTGGCCAGTTTAAGGGGACTTGGATTACCAAAATTGCTCAAATGAAAATCATTTAAATTATAACTACTTCTTTATTAAATAGTCATAATTTATTAAATTAAAAATAATTATTTTGCAAGACTAGCTTATTGATAAAATTAGTCACTATTAAAATTAAATTAAATGTAAATTAGTAACTCATTAATTAATTAAGTTTTCTAACTCAAAAATGTACAAAAAATAACTATTGCGACAAAAGAAATTATATTTGAACAGAAAATAGATTTGATTCTTAAGAACGACACTTATTTAAAAAATGAGAAAGTAAGTAGTAATATAATATATTTAATATTTATAAGAAATAACATTTATGAAATAAATTTATCAAGTCAAATAAATAATTAAAAATCTTTTTGTATTCCTATAAAAAATTTCATAACATATATATTATTATAATTATTATTATAGTTAAATGTGGAGAGCCAAAATTGGGTGTCAACAGCTTGCCCCTTTCTTTGTCCATTGAAGAGAGTAAAGAAGACGTGGGCAAAGAAATATTGACACAACCCAATTTTAGGCGACCCACAAAAATACACTTTGAGCAATAACTTGACAAGAATGTTTATGGAGTTATGGCCGAACTCTGGCTTTCGAGCTGCCTACATATCTCAGGTTTCATGAGAAATCAGGCCACATGTAGTTCGAGAACATAGCAAATTTTTATTAAAAATTTGCCCCAGTATTGAATTATGATAATACTGAAATCTTTCGGTGGTGAGGTATGAAGAGATTAGCACGAATAGAGGGATGAGATACAGTTCTAAAAAAACTTGTATGAGAAATGCTCCGTAGCAATTTCTACTAAAGACTCATGGTAGATGAATTTTCAAAAGAATGCCCGGTGTCGAGTTACAATGAACTGAGACATGAAAGAGCTATAAGTGAAATTAAAATCTGAACTTCTGAAAATTGAGTTGAGTTGAGTTTTGAAAGTGAATCCTTGACGTAGCTAGTGATGCTTGACATTGCACTAACTTGCCCTAGTTTGCTGCTTAGAGGGAGTTCCTCGTTGTAATGCTTTGTCCTGCAAAACATGTAAAAGGGTGAAAAGTACCTGTTGCGGTTCAAAATATTATAAATTGAAATAGTAATGTAAAGAGTAGAGTGTAGACGTTCAAACGACTGTTGATGTTTCTTTTTGTGTTGTAAGTGTGATGTAGGTAAAGTAACTTGTATTGTAGAGGCCCTCGACTGGCGGGGCTGTTGTAATGTAAAAGCCTGTATCCAGCTGTGTAAAGCTTGTAATGTAAGGCCTCCGGCTGGCGGGGTTGTTGTAATGTAAAAGCCTGTATCCGGCTGTGTAAAGCTTGTAATGTAAAGCCTCCGGCTGGCGGGGCTGTTGTAATGCAAAAGCCTGTACCCGGCTGTGTAAAGCTTGTAATGTAAGGCCTCCGGCTGGCGGGGCTGTTGTAATGTAAAAGCCTGTATCCGACTGTGTAAAGCTTGTAATGTAAGGCCTCCGGCTGGCGGGGCTGTTGTAATGTAAAAGCCTGTATCCGGCTGTGTAAAACTTGTAATGTAAAGCCTTCGGCTGGCGGGACTGTTGTAATGTAAAAGCCTGTATCCGGCTGTGTAAAGCTTGTAATGTAACATATTATTGTTAGCGTATGACAGCGTCGCTATGCTTGCATGCCCCCGGACGGTGGAGCCTCGGTGACGTCGCTACGATGTTAGTCTCCGATTGACGGAGTATTGATTCTTTGCTTATATACAGGCTTCGATTGGCGGAATTCGATCATGTTTACTTTGTATAGCCTCCGATTGGCAGAGTTTGACGATGTTTGCTATGTACAACCTTCGGGTGGCGGAGTTTGACGATGTTTGCTATGTACAACCTCCAGTTGGCGGAGTTTGACGATATTTGCTACAAGCTCCAGTTGGTGGAGTTATTTTGATAGAAAATTAACTATCCTATTTTCCTATTAGGGCCCTCTTTTCTTCAGTATTTGATCTAGATCTTGAGCGTACCTACAAAGATTTAAACAAAAATATATTTTAGTCATAAGATGCAAGTTGAAGTATTTCCAAGAAATGAAGTAGAGAACAAGTATTTTGGCTCATGATTGTGAGAAATCAAATGGCGTTTCTGGTCATCCCCCGAGACTTGATGTTATTTTCTTGATTCCTGTGTTCCTGCACTCAAAGAAAATTTTAGTTTGGGAGGGGATGTTGATTTGCATAGACTTGCGGACTGAAGCCTCGTCACTAAAATCCTTCGACACCTTGGCAGTACCGCACATAGTTTGTTAACCTAGAGACTTGGTAGGTGGATGAGTAGAAAAAAAATATTTTTTGAAAAGAATTAGCTTGTTTTTCTAGAAAATAAGTATACTACGTATATATTAGGTATATATATGTATATATAGTAATTCTCTAGCGTTTTTAGATTATGACATGTTCCGAAGTCCATCGAGCTTTCTATTTTGTTGACTATATCCAACGTAGGTCTCCTGTAGCTTTTACCCTTCTGATGAAACTTTCCTAGCTTTTTTTTGCAGACACTGCGACGATCGATATTCTTCAATATTCTGAGGTTACGCTAACTATGAGGAATGTTTCCTAAGGGTATGCAGAGAATTGATCGAGCCTGACTTAGGCTGCCTACATATCCCCAAAATAGGAATCAGATCATAACTTAGTTCGAATACAAGTGGGAGAAATAGAAGTAGGTAATGCAACGATCGAGCTTGACTCAAGCTGCCTACGTATCCAAGCGGAATCAGGTCAGTACGTAGTTCAAATACAATAGGAAAGTAAAAAAAATGCAAGGGAAAAGTAAGAATATGTAATGCAATGACCAGGCCTGACTCAGGCTGCCTACGTATCCAAGCGGAATCAGGTCAGGAAGTAGTTCAAATACAAAAGGAAAGTGAAAAATATGAAATGCAAGGACCGAATTCGACAACGATTGCCTACGTATCCCATCTAGGGAATTCAGGTCGAGCGTAGTTTTGAATACATGTAAATGATGATTTTGGGTTTTCTAAGGGAGACCGAATCCGATGTGGGTTGCCTACGTACCCCACCGTGGAAGTTCGGTCTAGACGTAGTTCTGTTACATTGAAAAATGCAAAAGTACACAAAATAAGCGCTAATCTTGAGGTCTTCAGATGTAGTATTTCTTGATGGCGTCTGAATTGATTGGCTTTGTGCTCACTCTGCCGTCCATTTCTGCTAAGATTACCACTCCTCCTGAGAGTACTCTATGAATCATGTAGGGTCCTTGCCAATTTGGTGCAAATTTCCTTTTGGCTTCTCCTTGATGAGGAAAGATCTTCTTTAATACTAATTGCCCCGGTGTGAATTGTCGAGGTCTGACTTTCTTGTTGAAGGCTTTGGTCATTCTGTTCTGATAGAGTTGGCCATGACAAACCCGTCCATCCTCTTTTCATCGATGAGCATTAATTGTTCATGAATGCTACGTATCCATTCCGCATCGTCCAGACCAACATCTTGGATAATCCTTAAAGATGGTATTTCCACCTCAGCAGGTATTACTACTTCTGAGCCATAAACCAACATATATGGAGTTGCCCCAGTTGATGTTCTGATTGTGGTGCGATAACCAAGTAAAGCACATGGTAGCTTCTCATGCCATTGTCTGTGACTGTCCACTATTTTCCTTAGGATCTTCTTGATATTCTTATTTCCAGCCTCAACTGCTCCATTCATCTGAGGCCGGTAAACTGTGGAATTTTGATGAGCAATCTTGAACCTTTCACAAGTTTCCTTCATAAGATCGCTGTTGAGGTTGGCCGCATTATCTGTTATGATTGATTCTGGAATTCCAAACCGACAAACTATGTTATTGCGAACAAAGTTTGCCACTACCTTTTTAGTCACTGCCTTGTATGTCGAAGCTTCGACCCATTTTGTGAAATAATCGATAGCCACCAGGATGAAACGATGTCCATTTGACGCGGGAGGCTCTATGGGTCCAATAACATCCATGCCCCAAGCGGCAAATGGCCAAGGGGAACCCATCACATTGAGCTCATTCGGTGGAACCCGTATAAAATCTCCATGCACTTGACACTGATGACATTTTTGCACATATCGGATGCTATCTCTCTCCATGGTCATCCAAAAATATCCGGCTCTTAGAATCTTCTTTGCCAAAGTGAACCCATTCATGTGAGGTCCACATGTTCCTGCATGTATTTCTTCCAAAAGCCTTGTCGCTTCTGCGGCATCAACGCACCTCAGCAATCCTAAATCTGAAGTTCTCCTGTACAGGATTTCTCCATTAAGGAAGAAATGATTGGTCATCCTCCTCAAAGTCCGTTTCTGGTTGTTTGTGGAATTTTCAGGATATTCTTGTGCTTCTATCAATCTTCTGATGTCATAGTACCAGGGTTTTCCATCTGGTTCCTCATCTATATGAAAACAGTATGCATGTTGATCATGTATCTCTATATCGATAGGGTCAATGTAATTCTTGTCTGGGTGTTGAATCATCGGGGACAATGTTACCAAAGCATCTGCAAACTCATTTTGAGCTCGAGGGACATGCTTGAACTCAATCCTTGTGAATCTCCTACTCAACTCTTTAATGTAATGCAGATAAGGCAGGATCTTGACATTCTTAGTGGTCCATTCTCCTTGCAC
Organism: Solanum okadae; assembly: GCA_036553675.1. Taxonomy (NCBI): domain Eukaryota; kingdom Viridiplantae; phylum Streptophyta; class Magnoliopsida; order Solanales; family Solanaceae; genus Solanum; species Solanum okadae. The sequence goes on along the minus strand of CM071689.1, from coordinate 40,728,012 downwards.
CTGGTGAACCAATAAGTCAGAATCTCCTATCACCAAGAGTTCTTTGATGTTCATGTCGATGGCTATCCTGAGTCCAAGAATACAAGATTCATATTCCGCCATGTTGTTGGTACAATAAAACATGATCTTGGCTGAGATCGGGTAATACTGACCTGTTTTCGAAATTAAGACTACTCCTATTCCAACTCCAATAGAGTTTGATGCTCCATCAAAGAACATTCTCCATCCATCATATGACTCTGATATGTCTTCTCCTACAAAAAAAACCTCTTTATCAGGGAAGTAGGTCGTGAGTGGCTTGTAATCCTGGTCCACCGGGTTTTCTGCGAGGTGATCAGCCAAGGCTTGTCCTTTGATAGCCTTCTGTGTCACATACACAATATCAAACTCACTCAACAAAATTTTCCACTTCGCCAGTTTACCCGTAGGCATGGGCTTCTGAAAGATGTACTTTAGTGGATCCATTCTTAAGAACAAGTACGTGGTGTATGCAGATAGGTAATGCCTAAATGTTTGCGCAATCCAAGTCAAAGCGCAACATGTTCATTCCAACAACGTGTATCTTGCCTCGTATGGTGTGAACTTCTTGCTCAAATAGTAAATAGCTTGTTCTCTTCTACCTGTCTCATCATGCTGCCCCAATACACATCCAAATGCATTATCCATGACAGATAGATACAATAACAAAGGCTTTCCAGGCTCTGGTGGGACCAATACTGGTGGGTTGGACAAGTATTCTTTGATTCTATCGAAAGCCATTTGGCATTCCTCTGTCCATTTTGTGGCAGCATCCTTCTTCAGTAACTTGAATATGGGTTTGAAGATCACTGTAGATTGAGCTATGAACCGACTGATGTAATTCAGTCTTCCCAAGAAACTCATTACGTCTTTCCTGGTCTTGGGTGGAGGTAGCTCTTGGATTGCCTTTATTTTTGATGGATCCAACTCTATGCCTTTCCTGCTAACGATGAATCCCAATAGTTTTCCCGCGGGTACTCCAAATGCACGCTTTGCTGGATTCAATTTCAGATTATACTTACACAACCTCTCAAAGAACTTTCGTAAGTCATCCAGGTGGTCTGAACTTCTTTTGGATTTGATAACGACATCATCCACGTACACTTCAATTTCCTTGTGGATCATATCGTGAAAAAGGGTAGTCATGGCCCTCATGTAGGTTGCACCGGCATTTTTGAGACCAAATGGCATTACTCTGTAGCAATACACTCCCCATGGAGTGATAAACGCTGTCTTCTCTGCATCATCTTCATCCATCAGGATTTGGTGATATCCCGCAATGCAATCGACAATGATTGTAACTCATGTTTTGCACAATTATCGATGAGTATATGAATATTTGGAAGCGGGAAATCATCCTTAGGACTGGCCCTGTTGAGATCTCGATAGTCCACACATATTATGATCTTTCCATCCTTTTTAGCATAGGCACAATATTGGCTAACCATGTGGGGTAATTTGTGACCTTTACAATGTTTGCCTCAATTTGCTTAGTTACCTCCTCCTTGATCCTTAAGCTCAAATCTGGCTTGAATTTTCTTGTCTTTTGCTTAACAGGTAGACAAGTTGGATCAGTCGGTAATTTGTGCGAGACAATGTCGGTGCTTAATCCTGGCATGTCATCATAAGACCAAGCAAATACGTCAACATACTGCTTAAGCAATTTTATTAACTCTTGATTTCTTTCAGCCTCCAAATGTATGCTGACTCGTGTCTCCTTCATGATTTCCTCATCTCCTAAGTTGACAACCTCTGTTTCATCCATATTGGGTTTCTTTTGACTTTCAACCTGCTCGATCTCGTGTGGCAGATTTTCAGGCATCATGCTTTCATCATACTCTTCGTGATCTTGTTGATCATTTTTACCTTGCTTGGTGGATTCGTTACATGCAGAACCGTTGAACGAGGATTTTTATTAATATGAGTGCTGAAAGGTGCAAAAGGTAAGTAAAAATAAATAGATATTTAAAATAACGAGATTTAAAAAAGAAGAAAATAAAGACTTTTATTCCAAAGCATTCTAGCCTTTAGAAGAGGCAAGCAACAAAAGATTGGGCATGATTTAAGCCTCAATTTGATCATGCAAATTTTTAAAATTAAGACTACTTTTCCACACTACCAGGACTCTGGTTGACATAGGGACAGGCTGGTGGTCCAATTTTGCAAGATTTCTCCAGGTTCGGCATCACGGATGGTCAACTTGTTGAGATTTATCCCCTCCTCTTCTCTAGCCATGGCCACGAACAGATTCCTTCTACGATGTCATTAACGCCAACTTGATTTGGAATCAAAGCTTGTTCTGGTACAAAGATTGTATCGCTTGACCCGTGATAGTCTCTTCCCGAGGCAGTCTCATATCCTAGTCTATTGGTGCCTCTTTGATGCTTCAGCTGGATCGGCTCAACTATGCCATTGGACTTAGGTCCAAGTCCATTCTTAGGCTGATATCCATACTTCAACATTTCTGACGCAACCATTTTCGCTGCACTTGACAACTTGGTATCTTCGGGCTCTGCTCCCTTATTGACCCTTATAGCTTGCATGATTTCCAAAGTGTGAAAAGTGCCTCCGTCTAACTCGGGGGGTGATCGGGATAGAATTAACAGAATGAATAGGGTGACTGAGTTCTCCGTGGATGGTAACTTTTGTGCGACCCCACTCAAACTTTACACATTGATGAAAAGTGGAAGGAACTGCTCTTGCCATGTGAACCCATGGTCTTCCCAACAACAGGTTGGATGATACATCCATCACTTGAAATAGAATGGGGAATTCAGCTGGCCCTACCTGTAAAGTGAGATAGATCTCTCCGATGACACTTCTTTGCGCTCCATCAAAAGCTCTAACTTTCACACGATTTTCCCTTATCTCTCCCATATTAACGCCTAAATCTCTCAAAGTGGTGAAAGGACAGATGTTACATCCAGAGCCACCATTAATTAAAACTCGAGTAACTATCTTATCACAACATCTGACTGTGATGTGAAGCGCTTTGTTGTGCCCAGCCCCTTCTGCGGGCAACTCATCATCGTGGAAAGAAATCTTGTTAGCTTCCACTATTCTTCCAATCGTTGCAGCTAAGGTCTCACTTGTGGTCTCTTTTGGAATTATCACTCCGCTTAACACCTCCATCAAAGCATTCCTATGAGCTTCAGAACTCATAAGCAAAGACCAAATGGATATGTGGGCTGACGTCTTCTTCAACTGTTCTTCAACCGAATAGTCTTTAGACTACATCTTCTTCCAAAACTCTGCAGCTTCAACATCGGTAATATTCTTCTTTGGATTCTGTTCTTTTCCGAGAACTCTTTGATTTAGGTCCTCTGGGGCATAACACCTCCCCGACCTAGTCATCCCTTGAGCCACGACAGTGTCGATCATCTTGCCCTTGGCACTTGTTCGATAGTCCCAAGGGACTGCTTTGGTGTCATACTCGGGCTTCTTAGCAACTAGAGTGGTCACTACAACTCTTGGGAGATATGTTTGGACAGTCAGAGGTTCCCTTAGTTGAACAGTGATAACAGGTTACGTCGAAGGTGTCATGGCATCCGCTTCATCTATGTTTAGATAGTCGGGGGTCCCATATTCATCATCCAGAGTAACCATGTTGACTTACTGATTCTCATGATTAGGCAAGGGATTGTTGTTCACATTGGGAGGTGCTGGAGTGCATTTGATTACTCCTCTCCTGATCAAAGACTCGATCTGGTTCTTCAAACCATAACAATCTTCTGTGTCATGTCCTTGGACTCCCGAGTGGTAAGCACATCACTTGTTCCCATCAAAATTACGAGGGATTGGATCAGGAATTTTTCCTTCAACTGGTTGTAGCACTCTCGTTGTCCTCAACCTCTCAAACAATCGAGCATAGGGTTCAGCAATTGGTGTGTAAGCGTGAGCATTTCTAGCTTCAGGATTTGGACGTGGTCTCGGTGCATATGCTGGTCTATTTCGGTGAATTGGTGCTTGGACAGGGACATGTGGTCTTGGAGGGTTTTGGTATGCTGGTGCTCGGGGTGGGTTATAGTGTGGTTGGGTATTATACACTGGGATGTATGAAGTATGCGCAGCGATTTGGGGATTATTGGGGTATCGGTGAGATGGTCCTCCTGGTTGGTAAGTGACAGCTGAAACATCCTCCCTTTTCTTTTTGATGCCGCCAATGGAACCCAATTGTATAGCCCTACTTGCAGCTTGCAATGCGACCATAGACTGAATCTTCCCAGATTTAACACATTGCTCTATAAAGTCTCCCATCTTGACCAATTCTGCAAACTTCTGACCCATCATTGACATCATCTTGTCAAAGTAGATACCTTCTTGAGCTCGAATAAAGTACTTCGAGAGCTCACTCTCATCTAGTGGTGGTTGCACCCTCGCGGCCTCAGTTCTCCAACGTCGTGCATATTTCTGGAAATTCTCAGGTGGCTTCTTCTGTATATTGGCCAATGAGAATCTGTCAACAGTAATTTCAGTATTGAATCTGAAACGAGTCATGAAGTCCTCGGCCATTTCCTGCCAGTCATGCCATTTGCGAGGGTCGTGGCGGGTATACCAGGTTAATGCTTCTCCAGATAGACTCCGATGAACAACTTCATCCTCAACTTCTCATTTCTCCCTACACCGAGTAACTTATCACAGTATGCCCTTAAATGTGTGTGAGGGTCACCCTTTCCATCAAACATGTCAAACTTCGGTGGTTTGTACCCTACCGGCATGTCAATGTCTGGATGGATGCACAAGTCATCATAATCCTGACTCTCTGTCCCTCTAATGACTTGTAAGCTTTTCAATGCTTTTCTCAGACCCTGAAGCTGGGCATTTATTGATGCGTCTTCTTTCAACCGAGCATCTTTCTCCATTTCTTCATATTGATCGACCTCGTATAGGACATTAACCACAGCTGGCATAGTGAAGGTAGGAGCCCCAACGGCATATACGGGTGGAACATGTGGCTCATAGAGAGCGGCGACATGTGCCCCAAGTATCTGCTGCATTGTAGGTATGGTAGGGTCGCGGTTGGAAAGGTCGGGAACGGTCCTGATTGCGGTCGGAGAAGCTGGTGGTACTTGACCGTGAATAGAAGCGTGTTGAGTTTTTTCTGGCAGATTTAGAAAGTCAGATTTTGCGAAGTAGATAGGCGTCTTGAAAGTAGGAAAAGTGGTAGCCGATAGTTTGGCCAAGTCTCGCACTTGGCGTAATTCTTCCCTCAAGATCTCGAGTTCTTACTCCATGTGAGCCATTTTCTCTCCATTTTGGATGTCTATAATGTTTCGAGAACCTTCGGGGTTCTCTATAGGTATCATTATGTTTGCAGCAGCGTTGAACTCGTCTTTATCACTCATTTTCCCCTTTGATCGAAGGTTTTATCGTGAGTCAACCAGTTTGCAAGTTGACACAAATCAACGTACTTTTGGAGATAAATAAAGAAAAGAAAACAAAGAAAAAAAGAAAACTATGTTAGTTTGGGAAATATTGAAAGATGTAACAAGTATGTAAATGTAACACATATATACGCCAATTCAGCGACATTTAAAGCGCGTCCTAATATAGAGCCTCTTTTTGCCTGAGGTAGGCCTACGTTGCAATTAGTTTGATAATAAATGATCCATTTAAACACATTTTAGATTTGGAGCAAACATAACTTCATTGATTACGGTTTGGCTATTACAACGATGTAGGCGGTCAGAAGCCGAAGAAATGAAAGTACAGGGGTGGCCATTAGGCATACAAGAGGTATAGGCCACACGACACTTTAAAGAGCTTATGAGGGAATTCAAAGAAGAAAGATGACCTACGGCCAGGTTGGAGCATCATCATCATCATCATCATCGTCCACATCATAGTAAGGACACGGGTGATACTCTGGAGATTCGTCGATTTTCCATTCCCAGTTGTTTGAATTTCCCTTTTATCAAACCCTATGGAACCATATTCTTAGTGAGTGTCTTCTACTGTTGGAATATGTTCACCCTCTATATGCATCACTCCTCCATCTCTAGGGTCATACAAATTAGGGTCATGCTCTGAGTATTCTTCTAGATCCTCTTCCATCTCCTCAATTGGCTCTCTAGGATCCTCTTCTGGGTCTTCCTCCATCTCTTCATTTGGTTTATCATCAACTGCCTGTATGAGATGGTCGATAAACCGTGGGGTCACCTGCTAATACATGGTCGTAGTGATGTGTATGAGGTTCAATAGCTCCATGCCAATTTGATTTGACCTTTGAGTGTCTCTTAACCCCAAGATTCCCTCATAGCTAGGCCTAGCGAAAATTCCTTCTATCATAAACCAAGTATAATATTCAGGCGTGCACCACGATTCAACCACCATGTCTGAGTCAAAAATACCACACCATCCTTGTACCAAAGCAGCGATCCTTTCGATCGGAATTCTTCCTTCATAATTGACCTCTATCAATGCCATATTTGACCATAGAGGAATGCCTTGGGTAATACCAAACTGCCGGAGGACTCTTAAAGGTGCGTAGGGCTGGAAGCCTTCCAACCCAATCAACTCAATAAAATAGGCCTGGTTAGTTCTCAACAAAGCTCGGCCATGGACCCACAGTAGTCGCCATTGAATGTGGTTCCCTGTGAGGTGGGTCAGGAAAAGGCGCCAACCATCTCCATCATTTGGGGCATTTCACATGCTCAATCTCGTTGCATGGCTTCTGATTTTGTTGCGTAAGTCTGCTTCAACGCCATTTTCTGCATGTTTTCGATAAAAGTGTTCCAACACCCAAATCTGCAGTAACAAGTTACTTCCCTTAAAGTGATCATATCTTCTAGAGCAAAGGGATAATGATCGAAATATTTTTGCCAAGATCATGGGTATGATGGTTACTTTAATAGGTCCCCTAAACATGAAGATGACCATAGGCAGTAAGTTGATGTCGACACACCCTTTTTCTTTGGAAAGATCATAATACCCAAAAAGGCCGTCACGAAGACAATAGCCCTGAGTCTCTCCTAATCATCCCTGGATATGAAGAATTTTTTATGGAACCTATCATAGCTATCTCGACGACCGAACCTTTTAAACAGATAATCCAACTTGACCCATCCTTCATCAACTTTTCGCAAACATTGGCCTACCCTCAAACCCAAATACTAGAGAAAACTGATTCCTGATGTAGTGCGCGGGGCCAAAGGTACTCTGCCAACCAACGGTAAGTCAGCAATTTGACTTATCTCTTCCAATGTTGGTGTGATTTCAAAATCTGTGAACCGGGAGGTCACTGTTGTTGGTTGCCAAAATTCAATCATTAGAGTAATGAGTGACTTGTTTGCCTCCACATTCAGCAGATCAGTTAACGACCCTAAGTGTAGCATAATCTCATTTCCGTAGGCCACTCGGATGTTTCCCCACAACTTTTTCAAAGTTCGGGGGACCTCAGTCATCATCCTGATATCAGGAAGGTTTTGGTTGAATTGCATCTGAAAGAAAGGGTAAATGGTGTGATGAGTTTATTTGCTCCAAATATGTTAAGTGTTTAAGTTTGGATAATTTATATCAATTTCACACAAAGTTTATGTCTCGAGTTTTAAAAAAGAAACTCATTGACATTTGAGTGGTTTCCTAAATGCAACGACAATACCGTATACTGTCTTGCCTAAGGCTATGCAACAGGACCTAATCTAAGAGTAAGATTATGTTCCTAGATGATTGAGAGTGGGACTGAGTAATTGCGAGAAGGTGCACTATCTTAACTGCACCAACTATGAAACTAAGGAATCAAAAGGGAGTTTCGGAGGAGTGCAGGAACACCCCTCGCGTGTACAGTGTGTGCGTGTACGGCCAAAACTTGATAGAATGTGCAAATGACAATGTAGGGAAAGCAGTAACAAGTAGTGTTTTAAAACAAATAAGGAACACAAACTTTGATTTCACTTGCAACCTTTCAGTCAAAGCACTATATCAATAGCAAGCCAAAAAAATAAACACGTAATCACAAGTGTGGTTCCTAAATTGAGTTTCTCTAAGGTTAAGACCTAAGTAAGGTCCCCAGCAGAGTCGCCAAGCTGTCGCACCTGATTTTTGGAAAAAAATGTTTTTGTTTTGTTTTAGAGTCCCCACCTAAATTTTAAGAAAAATATTAGGAAAACCATTTTTTATGTATGTAAATGTAAACTCTGTTTCGATTTACGAAACTAGTGAGATTCTGAGTAAGGATTTTGGTTACTCGAGGGGAAGGTGTTAAGCACCCCTCAGAGCCTATTCGAAGATAGTCCTTAAACTCAATTTAGGAAAATATGATTAGTAAAACTTGTTTATTTATTTGTTTTAAAAATCAATGATAAGTAATTGGTTAGTTTAGGAAAAAGAGTAAAATACAAGGTACGACATATATGTGTCTTAAAAAATAGACATAATAATAGTTTTTTTTATCATGTAAAAAATAAATAAATAAATAGATAGATGTACTTAAAAGTATGTTAATTTTTATATGTTTAAAAATATAGATGTATCATAGTAAAGTTATCCTAAGAAATATATAGGTGTTGAATTTATGAAAATATGCCATTTCGTTAAGACGTGAAAAATAAAATACGATAGTAGTGGAATGTAAATATGTAGTAATATGTAATATGTAATTTGGATAAAATAGAGTTTCCTAAAACAATTAAAATAAATAAATAATAATGATACTAAATGTTAAGATATTAGATAGAATAAAAAATTATGTTTATTATAACGTATAGTATATACATGTAAGTTGTTTAGAACATATGAACACTTATGTATAGACAAATTGACGATAGATTATATGTAGTAAAGTAATATGTATATTGAAGTGTAGGCATTTATAAATTATAAAAATAAATAAATAACATTAGTAAAAGAGATAGTAGGTAATACTAGGTTATATGGAGAAAATATAGAATATATTACCTTTATATGTATGACATATGTATGTATGTACCTTGTATTTGAACATGTTGGCATATCTAAAATTTTGAAATAGCATGTTAAAGGATTAAAGTTTTTAGCAATGTTTGATAAAATAATAATAATAAGGATAGTCAATATATTTTATAAAGGGGTGATGTAAAGAGCATAAAAATAATCCTAACTATTGAGCCTTATTCTATGGTTATGTTTTATTTTTTATTTTTTATTTTTGTTAAATATATAAGCCTACTTTTCTACTTATCTTTTTTTAATAAAAAAATGTATGTCTAAAGGTGAATATGTTAGCCATAAATAATTTCTAAAGAGTAGTTATTCTAGCCTTCAAACTAGTTTTAAGTTCATTTGGAGGTCCTAAGCGATGAATAAGCCTAAATGAATATTATTAAAGCCCTTTTAATACTTCATTTGGAAACTGTTTAAACTATAAGTCCCCTTTTTAACTTAAAGACCTCAAAGAATGTTATAAGTAAAAATGCGAACCCATTTTTAAGAAAATATTTTTTATATCGTTTGTTCTAAAAGTATTTCAACTAAATTCATAAACAAATAATAATAGCTCACATAAAAAATCAACAAAATAAAGGACGAGCAATATATCAAAAACTTAAGATTTAGGCAAACATATATAAGAGTTAGCGGGCATATCAAAACAATATAATCAAACTTGCAAAAGAAATGCTAAGACATGTTGGACTCCTATTTATGAGACTCCAAGTATCGCGGTGATCCTAATGCCTGTTGGCCTAATATTTTAGGCCAAAACGAGTTCCAAAGTAGAAACTCCAGCCCTTGTGTAGAGCAGCAAACTAGAACTTCAAAGCCAAGAGATTTAAACTTCGAACTTTCTCAAACTCTAATTCAAAAAAAGAAAAGAAAAATAGAAGGACCAGAAAAAGAAGGGAATTTTTTGAACTCTAAAAAAACTTGAAGTGTGTTGCAATCTTTGCTCTTTTGGATAGTTCTTTGAATTTCCTGGATGATTGTTGGATTGCTCTTGGATCCTTTTCCTTTTTTTTTCGAGAACCCAAGGGGTCCTTTATAGGCAATTTTGGAGAGGCTTCCATTCTCATACCCATAAGATTAAGGTGAGACGAATCAAAATTTAATGGTTCTTCGTGTCCTTCACTTTTCAGGCGGAATAATGGTGGTGGAGGGGTTTTTGAGGTCTACCATGGTTCAGAAAAGATGATGGAAGAGATGTAAAGTTGACATGAGAAGGATATGATTGATGGACGGCGTGGGGAGATATAATGATAACCACCGGAAATTGCCATTTTTCGGTGGTCTATAGGCGGAAACGATGGCAGAGGAGAGAGAGATCGATGGGAGAGGAGAGGAAAAGAGTTTGATGGGAAAGGGGCAATTTTTGGGAAGAGAAAACATATGGGGAAGGAGAAAGTTCTGGGAAAAAGAAAAGTGTGGCTAATGGGTTGTACTTATTTTGGGAAAAGATGAAAACAATTTGGGATTTAATTTGGGCCGTCCAATCGTTTGATCGGACGGTTAATAAAAATTAAGTAGTTTTTTAAAATAATAGTAATAATATATATATATATATATATATATATATATATATTAGATAATGATAAAATCTTAATTAACTAGGACCATTAGATTTAATCGTAGGGTCAAGATTTTAACTAAAGAAGCACAATCCATGTGCTCGCCTACGTGGCATGCACAGATTGGCCAATTTAAGGGGCCTTGGATTACCAAAATTGCTCAAATTAAAATCATTTAAATTATAACTACTTCTTTATTAAATAGTCATAATTTATTAAATTAAAAATAATTATTTTGCAAGACTAGCTTATTGATAAAATTAGTCACTATTAAAATTAAATTAAATGTAAATTAGTAACTCATTAATTAATTATGTTTTCTAACTCAAAAATGTACGAAAAATAACTATTGCGACAAAAGAAATTATATTTGAACATAAAATAGATTTGATTCTTAAGAACGACACTTATTTAAAAAATGAGAAAGTAAGTAGTAATATAATATATTTAATTTTTATAAGAAATAACATTTATGAAATAAATTTATCAAGTCAAATAAATAATTAAAAATCTTTTTGTATTCCTATAAAAAATTTCATAACATATATATATATATATATATATATATATATATATTATAATTATTATTATTATAGTTAAATGTGGAGAGCCAAAATTGGGTGTCAACAGTTGGACTATCGCTGACATAGTGGGAATTCCTCCCGGTGTTTGCACTCAAAAAATTTAACTTGACCGTGATTGTAACCCAGTGTGGAACATCAGCAGAGATTGAACCCACTATTTCAAGAGGTGGTGAAAAAGGAGATAATAAAGTGGTTGGACGCAAGTGTGATCTACCCTATCGCAGATAACAAATGGGTAAGTTCGGTACAATGTGTACCGAAAAAGGGAGGCATCACATAGTCCCATATGAAAAGGAGGAGCTTGTATCTATGAGACTGGTGACCGGATGGAGAGTATCCATGGATTATCGAAACTTAAATTCGTGGACTGAAAAAGATTACTTTCCCATGCCTTTCATAGATCAAATACTTGATAGACTCTCAGAAAGAGGTTGGTATTGCTTTTTGGATGGGTATTCTGGTTATTACCAAATCTCCATTGCTCCGGAAGACCAAGAGAAAACCACATTCACCTGCCCATATGGAACTTTTTCCTTCAAACGGATGTCGTTCGTGTTATGTAATGCGCCGGCAACATTTCAACATTGCATGTTATCTATTTTTGCTGACATGGTGGAGGTTTCAATGGAGGTATTTATGGATGACTTCTCGGTTGTGGGTGACACTTTTGAAGCATGTTTAACATACTTAGGACAAGTTCTCCAAAGGTGTGTGGAAACAAATTTGGTCCTAAATTGGGAAAAATGCCAGTTTATGGTTGAGGAAGGTATAGTTCTTGGTTACAAAGTGTCGCAAAAGGGGTTGGAGGTTGATAAAGTGAAGATTGAAGTGATTGAGAAATTACCACCACCAATTTCGGTGAAGGGTTTTCGTAGTTTCTTGGGACGTACCGGTTTTTACCGGAGGTTCATCAAAGACTTCTGAAAGATTGCAGATCCTCTATGAAAATTCTTGGAGAAGGAGGTAAAATTCCACTTTGATGATGCTTGCATGGTGGCTTCCAAGTGCTTGAAAGAAAAAATGGTCTCCACCCCGGTCATCATTAGTCCCGATTCGTCAGAATCCTTCAAAGTAATGTGTGATGCAAGCGGAGAGACATTTGGTGTTGTATTGGGGCAAAAGCGCAACAAACTATTTCACCCCATTTACTACGCAAGCAAGACTCTAAGCAGTGCTCAATGTAACTATACCGTTACCGAACAAGAGTTGCTTGCAGTAGTTTATGCGATTGAGAAGTTCCGAGCTTGCTAGGTACTAAAGTGGTTGTTCACACTGATCATGTTGCACTGCGTTAACTGATGGCCAAGAAGGATGCCAAGCCAAGATTGATAAGGTGGGTGCTACTATTGCAAGAATTCAACTTCGAGGTCAAAGATATGAGAGGTTGTGAAAATCAAGTGGCTGACCACTTATCAAGATTGGAAGGAAAGGAAAATGACGAGCTGGAAATCGATATAAATGATTCTTTTCCCAATGAACAGGTATTCACGGTAACTCTCAAACTACCTCCTTGGTATGCTGATTTTGCCAATTACGTAGTGTGTGGGTTAATGCTGGATGAACTTTCATCAACAAAAGAGGTTCTTGTTCGATGTTAAGAAGTACTTTTGGGATGAACCATATTTATTCAGAGAGTGTTCAAACTATATCATTAGGAGATGTGTTTCGAAAGAAGAAGCCATCGAAATCGTTCATGCTTATCATGCTTCACCGGGGGGTCATCATGGTGGTGTACGTATAGCTGCTAAAGTTATCCAAAGTGGCTACTACTATTCGTCTCTCTACACAGATGCTCATGAGTTTGTTAAGAAATGCACTCAATGTCAGAAGCAAGGTGGAGTATCCAAAAGACACGAGTTGCCTCTTACGCCCATTTTAGAAGTTGAGCTATTTGATGTTTGGGGAATAGATTTGATGGGTCCATTTGTGAGTTAGTTTGGTAATAAGTATATCTTGATGGCCGTAGATTATGTTTCTAAATGGGTGGAGGCTGTTGCACTTCCAAACAATTAAGGGACAAGTGTTATTCAATTCCTGAAATGCTACATCTTTGCTAGATTTGGTACTCCTCGAACTTTTATAAGTGATGGGGGATCCCACTTTTGCAACAAGTGGTTTTTAGCCGCATTGAGTAAGTATGGAGTGAAATACAAAGTAGTAACTCCGTATTATCCCCAAAACGAACGGTCAAGTTGAAGTGTCAAATCAGGAGATCAAAAACATCTTGGCCAAGACGGTGAATTCTAATAGGACTAATTGGTCTCGAAAGCTTGATGACGCACTAAGGGCATATCACACTTCATACAAAACACCAATCAGTATACTCCGTATCAACTAGTTTTTGGTAGATCTTGCCATCTACCAGTTGAATTGGAACACAAAGCATTATGGGCATTGAAATCTCTAAATCTGGACTGGACAAAGACTTCAAAGGAAAGAGTAGAGCAGATAAATGAGTTAGTTGAATTCAAGTTCAAGGCTTACAAAAGTTCAGCCCTTTACAAGGAAAAGATGAAGAAATGGAATAATTTTAAAATCCTTAAGAGGGAGTTCAGAGTGGGAGACTGGGTATTACTATATAACTCTCGACTTAGACTCTTTTCGAGAAAGCTCAAGTCCAAATAGTCAAGGCCGTTTAGAGTGACACGAGTGTTCACAAATGGTGCCATCGAAGTTGAAGGTCAAGAAGGACCTGTATTCAAGGTGAATGGGCAACGCTTGAAGTTATACTTTGGCGAGTGCCAAGAGATTTCTCTAATTGAGGTGGTGTACCTGGAAGATGGTTGAAAGCATTTTCACATCATACCACGACGTTAAATAAGGCTCTTCTTGGGAGGCAACCCAAGTGTTAGTGTTTTAAATAATGTCTATTGATTTTGCAGGCGCAAGATCTTGTGCGAGAAAAAGATGCTATTGGCGGATCGCCGAATCCATTCGGCGAGCATGACATAGTCCACCTTATGGACTTAAAAAATGGAGCTAAGATACTGGAATATTTGGTGGGAGATCTTCACCACTCGGCGAATTGTTGATATGCTTAGGCGGCCTGATTTTTCCCACCCTTCCACCTCAGCACTGATAGCTTAACTCAATGATTATTCGGCGATGTTACAAGTCCATTATGCGAATCGTCAATCTGTTCCGCGATCTCCTTCATCTTCGCCGATTTGCCCTTTTCTGAGAGTGTCGCATACTGGAACTAAAAGTGATATCAAGACCTTTGGGCGCACCGCTGAGGCGTTCGGTGACTGTTTCATTTTCTCGCCAACTGGCGCTTAGTGAAGATTCCTCGTCACGTTGCTCTGCATGTTTACATAATAGAATTTTATCTTTACTTGTTAGTTTTTTTCTTCTTATTTTATTTATGGGATTGTGTGTTCTCTACTCACATTGAGGACAATGTTAAATGCTTTTGGTGGGGGTGTGCGCTTGGTCAGTGAGTTCCCTTCTTTGTGTGTTTGGACCCTTCTAAAAATATTTTTCCACCTGTTGTGTGTTTAATTGTGGCTGTTCTTGTGCAAATTTGAGTATCGATTATGATCAATATCGATGACTTGAATGGTGCTCTCAATCGAACAAAAATGAATGTGCGGCTACAATGAGGTCAAATGAAGTTGCATAGATAATATGTGAACTGTTTGCATCTCGTTATGACTAGCCGATTATTGAATTGAGTCTCTTGTGATGAACATTGCACACTAGAGAAAGTGTGGAGTCTTGTTTGATATTGGTTCCAATGCCTTGTGTGATAAGCTTATCGTGAACCATGTGTGACGACACCTAGAATTTGCCCCGCTGGTCCAGTCGACTAAGTAATGAAAACTCTTGAAATGATCTTAGGCAACAATGTTGAAGAGTGAACTAATTTTTCATTATACCTCTTTTGTGGCCTACCTTATGACTGTGTAAACCTCGCTTGAACCCCTTTTGAGCCTTACCCTTTTCTTGGAAGAAACTTGATGCAATTGTGACATTTCTTTATTCCTTCACCCTTAATCATCATGAGATGTGGTTTGTTGGAATAGCCAACTTAGGCCAAAAGCCTAAGTTGGGGGTGTGGTGAAAAGAGAATGTAATCAACAAGTGTGAAGGAATCCCCTTTACCCATGGTTTTGAAAAAGATGGAACCCCTCATTACAAAAAATAGGAGAGAAAAAGAAAAGAAGGAAAAAGAAAAAGAGTGCAAAAGTTGTGAAATAAAGTTGCAAAAGAAATTGGGTGTCCGGTATTCCATGGAAAGTGAATAATGGGGTGATTTGTTTTATCATGAATGAGTATGATAAAGAAAAGGAAAGGAAGTGATGTTCATACTGCATTTCATGAGGATAGAAGCCACTGATCCTAAATGACCATACCTTTGCACTCAGCCCTGTTACAAGCCTTGAAAAGATCATTTTGATCTTGAGTGAGCTGAAACAATTTTTGGTTGGAAAATAAGGGCAAACCTATGGGTGAAGCCATGCATGTGTTTATCTTTGCGAGTGTGAGAGTTGTATGTGATTACGGAGCTTGAAATTGTTGAAGATTATTGTGTGAATATGGAATCATTCTTTGTGTGAGGTCATTTGAGCACCTTTGTTGAGCTTGAACTTTCATTTGAAGCAAGTATTGTGAGCTTGAGAATCTTTGGTAATGGTGAGTCACAACTTGAACCTTTGAGTGCACAATTGACCCTTGCATGAGTAAGTCGAGTCTTGTTGTGTTCATTCATGATTGAGTCTTGTGTAGCACTGTTTGAGTCATCCTTTTTGAACGGCTGAACTTGAGTTTTACTTGAGGACAAGCAAAAGTTTAAGTTGGGGGTGTTGATGAGTCCGAGATTTGAACTCATTTAGGGGTTTATTTATAATGGTTTAGTGTCCTCAAATGCTTATTTTGTGCCAACAACTGATATAAAACCCTTGATCTTCAGATATATGGATTTAGGAACAAAGCTAGGACAGAAATGGACAACAGAGACAACACGAGCGAAAAAGAGAAGGGAAAAACAAGCCTAATGATCGCCGATGTCACTCGGCAACTCACCAAGTTGCCACTCTACCTCCTAAAGTTATAGAATGTTGCGGCTGGAATAGGAGCAGTTTCGGTGAGCAGCAGTTCCAATCAACACGACGCCGATCGCATCAATGATAGATGACCATGTCGCCAAAAGTACTGATGGAAATCCAAATAAGTGCGAATGGGCGAGATGAAAGGAAAAAAGGTGCGTCGCCGAATGAGATGGCGATCCCGATCTGGCTCGCCTAAAATTACAGTGGTGGGAATGAGAAGAGGTGAAAAATGAAGGCGAGACAAAGGAAATTCGATGAGTCACCGAACTATTGGCGAAGCCCGGCTTACCTCGCCGATTGGTTCCAAACAACCACACATCAGACTTGCATAAATTGATTTTTTCGTAGGGGAGAGAGGCATCCAAAAATCGGGGAGTAACAAAAGAGAGAGAGAGAGAGAGAAAAACACTGTTATTGGGGATCTAAAGTGATTTTTAACAAGATTCTTCATTTGGGTTTTGTAATAGACAATAGTTTATTGAATTTTAACTTCCAATTTCCATTTACCCAACTATGAAAAACATTATGCGGATTGAATTTCATCTTTTCACTATAATTGGCTTAAACCCTAACCTTGGGGGTTGACAAGGTGACCAATTGTTGCATTTGACCAAGTGGGTGTCATCAATCAGCGAATTTTGGCATTAATTGTAGTGGGTCTGAATTATTATTGTGGGTTAACTTCATTATTGCACATTTAGTGCAATATAGTTCAGAGTTTTGTGCTTTCTCGAGAGGGAAGTATGGAACCAACATAGTTATTTGGTATCCTTAGTAGTGGGTCATTACAATTTCAGCTCAAGAGAGTGGAACTTGGGATTCACCCTTTGTATCTAGCTCGAAAGAGTAGATTTGGTGAAAAAGTGGGCTGGGCGTCTCATGGCTATTGTTGAAGTTCGAGAGAATTCAACAAAAATAAGGTAATTCTTCGAGAGAAAATATCTTTACATATAGTCCATTCTACCCGCGATAAATTAACCTATTGTTGGCAATGTTGTTACCCATTAGGTCGAATTCAATAGTTGGTCAGTCAATCCCCCAAGTGTTACCTCATAATTTGATTGTTTCGTATTGATTGTCGAAGTGGGTTAGTAACTACAACTTGGAATTTGAATCCTAAGCTTTTAGGTGTGGTGTTTGTTTAGCTAAAGAGATCATTCTCATATTTTCATATTTGAACTTAAAAGACAGCTATTCTCTGTGGGATCGACTCCAACTCCTGTAGTTGGAGTTATACTGATTTACGATCATTGACACTTAAAATTGGATGAAGTGTCTTTGAAACGTTAATCAACTATGTTTGAGGAGGCCTTCTTGGGCGTTTCTTTCCCCGTGAACTAAGAGAAGCCATGGTACGAGAATTCTTTACCCTTAAGCAGAAACATATGAGTGTTCATGAGTACAATTTGAAGTTCACCCAACTTCCCGATATGCTCCGGAGATGGTTGTTGATATGAGAAGCTGGATGAGTCTGTTTGTTGTTGGGTTGTCTTGTCTTGCAAGTAAGGAGGGCAAGGAAGCTATGCTAATAAGGGAGATGGACATAGTGAGACTTATGGTTTATGTGCAGCAGGTTGAGGAAGAGAAGCTAAGGGATAGAGAAGAATTTAGAAACCAGAAATGAGTCTGGGCAGCAAAGGAGTAATGTGAACCGGTCTTCTTTTGAACAAAAGCAAAAGGGACCTGTTCCATTATCTGCTAGTGCACCTGCACCAAGGAGCAAAGGTGAGTTCAACAATCAGAATTTACAGAATTTCAGAGCTAAGCCTGCACAGTCTCAAGGTAGTATGGCGCAATAAGGTAATTGGGCTCCTACATGTGCTAAGTGTGGTAGGAACCACCCAGGTTCTTGTCGCGATGGTTCTACTGGTTTTTTCAAGTGTGGTCAAGAGGGTGACTTCATGAAAGAGTGCCCTAAGAATAGGCAAGGTAATGGGAAGAGTGGCAATAGAGCCCAATCTTCTTTAGTTGCTCCACCAAATATGGCTACACCTAGAGGATCTACTTCAAGGACTGACGGAGGAGCAAACCACCTATATACTATCACTAGTCGCCAATAGCGAGAAAATTCTCCAGTTGTTGTCACTGGTATGATCAAAGTCTTTACTTTTGATGTTTATACTTTGCTAGATCCAGGAGCGACTCTATCTTCTATGACTCTTTATATTTCCATGAATTTTGATATTCTTCCTGAGCAACTTCTTGAGCCCTTTGGTGTTTCTACACCTGTTGGTGAGTCTATTCTAACTGAGCGAGTCTATCGTGATTGTACCATTTCTGTCAATCACAAGAGCACCATGGCTGACTTAGTTGAGTTAGATATGGTAGATTTTTATGTCATTCTAGGTATGGACTGGCTTCATGCCTGTTATGCCTCAATCAATTGTAGAACTCAAATTGTTAAGTTCTAGTTTCCTAATGAGCCAGTCTTTGAGTGGAGGAGTAGTTCAACAGTGCCTAAGGGTCGTTTTATTTCGTACCTTAAGGCGAGAAAGTTAGTTTCCAAGGGTTGTGTCTATCACTTAGTCTGAGTTAATAACTCTAGTGTTGAGACACCTCTTATTTAGTTAGTTCCAATTGCGAGTGAGTTTCCAGAGGTCTTTCTAGATGATCTTCTCGGATTCCCTCCTGAGAGAGAAATAGACTTCCGTATAGACATTTTTATCGATACTCGTCTTATATCTATTCCGCCATATAGAATGTCACTAGCAGAGTTAAAAGAGCAGTTGAAAGATCTCCTTGAGAAAGGCTTTTTTCGACCAAGTGTCTCACCTTGGGGCGCTCCGGTCTTATTTGTGAGGAAGAAGGATGGTTCCCTTAGAATGTGTATAGATTATCGTCTGTTGAACAAGGTTACTATCAAGAATAAGTAATATTTCCTGAGAATTGATGATCTCTTCGATGAACTTCAGGGTACCACTTGTTTTTGTAAGATAAACCTCAAATCAAGCTAACATCAGTTGAGAGTAAGGGAATGTGATATTCCAAAGACATTATTCAGGATCCGTTATGGTCATTATATGAGTTCCTAGTTATGTCCTTTGATTTGACCAATGCTCCTTAACATTCATGGATCTTATGAATAGGGCATTCAAGCCTTATTTATATATGTTTGTTATTGTATTCCTTGATGACATCCTAATCTATTTGAGAAGTGAGGAAGATCATGCTAGCCATCTCAAAATAGTTCTCCAAAATATAAAGCATAGAGAGTTTTATGCTAAGTTCTCTAAGTGTGAGTTTTGGCTTGAGTCTGTGGCATTCCTAGGCCACATTGTTTCTGGTGATGGAATTAGTGTTGATACTCAGAAAATAGAGGCAGTGCAAAATTGGCCTAGACCCACGTCTCCAACTGATATTAGGAGTTTTTTGGGGTTGGTTGGATATTATAGAAGGTTTGTCGAGGGGTTCTCATCTATTTCGTCCCTTTTGACCAAGTTGACTCAGAAAATAGTTAAGTTTCAATGGTTTGAAGCTTGTGAGAAAAGCTTTCAAGAATTGAAAAAGCGGTTGACTACTGCCCAGTATTGACCTTACCAGAAGGTACGCAAGCTTTTGTTGTGTATTGTGATGCATCCAAAGTTGGATTGGGTTGTGTGTTAATGCATAATGATAAAGTTATAGCTTATGCCTCCAGACAGTTGGAAGTTCACCAGAAAAAATATCCGACTCATGATCTAGAGTTGGATACCATAGGATTTACTTTAAAAATATGGCGTCATTATCTATATGGTGTTCATGTGGATGTGTTCACCGATCACAAGAATCTTCAGTATATGTTTAGTCAGAAAGAACTTAATCTCATATAGAGAAGATGGCTAGAGTTACTCAAAGATTATGACATGAGTATTCTCTATCACCCAGGTAAGGCTAATGTTGTTGTTGATGCTTTGAGTAGGTTAACTATGGGTAGTACCGCCCATGTTGAAGAAGAAAAGAGAGAGTTAGCGAAATATGCACGATTATGAGTTCGACTAATGGATTCAATAGAAGGAGGAGTGGTGGTGATGAATGGGGCTGAATCATCATTAGTGTCAGAAGTGAAAGAGAAACAAGACCAAGATCCTATTTTGCTTGAATTTAAGGCAAATGTTCATAAGCAAAAAGTAATGGGTTTTGAACAAATGGGAGATGGTGTATTAAGGTATCAAGGTAGGTTGTGTGTACCAAGGGTGGATGGACTCCAAGAGAGGATCATGGAGGAAGCTCAAGCTCCAGATACTCTATCCATCTGGGTTCCACAAAGATGTATCGTGACATGAGAGAAGTCTATTGGTGGAATAGTATGAAGAAAGGTATTACTGAGTTCGTTGCTAAATGCTTGAATTGTCAATAAGTTAAAGTAGAGCACCAAAGGCCCGGTGGTATGGCTCACAATATAGAAATTCCGGAATGGAAGTGGGAGATGATCAATATGGATTTTATTACTGGTTTACCGCGGTCTCGCAGACAACATGATTCCATTTGGGTGATTGTTGATCAAATGATCAAATCAACCCACTTTTTGCCAGTAAAGACTACCCATTCAGCAGAAGATTATGCTAAGTTATATATTCAATAGGTAGTTAGACTTCATGGAGTCCCAGTGTCTACTATTTCAGATAGAGGCGCTCTATTTACTGCATATTTCTGGAAGTCTTTTCAGAAAGGTTTGGGTTCGAAGGTGAACTTGAGTACTGCTTTTTATCCTCAGACAGATGTTCAAGCGGAGCACACTATTCAGAATTTAGAATATATGTTGAGGGCTTGTGTGATTTATTTCTAAGGTAATTGGGATGATCACTTACCTCTCATTGAGTTCCCTTATAACAATAATTATCATTCTAGCATCCAGATGGCTCCTTATGAAGCTCTCTATGGGAGAAGATGCATATCTCCTATTGGATGGATTGAAGTTGGTGAATCTGAGTTGATAAGACCAAACTTAGTTCATCAAGCTATGGAAAAAGTGAAGGTTATTCAAGAAAGGTTGAGAACAACGCAGAGTCGTCAAAAATCCTATATTGATATTAGGAGAAGGGATTTAGAGTTTGAAGTAGATGATTGGGTATAATTGAAAGTTTCACTCATGAAGGGTGTTATGAAATTTGGTAAGAATGGGAAGCTAAGTCCCCGGTATATTGGCCCTTACAGAATATCCAAAAGGATTGGTAATGTAGCTTATGAGTTGGAGTTACCGCAAGAGTTAGCAGCAGTTCATCCAGTGTTCCACATTTCTATGTTGAAAAAGTGTATGGGCGATCCTTCACTTATTATACCTACTGAAGATATTGGTATTAATGATAGCTTATCTTATGAGGAGATCCCGGTTCAGATTCTAGATCGCCAAGTTCGCAAGTTGAGGACCAAGGAAGTAGCATCAGTCAAAGTACTGTGGAAAAATCAGTTTGTTGAGGAAGCTACATGGGAGGCTGAGGAGGACGTGAAGAAGAGATACCCACATCTCTTTGAGTCTGGAGACATTCTAGATCAACGTACTAATTCTCTTCTTAGACTCTTTAATTGATATACTGAGTGTGTTATGTTTGCTTGTTGGGTGTTTGAGTTGAATGTTAGATATTACACTTTAGTCTACTTAGAGTGATCTTATTCGAGGACGAATGTTTCCAAGGGAGAGATATTGTGACACCTCGCTATTTGAAAGAGATAGAATTAGAAAGAACCATTTTTTGGAAAGTATGAAAATCTGAAAATTTGGCAAAGTTATGTTAAGTATGAGTTTTGGGTCAACTTCAAACGGCCATAAATCTCATTAAAATGAGTTATATGTGTCATAAGATATAAAATGAAAGTTCTTGGAATTATCTTTCCAACGCCATTAAGTTTGCTAATTTTTGAGCTCGTATGAGGGAGATATGCGCGTTCGAAGTTGGGGCTGTCTAGAAAAGGAAAGCTAACCGGATTTTTAAGGCGTATTTTGGTATTTTCCATACCCTATTAATTTAATTCATTTTTTAGTAATTAAATTGGTGTCTAAACTGAATTGGTTCACTTTACACAATTTCAAAATCACGCTAGGGTTTTTAGAGGAAGAACTCAAAAGGAGAAAGGAGAAGAAAAGGTCCAGATTTGTTGATTTCTTGAGGAATTAATTGCGGATTTCGCCAAGGATCGATCCTACGAGGTATGTGAGTTCACACAACATTGAGTTCGTTCACCCACGCGCCAAACATGTTTATTTCAGCGTCAATTCGTCTTAAAAAGTTAAAGGTTTGAATGTTCTTGATGCATGTTCTTGAATTGCTTTCGTTCTTGAATTTGGGATGAGATTGAGGAGTTTCTTGAGATTTTAGTGCCGATTATTAGATTTGTTTGAGTTAGATTATTGTGTATATATTTTGGGTATCTGAATCTAAAGAGAAATTGAGAAAAAGGATCGAAATTAATCGATTTAAGATGAGAAAACGAGTTGGAAAATTCATCGAGGATGTTTGGGGAAAGCTGGCGCGGCGCACTAATAGTGCTCCACTTTGGGGTCTCTGAAGTTTGGGGCTAGCGTGGTGCGCCAACAGTGCTCCCGAGTCGTCCTCCCCAACTCGTTTTCCATCGTTTAGCCCGTTTGAGTCCTTCTAAAGTGTACTAACACTTCCTATCGATTCTAACTACTCTAAATGACTTCTAAACATCTAGAAATAATCGAGAAACATGAATCATAACCTTGAATCCATAAATTCAAATTCAAGGTAAGTTAAGAGCTAAGTCTAGAGAGTTCTTAAAGTCCTTTCAAGAAGTCTTTTGCAAATGTTTTAAACTTGTTTTAAGACTTGAGTTTTGAGTTAAGTAAGAGTAAAAAATGAAGTTCATTTATGCAAAAAGAGTATGTGGGAACTAAGTATTCCCGAAGAGTAAATGTTTTCACATTTAAACAAGAGAGGAAACACCGATTTCCAAGAGAGCCTTTGAGCTAGTTTTTGAATAAATATCTCAAACCACAGAAAGAGATTTTGTTTTTAAACATATAAGCTGAGTATTTTGGGAGTAGTTGCAACACCCCAAAAAAAGAATTCGAACTAAGACTCGAACCGTTCTTCATAGTGAGTGAGATTTTACCAAGGAATTTAAAATTTTCTTAAGTTTTAAGGTCACTAGAAGTAGCACCTTGAGTTCCAAAAAGAATTAAATTGGAAATAGCAAAATTTGAAATTTTGCAAGTTAAGCTAAGTATGAGTTTTGGGTTGACTTCAAACGGCCATAAGTCATAGATCATGATTATTTAGGTGTACTTCCAGATATGGTTGGAAATATCTTGGAATGATCTTTCCAACGCCGCCGAGTTTGTGCGATTCTGAGTTCGTATGAGTAAGTTATGCCCTTTGGAAGTTAGGTTGTCCAATTAAGGAAAGTTAGCCAAAAAAAGTGAGGGGTATTTTGGTCTTTTCCTTACCAAATCAGATTTAATTCATTTTTAGTAAAGTTTTAAGGGTCTAATCCAATTAGGTTCAGTTTTATAATCCTAAAATACGCCTAGGGTTTTAGTTGAGAGTTCAAGAAGAGAAAAGAAGATAGAAGAGGAGAAACAAGGAAAGGATGAAGGCGTTCGTCGACGTTCTTGAGAGTTGTTGCGGATTGTTGCCATTGGTTTGATCCCGAAGAGGTATGTAAGCTTCCATAGTGCTGGGTTTGTTCACCCACACGCCAAACATATTATTTTCAGCGAAGTTTCATTCTCAAAAAGTTGAAGGATTTAAGTTCTTGATAGGTGTTCTTGAAGTTCTTTCTAAATCTTGTTGTGTTGGGTTTTTGATGATTTTTTGAGATCAAAGTGAGTGTTTTAAGGGCTGTATTGAGTATATTAGAGTGTACTTATGTTAAGTAATTGATTCTAAGTGATTGGGGAAGAAACCGTTTGATTCTAGGCGAGTTAGGGTGAGAAAACGAGCAAAGAAATTCATCGCATTTTCTGGGTTGGGGCTTGGCGTGTCGCACCAGCCAGAGCACCCTAAAGTAGGCTCTGAATCTTAGGTGCTGGCGCTCCGCGCCACCCATAGCCCCAAGGTCGCCTGCCCCGTCCAGTTTGCAATTGATTGCTCCGTTTGAGTTCTTTCGAAGGGTACCTTCACTCTTTTTCGATCCTAGCTACTATAAGCTACTTCTAAACACCTAAAATCATTCTGAACATGATCATAACCTTGAATTCATAATTCAAATTCAAGGTAGAGTTAAAAGTTAAGTTTTGAGAATTCTTTCGAACATTCTAAGAAAGCCCATTTGAGTCATTTTGTGGAGTCTTCTACAACTTCTAGTAACTTGTTTCAAGACTCGAGTAAGTGAGCATGAGTGATGAGAATGTATTCATGAGTCTATTTTGTCATCATGAGATCTTTCATAGCATGAACCATAACTCTTGAATTCATAATTCACATTCAAGAGAGAGTTAAGAGTAGAGTTCAAGAAAGTTTTGAGTTCAATTGTGAATCCTTGGAGATCCATAATTGATTTGAGTTACATTTTGAGAAAGTAAGTATGAGAATGAGAAGAGTTGTATACATGAGTTCCATAATGTTATGTAGACCTATGAGTCAAGTCGTTCATGCCCATAAATTCCGCATGAACTCCAGAAGTTGAGTATTTATGAGAAGAGTAATACCTTCATGTCCTAAGTCTTAAGTATTGAGTTTCTAACCCATTTGAGATTACATTCCTAATCATGGGACTATTACCCATGAAGTCCTTGAGTTGAGTTATTCATGTCCATAATTCCGCATGAACCCTCTAAGTTGAGCATTCTTGAAATTAGTAGTATCATTGAATTTCTTGAGTTCCAAGTATTTGAGTTCTATCTATGGTTATTGAAAACCTTGCATTGAGTCGTTCAACTCCATAATTCGGCGTGAACCATATTTGAAGAAGTCTTTTACAAATGTTTAAACTTTGTTTTAAGACTAAAGCTTTGAAGTTGAGTAAAGAGTAAAAGTAAAGTTCATTTTTTTAAAATGATATATGGGAGCTAAGTATTCCCAAAAGAAAATGTTTTCACATTTATGATGAGAGAAAACTGAGATTTCCAAAAGATTTTTGAGCAAGAGAAGGGAACACAGTTTCCAAGAGCTTTTAAGCTAAGTTTTGAGTAATTATCTCAAACCAAAGAAAAAAGTTATTTTTAAAACATATGAGCTAAGTATATTTTTGTGAGTAGTATTGAGCATCGATATGGGGATGCTAGTTCATATTAACTCAAGTCTCCATAAACCATGTAGCCATCATGGGGATTAAATGGTCATACTTTTTAGATGATCACTTAAGTTAAGCTAGTGGATCCACTAAGTTAAGCGTTCTATATGACCACAAAGTATATGACAGTTCTGGCAGTGTGGGTAAGACGTTGTATCACCACTTAGGCTCATAGTAGTGGTTGTCGGTTAGAGAAACTCCCACAACAGTAATTGCATGGTTCCTCAAGGGGTTCTGCTTAGTATGAATGGGGGTATGGGACTTCATTCATGCATTGCACAAGTAGACTTTGAGAAGGAGCATGGTATGTCTTTTATGAATTTATGATTATGAGTTGACATCATGTTTTAAACAGTTTTCCTTTTCTTTATATTGCACTTATTTTAAATTGCTTTATAATGAAATGAGTTCAGTTAAGTATTCATGAGTTGAGTATCTAGAGTTGAGTATTTCAAGTCGAGTATCATATCTTTGAAATTGAGTATCTAATCTTTGAGTCGAGTATCATATCTTTGAAGTCGAGTATCTAATCTTTGAGTTGAGTATCTTATTCTTGGGTTGAGTGACTTGAGAAAAGGTAAGTATGTTTCTTTTTTTTTATATCAAGATTCAAGCTTATGTTTATGTTTTAGAATTCCCCTTACATGCTCGTACATTCCACGTACTGAGCCATTTGGCCTGCATCTTCTCATGATGCAGACACAGGTATTCAGGATCATCAACAAGAGATTCGTTGATACATCTGGGAATTTGAGTTAGCTATGGTGAGCCTCCTTGTTTCCGGAGGATTTCATATACTTTTTAGTTTAGTTAGGATGTCGTGGGTCTTGACCCGACTTCCATCTTAATCAGTTAGAGGCTTCATAGATAGTCAGTGTAGTTGAGAAGTCTTTATTATTCATTTATTTTATTAAATATTTTAAATACTTAAGTTGCCTATTTTATGGCAGGTTGAATATATTATTTTTACTCTGAGTTGTTCATTGGAGTTAAAGTTTTGAAAAGTTGAGTTTATTGAATTTTATTTAGTTTTAAGCTTTTGCATGCTTAAGTTAGTCTTCCGCTTGTAGTCAGCCAGGATGAGGGTTCACTTGGGGACCAACAATGGTTCTTGAGTGTCGGCCACGTCAAGGGTGTAGACTCGGGTCATGACAGTAGTATTGAGCATCGAGGTGGGGACGAGTTTATAACAACTCAATGTCTCTATAAACCATGTAGCCAACATGGGTAGGAAGGGTCATACTTTTTAGATGATTCCTTAATACTTTTTAGCATAGACTAGTGAATCCACTTAGTTGAGGCGTTCTATATCCCGACAAGTTATAGGATATTTCTGGCAGCGTGACCGAGACGGTGTATCATCAAATTGCTCATAGTGATGGTTGTGGTTAGAGAAACTCCCACGGAATTATATTACTTTATTATATATAATAATTGAGTTGTTATTGTATTTCTCCAATACATTGAGTTGCTACTTACTATTTAAATGCTTTGTATAAACTGCACCTTTATTGTTGTTTATTTCTGCATTAAGTTGAGTATACATGAGTTGAGTAAAGCTGAGGTAAGTGTTTCTTTCAGAATTCATTTTAAGCTTATGTCATGTTTATATTTCCTCTCGCATGCTCGTACATTCAATGTACTGATGTCATTTGACCTGCATCGTTTTATGATGCAGATACAGAAAATTAGGATCAACATCCAGCGCCTCGTTGATCTAGTCGAGCTTCTCAGAGTCAGTTGGTGAGCCTCCTTGCTTTCTGGAGGATCCCTTTTTATTGCTTTGTTAGTTAGTTGTTAGGATGATAGGGGGTCTTGTCCCGACATCCCTCTTAGTTATTAGAGGTTTCATAGACAGTTAGACATTATTAGTTCATTAGTCTTATTCATTTTAGTTGTTTTGGATTATAATACTTGAGTTGCCTTAATGGTCAGTTGAATGTTTCCTTTATACATTCTAAGTTTGTGTATGAATTTATCTCTTGAGTTGCCTTGAAATGTTGAGTAAAGTCTTCTGCTGAGTAGTAAGCCAGACCAAGGGTTCGTTTGGGGCCAACAATGGTTCTCGCTAGTCCCGCCCAGGGTGTAGGCTCGGGGCATGACATTATTGCTCCAATTTATTTATAATAATTACCACAATAATATTGTAATAATAGGAATAATTGTATTAATGTTGTCAAAAATTATCCAACTTTTGATATTTTTTCTATATCTTCAATGCTACATACACATTTCTTAAAAAAAATTATTTCTTCGTCACTCTCTGATAATCTCTATACGACTAAATTATGTGTTTTATTTTATTTTATTTTATTTTTATTATAAAAGTAAAACTTCAACGGTAGTGTTTCACTACAACAACTTAATTCTCTCTTAATGTAATGCAACTTTAAGAATGAAATTTTAAATATAAATTTTAAATATATCTTATGCGACAAAAATATGTATTAGAATGTCAGTACGAGCATAAAAAATCAAACAAAAAAAAGTGAAACTGATTGCAAAAGAGGGGAAATCGGCCACATTAAAATTACCTTCTGGGGAGGTCCGTTTGATATCCAAAAACTGCTCAGCAACAGTCGGACAAGTGGGGAATGTTGGGGTGAACCAGAAAAGTTTGGGTAGAGCCTCTCTCTAACTTGGGAATTTCGTGCATAAATATGTTCGAATATAATTCAAGTATTTTTTCTCACTATAATTTAGCACAAAGATATTTTGATTTGGTTATTTTTATTATAGAGTCATTTGTACAAAAAGAAAATCACATAATTCATGATAGAGTAGATTTAATTTTGTTGGTTGAACAATAATATTGCTATAAGAATCATTGAATTTAGTATGAAATTATGACAATTAAATTGTTACTTAACTGAAGTTTTTCATATAGACTTTTATGTTTTCGTCTTTTTTATCAGTAATTTAAATTAAAAATGCAGCATGAATTGTTTTTAGCAATTTTTCTCAATAGATAATATCAGAATCGTAACTTAATTTGTATTTCTCTTTTTTATTATATCATTTATTAAAATATTTATCAACTAGTGACATTAATTATTTAAAAAATATATTTGTCTAATTCGGTCCGATTTTTGAAGAAGCGAATTAGTCTAATTCGATCCGATTTTGATTTTTAATATTTATGTCCACCCAGTACAAAGTGATACATTAGGCTGTATATTTTATTTTAAAAAATATATGAAAGAAATCTCATCAAATAGTAACAGTATCCAGATCATAATTAAAGGGATGGAAACTCATTAAACATAAAAAGATTTACTATCCAAATAATTAAAGGTATAGAAACTCATCAAACATAAAAATATTTACTATCCAAATAATTAAAGGGATGGAAACTCATTAAACATAAAAAGATTTACTATCCAAATAACTAAAGGTAATCTCATTATAAAAATAGTAAGTTAATCATTCCTTAGTTCTATATAAGATAAGCATGGTGCTACATCATTTTCATGATAAGAAATACCTTTTGAAGAAATCATAACAAAAAAAAAAAAAACAAGAAGATGGCACCCTCTTTGTCTTTGCTTAAAGTTGTTTTTCTTTTTGTGCTGTTTTTCATGGGGAATGCAGGTATATCATCTCTTTACTTTATGTTTTCTTTACCAATCAATAAATGATAAGAGAGAAAAAATATTTGTTTCTAACTTTTATATATATTTTTTCAAATAATCACTCAATCAACTATTAACATGAGTTGTGATTCAGGATTCCATCACCTTTATCTACCTGTATCGAGTTTTAGCTTTGAAAATTAGAAAAAAAACATGTTAATTCATATTTAGTTAAACCAATGCAAGTATGAAATATCATATGGGCCGAAAAATCAAACTAGTTGATTGTCACGACCCAACCCACCGATCCGTGCGGGCACCTACCCTAACACTTAAGTAGGAGAACCCTCATATCCCAATAGTCAAAACATGCGGAAAGATTAAAGAAAATGGAGATAAATAAAATAATTTGATTTTATAAATAATATCCTTAGACACACTTTTGATTAACACTTTAAAAATAGTTTAACAACTCCCAAGGATCTGGTCTAAACAGGTACAAGAGCCACTAAGAGTACAACCGGACAAGATAAATAAAAGACACAACTCCACCACGCAGAAGGAAGAATAGAAGCTGCTGGAGAATTCTTCGTCTTCGCCTAATGAAACGTCACCACTCTTGCATCCAGACTATGTCAAAAAGTCATAGCAAGATAAGTATCAGTACAACACAGACGTACTGGTAGGCA
Source organism: Solanum okadae (assembly GCA_036553675.1). NCBI lineage: Eukaryota > Viridiplantae > Streptophyta > Magnoliopsida > Solanales > Solanaceae > Solanum > Solanum okadae. The sequence goes on along the minus strand of CM071689.1, from coordinate 40,698,449 downwards.
TCATCGGTCAACCCGACAGCCACTGCATAAAATAAGAAATCAACTAGTAGGAATATACAATAGATCACTTGCTTCTCCACCATTTTTCACTCTCTCGAATGCCTCCAATTTACACTAACACCTCTTACTACCAACCACCTCCTCAATCAAGCCACTCACTAGTTTATTGATCATAGCCTAGTCATTCTAACCCATGGAAGAGGCCACAAACATAACTACCCCTTCACCCTCTTTTGGTTAGAGCAGGTTCTATTTCTAGGAGAAGGAGGAGGAGGACTGGCAGAGCCAGCAGCAGTCAGGCGGCCGCAGGGTTAGATGAGGAGAGAGGTGTTGTTTGCATAATCAAGATACAACTTCCGATGCAAGTGTCTATGATCGTACAATAGTTTAGTGACCCAACCAAGGGTTGGGGTCGAGTCCCAAGGGAGTGGGCGTGAGAATTAGTGGTTAAGGACGAAAGTGCTAAAGCTAATCGTAGCTAAAGACATTATTGATTAAAAACATTATAAATTAAAGGGGGACACAAAAGTGTCAATTAACAATGGGGGGTTTTGTCACAAGCAGAAAAAAAAACCAACATTAACAGAAAGATCTAATAATGAAAAGGGGATTCTTGGGATGTGAATGGAATACGGGATAGACTAAATCATTGGGTACATGCTTTTGATAGAGAACTGGTAGAGTAATTATGACTAGGCTAGACTTTAAGGGAGATAAGTTCTCTCTCGAGCAACTTACCCCGTTTCAAATGCGTTCCTCTCGGACACCCACTTGTCGCATGAAGAACAGCCTCTGCCTTAACCCACTCACTCTCTCGAGCTGAGTGTATGGACATGGGACTAGGGTTCACTCTCTCAAGCTGAATCTTATGTCGACCCACTCGCACTAACCATCAATTTAGTGATCTTAGTTTTACGAACTCTCTCTCGAACAAGCCAAAAACACATATATGAGATTATATTTGCAACTACAACCTCATTAAGTTCATCCACAACTACTAAACGTAATCACATTTAAACTACAAATAGACAATCAACAAGCAAGACCCAACAACTAATCTAACCTATATTCACAAAATCACACCCTAAGAATTAGGGTTTTAGCTACTCATGTAAAAGAGATAAAGACGTATACCAATATCAGTTTCCAATAATGGGTATGCAAGATTTAGTCTTAAAACAAGCCAAAAGTGAAGAATTCAAGAGACCCAAGTCCAATTTCTTGAAGATGAAACCCTTGAAAGCTCCAAGTTCTTCAAAACCCTCTCCCCAAACTTAGGGAGAATGTCACCAAAAACTCTGTCTAAAACTTAATAATCTAAAAACTAGGTAAAACAAGGTAAAATTCGCTACTAAGAATAAAAATTGAACTAGTATTTATAGTTTTCAGAAAAAGTGCTTCGAAGGATCTTTCGGCGATGTTAGTCGGGATCTCTGATGCACTCGGTGATCCTCCCTTTGGTCAACTTCGTCGCCTTTCATTAGTTTCCTTCAGCATCTTTGTGTCCTGGATCTTTGGGCGATGTAGCACTGCTTCGCGGAGTCGCTCGGAGATACGCCGACTGCTCCTTTTTATCGCTGATTTGCTCCTTTCCTTTATGGCTCAGCACACTGAAATAAAAGGCGAATATGCGATCTATTGGCGATTCGCCGAATGGGTTCGGCGATTCGCACATCTTCATTTCTTCGTTCTTTTAGCTTCTTTTGCTCCTTTTTGCTCGATAGTGTCCATGCTTTCCCTTGAACTTTAAATACTTGAAACTTAAAGCTTTTCATCAGATATTGAGGTAAAATAAACATTTGAGGACACAATTCCTATTAAAATATAGCCCTAAATGAGTCCAAATCGTGGACTCATCAACACCCCCAACTTAAACTTTTGCTTGTCCTCAAGCAAACTCAAGTTCAACCATTCAAAAAGGGTGTCTTGAACAGTGCTACACAAGACTCGATCATGAATGCACACAACAAGACTCAATTTACTTATTCAAAGATCAATTGCGCACTCAAAGATTCAAGTAGTGACTCACAAATATCAAAGAATCTCATGCTCACAATACTTGCCTTAAATACAAGTTCAAGCTCAACTAAAGTGTTCGACTGCCCTTACAGAAGAATGATTCCATATTCGCACATGATGATTTAATCATTCAAAGTTTAGGAATCGGATGCAACGTTCACACTCACAAAGATGAAAACAATGCATTTTTTCACCCATAGGTTTGCCCGTATTTTCCAATCGACATTTGTTTCAACTCACTCAAGATTAAAAAAAAAGGGTCTTTTTAAGGCTTGTAATGGGGCTGAGTGCAAAGGTATGGTCATTTAGGCTCAGTGGCTTTCATCCTCATGAGATGTGGTATTCACAACACTCCCCTTCCTTTTCCTTCATCATTTTAGCTAGTGGTCTTAAGTCATTCCATTATTCACTTCCTATGGATTGTTGGGAATCCCCATTTCTTTGGTACTTTATTCCACCACTTTCTTTTTCATTCTTTTATTTTCTTTTTCTCTTTGTATTTTTTTTTTATATGGAGGGATTCCAGTTTTGTCAACACCATGGGTTAAATGAGACTTTCCTTGCACTTCTTGACTTTCCCTTTGATTTTCACCACACCCCAACTTAGGATTTTGGCCTAAGTTGGCAATTCATTAAACCACAAATCAAGAGGATTAAAGGTAATGGATTAAGAAAGGTCTAGTTTTCATCAAGTTTCTTCCAAAGAAGGTTAAGGTTCAAGGGGTGTTCAAGAGAGATTCACACATGCTCACAAGGTAGGCCACACAGGGGTATATGTCAAATTGATTCACCCTCTTTAAATCACCTAAGATCACATCAAGAGCTAGCCTTACTTAGTCGATCGGACCAATGGGGGAAAATTCTAGGATCTATCATGCATGTTTCAAAGTAAGCTCATCACACTAGGCATCAACACTATAGTCAAACAAGACTCCACACTTTTGCTAGTGTGCAACGGTCATTACAAGACACTCGATTCTATACTAGGCTAGTCAAAACGAGATGCAAAGAGTTCACATATTATCTATCCAACTTCATTTGGCCTCATCGTAGCCACGCATTCATGTTTGTTCGATTGAGAGCACTATTCAAGTCATTGGTATTGATCGGGATCGAGACTTAAATTTTGCAAAAGAACAACCACATTCATCACATAAGAGGTGGCAAAAATTTTTGGATGGGTCAAAATTATTTTGCAATTTAAAATAAAGAGAGCTTATAAAAGGAGCCATAAGCTCAAACATCCACAGAAAAGCAGTATTTAACACAATTTTAAACAAAACATCCCCAAATATAAACAAAATACAAACATCAAATAGCATACAAAGGTGGGCCTCACCCCACCACAAATAAAAACAATTTGTCCACAAATGCAAATGACATAGAATCTGAAATGTGAAAATAGAGAAAAACAAAGAGAGGGGTAAAGAGGGGATCCTGGCTAGTTGGTCGCTCCGTCTGTCTAGACTTCAGTGCCAAGAGTGATCCTAGAAGAACCAGCTTCACTGGATCCAGCAGCAGGGGCCTTTGACAAGGAAGCCTGCACAACAACATCTATCATGATTTCTTCAGTTTCAGCTATGTTGTCAGCTACAACTCCCTCAGTTTCGTCAAACATCTCTTCGTCAGTCTCTGCCTCTGATTCAGGATCAGCTACCTACTCCGTTCTATCCCCATGTCTAGTGGTGGTCTGAGGCATTTCAGGCATGTCTGGAATCTCCACTGTTCCAAAGACCATGGACATATCAGTGGACTTCAGTAGGTCCACGTCATTTTACAGCTCAGCAATGGCAATTTTTAAGGCAGTCACTTCCTCTGTAGCCCCTTTGGTTGTTCTCACACACCACTATCCTGGCCACTAAGGCATCAATGGTAGTGCTCAGGGTTTTCACAGCATCAGCTAGGTCAGTCTGAATCATGCCTGGAATAGAGGCCTCTAAGGTGGCAGTCTAACGATCAGCAGAAAGAGCCAGCTGTCCCATCCAGAGTAGGGAAGCCTGGGTGAGTGGAGGTCGAGAACCAGAAACCAGAGTTGTAGGTCTGGGAGGCAGTGTAGCAGAGGAACTTGGAGTATCAGCAGGGGTAGCGGTGGTAACAGATATACCTGAAGGCCTAGGGGCCAGAGTAGACAGAGGTGCCTCTGCAGGTGATGATTTTGTGCTCACTAACTCCATTATTGCTTCATTTTTCCTTTCTGCTTGATCCTTAAGGTACTCGGTTTCAATCCTCCGAATATTAGTAGAGGCTGTGGGCATCACTTCCACATCTTTCTTGGCATCTCAAGGCACCCAAGCTTGTTTACACAGTTTTGTGATCAATACTGGGAATGGAAGTGATTTTCGGCTCTGCCTTGCTCGCATGAGTATCTCCGAAGCAATGATTGTGCCCAAATTGATCCTAGTTTTCTCTATGATGCAACCCAGGTAGGCAGCCTTGGCAAGGTGAAGAATCGACTCATTCTAGAATGGAATAATTTTGTTGCTGATAAAACTGAACCAGAACCTTGCAGCTATGTTTAATTCTTTCTTTTCGATCGGGGCTCCTTCTGCCAACTACTTTGGAGTATCATCAGAAATTAGTGGGGCTAGCAACTGCTTCAACTCATCCAGCTTGTTTGTTTCGATCATGTGCTGGCAGTGATCCCTAATATTTGTAGACATGCGTAGGATTGTGTTGATCGCCTCACTATCACACTTCACCCTCCTGCCTCTAACAACCACATAGTCAACTTCTTCGATGGCCGCTGCTAGCTGCTTTTTCTGGGGTATTAGTGCACTGTATGTACTATAGAACTCTATTACCCAGCTTGGAATGTAAGGGTCACGAACTTTGGTGAAGATTTGGAATTTGTGGTACCTTAGGCAGTCCATTATTTCTGGGTGCCTATCGATTATTCCGCCTATGGACTAACGTTTTTCTTCCCGGACCGTCCTCAGCCTTTACCCTATTCGTAGACTTAAGTGGAGGTCCCTGTACTGGAGGTGCTAATACCATTGCCTGCTCTGGGTTGCAGGTGTAGTAGTGGTAGGCTGGGAAGTCCTGATCCTTGATGGATAATTCATATTCTTAGTTCGACGTTCAGCCCTCCAAGCTATCGCCAGATCATCCTCATCAGAATCCACACCTTCACTTTCAGATTGGTTGGGGTCATTTCTATAAAAGTAATCACTATCAGTGCTTGCATCTGATAATTCGGGGGTCTTGTATTTGCCCCTTGCCATTTCCACCAGTTGTGGAAAGTCTAGCAACCTTGCTCTTGGATGCAACTGCATCCTCATTGATCGTAATCCCTTTTGTTTTCTCTTGGGGTGTTCTTGCCATTCCTGCAAAGAGTTTGGAAGAAGTTAGAACAACTAAATCAAATCCACAGGGTTACAAATGCATAAAAACTCGCCGAATAGATCGGCGATTCGCCAAGTTACTTTGGCGAGCTAGGACGAGCTTACGCTGATAGGAGTTAGCTTGCAAATTTTAATAAAACGGCGATAGGAGAGTCTTTTCAGTGAGTTGCCAAATGCATTTGGCAAACAGAAGGCTTCCCTCCGAAAGTTACAGAAGTCAAATCGCAAGTAATAAGAAATTAAATGCGAGATGAAGATGTTTGGTGAAACGCTGAGTGGTTTGGCGAGCTCGACTCAGCTTGTGGAACGGCCCAACGTGCCCAATCTCAGTCCATCTTCTCGAATTCAACTCCGCAGTCCCTGAAAAAAAAATTAAACTATGCACTAGTGCAATTAAGCTCAGACCCATAACATTAAAGAATAAAAAAAGAAAAACATAAAACACCACACACACGCAACCTCAGACAATTTACTTTATTTTAGGGGCGACAAAAACAGGAGTTTAAACAATTTGGATAAAGTAAGCAAGGTTTACAAATCGAACTAGGCAGTTCAACAATCTAGACCAATCTGAGAGGCCCAGTACACATCAATTTGATAAGCTCAATTTCATAAAAGAGCAAATTTTTCAAAGTAGTTTCAAGGTTCAAGAAAACCAACCTAATATGCCGATTGAAGTAGTTTGAAATGCTAGGAAGCAATGTAATCCCTAAGTTCAAGCACCAATCGTTGACTAGAATACCAGCAATGCAAAGAAAATGAAACCACTTACTAGCTGTAGATTTGCGAGATTTGAAATTTAGGGGAAACTGAAGATTTGTTATACTTTGAAACCACTTGCCTTTTAAAGACGTCCAGTTTTCGCTCACTCGGCGACATTAGTTATGATCGCTAAATTATTCGGCGCTGTGCCAAGTAGTCACCTTCCTTGCCGAAATTTGCAGAACTCCCAGTTAAGGTAGGAGTTCAAATGGCAGTCTCTATTGGGATCGTTGATCAAGTCGGCAGTTCGCCAATGACTTCTGCAGTCGCTAAGTTTTACAAACTCCCAAATGAATTGGTCTTGAGTCTAACAGCGGTCTGGTTCGAGTTTGCTGAACTCCTTCGGTGAATTGCAGAATGGACCTATGTCTTGCCCAACTACACTTTTCCATCCCTCTCTGCATTTCAACCTGCAACATCAAAACACCATTATTCTTATAATAAAACAAAGCATTTAAAGGCCTTGGGTTGCTTCCCAAGAAGCGCCTTATTTAATGTCGCGGCGCGACACAAGTCAATGCTTAATTTCTAGTGGTGGGAGTTGCCTCACTTTCATGAGGCCACCCCTCTATCGGTTCTGAATGTGGAGACGACAGCACCTGGTCCATTTGGGACCCTAGTAGATGAATGAGCATGGCGTGAGAGGTTGTCAATTGGTTCATCATCATGATATTCTCTCTTATTTGTTCCAACACCCTGTCGTGATTATTAACTTTGTGTAGGATGAGTAAGAGGACCTCCTCAAATTGTCCACCCTCTTGCTTTGTCACCTTTTTACGCTCGTGTGGGGGAATATACTTGCCCGTCTTCGTGGCCACCACCTCTAAGTCCGAAACTCTCTTTATCAAGACATCCAGCTGCGCTAGTGATTTCTTTGCCTCTTGACCTTTTTCTTTCTCATTGTTGGCCATGACCATGTGGTCGAAGAGGTAGGCTGCTTGTGTATAAGACAATTGGATGATACCACCAGGAGAGAGAGTAGGTCAACCACCATTCGATTTTCGTGGCCAATCCCTATGTAGAAGCATTCCAGTAGCATACGTTCCGGAATGTCATGAGCAGAGCACTGATGCACGAGAGCTTTGAATCATCACCACAACTCGTGAACTGACTCCCCTTCTTCTCTATTGAAACTTAAGATGCCATCCCTCAACATCAGATTTTTCTTTAAATGGAAGTAATCCAGTTTATCATCTGCTTCATTATTTACACTCATTTCCCTGTTTCCGTCACAAAACAAACAAACAAAACACAACTAGAAATTAAATTAGTAAACTACGACTACAAACAGCAAAATTCGACTCAAACCAAAAACGTTCACGTAAACACCACTCCCCGGTAGCGGCGCCATTTTGATTTTTGCATAATCAGACACAACTTCAGATGCAAGTGTCTACGATCGTACAATAGTTTAGTAATCCAACAAAGGGTTGGGGTCGAGTCCCAAGGGACTGGGCGTGAGAATTAGTGGTTAAGGACGAAAGTGCTAAAGCTAATCGTAGCTAAAGACATTATTGATTAAAAACATTGTAAATTAAAGGGGGACACAAAAGTGTTAATTAACAATGGGGGGTTTTGTCACAAGCAGATAAAAATAGCAAAATTAACAAAGAGATCTAATAAATGAAAGGGGGATTCTTGGGATGTGAATGGAATACGGGATAGACTAAATCATTGGGTACATGCTTTTGATAGAGAACTGGTAGAGTAATTATGACTAAGCTAGACTTTAAAGGGGATAAGCTCTCTCTCGAGCAACATACCCCGTTTCAAATGCGTTCCTCTCGAACACCCACTTGCCGCATAAAGAATAGCCTCAGCTTTAACCCACTCACTCTCTCGAGCTGAGTGTGTACACATGGGACTAGTATTCACTCTCTCGAGCTAAACCTCATGTCGACCCACTCGCACTGACCATCAATTTAGTGGTTTTAGTTTTACGACCTCTTTATAAAGCAAGCCGAAAACACATATATGAGATTATATTTGCAACTACTACCTCATTAAGTTCATCCACAACCACTAAACGAAATCACATTTAAACTACAAATAGACTATCAACAAGCAAGACCCAACAACTAATCTAACCCATATTCACAAAATCACACCCCAAGAATTGGGGTTTTAGCTACTCATGTAAAAGAGATAAAGACGTATACCAATATCAGTTTCCATCAATGGGTATGCAAGATTTAGTCTTAAAACAAGCCAAAAGTGAAGAATCCAAGAGACCCAAGTCCAATTTCTTGAAGATGAAACCCTTGAAACCTCCAAGTTCTTCAAAACCGTCTCCCTAAACTTAGAAAGAATGTCTCCAAAAACTCTGTCTAAAACTTAATAATCTAAAAACTAGGTAAAACAAGGTAAAATGCTCTACTAATAATAAAAACTAAACTAGTATTTATATGTTTCAGAAAATGTGCTTCGAAGGATCTTTCGGCGACGTTAGTCGGGATCGCCGATGCACTCGACGATCCCCCCTTTGGTCAATTTTGTCGCCTTTCATCAGTTGCCTTTAGCATCTTTGTGTCCTGGATAATTGGGAGATGTAGCACTGCTTCGTGGAGTCACTCGACGATAGGTCGACTACTCTTTTTTATCGCTGATTAGCTCCTTTCCTTCAGGGCTCAGCACACTGGAACAAAAGGCAAATAAACGATCTATTGGCTATTCACCGAATGGGTTCGACGATTCGCAGATCTTCATTCTTTGTTTTTTAGCTTCTTTTGCTCCTTTTTCCTCGATAGTGTCCATGCTTTACCTCAAACTTCAAATACTTGAAACTTAAAGGTTTTCATCAGGTATCGAGATAAAATAAGCATTTGAGAACATAATTTCTATTAAAATATAGCCTTAAATGAGTCAAAATCGTGGACTCATCAAGAGGCGACGACACTCGTCCCCCACTTTCTACGTCACAGGTAGAGGAGGACTTGGCAGCTGTGCGGAGAAAGATGGGGTGCCCTATTACTTCCACCGTTTAGATTCCCCCCAGCACTGCGCTTGAGCTTGAGATACTCTGACGCGAGTTGCGCCAGGAGAGGAGGAAGAGCATACTGAGGGACCGTCTGATAATTCGTCTCTGGAAGACAATGAAGATCATGTTCACCTACATCGCTCCTGGGCAGGAGAGCCCTGTAGCGGAGAAGGATGATTACGTTCATTTCTCGATTTTGGAGGAGGTCGTGACTGGCCTGGTTCCCCCGGAGAAGTTAGGTTCCAAAACCGACACCTCTCGGTCGCAGGGTTCTTGAGTTGCTTTCTTCGCCCCTCTTGGGCTTGTAAATTTTTAAGACACTCTGTTTTATTTTATGATTTCCTAAGTTTTTTGTAAGCACATGGGTGCTAGATTTTTGCTGTCTGATGCAGCTTATATTTAAAGGTTAAGGGGTTATGATCCACTATTCCTGTTGTTGAACACCGTTTGACTGGCAGGGGTGAATTCGGACACCATTCGGGGTCTAAAATTGTGGTTAGGAAAAACAGGGGAGACAGGCTGAGGTTCTGCCACGCCTTATCCCGCTCTGGCGGCCTCGCCCTGGCGGGAATAATCCCGCCCCAGCGGCCAAAACGGAAGCAGAACCTCCACTAAGATTTTTCTGGGGGTCTTCAGGTTTTCTAAAATTTCCAAAGGTACTCAGCTTCACCCTACAATTCCAGAATAATTCTCCTAACTAGGACTATCGTGGTCTACCCTCCAATCATTCCCAAGATACGCAAGTCAATTCATTCTAGTTAATTCAGCACCACAACGCATACATCCACATGATACACCCTGACCTTTACAGCTCGCATAGTTTACACCACTTAGCCAACACATCGCACATAATAAGGTTCAGACACACGTTTATAATGCATGAAATTGCATCATCGCATTCAACAAGTTCATCTTTCCATTCACGGTTAATTCAATCAACAAGAAGTACGCATTCACAGTTCGCAGATACAATGCACAGACAAATTCAATTCATTAGTTAGTTCCTCCCATAGATGACCATTACTGGTCATCCATGCCTTTTACAGCCCCTAAGGCTAGATACCAATTGGAACCTTCCCAGTTCCAATTAACTTGTTGGTGTCCCTTCAGTCATATTAATGACATCTAATTCACTTCGTTGAGATACCAATTGGACTCAACTCATACCACAAGCGACACTCACACGAAAGGAGAGAATAAGTGGAACAATTTCCTAGAATGCTTCCTAGCCTCCTGTAGATTAGATGTGGACGTCAACACACCAATCCACAAGAATCTAGTCCATATTTTTTTCTTGTACGGGGAGACTGGTAACCTAGGCTCTGATACCAATTTGTCACGACCCAACCCACCAAGCCGTGTGGGCACCTACCCTAACACCTAAGTAGGAGAACCCTCATATCCCAATAGTCAAGACATGCAAAAAAATTAAAGAAAGCAGAGATAAATAAATTAATTTGATTTTATAAATAATATCCTTAGACACACTTTTGATTAACACTTGAAAAATAGTTTAACAACTCCCAAGGATTTGGTCTAAACAGGTACAAGAGCTACTAAGATTACAACTGGACAAGATAAATAAAAGACAACTCCCACCATGCGGAAGGAAGAATAGAAGCTACTGGAGAATTCTTCGTCCTCGCCTAATGAAACGTCACCATTCCTGCATCCAGACTATGTCAAAAAGACATAGCAAGAGTAGAATCAGTACAAACACACGTACTGGTAGGCATCATCGGTCAACCCGACACCCACCGCATAAAATAAGAAATCAACTAGCAAGAATATACAATAGACCACTCGCTTCTCCACCCTTTTTCACTCTCTCGAATGTCTCCAATTTACACTAACACCTCTTACTACCAACCACCTCCTCAATCAAGCCACCTAGTAGTTTATTGATCATAGCCTAGTCATTCTAACCCATGGAAAATACAACAAACATAACTACTCGCACCGCGACTAATCACTCACGTCACACCCTTACTCCTTCTTTATATTACCCAGCCATAGTCACATGGTACATTACATCACACCTTCTTACCACTAAAACCAAGTCCTTTCTCTAAGGTGAAATCCACCTAAGCATATTTCATCACATATGCTACCTCTACTTCTCGTCATTACAACACACGAACAACCCTTACTATCCGTTACTCTCCCCTGGAACACCTTGTACTTCCACTATACCCAACAAGTTCGTTCAACACAAAAAACAACAATTATAAACCGACATAACATATATCCACCAAGTGCAACATATACCAGTCACTACAACAACATCATCACATGCATATATAGAACATATACCATATCTGCCAACACAAAAACAACAACGCATTTCACATTTATATCAAATCATTGGTCCTCTCATAGAATTCAAACCCAAACAGTTAGTTATGCCGGAACGTGGCAACCGATCCAAGTTAGTTATGTCGAAACGTGGCCACCGATCCAAGTTAGTTATGTCGAAACGTGGCCACCAATCCAAGTTAGTTATGTCGGAATGTGGCAACCGATCCATTCAACAACCCACAATCACAATCACAAGTACACCCTCATAATCATACAACACAATTAATGATTCATGGAATTCGTCATTCATATATCTTTATTTACAACAAATGTGATTCACCATATAATATTTGTATACCCACACGTATCACAGTGAAGTAAGACAACATACATCACTAAATCATAAAATCATCACCCTCACAGTGGATTACTAATCAAATGCACGTTATGCGAACCTCACTTCGACCATACCCAACCCCAATTCATCGTCTAAGGCTTCTTCCTAGGGTTTAAGTCATAAATCATTCGGTGTACGAAGGCCTACGCATAAACCTACCATTGATTACATATAATACGCATGGAGCACATAATTAAACTACTCAATTCATAAATCCTAGCCTACTTAGGCGCCAAGCAGTTGCACAGAGGTTTGACTTCGATTTCAATTTTACGAGCTTCGTGACGGTGAATTTGGCCAAGAATCTACAAGATATAACCATCTTCACACTAGAAATCTCTTTCTCCTTCCTTCCCAAGCTTAGAGCAGCTTTTCTGAGATTCCTAAGGTGTTTTATGACTTATTTAGGTATTTTAGGAAGATGGGAAAAATAGGATTTCTCATAATTTACGTTTTGCCGAGCCTATCCTGTCCTGGTGCTAGCTTACCCTGCCATGGCGTCGTTGCCCTAGCGGCATCTGGCCCGCTATGCCAAAACGTGGCAATTTATCCAAGTTAGTTATGTCAGAACGTGTCAACTGATTCATTCAACACACCACAATCACAATCACAATCACAATCACAAGTATATCTTCAAGATCATACATTTAAGTCATGATTTTCATAGCAATCATCATTCATCTATTTCTTTTACAACAAGTGTGATCAACATTGCAACATTCATAATACATACAAGTATCATAATGAAGCAAGAACAAGAATACATCACACAATAATAGAATCACAACCATCACCTACAAACTATTCATCAATACATATCATGTAACCCTTAATTCAACTATACTCAGCCCTAATTTATCATCTAAGATTCTTGCTAGGGTTGAACTCACAAATCATTCGGTGCATGAAGGGCTACGCATAAATTCTACCATTGATTTACATATATTACGCAGTGAGCAGAGATTTAAACTACTCAATTCATAAAACCTAGCCTACCTGGACGCCAAGCAATTGAACGGAGTTTTTTTTACCTCGATTCTGATTTTCCGGACTTTGTGACGATGAATTTGGCCAAGAATCCGCAAGATACCACCATCCTCACGCTAGAAATCTTCTTCTTATTCCTTCCCAAGTTTAGAGCAGCTTTTTTGAGGTTTCTAGGGTGTTTTACGACTTATTTAGGTATTTTAGGAAGACAGAGAAAATAGGATTTCTTGTAATTTACATTTTGCCTCGCCTATCCTGCCCTGACGCCAGCTTACTTCACCCTGACACCAACTTACTCCACCCTGACGCCACTGCCCTAACGCATCTTGCCCGCTATGGCGAGACAATAACCCAGATTTTTGTTTCTCCTAAATAATGATGGTTCATGTCATTACGAAACCCCTCTATTTATAGTCAACAAAGAGTAGTATGAACAAGTATTTTTTGTATCTTATTTAAAAATTCATGATCTTTCCGTTAAGTCACAACCCTTTGAAAAAGTCACAACTTATTGAAAAAGTCAAATCTTTGGAAAAGTCACAACTTGTCAAAAAATCACAACCCTTCGAAAAAAGTCACAACTTATTGGAAAAGTCACAACTCATTGAAAACGTCACAACCTAAGTTAGGGATTTTATAGTAATTTAACATTCAAGTTACGAGTTCATCCTTTTAAGGTAACTAGTTTTCCGACACGTGTGCTGCACGTGATTACCAATTCAGAAAATATATGTTATAGTAAATAGTATTGCATATTTAAGCGATGATTTGAATAATAAGCTTTGCACAAAATAATATTACAGATTCTTTTGTGAATGTTCAATGTGGATTGTCATATATATCTCTTATTCACGCGAACCTATGAAGATAGTCAATGAAAATTTTTATTAGTTAAATGTAATAATGTATAAATTTATTTCAATTTGATGAGGTTCAATAATGTAATTAGTCGTATTTCACTAAAATTACCTTACAGATGATATTTGTAACTAGGAGCCACAAACTAACAAAGAAAATATTTTCCTTAAGAATTGCAGTTTTTGAGCCCTCAAGTATGACGGCTAAATGTAATCCAAGGCATAGAAAATATAGGTTGTTCTAAATGAAAAAGTTCATTTCTTAATTACTTTGAAATCAAACTAGATCTTGAGTTTGAATAACATAATATTATGTTGTTGTGTTGTATAAACTGCTAAGAAAATCCTTTTATTGCATTAACATATAATAGAACCTTAGTCTTCAAGAGCTCATGCTCTACCTATCCTTATGCTTCTTAATCTAGGGGTCGTAGAAAGAGCACATACTAAAAAAGTTGGCTTCTCTTTGTCTCACCTATATCTCATATATACAGAATTGTCTCTCATGAAATACAAAATATATGTTTGTTTTACTTCTAATGAGGGACATGAAAAGAGTAAAAATATTCAGAAAATGAATGTGAGATTAAATTAGCTAAAAGTGTTTGCTGAAGATAGTAACAGATATTTTAGAGATCATAATTGGACTAAAAACCCTCCATGTTTTCATCTTTTGCATTTGTAAAACCTGAAGCAAAGTTGTTCTCGACCACCGAGAAAAACCCTACCCCCGCTCTTTCCTTTCCCTCTCTCTATGGTGACTTGAATAGCAACCATGGCTGCTTCGCCCTCTCCCCAGCCTCTGGCTGTGGGAAAGACAAACGTCAACCTTAATGCAAAAGCACCCTATGCAGCAATCCAAAACCTGTTAAAAACCATACTAAAGCACATTGATTTTATTCATGGAGAACCCACTGTGAGATTTACAATGGAAGAAAGAGAGCAGTTTGGTAGGGAAGAAGGTTTACATCAAGCCATGATTATTAAATTTTCTTATGGAAAATCGGTGTTATCCGAGTTGCGAAAGCTTTTGCCAAAGCAATTTGATGTTAAAGGAAATTGTAATATTAGACAACTAGATTTTCGTCACCTTTTGATTAGGTTTGATTTATGTGAGGACTTTGTACAGGTTTTATCAAATTTTTATGGATATTTTAAGTTTGATGGTAAAGAGTATTTCTTCAAAAAAAAATTGTGGACGCCATCATTCAACCCTAAAAAGGAAACACCTAAAGCCAGGGTATGGATTTCATAGCCAGAGTTACCTACAGATCTCTTTGCGAGGAGGTCCTTATTATCGATTGCGACAGCGGGAGGAAAGCCTATTGCGGTGGATAAAGCAACACAGGATCGAACCAGGCCAAGTACTGCTAGGGTTAAGATAATCCTAGAATTATTAGATAATCATCCAAATCGTGTAAGACTATAATTTTTGGAGAAAGAATTGGGAAAAATTATTGAACATTATCAAAAAATTGTCTATGATAATCTTCCACTGTATTGCACTCATTGTAAACATCAAGGACATGAAAAAAATAAATGTCTCTTGTTGATGAGGAAAACAGTGTCTCAAGGTGATCGATTAGGTGATGAAGTTGGGCGAGATTTTACACTTATGCAGCCTGATTTCGAGGCTAACAATACGGAACAATTAAAGGGAGATGCACGTGATTTTTTAAATGATAAGAGAGCTGGGCAAAATGATATTGAAAAACATGTATGTGATCAAAATATTTGGAAGTAATTAGCTGAGAAAATTAATTCGAACATGTATAATTCTTTGGTTATTTCTGTGGGGGTAACAGGTGGAAATCAAATAGCCAAAACCTACTGAAATCAGAACTTCAGAACTAAATGTCTCTGTTGTAGCGACAACAGAGAATCAAATTCTTGTTCCTAGTAGAGAGATGGTACAACACCAAATGGATGTTTTAGGTGGCTACAATAATCAACAAGGTGTGGCTATTGGTGATATAGTTGATCATGTTCAAGAGCACAATAGTGAAACAATTGCAAAAGCTTTGGTCATAGCATCGCAAGGCGATTCTGGGCAGCAACTAAATGGCAATGATGTTGGAGATCAAAGCATTACTGATGCGAGGCTTAATATTGAAATTACCGCAACTTCAAAACCTATTGACTTGCAAGCTGAAAATTCCAATAGAGAAGAGAATGCATCTGGAAATTGGCCTGTGATTGCACACAAAAATTCAGTTGGTAGTCGTATTGGTTCCTCGACAAGTCGAAGTAATTCTTCAAGTCAGGAAAAAGGTGTGACTGAGTGCGTTGATCCTAATTTAACTTTACCAACTTAAAATGAGTTTGAACCATTGTAAGCTACTAGAAAAATTCAACTAGAGCATTGTATAAAGAAAGGTATGTCATCTCTCTATCATGCTAAATCGACAAATGATTTGATTATCTCTAAGGAAAAACAAGGAGAGATAAGTGTTTCTAGGTGGGCTGATTTGGTTGATGAAGAAGAACAAGTTTCACTTCCTCCTTTGAATAGCAAATTAAGCCCAGAGGCTCCAGTATTTGTGCCTAAAAGTGTGATCGCAAAGAAGAATGAGTCAGGAGCCTTAGCATCAGGAATTAGCTAAGGATGAAGAAGATAATATGTATTGATTTGGGAGAGGAATTCTTTGAAGAGGATGAAGAAGTTAATATGTTAGATATATGTTTTGATAAAGTGGCTAGGGATGGGGATCTTTCACCTGGGCAACAAAGATGTGGAAGCAACAAAAACAGAAAAAAGACACATGGAAGACTACATAGTTGGGATGGTAAGGTGACTAAGAAATTTGTTCCAAGGCACCTACCTATGCGACTGACAAAACACATCATATGACAGTTTCAACAACTTTGACAAGATCCAACAAGTCCAAGAAGAAGTGATGAACTATCAAGTGTTATTGGACGGATATGAAGAAGAAGACGAGAGGAAAATACTTCAGGTTACTCTAGATGGGCAAACTATTTTTTTAGTTCATACATATATATTTTTGCATTATTTAAGTATCTTCATTTGTCATATCATCATAGAGTGTATAATAAACTCTGTGATGATCATAGAATACTTAGTTTTCTCTAGATCTTATTTTCTTCATACTTGTTAATTAGTAGAGGTTTGTTACCTCATTAGGATTGGTAATAAGGTAAGGCCTAGCCCCCCTTGCTTGTACTTATTCACGTTGAGGATTTTATCTTATTATTAGTAAAAGGCCGCTAGACGCCCTGTCTAGTGGTATAAATTTGTTTTTTTTTTTAAATATAGATTTGTCAAACCTGCAAAGGCATAAGCAAAACACATTGATTTATTTGCTTTAGAAAGTGTAACAGCTTAATCCAAGATGAACCAATGATAAAAAATATTATGCTACAAATAAAAGAGAAAACATGAAGAGTATATTACTCTTTAAGAAGCATATGACAACACCTTAACACAATATTATTATTATTATTATTATTCTTGGTTTTTTGACATTTATAGTGAAGAAATCCATCTCCGATGCAGAAGGAATATCCTTATCAGAAATATCAGAAGATTTATCATTTGTTTGAACAATGTTTAATCGAGGATCAATTATAATTTTTTATTTTTCTGCAGATGTAACAGTTGATAAAGTATGCAAAGAAGCATCACGATTCCTAGCTGGACCATAAAAAGGTTCTATCAGCGAAATATGTTGAATTGCCAGTTTTTATAAGGAATACTTTTATCATCAAACTGCATACAAATTTTTCCATCGGAATTTTGAATAATATGAGAATATTCAGAATTAGTGGCAGCATCTGTCATTTGTTCAGTGGGTATAACGGAATCAAGAATCCAAGTAGTAGGAAAATTAAACACTTATAGTGAAGAAGATTTAAATAATATTTCTCAAGAATTTTATGAAAATTGTGCTTTACATAATCATATTATGTTCTTTGTACCTTGGTTTATAACCACTTATTTACCTTTATTCGTCAACGTTCTCTCGATAAAAAATTAGATGATCTAACTAATCTGATTATTCAAATTGATGACAAGTTGAAGATGAGTTTAATTATTCTGCTCCTTACTCCTTGTCTGAAGTTCATAATAGACTCTCTTCTAAACACACCATGGTTATTCGTGATACCTTTTTTGATGATTTAAAAGGAGAAATTGAACATTTGAAGGAAGAAATTAAATTTATTTTAAAAAATCATATTATTTGTGATCACCGTCTTACTCAGATTGAGTCAGCTAATAGCAAAGGAAAAAATAAGGTTGATGAATCTACTGCTGAAGAAAATACTCTTGCCAACACTTTGAATATTGATCCGAAACAAAATATGTTTTTAGGAATGATGTAAATTGTTACAACTCATAAATGGTATGTTAAATGTACTAAATTAATTGATAATACTTTTTCTATAACTAACATTGCTATGATTGACAGTGGCGCTGATGTGAGTTGCATTGTCCTTTTCACTCTTTCTGCAAATAAAGGAGGTAAACTATCAATAAATTTGGCTTTCCAGAATTCTAAGCCATTTTCGGGAAGTTCCATTACCCGACTTAAATAAGTATCTTTATACTATCTAAACTCACCTAAATGTCCTCGGTTTGCCGGAAGTTCGCCGGAAGTAAATAAAGTTGTTGATATTTCTCATCGGCCCTGTTGGCCATTGTTACTAGGTAATTTAATTCTCTTCTTTTATTTTTAAATATTTTTATATCTTCTATATCTATGCCGTGGTCCGCCCAGTCATAGATCAAGCAAGTCAATATCCTTAGAGATAGTCCAACTACATAAGAATCAAAATACACAAGAATTTTAACATAGTTTCTCAGACTGCATGGTTTAATTATTTTACCCAAGCAAAGGGCCTGTCAAGAACCTAATACATACTTTTATTAAGCCCATGTGTCTGATAGTTCTAACCGGGTATCAAGCGCCCTACTTATCAAACTCAATTTCGGGCTAAAAACCACAGCTCATCAGACGGAGTCATAAAGGCAAAGCCAATAAAAGTAGTACTAGATCTGACTGTACCTCAATCTCAGAACCAAGTAGAGAATCCATACTAAAATTATTATATATTTAAACAAAGCTTAGATCCGTTCATGGTCTATATAAAGGAGAAGTTAGTTATCCGGCATAGATATAAATTTTTAGCCGGACTAGATATAGAAGATATAAAAAGATTTAAAAATAAAAGAAGAGAATTAAATTACCTAGTAACAATGGCCAACAGGGCCAATGAGAAATATCAACAACTTTATTTACTTCCGGCGAACTTCCGGCAAATCGAGAGCTTTACAAACTAAGAGAAACAAACAACTTAAAAAAAAACTTTTGAAGAGAGAGTATTTTTCGACGCCTCTTCTTCAAACTACAAAAGACCTTATTTATAGAAGGAAAAGGGATCTATCTACAGTGATCTACAGTGACCGATCTACAGTGATTTACAGTGACCATAGGTCCCTTATCAATGGGTCCCAAATGTACAGTAACAGTTTTTCTACGGTGGTTTAACAGTGTATCTACTTTTAATCAATAGTGGTCATCTTGTCTTTCTTTTTCAACTCCCTGAGTAAACCTTCTGCTTTAGACAGCATATCTTCTGTCACGGGTATCGCCGATTCACAAGGCTGGGCCTCTTGAGCATCTTCTGCGATATCATCACTTGTTTCACTTCTCATTGAAGTGTCTGATTTTTCATAGTGAGTGATATTGAGGAGTAGATTCCTCCTAATTTCATCCAAATACTCCTTTATCATTTCTTCTTTATTTCCATCTTGAATGGAAATTCTTCTGGCAATATGTTTGACGGAGTTGTCAGCAATTATTCCTTTGTGAGGAATAGTACCATAATCTTGGATTCTTTGAGAAATAGAGTCCAATAATTCTTGTCCATATAATGATTTAGTCATGGGATCCTTCTTCATTAATTTATCCCAGAAATTATTATAATAAATCTGATATAAGCATGGAATTTGTTCTTCAGTAAAACCTACTTCCTGGGTCCATTTTTGGATCCATGGAATTGAGAATTCTATGAGGAAATAAATTTGTTCAATTTGTTCTATATAACAAACATGATCTGAGTGGTATAAATCAATAAGGTCTGGTGAAACCTTAACCCAGTTTTTGTATAACTTTAAAAAGGGATCAGGTAAAATTTTACCGTCGGTCCGTGGTATGACCACCAGTTCAAGAACTAGTTAGGAATTGGGTCAACAAATATCTTTGCACACACCTTGATAAAACAAGTATGTTTATGCCTTTCATTGTTATAATAAAGGACTTTGCTGAAAGCGTTAATATAATCCCAATAAGTGAAATTGGTAGGGATTTTATTGAGGCTGATCTGTCTTTCTTTCATCGAGGATATACCCCAATCTTCAATTGATATAATCTGCTTTATGATCATTTTGGAGAAGTTATAAACGTTCTCGCTGGTGTTATAACCTGAGAAGTACTGAAATTCAACACTACCTGTATTCGTTAAAATGGTCTCGTAATACAAGCGGGTTTTGTATAACTCTCCGAGGAAGTATAATCCGTTAAGTAAATATCGCTGGAATATCTTCCAGGGTTCTTCTTTTCTCTGTATCTCAGAGTTTTTAATAAGAAATATAATTTCTTTCTTTACTACCCTTTCATAGGATCTAATATCAACAACCTCTTCTTTCGCCACCGATGCAAAAGTATGACTTTGCTTTTGAGATAAATATGCTCTCAGTTGGGCGTATAATGGATTATTTTCTGGAATATCATCCAGATGTATCGAAGAAGTAGCTTCTTTTGAAGAGCTTGTTAGTTTTACCAAGCTCATTCCTCCCCTTTGTATAATTGGAGAGTTGGATGAGGATCCGTATGACGATCCTGATGTTTTTGAGGAGGATGATCTTCTCCTTCCGCGAGTATAACTACCCTTTCCTCTAGCCTTGGTTACCCAAGGAGGATCCATCCTGCAAACATAGCATTTAGTTTTAATCATATAAAAGGTCATAAACTTCAGAACAATAAAATCTTTCATATAACTCTTGTTCAATCATGTAATTAGTGACGATATCCATCACCATTCCGTCTATTATTTTCCATAATATAAGTTCCTTTAAATCTCTATGAAGAGGAACTGCCTTCAAAATCGTAACCAAATCTTTATCAGGAAAGAAGTCAAGAAAACCCATTCTTTTAAGAAGAAAGATATTCTCTATATAAGAAATCTGGGAGGGAATTATCACTTCCCTTTTTATAATGAATTTCGAAATCAAAAGGGGCTAATTGTGCCTGCCACCTAGCAAATATTAATTTGGATGCATCATGTTTAAAATCTTTATCAAATATATATTTGACAGATTGAGCATCTATTTTTATTACAAATTTCTGATTGTAAAGATCATCCTGAAATTTTAAAACACATTTAACGATAGTTAATATTTCATGAGCTACCGTTGCAATAGTTAACTGTCTATCAGTCAAACCATCGATATTCCATTCACGACACACATCGAGATTAAAGGTAGTTTCCTGATGTATAAAAGTGGTCAGAAATATGATAACCCAATTTAATCTCCAATTTCAACCTTTTTAAAAACTCTTTATTTGCATTGATGTAATGTATGTTCCTCTATTAAAGATATAAATTACTGTCTATTTTATATCTTTTGGGATTTATCTATCCATTTGTAACTTTTTCTTAATTTTCTTGAGTTGAAATTCAAATTGTGGTTATAAAAATTTAATAATAATATATCAAATGATTCAACCCATTTTTAGCCCATTTGAGCCTAAAGTAAACTTGGGTGGGTCATGACCCAATCCGGTTTTTATTTCAACACATTTTAATATGTCCAATTTCAACTCAACCCGCCCATTTAACACCCCTAATTATATACTACCATAGCTATTTAAATATAATGAATTAGGTGGTCTATGAACTATCAAGTTATTGGTTTATGAGTCTTCTTTCCAATGTTACCAAATTTGCATCAGTTAGAGTTCAAATTAAAAAGTTATGACTGCTTTACCACAGACTACCCCAACAGAGTCTCCTGAGTATGAACTCTATTTACGATCCATAGATTGGACTCGTTAAACCAACTTGAGAAACATAATATTTTGATCTGATTCTTACGGACCCAATTACGGGTCAGAAAACCAAAGCAATATGTATTAGCTATTGTTTAAGTTATGATGCATCACCATGAGATCCTCCATTTTTTCTTTTTTTTTCTTCTTTTCTTTTTTATGTTTGTACCTTTGTTTCTCCTCACCAACTGATGAAGCATACTACTTGTAGCGGTGAAGGCACCAATAGCTAGTGTGTGTGTATATATATATATATAATTTGGTTTTTTTATTTTTATTTTTTTAAATCTGAAACGAAACCAAAAAATCAATCCAAATTAGAATTCCATTTGATTTTATTTTATTTTATTTTTTCGATTTAATCCAAATAATGCACGCCGCTGCCCTAGGTATATAGTATAAATAGAGGGACATACATTTGTAAACCAACCAAGAAAGTGTAAGCAATCTTCTAAAGTAATACAAAAGGCCGTATTTAAAAACGCTCTTGTGTCTTTCTTCATCCTTTTAGCGATCTAAGTTTGAAAAGACTTACTTGAGCTTACAAGATCGTGAAAGAATCAAGAGTAAGTTGTCGAGTGCCACACAGAGTGTTAGTTGAATTCTAAGTCTGTGACAACATGTTATCAGAGCAAAGGTTGGTACTAAGGGAAGGGAAAATGAGGAAGTCATCAACGCTGCTAGCACCACCAACATCAAGCAGGATGGTGGAAAGAAGCACTGAAAGGAAAGGAAGCACCTTAAGAGTAACGAGGAATTGTTACTCGACCCTACACCAAGCGTAGTGCAGACATCTCACTCACTTTTGACCACTAAAGCGAGTGATAATGAACGTGGTCAGGAGACCATTGACATCACGCCCGGAGTAGAGTGGATCACAAGGGTTGACACAACGAGGAAGGCTATGGAGATCATAGGCAAGGGCTTGAACGAGGTCGATAGTAAATTCAAGACTCTCGAGGATTTCGCCCTTGAGGAGAATGACAACATCCGCAATAAATGTGAGGGGTGCCAGCATGCTGAATATGAGATGAAGGAAGTCATCACTTCCTTGGAGTGTCGGCTCTTGGATGTGCTAAGCATGATTGAAGCCATAAGAGCCGAGATGAAATCAGTCAAAGAGGGCATTAAAGTCAGAGGACTTGTGTCGCTCAACAAAGATATGGAGGCCAAGGTTGAGGCTCCCAAGCTACCGATGTTCAAAGGCGTTCGTGATCATCCTCATAGGGACCCAACTTCCCATGTTTTTCACCTAGTCTAGACCCTCTTCTATGGACCCCCTACTATGGACCGTAGAACCTTCAAGAAAGGTTCCAAGACTAAAAGTTTCCTAACCTCAGGATGTCTTCCTATGTATGTCTTCTATAGACCGTAGGACCTTGTACGGCTTGTAGGTGGGTTTCTACGTTACTCACTCCTTGTTTCTACATTTATGTATGTTATGAGTCCGGATCACAGTGATACCCTCTATTCTCTTCTTGATCGAGGCTCTTCTGAAGAGATTATGATGTAGTTGTTTGTCATCGCAATAATCCTTTTCCTTCTACTTATGATTTTGTTCTACTCTAGAAGCAATGTCATATGAGACTTGTAGTTTCTTCACTTCTATTATAATACGTTAGTGACTTGTACACATGACAACCAAATTTTGGTAATATTATGAATTTAATTAAGTTATCTGCATGTTTTGTTATGTTGAGATCTTATTTCCGCATTTATCTGTTTAGTCGGGATTTAGGCTGACTTGTCTTGGTGGGATAATGCAAGTGTCACCACGTCCATTTTTGAGTCATGACAAATTAACACAATATTTGTATAAAAATAAATATTGGTGTATTCTATGAATAAACATTGGGATGATATATCAAATTATTGGTATAATGTATAGTTTAATTTGATATACTATATGGTACCTATAATATTTAAATTCTACCATGATAATGATATACAATAACAAAACACAATATTTTGTATCAATAATGCACAAAGTTTAAAAATAGAAAATGAATATATACTTCTTTTAACTTGTCTTTGCATAACAAAAAATCTGAACGGATCTGTGCAATACAACTTTAATATGAAATCATGTCTGATTGGCTTACCTGGAAACCTAATCTGGAAGGATATTTGGCTAACCATGCTATGCAAGAATGATAACATAATCGATTTACTACGCTTCTATTCATCTAATCATATTTGCTCTGTTTAAAAAATCAAACCGAATGTCCTTATAGTATTTTCTTCATGCCTTGCAGGGTTACCACTATGTTGAAAAAGTGAACTTTATTATTGCTGAATGCCGTGAATTTCTTTTATTGTTAAAGTAAAAAATCTCAATGTGCGTACACCTTCAGTAACTTTTCAAAGGGGATACCACAAGAGGAGAATATTGTTCGTCTTTACCGGAGAAAATGAAGTGAGGTATACAGATTCATCAGTACCACATATCAAAGTAAATTGATAATCCATCCAAATCCAGCTTGGCAATTACATCAACGCCTTGAGAGAGAGGAAAAAACACCAACATAAAGTTAAAACTTAGTATATCTTTACCCAAAATCATCAAATAGATAAATTGTAAACCTCTTCTTACTTACCTCTGCTTCTGGTACACAAGAAAAGACTCTTTTAAAATAACGTCTACACATACTTTGACCGGCATATACTTGAAAAGTTTCAACAAAGGTAGTTGCTTGTCACCTCAGCGACCCTCTTTCTTCTACTTATGATTTTGCTCTACTCTAAGTCCTCGTTTGGTTTAACAAATTATCTCCGAAATAAATTTTAAAATTAATTATTTCACAATTATCATTTTATCTTGAATATAAGATAAAAAAATAATATTATAATTTTAGAATAATTAATTTCAACCAAAATATAAAATAAACTTATTCAAAAATAAATTTTGATATTAATTATTCTTTATCGTTCGTAACAACGGAGTCAGAGAGTTTCTTGGAATATGCTGGGCTTAGTCCTTGTTGTCCCCGCTTTGACTTGCTCTATAAAACCCAACAAATATCCCTTCTTCACCGTACCCCATTTCTTTTTCTTCACTTCTATTATAATGTTAGTGGCTTGTACACGTGACAATCAAATTTTGGGAATATTATGAATTTGATTAAGTTATCCGCATGTTTTGTTATCTTGAGATCTTATCTCCGCTTTATTTTCGCATTTATCTGCTTCGTCAGGATTTAGGCTTGTGGGATAATGCAAGTGTCACCACGTCCATTTTTGAGTCATGACAATTTAAAACAATATTTGTATATGAGAAAGTATTTATAGAATAAATATGATGTATTATATGAATAAACGTTGGGATGATATATGGTATAATGTAGAACATTATATGTTGATACCAGTTTGGTTCTATTAATCAAAATAAAAGTTAGTATATTACATGATACCAACTTGTTATTATATATGTTATAAGGTACTATACTATATATTTTCAGATTGATTTTATTTATCAAAATAAAAAATTGATATTAAATGATACAAAGTTGGTATGGTATATATCCAATCAATTTTTGTCAGTCACCTTTTTACATGTAAATATATATTATGGCAGGATTGTTTCATCTCAAGCTCTTTGGATATGAGTAAGAATTTGATTTAAAATTCTTGTACTTATGAATTTCTACTTTTAATATAACCAAAAAAAAAAATCTTTTTTCTTAAAAATCTAATATATTTTTGAATTTGAATACTTTTAATCTTTCAATTCAAAAATTTTATTACAATATTTATGAGCTTTGTCTTAGAATTATCAAGTGTATTTTCATTGGCTTGTCATTTCGCTTAACCATATTGCAAAGTGCAAAATGATTACTCCCTTTGTCCCAATTTATGTGACTCACTTTCCTTTTTGGTCGGTCCCAAAAAGAATAACATATTTCCTTATTTGGTAAATATTTAATGACATTATCCCTATTTTACCCTTCTTGAATCTCATTATTTTAATAGTTGCACTCTTTTAATTTAAAGAAAAAGTTATTGAAATCCAGTAAAGTATAACTACTTTTCTTTTTTTTGCTGATAGTCAATGGTACTTTAACACTTTTTTCAATATTTTGTCATAATCTATTCTTTCTTTTCACCACTTCTAAAAATTCAACACTCATTTTAAAATCACTGATTGGAAAAATTGTAAAAGGAAGAATTGAAAAATTAAAGATGAAGTATCTCTACTTATATGGAGTCCATTAGCTAATATTTTAAATTTTGACAAAAAAATTGGCGCTAGAAACTGAAAATTTTAATCTTTTCCCACATTTTTTTTATGTTATCAATTTTTTGAAACTATAATTAAAATCATGAAAAAAAAACTACTTTTACCTGCAATGGCAAAAACTCAATCATTTTGGAGTCTTTCTTCTTCATTGAAAGATTAAGGGAGAGATAATGAAGAATGGAGAGTGGAGAAGAAAGAAGAGAGAGAAATAAATATATTGGACTCTTTTGGATTTATATTAATGATTGATGTGACATTAACTTATGAGAGAGAGAAAAGTCATAAACTTTTCTATTCAAAGTGAGATATAGTTTTTTTATTTATTTAACAATTTAGACTTATTAATAAGGGTATTTTTGGAACATTGTAGAGTCTTTTCATTTTTCTTAAAGTTTGTGCCAAATCAAAGTACATCATATAAAATGGGACGGAGGGAGTATTATTTTTCCTTTCTTTTCAGAAATACAAATGGCGGATAGAAAATTGTGCAGAAGAACTCCTTGCCTCGCAAGTTCTTGGCTGGTGAGGTTCCTTGTTCATCCCTGAAGACGTTTCGAAGGAGCACCGCGCTATATTTCACAAAGTTTATACAATACTTGTCTCAAATTTTGTGAAAACGATGTATGTTAAAGGGCTATTTTGATCATTTTCTCGACTCAGATAAGATTATGGAGCTTACTTACAAGTTATAAGTGGTGTTACATGTATTAATTAAAACAAATACATAAGAGAATTCATGGTGTTGTGTTCAAGTGATTCGTGATTAGCACTGACTGCTGCTCTTTATTAAACAAATTAAAAGACCAAATATTGAAAGAGCATGTTAGCTACAAAACATAAATGAATATCTTCTTCTTTGACTTGTCTTTGCATAACTAAAAATCTGAACACATGTTGGATTGGCTTATTTGATAGGGGTATATCTCAAGCAGCTATGTAATTTGCAATTGCGAATATCCTTACAGTATTTTCTTCATGCCTTGCGATTGCTGAAATGCTTATGATTGTTCAAGTCAAAAATCTCACTCTACGTACACCTTAAGTAACTTTTCAAATCCATGCATATAGGGGGCAACACGAGGAGAATGTTGTTCGTTGAAGTATCAACCACATATCAAAGTCTATGTCCCTCTCTTCCATCCAAATCCATCTTGGCAATTATTAGTACGTTGCATCAAAGACTAAAATAAAGGGATCGCAACAGGGTCATACTCATACATACATTGGATTCATCATGATTGTATATCTCGAGAGCAAGATCAACCAGCTCATAAATTATCATAGCCTCCTCCTCGGTTGTGGTATCGGACATCCTTATTGGATATGCATCAACAAGCATAGAACAACCAGGAAACGTATCAATGTCCATACCCTATCAAGATATTTATTAGTAGTACATATATAATTAATCAGCCACAAAAGCATACATACATTGGTTGTTTGAAGTTGACCATCATAACGGCGCCAAATATCAGCAAAATGAGGGCGATGCTCCTCCAAATCCCCATCGGGGATACGGTCTAGACAGTCATCATTAGATAATCGAAAGCATCATAACTATAACCCTTCATTGGTTTAAAACCCCTCAGGTAATCACCTCCAATGGATTTCTTACACTCTTGCTCCATCTCCATCTCCATCTCCACCACTGTCATCATGAGGTTGCGGTTCTTGGTATTGGGACTGTTTGTATGGATAGTAATAATGGTTCCAAATTAGTTCTCAATAATGTCAAGCATGCCCCAGATGTTCGCTTGAATTTGATTTCTGGTGGATACCTTGATGATGAGGGTTATGTTAATACCCTTGATGTTGGCCAGTGGAAGCTTACTAGAGGTTCGATGGTTGTAGCCCGTGGTGACAAGTTGTCTAACTTGTACGTTTTTCAGGGCTCCATTTTTAGAGGCTCAGTAAATTTGGTGGAAAATGATACTTCATCATTGTTATGACATAGAAGACTGGGTCATATCAGCAAGAAGGGGATAGATAATTTGGCTAAGAAGAATTTGCTTTCTAGAGTGAAACAAGCAAAGTTGAACAAGTGTGTTCATTGCTTAGCTGGTAAACAGAAAAGAGTTTCTTTTCAGACTCATCCGCCTTCAAGAAAGCTTGATTTGTTGGAGTTGGTACATTTTGATTTGTGTGGTCCTTTTAAGGTAAAGTCTCATGGTGGTGCACTTTACTTTGTGACTTTTATTGATGATCATTCTCGCAAACTCTGGGTATTCTCTTTGAAGTCCAAGGATCAGGTACTTGATGTGTTTAAGAATTTTCAAGCCTTGGTTGAGAGGCAGACAGGGAAGAAATTGAAATGCATCTGCTCTGATAATGGTGGTGAATATTCCAGAGGTATTTAGTTGATGCATCCGCTCTGATAATGGTGGTGAATATTCTAGAGACTTCCTCTCATCTTTGAGTTAAAGTTTCAAAAAGTTGGGTTTATTGAATTTTATTCAGTTTTAAGCTTTTGCATGCTTAAGTTAGTCTTCCGCTTGTAGTCAGCCAGGATGAGGGTTCGCTTGGGGACCAACAATGGTTCTTGAGTGCCGGCCACGTCCAGGGTGTAGACTCGAGTCGTGACACCCTCTTAGGATGAAACGATTTACTTTATTAAAATAGTGGTATCACATATTCCGCTAAACTTCGAACTCACTCAATGACAATAAATTACACAATTTTTTTTAAAATGCAAGAAGAAGAAGAGAAGAATATTTTTTAAAAATTGTGGCCGAAAAATGAGAGAAAGTTTGTCTTTAATGAGAGATGCTACTTCGTCACAGTTCAGACACAGGCCTGTTCCCAGCTATGTGCAACTATCTATTGATGATCTTGTCTTAGAATGAGATGCATAGTTTCAATTTCTGCTTTGAGGTACTTATACTTCAAATGTCCCTAGTATTGCTTGATGTCAGGGTGATAAAAGAGACTCAAAACCTGTATGAGGCATTCAAAGCTATAACACCAAGCCCGTATCCTCAGTTTTTTGGGTATCTTGGGACCGAAGTAGACCAGATCATGCTGAACAAGAACAACTTCCAAACTCTTTTCCTAACTGCAACAAAGATTAAAGCTAGCTCCCACCAGTTCGCAACAATTCAAAATCATATTCAAGGTGGTGATCATGCAACTGTTGATCTGGCTATTGAGCTAGCTGGGATGCATCGGTTGGCTATGTCAAGGAGAGTTGATGACCAAGCGGTCAATCTGGACCTGATCAGCACAATGTTCGACCGGTTTGACCCTGATGAAGAGGATGGTGGTGCTGCTGCTTAGGATGTGGAAGTACTAAGTTAGCCAGGCGGGTTTTTGGTGGTTTTTTCTTGGGTGGTGGTTTTTTTATGGCAACTCTGTTGAGATCTAGGCTGGCAATTGCAGTCATTGGGTGTTTTGACTTACCTGTTTTTAATTCCTTTCCTTTTGTATTGTTTTCCTAATTGATTAATGTTTGTTTTTCTTTCTGTTATGTACTCCAAGTCATCTAATTCTCCTACCTCCTATCAACATATCAGATAGACCAGTGCTAGTGGTCGGTTGATTAGAATCAGGTTTGGTCAACAAGGGATATAGAAGGTGGAGATCGGTTGCAACAGTATTGACTTGTTTTGGAAACTAGAAAAAAAAAGTATATAGATTTCAGAAGAGTCATAATACTACTACTGGTAATCAAAAAAATTCATGATTACATATTCAATCATCTAATCATGTCAAATAACTGAATCTTACAAATCTAGCAAAAGCAGCTAACTATGCATATCCTCATAAACATCAATTAACTGCTTCTCCATCCATCTAACTGTGTCAAATGAACAAAACTGATGAAAAACATGGGATGAAACTTCACGTAACCTGCAAAACCCCTAATGAACCCCCAACATTTTTTAACAATATATTATCGCCCACCATCATCATATCCATACCCTATAACTAATTAATAGGGCATGACCACTTACTGAATTGCCTGAAACATAAAGATAGAAATAGGGTCGGTCCGGGTGGGTGTAGGGCGGATTGTGCTTAACTCGCAAAATTTTTAACCTGCCCCGTATAACAATTTCTTATAACATGTAAAGAGTTAACATTAAATTTGAACCCACATAAAATCGTATAGACCCGCAACCTGCCCCGCCCCGCATTAATTTTTAAAAAAACTCACTTGAACCTGTCCCGCACAATCTTAAAATCGTCCCGCCCCGCATAGTCTTAAAATCGCCTCAACCCACCCCATTGTCATCCCTACTGAAACATCCTCAATGCCAACAACAAATGTAGGATCTTTGGAAACGAGACTCCTAATGATTGTCAAAGATTGGCAACACAACTTCGTCTTCCAAAATATCCCAACCACAACAGTAATATTTCGACCTTGAAAAAGAACAAGAAAATACTAAAATTTAAAAACAAATACAACAATAAGTAAAACCACAATATCAAATCAACTACATTTATCGAAGTAGACCAGCAAACGCACTGGTTGATGTATAGATTAGATGGATAATTCACAAGAGTATGGACTCCATGTTCCATTATATAGTGGAAACAATCCTCAAAATTCATAGTTAAAGATGTTCTTCAAACACAATCATAAAGATTCTGAATAGAAAAAAGTAAAGTTCTTAAAGGTTCAAGAGTTACAACATCTTCAACTATATCACTCAAAACATTTCGCCAGCCCCTTCCCCTGCCTCAATTTGAAGAGGATTGCCCATAAGAGCCCTAACCGCAGCAAAAGCATGCATCATAATCCCAAGAACCGCATAAATACAATCACATGCCGCAGATGGCAAGCAAGAAACTAAAACAAGAGAAAAGTCAAGTAAAAAACACAGTACAAAATAAAAATAAAAAGCAGCAAAAGCATTAAAAGAACTTAATAGAGATCCATTGAGAAAAGACTGGAGTCATAAATTGTGGCCCTGCCCATGATCGTGTAGCCAAATGGCATGACCCACCACTTTGTCATTCAAGTTAGGCTTAATAAGTGGAAAGGATCTAAGTCTTGAAGATGTTTGTACAAGACTCTAGAATAATGAGATTTCTTGGAAGGCTTAAGAATCCTATAGGCTTGTAGAGGATTCTAGAAGAGAGACCAATTTGTAAATATGTAGGGACTTGTGTAATATTTTTATTTACACTTTTGCCCCTAGGTTAGGGGTGTGTATTCGGTTTTTCGATTTGGTTTTCTACTATTCTGTTTGGATTTTCCGGTTTTTGGTTTTGAAGAAGTATAACTCAATCCAAACCGAAATAAATTTGGTTTGGTTTGATTTTTCTCTTTCGGTTTAGTTTTTTCGGTTTGATTATTCGGTTATTTCAATAATTAAGAAGCTGACTTATCTCCTCAGATGATGACCAGAGGACACAAAAGAAAAGGCAAAAAGGTTAATGAGACAAAGTCGACAAGGATACAGGCCAAAAGGAGTGAAAAGAGTGTTTCCCAATGACTCAAAAAGCTTTAGTTTGGAATATAAGGTCGGTGAGAACTCAAAATGCATTTCATAGAGTTCAAATGTTACATAGACACCACAAATTCTTCCTAATTGCCTTGATGGAACCTTTTCAAGACACTAGGCATATTCAGAAATACAAAAGAAGGTTGGGCATGCAATATGTCAATTACAACTCCAATGGTCAAATTTGGGTATTTATTCAGGAGGGGATTCATGTTGGAGTAGTTTTAGATTCTGAACAACAATTAACTTTACACCTATCATTTCATAATGGTATTCAGTTCTTGGTCACTTTGGTATATGCTAAATGTACAGCAGTTGAGAGACTGAGGTTGTGGGAAGATATTTATGCAATATGTGATAATCACTCATTACCTTGGATGGTTGGAGGAGACCTCAATGTTGTTATGGGGGAAGAAGAGAAAATTGGTGGACTTCCTGTATATCTACATGAATATGAAGACTTTTCTTTATGTATCAATTCATGTGAATTAAATGATCTACACTTCTCTGGTAGCCCTTTCACATGGTGGAATGGTAGAGCAGATGAGGATTGTATTTTCAAAAGACTTGATAGGGTGGTTGCAAACCAGGCTATGCAGGATATGGTTGGTAATATGGAGGTTATGCATTTGGCTAGGACTGGATCAGATCATGCCCCTCTCCTACTGACTACTGGAGGTCCTGTCCCAAATTTCAGCAAACCATTTAGGTTTTTAAAATTTTGGACTGAAAGTGATGATTTTACGGAGGTGGTTAGACAAAGTTAGGAGGCTGATATATCTGAAAATGTGTTTGTACAATGGAAGATGAGACAGAAAAAAACCAAATTAGCCCTGGCTAAGTGGAGTAGGGCTAAATTTGGGGATATCTTTAAACAATTGCAGATTAGAGAAGAAATAGTTAGACTGAAAGAAGAGTTATTTGAAGCTGATCCTAGTGCCAATAACAGAATGGTACTTCAACAAGCTCAAGCAGAACATAAGCTTTATTTGCATTATGAAGAGGAATTTTGGAGGCAAAAGGCTAGCATTCAATGGAGCACTGAAGGAGATAAGAGTACCAGATTCTTTCATTGTCTGGTTAAAGGAAAGAGAAAGAGATTAACATTGAAGAGAATTCTCAAATCTGATGGTACCTGGGCTGAGGGAGATGATGAGATCACTAGGGAGGCCTTGAAATTTTACACTGATCAATTCACTGGGACTGAGTGTATTGAAGATTATAGTATGTTACAACACATTGAAGCACAGGTCACACCAGAAGATAACTATCTTATTAAAACCATGCCTGAAGAAGAAGAAATCAAATCTGTTGTCTTTAAGCTGAACGGAGACAGTGCTTGTGGACCTGATGGATTTACTGGTATCTTTTATCAATCTTGCTGGCCAATTGTGGGGGCTGATATTGTTAATGTTGTACAAGCCTATTTCCAAGGTCAAACCCTACCTAAATCAATTACTCATACTAATTTGGTCTTAATTCCAAAAAGGGAATTTATTCAAACCTTTTCAGACCTTAGACCAATTAGTTTAAGTAATTTCATCAACAAAGTGATTTCCAGAATTGTACATGATAGAATGGAATGTCTTCTTCCTAGATTAATTTCACAAAATCAATCTGGTTTCGTAAAAGGAAGGAATATTGCTAAGAATATTTTGCTGGCACAGGAAATTATAACTGATATTGGAAAGAGGGGGAAACCTGATAATGTTGTTATCAAACTAGACATGGCCAAAGCATATGATAAGGTGAATTGGAAATTTTTGACTAGAGTTTTAACTCATATGGGCTTTGATAATACAGTAGTTGACATGATATGGAGAATTATGGCTAATAACTGGTATTCTATTCTCATTAATGGACAAGCTCGAGGATTTTTTCATTCCACAAGAGGTGTAAAGCAGGGTGATCCTTTATCACCTGCTCTATTTATACTAACTGCTGAGGTGTTGACTAAAGCACTGAACCAATTGTTTAATTACAATGAGTTTAGATGTTTTGGTATGCCTAAATGGAGTGACAACTTAAATCATCTGGCATATGCAGATGATACCATTATTTTCTCATCTGCAGAGAAGAAGTCTTTGGAGTTAATTATGAAGGTGTTGCAGGATTATGAAGCACAATCTGGACAAAAAATCAACAAGGAGAAGAGTTTCTTCTACATGTCTCACAAGGCGGCAAATACATCAGTAAAGGTGGTGGAAGACACTACAGGTTTTCTACGAGGTAAATTTCCTTTAATGTATCTTGGATGTCCCATTGGGCATGCTAAGAAAAGGAAAGTTGATTTCACAGAATTACTTAAGAAAATCCAAAATAAACTTCAGGTTTGGAAAGGCAAAATGCTTTCCTTTGGGGGTAAGGCAGTCCTTATCAAACATGTGTTGCAAAGTATGCCCATATACTTATTATCTGTTATGGCTCCTCCTAAATGCATCATATATGACATTCATAAAATCTTTGCTAAGTTTCTATGGAATTTCAAAGAAGAGGGAAGGGCAAAACATTTGATCTCCTGGAATGATATTTGTGTACCTAAAGAAGAAGGAGGTCTTGGCTTTAGATCCTTATTTGATTTGTCTAAAGCATTTTTTGCTAAACTTTGGTGGAGTTTCAGAACTAAAAACACATTGTGGTCCAATTTCTTATGGAATAAATATTGCAAGAGGCATGGTCCACAAACTGTAGAATGGAAAGGGGGATCTCAAGTTTGGAAGTTGATGCTACAAGCAAGAGATAATATTGACCAGGAAATTTGGTGGGAACCAAGAAGGGGTCATGCTAGTCTGTGGCATGATAATTGGACTCAACTGGGAGCATTGCAGTATGTATTACCACTAAATCATACAATTACTGATGACTTTGCAGAAGTTAATCAGGTTATGAACACTAATGGGTGGAATATGGATATGTTGCGGGAGATGGTTGGAGAAGACATATGTAAGCATGTGAGTACTAACCTAGGAAATGGCATAGTAGTTAATGAGAGGGACAAACCTTGGTGGATGCCCAATAGTAAAGGAAACTTCACTGTTGGAAGTGCCTGGGAAATGCTAAGACAAAGAAAGGACAAGCAGCATAATATTATGGTTATTTGGGAAAAAGGAATACCTTTCAGAGTTTCCTTTCTTCTTTGGAGAGTGTGGTTCAAAAGAATCCCTATTGGAGAGGTATTAGTTAGGTGCAAAATTGCTGACTCTGTTATATGTGTTTGCTGTAACAATTCAATGGCGGAAACTTTTGACCACTTGTTTGTAGCATGTCCAGATGCTAATTTCCTATGGAGATCTATATCAGGAGCTGCAGGAATACAGGGACCTTATATACAGTTGAAACAAACATTGGACAAATGGTGGGGTGCTGATTGTAATGCTAAACTGAGACCTATATATAATGCAGTACCAATATTTATCATCTGGCAGATTTGGAAGAGAAGAAATGTTATTAGAAATGGGGGACATTTATCCAAGGTCACTATGCTTAGAGAAATCAATAGGAATACTTATCTATTTGCAATGAATAGATATCCTTGGCTAGTTAATATCCCAAGCTCTTGGCCTTGGATGGTAAATTTTTTTGAAGAATATATCCCAAGGCTCTCTTGGAAAGTAGTTAGATGGAACTGGCCTGCTGTGGGGGTATTTAAATGCAATACAGATGGCTCTAGTAAAGATCAGTTATCACTCAGCTCTAAAGCCTTTTGTGTGAGAAACAGCTGTGGGGATTTAATCTATGCACAAACTGTTTGTATGACATTTTGCAATGCCTTAGAAGCTGAAGTGAAAGCTTTTAGAAGTGGTTTATTGTATTGTGTGCAAAACAATTACCTTCCTCTTGTGATGGAAACAGACTCCCTAATAATAATAAAAATCCTTGACGGAAAATGGGAAATCCCATGGGGAATTTCAGTGGACATAAGGTGCATTATGGAGGAGCTAAAGGAAAAGGAAGTGGTGGTCAAACACATTTTCAGAGAGGGGAACAAACTGGCGGATTTTTTAACTAACTATATCTTCAATTTTGCAGGTACAAATAGCATTCAGTTTACATCCGTAGAAGATCTACCAAGACAAGCTCAAGCATTACTACATGGTGATAAACAAGGCACACCAAATCTCAGGACAAAGAAGTGTCAAAATGCAAATTTCAATATATAAAACACACTCTTTTACAAAGAGGAACAAAGAGAATTTCTTGCCCAACAAAAAAGATTTCCGGACTACAATAACATCGACACAACGATTACGCAAAGAGGAATCTTTAGCAAGGAACACAAAAATTAGGCAAAACGTGCTTATCGGTGTCATAAATCTGCAGAATCAAAGAGGTTACCTAATAAACCTGAAATTGTTGCAGTGGTATTAGCTTCTTGAAGCTCAGCCTGCACGATTTAAGGTCAGTTAGCTCAATCTCTTTGACATAGCTGTGACAATTTGTTAAGCTCTTGGAGTATGTGTTACCTTGCGGACAAGCTAGACGACTGTTAAGAGTTGAAGAAGTCTTCATCAGACCGGATCCATGGCGTTTGTGAGAATTTTGAACGCCCAGGTGGATGCCGCCTAAGCTCTTGATCATTTCGTCTCAATGTCTGCTACTGGAATGCGGCCGGAGTTGCTGATCGTAATGGTGTCTGGAGCTGCGTCGAGCAGCTACCAAGGAAGAAGACACAGAGGGTTTCTTCTCTGTATTTTGCTTTTGTTTCCTTTTTTTGTTCCCTGTCCTTTCGGCTATTAAAGAACTTGCTTATTTTTACTTTTATTGAATAAAAGGGTCTGACCCACTTTTGATCAAAAAAAAATAAAAAAAATTAGAAACATAATCAAAGTTATATTTACAATTTAAAGAAATATATACATATTATATAAAAGGAGGAGTAATAAAATTGAATCTCTTAAATATATTTCCTAATATAAATCACAAGTAAAACGTAAAACACAATAGTTAAAAGTATATCAATTATAGATGTCCAAATATAAAGTATAAACTAAATCATAATGAAAGAAAATAACTAAAAAGGGATACAAAAGTCGTAAACTCCAAATAAATTATATATACTAGTTTGTTGACACGTGTGTTGCATGTAATTACCAATTCAGAAAATATATATTATGGTAAATAGTATTGCTTATTTAAGCAAAGATTTGAATGATAAGCTCTGCACAAAATAGAATTGCAGATTCTTTTGTAAATGTTCAATGTGGATTATCATATATATCTCTTATTCACGCGAATCTATGAAGATGGTCAATGAAAAATTTTATTAGTTAAATGCAATAATGTATATATTTGTTTCAATTTGACGAGGCTCAATCATGTTATTTGTCGTATCTCACTAATATTACCTTATAGACGATATTTGTTGTGTATTTTTCTTGTCATCTAACCAGATGTGCTTTGCACGTGTATTCCATGTTAAACTGTTTAGATTTCATATGAACATATGAAGAGAAAAATTACGTTAACTGAGAAAGATTTTCTTTTTCTTTTTACCGGATAAATTAAAAATTAAAATTAAAGAATATATTGTATCTGTGAAATCATATATGTAATCACTTGTTCATCTTACATCCAACAAAGATATAGTTCATATACTTGTAAATGATTTTCAATTTATTCAACCAAGCATGATTCGTCAAAGGAAAAACAACAATATCGTGTTATCACATATATAAGAGTGGTATAATAAGATGAAAAATTATTGGTCAAAAGTTAATATAAGGAAAGATGAAAAGTTGAAATAATTAATGTAATAACTATGAAATTCATAATATTATAACTAAGAATATAAACGAGTGTGAATAACGTTTGCAATAATTAGTAATAACTAAGAGAATTTGTAATGCTATAACTAAATAATTAATGTGCAATAGTTGATGTCTAATATATTTTTATACTTACATAAATAAATAAGACTTTTAATTAATGTTACTTTTTTTTTTATAGTTATTAGATTTTAATTTGGTGTAGGGACAAAATGTAAATGTTTATTCCATATTACTAAATATAAAATTTATTTTGTAAATGATAAATTTTAAATGATTCATATATTCACATATTTTCACATTTGTTATGAGTTTTTTAGTTTCAAAAAAAGAATTCGGATCATTTTAAAATAATATATTTTGAAGTTAGAATATCTTGTTAACTTGATAACACATTAGTGACATATATAATACTTTAATTTAAATACAAATACCTACCCAAATATAAATATGAGAAAATTGTATAAAATAGCAAACTATTAATTAAAATTAAATACTATAACCACAGTTTCATTTAATTCTAATCTGTAGCAAATATTTTGTCATTCACCTCTTTCCCCAGATTTCTCGCTCGCCACTCTCCTGATCTCACTCGGCAATCTCTCTCTCGCCTCTCTTACTTTATACAAACACAAATGTATAAATTATGTTTGTGTTTGTATAAAACGAGAGAAAACTATATATACGCATATCTTTTCGTTCTCTCCCTAGAGAATCTCACTCACCACCCTCCCAGATTTCGCTCGCCACTCTCCCAGATCTCGCTCATCACTCTGCCTCGCCTATCTCACTTTATACAAACATAAATGTATAAATTGTGTTTGTGTTTGTATAAAGCGAGAGAAAATTGTATATATATACATGTCTTTTCGTTCACCTCCACTCTCTCAGATCTCGCTCGCCACTCTCCCTCACCTCTCTCACTTTATACAAACACAAATGTATAAATTGTGTTTGTGTTTGTATAAAGCGAGAGAAAATTGTATATATAAATACATATATTTTCATCTTATACACTTATAATTATACAAATACAGATCGTTTTTATACAAACGAGAGGCCTGCCAGCAATTTATACAAATTTGATGCTCCTGCCAGCGATTTATACAAATCTGATGCACCATAGCAAACATAAAGTTTGCTATGGACCGCAATTATGCAAACTATAACTATAACATACAAATATTATTTTTATGTTTGCTAAACCTAAAATTTACTCAAATATGTATATATTTGCATTATTGAAAATATTTATCTATTAAAATTTAGCTATTAAATAAATAATAAAAATTAAACTGATACAAACTTCAACTGGCGTTATTACAAGTCATATGAACTTTTCTTCGTCTAAAATACTGAAATATTAAGAAATAGTAAATAAGTAAAGCAAAAGGGCAATGTTCAGATAGCAATAAATATTTAAATCAAACTTCTTAACAATCTAAATCACATAAGTAGCATTGATAAATAAAGTTATTCTTTTGTCTTAAGCATAAAAAAAAATCATGACAATTCTCTAAATTTTGAAAAAAGATATTCATAAGCATATATCTACATCACAAGAGAAATTGTTAACAAAAACAAATGAATTTAGACTACATCATGTTAACTTCATATATTGGAGCATTACAAACTAATTTATATATTAAGCAAAAAAATAATTATTCTATCATCAAAATTATTTTCCTCAAGTACTCGAGGTTATGGAATACCCTCATAGGATAGAACGATTTACTTCATCAGAATAGCGGTACCTCATATTCCGCTAAACTTCGAACTCACTCAACCATAATAAATCACATAAAAAATTTAAAATGCAAGAAGAAGAAGAGTACATAGAAGATGAAAAAAAAAATTGTGGTTGAAAAAAGAGAGGAAGCCCCTCTATTTATAGTCAACAAATGGTAATATGAACAAGCGTTTTTGGTGTCTTATTTGAAAAGTCATGATGTTGCCGAGATGTGACAACCCTTTGGAAAAGTCACTTATTGAAAAAGTCACAACTCATCAAAAAATAACAACCCTTTGAAAAAAAGTCACAACTTATTGGAAAAGTCAGAACTCATCGAAAAAGTCACAACCTAAGTTAGGGATATTATAGTAATTTAACATTCAAGTTAAGAGTTCATGCTTTTAAGGTAACTAGTTTTTCGACACGTGCGTTGCACGTGATTACCAATTCAGAAAATATATGTTATAGTAAATAGTATTGCTTATTTAAGTGATGATTTGAATAATAAGCTTTGCACAAAATAATATTGCAGATTCTTTTGTGAATGTTCAATGTGGATTGTCATATATATCTCTTATTCACGTGAACGTATGAAGATAGTCAATGAAAAATTTTATTAGTTAAATGCAATAATGTATATATTTATTTCAATTTGATGGGGTTCAATCATGTAATTAGTCGTATCTCACTAAAATTACCTTACAGACGATATTTGTTGTGTATTTTTCTTGTCATCTAATTAGATGTACTTTGCACGTATATTCCACCTTAAACTGTTCAGATGTCATATGAAAATGTGAAGAGAACACCTATATTTTATTTTTTAGAACTATTTTTTGTATATTAATTTTTATTTTATAATTTATAACATAATAGACGGTGTTCTTGTTGTTTGCTCTCATATTTGACTTCTCAATTGACTGTGTACATAAATCAAAGATAGTTATCTGACTGTTCATAGTTAACTGAGAAAGGTTTCCTCTCTTTTTTTCACCGGAAAAACTAAAAGTTAAAATTAAAGTATATATTCTATCTGTGAAATCATATGTATAATCACTTGTTTATCTTACACCCAACAAAGATATAGTTCATATACTTGTAAACAATTTTCAATTTATTCAACCAAACATGATTCGTCCAAGGAAAAATAACAACACAGTGTTATCACATATATAGGGGTTGTATAATAATATGAAAAATTATTGGTCAAAAGTCATTATAAGGAAAGATGAAAGATAGAAATAATTAATGTCATAACTATGAGAATTCATAAAACATATTATAACTAAAGAATGTAAAAGATTGTGAATAACGTTCGCAATAATTAGTAATAACGAAGAGAATTTATAATTTTATAAATAAAGAATTAATGTGCAATAGTTAAATTTCTAATAAATTTTATACTTACATAAATAAATAAATAAATAGGACTTTTAATTAATGTTACTATTTTTTTTATAGTTATTAGATTTTAATTTAGTGTAGGGACAAAATGAAAACGTTTATTCTATATTACTGAGTATAAAATGTATTTTGTAAATGATAAATTTTAAATGATTCAGACATATTCACATATTTTCACATTTGTTATGAGTTTTTTTTATAAAAAAAATAACTTTGGACATTTAAAATAATATATTTTGAAGTTAGAAGATCTTGTTAACTTGATAATACATTCATGACATATATAATACTTTAATTTAAATACAAATAATAGAGAGAGAGAGAGAGAGATTTGCATTAATAAAAATATTTATCTCATAAAAATTAGCTATTAAATAAATAATAAAAATTAAATTAATACAAACTTCAACTGGCGTTATTACAAGTAATATGAACTTTTCTTCGTCTAAAATACTGAAATATTAAGAAATAGTAATAATGAAAATAAAAGGGCAATGTTTATATAGTAATAACTATTTTGAAGCAAACCTCTTTACAATCAAAATCACATAAGTAATATTGATATATAAAGTCATTATTTTGTCTTGAGCATCAAAAAGCAAATCGTGACAATTTTCTAACTCTTGAGAAGTTTAATAATTTTGAAAAAAGATATTCAGAAGCATATATCTACATCACATGAGAAATTCTTAATAAAAAAAATGAATTTAGACTACATCATGTTAACTTCAAATATTTGAACATTACATACTAATGTATATATTAAGGAAAAAAATAATTATTATATCTTCAAAATTATTCAAGTACTCAAGGTTATAGAATATACTCTCTTAGGATGGAACGATTTACTTTATCAAAATAGTGGTACCTCATACTCCGCTAAACTTCGAACTCACTCAATGACAATAAATCACACAATTTTTTTTATAATGCAAGAAGAAGAAGAGAAGAAATTTTTAAAAAAATTGTGGTTGAAAAAAGAGAGGGGAAGTCTTTCTATTTATATTCAACAAAAGGTAGTATGAACAACTATTTTTTATGTCTTATCTGAAAAGTCATGACCTTTCCGAGAAGTCACAGCCCTTTGGAAAAGTCACAACGCTTTGAAAAGTTATAACTCATCAAACAATCACATTCGTTTGAAAAAAGTCACAACTTATCGGAAAAGTCACAACTCATCGAAAAAGTTACAACCTAAGTTAGGAATATTATAGTAATTTAACATTCAAGTTAGGAGTTCATGCTTTTAAGGTATATATATATATATATATATATATATATATATATATATATATATAAGATTCAGTTTATTTGGTTTTTTGATTTTTATTTTTCTAAATCCAAAACGAAACCAAAAAATCAAACAAAGTAAATTATTAATTCAAAATCAAACCGAAAAACCAAAAAATCAATCCAAATTAGAATTCAATTTGATTTGATTTTGTTTTTTCGGCTTAATCCAAATAATGCACACCCCACTCTAGGTGTATAGTATAAATAGAGGGACATACATTCGCAAACCAACCAAGAAAGTGTAAGCAATATTCTAAAGCAATAAAAAAAGCCTTATTTAACAACTCTCTTGTATCTTTCTTCATTCTTTTAGCGATCTAAGTTTGAAAAGACTTACTTGAGCTTACAAGATCGTGAAAGAATCAAGAGTAAGTTGTCGAGTGCCACACAGAGTGTTAGTTGAATTCTAAGTCCGTGACAACGTGGTATCAGAGCAAAGGTTGGTACTAAGGGAAGGGAAAACGAGGGAGACATCAACGTTGCTAGCACCACCAACGTCAAGCAGGATGGTGGAAAGAACCACCTTAACAGTAACGAGGAATTATTACTCGATTCTACACCAAGCGAAGCGCTGACATCTCACTCACTTTTGACCACTGAAGCGAGTGATGATGAACATGGTGAGGAGCCCATTGACATCACGCCCGGAGTAGAGTGGATCACAAGGGTTGACACGGCGAGGAAGGATGTGGAGATCATACGCAAGCGCTTGAACAAAGTCGATAGTAAATTAAAGACTCTAGAGGATTTCTCCCTTAAGGAGAATGACAACATCCGCAAGAAATTGGAGGGGCACCAACATGCCGAATATGAGATGAAGGAAGTCATCACTTCCTTGGAGTGCCGACTCTTGGATGCATGTGCTAATCAGGATTGAATCCATAAGAGCCAAGATGAAATCAGTCAAAGAGGGCATTGAAGTTGGAGGACTTATGTCGCTCAACAAAGATAGGGAGGCCAAGGTTGAGGCTCCCAAGCTACCGATGTTCAAAGGCGTTCGTGATCATCCTCATAGGGACCCACCTTCCCATGTTTTTCACCTAGTCTAGACTTTCTTCTATGGACCCCCTACTATGGACCGTGGAACCTTCAAGAAAGGTTCAGAGACTCAAAGTTTCCTAACCTCAGGATGTCTTCCTGTGACTGTCTTCTATAGACCGTAGGACCTTGTTCGGCTTGTAGGTGGGTTTCTACGTTACTCACTCATTGTTTCTACATTTATGTATGTTACGAATTCAGATCACAGTGATACCCTCTCTTCTCTTCTTGATCGAGGCTCTTCTAAAGAGATTATGAGGTAGTTGTTTGTCCTTTCAGCGATCCTCTTTCTTCTACTCTAGAAATAATGTCATTTGAGACTTGTAGTTTCTTCACTTCTATTATAATACGTTAGTGACTTGTACACATGACAACCAAA
The DNA here is from genome assembly GCA_036553675.1 of Solanum okadae. NCBI lineage: Eukaryota > Viridiplantae > Streptophyta > Magnoliopsida > Solanales > Solanaceae > Solanum > Solanum okadae. The sequence continues at coordinate 40,655,441 of CM071689.1, read as the reverse complement.
TTTTGGTAATAGTATGAATTTAATTAAGTTATATCCATGTTTTGTTATCTTGAGATCTTATTTCCGTATTTATCTGTTTAGTCGGGATTTATGCTGACTTGTCTTGGTGGGATAATGCAAGTGTCACCACGTCCATTTTTTGAATCGTGACAAATTAACACAATATTTGTATATGAGAAAGTATTTATAGAATAATTATTAGTGTGTTCTATGAATAAACATTGGGATGCTATGTCAAATTATTGGTATAATGTATAGTTTAATTTGGTCTACTATATGGTACCTATAATATTTAACTTCTACCGTGATAATGATATACAACAACAAAACACAATATTTTGTTAAATTTGTATCAATAATGCACAAAGTTTAAAAAAAGAAAATGAATATATATGCTTCTTTTAACTTGTCTTTGCATAACTAAAAATCTGAACCGATCTGTGCAATACAACTTTAATGTGAAATCATGTTTGATTGGCTTATGTGATGGGGTTTCGACATTGACGTCTATCTGGGTGAAATACCAGGTAGCTATGTATATAGCTTACCTGGAAACCTTTTCTGGAAGGATATTTGGCTAACCATGCTATGCAAGAATGATGACAAAATCGATGTACTACGCTTCTATTCATCTAATCATATTTGCTCTGTTTAAAAAATCAAACCGAATGTCCTTATAGTATTTTTTTCATGCCTTGAAGGGTTATGAGTATGTTGAAAAAGTGAACTTTATTATTGCTGAATGCTATGAATTTGTTTTGACTGTTAAAGTAAAAAATCTCACTTTGCGTACACCTTCACGTACACCTTCAGTAACTTTTCAAAGGGGAAGCCACATGAGGAGAATGTTGTTCGTCTTTATCGGAGAAAATGAAGTGAGGTATACAGAGTACCACATATCAAAGTAAATTGATAATCCATCCATACTTTGACCGGCATATACTTGAAAAGTTTTAACAAAGGTAGTTGTTTGTCACCTCAGTGACCCTCTTTCTTCTACCTATGATTTTGTTCTACTCTAAGTCCTCGTTTGGTTTAACAAATTATCTCCGAAGTAAATTTTGAAATTAATTATATTATTTCATCTTGAATAATAGATAAAAATAATATTATAATTTTAGAATAATTAATTTCAACCAAAATATAAAATAAACTTATTCAAAAACAAACTTTGATATTAATTATTTCTTATCCCTAGTAACAAAGGAGTCGGAGAGTTTCTTGGAATATGCTGGGCTTAGTCGTTGTTGTCCCCGCTTTGACTTGCTCTATAAAACCCAACATATATCCCTTCTTCACCGTACCCCATTTCTTTTTCTTCACTTCTATTATAATATGTTAGTGGCTTGTACACATGACAACCAAATTTTGGTAATATTATAAATTTGACTAAGTTATCCGCATGTTTTGTTATCTTGAGATCTTATTTCCGCTTTATTTCCGCATTTATCTGCTTCGTCAGGATTTAGGCTGACTTATCTTGGTGGGATAATGCAAGTGTCACCATGTCCATGTTTTAGTCATGACAAATTAAAACAATATTTGTATATGAGAAAGTATTTATAGAATAAATATGATGTATTATATGAATAAACGTTGGGATAATATATGGTATAATGTAGAACATTATATGTTGATACCAGTTTGGTTCTATTATTAATCAAAATAAAAGTTACTATATTACATGATACCAATTCTTCCTATTATATATGTTATAAGGTACTATACTATATATTGTCAGATTGATTTTATTTATCACAATAAAAATTGATATTAAGTGATACAAAGTTGGTAGATATGTGGTATAAATTGCTATACTATATATATCCAATCATTTTTTGCTAGTCACCTTTTTACATGTAAATATATATTGTTGTGTTGCCTGGAGTTGCAATAGGTGACTTTAATACTTGTTAGCTATCCTTTTATGTGCAAATCTATTTGGTTACGAGTATTATGCCAAGATTGTTTCATCTCAAGCTCTTTGGATATGAGTAAGAGTTTGATTTAAAATTCTTGTACTTATGAGTTTCTACTTATAATATAACCAAAAAAAAAAAAACTTTTTTCTTAAAAATCTTATATATTTTTGAATTTGAATACGTTTAATCTTTCCTTGTTCATCCCTGAAGACGTTTTGAAGGAGCACCGCGCTATATTTCACAAAGTTTATACAATACTTGTCTCAGATTTTGTGAAAACGATGTATGTTAAAGGGCTATTTTGATCATTTTCTGTACCTATATGTTAAGGACTATTTCGATCATTTTCTAGACTCAGATAAGATTATGGGGCTTACTTACAAGTTATAAGTGACTATTGTTTTGGTGTTACATGTTTTAATTAAAATAAATACATAAGAGAATTCATGGTGCTGTGTTCAAGTGATTCGTGATTAGCACTGACTGCTTCTCTTTATTAAACAAAAAGACCAAATATTGAAAGAGCATGTTAGCTACAAAACAAATATTTAACTTGTGTTTGCATAACTAAAAATCTGAACACGTGTCGGATTGGCTTATTTGATAGGGTTGAATCTCAAGCAGCTATGTACATACCTAGCTTATCTGTACTAGCTGATGGATTTGGCTAACCATGCTATGCAGGATTACAAAATTGTACCCTTGTAATCATATTTACAATTGCGAATATTGGGGAAAAAGTGAACTTTATTATTGCTGAAATGTTTAAGTAAAAAATCTCACTCTGCGTACACCTTTAGTAACTTTTCAAATCCATGAGGGGCCACAGGAGGAGAATGTTGTTCGTTGAAGTATACAGTATATTCATAGTACCTACCACATATCAAAGTGTATGTCCCTCTCTTCCATCTTGGCAATTACATCAACGCCTTAAGAGAGAGGAAAAAACACCAAAATAAAGTTTAAAATTTACCCAAAATCATCATCAAATAGATAGTAAGTAAATACTGTAAACCTCTTCTTACTTACCCCTGATTTTGGTACACAAGAAAAGACTCTTTTAAAATGACGCCTACACATACTTTGACCGGCATATATTTGAAAAGTTTCAACAACAGTAGCAATAGTGACATTTAAGAATTTCACAGTAATGAAAAATTCAGCATATCCTGTGAGCCGAGTGTTCACTTTCTCAACCTTGATGAACTTGTACTTAAAAAGCTGCAAGGCAGAGACACTATTATTAGTGTTAGTTGCAGCACAGACAGACTAAAATATAGGAGGGATCGCAACAGGGTCATACTCATACATACATTGGATTCATCATGATTGTATATGTCGAGAGCAAGATCAACCAGCTCATAAATTATCATAGCCTCCTCCTCGGTGGTGGGATCGGACATATTTATCGGATATGCATCAACAAGCATAGAACAACCAGGAAAAGTATCAAGGTTCATACCCTGTCCACAACACAATTAGTAGTACATATATAATTAATTAATCATTCAGAAAAGCATATATACATACATACATTGGTTGTTTGAAGTTGAGCATCATAACGGCGCCAAATATCAGCAAAATGAGGGCGATGCTCCACCAAAGCCCCATCGGGGATACGGTCTGGATCGTCATCATTAGCATAATCAAAAACATCACCCTTCATTGGTATAAAACCCCTCAGGTAATCACCTCCAATGAATTTTTTAATATCCTGCTCCATCTCCATCTCCGCCGCCGTCGATTCTCCTTTTTCCTTAGACTCCGCCGTTGCACTCCTCGGCGATCCTCCCAATGATTGCAATGGCCTCGACATTTTCTAAATTGATCTACTAAACCCTAAAATTACATATAAATGTTTCTTGCCCTTTGGTTTGAGGTGAAAGATAATACTAGTTTAGATATTACGTGGTTATTAATTTATGTTAGTGAATTCTATCATAAATATAATTAATTGTGATTTATATATATAATATAATAAAAGGAGACTAGTTTGCAATATGGTTATGTAAACTGACAAGCTAATGAAAAATTAGTCGACAATTTAAAAAAAATATATTATTAGATTATACATAAAAATTCATAGGTAGAAAAACTCTAAATGAACTCTTACTGTTTCAGAAATTTATATTGTAAAATAGATTTAAATACATTAAATTTAAATATGAATAAAAATATAGAAATATTAGAAATAAAAACAATAACAATAATAAACAAAAGAATAAAAAAAACAATAACCGTGAAAAGAAAGGAGAAAGATACGTAGGGAAAAAAAATTAAAATTGTTATAAACATATTTATATTATAGTGGAGTTTTTTAGGGAGTAGTTAGGAATCCTACTTGGGGACCAAGTTAGGTTTCCCTTATAAATAAACGGGTTTTCTTCATTGTAAATCAGATATGTGAATCCCTAAATATCATACAAGAAGAATAAGAAGTCTTATTTCTTCTCCCTACTTTGTTCTTCTTCTAAATTTATATAGTTTCATAACAAAAATTAAATTTAAAAAATTAACTTAAAAATAGAAATCAACATGCAAAAGAGTTCTAAATGAATTCTTAATATTTCATTACTTATCCTTAAAATGATATAAAATACATTTATATATACACACTTATATTATATACTACCTTAAAAACATGAACTCTCTAACTTGAATATTAAATTACTATGATACCCCCAACTAAAAACAGCCCTAACTTGAATTCTAAAATACTATAATACCCCCAACTAAAAACAACTCTAACTTGAATTTTAAATTAGAGCAACTTACAAAAATGACTATATTTATAGGGTTATTAAAGTACAATAGCTATAAGTATGGTATTTATAAAAAAAATGACGGCAATTTAACTTTTTTTCTAGCTATATTATTGTATATGTTTTTTATTTTTCTATTTTTCTATTTATACACTAATACAGTTTTAATTACAATGAACTAAATAAGGAAACTGTATTAATTGTACAAATTCAAATTAGGATCTTTATTTATAAAATTTAAAGTATTAATATATCAAGGATACAAGTATTTGTAAAAACTTAATGTATTAATAAATTAAACAAGATAAAGTATAACAACTTAGCATGTGAACACGATAATTTGAAAAATGAATACATTGTTGTTAAACAAAAAATGAATACACCAATATAGTATACATATGAATACATTGTTGTTAAACAAAAGATGGATATATTTGACAATACATAAACAAAAAAAAAAATGAAAAATAATAGAATGTGTAGGTAGCAAAAGTGTGCAAGTATTCGGCTGTATAAAAAAATGAAAAAAATCAACAAACGTCAATCTCTTTTTGGTCAAGTTTTTCTTATAATACTTGAGGCTTGGTATTGACTCATGTATTTGTTTATAAAAAAAATTGTATTAATGTATCCAATTATACTTGTATTGCCTAATTAACCTTTCAAATTCGATAGATTACTTATGTATCCAAATATACTTGTATTCACAAATCACCATTTCAACTTATGTTAATATTAGAATACACGTATCTATATATAACTATTCTACTATATATAAATTTGACAATCACACAAACCTCAATCTCTTTTTGCTCGTGTTCTTCTTGTACTACTTTTTTTTTTTTATAACTATAGCCATTGTAATGTAGAAACAAATAATTCTTCAATCGAAAGCCTATAAAAATAGATGCAATATATATGTATACAAATATGATCTTCATAAAAACGAGGAGAAAATCAATTAAGCGATATCTAATGAATTCAAATTACAAAAATTACTCCTAGAATCATCAAAAAGATCTTAAATTGGAAGAAATTTGGGAGAAAAATACAGAAATTTTGTGATATAGGAAGATTGATGAAAGGGAAAGTATTAATGAGGGTAAATATGGGGAATCACCATTTCACGAATCATCATTTTAATTTGTGTTAATATTACAATACAAATGTCTATGTATATAAGTATTCTACTATATACAAATTTGATAATCAAACAAACCTCAATCTCTTTTTGCTCATGTTCTTCTTCTATTTCTTATTATAACTATAGCCATTATAATGGAGAAACAAATAATTCTTCAATTGAAACCTTATAAAGTAGATAAAAAATATAAATGTATACAAATATAATTTTCATAAAAACGAGGAAAAAATTCTATTAGAAGATATTTCTTTTCCTCAAAGACAGAATCAATGGTCCATTTTATTAAACAAAAGGAAATGATACAGACTTGGTTTCAGCCCAAGTAAAAAAAAAAGAAAAAAAAGAAGAAGAAGAACCAAACATAACAAGATAGCAAAGACAAAATAAAATAAAAAAGACAAAAACTCTAAACAACCATCGGAGAAATGAGAGGCCACCGGAGAAGATGATGAATTCAAATCACAAAAAATGATCCTAGAGTTATGTAAAAGAATCTTAAATTGGAAGGAATTTGTGGGGGAAATATAAAAAATTTGTGCTAAAGAGATATTGATGAAAGAGAAAGTATTAATGGGGGTAAATATGGGGACCAATCACATAAAACGTAATTAATTATGTGTGTAATAATAACTTTCCTATTTAATATTTAATAATTTCCTATTTATTTATATATAATTAACTTTGCTATTTATTGTGTAATTATATCCATATAACATAAAAAAATAAAATAAACTATAGCTATTTATCTTTAATGTATATTGATGTTTGCCATATTCTGAAGTTTTTCCTTTAAATTATTATAAATAGAGGGGTTTAGTGAACTTGATTTTTTATTTTCATCTTGGTTTATTATTAATATTATTTTTGAACATGTTTTCTTCTCAATTTTTTTTTTGTGTGTGTTTTATCTTTATTAAACTTATTTGATTAAATTTTGTAAAAGATTAGTTCAAAATTGTAAAACTTGTAAAGTATTTATATTATTTAGCATGGAACCTACGTGTTCGAAAACTAGTATCTTTATATATATATATATGGTTGAGTAGGGGCATTGAATTGATTTCATATTTTTAAGGTAGTTGGGAGTGGTAACAAACTTCAAGTAGAATTGAAATTTTTATGACCACACACGAACTTTAAAATAAATGAAAAAGTATCATGAAAAACTTGATTAATCAAAATATTCATTACAATTATATTTTGCGAGATTTCATTTCTTGAAACCTATTCATAATAATATCATCAGAAACAGTATTAAATATTGTTTTTCTACATAAGACACAATACATCCACTCATGAAGTCATCATCCATTCGATTTCGCAATTCACTTTTGATCAATATATTTTCTTCTTTTTTTAATTCTTTTAGTATTTTTCTTTCTTTTCTATTCATTTTATTTTATAAATCATAACATTCTTTATTTTTTTACCATAGTTTAATTTTATATATATTGTTATGATATCATTGACCATAGGTTCAATTTTTTAGTGAGACCACCATGATACCATCACAATATATATACATATACATATTGTCATGGTATTGTTGATGCATGCTTCAATCATTCAGTCCTTTAGTGAAACCTCCATGATATTATCATACTATATCTATTTAATGTGATGACATCATTTATGTTTTCTTCAATCCTTCAGTGAGACCTCCATGATACCATCACAATATATCTATATATTGACATGGTATAATTACTGTTTGCTTCAGTATGTAATAATATCATCACATTATCTATATATTGTCATGATATTATTGATGTTTGCGCCAATCATTCTGTCCTTCAATGATATCATCACATTATATATATAATAACATGATATCATTGACTGTTGATCAAACCTTCAAGGGGGAAATCATAATTTCTCAATGATACCATCACAACATATCATATACTAGCATGGTATCATTAAGAATTGTTTCATATAATCAGTAACAATCCTCATATCATGTATGATACCATCACAGTATATGAACATATTGTTATGGTAGCACTAATGTTTTCTTCCTTTATTCATTCACAAAATTACTCATGCATTAATGATACCATGACAATATCATATATTTCTATGATATCAATAAGGTTTCCTACATTCATTCATGTACAACCAACTCATTGCTCAATGATACCAACACATTATACATATAATAACATGATATTATTGAGTAATGAGCAGTCTTTCAAGGGAGAAACTTATAAATTTTCAATGATACCATCACAACATACCATATATTGACATGGTATCATATGCCGATTTCATATAATTTGTAACACTCCCCAGCTTATGTATGATACTATCACAATATATGAATATGTTGTTATAATTGCACTAAGATTTCTTTCTGTCCTTCGATGAGACCTTCTTGATACTATGAAAATATATCTATATATTATCATGGTATTTACTTTAGTCCTTTGGTGAGCCCTTCATGATATCATCACAATATATTTGGCATCATTCATGAGGAATTCTTCAATCCTACTGTGAGACCACCATTATGTCGTCCCACTATAATTACGTACATTCTTTTATGGTATCATTGAGATTTGCTTTAGTGCTTAATGATACTATTGTGGCTTTGTGGTATCATAGAGGTTTGGTCTAATCCTTTAATGAGACACTCCGTAGTCATTCTTAATTATTTATTAATATATTTGTTTATTATTTTATTTTTACTTTAATTTTTTTCAGTCTAAAAATAATAAGATAATAGTTTTTTTTTATTTTTCTATCTTTAAAAAGAAATGTAATAAAAGAAGATAATCTAATCAAAAACAAAAATTTGTGTCTCTATTAATTTTGATTTTATTAAATAATTAGTAAGTTCAATATTCCTTATAACTGTTTTTATTGTCAGCTAATTATTTATTTTATATATCATTTTAGTAAAAAATAATCAACCATTAAAACTATGTTTATATTCAAATAAAAGAAAGAAAAAATAACATAAAAAGAAAAAAAATACACAAAAATAAAATGAACCAAATAATAAATGAGAGGGGACAAAAATAATCAGTCAAAAGACAAAACTAATAGTAAATTTAAGTACAAAGACAATAAATAATAGGACAGAAACAATAAGTTGAAGTATGGAAAAGGGTCATATTTGTTATAAAATATTATATTGTGGATGTCCACTACACCAAGAAGTTACTCTCACCCATTATCTCCATTACTTTCCTCCATTATGAAGATAACCATAACCTCCAACTTTATAACCATAATTCTTGTAACATTTCACTTCCATAACCTCCTCCATTATATTCATGTTAATGTCATGTTTATGACTAACCTTTTGTATGCCTCTATGTTACACTATAAATAGAGGCATAAGGGTTCATATTGTAGTGACTTGAAGATTTGGTGTACACTTGAAGAGTTGGAATAATAAGAAAAGCTCTCATCTCTTGTCTCCCTATTTCTATTGCTTTCATCTTCTATATTTTTTGTCTTATTTTGCTTTAGTTTTATAACACATTATTTAAAAGATATGTGTACTCTTTTTCCTTCACTAGGATTTTTTCCCACGGGGTTTTTTCCTAGTAAGGTTTTAACAAGGCATATTATCTATGGACATCTAAGGGGGAGTGTTAGAAAATATTATATTGTGGATGTCCACTACACCAAAAAGTTACTCTCACCCATTATCTCCATTAGTTTCCTCCATTATGAAGATAACCATAACCTCCATAACCTCCAACTTTATAACCATTATTCTTGTAACATTTCACTTCCATAACCTCCTCCATTATATTCATGTTAATGTCATGTTTATGACTAACCTTTTGTATGCCTCTATGTTACACTATAAATAGATCAGAGGCATAAGGGTTCATATTGTAGAGACTTGAAGATTTGGTGTACTCTTGAAGAGTTGGAATAATAAGAAAAGCTCTCATCTCTTGTCTCCCTATTTCTATTGTTTTCATCTTCTATATTTCTTGTCTTATTTTGCTTTAGCTTTATAACAATATTTGCCTTGTACTTTCAGAATAAGGTTATTGATCGTAAACTAAAGAAGCTCAATCATGAATGAAAGATTTAGAGAAGAGAATGAGAAAGAAGAAGAAGAGAGGAGAAGATTTCATATATCGGCTTAAAGCAAAAATACAATGGAGAGTAGCTATTTATAGAGCTATCCTTGTAACTACTTTGATAACAGTGCATTGAGCTAGTTATAACTAACTCTTCTTGATAGACTAAATTGCCCTTTTTGTTACTAACTAACTATTAACACTAATGTCACCTACTTTACATCACAACACTCCCCTTCAAGCTTTGGTGGTGCAAAAATGTCTAGCACTCCTAGCTTGGATAGTAGGTGTTCATGTGGAAGTCTAGATAGTCCTTTGGTCAATACGTTTGCAAGCTGATCTCTTATAGAAAGATAATTCAGGTTGATTAATCCTAGTTGTAGTTTCTCCCTTATAAAGTGGCAATCGATTTCAATATGTTTTGTCCTTTCGTGGTATGATGAATTTGCAGTAATTTGAATCGTTGTTTTACTATCATTGTAAACTTGGACTGGCAATTGAACTTTAGCTCCTACTTCTTTCAGCAATCCAACCAACCATACTAACTTTGACACAGTGGAGGCAAGGCTCCTATATTCAGCTTCAACTGAGCTTTTCGACACTGTTGTTTGTTTCTTTGCCTTCCAAGAGACTAATGACTGACCAACTTTCACCATATACCCTGTTACAGACTTCCTGGTTAACATACAGGAAGCCCAATCAGCATCACAGAAAACAGTCACCAACTCATCTGAGTTACTGGACAACAACAAACCTTGTCCAGGTTGTCTTTTTATATATCTGACTACTCTTAGTGCAGCATCAAGGTGTGAATTCTTTGGTTGCTGTAAGAATTGACTAAGAGTTTGTGTACTGAATATTATATCAGGTCTTGTCATATTCAAATACAACAACTTGCCTATTAATTTTTGATACATTGTTTGATCTACCAAGGGATCCTCTGTCTCTGCCTGACCATTATTTACATGGTCATCATATAATTTTGATATTAGTTTAACATTGATGTTAATAGGGGTTCCTGCATGTTTGGCTGCTGATAAGCCAACCTCAGATATAAGCTCAAGAACATACTTTCTCTGATGCATTAATATGCCATCTGTTGATCTAGTGAATTCAATTCCTAGGAGATACTTTAACTCACCCAGATCCTTCATCTTGAATGCTAGTTGCAGTGCCTTCTTTGTGTCTTCTATCAGCTTTAGGCTACTGCCAGTTATCAACATATCATCCACATACACAAGTACTATAATGATCCCCTCTTTTACTTTGTTAATAAACAAGGAATGATCATGTTGGCTTTGCTGAAACTTCAGTTTAAGTAGTGTTTCAGTCAGTTTATGATTCCATTGTCTAGGGGCATGTTTGTGACCATAAAGGGATTTGGTCAGCCTACATACCTTCTCCCCTTGAATGACAAAGCCCTTTGGCAATTGCATATAGATCTCATCAGCCTTTGGCAATTGAAAAAAATTCCTTGTAATCTATCCCTTCCTGTTGGCTATACCCCTTAGCCACCAGCCTTGCTTTAAATCTCTCAACCTCACCAGTAGATTTATACTTGACTTTGTAAATCCATCTACAACCTATAGGTCTCTTGCCAGGTGGTAGATCAATTATCTCCCAAGTATGATTACTTTCAGGGGCCTGAATTTCAGACTGCATAGCATCCACCCACCTTTGATCTTTCACAACTTCAGAGTAGGTTTAGGTTCTTTGATTATAGAGGTAGCAGCAATGTAGGACTGATAGGAAAAGGAGAGATGATCATAGCTTATATTGTTGCAAATGGAGTGGGGAACAACTTTATTGAGAGGGCATGAGACAAAGTCTTTCATCCAAACTGGAGGCTGTTTATGTCTAGAGGATCTTCTAGACTCAGAAACCAACCTAGAACCATTAGGAATAGAATCTGATACTACTTCATCAGGAGCCACTTCAAGACCAGGTATTGCATTACTTAAAGGCAACTCAGTCTTATCATGTCGAATTCGAGAAGGGCATGCAGTGGTAGGACACTGAAGGGACAACATGTAATCTAGACTAGGAGTGGCTCCAGAATCATGTAGAGAGTCTGGGAATAACTTCTCTTGAGCAGGACTAGACACCTGAGCAAAATGGAACTGATCCTCTCTAAAAACCACATCTCTACTTACAAAAAATGATCTTTTACCTAGATCAAGGAGAATGTATCCTTTCTGAATTTCAGAGTATCCCATATGAACTGCAGACCTGACCCTTGGCATTAATTTTTCATGTTCAGTCAAATGTTTGGCAAAGCACAAACATCCTATAGTCTTGAGGTGAGTCAATACTGGTTGCCGACCATACAACCTCTCGTAAGGTGTCTCATACTTAAGTACACTACTAGACAACCTGTTAATGAGATAAGTGGCAGCTAACACACACTAACCCCAATATCTTAATGGTATGTTAGCCTGAAATCTGAGTGCTCTTGTGACCTCAAGTAAATGCCTATGTTTCCTTTCAACAACACCATTTTGCTGAGGAGTATGAGGACATGATCTTTGATGCAGAATGCCCATTTCCTTGAACGTACTTATACACATTGAGTTCACAAACTGAGTACCATTGTCAGACCTTAATATTTTGATTGGTTTCCCAAATTGAGTTTTAACAAACAAAAGGAATTCTTTAATAGAAACACACACAGTTGACTTATGTTTGAGCAAAAATAACCATGTCATCCTAGAGAAGTCATCAACAATGGTAAGAAAATACTTGCTACCATCAACTGTAGGTATAGCATAGGGTCCTCAAACATCAACATGTATCAACTCAAAACAAGCTGTAGTTTTTATACTACTCACACGAAAAACTAATCTAGTTTGTTTAGCATAAGGACATACAGAACAATTAGTCACTTTACACATAGTTTGTTGACTCATAGCAAACATCCTTGCAAGAACTGCAGAAGACACATGTCCCAGTCTTTGATGCCATAACTCCATGTCTACTGCCTTTGTATTATTGACAGTAAATGCAACTTCTTTTCCAGGACTTGAATCACTTTTATTGGTGAAGTGCTTCATTAGTAGATACAAACCACCTTCTTCCTCACCAACTTCCTTCACCTTCCCACTGCAGAGCTCTTGAAAAACACAGAAGTTAGGAAAGAATGTGACAAAACACCTTAACTCCTTTGTGAGTTGACTGACTGATAACAGATTGTACTTGAAGTCAGGAACATGCAATGCATTAGTGGCCAGACTTCTGGCTGATAAAGCACATGAACCAACATGAGATACTTGTGTGGTAGTACCATTTGGTAGATACACAGGTTTAACTTCTGCAAGTTTTGACACTGAATCTTCCACCATCATGTCTAAGCTAGAGACCATATGATTTGTTGCACCTGTATCAACAATCCATACTTGACTGTGATCAATAACAGAAGAAGTCTTACCTGAAGTTCTACCAGTGTTGCAAGCAGAAACAGTAGAAACATCTGATTTCTATTGAACCATCTTCAAAATATGATCATATTGGTCTTTTGTAAATGTGCAACCATGTAACATTTGTTGAACCTCTCTCTCAGCTTGACTTATTCTATTTGGAGTAATAGTAGATGACACTTCAAGAGCATGACCATTCATAAGTTGTTGTTGGTTAAGTGAGATTCCCCAGCTAGGTGGAGGAATATTTGTATTGAGACCATATGTAAAGTTGGCATGGGCTGATGGATAATGACTAGAAGGACTGCTAGCTTGTGGACTAGACCCCCCGTGTACCTTCCTTTTGGATTTAAAATCAGGAGGATAACCCACTATTTTATAGCAAAACTCTTTGCTATGACCTTTACACTTGCAAAAATCACATATTAGTAGGGAATTCCTTTTGACCTTCTGATTCACACCAGAGCTACTACCAACACCTGAACTACTGCCAGCTTTTGAGTACATAGCAACAAAGGAATCCAAACTGATAGATGTCATTCCCAAACTAGTAGTACAGGTTACCACAAACTTTTGACATTCATCTCCAACTATCATAGAATACACATGATTAATTGTTGGTAATGGATCTAGCATAAGAATCTGACTCCTGGCTTGTTGATAGGATTCATTCAATCCCATTAAAAACTGATATACCTTCTGTCTATTCATGTGAGTCACAAATTTTGAAATCTCACAATTGCAACAAGGAGGTGGCACTAATATCTCAAACTCATTCCACAGAGTTTTAAGCCTTGTGTAATACTCAGAAACAAATGCAGTACTCTGCTGTATAGAAGATATGTCTTTGTGCAAACTATAGGTTCTAGAACCATCTACTCGATCAAACCTTTCTCTTAGATCAATCCAAACATCAAACGCACTAGAGGCAAATGCAAGACCACTCAACAAACTTTTGGACACAGAGTTCAACAACCAGGACAACACAATTGCGTTCACCCTTTCCCAATGTCCCCACAATTCTACACCATACATTTCCTTTCTGACAGTCCAACCACGCTTATTTCTTCCTAATAATGCTAAACGAATAGATCTACTCCATAGCATATAATTTTCAATACCAAGCAATTGAAACGAAATCAAGCTAATACCACTAACATCAGTAGGATTAAGAAACAGAGGATGATTATAATCAATACCTTATCCTTGCACTGAACTGCTAGTTTGAGAAATAAAAGCTGCAGATCCATTTTGAGGTAGATCAATCGAATTACTTTCAGGTGCCATTTATGATCAAATTGAGCTTCAAATCGCGGAAACAAATAGCTAACAGTTCAAACACAAACAATACAGATTCCAGCCTTATCTCAAACTACGATCTGTGATCACCTTTAACACACTTCCATGAATTGATGAATCATATAATTGATTCTTTGAACAATACCGACTTCAGCTCCTAATCAGACTGAAGCACAAAGCTCTGATACCATGATCGTAAACTAAAGAAACTCAATCATGAATGAAAGATTTAGAGAAGAGAATGAGAAAGAAGAAGAAGAAGAAGAGAGGAGAAGATTTCATATATCAGCTTAAAGCAGAAATACAATGGAGAGTAGCTATTTATAGAGCTATCCTTGTAACTACTTTGATAACAGTGCATTGAGTTAGTTATAACAACTCTTCTTGATAGACTAAATTGCCCTTTTTGTTACTAACTAACTATTAACACTAATGTCACCTACTTTACATCACAACAGTTATAGTTGCCCACTTTTTTGGTTAATTTGTTCGTGTCATCCAACTTTGGACACATATTTATCCCTGGACTATTAATTTCATATCACCACTTCTATCATCCTACGTAACGCCAACATAGATAAATATATTTAGTTCACTTAAAATTTCCTCCTAATTTAATTATTCTGTCCAATCAATATTATGGAGGAACCTCAACTCTAACCGATTGAAAAATGACGAATTAGAAATGGATTTGTTTACAGTCTTACTATGTGGAAATACAATGAAGACTATGAGGTTTTTTGTATTAGAACATTTTTTTACATTCTTGATTTTAGTAATTGGATATATGTTAAGAATAATTAATGGTTACTGATTTATTAAATTATTTTGTTTGTTATTGTTCAGGTGATGGTACCATTTTTGATGACGTTTATCGCACGGTTGTCCATAAAATTTTTGGTTACCAGATTTTTTCTTAAAAATAATTAGAGCATGATACAAATGGTTCATATAGTAGATCCCACCTTATTTGGGATTGAGTTGGAGTTGAATCAAATTGGAAAACTGATTATTATTTTCTTATGTGTATACCTAATTGAATCATGTTGGATTACATTGAATCATAATATTTTCGTCTACAGATTGGAAGTTTTATTTGTTAAATTCGTGGTTATAATATTGATTGGGTATAAAAGGACAAATATACCCCCGAACTATCGTAAATGGTATCTAAATACCTTTCGTTATACTTTTTGGACACTGATGTCCTTACCGTTCAAATTTTGGGACTTATATAACCTTTCTACTAACAGCGGGACACGTGTCGCAATCTAAAACGTCTATCCAAAATTTATGAAATTTCAACCCATAAATAAAAGACCCGCCCAAATTAATTAAAAAGCCCACCCAAATTATAACCCAAAACTTCTCTAAACACTTATCATCTTCTCCACCAAATCCAAATTAAAAAGCATCAATTTTCTTCCCCACCAAAACCCTAGAACTCCCCATTCGCACTCCCAAACTCCACCACTACCGAGCAACTTTCATCTGCCCTCTTACCACCAATGAAGCACCGAAGAAGGTAGTCAAGCTTGGAGTTTCAGCCGCATCTTTGGATCCGCAGCTGTCGTCAATGCCCCTGGTCGAGCAGCAGATGCACCAGTTGTGATTGAGGTAAAGAAATAATTTGATGTAGTATTCAATGAAGTTCATAGTAATGCTAAAAATGTGACTATTATATTTAGCTTTTAAAAAATAATTTAAAAGAATTTATAATGGAGATCAAAGAATTCTTTCTTCTCCTCAACCACAACCACAACTTGGAGGTCAAAGAATTTGACGTGCTCCATTGCTGCCAAAGTTTTAGGAGAAAAAAAGTGTTTATAGTGGAGTATCATAAATTATTTTTATAAATCTAAATATAAAAAAAATTCATCTGACATTTGCTAACAAAAATTCTTTTAGGTCTGTTTATAATCAATTGAGGATCAAAATGGGTTTATGAAATTGCATTCGCTAACAAAAAATCATGTGGGTCTGTTTATAATGGAATTGAGAATTAAAATGGGTGGATAAAAGAGTAGATGATTTTGGGTTATAGTTTGTTTGTGGATTTTAATAAATCCGGGTGGGTTTTGGGTAGGCGTTTTTAGATCCCGCCGTTACTAGAAAGGTTATATATGTCCCAAAATTTGGACGGTAAGGACATCAGTGTCCCAAAAGTATAACGAAAGATATTTAGATACCATTTACAATAGTTCGGGGGTATATTTATCCTTTTTCATTAATTAAATTAGGAGGAGATTTTAAGCGGAAATATATATATATATATATATATATATATATATATATATATATATATATATATATATATATATATATATATATAACACCATGTAGGATGATAAAAGTGGAAATGCGAAACTTAATAGTCTAAGGATAAATATGTGCCTAAAGTTGTATGACAGAGGCAAATAAGTCAAAAAAGTATGATAAGGGCAAATATAACCTTTTTGTAAAAATACAAGGGGAAATATGATCCTTTTTCGATTAAAGTACAAAGTCAATAAATGATAAGATAAAAATAATAACTTGAAGTACAAAGACATAAATGACAAGACAAAAAAGAAGAACAAAAGAACCACTGGTCCATGCAAACAAGGGGTATCTCAAGTAAAATATTTGGGTCGTGGTCCAATAAGGATAAATATATGAGTAAATTTCGCAAATAGCTACTATAGAAAATTTAATTAGGCTCCTTAGGTAGAGATTGCATAATTACGGGTTGTAGCTACATTTTCAGTTGTTATGGGCATTCTCTTTTGTATAATTCACATGTTTTTATGAATTTATACATTTCCGAATTCAATTTTATTTTATTAAAATGAGAGGCAATTTCGATTTAAAATGGTAAACAATTCCATAAATAACAGAATAATATCTCATTAGGGTTTCATACCAAATATGACTTCCTCTATATTAACAACACGATTCTTTCTGGTTTATGAAATCGACGTGTGTAACTAAAAAAATCAATTAGTTTCTTTGTTGATTATACAAATCGTACATGATTCAATGCATTCACTTCCTTTTTTTGTGTTCTGAATCAATCAAATCAAATTACTTATAGATGAGTTATGTAATTTGTTGAAATTGTATTTGTAACAATATTTATTGAAGATTTGGTCAAAATTGTATATTATTTGATTTGTATTCACTTCGACTTTTTAAATTTTCATAATGAATCCATTGATAATTGATGTTCTGGTGGAAGAACGATTTTCAATTGTATTTGAATTGAATAAGTAAGAAGAAGATATATTTATAATAATATGATTAAGCTATCTTTGTACGTATTTGTATAAGCTGGTAAGTACCAATTTGATTTGTATAAATTGTTGCGCAAAAATGATTGAATGCATCTTCAGGCAGACACTTGCGTAAGTCATCTATTATACGAATATTATTCCATTATACCAATATTTGTATTAACATTGCTTATGAGGGGCATTAATTGGAGCTTGTTTGAGAATAAATTGTACTCCCTAACAAATCATGTCAAAAATGAAATAATCAGAAACAAATCCCAAACATTAAACAAAATATATACAAATAAACAATTATGGTAACTATTTACAATTTTGAAATTATACAAGGACAAATATACAATTGTGGTAACTGTAGACAATTTCAGAATTATACAAATATGAGTACAATAATACAATCAGGGTAACTATATACAATTCAAAATTATACAAATATGAGCACAACTATACAATCAGGCTAACTATACACAATTTTAAAATTATACAAATATAAATACAACTGTAGATCTTTTTTTTGGTAATAATAGGATGTTATATTAATAAACTTAAAACATAAGCCTCATTACATCAACAGTGCTCGATGTACTGCCAACATTCGAATGTAGCCTCTCACATCTATGTGAGCTATTAACTAGATTACATAGACATTCCTGGATGTTCTACCAACGGTTGATTCTTATCAAAATTAACTGCTTCTACTATAAATATAGGTGGGGTAAACCATTCTTCAACAAAAACTCCATCTGGTAGCCTTCTCCCCCTTTGTGCTAGCTCCCTGAGATCATGCTGGATCATTGGGTTACTTTGTTGTTTGAAATTATACAAATTTCTGAATTATATAAATATCATAAATCTAAAAAAAATTTGTTTGAAGTGATACAAATATAACCATCAGAACTTTAAAAAGTTAAACAAAAATGAATTAATTGTATATGATGATAAAACTGAAAAATCAAAGAAAATCACCATCATATATAAATACAAGTCAAACGAAGAAGAATGAAACCACCAAAGCAAATAAAAAATGGAAATCGCACAATTGTTGCCCTGAAAATCTGAAATCACGAATTGAGAGAAAAAGAATGAAATTTTCAAATTTTCAAATCTATTTATGTTGAGTGAATTAAGGAGAAAATAAAGTAAAAGGATTATGGAGAGAGAAAATAGATTTTGTATAATAGGTCGAAATTGAAATTATTACCTTATACAAATTTAAAACGCAACTCACATAATTATGCTAAATGTTAGTTGCGAATTGTATAGGTTAAATGGAGTGATTGAAATTGTCACCTATACTTGCGAGCAATGTTAATGACTTTTGTGTGTGTTCCGAATTCCGATCATTGTGGAATAAATAAAGGGTAAACCTCCATAGTTTTCTTCAGTTTGAGGTGAGGTAATCCAAAATCAGACGAACACTAGTGTGACCAGAGCATCGAATGAATACGTCGCAGTATATGGATAAACAGATCATGGATCTATCGAGCCCACTCAGCAACAATGACTTCATCAACCTTCACGACGACCAACATCACATCACCGGCGGTGTAAAAGGGGAAAACCATCCTGTTCGCCCAATTGAATCGTTCCCCAATTATAACATTGATTGGATTCAGGTTGATGGAGCTAGGGCTTGGAATTCTGCTGATACCAAAACCAACACTGTAATCGCTCCTGTCTATCTTTTTTACATGCTTATGTATGTCTATACTTGTATTAGTATCTCAATTAACCGTTTCAATCTGTCTATCTGACCCCACAATGAACACCTGCTTTTGATTTTCTTGTTATGTTGGTGTGAGCTTCGATTTTTCTCTATTTGTTGCAATCTTTGTGGTTGTGGCTAGTTTCCTTTTTGTTAGTTGCTGTGTTTTCTTATTCTTTCTACTTGGATTTGCTACACTTGAGATGAGGGTCGATAGTGGTACGCTCTACTCTCCCAAGGTCCCACTATTGGGATTCCACTGGGTATTTAGTTGTTGTTGTTGCAATCTTTGTGGTTGATTAGTGTTGTTTTGCATGTATGTTGACTCAATATCATTTCCTTCAGTAGGGTTTGGCCAGGTGGATCCTCTTAATTGATTGTCTGCTTCATTTGGATCCAGTACAGTAGGGTTCAGTTAACACATGCACGTCCCAACTGGACTTTTGTTGTTTAATGATGCAATTTGAAGAGGTTAGATATGGTCTGTAGTGAGTGGTATATTATCTGCTTCAGATGTTCAATAGGCTTACCATAACGACTTGGAGTTGGATGTCAGGAAACATTTTGTGGTCTAGATATGACATTTTCGTTTTCACATCTTTTATTGCAATATTATCTTTCTTTTATGTACGCTAAGCTAAACGAAGGCAAGGAAAATTCCTATTGAGATACTCTTCATGTTGATTAGGTAATTCTGAACTAGGATATGCGCTATGGATATTAAACTGCTTAATCAGTAAACAGTAGGACAAGGAAATGGAACTCTAAATTCTTAGGAGGTGTCTAACTGAGTGGTGGTGTTGGAAGCCACATCCTGCTTATTGATGTCTTGCTGTGCATAGTGTTCTACTATAAGCTTTACCCTTAGAAGAAGTGAACATTTAAGATTGCTCCTGAAACCCTTATCAAAAAGAATGTTTGCTCCAGAAACTATTGGACTGTAAGTTATTTTTTTCTTTCCCTATATGATTACTTATATTTTCTTTCCTTATGTGATTCAAGTATACACCCTAGGTTTGCTTCTGTTTTTTTTTGCTTGGAGGGGGAGGGGGATATGGCACATTCCCTTCTTCTCCAATTTTGTGTGTCCCACTTCTCCTTGTTGGTTGTTTTCTAGATGATCTCCTGCACTATCAAAGGGGGGCTTACCTTCCTTTCTCAAGTTTTTTTTTAAAGGAAACAGTTGCTCAAGTTGCTGGAAATTTGTGGATGTAATCAACCTACAAAGTATACTGAAATCAGAAAAACTTTAGACAACAAATAATAGATATGTATGTGTAGAATGCTCCCACACATGTTTACCAAAGTTTTTCTCCCTCCTACTTTCTAGGACTGTAGAAGATCTCCTTTCTGCGTAGGTTCACCGGAATCAGCCTTTTTTCCTTCCTGCCAACAGTAACCACCCACATTGTCATTATTGATAAAAACCTCTTCCCTTTTTACCTCTTGATTAGCTCTGTCTTTGTCATGGAGGAAAACAGAATATGCTCTAATGCTGGTTTCAAGTCTTTTGATATTACCAAATGGACCTCATGCATGATGCAACAATATCTGGGTTGAGTGGGTTGAGAAGGATAACCGTCGGCAAGAAGATTATGGAATGGGTCTGCTTTATTCTTAGGGAGGATTCAAATGACCAAAAGAATATGGTGAGGAGATGGAGGAAAAAGGATCAAGTGGCTAATATCTATGGTACGAGGAAGTATAATGACCATTGTAGGTACATGAGTATCCTGTCTCTCAAGGGAGAAGCTAGATCAGTTATTATAGTCCCTGAAATCTGAATTAGCCAGCAATGCAGACTGGTTTCCTTTGAAGGAACCTCAGGTCTTCATATCAACTGGAGGAAAAGCCATATTTATCCCATTAAGTATGTTCCTAATTTGGAGCTTTTGTCTTCTTGTTTAGGAGGTTAAGTGGGTCAGTTACCCATTGTCTATCTTGGGATGCCACTGGGTGCAAAGTCAAGATCCAAAGAGATATCAGATGCAGTTTTGGATAAGTGTGAGCCGTGTTATGTTATCAAAGGCGCGCTTAAGCCCTAAAGCAATGCTCAAAATCTGTTGAGCGATTCGCCTCGCTTTATGTGCGCTTCTGTGTCGTCAAGGTTCTAAGGCATACTTATCCTTGCCAATGAGCCTCTCTTGAAGAGGCGACACTAAACAATTGATATTTCACAACAACAACAACAACATACCCAGTGCAATCCCACTAGGTGGGGTCTGGGGAGGGTAGAGTGTACGCAGACCTTGCCACTACCTCGTGGAGGTAGAGAGGCTGTTTCCGAAAGACCCTCAGCTCAAGTACACCAAAACCAAGTTAAAGGCGAGGAAAACAATGCATAAAACGTACCATCCAATAAGAAAGATAGTAAATAATCAACGGAGGAGACGGTAGCCTCAAAAGGACAGTGAGAGAAGTGAAACGCCGTAAACACATAAGACTATAGGAACCACAGACAAGAACTGTAAGAGAAAGGCTACGACCACTACACACGCTAACAACCCATACCCACGCGAGAAAGGACAGCACGCTAGCCCTACTAACCTTCAACCTTAATACGCGACCTCCACTCCTTCCTATCTAGAGTCATGTCTTCGGTAATGTGAAGCTGAGCCAAGTCTTGTCTAATCACCTCTCCCCAATACTTCTTAGGCCTACCTCTACCCCTCCGCGTACCCTCTACGACCAGCCCCTCACACCTCCTCACTGGGGCGTCTTCGCACCGTCTCTTCACATGTCCAAACCATCTCAGTCTCGCTTCCCTTAGCTTGTCCACCACAATTGATATTTCACGTTATCATAATTTATTTTTTCAATTTAATTGTTCATATATACACCAGAGTAAGACGATGGCTGAGATGTGGTCACCTCAAGGTTGGGAGCTAACCTTAAGGATACTGATGAATGACTGGGAAATACCTAGATTAACTGAACTTTTTAAACATCTCGAAACTTCTTAGAGGTTGCAAGAGGGGGAGTTGTGGACTGGACACACCAAGGGACCGTATAAAGTGAACTCAGGGTATAAAATTGTCAATACTACAGAGCCACAAAACTTTATCTGGCCTTGGATGGAAACTCATCTGGTAAGTAAAGTTACCACTTAAGGTTGCTTGCTTTACTTGGTTGTTATGCTTACACATGAGAACTTGATGAAGAGGCATTATCTTAGCTTTAAACTGTCGTCTATGTGGGACTGAAGCTGAAACTGTAAGCATTTATTTTAGCATGTGAAGTCACAGGTCAGCTATGGAAGATTTCTCAAAATCTCAGGGGCTTCTCCTGGACAATGCCTAGTAAGATTGTTGACACTGTTTTTAGCTGGGAGGAGGGTGGGGTTGGGGCTAAGAGCAGAAGAAACTGGAGGGTAATTCCAGCCTGTATTTGGTGGACCATCTGGAAAGAAAGGAATCCCAGATATTTTGAGAACAGAAGTAGCACTATACAGAAGATCAAGCTGAACTGTGTTCTGCTATTTTGTTTCTGGTGTACAAAGTCATATCCTGAAGATACAGAGACTATCCTGGATGTTTCTGATTCATTTTAGGATTGTATCCTGTTTCACCTTGTTTTTTGTTATTTTCTCTTTTGCACTTTCTTTTGTAAAGGGTTCAGTACTTGGGCTTCCCAAGTACTGGTTTATAATACAAAGTTGTTACCTGTTAAAAAAAAAAAACAAGGTATACTGAAATTTTTCTCATTCTGTCACATCTAGATGAAGAAGCATCAAAGAAGATACTAGTATATGAAAACAAAGCTTTTACTTGGCCTTTATTCATGCATAGGAGAGGAAGTAGGTCAACTGATCTTTCTAATTTTCCAATTATCTTTTGCTATGATATGATTCTCAATTTGAAAAGCATCAGCAAGGAAAGACTATGTTTATGCTTCTCTTAGTACATGTCCAGGGTACTCCTATCTGCACTAGTTGATTGTGGGATTTTTTGTGGCACTAATGTTCTTGTTTTTATCTGTTTCTCATTTCTCTTGCTATTCATGTGTGTTATGCTGAATCCTGTAGTTGGAGTTTGACATGCATTGTTGGGTCAGATTTTGGAAATATACATACATTCTGTCAATAATAGGGATTCTGTAATTGTTATTTCTCTAATTCAATGCAGAATTATAGTTCTCCTGACTCAATAGAACCAGCCAAACTCATCGTGGAGAAAGATTTGAGCACTATTGATGCATCTTTGTTATCTGAAATTGATCATACTGTGAAGAAGTATGCTGATAATCTTCTACATGCAATAGAGAGTGTGAGCGCTCGACTATCACAATTAGAAACTAGAAGTCGCCAGATTGAAGCTTTTGTTGTGGAACTCAAGTTGTCTGTTGATAATAACCATGGGAACACTGATGGAAAACTAAGACTGGTGGAAAATATTCTCAGAGAGGTATCATCTATTCAGTTTCTTCCTACTTTGTTCTTTAACTGAACTGCTGTACAGCTGGGCAAGTGTAGGCTGCATTTTTTGGGATCCTTCGTTGATTAAAGTTGCACTTATCTTATTCATATGCTTATCGTTATCTCGTGCTTGCTGATTACACTAATCTTAGGAATTTCGCACTCTGCCTTTTTGTATTACTGTGTCATCTTCAGTATCATTCTTTTAGAGAAATACCCTCGGCATAAATATACTCTTATTGATACAATCCAGTCTTGCAAGGAGAGAATTCTCTAATTATGTTAGGTGGCGGAAGTAATTCTCTAGGTTTTGAGCTATAGAGATGTTTCGTGAATTGTTCTCAATTTGCATCGCTACAATGGTTCCTGTTTCCGAGTTGTGTCATTATGTATTGCGCAACACCATCTAGGGCCTTTTAAAAACTTTGCTTCCATAGTCTGTCAAGTGGTTTCAGCACTAAATTCATCATTGTTCTAAGCTTGAAGAAGTGGATCTTGAATTTCAAATATAAAAAATTAGTTTAAATCAAGTGGGTGTTGTTGGAAAAATTTGAAAACATTGTCAGGGATGAAGATTGGTAGTCTAAACTTAAGCAAATCTTCAGATATACATGTTACATTTACTTCATCAAAAAAAAAAAAAACTTCAGATATACATGTTTGGCCTTGGCAAGCCAAACTTCAGGCGCGACTGTCGGATTTTTGGCCTTGGCAAGTCAAACTTCAGGCAAAATGTTGGAAGTTTGGTCATGGCAAGCCAAACTTCAGGAAAATATGTCAGGATGTTTGTTGCCAATTTTCAAACATGAATTTTGCAATTTCAGTTGTGTATGCCTGAAATTGGTTCTAAAGTTGATAAACTTGCTAATTTTTATACACGGTTAGGCTTAAAGGTTTTCCCAAAATCGGCTATCTATGCACTGGCCTATAGCAGTACAACTATTACTTTAAAGATTTTGCTAAAAACAAAGATATCAGCATTTGAAAATGGATAAATGTTATTAAGAACTGAATGGATTTTTTGGAATTCTTTTAATTTTCTGAAGTTGGGAGAGAGGATATTCTTGGATGCTCCCTATTCTCGAAGGAGAGAATCACGCCTATAGCATGTTGAATAAAATTTATGATGATGTTCATTTGGTGATTGCTTGAAGAATTATTTGACCTTGCTTCTATTTCTGTTTTATACTAGGCAAGATCAAATTTTCAGTTACCTGTCAAAGCAGATTGAAAAGTAACAAAAAAATTGAAATTGGACTAAAAACAAAAAAGAAAAGGAGAAGATGAAATTCGAAATTAAAATTTTAGCTGCTTCCCTTTTCTTTTTGTATAATCCTTGTGAACTATGTTATTTTCTTGTTACATAAATTTCATGTAGGTGCAAGATGGTGTACAGGTCATAAAGAATAAACAGGATATAATGGATACTCAACTGCAGCTCACAAAATTGCAAGTTTCAAAATTTGAGCAGGAAATAGACACCCACAATACTACACATGTTGACTCAGCGCATCATAGGGCATCTGCTCCTCTTCAATCTCACCAACAATTTCCTCCTGTTGCGCTTGCTCAACCGCCTTCCCCTCTTCCTCCACCAAATGCTCCACCACCCCCTCTGCAACAGAAAATTCCACCTCAAGTTGAGCTTCAGGACCAGTTTCCCCATAATCCAATTCCTTCTGGCACTCAACAAGAAACTTACTTCCAATCAACTGGTCAAGCACCAGAAAACTCTAGGCAGCAGTACCAACAGTCTGCACCACATCAGCAGCGACAGACTTCTATCCCACCACCTCCACATCAACAGTATCAGCCTTCCCCTTCATCATTGTACTCTCAGCCACCTCCACCTTCTCAAACTCATCCGCCTCTTCCATCTGTTAATCCCTCACAACCTCAACCTCCATTGATCCATCATCCTGAGGAGAGACATTTTATAGCATCGCAGACCTATCCACTAGCAAACACTAGTCAATCTCCCTCTCATCCATCAAGTGGAGCCCCTGTGTCCCATCAGTTTTATGCAGCTCCCCCTAATCTGTTTGAGCCCCCATCTAGCAGACAGGGTCCTGGATTTGCCAGTGTATATGGCCCATCAACTGAACCTGGTGAATCTTATCCTTATAGCGGGTCCACAGTCCAGTATGGCAGTGGTTACCCGTTGAAATCACAGCAACTTGCTTCACCCTCAATGGGCCAGAGTGGTGGAAATGGTTACCCACAGCTTCCCACAGCAAGAATATTACCTCAAGCGCTGCCTACTGCTTCTGCAGTTAGTAGTGGGTCTAGTTCTCCTCGTACTGGAAATAGAGTTCCTATTGATGATGTAGTTGATAAAGTGACAAATATGGGATTTCCAAGAGACCAAGTAAGAGCAACTGTGCGGAGACTGACAGAGAATGGACAGTCAGTTGATTTGAATGTGGTGTTGGACAAATTGATGAATGGTGGGTAAGGCCAGCCGCCACAAGGCTGGTATGATAGGTGACATGTTTCCACTTGTTCATGTTTCTCTACAGAAGTTTGAGGTACATATACGGAATAAAGAAAATCACAGACCAAATTTGGAAAAAGGACAATCTCTGTTTGGATTTAAACGGTCTCTGTTTACTTCTGTCATATAACTTCTTTCTCGTGCTTACAGAGTATTTATTGTTTATTAATATGGTATTTCCTTCCCCCATTTTAAGCCTTTCTTCTCTCTTTCATTTAATGAGTACAAAGCATGTTTTGTTTACTGTTTGGCCACCACTATTATTACAAACGACGGCAAAAGTAATTCCAATAAGAAGATGCCACTTCTTTGAATCTCAACTTGAAGGAGTCGGATTAGTTCAGCAATGTGTATTAAATGCTGAAATTAGTTAGTTTAGACTTTAGAGAAAATGACCAAAATAGTCCTTGATGTGTGGAGATTGAGCTGTTTGGATTAGCTTAAAAGTTGGTCAAATCTACTTTTAAGTCATTTTTAACTTTTAGGAGTATTTGACTTAAAAATTATTTTTAAAAAAATATTCTTTTCCAGCCAATCTGAATGGCTGTGAACCTTTTTTTTGTCCTTGATATATCCCCTAGATTGAGATAGAGCCTAATATATGTAAAAAGATGATGCATTTGGTTCCAACTAGGCCTGTTAAATGGGTTGGTTGGACTGAAATTGGAGAAATTAGAATAGGTTGAATTAGAAATTGGATTAGGTTATGATCCGCTTAGAATTACCTTTGGCTAAAATGCGTTGAATTTGTAAAGTAAATCAAATTGTGTCATGATCCACCCAATCTGACCCGCTTAATCTCAAGAATGTTAATATATTATTATTTACCTTTTGTCACCACAATTTGAATTTCAACTCAAAAAAATAATATAAGTTCTTGATTTTTAAGTGGAAAGTCACCAAACATTATACAAACTAAATAAACATATATTTAAGTTTACTCACTCGACATGTATTCTATAGAAAAATACAGTTGAATATTTTTTCAGTTATTTTGATCTCAGAAAAACAAATTTTAATTTACAAAAAAAAAAGAAAAAGATAGATAAATACTAAAAGATATTAAGTAAATAGTAATTCATTGCACCAATGGAACTAAAGAGTCTTAAAAAATGGATAGATAAATACTAAAATATTCATTGCCCCAATGCAACTAAAAAGTCTTAAAAAAATGGATAGATAAATACTAAAATATTCATTGCACCAATGCAACTAAAAAGTCTTAAAATTGGTTGAATTGGAGATTAAATTGAACTTAATTGGAGATTTTTAAAAAAATGAGTTAATGCTTGAATAAGTTGAGATTTACCCAGTTCAATTTTTGTTGAGCTCAACTCATAAAATTTTGGAGGGATTACCTATATTTGTGCTCATTTTGACTAGGGGTGGATGTTTGGTATTTCGTTTGAAATTTTCAAATTTCGAGTTTGATAAATCAATAATTGGTGGTTAAAAGTAGATATCAAATATCAAACTTTTAAATTTCGGTTAAGTAATTTGATAATCGATAAACCAAACTTCGGTACGGAAATATTGTATTGAAGTTAGAGTCCATTGTGTTATAAAAGTTAATACCATTGCTTCAATTAGTTATGTTTTTTTTTTATGTAGATGCATGATATAATAAAGATCAACAAGTTAGAAGATATCAAGAAAAAAAATTGATACAGTTAAAAAATATTCGTGCCAAGAAATTCAAAATCAATATATGTATCCCGAACATAAATGTACAACCAAAACAAATTGTTGCTGAGACAGATCATTTGTCTAATCCTTTTCAGATTTTAATGTGTTGTGACCAGAAAGAGACATGTATACTTCCTTTTTTTTGGAACATGTTAAGGCTTTACGCTTTAACTCACCTTTACAATTCTAGGTATAGTGACGGAGACAAAATTTTCAATAAGGAGTGTTAATTGTTACAGTAAAAAAAGGGCTAGCAGGCTAGAACGCATGACCTTTGAGAACTTTTACAACACCTTAACAAATGCACTAAATCTTCATCTTGTGCTAAGAGGTGTTAATATATATATATCAAAATTTGACCTATATATAATGTAATTTTTCGACAAAGGGGTGTCGCTTGACACTCCTTGGACAAGGGTAGCTCCGCCCCTGATTCTGACCAAATGTAAAGCTATGTAATAGTAAGTAGTAACTAGGAAATACTATCGACCGCAATATTCTCAATATTTCATCACTTTGTAGTTGATCAAAAGTTAGTACCAGTAAAAGAGGAAAATTGAATGACCATTTCTTTTGTTTGCGCCTCAGGATATATATATGTATTTTAGTTGTCTATGTTTAATTTTTAATTTTTAATTTTCTCCTTGCACTTGTATTGAAGGACCTGTTGATATATGACCTACTGATATTCGAGAAATATAAAATATCAAATGGATCTAATGTCTCGTACCAAATTCACCCGAATATCATAATTCTAAATTTTGCTATCGAATTGAATTACCAAATATTAAATTATCAAAAAAAATTTGATTTGATAATTTAATTTTTAATATTTTATATCCAGCCCTAATTTTGAATGCCCTAATCCGAATCCTTAAATTTAACAATTTAACTCAATAAATTCATGAATACTACTTTTGTTTATGAAAAAAGAAAAGTGCTGCTCTTCTCTCTTCCTTTTCAGAGTTTCAATTCTCTCTTTTCATATTCTGTGTTTTGCTAGAAAAAAGAGATATATTACCTAATCACCATTTTATGATGAGAGAGATTAAAGAAGTTCACCTGAATCGAAACTACCTACCTGAACTAAGTCGGTTCGATCAAAGGTCAACTATAGGTTCATGAAATTCTTAACAAGTATTGATTTAAATTGGTCAGCACATTCAATTTTGTCTCTAATTGGAGAGCTGGCTAATTGATTCTTAAATGTAGAGATGGATTCAAAAGTTACATACATGAAAAGCGTAGATTCGATTTAATCCAACTTATCACCAAAATATTGATAAATTGATATTCTCTTATATAATAAGAGAGAGTTTGTGGTGAAGCAGGCATGTCTCCGCCGACGTGGCTTGCTTTAGCGTGTTCCAAAAAAAAAGTTAAAATAATTATTCTTTTGTTCTACTTTAATTTAATATTTTTTTAAAAAATTTAAATTTAGTGGTCTGAGGACCGTTTTATTTAGCTAATGGTAAAAAACCAAGGTCCAAAAAATCAAAAAATACTAAAAAATAGGCCCAATGCAAAAAGGAAAGTAATACTTCTGCAATAATCTCCTGATGACTGCTGAAAAGATTTGACAACCCTGTCTTCATCTTCACTTCCATTGTGTCGGTGGAAAATTCAGCTCACTTTCAACTTGACTGCTGGTGTATGTTCCATGGTATCTCCCGTCGGGTATGGATCCTCAAAGGACTGGAATCAGATCTGGAAGATTAGGTAAGCCCCAAACTTTCTGTGTTGCCTTCCGTGGGAGTTTTGGCGTCCTCTTTGCTCACTTCTATACTGTCCTTCCTGTTATTTACTTGTAATCTACTATGTCTGTGTGTTGTGAATGCATGGCTTATATACAATTTTGTAATTATATTGCCTGCCATGTGCTTTACTCTCCCTATTCCTTTATGCTTGTATATTGTCATTGTTCTTGTCTTTGTGCGTTGATATGCTTGTTTCTAATTCTCAAATTAGGCATTTGTGCTTTGTCCATATTGATTAATCTCCTTATGTTGCTTGGTAGCTCTTAAAAATTGTTGTACTCTGTTGTGTCTTGTGTAACAATCACCTCATTTGCTAGAGAATCTGCCACTGTATTCCCTTCCCTAAAGGTATGGATGATTTTTTAATCTAGCTGATGCAATCTCTTTCTAATATCTTCTACCCTCTCAACTATTTCCCATGGCACCTTCAACTGACTTAGGATCATCTTTTTTAGACTTAAGGAGTCTGTTTCTATTGTTATCCCCCTCTAGTCATTAAAATAACTGTATTCTAATGCCTTATGTATTGCAAGAACTTATGCCTCTGTATTGGTTGTAATGCCTATCCCTTTTGCTCTAGCATATCGTAGGTCTCCCCCTTCATCTCGAATACAGAAACCAAAAGAGCTCATTTCTGGACTGCCCCTACTTGCTCCATCAGTATTATATTTCAGCTTCTGAGCCACTGGTGGTTTCCATAAAACATTGTGGACATATAATTTTGGCCTATACTCCTTTATTTTAGTAATAGAGTCTTTCCAGTCTCTTCTATTAAGTCTTATCCACGGGTAAAGTAGCTTTACTACCTTTCTGATAATTTCCTGTATTTATGACACCATTTCTGTGAATGTGGTGTTACCTCTGTGCTTTATGTTATTTCTTATTTTCCATAATGTCCACATTATTAATGTTGTCATAGCTCTATATATCACTTGTAGCTTTGGTGGGGCATCATGGTTCCACCAAGTGATTATGAGCTGTTGCAGATGCATTCCTATGTTTATACCTGCAAAAATAACAAACTACCTCCAGTGGCTATGGGGTTGTTAGGAAAAGATGTGTCATAGTTTCCTCCAGTTTGGTCTGACAACACCAGCATCTTGATACAATTAGGATTCTCATTCTCCTTAGGTTGTCATCAGTAGGTATCCTCCTCTTCCATACCTTCCATAAGAATAAGTTCACTTTAAAAGACACTCTTTTGTTTCACAACAGATCATAATCTCTTCTTCCTTCTTTCTTCTTTCTCATCTGCTGCCAGGCAAACTTGACAGTGAAAGCTCCCTGAGTGTTCCCCATCCACCAAGGTGTGTCATTTCCTTTACCAACTGAAGGCTTGATACTTTCTATAATGTATTCTATGATCTCCTGTGATAACCTTGTTAGCAGTTTTGGCTCATCCCAGTCCCCTAAGTGATGAATGTTTTTATCTTTATCTCCTCCTCCCTTGTATTGTCCCCTTCTATAAAGTACAGTGCACCCTGCTTTGTTCAATTGTCAAATCAGAAACTTGAGTTACCTCCTCTTACTTGCCACCATATATTATGCTCCACTTCTTCTCTTACTGATGTCATTTTTCTCCAAACATGTGATCCCCCAACACCTCTTGCCAACTTTCTTGCAGTATTTATTCCACATATATGTGCTCCACAATGAAGTAGATGTCCTGAAG
This sequence comes from Solanum okadae, assembly GCA_036553675.1. Lineage (NCBI taxonomy): Eukaryota > Viridiplantae > Streptophyta > Magnoliopsida > Solanales > Solanaceae > Solanum > Solanum okadae. The sequence continues at coordinate 40,623,858 of CM071689.1, read as the reverse complement.
TTCCACCATACCTTAGCAAAAGAAAAGCATTAGACAAGTCATGAAGAGATCTGAATCCTAAACCTCCTTCTTTCTTAGGGTAACACATGTTCTCCTAGGAGACCCAGTGTTTACTACTAGCACCAGTGTAGTTAACCCAAAAGATCTTAGCAAAAAGTTTGTGCAATTGAACTAGGACACTCTTTGGAGGATTCATAGTTGATAAGATGTAAATTGGCATGGATTGCAATACATGTCCTATCAATATGTATCTCCTTCCAAATGATAGTAATTTGTTTTGCCAATAATGCATCCTTTTGGCCACCTTCTTTATGAGTACTTCAAAGTGAGATTTGTTTTTCCTCCCATAAAACATAGGACAACCCAGATAAGTGAATGGAAAAGAACCCATTCTAATTCCAGTGATCCTCCTAATCTGATAGCTCGCCCCAATAGGAACCTTCTCACGGAGATAGACTAAGCTCTTATCCAGATTTATCAGTTGTCTTCATATTTCCTAAGTACCTTCATCATTTTTCTCATAGAGGAGGGTTGTCTTGAGCAGAACAAAATAGTATCATCTGCATATGATAAGTGGTTGATTTTGGGATTCCATTTAGGCATTCCATATCCTTTATACTCTGGATCTTCAAACAAATTATTTAGACTTCTGGCCAATACTTCTGCAACAATTATAAATAGAGTGGAGGATAAGGGGTCCCCTTGTTTGAAACCCCTAGAGTATTGAAAAAAAGCCATAAGATTTCCCATTTATTATTACTGAATACCAGTTGTTGCTAAGCAGTCTTACTATCATATCTATAATCCTCTCAGAGTAACCAAACCTTCTTAGAACTTGGACTAGGTATTTCCATGAAACTCTGTCATATGCCTTTGTCATGTCCAACTTTACCACCACATTATATAGTTGATTCCTCCTTGAGATGTCTCTAATAATCTCCTGGGCTAAAAGCACATTTTCAGTTATGCTTCTACCTTTGACAAAACCTGTTTGATTCTTGGATATGATCCTTGGAAGGGACCTGGAAATGATTTTGTTTACAAAAGTGCTAAGCCTTATTGGCCTCAGATCCCCGAATGTTGTGACCAGTTCTTTTTTTTTTGGATAAGAACTAAGTTGGTGTGTGTCAAGTATCTTGGTAGTTCTTGTCCACAGAAGAAAGCTTTTACCTTGTTGGTTATGTCATCCCCAATAATGTTCCAACAACTTTGGTAAAACTATCCTGAGAAGACATTTGGTCCACTGGCACTATTAGCATTAGGATCAAAAACTACCTTTTTGACTTCATCCATCTCTGGCAACTTTTCTATCTCTACATTCTGTTCAGCTGTGATGAGTCTAGGTATACTCTGCAACATAGAGTAATCAGTGATCTCCTGTGTTTCTTGAAATTGCTCCTTAAAGACAGCTACAACTTCTTCTCCTATATTCTGACTTGTTGTGATCCAGTCGCCCTGTCTAGTTTGTAATTTTGAGATCTGGAGCTTTCTTCTTCTTCCTTTCAGAATAAAAGAACCTAGTGTTGTCCCCATTTTAGAACCACTTCATTCCAGCTTTTTGCCTCCAATACTCCTCCTCTATCTTCAAATACCTTTTCAGCTCTACATTAGACTTATTGAGAATGGCTCTGTTGACCTCTGTGGGGGAAAGCTCTAGCTGTGTCTCATTTACTCTTATCACATCCTCTAGTGTTGCAATTTGTTGGAAAATGTTTCCAAATGTTGTTCAACTCCACTTATTAAGGTCTGTCTTTAACCTTTTCAGCTTTGTTTGTACTATAGAGAAAGGGGATCCTATAACATTCTTACACCAAACTTCTTCCACTAACTCACTGAACTCCTTATGTTTGGTCCAAAAATTCAAAAACCTGAATGGCTTTGAAGCTTGGTCCTGGGTGGTGTTGCATAGTACATACAAATGTGTATAATCTGATCCTTGCCTTATTAGATGGTGTGTTTCACTATTAGGCAATAGTGAAAAGAGCTCATTGTTCCCAAACACTCTATCAAGTCTTTTGAAAATACTAGCCTTTTATATACTCCCATTCCACCATGTATAACAACTACCAATGAAGTTAAGTTCAGTTAGAGCACACACACAAATATATTGTGCAAAACCAATGACTTCATTCTGTGTAACCGACAGTCCTCCTAGATTTTCTGACTCATATAATATGGTATTGAAATCACCCTCTACCATCCAAGGTATGTTGGTGTTCATTGCTGTGTCTTCCAGTGTATCCTCTAATCTTTCCAAGGCACTACATCTAGCATATACAACAATCACCTTAAACCTGTCTTGTGACCTTTTAGCTTGAAGTTGATGGTGAGTTGTTGAATAGTGTCTGTAGATCCTTCTTCTTTCCCAGTTTTCATTCCAGAAACACCAATTTTTTCCTGAGCAATTTGCTTTGGCATACTGCATGCCTAGACTTTTTTTGTAAGTGTCTAGCTCAGATGGACTTTAAAAAGGTTCTAGTAAAGCAATGTAAGAATAATGATTTCTTCGGTTAAGGTCTTGTAATCTCTCAAAGGCTTTGTGAGTTTTTACAGACCTTATATTCCAAAATATAACTTTGTCTATCATTGATTTGATGTTATGGTGGTACTCTTATTACTCCTTGTAGTAACTTGTATGGGAATGGTTGATGATTTAGCTCCCTTCTTTGTTTTTCCTATCAGATGGCTAGTATGCCTAGGGGATAAATCACCTTTCCTGCTAATGTCTTCTAAAATACCTTCCATGTTGTCATCCCCCATTCCTGCTGCTTCTTGGCCTTTTCCTCTTTGGTGAGACTGTGTATTTTTGTGTCTCTTTATAGTGTGGCAATTATCTCTTCCCTCATACACTAAAGAGTCTGCCTTATCTGCTCCATTATCTATCATGGCAGCAGGATCTGCCCTTCCATCCAACTCCACCATGTCAACTTTTGTTTCTGGGATCATTGTCTTTGAGCTCATGTTGCTACCTGGTGAGTGTTGCCCTTCAGTATACTCTGGATCTTTTGTACAAGAAACTACTTTGTATGGAGTGTTTACCTCCTGTGAGTGTTTTGGGTCCTCATTAGTTTGTCCTTGTTCCTTTGCATTACTAGGTTCAGGTTTACTGCTCTCTAGTGTGTTGTCTTCTTTTGATGGTGTTCTCTGTATTTGATCACCTTGTGTCTAATATGTCAATTCTGCCTCCTTTTCTTCATCTTCAAAAACATTTTTCTCCCCAAGAGCCTCAAACTTGTTATGGTTATCATCTCATTCTCTTTATTCTGTGGTGGTCTGATATTCCATACTTGTTCTATTCTTTGGTGTTGTCTCCCTCTTCTGTTCCCATAGTTGTTCTTGGAATTCTTCTTCGCCATTCCCCCTCCCCTTTTGCAACTGCTATTCCCTTGTGTTTTGTGTATTATTATTTTTGCTCCCTTTGGCCTTCTCCTTATATGTTGTATCCTCTTCAGTTGACTTCTTCCTTTCATCTACTTCTTTCTCCTTTGGGTATCGTTCAGGGTGAATGACAAAACATTCATTTTCATTATGTCCTTGCAATACTTTGGGACATAGTTATACTTGATTTGAACCCGCTTCTCCATAATCTCTCTTGTCTTCTTCCTCATTCCAACGTTTATACGCTTTGGAAACTCTCCTAGCAAATCTACCTCCACAATTCATGCACAACTTGGTCTTGTCTTATTCTTAGTTGCCATGTCTACCTGTAGAGGCTTTCCTATTGTTGTGACTAAGGAGAATATGGCCTCTTTGCCAAAAAAGTTATGTGGCAGTGATGGGAACGAAATCCAAGCTATTGCAATTGATGTTTCTTCCTCCGGATCAAATAGTGGATCCCATTTGAGAGTTCTCATGGGATATGACCAGTGTTGATGTGTAATATAGAATTGAGGTTTCGAAAGTAAGGTTACATAGTCTTCCAAATCCGTAACACGTATTAGGACGTATCTGTTACTAAGTAGTCCAATATTTACCTCTCTTGAGATTGCACTGCTTAGGTATCAATTTTCTGAGGCCATCTGTAGGAGAATTTTCCTATGACTGCATATTGAAGATCTTCGTTAACAATCATTTGTGCAACTTCCTCTTCTTCCCATACTACTCGTGGTTCACCATGAAGATAAGCAATATGTTTCAGGGGGATGGGTTTGTGTTGTGTGGTGACTGGTTTCAATGTATTGGCAAAGGATGTTGTTGATGTTTGTCCTGTATTGGATATTATGTGCATTGTTGGCCCAGTCTCCGTCAGGGGAGACTGACTAACAGACATAGTGGCCATGGTTACGGTGAGAGTTGGCAAATTTCGGTGGGTATAGGCAAATTTAGGGTTCTAAAAACTCAGAGTTATATGAAAAAAGCCGCATCGATCGATAGAGAAGATTACTTTAATATAATCAATTTATAAAAAAATTTAAAAATTTATTTCTTATGTTCTACTTTAATTTAATTAGTGTATAATATTTTTCGAAATTATAGAATCCATTTTAGCTATAACTTTTAGTTTTAAATTCAAGACTTCACACTGAAGCATACACGTTTCTGAAACGTGCCTGCTTTAGCGTGCTTCGGGAAAAAAATTTAAAAATTATTTCTTTTGTTCTACTTTAATTTAATTACTGTATAATTTTTTCGAAATTATGGAATCCGTTTTAGCTATGACATTTAGTTTTAAATTCATATTCTCTAGTTATTGTTTTATTATTTTGTATTTTGGCAATATTTATTTACATCGATCAGTGATTGTGACGAAAAATACTTTAATTATGGACCTCTTCACATTAAATTTGCGCAAACAAGAAGTAATTAACAATTTAAATATTTAAAAATCATATTAAAATTTAATTACCGTTCTAAATTTTACCTATATCACATATATTAAAATAAAAAAACATTAAGATATATGTATGCGTATGATATTTTTGAGCTATCTGTAGGTTTATGTATTAGAAAATATGTTGATTATTTTTTTTGTTTTTCTTTTATTTGACACTTGGAGCATTTATTTATCATTAAGAAATTTAATTGATAAATCACAAATTGAAATTGAGTAAATTTTGATCCTCATATTTGTGGTTTGACAAAATACCTTTTAGGGTGTGTTTGGTATGAAGGAAAATGTTTTCTTTGAAAACAAGTTGATTTTTGACTTATTTTCTCATGTTTGGTTGGTGAGTTTCCGAAAAAGATTTTTAGTGTTTGACTTATGAATGAAAAATATTTTTGAGAAATATCTTTTATATAATTTTTGAAATTGAAAATATTTTTTAAAAATAAACTTAAATTTTTTTTGGGGGCTGGGGGCTGGTAGGGGGGGTGGGGTGAAAAAATAAAATTTTGAAGTTGAAAGTATTTTTTAAAAACGAACATAATTTTTTTTTTTGGGGGTGGGGGGGTGCTGGTAGGGGGTGGGTGGTGTGCCGAGGGGGTGGGTAGGGGTGAAAAGAATTAAATTTTGAAATTGAAAATATTTTTGAAAAACAAACTTAAAAATTATTTTTTGGGGGTGAGGGGGGGGGGGGGGGCTGGTAAAGGGTGGGTGCGTGGGGGGTCGAGGGTAGGGGTGAAAAAATGAAATTTTGAAATTGAAAATATTTTTTAAAAACAAACTTAAAATATTTTTTTTGGGGGTGGGGGGAGCTGGTAGGGGTGGGTGGGGGCGTCAAGGGTAGGGTGAAAAAATGAAATTTTGAAGTTGAAAATATTTTTTAAAAACAAACTTAAAGTTTTTTTTGGGGGGCGGGGGTGGGGTGAGTGGGGGGGGGGGGTCGAGGGTATGGTGAAAAAATGAAATGTTGAAGTTGAAAATATTTTTTAAAAACAAACTTAAATTATTTTTTTTGAAGGGAGTTGGGGGGCTGATAGGGGGGCAGATGGGGGGAAGGGTAGTGGGTGGAGGTAAAAAAATAAAAAATTGAAATTAGAAATATCTTTTAAAAATATTTTTTAATCTTTTTTTGGGAGGGGGTGGGGGTAGGGGTGAAGGTGGGGTAAAAAAATTGAATTTAAAAATAAGCTTTAAAATTATTATTTTTTTGGGAGGGGGGGGGGTGGTTGGGGGCTGGTTTGAGGGTAGGGATAAAAAAATTTTGATTTTTTCAACAAAAAAATAATTATAATTTGAAGTTGGAAGAGAGGTTTGGAAAATGTTTTCCTTAAGTTTTGAAGAGAAGTCATTTTCCTTAAATTTGAGAAAAATGAGTTGATTTGGAAAACATTTTCCAAAACATTTAACCCAACCAAACATGAGAAAATTGGAAAACATTTTCCGGAAAATGTTTTCCTTCATACCAAACACACCCTTAATATTGCGTATTTTATCCAAAACCCGCTAAATTATTTAGTAATTTTATTTGCCTCTCTAAATTTGGTAGTCTTTACCCCTGCTGCCCTGCATTTTGTCATCTAAAGAGAGTGATATATACACACTTGCCTTCCACATAGATTTTTTGTTCACGTGATATCTTTGTTTTTGAAAAAAAGGTCGGCTCAAATTTTTAAAATACTGTTCTAGAACTTCACTTTTTAGAAATTTTTTTTATTTAGCTAAACATAATGAGATTCTTTTCAATTATATTTTACAGATATTGCTTAAAAATAATAAATACACTATTCAAATAAATAGTTATTACACTTGTACAAATATATAATAAGAATACATAGTTGAAACTTTATTATTGTGCCATTTTTTTTATTCAACTAAAAATAAAGAATCTCTTCTAACTAAATTAATAGTTTTAATTATATTTTGCCCCAAAAAATAGTTGAAATAAATAGTTATTGTATCTAAACATAGAAACAAAAAACAACTATACAATTGCAACTCCATTTTTTCGATTCTATCTTTTTTTGTTTGACTAAAAGTAATGGAACTCTATTTTTATAATTCGATTTTAGTCTGATAAAAAATTATAGTTAAAAAAAATAGTCAGTACATCAAAAGAGGTCTACAATATCCCCAAGCTAAGCCCAAACAATTTCCACTGTTTTGCCTTCAATTTCAAGCTCTTAACAAGCTTTTATGGAAGAAAATTGATCTTAAGGATCACAGATGAAAAGATTGAGAAACTGACCTTCGTGAATGGGACGCCAAACTAGCGATCACGAAGATCAGTTTCATTGGCATATGCGAACACGGCTCTAAGTACACGGACACGAAGAGTAAGGCATGGTGCACCAACAATGACTGCACCAGCTGGAACTTAAGGTTGAGAAAATGCCCTGATAGGGGCTCGAGACTTGTTGTATTCCCTAATTATGAGCCTACTCAAATTAGAACTAAAGTAGTTGATTCTCTTTGATGTCAGAACCCCATGCACCCAAACAAACTATGCCACCCCACTAAATTTGACATTACATACTTAATAGAGATGTCAAAAGCTACTCATGTTGGTCCCTACTCTCCGAATAGACTAGAATGTCATCGATGAACACTATCACAAAAGAGTCCAAGTTGGGCCTAAAGACAAGGTTCATCAAATCATTGAATGTTAGTAGGGCATTAGTCAAACCAAAAGACATCACTAAGAACTCATAATGGAGATAATGAGTCTTAAAAGCAGTCTTTGGAATGTCCACCGCTCTAATCCTCAAATGATGGCAGCCTGATCTCACATCTATCTTAGAGAACACTGCTCCACTCTAAAGCTGGTAAGACAAGTCATCAGTACACAGTATTCGATACTTGTTTTTGATGGTCACCTTACTCAATTGCGTGTAATCAATACACAAACACATGGAACCATCCTTCCTTTTCATGAACTGAATAGAAGCACCCCAAGGAGACACACTAGGACTAATGAACCCCTTACTCAGGAAGTCCTCGAGCTGATCCTTGAGCTCCCTAAACTCAGGTGGAGCCATCTGATATGATGGAATAGAAACTGGTTGAGTGCCCAGCTCAACATCAAGGATGAAGTCAATTTTATAATTAGGATGTAGACTAGGTAGATTAGTAGGAAACATGTCGGTAAACTTGCTAACCATTGGAATCGATTCAAAGGAAGTACCTAGTGTTGGCATTAGTATCATGTACATAAGGAAGATAAGAAAAACACCCCTTTCCTACTAACCTCTTGACTCTCAGAAATGATAACACACCCCTTGACACATGGCTATCAGTACCTTTGCACACAATCAGAGGGATGATAACACTCAACTATACCTCACAAATAAAATATAGGCTATCGTTTGCAAAAATAATTTCCAACTTAGGAGTTAGGGTCAAACCACAAGGACTGAAAAGATTATGTGCTAATTAATTGTCAATTCAATACTAACTAACACAATGTTTTCAAGCAAGAGTATAAAACAGGGGGAATTTGGGAATCACAATTTTCGATTTGGATTTCAAGTAACACGATCAATAGGTCAATTCAACAAAGATTGCAACAAGATGGAAATGACTACGGGTGTGTGCATTAGAGATAGGGTTTCAATTTAATAGGTAATGAGTAATCAATTCCAAATTCATCGATACATGGATAGTCTTTGGTGTGTACTATATACAATTATTCTTTTAACCCATGGATATGTAAATATTGGGCTCTTATGAACCCCATGACAACACAAACAAAACACCAATTATTGCTTGAGGGAGTTAGACCTTCTCTAGCTCTTCCCTTAAATGAGAAATAATATCACATTAGACTATCTCTACCTTAAATCCCATGACAAATTTCTCATGTCTCACTAATGAAGTCTTACCCAACTCTATTTTACTTTTATAAAGCCAAAATATTGTTAGAGATTTCAACCAATGTCTGAAACCATTGATTTTATAGGATTTGGATGTCAACCCCACATGGACGATTTCTTAGAAAGGTACTAACTCAAGTTAAACTATTAAGATGAACAAAAGTGATTGTAAATAAAAGAAAGTTGATGTGTTGTAATTTCTAACGTAGAGTAAATTGAGAGGGGATGTAAGTACTTAGGCTCTAAGAAATGAGAGGGGAATTTCGGGGTCGAGGAGAACTTGTATAACACCAAGTTCTTTGCTGGTTAAGTTACCTATAGTTTGATCAATTTTCGTTTTTCATCCTTTCTTCATGGCACAGAGTGCGATTTTCACTTCCTATTTCATTGCCCGAATTTTATCCTTCAACTTCAATTATTTCTTGATCCTTCATTCCTTCAAGATCATTTGTTAGATTTACTTTCACTCCAATGCATTACAATTTCCAACAAAAATCAGTAGGGGTAGATACACGTATAGGAAAAGGCAAATGCTGACACAATAACTCCAAAAGCGTAAAAAAATAAGCACACATATGAATATGTAGATCCTGGATCAAGTAAAACAAAAGCTGATAGATGAGAGATAGGGATCGTACCTGTAATAACAACGTCAAAAGCCTCCACCTATGGCCTACCTAGAAAAGCATACATGTGGTTGCGTCCACCTCCACTGACTGACCTCCCAAAGTAAGGACTACCTTTAGCACTCTACGGACCACCTATAATACCATGTGCACTGCCTCTTGATATAGGTACTACATCCTTGAGGGCTTGAACCTGCTGACCCTGCTACTTGAGAGGACGGACCCTAAGACAATATCTAACAAAGTCACCCAACTAGCCACACTCATAACATCACTTACTAGTTGTAACATATTGAGATGACCCAACAAAACCTTAATAACCACCGTGGCCCAAATACCCGAAGTGTAAACCTCTCAAAGTCTGACCGAAACCTTGACTACTCTAACTATTGGCACCCCTATAACTACCATCTGTAATCTACAAGGCTTCTTCAATTGGTCAACTAGGCCCAAAATGCTGAGGGTAACTTCTACTGGGGAAACCCCAACCTTGAGACTGAGAATCTCTAAAACCACCCTAATGGCGTGACCTCTTTTTAGCTCTCCAAGGACCTCGTGATGTATCTCCTCAATAGTGTGAGTTTGGTCTACCACCTGGATAAAAGAAAAACCCGACGCCACTAATTGTTATGTCTCCAACCGAAGAGGCAAACCCAACACTTTGACAAATCTTCAGACCTACTCATGTTTTGTCTGCATAATAGTAATATAGCATGCTTAGACAATACATGGAACCTTGTCTCATACTTTAAAATAAATATGGATCCTTGCTAAAGATTTGTAAGCTCATCCCGAAATTTCTGTTTTAAGATCTGGGGCACATACTTCACTAGGAAAGCCTTAAGAAAATGACCCCAAGTCATAAAAGGTGACCCTGTTGGCCTACAATCAAGGTAAGACCTCCACCACTATTTTGTTGGATCCTTTATCTGAAAAGAAGTATAATCAACCCCGTGTAACTCCACCAAAACTGAGGTTATGCAATCTCTCCTGAAAATTGACAAGAAACTCATAGGCATCCTCATCCGAAGCACTCGAGAACCTAAGAGGACCCTACCTGATATACCACCTAAGTATCTTATTCTACTTAGAAGACATAATTGGCTTGGATACAATAGGGTGAATAACTGTCGACACTGGTAGAACTACTAGATGAGGAGCTGCAGTAGCTGGATAGTGACATCATCATATCGATCTGTGAGACTCCACTAGGCACTTGCTCTTACAATGGTAAGATAAGTGAACTTAAATCTCTAATACCATAGTGTCATAACACAAAATCGGATCATGAAAGAGCCTACCATAAACCCTAGTAGGCAAGACTAAACCCAACTAACGTGTAATAAATAAAACTAGAAATAAATAACACAGAAGCAATAAAAAGATAGAAAAGGCCCACGATATAGATATGTACAAAATGGTACACAATATACATTAAGGGACCAAAAGTAACTCATAAAGATGAATATATACAGAAGCCAAAACTCTAGATGTAGTGTCAACGGTACAAGAGCATCTTAAGTACATGCATATGACTATATACAACCCATCTATTTACACAAGTTAAAAAAAATACATAGACAGTACAAAATAGAGAAAATAGCAAGTCTCAGAATGCCAAGAGGTCACCACGATCCAAATATTCACAACGAGGGTGGCTTATACTAGGTGCTGCATCGATAAAAGATGCAAGAATGTAGTATGATTTCTAAAACATGAGGTACTCAGTAGGCATCATAGATTGATTGAACTTCAAAATGAAACCGTATAAATATAAGCGACACAATAGTTCTAACACTAAGAATTAACTGCCGACTAGAATCATACTCATATGCTATGATATTAAGATAGTAAAAATAATGAAAGTTACAATTTAAACAAGCATGTTAGAAGATGGCATACAAAGGTGAAATAGGTGTAATGTATATGTGTCTATCATGACTCAAACTACTTCCTAGGAATAGAGTCTTGAGAGATTCTAAACAAGCCACTTGACATAAGCATAACACTACGATAACAACCAAAAAAAAACAAAACATGAAGAGGAATATAAGTCTCAAACACCAAGCTTAATTGATACCAAATCAGAGTAAAAGTGTAACACCTTGGATCTCAAAATGAAGAAAATCCTAGTTTTCAGAAAATCTGGTGCCAGTACCAACGGAACCACCCACGGACCATAGGTGGGGTTCCATGGTTAAGGCTCAAGTCTTAATAGTCTCTGGTCCCACCCACGGTTGACCAGTACGGTCCGTGGTTGGACCTACAGATCGTAGGTCTGACCGTTGGTGAAGGTCAGCAGCCTGTTAGGGGGAAATTGCTGATTTGGGTCAACTTCAAATGGTCATCACTCTTAGCACAAAAGGAATTAGGTGGACCATGACCTATGATATGATATATAATTGAATCTTCTTTCCAATGCCACCGAGTTTGCTAAAATCGGATCTCGGAGTAAAATGTTATGCTCATTTTAGTGAACCCCGGTCGGGCAGACTTGACCTACGACCCAAACTTACGGATCGTAGGTTGACCTACGGCCCGTAGGTACCTCCGTGGGTGGCTTCCAACAAATTTTAAGTTAGGGGTCTTTTCCCTATGCGTTGGACCTCTAAAATCTGTCGTTTTAACCCAAAACTACGTATTTTGGTCAGTGTTAGCCTAGAAACATAATGAGTACTTACCCAAGTCAGATCATTCACCAAAACTTAGAAAATTAGAAGCGAAAGAGGAGAAAGAGGTGAGAAACCCTAGTTCAAGAACGCAGCAAGGTTCCATCAGTTCTAGCACCAAAATCAAAAGATTTCTCTGTGGAATTTGTCACCAGGTATGTGGGATTTCACTAGTGGGTTCCTTTCGCCCATTAGGTCCCTAGATTTCAGTCAGATTCTTGATTCCCTTATCACAACTAGACGTAGGGTTTATAGAACTTCAATAGGTTATCATGAATTAGTTATTTACATGTTCCAAATCAGATTATCATGTTAGTACTACGTTTCTTGTATGAATTCTAGAACCCTAGCAATGTATTTCTTTAGTTCTTGAATTACACATGCTTGGTAAGATATTTTAGTTATTTCAGATATATATGCCTCAGGTTTGAATGTGTCTTTATCAGTATATTATTGCACATTCTCAGTTTGCATGTCAGTTTGAGCTATCCAATATAATACAGAAATGTAGTCATAATGTGTTAATCACTTAATCTATTGGGAGTAGCATAATACCGAGTTAGACTAGGGTTCAGCGTCCCATATAGTCCTAAAACTACGAGCCACGTAGGTTGTGAGTCCCTTATGTGGGCATCATTTTAGTGATCACACCAGCATGCCTCTATACCTTTGGCCAGGTATATTGGGTTCTCTCGATGGGGCATATACATCAGACTCTACATTTAGCTCATGTGGTTTTATTATCAGTTATTAGTAGCTCCCACAGTTCAATTAGACTCTATTGCATTGACCATTTCAGTACAGTCAGTATTTCAGTTTTAGCATGTTATGAACTTGGTCCTTGTATTCAGATAGTTCAGTATTGAGCATCTATATCATGTCCAGATTATATCATTGCTTATTTTCTTTGTTTAGTTATATGTCATTTCAGCTTTACTCTATCCTGCATGCTTAGTACCTTTCAAGTAGTGACGCATACTCTATGCTACATCTTCTCGTGGTGTAGGTTCAGGTTCTCAGCATCCAGATCACGCTTAGATCGGTTCCTGATCTTCAGTTCAGCAACTACAGTGGTGAGTTGTTATTCTTTGAGGATGATAGTCATGTTAGTTTTCATTTTTCAGTCGTTTAGTTTCAGTTTTGCTAGATTTAGTTGGGGCATGTCCCAACATTTCTAGTCAGTTTAGAGGCTTATTTCAAACATAGTTAGATTCAACTTAGTGTTGAGTTAATATCTTATTTGTATTAAACTCATCAATTTTCATTTATCTCAGTTATAATATATAGGTATTCCCCACCATTTTAGATTTACTTATTATTAGTTTCTGCATTAGTTTTATTTCTCAGTTTATCTTTAGTATGCTCATGATTATGTCAACAGGGTTAGCTTGGGGTCACTTGTGATCCTAGGTCCCATTTTCGCGTCTCGGGGGTAGATCGGGGAGTGACAAACTTGTTATCAGAGCATTAGGTTCGAGAGTCCTAGGATGTTTGAAAAAGTCAAACTAAGTAAAGTCCTTTTCATGGGTGTGAAGTGCACCACACCTAATGAGAGGGAGGCTATAAAGTGTCTTAGGAAAACTTCACTTTCTTGTTATTCTTATCGTGCGTTGGAATGATTTCCTTTCTAATCCATCGTTATGCGCTTAAGATCATGGTTCCTTATAGAGCTTACCCAAGGAATGCTAATGCACACAATACTAATGTAGTTTCTCTAGTCCCAGATCAGGAAGTTTCGAATGCAGAATTTCGGAACGCTAATTCAACTTTTGGCTCAGAGTATGACCAACCAGAACAATCAGGAGGTTCCAGTTCCTACTAATAGAAATGATTGATCAGTGGCAGCTAGAATTTGAGATTTTGTTAGGATAAATCCACCTGAGTTTTTAGGGTCACAAGTTGGTGAGGACCCACAGAGCTTTATTGATGAGGTTAAGAAAATCTTTGGAGTGATACAAGTGATTGGTAATGGTAGGGTTGAGTTAGCATCCTACCAGCTTAAGGATGTGGTTCACATATGGTACACTCAGTGGAAAGATCCAGGGGCTACTCTTACCTTTGTAGCTCTCTTTATAGTAGTAATCTTAGGTGTTAGTCTAGAAACTCTCTCAGAACCCTTCTCAGTCTCTACTCTAGTCGGTGACCCAGTTATAGCTAGATGGGTATACATAAATCGCCCTGTCACAGTCTCTCAGAAGGTCACCTCAGCAGATCTTGTTGAGTTAGAAATGGTAGACTTCGATGTCATTCTAGGCATGGATTGGTTACATTCCTGTTATGCCTCAGTCGATTGTAGAACTAGGATTGTTCGTTTTCAGTTTCCAGATGAACCAATCCTTGAATGGAAGGGAAGCAGTTGAGCGCCTATAGGTCGATTCTTTTCTTACCTTATGGCCAAAAAAATGATCTCTAAGGGTTGTATCTATCATCTAGTTCGGGTTAAGGATTTATGCTCCGAAACCACAACTCTTGAGTCAGTCTCAGTAGTTAATGAGTTCCCAGAAGTGTTTCCAGAAGATCTTCCCGGAGTTTCTCCCAAAAGGGAAATCGACTTTGGAATTAATCTCCTTCGAGATACCCAGCCTATTTCTATTCCTCTTTATAGAATGGCTTCAGCTGAGCTTAAGGAATTGAAAGGGCAGTTGAAAGACCTTCTAGATAAGGGCTTCATCAGACCTAGTATTTCGCCATGGGGTGCACCAGTATTGTTCGTGAAGAAGAAAGATAGTTCCCTCAAATGTGCATTGACTATAGGCAGTTGAACAAGGTCACAATCAAGAATAAGTATCCCATCCCCATGATTGATGACTTGTTTGACGAACTTCAGGGTGCTAGTCATTTTTCCAAGATAGATCTCAGATCCGGTTATCATCAGCTTAGAGTCAGAGATAGTAACATTCCGAAAATAGCCTTCAGAACTCGATATGGTCATTATGAATTTGTAGTTATGTCATTTGGACTAACCAATGCTCCTACAACTTTCATGGATTTGATGAACATGGTGTTCAAGCAGTACTTGGATTTGTTTGTTATCATCTTTATTGATGATATCCTTATTTACTCTAGGAATGAGGAAGAACATGTGATTCATTTGAGGGTTTCCCTGCAAATTCTCAAGGATCGCCAGTTATTCGCTAAGTTTAGCAAATGTGAATTTTGGTTGCAATCTGTTGCTTTCCTTGGTCACATTGTGTCTAGCGAAGGATCCGAGTGGATTCATAGAAAATAGAAGCAGTGAAACAATGGCCTAGACCTACCTCTCCTATAGATATTAGAAGTTTCTTGGGTTTAGTGAGTTGTTAGAAAAGGTTTGTGGAAGGATTTTCATCCATAGCCTCTCCATTAACTAGGTTGACTCAAAAGAAGGTCAAGTTCCAGTGGTCAGATGATTATTAGAAACTTTTCACAGAACTAAAAACTAGGTTGACTACAACTCCTGTTTTGATTCTACCAGAGGGTTCAGATGGTTATGATATATATTGTGACGGATCCAATGTTGGCCTAGGTTGTGTGTTGATGCAGAGATATAAGGTCATAGCTTATGCTTCTAGACTGCTTAAGGTGCATGAGAAGAACTATCCAACTCATGACCTCGAGCTTGCAGCAGTGGTGTTTGCATTTAAGATTTGGAGATATTACTTTTATGGTGTTCACGTAGATGTGTTAACGGACCATACAAGCCTTTAATATGTGCTCACCCAGAAAGAGTTGAATCTTCACCAGAGAAGATGGCTAGAGTTCCTCAAAGATTATGATATGAGTGTGCATTACCATCTTGGTAAGGCCAATGTAGTAGCAGATGCTCTTAGTAGACAATCTATAGGTAGTGTAGCACATGTTGAAGAAGAAAGAAAAGAGCTAGTGAAGGATGTTACTCACTTTGGAGTTCACCTTATGAGCATGTCATATAGTGCTGTAACAGTTCAGAATGAGTGAAAATCTTTATTGGTAGCAGAGGTTAAGGAAAAGCAAGACAATGATCCAATTTTGCTTCAACTTAAGGGTGAGGTCCACCAACAGAGAGTCGAGGTTTTCTCCCAAGGGGGAGATGATGTACTTCGCTAGCAGGGTCGATTATGTGTTCCTAAGGTGGGTGAGTTGAGACAACATATTCTTGTAGAAGCCCATAACTCTAGATATTCTATTCATCCAGGCACCACTAAGATGTACCGTGATATGCGGGAAGTCTTTTGGTGAAATGGCATGAAGAGGGATATAGCAGATTTTGTGGCTAAGTACCCCAATTGCCAACAAGTGAAGGTAGAACATCATAAACCAGGATGCATGACTCAAGAAATTGACATTCCTACTTGGAAGTGGGAAGTGATCAACATGGACTTCATCACAGGTTTACCTCGTACTCGCACACATCATGACTCTATTCGGGTGATAGTTGATAGAGTTACTAAGTCTTCTCACTTTTTGGCAGTCAAGTCTACAGATTTGGCGGAGGACTACGCCAACCTTTATATTAATGAGACTGTGAGGTTGCATGGGGTCTCTTTGTCTATCATCTCAGATAGAGGTCCTCAGTTTACCTCTCATTTCTGGAAGTCGTTTCAGAAAGGTCTTGGTACTCAGGTTAACCTTAGCACAACATTTCATCCACAGACGGATGGTGAGGCAGAGCGTACCATTCAGACCTTAAGGACATGCTGAGAGCTTGTGTGATCAAATTCAAGGGTAGTTGGGATGATCACCTTCTTCTTATTGAGTTCGCCTACAATAATAGTTACCATTCCAGCATTCAAATGGCCCCTTATGAGGCATTGTATGGGCGTAGATATAGATCTCCTGTTGGTTGGTTTGAAGTAGGTGAAACAACCTTAATAGGACCAGATTCGGTTCATAAAGCTATGGAGAAAGTGCAACTAATTAGAGATCGACTTAAGACAGCCCAGAGTTGCCAAAAATATTAAGCAAATGTAAGGCGAAGGGAACTACAGTTCCAAGTTGATGATTGGGTTTTTCTGAAAGTTTCGCCTATGAAAGGGGTGATAAGATTTGGCAAGAAAGGGAAGCTCAGTCCCAGATATGTAGGCCCTTACCGGATCTTGAAAAGGATTGGTATTGTGGCTTATAAGTTAGAGTTGCCAGCAAATTTAGTAGTAGTGCATCCAGTCTTTCGCATTTCAGTTTTGAAGAAGTGTGTGGGTGATCCAGCATTCGTATTGCCATTAGAGAGTGTGGCTGTAAAAGATAGCCTTTCTTATGAGGATGTACTAGTTGAGATTCTTGATCGTCAGGTTAGAAGGTTGAGAAACAAAGAAGTCACTTCAGCCAAGGTTTTTTGGACGAGTCAGTCTGTAGAGGGAGCTACTTGGGAAGCAGAAGTAGCCATGAAGGCCAAGTATCCTCATCTCTTTCTTTCTGATTCCATTCCAACTTGAGGTAATAGTTCCTCTTCAGTTTTTCAGTCATTCATGCACAAAATCAGCCTTATTATCTTGTTCCATCAGTCAGTCTTGCATTTTCAGCGTATTTGCATGTTCTTGGAACTAAGTTCAATCAGAAATCAGTTTCTAGTACTTAGTGGTAGGGTTGCAGCTCCTTCCCTCCATACTCAACTAGTTCAGACTTAATTCGAGGACGAATGTTCCCAAGGGGGAGATAATGTAACACCTCGGATTTCAAAATGAAGAAAATCCTAGTTTTCAGAAAATTTGGTCCTAGTACCAACGGAACCACTCACGGACCGTAGGTGGGGTTCCGTGGTTAAGGCCCAAGTCTTAATAATCTCTGGTCCCATCCACGGTCGACCAGTACGGTCCGTGGTTGGACCTACAGACTGTAGGTCTGACCGTTAGTTAAGGTCAACAACCAGTTAGGGGGAAATTACTGATTTTGGTCAACTTCAAATGGTCATCACTCTTCGTACAAAAGGAATTAGGTGGACCATGACCTATGATATGATAGATTATTGAATCTTCTTTCCAACGCCACCGAGTTTGCTAAAATCGGATCGTAGAGTAAAAAGTTATGCTCCTTTTAGTGAAGCCATGTCGGGCAGACTTGACCTACGACCCAAACTACGGACCGTAGGTCCCTCCGTGGGTGGCTTCCGACAGCTTTTAAGTTAGAGGTCTTTTGGTCTTTTCCCTATGCGTTGGACTCCTAAATTATGTTGTTTTAACCCTAAACTACGTAGTTTTGGTCAGTTTTATCCTAGAAACATAATTAAAACTTACCCAAGTCAGATCATTCACCAAAACTTAGAAAATTAGAAGCAAAAGAGGAGAAAGAGGCGAGAAACCCTAGTTCAAGAACACAACAAGGATCCATCAGTTCTAACCCCAAAATCGAAAGATTTCTTCATGGAATTCATCACCAGGTATGTGGAATTTCACTAGTGGGTTCCTTTCGCCCATTAGGTCCCTAAATTTCAGTCAGATTCTTGATTCCCTTATCACAACTAGACCTAGGGTTTCTAGAACTTCAGCAGGTTATCATGAATTAGTTATTTACGTGTTCCAAATTAGATTATCATGTTATTACTACGTTTCTTGCATGAATTTCAGAACCCTAGCTATGTATTTCTTTAGTTATTGAATTACACATGCTAGGTTAGATATTTCAATTATTTCATATATATATGCCTCAGTTTTGAATGTGCCTTTATTAATATATTATTGCGCATTCTCAGTTTGCATGTCAGTTTGAGCTATCCAGTATAATACATAAATTCAGTCATAATGTGTTAATCACTTAATCTATTGGGAGTAGCATAATACCGAGTTGTACTAGGGTTCAGCGTACCCATATATTCCTAGAACTACGAGCCACACAGGTTGTAAGTCTCCTCTGTGGGAATTATTTTAGTGATCATGCCAGCATGCCTCTACACCTTTGGCTGGGTATATTGGGTCCTCTCGATGGGGCATATCCATCGGACTCTACATTTAGCTCATGTGGTTTTATTATCGGTATTAGTAGCTCCCACAGTTTAGTCAGACCCTATTGCATTGACCATTTCAGTATAGTCAGTATTTCAGTTTTAGCATGTTATGAAGTTGGTCCTTGCATTCAGATAGTTAAGTATTGAGCATCTATGTCATGTCCAGATTATATCATTGCTTATTTGCTTTGTTCAGTTATATGTTATTTCAACTTTACTCTATCCTGCATGCTTAGTACCTTGCAAGTACTGACGCATACTCTGCGCTACATCTTCTCATGATGTACGTTCAGGCTCTCAGCATCCACATCACGCTTAAATCAGTTCCCAATCTTCAGTTCAACAGCTACCGTGGTGAGTCCTCATTCTTCGAGGGCGATAGTGATATACCGTGATTTTACGGTATTTCGAATACATTTCACTTACATGTTGTGTGTGTCTAGGGTTTTATTTGTATTAGTTTTCATGTGTTTTTATCATATTTTGCAGAAAAGATGTTCAGGCGCGGAATTAAAGAGACAGCTGACAGAATTGCAGACAAGGGCATCTACGGACCGTAGATCCATTGACGCTCTGTAGATGGTAGTTGTAGATCAGCAGCCAAGGCATGAAAGGAAAATCAGGGAAATCTGACCAAGTGTTGAACCACGGTGCCTATTGACGGTCCGTAGATTGATCTACGGATCATACTGTTGATCCGTAGATTGATACTGCGAGGGTTCCAGTACCTGATTTTTGATGATTCAAAGTGTAGAGCTACGGAAGGGGATTGACGAACTGTAGATCGATCTACGGTCTGTACTGCAGTTACGTCGTTTGCTTCAGAGAAGCTGATTTTTGGAAGTTGAAATATTTTCTAAGTCCTGACTGACGGAAAAGACTCTTGGACGTAGATCCATTGACGGTCCGTGAGTCAGTCTCGTGGAATGAAGACGCGTGCCTGTAACAAACTTTCCTTAATTTGTTTCCCTTTTTATTTAGGACTTATTTTTTTTATAAATAGGGCATGTAAACCTCGTGTTTGGGGGGTAGACATTATTATTCTATTATAGTTCTTGACTAACTTGCAACTTTAGCAATTATTAATTTCCTTAGATCATTTTGAAGATTTTGGAGTTGCAATTCAAGTTGAATTTCTGGGTTTATTACTCTTGTTACGTAAGTTTATAATTCTTCCATCTAAAACAATGAATTGTAGTCATATGATTATGGATAACTAAACTCCACAACTAGGGTTGTGGGAACCATGAGCAATTAACAAAGTATGAATAGTAAATAAGCAATTCTTGAATAGTGTGGTGCATGCATTGATAATTCTTTCATTTAGAAGTCTTTTTAGCGGTTGCAAATGTTAGAACTCACCTTGTTGCTACTTGCCGGACCAAGTAGGTAATCAACAATAAAAAAATTATCAACATAGATTTAGTGTGATACTATCTAATAGGCTAGTGTCGATTGGTGCGAAGTAATAACTAACACAAACATCGATTATGATGTCTAATATGAGGTAAAGGTAAGGGTTAGTAAAGTACACACACGTAGCTGGACCAAGGTGCGGGGTGAAATTCTCTAGATACCGGACCAAGGATTTAGAGATACCTAACTTATCACTTTGCATGTAATACACTAAGAAATGATTGCTATTATTAGGATTACTGCGTTATGAGCTTGTGGGGAACACGGATACCCTAGTTATTTCACTCATCTTGATAACAACCCAAAACTCACTTTTGATTACTGATTATTTATTGAATTCTTACAATTTGTTCTACAAAACCCCCCTTTTTTATTACTTGTTTCTGGAAGTAATTTGACTAATTGAATATAATTGTTGGTTAAAGTAAAGTCTAAACCATTTTCCTCGTGGGATCGACCCCAACCTACAAGTTGGGTTCTTTACTTGATAACGATCGCTTATGCTTTTTTAGAGAGGTGTAATTTCAGCGTGTCAAATTTTGGCGCCGCTGCCGGGGAAATTTGGCTTTTAGATTTATTTTAACTAAACGTTTGTCAAATATTTCCTAATTTTACTTTTTTTTTTGTCTCTCCCAGGTTCTGACTCTAGTGTATGCCAAGTACACGAAGCCAGGGTGAACCACTTACTCCTTACGATCCAGAGTTGAATCGCACTTTGCGAAGAATGAACAATCCAGGAGATCCAGTTAATCCTAATGGAGGAAATCTAGGTGATGCAGTTGAGTTATAACAACCGATGGTAGTTGGTAGGGACAATCAGATTCCAGCTGACAATTAATTGGGAGATGCATTGAGGGTGCAAGATACACCAGGCCCACGACAACATGACCACTATCGGGACAACATCAATATAGCAGACTCAGATGGACCTATTGTTCTACCTCCTCTATCTCCAGGGCACACATTTGTGGTGACTAGCAGCTTGATGCAAATGCTTACAGCAAGGGGCTTATTCTCAGGATTGCCATCGGAGGACCCACATGCACACTTAGCCAAGCTAAGGGTGGTTTGCAAAAGCTGTGTAGGTAGACTAGATTTGGATATGGATGTCATCGAATTACGAGTTTTCCCTCTATCACTGACAGGCGATGCTACAGTATGGTTCATTGAGCTTCTTTATAACTCAATCTTTACATGGGACCAACTGACGGATGTGTTTCGAGCAAGGTACTATCCAGTGTCCAAGAAGCTAAATCACAAAGATAGGGTCAACAATTTTGTAGCATTACCTGGAGAGTCTGTGAGTAGCTCTTGGGACAGATTCATTGCCTTTGTAAGAGGTGTCCCAAATCACCGTATTGATGATGAGTCGCTGAAGGAATATTTCTATCGAGGTCAGGATAACAACAATAAAGCAGTGCTTGATACTATCGCAGGAGGTTCATATGGAGACTGCACATATGCACAGATTTCTGAAAAACTGGAGAAGATATCGCGCAATAATAAAGCATGGAGTACTAGGAGGTCAGATACTGGGAGAAACACATTTGCCATTCAGAATACAAACACCCAGTTTGCGGATGAGATTCATGAGGAGATGGTGCAGATAAGGACCGAGTTGGGGTTGGTATTGAAGCATGTTAGTGGAGGTGCAGAGAAGGTAAATGTTGTGAATTACTTGACTAGAATGCCACCACCAGATGTAGAGTGTTACTATGGAGAGGATGCTTATTGAGTGAATGATGAGACGGGGGGTTTCCAACCAAATGCCCAAGGATCCAATGCGGAAAATTGGCACCAAGGTCAAGGAAACCAAGGTTGGAACTATGGAAATTACAACTGATAGGGTCAATATGTCTGGGATGGGAACTTCAATCGCGACAACAACTACAACAGGAACACCTATGGCAACAGAAACGATCGGGTTGGACCTTATGTTCCCCCTCAAAATCAGGAATCTGGAGGCAATATGGCGCGTATTGAAGATATGATGCAGAAGATGATGAGAAGGTTTGATGCAACTGATGAGAATGTGAAGGAGATAAGAAGCGATTTTTCTGGTATTGGTCAAAATGTTGATGCCCATGCAGTGTCAGTAAAGCACCTAGAGTAGCAAATGACCCAGTTGTCTACTACAGTGAACCCACACCAACCTGGTACTCTTCCTAAAAACACCATTCAGAATCCAAGGAATGACGGTCATTGTATGGCATTTACTACTCGAGGGGGTAAGCAAACCATAGATCCACCTAGGCCGTCTGTGGTGGAAGTTGAGATTAGAAAAGAAGATGATGTGATAGATGTTAGGGAAGAGTCTGAGAATGCGACAGAGAAAGAAACGGAGATATCTCAGAGAGTGGTACCCATACCTAGACCTCCACCACCCT
The DNA here is from genome assembly GCA_036553675.1 of Solanum okadae. Classification (NCBI taxonomy): domain Eukaryota; kingdom Viridiplantae; phylum Streptophyta; class Magnoliopsida; order Solanales; family Solanaceae; genus Solanum; species Solanum okadae. The sequence goes on along the minus strand of CM071689.1, from coordinate 40,601,171 downwards.
TTCCACAGAGGTTAGTGAAGAAGACTGAAGATGGTAAATATCGCAGATTTATTACTATGTTGAAGCAGCTTTCTATCAATGTTCCTTTGATAGAAGCTTTGGAGCAAATGCCTGGGTATGCGAAGTTTATGAAAGATATGGTGACAAAGAAAAGGTCTGTGAGTTTTAAAGATGATGATAGATTGCAGCATTGTAGCGCTATTGCTACAAGATCTTTGGTACAGAAGAAGGAAGACCCTGGTGCTTTCACGATCCCATGTACTATAGGTTTGTTACACTTCGCTAAGGCATTGTGTGATCTGGGTGCTAGCATCAACCTCATACCATTATCTATTTACAAGAAGTTAGGCTTAGGGGACCCAAAGCCCATTGCAATGCGGTTACTAATGGCCGATCAAACTGTGAAGAAGCCCGTTGGTGTACTCCATGATGTGCTAGTAAAAGTGAAGTCTTTCATTTTTCTGGCAGATTTCGTGATTCTTGACTGTGAGGTTGATTTTGAGGTTCCCATCATCCTTGGGAGACCATTTCTTGCCATAGGGCATGCAATGGTTGATATGGAAAAGGGACAGATGAAGTTCAGGCTGAACAATGAAGAAGCAACTTTCAATATTTGTAGGTCCATGAAGCAGAGTGGTGAGCTTCAAACAGTATCTCTATAACTTGCAGAGTGGAGAGTGGGACAGAAGTGCAAATTGAAGAGCGACTAGGTGTTGAGGCATTAGCAGCAGTTATGATGAATTTCGATAGTGATGGTATTGAAGAGTATGATGAGTTGTTAGCCGCACTCGATAAGTGTGACTATCGGTCCAAACCAAAGAAGTATGAGTTAGACATGAAGAATCGCGAGTCCCCACCCGCAAGACCATCTATTGTTGAGGCACCGAAATTGGAGCTTAAGGCTCTACCACCGCATTTGAGGTATGTATACTTAGGCAGAGAAAATACTTTACCGGTAATCATTGCGGCAGATTTGAATGCGAGACAAGTTGAGTGCTTAGTTACTGTGTTAAAGAGGTTCAAGCGAGCTATTGGGTGGACTATTGCGGATATTATTGGGATTCCTCCCAGTATTTGCTCTCACAAAATTCAACTCATGCCCGATCATAAGCCCCGTATCGAGCACCAAAAAAGATTAAATCCACCTGTGCAAGAGGTAGTTAAAAAGGAGATCATCAAGTGGCTGGATGCGGGAGTTATTTACCCTATTGCAGATAGTAGTTGGGTATATCCTGTGCAGTGCGTGCCTAAAAAGGGTGGTATTACTGTGGTTCCAAATGAAAGAAATGAGCTTGTTCCAATGAGGCCCATTACTGGATGGAGAGTTTGTATTGATTACCGAAAGTTGAATGCGTGGACAGAAAAGGACCACTTTCCTACGTTGTTCATGGACCAGATGTTGGATAGACTTGCAGGAAAGGGTTTGGTATTGTTTTCTTGATGGGTATTCAAGCTACAATCAAATTTATATAGCTCCAGAAGACCAAGAGAAGACCACATTCACTTGCCCTTATGGGACTTTTGTGTTCAAACGGATGCCATTTGGGTTGTGCAATGCTCCAACAACCTTCCAGCGTTGTATGATGTATATATTTTCTGATATGGTGGAAGACACTATTAAAGTGTTCATGGATGATTTTTCAGTTGTGGGTGATTCTTTTGATAGTTGTCTGGATCATTTGTCCGAGGTGCTTAAAAGGTGTGAAGACTGTAACTTGGTGCTGAATTGGGAGAAATGTCATTTTATGGTTAAAGAAGGTATAGTGTTGGGCCATCGAATTTCAGAGAAAGGTATTAAGGTTGATAGAGCTAAAGTTGAAGTAATAGAAAAGCTTCCGCCACCCATTTCTATAAAAGGTGTTAGAAGTTTTCTTGGGCATGCAGGTTTTAATAGGAGATTCATCAAAGATTTCTCAAAAATTGCACATCCGTTGTGCAAACTGCTCGAGAAAGAGTGTAAGTTCTATTTTGATGGTGCTTGTCTTAGAGCATTTGGAGAGTTGAAGGAGAAGTTGGTTACTTCACCTACATTATTTCACCGAATTGGGGACAACCGTTTGAGGTAATGTGCGATGCGAGTGGAGTGGCGCTTGGTGTAGTATTGGGACAAAGGCGAGAGAAAATTCCTCACCCTATTTACTATGCTAGCAAAGTTCTGAATGTGGCCTAGAAGAATTATACTGTGACCGAACAAGAACTTCTTGCGGTGGTTTTTGCATTCGAGAAATTTCGATCCTACTTGCTTGGTACTAAGGTCATAGTGCATACTGACCATTCTGCATTGAGGTATTTGATGTCGAAAAAGGATGCAAAACCCAGATTGATTAGATGAGTATTGTTGCTGTAAGAGTTTGATTTTATGGTAAAAGATAGAAAGGGGACCGAAAATCAAGTTGCCGATCACTTGTCTAGATTAGAGGAAAAGGCTATGCTAAAGCTTGGAGATAGGGCTGAAATTAATGATGCTTTTCTAGATGAACATGTATTGGCTACTTCTCATGATTTGATTCCTTGGTTCGCAGACTTTGCTAATTATTTAGCAAGCAATATTGTGCCCCCTGATTTGTCTTTTCACCAAAGGAAAACATTTATGCATGATGTGAAGAAATTCTTCTGGGATGAGCCCTACTTGTATCGTAGTTGTTCTGATGGGATTATTCGTCGCTGTGTGCCCGAGGTTGAGATGTTGAGTGTACTTGAATCATACCATTCATCGCCTGTTGGTGGGCACCATAGTGGTATTCGAACTGCACATAAGATTTTGCAGTGTGGGTACTACTGGCCTACCATCCACCAAGATGCTCATGATTTTGCTAAGTCTTGTGATCGTTGCCAAAGAGAAGGAGGGATGTTAAAGAGGCAAGAGTTGCCTATGAATCCTATATTGGTGATAGAGTTGTTTGATGTATGGGGCATTGATTTTATGGGTCTATTTGTGAGTTCATATGGGATGAAGTGTATTCTTGTTGCGGTGGATTATGTATCAAAGTGGGTGGAAGCAATTGCGCTCCCCAACAATGAAGGTAAAAGTGTCACTGCATTCTTAAAAAAAATATCTTCTCCAGATTTGGTGCACCAAGGGCTATTATTAGCGATGGAGGTTCTCACTTTTGTAATAAGTTGTTCAAGGCACTACTTGAGAAATATGGTGTCCGTCACAATGTAGCCACTCTTTACCATCCACAGACTAGTGGACAAGTTGAAGTGTCCAACAGAGAAATTAAACAGATTTTGGCAAAGACTGTGAATGCTAATAGAACGGATTGGTCAAGGAAGCTTGATGATGCTCTATGGGCCTATCGCACGGCATACAAGACCCCTATAGGTATGTCTCCTTACCAACTTGTATATGGAAGTCTTGTCATTTACCGGTAGAGCTAGAGCATAAGGCGATGTGGACAATGAAGAAGCTAAATTCCGATTGGGGCGCCGCATCTAATCAAAGAATAAATGACTTGAATTTGCTTGATGATTTCACCTAAAAGCTTACGAAAGTTCAGCCTTGTACAAAGAGAAGATGAAGCGGATCAAAGAATTGAAAAGCGAGAATTTGTGGTTGGTGATCTTGTGCTTCTATTCAACTCTAGGTTGCGCTTGTTTCCAGGCAAACTCAAGTCCAAATGGACTGGGCCATTTTTGCTCACAAAAGTGCTCCCCCATGGAGCGATTGAGCTTGAGAATAATGAAGGAACTAGGTTCATGGTAAACGGGCAAAGGATCAAGATCTATCTGGGAAATGCTGAAACTGTGCAAGAGGTGATTGAGGCCTACAATCTTGATGAAGTCTGAGTAAGCAAGAAACTTGCGTCGTGCCGCGACGTTAAATCAAGCGTTGTTTGGGAGGCAACCCAAGATGTACAATCCATCCAATAATATGTTTCTGCTTTCCATTTAGTAGTTTTCTTTGTTTAAATTGCATCTCTGTATCAATTTAGATAGGTGTTTTAGTTTTTAGTGTTGGCTAGAATTAGCATAGAGTTCGTGTCTAAAAAGTGTCCAGAAAATGTAAAAAGATTAGCCTATTGGTTGCTACATGTGCAGGTACACCATGAATAATCTGAAGAAAACAGTTTGGTGCAGAGGTCTACGGACTCTATCGACGGTCCGTCGTTCAATCCACAGACCGTTGATGGTGTTCGTAGATCCCAGGTAAGCCTCTCAATTGTTCTAAGTGTAAGAGTGATCTACGGTCCTAATCTACGGATCGTAGATCGACTCACGGACTGTAGACGGGGTCTCGTGAGTCCAAACCCTAGTTCTGTCTGACCCGACCCGAACCCCCTCATTTAAAAAAACTCCCTTAAGTTAAAATCACTTCCATTTCCCTCCATTCACATTCCAACCGTTTCACCATCCCATAACCTCCCTAAATCACTCCATAACTCCCCATAAAATCATCCCTTCCATTCCCCATAATTCCCACAATTCCTTTCCATTTACGAATACAACTCCGGTGTTGGGTTAGTAGCGAAGAGGTGATTCCTTGGTCGTGCTAAAGCTTAGTGTCGTCACGCAATCACCCCACTCCTCATTGCTTATAAGGTAATAGACTTTCCACTCACTTTGGATTTCGGTTCATAGATTGAATATAGAAACTCGGGAGTTGGGTCTTGACCTTGGGTACTTGTTAGATGAAATTGCATGATAGAATTGGAAGTTACAATACCCTTGGAACGATAGATAGTGATTGTTGCCTTGTTGTATGTGATTATAAATCTACATGTAAGTTTCGACTTAGGGTTCCAAAAGTTTGTCTTAAATACTTATTCAAATGATTGATCAGAATCCTAAAAATGACAAACTAGCATGTTTCAATGTTGAAATGCATAGTTAAACTAAGATATTGTTGAAAATGGTCTAAGATGTGGACTTGCAAATAAAGATTGGCTGAAACCTGGCACAGATTACATCCACGATACCTCATCTACGGACCGTAGATCAATCTACGGACCGTAGATTAGGTGCGTGGGTTGATGCACTTGAAAATCTCACCAAGTGTGAAACCACGGATGTACAGAACGGTCCGTAGATTGATCTACGGACCGTTCTGTGGACCGTTCTGTACATCCGTGGTTTCCATCTGCGACCTATATTGTTGGCCCTCTGATCCACGGAAGGGGTCTACGGACCGTAGATCGATCCACGAACCGTAGGTCTCCTCCGTGGATAACCACGGTAGCCTCTGTCTGATTTTTTTTTGGGTGTTTATTACTGTTCGTTTTTAGTTCTAAAGTTTTTTTTTAGTGTGTTCTTAGTTAGTTTTAGTACTAATATCTCTTTCACAGGTACGATGGCACCCAAGAAGCTTGTCACCTACTCAAAGCAGGGCAAGTCGAAATCTGTTGCCCCTAGCTTCAGGTTGATCGATGAGGACACGGACACAGAAACAGATCCATCATACATTCCTCCCAACACAAGGATTTCTCCCACGGCACCCCGAGTCACCAGAGGCACCTCCAGAAGGTGATCACCGACGTAGCCACTGTCTCCCAGTCTGATAAGGAGCACACACTGATCGGGTCACCAACTAGGGATGCTTCCAGTTCAGAGGAGGGGTCTATGTCTGGATTCGAGTCTGCCCAGGCTTCGGGCTCTGAGTCAAGAAATGTTGCAGGCCATGCTTCAGGGTCCGAATCTGCCTATGTTGCAGGGTCCAGTGCTAAATCAGCCACGGGGTCCGGTGAGAATGATCAAACAACCTCGTCTGATAAGGCTACTAGCTCGAAGTCCGTACCTGCACCACAGAATGATGATCCTACTCTAGTAGCTGGCGAGCTAAGTAGATGGTGCGTAGAGGGCCAATGGCAGATTTATCGGGATGCCAAGATGATAAACGACAAACAGAAGATGGCCCGACTTATTACAGAGGAGCGCAGAGTCCTCACAGGGAGCTTGCACACTGTTCTGGACATCCACCGGCTGTTTAACATTCACAAGTGTGACTGGATGTCTCGGGACCCAGGGACGTATGGCGAGGAGATTGTGCGGGAATTCTACGCCTCCTATGCTGCCATTCTCCGAGGTTCAATTTCCAAGCGGTTAAAGCCTCTAGCCCAAGATCTTCTAACTTCCACTATGGTCTAAGGTTATCCGGTGGACATATCACCTGCCACCATCAACCGTTTTCTCTATGGTCGTACCACATGTCACTTTTGGTCTCTAAATACAGCGGAGTTTGATTACAGATGGGACATCGTGCAGAGTGGCACTTTCCAGAGGAATGCTGAGCAGCGAGAGGCTGTGATACTATGGTTGGCTAGGTACATTGCTGCAGATGGCGAGCGTGCGGAATGGGTCGCCACTCCACGGTTGGGTATCCGAAAGGCCACATTAAATTTTGTGGCCAAGTTCTTCTGGTTGTTGGTGCGTAACAAGTTGTCGCCTACAAAAGCTGACAACTAACTCACATGTGACAGAGCAGTTATGGTTGCAGCATTGGTAGCAGGAGTGGGGATTGACTTTTCCCGCATGTTGCTGGCAGAGATTCACGAGAGGGCCTTCAAGACCTCCACTACTTATCCATTTCCATGTTTGATTTTTCATCTCTGCAAGGACTCTGGAGTGCCAATCTGGCATTGTGACAGGTTAATCCACCCTACAGGGGCATTAGATATAGGCCTCATTCGAGATGAGGCAAATGTGGCGGCACCTCGCAGAGAGCCCCAGGTTGAGGTACCTCCCTTGGGTGCTGATCTTGCAGACACAGTGGGGCAGGCCCAGGGCGGTGACCCCAGTATACCAGAGCACACCGATACTGTCTCGGCCTCCTCTTCTCAAGCAGCTAGTATGGCTCCTATTTCATCCTGATCCATACCACAGTTAGGAGCTATTGTTGTCCCGTTGGCCAGAGTACATAAATTGGAGGCTCAGATGGCCACGCTACTCCATCACATCCAGCCTTGGATACAAAAGTTGATAGCTGAGTCCGAGGTCAGAATGGAGCGTAGGATGGAGGGCATGATGGATCGGAAGGTCCAGGCAATAAATAAGCATCTTGATGCCTTTGAATTGCGAGTCCTCGAGCGATCAGCCCCGACCATAGATCTATCCTCTTTGTAGGCTGAGTTAGCCAGTCTCCGGACCGACGTTGATTCCATTCTTGCCACCCCTACAGTTGAGCCTCAGACCGCACCTACTGCACTGGCTGATGATACGGTGCTGGATGCTTTATTCAATGGGACCGCCGAGGAGGGGCTTGAGCCTACACATGCCAAAGGTAAGAGGCACCGTTCTAATCGCACTGAGGAGTAAAATGCTCATAAGAGACAGCGTAGGCAGGAGAAGGAGCCCAGGAAGGCTTCGATGTTAGATGAAGAGTTGCGCTAGTTGTAGAGATCCCACCTGTTGTGAGGGACGTTGTGAGCACCACTGATGGTGCTATGATGGATGATGTAGGCACTACTGAGGGTGACCCTACTATTGTTCCAGCGGGCTCCGGGAAACCGAACCCACCTGCTCATTCATGATTCTTCGGCGCTATGCGCCATAGGTTTGCTTCACCCATTCCACTATCTTTTACTATTCTTGTATGCATTGGGGACAATAGCATCTATTTTTGTTGGGGTTGGGGTAAATGGATTGTGAGTGATAGGGTGAAGTCTGAGTAACCCAAAACTCATAAATCCTCTCTTGGGGTTTTCTTGCCTGTGTTCTTTTCCCCCAAGAGACTGTTGAACCGGCATGTGTTCGGATAGTATGTATAGAAGCATGAACAAGAATGAAGCATGATGGCTTATGAAAAATATACCCTTCCAAATTTTGACTTGTGTGCTAGAAGTGGTAGGCTAAGACAAGTTGAATATGTTGGCTCTAAGTATGACATGATAATGAATCAACCTGATGGCACGACTTAAGCTGAAACTTGAATTGGGTAATCTGATAATCTGATAATGAAACTATGTGCCAAGTGTGTGTGAGAATAGTTGATTGGTTAAACAATTTTTGTGCAAAACTAGAACTTGCCCGGTTAGTCCTGCTAAGACAATTCACTCTAGAAACTAAGAGGTGATCATAGGCCCTTGTTCTGATAAGTCCACAAATTGCCTAAATGAAGGATCCAACCAAATGAAATAAATGCTCCCTTTGATCCAAATGCTTTGAGCCTAAAAATTAGACCATTTCTTTCTAAACCCCGAACTCACCTTCCCATAAATCTACTATGTTGGCCCTGGTCCCTCCTTGGACATGTACACCTCGACTTAGGTCAAAAGCCTAAGTTGAGGTTGGCTAATGTAAAAGGTAACTTCAATCTTGGCCCTGACCCGATATTGGGTATTGTTCACCTCGATCAATTAAAAATCCATAAGTTGAGGGTGGCTATGAAAGAGGAATCCGAAAGAAAAATGGGTATGAAAAGAGAGGAATGGATGTGACTTGTTGAAAACTAAAGAAAAAGCATAAAACGCAAGAAAGAAAAAAAAAGTGAAAAATAGAGAAATCTACAAAACCTAAAGTCACATCCATGGTTGAAGAAAATCAAGGGAAAGAAGGTAAAACGGTAGAAGGACAAAAATAGGGCAGAAAGAGGTTGAAAGCCAATTGTCATGTCAAGGAGGGCAGAAAGTTACTAAGAAGTACCCAAATGTACCACACCTGACCCTGAGCCTACGTTACAAGCCAAGAAAGTCTTATAGTGATCCTAGAGTCTAATGTGGGGCATCTAAGCAGTGAAAATAAGGGTAAGCCTATGGTATTGAGCACTAACTGTACTTGAAGTTGTTTCTGAGAGTGAGTGTTGAATGAATCCTTGTACTGAAAGTCATAAGTCATTGTGTGAAAGAAAAGGGATTTCGTTTGAAGTAAGGGCACTACTTGCATTTTTGGAAAGTTGGTACTTTGGTGATAGTAAAACAGTGTATGTTGTGTGTTGGTTGGTCAATCGTTGTCATGGTTTGATCCACATGAATTAGCTTATTGAGTCTAAGAGAACAAATTTTTGCACCGGAAAGTGAGTGGGATAGAGAGCCATATGATTGCCTGTGCTTGAAATGCTTGCTTCTATACAAGTGTCGTTTAGAGTCTTAGTGCATCGCTTGAGGACAAACAACGAATTTAAGTTGAGGGTGTTGATATACCGTGAGTTTACGGTATTTCTAATACATTTCACTTACAAGTTGTGTGTGTCTAGGGTTTTATTTGTATTAGTTTTCATGTGTTTTTATCATATTTTGCAGGAAAGATGTTCAGGCGCAGAATTAAAAAGACAGCTGACAGAATTGCAGAAAAGGGCATCTACGGAGGGCATCTACGAACCGTGGATCCATTGACGCTCCGTAGATGGTAGTCGTAGATCAGCAGCCAAGGCATGGAAGGCAAATCAGGGAAATCTGACCAAGTGTTGAACCACAGTGCCCATTGACGGTCCATAGATTAATCTACGGATCGTACTGTTGATCCGTAGATTGATACTGCGAGGGTTCCAGTACTTGATTTTTGAAGATTCAAAGTGTGGAGCTACGGAAGGGGATTGATAGACCGTAGATCGATCTACAGTGCGTACTACAGTTCCTTCGTTTGCTTCAAAGAAGCTGATTTTTGGAAGTTAAAATATTTTCTAAGTCCTGGCTGACGGAAGGGACTCACGGCCCGTAGATCCATTGATGGTCCATGAGTCAATCTCGTGGAATGAAGACGTGTGCCTGTAACAAACTTTCCTTAGTTTGTTTCCCTTTTTATTTAGGACTTGTTTTCTATAAATAGGGCATGTAAACCTCATTTTTGGGGGTTAGACATTATTATTCTATTCTAGTTCTTGACTTGGGAGATTAACTTGCAACTTTAGCAATAATTAATTTCCTTAGATCGTTTTGAAGATTTTGGAGTTGCGATTCAAGTTGAATTTCTGGGTTTATTACTCTTGTTACGTAAGTTTATAATTCTTCCATCTAAAACAATGAATTGTAGTCATATGATTATGGATAACTAAACTCCACAACTAGGATTGTGGGAACCATGAGCAATTAACAAAGTATGAATAGTAAATAAGCAATTCTTGAATAGTGTGGTGCATGCATTGATAATTCTTTCGTTTAGAAGTCTTTTTAGCGGTTGCAAACGTTAGAGCTCGTCTTGTTGCTACTTGCCGGACCAAGGAGGTAATCAACAAGAAAAAAATTATCAACATAGATTTAGTGTGATACTATCTAATAGGCTAGTGTCAGTTGGTGTGAAGTAATAACTAAGCCAAACATCGATTATGATGTCCAATATGAGGTAAAGGTAGGCGTTAGTAAAGTACACACATGTAGCCGGACCAAGGTGCGGGGTGAAATTCTCTAGATGCCGGACAAAGGATTTAGAGATACCTAACTTATCACTTTGCATGTAATACACTAAGAAATGATTGCTATTATTAGGATTACTGCGTTATGAGCTTGTGGGGAATACAGATACCCTAGTTATTTCACTCATCTTGATAACAACCCAAAACTGACTTTTGATTACTGATTATTTATTGATTTCTTACAATTTGTTCTACAAAACCCCCCTTTTTTATTACTTGTTTCTGGAAGTAATTTGACTAATTGAATATAATTCTTGGTTAAAGTAAAGTCTAAACCATTTTCCTTGTGGGATCGACCCCAACCTACAAGTTGGGTTCTTTACTTGATAACGATCACTTATGCTTCTTTAGGGACGTGTAATTTGAGCGTGTCAGATAGTCATGTTATCTTTCATTTTTCAGTTGTTTAGTTTCAGTTTTTCTAGATTTAGTTGGGGCATGTCCCAACATTTCTAGACAGTTTAGAGGCTTATTTCAGACATAGTTAGATTCAGCTTAGTGTTGAGTTAATATCTTCTTTGTATTAAACTCATCAGTTTTCATTTATCTCAATTATAGTTTATGGGTAGTTCCCATCATTTCAGATTTACTTATTATTAGCTTCCGCATCAATTTTAATCCTCAGTTTATCTTTAGTATGCTCATGATTATGCCAGCAGGGTCCGCTTGGGGTCACTTGTGATCCTAGGTCCCGTGTCCGCGTCTCGGGGAGTGACAAAAAGACTTCATAAAGCGGAAACAATACTATGTATGACATAAGCCTCTACTAAAATTAAAGATGTGTCTAGGATAGGCCCTAGCTCATGAACAATCTGGAAACTCAAATGACATAAAGTGATAAAGGCATATAGTGGTACGGTCCCCGAAACATGAGGACTCATCAAAATCCTGGATAAAACTGATCAATCCATCTAGCCACAGTCGAATGGAGGTATGTCAGAACCTATGCGTCAGTACATGGAATAAATAAAGTATGAGAGAAGATGCATAAAACATAAATATGAGACATGCTAAGTTTGAAAACGTGATAATGAATTACCAAGTAAAACATATCAACTCTTGATAAGATAAGTGCATAAATCATAAGACAAGGTCAATGCTATATTTGAAAAGCATAACATAAGCTTAAATCATAGTCTTTTAAGGAAATCATATCTTGGTGAGAAAACCGTAATCTTTTGTGGGATGTTAAAAGATAATCGACATAAACCATATGTGCTATAACACGGAGTCCGATGTCTTACTCCACACTGAAAAAAAGAATGTCCTACTTGCGAAGGTAAGGACGATATTCTTAAGTTCGGTGGATCCACTAACTAGAGTCAATTACGACTAAGTCCTCGGGGGCACATAGTTATGGGACAAGTGGATTGCTAATAAAAAACTCCATCTCTAGTAATGGGCGATCCTCCCTCCTAAGTCCACTAGGTGCTAAGTAAACTCTCAACGGAAATAACCATAATCATATCATAATCATAATACTTGAAATGGTAAGAATCAAGTAATACCAATTCAATCATAAACTTCCTATCATAGTCTAACTCTTTTCGAAATCATGATTTCATAACATACTCAAAGGAAAACTTATCTAAAGACTCTAAATTATGATCATCTTTTCATAATGAGAATATTTCATTTCAAGAAACCTTTTTCATAAAACATGTCGATACTTTATCTAAAAGAACCTTGATTCATAAATTCCTCAATTCATAAAGCATGCATATCTTGAAACTTGGTTCATAATTATAAAGTAGTCATATAGAATGAGTTATATGGAAATCATTGAAAACATGTAATTTGTATCAAATCATGCATTGTAATATCAAATATAATGAATTTGGGCATAAACAATTAAACCCATGAGAAATCAGGCAAAACCCTAGAATTTGGGTTGGATTCATAGAAGAGAAATAGAGGAATCTTTGAGACTCAATGGATGGAAAATGATCCATTAATAGACATCCCACATATCTTTGATTACCCTAGACTTTATATTGACAAAGGAGACTTGAAAACTTGAAGAAACCCTAAATCCTCCTAGAGAGAATTTGGAGAAGAAATCTTGAGAGCTTTTGGGGTTTTTGAGTGAATGGGTAATTTTTATAGAGTAAAATCAATTATAGGCTCTTAAAATACGCTAAAAAGACATAGTTTAGGTATTAAAAGGGTAAGAAAAGATCCAAATAACCCTTGAATTAAAAAACTGCTAGAGTGACCAATGGACACCATGTGCAGTCTGTACAATGAGCTTTGGACCGTGCTGGTCATCCGTAGACCAAGATGGTGGAGACCAAAAATCTAACAAGGAACCATGAGAAACTTCATACGGCCCGTAGACCTTTCCACAGGCCGTAGTTCCTCTTCATACAACCCAAGGGATCCTAAAATTTCAGCAAGTCTGAACCGTTTCTATGAACCCCCTTTCTACGGTCCATACCACTGCTTACGAATCATCCTTTTGGTAAATGGGAAACTTTCTAAGACTCAATATTTTAAACTTTTCCAAGGCTCATCGACGACTGCCCTTCTACGAACCGTAGGACTTTGTACGGTCCATAGGTAGGCTTGTACAACATGCACCTATAACAAAATTTCAGAATTTCATTTCCAACTCAACCTTCAAATTTCTTAGGTGTTGTAATATCTCTCCCTTGGAAACATTCATCCTTGAATGGGACTTTAGCTAGCGTGAATAGAGTAAGGTAAGGAGTAATCGACCCAAAGCAAAAAACATAAAATTTTGAAACATATTTGATGAACATGCATGCATATGGAAACATGAGAATAACTTAAATGCATAAATCTAAAAGAGTAAATATGAGGAGCTAATACCTAAAGCTAAAGCCGGAACGGAGGGAAAGAGATGGGGGTACTTGGACATCATATCGGCTTCAGCCTCCCAAGTAGCATCCTTAACTAATTGATTCCTGCAAAGAACCTTTATGGAAGCAACTTCTTTATTTCTCAACTTCTAGACTTAACGATCCAAATTTTCAACACTATCCAAAGGCACAAAAAATGTAGGATCACCAATAAGCTTCTTCAACAACAAAACATGAAACACTGAATGCACCAGTGCCAAATCGGAAGGCAAATCCAACTCATAGGCTACCTTGCCAAAATTGCTCAAAATTAGATATGGCCTACATAACAGGGACTAAATTTCCCTTTCTTTTCGAATCTTATCACACCCTTCATAGGTCATATTTTCAACTAAACTCAATCATCAACATCAAATTCAAGCTCTCTTCTTCTAACATCTGCATAAGACTTTTGTCAACTTTTAGCCATTTTCAAACAATCCTATATTAATCAAACTTTTCCATTGCCTCATGCACTAACTCAGGCCCTATAAAACCAACCTTCCCAACTTCGAACCAACCAATCGGAGACCTACACCTCCTGCCATAGAGACCCTCAAACGGATCCATATTAATACTTGAGTAATATATGTTATTATAAGCAAACTCAAACAAAGGCAAATGATCATCCCAATTACCCTTGAAGTCAATCACATAAGCTCTCAGCATATTCTCTAAAGTCTGAATAGTACGCTCGGCTTGACCATCAGTTTGAGGATGAAAGGTCGTACTAAACTTAACTCAAGTACCAAGAAATTTTCGAAATAACATCCAAAATTGGGAAGTAAAATGGGTGCCTTGGTTAGATATAATGAATAAGGGCATCCTAAGAAACTTAACCAATTCTCAATTATACAACTTAGCATAATCCACAGTCGAATATAAAGTCTTCACGAGGATGAAATGTGCCGACTTCATTATCCTATACACAATGAACCAAATCAAATCATGTTGTCGCCAGATGAGGAGTAAACCGGTAATGAAATACATATTCAAATCTTCCCATTTCCTAGTAGGAATGCTAATATCTTGAGCCAAACCTCCCAATTTCTGATGCTCAACTTTGACTTGTTGGCTATTTGGACACTTAGCCACAAATTCTGCAATGTCCTTCTTCATCCCATTCCGCCAATAGACCTCCCATAAATCACAGTACATCCTGGAGACTCCCGGGTGAATAGAATATTGAAAGCTGTGAGCTTTTTTCTAGAATTTTTTTTCCTCAACTTATCAACATTCGGATCAGACAAATGACCTTAATAACAAAACACACCGTCCCCCCTTTAGGATAAATCTCAATAGCCTTTTTGAGCATTGATTCCTTCAACCCAACTAAATCCGAATCATGATATTGCTTAACCTTCACATCCAACACAAAAGATTATTCTAAATCATTTCGAACAATGATACCACCCTCTTCAGAGTCAACCAAGCGAGCACCCAAATGAGCTAGTTTATGAACATCACGAACCAACTCCATTTTACCTTGTTCAATGTGAGAAACATTACTTATCGACAATTAGCTAAGGCCTTTGGCAACCATGTTTTCCTTTTCATGAGGTAAGAGACACTCATATCGTAATCTTTCAAAAAGTTTGAGCCACCTCTTTTGGAGAAAATTAAGATCATTTTGCTTAATCACATATTTTAAACTCTTATGATTGGTGAGCACATCCACATGAACACTATATAGATAATGTCTTCAATTCTGTAAAGCAAAGACCACAACCTCTAACTCTAAATCATGAGTCGGATAATTCTTTTCATGAACTTTCAATTGTCTCAAAGAATAAGTAATTACTTTTCTATTTTGCATCAAAGCACAACCAAGGCCATTCCACAAAGCATCACAATAGACTACAAAGCTATCGGATCCTTTCGATAATGTTAAAACTGGCTGAAGTAATTTGATCCTTCAACTCTTGGGAGCTCTTCTCACAACTTTCGACCATAAAATTTTTGCCTATTCTAAGTCAACATAGTCAAAGGTGAAGCAATAGAGGAAAATCCTTCCATAAATTTTCTATAATAACTGGTCAAACTCAAGAAACTCTGAATATCTGAAGGGGAAAGAGGTCTAGTCCAGTTCTGATCTATCTTAGTCTTTTTAGGATCAACTTGAATACCTTCACCCAAAAATAATATGGCCAAGAAAAGCAAGAGACCTCAGTCAAAATTCATATTTGCTATACTTAATATGCAATTGATTATCCTTGAGGATTTGAAAAATGATCCTTAGGTGATCAACATATTCATTGTCACTAAGTGAATAAATTAAAATATCATCAATAAACACAATCATGAACATATCAAGATATTGCTTGAAC
Source organism: Solanum okadae (assembly GCA_036553675.1). Lineage (NCBI taxonomy): Eukaryota > Viridiplantae > Streptophyta > Magnoliopsida > Solanales > Solanaceae > Solanum > Solanum okadae. Next base: position 40,585,701 of record CM071689.1, on the reverse strand, counting down.
ACTCTATTCATAAGATACATGAAAGACATTGGGGTATTAGTCAAACAAAATGATATCACCATGAAATCATAGTGATCGTATCGAGTTTGAAAACCTATCTTTAGAATGTCACCTTCCCTTACCCTTAGTTGATGAAACCTTGATCGAAGGTCAATATTTGAGAAGAAACTAGCACCTTGGAGTTGATCAAACAAGTCATCTATCCTCAAAATAGGGTAATTATTTTTTATTGTGACCTTGTTCAATTGTTGATAATCAATACACATTCAAGTGAGACATCCTTCTTTCGAATAAAAAAATCAGAGAACCCCATGGTGAGATACTCGGTCGAATGAAACCCTTATCCAACAAATCTTTCAACTGATCCTTTAACTTCTTCAGTTCTTCCAGAGCCATACAGTACAGAGGTATAGAGATAGCTTGCCTATATGGAAGAAGGTCATTTACAAAGTCTATCCACTTTCGGGAGGAAAACTAGGAATATCATCAGGAAACACTTTCGGAAACTTATTAACAACTAGAAGAGACTCAAGAGTAAGGGTTTTAGAATATGTATCCCTAACTTGAACAAGATGAAAAATACAACCTTTAGAAATAATTTTACTAGCCTTTGGGCAAGAGATAAATCAACCTATAGGTGGTGAATTTCCACCCTTCCATTCTAAGATAGTTTCATTTGGAACTTGAGAAGTGACCACTCAGTTTCTACAATCAATGGAGGCATAACAACAATGAAGTCAATCCATACCAAGAATGACATCAAAGTCTAGCATGTCTAACTCCATGAGATAAATTGAGGTGACTTTATGAGAAATTGAGCAATATCTATAGACCCATTTGGCATAATAGAATCACCAACGGGAGTAGAGACTGAAAAAGGTTCTAACAAAATTTTGGGACTAAAATCAAACTCCATAGCCACATTAGGACTCATAAAAGACAATGTATCACCTAGATCAAGCAATGTGTAAACATCAAGTTGAAAGACTCATAATATACCAGTCACCACATCTAAAGAATCCTCATGATCCTATTGAGTCTAAAGAACATAAAATCTTTTTTGACGCGAAGCACCACCCGAACCAGAAGAAGCACCCTATTGGGATGAGTGACCTGAAGAAGCACTAAGCTGAGCCTGATGAACATCTCTTCCCTTGCTAGCATGCAAAGGGAAATCTCTCAATCCATGACCACTCTTAGCACAACCATAGCAACCATCGGTATAAGCTAAGCATCTCCCGAGATGACTCTTGCCACACTTTTGGCAAGTGGGGAATGAAGATCCACTAGAACCCCCTCATTGTGGATTAGGGTTAAACACCACATCCTTGTTAAAATTTTGTGCTGGAGCACTAGATAAATTTGGATGGGAGAAATTATGTTGAAATTGAGAACGTCTATTTCCTCTGGACCTCGAGAGAGAGAAATCACGATTATCTGTTCTTGACCTTTTTGAATCTCTAACCCTTTAACTGAGAATTTCCTCCTTAATTTATTTGGAATGAGTCATCAACCTTGATATATCCATATCTTTGTTGAACATGGCGGTTCTGTATTCTTTGAGCACCATTTTATACGTACCAGAAACAAACTTGCTCATTTGTGCCCTAGAGTCGGCAACCATTTTTGGAGCATACTTGGACAATTGAGTGAACTTAAAAGACTATTCTTCACACTCATGTTGATAAATCTTTCACCTTAGCCTCCCTCATATCAAGGGGAAATAATCAATCAAGAAACTCCCCTTTGAACTTATCCCAATCAAGGGGACCTGCATCCAATGCCATTTTCCTTCCATTGAGCAAACCACACTTGAGAAACCCTTTTCAATTAATAAGCGGCTAATTCACCTTTTCCACTGGTGTTCACTCCCATAATGTCCACGACCTCTTGAATTCCTTTAAGAAACTCTAATGGATCATCATCCACTTTCGAACCATGGAATTCTGGAGGATTCATCCTCATAAAGTCTCTAACCCTTGTTGCCTCTGTACCCACTTTTGGATTCATGGGAGATACATCGTCTCTATTAGCTTGTGCCATCATAGATTGAGCCAACACTTGGAAAGTGACTCTAAATTTGGCATGAGACACTTGCCCAGCCAAAGGGTCGACTGGAGCTTGAAGAGCTTTAGGTTCCACATTGTCGTTGACATTCCTTATACTCTTCTTAAAGGCATGTTCTAAAAATGTATAGAACACGATTTAGGAGGAAGAACCTTCTAGAGTTCAACTCTATCACACGACTATATAGTATTGAAAGAAGTGAAGTTTCTTAAATGTCTTGTAGTTTCCTATTCATAAATATTGTAAGCTTCACACTAATGAATAAAACTCTACTAAACATGACTTGCCAGACACTTAGAACTTTTTTTTAAAATGAGATGATCTGAGTACCAAGTTTTTCATGACTCAAACTATCCCCTAGGCGTGACATGGTGAATAGATTCTCGAGATACCCTAATCAAACCACTTGACATAAGCATAACACTAGATTAACAATCAAACAAAATTAAAACATGAAGTGGAATATAAGTCTCAAATAACAAGCTCAATTGATACCAAATGAAAGTACAAGACTTCATAAATCGAAAACAATACTACGTATGACATAAGCCTCTACTAATAAATGTAGCTAGGATTGGACCTAGCTCACGAATAATCTGGAAACTGAAATTACATAAAACGATAAAGACATATAGTGGTACCATCCCTAAAACATGAGGACTCCCCAAAATCCTGGATACAACTGATCAATATATTTAGCCACGACTGGATAGAGGAACGTCAGAACGTATACTATGAGACAATATAGGCACAAGAAAATGTATGCGTCAGTATATGAAATATACTAAGTATGAGAGAAGATGCATAAAACATAAACATGAAACATGCTATGTTTGAAAACATGATAATGCATGGCCAAGTAAAACATATCAAATCTTGATAAGATAAGTGCATAAATCATAAGACAAGGTCAATGCAATATTTGAAAAACACAACATAAGCTTAAATCATAGTCTTTTGAGAAAATCATATATTATTGAAAAAACTGTAATCGTTTATGGGATGTTTATCATTAAGCGACATAAACCATGTGAGCTATAACATAGAGTCCAATGTCTTACTCCCACACTGAAAATAGATTTTCCTACTTGCCAATGTAAGGACCATATTCTTAAGTTAGGTGGATCCACTAGCTAGAGTCAATTAAGACTAAGTCCTACGGGGGTACATAGTTATAGGACAAGGGGATAACTACTAAAGAACTCCGTCTTTATTAACGGGTGAGCCTCCATCCCAAGTCCACTCAATGCAAAGTAAACTACCAATGGAAATAGGCATAATCATAATACTTGAAATGGTAAGAATCAAGTAATACCAATTCAATCATAGACTTCCTATCATAGAATAGCTCCTTTCGAAATCATAATTTCATGACATATTCATAGGGATACTTCTCTAAAGCATCTAAATCATCATCATATTTTCATAATGAGAATACTTAAATTTCAAGCAGCCTTTTTCATAAAATATGTTTATACTTTATCTAAAAGAACCCTTGATTCATAAATTCCTCAATTCATAAGACATGCATATCTTGAACCTTAGTTCATAATCATAAAATTGTCATATAGCATGAGTTCATGTGGAAAATTTGAAAACATGTAATTTAGATCAAATCATGCATAATAAAATCAAATATAACTAATTTAAACATAAACAATTGAACTCATGAGAAATAAGGCAAACCCTAGAATTTAGGTTGGAATCATAGAAGAGAAATAGAGGAATCTTTAGACTCAATAGATGGAAAAGGATCCATTGATGAACTTCTCACATACCCTTGATGACCCTAGCCTTTAGCTTGAAAGAGGAGACCTGAAATCTTGAAAAAAACTATAATCCTCTGGAATCCTTAGAGAGAATTCCGGGGAGAAACCTTGAGAGATTTTGGGGTTTTTGAGTAAATGGGAAGGAATAGGTAGTTTTTGAAGAGTAAAAAGCAGTTATAGGCTCTTAGAATACGCGAAAAACAACATATTAGGTGTTAAAGGGGGTAGGGAAAGACCCAAATAACCCTTCAATTAAAAACTACCAGAGTTACCTAGGGACACCATGTATGGTTCCTACAAAGAGCTACTGACCATCCTAGTCATCCGCAGACTAAGATGCTGGAGACAAAAAATCCTACCAAGAACCACAAGCAAATTCCTTGAAAACATTTGTCCTTGAATGCAACTCAAGCTGGCATGAATAGAGTATGGAAAGAGATATAACAACCCAACATGAATGCAAATACCATCAAAATGCATAAAACCAAAGAGTAATCAACCCAAGCTAAAGCATAAACTTTTAAAACATGAACATGCGAGCATATGGAAATATGAAAACAGCTAAAACGCATGAATCCAAAAGAGTACACATGAGGAGCTATAACCTCAAGCTAAATCCCAAATGGAGGGAAAGAGATGGGGGGTACTTGGAAATCATATTGGCTTTGGCCTCCCAAGTAGCACCCTCAACTAATTGATTCCTCTAAATAAAATTTACGGAAGTACCTTCTTTATTCTCAACTTTTGGACTTGACAATCCAAAATCTCAATAAAAACCTCTTCATATGAAAGACTTCCCTTAGCACCAACACTCTACAAAGGCACAACCGATGTAGGATCACCAATACACTTCTTCATCGACAAAACATGAAACACTGGATACACCAGTGCCAAATCAAAAGGCAGATCCAATTCATAGGCTACCTTGTTGAAATGCCTTAAAATATGATATGATACTACATAAAGGGGACTAAGCTTTCCTTTCTTCCCAAATCTCATCACACCTTTCATAGGTGAGATTTTCAAGTAAGCCCAATAATTAACTTCAAATTCAATCTCTCCTCTTATAACATCCACATAAAACTTTTGTCGACTTAAAGCCATTTTCAAATGATTCTGGATTAGTCGAACCTTTTACATAGCCTCATGCACTAACTGAGGCCCTATCAAAGTGACCTCATCAACTTCAAACTAACCAATTGCAACACCTCATACTTTGAAAAGGTTAAAGTTGGTTAACAGGTAGGTCCACGATCCTAAAACCAACCATGAACCCTTTACGGAAGCCTATATGGTCTGTGAAAGGGTTCACTGGTCATTTAGGGGAGTGACCTGACCATTTAAGGTTGCCATGAAATGAAGAATACTTGTATGGTTCCCTATATGGACCGTATATACTTATATAGTCCATTTAGGAATCCATATAAGTCACCCATAAACTTTTAACTTAGGGATATTTTAGTCTTTCCTTTATGTGTTTGATACCTAAGCTATGTAATTTTAACCCCTATTTTAAATCCTATATTAGTGATTTTTCCTAAAACTCATTCTAAATCATTCACCTAAATTCTAAATTTTTCTCCAAGTTCATCCCCAAAATCCTCTCTAAAGCTAAGGAAGAAGAAACAAGGATTTCACTTCAAGATCTTCAATTCACCATAGCTATTGGGATTTGATCACTAAGGTATGTTAGTATTCACCTATGAAATTCTTTCCTCCATAGGGTTCCTAAAATCCTCAAGTTTTAAAAGTTTGATTCTTAATTCAAAGTTAGAGTTTTATTCAATCTTCATAGGTTCTTTTCAATTATGATTCACTTGATGGTTTTATATCTTTTAGTACATGAATTGAAGTATTTACATGATTTTGAGGTCAATTCATATTAACCCATGCATAATCCATGGTTTTTGACTATGAACACATGATGAAGTTAATGAAATATGATTTATAGAAATTATGCATGTTTTATGAAAGTAATGTTTATGACTCAAGTAAGCTTATAGTTGAAGGTATCTATATGTTCTATGAAGCTTGGCCACATGATATGAATGACATCTAAATTTTCCATCAGCTTAAATCATTTGCGGCCCCTTAAAGTTGTTTGCATAATTCACTTAGACACCTCAACTAGGGCTAGTACCTATCGAACACTTTTATCTATTCAAAACTTGTTCCTATTAGACATTTTTCGATAATAAGTAAAAAAAATAAAGTATGTGTAACACACTCGTTGTGATGTGGAAAAATGACAAATTAAAGGATAACATGTGGCGTTGGGCCCGACAATTATAGAAAAAAAATATTTATGTTAAAAAGAATGAAAAAAAAAAATTAAATGAGAAGCCCGACCCTACCCCAACACCCTTTCTTCTTCATCTTCTCCGTAGCAAGATTTTCTTTCTCAAACGACAAAAAATAATTTCTTTGCTAATTGCTTATATAATTATTTTTTATTCCTAATACGCTAGAGAGAGATATTCAAAGAGACTGATACAAGAGTAATGAAGAAAGAGAGTCTATCAATTGTCTTGAAATCGATAGCAAAGAAAAATCGAGAGGACCTAAATTAATTTTTATCGAATCAATGTGACATTATTTTTGATAATTTTAGTGGGTTTAAATTTTAATTTGAATGGTAATCTTTGTTCGAAGGTGACCGAGATGGACGTCGATCGACTAACTTTTTTAAGCCTAATGTTATTTCTTATTTTTTTTCCTCCAAATTCAATTAGTTGATTCAATTTTTTTTTTAATAAATATTGAAAAGAAATGAATAGAAAAAGAAAAGCAAAAAAAAGGAGTGCATTGGTCTTCGTGAAGAAGACGACTTAAAGGGGGTGGGGTGGGGGCTCTTTTTTTGCTTTGTTTTAAGAATTAGTATTACTTTTAAAAATATTTTTTTTAAAAAAATTATTGAAATTCCAACTGGAAATCAAATAAGAAAAAGTATTAAGCTTTTTGAAAAAAAAATAAAAATAAAACATCATTTAAGATTTTTTCACGCGCTCAGTGGAAGTGAAAAAGACTTCTTTTGCCACATCAACATTTTGTGTTTAATAGGTATATTTTTTTAACAATTTAGGTGTTCAATAGGTAGTAGTCATAGTTGAGGTGTCTAAGTGAAATATGCGGACAACTTTAAGAGGCAGCAGATGACTTAAGCCTTTTCCATTAAAGCTTTAATTATTTTCCTATGTTATGTCTTGACTAGTATGATATCCAGATATTCCATCAATGATCATGAATCAATTTTTCTAAAATGTATCATTAGTAGTATGACACTTTAAGTATGAAGTTAATGACTATGAGCCTTTTAAAACTATTATAAAAGATTAGGAATGGTGAAAGGTTTTCTCACACATGGTTTAAGAAGCTACTCTATGATGTTTCTAGTTTGGATTAGTATCTTAATTGTAACTTTCCATGGAGGATAATATGACTATTATTAATGACTATTCCGTGGGATTTTACTAGCAATGAGTGGGAATTTGGGATTAAAGTTCCCATTTAGCATATGTGGACCTTTAGTAGCAATCCCTAAGTCACAGAACTATGTGCCACCATAGGGTGTTGTCTCAGATAGACATTAGCTAGTGTATTCTCCTTAGCTCAAACTCATGATCCTTACCTTGACAAGTAGGACACTCTCATTTCGGTGTGAGAGCAATACACTAGATTCTATGATATAGATCACATGGTTTATGTCGGTTAATGGTAATTATTCCATAATAATGAACTAAGGTTACTTTTAACGTATCTCATAAAGTGTTTTAAAGATTTTAAGCTTTCATTGACCCTGATTATGACTTATTTTTTCTACCCTTTTATCTTAGGATTTAGCTTGGTCATTGCATTTCATGTAAAGTCCTTTTTAGCATGATTTCAAAACTCTTATGCATTGCTATCATACTTAGTACATTATGTGTACTAATGCATAATTATACCTACACTATTTCATAATGAAGGGTCCGACACTCCTACCTCTCACACTCGTGGCTAGTTAATCCCTTTGGCACTTGAATATTGGTGAATCCTTATGATCCAAGGGCCAAGAAACTTTTATTACTTTATGTCATTTCAGTTTTTACACTTTGTATGCGGTGTATGAGTTACATCCCAACCACTTCTTTTGAGTTAGTACATGGCTTGTTGAGACTTATGTTAGACTTCTGTTTTATCAGACTCTTTTATAATATAAGAGTGATTCTTTTGAAATCTTTGTTTCTATTATGTTGTGTGATGTATCTTAAGTGGCTTGTTTAGGGCCTTTTGGGGTCCTATATGCCATGTTACACCTAAGGTATACTTTAGGTCGTGACAAACTTTCTATTCAGATCATAAGGTTTAGAAAGGTCCTAGGATGTCTCACAAGCCACGTGAGTAGAGTCTTGTTCATGAGTGTGAAGCGCACCACATTTATGAATATGAGGCTATAAAATGTTTAGGAAACTCCACTTCTTTCATCATTCTAAGTCGTGTGATAAAGTGTAACTCTATATGTTTCTCTCCTAATCCTTATCCGATGTCTTTCAGGATATCGCCCGTCGAAGAGCATATGTTAGATGAAATATGGGTGAGAATGTGAAACAAGAAGCCCCTCAAGTTCAGGCTGAACCTTTGGCTGATCAAGTGACTAATGATATGTTTTGAGCCACATTTACATTTTGGCCCAAGCTATGACAACTCAAGATAATAGGGAAGTTGTGGTTCCCGTAAGCCCAAGGATAGGTATGGCGGCAATAAGGGCGAGGGACTTTACTATGATAAATCCTCCAGAATTTCATGGGCTGAAGGTTGAGGAAGATCCTCAAGAGTTCATCAATGAGGTTTACAAGGTTGTAGAGATTATGGGTATAACTTTGGTGGAAAAGGCGAAATTGGCCGCTTACCAACTCAAAGGTGTTGCTCAAGTTTGGTTTAACCAATGGAACAAAAAGAGGGAAATAGTTGTGGTCCTATTGATTAGGAGAAGTTTAAGGTTGCTTTTCTTGGTAGGTTCTTTCCCCTTGGGAAGAGGGAAGCAAATGTGTTTGAGTTTATTAACCTTCGTTAAGGAAATATGAGTGTGGAAGAATATCCTATGAAATTCAAACAGTTGTCCAGATATGCTCCAACTATGGTTGTCGATCCAAGGGCAAGGATGAGTGAGTTTATGCCGGACGCTTTCGACTTAATGGTCAAAGAATGTATGGCTGCCATGCTTGTTAAGTATATGGATGTCTCCCGTTTGATGGTTCATTCCCAATAAATTGAAGAATAGAAACTTAAGGATAAGACTAGAGATTCAAAGAGGACAAGAACAAATAATGGTGATTTCTCACATTCAAGGTCCGGTGGAGGTAATTGTTCCCAAGGTAATGGTTCTAGTGAGCAAATGAAATCCAAATTTCAAATGGGCGGAAAAAGTCATAGAGGTGAGTTTCTAGCCGGTACAAATGCATGTTTTGGGTGTGGAAAAAGTGGTCACAAGATGAGAGATTTCACATTGCTTACTAATAAGGGAAATGATGGTAGGAAAGTTTAACCTAGTGGTTTCGGTTCAAGTACTCCAAAGAAAAATAGGTTTCATGCTCTTCAGACTCGACAAGATCACAAGGGTTCCTCGAATGTGGTGATTGGTAAGTTATGGTCTTTTAGCTTGTGGTTATGCATTTCTTGTTATTGGGTAATTCGTTGTCTATGATATGACTCCATGTATGGTAATTGTGTTTGAGATCGACCTTGAAATCCTTGTGGAAACTTCTTAAGTATTTACTGAGTATCGATGGTTTTGTGGTTGTTAAGACTTTGGATCTATGCTTGGGTTGGGGGAGATGGATTCGAAAAGACTAGTGAGGTTTGCTCTCAAGGGGGAGATAGTGTGCTTCATGGTTGGTGTGTGTGGAACTATTTAAATTGGTTGAAGGATTCTTTTCTATGGTTTTGTATGTGAAAGGCCGGAGGCGATGTAACGTCTTAGTATTCCTATCTCTTTCCATTATCTTCGGGTCTAGCTTGAGGCATTAGCCCATCATGTTCGCTCTTTAGGATTCTTGTGTTTTAGTCACTCCTATGTTTCCTCATTTATGCATGTTCATGAAAATTTTGATTATGGAGATATGATTTAGCTTGATTGATTGCTTCATGATGTTGTGTATTGTGTATGATTTGCATGTATGTTTATGAAATGATGTTTTAAAATATGTTTTAGTTTGGAGTTGATTTTTCTTCTTGTTCGTGTGCATTTTGATGAATTTACTTTCGTGTTGGGTTGTTAGTTTCTGTCCTACTCTTTTTGTGGTAGCTTGAGTTCCATTCAAGAATGAATGTTCCCAAAAGGAGATATTGTAACATCTCAAACTTTGAAAAGGTTAAAGTGGGTTAACGAGAAGGTCCACGAACCTAAAACCAACCATGAACCCTCCACGAAAGCCTAAACGATCCTTGAAAGGGTTCACTGGCCATTTAGGGGAGTGACATGGCCGTTTAAGGCAGCTAGGAAATTGAGGGTATTTGTATGGTTCCCTATACGAACTGTCTAGACTTATATGGTCCATTTAGGGATCCATATAAGTCACCCATCAACTTTTAAGTTAGGGCTATTTTAGTCTCTCTCCTACGTGTTTGATACCTACGTTATACAGTTTTTGCCCCTATTTTAAGCCCTATATAAGTGATTTAAGTTCTAATACTACCCATTCTAAATCATTCACCTAAATTACACATTTTCCTCCAAGTTCATCCCTAAAATCCTCTCTAAAGCTAAGGAAGAAGAAGCTAGGGTTTCACTTCAAGATCTTCCATTCACCATAACTATTGGGCTTTGATCACTAAGGTATGTTAATATTCACGTGTGGAGTCCTTTCCTCCATAGGGTGACTAAAATCCTTAATTTTTACAAGTTAGACTTTCAATTCAACGTTAGGGTTTTATTCAATCTTCATGGGTTCTTTTAAATTATGTTCAAATTAATGGTTTTTTATCTTCTAATGCATGAATTGAAGTATTTACATGATTTTGTGTTGAATTCATATGAACTCATGCATGATCCATGATTTTTTACTATGAACGCATGATGAAGCTTATGAACTATGATTTATAGAAATTATGCATGATTTATAAAAGTAATGTTTATGACTCAAGTAAGCTTATAAATGAAGGTATATTTATGTTCTATGAAGCTTGGCCACATGACATAAATGACATCTAAATTTTCCATCTATGCTTTTCATTATTTTCCTATATTAGATCTTGATAACAATGGTATCTGTATATGCCACCATTGATCATGGATCAAGTTTTCTAAAACTCTATCATTAGTAGTATGACACTTTAGTATGAAATTAATGACTAAGTGCCTGATAAATCTATTATGAAATGATCATGAATGGTGAAAGGTTTTCTCACACATGTTTAAGGTTCTATTATATGATGTTTCTATCTTGGATTAGTATCTTAATTGTAATATTCATGGATTATAATATGAATATGATTGATGACTATTCCATGGAATTTACTTAGCACCGAGTGAACTTTTAGGATGAAAGTTTCCATTTAGCGTCTGCGGACCTTTAGTAGCAATCCCTAAGTCACAGAACTATGTGCCACCATACGATGTTGTCTCAGAAAGACATCACATAGTAGATCCACCTTAGCTCTAACTTATGGTCGTTACCTTGGCAAGTAGGAAACTCTCTTTTCGGTGTGGGAGAAGTACACTAGATCCATGTTATAGCTCACATTGTCACGCCCCGAGCCTACACCCCGGACGTGGCTGGCACTCGAGAACCATTGCTGGCCCCAAGCGAACCCTTGGCCTGGCTTACTTACTCAGTGGAAGACTTTATGCATATTTAGAATGATCAATAGCACTATACTCACTTGAATAATAAAATAAAATACTGAGAATGCTTAAAAAGTCAAACAATCAACTTGGCCAAAATGGCGACTCAAGTCTTAACATATGAAATGATAATGTAAAGACAATTGAACTACTAACTGTCTGTCTATGAAGCCTCTAAAACAAAGAGGGATGTCAGGACAAGGCCCTAGGTCATCCTAACAACTAAAAACTACAAAGCAAATGATAAAAGAGTCCTTCGGAATGCAAGGAGTCTCACCAACTGACTCTGAGTACTCAACCTGATCAACGAGGCGCTGAATGTTGATCCTGGTTACCTCCGTCTGCATCATACGATGATGCAGGACAACTAGCATCCGTACATTGAATGTACGAGTATGAGAGTTGGAATACTAAACACAATTTAAGCTTGAAAAGGATCTGAAAGGAACACTTACCTTGGCTTTACTCAACTCTTGAATAACTTAACTCAATGTAAGCACTAAACATATGCAATATATAGAAAACTTGTAAAACATCGGAAAACAACTTAGTTCGTTAAAAAAAATGCAATAACAAACTCAACCTTACTCATACAATAAAGTAATATAGTTTCTATGGGAGATTCCCTAACCGAAATCCACCATTATGAGTCTAAGTGGTGATACAACGTCTTGCCCATGCTACCAGAATTGTCCAATACTTTGCCGTCATATAGAACTACTTAACTTAGTGGATCCACTAGCTTATGCTAAAAGCATCTTAAGGAGTCATCTAAAAAGTATGATCCTTTACTACCCATGATGGCTACATGGTTTATGGAGACTTGAGTTAATATGAGCACGCATCCCCATATCGTGGCTCAATACTATTCCCAAAATATACTTAGCTCATAAGTTTTTAAAACAAACTTCTTTCTTTGATTTGAGATAATTACTCAAAACTTAGCTTAAAAGATCTCTTGGAATGGATGTTCTCTTTCTTGCTCAAATGTGAAAACATTTTAAACTCTTTGGGAATACATAGTCCCCATATACTTCTTTGAAGAAATGAACTTCAAATCTTTACTCTTTGCTTAACTTAAAACTTAAGTCTTAAAACAAAGTTAAAACGTTTGTGAAAGACTTTTGAAAACTTTAAAGAACTTCTCTCGACTTGCTTCTTAACTTCTAACTTGACTCTTAACTTTCCTTGAATTGAATTATGGATTTCAAGGATTGTAGTTTTTGATAAGAAAGATCTCATGATGTTTAGGAATGATTTTAGATAGCTAAACATGAGAAAAGATCAAGAAATCACTGTCTAAGGGTGGGTCCGCGACGCGGAGAAGTATTTAAATTTTTGGTTCGAAAACAACTTTTGAGGCAGAACGGTCTGTGACCGCTCCGCGATGCGGAACGATTTTTCCCAAATCTGAGGAGCAGGTCCGCGCGCGGAGGCACTACCCAGATTTCCCCGACAAACTTCCTTCTTCGTTTTCCCGTTCTAAACCCTCTAAACTCCATTGGTTCTTTCCCCAAACAATTAGAATCATCTATACCCTCAAATAACATTAGATTCTACTCGAAAACACACTTAAAAACGTGAATCAATCTCAAGAAAATCTCCAACAACATAACCCACAAGGATTCAAACGAACTTCATCAAGAATTCAAGGGATTTACTTTCAAATCAATATACTTTGCTGAAAGTGAATCAAGTTGGGCGTGTGGGTGAACTAACCCAACACTATGTGATCTCACATACCTTGTAGGGATCACCCTCAACGAAATCCACAGGCTAAACTTGACGATCTTGACGAATCTTGCTTCTCTTCTCCTTTCCCCTCTTCTTTTCCCTGTTCTCCAAGCCCTAGCATGAAACTTTAACTTTTCTAAGCTAACTAAAATCTGATTTTACCCTAATTAACTCCTAAAAACGAATTAGAATAATTAGGTAAGGAAAAGACTAAATTTCCCTTCCAAAATCCGGATTAGACTTTCCTTATTCAAACAGCCCAACTTCCAAATGGCATAACTTACTCATACGAACTCGGAATCACGTAAACTCGGTGGCGTTGAAAAGATCATTCCAAGATATTTCCTACCATATTTGGAAGTACCTCTAAATCATCCTGAGCTAGAAGTTATGGCCGTTTAAAGTTAACCAAAAACTCATTTTTCCTAACTTAACAAAATTTCCAGATTTTCATTCTTTCCAAAAATGACTATTTCCAATTATTAGCTTCTTCCTTGTTATTTTAAATTGCGAGATGTTACAATATCTCCCAATTGGGAACAATCGTCCTCGAATGAAATTACTTTTACTAGGCTAAAGGTGTAACATGCAACATTCAGTTCAAACACCCACAAGCAAATGCAAAACAACATGCCAACTTATAAATAAATACTAAGAAAGGATTAGTACCTTGATTCTGAACTTCTCCGGATTCGAAGAGATGTGGATATCTCTTTTTCATATCCTCCTCAGCTTCCTGATGTTTGCATAATCAAGACAACTTCCAATGCAAGTGTCTACGATCGTACAATAGTAAAGTAACCCAACCAAGGGTTGGGGTCGAGTCCCAAGGGAGTGGTTTTGAAAATTAATAGAAAAATAAAACTAAGTTCTAATTAGTTTTAGCTAAAACATTATGGATTAAAAACATGGTAAATCAAAGGGGTGACGCAAGCGTCAAGTATCAAATGGGGGTTAGTCACAAGTAAATAAAAGCAGCAAATACAAAGAGTGCTAATCAAGGAGACGAAATTCTTGGGATGTGATAGGAATACGGGACAAACTACACTATTGGGTACATGCTTTTGATAATAAATCCATTGAATATTTGTGACTAGGCTAGACTATAGTGGGGGTAAATTCTCTCTCGAGCAACTTACCTCGAATCAACTCGGTTTCTCTCGAACACCGAGTTGTCGCATGAAGAACAACCTCCGCTTTAGCCCACTCACTCTCTCGAGCTGAGTGTGTGGGAGAAGGACTAGGGTTCACTCTCTCGAGCTGAACCTCATGTCGACCCACTCCCACCGGCCATCAATTTAGTAGTCTTAGTTTTACGACCTCTCTCTCGAGCAAGCCGAAAACACAAAGGTGAAATCGTATTTGCAACTACAATTTCATTAAGTTCCAACACAACTACTAAACGAAATAACATCTAAACAACAAATAAATCATCAACAAGCCAGACCCAACAATTAATCTAACCCATATTCACAAAATCACACCCCAAGAATTGGGGTTTTAGCTAGACATGTAAAAGAGAGAGAAATTTATACCAAAATGAGTTTGCATTAGATTTAAGTCTCAAAACAAGCCAAGAGTGAAGAATCCACAAGACCCAAGCCCAAAATCTTAGAGTTGAAACCCTTTGAATCTTCAAGTTCTTCAAAAAAACCCTCCAAACTTAGAACTCAAAAATAAAAGTAAAGTCTGAAAAATTACTATTCAAAGCTAAAAAAATCCTTTTTTTAAGCTGCAACTCTCAACGAGTATTTATAGTTTTCAAAAATCTATGTTGTGAAGGATCACTCGTCGAAGTTAGTCGTGATCGCCATCAACTCAGCGATCCGCCCTTTGGTATGTTTCATCGTCGTCTTGCTCTACCCTTCAGTATCGTAGTCTTTTGGATCATTGGGTGACATAGTATGCTTCGCGGAACTGCTCGGCGATACGGTGACTGCTCATTTTCACCACCGATTTGATCATTTCCTGCAGGGCTCAGCACACTGGAACAAAAGGCGAGGATAAGACCTTTTGGCGACTCGCCGAATGGGTTCGGTGATTCTCAGATCTTTAGTTCTTCGTTCTTTCAGTTGCCTTTGTTCCTTTTTGCTAAGTAATGTCCATGCTTTCCCTCAAACTCCAAATACCTAAAACTTAAGGGTTTTCATCAGATATTGAGACAAAATATGCATTTGAGGACACTAATTCTATCAAAATATAGCCCTAAATAAGTCCAATTTGAGGACTCATCAACACCCCCAACATAAACTTTTGCTTGTCCTCAAGTAAAACTCAAGTTCAGTCGTTCAAAAAGAGATGTCTCAAATAGTGCTACACAAGACTCTATCATGAATGTACACAACAAGACTCAATTTATTCATGCAAGGATCAAATGTGTACCCAAAGATTCAAGTTGTGACACACCGTTACCAAATATTCTCAAGCTCACAATACTTGCTTCAAATGCATGTTCAAGCTCAACAAAAGTATTTGAATGCCCTCACACAAAGGATGATTCCATATTCACACACAAAGGTTTAATCATTTAAAGTTCCGGAATCAAATGCAACGCTCACTCTCACAAGGAAGAACACAATGCATGCTTTCACCCATAGGTTTGCCCGTATTCAACAATTGTTTCGGCTCACTCAAGATCAAAAAGGTCTTTCCAAGGCTTGTAATGGGGTTGAGTGCAAAGGTATGGTCATTTAGGCTCAGTGACTTTCATCCTCATGATATATGGTGCTCACAACAATTCCTTTCCTTTTCCTTCATCATTCTCTTTAGTGCTCATAAGTCATCATATTATTCGCTTTCCATGGATTGTCTAGAAACCCCATTTCTTTTATACTTTATTTCACAACTTTCTTTTTCATTCTTTTCTTCTCTTTTTCTCTTTTTTTCATATGGAGGGGTTCCATTTTTCTCAATCATGGGATAAAGGAGACTTTCCTTGCACTTCTTGACTTCCCCTTTTATTTTCACCACACCCCCAACTTAGGATTTTGGCCTAAGTTGGCTATTCAATCAACCACAAATCAAGAGGATTATAGGTAGTGGATTATGAGAGGTCTAGTTTTCATCAAGTTTCTTCCAAAGAAAGGTAAGGCTCAAGGGGTGTTCAAAAGAGGTTCACACACTCACAAGGTAGGCCACAAAAGAGGTATAGGTCAAATTGGCTCACACTCTTCGAAGTTGCCTAAGATCATATCAAGAGGTAGCCTTACTTAATCGATCGGACTAACGGGGAAAATTCTAGGTGTATTCATGCATGGTTCACAATAAGCTAATCACACAAGGCATCGACACTAAAGTCAAACAAGACACCACACTTTCTATAGTGTGCAACGTTCATCGCAAGAGAATCAATTTGATACATGGCTAATCACAACGAGATGCAAAGAGTTCACATATTGTCTATGCAACTTTATTTGGCCTCATCGTAGCCGTACATTCATGTTCGTTCAATTATGAGCACTATTTGAGTCATCGATATTGATCAAAACCTAGACTCAAATTCGCCAAGGAACAGCCACTTTCAAGTGCATGCAAGAGGTGGCGAAAATTTGCGAAATTCTTTTGGAAAGTTCAAAATCATTTTTCAATTAAAAAAAAGGAGCCATAAGCTCACACATTCACAAAAAGCGGTATATAAAACACAATTTTAAACAGAATAGCCCAAAATATATCAATAAAACACGAACATCAATATTCACACAAAAGATGAGCCTCACCCCACCACAATTAAAAGTATTTTGTGGCCCCTTGGTTGTGCTCACACACTGCTATCCTGGCTGCTAGGGCATCAATGGTAGTGCTCAAAGGTGTCACCGCATCAGCTAGGGCTGTCTGAATTTTGCCTGGTACAGAGGCCTCTAGACTGGCATCCCAATGATCAACAGAAAGGCCCCATTGTGCCATCCGGAGTAGGGAAGTCTGGGTGAGTGGGGGCTGGGAAACAGCAGCAACAGTAGTAAGTCTGGGAGGCAGTGCAACAGCAGAAGAACTTGGAATATCAGCAGGAGTATTAGTGGTAATAGATATACCTGAAGGCCCAGGGGCCGGAGTAGGTAAAAATGCCTCTGCAGGTGATGATTTTATGTTTACTGGCTCCACCGAGGCTGCTCCATTCCTTTATGCTTGATCCTTAAGGTACTCGACTTCGATCCTCCGGATATCAGTAGAGGATATGGAGATCACTTCCACATCCTTCTTGGCATCTTGAGGTACCCGAGCTCGTTTGCACAGTTCTGTGATCAATACTGGAATGGAAGTGAGGTTCGGCTCTGCCTTGAACGCATGAGTATATCTGAAGCAATGATCGTACCCAAGTTTATTCGAGTTTTCTCAACGATGCAACCCAGGCAAGCTACCTTGGCAAGGCGAAGGATTGAATCATTCTGGGACGGCATAATTGTGTTGCTGATAAAATTGAACCAGAATCTTGCAACTATGTTCAGTTCCTTCTTTTAAATCGGAGTTCCGTCCGCCAACCACTTAGGAGTATCGTCTGAAATTAGTGGGGATAACCACTTTTTCATCTCATCCAACTTCTCTGTTCTGATCAAGTGTTGGCAGTGATCCCTAATATTTGTGGACATGCCCAAGACTGCGTTGATTGCCCCACTATCACACTTTACCCTCTTGCCTCTAACAACCACATAGTCAACTTCTTTGAAGACTTCTCCTATCTGCTTTTTTTGCCGTATTAGTGCACTATATGCACTGTAGAACTCTCTTACCCAGTTTGGAATATACGGACCACGAGGTTTGGTGAAGATTTAGAATTTGTGGTGCCTCAGGCACTCTATTATCTCTGGGAACTTGTCAATAACCCTATCTATGGACAAACGTTTTTCCTCAAGAATCTTTCTTAGCCCCTCAGCCTTTAATCTATTCATTGACTTGGGCGGAGGACCCTGTACTGGAGGTGCCAGGACTATAGCCTACTCTGGAACTGGAGGAGTAGGATTGGTAGGCTGAGAATTCCTGATCCTGGATGGATCATTCAGCTTCTTAGTTCGCCACTCAGCCCTCTGTGTTATTGACAGATCATCCTCATCAGAACCCACACCTTCACTTTCAGATTGGTTAGGGTCATTTTTTATAAAAGCCATCACTATCAGTGCTTGCATCTAATAACTCAAGGTTCTTGTCTTTGCCATTGCCTTTCCCACCAGTTGTGGAAAGTTTAGCAGCCTTGCTTCTGGATGCAGCTGCATCCTCATTGATTGTAATCCCTTTTGTTTCCCCTTGGGTTGACCTGCTCTTTCCTGCAACTTTAGATCTAGCCATTTCTGCAAAGAATTGGGAAAAAGTTAATACAACTAAATCAAATTCATAGTGACAATTGAAGAAAAGCTCGCCAAATAGATCGGCGAATCGCCAAGTTGCGTTGGCGAGCTAGGTTGAGCTCACCGATAGGAGTTGGCTCAAAAATTTTAACAAGTCGGTGATGGGAAAATCCTTTCGGCGAGTCGCCGACCTCTTTCGGTGAGCAAGGTTTTATTCGCCGAAAGATATAGTGCAACAAAGGTTCAGGGGTGCAGACAAAGGGAGATCAAGGAGACTTTTGGCGATCAAAGACTTCTCGCTGAAAGTTACAGAACCCACATCACATCTAAACAACAAATAAATCATCAACAAGCAAGACCCAACAATTAATCTAACCCATATTCACAAAATCACACCCCAAGAATTGGGTTTTAGCTAGACATGTAAATGAGAGAGAAATTTATACCAAAATGAGTTTGCATTAAAATGGGTATGAAGATTTAAGTCTCAAAACAAGCCAAGAGTGAAGAACCCAAGCCCAAAATCTTGGAGTTGAAACCCTTTGAATCTTCAAGTTCTTCAAAACCCTTTCCAAACTTAGAACTCAAATAAAAGTAAAGTCTGAAAAATTATTGTTCAAAGCTAAAAATTCCTTTTTTAAGCTACAACACTCAACGAGTATTTATAGTTTCCAAAAATTTGTGTTGTGAAGAATCACTCGGCGAAGTTAGTCGGGATAGCCGATCAACTCGACGATCCGCCCTTTGGTATGTTCCATCACTGTCTTTCTCTACCCTTCAACATCGGCGTGTTTTAGATCATTGGGCGACATAGAACTGCTTCACAGAACTGCTCGGCGATACGCCGACTGCTCCTTTTCACCGCCGATTTGATCCTTTCCTTCAGGGCTCAGTACATTGGAACAAAAGGCAAAGATAAGACCTTTTGGTGACTCGCCGAATGGGTTCGCCGATTCTGGGATCTTCATTTCTTTGTTCTTTCAGCTGCCTTTGGTCCTTTTTGCTAAGTAGTGTCCATACTTTCCCTCAAACTCCAAATACCTGAAACTTAAGGGTTTTCATCAGATATTGAGACAAAATATGCATTTGAAGACACTAATTCTATCAAAATATAGACCTAAATGAGTTCAATTTGAGGACTCATCACTTCCCAAGTAGCTTCTTCAACAAATTGGTTCCTCCAAAGGACTTTGACTGATGCTACCTCTTTTGTTCTCAACTTGCGAACTTAGCGATATAGAATTTGAACCGAAATCTCTTCATAAGATAAACTATCCTTCATACCAATATTTTCAGTTGGTATGATCAATGAAGGATCGCCCATGCACTTCTTCAACATAGAGATGTGAAATATCGGATGAACCATGGCTAACTCTTGTGGTAGCTCCAACTCATAAGCTACATTACCAATCCTTTTGGATATTCGATACGGTCCAATATACCGGGGACTAAGTTTCCTCTTGTTACCAAACCTCATAACACCCTTCATGGGTGAAACTTTTAGATATACCCAATCATCTACTTCAAACTCTAACTCCTTTCTCCTAACATCAGTGCAGGATTTTTGATGACTTTGTGCCATTTTCAACCTCTCTTGAATCAATTTCACCTTCTCCATAGTTTGATGAACTAAATATGGTCCTATCAACCCTACTTCAGCAACTTCAAACCATCCAATAGGAGATCTGCACCTTCTCTCATAAAGAGCTTCATATGGAGCCATCTGGATGTTAGAGTGGTAACTATTATTGTATGCAAATTCAATAAGAGGTAGGTGATCATCCCAATTACCTTTGAAATCAATCACTCAAGCCCTCAACATATCCTCTAAGGTCTGAATAGTGCGATCTGCTTGACCATCTGTCTAAGGATGAAAAATAGTACTCAAGTTCACTTTTGAACCTAAGCCTTTCTGGAATGACTTCCAAAACTGTGCAGTAAATTAAGCACCCCTATCTGATATAATTGAAACATGGACTCCATGAAATGTTACCACCTCCTAAATATACAACCTGGCATAATCTTCTACTGAATGGGTAGTCTTTACCGGCAAAAAGTGGGCTGATTTTGTCATTCTATCAACAATCACCCAAATGGAGTCATGCTGCCTACGAGACCTTGGCAAGCCTGTGATGAAATCCATATTGATCATCTCCCACTTCCATTCCGGAAGTTCTATATTCTGAGCCAAACCACCGGTCCTTTGGTGCTCTACTTTAACTTGTTGGCAATTTAGGCACTTAGCAACAAATTCTGCAATGCCCTTCTTCATACTATTCCACCAATACACCTCTCTCAAATCACGATACATCTTTGTGGAACCCAGATGAATGGAATATCTGGAGCTATGAGCCTCTTCCATGATCCTCTCTTGGAGTCCATCCACAATTGGTACACACAACCTACCTTGATATCTCAATACTTCATCTCCCCCTTGTTCAAAAGAAAATATTTTTTGCTTATGAACATTAGCCTTCAATTCAAACAAAATGGGATATTGGTCTTGCTTTTCTTTCACTTCTGGCATTAATGATGATTCAGCTTCATTCATCACCACTACTCATCCTTATGTGGAATTCATCAGTCGGACTCCTAAGCGTGCAAGTCTATGCACATCTTTCGCTAACTCTATCTTTTTTTCCTCAACATGGGCGGTACTATCCATAGGCAACCTGCTTAAAGCATCAGCAACAACATTAGCCTTACCTGAGTGATAAAGGATACTCATGTCATAATCCTTGAGTAATTCCAACCACCTCCTTTGTCTGAGATTAAGCTCTTTCTGAGTGAACACATACTGAAGGCTCTTGTGATCAGTGAATACATCTACATGAACACCATATAAAAAAAATGACGCCATATCTTCAAAGCAAATACTACAGCAGCCAACTCTAAGTCATGGGTTGGGTAATTCTTCTCATGGATTTTCAACTGTCTGGAGGCATAAGCTATACATTTGCCATTCTGCATTAGCACACAACCCAAATCAACTCTAGACACATCACAATATACAACAAAGCCTTGCGTACCTTCTAATAAGGTCAACACAGGGGCGGTAGTCAACCTCTTTTTCAATTCCTGAAAGCTTTTCTCACAAGCTTCAGACCATTGAAACTTCACTGTTTTCTGAGTTAACTTGGTCAAAGGGGATGAAATAGATGATAACCCATCTACGAACCTTCTATAATAGCCATCCAAACCCAAGAAACTCCTAATATCAGTTGGAGATATGGGTCTAGCAACTCTACACTGCCTCTATCTTTTGGGTATCAACTCTAATTCCATCACCGAAAACTATGTGGCCCAAGAACGCCACAGGCTCAAGCCAAAACTCACATTTAGAAAACTTAGCATATAACTCCTTATCTTTCACATTCCGACAAACTATTCTGAGATGGCTAGCATGATCTTCTTCATTCCTTGAATAGATTAGT
Organism: Solanum okadae; assembly: GCA_036553675.1. Lineage (NCBI taxonomy): Eukaryota > Viridiplantae > Streptophyta > Magnoliopsida > Solanales > Solanaceae > Solanum > Solanum okadae. Next base: position 40,563,599 of record CM071689.1, on the reverse strand, counting down.
ATGTCATCAATGAAGACGATAACAAACATATCTAAATAAGGTTTGAAAACTCTATTCATAAGGTCCATGAACGCTACAGGTGCATTGGTCAAACTGAACGACATGACCACAAACTCATAATGACCATAACGGGTCCTGAATGTTGTCTTGGGAATATCACATTCCTTACTTTCAACTGGTGGTAACCTGATCTGAGGTCTATTTTCAAAAAACATGAAGCACCCTGAAGTTGATCAAAAATATCATCAATTCTTAGAAGAGGAAACTTGTTCTTGATGGTAACCCTGTTCAATTGGCGGTAATCTATACGCATCCTAAGGAAACCATCTTTCTTTCTCATAAATAAGACTGGAGCACCCCAAGGTGAGACACTTGGTCGAATAAAACCTTTCTCTAAAAGATCTTTCAACTGTTCTTTTAACTCTTTCAACTCTGCTGGTGCCATTCTATATGGCGGAATAGAGATAGAACGAGTATCTGGAAGAACATCTATACCGAAGGCTATCTCTCTCTCAGGAGGGAATCCGGGTAGATCATCTGGAAAAACTTCTGGAAACTCTTTTACTATAGGAACTGACAGAATAGGAGGTATCTCAACACTAAAGTCATTAGCTCGGACTAAGTGATAGACACACCCCTTGGAAACTAAGTTTCTTGCCTTAAGGTATGAAATGAAACGACCCTTAGCACTGGTGAACTACTTTTCCACTCTAAGACTAGCTCATTAGGAATTTGGTACTTGACAACCGGTCCATACCTAGAATGACATCAAAATCTACCATGTCTAACTCAATTAAATCAACCATGGTGTCTTTTTGATTAATGGAAATGATACAATCACGATAAACTTGCTCAGCTAGAATAGATTCCCCAACAGGTGTAGAAACACAAAAGGGTTCACAGAGTTTCTCAAGAATAACATCAAACTTATTTGCAACATAAGGGGTTACAAAAGATAAACTTGCTCCTGGGTCTAGCAAAGCATAAACATCAAAAGTAAAGATTTTGATCATACCAGTGACAACATCTGGAGAGTTCTGTTGCTCATGATGACTAGTGATCGCATACAGGCGGTTTGCTCCTCCACTAGTACCAGAAGTAGCTCCTCTAGGTGCAGCCCTGTCTGATGGGGAAACTAATGAAGATTGGGCTCTACTGCCCTGACTTCCACTACCTTGCATGTTCTTAGGACACTCTTTCGTGAAGTGACCTTCTTGCCCACACTTGAAACAACCTGACTGGCCATCACAACACTTACCTGGGTGGATTCTACCACACCTAGCATATGCAGGAACCCAGTTACCTCCTTGTGCCACACTACCTTGAGACTGTGCAGGTCTAGCTCTGAAGTTCTGCGAATTCTGACCATTATACTCACCTTTATTTCTAGGTACATGTGCACTAGCAGATGATGGAGCAGGTCCCTTTTGCTTTTGCTGAAAGGACGAACGGTTCACATTACCTTTTCGCTACCCAGACTCATTCCCTGTATTAGCTTTCTTATTTTTTAATTCCTCCCTATCCCTTATGAAATGACCCAAAAAGTTCTTAAAAATGTGCTTCGGAAGTTACCGGAAACTTGTTTAGCTATATCTAGAAAAAATCCGTTTCGTTTTTCGAAAATCCGACTTCATATTCTTGTTTAGGGGTCAAATTGAGTGGGAAATGGGTCTAACCCAAATTTTAGAGCAACCGTATCAAAATCCGAAATTTCCAAGTGAAGCCTTTTTCAAGGGTCTACTTTGGAGGGTCATATCTCCTAGAACACAAATAATTGGGTGGCCCATAACATATCCATGGAAATCCCTTTGAGTTAGCTACCTAACGCACTTCGTTTCACCTCATTCGGAGTTCGTACGAAGAAGTTATGCCCATTTTCGTAAAATCTGTCCGGCAGGAAATGCAATTTCCAATGAGCGTTTTTACTGTTCACCCGCCTCATTTTTTTTTCTAAGTGTTGGACCATTTTTCCAAAGGGCATATGTTATTTCCTATATACCATTAGTTTAATTCCCATCTCTAAAACATTTCCCAAAACACCTCTCCCATACTTAGACACATTTTCTCTCAAGTTCTTTCAAGAACCCTAATCCAAAACCTTCCTCAAGATTGAAGAGACTCTTGCTCCAAGTTCCAAGCTTCCATTGAAGACACTCTCAAGACCTTCATAAGAACTCAAGGTATGTGGTGTTGAACTCATGGGTCCTTCCACCCATAGTGCCTAGACTCTATTCTACTCACTAATTCATGGTTTAAGTTAGGATTCATAAGTTAGTCTTGTTCCTTGTAATAATTTCCTGCACATTGAATTTTAAACATGAAAAGTGATTGTTTTGAGCATGCTGTGACTCTAGAACTTGAATCTAAATTTGGAATGGATGTGGAGATTTTCATGTGGTATTGTGGGTGTTAAAAGATGTTGTTGTAGGTTGTTCACTGGTTTGGCTGCATAATTACTACCCTATTTTCCATGCTCTTTGATTCCATTACATGCCTTCAAGGTGTTTGACAAAATGTCCAACTAAGGAGAATTGATGAATCGATGCTTTAAAGCTTGAGTTATGAGATGTATGGCAATCCAGAGATGTGTTGATGACAAACTAAGCTTGTGTATATGTTCATTCCATACGTGAGATTGCATTAGAGCCTAATGGGAATTTCCTATATAAAGTGTTGCATGACCATGCCCGGTCCGAGGGAAAAGAACCGGACAATCATGTGAGAGGTTTATATCTCACCACCTAGGATGCTTGGGGTGTGACCAACATCAACCATGTGAGAGGTTTATATCTCACCACCTAGGATGCTTGGGGTGTGACCAACATCAACCATGTGAGAGGTTTATATCTCACCACCTAGGATGCTTGGGGTGTGACCAACATCAACCATGTGAGGGGTTTATACCTTGCCACCAGGGTGTCCGGGTGTGAACGGCATCCCCATCCTAAGTTGGGGTTATAGATTGGTTGGATCATGCATACACATATGATATCTACTATTAGTATAGATTTACTTAAACATGTTTTAACTTCACTTTGATCATGCATCCTCATATTGTTATTCATAATGCCTATGAAACTATTTCTTGTATTTCGATTGTGTCCTTGTCTATTGTTGTGTTGCACCCCGCATACTTAGTACATTCCAAGTACTAACGCATATTTTGCCTACATGATGTCACCATGTAGGGACCGGAGCTACTCTTGATCCTTCTCTCCATTCACGTGGCTAGTACGGTGCTTATCCGAGTTTGTTGGTGAGTCCTCAATGATTCGAGGGCTATGTTATGTTTCCTACTCCTATGTTTTGAGACTTTAGCTTGCAATTGTATTTTGACTATGAGGGGAGCCGGTAGTATGTCATGGCCCCCGTCCTATCTATGTATGTAGAGGTGTGCGTTGGACAAGTATTTTGTAAATGAGCTTGACTCTTGTTCTATGATGTCATTTTGAAATGGTTTGCCCTTAGCCCCTATTTCCCGTTAATTAATGTTGAATGTACTTCCGCGACCGATGAAGTGTGATGACAAGTTTGAGAGGCTTGTTTGGGGTTCCTTCGGGTTCCTCATTCGCCATGTCACGTCTAGGCCCTAGGCTTGGGTCGTGACACCTTAGCTTCTGTTCCTCAACCTGCTGCACATAGACCATCAACCTTGATATGTCCATGTCCCTGATTAGTATCGCAACCCTACCTCCCTTGCTCGACAGACGAGACAGCCCAGCAACAAACAAGCTCATTCTACTCCTCATGTCCACAACCATCTCCAGAGCATAACGGGATAGTTGGGTGAACTTCAACCCATACTCATGCACACTAAAGGAATCCTGCTTAAGAGTAAGAAATTCCCATACCTTAGCCTCTTTCAGTTCTCAGGGAAAGAAACGCCCCAAGAAAACCTCCTCAAAACATGCCCAACTCACAGGCGGTGCACCATCAGCTCTACCCCCTTTCCACTGGTCAAACCAAGTCCTAAAAACATTCTTCAGTTGATATGTAGTCAGTTCAACTCGCTCAGTATCGGCAACATGCATAACATCAAATACCTTCTTCAACTCGTCAATAAAGTTCTATGGATCCTCAGTAGGGCTCGAACCAGTGAAGCTTGGAGGGTTCATCCTCAAGAACTCACAAATCCTCGAAGTATCAGCCACTTCTTGTCTAGTTCCTCTTTGTTGCCCAACCTGGTTAGTCACAGGGTTGCTTAACATCCTTATGGCTTTCCTGAATTCAACATTAGTGACTTCCTCTTAAGGTTGCACTTCCGATGCATTTGGTAACTCTTGCTCCTCAACATTACGCCTAGCAGGACAACCTCTGACAGCTCTTCGTGGAGGCATGATTATCTGAAAACACGCGCAAGCACGAATTAGAAGGAAACTTTTTAAAGATCAAACTCTAATGCATGAAATGAGTGTGAAAGAAGTGAGATAATTTTCCTAAGTGTTGCAGCCTACTAATTATAGATGTGGCGCACTTCACACCGATAACTAGGACTCTACAGACACTGCTTCATAGAGTCCCTAGGACACTTGAACTCTATGCTCTGATACCAAGTTTGTCTCGCCCCGAGCCTACACCCCAAATGTGGCTGGCACTAAGAACCATTGTTGGCCCCAAATGAACCCTTGGCCTAGCTTACTTACTCAGCGGAAGACTCTATGCATATTTATAATGATCAATAGCACTATACTCACTTGAATAATAAAATACTGAGAATGCTTAAAAAGTCAAACATTCAACTTGGCCAAAATGATAACTCAAGTCGTAACATATGAAATGATAATGTGAAGACAACTGAACTACTAACCTTCTGTCTATGAAGCCTCTAAAACAAAGAGGGATGTCGGGACAGGACCCTGATCATCCTAACACTAAAAACTAGAAAGCAAATGATAAAACAGTCCTCTGAAATGCAAAGAGGCTCACCAACTGACTCTGAGTGCTCAACCTAATCAACGAGGCACTGGATGCTGATCCTGATTACCTGTGTCTGCATCATAAGACGATGCAGGCCAACTGGCATCAGTACATTGAATGTACGAATATGTGAGTTGGAATGCTAATCACAACTTAAGCTTGAAAAGGATCTGAAAGGAACACTTACCTTGGCTTTACTCAACTCCTAAATAACTTAACTCAATATAAGCAATAAACATATGCAATATATAGAAAACTTGTAAAACTGTGGAAAAACAACTAAGTTCGTTAAAGAAAATGCAATAATAAACTCAACTTTACTCATATAATAAAGTAATATAGTTTATGTGGAAGATTCTCTAACCGACAACCACCACTATGAGCCTAACTGGTGATACAGCGTCTTGCCCATGCTGCCAGAACTGTCCTATACTTTGCCGTCATATAGAACTACTTAACTTAATGGATCAACTAGCTTATGCTATGTAACATCCCGTATCCGAAAATAGAGATTTCAGATTTCTGGTGTTACAGGTGGCACTCACGGACACCATCCACGAACCGTAGATGGACTCATGGTCCGTCCTGCAGGTCCGTGGTTCGTGACAGAAAACTTCCCCAGAACTCAGTCAGAAAATTTGGCTAAGTCCCGACTCACGGACAGACCCACGGTCCGTAGATCAGACCACGGTTCATGGTCTGTGTCCGTGGATTGAGACTTTCCTTACCCAGCCTCTGACACAAACTACGGTCGACCAGCACGGATCGTCAATCGATCCACGGTCCATAGGTCTGACTGTAGATGAAGGTCAGCAACCAGTTAGCTGAATATTATTGATGGGTCAACTTCAGATGGTCATAACTTTTAGCACAAAAAGAATTGTGGGTCCCATGACCTATGATATGATAGATAATTGAATTATCTTTCCAACGCCACCAAGTATGCTAAAATCCGACCTCCGAGTAAAACGTTATAATCATTTTAGTGAAGGTCTGTCGAGCAGGCTTGACTTACGGACACAATCTACGGACCGTAGATTGACCTACGGCCCGTAGGTCCAATCCGTAGGTCACTCCGACAGCAGTTAATTCAGGGGTCTTTTGGTATTTTCCTATTTCGTTTAACCCCTTAGATACATCTTTTAAACCCTAAATCACGAGGTTTTAGTCAGTTTAAGCCTGGAAACATAACTAGAACTTACCTTAGTTAAAATCATTAATCAAAACTTAGGAAATTAGAAGCAAGAGAGGAGAAAAAGGTTAAGAACCCTAGTTCAAGAACGCAACAAGGTTCCATCAGTTCCAGCCCTGAAATCGAAAGATTTCTCCGTGGAATTCGTCACCAGGTATGTGGGATTTCACTAGTGGGTTCATTTCGCCCATTAGGTCCCTAGAATTCAGTCAGATTCTTGATTCCATGATTATGAACAGACCTAGGGTTTCTAGAATTACAGCAGATCATCATGAATTAGTTATTTAAATGTTCCAAATCAGATTTTCATGTTATTGCTCAGTTTCTTACATAAATTTCAGAACCCTAGCTATGTATTTCATTAGTTCTTGAATTACACCTGCTAGGTCAGATATTTCAGTTATTCAGATATACATGCTCCAGTTTTATGCCACATTATCAGTATATTTCAGCATAAACCCTATTTTGAGTTATAAATCATGAGAAGCTTTTCTTTAAGACAACACTTGAGTTTTAAACTGAGTTTTTGAGAAAGTTAAGATGAGTTTTGAGAAAGAGCTTCTAAAACATGATTAGTATGACAATTGAGTAGGTCATCAATGTATGAATAGTATGGTATCTAGATATACCATCAATGTTTATGCAGTATGACTTCCCAAGTCATCAATGATCATAGTATAATATGACGTTGAATTGTTTTCTAAAAAGGAGTTTTCAAGTATGAGTATCTACATGTCAGTATTTTGAGCTATTCAGTATTCCAGTCATAATATATTCAGTTATACATGCCTCAGTTTATGAATGCATCATTATCAGATTAATTGTTGCATTCTCAGTTTGCATGTTCAGTTTCGAGCTATCCAGTATTTACAGAAATTAAGTCATAACCAGTTAACCACTTAATTCATTGGGAGTAGCATAATACCGAGTTGGACTAGGGTTCAGCGTACCCATATAGTCCCAGAACTACGAGCCACGTAGGTGTAAGTCCCCTCTGTGGGCCACATCAGTTTAGTGATCACGTCAGCATGCCTCTATACCTCTGGCAGGGTATATTGGGTCCTCTCGATGGGGCGTATACATCGGACTCCACATTTAGCTCATGTGGTTTTATGTCAGTTATTAGTAGCTCCCACAGTTCAGTCAGACTCTATTGCATTGACCATATTTCAGTACAGTCAGTATTCAGTCTCAGCATGTTATAAATTTGGTCATTGCATTCAATTAGCTCAGTATTCAGTATCTATATCATGTTCAGATTATTTCATTGCTTTATTGCTTTGTTCAGCTATATGTTCTTTCAGCTTTACTCTATCCTGCATGCTCAGTACCTTTCAAGTACTGACGCATACGTGCGCTACATCTTCTCGTGATGTAGGTTCAGGTTCTCAGCATCCAGATCACGCATAGATCGATTCCCGATCTCTAGTTCAGCAGAATCAGTGGTGAGTCCTCATTCTCCGAGGACAATAGTCATGAGTTTCTTTTCAGTATTTTTAGTCTTTAGTTTCAGATTTTCTAGACTTAGCTAGGGCATGTCCCAGCACTTCTAGTCAGTTTAGAGGCTTATTTCAGACATAGATAGATTCAGCTTAGTATTGAGTTAGTATTTTCCTTGTATTAAACTCATCAGTTTTCATATATCTCAGTTATAGTATATGGGTATTCCCCATCTTTTTCATTTTAATTATGATTTAGCTTCCGCATCAGTTTATTTTCTTTAGTATGCTCATGATCATGCCAGCAGGGTTAGCTTGGGATCACTTATGGTCCTAGGTCCCGTGTCCGCGTCTCGGGGGTAGATCGGGGCGTGACATGCTAAAAGCATCTTAAGGAGTCATCTAAAAAGAATGATCCTTTACTACCCATGATGGCTACATGGTTTATGAAGACTTAAGTTAATATGAACCTGCATCCCCATATCGGTGCTCAATACTACTCCCAAAATATACTTAGCTCATAAGTTTTTAAAACAAACTTCTTTCTTTGATTTAAGATAATTACTCAAAACTTAGCTTAAAATCTCTCTTGGAATGGATGTTCCCTTTCTTGCTCAAATGTAAAAACATTTTAAACTCTTTGGGAATACATAGTCCCCATATACTTCTTTGAAGAAATGAACTTCAAATCTTTACTCTTTGCTTAACTTTAAACTTAAGTCTTAGAACAAAGTTAAAACGTTTGTGAAAGACTTTTGAAAACTTTAAAGAACTTCTCTCGACTTGCTTCTTAACTTCTAACTTGACTCTTAACTTTCCTTGAATTGAATTATCGATTTCAAGGATTGTGATTTGTGATAGGAAAGATCTCATGATGTTTAGGAATGATTTTAGATAGCTAAACATGAGAAAAGATCAAGAAATCACTGTCTAAGGGTGGGTTTGCGACGCAGAGAAGTATTTAAATTTTTGGTTCAAAAACAACTTTTGAGGTAGAACGGTCCGTGACCTCTCCGCGACGCGAAACGATATTTCCCAAATCTAGGGAGCAGGTCCGCGACGCGAAGGCACTGTTCAGATTTGCCCGACGAAATTCCTTCTTCATTTTCTAGCTCTAAACCCTCTAAACTCCATTGGTTCTTTCCCCCAAACAATTAGAATCAGCTATACCCTCAAATAACATCAGATTCTACTCGAAAACACAACTAAAAACGTGAATCAATCTCAAGAAAAACTCCAACAAAACAACCCACAAGGATTCAAACGAACTTTATCAAGAATTCAAGGGATTTACTTTCAAATCAATATACTTTGCTGAAATTGAATCAAGTTGGGCGCGTGGGTGAACTAACCTAACGCTATGTGATCTCATATACCTTGTAGGGATCAGCCCCGACGAAATCCACAAGCTAAACTCGACGATCTTGACGAATCTTGCTTCTCTTCTCCTTTCTCCTCTTCTTTTCTCTTTCCTCCAAGCCCTAGCGTGAAACTTCAACTTTTCTAAACTGACTAAAATTTGATTTTACGCCAATTAACTCCTAAAAACGAATTAGAATAATTAGGTAAGGAAAAGACTAAATTACCCTTCCAAAATCCGGATTAGACTTTCCTTATTAAAACAGCCAACTTCCAAAGGGAATAACTCACTCATACGAACTCGGAATCGCGCAAACTCGGCGGCGTTGGAAAGACCAGTCCAAGAGGTTTCCTACCATATCTGTAAGTACCTCTAACTAATCCTTAACTAGAAGTTATGGCCATTTGAAGTTAACCAAAAACTCATTCTTCCTAACTTAACAAAATTTCTAGATTTTCATTCTTTCCAAAAATGACTATTTCCAATTATTAGCTTCTTCCTAGTTATTTTAAATTGTGAGATGTTACACACATGGTGTATGCAGGTTAATGATAAACATCCCACAATAGTGAACTAAGGTTACTTTTAAAGTATTTCATAAAATGTTTTAAAGATGTTAAGCTTGCATTGACCATGATTATGACTTATGTTTTCTACCCTTTTATCTTATGATTTATCTTGGTCATTGCCTATCATGTAAAGTCCTTTTTATCATGCTTTCATAACTCTTATGAATTGCTATCATACTTAGTTCATTCCAATTACTAATGCGTACTTGTGCCTACATTGTTTCACAATGTAGGGTCCGACGCTCCTACCTCTTACACTCATGGCTATTTGATCCCTTTGGCACTTTAAGATTGGTGAGTCCTCATGATCCGAGGGTCAAGACACTTTTATAGCTTTATATCATTTTAGTTTTCAGAATTTGTTTGTGGTGTATGAGTTACGTCTCAACCACTTATTTTGTGTTTGTAGATGGCTTGTTGAGACTTATGTTAGACTTCCGCTTTGTCAAACTCTTTTATGCTATAAGACTATTTCTTTTGAAATATTTATTTCTATTATCTTGTATGATGTATGCTAAGTGGATTGTGTAGGGCCTCTTGGGGTCCTATATGCCACCTAGGGTATACTTTGGGTCGTGAAACCAATAGGAGACCGACACCTCCTTTCATAGAGAGCCTCTAATGGAGCCATATGAATACTCAAGTGATAACTGTTATTATAAACAAACTCAATCAAATAAAAATGATCATCCCAATTACCCTTGAAGTCAATCCCACAAGATCTGAATATATCCTCCAAAGTCTGAATAGTATGCTCGACTTAACCATCGGTGTAAGGTAATGCTAACCTTAACTCGAGTACCAAGGCCTTTTTGGAAAGACCTCCAAATTTGGAAAGTAAATTGGGTACCTCGATCAGATATAATGGATAAGGGCACCGTGCAACTTAACAATTTCTCGGATATACAACTTAGGAAAATCCTTAGCCAAATACGAAGTTTTCATGGGGATGAAATGTGTTGACTTTGTCATCCTATCCACAATGACCTAAATCGATTTGAGTTGCCGCAGGGTGGTAACCGGTAGTGAAATACATATTCAAATCTTCCCACTTCCAAGTAGGAATCATAATATCTTGAGCCAAACCTCTCAATTTCTGATGCTCAACTTTCATTTATTGGAAATTTGACACTTAGCCACAAATTCCAAAATATCCTTCTTCATCATATTCCACTAATAGACCTCCCATAATTTATGGTACATCTTGGTGGCTCTCAGGAGAATAGAATATCAAGAACTGTGAGCTTCCTCTAGAATTTGTTACCTCAACTCATCAACATTCGGAACACAAAAATAACCTTGATAACGAAGCACACAATCTCCCTTTGGGAGAAAGCCTTAATAGCCTCTTTGAGCACAACTTCCTTCAACTCTACCAAAGTTGGATCAAGATCGTTCTTAGCCTTCATATCCGACATAAGAGACGACTCTAAACTATTCTGACCAATAATACCACCCTTCGAAGTGAACCAAGAAAACACCCAAATGAGCTAGTCTATAAAGATCATGAACCAACTCCTTTTTACTATATTCAATGTGAGCAATACTAATCATCAGTAATCGACTAAGGGTGTCGACAACCACATTTGCCTTACCCGGATGGTAAAGAACACTCATATCATAATCCTTCAAAAGTTTGAGCCACTTCCTTTGACAAAGATTTAAATCCTTTTTCTTAAACACATATTTCAAAAGTCTTATGATCGGTGAACACATCCGCATTAACACCATACATATAAGGTCTCCAAATCTTCAAAGCAAAGACCAGCGTCGCTAACTCTATATCATGACTTAGAAAATTCTTTTCATGAACTTTCATTTTCCTCGAAGTACTAGTAATCACTTTCCCATTTTGCATCAAAACACAACCAAGGCCAATTAGCAAAGCATCACAATAAACTACAAACCCATCGGATCCTTACGGTATGTTAAAACTGGGGCTGAGATGATTCAATCCATTAACTCTTAGAAACTCTTCTCATAAGCTTCCGGTCATTGAAATTTCACCTTCTTCTGAGTTAACATAGTAAAAGGTGAAGCAATAGAGGAAAATCCTTCCACAAATCTTCTATAATAACCGGCCAAACCGAAGAAACTCCAAATTTCTGAAGGGAAAAGAGGTGTAGGCTAGTTCTTAACAGCATTAGCCTTCTTGGGATCAACTTGAATACCTTCACCAAAAACAATAGCCATGAAAAGCAATAGAGCTCAACCAAAACTCACATTTACTAAACATAACAAATAATTGGCGATCCTTGAGGATTTACCAAATGATCTGTAGGTGATCAGCATGTTCATCCTCTCTCCGTGAACAAATCAAAATATCACCAATAAACACGATCATTAACATATTAAGATATTGCTTGAACACTCAATTTATAAGATACATGAAATCTGCCACGATATTAGTCAAACCAAAGCACATCACCATAACCTCATAATGATCTACTGAATTTGTAAATTCATCTTCGGAATGTCACCTCACTTACCATTAACTAATGATACCCTAATGGAAGGTCAATCTTTGAGAAGAAACTAGCACCTTGGAGTTTATCAAAAAATCATCTATTCTTGGAATAAGGTACTTATTCTTTATCTCGACCTTGTTAAATTATCGATAATTAATACACATAAGAAGTGTGTCATCCTTCTTTTGAACCAACAAAATTGTTACACCTTATGGTGAGATACTCGGTCAAATGAAACCCTTACCGAACATATCTTTCAACTGATCCTGTAAATCCTTAAGTTCTTTTATAGATATATGGCAAGGAGGAATAAAGTTAGGCTACTATCCGGAAGAAGGTCAATTCCAAAGTATATATCCCTCTTGGAAGGAACACTAGGAAGATCATCATGAAACATTTTTGGAAACTTATTAACAATCGGAACCAACTCAAGAGTAGGGATTTTGGAATTTGTATCCCTAAGTCAAATAAGATGATAGATACAACTTTTAGAAATCATTTTCCTACCCTTTAGGCAAGAGATAAACCAACCTATAAATGTTAAATTTCCACCTTTCCATTCTAAAATAGGCTCATTTGGAACCTGGAATGTGACCACTCAGGTTCTACAATCAATGGAAGCATAACAAGAATGAAGCCAATCCTTACAAAGAATGACATCAAAAGTCTAGCATCTCTAACTCCATGAGATCAACTGAGGAGAATTTATGGGAAACCGAATCTGGGCAATTTCTATAAACCCATTTAGCAACAATAGAGTCACCAATAGGTCTAGAGAATGAAAAAGGTTCTAAAAGAATTTTTGGACTGACATCAAACTTCATAGCCACATAATGAGTCACAAAAGAAAATGTAGCACCTGGATCAAGAAATGCATAAACATCAGGTTAAACAACTCGTAACATACCATTCACTAGAACTGGAGAACCGTCTAAAAAACATAAAATATTTTCTGATGCGGAGCACCACCCGAACAAAAAAGTACCATGTTGAGACAGACGACTCAAAGAAGCACTAGGCTGAGCCTGATGACCATCTCTACCCTTCTAGCATGCGAAGGGCAATCTCTCAATATGTGACCACTCTTACCACAACCATAGCAACCATTGGTATCAGCTAAGCATCCCCCCGGATGAATCTTGCCATACTTTTGGCAAGCTAGAAATGAAGATCCACTAGAACTACCTCCTTGCGGCTTAGAGTTAGACACCATATCCTTGTTAAACTTTTTCGATAGAGCACTAGATGAATTTGGACTGGAGAACTATTACCGAAACTAAGAAAGTCCATTTCCACCGAACCTCGAGTGAGAGAAATCACCATTATTTGTTCTTGCCCTTTATGAATATCTAGCTTTCTCCTTGAGATTTTCCTCTTTGATTTATTGAGCATGAGTTATAAATCTTCATATATCCATCTCTTTGATAAACATGACGGTTCTACATTCTTTGACCACTATTTCAGACTCACCCGAAATAGACCTATGCATTCATGCCCTAGAGTCGGCAACCATTGTCGGAGCATACTTGGAAAATTGAGTGAAGTTCAAAGAGTATTCCTTCATTTCCTCAAGTTGATAAATTCTTGCACCTTAGCCTCCTTCATCTTAAGGAGAAAGAACCGATCAAGAGATGCCTCTCTGAACTTTTCCAAATCCAAGAGACCCACATCCAATGTCCTTTCATCCTTCCAATAATGAGAAACCTCACACATGAGCAAAGCCTTTCAATTGATAAGCAGCTAAGTTTGCCTTTTCCACCAGAGTCACTCTCATAATATCCATGATATTTTGAATCCCTTCAAGAAACTCTTATGGATCCTCATCCACTTTTGAACCATGGAATTTGGAGGATTAATCCTCATAAAGTCTCTAACCCTTGTCGCCACCGTACCCATATTTGGATTCACAGGAGCTAAAACCTCTCTATTAGCTTGTGTCGTCATAACTTAAGCCAATCCTCAGAAGGGGACTCTAAATTCAGCATGAGACACTTGTTCACCGAAAGAGTCGATCAGAGCTTGAGGAGCTTTAGGTTCTACATTGTCGTTGACATTAATGGATCTCTTCTTGGAGGCATGTTTTGAAAACACATAGAACAATGTTTAGAAGGAAGACCCTTATAGAGTTCAACTCTATCACACGACTTTAGACTAATGAAAGAAGTGAAGCTTCTTAAACGTCTCGTAGTCTCCTATTCATAAATGTGGCTGTTGACACCCAATTTTAGCTCTCCATGTTTAATTAATTAAGCTTCCATAAATAATAATAATAATAATAATAATAATAATAATAGGAATAATATATATATATATATATATATATATATATAAACTTTTGTAGGAGTATGAAAATATTTTAACAAAACATTTTCATTTTTGGCAGGTTTGTTTCATAAATATTGATCTTATAAAGAAAAATATATATAAATTTGTATATAAATATTACTACTTACTTTCTCATTCTTAAGGGTTGACTTGATTTTTTAAGCTAAATATAATTCTTGTTGTTGCAAATAAATACTTTTCGTACATTACTCAAAATTAGGAAGATTAATAAATTAATTAGTTAATAATTCATACCAATTTTATTTTAAGAATGACCCATATTGTCAAATAAGCTAATCTTGTAAAGTAATTATTCTCAATTTAATTAATTATGGCTATTTAATAAAGAAAGGGGTTATAATTTAAATGATTTAATTTGAGGAAAAACTTGGAAATCCAAGTCTCCTAAATTCATCCAATCAGCGTCTACCATGTAGGCGATACATGATTGTATTTGTCACCCCCCAAGGCTACCCCCTTGACGTAAACACGAGACCTAGGATCACGAGTGACCCCAAGCTAACCCTGAACTGGCATATCATAAGCATACTTAAACAACTGAACAAAAGATACTATGCAGAAGCTTAAAACATGAGATAAACTGAAATGATGGGGAAATACCCAATCTAAGTCTGAATATATAAATACTGGGCAATAGTTTAAGATACTGAACTATAACTCAAATACCAAAGCTGAATCTGTCTATGTCTGAAATAAACCTCTAATTGACTAGAAATGCTGGGACATGCCCCAGCTAAATCTAGCAAAAGTGAAGCTAAAATCAAAAGACTGAATGTAAAAGAACATGTTTATCATCCTCGAAGAATGAGGACTCACCATTGATAATGTTGAATACGAATCGGGAACCAATCTACACGTGATCTGAATGCTGAGGCCCTGAACCTACATCACGAAAAGATGTAGCGCAGAGTATGCGTCAGTACTTGAAACTGAGCATGCAGGATAGGATAAAGATGAACAAACATATAACTGAACAAAGCATGTTGAGCAATGATATAATTGAATATGAATGTAAATATTGTAATATATTGAATATGAACTAAACTGATGCAATGACCAAGTACATAACATGCAGAAACTTAATATTGAAATATAATTGGAAACTGGTCAATGCACTAGAATCTGACTGTGGGAGCTACTATTAACCGACATAAAACCACATGAGCTAAATGTGGAGTCTGATGTATACGCCTCATCGAGATGACCCAATATACCTTGCCAAGGGTATAGAGGCATGCTGGCGTGATCACTAAAACTGATGCCCATAGAGGGGACTTATAAACCTACGGGGGCACGTAGTTCTGGGACTATGAGGGTGACTGACCCTAGTCCAACTCGGTCTAAGCCTACTCCTAACTGGAAATGTGTACAATACAGTATAACTGAAATATATTGTATAGCTCAATATTTTGACATGCTAACTGAAAATGCAACATTAAGGTACTGATAATGAAACATTTGAAAACTGAGGCATGTATATTTGTTTATCTGTCCTAGCTAGTGTAATTCATGAACTAAACGAATCTACACAACTAGGGTTCTGAGTTTCATGCAAGGAACTAAGCAACAGTGTTACAAAAACATGATAATCTGATTTGGAATACTCTAACAGCTAAATCACAACAATTATTTGAAGTTCTAGAAACCCTAGGTATAAGCAATATTTAGGGAATCAAGATTCTGACTAAAATCTAGGGACCCAATGGGTGAAAGGAACCCACTAGTGAAATCCCACATACCTGGTTACGAATTCCACGGAGAAATCTTTTGATTTTGGGGGTGGAACGAAAGAAAACCTGTTGCGTTCTTGGAGAGGGTTTGGTCGACTATTTTCTCCTCTTTTCGTTCTAATTGGATGAAATTTGGAGAATGAATTGACAAGGGTAGGTTCTGATTTAGTTACTAGGCTAAAACTAACCAAAACGATGTAGTTTAGGAGTTAAACGACGTAGTTTAGGTGTCCAACGCATAGGGGAAAAAGACCAAACGACCCCTGACTTAAAATCTGACAGGGCCTGGTCAGCCGTCGTTCGGCTTCAGAGGATGGGTTTTGGGGGGGTCTGAACCATGGACCGTGGTCCCACCTACGATCCGTAGGTCCTGGCGTGGTTCTGGACTTAGCTGAATTTTCTGGGGTTCTGGGGAGGGGGTTGATGGTGGCCAACCACGGACCCCACCTACGATCCGTGGGTCACCCTACGGTCTGTAGGTGGTCTCCATTGGTAGCGCCTGGAACTTTTGAAAATCTGCATTTTGGTATTTCTAGCATACGGGGTGTTATAGTGTTTCTTCAACTTTAATCTCAATTCTCTATTTTTGTAACACTAGAAAATGGGAAAAGGGAAGAACTTCATGTTTTGGCTATAGATCGTGTCCCCTGAGACAAATCTACGGTTCGTATGACACTCATAGAAATGAGGTTGAGATTTAGGAATTCAAGCTTCTGAAATTTGACCTACGAGTGATCAGGACAGGTCGTCATTTGGACTACGAGTCGTAGATGACTTTCGTAAAAGGGTCCCAGACTTAGTGAAATTTCATACTTGATTTTGGGTTTTACGGATCGTAGAAAGGGCTTGTGGGAAGTAAGGTGAATTTTGGATATATGAAGTTGGTTCTACAGTTGAACATTACGGGAGTAGGAAGTTCTACGTACCGTAGGTCCAAATCATAGAAGCCATCTGACAATTATTTTTTAAGGGTATTTGGGTCTTTTCTTATGCATTTAATGCCTATATTATTCCATTTTGACCCTATTTAATTCCTATAACTACTCTTCAACACCTAAAATTACCCCAACTCTCTCATTCACTCAAATCCCCAAATTCCATCCACATTCATTCTCCCAATTTTGTCTCTCAAGTTCAAGAAGAAGACTAGGGTTTCAATCTTCAAGTCTCTTATTCCTCAATTTCTTTTGGACTTTGTTTATAGTGTTTTATCAATAATTTCCACTCACCCATTGAGCCCCAAAGATTTCTCAATTCTCCAAGGTCAATTATGTCACCCCCGGAGGCTACCCCCTAGACATAACACGTGACCTAGGATCACAGGTAACCCCAAGCTAACCCTGAGTCTGTCATATAACAAGCATTCTGAATATAACTAAGAAAGCGGAAGCATAACTATAAAGTAAGTCACAACTAAAAGAAACTCAAGTGAGAATATAACTAAATGTCAAAGGAGAAACAACCCAAAACAACTGAATACTGACTCTATGTTTGAAAGCCTCTACTACTGATGAGCTATTGGGGCAAGTCCCCAACCAACTCTAAAAACACTGAAATAAACTAACTAAACCAAGCATAAAGAAACATCCTCGAACTATGAGGACTCACCACTGAAGCTACTAAGTATAGGATGAAAATAGAACTAAGCGTGGGCTGGATGTTGAGTGCCTGAACCTACATCATAAAATGATGTAGCTCAAAGTATACATCAGTACATGAAATGAATTGAGCATGCAAGATATAGATACTAAGCTGAACAATGATATAATAATGAGCATGGAAATAGACTGTATTGAAGTGTAACTGAAAGGCTAAGCTAAATGCAATGACCAAGTACTAATCATGTAGCTAATATGTTGAACTAAATACTGAAATGAATCCTGATAACATGGTCAATGCAATGAAAGTATGAATGTGGGAGATACTATTAACCGACATAAACCATGTGAGCTAAACATGGATTTCGATGTATACGCTCCATCGAGAGGACTCAATATATCTTGACAGGGGTATAGAGGCATGATTGTGGCGTGATCACTAAAATTGGTGCCCACATAGTTCTGGGACTGTAAGGGTACACTGAATCCTAGTCTAACTAGGTGCTAAGTCTACTCCCAACTGAATGAAAAGCCAGAATGCACTGAAGTATTGAGTAGCTCAAAATACTGACATGTTATTTGGGAATGCAACATATATATACTGAAGATATGGCATTCAAATTTTGGAGCATGATTTTCTGTCTGATTTTCCTAGCAAGTATAATTCATGAAGTATGATAAATTTACACAAGTTAGGGTTCTGAGTTCTATGCATGGAACTGTTCCCTTATTTGGGGTGTGACCAAAAAAATTAATTTTCCTTGCATGGAGAATAAAATAACTATTTAGAAAATTCATAATTATATGATTATAATTGGAAAAATATTAAAAGAATATATTTTTGTATGACTAAAAAAGGAAATGTATTGAAATATTATCCTATTAGACTAGATGTTATTCAAGAGTCTAAATTGGTAATTGCATTACAAATTGATCATTTTAGCCTTAGATGGTTACTTCAAATGGCTAAGTAAGAAAATTATTGAGGATACTAACACTTTCCTCTATAAATTATTAATAAATATTTTTGTAATATAAGAAAGTCATATTTGTATATTTATGAATGGTAAAATATTAAAAGCATATCATGTTGGAATGATTAAAAAGGTAAAAGTATTAAAACATTGTCCTATTGGACTAGATATTGTTTAAGAGTCTAAAATGGTAATGTCATTACCAATTGATCATTTTAGTCTTAGATGATTATTTCAAATGTCTAAAAAGGAAAATTATTCGGTATAATAACACTTTGCTCTCTCAATTATAAATAAAATTTAATTTTTATTATTGTAATAAAGAAAAGTCATAATTATATGATTATGCATTATAAAATATTAAAATCATACAATACTTGTATAGTTAAAATTGGTAAAAATATTAAAATAATGTCAAATTTGACTAGATACTATTTAGGAGTCTAAAATGATAATGTCTTTATTGATTGATCATTAGTCTCAGATGATTACTTAAAATACCTAAATAAGAAAATTATTTGGAGAAATTACACTTAGACCTCTCAATTATTAATACATTTTGATTTTAGTCCTTTTATTGTATGAACTAGCATGTTTAACCAGTGATTAATTTAAAATTATGTCTTTAATCCTCTTATATAGAAAATGTGTTATATTTGGGATCTTCTTAAAACTAATTACCCTAAAATATGTAGTATCATTACAAGCTTCACATCATGGGTAATTAAGAGATGGACCAATTAATAATTGTTGAGTAAAAAAAAAACATTTGAAATATTTGAAGCATTAATGTGTTTAGTCAAATAACACATGAACTAAAATAAAAATTCATTGATAATTAATAGACTAGAAGAACTCTTGACTTCACACAATCATAATATTTGAGATATCCTCTGACAATCCCAAAAACATTAGTGCACCGACTATATGTAACTTATAATATTCTAGAGGTGTATGTACTTGGCAAATTTGGACAATATTTTTCTGAACAAACATATTTTTTTATATTAAATTAATTTAATTTCAATGGCATCTCTTATTTATCACAAATGAATTATTTTAAGTTTCTGAATTCTCGACTCAAATATCATGACTTACTTCAATCAGTACAATAGTGTTAACCTTTAATTAAAAAGTTATACAAAAATATTTTTAGAACATATTTTTCATCGAGAAAAGTTTCTACCAAATGTTATTGTGCCACAAGTTAATTATTTGCACTTTCTAACTCCAAAAATAATCATGGAATATAAATTTTAATATTTTAACCTTTTTAAAGAAAAACTATAATAATTTTATTGGAATCAGATTATGATAATTAGTTTATTCAATATTTTAACTAAACTGTCTCAATAAACTTAAAATTTCTTGATGGGCTCTAGTAACAATTCTTGTTAGGCATCTATAAAAGCCACAAACTTTTTTACATTTTATGTATTCTACTCCTAAAGAGAGTGACTTTTATATTTGAGTGTCAAATATGAATAGAAAGAGGCTTAAGAATACTAGGCACGGTAGTGAAAATGTATGAAATTCCCTTTTAGACAACAGAGCAACAAGTTTATTTAAGAAAGCAGAAGAGTTTTCTATTTTATGTGATGTAGATATTGCTATAATTATTTTTAGCCCAGGAAAAATTCAGCCCATTGTTTGAAAATCTACAGATTTGGCTAAGGAGGTATTAGTGAGGTATTCAAAGTTTTCTTTGGAAGAAAGAATTAAAAAGTTAATGAAACATGAAATGTATCTTTCCAACAGAATGAATGAGAAAGAAGAAAAAATTAGGAAAATAGAAAAACTGAATGAGGAGAACGAAATGGAAATCCTCTTCAATCAACTTGTGGAAGGAAAGAATATCGTTGAACTTACTGCTAGAGAAATTCAAGGTTTATTAAATTTGACTAATACTAAGATAGCTAAACTTCATGAGAGAGGAAAAAAATCAATCAACAGCATCAGTCTTCTCAACCTCAAAATCCTCTCTCAAACTCCAAGTTCGCAAACGAAAATGTTACCCCATTACCAAATTCAATGGATGATTTGATCAATGGCATGTGGTTTGTTGAGACTATGGCAACAAACAACAATTATTTTGACTTAGGGGATGGAAACAATATCGAGTCTACACCAATTGAAGGTGATGGCATCAGTGGTGGAGATAATGAACAATCCAAGGACCTCGATTGATAGTGTAATGCTTATATTGTTCTATCATTATTTTTTTATGTTGGTTTTTTAAATAGTTATTTTTTATTTATTTCATTTTCTAATCCATTTTGTGATATTGTATTTTCATTTCAGTTATTTATAAAGGTTCTATTTTTGTTGGAAAAGTGAACATATTCTTTTAGCAATATGTTTGTATTTGATATAGGATGCATTTCATTTGAATGCTTATGCCTCAAAATTCTTCCTCCACATTTAAATGTCTATGAATCACCATTTTAAAAGACCTCGATATTTATTAACTATCGAAAATAATTATTCAGATCTAAAAAGATCAGAATTCTTCTTATTCTTTAACTATTTTCTATTCTCCCCCATTTTCTCTTCTTCTCTAAACCTTCTCTATTCTTATTTTTCATCTCCTACATATCCTCTACCACTTCATATTTTGAAAATAATTTTGGGTTTGAAGTCATTGGTAAGCGTTGCAAAATCTAAATTGTTGTAACATAGTTTTATTCAAGATGATAAGATTTTGATAGAGATGGTAGATTTAAATTACTTAAATGAGTTTTAATGGTTATTCATCAAATGAAATTGTATATGGTTGAAGTTCTGGTGATACATGGTGTTTCAAAGAAAATAAAAAGTTGTTAGTAGTCTCACAATGAAGACTTGGCGATCATTCTAGTCTTTAAGCAATTCCAAGCAATTGTTAGTTACTTGTTGAATTTGATACTTTCAATTATGGAATCGTATATTTTGTCACTAGTGTTTAATGATTATACAGGGTATATATATTCAATTATAGTTTAAACATAAATTGTGAATTCATTATATAAACAATGTATTCATAATTTCATCTTTTTCAACTTTTTCCATTTTTTAGTTGTTGGTAGATATGTATAGATTTGATTCTAGGATCTTTTTATGGTATAGGAAAGGAGGAATGACAGTAATGAGAGGTGAAGAGGAAAGGGTGTCTTTACTAGATTTCAATAAATCTAATTTATGCTGAAATTTAAAAGATATAGTGGATAAGAGGTCTAAAGAATTACTTGGGAGGGGATCGGATAAAAAAATGTCTTTAGGCTAATATTATTTTATACTATACTATTGTAAATCCATTGTGTTAACCACAAATAACAAGGTAAAGTCTAATGATGTGGATCTAGCAACTCATCCCAATAACTCCAACTGATAGCCTTAATGTTCAAAGACTTCTCGCCAAACACGAGTACTGAGAATAGAATTTGCAAATGAAAGGTGTAAAATGAATAGAGTGAGAAAGGGAAGGACCTGCAATCATCCATATTATTAGGATAGAATGAAATGGAAACATATGTACTCATTTGTATTATCGATCTATCCTAAACTAAAATGATATCATGATCCAAAATCGGGCCATGATGACGGCTATCATAAACCCCCACAACCCAAGCCAAAATCCAAACTACCAGTGATAAGCTAAATAACTTAAAGTAAGACTACGCAAAAACAAAATAGACAACGAATGGGGCCAGTAGCATACATATGTATACAGAGATGTACAATACACAAAAAGGCAAGAAAGTTATAAAGAAAGAAAAACTTAACATAAGAACCAAACCCTGGACCTAGTGTCAATGGTACAAGAGAATCTAATTATAGAAAGGATGATACACAATGGTTATGTCTAATCAAAATACAACAGAGGGAACATAGTAAATCTTTGGATGCCAAAAGCTCACCACGATTCAACAGCGATGGCCATGGAAGGTTTGGAATCAGCGTGGCTGACTCATACTAGGATCTGCATCAAAAACAATGTTGAAGTAAAGTATGAGTACCAAATGCGAGATACTCAATAGGCATCATAGGCCGATCGAGATAAGATAAAAACTGTATAAATAATAGAGAAACAGTGTTAACACTATGATTTGGCAGCTAATAAGAAACATATCAGCCACTACTGACAGTGAAGATAATAAAATAATGAGCATAAAACATCCAAAACAAGTAAATCACATTCACACACATAATGCAAGATGATGCAATGTACGTGCTGACAATGCATAAAATCATATTCTCCACAAAATCCCTCAAATCGCTCAGAATGATTCTTTAGACTTGACAACTGGTGAAATGCACAAAATATAACATGGGATAGTTCCTCAAGCCACATGGAATACTTCCGCAAATTGATCAGTAAAAGGGGTAAACCTGGAATAATTCTTTAGGGCGCCCAAAAGGCTTCCTTGAGATGATTAGTATAGTAGTAAAACAGTTCATCCTTCAATCAATAACATATAATATCATTTGTTTAAAACAAACTTCCTTTTTGTCCAAAACTCGAATTAGCATTTTCCCTTAAAATATTCAATCATCAAAGGTAAAATAGTCAATTTTAAAGTAAATATCTCTTTGGCATGAATGCACTAGCAAATGGTGTAAATCCTTTCAAAATTTCAAATCTTCTCGAGTAAGATATTAGAAAGAAAGAGAAGAAGTTCATGACAACTCATCACAATTATAAAGGACATACAAAAAGATTGATGTTGAACCACATTGAAACATACATATATAGAAGGTAACCTATGATTGGATTCCTGATAAATTTAGCATTGAACAAACAAAAGAAAATTAAAAATTAACTTTATTAAGAAATCATCAGCGATAAAAAGGAGATTACTGAATTCGGACAAGATACAATACACAAACTTGAAGATCAAAATCAAGAGAATAATATGATGGATATTAAACTATATGTTTTTTGGATCACTTGAATACATATAAACATTTTCTCCAAAAATATACATATAGTATAGTAAAATTCAGATATATCATCATGTAATAGAAAATAAGGGAAATATTATATTTATATGCTTGATTTCATTCTAGTTATAACTTTCTTATTCTAGTAAATACAATTCCCTTCTTGTTTATATTATTTTAAAATTACTTTAACTAATAAATAAGTATAATTTCTTTTTCTTTTATTTCATTTTATCAATTAAAATAGAATACCTACATGCACCTTTTTAACAGATAATATAGATCATATATATAAGATCATAGTAACCCCACCGTTAATTTCATTTCGATAACAACAAAAAAAACATTCTAATATAATAAAAAACATTTATCTTTCTTTATCTTTTTTTCACCTAAAGTAGGATAACCATTTGCTAATAAATAAAAAAATTATTAGGAAAAGATTGTGTTTGAAAGAAATAAAATAATTAGTTATTTTATAGGAAAAAATTGTGTTTAAGAGAAATTATTAGTTATTATGTATTAGAATTATTTGAATCATGATTTCTAGTTTATTAGCACACTGGAAACAGAGAGAAAACTTCTATATTATGCCATCCTAATGTTGAAACCGATAAGGCGAGGAAAGTCGTAATAGGGGAGTAAACAAAGTTGAGGCACTGATAAGAAGGAAATATCTGCTAAAGTACGATGCTAGTAGTGACAGGAGAACATGATAAACAGATAATCTAGTTCATAATGATCTAATATGATCTTTAATCAGTTATGAATATGATAGGAAGGAATAATTGAAAACAAAAACCTACATAACAAAGAACATGAATACATATATGCATAATGAAATGATAAAAAGCTATAAAACTTTAATCTTATATATACTTAAAGGTATAAAGATAATTGAATTAAGAAGAATCATATGGGAAAAAATATTTAATATCGACAAATCAGAAGATATACTACACCAACAATGGTATGAAATAGACCTACATGATCTATATTTAGACCTCGAAAGAATAGAATTATATGATTTAGAAATAGAAGATTCAGATTAAAATGAACTACAAATATTTACAATATTGGACAGAAGCTATAAAAGATATAAAATTAGTAGAACAATTAATGAAGAATAATTTATATATGTACCTAAGAACCCAAGATATGTTATATCTAGAATACATCATAAATAATATTAAAGAAATATCAAGATTAAAACACTTAGCAAAAGAATATTACAACAAAATCTTTAGCCAAACAGCATAAAAACCATATGAATTCCGCACCCCCCAAAAATGGTATCAGAGCTATGCTTAAAAAGAAAATTGCTAGTAGAAAATTAAGAAAAATGAGAAGGAAATTAAACAAATTATACCCAGAATATAAACAACTTAATATCACTAAAACTAATAATAATAAATTAGAACAATTGATAGATAAAATATCCAAAATAGAATATAAATATATTCAATATTTACAGATATAATGAATAACGAATACAGACAAAAACTTACTGAAACAATTGTAGCAAAAAGACAAGAATTAAGACATAGGCAAAATAGACTTAACAGTAATATATTTGCAGGAACTTGTAAAAAAGCTATAACAGCACAAAGAAAAAATATTTTATACTTAAAAATACAAATAGAAAACTTAGAATATAAACTACAACACAATTTATAAATGAATAAAGAAGAATTTGCAATAGATGAAAAAACATATGAAAACTATGACGAATTAAAAATAAAGATAATAATTTCTAATCTAGGAAGAAGATATAAGAAAATATGAGAAAATATAAATTTAATGCTAGAAAAAGAAACAGTAAAATTAGAAGATAGTTTAACCGCTATGATAAGAATAACAAAAGAAAACGAAGAGATAGATAGAAAAACGGAAATTGAAAAAATAAAACAACAAGCAAAAAAGGAAGTACAACAATTAGAAGAAGTAAAAAATACTAAAATAATAGAACTAGAAAAAGAGTTAGCAGTATTAAAAGAAATGTATGAAATTAAACAGAAAGAAAAAGAACTAAAAACAAAATTAGCAAATGAGATAAATAAATTTAAGGAAAAATTGCAATTAAAAGAAGAACTAGAAGAAAACAACCAAGATAATCTACCTAAAATAAGAGTTGATGAAATAAACGACGATGATCTAGATGAACAACATTCAGAAATAAGTGAAACGTAGACAGAACTCTTAGAAAACAACAAAAAATTCAGAAGTAAATACAGGCGATGTAGAAATGGATGAAAAACCCAGTACATCAGGAATAAAAACCCAAAAAACTTAAATCCAAAATATTATAATGCTAACTATGAACAATATGACAGAAATAAAACTATATGGGATAAAAGATTGAATAAAAAATGGACACCAAAACCAATAATGGAACAACATAATTTCTTAGACTTGGACTGTGTAGAAGATATAAATAAAACAATCCAACTATGGATGGGCTACATATCAAAACAACTAATAGATAACAAAATAGGAATGACAGAAACACCAGGATATATAGAAAGAATACTTATAGGAACAGTAAAATTATGGTTACAAAACTTAACAAACGAAAGTTTAAATACCTTAAGAAGTAATAAAAAATTTGATGGAGAAATAGCAACAACAACTATGGAAATATTATATAAATATGAAATAGCTATAAGAAATGAATTTAGTAGTATGACAACAAAAGTAGAAGAACAAAATAAGGAAAAAATTATTAATAGAAATTTAATGTCAAAATTAGCAATATGTAATACGTGCTATATAGATGAATATACATGTGCATTTAGAGAATACTATTATAAAGGAACATACAGTACAGAAGAAAGTAAAGAAATAAGAAAATTATATTTTACAAAATTACCAGAACCTTTTAATTCAAAAATAATAAAAAAACTGGAATGAAGCAGGATTAACAGATATCTTAGGAGCTAGAATGAAATTCTTACAACGCTGATTTATAGAACTATGTGAAAAACATAAAGAAGAAATAAAAATGGAAAAGATATTAGTAAAAAACTTAGCATGTTGCAAAAATAAAACGGCACCCCAATTTGGATGTACAGATAGATATTATAAAAAGAAGTATAATAAAAAACACAGATCAAAATATAAATATAAAAAACCAAGAAGAAGATTCTATGTAAAAAATTATAAAACTAAAAGACCATAAAGGCCAAAGAAAAAATTAATAGAATGTACTTGTTATAATTGTGGAAAAATAAGACATATAGCTAGAGATTGTAAATTACCTAAAAGTCCAAAGAAAAAACAAATATCAGAAATAATAATAAACAATGAAAAATATATGTAGATAGAATACATAGATTATGAATTAGAAAGTGAGGATAGCATATATGAAATATCAGAAAATGAAATAGAAATGGAATCAGATAATGAGTTCTATACAAATGACTGAAAAGGATATACAAATAATAACTAAAGCATAATATCAAGATGAAGAATCTTCAGAACAAAAAATAATATGTGATAATAATATATTTGAACAAATAAAATGAAAAGAATTAGACCTAAGCGTAGAAAAAATATTCGAAATATCAACAATGAGAAATTGGTTTAAAAGACAAAAAGAAGAATATTATGTAGTAAGTCAAAAGGAACATATCATAGATTACAAATACACCAAAGGAAAGGCTAAAATACCAATAATAAACAAACGAATAATAAATAAAGAAATACAAGATATTAAGGCTAAAAATCCAATTAAATATGTACATTTAGGAGGAACAGAAATACTAATAAAAACATGTTTTAGAGAAGGAATAGATACACCTATAGAGCTATACTTAGCAGATGATAGAATTATACAACCTATAAAAAAAAGTATAATAAGTGCAATAAAAGGTAACTTAATATACCAAAAATTTAAATTTATAATAAGTGCTAACTACTCAGTAGCAATAAATGATAGGAACATAGATAAGTCACTAGTATTATATTGGAAAATGTCAGGAATAGAATTAGCACCAGGAAGTAAAATATTTATAGTTAGATGTAAAAACTTATATGTTTTAACAACAAAACATAAAATAACAGCAAAAAAAAAAATTAAAAAAAAAAATCCTTTTGAACAAATAGTTACAGTTATAGATAATAATGATTATAGTTATAATAAGATTGATATAGAAGAAGATTTAGAAATAGTAAAAGAAAGATTAAGTACATCAAAAAAAAATAAACTATGAAATACCACAAATATCATCAAAAATGAGTACCTCAAGAAGAATAGATAAAACTCCACAAAAATTGATAGAAGAAGAAATAAAACCATATCATTACTACATAACGGGAGTAATGGAACAACGAAAATATTTAATATTAATAAATACCGAACAAGAAGAAAACTATATTACAAGAGAATTAGTAACAGAAGATGAAATAATAACTACTGAACAATTATGTCCTGAACTACCAAAAGCATTAATAAATACTGAAGAAACAACAGAAAAAGAAATAATTATTGGAGGAATACCAATAGTAATAAAATTTAAAATATATCAAGGAGATGAAAATATCACTTTAGGAATAAAATGGTTAGAAAAAGTAAAACTATATAATCTAGAAGATAAACAGTTAACAATAAATTATGAAAACAAAAAAGTAATAATAAAAAGAACTTTATTATGACAAAATGAAAATATATATACTTGCAAAAATAATAGTAGAAGGATATTATAATAGATATTATACTCCAATGATAGATACAGGAGCAGAAACTAATATATGTAAATATAATTGCTTACCAGAAGCTAAATGGGAAAAGTTAAAAACACCTTTAGTGGTAACAATATTTAATAATGAAGGAAGCATGATCACATATAAGGCAAAAAATATAAAAATACAAATATGGATAAGATATTAACCATAGAAGAAATATATAACTTTGAATTTACAAAAAAAGATATGTTATTAGGAATGCCCTTTTTAGAAAAGCTATACCCACACATAATAAAAAGAACACATTGGTGGTTAACAACACCATGTAAACAAAAAATTGGAGCAAAAAGAGTGAACAATAAAAAATGAAAAACAACGGAATGGATAAAAGGAAGTGAAAAAATTACACAAAAACTAGAAAATATAAAAGAAGAACACTCAAAAATAGAATTAATTATATTCTCTATAGATAAAGTAAAAATAATCCAAGATAAATTAGAATTACTATATAGTGAAGACCCTTTACAAGGATGGGAAAAACATAAAACAAAAATAAAAATTGAGTTAATTGATAACAATAGCATAATAACACATAAACCATTAAAATATAATTTTAATGATTTAACAAAATTTAAGATTCATATAAATGAATTATTAGAAAAATGATATATACAAGAAATTAATAGTAAACATACAAGTCCAGCATTTATAGTAAATAAACATAGTGAACAAAAAAGAGGAAAAAGTCGAATGGTTATTAATTATAGAAATTTAAATGCAAAAACTAAAACATATAATTACCCAATACCAAATAAAATATTAAAGATAAGACAAATACAATGATATAATTATTTTAGTAAATTTGACTGTAAATCAGGATTTTACCACTTAAAGTTAGAAGAAGAATCTAAAAAACTTACAGCATTTACAGTACCACAAGGATTTTATGAATGGAATGTATTACCATTTGGATATAAAAATGCACTAGGTAGATATCAACACTTTATGGATAACTACTTTAAACAACTAGAAAATTGTATAGTATATATTGATGATATATTACTATATTCCAAAACACAGGATGAACATATAAAATTATTAGAAAAATTTATACATATTATAAAATACTCAGGCATAAGCCTAAGTAAAAAGAAAGCAGACATAATGAAAAAACAAATAAAATTTCTAGGAATACAAATAGATAAAAATGGAATAAAAATGCAAACACATATAATACAAAAAATAATTAACTCAAATGAACAACTAGATACAAAAAAGAAATTACAATCATTTTTAGGACTAGTAAATCAAGTAAGAGAATACATACCAAAATTAGTAGAGAATCTAAAACCATTACAACAAAAATTAAAGAAAGATATAGAATATCAGTTTGATAAAAAAGACCAAATACAATTACAAAAGGTAAAACTATTATGTTAAAACCTACCTAAACTATATTTTCCAGATGAAAACAAAAAATTTACATATATAGTAGAATCTGATGCCAGTGAAAAGAGTTATGGAGGAGTCTTAAAATACAAGTATGATGAAGATAATATAGAACATCATTGTAGATATTATTTAGGAACATTTACTAATACGGAAATAAAATGGGAAATAAACAGGAAAGAATTATATTCAGTATATAAATGTTTATTATCATTTGAATCATATATTGTATATAACAAATTTATTATAAGAACAGATAATACACAAGTAAAATGGTGGCTAACAAGAAAGATACAAGATTCAGTAACTACAAAAGAAATAAGAAGATTGGTATTAAATATATTAAATTTTACATTTACTATTGAAGTAATAAAAACTGATCAGAATGTTATTGCAGATTACTTATCAAGACAAAGCTACTCAAACTGAGAAACAAAATACAATCGAAGAGATACTCAAAGCCATTACTACACTTTGTATAAAAGTGGACAGTATGGACGATGAGATACAAAAGCTAAAGACTAATGAAGATAATCTGAAGTCTAAAGCTAGTCAGCAGCATGACTGTAAAAATGCGGAGCTAAGTCAATCGGAAGACTTTAAAAATTCAGAGCTAAAAGGTGACGTTGAAAAACACCTTAAAACCCATAATGTTTGTTTAAATACAGCTGCAGGTACAAGCAAACAAGTCAGTGAAAAACAGCATAAGAATACAAACTTAAACTAGTTATTTGAAAAACCATTTACCCCAAAAACGTCAAGAAATATATTTACTACAGAACCACAAACCTCTACATATGCAGATAGTCTACAGAATGAGAAGAAAATGTATAACCATATCACAAGAACCTATATTGAAAACATATACAAAATTCAAACTTATTTGAACCTTAACCCTAGATCCACTACAATCGAAGAACCAAATCAAGATTACCTAACCCAGAAATTACAAGGTTATAACAAGTTAATCGCACAGCCAAAAACTAACGCCAATTTGGTAAGAACATGTTACAATTATGGACTATTAAATACTGTATATACATACGATGGAGAAGAAATAAGTGGAATACTACATAAGGCATTTATCACATATAAAAGAGTTACCAAGGGAAACTTATTTTATATAAAGTTTTATACAGCACCAACGGAGATATTATACGAGGAGATAAAACCTCCAATTCAAGTTATTAAGATAGGATTAACCAAAGATATGATTATACCTGATGATATTGGAAAACAGGAAGAAATACAAAAAATAGAGATACCAAGTGTTTATGCCAATAAAAGAATAATTGGTATATCAACTATTATACAAGAGTTAGCAAACGATTATTTAAACGGAAATGCTATATGGAGCTACTACTCTAGAGATCAGTTAATGATATATTCAAATTCAAGAGAACTAAGAAGAGCAGATATGGATGAAGTCCAACGATGGATCTTATCATTATTAAAACCAGAAGAACAACCTACAACAAGAGCATTAAAGGCAGGATTTATTTCATCAGAGTTATTGACCAGATATTGTAAGCTAATTGGACACAAATATCCTGACCACATATGTTCAAAATGTAACGGAGAAGATAATATAATTCCAGATGTTCAACTAGAATGATAAACGAAGAAGAAGACAAAGAGATAAAAAGAAGACAATGACATTCAACAGATAAAGCCAAGTAAAGAAAAGAAGATAGATACAAGATAGATGGCCGACAAGATAAAGCAAATAGTATAAAGATGTAAATTATTTGCTTAAAAGTCGTAAAGTGTACAGTATAAAGTAAATAGTAGATGCATAGTCATAAAGTAAATAGTAGAGCGCATTATTAGAACATCTAGAATAGTAGAGTTGCATTGTCTATATATTCATTCATTTGTAAACATTGTAAGGCAGGCTAAGCCTAATTTAATAAAAGCCTTCAATAAAATACTCTCAAATACTTAAGATATTCAATACTTAAAAGATAATGGAGCAATCTGAAATCCAATAAGATATTTCAGATATCATGGATAAGCAAGAGGCAAAGGTATATTGTTCAATAAATATGCAGAACTAATTTCATATATTCCTGAATATCATATATATGATTGAATAAGTTTATGTTAGTTATTATGTATTAGAATTATTTGAATCATGATTTCTAGTTTATTAGCACACTGAAAACAGAGATAAAACTTCTATACTATGACATCCTAATGTTGAAACCGGTAAGGCGAGAAAAGCCGTGATAGGGGAGTAAACAAAATTGAGGCGCTGATAAGAAGGAAGTATCTGCTGAAGTACGATACTAGTAGTGACAGGAGAACATGATAAATAAATAATCTAGTTCATAATGATCTAATATTATCTTAATCAGTTATGAATATGATAGGAAGGAATAGTTGAAAACAAAAACCTGCATAACAAAGAACATGAATACATATATGCATGATGAAATGATAAAAAGTTATAAAACTTTAATCTTATATATACTTAAAGGTATAAAGATAATTGAATTAAGAAGAATCATATGGGAAAAAATATTTAATGACGATGAATTAGAAGATATACTAAACCAACAATGGTATGAAATAAACCTACATGATCTATTTTTAGACCTCGAAAGAATAGAATTATATGATTTAAAAATAGAAGATTCAGATTAAAATGAACTACAAATATTTACAATATTGGACAGAAGCTATAAAAGATATAAAACTAGTAGAACAATTAATGAAGAATAATTTATATATGTACCTAAGAACCCAAGATATGTTATATCTAGAATACATCATAAATAATATTAAAGAAATATCAAGATTAAAACACTTAGCAAAAGAATATTACAACAAAATCTTTACCAAACAGCATAAAAACCAAATGAATTCCGCACCCCCCAAAAATGGTTTGGAAAAAGGACATTTTTGACCTATTATGTAGTAGCAGAGACAATTTTGAACCAAATTATTGACGTCGGAGACATTTTAGATCAAACTATTAAGAGCATTTTTGTTCAGTTTCACATAATTTAAGGACATTTCTTTATCCTTTTCCGTTAATATAAACAATAGGTTTGTCCTATTGATATATTAATTATATATATAAAAAGAAATAGACTAAATGTTTATCCGACTTTCTCAGGCTAGAGAAAATACAATCTATATAAAGTATATAAAGTTAACGGAAAATGACCAAAAGTATCCTTGGACTATAGAAAAAGGTCTAAAAATACCATTCATCCACCTTTTGGTCTAAAAATATTCTTGTACTCATCTTTTTGGTCTAAAATATCCTTCCATTTACCTTTTGACTCACTAATACCTTTATGACTAACAACCAAAGTTTCTTTTTTTTTATTAAAAAAATAAAATATTTAAGTGTCATTTTCTTATTGGATAAAATAAAAATTCCACCTCCGTTAAATTTTTCTCATAATTTATCCAAATAAAAAAAATTAATATCTCTTCAAGACCCCAATTTTTTTTAATTTAAAAAATCTAATATGTTTTATATTTTCTCTAGTTTTTTTTTTTTTTTAGATAATTAATATATTATAGAAAATATTAATAATTTCACAATTATAGCAACATATTATGTTATTTGTAAATCCTAAGCAATATCTATCTTCCTTCTTTGAAATTAATATATAAATTGATAACTTAATTTTTTTGCAATTCGGTGATAACTACTTTTCAAAGAAAAAGTTCCACAAACAATTTTACTTAAAAGATTAACTCATTGAAAAAAGAAAGATGGATGGTCATATCCATAGGGAAAAGTAAAGTAGGAAAATAGAGAAAAAAATGTGCAATGTATTTATGAATAAGATAATATATTGTTATGATTATGACATTATTAATTTATTTATAAAATATGAATTATCTATATCATATTTAGAATCTTGATTTAATTAATTAAATCTTAACAATTATTTTTTTCTTATGTCATGAGTCTTCAATCCAAGTAAAAATTTGAGAAAAATAAATGGAGAGGAGTTGTAAAAATAAATAATTAATAAAAAGCTACAATAAATACAAAAAACTACAAGATTTTTTATAAAAATAATTGGGGTCTTGAAGGGGTATATTGCTTTGGTTTGGATAAATAATGGGAAATAATCTATTTGAGGTGGATTCTTTATATTATACAATAGAGAATGAGACATAATAAATATTTTTAAAAAATAAAGAATAAAGGGAGGATTGTTAGTTTCAAGGATATAAGTGAGCCAAAAAGGTGGACGGAAGGGTATTTTTAGACTAAAAGATGGATGAAAGACATTTTAAAACTTTTTCCTATAGTATATGGATATTTTTTGCCTTTTTCTGTAAAGTTAATCATCATTGATCACTCAAAACCAGATACATCTTCCTTTTTCCACAAAGAGTTATTTATATTTCTCATACTAGTATACGTGCCCGCGCGTTGCGCGGAGATTATTAAAATTTATTTAATTGTTCAAATATATTACATCATTTTGATTTTATTAAAATATAATTATCATCATATTTTTCATGCAATGTACTTAATATCATAAAATTTTATATAACTAAAGGATCAAATCATATACATGGATGCGCACGATCATCAAATAACATTTTTGAAAAAACTAAATATGATAATTATATATTTCTTATACAAACGTTTCAAAAATATATTATGATTAAAAATAAATAAGAATGACAGAATTAAGAGAACATGTTGGTACACTCTCTCAAATTAATATATGAAAAAAAAATATTTATTATTTTCTTTCAATAGAGAGATTTTGCGTAAATTAAATAATTTATTCATTTTCAAATTTTTTTCATAATGATTTTAAAATATTTATCTGAATAATAAATTCCTCATGTTAATGGTCAATTTAAAAGTTGTGTACAAAAATACATGACATCTCTTTATTCATTTCATATTGATCAACTTTCTACGCTTCTACTCCTCTAAGTGTTATCTAAGTAAGCTAAACATTTTTTTTATATATAAAAAAGGAAGACTGACTCTTCAATTATAAAAAAAATTATTTTTGAGTTGAAAAATTGTATATCCACTATAAAAGTTAAATATGTGATAGTTATAACTAATAAGCATTACATTAAGTTATGGAATAGTTTTAAAATTAAGTACCTTAAAAACATGATTTATATTTTAGATTATATAGCCATATATTATGGGAATGTAGTTAATCATTTCCATAAAAATAGGCTCATTCAGAGTTGAGAGATGATATATTTGAAAAACAGTTATAAATTGTTAAAGACAATATTTCTCAAAAGTCTGAAATTTTTTTAATAACAGTTAAAATTATTTTTAATGTTAATTATAAATACTGTTATTTTAACATATTCATTGTTGCCTATATTTTTTGTGGAAACAACTGAATGTATTTCAAATTCATTGTTGTCCATATTAGTAATTATTAGATTTAAAATTTTTATTTTATAAAACTTAAATTGTTAAATTTTTTAAATTAATTTTGTGAATTCAATATAAGTTTTGTTTTTAAAAGACTCCATTATGCATGGAACAATTATTTCAGCCACGTATTCATAATTAGTTAATACTTATTTCTAATTAGTTAATACGTATTTTATTAATGAAACAATGCAATCTAAAAATACGAATTTGTCTTAATATTTTGGAAATCAATTATTTTTCTTAATTGTTCTCTCCAAAAGCTTTTGCCTTTTTGAATGTGTCTGAGATTACGCATGTATATGTATATTGTGTTGGGGGCAGAGATTGACCTTTTTTTTTGTTTTTTTTTTTATTTGAGTTTGCAGTTTTTATTTTAAAAAAAATTAATTTTTGTGGTGGTTACTGAGTAAGTTTACACATATTTTTAAATTTTAATTAAATTTTTATTTTTTATTTTTTATTTTATAATCTTAAATTGCAATTTCAAACTATTTAATTTTTAGTTATTTATAAACTAATTTTAAAAAGGATAATGAAATTTTTGGAAAACAGTTACGTTGATTGGTGAAGAATTATCCGTTTGTTTGAATATTTTATCACTAACCACTCCTTTTATTTAGGATAGAAGTGGGAAGTTAATGTGCAGTTAAAATATTTTTTTATTTCTTAATTTTGATTATTATTAAATAAAAATGTGCAGTTAGATGGTTCAAATTTTAAAAATACCTTTCCAAAAAAAAAAGGACCACAACGTTGAGTTATTTCAGAAAATATTTTTTTTATTTTAATTTTTAATTTTATTTTTAGTGTTTGATATTTCTATTTTTATTTTTAGAATTCCAATTAATTTTAATATTTACAAATTTTGTTTTTTTTTTGGTAGTACTGACAATAAACATTATAAATTTTTTAAGAGTCCAAAACGTGTTAAAAAATATATAACAATTATCTTTTTATTTATTAGTTTTATTTTCAATATTTGATGATTTATGTTTTTACTGGTTTATTTTTAAAAAATATTATTTTTAGATTTTAATTTAATTCTTCTTTGTGGTAAGTTTTTTTTCTGATTTTTATAATATACAGATAAATAATATTATCTATATATAGATTATTATTATTATAAAAATTATTATCCTATTATTATTATTATTATCTATATTTGTTTTTCTTTATATGAGAAGATTGTGGAAAGATGGTTAAAATTAAAAATATACCTTTCCACAAAAAAAGGACCACAACTTTAGAGTGTTTTTTTTTTAATTTTTAATAAATTCATACACATAATTAATTTTAATTTTTTTAAAATCTGATTTAGTGTGGTGCTGACATGTGACACTTTTTCTTCTCCTTTTATATGTGCAGTTAGATGGTTCAAATTAAAAAATTTAATTAAATTATTTCTTTTTTTATTTATATTTTATAATCTTAAATTGCAATTTCAAACTATTTAATTTTTAGTTATTTATAAACTAATTTTAATAAACTTTATTATAACATCTTTTAAAACAATTTTAGAAGTAGAGAGTTAACGTCTGCGATTAGAATTTTTTTAGTTTTTTCTTTTTAATATTTTTTACGTGTAATTTAGTAGAAGTAGATAATGTTAATAAACTTCATTATAACACCTTTTATATATGCTTTCACTATTTTTTTTGTATAAATTTTTTAAAAATAGCATTCTTTTTCCGTCTATTTTTTAAATACAGATTAAAAAAGATTGATTAAAATTTCTAAATTGTATTTTAATTTTAATTAATAGATTATATAAAATTAATTTTACGTAATTATTAAATTAGTGATCATTATCTGAAGTTGCATAAATATATATGAATAAGTATTAAAAAAGTATTAAAAATTAAAAATTAAAACAAAAAGTAATGGACTTATAAAACATATAATTAACTTTCAGATTATTTAAAATATAATATATTTAATTTCTAGTATGTACATACCTATATGTATAGATTTTCCTGGAAAAAAATGCTCAATTTTAAAAGTTTTTGACTAATTCTCTACTCGTTGAAAGAGTGAAAGATTAACATTGAAATATGGAGATGATCTTCATGTAATTTTTCAATGTCACTGAGAGATTCATCATCACTATCTAGGCCACTAATGTTATTTCATGAAACTATCTTCATTGATGTCTTTTGATTTTATGTTTTGATCAATAAACTTACTTTCTTGGTTGCTTCCATTTAAAAAAAAAAAAGATAAAACTTACGTGAATTCATGATTGCTTTAAAAAACTTTCAAGCATATATGCAAAATCTTGTAAATATTCAACCTAAAGATAAATTATTTCACATCTAAATATTATCATACTCAATATTAAAAATAAAAAAATAATCCATAGTCACAACATAATTAAAAAAATAAAAATACATTCATTCATTTTTGAGAGTTTTCAATTTCTTTCATAATTTATTTATCATTTTTTAATCCTCTATATAGTACATAAAAAAAACAACATATTTCCTAACAAAATAGGAAGAAAAAACACATAGGCCTCAAAAAACAAAAAAAGTGAGATTTTCCCATAATTACCACAAAGTCTATTCAGTACCATAGTTTCCAACGAACTCCTCTTTCTTGAGATATGAATTGCTCACTTAATTGTTCAACTTCTCTTGATTTTTCTCGATCATTTTTTCTTGACTCGATTATGATCATAAATTTGTGCCTTCTTTTAAAAAGGATAAAGAAATTTTTGGAAAACAGTTACGTTGATTGGGGAAGAACTATCCGTTTGTTTGAATATTTTATCACTAACCACTCCTTTTATTTTAGGATAGAAGTGGGAAGTTAATGTGTAGTTAAAATATTTTTTTATTTCTTATTTTTTCACTATTATTAAATAAAAAATGTGCAGTTAGATGGTTCAATTTAAAAAATACCTTTCCAAAAAAAGCACCACAACGTTGAGCTTTTTTAAAAAAAATTAATTAATTTTAATTTTTAATTTTCTTTTTAGTGTTTGAAA
Organism: Solanum okadae; assembly: GCA_036553675.1. Taxonomy (NCBI): domain Eukaryota; kingdom Viridiplantae; phylum Streptophyta; class Magnoliopsida; order Solanales; family Solanaceae; genus Solanum; species Solanum okadae. The sequence continues at coordinate 40,525,573 of CM071689.1, read as the reverse complement.
TTTCTATTTTTATTTTTAGAATTCCAATTAATTTTAATAATTTACAAATTTTGTTTTTTTTGGTAGTGCCGACAATAAACATTTATAAATTTTTTAAGAGTCCAAAACGTGTTAAAAATATATAACAATTATTTTTATTTATAAGTTTTTATTGTCAATATTTGATGACTTATGTTTTTTACGGGTTTATTTAAAAAAATATTTTTATTTTACATTTTTAGATTTTAATTTAATTCTTTTTTGTGGTAAGTTTTTTTCTGATTTTTATAATATACAGATAAATTATGGAGTATATCTATATATAGATTATTATTATTATTATTATTATTATTATTATTATTATTATTATCTACATTTTTGTTTTTCTTTAAATGAGGAGATTGTGGAAAGATGGTTAAAATTTAAAATATACATTTCCACAAAAAAAGGACCACAACGTTAGAGTTTTTTTTAAAATAAATACATACACATAATTAATTTTAATTTTAAAAAAATCTGATTTAGTGTGGTGCTGACATGTGGCACTTTTTCTTCTCCTTTTATATATAGATAGATTATTATTATTATTATTATTATTATCATCATCATCATTATTATTAGTTTGATTATTTTATATATAGGTAAAGATAGAACTTATAGATTATAGGTTATATTAAGATAACTACTGATAAAATAAAAGATTATCAACACAGTTTTTCATTGATTATAGGACTCCATAGTAAAGGATGGAGAGTTATGAAATTGTTTCATCTAAAACAATTTTTTCCATTAATGTGTGTGTAGGAACTTTTAAACTAATAATAATTAAGATTAGACTAAAATATATAATTATGCATAAGAAAATAATCCGAAATTGATTTTGTTTTCATGCATATTTGTTTTTAATTAGATTTTTAATAGTTAATAAATTAATTTTATATAACACATAAGTAATAACAATAGGTTTTATGTTTCACTCATGCATTTATAATATAAATTTTTTATACAATTAAAATTAAACTTCAATGAATTAAAGTATAAAATATTGAGAACTTCTTAAATTATATATCAATTAAAATGAAAATAAATTGTTAATTGGTATGTTTTTTTGTTTTTTTAAAAATACTGCAAGTATAGGTACTTTCATTACAAAATACAGTTTTATAATTTATTTATTTTTAAATACTGCAAGTATAGACACTTTCATCCCAAACCCATCCTGTTTTAGGATATAGTCTTCTAGCATTGATAAGAAAAGCCTAAACTAAAAACAAATTAATACATCACTTTCAAGTAATTAAAAATAAAATAAAATAATCTAACCCAATCAAATTTTAATAAATTTAATGAAAAGAAACAAAGAAAGTACGTCTCCTTTTAAATGGGGTAATAAATTATATACAACTGCAAATCAATAAATAGATGAGCATCAAACTGAGGGTATGATTTGCACAAAAGAATTTGATAAATAAATTTTAAGAATAAACAAAACAGAGGGTATATGTATTAATTCTAATTTTTACCTTTTGAATGTTTGACAAATAATGTTTAGGTATAATTAGAGTTACTTCAATAACTCAATATTTGCATATAACCTTGTGTTCTTCTCGCAATCAAAATCCTCACTCGACCTTTTCGTCTTGTAAAATCATCTTCAAAGAGTAAGGTATTTCTGCTTTGAATTTATCAGGAACTATCCACAATCGAATAACACAAAATTTCAAGTTCCAATGCATTGATTTGGATGTAATTTTTGAGATTGTGTTAAATTGCAAAGCCACTTATTGTTGAATATAGGAGAACAATGTAAAGTTATTACTAAAATATCTATATATATTACGTGACTTTCAAGATGCAGTGAAAAATGTAGTTAAAATTTCCTTGTTTAGTGGATGGTTATTGAGAAGTTATCTTAAGGAGTTATAAAACTGCCTTATTTGTGTTTATCTGTAAAAATATATTTATTTTTTGATATAAATTTAAAATACAAAATATTGATATATTTAGACTCCTTATGTAAAATATATACTCATTTATTATAAATGAGTATATTAAAAATGACAAAATTGTGAATCCAATATATGTAAAAATATATTTATTTTTTTATATAAATTTTAAATACAAAATATTGATATATTTAGACTCCTTACGTAAAAGATATACTCATTTATAATAAATGGGTTTATTAAAAATGATAAAATTGTGAATCCAATTTTCCTTGATTAAATGATTTATAAAAAATGATTATTTAAAATTATATGTAGTTACGTATAAGTAAATGGGTCTAAATCTAAAATATCTAAAAGCTAAAATATACAAAAAAAATTGTGGTATTGTAACTACCGTACAATTACATAGGATCTAATTGTAATTATTGATATGTTTCAATATTTATTTAAATAATTATTTATTATTGATTATTTAAAATTATTTAACATTTAAAATTCAAAAAATTGTGGTAATGACATGTGTCATTTTTTCTTCTCCTTTTATATATAGATAGATTTTCAAATATAGTTTGGATATCTAATTATTCTATTATTAATTCTATTATGAATACCACAAAAATAATAAGTCTACAAGTCCTATAAATGAGAAAATCTTGTACACAATTTCAACATGTTCAAACAACTCCATAAAACAACATTTAAGAATAGTCCATATTTAGTTGGCAAATAAACTCCACAACGAGAGTAACATGAAGGTTTAACTAAAATATATACATGTTATATCAAAAGTAATAAAATATGTGTTTCAAATGACCTACTTTAACATTTTAATTTGCTGATTGATTAGTACTAAGATAACAAAATTTTGATTTGATCTTTTCACGCAGAAAAATAAAAACATATCTTTTAGCTAGTCAAATCTATTAAAAATTGAGAGCTAATATTTTAATGATAACTTAGAAAGAAAACAATCTCTTTGGTCTTCTACAAATAGATGTAACTGTTAAGTTCTACAACGATGAATTCAACATGATTAGTTATAGTGATTCTACTATTGTGAAAAAATGCTAGACATACTTAACTAGGTGAATTTTTCAAATTAGATCATCCTACTTTAAAAGCGAAGCCCTTCTTCCAATTCAAGTCAGCAAACTCGTTCCTATATCTGACCAACACTCACCCCGATCACATATAGACACGCATCTAAATCATATAAATGATTATTCTCTCTAATTTTCAAATATTTATTTAGATCATTACCTTTTTCATTAACTTTATTGCAAGATAAAGTAAATTTTCCATATTTGCAACCTATAGAACATTGATATGAACCTATTTACCATCATCTATATTTATTTGGGAAACAAACTTTGCTAAGAGGAGAAAGTGGAAAACTAAATTCAGCTGAGACTGTAAAACCCTCTCTCCCAATAAAAGAAAGAGAGAAATAGACAAAGAGGTCTTTTACGGTCCGGCCATTTTTCGCCGATATAATCTATATACTTGACGAATTGAGAATCGAAACCCTAAGAAGCCAATTCGTTTTCAGGTCTGGTTCTTCTACCTTTGCGAAGTAATTTCTTTTTATCATTGCTGTATAATTTATTGTTAAGTTGGTGATTTTGTATTGATTCGATTCAGTTAGGGTTCTGCATTGAAAATGTTAAAGTCGGATTTTGAGAGAATGAATGAGTTAGTAACTGATTTTTGTTTTGATTGAATTATTCATTTTACCATTTTATACTTGTTGCTTGTGGGGAAGTGGTTTTAGAGGTTTCTTTCATTACTTGTCAAATGAGGGATTTAAAAAAAATTACTGATTTTGTGCATTTGGCTAATATGATAATTGACCTGTATTGTCAATGGTGGCAGTTCTGGATGGATTTGTATGTCATGACTTAATCTGGCTTGGTGGTTTGTCTAGGTTCCTACTGTTATGCTTCTATTGGCAGCAAATTATTTCCTTGCCTAAGTTGTTTGGACGTTTCGATAGCAAGAGGGAGGGTGCCAATTCTTATCCCCTTCTCGGACAAACTGAGGGGTTTTGGTTCAAATTTGACTGAGGTGGTACAATGGTAGTTTCCTTTGGTTTTAGTTTGAGTGACTTTAATACTGTTTTTTTTTTGAAAAATGATCCAATAACTTATAGCTCTGATTGATAGAATTACCTCAACTAATTCAGTCAACTACATCTTGATCCCAATTAGTTAGGGTTGGATATATGAATCCTATATATCCAATATTTAGGGAACAGAAAATGAATTGATTATCCACAAAGAGAAAAAAAAATTCGTCTAGTTTCTTTACGCTTTTAGTTTCGCCATCTTAGGACATATTGCTTTAGAAGGAAAATAAGAGAGTCCTAAGGTAGCAAAACATTGGTACATTTCGACTATTGCGTCCTTTTACCTATCTAAAAGGAAAAATAGAGATTGTTGATATCCTTTAGTGGTTTCTGTTCAAGCTTCGTTGTTCAATTTCTTGAATGAAGGTGATATCTTGTTATGATTAGCGAAGTTCTTTCCAACTCTGTATGTTTTCATTTGTTAATAATTACCATTTGATTGGAGACATCATTGCAGTTAGAGAGGAATGACTATAGGTTCAAATCTTACGTTTGGTCCTTTCTTTGCATCTTGTTTTCCTATCTCCGATTAGATAGTATCTGTCCACTTCCCAATAGGATTGGGCTCCTCATCCCCAATTTATAATCCTGATTTAAATGCTTCAAATATATATACAGGGCTATTAAAAGTTATCACTTCGTCATTTAAAGCGATGCAAAACAATGGATGATCACTTCATGGGTGAAGCCATGCACTTAAGAAATAGTATCCTCTTCACATGATGATGTTGTCACGACCCATTTTTTAAACAAGCCGTGTTTGGCACCCAATGCTTAACCAAGCAAACCAACTTGACTACTGTAGCATGTACATTAATATCACACACCGCATGTAGATTTGAAATAATTAACTACACTTTTGGATCAAAACTCTATTCCGATTTTTCTTAAATACTCCAAATATATATTAAAATCAGTTAACCACGTAGATTTGAAATAAATAACTACACTTTTGGATGAAAGCTCTATTCCAATTATTCTTAAATAATCCAAGTATATATTTAAATCTGTAAACTAGAAAGTATTGAAAATAATGCTAAGTAATGTGAAAAACCATAACCCAACTAAAAACACGTCTATGAAGCCTCTACTGGAATACCAAGGGGAATGCAAAGGACATAGATTTCCTGGCTAATCCGCAAGCAAGTACTGGATAAACAAATAATGAATAAAAATGTTTAACTGAAAGAGAAGAAACTCTATAGTCAAGGGTGGAGCTCACCAAATCAACTTTTGGAATAAATTAACCTAACTTGTAGTCCCTCATCTATGAAACCACTAGCAATACTAAGTGACTCTTAACATTCTCCTCACTTGAGTCAGAATGAGACCTTGAATAAAACATACGGGTAATGAATGGATAAGAGAGGAAACAAGTCAACTGTGATTGGTCCAAAGGGAGGGTTATGGATTTGTCAGTTACCAAAAAAAAAAGAGAGGAAACAAGTCTAATTCATCCTAAAGTATCTTATAAGAGTGAACTAGGAAAACAATCACTAAAACTTATAGCTTAGTTCATTAATTCACTCTTTTAACTTTCTTTAAGTTGTTTCAATCGACTGAACTTTTCTTATGCCCAACTGTGGCAATTAGTAACCCTTTATACAACCACCAAATCTTTTGTGCCTTGTTATGGTAATATTAGCAACCCTTTGTATAGATGCTCGTGATCCTTTAAACAACCACCATTTATGTTGTCTTATTATGGAAAGGTTTGTAACCCTTTATACGATTACTCGTAACCCTTTGTAGGATTACCATTTATGTTATGCCTCGTTATGAAAAAACTAATAACCCTTTGTACGGTTACTCATAACCCTTCATATGGTTACTATTTATCAAAGTCATAGCATAAGAGGGTACTTTATGGCTTTCATCACTATGAACAAAGTTGCTCGGACTCTTCACTTTCGGTTCCGCACCCGGGTCGACACGATATAGGTGTGGGATCTGTACCCGATCTGGTCAACTAGTTTTGGGTACTTTGACCAAATTCGAGGGAGAAATTCTGGATAGATTCAATGATTTCTATTATCAAAATAGTATCTTACCAGTTTCATAAAAGAAGTTTTCTATTATAGAAACAAAACTAAGGTGAAATTGAAGAAAATGAAATACCTTGTATATATAAATTTCTATTGTCACTCCCTTTCCTTTTATCTCCTTCTAGGATTCTTCTTTTGATCAATATTTCCCCTCAAGTTCTCCACATAATATTTCATAATTTAGGTTTCTTAACTCTATTTTTAGATATTTGAAGTACTTTCGGCCGAATCTCCACACCCATATCCATACATGAATCCGAATCCCCGAATCTTAAAATTTAGAGCATACTTCATAGAGGATCCGGCCTGTAGATCCGCGCCTGTATCGGACACCCACAACCGAGTCCAAGCAACTTAGACCATGAAAGAGCAACATACAATTTTGGAGGCTTTCTTGGTCATGTTTCTAGGAGAACTAAGTGTTGTTTTGGGGCTGGACAAAGTTAGCATGAAGCACTCATACACATATAAGACACAACCTCCATATTCATTAGATGGATTAGCACAAAATGCCCCCGCGGTTTAGTTTAATTAGGGAAAAGAGCCAAAAATACCCTTGAACTATTCAAACTAGGTTGTATTTACCCTTTGTTATGTTTTTGGCTCAAAATGCCCCCGCGGTTAGTCAACTAGCTCAAAAATACTTGTTTTACTAACGGTGCTCCAAAACAAGGGAAAAGACACCAATTTTGCCTTTGAATTATTCGAAATGAGGTGATTTTGCCTTTTTTCATTTTTGGGTGAGGGGATTGAATGTGTGAGAAATAGAATAACATAAGAAAATTAGTATAAAAATCATATACCTTTTCCTACATAATTATTTAAAATTTCTACATTAATTATAGTGTTTTTTTTTAATAACTCTGATTACAAATACAACAACATACCCAGTGTGGTCCCACAAGTGGGCTTAGGGAGGATGGGGTGTATGCAAACCTTACCCCTACATTGTGTGAGGTAGAGAGGCTAATTAAGAATGGTATGATAAAAGAAGAACTTTTCATTTGTGTGTCGATTCGAACTTACGATGTCTGTTTTTCATCGTATCTGAACTTTTGATAGTTTTTTTGGAACCCTGCACATTTACACCGTCATGGTTTCCATGTTAGCTGGTTATATTGATGACAGAGCCTTATAAAGGATCAATCTCATATGTTTCATGACATGTGTACTGTGTAGTCCATTCTTTTGGTATGATCATCTGTCCTCTCAATGTTGGAGGTCAGACGCGTAGGGGACATCTGCGCTGGCTTTGTGGTTTTGAAGCCAATGAGTCCGTAGTGCTGGAAATTTCTTTACATGGTAAAAAAAAATTCTGCATTTTTATTGTGAAAGTGCTCTCTTTTTAAATGATGTTTAATTTTGTGGTCTGTTCTAGTTCCTCCAAAGAAAAAGGCTTTTTTTCTTTATTTTGCATGTGGAAAAGCGTTTTCGAGTTTAATAAAATTGTGAAATTCAACTTGTCATGCTTGCATAAGATTTTTGTCTTACCTACCTATTCTTGTCCCCACCTTTCAGGAACTGGTCACTTTGATTGATGGGGCCTGTTTAAATAATTTGATTATCTTATTAATCTGGGGCATACAAACTTTGGTCATAAACAAGGTTGAGTGTTGACTCATGGAGCTTAAAGTTTCATCTTCAAAGCCAGCCTTTCCATCTTCTGATAGCAACAATGATCCTGAAGAGAAAGAAATCAGTGAAGAGGATGATGATGATCGCAATCACAAGCATCGTAGGAGAGAATTGCATTCTCAATCTGAAGAGACAGAGGATGTTGAACCAGTTTTCAGTAGACCATTCAGGAAACGAAACAAGCCTTTTGAAAATGGACATCCTTATGGGGAAGGGAACTCTCAGTTAAGTGAAACCAAGTTCCCAAGAAGACGAGGTATGGGCTCATTTTCGAGAGCCCATCCGGATTCATACCAAAGAATGAGGGTGAATCAATCACTGTTTGGTGATGCTGGTAACAGTAGGGGTCGAGGAAGAGACCTTAATGCTTGGGGCCAACGTGATTCCAGGTTCAGCTCAGTGGATATTGCATCTCAACTGTTTCCACAGGGCTCTGTTACTCCCGCTCTCTTTACTGGAAGAGGGGTGGAAAACGTTGCTAATGCACAGAGTTCATCTTGGAGTGCATTTGGAATGGTTCCAGGAATTTCTAATGGTGGTCTTGATACACTTCATTCCGTTGGTTTCCAGGGAACACTCAGGCCATCCTTGAATCATACCATGAATATGGGTATTCCAAGGCAGAGATGTAGCGACTTTGAGGAGCGTGGATTTTGCCTAAGAGGAGATATGTGCCCGATGGAGCACGGAGTAAATCGTATTGTTGTTGAAGATGTTCAGGTGTGTGGACTTTCAGCTGACAAATAGTTATTACTGTATCTCACGTTCTTGTTTTCTGTGGGGGAATGGTTTTTGTCAATCATGTGTTAGAGTGCTTTTTTTCTTCTAAATGTTGATGCTGATTGACTGTTCTGTTACTTGATATTCATCTCTTTTAATTTAAGCTTTTGTAAGTCGAGTCAAGATTCCCAATTCATGTACTGTCTGCACTCTATTCTTGTACTTAACTAATTTTTTAAGCAGGGATGTTTGGTTTTATGCTATTGTTTTCCAAATTGCAGAGCCTTTCTCAGTTTAATCTTCCTGTGTCACTTCCTAACGCGCACATGCTTGGACCAGTTACTGGACAAGGATCTTTACCTGTGATAGGTCCTTCTGGCTTATTGGCTAGTGGCAAAGCTTTACATAACAAAAGCAAATTTCCAGTGATTGATGATGCATTGGGCTTGACTGATGCTTTTGTTGATGGTTCTATGGCCGGGGGAGCTGATTTCTATGATCCTGATCAGCCTTTATGGTCAAATGATCGTTCTGAAACTTCAGCAGCACTCCAGAATTTAAATCCATCCAACTTCGATGATACTGGTCGTTTGTCAGTTGAAGACTCCTCTGACAATGATCAAGTTGGGCTGTGTAATGCCTTTGATCTTGAGCATCCACTAAGAGGTGCTAAGGCAGCTACAGGATCTCAGAGTGTGTGGGGAAGAAACCGAAGGTCTAAAAATAAGTTGAATGTAAAAGAGAGAACTGCTTGTACAGGAAATGCTTCAAGCTTTGATGAAACGGCAAAAGATTTACTCGGCAGCAGTCAGGGCATATTTCTTCCAGGGAAGCTAATGAATGAAGAAACTATTGACCCACAAATGAAGGATTTTTCTTCCATGCCCCAAAGTAGTTCTGGACATAATATAAGAAAACCTTCTCAAAAGGCACTTCGCACTCTGTTTGTGAGAGGCATACCACAGAGAGACAACAAACTAGATGCTCTTCTTTCACATTTCAAAAAATTTGGGGAGGTCATTGACATCCACATCCCACTGAGTGGTGATCGAGCTTTTGTTCAATTTTCTAAGAGAGAAGAAGCTGAGGCTGCTTTAAAGGCACCTGATGCTGTGATGGGAAACCGATTTATAAAGCTTTTATGGGCAAACAGGGATAGAATTATGGATGATGGAGTAAATGGTGTTAGTAATTCACCTTTAACTCCTCGTGGAGTGACATCCAGTTTAGTACCACCCCACCTATCTGTTCCTTATAAAGGAAAAGACAATATCCAGTCCTCAGCCCCAAAAGCTGCTGAACATGGTCCTGCTGCTCCATCACCTACTTCTGCTTTACCTAAGCCTGTGGCTCATAATGGTCCCAAAGCTGCACCAGCTCTGCAAACAAAGGTGGCGAGCTTAGAACTTTTGAAGGAAGAATTGCGCAAGAAGCAGGAGCTGCTTGATCAGAAGCGCAATGAGTTCCGACGTCAGTTGAATAAACTTGAGAAGCAAGTAATTACCTGTTCTTTTTTCACATACTGTCCAAAGAAAGTGTTTGTTTAAGTTGACATCAAATATTCTTTTTGAATTTTAGATATGTGATATTTATTGCGAGTGACATGCTTTATCTGATATGCGCAAGAATATTTATCTGATATTCTTTGTTTACTTTCATCAACTTGAAGTATTCCATGACATGCTTTTTTGGAATTACTATAAAAGATATGCTTTTTTTCGGACTTGCATTTCTGATATGCTTCCTAGTCTAGAAGTACTTTTTTTAATAACCAAATGAGGGGGTGACTACAGGGAATACCTTGTCTCTGGAATTGCTTATTAGATGAAGCGTTTGTTGCAGTTCATTCTTTTCTCCCCCCTCCCACATATGATGATATAACTTCATGTTGAACTGTACAAGTTAATACTCTTTTTCGTGTAACTATATTAATTAATTTGTCTTCAGAATTAATTAGTTACGTGAAGCAGATCTCATGTTTATTGCAGCTTGTGCTTTGTTTTTTCTCCCCATGTATATAGAATATAATTTGATTGATTTTTAGAAGAAACTAATAATGGGACCCTCTCTTCCACCGTTTTATGGTTACATTTGTGCAGGCTGTAGGTGTGAAAGCTGAAGCAGTCTCTGACCAGGATCTGGAGAAACAGAAGGAAGGAGAAACAGTATCAGATTCTACAAAAGTGAGGTCAAGCTCCATGCAACTTAATGATGTATCCTCGACACAAGCTGAAGCAGTATCCGATAATAGCAGATCAACAGAAAATGCAGAGCGCTCTTGTCCTATATCATGTTCTGCTGCAGCTACACAGGAACCTTCAAGCTTGAGACAGTCAATTCCTCCAGTGGCACCACATGGTGCAGCTTTTGTTTTCAATAGATACAAACTAGACAATCGTCCCACTGCCTTCAAAGTCCTTCCACCTATGCCAAGTGGTCTTGCAAATGTAATCTCTTCTAATCCTCTCAAATAGTTGAAATTTTTCAGTATTTGCAAATGATTATGTGAATATGCTCTAGTTATATTTGCTTATGCTGCCTAGGATTTGTGCCTTAAATGTTCTTCTAAGGCAGAGCTGTTATTGTGTTAGAGGCATGCCTGTGTCATTACCATCTTCTCCTTCTCACTAGGGTGGGTTTCCGAAAGATGGTGTCCGCACATTGAAAATTGTTTCATTTATTTTCTTATACTTTCCAGTGGCCAACGTATGAACTATGTGTATTTGTCTGTTCTCATATTTGTAAATCTTGATCTTCTTCAGTGTTTCTTCTGCCAACTTTAGGTTCCCCCTATTTCTTCTAAATATGTGAGGAAGGAACTGAAAACATTCTGTAGTACTTTTCACTAGTGTCATCTCCCTTGGTTAGCTACAACAGTCTAGGTTGATTGTAGATTCTTTTTTCATGTTCTTAGCTTTGTGTGATAAATTATAAATGGGTTTCCTTTTCTAGGTTACTGTCTTGAAGGAACATTTCTCCACTTTTGGTGACCCTCCCGCTGTTGAGATGGAAGATTTGGAGCCTCAAGTTGGTAATAATGGCTCGGAAATGTCAAACATATCTGCTAGTATATGTTTCCCAACGCGCCGTTCTGCTGAAAGAGCATTTTCGAATGGCAAAATCTGGCAAGGCCAAGCTTTACAGTTTATGTGGTTGCAGTCTAGTAATTCTACCAAGGATATTGGTGTCAAAAAAGATGCTGATCCTGCTTTGAAGCAACCTCCAGATGCTAGTGTGCAAACCATCCCACAAGACACACAGGAAGAAAATGCTGCAGGGATTGATGAACCTGAAAAATATGATATAGAATGCGAGAAGCAGCCTTCAGATGCCAATGTTCAAACCAGCCCAAAAGATCCTTTGACTGGTTCACGGGAAAGAACTGCTGCAGATATAGATGAACTTGAAAAAGCTTATATAGGTAGCTGAATGTGATCGATCATGATGGGTCCAATTGTCAGAGTAGTACAGTGAGGTGAAATTTTGAATCACTTCTGTGTAATTGCAGGAGTAATAGCAATATACATATTCTAGTTTCAATTTTGCTTTATCTCATTATCTGGAAATGTAAAGAGGATTTTTTTTAAATTTTTTTACCACCAGATGGCAGTCCTGTTGCATATCTATATTGAATTCTGTTAGTCATTCAATGCCTAGAAATATATCCTGGAATGACTATAGTTCCAAAAATTTATGCAGATGAGACTTCTTTTGGCTGTATGGTCTGTTTGCTCTAGTATGATATTTTACTTGTATCTCGATTTTAGAGTGAATTTGTCTACTCATATTTTCCCATTGCAACAGTAGCTTGACTCAAGTTGCACACTGTTCAACCATACATAAAGTGTTGTCTCTCTATACGGTTTTGGGTAGTCTTTGTCTTATGGGGCTAGGTTTTGGGATTTAGTAACCTATTGTACATTTTCTTACCATAGTATAGAGCTAGACCCGTCTCACACTTGTGCTGAGGGGGATGAGGTGTTGTGTGACCGATGTCGATTGAGGCTTGAGGGAACAATCTGTTGTCTCTTTTTTTTTTTATCAGTATCTTTGATTGGATTCGAAGTCTTACGCCAGTCAACAGGAGAGATTGAGTTTTTCCTTATATGTGCTGCTCTCTTATTACTGAAATCACCATTCTTTAGTTAGGACTATGAAGAAAGAAGCATGAAACATGTGGTTAGACTAGTATTTTTTTACCAAGAAAGGAGTTAGGGATCGTTTGGTAGGAGGTATTAGGAGAAATAGTCCATGTATTATGTATTGCATTATTTAGTACTATGTTTGATAGAATTTTTGAGCCTAAGTATAACTAATCCATGGATTAGTTATACACCCTACATGGTATTATAGGAGGTGTTACTAATACCTTCCATGTGGTGATTCCTCGTCTCTTGTTTTTTTTTGAAAAAGAATATTAGTAATACATTGGATTTAATACCATGAATTATCTATGTAAGGACAAAAACATTCCTCAAATCATTTTATTTATTTTCTTGATTTTATGTTTTATAGTTGTACTAGTAAATTTATTTGAATAAATTAGCTTACTAATTTTATTATTTAGAGAGTTGTTTATTAATAAATAAATGCAATACATATCAATACAATATTTAAAATGTGAGTTGTTTAACATTTACTAATTGAAAAGGCAAATATATCATCACATGACGTTTGTGATCTTTAATTGAATATATTATTTGTTGGTTTATATGTGGTTTCTAATTGTTTGTATTTTGAACAATATATAAATTGCATACATATTAAAACTACAACTTGCAATTTTTATATGTAAATGTAAATGATTTATTTGATTTTACTATTTTTACCGTCTTTTCGGTTTTAAAGTAGATGGTTTATCTATTCTAAATTGAAAATTAGCATTTTTAAGTGATTAATTTATTAAGATAACAATTGTTTACCCTCAAATAATTCAAGTGAGAAAATAGCAAACATGACAACAAAATTGTTCTTCTCCTAGCTAGTTAGAAGGTCATAAAAATATAATATTGTTCGGCAATTATCTATCTTGACCGATTACATAAAATAGAAAATCTCATAATAATGTAAGGGTATAATTGGAAAGAAGCTTTTTGTAAAGTTTTAATCTAAACACAAGATGGGGTCAGAAGCAATGAACCAAACACTAGATAAAAAATACACCCTGCACTATTAATTCTTACATTACTAATCTTTGTGTTACTAATCTCTGCATTATTTATTTTTCTACCAAATGACTCGTTAGTGCACAAGCCTTGGACAACTACTAATATGATGAGTCATTCGTAATTGTTGTTTGTGAATAAGCATATTGGTAGTACATTTGTAATACATTTGTGTTTGGTATGGAGGAATAAAAATGCTTTTTAATTTTTTCATGTTACTTTTATTTAGGAAAATAATTTCCTTAAAAATAAATTTAAAAAAAAAAAGAGGAAGGGAATTTCAACTTTGTTTTTTTAAAAAAAAAAAGAATTTCTTTCTATTTAGTAACTTTTTACTCTAATGTTTCACCTAACAGAAAACAACATATGCATCGAAATTCACAAGTGAGGTCTGGAGAGGGTAAAATCTATGTAGATTTTAGCACTACCTCATAGAAGTTGAGAGATTTTTTTCTGAATGTCCTTCGGCTCAAGTGCAACAAATCCAGGTGCAAAGAGAAAGACAATAAAGGAAATAATAGCAAGTATCAAGATAACAATGTCAAGTTTATTGAAAAGGTGTCGAAAAACAACAATAAAATAAAGTGATAATCAAAATATAGTAAACAAAATACTAGAACGAACTATTGAAAATACTAATAAACAATGATAAAAAAAAATAATAAGAACTACAATAATACTACTAGTACCATGACAAACACCAGTCGCCCTAAGCAAGACAACACTACACTACCTACTAACCTTCTACCTTAATATGTGTTTTCCACATCCTCTTATCTAAGGTCATGTCCTCCGTAATCTGGAGCTATGTCATATCATGTCTTATCACCTCTCCCCAATACTTATTTTGCCTATCTTTGTCTCTCTCGTACCCACTATAATCAATTCCTCGCACCTCCTCATTGGTGCGTCCACACATCTCCTCTTCACATGTCCAAACTGTCTCAATCTTACTTCCCTCATTTGTCCACCACAAAGACAACTTCCACCTTATCTCGAATATCCTCATTTCTAATGTTATCACTCCTAGTTTGATCACACATCCACCTCAACATCCTCATCTCCTTCACATACATTTTCAAGACATTAGAATTTTTGACTAGCCAACACTGCGCTCTAGGCAACAATGTTGGTCTAAGCACCATTCTATCAAATTTTGAATTTTGGCGGTATCTTTTCATCACACAAGATTCAAAAGAGAAGCCTTTACTTCATCCATGTCGCACCAATATGATGTATTCGTCGATGTTTCCACTCTCCTAGATTATAGACCCAAGATACTTGAATCTGTCTCTCTTGGAGATATTTTATGTGTCAAGCCTCACTTTCACGCCTACCACATGCCTTGCATCATTGAATTTGCACTACATATACTCTGTCTTGGTCATGCTCAAACTAAACCCTTAGTCTCCAAAGTTAGTTTCTATACCACTAACTTAGTATTAACTCCATTGCGCGTCTCATCAATTAGTACTATGTCATTCGGAAATAACATACACCACAACATTTCATCTTGAATGTCTCGCATCAATTCACCCATCACCAAGGCAACTTAGTATTAACTCCATTGTGCGTCTCATCAATTAGTACTATGTCATCTGGAAATAACATACAACACAACATTTCATCTTGAATGTCTCGCATCAATTCACCCATCACCAAGGCAAATAAAAATGGACTAAGAGTTGATCCTTGGTGTAACCCCATCTCCATAGGAAAATGATTTTAGTCTCCTCTCACCATTCTTACCCAAGTATTTGTTCCTTCGTACATGTCCTTTATCGTCCTAATGTAGGCCATTGATACACCTCTTCCCTCCTGGCCTATCACCATGACATAAATCCAAACTAATTCTTGAAAACATACATACACATTCTCACCCTCATCTCATCGCTTTCTTTCAAAATTTTATAGTGTGACTTAATGACTTAATATCCCTGTAGTTGTTACTTTTTTTTAAAGACGGAAAAAGATCGAAAATACTTCTCTACTTTTATTTAGTAGTTAAGTTTATCTTTCATTATACTATAAGACTAAGAAGATCGAAGCATTGTTCTAAAAGACGGTGATGCGAGGCGAGATACTTTACACAGCATGAGGCGAGATTTAAGCCCTAAAATACATGGTGTAAGTCCCATGATTTATGAGGTGTATATCTCATATATCTTCAATTCTATAATTTTATTATTAAGAAATAAGAAAGTATTTTTTTCAATAATTCTCCCAATAAATTCAAAAAATCACTATATAGAGAATTTTTTTATATAGTTATTATGTGATATAGATAACAATGCAAAAATGATAATAATTGAGATAATCTTTAAAATAGAATCAACATCGATTTATATAATTCCCATCTTCAAGTAATATTTAGAATGATTATTATTTATATATCTCCAAGAAGAAGAAGAGTAAAAGTATAAAATAATGACAAAAAATAGATAAAATTGTCTCACGAATATGGTGTTATGGAATCTCTATCCTATCCATTTCAGCTATGATTATTTGAAAACTATTTATGAAAATATCACTTTCTATGAGAATTGTTGTCTTTATTTATATATATTTTAAAAAATCACTACAATACGAAAACATGATAACATAATGTGTTGTATGAAGGAGAGTATTTACCATGAAAAATATTTTCCTAGAAAATAAGTTGCTTTCTTAGTTTCTAGGTTTGGGGCTTTGGGTGGGTGGGAGGGTACAATAAACATAGAATCTCACTCATAGAACGTGTTTTCCTAGGAAGTCATTTTTCTCATTTTTAAGGAACTTATTTTCGTAGAGAAAATGTTATAAGGAAATTTTGTCCAACCAAACATGAAAAAATAAGAAAACATTATTAAAAAATATTTTTCTCCATATCAAACACAACAATAAAGTATAAATATGATTATCCCAATAATAATAAAAAATGATTTATAGAAAAAATACTTTTTAATAATAAAAATCAAATTTAACATTTGAACATATGTTTTTACTCTTGAGACTTACGCCCCAAAGTCTAGGGCGTACAACTTATGGACTATGCCTTTCATTTGCGCTACAAAACGTTTTTTGTACACCCCGTTTCGAACTCTCTAGAAACCCCATTGGAGAGATGAGTTTTGAAATTTAATTTTGTTTGAGTTTAGTTAATTTAGTTGGTCAGATTTGAATTAAAAGAGGGAAACAAATAATTTCAATGAAAATTGGATAATTTTGATTGATTTGAGGACATTCGTACAATTGAGCAGCAAATGTGTGAAGTTTAGTAATAATTGTTGGTTTTTTGATAAAGAAGTTAAGAAAATAACAGAGAAAAACTTTGAGAGAAAATATACTGCAGTATTATCAAAGAGAATTATTTTATTAATAATCAAGAGACTTGCATTCAGGGGCGGAGCTACTGTAGCAGAAGGGGGTTCGGCCGAACCCATTGTCTTTCCCGTAGACCCTATATTTGTATTAAAATATGAAGTACAATGTCTATGTATATTTCCTGCGAACCCATAAACACATTGAAGCATTTGGCTCAGTAGTCACTGTGCACGCCCCCGCGGAAATGTGAGTTCGAATCTCGGTAGGCACACAATTTTTTTGGATTAATATCTTAAACGTGTGTTTATAAAACAAATAGTTAAAAAATAGAATATCGGTAAGGAAATAGTATTTGTGTTGTAATTAATATTTTAAAAAAATAAAAAATTTGTAAGAATTAATTAAAACTGTAGGTGGGTTTATATAAAAAAAAATTAAAAAACAAAAAAATGTTAAATGAAAAAAAAAGGAAAATAGTATTTGTATAGTACTATGAAACTACAATATCTGACTATTGATTTGTACTCACATTCAAAAAGTTTAACTCAATTTTTTTCTCCAAAAGTTAGGGTTCTAACTTTTATTGTTGATCTAATTGCTTCTATCCAACATCCGGCCTTCGGTGTGTACTCTTGTCTCTCCCTTTTCAATTTTTTCCTTATTTATTTCCTTACTCGTTTTTAGTGAATTAAATACTTGTATTTGTTCGTTAGTTTGATGATAGTTACTTCAGGTTAAGATCGTTGTTTCGTTTTAAACATTTAGAACCTACTGACATGAAATCCTGGCTCCGCCTCTGCTTGCATTTATAGCTATAATTCCTAACTAAAAATAGAAAAATAAGATACTAACTTATCAATTTAATTCAAATAACAAATAAAAAGAACTAACTCCTAAATATAAGTCAATAGGACTCTAATAACATAATTTTAAAAACCTAAAAATAGCTAACTTGTAACGACCGGGTTCCGTCGTTATAGAAAAACCAACGGGAAAAAAATTTGGGTCGAAAAACTTTTCGTAGTAACTTGAAATTTCCCAACCTAGTCCAAATTTGGACGAAATCGGAGTCATTAAGGTGTAGCGAAATCTGGTAACAATCAGGTGATTTATATATGATTTTGATTACATGAGTGGATAGAGAAGTTGTTAAGGAACCCGTACGACTTTACGGAATTGAATTCGGGTGAGTAGAACTCCCGAAATCGATCTTAGCTTGAACGGTATTTTCTGAGCGTCGATAGTTAAAGGTGTGTTGTGAAATGGGGGTTTAGGAATTATTAAAATAGCTCACTGGTTCCGTGCAAGCTGCTGGGGCGGGATTTTTGCCGCCAGAACGGGGCCGCTGTAGCGGGGTGGGTGCCGCTGTGGCGGGTCCAACGCGACTTAAAGTCGTAAATAAACCCCTAAACATCCTTATCCTGCAATTTTCCATTTTTAGAGCTAAGGAACGAACCCCAGGCGATTCTTGACAGTTTTCCACCATTCTTAAGGCTAAATGTAAGCTTTTAACTCCCCGAATCCATTTTTTGATCCGCAGAACGTAATCTAATGGGTAATTAATTATCGATGGGGGAGGGTTTTTGATCTAGAATTATGGTGGAAACAACCCTAAATTGGATGCTTGGGATCATTGGCATGATCTAGGGTTCATAGAATTGTTATAGATTCGGGTAATTAGCGATTATTTATTGATTTCCATGTTATTATGATTGTTTGTAGACCAAGAACAAGCGGAATGAATCCGGAAAGGGAAGGATCAAGTTTCTTAGGGTTTCGAGCTTGTTTCGAGGTAGGTGATGATTGTGATTCTATGATTGTGTGATGTATGTTTGTTCTTGCTTCATTACGATACATGTATGCATGTGAATGTTGCATTATTGATCACAATAATCATAATTGAGGATAGATGAATAATAAATGCCATGAATCATGACTTGTTTGTATCATTATGAGGATATACTTGTGATTTTGATTGTGGCTTATCGAATGGATCGGTTGGCATGTCCGGCATAACTAACTTGGATCGGTTGCCACATAACGTCATAATATATTATTGGATCGGGTACCACGTTCCGGTATGCTAACAGTTTGAGTTTGGGTTCCATGAGAGGACCAACGATTTGATATAATTGTGCATCTTGAGAAATGTGAAACTGCGCCTTGTTCGTAAATGTTGATAATATTGTATATGTTCGATATATGCATGTGATTATATTATTGTAATGGCTTATATATGTTGCACTTAGTGGGATAGCCGCGTGATCCTACCAGTACAATGTGGTTGTGTACTGATACTGCACTTGCTCCTTCTTTGTTGAGTACATGGTATTTTCAGGCGGCTATTGACATACCTCGTTTAGAAGATCAGTGATCGTCTCTTCAAATTCAAGGGTGAACCAGTTCTTCCGGGGTGCCATGAGTTCTCTTTCCGTCTATGTCCACATTCCGGACTTAGAATTGTTCTAGTTAGTATTAGTTCATTAGTTTGGGTTGTGACCGTTCTTGTTAGACTTAAGGATCTTGTTGTATGTTTTGGTACATTGACTTTCAGGTTCTAGGCATTACTTTCGCAATGTTAGTTTATTATTGTTAGACTTTTGTTAGAGTTTATGGGAACTCTATTTATTTCCTTAAGTATCTAACTTACTTTCGTAACTTAAATGCCTTAGTTTTTAGATTAGTTGCTTGTTTTGGGTTGTAGTAATGGTTCTCCCACTGGAGGGTAGTGTGGGTGCCAATCACGATGGTCGGGGTCGTGACAAAGTTGGTATCAGAGCCTAGGTTTGGTGATCTCGATGTACCAAAATGATTCTAGTAGAGTCTCGCGGAACGGTACGGGGATGCCTTTATTTTTCTTCGAGAGGCTATGGGACTTTAGGAAATTTCTCTATTTTTTCTTGTCTCCTTCGTTCTATAACTTGATTCCAATTGGTATCTGTCGATTCAAATTGGTATCTAACCTCCTTCACTTTTTTGTTCGTAGATGGTTAACACTAGATACAATGGCGTCATGCCCGTAGCTTCCGTCAATGCTCCAACTAAGGAATCTGCAACGAGAGGTCGCGGTCGAGGCAGGGGTAGAGAAAGAGCTAGGGGTAAAGGCCGTGGAAGAGTAGCGCATGCTATAGATGGGGTACCGATCGAAAATATTCCCCAAAATGAGGCCCCTCCCATACATCATGAAGAGGTAGAGGAGAATGTTGATGTTGAGAATGTTGAGGAGGTTGGACAAGAGGAAGAGGTGCAGGCTGAGACTACTGGTGTTCCACCCATAGACCCAGTGTTAGCTCAATAGATCATGTCGTTCTTGAACGGTTTGCTTGGTCCTGGAGTGCTTCCTTCTTCTCAAGCAACTCAAGCTCCCGCCAACCCCCTATTGCTATGACTACTCCTAAGGTTGGTGGAAACGTAGGTACTGATGCTTTCTTCAGTCCTTTGTTGGGTTCTGTTATGACTGGTAATGAGCATGAAATGTTGTAAGTTTTTGAAGCTAAAGCCTCCTGTATTCCTTGGTTCTGAGAGTGAGGATGCTTATGAGTTTATCTTAGACTGCTATGAGAGGCTTCATAAGTTGGGAATTGTCCATCAGCATGGGGTTGAGTTCGTGACTTTTCAACTTCAAGGTGAGGCCAAACAGTGGTGGAGAGCTTATATGGAATGCAGATCTTCAATTTTACCTCCACTCACTTGGACCCAGTTTAAATATGTGCCTGGAACTTGAGGGATCGTAAGAAAGATGAGTTTATGGCTTTGGAACAAGGTGGTATGTCTGTGACTGCTTATGAGGCCAAGTTCCATGCATTGTCTAGATATGCTACATAGTTGGTGACTACTGAGGAGGCGAGGATCCGTTTATTTATTAAGGGACTAAATTCTGAGTTGCAAGTATTATCTATTCACATGACTTGTGCAGGGAGAAGCTTTAATGAGTTAACAAACTATGTTAAGAAACTAGAGGGGGTAAGACGAGACGGTCAGGCTAAGGCAATGGCAAAAAGGGCCAAGAACTCAGATAACTTTCAAGGCTCTTACTCCAAGGGATCAGGGAGGCCAACACTTGCAGCTAGTCCAATTCAGTCTGCTATGCCCGCCTCTAGAGGTAATTACTCAGGAACTTCATCACATAATTTGATTCAGGATAGCCAGGGAGTCGCGCCTTCGACGGGTAGCAGACCATCTTTTGATCGTACTTGCTATAATTGTGGAGAACCTGGGATATGATGAGAGATTGTCTCCACCCATGTGTGTTGGATTCCGCAAAGTAGCCATCTAGAGCAGTGGTACCCGCGTGGAATGATATAATGGTGTATGACTTTTACAAGGTGGGCGAGGAGGTAATCAGCAAGGTCGCGGGGTAGAGGAAATGGTAACGCGGGCAGAGGTGAAGTGCAGCCAGGCAGGGAAGTAGCTCGTCAAGATGATGAGGCTCAATGTTATGCTTTTCCGGGCAAGAATGAGGCAGAGGCGTTTGACGTGGTGATCACATGTACTATTCTTGTCTTTGACCAGATGTCTAATGTGTTATTTGATCCGAGTTCTACTTATTCATATGTATCCGTGAGATTTACCTCAGAATTTGCTATGATTTGTGATATACTTGATGCCCCCATCCATGTTTCTACCCCAGTTGGAAAGTCTATCATAGTCACCCATGTCTATCGTGCTTGTCTTATTTTGTTTATGAGTTTTTAGACCTAGGCTGATTTGGTGATTTTGGATATGACTGACTTTGACATAATCTTAAGTATGACTTGGTTGTCCCCTATTATGCTGTGCTTAATTGTAATACTAAGCCTATAACTCTAGAAATTCTGGGAAGGTGGGAAGGGGTGTACAAGCCTAAGCAAGCTAAAATCATATCCTTCATTCAAGCTAGAAAATTGGTGGGGCAGGGTTTTTTACTTATTTGGCTCATATTAGAGATGTTGAGGTTGAGACTCTATCTATTGAGTCTATTCCTGTGGTGTCAGAATTTAGAGAAGTGTTTCCTAATGATTTGCCTGGTATGCCTCCAGATAGAGTATAGATTTTTGCATTGATTTAGAGCCTGAGACTCGTCCCATTTCCATCCCTCCATATCGCATGGCTCCGACAGAATTAAGAGAGTTTAAGGCTTAAATCCAAGAACTTCTTGATAAGTTATTTGTCCTAGTGCTTCCCCATTGGGTGCTCCAATTTTGTTCGTTAAGAAAAAAGATGGTAGTATGAGAATGTGTATAGATTACCAGCAATTGAACAGGGTCACTATTCAAAACAAGTACCCTTCGCCTCGAATAAATGATCTTTTTGACCAATTGCAAGGTGCATCAATTTTCTCCAAGATTGATTTAAGGTCCGGTTACCATCAATTGAAAATTAGGCCTGAGGATGTGCCCAAGACAGCATTTAGAACTCACTATGGGCACTAAAGTTTTTGGTGATGTCGTTTGGTTTGACAAATGCGCCTGCAGCTTTCATGAGCTTGATGAATGGGGTGTTCAAAACCATTCCTTGATTCGTTTGTTATAGTTTTTATTGATGATATTTTGGTCTATTCAAAAAGTGAGGAAGAGCATGCCGACCATCTTCGTATCGTTCTGGGTGTTCTTGGGAAACAAAAGTTGTATGCTAAATTTTCTAAGTGTGAATTTTGGTTGACTTCGGTTGCATTTTTGGGGCATTTAGTTTCAAAAGAAGGGGTAATGGTATATCCTCAAAAGATTGAACGGTTAAGAATTGGGTTCGTCCTAGCTCTTTGATGAAAGTTAGGAGTTTTGTGGCGCTCGCTAGCTATTATCGTCGATTTGTGAATAACTTTGCTTCTATCGCCACTCACTTGACTAATTTGACCAAAAAGGAGATACCATTTGAATGGACTGAAAAATGTGAGGAGAGCTTCCAAAAGCTCAAGACCCTCTTGACCACTACGCCTATTCTAGCATTACCGGTTGAAGGTAAAGATTTCATTGTTTATCGTGATGCTTCACATTCTGGTTTGGGTGCTGTGTTTATGCAGGATAAGAATGTTATAGCTTATGCCTCGCGTCAATTGAAGGTGCATGAGAGGAATTACCCAACACATGATTTGGAGTTGGCAGTGGTAGTGTTTGCTCTTAAGATTTGGCGGCATTACCTCTATGATGTTAAGTGTGAGGTATATACTGATAATCGTAGTTTGCAGCATGTGTTCACTCAAAAGGATCTGAATTTGAGACAACGAAGGTGGATGGAGTTATGTAAAGATTGTGATGTCACCATCCAATACCATCCGGGCAAGGCTAATGTAGTGGCATACACCTTGAGTCGGAAAGCGGTGAGTATGGGTAGTTTAACTTGCTTGAGTGTAACCAAGCGACTTTTGGCTAGGAATTCAGGCCCTGGAGTCTAAATTCATGCAATTGGGCATCTCAGAAAAAGGTGGGGTGTTAGCTAACATTGAAGTAAAGGCCACGTTTATGGAAGAGATCAAGGCCAAGCAATTGGAGGATGAAAAATTGAATGAACTTAAGAAAAATACTGTGTTTGGTAAGGCACAAGAGACCACTCTTGATGTGGAAGGTGTGCTTAGTTTTAAGGGGAGGATTTGTGTTCCTCGAGTTGATGATTTGATTCAAAAGTTGTTGATAGAGTCCCATGGTTCGCGATATTCTATTCATCCGGGTGTGACCAAGATGTATTGAGATTTGAAGCAAATTTATTGGTGGCCGGGCATGAAAAAGGATATAACAGAGTTTGTGGCTAAGTGTCAAAATTTCCAACAAGTAAAATATAAGCATCAAAGGCCTGCAGGTTTGCTTCAAATAATGCCAATTCCGGAATGGAAGTGGGAACAAATTGCCATGGACTTTGTGGTTGGGCTTCCCAAGACCTTGGGGAAGTTTGATTCTATTTGGGTAGTGGTGGATAGATTGACTAAGTCAGCCCATTTTATTTCGGTAAGGATAAATTATAATGCTGAACAATTGGCAAAAGTTTATGTGAAAGAGATAGTAAGGTTGCATTTGGTGCCCCTTTCTATCAGCTTAGATGGTGGTACGCAGTTTACATCCAAGTTTTGGAGGATACCACTTTTCATCCGTAGACGGATGGGAAATCGAAAAGGACTATCCAAGTGTTAGAGGACATGTTGAGGGCATGTGTGATTGATTTTGGAGGACATTGGGATAAGTTCTTACCTTTGTATGAGTTCTCTTATAATAATAGTTATCACTCCAACATAGATATGACACCATTTGAGGCACTCTATGAGAGGGGATGTAGATCACCCATAGAATGGTTCGAGGCTGGGGATGTGAAACCATTAGGAGTAGATTTAGTAAATGATGCTCAAGATAAGGTGAGGAATATTCAAGCTAAGCTTCTAGCAACCCAGAGTAGACAAAAAAAGGTATGCGAATCATAAGGTAAGAGACATGAAGTTTCAAACCGGTGAGAATGTTCTTCTTAAAGTATCACCCATGAAAAGGGTGATGAGATTTGGTAAGAAAGGTAAGCTAAGTTCGCGATACATTGGTCTATTTGAGGTTCTTGAATATGTGGGGCTGGTAGCGTATAGATTGGCTTTACCTCCTAATTTATCGGGAGTTCATCCGGTATTTCATGCGTCCATGTTAAAAAGGTATCATGGTGACGGGGATTATATCATTAAGTGGGACTCAACTGTGTTAGACAAGGACCTCCAATATGAGGAGGAACCGATTGCAATTCTTAACCGTGATGTGCGTAAGTTGAGGACCAAAGAGATTAAGTCCATGAAAGTTCAATGAAAGCACCGTCCAGTTGAGGAAGCTACTTGGGAAACCGAAAGGATATGCGCTACAAGTATCCCCAATTGTTCGTCTATTTAGGTACTACTCCATTCTTTCCTTACCTTATTTTCCCCTAGTTTGTCACTCAGCGACGAGTGATGGGTAAATTGCTATCTATTGTAACGATCAGGTTCCGTCGTTATAGAAAAACCAACGAGGAAATATTTTGGGTCGAAAAACTTTTTCGTAGTAACTTAAAATTTCCCAACCTAGTCCAGATTTTGACGAAATCGTAGTCATTAAGGTGTAGCGAAATCTGGTA
This sequence comes from Solanum okadae, assembly GCA_036553675.1. Lineage (NCBI taxonomy): Eukaryota > Viridiplantae > Streptophyta > Magnoliopsida > Solanales > Solanaceae > Solanum > Solanum okadae. The sequence goes on along the minus strand of CM071689.1, from coordinate 40,500,600 downwards.
TCAATCGGGTGATTTAAATATGATTTTGATTATATGAGTGGATAGAGAAGTCGTTAAGGAACCCGTATGACTTTACAGAATTGAATTCGGGTGAATAGAACTCCCGAAATTGATCTTAGCGTGAACGGTATTTTCTGAGCATCGTTGGTTAAAGGTGTGTTGTGAAATGGGGGTCTTGAAATTATTAAAATAGCTCATTGGTTTCGTGCAAGCCGCTGGGGTAGGATTTTTGCTACCAGGGCGGGGCCTCTGTAGCGGGGTGGGTGTCGCTGTGGCGAGCCCGACGCGACTTAAAGTCGTAAATAAACCCCTAAACGTCCTTATTCTACACTTTTCAATTTCTAGAGAAAAGGAATGAACCCTAGGCGATTCTTGATAGATTTCCACCATTTCTAAGGCTAAAGGTAAGCTTTTAACTCCCCGAATCCATTTTTTGATCCGTAGAATGTAATCTAATGGGTAATTATCGATGGGGGAGGATTTTTGATCTAGAATTATAGTGGAAACAACCCTAAATTGGATGTTTGGGATCATGGGTATGATCTAGAGTTCATAGAATTGTTATAGATTCAGGTAATTAGCGATTGTTTATTGATTTCCGTATTATTTTGAGTGTTTGTAGATCAAGAATAAGCGGAACGAATCCGGAAAGGGAAGGATCAAGTTTCTTAGGGTTTCAAGCTTGTTTCGAGGTAGGTGATGGTTGCGATTCTATGATTGTGTGATGTATGTTTGTTCTTGCTTCATTATGATACATGTATGTATGTGAATGTTGCATTATTGATCACATTAATCGTAATTGCGGATATATGAATGATAAATTCCTTGAATCATGACTTATTTGTATGATTATGAGGATATACTTGTGATTGTGATTGTGGCTTGTTGAATGGATCGGTTGCCACGTTCCGGCATAACTATGGGATCAGTTGCCACGTTCCAACATAATTATTGAATCAGGTACCATGTTCCAATATGCGAATAGTTTGGGTTTGGGTTCTATGAGAGAACCAACGATTTGATATAATTGTGCATCTTGAGAAATGTGAAACTGTGCCTTGTTCGTAAATGTTGATAATATTGTATATGTTTGATATATGCATGTGATTATATTATTGTAATGGCTTATATATGTTGCACCTAGTGGGATAGCCGCGTTATCCTACCAGTACATTGTGGTTGTGTACTGATACTGCACTTGCTCCTTCTTTGTTGAGTACATGGCATTTTCAGGCGGCTATTGACATACCTCGTTTAGAAGATTAGTGATCGTCTCTTCAAATTCAAGGGTGAAACAATTCTTCCGGGGTGCCATGAGTTCTCTTTCCGTCTATGTCCACATTCCGGACTTAGAATTGTTCTAGTTAGTATTAGTTCATTAGTTTGGGTTGTGACCGTTCTTGTTAGACTTATGGATCTTGTTGTATGTTTTGGTACATTGACTTTCAGGTTCTAGGCATTACTTTCGCAATGTTAGTTTATTATTGTTAGACTTTTGTTAGAGTTTATGGGAACTCTATTTATTTCCTTAAGTATCTAACTTACTTTCGTAACTTAAATGCCTTAGTTTTTAGATTAGTTGCTTGTTTTGGGTTGTAGTAATGGTTCTTCCACCGAAGGGTAGTGTGGGTGCCAATCACGATGGTTGGGGTCGTGACATAACTGTTTTATTTCTGCAATATTCTGAGACATATTCTCAACACTCTTTCTTGGATCAGAAATTGTAGATTGTAGTCTCATCTGAAATTGACCTTTTGAACATATATGCTAATTCATCCATTGTCTTGCAAGGCTTGTGTGCATGTTCTGTTAGATTAAATGAGAAGCTCTTACCTCTCATTTCAACTTGTAAAATCTCTTGCTTAGTAGAATAAAAAATTCAACAGTATTTGTCGCCAAATAATAATTTAAATCCTCTTTTTATTAACTGACCAATACTAAACAAACTTTTATCAATATCAGGCACTTAAAGAACATCTGAAATTATTTTGTACCTGAATTTATTTTAATTGAAACATTCCCTTTTCCTTTTGCAGGAATACAATCACCATTTTCAATCCTGACTTTCTTATTTTTCATAGGAATGAACTCTTTAAAAAGATTTCTTTCATATGTCATGTGGTTTGTACAACCACTATCAATCATCCAAAATCAGATTTTTTAGTTGAAATACAAGTATCCACAAATAAGTGGTCTTTTTCTTCTTCTTCAGTAGTGACTTGGACAACTGTTTCATCTTTTTGAAATTTGCGTTTGAAAATTAGAGCTTCATGACCAAGTTGTTGGTAGTTCTTGCACTGTGTATTTGTTCTTTTCCAACATTTATACGGAGGATGCCCATTTATTCCACAATGCTGACAGGGAGAAAAATTACCTTTGCTTTGAGTTTTGTGGTTGGCTACTAATGCTCCTTCAACCATGCCATCTTGCCTCATAAGTTTCCTTTGTTCCTGAGCCTGCAAAGAATTTAACAATTTTGCCAAGGTAATTTTGGACAGATCTTGTGTGTTTTCCAAGGTAGTTATACATGTTTCATATCTTTCAGGCACTGTAATAATAAATTTTTCAACAATTCTTGTATCTCTAAATTCAGTGCCTAGTAATCATACCTTGTTGGCAATACCAAGTAATCTGTCTGAATCTTCCTTAACTGTTTCTTACTCTTTCATTTTCTGCAATTCGAATTTCCTCATTAAATTTAATACCTTCGTTCCTCGTATTCTTTCATCTACAGCATATTCTTTCTTCAGATAATTTCAAATTTCTTTTGGTGATGTGAGAGTCATGATTTTCGTAAAAACAGTTGTCGAAATAGCAGCAAATAAAGTTACTCTTGCCTTAGGCTTAATGATTTTTTTTCCTTGTGACTCTTGATCTGGGCCACGGTGGGATTATTTGGCAGCGGATTAATTTCATAATCCTCTTCCACCGCTTCCCAAAGATCAAGACCCTCCAAGTAAGTTCCGATTCTCACAACCCATAGTTGATAATTCTCACAATCAAAAATAGGAGGAGACATTCGTGAAGAACTATTTTTGGAATCCATTTTTCTACTCACAGGTCCCTCAAGAAGAAGGCTCTAGATACCAATTGTTGGTTTTTTGATAAAGAAATTAAGAAAATAAAAGAGAAAGACTTTGAGAGAAAAACTACCGCAGTATTATCAAAAGGAATTATTTTATTAATAATCTAGAGACTTGCCTTTATAGATATAAGGGAAAAAGATCTGAAATATATCCGGACTTTGATCGAAATTGCTGTAACGATACCAAACTTTGGAAATGACCTTTTATCCCTCTGGACTATTTAATAATGTATTTTAAAGGTATTTATGTGCTCACGTGGACATCATAAATATTGCATAATTATAAATAGTAACGGTCCACGTGAGCACATATATACCTTTAAAATACACTATTAAATAATGCTGGGGGTAAAAGGTCCTCCATAAAGTTTGGTATCGTAATAAAGTTATTATACTTTTATTGATTTTGTAAATTTTAAATATTTCCAAAATTAAATTAAATTCTCCTTTATAACTAAACAATTATTTATTTTTTAAGTAAAAATAAAGCCTTAATCCGTGAATTATTTTACTTTACTACTCCGTCCGTCTCTATTTACTTGTCAAATATTTCCTAATTTGATTTCCCCTTTTTACTTGTATCATGATATAAAATATTAAACTTTTTCAATAATAAATGTTAATAGATGAATAAAATTCAGTATTATTTATAGAATCTTTAATTTGATTTAAGATCATTATCAATCACTATTTTCTTATCTATTTTGATATAGCTAGCAAGGAGTGTATCTTGTGACATAACATTTTCTCAATTAAAATGAACACAAAATAATAGGAAAATTATACTAAGAAAATTCCATAGTCAATATAAATATAAATAAGAAAAAAATATATGGAACAATACGTAGCCAACGAAGAAGGAAGACGAAAGTATATGTTCATGCTATATTCACTATAGTGTTCCATTTGATTGAATCTCTTGCCACCAAAACTTTAATTGATCCGTTCATTTTGACTTACATATCTATTAAAAAATAATTATTATCATGACTATATTATCATATTATAAGTAAAAGTTAAATTCTATTTTTGAAATAGTGGATTTAACATCCAAATTAATAATTCAATGGACTATGTTGATGTCCGTTGTTTTAGCATAATTAGAAAGAAACTCCTTCGTGAGGGTAAGAGAATAAAAAATGAAAAAACAAAGAAGAAATATCTTACCCAAATCATGTGACTTTTTTCATATTTGTTTATTATTATTGTCTTTCCCACAACTTTTCGTCAGTGTTAACTCATGAAAATCGTAAGAAAAATACGAGTGTGAATTGTTGAATGATTTGCTATAATTTGTTCACCAACTATTTCTTATGTGATACCTCGAATTTCATTGAATTTTGAACTTAATCAATTGTTGCAAATAACCCTTGAGATTTTTTAAGAAGAAGAAGAGTACAAAACTTTAAAAAGTTGTAGTTTAAAAATGAGAGGAAACTCCTCTATTTATAGATAACAAATAGTAGTATGAATAGGTGTTAATTGTGCCTTATCAGAAAAGTTACAACCTTTCGAAAAAGTCATTGCTCATCGGAAAAGTCACAACCCTTTGGAAAATTCACAACTCATTGAAAAAGTCACAATCCTTTGGAAAAGTCACAACCCTTTGGAAAATCACAACCCTTCGGAAAGTCACAGCTCATCGAAAATGTCACAACCCATCTAAAAAGTCGCAACCTTTTGGAAAAGGCACAACTCTTTAATATGAAAAGGTATTTATTTTTAATATAGTACAAATAATTAAATTAATGAATAAAATAAATTGAGTATTTTTAATTGAGGGTATTATAGTAATTCAACATTCAAGTTTGGGAGTTTATGCTTTTAAGGTAGTATAGATAGATATAGATTAGTTTATGGAAATAGGCATTGCATGTGTTATCCAATATCAATTGCATCATGGAAAATAATCCTAAATTGTTTGCTTAACTTCTTTACTTTGTTTTTTTTCAACACAATGATTAAATTCAAAACTAAAGATCTATTGAACCTTAGTAAAAATGACAATGAAAATAATTAAGCAATATTGTCTTTCATCTATAAAAACAGTAATCATAATAAATTGTAAAGAAAGAACCAATTAATGAAAATAATAAAACCAATGTACCAGAGAAACCAATTATCTAAGCTTTTTGAAGCTTTCCTTTGAAATTTTTTAAATAATTTTTAGTAGAAATTTCAATCATTTTTATTTTTCTCGAGATAAATATTCTATCGAGTAGTAAAATTACATTAACCCTCTAATTTATCAATATTCACAATCATGACAAAATTCAAAACAAAAATTTGTTGAACCTTGGTAAAAAGTGTGACATGGAACAATATTTTAGAAAGTAGTGAAGGATTATGCTATATGTTATGTGGAGCATCAACTGGAAAAGAGCCTATAGGTACAATATAAGCCAAGAGTTTGATGTACTGTTAGCCTAAGTGTCAAATTGTAAAAAGCCTAACAATGCTTTTGGCTGTGTTGCTTATTCACACAATTTTCAGTTCCTGCCTCATAACTGTTGCAGAAGGTAGAGGACATGTGGTTAGAAAAAATATACTTATGAATCAATGATACATTTTAGAATGAATTATAGTAGCTGAGTCATAATACACATGAACTAATTGAAGTATCACTAGCAGATATCAAAACTGAAGTAGCATTTCTTCTTAGGAAACCAATAGTGTCATGTTATGGCACATCATTTAAAGACCTGTAGAGGACCATCTTGCACGCACAACCACCAAGGCAATTTAGTGAGACATAAGACCGTGTTGGAATGTATGCGTCCACTGGTCTAGATGGGACCAGGTCCTCAACACAGTTACAGTAACATAAAATAAACAAAGTGCTGAAAGTAAAGATTGCACAACAAATTTACGTGGAAACCTCATTGCTCAAGCGAGTAAAACCACGACCTGGCCTGCCAGGACTTTTCAAAAAACTGCTTTCACTAATCTCCTCAAGCAAAAGTAAAAACAAGTTTACAAACTGAGATTAGCCTACTAATCCCAACTCTAAGCAATAACACCTATTACTTAGATGAGCCAGAGCAGATACAACACTACCCACTAAGCTATCACCCCTATATAACTTAGACTTTGCTAAATGGATACCACACCACCCACTAAATCAACTAGCTCCTAGATGATTTAGACTTTGACTAAGCAGATACAACACTGCCCACTATACTAATCCTGACCGATTAATATAGACTTTAGAGTAAGACACTTAGTTACCCTTAACCTAGTTCTTACAATGATTCACCCAAACTTGAAACGTTTCTTTCACAAGTGAAACGAATCCTACAATATAAGCACTATTACAAGCAAACAAAGTAACAGCTGGTACAGGAAGCACTTGAAGCAATCGATCAGGTCCCTGCTGTTTTGAAGCTTGAAATATATCTCTCTTTGAATGAATGAATAATTTGTTGTTTGTTCTTGGATATATTTAGACATAAAAAGTTATTATCCAATGAACAAGCAACCTCGTTGCTTCTGATTGGTGGAGTACGCTGCAACTTCACCAACCTTCTGACGCAGGCAGCTTTCCTGCTGTACAGCACTTTGACCACTGGACGAGTATTCATACTTTGCAGAGGACCAGGTCCCTGCACTTGTGAGGAGATAATCAAAACATCAAGAAGCATAAGCACTTATCAATTTCCCCCTTTTTGATGATGACAAACAACCTGCATAAACAACTTCTCACTCGAGTGAATATACATTCATTCAAAAATCAATTGCTCAATTGGCCAGTTATAGAAGCATAGATCAGCAACTAATTAAAGTGGCCATCCTATTAGTTCCTCCTTACTGATATCAGTTCCCCCTCAATATCAGTTCCCCCTTAAGACAGAAACACAACAGTCAGTCCATCCTATTAGTTCAGTCAGTTCACAACATCCAGTTCCCCCAATTGCACCAAACTTAATATCAGTTCCTCCTTAATCCTTGGCCAATTGCACCAAACTTCCCCCTTTTGACATCATTGAAAAGGCGAAACAGTAAACATATGCAAGTTAAAATGTTAATAAAAAAGAATTTAGAGCCTTGGGCCACATAGAACATGTGTATGTAAGCATAAAGAGAATATTAAGCCACACATGAACAGGGAAGAAACATAAATAACATTAGATCACAGATACTGACCACTGTAGTCAGTCAACAAAACATAAAGCCACAAGAGTTTTAATCAAGATTGAAGAACAAAGAGGGAAACAAGACACTTTTAGGATGGAGGGGGAAAGGGATTAAGGGTGCGCATAAACAGAGACAGACGCTTATTTGCATCCTCACGAGCCTTCAGCAACCTCATTTTCATCCTTCAACTTTTGCAACACCTTCTCATTTCCATCACTGGTACCAGGTCCTCCTGAGACATATTTCTGCAATTTTTCCTTTAGCGTTACAATTTCCACCTCTTTATCATTCAGAATTGCAGTAAGATCAGTCACTTCACGTTTGAGAGATGCTTGCTGTTCTAGGACATCTGCCACCATTGACCTTCCATTAGTCGTACCTTCCACACACTCACACTCCAACAGGGTGACTGTAGTGAACATCTATTTGATGGTACCAGGTACTCCTCGTCCCACCGGTACCTCAAAGTGGTTAAACACGTAGTTCAGCAAATACCAGTATAGAATCCTAGAACGTTTGATATCTCCACGCTTGGTGACCCTTGTAGAGAACTCACTAGAGGGTTTACACCCTTCAATGGACCTCACCCCCTTTACTGGCACACCCAGAATGATACCAAGTGTCTCCACAACTAGAAGAATTTCAATATCCTGAACAGTAGTCTTGACCCCCCTATCCTCTAACAATTCCATCTTACAATTAAATTCTCGCACTTCAGGTTCATGAAGATACGGAGCAGGTGGTTCGAACAAATGACTCCACTCTTGCAAGGAAACAACATCACAAAGGTTTGACATACCAGAAGCAGTGAGTATTTCTGGATCAAGGACTTTTCCGTTCAACACCTTTTGCTTTTTCATCTCCGCTATGCAATCTTCCCTTGACATTTCCTTTTCTTCACTTTGTTTTTGAACCCTAGGACTTGGTCCCTTTACGGGTTTTCATTTTTCAGCCACCTGTTTTCTAACTTTCTCCCTTTTCACATGAGATTTCTTTGCAGCCTTCTGGAGTAGGAAAAAAGAAGTTGAATGAACTAGGGTTTTCAACCTCTTGGGAGATATGGATCTTTGAAGAAGAATTAGAGTTAGGAATTTTGAGAGAAAGAGAGAAACTAGGGGATTAGTGAATTTCAACAAGAATTGTTTGAAGAGATTTTGTAATTTGATTTACTAAGAGAAGTAGTATATAAAACCAAAAAGACATCGGGTCCCCAACAGTAGCAACCTTTGGTTTAAAAGCGAAAAGACATCTGAAACTGACACGATGAATGGGTAACAAACACGTGGCAGTGATGTTGACAGTTAGACAGTGTAGTATAAGTGATACTAACCTTATGAGTACCAGGTCCTCGTTTCAATCTGTAACCCTTCCTAGTGTAATTAAATTGTCCCTTCAGCTTGACACACCATGAGTGTATACCTGCATTAAGGTACTAGAAGCGAATTCTTAAGTGACAAACATTAAACAAGTATAGATACTTGCCCTCCGTAACATAATCAAACTAGAAGATTTTTGTGCCAACTTGTCAGGGAATCATGTAATCTTGTGCATCCCCATCATCATCCTGCTTTTGATGAAACATTCTTTATTCAAGGGCATTGTAAAGATATCAGCCAGTTGATCTTCAGTCTTGTAGAATTTCATCACCACATTTTGCTTCTCAACATTATCCCTTAGGAAATCAGTGATGATCCAAGAAAATGTGTCATGCCTGATGTACTCTTTCGATCTACAAGAAAGCCTGCATAGTCAGCATCTGCAAAACCAATTAGATCAAGTGAGTCACCTGTTGGGTAGGAAGAGGACCAAGTCCTGAGTTCCCTTCAGGTATCTCAGTATTCGTTTAGTAGCTTTTAGATGTGACTCCTTTGGTGCAGCTTGAAACCTTGCACACATCCATACACCTAAGACTATGTCTGGTTTGCTTGCAGTGAGATGCAAGAGTGACCCAATGATTCCCCTATACATAGTCTGATTTACCTCAACTCCTTCTTCATCCAAGTCAAGCTTCACACTTGTGCTCATGGGAGTGTCAAGAACTTTTGCCTCAATCATATTGAACTTTCGAAGCAGTTTCTTGATATATTTCTCTTGTCATATAGAGGTACCCTGAACGGACTGTTTGATTTACAGGCCTAGGAAGAAAGTGAGTTCTCCCATCATGCTCATTTCAAACTCACTGCTCATCAGATCAGCAAATTCCTTGCAAAGTAAATCTCTAGGTTGTACCCCTGCACCACAAGCCTTGACTTGTTTCTAGTAATAGTTTAATGCTCATCAAGTTTGTTTCTGAAGACCCACCTTGTTTCAATAATTGTTCTGTTGATAGGTCGGGGGACCAGGTGCCACACTTTACTCCTCTCAAACTGATGGAGTTCTTCTTGCATTGATGTTACCCAATATGCATCCTGTAGAGCCTCATTGATGTTCCTTGGTTCAATGGATGACATAACGCTGAATATGCAACTAGATTTCTTGTCCTGGATCTAGTTTGAATTCCAGAGTCAAGTGGAGAGATGAGATTGTCCAATGGATATGAGGATTGATGTTTCCATCCGGACTTTCTGATCAACTCTTCTTCGATTTCAGCATCAAATTTAGCATCATCATCTTCATGATTTTGAGATGGAATCTTTTGGGTAACATCAAAGGGACCAGGTGCTCCTGTGAGATCTGCAGCAATTTCCTTTGCAACCTGTTTGTTTCCAGGGTTTTGGATATCCTTGTCTTCCCTTTCCTAGATCAGCTTTTCCATCTCATGGTCTCCCTTTGAGCATCAATTTTCTCAAATTCATTGAATGTCACATAAATGCTCTCTTCAACACATAGAGTTCTTTTGTTAGACACTTTGTAGGCCTTGTTGGTAGAAGAGTATCCTACAAACACACCTTCATCACTCCTGGCATCAAACTTACCCAGGTCATCCTTTTCATTATTTAGTACAAAACATTTGCACCCAAATAGCTTAAGGTGAGCAATTGAAGGCTTTCTGTCGTTCAACAAATCATACGACGTCTTCTTTATCATAGACCTGATCTATTAGTAACAAAGCATGTTGTGTTGACTGCTTCTGCCCAGAAGTTCATAGCCAGCCCTGAGTCAATCGACATAGTCCTTGCAATATCAACCAGAGTTCTGTTCTTTCTCTCAACCACTCCGTTTTGTTGAGAAGTTCTTGGTGCAAAAAAATTATGATTGATTCCATTTTCAGCACAAGAACTTTCAATTTGAGAGTTATCAAACTCTGTCCCATGGTCAGATCCAATACTAGCAATCTTGCAGTTGACCTTCAGTTGAATTGCTTTGGCAGAAGCAAGCAAAATTCCGGCAGTCTCATCCTTTTTCCGCAGAAACATATTCCAGGTGTACCTGGAGAGATCATCAATAATCACAAGAATATATGTTTTACCTCATCTGCTTTGAATTCTGACAGATCCACACAGATCCATGTGGAGAAGTTCCAAAGGTCTGGTAGTGCTCACACCCTTCTTTGCCTTGAAAGAAGATCTTGTTTGTTTGCCTTTTGCACAGGCGTCACAGACTTTGTCATTTGAGAACTTCAGCTTTGGTAGTCTGTGGACCAGGTCCCCTGCAACAAGTTTGTTAAGTAAAGAGGTACTTACATGACCCAGTCGTCTATGCCAAAGATTTGCATAATCAGTTTGAGCACTCAGACATGACAAGCTGTCTCCTTTAATAGAATCAAGATCTACAACATAAACATTCTTGACTCTTTTTACAGACATTACAATTTTCTTAGTTGCACAGTTTGTAACCACACACCCTTCAGACATGAACTTGACTTCATTTCCCTTGTCGTAATTTGAAACACACTTAAGAGATTAAACTTCAGACCATCCACATAGTGTACACTGTCTATGGAATGATCTGCAGTTCTTCCAATCTTGCCAATACCAAGAATAAAACCTTTCTTTCCACTGCCAATTGACACACCACCACCTTGGTGTACTTCCAAAGAGAGGAAGTTTAGAGTATTTCCAGTCATATGCCTTGAGCATCCACTATACATGTACCAACATTGACTGCTCCCTCTCTTTTGCACAAGAATCACTTATTAGACTTAGGAACCCACTTCAAACGGAGTTCCCAAAAACTGTCAAAAGGTTTAATGAGAAACCTTTCTGTATATGGAGGTAAAGTGTTCTTGCTAAAACGATAACGGGGACCAGGTCCCTTGTGTCCCTTTTTACCATCATTTTCAGATCTAACAAATTTCACATGCCTTTGTTTAGCTTTTCTCAGACTCACATTTCTCTTTCAAATGACCATTTCGACCACAATGAGTGCACAAAAGGTTGTCAGATACAGACACATATTTGCTATGAGGATTATATGGGGGTTCTATTGGTCTGCGTCCCAACCCTTTCTTTCCATTGAGACTCTAATTAGACAGATTAGAGAATATTTTAGAGGAGTCAGTCCATTTTAGAGAGTGGCTCAACTCCTCCTTGACCTTACTCAGATCCTTTCTCAGTTGAGAATTTGTTTCAAGAGAAGCAACTAACTTGGACTCAAGGATTTTAAGCTTTTCTTCCAGTTCTTCCTCAAGGATGCTAAGCTTTCTCTTTCCACCTACTGAGGTACCAAGTCCCTCACTGGGTTCCAGACTATCAGTCTCGAGGATACCTATCCTGATACTCAGTTCAGACATTTGAGCATTAAGAACTGAGTTTTCATCTTCGCACATACTCAACTTTTCACTCATCATCAAATTTTCAGAGGTCAGTTCAATAACTGAGTCAATTAATAGAGCAACAAGTTTTCTCAAATTTTTAATAAGAAGAGAGTATAAATCATCTTTAAGATCGAGGAGAGTTACCTTAATTTGATCTTCTTTATCATCAGATTTAGCCATTAAAGAGAAAATGGAGTTGAAGACATTTTCATCATATTTAATAGCCATCATTGAAACATCTTCATAACTTTCTGCATCTTCTGACTCAATTGAATCATTTCCCCATACAGCAAAGGCTTTTCTCACCAACTGATCAGCATGAGCCTTTCTCCGAGCACTGTCTGGGACCAGGTCCCTCTTGCGAGGTCTGAAGTCCTAAGTTTCCAGCTTCTGGTTGGGACAGTCCCTCATAAAATGACCAGGTTTGCCACATTTATGACAAGGGTCATTTGCATTTGATGCTCTGCTAGTCGAAGCCTTCTTTTGAAAGACGTCATGTTTCTTGATGATTTTTTGAAACCTTTTAGTAACATATGCCATTTCATCCTCCTCCTCAGTCACATCATTTTGTGAGTTATTCAAAGCAACAAATTTCTCCTTCTTTCCTTCCTTCATGTTTGTCCCCTGCATTTTGTTCAGCTAGTAGGTCTGGAGATTTCCGATCAGCTTATCCATGGAAAGTGTCTTCAGATATTTTGCCTCTGTTATAGCATCAACTTTGCTTTCCCATGACTTGGTAAGAACCTTGAGAATCTTGCGAACTTGTTTGCTTAAGGGAATGGGCTCACCTAAGCATCTTAGTTCGTTGGTGATGGAAGTGAATCTTGAGTTCATTTCAAAGATAGTTTCACCTTCCTTCATACAAAAATTCTCGTATTGAGTCGTAAGGATATCGACCCTAGACTCTTTTACTCGTTGTGTTCCCTCATGGGATGTTTGGAGACAATCCCGTATCTCTTTGGCTGATTCACATGCAGAAATTCTATTGTACTCATCGGATCCAATCCCACACACTAGAATCTTCTTTGCTTTATAGTTCTTCTCTATCTTTTTCCTATCCATCTCATTGTACTCCTTTCTAGTTTTGACAACTGTAGTGGTGAGCTCTCCATCATTCATCTCCTTTGTAGGAATATATGGTCCATCAAGAATAATGTCCCACAACTCAGTGTCCTCAGCGTTGATGTAGTCATGCATTCGATTCTTCCACCTGCCATAATATTGACCATTAAAACGCGGTGGCCTAGTAGAAGACTGACCTTCTTCATATTAGGTGGAGCAGCCATTCCTTCTAGATCTTTTCTTTTCTTGGTGTTAACCAAATCGAAAAGTACCGCTCTGATACCACTTGTTGGAATGTATGCGTCCACTGGTCTAGAAGGGACTAGGTCCTCAGCACAGTTACAATAACAGAAAATAAACAAAGTGCTGAAAGTAAAGATTGCACAACAACTTTACGTGGAAACCTCTTTGCTCAAGGGAGTAAAACCACGACCTGGCCTGCCAGGACTTTTCAAAAACTGCTTTCACCAATCTTCTCAAGCAAAAGTAAAAGCAAGTTTGAGATTAGCCTACTAATCCCAACTCTAAGCAATAACATGAGCCAGAGCAGATACAACACTGCCCACTAAGCTATCACCCCTAGATAACTTAGACTTTGCTAAGTGGATACCACACCGCCCACTAAATCAACTAGCTCCTAGATGATTTAGACTTTCACTAAGCAGATACAACACTGCCCACTATAGTAATCCTAAGCGATTAATATAGACTTTAGAGTAAGACACTAAATTACCCTTAACCTAGTTCTTACAATGATTCACCCAAACTTGAAACGTTTCTTTCACAAGTGAAATGAATCCTACAATATAAGCACTATTACAAGCAAACAATGTAACAGCTGGTACAAGAAGCACTTGAAGCAATCGATCAGGTCCCTGATGTTTTGAAGCTTGAAATATCTCTCTCTTTGAATGAATGAATAATTTGTTGTTTGTTCTTGGATATATTTAGACATGAAAAGTTATTATCCAATGAACAAGCAACCTCGTTGCTTCTGATTGGTGGAGTACTCTGTAGCTTCACCAACCTTCTGACGCAGACAACTTTCCAGCTGTACAACACTTTGACCACTGGACGAGTATTCATACTCTGCAGAGGACCAGGTCCTTGCACTTGTGAGGAGATAATCAAAACATCAAGAAGCATAAGCACTTATCAGACCAGTACCTAGAAAAGGAATACTGAGCATGTTGCACGGTGTCAACTGCATGCTAGACAAGCTATTTTTACCTATTGCAGTACCTTTGAACCGAGAAACATTTGCAAAGCTTATCTCAATAAGTTCTTCTTTTGTCAGCTCAAGTAATGGTGAATGTTTGTAGGATGGTTATGGATTTCTTCTGCCTGTTGTTCATTGCCTTTGCCCTCCTCGGGTGATTTCTCAGATGGATTTCTATCATTAATTCCTCCACTTGATGTTCCATCTGCTGATGAAGCTTCTTTCTCGATCAAATACAGAGAATCTGGATTGCTCAATTTTGGGAAAACATCTGTCTCTAACAAGATCTTGTCCTTAGGAATTGACTTTAACATTTTCTTCGCCTTGCTCTCCTTCATGGACATAAGGAACCCAGAAAAGGAGAACTAAGCACCAAGCTTAGCAAATTCAGGAACCATTTCGGCATGAAACCAGCAGGAACAGGCCCCGCAAATTTTAATAATTCCAACTCTTTGGCAAGTTGAAGTTGCTGTCGACAGACATCCACATCATCAGCGAAATCAATCTTCCTTCCAAATGAACCTCTTTTTTTTTTGAGAAGTTAACAACTTGTATTCTATTCCAAAACAAAAAACTAAAACCTGCCACAACAAATTACAGGTTCCTAATTACAATTGTGGAGAGTACCAGGAAGATCTTTAATCCTATAGAAAAATTTACAAGGAACCTAAAATATCTTTAACTGATTCTAGATCTACCATGTACTCAAGTTTACACCAAAAAAGAAACAAAACTAAGCAGTTTATCTTAATCTTCTGGATGGAATTGCTCTTGTTTTGGAAGCATCTGAGATTTCTTTCTTTCCACACTGACCACCAGATGTAAGCCGGAATGATTTTTCATCTTTCTTTATTCCTGGTAATGCTTGCATAACTGCTCCATAACTTCAGAGTATGCGTAACTTTCCTAGGCATAACCCATTTCATGCCCTTCTGATTGATAAAGACATTCTACAAAATGTTGAACCTTTATCTAAACCAATCTCTCCAACTGCAGCAGCTGAAGTAGACTCCAAAAATCCTCTCAAAGTTTTCAGCCAATTAGGAGTCCTCTCAGTTATAAACCAGGGATGAAGCCCAAAGTTTGGAACAATACAAGGGTAGCGTTCACTCATTTCCTTGACCAAATGTCAATCTTTCTCCGACACGCCATTGACAGCAAAATGGACAACTCCTGTTTCAGTCGTGGTCTTAATAACATATTAAAGATCCTTGGATCTTGGAGGTGACAATGAGAATCAAAGAGCTTCATCATTATGGGTCTTAAAACTGCCAGACTCTTCTCTTCTTTTCTCTTGATACACTCTAAGTTGGTATTATACTGCTTATTCCTTGAACGAACCCTTAATGATAGCTCATATGCTGTGGTAACTGGAAAATGCAAGTGCAACACTGTCTCGCAACTGTATGATAGATTAATGTGTAGCTAGCTTGTGAATGTATGACAAACAAATGACTAAAGGGAATCTGGACAAATCAAAAGCTGAAAATAAAATGAAGTACCAGTAACCACTCAGAAGTCCAACAATTTCATAATACAACTCAAAAATCCAAGTCCGTAAACCCATAAGAACACCACATTCAAGTTGGTCTGCCTTATTAAACCTGACTGCATGAGCACAGCAAAATGAGAGTAACGCTTAGAGTTGAAGAAAAATGACTTCCAAACAGGATAAGTATTGCTTGGGAATTTTAATGTCCTACCAAGCCACTCTGTTGGCTATTAGAGTCTTCTTTAAAACCTAAAGTTGAACTGAAATAAATATGATTATGCCAAAAGTGAGAGTTTATACACAAGGCTACATTCAATGTATA
The DNA here is from genome assembly GCA_036553675.1 of Solanum okadae. Lineage (NCBI taxonomy): Eukaryota > Viridiplantae > Streptophyta > Magnoliopsida > Solanales > Solanaceae > Solanum > Solanum okadae. Next base: position 40,484,590 of record CM071689.1, on the reverse strand, counting down.
TCTCTACAACAAATTTTTTAGTCTTGAACCTCAAATAGGAGTGTAGACTATAAAACCAGTGAAACTGCAGTGGTGAACCTACTGTCCAACAACTCTGGCACTCAGACAGTTAGACATGGGGTATCAACTTGAAGTAAATTATCTGAATGTTACCAATAGGTTAGCGGAATCGAAATGAAAAGCATGACTAAACTATTTCATTTTCCAATTTTGATGGTTTAAATTCATAATCAATAAATCAGGCTCGATTCTGAAACGACTCTTCCTCTTTCTTTCAACCAAAGTAGCCATTCTTCCTAGGAGTATTTCTAATTCCAGATAAAGTAAAAGTATTTTTTATTGATCTAAACACCAGAAAGAAGAAAACGAACCAATGAGAACAAGCAGATGAAGTAAGCAGACAAACTGGATAAATAAACAGATAATATAAGTAGGAAAACAAAATAAAGAGGACCATCAGCCAAAACATATAGATAAGCAATTTTTGCTAAAAGTTTACACAACCACTATAAAAATGTCACTAGATGCAACCCTTTTTTTTGTTTTTATTTATTTATGTTACTAACAAAGACACACATTTGTGGCAGAAGAGTTTCACAGAGATCTAAGGATTACTAAACAGAGAACACAAGTCATACATTCACTCTATTTATCATTAGTTCATCACTGTTGTTAGTTTCAAGGGTCTATCAGAAATCGTCTCTCTCTATGCACGCAGGGGTAAGGTCTGCATACATCCTACCCTCACCAGATTCCACTTATGGAATTACACTAGTATGTTGTTGTTGTATTATTAGTCTTTAAAATCACATTAAGGAAATCAGCTACAGTCTTAATTTCCATTCTTATTTAGGGTTAAAAAATACCTAGTGGAAGCTTAAAGATGTGTTTACCACTTTTCAAACACCATTCTCCAAAGGCATAATTTTGCAAAAAGATACACAACAAACACTTTCTTATACCCATCACCATCTTCCTATCTGTTACATATGTTCTGAGTGATAAAGATTGGATTTTTCAAACACCCATTAGCTCCAATTACAAGAACTTTTCATTTTTTTAAGCAATAGTCTCCATAAATTTTCTTGGAATGAATAATTAAGTACCTGGAATATGAGCTCTGGAATTCTGGTACAGCAAAAAAAGAAGCTTTCTCATTCCCCGTCACACTCAAAATTCTCAGCGACAACTCGAACCACATCTATTTCCTAGGGTTAACCATGGTTAGATATTAGGGATAAAATGAAAATGAATTTTTCTCCTAATTGAGATTTGGAAGAAAAACAAAAAGGCTTCCTTTTCCAAATTTTATTCGGTCGGTGTAGGTAAATTTTTTATAATTACCTAATTTGACATTGTTTATGCAAAACATATTTTTTCATCAAACTCTTTTTCCCCTTTTGACTTCCTACTTCAACTAGAAAAAGCGAAAATCTAATCTTCTATAAATTAATCCCTCCAGACCTCACATTATAATCATTCAAATCTCCTTTCAATAATATTCTCAACAAAAACGAACTACCATCACTAATTCAAAATATTTTTACCATCCTGTCTTCTTCAACAAAGTTCTTAACTCTACAGATTTGCGATGGTAAGGAACTTGTATTGGACAAGGCTATAGCCATAAGGTCACAAGCTATCAAGAAGATGGTTGAAGACGACTGTCTTTCAAACATCATTCCTCTACCTAATGTTCATAGCAAAACAATGACCAAATTGATCGAATAGTGGAAGAAATATTCTGAAGAAGGTGTCTCCATAGACATGCTGATAGATTTTGAAAAGGCTTTCGTGAATGTGCACCACTCGATTTTGTACGATCTTATTTTAGTGGCTAATTTTCTTAACGATAAGGAGATATTGGATATGATACGTCAAGAAGTTGCCGATAGGATTAAAGGAAAAACATCAGAAGAAATACGTAAAGAATTTGATATCAAGAATGATTTTACTCCAGAGGAAGAAAAGAAGATTCGTAAAGAGAATGCTTGGGCTTTTGAATGATTTTATAACACTAGTGTTATTTTTCATTTTTGTTCTTTTTTTATTTTAGAATTAGAACTGGCTAGTTAGCTATATCTTATTTTATTTAGTTCTATCTTCTATTGTTCTTTTTTTTATATATAAATAATTGTTGTTTGGTTTTTATTGATTTATAAATTATGTTGGAAAGAAATTAAAGCTATTTATATAAAATTTGAAAAAAATAAATGATTGAAAGATAAATTTGATATCCCAAAAAGAAATATTCAATTTAAAAAAAAATAATTTTGAGTTATTTTCATTCTAAGTATATCCAATAGACTTGATAAATTTTCTTAATTAATTGACACAATTTAATTACTGGAAAATTTCTTAACATAGTTTTTCTTTGAAGTTACTCATAAAAATGATTTAAGTATTACGGAATCCTTTAAAAGACTACTAAAAACTTAAAAAACAAGGGAGAAACATTATGGAGTTTCTCTTTTGATATAAGGTTATATTGGTTTACATGTCAATTTTAAAAATTTAATAATAATGTTAATTGGTGCTAGAGCTTAAAAAAAAATCTTCGACTTGATTTGGGTTAGAAGTTAGATAGATTGGAAGAACGTATAGAAAAATTCTTGAAAGGAAGCGTTATAGTTCGAGTGCGATCCTAGGCGCAAATTCAAATTAATTGAACTTTAAAGCAGATATTACACACTGATTTAAAAGTTATAAAATAATAATTGAAGGAACGTATATATGTATCGTCTTTCCTTTTGCACAATATATAGTGCATATTGCAAGTTATTAACAGATGGGTTTAACATATTACAACAAATGAAATCAATTATTACAATTGCTATGAAAAAATACTTGTAATACTCCAAATTTTAGGACAATATTTACTACGACTTCTCAAATAATTGTATCCTTGACCAAAATTCTTATTAATTAAATGATTGTATGTACATGTAAAGTATCGATATTTTATAAATAATGTTTGATCGTATATATGTATGATGCACAACTATATATCATATATGTATATATAATCAGAAACACATTTATATAATATTTATACATTGCAACGCATCTTCCTCACGAGTTGGTTGCTTTTCCAATATCGACCAGCTCAAATCTCGTCTAAATAATACTAAATTATAGATATGAGAAACTTTCGAAGTTTCAATTCTTTTAAATATTATATATTCACTAGAAATGATCAATTCACATTTGTTGTTGATCAAATTTTAAAATTTGAGGTTTGAAATATTTTAATGACAGATTTCAATGGATATTCGATTTAAATCTCCTCTAAACAATCCTAAAATGTAGATTACATGATCTCCACCAAATGGTCATTCTGTTTAATTTTTCAAATTTACTATCACCATCTTCCTATCTGTTACATTTATTCTGAGTGATAAAGATTGAATCTTTAAACTCCCCACTAAATCCAATTACAAGAAATTTCATAATTCTTTAAGCAATAGTCTCCATGAATAATTATGCATGTGTTTACAACTTTTCAAACATCATGGTTAGATATTACGGAAATATTAATTTTTCTCCTAATTGAGTGTAACGACCGGTTTCCGTCGTTATAGAAAAGCCAATGGGAAAAAATTTTGGGCCGAAAAACTTTTTCGTAGTAACTTGAAATTTCCCAACCTAGTCTAGATTTAGTCGAAATCAGAGTCATTAAGGTGTAGGGAAATCTAGTAACAATCGGGTGATTTAATTATGATTTTGATTACATGAGTAATAGATAAGTTGTTAAGGAACTCGTACGACTTTACAGAATTGAATTCAGTCAAGTAGAACTCTTAGAATCGATCTTAGCGTGAACGGTATTTTCTGAGTGTCGTTGGTTGAAGGTGTGTTGTGAAATTGGGGTCTTGAAATTATTAAAATAGCTCACTATTTCATGCAAGCCGCTTTGGCGGTGATTTTTGTCGCCCTGGCGGGGCCGCTGTAGTGGAGTGAGGACCGTTGTGGCGGTCCCGACGTGACTTAAAGTTGTAAATAAACCCAAAAATATTTTATTATGTAATTTTTGAACTTGAGAGCTAAGGAACGAACCCAGGGGTTTTTTTGACAGTTTTCCACCATTCTTGACGCTAAAGGTAAAATTTTCACACCCCAAATTTGTTTTTCGATCCGTAGAACATAATCTAATGGGTAATTAACGATGGGGAAGAGTTTTGATATGAGAATTATGGTGGGAAAAGCCCTAATTTGGATGTTGGGATCAAGGGTATGATCTAGGGTTGATAAAATTGTTAGTAATTTGGGTAATTAGTGATTGTTTATTGATTTTCGTGTTATTATGATTGTTTGTAGACCAAGAACAAGCGGAACGAATCCGGAAAGGGAAGGATCAAGTTTCTTAGGGCTTCAAGCTTGTTTCGAGGTAGGTGATGGTTGTGCTTCTATGATTGTATGATGTATGTTTGTTCTTGCTTCATTATGATACATGTATGTATGCAGATGTTGCATTGTTGATCACACTTGTTGTAAATGAGGATATATGAATGATGAATGCCATGAAATCATGACTTGATTGTATGATTATCAGAATATACTTTTGATTGTGATTGTGGCTTGTTAAATGGATCGAGTGTTGCGTTTCGACACACTAACTTAGATCGGTTGCCACGTTCTGGCATAAATATGGGATCGGTTGCCATGTTTCAGCACAAACATGGGATCGGGTACCACGTTTAGGTATGCTAACTGTTTGGGTTTAGGTTCTATGAGAGGACCAATGACTTGATATAATTGTGTATCTTGAGAAATGTGAAACTGTACCTCGTTCATAAATGTTGATAATATTGTACATGTTCGATATATGCATGTGATTATATTGTTGTATTGACTGATATATGTTACACTTAGTGGGATAGCCATGTGATCCTACCAGTACACTATGGTTGTGTGATGATACTGCACTTGCTCTTTCTTTGTTGAGTACAGGGCATCTTCAGACGGCTATTGACAGGCCTCGCTTAGAAGATTAGTGATCGTTCGAATTCAAGGGTGAGCCACTTCTTCCGGGCTGCCATGAGTTCTCTTTCCGTCTATGTCCACAATTCGAACTTGGACTTTTTCTACTTAGTTGTTAGTTCACTAGTTTGGGGTTGTAACCCTTCTTGTTTAGACTTTGGTTCGTTGTTAGATGTTTTGGTACATTGACTTTCAGGTTCTAGGCGTATTTTCCGCATTGTTTAGTTGTTAGATCTTTTGGAAGTTTATGGGAACTTCAGTTTTTAACTATTTAACTTGCTTCTGTAACTTAAATGCCTTAGTTTTTAGATTAGTTGCTTGGTTTGGATTGTAGTAATGGTTCTCCCACCGGAGGGTTAGTGTGGGTGCCAATCACGATGGTCTGGGTCGTGACATTGAGATTTGGAAGAAAAAAAAAGGCTTCCTTTTCCTAATCTTATTTGGTCACATACATACGGTTTAGATAGAATTTTCACAATTTCCTATTTGACATTGTTTATGCAAAACTGATTCTCCCATCAAACTTTTAACTTTAATTAGGATAGTGTAAATTTAATGCTCTATAATTAAGTCCTTCAAACCTCTCAAACATTATAATCATTTGATTCAAATATATATTGACCATCCATGTCTTCTTCCACAAAGTTCTTAACTCTAAAGACTTACGATGGTAAAGAATTTGTACTCGACGAGGGGATAGTTGTACGGTCACAAACTATCAAGAATATGATTAAAGATGATTGTGTTTCAAACGTCATTCCCCTGCCTAATGTTTATAGCAAAATAATGACCAAAGTGATTGAATACTGGAAGAAACATTCGGAGGAAGGCGTCTCCAAAGACATGTTGATGGATTTTGACAAGGCTTTTGTGAAGGTGCACCACTCGATTTTGCATGCTCTTATCTTAGCTGCTAATTTTCTTAACGATAAGGAGATATTGGATATGATGTGTCAAGAAGTTGCCGATAGGATTAAAGGGAAAACACCAGAAGAAATATGCAAAGAATTTGATATCAAGAATGATTTTACTCCAAAGGAAGAAGAGGAGATCTGTAAAGAGAATGCTTGGGCTTTTGAATGATTTTATAGTTATTTTCAAAAAAAAATTAGCATTAAAATTGTCTAATCAACTATATCCTATTTTATTTAGTTCTATCTTCTTATGTTCTTTTTTTTTATTTTATAGAATTGTTATTTGGTTTTTATTGCTTTATAAATTTATAAATTATGCTGAAAAGAAATTGAAGCTATTTATATTAAATTTGAAAAAAAATAATCATCCAAATGGTTTAAAGATGAATTTGATATCTCAAAAAGAACTATCTACATTTAATTTTTTAATAATTTTGAGTTATTTTCGTTCAAAGCATATCCAATTGACTTGATATAAAGAAAAAATGATGGAAGAATGTATAGAAAAAGCGCTATAGTCCGAGTGAGATTCTACTTGGCGCGAATTCAAATTAATTAAACTTTAATGCGGATATTAAACACTGAGTGAAGAAACTAAAAAATATTAATTGGAGGAACGTATATATGTAATCATCTTTCATTTTGCACAATATATAGTGCATCTTGCAAGGTGATAGTGGATGACCTTAAAATATTACAATAGAAGAAATCAATTGTTACAATTGTATGAAAAAATATAGTAATATTCCAAAATTTAGGGCAATATTTACTATCGCTTCTCAAGTAAATGTATCATTGACCAAATTCTTATTTAATTTAATGGCTGAATGTATATGTAATGTATCAATATTATATAACTAGTGTAAGATTGTATATATGTATGATCTATAGCTATACATTAGATATGTAAATAATCACAAACACAATTACATAATATTTATACATTACAACACATCTTCTTCACGAGTTGAAGTTTTTTCAATACCGACTAGCTTAAATCTCCTCTAAATAGTCCTAAATTATAGATATGAACAAATCTCAGTGTTTCGATTCTTTTAGTATATTATATTTTTACTAGAAATGATCAATTTAAATTTGCGGTAGATCAAATTTAAATTTTGAGATTCTAAAGCATTTAATGAATGATTTCAATGGACATCTGATTCAAGTCTCCACTAAACAATCCAAAATTTAGATATTATTAGCTACTCTCAATATTTCTATTCTCTAGATATATTATTCACTCAAAATAATGTATAGTTGCGACGATGTCGAATTTTATTTATTTAAACTTACCCAATTGCCCGAAGAAGATCCGAGTAGACATAGACATAATCAGTAAATGATCAAATGGTCATTCTATTGTTTTAGTTTCTTGATTAGTTTTATCGGAAATGTAGTCAAACAAAGCGATTTTAATAACTATCAGAAATGACTCATCTTCTAGTAGATGATTAAAGAAACAATGAGTTAGAAATTTCCTTGTCACTTTAAATTATATCATTATCATAATAATTTAAGACATAATAAGTAGATTTTAAAAAGCAAATTAATTAAACTTCAAAAAAGGAAAAATAAGAAATTTTGGTCAATGTAATATTTCGCTTTCCATATTCCTACCACAACTTTGGAAAGTAATTAAAACCTAATACACTATAAAAGACCAAGCTAGTCTCATGTATAGAAATCATTCATTCATAGCTCTTTCTCTTTTCTTTGTCATGTCTTCAGAAAAACTCATAACTTTCAAGACTAGCAATGGTGAGGAATTCAAACTCACTGAGGCTGTAGCTATGAGGTCAGAAGTCATCAAGAACATGGTACAATACATGGATTTTGCTTCTAATGTCCTCCCCTTGTCTAATATTGATGGCAAAACAATGACCAAAATAATTCAATATTGGAAGAAACATTCGGAAGATGTTACAGAAGATCAGTTAAAGAGTTTTGATTAGGATTTCTTGAAGATGAGCCAATCAGAATTAGTTGGTGTTCTCTTGGCTGCTAATTTTTTTGATGATAAGCAGTTGAAGGAGGTAATAATCCAAGAATTTGCTAATAGGATCAAAGGGAAACCAATAGAGGAAATACGTGAAGTATTTTGTATCGTGAATGATTATACTCCAGAGGAAGAGGAGGAGGTCCGTAGAGAGAATGCTTGGGCTTTTGAATGATTTTTATAATATTTCAGTTATTTCCTTAGCTATATCCTATTTTTATTGTTATTTTATTTCTATTAGTTCTATCTTCTGTTGTTCCTTTTTGAAGAAATATTGCTCGATTTTGAATGATTTATAAATTATGTTGGAAAGAAATTAAAGCTTGTTATGTTATTTGAGAAAAAAATATATTAATACTTTTATATATGTTATTCACTCAAATCTCCTCTAAATAGTCCTAAATTATATATATATATATATATAAAGCAACTTTTGATGTTTTAATTATTTTAATATATTGTATATTCACTAGAAATGACTAATTCACAATCGACAGATTAAATTATAAATTTGAGGTTGGATCCATTTTAATGACAGATTTCAATAGATATCCGATTCAAATAATTTAGATTACATGACCTCCTCCGTTACCCCATACAACTATGATTGGATGATAGAAATATTAAATGATTGAAATGAAGTTATAGCAGTGAAGCCAGCGGCGGTGAAGAGGAGGAAAAAGGTTGGATTTACAGTAGTCCAACGTACATTAACAATTGAAGAAGTAAATAGAATTTTTTGTTAAAAAAGTAGAATGAGAAATAAATGAAAATAAAATTAAAAATAATTGGCAGTGGTAGGTAATAGTTGGTGTGTATGCACTTTCTTTCTTATACGTGAGATTGACCGAAATTTGGGATATTCTTACCACATTTAAATTATTTAAGGGAGTGCTATGACCTTTGCAAAGTCCCAGTGTCTTTTAAAAAATGTGTTATAGTTGAATGGGGTAATGATGCATTTTCTCTCAAAATCATAAGGTCTAGAATAGTCTCTCCACTTATATCGTTTGCATTGGGAGGACAATTAACATACAAACAAAATAATATGATGACCGTTACTTCCTCCGTCTCATATTAAATATTAGATTTTTCTCTTTACATGTCTTTTAAAAAAATCACGAATAAGAAGGTTAGTTGGAAAGAAATTAAAGTTAGTTATATTATTTGAGAAAATTAGGTAGTCTTAATTTCCCTCTTGTTTAGGGTATAAAAAATAAAACTCAATGATAGCTTAAAGATGTGTCTACAACTATTCAAACACCATTCTCCAAAGTTATAATAACTTCAGGTTTTACAAGAAGATACACAACAAAAGCTTTCTTTTACCTATCGCTATCTTCCTATCTATTACATATGTTCTGAGTGATAAAGATTGGATTTTTCAAACACCCATTAACTCTAATTACAATAAATTTTATGTTTTTAAGTAATAGTCTCCATAAATATTCCCATGAACTTTTTTTTCCCGTTTTGACTTCCTACTTCAACTAGAATAGTGAAAACCCAATGTTTTATAAATTAAGCCCTTCAAACCTCTTAGACATTATAATCATTCAAATCTCCTTTCGATAATATTCTCAACAAAAACAAATTAACATCTCTTATTCAAATTTATTTTTATCATCATGTCATCTTTAACAAAGTTCTTCAGACTTGCGATGGTAAGGTATTTGTACTGGATGAGGCGATAGCCGTAAGGTCACAAGCTATCAAGAATATGGTTGAAGACAATTGTGTTTCAAACGTCATTCCCCTGCCTTATGTCCATAGCAAAACAATGACCAAAGCAGTCGAATACTGGAAGAAACATTCAAAGGAAGGCGTCTCCAAAGACATGTTGATGGATTTTGACAAGGCTTTTGTGAAGGTGCACCACTTGATTTTGTACGATCTTATCTTAGCTGCTAATTTTCTTAACGATAAGGAGATATTGGATATGATATGTCAAGAAGTTGCCGATAGGATTAAATGATTTTACTCCAGAGGAAGAATAAGAGATCCGTAAAGACAATGCTTGGGTTTTTGATTGATTTTATAACACTAGTGTTATTTTTAATTTCTGTCTTTTTAAAAAAAAAATTGAATTAGAACTGTCTTGTTAGAAAAGAAATTAAAGCTATTTATATTAAATTTGGAAAAAAATATTCATCCAAATGGTTGAAAGATGAATTTGATATCTCAAAAAGAAATATTTGCATTTTTTTTTATAATTTTGAGTTATTTTCGTTCAAAGCATATCCAATTGACTAGATATAAAGAAAAATTGTTGGAAGAATGTACAGATTAAGCGCTACAGTCTGAATGAGGTCTTAATAGGTGCGGATTCAAATTGATTGAACTTTCATGCGGATATTAAACACTAGGTGAATTTTTTTAAAATAAATAAATATTGAAGGAACGCATTTATGTATCGTCATTCTTTTTACACAATATATAGTGCATCTTGTAGGGTAATAATGGATGTGCTTAACATATTACAACAAAAGAAATCAATTATTACCATTGTTATGAAATTATACTTGTAATACTCTAAATTTTAGGACAATATTTACTACGGTTTCTCAAGTAAATGTATAATTGACCAAAATTCTTATTAATTAAATGGTTGTATGTATATGTAATTTATCGATATTTTATAAATAGTCTAAGATTGTTTATATGTATGATGTATAACTACATATTAAATATGTATAAATAATCACAAACACAGATATATAATGTTTATACATTACAACTCATCTTCCTCATGAGTTGAATTTTTTTTCCAATACCAACTAGCTCAAATCTCCTCTAAATAGTCCAAAATTATAGATATAAGAAAATTTTGATATTTCAATTCTTTTAATATATTATATATTCACTAGCAATGATCAATTCACATTTACAACATATCAATTTTAAATCTTGAGGTTTGAAATGTTTTAATGAAAGATTTCAATGGACATTCGATTCAAATCTCCACTAAACAATCCTAAAATTTAGACATCATGAGCTCCTCTCCATATTTCTATTCTTTAGATATATAATTCACTTGAAATAATCCAACTGCGAAGATGTCGAATTTTATTATTTAAACTTACCTAAGTGTTCGGAGAAGATTTGAGTAGACACAAATATAATTAATAAATAATCAAATCGGCATTTTATTGATTACTTAATGGCCAGATAGAGATTCTCGGTAATTAACTGAAAATCATGTTATTTTTTCTATTAGAACATTTGACCAAATTGTCATTCTACTTAATTATTCCAATTTATTTTATCTAATAATAACATATCTTTTGAATTAAAATATAAAATAATGAAATTTGAATTGCAATACAATTTTTTTTGTTGAAAGATAATAGTTTATTACCTTTAAGTTTGCACTTTCAAAAAGAATTAATTGTAAGAGTAAATGGGGAAAATGTATTTTATTTATCTAAATTAATAATTTAGGACAACTAATTTCAATAATGTGGATAACTATATGGAACCGAGGGACTGGGGAGTACTAGATTAATTAATTATTTTAGTTTTTGATTACTTTTGTTGAAAATGTAGTCAAACACAATGATATGAGTGATCTTCCAATAGATGATTAAACTATCACATCTCGCAATTTGAAATAACTAGGAAGAAGCTAATAATTGGAAATAGTCATTTTTGGAAAGAATGAAAATCTGGAAAATTTGTTTAAGTTAGGAAAAGTTGAGTTTTGGTCAACTTCAAACGGCCATAACTCCTAGGTCTAGATGAGTTAGGTGTACTTCCAGATTGGTTGGAAAGCTTTTGGAATGATCTTTCTAACGCCGCCGAGTTTGCACGATTTTGAGTTCGTATGAGTAAGTTATGCCCTTTGGAAGTTGGACTGTTGGATTAAGGAAAGTCTAATCCGAATTTTGGAAGGGTAATTTAGTCCTTTCCATACCTAATTATTCTAATTCATTTTTTGAGTTTAATTGGGGTAAAGTCAGATATTAGTCAGTTTTAGAAAAGTGAATTTCACGCTAGGGCTTAGAGAAGAGGAGAAAAGAGGAGAAAGGAGAAGAACTTTCAAGATTCGTCGATTTCGTCAAGGATAGCTTGTGGATTTCGTCGGGGGTGATCCCTACAAGGTATGTGAGATCGCATAGGGTTGAGTTAGTTCACCCACGCACCAATTATGATTTAATTCAGCGAATTTAAGTCTTTGAAAGTTTAGAAATTGAGTTCTTGATGAACATTGTTGAAGGTTTTTCTTGAATTCTTGTGGGTTGTGTTGATTGAAGTTTCTTGCGATTTGATTCATGTTTCCAGGTGAAATTTGGGTTTGAATCTATCATATATTGAGGGTATCAATGATCCTAAGTGTTTGGGGAAACAACCATTGAAGTTTAGAGGGTTTAGAGTTGAAAAACGAAGAAGAAAAGTCGTCAAACACCTGGGGAAAGGGGTGGGGCATCGCGCCAGCCAGCACGCCCCAAAAGGGGATCTGAACTTTACCCCTTGGGGTGATGCGCCAGCCAGCGCGCCCCAACATGTTCTCTGAAGTTTCAGGGCTGGCGCCCCGCGCCTCTCAGAGCGCCAGGGACGCCAGTTCTCTCCATTTCTTCCCCACCTTTACGTACTTGTTCCTTAGCAATGTACCTATGTTTTCTAGTTGATTCCAACACTCTAAGGTAAATCTAAACATCATGAAATCATCCATAAACATGAGATCATGAACATTGAATCCATAATCCAATTCAAGGAAAGTTAGGATCAAAAGTCAAGAAAAGTTAAGAGTCAAGTCTAAAAGTTAAGAAGCAAGTCAAAGCAAAGTTTATAAAGTTTTCAAAAGTCTTTAACGAATGTTTTAACTTTGTTTTAAGACTTAAGTTTCAAGTTAAGCAAAGAGTAATGAGTTGAGTTCATTTCTCAAAAAGCGATAAGGGAACTAAGTATTCCCAAAGAGTTTATAAATGTTTTCACATTTGAGCAAGAAAAGGAAACATCGATTCCAAGAGAGCTTTTAAGCTAAGTTTTGAGTAATTATCTCAAACCCAAGAAAGAAGTTTGTTTTAAAAACATATGAGATAAATATATTTTGGGAGTAGTATTGAGCACCGATATGGGGATGCGAGTTCATATTAACTCAAGTCTCCATAAACCATGTAACCATCATGGGTAGTAAAGGATCATATTTTTTAGATGACTCCTTAAGATGCTTTTAGCATAGACTAGTGGAACCACTAAGTTAAGCATTCTATATGACAGCAAAGTATAGGACAGTTCTAGCAGCGTGGGCAAGACGATGTATCACCACTTAGGCTCATAGTGGTGGTTGTCGGTTTGAGAATCTCCCACATAAACTATATTACTTTGTTATATGAGTAAAGTTGAGTTTGTTATTGCATTTTCTTTAACGAACTAAGTTGTTTTTTACCGTTTTATAAAGCTTTTCATATATTGCATGTGTCTTATTGCTTTATTTTTAGTTAAGTTATTTAGGGGTTGAGTAAAGCCAAGGTAAGTGCTCCTTTATGATTCCTTCAAGCTTAAGTTGTGTTTAGCATTCCAACTCGTATACTCGTACATTCAATGTACTGATGCCATTTGGCCTGCATCTTATTATGATGCAGACGCAGGTAACCAAGATCGGCATCCAGTGCCTCGTTGATCCAGTTTGAGCACTTAGAGTCTTGTGGTGAGCCTCCTTGCTTCCGGAGGATCCCTTTTATTGCTTTCAATTTTATTATTAGTTCATTAGGATGTCGTGGGGATGTCCCGACATCCATCTCAGTTGTTTAGAGGCTTCATAGACAAACAGTCAGTTAGTTAAACTCATTTGTCACTACTTTATTATTGTCTTATGTTTTTTAGACTTGAGGTTGCCATTTTGGCCAAGTTGAATGTTGACTTTTAAACATTCTAAGTTATGATATTATTCAAATGAGAATAGTGATTTTGATCATTATAAATATGCATATAGTCTTCCATTGAGTAAGTAAGCCAGGCCAAGGGTTCACTTGGGGCCAACAATGGTTTTTGAGTGCCAGCAACGTCCAGGGTGTAGGCTCGGGGGTGACATAAAGGAATAATGAATTCAGAACTTTCCCCGTAACTTTTAATTAAATTCATTATCCTAATAATCTGAGACAACTTATGTAGATTTTGCAAAGAAAATTTATTAAACTTTCAAAAAAGGAAAAATAATAACTTTTAATCTATGAAATATTTTACTTTCCATGTTCCTGTTACAATTTTGGAAAGTAATTAAAATTTAATGCACTATAAAGACCAAGCTAGCCTCATATATTGAAATCATTCATTTATACCTCTCTCCATTTTCTTCACCATGTCTTCAGAAAAACTCATAACTCTCAAGACTAACGATGGCGAGGAATTCAAACTCGATGAGTCTATAGTTATGAGGTCACAAGTCATCAAAAATATAGTGCAAGACGTGGATTGTGCTTCTAGAGTCATCCCCCTAACTAATGTTGATGACAAAACTATGTGCAAAGTGGTTGAATATTGGAAGAAACACTCGGAAGAAGGGGTATCGAAAGAAGTATTGATGAATTTTGACAAGAATTTCGTGAAGATGGATCAGTCAGTTTTGTTTTATCTTCTCTTAGCTGCTGATTTTCTTAAGGATAAGGAGATGCTGGATGTAATGTGCCAAGAAGTTGCTGATAGAATCAAATGTAAAACCCTAGAGGAAATACGTAAAGAATTTGGTATCAAGAATGATTTTACTCCAGAGAAAGAAGAGGAGAACCGTAAAGAGAATGTGTGGGCTTTGAATGCTTTTATAACGCTAGTGTTATTTTCAATTTTTGTTCTTTTTTTTAGAATTTGAACTGTTTAGTTAGCAATATCTTATTTTATTTAGTTCTATCTTCTGTTGTTCTTCTTTATAGAATTGTTGTTTGTTTTTATTGATTTATAAATTTATAATTTATGTTGGAAAGAAACTAAAGTTGTTTACATTAAATTTGAAAAAGAAAACATTCATTCAAATGGTTGAAAGATGAATTTGATATCTCAACAAGAAATAACTTTAATATTTTTAAAATATAAAATATTTATGTTACTAACACACACATTTGTGGGAGAAGAGTTGGACTGAGATATAAGGATTACTAAACAGAGAACACAAGCCATATGTTCACTTTATTAATTATCACTATTGTTAGTCTTGAAAGTGTTGAGGATCTATCAGAAACGTCTCTCCACCTCTCAAAGGTAGGGATAAAATCTACATATATCTTATCCTCTTCAACCCCACTTGTGGAATTAGTATTGTTAGTCTTGAAAATTGCATTAAGGAAATAAGCTAGAGTCTTAATTTCCCACTTATTTAGGGTAAAAAAAACTTAGTGGAAGCTTAAATATGTGTGTACAACTTTTCAAACACCATGGTTAGATATTACGGAACAAAATATTTTTTTCTCCTAATTGAGATTTGGAAGGAAAAAAAAAGGCTTCCTTTTCCTAATCTTACTCGGTCACATACATAGAGTTTAGGATTAAAGGGAAAACACCATAAGAAATACGTAAATAATTTGATATCAAGAATGATTTTACTCCAGAGGAAGAAGAGGAGATCCGTAAAGAGAATGCTTGGGCTTTTGGATGATTTTATAGTTATTTTCAATATTTAATTTTTTTTAATATTAAAATTAAAACTGTCTAGTTAGCAATATCCTATTTTATTTTTATTTCGTTCTATATTCTATTGTTCCTTTTTATAGAATTGCTTTTGATTTTTATTGATTTATAAATTATGTTGGAAAGAAATTAAAGTTATTTATACAAACAACTTAGGGGTCGTTTGGTAGGCCGCATTACAAGAAATGGATCATGTATTATGTAAGGTATTATTTAGTATTATGTTTGGTAGGAATTTGGGCCTATGTATAGTTAATCATGGATTAGTTAGTAATACACATGTTATAATACCATGTGCTTAGTCTATGTAAAGACAAAAATATCCCTCAAATCATTTCAATTATTTTGTTTATTTTCTTGATTTTAAGTTTATATTTGTACTAGTAAATGTATTTAAATAAATTAGCTTACAAATTATTTAGAGAGAGTTGTTTGTTACTAAATAAATCTAATACAAATCAATATAAATTTGAAATGTGAGTTGTTTATTTGTATATGAAATTTGTGATCTTAATTGAATATATATATATATATATATAAAAGTTACATACATATTAAAACTACAACTTGCAATTTTCTTAACGATAAGGAGATATTGGATTTGATCCTAGTAAACATAGACATAATTAGTAAATGATCAAATGATCATTCTATTGTTTTAGTTTTCAATTACTTTTGTTGGAAATGTAATCAAATAGAACGATTTTAATAACTGTCAGAAATGATTGACCTTCTAGTTGATGATTAAAATGATGAGTTTCGAACTTTCCTTGAAACTTTTAATTATATCATTATGATAATAATCTAAGACTGAATATGTAGATTTTGTAAAGCAAATTAATTGAACTTCAAAAAAGGAAAAATAATAGGTTTGGGTCTATTTAATATTTTGCTTTCCATATTCCTACCACAACTTTGGAAAGTAATTAAAATCTAATACACTATAAAAGACCAAGCTAGCCTCATGTATTGAAATCATTCATTCATAGATTTCTCCATTTTCTTCATCATGTCTTCAAAAAAGCTCATAACTCTTAAGACTAGTGATGGCGAGGAATTCAAACTCGGCAAGTGTGTAGCTGTAAAGTCAGAAGTCATCAAGAACTTAGTACAAGACATTGATTGTACTTGTAATGGCATCCCCTTGCCTAATATTGATGGCAAAACAATGACAAAAGTGGTAAAATATTGGAAGAAACATTCGGAGGAAGGTTGTAACGACTAGGTTCCGTCGTTATAGAAATGCCAACGGGGGAAAATTTGGGGCCGGAATTTTTTTTCGTAGTATTTAGATTTTCCCAACCTTGTCCAGATTTGGAGGAAATCGGAGTCATTGAGGTGTAGGGAAATCTGGTAGCAATCGGGTGAATCATTCATGATTTTGATTGCGTGGGTAGTTAGATAACTCGTTAAGCATAACCAAGCGACCTTTGGCTAGGGAAATTCAGACATTGGAGTCTAAGTTCATGCAGTTGGGCATCTCAGAAAGAGGTGGGCTGTTAGATTGAAGCTAAGGCCACATTCATTGAGGAGATCAAGGCCAGACAATTTGAGGATGAAAATTTGAAGGAACTCAAGGAGAAAATGGCGAATGGTAAGGCACAAGAGGCCACTCTTGATGCAGATGGTGTACTCAGTGTTAAAAGGGAGGATTTGTGTTCCTCAAGTTGATGGCTTGATTCAAAAAATTGTTGGCAGAATCTCATGGTTTGAGATATTCTATTCATTTGGGGGTGACCAAGATGTATAGAGATTTGAAGCGAATTTATTGGTGGTCGGGCATGAAGAAAGACATAGCGGAGTTTGTGGCGAAGTGTCAAAATTGTCAACAAGTGAAGTATGAACATCAAAGGCCTGCAGGTTTATTTCAGAGAATGTCAATTCTGGAATGGAAGTGGGAAATAATACCTATGGATTTTGTGGTTGGTCTAACCAATACTTTGGGGAAGTTTGATTCTATTTGGGTAGTGGTTGATAGATTAACCAAGTCAGCCCATTTTATTCCGGTAAGAATAGATTATAATGCTGAGTAATTGGCTAAGATTTATGTGAAAGAGATAGTGAGGTTGTATGGATTGCCCCTATCTATCATCTCAGACCGTGGTACCCAATTCACATCCAAGTTTTGGTGGAAATTACATGATGAATTGGGCACACAACTCACTTTTAGCATAGCCTTTCATCCACAAATGGATGGACAATTTGAGAGAACTATTTAAGTGTTGGAAGACATGTTGAGGGCACGTGTGATCGATTTTGGAGGGCATTGGGATAAATTCATACCTTTATATGAGTTCTACTATAATAATAGTTATTACTCCAGCATTGATATGGCACCATTTGAGGCATTATATGGGAGGGGATGTAGATCACCCATAGGTTGGTCTGAGGCTGGAGATTTGAAACCTTTGGGGGTTGATTTAGTGAAGGATGCTCAAGATAAAGTAAGGAGTATTCAAGCTAAGCTTCTAGCAGCCCAGAGTAGACAGAACAAGTATGCGGATCATAAGGTAAGAGACATGGAATTTCAGACTGGTGAGAATGTTCTTCTTAAGGTATCACCCATGAAAGGGGTGATGAGATTTGGTAAGAAAGGTAAGCTAAGTCCTAGATACATTGACCCTTTGAGGTTCTTGAACGTGTGGGGCCGGTAGCGTATAGATTGTCTCTACCTCCAAATCTATCCAGTGTTCATCCGGTATTTCATGTGTCTATGTTGAAGAGATATCATGGTGATGAAGATTATATCATTAAGTAGGACTAAATTGTGTTAGACAAATACGAGGCAGAACCGATTGCTATTCTTGATCATGATGTGCGTAAGTTGAGGACCAAGGAGATTAAGTCCGTGAAAGTTCAATGGAAGCATCGTCCAATTGAAGAAGCTACTTGGGAGACCAAGAGGGACATGCGAGACAAGTATCCCAGTTGTTCGTCGAATCATGTACTACTTCATTCTTTCCTTAGCCTACTTTTCCTAAGTTTTATCACTCGAGGATGAGTGATAGACAAATTGGTATCTATTGTAACGACCGGGTTCCGTCGTTATAGAAATGCCAACGGGTGAAAATTTGGGGTCGAAAAAACTTTTTCGTAGTATTTGGATTTTCCCAACCTTGTCCAGATTTGGACGAAATTGGAGTCATTGAGGTGTAGGGAAATCTGGTAGCAATCGGGTGAATCATTCATGTTTTTGTTTATTTGGGTAGTTAGATAACTCGTTAAGGAATCCATACGACTTTACGAAATTAAATTTCGATGAGTAGATCTCCGAGAATTGATCTTAGCGTGAAAGGTATTTTCTGAGTGTTGTAGAATTGAGGTGTGTTGTGGAATGGGGATTTGGAATTCTTTGAAATAACTTTCTGTTTCGTTTTGGCTGCTTTGGCGAGGATTTCTTCCGCTTTGGCGGGGATGCTATGGTGGAGTGGTGGTCGTTGTGGCGGGCAAGACGGGACTTGAATATTTAATTAGGTCACTGGTTCGAAAAAGCTGCTCTGGCGGGACTTTATGTCGCTCTGGGGCCATCGCTACAGCGGGATAAGAGGCCGCTGTGGTGAGCCAGACGCGACCTAATGTCGTTAATAAACCCCTAAACTACCTTATTTGACACTTTTCGACTTTTAGAGCTTAGGAACGAACCCCAGGCAATTTCTACTAATTTTTCACCATTCTTGAGGCTAAAGGTAAGCTTTTAACTCCCCAAATTCATTTTTCGATCCGTAGAAAGTAATATAATGGGTTAACGTTGATGGATGAGGGTTTTGTTATAGATTCTATGGTGGAAACAACCTTAAATAGGATAGTTGGGATCATGGATTCGATCTAGGGTTCATAGATTTGTTAGCAATTCGGGTAATTAGTAATTGCTTATTGATTCCCGTATTGTATTGATTGTTTGTAGACCAAGAACAAGAGGAACGAAAACGGAAAGGAAATGATCAAGTTTCTTAGGGTTTCAAGCTTGTTTCGAGGTAGGTGATGGTTGTGATTCTATGATTGTGTGATGTTTGTTTGTTCTTGCTTCATTATGATACTTGTATATGTATGAATGTTGCAATATTGATCACACTTGTTGTAAATGAGATAGATGAATGATAATTGTCATGAAATCATAATGTAAATGTATGATCTTGATGATGTACTTGTGATTGTGATTATGGTGTGTGAATGGGATCGGTTGCCACGTTCTGACATAACTAACTTGGATCGGTTGCCACATTCCGGCATAAATATGGGATCAATTGCCACGTTCCGGCATAACATTGGGATCGGGTGCCACGTCCAGTATGCTAACTGTTTGGGTTTGGGTTCCGTGAGAGGACCAATGATTTGTGATAAATGTGTATTGATGAGCATGTTGATAATATTGTAGATGTTGATATATATGTATATGATTATAATGTTGTTTGACTTGTTTATGTTACACTAGTGGGAAAGCCGTGTGATCCTACCAGTACACTGTGGTTGTGTACTGATTCTGCACTTGGTCTTATTTTTGTTGAGTACAGGGCATCTTCAAACAGCTATTGATAGACCTTGCTTAGGAGATTAGAGATAGTCGCATCGAATCCAAGGGTGAGCTTCCAGGCTGCCATGGAATTCTCTTTCGCCTATGTCCACCATTTTTGGACTTAGACATTTGTTTAGTTAGTTGATTAGTTCATTAGTTGGGGTTGTGACCTTTCCTGTTTAGACTTGTTATTTCGTTAGTAGTTTTGGTACATTGACTTTCAGGTTCTAGATTGTTTCTTCCGCATTTGTTTAGTATAGTTCTTTAGATTTCCTATTGAAGTTTATGAGAAATTCACTAATTAGTTATTTAATCTGTTTCCGTAGTTTAAATGCCTTAGTTTTTGTTTAGTTGCTTGTTTTGAGTTGTAGTAATGGTTCTCCCACCGGAGGGTTAGTGTGGGTGCCAATCACGACGGTTTGGGTCGTGACAAAGGTGTTACGGAAGTTCAGTTAATGAATTTTGATCAGGATTTCTTGAAGATGAGCCGCTCAGAATTATTTGATGTTCACTTGGCTGCTAGATATCTTGATGATAAGCAGTTGGAGGAGGTAATAATCCAAGAATCTTTTGATAGGATCACATGGAAAACACTAGAGGAAATAAGTGAAGTATTTGGCATCGTGAATGATTATACTCCAGAGGAAGAGGACGATGTCCGCAGAGAGAATGTTTGGGCTTTTAAATGTTTTTATAATATTCTGTTATTTCCTTTGCTATATCCTATTTTTATTTTTATTTTATTTCTGTTAGTTCTGTCCTCTGTTGTTCCTTTTTGAAGAAATATTGTTTGGTTTTGAATGATTTATAAATTAATGTTGGAAAGAAATTAAAGCTAGTTGTATTATTCGAAAAAGAACATTCACTCAAATGGTGGAAAGATGAATTTGATATATCAAAAAGAAGTATCTAAATTTATTCTTTCAATAAATTTGAGTTCTTTTCTTTTAAAGCATATCCAATAGAAATGATATGTTTTCTTGATTTATTCCCATAATTTAAATTCTAGAAAGCCTCTTAACATAGATTTTTCTTTGAAGTTACACATAAAACAACAAAAATGATTTTTGGTACTCGGGAATCCTCCTATGAAAGACTATTAAAATTGCAAAACTAATATTGAGATTATCTAGTTAAAATTATACTTTCAGTTTATCTTTAGAAATATTATAAAGTATCTTCATATATTGTAAGTATTTAAATAAAACAACAAAAATAGTAATAATAACGTAAGTTGGACTCTAAATTAATTATATGAAATTTCTTAAAATTCTTACTTGATTTACTAAGACAATTATCCCGACCATAATTTAACTTCATTTTCAACATCATTGAAGCAACATACATACACCATTGAACTCCTTTTAAGACAATTAGTCCGAACATAATTTAATTTTTTATATTTCTCCTTCCATCCAAATATAATTAGTTGATTGACTACGTTAAATACCTAATATATTTTAGACTACCTAGACAACTGAAATTTCATGATTTTTGACGTTCAATTCAATTTCATATAATTAATTAAAACAAGATATAAAAATCATGAAATTCCTTTTTAATACAATTTTATATTATTTAAATGTCATTTTAGAACTATACTGATGGTCAACATTCTAAAATTGATACTACTGTATGACAATTAATAAACTATGATTCAGGGTTCTGGTGTTGGAGCTTAAAAAAGAAGAATGACTTGATTGGCACAACAATACATCTTGCGGGGTAATAACAGGTGGGCTAAATATATTACAACAGAAGAAATCAATTAATACTATTGCTATGAAGTGATTTGTGTAATATTCAAAATTTTAGTACAATATTGACTAGGGCTTCTCAAGTAAATATATCAACGGCCAAATTTTTTATTAATTAAAATGATCTATGTGTATGTAATGTATCTATATTTTATAAATAATATATTATTGTTGACATTTGTCTCAAAATTTATTCCGAAATGTCAAAAGTGTTGATCTAAACTTGGTATCAGCATTACCTAAATAAAATAATCTCCGATTTTATAAATTTACTAGCACTCAACATATTCATATCAAATTAATAAATTATACGGAAAAGGGCCAAAAAAATTCGTAGACTATTCAAAATGGTTTGAATATACCCCGCATTCATCTATTTGGCTAAAAATATCCCTCAATCAGCCTTTTTGACCTATTTTTTCCTTAAAACTTAGTAGATTTTTTAAAGTCATTATTATTACTATTATTTATTATGTGGCGTCTTCCTATATGATAAAATTAAATCTCCTACCCATTAAATTTTTTCCAATCCGCCCGAATCCATACACACAACCACACATGACCCAAATCCAATTAAACCTAATAATGAATCTACTCGTATCTCTTCAATCCCACTTGTGGAATTAGTATTGTTAGTCTTGAAAATCAAAGTAATAAAATCAGCTAGAGTCTTAATTTCCCACTTATTTAGGGTAAATAATAAAATAAAATAAAATTGTGGAAGCTTAAATATGTGTTTACAACTTTTCAAACACCATGGTTAGATATTACGGAAAAAATAATTTTTCTTATAATTGAGATTTGGAAGAAAAAAAAAGGCGGTCTTCCTTTTCCTAATCTTATTCGGTCACATATGATTTAGGTAAAATTTTCACAATTTCCTAATTTGAAATTGTTTGTGCAAAACAGATTTTCCCATGTACTTTTTTTTTTTTCCGTTTTTGGATTCCTACTTTAACTAGAACAGTGAAAACCTAATCTTCTATAAATTAAGCCCTTCAAACCTCTCTGACATTATAATCATTCAAATCTCCTTTCAATAATATTCTCAACAAAAGCAATTTAACATCTCTTGTTTAAATATGTTTTTATCGCCATGTCTTCTTCAACAAAGTTCTTAACTTTAAAGACTTGCGATGGTAAGGAATTTGTATTGGATGAGGCGATAGCCGTAAGGTCATAAACCATCAAGAATATGGTTGAAGATGATTGTGTTTCAAACGTTATTCCCCTGCCTAATGTCGATAGCAAAACAATGACCAAAGTGATCGAATACTGGAAGAAACATTATGAAGAAGGCGTCTCCAAAAACATGTTGATAGATTTTGACAAGGCTTTCGTGAATGTGCACCACTCGATTTTGTACGATTTTATCTTAGCTGCTAATTTTCTTAACGATAAGGAGATATTGGATATTATGTGTCAAGAAGTTGCCAATAGGATAAAAGGAAAAACACCAGAAGAAATTCGTATGAATTTGATATCAAGAATGATTTTACTCCAGAGGAAGAAGAGAAGATTCGCAAAGAGAATGCTTGGGCTTTTAAATAATTTTATAACACTAGTGCTATTTTTAATTTTTGTTCTTTTTTTTTTTTTTAGAATTAGAACTGGCTAGTTAGCTATATCTTATTTTATTTAGTTCTATCTTCTATTGTTCTTTTTTATATAATTGTTGTTTGGTTTTTATTGATTTATAAATTTATAATTATGTTGGAAAGAATTAAAGCTATTTATTTAAAATTAGAAGAAAAAAATGATTGAAAGATAAATTTGATATCCCAAAAATAAATATTCAAATTTATTTATTTTTAGTAATTTGAGTTATTTTCATTCTAAGCACATCCCATAGACTTGATAAATTTTCTTAATTAATTGACACAATTTAAATACTGGAAAATTTCTTAACATAGTTTTTCTTTGAAGTTACTCATAAAAATGATTTAAGTATTACGGAATCCTTTAAAAGACTACTAAAAACTTAAAAACAAGAGAGAAACATTATGGAGTTTCTCTTTTGATATAAGGTTATATATTGGTTTACATGTCACTTTTAAAAATTTAATAATAATGTTAATTGGTGTTAGAGCTTACAAAAAATTCTTCGACTTGATTTGGGTAAGAAGTTATATAGATTGGAAGAACGTATAGAAAAATTCTTGAAAGGAAGCGTTATAGTCCCAGTGAGATCCTACTTGGCACAAATTCAAATTAATTAAACTTTAATGCAAATATTACACATTGAGTGAAAATTTATAAAATAATAATTGAAGGAACGTCTATATGTATCGTCCTTACTTTTGCACAATATATAGTGCATCTTGCAAGTTATTAACAGATGGGTTTAACATATTACAACAAAAGAAATCAATTATTACAATTGCTATGAAAAAATAATTGTAACACTCCAATTTTTAGGACAACATTTTCTATGGCTTCTCAAATAATTGTATCATTGACCAAAATTCTTATTATTAAATGATTGTATGTACATGTAATGTATCGATATTTTATAAATAATGTTTTATCGTATACATGTATGATGTTCAACTATATATCATATATGTATATATAATCAGAAACACATTTATATAATATTTTATACATTGCAATGCATCTTCCTCACGAGTTGATTGTTT
The DNA here is from genome assembly GCA_036553675.1 of Solanum okadae. NCBI lineage: Eukaryota > Viridiplantae > Streptophyta > Magnoliopsida > Solanales > Solanaceae > Solanum > Solanum okadae. The sequence goes on along the minus strand of CM071689.1, from coordinate 40,460,168 downwards.
TTCCAATATCAACCAACTCAAATCTCTTCTAAATAATCCTAAATTATAGATATGAGCAACTTCGATGTTTCAATTCTTTTAAATATTATATATTCACTAGAAATGATCAATTCACATTTGTTGCTGATTAAATTTTAAAATTTGAGGTTTAAAACGTTTTAATGACATATTTCAATGTATATCCGATTTAAATCTCCACTAAACAATCCTAAAATGTAGATTACATGATCTCCACCAAATGGTCATTCTGTTTAATTATTCAAATTTACTATCACCATCTTCCTATCTGTTACATTTATTCTGATTGATAAAGATTGAATCTTTAAAATCCCCACTAACTCCAATTACAAGAAATTTTATATTTCTTTAAGCAATAGTCTCCATGAATAATTATGTATGTGTTTACAACTTTTCAAACATCATGGTTAGATATTACGGAAAAAACAATTTTTCTCTTAATTGAGATTTGGAAGGAAAAAAAAAGGCTTCCTTTTCCTAATCTTATTATGTCACATACATACGGTTTAGGTAGAATTTTCACAATTTCCTAATTTGACATTGTTTATGCAAACCTGATTCTCCCATCAAACTTTTTTTTTTTCGGTTTTGACTTCCTACTTTTATTAGGATAGTGTAAATTTAATGCTCTATAAATTAAGTTCTTCAAACCTCTCAAACATTATAATCATTTGATTCAAATATATATTGACCATCCATGTCTTCTTCCACAAAGTTCTTAACTCTAAAGACTTGAGATGGTAAAGAATTTGTATTCGACGAGCTGATCGCCGTACGGTCACAAACTATCAAGAACATGGTTGAAGATGATTGTGTTTCAAACGTCATTCCCCTGCCCTAATGTTCATAGCAAAAAAATCACCAAAGTGATCGAATACGGGAAGAAACATTCGGAGGAAGGCGTCTCCAAAGACATGTTGATGGATTTTGACAAGGCATTTGTGAAGGTGCACCACTTGATTTTGCATGCTCTTATCTTAGTTGCTAATTTTCTTAACGATATGGAGATATTGAATATGATGTGTCAAGACGTTGCTTATCACGACCCAGGAGTACCCCCTAGACGTAACACGGCGTACTTGACCACGAAGGGGTCTCATACAAGCCCTTAGCATAATAACATAGGTAATAGAAAAGTATGGAAAATTTAAAACTTCTTTAAGACCATACAATCGAAAACATTTTCATAAGCAAGCGGAAGTCTTTACTAAATCTTTGTCTCAAACCATCTATTTAAACTCATGAATAAATGTCTTGGGACGCAGCCCATATAAAGTCTAACATATAAGAAATGACATAAAGGAAATAAGGGTTTGTCCTCGAAGCTATGAGGACTCACCAATTCTTCAACTCTTTTAGATCCTTGGAAACCTAGCCTTCAAAGCAACTCATTCTCCTCAACCCTACATTTGATTAGAAGTTAGGAAATATGTGTTAGTACAAAATGTACCAATTATGAAAGCTAGCACAACATCATAAGAGCATCTCAAATGGTTAGTCAACACAAGACATAAGCATAAGACATAATAAAATAGTCATAACATAATCATCATGGTCATAGCATAATCATCATAGTCATATCATGGTCTCCAACAAAAGCTTCATATAAACATAAGTCAACATAAGACGTAGTTAATGAGCATAGGAGATAAGTCATAATCATATAAGCATAATAGACTCTTAGTCCTCTTAACCATAATAGCACCATTCACAAGTAACCTCAAAAGCATACATGTGCAAAGCAATAATAGCATCCCATAATACCACCCAAGCCAAGTATCCCTTTTTGGTCATCTTAATCATAATCTATATACATGGTCAAACCTCTTAGCTTTTCTATACCATAAGGGTGTCATACTTCTAAGTAACCTCAAGAACACTATGAGATGCTTCTTTAAGCATGTCTTAGTTCATTGGATATGGAGATTGCTACTAGGAACCTTAACTCAACTATGTGAAGGCCCCCATCTCATGAGACCTAAATTAGGGAAAACCCACACTATACTACGTAAGAGTTCCTCCTTTAACTTGGATAGTCCTCACATAAACTAGGTGTGGCTCTCATTTCTTCTTAGAGTACGGACCTTATTTTGTGTGATACTCTATCTCATGTCAATATCCACTTGGAGCCAAGCATACAACCCAAGGTTTACTTGTTAAACCTTGCTTAACACTCATCTCTCATGGAAGAATGTCCTTGACAATCCATCCATGCCCAAGTGATTCTATCACTCTCATCTATTAAGCATTCATAAGGTAGGTTAGGTGAGTATAGGCCTTTCACCACAATCCAACCTATTAGACTTCTATCCTCTTTTAGACTTTACACTCAAAGCCTTAGCTTCACCCTAAAGCCCTAGCTATCATGATCACAAACTTACTCTCAAGGTTTCTTTCTTAATCTCTTCTTTATACCTAGATTTCGAGGTAACTTGATCACATCTTTCATTACTAGGTGATTCTAGTCTCAATTGATCATAAAGGTTCAATTCTAACTTTACAAGTCAAGATCAATCATACACAATAGAGTCTAGTTCAATTCATGATTATATGATTATAACCTTGATCAATTACTACACATGACATTGATTTAGGAAGGTCACCTATGAACCTTCAATTTTGCCTCTAATGGCATAAACCCACAAAGATCGCATTCATCAATTTAGATTAGGGTTTGCCATAGAAATCACATAAAATCTTCATAATATCATAAAACAATGCTAAATCAATCATAATTGGGTGCTATCCACTAGATTGGAATCACACCAAACCCTACCCACAATGCAAGCACAACCCTAGCTAGAATGGGTTTTTTTTTTAATTTCACAAGTGGGGGAAATTATGGGGGCTCCATGGGTGGAAGAACCCATGGATGATTAAGCTTCACATACCTTTAATCAAAGTCCTACACCAAGCTTGAATCAATGGAGAAACACTGCCCTCTTCTCTTCTCTTCTTCTTCTTCTTCCTTGCTTCTAGAGAGAGAATATTTGGAGAGGTAGTTTCTAGCTTTGGGGGTTTTGAAACTAATGAATTGGAAATAGTGTTTTACTACCACTACTAAAAAAAACAGTGAATATCGACCTAGAAATTTCCGACCTCAAATGGAGGTCGGTATTTACAAATAGTCGGTTTTTATGCAAAATAAAGCGGGAAAACCAAATTCCGACCTCTGGAGGTCGGAATTTTTCCCGGAAAAAATGAATTACAGTAAAAACCGACCTCTTGATGTCGGTATAAAACAAATAAATAAATAACAATATTTTATTTTTTCTCAATAGGTTTTGTGTAAAATAAAAAACAAAAAAAATTATAATAACGACTTCCGTATGTCGGTAAAATTAAATAGTAAAAATAAATTAATATAAAATACCGACCTCATGAGGTCGCTATTTTTTATATTTAATTGAGAAAATAATACCGACATCAAGAGGTCGGTTTTTATTGTAATTCATTAAAAATTCCGACCTCCTGAGGTCGGGATTTTTTCTCAATTAAATATTTTATAATACCGACTTCCGAATGTCGGTAAAATTAAATAGTATGTAATTAAAATACCGACCTCATGAGGTCGGTATTTTTATTTCATCTAATTACTATTAATTAAAGCGACATTCGGAGGTTGGTATTTTTATTTCATCTAATTACTTTTAAAAGCGACATCTGGAGGTCGGTTTGCGGAAAGCGGGAAAACCAAATTCCGACCTCTGGAGGTCGGAATTTTTCCCGGAAAAAATGAATTACAATAAAAACCGACCTCTTGATGTCGGTATTAAAAAAATAAATAAAAATATTTTATTTTTTCTCAATAGGTTTTGTGTAAAATAAAAAACAAAAAAAATTATAATACCGACTTCCGTATGTCGGTAAAATTAAATAGTAAAAATAAATTAATATAAAATACCGACCTCATGAGGTCGGTATTTTTTTATATTTAATTGAGAAAATAATACTGACATCAAGAGGTCGGTTTTTATTGTAATTCATTAAAAATTCCGACCTCCTGAGGTCGGAATTTTTTCTCAATTAAATATTTTATAATACTGACTTCCGAATGTCGGTAAAATTAAATAGTATGTAATTAAGATACCGACCTCATGAGGTCAGTATTCTTATTTCATCTAATTACTATTAATTAAAGCGACATCCGGAGGTCGGTATTTTTTATTTCATCTAATTACTTTTAAAAGCGACATCCGGAGGTCGGTTTGCGGAAAGCGGGAAAACCAAATTCCGACCTCAAGAGGTTGGAAATTTTCCCAGAAAATGAATTACAATAAAAACTGACCTCTTGATGTCGGTATTATTTTCTATTTTAATTTAATTTTATTTAAATCGTCTTCCGGTGGACGATTTTGTGTTATGTAATAAATTAATATTTTCAATTAACTTTAAATAAATTGTCCTCCGAATGACGGTTTTATACAAGTTAAAAAATAATTTAATATAAAATACCAACCTCCCGATGTCAATATTATTTAATTAACATGATTACTTTTATTTATCTTAAAATTTAATGTGATACCGACCTCATGACGTCGGTATTTTTTATTAAATCTAATTACTTTCAATAAAAGCAACATCCAGAGGTCGATTTGTTTAAAATATTCCTATTAATACTCATAATTTTGCTATTGTGCATAATACTAAAATTTCATTTTACACCTACAATTAATTGTTCAAAAAGTGTAACAATTTTGTATACTTTTATAAATAAAAAGTTAGAATTCGTGGAATAAATAAAAAAATATTTATAATCCATATTTAGAGTATGAAACTACGTTGATATGAATTAGGAGATAATTATACTTATATTTCTAGAGTAATGTACAAATTCTATCAGTCCGTCGTCTAATCATGAACTTAATATCTCATGTCATGATGTAGAGGTGAAGAGCTAACATATAATCCATTCGAGTATGAAATGCGAGATAGTATTATTATTACGTTCGATCTAATTGAATGGATGCTAAGTGTAGTGATCACCTCCTATTTATGATGACATGTAAACGATACCTTATAGGAGTATGAAATACGTTGATTAATTATATACTCCTCGAGTAGTTTAACAAATCAGGTCTTATATACTAGTGGTTTAGATATGAAATACATTATCAATTAAAGAAATACCGAGGATCAATTCAAGGATATTTATATATTAAATTTGATATTAATAAACTTTTGTTGATCAATAAAATTAAATTTATATAATTAGGAGTTATATAATTTAAATTTATAAAATTAACTTGATCGATAAATTAAATTTATTAAATTAAACTTCTGCTGATGTGTAGTTAAATATATATATATATATATATATATATATATATATATATATATATATATATATATATATATATATATATATATATATATATATATATATATATATATATATTTTATATTGATAAACTTTTGTTGATCAATAAAATTAAATTTATATAATTAGGAGTTATATAATTTAAATTTATAAAATTAACTTGATCGATAAAATTACTACACATCAACAAAAGTTTAATTTAATAAATATATAATCCTCGAGTAGTTTAACTAATCAAGTCTTATATACTAGTGGTTTAGATATGAAATACATTATCAATTAAAGAAATACCGATGATCAATTCAAGGAGATTTATATATTAAATTTGATATTCATAAACTTTTGTTGATCAAAAAATTAAATTTATATAATTACGAGTTATATAATTTAAATTTATAAAATTTACTTGATCGATAAATTAAATTTATTAAATTAAACTTCTATTGATGTGTAGTTAAATTTTTTATATATATATATATATTTTTTTTTTTTTATATTGATAAAATTTTGTTGATCAATAAAATTAAATTTATATAATTAGGAGTTATATAATTTAAATTTATAAAATTAACTTGATCGATAAATTAAATTTGTTTAATTATACTTCTGTTGATGTGTAGTTAAATTATATATATATATATATATATATATATATATATATATATATATATATATTTGATATTGATAAACTTTGTTGATCAATAAAATTAATAAATTTATATAATTAGGAGTTATATAATTTAAATTTATAAAATTAACTTGATCGATAAATTAAATTTATTAAATTAAACTTCTGTTGATGTGTAGTTAAATTATATATATTTAATTTAACTACACATCAACAGAAGTTTAATTTAATAAATATATAGTCCTCGAGTAGTTTAACAAATCAAGTCTTATATACTAGTGGTTTAGATATGAAATACATTATCAATTAAAGAAATACCGATGATCAATTCAAGGAGATTTATATATTAAATTTGATATTGATAAACTTTTGTTGATCAATAAAATTAAATTTATATAATTAGGAGTTATATAATTTAAATTTATAAAATTAACTTGATCGATAAATTAAATTTGTTAAATTATACTTCTGTTGTTGTGTAGTTAAATTTTATATATATATATATATATATATATTGATAAACTTTGTTGATCAATAAAATTAATAAATTTATATAATTAGGAGTTATATAATTTAAATTTATAAAATTAACTTGATCGATAAATTAAATTTGTTAAATTATACTTCTGTTGATGTGTAGTTAAATTATATATATATATATTTAATATTGATAAACTTTGTTGATTAATAAAATTAATAAATTTATATAATTAGAAGTTATATAATTTAAATTTATAAAATTAACTTGATCGATAAATTAAATTTATTAAATTAAACTTCTGTTGATCATATATATATGTTTAATTAATAAAATCAATCTCAAGAGCTGAGTTTATATTAAAATAAATTAATAAATACCGACCTAAAGAGGTCGGTATATTTAAATTATTATTTTATTTAAATAATATCGACTTCACAATGTCGATATTTATTAAATATTTTTAAATATAGATAATTATTTTTAAAAATACCGACATTCCGTGGTCGGTAAATTAAACAATTCTCTTAAAAAAAGAAGGATAATATCAAGTCTCACTCCTAAGTCCTAAGTGAAGTCTCAAAACCTAAGTGAAGTCTCACTCCTCACCCCCGCCCCACCCCTGACCCACCCCCATCGGCGCCCATCCTCACCCTCCCCGACCGGCACCACGCCATCATCTTCGACTAGCACCACGCCACGCCACCATCGCAGCAGCAGAGGACTGTCATGTGCAGTTGCAGAGGTAAAGGAAGGTCGCGCGCAGCTGCTGATCGCGCCCAGCAGCAGGAGGTCACGTCGCCTCCATCCCGATCGGCGCCACCTCCATGTCAGTTTTCTCAGTTCGCGCCACCATCCCCGACCTTCTTACTCAAGGTGAATTTTTAGAACCTCCATAAAACATTACTTTTGTTTCTATTTAGTTGAAGTATCTCAAAATTAGAGTACTAATATACTTAGTTTTATTGATTGTTAGTTTGATTGATTGTTAGTTAGTAAGTGAATGATTTAGGGTTTTTGATTGTTAGTTTGAATTAGGGATTGTTTGATTGTTAGTTTGTGTTTGTTGCTTGTGAATTGAAAATTTTAATGTTAGGGTTAGCTAGTTTGAATTAGGGTATCTTAGGATTTGTTTGAAATTCGGTATTTCTTGAGTTAATTAGTTTGATTTTGGAATTGTAAGATTAGATTGAATTAGGGTATTTAAGGAGTTGTTTGAATTTGGGTATTATTTGAGTTCGTTTGAATTATTATTGAGATTTTAGGACTAATAGTTTGAATTTGGGATTAGGAATAGCTAGCTAATTTGAATTTAGGATTTTAGCACTAGTTAGATTTTGAGATTTTAGGGCTAGTTTGATTTGTGATTTTAAGACTAGTTTGAATTTTGAATTTAGGACTAGTTTGAATTATTATTGAGATTTTAGGACTTTTAATAGTTTGAATTTGGGATTTTAGCACTATAGTTTGATTTTTGAATTCTAGGAGTACTTTGAATTTGTGATTTTAAGGCTAGTTTGAATTTGGAATTTAGGACTAATAGTTTGAATTATATTTGATATTTTAGGACTAATTAATAGTTTGAAGTTGGGACACTAGCTAGCTAGTTTGAATTTAGAATTTTAGGGATTTGAATTACAACTTAATTAGAACTTATAATTAATTATAACTTGAATTTACTATAAATTGAACTTAATTAGGAATATGAACTTGAACTTGGAACAAATTAGCTTGAATATATAACAAATTAAGTTTAGAAATTAGATATGAAGTTGAATTGAAACTTGAACTTAGAACTTGAATTGTTAATTTGATTTGATTATTGTTAGTTAGGTATATATAATTGAAGATTTTAATTTTAAGGTTTTTAAAAAAAGAAATTAGGCATTTTTAAATTGGGCATTGTTTGTAATGACCCTCCAGGTCATTTTTAAATTAAAGCAGTCATTGCGTCGTTTAGAGCGTTCCTGTAGCGACCCCAAGTCATTTATGACTTGCTGGCACTGACTGTTCGGTCGCCTGGTCGTTCGTTTGGGTTTTAGGCCCGTTTCCCTGTTTTGGAGATTTTTATAACTTGAAAAGTTGACTTTGGTCAACCTTCTTGGGAGTCGTGCTCAGATGAAAATTCTGACAGCTAGGTTAGCTTCGGAAGATCGATTTTGCTCTAGAACGACCCTTTGTTAACTTCCCAAGGCTTTAGATGGCAGTTGTAGAATCTGGCTCAAACGATACTGGGTGTGGGACCCACTTTTCATCGAAGCGATCTCCAAATAGAAATTCCGCCTTCACCGTTGAGTCCGAAATATCGTTTTCAATCAGATTCCATATATGGTTTGTATTTTTCCGACTCCGAACGAGTCCGGAGCATCGAAATTTAAGTTTGAAGGGTTGCAGAATTTTGACGCGGCGGTGACGTGGCAGAGCCACGCGACGCCACGTGGCAGCGGCTGGAAATCTGGAGATTTCCAGATTTTAGGACGAGTTCGTCCAAATTTTTCCCTCAACTTCAACATAAGATTTCTCCTTCATTTTGAGTCCAAATTAGGTGCTTCAAGAGAATTTCGTGGGGAATCTAGCAGTGTTCTCAGAAACGCGAGGGGAGGCTTCGTTTGAGGTAAGGAATCGAATTTAGCCACTGCTAGGATGATTTCCGGATTGAATTGTTGTTGAATTTTGAAATGTGAGATCTTGATCATCTTAGGTCCGTTTTGAGTCATTCTTGAGGCTAACTTGTAGAGTTTTTCGCAAGGATCGTCGTGGTATAATCTATTTGGGTTGAAAGGGTCTCGCTTTTTCAGAAATTGGTGATCAAGGGGCTGCCCATTTTAATTGTTGTGGCTGATTTGCTGTGTTTTAGGCATCTGTTTGTGCTAAAATTTTGGGGTATTAGTTTAGTAAGGTATTTGGGACGTTTCCACGGATTCGATTTCGAGATTCCAATTGTGGGCCCCACAATCCCGTTTTAGACCCGATTTTGGGTCAGTCTCCGAAAAATACAATTTTAGTGTCAATTTATTCGTAATGACGAGGTGATTAACCTTTTCTTAGTGGGGAAGCATTCGGAGACCGTTCGGAGGGGAAAAGATCCGGTACCGTGAGTTGGAGCGCACGTGGTCGGCTTTCAGGTAGGTTATGGCTTTCTCTCGTGAGATTGAGTATGTTTAGGCATTTGTTTATTGATTTGCTTGAGTATGGAGGGCTTCGGGTGTCGAGCATGCTAAATTTCTATAATTCCTGCCTTAGACCTTATTTCGGGAAATTGTTGGATTGTGACAGAATGTCTTTTGATATTATTGAACATCCAAACTTTGTGGTGTATATGATAATATTGATTTGAAGTATGTGTGGCCTTAGGCTAGGTTTAGACTAGTGTTGCCATAAACTTGCGAGGTTTCGGATGTCGTTGGGCAGTAGAACTTTTTTCGACGTCGATTCGGACGGTCAGCTCCTTGTAGACTGATATAGCAGACTTGAGTCTGATAGTCTGAGCCTTAGCTAGACGATAACTCAGCCTATGACCTTGTATCCATAATGCCCTGCTTTTCTATCGGCTACAGATACCCGGTTAAAGTCCATAGTCTAGCTTACTCACTTATGGATACTTCCTCGGCGATTTGGGGTATATGAGGGTCGGACTGAAATGATTATTTATGGTAATCGGTTTGGTGATATTTCCTGCGATGTATGGTTGGATATTGATTCTTAGCTACAGCACCCGGTTAGAGTCCGTGGTCCAGCTTACTTATGTCCAGGCTTAGCTACAGTATCCGGTTAGAGTCCGTGGTCCAGCTTACCTGTGATCTGGTTTTGGCTACAGTACCCGGTTAGAGTCCGTGGTCTAGCTTACTTATGTCCAGGCTTAGCTATAGTACCCGGTTAAAGTCCGTGGTCCAGCTTACCTGTGATCTGGTTTTGGCTACAGTACCCGGTTAGAGTCCGTGGTCCAGCCCACCCGTGCCCGAACTTTGGCTACAGCACCCGGTTCGAGTCCGTGGTCCAGCCCATATAGGTTGACTCATTAGCTATAGTACCCGGTTCGAGTCCGTGGTCCAGCTTGCACGTGGTGTATTCCCAATTCCTCACTAAAGCTTCAGTTTAGTCTTGATTACTCTCATCTGTAGGTTGAGGTTTTGGAGGTTGGAAAGATTCCGATTAAAGTCCGGGACGTAATGAGATCCTGGAATATAATTGGGAATGGTTCAGTTAAAAGTCCAGAAATTGGTAATATTGTGATAGACCTTCTAGCTCCATTATTTTACTTTAACTGCCGATGCATCTGCCGGGATTATGGGGGTCCGTGCAGGTGGTTTCTTTTATTGTGCACGAGCGTACCCGTCGGGTTTATGGGAGCCCGGCGGAATTAGTTAGATTACTTGTCTTTGTTGCCTGTACGCTCGTGTACATACCCCCATTTACTACTCTTTGCTCTTGATGTGACCCTTTATTTGCATTTCAGTTCACTTTTGCTTATCTTGCTCAGTCGGCCTATGATGCCTACTGGGTACCTGTTGTTTTGGTACTCATGCTACGCTCTGCATCTATTTTGTGATGTAGTTCCGAGCACTAGTAGCCAGCGTTGATCGAGCTTGGAGTAGACTTATCTGGAGACGGGGGTGAGCACACGGCGTTTTGTACTATTTCAGTCTCCATCTGTATATATAGACTTGTCTCTTTCCTTTCGAGACAGTTCAGTCTCTGTTGTCCAGTTTTGGGACTTGTACTCATTTTGTAGTAGCTCTGTACTGGTGACTTCCAGGTTCTGGGAGGGATCTTTATTTGTATATATATTTTTGGTTTACTTCCGCCTGTTTATATTGTTATTTTCCTACTCTTGTTTAATTTCTACCCTCAGACCCATTACTTGTTGTTCCGGGTTACGGGTTGGCTTACCTGCTGGTGGGTTATAGTAGGTGCCATCATGACTTGATAAATCGGGTCGTGACAAATTGGTATCAGAGCCCCAGGTTCGTCGGTCTCACTTGTACAGAGCTAATGTCTAGTAGAGTCCTGCAGATCGGTACGAAGACGTCCGTTACTTATCTTCGGGAGGCTACAGGATGTCTTTAGGAACGTGTCGCTTTTGTATCACTGTCGTGCATTGTGTGTCTTATCGGTTTCTGAAAATCTTACTTGTACCACTCTTTTATAAGGATGGCTCGCACGCGTGGTAGGGCCCCAGCTAGGGATAGAGGCCGACCTCAAGGTCGTGCCGGAGCTACAGCACCATCCCAGGACCGAGAGCAAACTCCAGAGCCGGTGATAGAGCCACCAGCAGCTCCAGTACAGCAGCAGCCGATGGGCCCGGGACCAGCCCAGCCACCGCCCGAGCCTGTGGCAGCTCCAGATGTACAGGCGATGCTCGTACAAATACTAGCTGCCATTGGGGGTATGCAGCAGGCCCCAGCTCCAGCCGTTCCAGTACCGCAGGGCCAGCCTACACCAGCGGTACCGGTTGTTCAACAGCTAGCGGCACCGGTTGTTCAGCCTGACGATTTGGAGGGCGTCATGCCACTACGGGAGCAGAAGATGCTCGGGGTGTTCCTTAGACTATCACCGCCGAGGTTTTCTGGGGCAGTGGGGGAGGATGCCCACGAGTTTCTAGTTACTTGCCGCGAGCGGATACAGACTTTGGGTTTAGTGGAGTCGAGAGGAGCAGACTTCACCGCGTACCAGTTAGACGGTCCCGCCAGGCAGTGGTGGCGTACATACTTAGAGACCAGGCCAGGTGGGTCTCCACCGGTCACATGGACTGAGTTTTCAGAGGCTTTCTTGGCTCGATTTATTCCCAGGAGCATCAGAGATCAGCTCAGAGATCAGTTTGCTCGGTTAGAGCAGGGCTCCATGACAGTATCAGAGTATGAGGCCCGATTCCACGAGCTCTCCAGGCATGCCGCCATGATATTACCTACTGAGGAGGAGAGGGTTCGTTGTTTTGTTCTGGGTTTGAGACTACAGTTGCGGATTGAGACTCAGTCTTTAGTCTCAGCGGGCCGCTCATTTCTGGATGTAGTGGACCATGCCCGCACTATCGAGCAGCTCCGTCGCGAGGCCCAAGGGGGCAGTGGCAAGAGAGCTAGACAGGAGGATAGCCATGATAGGCGCCGTTTCAGACCCCGAGAGTCTTATGATAGATCTCAGCAGAGGTTTCAGTCGGGTCAGTCTAGTAGCCCCTTCCAGGCTTCTCTCCAGGCATCGGAGGGTGATCAGCACCGCCATATTGGTTTTAGTGCCGGTCCTAGTCGGGGCCGAGATAGTTCACAGATGGGTTCTTCTGGCCGGGGTAGCCGACCTCCAGCTTTCAGTCGACAGTCCCAGGGGTGTTATGAGTGTGGGGAGTTAGATCATTGGGCCCGCGAGTGTCCCCATCGCAGGTTAGCCTTACCCGCTCCACAGGCAGCTAGGCATGCGCCAACACCTCCAGCTAGAGGCAGAGGCCAGGGACAGGACCGTAGGGGTGGTCACCAAGGTATACGGGGTGGTCCCCGAGGAGGCAGGTTAGGGGGCAGAGCCGATGCACAGGGTCGGGGAGTCCAGGCCCACTTTTATGCAGCTCCAGCTAGAGCAGATGCTGAAACCTCGGGCGATGTGATCACAGGTACAGTTTTATTATGCCATCAGCCCGCATTCGCCTTATTTGATCCAGGCTCTACTTATTCCTATATATCTGTTTATTGTGCTCCTCGATTGAGTATGATCCAAGAGCTATTGGTTGAGCCGTTGCGTGTTTCAACCCCGGTAGGTGATTCTTTAGTAGTGGATCAGGTATTTAGATCCTGTGTGGTGACTATTCAGAGGCGAGACACTAGGGTTGATCTTATTTTGCTTGATATGGTGGATTTTGATTTGATTTTGGGTATGGATTGGTTATCTCCCAACCATGCGGTCTTGGATTGCTATGCTAAGACCGTTACTTTAGCCATGCCTGGTATTCCACCAGTGGTGTGGCGGGGCTCTTGTAGTCGCACGCCAGTTGGGGTGATATCTTTTGTTCGGGCCCAGAGGTTGATGGCTAGCGGGTGTTTGGCTTATTTGGCTTATGTTAGAGATGTTAGAAGGAGGGTCCTACCGTTGATTCAGTACCTATTGTTCGAGAGTTTACAGATGTGTTTCCTGCCGATCTGCCTGGTCTCCCTCCTGATCGTGACATTGACTTTTCTATTGAAGTAGAGCCGGGCACTAAGCCCATTCCTATACCATCGTACCGTATGGCCCCCGTAGAGCTCAAGGAGCTCAGTGTTCAGATTCAGGATCTCTTAGATAAGGGATTCATTCGGCCTAGTGTATCGCCTTGGGGTGTCCCAGTCCTCTTCGTAAAGAAGAAGGACGGTACTATGCAATTGTGTATTGACTACAGGCAGCTGAACAAGGTGACGGTGAAGAGCCGTTACCCCATGCCTCGTATTGATGATTTGTTTCATCAGCTTCAGGGTGCGCCGTGTTTTCTAAGATTGATTTGAGGTCCGGGTACCATCAGCTGAGGATTAGGGCAGCGGACATCCCTAAGACCGCATTTAGGACTCGTTATGGCCACTATGAGTTCCTTGTGATGTCTTTTGGGTTGACTAACGCCCCTGCCGCCTTCATGGACTTGATGACACGTGTGTTCAGGCCATACCTTGATTTATTTGTCATTGTCTTCATTGATGACATACTGGTATACTCGCGGAGCTGGAGTGAGCATGAGCAACATTTGAGGATAGTGCTCCAGACTTTGAGAGATCAGTGGCTTTATGCCAAGTTCTCAAAGTGCGAGTTTTGGCTTGAGTCTGTAGCCTTCTTGGGGCATGTGGTGTCCAAGGAGGGTATTAGGGTTGATCCGGCGAAGATTGATGCTATTCGTGATTGGCACAGGCCCACCTCTGTGACTGAGATTCGTAGCTTCGTCGAACTAGCAGGCTATTACAAACGCTTTGTTGAGGGATTCTCTACTATAGCAGCACCTTTGACTCGGTTGACTCGCCAGGATGTTCCGTTTGTGTGGTCGGAGGAGTGTGAGAGGAGCTTTTTGAGGCTTAAGGAGTTGCTTACCACCGCTCCTATATTGACTCTTCCAGTTGAGGGCGAGGGGTTTACTGTTTATTGTGACGCATCCGGCATTGGTTTGGGTTGTGTACTGATGCAGCAGGGCCGCGTTATTGCTTATGCGTCGAGGCAGCTTAAGTCGCACGAGCGCAACTACCCCACTCATGACTTAGAGTTGGCGGCGGTGGTTTTTGCGCTTAAGATTTGGAGGCATTACCTGTATGGAGTTCGATGCGAGATCTATACTGATCACAGGAGCCTTCAGTACATTATGAGCCAGAGAGATCTTAATTCGAGACAGCGTCGTTGGATTGAGCTCTTGAAGGACTACGACCTCTCTATTCTCTACCATCCGGGCAAGACAAATGTAGTAGCGGACGCCTTGAGTCGGAAGGCAGTGAGTATGGGTAGTCTAGCTTTTCTTTCTACTACGGAGCGACCATTAGCTTTGGACATCCAGTCCTTAGCTAACCGGATGGTATGGCTTGATATCTCTGATTCCCGGTGTGTACTGGCTTATGTGGATGCTCAGTCATCTCTGCTGGATTGGATTCGCAGTCGTCAGTTTGAGGATGAGGACTTAGTGGCACTTCGAGATCGAGTTTTGGGAGGTGACACTGGCCTGACTACCTTAGATTTAGATGGGGTCTTAAGATTTGGTGATCGACTTTGTGTTCCAAGAGTTGGGGGTTTGATTCAGTATGATGCAGTTGACTTGGATGACAGTTTGAGATACATTGAGGAGCCAGTTGCTATTTTGGCCAGAGATGTCAGAAGGTTGCGTTCCAGAGCCATTCCTGTGGTTAAGGTCCATTGGAGACATCGTCCAGTTGAGGAGGCTACCTGGGAGATCGAGCATGAGATGCGGGCACAGTTCCCCGGCTTATTTGAGCATTCAGGTACTTCTTGACTCTTACTTTCGCGGCGAAAGTTCTTTTAGTAGTGGATATTGTAATGACCCTCCAGGTCATTTTTAAATTAAAGCAGTCATTGCATCGTTTAGAGCGTTCCTGTAGCGACCCCAAGTCATTTTATGACTTGCTGGCACTGACTGTTCGGTCGCCTGGTCGTTCGTTTGGGTTTTAGGCCCGTTTCCCTGTTTTGGAGATTTTTATAACTTGAAAAGTTGACTTTGGTCAACCTTCTTGGGAGTCGTGCTCAGATGAAAATTCTAACAGCTAGGTTAGCTTCGGAAGATCGATTTTGGTCTAGAACGACCCTTTGTTCACTTCCCGAGGCTTTAGATGGCAGTTGTAGAAACTGGCTCAAACGATACTGGGTGTGGGACCCACTTTTCATCGAAGCGATCTCCAAATAGAAATTCCGCCTTCACCGTTGAGTCTGAAATATCGTTTCCAATCAGATTCCATATGAGGTTTGTATTTTTCCGACTCCGAACGAGTCCGGAGCATCGAAATTTAAGTTTGAAGGGTTGCAGAATTTTGACGCGGCGGTGACGTGGCAGAGCCACGCGACGCCACGTGGCAGCGGCTGGAAATCTGGAGATTTCCAGATTTTAGGACGAGTTCGTCCAAATTTTTCCCTCAACTTCAACATAAGATTTCTCCTTCATTTTGAGTCCAAATTAGGTGCTTCAAGAGAATTTCGTGGGGAATCTAGCAGTGTTCTCAGAAACGCGAGGGGAGGCTTCGTTTGAGGTAAGGAATCGAATTTAGCCACTGCAAGGATGATTTCCGGATTGAATTGTTGTTGAATTTTGAAATGTGAGATCTTGATCATCTTAGGTCCGTTTTGAGTCATTCTTGAGGCTAACTTGTAGAGTTTTTCGCAAGGATCGTCGTGGTATAATCTGTTTGGGTTGAAAGGGTCTCGTTTTTCCAGAAATTGGTGATCAAGGGGCTGCCCATTTTAATTGTTGTGGCTGATTTGCTGTGTTTTAGGCATCTGTTTGTGCTAAAATTTTGGGGTATTAGTTTAGTAAGGTATTTGGGACGTTTCCACGGATTCGATTTCGAGATTCCAATTGTGGGCCCCACAATCCCGTTTTAGACCCGATTTTGGGTCCGTCTCCGAAAAATACAATTTTAGTGTCAATTTATTCGTAATGACGAGGTGATTAACCTTTTGTTAGTGGGGAAGCATTCGGAGACCGTTCGGAGGGGAAAAGATCCGGTACCGTGAGTTGGAGCGCGCGTGGTCGGCTTTCAGGTAGGCTATGGCTTTCTCTCGTGAGATTGAGCATGTTTAGGCATTTGTTTATTGATTTGCTTGAGTATGGAGGGGTTCGGGTGTCGAGCATGCTAAATTTCTATAATTCCTGCCTTAGACCTTATTTCGGGAAATTGTTGGATTGTGACAGCATGTCTTTTGATATTATTGAACATCCATACTTTGTGGTGTATATGATAATATTGATTTGAAATATGTGTGGCCTTAGGCTAGGTTTAGACTAGTGTTGCCATAGACTTGCGAGGTTTCGGATGTCGTTGGGCAGTAGAACTTTTTTCGACGTCGATTCGGACGGTCAGCTCCTTGTAGACTGATATAGCAGACTTGAGTCTGATAGTCTGAGCCTTAGCTAGACGATAACTCAGCCTATGACCTTGTATCCATAATGCCCTGCTTTTCTATCGGCTACAGATACCCGGTTAAAGTCCATAGTCTAGCTTACTCACTTATGGATACTTCCTCGGCGATTTGGGGTATATGAGGGTCGGACTGAAATGATTATTTATGGTAATCGGTTTGGTGATATTTCCTGCGATGTATGGTTGGATATTGATTCTTAGCTACAGCACCCGGTTAGAGTCCGTGGTCCAGCTTACTTATGTCCAGGCTTAGCTACAGTACCCGGTTAGAGTCCGTGGTCCAGCTTACCTGTGATTTGGTTTTGGCTACAGTACCCGGTTAGAGTCCGTGGTCCAGCTTACTTATGTCCAGGCTTAGCTATAGTACCCGGTTAAAGTCCGTGGTCCAGCTTACCTGTGATCTGGTTTTGGCTACAGTACCCGGTTAGAGTCCGTGGTCCAGCCCACCCGTGCCCGAACTTTGGCTACAGCACCCGGTTCGAGTCCGTGGTCCAGCCCATATAGGTTGACTCATTAGCTATAGTACCCGGTTCGAGTCCGTGGTCCAGCTTGCACGTGGTGTATTCCCAATTCCTCACTAAAGCTTCAGTTTAGTCTTGATTACTCTCATCTGTAGGTTGAGGTTTTGGAGGTTGGAAAGATTCCGATTAAAGTCCGGGACGTAATGAGATCCTGGAATATAATTGGGAATGGTTCAGTTAAAAGTCCAGAAATTGGTAATATTGTGATAGACCTTCTAGCTCCATTATTTTACTTTAACTGCCGATGCATCTGCCGGGATTATGGGGGTCCGTGCAGGTGGTTTCTTTTATTGTGCACGAGCGTACCCGTCGGGTTTATGGGAGCTCGGCGGAATTAGTTAGATTACTTGTCTTTGTTGCCTGTACGCTCGTGTACATACCCCCATTTACTACTCTTTGCACTTGATGTGACCCTTTATTTGCATTTCAGTTCACTTTTGCTTATCTTGCTCAGTCGGCCTATGATGCCTACTGGGTACCTGTTGTTTTGGTACTCATACTACGCTCTGCATCTATTTTGTGATGCAGGTCCGAGCACTAGTAGCCAGCGTTGATCGAGCTTGAAGTAGACTTATCTTGAGACGGGGGTGTGCACACGGCGTTTTGTACTATTTCAGTCTCCATCTGTATATATAGACTTGTCTCTTTCCTTTCGAGACAGTTCAGTCTCTGTTGTCCAGTTTTGGGACTTGTACTCATTTTGTAGTAGCTCTGTACTGGTGACTTCCAGGTTCTGGGAGGAATCTTTATTTGTATATATATTTTTGGTTTACTTCCGCCTGTTTATATTGTTATTTTCCTACTCTTGTTTAATTTCTACCCTCAGACCCATTACTTGTTGTTCCGGGTTACGGGTTGGCTTACCTGCTGGTGGGTTATAGTAGGTGCCATCATGACTTGATAAATCGGGTCGTGACATTGTTAGTTAGTGAAGAATTAGCATTTTTATATTTTAGGACTAGTTTAAACTTGAGAATATGTAATTTGAGGTTGAATTGGGATTTTTTTGGATTTGATTTTAGGACTAGTTAGCAAAGTGTTAATTTGAAGTTAGAAATTAGTAATTGAAGTGTTATGAGTAGAAGATGAATGTTTGAATGTCATGAACTTAATTAGAATTTGAAGTTGAACTTAGAATTTGAATGTGAACTTAGAACTTGAACTTGAAATTAGAACTTGAACTTGAAATTAGAACTTGAACTTGAAATTAGAATTTGAAGTTAAACTTAGAACTTGAACTTGAACTTAGAATTTGAACTAGAACTTAGAACTTGAACTTGAAATTAGAACTTGAACTTAGAACTTGAACTTGAACTTGAACTTAGAATTAGAACTTGAACTTGAAATTAGAACTTGAACATGAATTTAGAACTTGAACTTGAAATTAGAACTTGAACATGAAACTTGAAATTAGAACTTGAACTTAGAACTTGAACTTGAACTTAGAACTTGAACTTAGAACTTGAACTTGAAATTAGAACTTGAACTTGAACTTAGAATTTGAAGTTAAACTTAGAATTTGAACTTGAAGTAAGCATTTGAACTTAGAACTTGAACTTGAACTTAGAATTTGAACTTGAACTTATAACTTGAACTTGAAATTAGAACTTGAACATGAATTTAGAACTTGAACTTGAACTTGAACTAAGAACTTGAACTTGAAATTAGAACTTGAACTTGAACTTCGAATTTGAAGTTAAACTTAGAATTTGAACTTGAAATTAGAATTTGAACTTAGAACTTGAACTTGAATGTGAACTTGGAACTTGAACTTGAAATTAGAACTTGAACTTGAACTTAGAACTTGAACTTGAACTTAGAATTTGAAGTTAAACTTAGAACTTGAACTTGAAATTAGAACTTGAACTTGAACTTGAACTTAGAACTTGAACTTGAAATTAGAACTTGAAATTAGAACTTGAACTTAGAACTTAGAACTTAAACTTCGAACTTGAACTTGAAATTAGAACTTGAACTTGAACTTGATATTAGAACTTGAACTTGAATTTAGAATTTGAACGTGAACTTAGAACTTGAACTTAAAATTAGAACTTGAACTTGAACTTAGAACTTAGAACTTGAATTTGAAATTAGAACTTGAACTTGAACTTGAACTTGAACTTGAACTTGAACTAGAACTTGAACTTGAACTTGAACTTGAACTTAGAACTTGAACTTGAAATTAGAACTTGAACTTGAATTTAAAACTTGAACTTGAACTTGAACTTGAACTTGAACTTGAACTTGAAATTGAACTTGAACTTGAAATTGAACTTGAATTAGAACTTGAACTTGAAATTAGAACTTGAACTTGAACTTGAACTTGAACTTAGAATTTGAAGTTAAACTTAGAATTTGAACTTGAAATTAGAATTTGAACTTAGAATTTGAACTTGAACTTTCAACTTGAATGTGAACTTGGAACTTGAACTTGAAATTAGAACTTGAACTTGAACTTGAACTTAAAATTTGAAGTTAAACTTAGAACTTGAACTTGAAATAAGAACTTGAACTTACTTTCTCAAAAATTTGAACTTGAACTTAGAATTTGAACTTGAACTTAGAACTTGAACTTGAAATTAGAACTTGAACATGAATTTAGAACTTGAACTTGAACTTAGAACTTGAACTTATAATTTGAACTTGAACTTAGAACTTGAACTTGAAATTAGAACTTGAACATGAATTTAGAACTTGAACTTGAACTTAGAACTTGAATTTGAAATTAGAACTTGAACTTGAACTTAGAATTTGAAGTTAAACTTAGAATTTGAAGTTAAACTTAGAATTTGAAGTTAAACTTAGAATTTGAACTTGAAATTAGAATTTGAACTTAGAAACTTGAACTTGAACTTAGAATTTGAAGTTAAACTTAGAACTTGAACTTGAAATTAGAACTTGAACTTGAACTTAGAATTTGAACTTGAACTTAGAACTTGAACTTGAAATTAGAACTTGAACATGAATTTATAACTTGAACTTGATATTAGAACTTGAACTTGAATTTAGAATTTGAACTTGAACTTGAAATTAGAACTTGAACTTGAACTTAGAACTTGAATTTGAAATTATAACTTGAACTTGAACTTGAACTTGAACTTGAACTTGAACTTGAACTTGAACTTAGAACTTGAACTTGAAATTAGAACTTGAACTTGAATTTAAAACTTGAACTTGAACTTGAACTTAGAACTTGAACTTGAACTTAGAACTTGAACTTGAAATTAGAACTTGAACTTGAACTTAGAACTTGAACTTAGAATTTGAACTTGAAATTCGAATTTGAACTTAGAACTTGAACTTGAACTTAGAACTTGAACATGAATTTAGAACTTGGAAGTTGAACTTGAAATTAGAACTTGAACTTAGAATTTGAAGTTAAACTTAGAACTTGAACTTGAAATTAGAACTTGAACTTGAACTTAGAATTTGAACTTGAACTTAGTACTTGAACTTGAAATTAGAACTTGAAATTGAACTTAGAACTTAGAACTTGAACTTGAAATTAGAACTTGAACTTGAACTTGAACTTAGAACTTGAACTTGAAATTAGAACTTGGACTTGAATTTAGAACTTGAACTTGAACTTGAACTTAGAACATGAACTTAGAACTTGAACTTGAACTTAGAACTTGAACTTGAAATTAGAACTTGAACTTGAACTTAGAACTTGAACTTAGAATTTGAACTTGAAATTCGAATTTGAACTTAGAACTTGAACTTGAACTTAGAACTTAAACATGAATTTAGAACTTGGAACTTGAACTTGAAATTAGAATTTGAACTTGAACTTGAACTTGAAATTAGAACTTGAACTTGAACTTAGAATTTGAACTTCAACTTAGAACTTGAACTTGAAAGTAGAACTTGAAATTGAACTTAGAACTTAGAACTTGAACTTGAAATTAGAACTTGAACTTGAACTTGAACTTGAACTTAGAACTTGAACTTGAAATTAGAACTTGGACTTGAATTTAGAACTTGGACTTGAACTTGAACTTAGAACTTGAACTTGAACTTGAACTTAGAACTTAGAACTTGAACTTGAACTTGAACTTTGAACTTGAAATTAGAACTTGAACTTAGAATTTGAACTTGAACTTAGAACTTGAACTTGAAATTAGAATTTGAACTTGAACTTAGAACTTGAACTTGAACTTAAAACATGAACTTAAAATTTGAAGTTGAACTTAGACTTGAACTTGAACTTGGAACTAATTAGCTTGAATACATAACTAATTAATTTTGGAAATTAGATATGAACTTGAATTGATTACTTGAACTTATTAAAACTTGAATATATATATATAACTAATATTCTTGGATTTGAAGTTTATATATAACTAATTTTAGAACTTTTCGTGCTAGGCAACTGAGGAAGCTCAACATCTAAAAAAGTTGATACAAGACTATATTGCTTCTTTCATCAAAGTAGGAAATAAGGTTGGTGCTTCTAAATTTCTAAAGTTCAAGTACAATTGTTTTCAATAATGTGTGTGTCCATCTAGTATTGATACTTAGCTTTAATTTTGTGATAATTTTTTTGTGTCCATCGATTGTTTGTTAAGCATAAGTACCAACACTAGTTGATCCTATTGATGACAAAATTGATTTTCTTGCAAGATCGATTTGTGTCCATCTAGTGTTGGCACTTAGCTTTAAATTTAGAAATAATATATTTGTTAAGCATAAGTACCAACACTAGTTGATCCTATTGATGACAAAATTGATTTTCTTGCAAGATCGATTTCTGTCCATCTAGTGTTGACACTTAGCTTTAAATTTATAAAAAATATATTTGTTAAGCATAAGTACCAACACTAGTTGATCCTATTGATGACAAAATTGATTTTCTTGCAAGATCGATTTATGTCCATCTAGTGTTGACACTTAGCTTTAAATTTAGAAATAATATATTTGTTAAGCATAAGTACCAACACTAGTTGATCCTATTGATGACAAATTGATTTTCTTGCAAGATCAATTTGTGTCCATCTAGTATTGACACTAGCTTTAAATTTAGAAATAATATATTTGTTAAGCATAAGTATCAACACTAGTTGATCCTATTGATGACAAAATTGATTTTCTTGCAAGATCGATTTGTGTCCATCTAATGTTGGCACTTAGCTTTAAATTTAGAAATAATATATTTGTTGAGCATAAGTACCAACACTAGTTGATCCTATTGATGACAAAATTGATTTTCTTGCAACATCGATTTGTATCCATCTAGTGTTGATATTAAGCTTTAATTTAGGAATAATGTGTTTATTAAGCATAAGTACCAACACTAGTTGATCTTATAGATGACAAAATTGATTTTCTTGCAAGATCGATTTGTGTCCATCTAGTGTTGACACTTAGCTTTAAATTTAGAAATAGTATATTTGTTAAGCATAAGTACCAACACTATTTGATCCTGTAGATGATAAAATTGATTTAGTTGGTGGATTTAGTTGTTGAAATTAAGTCAAAACTAAACTAGGTAAAGTTAAAAAGTTGTTATGTTGTTTAAATAAGTTAAAATAAATAACGTGGTTTAGTTAGTAATTTCGTTGTTGGAATTAAGTCAAAACTATTGTAGTTAAAGTTAAAAAGTTGTTAAGTTGTTTAAATAAGTTAAAATAAATAATGTCGTTTAGTTAGTGGATTTAGTTGTTGGAATTAAGTCAAAACTATTGTAGTTAAAGTTAAAAAGTTGTTTAAATAAGTTAAAATAAATAATGTGGTTTAGTTAGTGAATTTAGTTGTTGGAATTAAGTCAAAACTAAACTAGTTAACGTTAAAAAGTTGTTAAGTTGTTTACATAACTTAAAATAAATAATCTGGGTTAGTTAGTGAATTTAGTTGTTGGAATTAAGTCAAAACTAAACAAGTAAAAGTTAAAAAGTTGTTAAGTTGTTTAAATAAGTTAAAATAAATAATGTGGTTTAGTTAGTGAATTTAGTTGTTGGAATTAAGTCAAAACTAAACTAGTTAACGTTAAAAAGTTGTTAAGTTGTTTAAATAAGTTAAAATAAATAATGTGGGTTAGTTAGTGAATTTAGTTGTTGTAATTAAGTCAAAACTAAACTAGTTAACGTTAAAAAGCTGTTAAGTTGTTTAAATAAGTTAAAATAAATAATGTGGGTTAGTTAGTGAATTTAGTTGTTGGAATTAAGTCAAAACTAAACTAGTTAAAGTTAAAAAGTTGTTCAGTTATTTAAATAAGTTAAAATAAATAATGTGGGTTAGTTAGTGAACTTAGTTGTTGGAATTAAGTCAAAAATAAACTAGTTAACGTTAAAAAGTTGTTAAGTTGTTTAAATAAGTTAAAATAAATAATGTGGGTTAGTTAGTGAATTTAGTTGTTGGAATTAAGTCAAAACTAAACTAGTTAACGTTAAAAAGTTGTTAAGTTATTTAAATAAGTTAAAATAAATAATGTGAGTTAGTTAGTGAATTTAGTTGTTGGAATTAAGTCAAAACTAAACTAGTTAAAGTTAAAAAGTTGTTTAAATAAGTTAAAATAAATAATGTGGGTTAGTTAGTGAATTTAGTTGTTGGAATTAAGTCAAAACTAAACTAGTTAGAGTTAATTAAAATTATCATTACTGTTTGTGTAGATGGAACCTGATCGTAGTTGGATGTATAATAGAAACAATCCTGGTCGAGCGAGTATGATTCCAGAATTCGCAAAAGGTGTCACTAGATTTATAAATCATGGAAAGACACTTGATGATTTTTTAACTTCAAGAGAGAAGAAGAGAGAGGAGGAGATTGCGGTAGCAAAGGAGGTAGAGAACAAGAGGTATGTAGCGCTTCAGGCCCAACTAACTTTTCTTTTTGAATCAGGAAATATTCTTCCTCCATGTCCGGCCAGCAGTGATGGATCTGATCAGGAGGGTGATGAGAATGATAAGTCTGATAAGGAAAGTGAGGGTGATGAGAATGGTAAGTCTGATAAGGAGAGTGAGGGTGATGAGGAGTAGTTGTATCTATTTGACATTTTAGACTTCTATATTTTTGGAATTGTTTAATTTGATTGCATTTTACTTTATTTTGAAGTTGGATGAAGTTTATTTTGAAATAGTTTAATGTATATGTTGAAAATATTGTGTTGTTTTGGTTGGATGAAGTTTATTTGGCTTTGGGTTGTTTTGGTTGGATGAAGTTTATTTGGCTTTGGGTTGTTTTGGTTGGATGAATTTTATTTGGCTTTGGGTTGTTTCGGTTGGATGAAGTTTATTTGGGTTTGGGTTGTTTTGGTATAAATATGCAGGTGGGCAACTAAAAATTGCAGCAATTTGTTGCCTGTTTTGTAGCAGAAAATCGACCTTCGGAGGTCGGAATTTCAAAAATAAAAAATAAAAATACCGACCTCCGGAGGTCAGAATTCCAAAACTAAAAAATAAAAATACGACCTCCGGAGGTCATAATTTTAAAAATACAAAAATAAAAATACCGACCTCCGGAGGTCAGAATTTCAACATTACAAAAATAAAAATACCGACCTCTGGAGGTCAGAATTTCAAAAATACAAAAATAAAAATACCGACCTCCGGAGGTCGAAATTTCAACATTACAAAATTAAAAATACCGACCTCCGGAGGTCAGAATTTCAACATTACAAAAACAAAAATACCGACCTCCGGAGGTCAGAATTTCAAAAATACAAAAATAAAAATACCGACCTCCGGAGGTTAGAATTTCAAAAATACAAAAAAAAAAATACCGACCTTCGGAGGTCGGAATTTCAACATTACAAAAATAAAAATACCGACCTCCGGAGGTCAGAATTTCAAAAATACAAAAATAAAAATACCGACCTCCGGAGGTCGAAATTTCAACATTACAAAAATAAAAATACCGACCTCCGGAGGTCAGAATTTCAACATTACAAAAATAAAAAACCGACCTCCAGAGGTCAGAATCTCAAAATGCAAAAATAAAAATACCGACCTCCAGAGGTCAGAATTTTAAAAAATGAATATTCCGACATAAAATAAAAACTGCCTCGAGAGGTCAATAAATACCGACCTCCAGAGGTCGGTATTGAATAGCGACCAAGCTTTTTTCGACCTAAGCTGGGATGTCGGTTTTAGGTCGATATTTACTATTTTTTTAGTATTGTACTTTGAACACCTTTAAAATACTTTAATTAACCTAAAATAACCGTCCCCCAAGTTAATAAATCATAAAAGGAATTTACCAATTAGCCCTCCAATTGACCAAACCAAACAGAAAAACCAGTAGCCATCCACGACCACCCACCCACGGACCGTGGATGGGACCACGGGCTGTCCTGTCCTTCCGTGGTCTGGGTCAGAGGCTAGTCATTTGGGGGCTTGACCTACGGAGGCCATCCATGGGGCGTGGAAGGACCTACGGGGCGTGGTCCCCTTCCGTAGGTCACCAAACTTTTGGCAACTTCAAGTTTCTTTGGGGTCTTGGGGGTTAGGCTTTAGGGTCCTCCTCAAGGACCCCTAGGGTGGTCTTACCTTGACGTTTAACCCCTATTCTAAGTACGGGAATCATTTTTACGAGTTTTAATCCTCATACGACACTCCAACCTCCTTACCAAAGGCTCTAGAACTCACTAGTTCAACTCACTAACTTACGGGGTGTTACATTGCCGATAGGATTAAAAGGAAAACACCAGAAGAACTACGTAAAGAATTTGATATCAAGAATGATTTTACTCCAGAGGAAGAAGAGGAGATCCGTAAAGAGAATATTTGGGCTTTTGAATGATTTTATAGTTATTTTCAATATTTGTTCTTTTTTATTTTAGAATTAAAATTGTCTAATTAGCTATATCCTATTTTATTTAGTTCTATCTTCTTATGTTCTTTTTTATAGAACTGTTATTTGGTTTTTATTGATTTATAAATTTATAAATTATGTTGAAAAGAAATTAAAGCTATTTATTAAATTTGAAAAAAAAAACATTCATCCAAATGGTTAAAAGATGAATTTGATATCTCAAAAAGAAATATCTACATTTAATTTTTTAATAATTTTGAGTTATTTTCGTTCAAAGCATATCCAATTGACTTGATATAAAGAAAGATTGTTGGAAGAATGTATAGGAAAAGTGCTATAGTCCGAGTGAGATCCTACTTGGCATGAATTCAAATTAATTAAACTTTAATACGGATATTAAACACTGGGTGAAGAAACTAAAAAATATTAATTGAAGGAACGTATATATGTATCATCTTTCATTTTCCACAATATATAGTGAATCTTGCAAGGTGATAGTGGATGAACTTAATATATTACAATAGAAGAAATCAATTGTTACAATTGTATGAAAAAGTACTAGTAATATTCCAAAATTTAAGGCAGTTTTTACTATGGCTTCTCAAGTAAATGTATCATTGACCAAATTCTTATTTAATTAAATGGTTGAATGTATATGTAATGTATCAATATTATACAAATAGTGTAAGATTGTATATATGTATGAATTATAGCTATACATTAAATATGTATATATAATCACAAACACAGTTACATAATATTTATACATTACAACGCATCTTCCTCACGAGTTGAATTTTTTTCAATACTGACTAGCTTAAATCTCCTCTAAATAGTCCTATATTATAGATATGAACAAATCTCAATGTTTCGATTCTTTTAGTGTATTATATTTTCACTAAAAATGATCAATTTAAATTTGTGGTAGATCAAATTTTAAATTTTGAGATTCAAAAGCTTTTAATGAATGATTTCAATGGACATTTGATTCAAGTCTCCACTAAACAATCCAAAATTTAGATATTATTAGCTACTCTCAATATTTCTATTCTTGTCACGACCCAAAATGAGCCATGAACGACTCCCACACTTAGCCTCCTAGGTGGGCGAACCAATGAATCCAAACCCCAATATATAGTACTTGTTAAACTTACGAAATACAAATCATAATGCAGAAGCTCAATCTTATTAAGGTAAGAAATACAAATCCACTAAAGTTTACTCTATGTCATTCTCAAAACCTGAAAGTCATCACATCAAGGACATTTAATCTCCAAATACTAAGTCTCAGAGTATCAAATACACCAAAACAAAAGAATAAAGTAGTATGTATCCGAAAACTTAGGGCATCATGTTGTGACTGAGAGAATCTAATACAAGGTAGAATGAATAACTCACCCTGGAACCTGAGGTGCTGGAGACTGGATAAAGCTGAGGGAAAGTCGAAGTCGTTGGTACACTCGCTGCACTCCACAAAAGGAAAACAAAGAAAAATACAAGTAGGGCTCAGTACAGGGCAGCATGTACTGAGTAGATATCATCGGCTGACCCAAAATAGTAACTCATATGCATAAAGTAATAGTATAAAATCAACTATAGCACTTAGCAGGTGATAAGCAACAAACAACATGAACAAGTGACAACGGAATTAAGTACGTAATCAATCACTATATCAAGCGCACACACGAGGACTCATGCCTCCACACCACGCTCATTTGGGAAATGGGTTCTTTGAGATTGAGTACATTTGGTTAATTCAATATGTTTTCCATTAATATTACCGTGTCGAAACGTGACACCCAATTCTATAATAACGTGTCGAAACGTGACACTCCGATCCAATAATATCGTGTCGGAACGTGACACCCCGATCCAATAATACCGTGTCGGAACGTGACACCTCGATCCAATAATACCATGTCGGAACGTGGAACCCGATCCAATAATATATCGTTAATTTACCATTTATTATCACTGCTTTTCACTTCATTAACAATATTTCATCAAACCTTCTTTATTCAAGGCATCACTTCGATAGAGAGGGTTTCAGATTATAAATTTCACGGTTTCAGGATTTCAGACCAATCACAAACCACACAACCAAGCCACACAACCACACAATCAAGTACATAGAGAACTTCACAATATCACTCAATGAATATCAATCGCTATTAAGAGTCTATCTATAACATAGAACAAACCATAACCTACCTCCACTGAAAGACTGAAGTAAGGCAAGCTACTTCTCCAACATTTTTCCTTTCCCTAATGCCTCCGAACGTTCTCAATTTATCACGTATGCATAATTTGTAAGTTAACGAGTCTATAGACATTCATATTACTCTATGTCTATCCTAGACTAAAAAACTCACCCAATCTATAACCAATTTCCTAAAGTTCAAGTCTAATGGTAAGCCTTAATTCCCCAATTAACATAACTTTAACGTTATTCCACTAATACAATACACCTAATATTTAATTACCTATATTAAGGTATCAAAACTTGATTCGTGACATCAATTCATACCACTAAATTTTCACCCACAAAAAATAAACATACACCAAACTAACCTGCATAAACTGCAATATTGAAACTTATATGTAACATTGTCAAGTTCTTTTAATATCATTCACTCACACGGTCTTACCCAGTATCATGCTCTTCTAATCATTAACCATGATATTCCTATGGTAAGTCTTAATGCTCCCAGATGTTTTGATGATCTCCTCACAAATGTAGGGACTCGGTCCTCTACAGAGTATGCTCGTCTAGGCTCATATGTTATACAACGGGCAAGTTGTCACGTCAAAGGTTGGTGAGGTCATCAGTGTACCACACCAATCAGAATGAACGAGGTTGTTTGTACATCGAATAATAACTCTTTATGGTTGATAAATTGAAGATTACAAACAATATATCATTCATTCATGCAAAGAGAGTTATTCAAGCATCAAAACAACAAAGGACCTCATAAAATGTTTAATTGCTTTCTGAACCAGCTATTACTTTGATTCCTTGTATTTGTACTTACATTGTAGGATTCGTTTCACTTGTGATAGAAACGTTTCAAATTTGGGTGAATAATTGTAAGAACTTAGTTGAGGGTAACTTCGTGTGTTACTCTAAAGTCTATATTAATCAGTTGGGTTAGTATAGTAGGCAATGCAGACATTGCTTTGGCTCATTGAGTGATAGTGTATTACTCAGAATAGAGATTAGGAGGTTAATTTCATGTGTGTTGTAAACTGGGTTTTACTTTGTCTTGTGAAGTTTAGTAAAAACAGTTTGAAAAGCCTATGAGACAGGTCGTGGTTTTACTCCCTTGAGCAAGGAGGTTTCCACATAAAGTTGTGTGTGCCATCTTTACATTCAATATTTATTTATTTTCTATTCATTGTAATTGTGTTAAGAACCTGGTCCTAACGTAACTAGTGGACGCATACATTCCAATAAGTGGTATCAGAGCTTGACTTTTCTATTTGGGTAACACCAAGAAAAGAAAAGATCCTGAAGGAATGGCTGCTCCACCCAACGTGGAAGAAGGTTAGTCAACCGCCAGACCACATCATTTCAACGGACAATTTTATGGTTGGTGGAAGAATCGCATGCATGACTACATCAATGTTGAAGACACTGAGCTGTGGGATGTGATTCTTGATAGACCTTACATTCCCATAAAAGATGTAATAGATGGAGAGCTTACTAAGGTGATTCCCAAAACCAGAAAGGAATACAATGAAGCGGACATGAAGAAGATATAGAAGAACTACAAAGCGAAGAAGATTCTGACTTATGGAATCGGGTCAGATGCGTACAATAGAGTCTCAGTTTGCGAGACAGCTAAAGAGATATGGGACTATCTCAAAATAGCCCATGAAGGAACGAAACAAGTAAAGGAGTCTAAGGTAAATACGCTAACGACTCAATATGAGAACTTCTGTATGAAGGAAAGTGAAAACATTCACGAGATGAATACAAGATTCACTTCCATAACCAACAAACTGAGATGTCTTGGTGAGCCTATTCAACCAAGCAAACAAGTTTGAAAGATTCTCAAGGTGCTTCCCAAAGTCATGGGAGAATAAAGTGAATGATATCACTGAAGCAAAAGATTTGAAGGTACTCACCATGGATGAGCTGATTGGAAATCTTCAAACCGACGAGTTGAGCAGACAATAGGGGTCAACCATGAAGGAGGGAAAGAAGGAAAAATCAGTGGTCTTGAAAACATCTTCAAACGATGGGACTGAGGAGGAGGATGAAATGGCATACATCACTAGAAGGTTCCAACAGATAATCAAGAAGCATGAAGGGTTTCAAAAGAAGGATTCCTCCAGCAGAGCAGCAAATGCAAATGACCTTTGTCATAAATGTGGGAAACCTGGTCAACTTATGAGGGGCTGTTCAAGCTAGAAGCATGAAACTCAGGATTTCCTTTTTTTTCTTTTCATTGTTAATTTTACTTTCTAATCTTAGTTAGCCTATAGTGACTATTGGTTACCTATTGTTTTGGTATTCATACTACACCCTGCATCTATTTCCATGATGTAAGTTCGAGCACTAGTCACCTGCGTTGACATCGAGCCAATTGCAGGAGTATTTAGAGGTGAGGGTGAGCTTGTGGAGTTCTGTATCATGCAAGTCTCCTTCTTTTTAGTTTTGAATAGTCTTTAGCTTTTGAGACCATAGTTTGGTCCACTTTATGGACTTGTACTAATTTGTAGTAGCTTTGTACATGTGAGTATTAAGTTTTAGGTTTGGATTTCTATTTGTTGTATATATATATTGGCTTATGTGTTTATCTCCCATGTTTCCTTTAAATTATATCATGTATCTCTTAGTAATTTTTGTTTTTACCCTATATGTCTATTACTTGTCGTTTCGAGTTACGGCTTGACTTACCTAGTGGTGGGTTATAGTTGGTGTCATCATGACTTGAATCTTTAGGTCGTTTCAAGTTAGTATCATAGCCCCAGATTCACCGGTGTCTCTTGTACAAAGCTAATGTCTAATAGAGTCCTACGGGTTGGTGTGGGAAGACAATCGTATTCTATCTTTGGGGAGCTACAAGACATCTTTAGGAATATTCTCTCTTTTGTATTGTTGTTGTGTGTTGTAGGTCTTATTTGGTTTCTAGAATTTTACTTGTTAATTAGACCATCTCCAACCCACCTCTATTTTACTCTCCATTCTCTATATTTGGAGAGTAAAATAGAGAATGGGCACTCCAACCCACCTCCAAATCACCCTCTATTCTTTAAATTTAGAGAGTTGAATAGTAGTTCTCCAAATTTGGAGAACTACTATTCACACTCTCTATTTCACTTTTTCATTATTTTATTATTATTTCTATTACTTTCTAATTAACATATTATTTTACATATAATTCCATTAATTAAATATCTAATATTCATAATTCTTTTTTAAATGTAATATAATATTTTTAAAAAAATATTATTTAATATATACTATTTTAATTTCAAATTAATAGTATTTTTTTTTCTAATTTTTGTGAATGATAAAATTTTATTTTATTATTAATTTTCATTATAAAGAATACAAAAAATTAAAATGGCAAGATGAAAAAATTTAATTAAAAAATAAATACATGATATGATAATTTAAATACAAGATAACAATACAATACATAACATAATAATTTAAATACAAGATAACAATACAATATAATGCATAACATAATAATTTAAATACAAGATAAAATACAATACATAAAAAAATAATTAATTGATCACAACAATAATTTAGAAATCCGGTAGGTCGTTTCCAGATTTAGCACTATTCGGAAAAAAATTAGGATATGATTTCGAGAATTGTTGCGATTGTGGTTGTGATTGAGGTTGTGATCGTCGATTTCTTTTTTCAAGTATTCGTTGTTGTTCTCATTGCAGGTAATCACGAACATTTGGATCACTAATAGTTTCTAATTTTTCATTAAAATTTTAGTTTCGTCTCTAAATTCCTTGGCTTTGATATATCTATCTAGCCTTTTGCCGTCCTGTTGTTTGGATGTAGCAGACTCTGATAACATCTTCCCAAGTCGATTATTTTTTGTTTTGAAAAGTTTCATAGCTGACGAAAGACCTTCATCTTTTGATCTCTTTAATTTTGATTTCTTCACCCCAATAGGCCGTTCAGCTGAAGTGTAATGACCTGAAAAATTCTCATTTAAATTAAGTGAAAAAGATGATAAGTTAGGAGATGATACTATAGGTGATGTAGGACTAGGAGCCTCTCGATTGCAAAGTAGAGCCTTGTCCTCGAACTTTTTGCAATCACGTTTTGCAATTATTGCAAGATCGTCACGTTTTTGGAGAAAGGAAGTGCTACATGATATAATGACTACATGTATTATACTGCACAACATGATAATTGAGGATGAACGTGATCTCAATGCACCAATTCAAGATGCCGTAGAGGCTCCAACTCCAACTATAGAAATGGTGGTAGATTAAAATCTCCGGTTTGAACAATTTTTAGCTAGACATAAAAAAATTAAGGACAAAAATGCTCATTTTGAACTCCGTAATGCATTAATAGAGCATTTATGGGAGCAACGTAATAATTTTGAAAATTGGGTGTTTATGTAATTGTATGTCACTTTTATTTGAATTTGTCCCCTAATTTATGTATTATATTATATTTTCTTGCAATTTATGTTATTTAAAAATTTAGAATAAAATATAATTTCATATCACATTAAAAATTATATAAAGTAATTATTTGGGAAAAAAGAAATAAAGGATTTATATTATGAAATAAGAAAATAAGAATGAAATAGAAATAATAATATAATATTAAGGAGAGAGAAAAAGATTCCTTTTTAGAGAGTAAAATAGAGAATTGGGTTTTAGAGAATAAAATAGAGAATTGGGTTGGAGTTGGTTGTCTGAAAAAATAGAGAACTCTATATTTGGAGAGTAAAATAGAGGATTGGGTTGGAGATGCCCATACTCTTTCGTAGGATTGCTCGCACACATAGTTCAGTGGCTGGATGTGATGCACCTGAGCCAGCTGGTAAAGCCCTAACTATGGGCAGTGGACGATCTAGAGGTCATGAAAGCGATGTAGCACCAACCTAGGATAGACTGAGGATTCCGAGGAGAGTGAATGAGCCTTAGGCAACTCTAATGGCTCCTCACCGTAGATGTTTATTGCTCAGTTACTAGCCATATTGGGGGCATGCAATAGGCCCCAACATTAGTTGTACCCGCACTGTAGGATCAACATGTACTAGTGCCTCCAAAGGTTAAGGTCCCCCCAACACCCGTTGCTATCGATCTAGTTATTACAATCGGGGCTATAACAGTAGAGGAGCAGAAGATGCTTGGACTATTCTTGAGATTTTCACCTCTGAGGTTTTTAGGGCGATTAGGGAGGATGCCCATGAGTTCCTGACTAGTTTCCATGAAGAGGTTTACACTTTAGGGATGGTAGAGTCAAAAGGAGTTGTCTTCATTGTATATTAGCTTGATGGTCCATCCAAGCAGTGGTGGCATACCTTTATTAAGTGTAGATTAGTTGGGTCACCTCTGGTGTCATGGATGGAGGTTTTTGAGGCGTTTCTAGAGAGTGTCATACCGTGGAGTGTCTGATATCAACTCCATGATCAATTTTCTAGGTTGGAGTAGGGCTCCATGACTATGTCTGAGTATGAGGCTTGATTTCACGATCTCCCCAGGCATGCTATGATGGTATTACCTATTGAGCACGAGAGGGTTTGTTGTTTTGTTCGTGGTTTGAGGCTACAATTGCGGATATAGATAGAGTCAATGGCTTTAGCAGAGAGTTCATTTCTTTACGTTTTTTATCATTTACGCACTATGGAGGAGCTCTTTCATGAAACTTAAGGGGGTATCGACAAGAGGGCTCGCCAGGGTAGTTACAATGGGTCCCATTCTAGAGGCAGGGATTCATATGATAGACATCACCAATGTTTTTGGGTCAGTCTAGTCATCTTGTTCAGGCATCACTTCAGGATTTCGAGGGTGATAAATATTGCCATGGTGGTTCTAGTGCATATTAGAATTATCAGGGTTAACATACAGGTTCTTAATGCCTTAGCGGCCGATCTTCTCAAGGATGGACTCCCAGGGTCATTTTGAGTGTGGGATCTTGATCATTCATCAAGAGATTGTCCCCCACATGGGATGATTGCACCTTTTCCATATCCAGATTGTCTAGTTGCAGCAGTAGCATCCTTAGCTAGAGATAGTTCCACGCTCAAGACAGGTGGGGTGGCCATCAAGGCTCTAGTGGTACCCAAAATAATAGAAATCTCTGCACCAACCTCAAAGTCAAGTATCACAAAATTAGTGGGGAAATAAATTTGTCAACCTTTACCAATATGTTATAAAAAAAACACTCCAATAGGCTTTTTGATTGATCTATCCTCTATAAGAAGTGTCATCGTAGTGGGTTTGACACTCCCAACCCAAGCTTTCTAATATCACATGAGATTTATATTTGCTCCAAGATCACAAAAAGTCTTTGCAAATTGGTACATACCAATTGTGTTGGAATTGTAAATGCACCCAGATCTTTCTTCTTAACCACCATATTACTTGACATGATCTCACTACAATGTTACGAAATTTCAATTGTTTCGTCACCAATTCTTTCATGAACTTGGCGTACTCCGACATTTTGAGCAACACATCTGCGAAAGGAATATTCATCGAGAGCTATTTGAACATAGATAGGAATTTCTAAAAATTTACATCTCATTCTTTATTCTTTAGTCTTGAGAAAATGGTGGATGAATTTTGATTTGCGACTTCAAATTCAATGGAGTAATCAGATCCTTCACACATTGTATCATTATCCTTTCTGGGACTTCCACCTTTTGGATCATCTTTCACCTCTTCATCGATGACTTTTGCTTTGCCTTTATTTTCAATCATAGCATCGTTCTTAGTTACTTCACTCCCTACCTCTCTATAACTTCTTGTCACAATTGACATACAATGAGCATTATCATTCTTTGGATCCACAACGGTATCATTTGGGAGTGCTCCTTTTTATCTTGGATTTAAATGGGCTGAAATCTGTCCCATTTGAGTTTCAAGTTGTTTTATAGTTACAGAATGGGAAGTGACATTTTGATTCAAAAAGGATAAATCAGTCTTCACTTCTTAAGAAATTTATCGGACCATTCAACTTCGTTAAGAATATAAGCAAGCATATCCTCGATCCTAAATCTTTCCGGTTCGACATTAGCTTCATCTAGATTTGGTCTATCATGAGGAGTTACATAAATATCTCTTTCATTTTCATTCTCCCTCCAACCATTATTTCAATCACACAATTCTCTTTCATGGTCTCTCCAATTTCCATATCTTTCTTTGTTCCTCCATTCCACTTCTCTATCTTCATTTCAACATTGATTTTTTCCTTGCCTTTGGAAAGTAGGACTAGAACCCCCCCCTCCCTCCCCCCACTTGATTTGATAGAAATTGAACCTCTTCATTATACAACACATCACGTTTATTATCTCATTCTGGAGTTTCAACATTCGAGAATGCATGAAGAATCTATCAAGGAATGCATCAGTCAATTCTATCCAAGATGTGATAGATCCTTACCATAACTCACCTAATCAAGTGGTAGCCTCTTCGTAAGTGATAAAGAAAACAGCCTTATACGAATCGACTTTTGATTTATGTTTGAAAAAAGTGAAAGGACCGTACACATCAATAAAAAATTTGAGATGATTGTTCGATCCTCGTGAGCATGCCCTCTATAGAGTCCTTTCATTTGAAGGAAATGTAATATAAGGCTAGTGACATGAGAGACGTTTCTTCCACAGATAGTGGCAAACATATGACACTATCTTGGACCGCATCTCTTAATTGATCCTCATTAATGTCACGACCCAGACCATCGTGATTGGCACCCACAATATTCCTCCGGTGGTAAAACCATTTATACTAATTAGCTAATCAACTTAATCAAAATACTAAGGCAATTAAGGTTACGGAAGCAAGTTTAAATGCTAAAGGAAGGATAGGGAGTTCCCATAAACTCCAACAAAAGTCTAACAACTAAATCTAACATTGCGGAAATAATGCCTAGAACTTGAAAGTCAATGTACCAAAACATCTAAAGTTCAACCATAAGTCTAAACAAGAAGGGGTACAACCCCAAACTAACATAAAACTAACTAAAGAACAAGTCTAAATCTGAAATGTGGACATAAACAGAAACAAAACTCATGGCAGCCCGAAAGAACTAACTCACCCTTGTATTCGAACAATCGCTGATCTTCTAAGCAAAGTATGCCAATAGCCGCTTGAAGATGCCCTGTACTCAACAAAGAAAGAGCAAGTGTAGTATCGGTACACAACCACAGTGTACTAGTAGGGTTACACGGCTATCCCAATAAGTGCAACATACATAAGCCATTATAACACAATAATAACGTGCATACACCGAATATATACAATTTCAACATCATTTACGAACAAGGTACAATTTCACAATTCTCAAGATACACAGTTACGACAAGTCAATGGTCCTCTCATGGAACCCAAACCCAAACTGTTAGCATACCAGAACGTGGTACCCGATCCAATGTTTATGCCGGAACGTGGCAACCAATCCCATATTTATGCCGGAATGTGGCAACTGATCCAAGTTAGTGTGTCAGAACGCAAGACCCGATCCATTCAATAAGCCACAATCACAATCACAAGTATATTATCATAATCATACAATCAAGTCATGATTCATGGCATTTATCATTCATCTATCTTATTTACAACTACTGTGATCAATAATGCAACATTCGCATACATACATGTATTAGAATGAAGCAAGAACGAACATACATCACACAACATGAAATCACAACCATCACCTACCTTGAAACAAGCTTGAATCCCCTAAGATACTTGATTCTTCCCTTTTCGAATTCGTTCCGCTTGTTTTTGGTCTACAAACAATTAATATAACACGAAAATCAATAACCAATAACTAATCACCTGAATTACAAATAATGTTATCAACCCATGATCCCAATATCCAAATTAGGGCTTTTCCCACCTTAATTTCCATATCAAAACCCTCCCCCATCGATAATTACCCATGAAACTAATTTCTATGGATCGATAAACGGATTCGGGGAGTGAAAATCTTACCTTTAGACTCAAGAATGGTGGGAAACTGTCAAGAAAACACCTGGATTCGTTCCTTAACTCTCAAGTTTGAAAATTGCAGAATAAAACATTTTTGGGGTTTATTTCCGACTTTAAGTCATGTTTGCCCCGCTATGGCAGCCTAAGTCCCGCCACAGCGGCCCCGCCCTGGTGGGAAAATCCCGCCTTAGCGGCTTACACAGAACCAGTGAGCAAAATTAATAATTCCAAGATCCATTTCACAACACACCTTCATCCTATGACACTAAAAAAATACCCGTTCACGTTAAGATCAATTTCGGGAGTTCTACTCACCCGAATTCAATTCCATAAAGTCGTACGGGTTCCTTAAAATCTTAGATATCTACTCATGTGATCAAATTCATAATTAAACCTCCCAATTGTTACCAGATTTCCCTAGACCTTACTGACTCTGATGTCATCCAAAACTGGACTAGGTTTGTAAATTCCAAGTTACTAAGAAAAAGTTTTTCCGGCCCAAAAATTTTCCCCGTTGGCTTTTCTATAACAACGGGAACATGTCGTTACAATAGATACCAATTTACCCATCACTCTTCCCTGAGTGACAAACTTAGGAAAAATAGGCTAAAGGAGGAATGGAGTAGTACCTGAATCGAC
Organism: Solanum okadae; assembly: GCA_036553675.1. NCBI lineage: Eukaryota > Viridiplantae > Streptophyta > Magnoliopsida > Solanales > Solanaceae > Solanum > Solanum okadae. The sequence continues at coordinate 40,422,091 of CM071689.1, read as the reverse complement.
GAACAACTGGGGATACTTGTCTCGCATGTCCCTCTCGGTTTCCCAAGTTGCTTCCTCAACTGGACGATGCCTCCATTGAACCTTCACGGACTTATCTCCTTGGTCCTCAGCTTCCAGACATCACGATCAAGAATTCCAATCGGTTTCTCCTCATATTTGAGGTCTTTGTCTAACACAATTGAGTCTCATTTTATGATGTAATCCCCATCACCATGATATCTCTTCAACATGGATACATGGAATATCGGATGAACTCCCGATAGTTAGGAGGTAAAGCCAATCTATAAGCCACTGGCCCTACACATTCCAGAACCTCAAAGGGACCAATATATCGCGGACTTAGCTTACCCTTCTTTCCAAATCTCATCACCCCTTTCATTGGTGTTACATTAAGAAGAACATTCTCACTAGTCTGAAATGCCATGCCTCTTACCTTACGGTCTGCATACTTCTTTTGTGTACTCTGGGTTGCTAAAAGTTTAGCTTGAATACTTCTCACCTTCTCTTGAGCATCCTTCACTAAATCTACCCCTAAAGGTTCACATCTCTAGCCTCAAACCATCCTATGGGTGATCTACATTCTCTCCTATAAAGTGTCTCAAACGGTGCCATATCAATGCTGGAGTGATAATTATTATTATTAGAGAACTCACACAAAGGTAAGAACTTATCCCAATGCCCTCCAAAATCAATCACACATTCCCTCAACATGTCTTTTACCACTTGAATAGTCCTCTTTGATTGCCCGTCCGTCTGTGGATGGAAGGTTGTACTAAAAGTTCGTTGTGTGCCCAATTCATCATGTAATTTCCTCCAAAACATAGAGGCAAATTGCATCCCACGATCTGAGATGATAGAAAGGGGCACCCCATGCAACCTCACTATCTGTTTCACATACACCTTAGCCAATTGTTCAACATTATAATCTATTATTACCGGAATAAAATGGGCTGACTTAGTCAATCTGTCAACCACTACCCAAATAGAATCAAACTTCCCCAAAGTCTTGGGAAGACCAACCACAAAATCCATGGCTATCCTTTCCCACTTCCATTCTGGAATTGACATTCTTTGAAGTAAACTTGCAGGCCTTTGGTGCTCATACTTTACTTGTTGACAATTTTGACACTTAGCCACAAACTCCGCTATATCCTTCTTCATGCCCGACCACCAATAAATTCGCTTCAAGTCTCGATACATCTTGGTCACACATGAATGAATGGAATATCGCGAACCATGGGATTCTGTCAACAATTTCTGAATCAAGTCATCAACTTGAGGAACACAAATCCTTCCTTTAAAACTGAGCACACCTTCCGCATCAAGAGTGGTCTCTTGTGCCTTACCAATCTCCGTCTTCTTCTTAAGTTCATTCAATTTTTTATCCTCAAATTGTTTGGCCTTGATTTCCCCAATGAACGTGGCCCTGACTTCAATGCTAGTTAACACCCCACCTTTCTCTGAGATGCCTAACCTCATGAACTTAGACTCCAAGGTCTGAATTTCCTTAGCCAAAGATCGCTTAGTTGCACTCAAGCAAGGTAGACTACCCATACTCACCGCTTTTCGACTCAAAGCGTCCGCCACTATATTAGCCTTACCCGGATGGTATTGAATGGTCACATCATAATCTTTGAGTAGCTCCATCCACCTTCGCTGTCTCAAATTTAGATCCTTTTGAGTGAACACATGTTGCAAACTACGATGATCAATGAACACTTCACACTTGACACCATAGAGGTAATGCCGCCAGATCTTAAGCGCAAACACTACCGCTACCAACTCCAAATCATGTGTTGGATAATTCCTCTCATGCACCTTGAACAGTCGTGATGCATAAGTTATAACATTCTTATCATGCATTAACACAACACCCTAACCAGAATGTGAAGCATCACAATAAACTATAAAATCCTTAGCTTTCACTGGTAGTGCTAGGATAGGTGTTGTGGCCAAGAGAGTCTTGAGTTTTTGAAAGCTATCCTCACATTTTTCAGTCCATTCAAAGGGTACCACCTTTTTGGTCAAATTTTTCAAGTGAGTGGAAATAGAAGCAAAGTTCTTCACAAATCGACGATAGTAGCTAGCGAGCCCCACAAAACTCCTAACTTTCATCACAGAGCTAGGCCGAACCCAATTCTTAACTGCCTCAATCTTTGGGGGATCTACCATTACCCTTTCTTTGGAAACTACATGTCCCAACAATGAAACCGAAGTCAACCAAAATTCACACTTAGAAAATTTCGCATACAACCTTTGTTTTCCAAGAACACCCTGAACAATACGAAGATGGTCAGCATGTTTTTCCTCACTTTTTGAATAGACCAAAATAGCATCAATAAAGACTATGACGAATGAATCAGGAAATGGTTTGAACACACCATTCATCAAACTCATAAAGGCAGCATGTGCATTAGTCAACCCAAACGACATAGCTAGAAATTCATAGTGCCCATAGTGGGTTCTAAACGTTGTCTTGGGCAGATCCTCAGGCCTAATTTTCAACTGATGGTAACCAGACCTTAGATCAATCTTAGAGAAAACTTATGCACCTTGCAATTGGTCAAAAACATCATCTATGCAAGGTAATGGGTATTTGTTTCGAATGGTGACCCTATTCAATTGTCGATAATCTATACACATCCTCATACTACTATCTTTTTTCTTAACAAACAAAACTGGAGCACCCCACGGGGAAGCACTAGGATAGATGAATCCTTTATAAAAAGGTTCTTGGATTTGAGCCTTAAGCTCTCTCATTTCTACCGGAGCCATGCGATATGGAGGGATGGAAATGGGACAAGTACCAGGTTCTAAATCAATGCAGAACTATATATCTCTATCCGGAGGCATACCAGGCAAGTCATTAGGAAACACTTCTCTAAATTGTGACACCACAGGAATAGACTCAATGTATGGAGGCTCAACCTCAACATCTCGAATATGAGCCAAATAAGCCAAATAACCCTATCCTACCAGTTTTCTAGCTCGAATGGAGGATATGATCTTAGCTTGCTTAGGCTTGTATACCCCTTCCCACTCTAAATTTTCCCTTCTCGGAATTTCTAGAGTCACAAACTTAGTATTATAATTAAGGACAACATAATAGGAGGACAACCAAGTCATGCCTAAGATTATGTCAAAGTCAGTCATATCCAAAATCACCAAATCAGCCCAAGTCTGATAACTCATAAGCAAAATAGGAAAAGCACGATAGACATGGGTGACTATGACAGACTCTCCAACTAGGGTAGAAACATGGATGGGGGCATCAAGTATATCACAATTCATATCAAACTCGGAGGCAAATCGCACAGATACATAAGAATAAGTAGAACCCGGATCAAATAACACATTAGCCATCCGGTCACAGATAAGAATTGTACGTAAGATCACTACATCAGATGCCTCTGCCTAGTTCTTGCTCGAAAAGGCGTAACATTGAGCCCTATCATTATGACGGGCGACTTCCCTGCCTGGATGCACCGTACCTCTGCCTGCGTTACCATTTCCCTTACCTTCGCAACCTCACTGATTTCCTCCTCGCCCACCTTATAGACGCCCTCGACCACTATTACCATTTCCCGTTGTTACCACTTCTCTAGTCTGTTGTTGTGCGGACTCCCACACGCGTGGGTGGGGGCAATCTCTCCTCATATGACCAGGTTCTCCATAATTATAGCAAGTACGATCAAAAGATGGCCTGCTGCCCATTAAAGGTGCAACTCTCTAGCTATCCTGAATCAAATTATAAGGTGGAGTTCCAGAGTAATTACCTGTAAAGGCGGGCATAGAACACTGAATTAGCTTGGCTGCAAGTGTTGGCCTACTTGACCCTCTAGAGTAGGAACCTTGAAAGGTACCCGAGTTCTTGGTCCTCTTAGCCAATGCCTTAGCCTGACCGGCTTGCCTCACCCCCTCCACTTTCTTCACAAAATATGTTACCTCATTGAAGCTTTTTCCTGCAGAGGTCATATGAATAGATAATACTTGCAACTGAGAAGATAGTTCGTTAATAAACAAATGGATTCTCTCCTCCTCAGTAGTCACCAATTGCGTAGCATATCTAGACAAGGCATGGAACTTGGCCTCATAAGCAACAACAGACATACCACCTTGCTCTAAAGCCATGAACTCATCCTTTTTACGATCTCTCATATTCCAAGGCACAAACTTCTCTAAGAACAAAGCATGAAATTGGGTTCAAGTAAGTGGGGGTAAAACTGAAGATCTGCATTCCACATAAGTTCTCCACCACTGCTTAGCCTCGCCTTGAAGCTGAAAAGTCATGAACTCAACCCCATGCTGATGGACAATTCCCAACTTATGAAGCCTCTCATAGCAATCTAGGATGAACTCATATGCATCCTCACTCTCGGAACCATGGAACACCGATGGTTTCAACTTCAAGAACTTAGTCAACATCTCATGCTCATACCAGTCATAACAGGACCCAACAAAGGATGGAAGAAAGCATCATTACTTACATTCCCACCCACCTTGGGGACAGTGATAGCAATAGGGGGATTGTCGGGAGCTTGAGTTGCTTGTACAGAGGGAAGCACTCCAGGACCAACCAACCCTTTCAAGAACGACATGATCTGTTGAGCTAACACTGGGTCTATGGGAGGAATACTTGTAGTCTCAGCCTGCACCTCTTCCTCTTGTCCTACATTCTCCTCATTCTCAACCTTGATATTCTTCTCTACCTCTTCATGGTGCGCAAGAGGAGCCTCATTTTCTGGGAGCATTTTCAATTGGTGCTCCATCCCTAGTAGGCGCCACCCTTCCTCGGCCTCTACCCCTAGCTCAACCTCTACCCTTGCCTCGACCGAGACCTCTCACTGCAGATTCCTCAGCTCGAGCATTGACGGGAGCTACGAGCCTAACGTCGTTCAATCTAATGTTAACCATCTACGGACAAAAGAGTGAAGGAGGTTAGATACCAATTCGAATCGGTAGATATCAATTGGAATCAAGTTATAGCACGAAAGAAGACAAGAGAAAACAGAGAGATTACCTAAAGTCCTATAGCCTCTCGAAGAAAAGTACAGACGTCTTTGTACCGTTCCGCAAGACTTTACTAGACTCATTTTGGTACATCGAGATCAATGAACCTAGGGCTCTGATACTAACTTTGTCACGACCCAGACCATCGTTATTGACACCCACACTAACCCTCCGGTGGGAGAACCATTTATACTAATTAGCTAATCAACTGAATCAAAATACTAAGGTAATTAAGGTTACGGGAGCAAGTTTAAATGCTAAAGGAAAGATAGGTAGTTCCCATAAACTCCAACAAAAGTCTAACAACTAAATCTAACATTGCGGAAATAATTCCTAGAACCTGAAAGTCAATGTACCAAAACATCTAAAGCTCAACCATAAGTCTAAACAAGAAGGGGTACAACCCCAAACTAATATAAAACTAACTAAAGAACTAGTCTAAGTACAAAATGTGGACATAAACAGAAAGAGAACTCATGACAGCTCGAAAGAACTGGTTCACCCTTGAAATCGAATGATCATTGATCTTCTAAGTGAGGTCTGCCAATAGCCGCCTGAAGATGCCCTGTACTCAACAAAGAAAGAGCAAGTGCATAATCAATACACATTCACAGTATGCTGGTAGGATCACGCGGCTATCCCAATAAGTGCAACATACATAAGCCATTAAAAACACAATAATAACATGCATACACCGAACATATACAATATCAACATCATTTACGAACAAGGTACAATTTCACATTTCTCAAGATACACAGTTACGACAAGTCAATGGTCCTCTCATGGAACCCAAACCCAAACTGTTAGCATACCGAAACGTGGTACTCAATCCAATGTTTATGCCGAAACGTGGCAACCGATCCCATATTTATGCCGGAATGTGGCAACTGATCCAAGTTAGTGTGTTGGAACGCAACACCCGATCCATTCAACAAGATACAATCACAATCACAAGTGTATTCTCATAATCATACAATCAAGTCTGATTCATGACATTCATCTATCTCATTTACAACTAGTGTGATCAATAATACAACATTCGCATACATACACGTAGTATAATGAAGCAAGAACGAACATACATCACACAACATGAAATCACAACCATCACCTACCTCGAAACATGCTTGAATCCCCTAAGAAACTTGATTCTTCCCTTTCCGGATTTGTTCCGCTTGTTCTTGGTCTATAAACAATTAATAAAACACGGGAATCAATAACCAATAACTAATTATCCGAATTACCAACAATTCTATCAATCCTAGATCAACCCATGATCTCAATATCCAAATTAGGGCTTTTCCCACTATAATTTCCAGATCAAAACCCTGCCCCATCGATAATTACCCATGAAACTAATTTCTACGAATCGAAAAACAGATTCGGGGAGTGAAAATCTTATCTTTAGCCTCAAGAATGGTGGGAAACTGTCAAGAAAACACCTGGGTTTGTTCCTAACTCTCCGATTTGAAAATTGCAGAATAAAATGTTTTTGGGTGTTTATTTCTGACTTTAAGTCGCGTCTGCCCCACTATGGCGGCCCAACTCCCGCCACAAAGGCCCCGCCCTGGCGGAAAATCCCGTCTTAGAGGCTTGCACGGAACCAGTGAGCAAAATTAATAATTCCAAGACCCCCATTTCACAACACACCTTCATCCTATGACACTCAGAAAATACCCGTTCACGCTAAGATCAATATCAAGAGTTTTACTCACCCGAATTCTATTTCATAAAGTCATACGGGTTCCATCACATCTTAGCTATCTACTCATGTAATCAAATACATAATTAAACCACCCAATTGTTACTAGATTTCCCTAGACCTTACTGACTCTGATTTCGTCAAAAACTGGACTAGGTTGGGAAATTCCAAGTTACTACGAAAAAGTTTTTTCGGCCCAAATTTTTTCCCTGTTAGCTTTTCTTTAACGACGGGAACCGATCATTACAATTAACAAACTATCCACTTTAACTGGCAGTATTACTCCCTTGAGCACTCATATTGTCACATATTGATTCTACAAAGTAAGAGTAAATAACAACAAAAGACTAGTGCAATAAAACACGTTAATAAGAGAACTTCTATGCATCATTCTCCGGCAACAATGCCATTTTTGATAACATTCAATTAGATATGTAAAATTTTATGTCCAGATGATCGTATGCATATAAAACCCAATGAAGATTTGGGATCGATCCCACGAAGAATGGATGAATATAATTCATCTTATAATGTGCTTTATCTCACTAGAAATTCATTTGTTGATACAATTTATGCATGCAAGTAAATTGGGGATGGTGGGAGGAGGGGGGGATGAGTAACAATTAGAACACAAAATCTGAATGTTTGATATATCACAATAATGCATAATTGCAAAGCTTAAACAACGGTTTAACAGAAGTAGATTGAGATTCTTAGGAGTATGATAATATGGAATAAAATCTTACAAATTGAGTATTGTTAATTGCTAAAAATTTAGTCAATTGTCAATGGGTAAACTAGATTAAAGATAATGATAACTATTTATCAATCACTTATGAAAAATTAGGTTTGATAATGATAATTATTTATTAATCAATTATTACAAATCATGCGGGTTTTTATCAAACCCCAGCATGTATAACATTCAAATCAGTCTAGAAGTTTAATTCAGCTAAACGATTTTAATCTTCAGTTGTTAAATGAACTAAATCGATTCATTATCAACCATCTCCTTTCACTTTAATGGTCTTTCACAAGCAACATTAAAGATCTAAAGTAAAGCAACCTCAAATTATAGATGAAATCATAAAGAGTCAACTGAACTCATATCAGATTAACACCTAATAAGCAATAAATCAACACCCAATTATAAAATTAATCATCTATACATTGCACACCCCTAAGATTATGGAGATTAGCTTCTCATAATAAAAGACAAAAGAATTGTACCCAAGTTATCACTCATAGCAGCCACTTTATTGGAAATCCTAAGAAAATAATTCTTATGACCTTCAATCTCAAGAAGGTACTCAAAAATCTTCAAGTACTAGGTTCTTTCCCAAATAGTAAGGGTTTTGCATAAAATACAAGAAAATTCAGAACAGTAAAAAGTATCTTTCTCTCTCTTCAAAGAATTATTTATACATTTATAAAATTGTTCACAAAATTGCCCTTTGGTTTCACTCGATGAGATTAGTCATGATTGCCGAACAGATTGGCGATGCGTCAAACATTAGATTCCATCACCAGTTCAGTTTCTCAAATTTGATTTTTCTTTTGTTTCACGTAACTTTCGGTGATGCAAATTTTCTTTATTGAGTTACTTTGGTGATGCGCTAACTTCTCCCTTCCATCACTAAAATGACATTAACTTGGGAGGTTGAAAATCGGAACCTTCGGTGATGTGTGTTCTACTCAGTGATGCGCCAAGTTAACTTGGGTGTTCCTCATCATTGCCTATTTCCCTATAGTTCCAAATCTTTAGCTTTTTTTTGGTCTTGTTTATTTCCATGTCATTCTTATGCTCCCATAGCTAAAAGACAAACACATTTTTATCAAAAAGGATATAAAAAGACATTGAGGACATAACTTTAATGCACTAAAAGCCTAAAATGAATCCAAAATTCCTGACTCATCAATGGTACGAACAACTCCAAAGCAACGGTAGCCTAAGAGGGCGTTAAGAATCAACAAAAGAAGGTGGTTGATGAAAATGGTGGGTAATGTAGAGGGAGATCCTGTGAAGGGCTTATATGCTTGTTGTTGAAGCCGAAGAAGTGTAGGTATCATTATTTGAGCATGGAGTGCCATTTGAGAATGGGTAGGATAAATGGGGAAAACATGAAAGTCGATTTAAAGAGAATTTTTTGCTTGTTATGGTGCCACGTATGCGGGTAATGATTTTCTTATGAATAGATGTATATATTCTTGTTTACTAATTATTTTTTGCTAACTTGAATAAGTGTATTTCGTCATAGTTGAACGAAAGGATATGCCATTTATAATCAGCAAACTCCCTTTACAGGGTTTTCTTTAAATGCTCAACAATGTAGATAAATTTGTGATTATTAATCATCTTTCTCTAAAAAAAATAATAGAACGAATTGTTATCAACCCCTTAATGCTGACTCCAAAACATTTAAACTCATCTCCCTCTTGATTTAAAGCTTGAATGCAAACTTATATATGATTCAACAAAACCTCATGTGTTCGAATTGTAATAAGGTTTCAACTTGCAAAAATAACTTAAAGATCAAATTTTATTAAGTAAGAAGTTCAAATTATCCAAATTATCTAGTTGTGAGATTAGAATTAAACCGATCAAATCTTAATTTAGATAATTTTTTCTACTTTGGTTACTCTGTTTTTCTTTAAATAAATTCCTATTTTAAATAATCTCTTTAATCATAATTTTCTTATATGGTCAGTCAATATGTTTGAACTATCAGTAATTGTATTTGTGAATTTTTTGAGGTGCCTAACACCTTCTTTAGAAAATCATTTATACCCTTACCTTTTTATCTAATTTAAATAAATATTTTTATTGAAAGATTTCTTAATTCATTAAGAATTAGGTAACAACTCTAATCACTCACAAAGAGCCATGTTATTGATATACTGTTAAGAGATAAAGGGTCAAAAACACATTTAAACTATCATTTTTTTTAGTTTCATATTTAAACTATTGAGATTGTGAGTATCATACCTAAACTATCACTTATTAGTTTGAGAAACACGTTCTCTCTTTTGTTACACTCTCAGCATGGTGTGTGTAATATGATGTGAGGCCAAAAATATATATTTTAATCATTATTTGTCTCACATTTAGTATTTATATTTGTCCGTTTTGAGCATTAATTTTATGAATTGTGCTAAATAGTGTATTTTATTTGTAGGAGTAAATTGGTGTAAAGTTGAAAAAGTTTGGAGCTAAAACAAATTAAAGATGGAAGATTGAAGAAGAAAATCAAGCAGACAGCTTAATGTATTAAATTGAATATAATAAAATATAAGGAATAAAAGGGGGTCAAGTGAAATTGCACAAATTTGCAACGTGTAATTGCTGCCACGTGGCACTCAAGGAAAGCCACATGAAATTAAAGTGAGGCGGTTGGGCGACAGCCACTGTTCACGCGGAATTCAATTCCGTTTGGGTTTTGGTTTTCCAATTTATTTTGAACTCAATTATTTTATTTAGGGTTTACTACATCTATAAATAGTCCATAGAAATAATTATTGGAGAGGAGATCAATTAGAGGGCATCAAGTAAAAAATCGTCAATACTTTTTAGGGTTCTTTTCTTCTTCTTGTTTTCTTAGAGATTAGTGGCTAAATGCCCTTGTTCTGGGGTTGTAGCCATGAATTAAATGTTGATTATTTGAGGTTTATGAATTAATTCTTGGTTGTCATTATAAGTTACTTCTATATTCTTGTTTTAGTATTTCTTGACTGGCCATCTAGAGATAAATCTATTGTCTAATCTTAAAATCGAGAAAGGAGGGGTTAGATAGACCAGACAATATAGAGAGCTCGGTCCACCCATTAGATTGAGGTGATTAGTGTTCAGGAGTGACGCCCAGATGAACACCTTGCTTGGTTACGAAATAGGATGAACTATAAATGCTCGCCAGTTAGTCTATTTATCCCTGCTTAACGATGTAGTTAGATAGCTAACTGGGGTAGACGACGAGAGGCGTATAACCCGGATCATATCATCAACCCTATAAATCAGTAACTTGACAACTAAACTTAGTTCTAAGCCAAGAATATGATACATGAGATTCATTGCATGCTACAGCCCTGGAATTTCCAACTAGTGTAAGTAATTTTATTATTTTGTTCTTGCATTCTTTTCTTTTGACATTCTTAAATAAATAATTAGACCAGTATAATTTAGTGAAAATAGTTAATTGACAAGTCCTTTGGGTTCGATAATCTAGTTCTTTTAAGATCCACTATATTACTTGCGCGACCACGTGCACTTGCGTGTGCAATTGGGAGCAACAAGTTTTTGGCGCCGCTGCCGGGATCTTTGAAATTAACTATTACACTCTCTTTTTTTTGAAAAAATTATCACATCACACTTCACATGGAAAAAAATATTCTACCTTGATAAAAATTAAATAAATTATTAGTATTAGTTAAAGTTAAAAGATTAAAGTATAACTATTCCCCCAAAAAATTGTAAAATAAAATAAAAAAATATTTTTCTAACCTCACTCCACCCCTTTCTCTCACCGAACTCCCCCATATTTTATAAAGGTCTTTAAAAAAAATCATATTTCATCCCTACCCCCGGCCCAATCCCTTAAAATAATAATTTAGATATTATTTTAATTTATTTTTACTTGCCGCAAGACATTTTTAAAATAAATTTTTATTTCTATTATATTTGATACGCAAGTAGAAAAAAATATTTTCCTAAAAATATATGTAGACATCTAACACAACAAAAAAATATAAAAAAATAAAAATAAATTAAAAGCAGAGGGTAGACAGAGTGGGGTAGATTTTTTTTAAAGAAAATTATATCAAATTTTCTTTAGCAAGGAGTGGGGGAGGTCTAATTTTTTTAAAAAAAATAAAAGGATGGGGGATTATCGGGGGGAGGGGGGGGGGGGAGAGAGAATGGAGTGTGATGAGAAAAATATTTTAAACTTTTTTAAAAAACAATAATATTCTTTTATGAATAGTAATACTTTAATCTTTAGTTTTAACTTATATTAATATTTTTAAAATTTTTGTTAAGGTAAAATTTTTATCCATGTGGAATGATATGTAATAAGGTTTTTGCAAATAAAAAAGGGAGTGTATTACACACATCTCTGAGGTATTTTTCTCAAACTAATAAGTGATAGTTTAGGTATGAAACTCACATTCTCAATGGTTTAGGTATAAAACTAAAAAAAAAAAACACTTATCTCTATTTTTAATCCTTAAACTTCAAAAACAGATCGTAACACATGGTGCCTACAATCTCATCATGCTAAGTATGAGTATTTTTTGCAAAGTTAAAACTATGAGTATTTTCTTTTTTTGAAATAAAAATGTATGTTTCAAGTTTTAAATTTTTAAAAATTGAAATCACAAACTTGAAATTAAAATACCTTTCAATAGTATTTAAGATTAGAAATCAAATATTCAAATTGAAATTGATATTTTATTCAAATATTTCAAACAAACACCAATTCCAAATAAAGAACTTTTAATTTGAATTTCAAAGACTTAATAGTGGGTGTTTGGATTGACTTGTCACGACCCGAGCCTACACCCTGGACGTGGACGGCACTTGAGAACCATTGCTGGTCCCCAAGCGAACCCTCATCCTGACTGACTACAAGGGGAAGACTAACTCAAGCATACAAAAGCTTAAAAACTGAATAAAAATTCATGAAAACTGAAATACAAAACTTTAACTCAAATGAAAAACTCTGAATATAAAAATAATATTCAACTCGCCATAAAATAGGCAACTTAATTAAGTCTTTAAAACATTTAATAAAATGAATAATACAGACTTCTCAACTACACTGACTATCTATGAAGCCTCTAACTGATAAAGATGGAAGTCGGGATAAGACCCACGACATCCTGACTAAACTGAAAAGTAAATGAAATCCTCCGGAAACAAGGAGGCTCACCATAGCTAACTCGAACTCCCGAATGTATCAACTAGTCTCCTGTTGATGATCCTGAATACCTGTGTCTGCATCATGAGAAAATGCAGGCCAAATGGCTCAGTACGTGGATTGTACGAGCATGTAAGAGGAATTCTAAAGCATAAACATAAGCTTGAAACTTGATAAAAGGGAAACATACTTACCTCTTTTCAAACTTACTCAACTCAAGGAATACTCAAGGATACTCAAAACTGCTCAAACTTACTCAACTCAGAAGATTAGATACTCAACTCAAAGATAAGATATTCGACTCTAGGTACTCAACTCTGGATACTCATGTCAATATAAAGCAACAATACACATGCAATATAGGGAAAGCTTTATAAAACAGTAAAAACAACTTAGTTCGTTAAGGAAAATGCAATAACAAACTCAACTTTACTTATAATATAAAGTAATATACTTTCTGTGGGAGATTCTCTAACCGACAACCACCACTATAAGCCTAAGTGGTGATACAACGTTTTTATCATCACGCTGCCAGATTGTCTTATACTTTTCCGTCATATAGAACTACTTAACTTAGCGAATCCACTAGCTTAACTTATGTGATCATCTAAAAAGCATGACCCATTAATACCCATGATGGCTACATGGTTTATGGAGACTTGAGTTAATATGAACTCGCATCCCCATATTGGTGCTCAATACTACTCCCAAAAATATACTTAGCTCATTGTTTTAAAACAACTTCTTTCTTTGGCTTGAGATAATTACTCAAAACTTAGCTTAAAAGCTCTCTTGGAATCAATGTTCTCTTTCTTGCTCAAAACTCTTTTGGAAATCCCAGTTTCCTCTCATCTTAAATGTGAAAACATTTACTCTTGGGAATACATAGTTCCCATATATCATTTTAAAGAAAATGAACTTTACTCTTACTCTTTACTCAACTCAAAGCTTAAGTCTTAAAACAAAGTTAAAACATTTGTAAAAGACTTCTTAAAATATGGTTCATGCCAAATTATGGATGTGAACGACTCGATGTAAGGTTTTCAATAACCATAGATAGATCTCAATACTTGGAACTCAAGAACTTCACTGATACTACTCATTTCAAGAATGCTCAACTCAAAGGGTTCATGTGGAATTATGAGCATGAACTACTAAACTCAAGGACTCAAAGGTATTTCACATCTCAAGACTGCTCGACTTATAGGGTTCATGCAGAATTATGGCCATGTATAACACAACTCAAGGACTTCATGGGTAACATGTAATAGTCCCATGATTAGGATTATAATCTCGGAAGGGTTAGGAACTCCATACTCAAGACTTAGAACTTGAAGATACTACTCCTTTCAAAGATACTAAACTGATGGAGTTCATGCGGAAGTTATGGGCATGAACGACTCGACTCGAGGGTCTACATAATAATATGGAACTCGTGAATACAAATTTTCTCATTCTCATACTTACTTTCTCAGAACCTAGTTCAAATCGATAGTCGATCTCAAAGGATTCACAATTGAACTCAAAGCTTTGCTTGAACTCTACTCTCAACTCTCTCTTGAATGTGAATTATGAATTCAAGAGTTATGGTTCATGCTATGAAAGATCTCAAGATGACAAAATAGACTCCTGAATACATTCTCCTCACTCTCATTCTCAATTACTCTAGTCTTGAAACAAGTTACTAGAAGTTGTAGAAGACTCCACAAAATGACTCAAGGGGACTTTCTTAGAATGTTCGAAAGAATTCTCAAAACTTAACTCTTAACTCTACCTTGAATTTGAATTATGAATTCAAGGTTATTATCATGTTAGGAATGATTTTAGGTGTTTATAAGTTGCTTAGAGTAGTTAGAATCGAAAAAGGGTGAAGGTACCCTTCGAAAGAACTCAAACAGAGCAACCGATTGCAAACTGGACGGGGCAGGCGACCCTGGGGCTATGGGTGGCATGGAGCGCCAGCCCCTAAACTTCAGAGCATACTTTAGGGCACTCTATCTAGCGTGACGCGTCAGGCCCCAACCCAGAAGACCCGACGAAATTCTTTGCTCGTTTTCTCACCCTAATTCACCTAGAATCCAACGGTTTCATCCCCAATCACTTAGAATTGATTACTTAACATAAGTACACTCTAATCTACTCACTACATCCCTTAAAACAGTCACTTTGATCTCAAGAAATTATCCAAAACCTAACACAACAAGATTTAGATTGAACTTCAAGAACACCTATCAATAACTCATCAAGAACTCTAATCTTTCAACTTCAAGAATGAAATTTCGCTCAAAATAACATGATTGGAGTGTGGGTGAACTAACCCAATACTATGGAAGCTTACATACCTCTTAGGGATTAAACCCATGGCGAAAATCCGCAACAAAACGCAAGAATCTTGACGAACGCTTGATCCTCTCCTATTTTCTCCTCTTTTCTCTTAGTTTCTCTTCTTGAACTCTCAACTAAAACCCTAGTCGTATTTTAGGATTATAAAACTGAACCTAATAGTATTAGAACCTTAAAACCTTACTAAAAATGAATTAAATCTGATTTGGTAAGGAAAAGACCAAAATACCCCTTACTATTTTCGGCTAACTTTCCTTAACTGGACAACCTAACTTCAAAAGGCCATATCTCACTCATCCGACCTCGAAACTGAGCAAACTTGGCGGCGTTGGAAAGATAATTCAAATTTCTTTCCTACGGTATCTTGTAGCACATCTAAATCATCTTGTTCTAGGAGTTATGGTCATTTTAAGTCAATCAAAAACTCATACTTAGCTTAACTTGCAAAATTTCAGATTTTGCTATTTCCAATTTAATTCTTTTTGGAACTCAAGGTTCTACATCTAGTGACCTTAACACTTAAGAAATTTTTAATTCCTTGGTAAAAGCTCACTCTCTACGAAGAACAGTTCGAGTCTTAGTTCGAAAATTTTCTAGGGTGTTACATGACTTGTTTTAAGTGACTTTTAGCTTTTAAGCTTTTTGTTAAAACAAATTTTGGAAGTGTTTGACAAACACAAAAAATAATTTCAAACACCTTTTTTGGGCTAAAGAAGTAAGAAAAAATCAAACGCCAAAATGACTTTTAGCTGTTAGGTTGTAAGTAAAAAAAAAGTCAATCCAAACACATCCGATTATCATAAATGGTAAATAAGATTTATGAATAGTCAAAAGACTTCATAACTTCTTAGAGAAAACGATCAAAATAGTCCTTAATGTATGTGTTTAGATTGATTTGGTCTCTGATAAAAACAGTTTATGGAAAAGGTCATTTATCTATGCTAAGAGCATATCAATTCAGTCTCGGACCCTAATAAAACTAACGACCCAATAAAAGACTATTAAATTAAAAAGAGGCTTCATCACATGCAACTCACATGAGAAATAAAAATAATTAACAAATATGCTCAGTTTCAAAGGGTGAGAACTGAGAACTCCAACCTTCTCAACAATTTTTTTATAACACAAGTTTCTCCATTATTAAATGATGTTAAACTTACATAGAAACAAGCCCGTGTTATGATAAGAATATCTTGCTTTTAGTTGAGGAAATCCAAAGTCCAACCTATTAGGTACTCAAAACTTACTGAGTTGTTACTATTATTTTTTCAATCATGAGTTGTCACAAGTAAAGGGAGGTGATAGGAGGAGTTTCACAACTATGGAATTGCACCAGAGAAATATTATGTATGTTTCTTCTCATCTCTTGTTAAACAGTTAGTTGCAGCAACTACGTTTCATATCAATCGAAAGTTGATCTTTGAATCTCTTGATAATTCCACCGGCAAAATTTGTGACAGTTATTGTAGCAATCTAGAGGTGTATCATTTTAGAATTTATCCACTGTCACGCTTTTATATTTATCAGGGTATTGATCTTCTTTCAGAAATTGAACTATCATTAGTACCACAAAATTTCACAACCGAAGTTCCTCTTTCATAGTTTTCACCTAAACACAATGTTTTCATCTTCTTGCTCCTTCTATTAACCGACTTAGACATTACTGTAAATGATTCTGATAAAAGAATTGGGAAAACAATAGTAGCAATCTTGTAAATTTTGAGTATCATATAGATTGGTAGGGGTACTGTACATGCCCGGGTTGGTTTGCATTTTTCAAATTTCAAACCAATCTAATAAAACTCAGTTTTTTTTTTAGGTATTTCAACCTCGGGTTGGTTCGGGTTTTTCAACTACCAAACCAAACCATTGTGTCGAATTTTTAAATTTTTAAATCAAACCAAACTAGTAAACCTCAGATTTTTTCAAGTTTGTGAATTTTTCCAGTAAAGTATGCATACAAATACATAATTAACTTGTACTCCAAATATTTTTTAGTCCAACCAAAATACAACTATCTAAGGTGTTTCTTAAGAAAATAACACAAAATATGAGATGAGTGATTACACTAAAATATTCAATAAAAAATAATAATGAAATCATCATATAAAATAAATATTGCAAAGTCATAATGAAAATGATCATAATTTAATAGTACAAAATCATGCTAAAATAAGTCTAATAAGTATTAGTTACATAATTAAATATTAAAGAAAAATTAAAATTAGATTATATATTTTAAATGTCTAAACCTATAACACCCCAGAAATTTTTTGAACAAAGACTCGAACCATCCTTCGTGGTGAGTAGAATTTTTCCGAGAAATAGAAAATTTCTTAAGTGTTAAGGGCACTAGATGTAGCACCTTGAGTTCCAAAAAGAACTAAATTGGAAAAATAGCAAAATCTGAAATTTTGCAAGTTATGCTTAAGTTCTGAGTTTTGGGTCAACTTCAAATGACCATAATCTTTGAGTCCTCTTTCCAACGCCACCGAGTTTGCTAAATTTCAAGCTTTGAGTAAAACGTTATGACTGATTTACTAAAGACGCTCACACTTGGCAGCAGCTCTACGATGGCCCCACGTTACGGAGCCAATACGGACCTCACTGCCTGCTGATAAATTATTTCGACCCCCAACTCGTTTTATTTATTTCTTGAAGGGTATTTTAGTCCTAAAAACCCTTAGGAGGTTATCTAAATTGCCCTAAATGTGTAGAAAATCAGTTTTCATAAATCAAACCCTCTCATCCACTCCAAAAATTCTACGCTCAAGGAATTCAAGAAACTCTAAGGCTAGGGTTCTTCTTCCAGGATTTTCCTTCAAGAAGATGGTTCTTTGAGGTATGTAAGCTCCCATAGTGTTGGGTTTATTCACCCACACGCCAATCATGTTAATTTCAACGTTAAATTCGTTCTAGAAAGTTGAAAGTATGATGTTCTTGAATTATGTCCTCGAAATTGGCGTTAGTTCTTGAGTTTAGATGAGATTGTTGAGTTCTTGGTGAAATCATGTTGATTTTAGAGTGGTATATGAGTAGGCTTTTGTGTCCTTGTGCTGGGTATTTAAATCTAAAGAGGGATTGCGAAAAAGAATCGAATTTAGGCGATTTGGGGTTAGAAAATGAAGAAGGAAAAAGTCGGGCGAATTTGACAACCCAGTCCGCGTCACGGACCTACCTCCCCATTTCACAATATATTTTTTCGCATCGCGGAGCGGTCACGTACCGTTCTACCTCAAATTTATTTCGCGAGCAAATATTTAAATATATCTCTGAGTTGCGGACGTGCTTACAAACAGTGATTTCTTGATCGTTTCTCATGTTTAACTATCTAAAAACACTCCTAAACATCTCGAGATCTTTCATATAACAAATCACAACCTTGAATTCATAAATAAAATTCAAGGTAGAGTTAAGAGTTAAGTTTTTGAAAATTCTTTCAAACATTCTAAGAAAGTCCCTTTGAGTCCTTTTTGTGGAGTCTTCTACAACTTCTAGAGTCACGACCCAGGGATACACCCTAGATGTAACACGGCGTACTTGACCCCGAAGGGATCTCATACAAGCTCTCAGCATATCATAAAATAATATAATAGAAAAGTATGGAAATTTTAAAAACTTTTATCCGTACAATCGAAGTCTTTTCATAAAAGCAAGCAGAAGTCTTTACTACACTTTTGTCTCAAACCATCTAATACAACTTTGAATAAAACTCTTGGGACATAGCCCATACAATAGTCTCAAAACATGAAATAAAAGACATAAAGGAAATAGTGGGCTTTGTCCTCGAAGCTATGAGGACTCACCAAATGTTCAACTCATTTGCTCCTTAGAAACCTATCTCTAAGAATAAAACTCAATCTCTGAAACCCTACATTTGATTAGAATGTAGGCAAAATGTACTAAATATGTTAGCTAGTATACAATCATAAGAGCATAAGATAAGGGTTAGTCAATAAGACATAATCCATAATCATATGAAATACTTCATGCAACATCAATTATAAACATAAGAGACAATATCATAATAATAAGCAAAGTCTCCAACATAAGCATCATATAAGCATTACTCAACTCCTAGTCAATTCTCATCATAATAAGACCACTCTCAAGTAACCTCAAAGCATACTTGTATCATTCATGAATAGCATCTCATAATACCATCCAAGCTAAGTACCCCTTTTTGGTCATCTTAATCATAGTCTACATGCATAGTCTTCTATGCCTTCATATACTAAGAGCACCATACTTCTAAGTAACCTCAAAGCATACTTGTGCAATGCATGAAAATCATCCCATAATACCATTCACACTAAGCATAACCTTGAAGTCACCATATGCATACTTACTACTCATTGGTCTTATTCTTAGCTTACTTCATAACCAAGGGAATCTCTCACCTTTAGTCAATCATAACATAACAAGGAAGGCAACTATAGCACAATCCTATCTAAGCATACATCATATAAGAGAAACACATCATGAGTCACCTTAAGGCAAGCTTGTGCCATGCATGAACAAGACCCCATAATCCTACCCATGCTAAGCTAGACATTTTAGGTTCATCATTCATGTTTATCATCTCTTAACATCATAAAGACAAGGGAAATCACCACTAGTCATGAATGTATTGGAGGGGCCTCTAAAGCTACAATCCAAACTAATCATGCACATGTTCATGAATGCAAGGGGGAGTCACCTCAAGGCATACATGTTTAGTTCATCATAAAGGACAAGGGGAGTCACCTCAAGCCACACATATCATGGAATCATAAAGACAGGGGTACTCACCTATAGTCACACATATTAATGAATTATAGAGACAAGGGGAGTCACCACTAGTCATACATATCAATGAATCATAGGTATTCGCCTCCATGTTCATTTTAATGGGATATAGGTATTCGCCTCCATATCCATTTTAATGTGTAATATAGGTATTCGCCTCCACATCATCACATAAGGACCATAGGTAATCACCTCTATGGCTAATGGGTAATCACCGCTTGCCTTGGGAGTCACAAATATATAAAGGGTAATCGCCTCACACTCCCCATGCTTAACTAATTAGGAATAAGGGAACTCACCTCACATTCCTATCATGTAAAGGTCTTTTAGGGGAATCACCACAAGCCTCATCACATCTCATAATTCTAGGACTTAGATTCATTTTAGGTGAGAATAGACTTTTAACCTAGAATCACTCTATGTGAGAGAACCTTTCATGTCATATCATATTCATGCATAATACCATATCTAGATTTCTACATTAGACATGGATATCATCATGACTCAAGTGATTCTATCATTTCATAGATTCAAGCATTCATAAGGTAGATTAGGTAGGTAAAGGTCTTCCACCATAACTCTATCCATTGAGCTTCTATTCTCAAATAGACTTTACTCTCAAAGCCTTAACATGCCTAGTTCATCAATTTGGTTTTACTCTCAAAACCCTAATGATCAACATTCATAACTACAAGCCTTACACTCAAAGCTTTACTTCTTACTATCATCATTCACACCTAAATTTCAAGGTATTCTAATCACATTCTTCATTATCAAGTGATTTTAGACACAATTCATCATAAAGGTTCAACTTCAATTTTACTAGCCAAGATCCATCATATTCACAACATTCTAATTCAATTCATATCTATATGTTTGTATTCTTAATTGATTACTACTCATAGCACTAATTCTAGAAAATCCTTATTCCCCACTCACCACCAATGGCGATCAAGAGCTTTTCTTCTCCTCACAGAGTTCTAAGTTCCTTATTACCCACTCACCACCAATGGCACCCTCAGTTACCAATTCTGATGCAACTACCACTACAACCATTGTTCAATTCAACTCGGTTACCCAGCTTCCGATTAGACTTGCTGGTAGCCATAACTTCTCATTATGGAAGTCCCAACTGTCAATGCTCATGAGAGGACACAATCTTTATGGTCATCTAGATAGGACTATCCCTGCTCCTGCTGAGACCACCACCAACAACAACCTGATAATTTCCAACCCCGATTATGTTTAATAGGTTTCACCAGGACCAGTTAATCCAAAATGCAATTTTAGCATCAGTAGATGCCACTCTTGCTTCTATTGTAGCCGTTGCAACCACAACCAAAGCCTGAGATTCCCTCCATACGGCTTATGCCAATAAGTCACAAGATCACATATTCAACTTATGAGATCTCCTCGCTCGTCTCACGAAAGAGAGTCAACCTGTAACAGACTATCTCAACCAAGTTCTATCTTTCTGTGATGAGCTTGCGACTGCAAGAGCTCCTGTCTCCAATGCCGAACTCAATGTCAAGATTTTCACTGGTTTTGGAGCAGAATATCGCAAAATCTCTGTAGCAATTCAAGCACGTGACACTCCAATTTCATATGCTGAACTTTTTGAAAAGCTTAGCGATCACGAGCTTTTCCTCAAAAACAATGCTCCACCTCAATCCACTATAATTATTGTTGTTGTTGCTCAAAAGTCCATCTCTCAAACGTGGACCAGCGCCACCAACACTAATAGGTGGTCAAACAACAACCAGTAACGTTCTGAGTCAGGGTTCAATCATCGCACTAATTCGCAAGAAGTCCACTTAGTGTGTCAGTTATGTGACCGACCTAGACACTCTGCGCGCATTTGTCGCTCTTAGTCTCATAATAATTTTCAGGCACGGGCCAACTTTGCTAGACAACAAATATAGCAATTTGCCCCATTGATAGTCGATTCAGGCGCTACACATCATGTTGCATCGGATACCCACGGTCTCAACAACGTTGCTGACTACAATGGTCCGGAGGAAATCGCTATGGGAAATGCTAACACCATACCAATCTCTCACACCGATAACACTGATTTATCTGCATCTGATTCTAGCTTTCAAGTATCCAATATACTTTGCTCCGATTCCATTTCCAGTCACTTGATTTTAGTTTCTCAATTTTGTCGTGACAATAATACATCTATTGAAATCTTTCCATTCTCTTATCTTGTGAAAGATCTTAGTACAGGGGCGTCGTTATTAGTTCAAGGGCGAAGTAGGGGACGCCTCTATGAGTGGCCGCTAGACAATCCTATTTCTTCTCAATCTCAATGCAATTTGGTTGTGTCTTTTGATCTGTGGCATCGACGTTTGGAGCATCCAACACGCCGTACTTTTGATTTATTTTTGAATAAATTTTCCATTCCTATTAAGCAAGACTCTCTTTCCATTTGTAATTCATGTTAATCAAATAAAAGCCACATGCAATCTTTTTCAAAAAATTCTTTGTAGAGTCACATGCCTCTCCAAATTATTTATAGTGATTTGTGGGGCCCGTCAACAGTTTTATCTATCGATAGGAAAAGTTATTATGTTTTGTTTGTGGATCAGTTTTCAAAATACATGTGGCTCCACACGATTCAGTCCAAACACGAGGTTTTAGATGTTTTCAAAACACTGCATCCATTGCTTTAACGACGGTTTCAAACAAAAATATTATCTTTTTTATACCGACGAAGAAGGTGAATTTCAGAGTTTAACTTCTTATTTGAAATCACAAGGCATTGAACACTTAATATCCCCACCTTATATGCCACAAAAAGTTGATGTAGTTGAAAGAAAACATCGTCATGTTGTTGAGACTGCAAAAACTCTAATGCATCAAGCCTCTTTACCATCCACCTTTTGGAGTTTTGCATCTCATCAAGCTGTTATCCGCGGTTAAAACCATACACAACATAAGCTTGATTCAAAATCAAAGCCCTGTGTCTATTTGGGATTTTCAAATAAATATTATTGTCATCAATGCTTTGACCCGACCACCTCCAAAGTTATCTTTCTAGAGATGTAGTATTTTTTTTAAACTAGTTACCCTTTTACCAATATTTTTTCTAAATATAAAAATCAACATTTGAAAATTTCTTGGGATGACTTATCTCCTTCAACAGAGATGCACAATGATATCCCAGCAGCACCACATTATTTTGAACTACCTCAGCCATTGTCTACGGGTGCTCAAAGGTATCTCTATGTTCCTTCGTCACTAGCGTCGCCAAGATCAGGTACATCTCTACCTTCTCTCAACAATCTAGCAAACACCTCTACTACTCCCTGCCCCACTCAATCCACTCTTATTCCTCTATCTTCGGCAACTACCAGTAAGCCACCCATCACCTGAACCTATAGATGTCAAACTTCTACAATTACCACATTTGTTCAAGCCCCTTAACTCCCACCACTACCACAACCAGACATACGTTCTCACCCAATGGTTACCCGCTCACAAATAAATAGCCTCAAACCCAAGAGTTTTCTTGTTAAAACCAATCCCTCTCCATCAATTCCACACTCTTTTCGTCAAGCACAACTCTATCCTCAATGGCAAGAAGCAATGAAAGCAGAATATGATGCTCTAATCAGAAACTAGACATGGTATTTGGTCCCTAATGATCCCTCTCGGAATGTTGTGGATTGTAAATGGTTGTTTAGAATTAAGCATAAACCTGATGGAAGCATTGATAGGTATAAAGCTTACATAGTAGCCAAAGGCTTCACAGAAAGACCTAGGTTAGATTATCATTCCACATTCAGCCGTGTTGTCAAACCTACAACAGTTCGCTTAGCCCTTGCAATTGCTACTCAACGCTCTTAGCCTATTCATCAGTTAGATGTCAATAATGACTTTCTGCAAGGCAGTCTTGAAGAAGACGTGTACATGCTGCCCTCCTAGTTTTAAGTCCTCTCACTATTCAACATACATTTGCAAGCTCAAAAAGGCCATATGCGGATTTAAGCAGGCATCTAGGGCCTGGTACACGGAACTCATCACCTACTTGGCAAGTATTGGGTTTGTTAAATCAAAATCTGACTCATCTTTGTTTATCTTTCATAATTGTGGTGTTACTGTATACATTCTCATATATGTTGATGACATAATTATTACAGGCAGTATTCAAGGAAGTGTCAGGTCTGTAATTACAACACTTTCCTTATGATTTTCTCTCAAATATCTTGGCCTCTTGCATTATTTCTTGGGTATTGAATTGATATCCACACCAACTGCCATATTTTTGTCTCAACAAAAATATGTCATGGATCTTCGGATGAATTGCATATGATTGATTGCAAGGGCGTTCCAACACCAATGACATGACCATGCACCTTCGTTGATTCTGTAGTTGACATTTCCCTTTACAGAAGGGTCATTGGTAAGCTTCACTACAGATCCTTCACTAGGCCTGACATCGGGTTTGTTGTAAGTAAGTTGTCTTAGTTTATGCATAATCCCGAAGTGTCTCACTGGAAAGCTATCAAACATTTGATGCGCTACTTGAAACACACAAGCACATTGAGAGTTCAGCTCAGTCGCGAACCAGCAGACCGGTTACTTGCTTATTCTGACTCTAATTGGGCTGGAAATCCACAAGATAGAACAACAACAACAGGTTATGTTATCTACCTTAGGAACTCACCAGTCTCTTGGTCTTCTAAAAAAAAAGTCGGTCTCCCGCTCATCTACAAAAGCCGAGTACCGAGTTGTTGTTGTTGCTATTTCTGAAGTCAATTGGCTAACGAATTTGCTTCAAGAGCTTCACCTATCATTGTCTGTTTCACCAACTGTTTTCTGTGACAACATTAGCACCACCTACATTTGTGCTAATCCTATTTTTCACAGTAGGATGAAGAATATAGCCATTGACTTTCATTTTGTTCGTGAGCAAGTTCTACAGAAGGTACTTGAGGTTCATCACCTTCACTCTGCTGATCAAGTTGTTGATGTCCTCACCAAGCCTCTTCCCCGCACAACTTTTCAGCGCCATTTCCACAAGTTGGGTCTTGTTCCAGTCACCCCCAACTTGTGGGGGCATATTAACAGTTAATAGATGTTACCCTTTTGTTTAGGAGTCTGTTATTAGTTTCCTGTATTTCATCCATATGATGATATCCATAGTTAGGCGTCTTTACTGTTTAGGACTTTAATCGCTTCCTGTAATCTAGGTTTCTATTGGTATTGTACTTTATCAGTTTGTACTGGATCTATTTAAAGAGAAGGTTGTACGTGAATAAAAATATATTTCTCTTGTATATCTCATACCCTTTACAGGATCAAGGTGTGATGATGAAGGACAAGGACATTTTACTTGTGTTTGCACCATCAATATACCTTGTCATCCTCTTACTTAGTTATTAGAAATTATATAAATTTTTAGTCTCTTCTAAAAAGAATAAAAGATGAATGAAAAGTTATGTTTTTATTTCATAATTTCTTGTGTTTGTAATTGCATCGCTCTCTCTCTCTCTCTCTATATATATATATATATATTTTTTTTATTTTTTATTTTTTTTATTTTTATTTTGAAATTTGGGATTAATCTAATGACCTAATTCTGAAGCCAAGTGATTTGAATTGAGGAAAATCATAAAAATCATAAGCAATAAGAAAATAATGTTTATCTTTATGACTATATCTATATACATTTTTTTTTAAAATTACACTATAAATATTTTTTTAAAATATAGCCAAAATATAGAAGATATAATGTTTTAAGCACTAAAATAAAATAACAAATAATTCGATACTATGATTAAATTACTTTGATACACCATGGAATCACGGATCAATGTGAAACGAACAATTATACATTAATTTAGGAATCAAAATCAACTAGATACATTAAAAGATCCGCTGAAAGCAACAACAAAAAAATTGATCGGCTAAAACCAAAAAAAAAAAAATGACGAAGAATTCCTTTCACACTTTCTCTTTTGTTCTGTATGAACTCTTGGAGCTTTTTTTTTTCATTTTCAACAATGACGTCACTCATGGATCTCGACCCAAAGCCTTTACCGGAGCCACCAACAAAGGAATTATACATTAATATAAGAAACAAAAACAACTAGATACATTAAAAAATTAAACTCATATGTATCAGAAAAAGATGAACAACAAAAAATTGAGAAAAAAATCAACAATCTGATCTGTTAAAACTAAGAAAAATGATGAAGAAATCCATCTACACTTTTTCTTTTGCTCTGTATCAACTTCTGAAGCTTATTCACTTTCAAAAATGGCGTCACCCATAGATCTCAACCCTAAGCCCTTACCAGAGTGTCACTCCCCGAGCCTACACCTTGCACGTGACTGGCATGCGAGAACCATTGATGGCCCCAAGAGAACCCTTGGCCTGGCTTAATTCTTAGCGGAAGACTTAATCATAATAAAAGGACTTCAAAACGTAACTATAACTCAAATGATAACTTAGAATGTGTTAGAAATAAATATTCAACTAGCCAAAATGGCAGCTCAACTCTCATACATCAATAACTGAAATGGAAAAACTCATGAACTAAAAATGTCTAACTATTTATGAAGTCTCTACTAACATAGATGGACGTCGGGACAAGACCCACGACATCCTAATAATAAGAATGAAATGATAAAGTAAACAATGGATCCTCCAGAATGCAAGGAGGCTCACCAACAACTCTGAAGCACAACTGGATCAACAAAGCGCTGGATGCTGATCCTGGTTACCTGTATCTGCATTATAAAATGATGTCGTCCAAATGGCGTCAGTACATAGAATGTATGACCCTGTGAGGGGAAATCTAAAACAAGACATAAGCTTAAACTGGAACTGAAAGAAATACTTACCTCGTCTCAACTCAACTCAACTCATTTCAATATAAAGCAGCGATAAAGATGCAGTATAAAGAAAAAAAATTAAACAATAGATAGCAACTCAATGTATTGAAACAATACAATAATAACTCAGTTTTGTATATAAAAATACAAGTAACTCTGTGGGAGATTCTCTAACCGACAACCATCACTATGAGTTATTCGATGATACATCATCTAGCCCATGCTGCCAGAACTGTCCTATACCTTGCCGGGGTATAGAACCTACTACTAAGTGGATCCACTAGTTTTTGCTAAAAACCATTAATCATCTAAAAAGTATGATCATTTCTACCCATGCTGGCTACATGGTTTATGGAGACTTTGAGTTATCTGAACTCGTCCCCATATCGGTGCTCAATACTAGTTCCAAAATGTAACTAGATCATATGCTTAAAAACATAACTCTTTAGGAAATCCGTGCTTCCTATCATCTTAAATGTGAAAACATTTACTCTAGGGAATACTTAGTTCCCATATATCATTTTAAAGAAAATGAACTCAGTTTTACTCTTCCTCAAACTCAATTCTTAAGTCTTAAAACAAGTTTAAAATGACTGTATAAAACTTTTTGAAAAGACTCGAAGAACTCTCTAGACTTAACTCTTAACTCTACATTGAAGTAAAATTATGAATTCAAGGTGAAGATTTATTATAGGAAGGATGTCATGATAATTAAATGAGTTTTATATAGCTAATAATGAGAAACAGTTGGAAAATATTTTCTGGGGAACAAATCCGCGATGTGGAGATGAATTATAATATTTGGTCGCGAAATAATTTTTGAAACAGTGGAGTCCTCATTCTCTCCACAATGTGGAGAGGAAAGTTTCACTTCTAAGGAATAGGTCCGCGTCGCAGACTTGGTACTTTATTTTCTGCCCGATCTTTTCTTACTCATTTTTTTACCCTAATATGCCTAGAATCGAATGGTTTCTTTCCCAATCACTTAGATTCGAATACTCAACTTATGTACACGATAATCTACTCCAAACTACCCTCAATTCACTAACTTTTATCTGAAGAACTCATCCAATCCATCCTAATTCAAGAACGGAAACAATACTTTCAAAGAACTGTAATCAAGAACATCAAACTTTCAACTTTCTAGGATGAAATTGTGCTGAAAAACTATGATTAGCACGTGGGTGAATGAACCTAATGCTATGTGAACTCGCATACCTCTTAGGAATCAAACCCTTGGTGAAATCCTCAACGAAACCTCAAGAACATGACGAAACCTTGACATTTCTCCTCTTTTCTCATCTTGAACTCTTTTCTAAAACCCTAGCGTGAATCATGATTGGGTAAACTGAACCAAATCAGTTTAGACCCTAAAATGAATTAAATCTGATAGGGTAAGGAAAAGACCAAAATACCCCTCATATTTTTGGGTAACTTTCCTTAACTGGACAGCCCAACTTCAACGGGCATATCTCCTTCATACAAGCTCGAAAATTAGCAAACTCAGTGGCGTTGGAAAGAGGATTCCAAGACCTTTTATTTGATATCTTATGGGCCACTTAAATCATCCTTTACTGAAAGTTATGGTCGTTTGAAGTTGACCCATTACTCATAACTTATGCATAACTTGCAAAATTTTGGATGTTTCTATTTCCAATCTAGTTCTTTCTATTCTTAGCTCTTTCAAATACAGAGGTGTTACAATATCTCCCCCTTGGGAACATTCGTCCTCGAATGACATTACTCTAAGTAGACTAAGGGTGGTAACATTTGACACCCAGTTCAAACACTCAATATGCAAAGTAACAAAACATTTTAACTTAATCAAATACCAAGAAAAGGATTAGTACCTTAATTTGGAATTTCTCCAGACTCAAAGAGATCTGGGTATCTCTTCTTCATATCCTCCTCAGCTTCCTAAGTAGCTTCCTCAACAAATTGATTCCTCCATAGAATCTTGATTGATGCTACCTCCTTGGTTCTCAACTTGCGAACCTGGCGATCTAGAATCTGAATTGGAATCTCTTCATAAGATAAGCTATCCTTAATACCAATATCTTCAGTAGGTATGATAAGTGAAGGATCGCCCATACACTTCTTCAACATAGAAATATGAAATACTGGATGGACCACTGCTAACTCTTGCGGTAGCTCCAACTCATAAGCCACATTACCGATCCTCTTGGATATTTTATAAGGACCAATATACTGAGGACTAAGTTTCCCCTTCTTACCAAATCTTATAAAACCCTTCATGGGTGAAATCATCAAATAAACCTAATCATCTACTTCAAACTCTAAGTCATTTTTCCTAACATCTCTATAGGACTTCTGATGACTCTACATTGTTTTCAACCTCTCTTGAATAATCTTCACTTACTCCATAGCTTGATGAACCAAATCCGGCCTTATCATCCCAGCTTCACCAACCTCAAACCATCTAATAGGAGATCTACATCTTCTCCCAAAAAGAGCCTCATAAAGAGCCATTTGGATGCTAGAGTGATAACTATTATTGTAAGCAAACTGTATGAGAGGTAAGTGATCATCCCAATTACCCTTGAAATCGATCACACACGCCCTTAACATATCCTTTTAAGTCTGAATTGTGCACTCTTCTTGACCATTTGTCTGTGGATGAAAAGCAGTACTTAGGTTCACCTTGGAACCCAAACCTTTCTGGATAGACTTCCAAAATTGTGCGGTGAATCACACACCTCTATCTGAAATGATGGACATCAAAACTCCATGAAGTCTGACTACCTCTTGAATATATAACTTAGCATAATCTTCTGCTAAATGGGTAGTCTTTACCGGTAAGAAATGGGTTGATTTAGTCATTTGATCTACAATTACCCAAATCGAATCATGTTTCCTGTGAGACCATGGTAAACCTATAATGAAATCCATATTGATCATCTCCCACTTTCATTTTGGAATATCTATGTTCTGAGCCATACCACAGGGCCTCTAGTGCTCTACCTTGACTTGTTGGCAATTCGGGCACTTAACAACAAACTATGTGATACCCCTCTTCATACTAATCCACCTATAGACTTCTCTCAAGTCACGATACATCTTTGTGGAGCCCGAATGGATAGAATATTTGGAGCTATGAGCTTCCTCCATGATCCTCTCTTAGATTTCATCCACCTTTGGTACACACAATCTACCTTGATACCTCAATACACCATTTACCCTTGTTCAAAAGTTATCACTTTTTGCTTATGAAAACTTCCCTTTAATTCAAGCAAAATAGGACCTTGGTCTTATTTCTCTTTCACCTCAGACACTAATGATGATTCAACCCCATTCATCACCACTATTCCTCCTTCATTGGAATCCATTAGTCGGACTCCTAATCGTGCAAGCTTATGTGATGAGTTCAAGATTTGGACTCATTTGGGGCTTTGTTTATATAGATTTAGTGTCCTCAAATGCTTTATTTTTTCCATAAACTGATGTTAAATCCTTGGATTTTAGGTATATGGATTGAGGAACAAAGAAAGGACACTAACAAGAAAAAAGGAACAAAAAAAACTGAAGAAATGAAGAAAGGCAACCTTGGTGATCGCCAAGGGCACTTGGTGAATCGCCGAGTGGCTATCTGACCACCTAAAATTCTACTGTGCCAAGCCCTGAAGGAAAGAACCAAGTTGGAGATGAAAAAGAGTAGTCGACGGATCTCCAAGCGGTTTTGCGAAGCAAAGATAGATCTCTCAAAGTTACAGACCTCAAGGATGCTGAATGCCAAGGTGAAAAGGCGATGGAAGAGGTCAAAGGGTGGCTTGCCGAGTAGTTCAGCATACCCGACTTACCTCACCGAATGGCCCTTCGTGGCTTATTTTTGGCGACTATAAATTAGATTTTGGAAATTGAGTTTAGCAGTTATCTTTTATTTGAGCTTAGAACAGTTTTCTATTAAGTGTTTTCTTAGTTTTTGAAGAACATTAGAGATTCAATTTGTAGATTTTGGAAGTGGATTTCGAATATTCTGCAAATGGATAATCGATTTGGTAATCATTTTTACCCTTTTATGATGTTTGGATAAAACCCCAATTCTTGGGGTGTGATCATGTGATTATGTGTTGAATTAGTTTATGGGTATTGTTAATTACTAGTTTAAATGCTATTTTGAAGTGAGTTTCATCATTAATTAAGGATTAGTCTTTGTGTTCTTAGCTTGCTCGAGAGAGAAGTTTTAGAACTAAGATTATTGATTAATGATATGTGGGTATTGGGTTGATCTGGGTTTATCGAGAGAGAGTGAATCATAAACCCAATCCTACCCTTCTAGCTCAAAAAAGCGGATGAATTAAGGTGTGGGTTGTTCTTCATTGTCACGCTTTTTTATGTTCAAAAATCACCTGATTCGGGGTAGTTGTTCGAGAGAAAGCTATCTCTCTTATAGTCTAGCCTACTCACTAAATTTTAGTTATTTACCAGTAGTTTCAATTACCCATACACCTATTTTTTCCTATAATCGATCACATCCCGAGAATCCTTCTCCCTATTGTTATTTCATAGTTTTTGTGACTATTTGTAGTTGATAATTATAAACCAAAACCCCCATCTGACATTCTTGTCACCCCTTTATTTGATTAATGTCTTTTTTGATAATTTCTATTCCTATGGCTGATTAGACCACGTATGCACTTCATATTTGAATTTGAAACATGTACCGCTCTATGTGGGATTTGACCTCAACTCATTTAGTTGGGTTTTATGCTAATTTGAGATTGTTGACACCTAAAATTGGATGAGGTGTGCTTGAAACGTTAAAATCAAAATGGCGTCGCTGCCGAGGAGTGGTGTTGTTTGAAATTCTTTTGGTGAATGTGAATTGTGTTCTTTTTAGTTATAGTTGAATCTACTTACTTTTAGTTTTGGTTTTGTGTTGCTTGTGTTAAAACAGAAGAAGAGATGAGTGGTAGCAATGGTAGCCAAGTGGTCCCCCAAGATGATGTCAAAAACCTCAACGACGTCAATGACCCAAACATTAATGACCCAGTCCAAATAGGTGGTGTTGGGGCCATTCGTTAATCTCCAACTGAAGGAAATGTTGTGTTTCACATCACAAGCACTATGCTTCAGCTCCTATAGCTGAAGGGTTTGTTTGGGGGGCTAGCTCATGAGGATCCCCATGAGCATCTCAGAAATTTTGTTGATGTATGTGGTCCGTTCTCATTTAAGAACATATCACAAGAATCGGTCTGGTTGAGGTTGTTCCCATTTTCTCTTATGGGAGAGGCAAGCAAGTGGTTGGCTGAGTTGCTAAGAGATTCTATCACTTTTTGGATAGAGTTGATAACAATGTTCCAATTGAGATTCTTTCCTCCATCGAAGATGATGATACTTCGGGATGTTATCCAAAGTTTCAAGCGCTTGGAGGGTGAGCTAATCCATGAGATGTGGCTGAGGTTTAAGAAGCTGGTGCTGCAGTGCCCAACTCATGGGCTTCCAGATAAGGTGTTGATGGAATTTTTCTATAGAGGTCTTGATTCGGTAAATAGAGGAGTGGCTGACCAACTTTCTCTGAGTGGTATAATATGACAGCCCTATGCAATAGCGTCCTAACTCCTTAATTGCATGACCAAGATAAATAGGGCATGGTATACTCGCGAAGACTAAGTATCTCCCCTTACTTATGAAATGATGAAAGAACAAATCATAAAAGATCAAGAGAGACTCTCACTTATGAAATGATGAAAGAACAAATCATAAAAGATCAAGAGAGAGACCAGAGCATGGCCAAAATGATGACCCAGCTGGATATCTTGGCCAAAAATGTCATGGAATTTGAAGCGTTATACAATAAGGAAGTAAATTTCCTAGCCAATCAAGGAGGACTTTATCGTGCAAAATACTCAAGGCTGGGAGACAACCAAGGATGGAATAGAAAAGGGGAGAAGGATATGTATGTTCCTCCCCATGAGCATCGAAAGCCCAAGGACTCTGAGAGTGGCCAGACAGAAGATATGCTCGCACGCATTCTCAACAAAATTGAAGAGTTCGACAAAGTGTTGAAAAAGATTAAAAAAAAAGATGTCTCTACTCTCAATCAGATGGTGACCTCTCACTCAATCTATATCAAGCAGCTGGAGACCAAATTGGGTCAAATTTTGTCTCATCCGAACACAAGACAACAAGGGGGGTTGCCTAGTGATACTATGGCAACCCCCAAGAA
Source organism: Solanum okadae (assembly GCA_036553675.1). Classification (NCBI taxonomy): domain Eukaryota; kingdom Viridiplantae; phylum Streptophyta; class Magnoliopsida; order Solanales; family Solanaceae; genus Solanum; species Solanum okadae. The sequence goes on along the minus strand of CM071689.1, from coordinate 40,389,303 downwards.
TAAAGCTTGAATGGGTACTTGTGTCGTGCCACGACATTAACCAAGGCGCTTCTTGGGAGGCAACCCAAGTTTTTAATGTTTTAAGTTGATTTTGAATAACGGGTGTTGATTGTGCAGGTTCAAAAGTGGAATGTGTTTGAGAATGTGTAATTTGGCGAGCCAAGAGTCCAATCGGCGACTCGCCGAAGAGGTCGGCGAGACCGATTTTGTCCACCATTTGGACCCTCAAATTGACTGGAGGTCCTATAAAACTCGGTGAGGTAAGTCACCACTCTGTGCATCGTCGAGTGGTTGGCGTGGTCGACTAATACCGCTGAAAAGGCCGCGAACTGAAAGGTTTTAAAAGGCCAAACGGTTTAAAATTTCAAAATCATTCATATTCTCTCATTTCTAACCCCGTAAACTCTCACCTGCACTCTAGATCTTCATTACTTTCTCATATTTTGCTATTTTTCTTTGTTTGTGTGTTTGATCTCGTGCTTGGATTTGGATTACAACGCCACCTCACATATCAAATTCTAAATTGGCAATTCAATTAGTTTTTCGAACCCTGAACTCTCGATTAGTAGTTGAACTCGAATGCTCTTGGTAAATGTGTATTTCTTTGTGTTGGGTATGTGTTTAAATTGTGTTTGATGTGTTAGTTTGCCCATTTTGTGTTTCAAAAATTGTGCCTAATTGCTTAAAATGATGAATCCCTGTGTTTAATGCGTAAAAATTGACTTTAAATTGTTGGGTTGCGATTATTTTATGTTGGGTCTAGTCGGGTGAAGTCTGAGTAACCCCTTATTGAGCCAAATGACGTAATTTACCCAATGATGGAGCGGTTGACATCATTCATAAGGGCAAAATTTGTCAAATGGCCAATTTTGGCCAAATCGGGGGAAGTCTGAGTACCCTAGAGTCATGGGTCTTGTATGAATTGCATAGTGTGTGAGTTTGATTTTGATTTCGGGGGTTGCACGCTTCATTTTGGGAAATGGGGTTTTAATTTGGCACGTTGGGCAGGTTGACGAGCTGGGTCGAGCTCGCTGAACGGTTCGGCGATTCGCCAACGTCCCCATTGATCGCCCTTAATTTTGAAATTTGGCTAGTTAGAGTCTGTAACTTTCGGCGGGAATCCTGTGCTCGCCGAGTTCACTCAACGACTCGCCGAAAGGGTCTTTTGATCACCTTTCTGCACCCCTAACCCTTAAAACACATTGTACTATTTGGCGCGCTCGTTTAGGCTCATCGAGTGATGTCGATGATTCACCGAAAGGCCCTGAGCATCGCCAACTTGTCATTTTCTAGGAATTTTTTCAAGCCAGTCCTTTCGGTGAACCCAATATGGCTTGCCAAAGTGACTCACCTACTGGTTCAGCAAATTTTTCTGCAACTTGAATTCTGCAACCTTTCTTGGATATTTTCTAACACTTTTCGGTGTATTTTGCAGATATGGCTAGGACAAATTTGGATGAAAGTGGTATGCCACCCGACAAACGAGCATGGGGCATCATCATAAATGAGGGAGCAACTGCCTCCACACAAAAGAGCAAGAAAGCACCTCCGAAGGGAGGTAAGGGAAAGGGCAAAGCGCCCATAGCTGAGAGATCGGAGCACAACTCTGGTAGTTATAGGGATTCTTTTAACTCTCAGGCCTCACTCTTCGAGCCTGAGGATGACCAACCATTACAGACCCGACAAGCAGAGATTCGTGCAAGAGCTGATCAAGATCCGTCTAGGATCCCAGAGTCTACCCCCTACTGCTGATATCATGCCAGCTCTAACACAGACGATGGTTCCAAAACCACCAGTTCAGGATCCTCCTCCCCAGTTACTCAACTGGTTAAAGGCTAAGGGATTGAGGACCATTCTGGAGAAGAAGATATTGTCCATGGATGGTGTGATGGACAGGTACCCTAATGTGTGAGACACCATCCGGTACCATAGGTTCGAGATCTTTACCAGGCCCCGTGGCCCGTACATTCCTACATGGGTCCAAAAGTTTTACACAGCGTACAGTGACCTGGTACTAAAGGGAAAGAAGGAGGTCAGTGCCTTCTGATCAGTATAGTCCGTGGTGGTTCGGGGGAAGACAGTGAGATGCAGCATTGATTATATCAATGTTGTATGTGATAAAGGGTCATATTTTGAATACCCGAGTTTGGCTACCGCTATGACGACTCTGGATGACCTAAAGGGATGGTTAGCTTCCCCTATTTCTGATACCACCCATAGGTGTATCGAGGCCGGAGTCCCTATTGATAAGAAGGACTTGAACATAGCAGCTCGGTACTGGTTTGGGTTCATTAGCAGCTCGATCATGCCCTCATAGAACGAGTTCATCATCCGCCACCTAAAGGCGGCCTATCTCGGGTCAATCATAGCTTGGAAGAGCATCAACTTGGGACTAATCATTGAGCAGAAGATGGCCATGAGGGCCAAACAGCGCCAGACATCCCATCCTTTTCCAGTACTTATTACAGAATTATGTCAGCGGGATGGAGTTCCTCTTGACTAGAAGAGGGACATTAAGGTCACACCCACATCCTCCATCGACATTCGATGCATTGAGGCCGAGTACACACGGGATGAGGTGGATAGGAGAAGAGCAGCTCCGATGGATACATCCCCAGAGGTTGTTGTTGAGTCTATACCTGCAAAGGCAGCTTTGCGTACTCCGCTTCGGGCCTTCAGGTACATCTACTTCCACTCCTTCCAAGGCCTCAGGTTCTTCTACTACCTCCCTACCTCCTAGAGCGACTTCAGGTACCACTGTCTCGAGGACTCCGATCACTTAGGCCATGCTCCTCAAGATGGGGCACCTAGCCCATTCTGCAGATGTGCGGGCTACTCGGCTAGAGCCCGAGGTGTGATGGATGATTGAGCGAGCCATTTCAGCTGCTTTGACACCTCTCCGGTCCTCCATTGATGCTCTCACAATGAGAGTAGAGATTTGTGAGAAAGTACAGAGGGTTTTCACTGAGGTTACGACTTTAAAATCTGAGGTTTTTAAGTTGAGGAAGGATGTGGACCATCTGAAGTCCAAAGACTTCACTTTACTGTTTGAGTCAGCTGAGGCACTTGCTAATCCGAGTGCTGAGATTCCCGATTGTGCTGAGGTACCTCCGGCTACCACCGGAGATGATATTGTGGAGGATGATGTTGCTGTTGAATCTGAGTTTGAGACCAATGAGGAGCAGTTTGGGGAGCGAGATGCGGCTGTGTATGATGATCTAGCTGACTTAGATGGTGCGATGTTCGAGACTGCCTGACAGACCTCCTTGAGAGAGACTTCCATGGCAGGCTCAAGTGGAGCCAGTGCTGATGCTACCTCGGGCACTGATGCCCAAGACCAGAGTGTGACACCGGGCATCGATGCCCCGACAGATGGAGTGACTGCGATGCAGACTTCACCCGAAGCTTAGCCTGGCAGGATGATATCTTTACCTCCTTCTCTGTTGCTTTTATTGATTTCTATTGTTTTAGTTGCATTTGAGGACAACTGATTTTCTTTAGTGGGTGGGGTGAGGTATTTCCATACCTACCTCTTGTGATGTTTTTATGTATTGTGTTTAGTGTTCTGATTGTGTTTTGATCTTATCTTGTGGATATTTGAGCTTGTGGCTCCTTGTTTTGAATGGAAATGATTTTTGACCTGTTTTGAAAATTTGTACCACCTCTATTGTTTGTGAATGTGATTGTTCTTGTGCGAATTTGAGTATCGGTTATGATCAATACCGATGACTTGAATAGTACTATTAATTGAACGAAATGAATGTGCGGCTACGATGAAGCCAATGAAGTTGCATAGACAATGTGTGAACTTTTAGCATCTCGTGTGACTAGCCGATTATCGAATGAGTTTCTTGTGATGAACATTGCACACTAGCTAGAAAGTGTGGAGTCTTGTTTGATATTGGTGCCAATGCCTTGTGTGATGAGCTCACTTTGAACATTGTGTGATGACACCTAGAATTTGTCCCGTTGGTCCGGTTGACTAAGTGATGCAAGCACTTGAAATGATCTTAGGCAACATTATTAAAGAGTGAAACAATTTGACAATATACCTCTTTTGTGGCCAACCTTGTGAGATGTGTGAACATTGCTTGAACCCCCTTGAGCCTTATCCTTTTCTTGGAAGAAACTTGAACAATTGTGATCCCTTTTTATCCATTCACTCATAACTCTCATGAAGTGTGGTTTGTTTGAATAGCCAACTTAGGCCAAAAAGCCTGAGTTGGGAGTGTGGTGAAAAGAGAAGGAAAATCAACAAGTGTGAAAAAAATCCCCCTTTGAGAATGGTTTTGAAAAATATGGAACCCCTTCATATAAAAAAAAAGAGAAAAGAAAAGAGAAAAGAAGCAAAGAAAAAGTTGTGAAATAAAGTGATGAAAATTGCAAAAGAAATGGGGTGTCTGGTAATTCATAAGAAGTTGAATAATGGGGTGGATTATGAGCATGTTTGAAATGTTAAAGAAAAGGAGGAAAGTGATGTTCAGGCCACACTTCATGAGGGTAGAAGCCCTTGAGCCTAAATGACCATACCTTAACACTCAGCCCGTTACAATCCTTGAAAAGACCTTTGTGATTTTGAGTGAGCTGAAACAAATGTTGATTGAAAAATAAGGGCAAACCTATGGGTGAAGTCATGCATGTGTTCATCTTTGTGAGTGTTAGAGTTGTATGTGATATTGGAACTATAAATTGTTGAAGAAATTGTGTATGAAAAGGGAATCATCTTTGTTGTGAGGGCATTTGAGTAACTTTGTTGAGCTTGAACTTGCATTTGAAGCAAGTATTGTGAACTTGACCATCTTCGATAATGGTAAGTTACAATTTGAATATTTGAGTGCAAAATTGATCATTGCATAAGTAAGTTGAGTCTTGTTGTGTCCATTCATGTTGAGTCTTATGCAGCACTATGTGAGACATCCTTTTTGAACAGCTGAACTTGAGTTTTACTTAAGGAAAATCAAAAGTTTAAGTTAGGGGTGTTGATGAGTTCGAGATTTGGACTTATTTGGGGCTTTGTTTACACAGATTTAGTGTCCTCAAATGCTTAATTTGTGCTATAAACTTATGTTAAATCCTTGGTTTTCAGGTATATGGATTGGAGAACAAAGAAAGGACACTAACAGGTAACAAAGAAAACAAACTGAAGAAATAAACAAAGGCAAACCTAGTGATCGCCAAGGGCACTTGGCGAATCGCCTAGTGGCTATCTGATCGCCTAAAGTTTCAATGGGCCAAGCCCTGAAGGAAATAACCAAGTCGGCGACGAAAAGGAGTAGTCGGCAGATCGTCGAGCGGTTTCGCGAAGCAAAGATAGATCGCCCAAAGTTACAGACCTCGAGGATGCTGAGTGTCAAGGCCAACAAGCCAATGAAAGAGGTCAAAGGGTGGCTCGCCAAGTAGTTTGGCGAGCTCGACTTACCTCGCCGTATGGCCCTTCGTGGCTTATTTTTGGCGACTATAAATTAAATTTTGATCATTGAGTTTAGTAGCTATCTTTTATTTGAGATGAACAATTTTCTCTTAAGTTTTTCTTAGTTTTTGAAAAACCTTAGAGATTCAATTTGAAGATTTTGGAAGTGGGTTTCGAATATTCTGCAAATTGAGCATTATAAAGACTAAATTGCTCTTACCCAGTTGATGGATAATTAATTTGGTAATCATTTTTACCCTTTTATGATGTTTGGTTAAAACCCCAATTCTTAGGGTGTGATCATGCCATTATGGGTTGAATTAGTTTATGGGTATTGTTAATTATTAGTTTAAATGCTATTTTGAAATGAGTTTAATCATTAATTGAGATTAATTTATGAATTGTAGTTGCAAATACAGTTCTATCTTTGTGTTCTTGGCTTACTCGAGAGAGAAGTTTTAGAACTAAGATTATTGATTAATGATTTGTGGGTATTGGGTTGATATGGGCTTGGAGAGTGAATCCTAAACCCAATTCTACCCATTTAGCTCAAAAGAGAGGATAAATTAAGGTGTGGTTATTCTTCATTGTCATGCATGTTAATGTTCGAAAGAAATCACCTGATTCGGGGTAGTTGTTCGAGATAAAGTTATCTCCCTTATAGTCTAGCCTACTCACTGATTTTTAGCTATTTACTAGTAGTTTCAATTACCCATATACCTATATTTGCCTATAATTGATCACATCCTGAGAATCATTCTCCCTGTTCTTATTTCGTAGTTTTTGTGACTATTTGTAGTTGATAATTGAAAACCAAAACCCCCATCTGACATTCGTGTCACCCCTTTATTTAATTAATGCATTTTTCAGGAGGCATAAGCTATAACTTTGTCATTTTGCATCAATACGCAACCCAATCCAACTCTGGACGCATCACAATATACCACAAAGCCTTGCGTACCTTCTGGTAAGGTCAATACTGGGGCAGTAGTCAACCGCTTTTTCAAATCCTAAAAGCTTTTCTCACAAGCTTCAAACCATTGAAACTTAACTTTTTTCTGAGTCAACTTAGTCAGCGGGGATGAAATAGATGAGAACCCCTCGAAGAACCTTCTATAATAACAAGCCAATCCCAAGAAACTCCTAATATCAGTTGGAGATGTGGGTCTAGGCCAGTTCTACACTGCCTCTATCTTTTGAGTGTCAACTCGAATCCCATCAACGGAAACAATATGGCCTAAGAATGCCACAGACTCAAGCCAAAATTCACACTTAGAGAATTTAGCATACAACTTTCTATCCTTGAGAGTTTGAAGTACTACTCTAAAATGACTAGTATGATCCTCTTCATTCTTGAATAGATTAGGATGTCATCAATGAATACGATAACAAACATAACTAAATAAGGCTTGAATACTCTATTCATAAGATGCTACATGAGCATTAGTTAGGCCAAAAGACATAACCAGAAACTCATAATGACCATAGTGGGTCCTGAAAGCTGTCTTAGGAATGTCGCTCTCTCTTACTCTCAACTTATGATAGACGTATCTGAGGTCTATCTTAGAAAAACAAGTGGCACCCTGAAGTTGATCAAAGAGATCATCAATTCTCGGAAGAGGATATTTATTCTTGATAGTAACCTTGTTCCACTGACGGTAATCTATGCACATTCTAAGAGAACCATCTTTCTTCCTCACAAATAAGACCTGAGCGCCCTAAGGTGAGACACTTGGTCGAATAAAACCTTTCTCAAGAAGATCTTTCAACTACTATTTTAACTCTTTCAACTCTGCTAGAGCAATTCTATATTGTGGAATAGAGATAGGACGAGTATCGGGAAGAATATCTATACTGAAGTCTATTTCTCTCTCAGGAGGGACTCCGGGAAATCATCTAGAAAGACTTCTGGAAACTCACTAACAGCTGGAACTAACTGGTGTCTCAACACTAGAGTCATTAACTCAAACTAAGTGATAGATGTACCCTTGGAAACTAACTTTCTGGAATTAAGGTACGAAATAAAACGACCCTTAGGCTTTGTTGAACTACTCATCCACTCAATAACCGGCTCATTAGAAAATTGAAACTTAACTACTCGAGTTCTACAATCAACTGAGGCATAACAGGCATGAAGCTAGTCCATACCTAAAATGACATCAAAATCTACCATATCTAACTCAACTAAGTCAGCCATGGTTTCCTTGTGATTGATGGAAATGGTACAACCATGGTAAACTCTCTCAGGAAGTTACTCAGGAAGAATATCAAAATTCATGGCAATATAAGGAGTCACAAAAGATAGACTCACTCCTGGATCTAGTAAAGCATAAACATCAAAAGTAAAGACTTTGATCATACCAGTGACAACATCTGGAGAATTCTCTTGCTCTTGGTGCCTAGTGATAGCATATAGACGGTTTGCCCCTCCGTCTGTCCCTGAAATAGCTCCTCTAGGTGCAGCCCTGTCTAGTGGAGCAACTGAAGAAGATTGGGCTTTATTGCCCTTATTTCCACCGCCCTGCCTATTCTTAGGGAACTCTTTCATGAAGTGACCCTCTTGACCACACTTAGCACATGCATAAGTCTCATTTCCTCCTTGTGCCATACTACCTTGAGACTGTGCATGTTTAGCTCTAAAGTTTTGTGAATTTTGATTATTGAACTCACCTCTATTCCTTGATGCAGGTGCACTAGCAGATGATGGAGCGGGTCCCTTTTGCTTATGTTAGAAAGATGACCTATTTGCATTACTCTTCTGCTGCCCGGACTCATATCATGTCTTAGACTTCTTGTTTCGAAACTCTTCTCTATCCCTCAGCTTATCTTCCTAAACATGTTGCACATAGATCATCAACTTTGCTATGTCCATGTCCACTATCAGCATAGTTGCCTTGCCCTGCTTACTTGATAGACGAGACAACCCAGAAACAAACTCATCATACTCCTTATATCCGCAACCATCTCCGGGGCATAACGGGAGAGTTGGGTGAACTTAAGGCTATACTCATGTGCGCTCATAGATTCCTGTTTATGAGTGAGGAATTCTCTTACCTTTGCCTCTTTTAGCTCACGTGGAAAGAAACGCTCCATGAAGGCACTCTCGAACACAGCCCAGCTCACAATTGGTGCACCCTCAGCCCTACCCTTTTTCCATTGGTCAAACTAGATTCTAGTAACACCCTCCAGTTGGTATGCAGCTAGTTCCACTCGCTCAGCATCAACAACATGCATAACCTCAAACACTTTATGCAACTCTTCCACAAAGTTTTTCGAATCCTCAGTGACACTTGAACCAGTAAATCTTGGAGGATTCATCCTTAATAACTCACGAATCCTGGAAGTATCAACCACTTCCTATCGATTCTCTCTTTGTTGCCCAGCTTGGTTAGTCAGCACTTGGCTCAACATCCGGATAGCATTCCGAAACTCAGCATTAGTGACCTCTCCTTGGGGTTGCACTTCTGGTGCATTAGGTACCCCTTGATCCTCAACGTTTCTCTTAGCAGGACGACCTCTAACAACTCTTCATGGAGGCATGATATGAAAGGTAGGCGCAAGCACAAGTTAAGAAGAGACTTTATAGAGATGAACTCTATCACACGAAATGAGTATGAAAGAAGTGAGAGAGTTCCTAAATGTTGAACCTCCTAATTATAGATGTGGCGTGCTTCACACCGATAACTAGGACTCTACAGACACGGCTTCATAGACACCCTAGGACTTTTGAACTCTAGGCTCTGATATGAAGTTTGTCATGCCCCGAGCCTACACCCTGGACGCGACTGGCACTCGAGAACAATTGTTGGCCCCAAGCGAACCCTTGGCCTGGCTTAATTCTTAGCGGAAGACTTACTCATAATAAAAACACTTTAAAACGTAACTATAACTCAAATGATAACTTAGAATGTTTTAGAAATAAACATTCAACTAGCCAAAATGGCAACTCAAGTCTCAGACATCAATAACTGAAATGGAAACTCATGAACTAATAATATCTAACTATCTATGAAGCCTCTACTAACTGAGATGGACGTCGGAACAAGACCCGCAACATCCTAATAATAAGACTGAAATGATAAAGTAATTAAGGGATCCTCCGAAATGCAAGGAGGCTCACCAACAACTCTGAAGCTCAACTGGATCATGAAGCACTGGATGTTGATCCTGGTTACCTGTATCTACATCATAAAACGATGCAGGCCAAATGGCGACAGTACATGAAATGTACAAGCATGTGAAGGGAAATCTAAAACATGACATAAGCTTGAACTGGAACTAAAAGAAACGCTTACCTCATCTCAACTCAACTCAACTCATTTCAATATCAAGCAGTGATAAAGATGCATTATAAGGAAAAACTTTTAAACAGTAGATAGCAACTGAATGTATTGAAAAAAATACAATAATAACTCATTTTTTTATATAAAAATACAAGTAACTATATGGGAGATTCTCTAACCGACAACCATCATTATGAGTTATATGATGATACAACATCTAGCCCACACTGCCAGAACTATCATATATCTTGCCGGAGTATAGAACCTACTACTAAGTGGATCCACTAGTATATGCTTAAAAGCATTAAGGAATCATCTAAAAAGCATGACCCTTTCTACCCACGTTGGCTACATGGTTTATGGAGACTTTGAGTTATCTGAACTCGTCCCCATATCGGTGGTCAATACTACTCCAAAAATGTAACTAGCTCATATGTTTAAAAACATAACTCTTTCTGTGGTTTGAGATTATTTCTAAAAAAAATTCTCTCAAAAGAGATGGTACTAAAATTACTCATGAAAACTCTTTTGAAAATCGATGTTTCCTCTCATCTTAAATGTGAAAACATTTACTCTTAAGAATACTTAGTTCTCATATATCATTTTAAAGAAAATCAACTCAGTTTTACTCTTCCTTAAACTTAATGCTTAAGTCTTAAAACAAGTTTAAAATGATTGTAAAAGACTTTTTTGAAAAGACTCGATGAACTCTCTAGACTTAACTCTTAACTCTACCTTGAATTAGAATTATGAATTCAAGCTGAAGATTTATGATAGGAAGGATGTCGTGATGATTAAATGAGTTTTAGATAGTTAATAATGAGAAACGGTTGAAAACACTGTCTAGGGAGCAAGTCTGCGACGCGGAGATGAATTATAATATTTGGTCGCGAAATAATTTTTGAAACAATGGAGTCCGCATTCTCTCCATGATACAGATAGTAAAGTTTCACTTCTGAGGAACAAGTCCGCGTACTTTATTTTCTGCCAGATCTTTTCTTACTCGTTTTTCGATCCTAATTCGCCTAGAATCAAATGGTTTCTTTCCCAATCACTTAGATTCGAATACTCAACTTATGTACATGATAATCTACTCCAAACCACCCTCAATTAACTAACCTTTATCTCAAGAACTCATCCAATCCATCCTAATTCAAGAACGGAAACAATACTTTCAAGAAACAATAATCAAGAACATCAAACTTTCAACTTTCTAGGACAAAATTACGCTGAAATAACATGAATGGCTATGGGTGAACGAACCCAACTCTATGTGAACTCACATACCTCTTAGGGATCAAATCCTTGGCGAAATCTGCAACGAAACCTCAAGAACTTGATAAAACCTTGACCTTTCTCCTATTTTCTCCTCTTGAACTGTTTTCTAAAACCCTAGCGTGAGTTATGATTGTGTAAACTGAACCAAATCAATTTAGACTCCTAATTATTTACTAAAAATGAATTAAATCTGATAGGGTAAGGAAAAGACCAAAATACCACTCATATTTTCGGGTAACTTTCCTTAATTGGACAATCTGACTTCAAACGGGCATATCTCCCTCATACGAGCTCGAAAATTAGCAAACACAATGGCATTTGAAAGAGGATTCCAAGACCTTTCATTTGATATCTTAAGGGCTACCTAACTCATCATGTACTAAAAGTTATGGTATTTTGAAGTTGACCCAAAACTCATAACTTACGCATAACTTGCAAAATTTTGGATTTTCCTATTTTCAATCTAGTTCTTTCTATTCTTAGCTCTTTCAAATACCTAGGTTTTACACAGAACCATCATCAACTCGACCTTTCCCCCTCTTTTTGGGGCCTCTTTTTCACAATGGATATTCGACTAAATTTGTAGATGAAAAAGATTTAAAAACATCGATACAACTACACTATTACCCAACTCCATAGAGTTCAATCACTGTCAACAAGTCAGTTTTAAACTGATTGAATCATTCCATATTTCATTCCCTAAGTTGACCGCATGCTCATAAGCATTAACAGGAAACAATTATTTTTTTCTAATTTAATTTTGAATTTATCTTAAATTTCACTTCACATCCCACCCCCATCCCCACCCATGTTAGGTGACCCCTCCCCCATCTTCTTTCATTGTTTGTTTCTTATTCTTCTTCACCTTCCTCGTTTTCTTTCTTTTTGTTTTTGCTTCTTCAGCCAATTCTCAACGATTTAAAAAAAAATACAATTTTCTAGATTTTGTTGATTATTGATAACAAAACTAATAATTTTTTTAAGAAAATTGAAGGTATCATCAATTAATTTATCTTCTTTTTCATATAACTTCAAAACTAGAAATGATAATTTTGAAAGAATCAATGAATTTCCCAAAAATTGAGAAAACTTCATTGAATTTCGAATAAAAAAAAGTTAAATTATACATCCCAAGTCCTAATCATCATGAAATCTAATGGGTTTATCAAATGTTCAAAATGTGTAAGTTTTGAGTTGCGGGTCACCCATGTGGATCGACCCGATATGTTCCGACCCGAAGTTTTTTTTTTTTTTTCTGAAAAAGAGATAAGCACCAATTTGAAAAAGGGGTGGAAAATGTTACTTTGTAACTGTTTCAACGTATTTCCTTTCTTTAAATGAGCGTTGAATGCTTTTTAGAAGATAAGAGTGAGGAATACAAAAACAGAGGGAGAAACAAAAAATCTTCTTCACTGATATTAACCAAACAAAAGTGATATTTAGTTTTTGGAAACATAGCTTTGATTCCTTGAGACTCAAAGTTGGACTTGGAGCAATCTTTCACAAGATTTTATTATCATTCCGCTGTTGTTAACAGGTACACATTCTCGCTCCTACTACGATAATCTTACAATGGTATCAGAGCCAAGGTTAATTGCATTATATTTAAACAATATGATTGTTCACTACTTGAACTCATCCGTTTGTTATTTGAAAGTTTTAGTATCTAATAATAGATCTAATACTCCTTCAATTTTTTGGGGGAATCAAATATGTTGTTATAAATTGGTTGTTTGAATGTGGAAAAGAAGCAATAAGTTTTTTTGTTCATAAAAATCGAACATTGATATGGTGAAGAAGAATAAGTAAAAGATATAGCCTATTTTCAACGGGATATAGATCAGAATGACTTTGCTGAATAGAAAGAAGTTTCTAGTCATATATATATATATATAAAGTTGTCATTTACCAACTAGAATTCTCCTTTATTTTATTTTTGTCTTGTAGTACAACTCTTCTTTTTTTAAAAAAAAAAAGGGACAAAAGAGGAAGAAAACGTGTGGCCACTATAAAAAATTGATTATGTTGTACTTTTGATGAGAAAGTAGTAGTACTCTCTATTTATTTTTTTTGGTTGAATGAGTCAACATGGGATTTAATTATTATTTTTTAAATAAAAAAAAAAGGAACAAAAAAGTGATGTGACTTTTTTATTCATTAAAATATTTGTTTTGAAATACATGTTTAATTTCTTTTAAGAATGTGAAGTGTTATTTCTCCTTTTATAAAGAAATAATATAGCATATAATGTGACTTCAAGTATTATTTGTTTTGAAAATATCGTATACATCAAGTGACTTCATTTTTTTATATATTATTTTTTAAGGGGATTAATATAGTACTAAAAGGGTTGGTACTTGATTAAAAAACCATAAGTTTATATATGTGTGGAAATATATTATGGTTTTGAAAAATAATTAAATTGGTCTGGTAATAATTCTCTTAGGAGTAAACATTTTTTTAATAAATCTCTTTGCCTTCTACCAGAAATTTGTGATAAATGTTGTTGCATTAAATGGTCTTTAACCATATTTCTGATTTTTTTTTTGTTTCTATTTCATATATGGATGAATGGGAACATACTCAAATTGCTCCAAGTGGGAGTGATATTAATAGAGGAGCTAAAAGAAATGGTAGAAGGATGCGACACAAAAAGATCAAAATAGAAGATGATTCAGATTCGGAGCAAGAAGTCATAAGATGACTCAAGGATAGTTTAAAATCTGAACAGAGGTAAAAGAGGATGTAAAAGAGAAGGAAAAAGATTATTTGAAGAGTTCAAAAATATCAAAATGGACTTGTTTGACCAATTACCTGATTTTCTAAAAAAAATTGAATTGAAATTAATCAAATATATGACTATTACATCTATGTTGACGATAACATTGGGTTAGGTATTCTGTATAATTCCTTACCAAATTATTGGCAGAAGGAACTAGCAGACATCTATCATAAATTTGGTCCAAATGAACCATTATGGAGGTTCACAGTGAATCTTGAAGCTAGATGGCCAGCGTGATCATATAGAATCATAGTCTAGTATTTAAGTATTTATTTTATTTTTGCATATTATGTAATGAACACCTTTGATTATGTTTTAATATGAATATATGTGTTTTATCCTATTTTGGATTGGTGTGTTGTTATTCTATTGTGCATTATCATATGGTGTTAAATATTAGATATATAAATCCTTGTGATTATGACATAAAATATATTAGGATACACATTAAGAGATTAATTTTAAATTTTGATTAAATATTTAGTTTGTAGATGATTATTGGATGCTTACGTGTCTTTTCGATTTTATATTAAATATGAAATCATTATGAGAATTAATTTGCTTGAATGTTTATGTCACATGCAACATTGATTTAGAATTCTTGCCTTATTATCTATCATAACAGACATGACATCAAAAAGCATTATAGTTGACTTAAACATAGGCGAAAAATTGAACGGTGACAATTACGACATATGGAGTAGTAAAATCTGGTATGTACTGGAAGAGCAAAATGCTCCGGAAGGTATTAATCATATTTTGAATCAACCAGAAAAGAGAAATAATGCACAGCACACAAGAGACCTTGAAGCTTATAAAGCTTGGAAAAAGGCTAATTCCATTGCACGTGGAATAATAGTTAGTTCTGTGGTTTATGACCTCATATATGAATGTGAGAAATTTTCTACTGCTCATGCTATGTGGGCACATCTGCGAGGAACATATATGGGTACATAACTAACCTGCCTCCGACAATTGACTATCAAATTTGACACTTACAAGAAGTGTCATGATCAAAATGTCAAACAACACCTTAGGATAACGTCAAACATGATAGCTCAACTCAAGAGTGTTGGCTATATTCTTTCAGATGAGCAACAAGTCCCGATATTGATTCGATCTCTTCCCAATAATTGGGAACATTTTAAGGTCAACTTGACCCATAATGATAGCATCAAAACCTTTTCTGATGTTGCTCGCTAGGTTGAATTAGAAGATGAGCGGTTTGGTGCTGCCAAAGTTGCTTCTAATGCCTTTGTGGCGGAGTCAAGTGATACAAAATATTCAGGCTTAAATGCAAGAAGAATTGGAAAAAAATGGGAAAGACAAAGAGACTGGAGAAGAACCCTCTAAGAAAAAAAAGAAGCCAAATTCCAAGAAAGGAAAACGGTTTTTCAAGAAGAAAGACAAGAGCAAAATGAAGTGCTACAATTGCCAAGAGCTGGGGTATTTTGCTCGTGAATGTACTGAGCCAAAAAAGGTAGCATTTCTGAATGCATCTCTAAGTGTTACATATGTTTCTAACATTTCTTTACTAACTGAATTTTATCCTATGTGGATTGTAGACTTAGGATCCACCGACCACGTGAGTCGAGATCGAGAAGTGATTGTGGAGTTTCATCGAGTTTCATCTAAATCTAAGTGGATCTACGTAGGAAATAATGTCAAACTAGAAGTCAAAGGGATAGGCACTTGCAAAGTGGACTTATGTGGTGACCATTATTTGATGTTGCATGACATCCTATATGCTCCAGAGATTTGACAAAACTTAGTATCTGTGTTTGTTATTTTAGACGTTAGTTTTGATTGGTTTTTTAGTCGTAATGGCATTAAAATAACTCTAGATAATATTTTATATCGTTTTGGACTTCGTTATGATCGTTTTATCGTTTTTTATTATAATCCTTCAACTTATGACTACTATGTTGACTGTTGTGTAATGACATACTATTCAAGTAACAATGGTATTGATGTTATTACATGGCATGCAAGATTAGGTCACATAGGGTAAGATCGAATGAATAGGTTGGTAAAGGAAGGGCATTTAGGTTCTTTCACCAAAATTAATATGTCAACTTGTGAAAATTGTCTTGCTGGAATGATTATGCGTAAACCCTTTGGAAAGGCCAAAAGAGCCGAGTTTCCACTTCAATTAATCCATTCTGATATTTGTGGTCTAATGAATGTGAAGGCAAGATCTGGTGCTACATACTTCATTACATTTATTGATGATTTCACGCACTTTAGTTATGTCTATTTGATTTCTCATAAATCTGAAGCACTTGAGTGCTTTAAAAGATATAGGAATGAAGTTGAAAATCAATTAGATAAAAGCATAAAGGCTTTAAGAACTGATCGAGGACGTGAATATTTGTCAAAATAATTTGAAGAAATGTGTACCGAAAAGGGTATTATCAGACAGTTAACTACTCCTTACACACCCCAACAAAATGGTGTAGCTGAAAGAAGGAATAGAACATTATTAGACATGATTAGGTCAATGATGGCGCAAACAAATTTATCTATCTCTTTCTGGAAAGATGCATTATTAACTGTGGTCCACATATTGAACAAAATGTCTTCAAAATCAGTGTCTTCCACTCCTTATGAACTTTGAACTAGTCATAAAACAAACCTGAATGATCTACGATCGTGGGGTTGTGCACCATATATTAAAGATCATTTTAGTGAGTTTGGTAAACTAAGTCCAAAAGGAAAAAAATGTATCTTTATAAGGTATCTGAACGCTCCAAAGGGTATGTATTCATTGATGAACCGGAGGACGGAAGTATTACTGAAATTGTATTGCAAGATGTCAGATCTTTTAAAAATGATTTTCCCAAAAAGGGGTGAAATAGATGAAGGTGAGCCCCTCTACAAAATGTTGAATTCAGAAGATCAAGTAGTGTCGTCAGATATACTTGATAACTCAAATGATCAAGAAATGATTCCTGGTCCAAGTGGGAGTTATGAATCCCAAAATCCTAATAGAGGAATCTGAACTTCAACTACGTAAGAGTACCATAAAAGGTGTACCTAAACGATCTTATGATATTGAGGATTATGTTTTCTTGGTATCTCCTACAGAATTGGATCAACCTAATTTTGTAACTGAGGCCTTATCAAGCCTTAAAATGGATGAATGGCTAAAAGCGATGAAAGAAGAATTAGAGTCTATGAAAACCAACAAAGTCTGGGATCTAGTTAACCTTCCTAAGGAACGTAAAGCTATTGGGAATAAATGGATTCTCAAAGTTAAACGCAAATCGGATGGGTCAATAGAAAGACACAAAGCACGATTGGTGGCAAAAGGTTTTACTCAAGAGGTTGGAATAGACTATGAGGAAACTTTTTCACCAGTTGTAAAGTTTACCTCCATACGATTACTTTTAGCTATTGTTGCACGTTTAGATCTAGAATTACACCAAATGGATGTGAATATCGCTTTTCTTAAAGGAGAATTAAATGAGGAAATCTACATGGAAGAACCAATAGGTTTCGTTGTTAAAAGGCCAAGAAAAGAAAGTTTGTAAATTGAAAAGATCAATTTATGGCCTAAAGCAATCTTCAAGGATGTGGTACCTGAGATTTCATAAGGAGGTGATATCATTTGATTTCACCATGATCGATGAAGATCATTGCATCTATGTGAAAAAGTCCAATGGAAATTTTGTAATTCTTTCTCTTTACGTAGATGATATTTTATTAGCTGAAAATAATTTGGAGTATATGAAAACTGTCAAGTCATGGCTTTCAAAATCATTTGATATGAAAGATATGGGTAAAGCAGACTATAAATTGGGTGTTAAGATCCAAAGAGATCGTTCCAAGAAATTTTTAAGTTTATCTCAAGAAATTTATATTAAGAAAATATTGGAACATTTTCGAATGAATAGTTATAAATCCATGGATACTCCTGTAGCAAGGGGTGAAACTTTAAGCCTTGAAATGTGTCCGAAGACTGAAAAAGAAAAGGAAGACGTGTCTCGCGTTCCTTATTCTACTGTTCTCAGGAGTTTGATGTATGCTATGATGTGTACTCGCCCAGACATTTGTTATGCCGTGAGTCTGGTTAGCAGGTATCAATCCAATTCTGGAAGAGATCATTGGAAAGTAGTAAATAGAATATTCTGATACCTAAAGAGAACTGCGGATCATACAGTATTATAGTGGAATCTGATTCATTCATAAGAGGTTATACAGATGCCGATTGGGCTGGTAACCGAAATGATAGAAAATCAACATCCGATTATGCTTTCTTACTAAATGGTGATGCTATTTCATGGAAAAGTAAGAAGCAAACTTGCACAACTCTTTCAACCATGGAATCTGAATTCGTGGCTTGTGCATCAGCAATACAAGAAGCGGTTTGGTTAAAGAGATTCTTTGAACATTTAAGTATTGCAAAGAATTCTAAGGGTCCCATGATTTTATATTGTGATAGTCAAGCGGCTATCGCGTACACGAAGGATCCTGAGTATCACAACAAGACCAAACATATTGACATCAAGCATAACTTTGTGAGAGATGTAGTGGCAAGTGGATAAATAACTTTGCAATACATTCCTACATGTGAAATGATAGTCGATCTTTTTACGAAGGCCATCTCTAGAGACTTGTTTGAAAAACATGTTAGGGATCTAGGTTTGTGTAGGATTTAATGATATTTCAGTATTGTAAAATAACTTAATTGTTATAATATTCTCTTCAATATAATTCTATTGAATTTATGTTCGAATGTGGTATGCATGTGATATTTTGTAGAAAATAAAGTGTGTCGAACAAGTCGATGTATTGGCTCTCTCACACGAGCAATCGTCTCTTATGTCGAGGAACGTGAAGAGATGAGTTTCAGCATCATATTATGACTTGTTTTATGAGTCAGACAAGTGTTTATCAAAGAAAATAAGTTTAAGGATCACTGATGAGAGAAACTGGGGTTAAACATCTGGAGGTGTTTAGACCAAGGTTTATCTGATGTTGGATGATCGAAAGAATGAGACACATACACCAATATAAGGTGAAAACATCGTAGCACGTGTTTCATACCACATGTGTCAAGCAATCAATGGGTCAATTAAATAATGGTTCCCTGCTTCTTCATTGTGTGAGACCCCGAAAAATTAAAATGACTTTTCAATGAAATACCCTTTGACCTTTTGTTGTTTTTTGAAGTTTCAATTGATGTTGTTACTTTAGCATGTTACTAATAACCATGAATGATTCGGCAATGCAATGCATGTCTAGGAAAGCAGTTGAATAGGAACAAATTGATTTAAGTTGAAAGGAAAGACAATTAATTGAATAATAACCTACATACACAAGCCGGCTATTGCACTAACCATATTGGTATTGAGTGTAATTGTGTGTATAAAGTTAAACATGAACTCGAGTTAACCTCTTTACGAGGATGAGGGATCGAATAAGTAACTACTGAAGTAGTGAACGAAGTATGGGGTATTGTGAGTAATAGTGTCCTTAAATTAATAGTGAATTCTTTCCACATGTGATTGAATTCTTATGTAGGGCTTGTAAAAACCTTGAAAGTAAGCCTTAATACTCACAGGTCGCACGAACTATTTGTCGTATGAATCGTGTGTTTAGTTGATATCATACTGATTTGGGTCTTGTCCACCATGTGCAAAGTGGAGACGTAAGTTTTGGGTTGCGGGTCGCTCATGTGGATCGACCCGACCCGAAGTTTTTTTTTTCTTTTTTTGAAAAAGAGATAAGCACCAATTTGAAAAAGGGATGAGAACAATTACTTTGTAACTGTTTCAACGTATACTGATTTCCTCTTTTTTTAAATGAGCGTTGAATACTTTTCAGAAGATGAGAGTGAGGAATACAAAAAAGAGGGAGAAACAAAAAATCTTCTTTAGTGATATTAACCAAACAAAAGTGACATATAGTTTGTGAAAACATAAATTTGATTCCTTGAGACTCAAAGATGGACTTGGAGTAATTTTTCACAAGATTTCATTATCATTTCGTTGTTGTTAACAAGTACACATTATCATTCCTGTTCTGACAATCTTACAAAATGTAAAAAAATATTTCGATAAAATTTTAAAATTGAAGAGAGGTTAAACTAATAATTGTAAAAGGAAGGTGGAGTTGTGGTAAAAATGACATTGAAAGTGAGGAGTTTCAATGGAGATGACAACGAATTTTTGGAGAAGAAAGAAGAAAGAAAAAGAAAAAAAGGTTAAAATAACAAGATTTTTTGTTAAACGAACTCATAAAAATAAAAATTCACTATTTTATATTGCTCACGTTTCTTTAATGTCAGGTAGACAAAAAATGAATCAATTCAAAATTGTTTAAGAATAATAGCACACCATATAATTAAAGTGTCTTTTTTAAAATTCGATACAATTTCAATTTTCAGGTATCTTTTTTTGTGTTTTCTCTTTCCATAAACTAATTATATGACGTACCAAATCAATCTAAACTCAGACATTAAGGACTACTTTAATCATTTCTCTAACTTTTTATATTTATTATATACACATGGTGCTCTTTGAGAATGCCGGTGAGCAGCGTTTAGCAAATGGTTTTTTAGCTTTTGAGGGTATAAAAACCCTATAAGCATAGAAGTTTGTTGCAAAGATGATGGCACTGTCGGAGCTCACCGATGACATTGTTGGGAGCATGGCCGTTGGAGCCACTTTCTCAGATTTTGTGAGTTTCTCCTTCGACACATTTATATCCAATTGAGAGTTTTGTGTCCCAAGCTAGTTGGGTTCGATTCCGTTGAGTACATCTGCTTAAACACAAGGAATGAACAACTAAATAAATAATTGAGCCCTCTTTTGGAGAATGAAAGACTTGATACATGTGAATTTTTGACTGGAACTCTTAGGCGATCGATCCCCTTGGGGGCCATCACAACTGATTTTTATTGAAGTAACATCTTTACCCAATGGAATTTGAGTTTTAGATGATAGATGGATTAGGGCTGTTTTTGGTATATTCTAGATTAAGATGAGTCCTTGTTAAATATATCACATCCTATAATTTGTAATTTTTAATATCAATGTGCCATTTGCTGTAGCTGTTTAGGTATTTTATCTTTTGGAGAAAACTTTAGTACTTCTTTTGATACCAAATATGTCTTTGAAATAGCATAGTTTTAGTGATAATCTAACACCATATTCTACTGCTGTTGCTGCTATGTAACATTTACCTTCTGCCTTCCATAATGTAAATGGTTCATATGTGGTCAAAGTAGTTCTAGGACTCAGAAAAATAGCATACTAGAAATGATTGAAGAAAGAAGAACTAAGATGCATTCAGGATAACAGCAAAGCAAAGAAGAGGACATAGGAATTTGGTTAACTTGGTCCTATGTCTACCAGCCCCCTCTCCTTAATGCATTTGTTTAACTGCAGTTTAAATGCAAAATAGCTAGTTGAAGATGAATTCAATGATGCTTTCTACTTTCGATATGCGATCAAAGAAACCCTTTATCATAATGTGGATAGACAAGATTAATGATGACTAATTGTAAGCAAACCTAGGGACAGATCCATACTTTTGAGCTCACCCTACTCATTCATGCTCTTTTATGCAACATCATTCTTTTAATCTTTCTTGACCTTTTGTTTTTTTTTACCGTTATCTTGTAGCTTTACTAGAAATTCTGCATCCTGTGAGACGTTCTTATCAATAATGTAATGCTTTATCAGGATACATATATTTTTTATCGCTGTTTCAATCTATTAATTTTAGCTTTGGATCTACGGCAACCTTGCTTTTCCTGGGCATATCTCTTTTTTTTTTAGGGTGGGCAGATAAACTCACTTGATTTTCATCGGACAGAAGATTTGCTGATAAGCGCTAGTGAGGATGACTCAATTCGACTTTTTGACATTGCCAATGGGAAGTAAGTTCTTGAAACAAGCTTGCAGGAAAAGCTCTTCGTGTAATTTTCCTATGTATTGTCCACTTACATTATTGTGTCAGGTCATGATTTATGCCAAATTAGTAGATTAAACATCATCCATCATCTATCAAAATATGATGTTTTTTGTGTCATCTGAGATTGGAATTCATTTAACAGAACAGGACTATAATAAGAAAAAGCATAGCAACAATCCTTGAATATGTTATTGTTCAGATCATAACCAGGGTGCAAACCTTCAGTATTGTCTTTTGTCTCCTTTTTTTAACGACTTGTAAATCTCCATCAGATCATTACCCATTTTTTGGGCTTATCAGGTTCTGTCATCAAAAAAAGGTTCTGTCAACATCATATTCTTCCAGCTTGCAAATTCTGGCACTGACTTCATGTTTTTAAGTACTACTCCCTCCGTTCAAATTTTTGTTACACACTTTCGGTTTTAGTCCATTCAGAAAGAATGAGACAATTCTAAATTTGGAAACAATTAACTTTCTACTTCCCATTTTTCCTTGAGAAGCTTTGATAACCTCACAAATACCATGGCTTGTTTAACGCCACAAGTTTCAACAATTTTATAGCCACACAATTTCTATGACATATTTCTGTACACAAGTTTCAAAAATCTGAATCTTTCTTAAACTCCGTGCCAATTCGATCTCTGTCATGTAAATTGGCATGGAGTGAATATAAATTAGTTGATTTTGTGCAGTTTAAAACTAATATTTTTGAAGTTAGTGTATTTTTCATATATAAAGAGTATATGCACAGATTATGTAATCATCTGGTATTATGAGTTTGTAGTTCCTATAGTTGTCTTTTTCTCTGTGATTATGTATTTTCAAAAAGCCTCATGTATTCTGAAAGCAATCCTTCAATCAATATAAGATGTTACTACCTGGGCTTAAAAATGTGAAGAACTTATAGTAGAAGAGCATTTTAAAAAGTTATAGGTTCACAGGAGGACTGCATTAGGCTGCAGCAGCCATTCCATAGAAAAACCTAAACGTTATAGAAAAAAAGTGGCTGAAGAAGTTTCAATCATTTTGGAACTGCGCCATTGGTTGATTAGTATGGCAAACTAAGAACTTCACTTCCAAAGGTGGCCATTATATCAAAAAAGAGTGCAATGACTTTACCATGGTAGGCCTATATGCGACTATTTGGGAAGTTACAGAACTCCTGTCTACAGGGCTCTTAAGCATGAAAAGCAACTTTGACATGAATAATTAAGCTATGTTAAGAAGCTTGACTCTAAATATTTTTGGGCTGGAGCGATCTATTGGTGTCGTCTTGACTGCGACTGATTCATTTTAATTGTTGATTATGTACCAAGGAAATGTTCCCAGGCCTTTGGTCCAGTGGTAACAGCGCATCGTGTGATGTGTTGGTTAGCACATTTCACAGGTTCGACCTTACCTTAGACAGAAGCTTAGTATTAAATGGAGAAGGTTCTAAGGGGCAAACCCATTATACACCGAGTTTCAAACCTGGTGCCATTGGATCTAGGGTATTTTTCATTTCTAAAAATTAATGTACCAAGGAGCAGTTAAATTACTGGTTCAAATTCATTTCCAGATTATCTTCATTGTCCATCATTATAGGAAAGTCTGTCAATGATGGAATCATACTAGTTCCACGTTTGACAAAAATACTATTAGGTTGGGGAGAATATAATTACCTTGTGCGTATTTTTCCATTTTGAAATCTTTTATACAACTTAGGGGTTGTTTTGTAGGATGGTTTAGAAAAAACAATGTATGCATTAGGCTTGTTTACTACTAATACTTTGTTCTGTACACTTTTTCAACCTACATTAGTTATACAGTCAATGCATTCATTGCTAATACTTTGTTCTGTACACTTTTTTAACCTACATTAGTTATACAGTCGTATTCGGTATTATGCTAAGTATAACTAATACATGGGAAATCATGGTATTAGCAATGCAAAGAGTTTTAATGAATGTATTAGCATGGTTAAAGACACATTTGCCCCTCAAAGCCTTTTCCACATCCTTTCCTCTGTTTATGAAGGGTATTTTTGTAAGCAGATAATTTTCTTTTAGAAATTATGCAATGCATATTGTTTTTGATACACCAAATCAGACACTGCATAATAAATAATCTTAGCATAAATACCAGCATTACTAATACACCGTATTCAACACTATTCTTATGAATCCTACCAAACGACCCCTTAGGCTTTAGACTGATTCAAGACATGATTCTGTTTGGTCCTTAAGCAAGTTTTAACTTTTGCATACTGCAACTAATGTCTCTATGAGCTATCTTAACTAGACCAGAATATGTAGTTCCTATCAAGTTCTTTTTGACCTTCAGGTTGCTGAAGACTACATATCATAAGAAGCATGGAGCTGATCGAATATGCTTTACCCACCATCCTCATTCTGTTATATGCTCTTCAATACACAACTTGGATGTGCATGGAGGTGATTCTCCTTGAACCAACTTCTG
Organism: Solanum okadae; assembly: GCA_036553675.1. Taxonomy (NCBI): domain Eukaryota; kingdom Viridiplantae; phylum Streptophyta; class Magnoliopsida; order Solanales; family Solanaceae; genus Solanum; species Solanum okadae. The sequence goes on along the minus strand of CM071689.1, from coordinate 40,365,170 downwards.
ATTTTGAATTATATGAAAGGATAGTTTACATGTTGCTTTGTGTCTGCTGCCAGAGTCTTTGCGGTACCTATCCATGTACGATAATCGATGTCTTCGTTACTTTAAGGGACATAAAGAGAGGTAGGTGCTTTTTTCTTGGTATTTTTCTCAGTAATAATTAGAACAATGTGTGTTTTCTGTAGAAATATGGGGATATACAATGACCTACCTGATTTTCTTAAGAGTGCTTACTATGTAAAAACAGCTGAAATGGTTGTACACGTGCCTAGAATGCTTGATTTACTGATTTAATTTGCGCATTTGTTTTCAAATAATTTCTTTTGGATTTAAAAAGATGTTATGGAGGTTTATGTATGTTCTCTCCCAATAGAAATAATAGTTGCTATAAGGTAGAAGAGAAATGAATCCAAGGTTAAGGACGAAATGTCCTACAAAACAAACATAACAGACATTTAATGGGTGACATTTTAGGTTTATTTTATGTATAGTAACAGTCATCCGTTGACATTATTCTTTTCCTTTTGTCCCTCTTCCTACCACTTGATTTTGACATCATGATTATCTTTAAATCTGTTACTCTGATTTGGATGCAGGGTTGTGTCACTGTGCATGTCTCCGGTTAATGACAGCTTTTTGTCTGGATCTCTTGACCATAGTGTGAGAATATGGGATCTTCGCGTAAATGCATGCCAGGTTGGTATCACATTTTATGGAATGAACCTAGTCTTCAATTATCAAAGATTTATTGACTTGTCTTAGAGCCTGTTTGGCTTAACTTTAAAAAAAGTAGCTTTGTAAAAGTAGTTTTTAAAAAGTCAAACTTAAGTAACTTTTAAGTTAAAAAATGAAAAGTAGGGGAGTACCTACTTTTAACTTTATAAAGAGTCATTTTAAACTTATTTTAAGTTATTTTTAACTTTGCCAAACACTCTCAAAAGCGAAAAATAACTTAGAAGTAGGTTTAACCAATTTTTAAGTCAAACCAAACAGGCTCTTAGTAACTTAGTGGACTTCTAAAGGGGGGGGGGGGGATGGGGGTGTAACGGTTGCTTGACCAACTTTCTTAAAATCTGACTAATCCATTGGGTACATGTTACCTCTCCCTTAAGAAGATGAGAAGATATCACCTAGTTTTTTTTTTTATCTCTGTTAGGATTTGAACTCTAGTTTCCCATTCCAACTACATTAGCTATTAGGTCAACACTCTATGAGGAAAGTCCAATTACACGATTAGTAACATAGGAAAAAGGTGTTATTCAACATATACCCTAAACCCTAAACCCTAATCCTATCCAATGAAACAAAACCAAGAAAAAGTGAAACTAATTAAATGAGCTTTTGGACAAGTTGAGGAAATTAGGACAATCTTTTGTAGAACCGGAAACCACTTACATTTATTAAGGTTGAGTTGTTCTCTCTGTGAACTAAACTTGGCATGTGTAATTGTGGTTCCCACTTATGGACTTTGCAATAGTGTTTTCAGAAGCAATAAATACAAAAATGACAAGGGTCCTAGAGCTTAAAGCAGGAAGCAAAGTGCACACTTCACTTCAAGCGTAATTTTAAAAGAATATCAAAATGAATATAGAACAAATAAAAGGAAACTAGATAAACAAGAGCTCAAAAAAATAATGTATCTATTAGCAAATCTTTCAATTTTCAAAAGAGCTGATACTTTAAGTAGTTTGGTGGTAAGAGAAGTCTTTGTTTAAATTTAAATTTAGTTAGATGATTTGGAGGCAAGAGGTGTATCAGTAGCGTACATTAGGGTGATAAAGGACATGTACAAAGGAGCTAAAACGCAAGTAAGAATGGTGGGAGGAATCTCGGAGCACTTTCTGTTATGGTCCCCTGTTATGGATCTAGTTATGGGACACTGCAAGATAAAATCTGAAGTTTTCTTCCTACGACCTATGGTGCTGGTTGGTTAAGAGAGAACCTGCAGTCTCTTGAGTTAAAGTACTCAAAAACTGAAACTACCTTTCTTCTTCCGTTTCCTGAGACAAACAGATAGTTAAAATACAACACTTATAAGATAACTACCCCTAGAAACTACGACATGACTTCCTAACATTACTGAAATGAAAAACTGCATTACTACAGGAAAATAACTACTACTAAAAAGAAACAACTACTGCTGTAACTATTGGATGACTAAGGAGTGATAACATTACTCTCCTCCTTCAAATCGTGCTTGTCCTCAAGCGCTAAGTGCGAAAAGTATTAGTATTTCTCTCCAATCAAGCAAACTCTTCCTCATCGTCTATAAAGTCAATCCAGAATAATTTCTTGCATTGATGACCTTGGGTGAATGGTTCATCACAATTGAAACAAAGTCCTTTAAGTCGCCTATCGTCCATTTCAGATCTGGTCAGTTTCTTCACAAATCAGGCTTGTTGTTGAGGTGAGAAATCTGATGTCTTGGATTTGTAAGCATCTAACAATTGCGAACAAACAGGTTGTTCCTTACGTTCATAAAGCCTGGTTAAACTCATCACCATAGCCAAATCTAAAGGATTATGCAACTCAACCTCAATTGCTATTAAATTAGTAAGACCGTTGATATAAAGTTCAATCATTTGCGACTGAGTGAGTGTACCAGCCCGCAAATTAACTGCTCAAACTTTTCTTGGTAATCTGCCACAGACTCAATCTGGCATAACGTAGCCAATTCTCCCAATTTCTGACTTCTGATTGGTGGCCCAAAACGAAAGTTACATTGACGTTTGAATTCATCCCAAGATGGTTGAGACATATCTATCTCTCGTTGAAGAAACCAAAGTTGTGCATTCCCTTCTAAATGAAAAGAAGCAAGTCCAACCTTTTTTTCTTCTAGAGTTTGTTGGTGTCGAAAGAAGTGTTCACATCTGTTCAACAATCCCAAAGAGTCCTCTTGGCCATTAAATTGTGGGAAATCCAACTTTGTATGTCGAGGAATGATGTAACTTCCTCCTACTTTTGATCTTGACCCTCTTGCCACTTTATTTTTTCCCTTCCAACCACAATTCTAACTTGTATTTTCATTTGAATCAGAATCGACCTTAGAATTCTCTAAATCCTTTGTGAGTGCATCCAAACGAACATTTATTGCTTCCTGTCTGGCCAAATTGGTTGCACGTTCTTCTTGGAACAAGTTCACCAATTGTGCTAGTTGATGTTGAATTTGGTCTCCCATAACTCCCGACTCTGATATGGTCCCTTGTTATGGATCTAGTTATGGGACGGTGCAAGATAAAATCTGAAGTTTTCTTCCTACGACCTATGGTGCTGGTTCGTTTAGAGAGCACCTGCAATCTCTTGAGTTAAAAGTACTGAAAAACTGAAATTATTTTACAAGCATTTCCTGAGACAAGCAAATAGTTTAAATACAACACTTATAAGATAACTACCCCTAGAAACTAGGACATGACTTCCTAACTACAGGAAAGTAACTACTACTAAAAAGAAATAACTATTATTGTAACTATTGGATGTCTAAGGAGTGATAACACTTTCCTATGGAGATGGGGTTACACCAGGGGTCGATTCTTAAGCGTGTTTCTATTTTATATTTTCCTTGGTGATGGATGTATTGACGCGAGACATTCAAGATGAGGTGCCATGTTGTTGATATTTGTGCATGACATAGTTCTAATTGATGAGACGCACAATGGAGTGAATGCTAAGTTAGAGGTGTGGAGACAAACTTTGGAGGCTTAAGGGTTTAGGTTGAGCAGGACTTAGACAAAATATGTGGAGTGCAAATTCAATGACATGATGCATGAGGTAGGCGTGGAAGTGAGGCTTTACGCATAAAATATCCCCAAGAGACATAAATTCAAGTATCTTGGGTCTATAATCTATAATCTGCAAGAGTGGAGACAACGATGATGATATCACACACCGTATTGGTGCGGCGCAGATGAAGTGGAGGCTTGCCTCTAGAGTCTTGTGTGATAAAAAGGTACCACTGAAATTCAAAGGTAAGTTTTATAGGGTGGTGGTAAGATCGACAATGTTGCATGAGGTTGAATGTTGGTCAGTCAAGAACACCCATGTCCATAAGATGCATGTTGCAGAGATGAGGATGTAGAAGTGGATGTGTGGTCATACTAGGAGTGATAAAATTAGAAATAAGGATATCCAAAATAAGGTGGGGGTGACTCCTGTGGTGGACATGTTGAGGGAAACGAGACTGAAATGGTTTGAACATGTAAAAAAGTGATGGATGGATGCACCAGTGAGGAGGTGCGAGAGGTGGTTATAGAGGGCACGGGGAGAGACAAAGGAACGCTGAAGAAGTAATGGGGAGAGGTGATAAGATAATATATGACACAATTTCAGGATACCGAGGACGTGATCCTAGATAGGAAGGTGTGGAGGACTCGCGTCAGGGTAGAATGGTAGTAGGTATTGTAGTGTTGTCTTCTTAGGGTAGACTGGGGTCTACAATGGTACTTGTTGTATTTTTTTTAAATCAGTATCATTGTTGTTTATGGTGTTTCGATAATAACATGATTTAATTGTTGTTTTGGCTACTTTTGCACTGTTCCTTGCTATTTCCTATATTCTCTCCATTATCTCTTTTATATTCGGAAACAACCTCTACCTCCACGAGGTAGTTGTAAGGTCTGAGTACATTCTACCTCTCCAGACCTCACTTCTGGGTTTCACTAGGTATGTTGTTGTTGTTAGATGAGTTTAGTTGAGATATTGTAGGCTTTTGAATTTTATTTTGCAGGTTTTGTGCAATTTCTTTTTTTGTTTTCAAGTTGGTTATTTAAAGCTTTCCATGCTAAATAAAATTAAAGTGAGAAAAATTTCAATCATTCTTTCAACCTTTTTTGTTTCACTATCTTTTAAAAACCAACACTTATCTTGAAAGAGAAAAGAAGTAGCTACAAGACGAGTCCTAATTGATGAAGTTGAAGATGAATATTTTGACAATCTTGATGAAGAATAAAAGTTATAAAAAATATTGTTTTGATTTTGCTAGTCTTATGGAGGATATTAAGCTACTTTCTAAATTGAAAGATTCGCTGATAGGTGCTCCCTCTGTTACAGTTTGTTTGTCCTGATTTGACTCGGCATAGAGTTTAAGAAAGTAAAGAAGACTTTTGCATCTTGTGGATTTAGTCTAAAGGTGTGTAATGTATCAAAATGTCCTTTGAATCTGGTGGTCATGCCAGGTAGAATACTGAGTGTAAAGAGTTTCTAAATATAGAAAGTGGTGTTTTTTTGAAACAAACTAAAAAAGAATGTAAGACAAACAAATTGAAATAGAGGAGTACTATTTTTTCTTAGCTCTTGTTTATTTAGTTATATTATTACTTATTAGTGCACTGTTTATTTTGATATTCTTTTAAAACTGTGCTTCAATTTAATGAAGTGTGCGCTTCGCTTAAAGCCTTGTTGCTTTTTTTGCACTTCTCGCTTTTAAAAACACTGTTTTTAAAAGAAAAACAAGCTGGTGCATAGCTGCATTTTATTTGAATATTATTTTTAGATTACTCAGACTAGGTACTCATTGTTCTGAAAGAACTGTATTTACAGAGTCAATTTGGCAAGTCACAAAATAGGTTCAATAGCAGTTCTTATTCCTCTATACTCTTCAAGTGTGGGCTTATATGTTAATTAATGATCTCAGATGTTAATTCTTCAGTGATTAGGGGCAAATTCCCAGGTTCACTAGGAACCTTTTTGACATTGTAGAATTGCAACTGTGGCAGAAATAGCCTCAGATTATAGCCATTTGCTTGTGCATGCATGACTGGGGTGAAGACACTATCTATGCCTTTAGTCCCACTTACTTTTGAGCAGGTTGGATGCTAATCAGCTGTTATGTTAGCATTTGTTAGCTCTCACAAATATTAGAAGTTCAGGTCCAGTGTGCTGTAGTGTTAAGTTAGTGTAAAGAACACCAGCAGTTGGTACTAGCTTGTCAAACTTCTACCTTATGAAACACATGCTTGTGATATATACTCACTCTTGCAATGTTCAGGGGATTTTGCGTCTAAGAGGTAGGCCTGCAGTTGCTTATGACCAACAAGGCCTCGTCTTTGCAGTGGCAATGGAAGGGGGTGCCATCAAATTGTTTGATTCAAGACATTTTGACAAGGTTTGTGCCTCTAAAGTTCAGCTTCCTTTTGCATTACAAATAATGATTTTTTTCTTATGTTGTGATATGTAGGGGCCCTTTGAAACCTTCCTAGTGGGTGGAGATACAGCTGAGGTTTGTGACATAAAATTCAGCAATGATGGAAAATCAATGCTTTTAACAACTACTAGTAATAGCATCTATGTGCTTGACGCCTATGCAGGAGAGAAGGTTATTTTTCCATCAGAATTCTTCCCTTTCTGCTCTAGATTCTTATCTTGTTTCCTATTCCTTCCATCCCATTTTATGTGGCACCGTTTGACTTGGCACGGCATTTAAGAAAAAAAGGAAGAGTTTTTAAACTTGTGGTCTAAAACAATCCTTTGATATTTGTGTGGTTGTAAATCATTTCAGAGAATTTTAAAGTTGAATTGTTTCTAATTATAGTAAGGTGACACTCTTTTTGGGAACACTAAAAAGGAAAGGTGCCACATAAAATGGGACGGAGCGAGTGTTATTTTTCATGATGTTTTGCGGACTTATCCAACACTAAATGACTATTTTACTGGTGCAGCGGTGTGGGTTTAATCTGGATCCTTCCCCGACAGCAATGGAGGCAACCTTTACACCAGACGGCCAGTATGTTTTTTCAGGTATTAGGTTAAATTTTTTGAGCTTATTATTAACCGAAGAATAATCTTCCTATATTATTGTTGGAGCTTAGATATTAGACTTAGCATGATCCCACTTTACTCCAGCCTTGGTGTGTATGTTTACATGTCATTTATGCTTGTGGACCGTAGCAGACTGCCAGATGAATTAGTGGAGAGCATGCAAGCTGTCTGGGGACACAGACATCATTAAAAAAAGTCGAATGTCCTATAGGAATGTCAAAGCAGTATTCTATACTTCCAGAATACCAGCCCTATCTTTGTGCCTTTTTGGTCCTTATTTTTCTGGAATATTTCATAGCCTGACCTTGGGAGCCTTATTAGTTGCCAGTGTATAGGTTTTCATTTGGACACACTACAAAAATGTTAACCATGTATGAACGTGTTTTTCATTTTCTATCTTCGCTGATTAATGATCATTTACTGAAATAAAAATAGATGAGTGAGAAAGTGAAAGAGTATACCTATAATCTTAGAGCTTGACTAGTACGATTCTTGTATTTAAGTTGTGAACCACCAGTAACCTTGTATAAGCACAATGACTTGGCCGGTCATCAGAATTTAACACTCTTTCGGGCCCTTTCAGGAAAAAGTTAAATGGAAAAAATAGTTTTTTCTAGCAAGAAGCAAGAACATATTGCAGACATTGTTTAGACAAAGAGTATGAGGGAAAAGAATTTTTGGCACTTGGAATTATGGTGAAAATAATCTTTGGGCAATAGTGATCATGCATAGCCAGCGCTGTAATTCTTTTTGTCTTGCGCCTCCACTTTGATGATAATTGTTCTGCTGTCAAGCTTGGTTCTTATTTTTCATCCTGTTCTTAATATGAAGTGCTCACTGTCAAATGCAAACTTGAGGCATTCTTCTCTATGATCTTATAGTTGATACTAGAACTAAAATGGTCTGTATTCATGCTTTAAGGTTCAGGAGATGGAAGCTTGCATGCGTGGCACATCGACACGCAAAAAAAGGTCTCCTCCTTTTGGTTACTCTCTCTCTATTGGGCCTTTTTTACAGCTATCATTTGGGTCTTGGGAGCTGGAAATTTGGACAATCATTGATCCATCTGTTTGAGAATCGTGCCTTTTTGTGTACCCTTATTACTCATAAGGAGAACTTATCTACACTCCGTGTTTACCCTAGACCTTTGAACACATGTCATGTTTATTTCATATGCTCTTTTATCAGATGTATATTATGGCTTTAATTTTCCATTACTCATCAGTACAGTTTGAGTATTCTTTGATCTTCCAAGGACTAAGAAAATGACTGTTTTGATAGATTTGTAGCTGGGATAGCCACATAGGTGTGGCATCGTGCTTGAAATGGGCGCCAAGAAGAGTCATGTTTGTTGCTGCATCATCAGTTCTTACCTTTTGGATTCCTGATCATAGAGGTCCTGGTGAAGCCGCTGGAGTCCAAGTAGAAGAACAAGTTACTCTTACTCAATGACGTCTTTATAAGTTACATGTAGGTGTAAACACACCTGGGCACTCTTAGAAGTTATATGGCCATTGTTGATTTGATTCTTGTCAGCGCTTTTATTTCCAAAGGTTTGAAATTTTATATGTCCTTTGGCTTCTCAAACCCTATCTCTTCGATATGGATTTTCTCAATCATTTTGCCCACTGCGAGCGTCATTCTACCACGGTAAGCTTTCTCCCCTCCGATCCTGACTTTTAGCTATTGGGTGTAGACGAGTTGTCGTTGAAGATCCATATTAACTTCAAACATGACTTTGTAATTGCAGTTTTAAAAGTTGCAAGTCTGTTTAGGTGGTGTGTACCATGAGGCTTTGCTATATAATTAGACAAACATGTCGAGGGTGACGGTGAAGTAATTAGACAAAGCTAAAAGGTTATTTTGTTAGAGGGAGCGATATGCAATGGAGGGAGTAATTACATAAGATTGATTTTGAGTGATGTGTATGTATTAGTATTAGGTAATTTAACCACGCGTCGTGCAGTTATAAATAATTTCAGCTTATGAAAATCTTTTCCAATAATGGACTATTATAAAAATAAAAATAATAAAAATTCAAGAACATTTCAATATAAATTAAATGATTTGATAATATCATATATCTCAAGAATCGTAAGTCTATAAAGAATGACTTGAAGATATCTAGTCATTTTTATCTTTACATTATTTATCATAATATATGTTTGGTAATATAATCATGTTAATATTGATCGGTCTTTCAATGAAACATCACGTTTTTTTATTTTTATTTTAACATGAAAAATATAGAATTTAATAATGTGAAAATTTTATATATGACATTTATTAGACTAATATTTTCAAGTTATAGCAGTAGAATAAAACTTTCAAGTTGTAAAAATAAAAAATTTCAGGTTATAACATTTTATTAAAAAACAATTTTTTTTAATTAATTGTAAAAATCTGTTTTGAAAAAATTAAAGGATAAAAAAGGAAAATAAATCTAATTTGAAGAAAAAAAAAAGGAAAAAACAGAAATAGGTGTATTAATTAAATTTGAATTGATTGATGATAATTATTAATTAGCATAAATTTATGAGATTAAAAAAAAAAGGAATATTTGTTTTTCTTGTTTAGCTTAAAGCAGTTTAAATTGTTCAAAACAAATTTCTTTTTGTTTGAACGTTTCTTTCTCTTCTCAATATTTTCTCTAGTTAGTCATCACTCTCATCTAATTCCTATTCATTTTTATTCAATAATCTTCATTTTCTTGTAATGGATGGATTCTTATCAATATTAAAGCATGGTGGTAGATGAGATTCTTTCGGTTAGTGTTTTTTGCGATTGTTTTAATCTATATTGGTATACAAATCAAACGTTAAAAAAAATTGTGAACAGTGATACCAAAAAAAAATTCAGATTTTGTTTGTGTATAATAGTTTTAATTATGGCGTTTTTGGTATGAACATTCATTTTTTGAAATTACATTAAATTTGTTTGAAATTGGTATAGATTTTGATATGAACATTCTTTTTTTTTTGTATGTTTCTGATTAAAAAAATTACATAAAATTTATTTGAAATTGGTACACTAGTTATACCACGTTGGTACTGGCATTATATTTGAATGAGTTTTGTATATTGTTTATCTAATAAATGACAATTAATAGTTAAACGTGGTATTATTTTGGTAATATAGTGACATGATTCTGCTGTGAAAAAGTGACGACTTTTGGCATGAAATAAGTATAATTTTGGCATGAAATAGGTATAAAAAGTGTGCATAAAAATTGAATGAAATTTGTATACTGCTTTCAGATTTTTTGTTATGTATAATAATTTTAATTATGGTATTTTTTTTAAATGTATAATTTTATATTTTGGTATGAACATTGAATTTATTCATTATTTGTGTGATCCAGTTTTTATTTTTTGGTATGTTTCTTGTTAAAAAAAATTAGAGATTTGTTTTTGGAATTTGTATACTATTAATACCAAACATGTACGACAATCGATAATTTGTACACTACTAATTTGTGAATGAATACTCATTAAAAATGTCTATAGCTAAATTTGTTCATTCTTTGTATGAACCAGTATTGATTTTTTTGTATGAATTTTCGGTATAAAAATTGACGTAAATTTTGTATGAAATTGGTATAATAGTAAAATCAAATTTGTGTGAAAATTTATAGGTTATATGGCACAAATCTGGTATGATTCAATTTTTATTTTTGACATTATATTGATATGAAATTGTGCATAATAGTGGGATGAAATTGGTATACTCATTATTTAATAAACGACAATTACTAATTATAAATTGTATGATTTTGTATTCTTTTTGGCATGAATATTATATGAACCAGTGTTTACTTGTGGCATGAAATAGGTATAGAAAGGATGCATAAAAATAGTATGAAATTTGTATACTGATATAACATATGTATAAAAGTAACTTGTACTTTTGTATCTTGTAATACCGACACAATAATTTATGATGGAATAGGAAAATAAATTCAAAAGGTGTTGGAGCATAAATTATTGTCACATGGTTCAAAAAGACTATAGGGAGACCACAACTTGAATGCTGGAAAGGGTTTGCTGATTTGAAATTCAAGAGGTTTAAGGTTACATGCAGTACATGTCGTCGGGGGGACACAACAGGAAGACATGTTCAAATTACTCTGCTGAAAAAAAAATACATGATTATTTTTATTTTGATTTGGTTGTTTTATTGTGACAAACGCATGTTTTGATTTATTTTTATCTTTTTAAGTTAATGACTTATATATTCAAAACATTTATTATGTGTACTAAGTAATCATTTGTGTATTCAGTGTTTTTTAAATGTATAGTAAAAAATTTGAGTATATAATTGATATCAACTGGAAAAAATAAGTCAAATCTTAGTATGAAAGTGGTATAAATTTGGTATCAAACTGATGTCCAATGGTAAAATTGAAAAAACATGTAATTGAGATTTCAACTGAAATAGTCAACCTAAAACTAGTTAATGTTATATCCAATTTGTACACTTGGTATGAACTGATATCCCATTGAAAAAATTGAAAAACAACATGTAATTGAGATTTCAATCGAATTAGTCAACCTAAAACTAGTTGATGTTGTACCCAATTAGTATACATTTGGTATCTAACTGATATCCAATTGGAGAAATTGAAAAAACACGTAATTGAGATTTCAACTAAATTAGTCAGCCTAAAACTAGTTAATTTTGTACCCAATTGGTATACATTTGGTATCAAACTGATATCCCTTTGGAAAGATTGAAAAAAAAAAACATGTAATTGAGATTTCAATTGAATTAGTCAGCCTAAAACAAATTAATTTTGTAATTCAATTGGTATAAATTTGGTATCCAACTGATATCCCATTGGAAAAATTAAAAAATAAACATGTAATTGAGATTTCAACTAAATTAGTCAGCCTAAAACAAGTTAATGTTGTATCCAACTGGTATACATTTGGTATCCAACTGATATCTCATTGGAAAAATTGAAATACCAACATGTAATTGAGATTTCAACCAAATTAGACAACTTAAAACAAGTTAATGTTGTATCTAATTGGTATCCAATAGATATTCCACTGAAAAGTGAAAAAAAAAACAAAATGTAATTGATATTTCAACCAAATTAGACAATCTAAAACAAGTCACTTGGTATCCAACTTGAAATTTTAAAACAAAGACTAAAATAAAAAATGTATGAAATTCATATCCAACTGGTATAAAGTTGAGAAGAATAAATCTGACAATGTAAAAAATGCATATAATATGTTGTTGTCAAAAACTGTAGCAAAAGAAATATACATCATTCAAAATCAAAACATGTAATAATTAAAAGTCTAAACTACAATCAAGTATTTCAAAGTTCATTTTCTTGGTCTTGGTGTAGGATACTTGGTAGTATCCTAAAGCATGTTCTTTTGCTATGAGGGGGTCCACCAAATTTGCTAGCAACCATTCCAGTTACTTCACTCTCACTAATTGTGCCATCAACGCTCTTGCTTCTTCCATACTGCCACATGATTGTGGCGTACCTTTTATGGTGGTACTTTGCATCAATGTGAATGAGTGCATATCAAAAACTACATTGCTAATATATTTATCAAAGAGACATGTGTACAGTCCACAATCGCTGAAATAACATTGAAGAAAAAAAATTGAGAAGGAACGTGAATTATTTATTATGAACAAAACACAATAAGATATGAATACATACTTTGAGCTTGGATCTTGTTGAGGCACATTCTTTATAAATACAATTTTAATTTGGGTTTGGATTGAGGCTTGTCAACGTATGCATGTAGTTTATTGAAATAGAGTTCGAGTCTTTTACCATAAAATCATGTGCTAGCTAAAAACAATGGTATAATTGTGACAAATTTATCAACTGCTTTCTCCACATTCTTCGTGTGTAGATCTCATCCCACCATTAAATCATATAAATGTGGAAGAGTTCTACTGATTTTCTTTTTGAATGAAGAAGACGAACGTTGAAGATGGTGAGAGAGAAAAAGTTAATTCTCTGTAAAAGAGAAATGTAGGGGTGGGATGTGGGGTTTGCGTGTGGGTAAAAGAGGAAGGTGGGGGGTTGTTGTGTGAAATTTGGAAAAAAATCTCTAAAATGGTGTAAGAGATAATGACAATTGATTCTCTAATATTAATGTTATCCCTAAAATGGTGTAAGAGATAATGACAATTGATTCTCTAATATTAATGTTATTTGTCTTACTTATTAATTATAATGTAATTATAAAAATAATAACTAATTAATTAAATTAAATAAATTAAATTATAAATTAAAACTAATCTGTTAATACTTGTAATTAAACTGTTATAAGTAGTAATATAAAAAAAGTACATCTAAAGGCTGTAATATTAAGCCTTAAATAGATATATGGGGTGATTTTTCCTTTGATAATTTTATGGTCAGAAATACTTCTTGTGAAAAAAAATTACATTGTGAAGTTTTCAAAAATTAGTATAAGTTAAAAATAAGTTAAGACCATTAATTACCACCACAACGACATAATTATTTTTTGTAGAGATAATCTACTTGTCTGAGGCCAAATATTTACCACTTTTTGTTATTGATACTTTGTTACTGAAACAAAATTTATAGAATGAGAAACATAAATTTGTTTAACAACAGTAAAATAATATTTTGACCCCCTTTAGAAACTCATTCTTCATTATACTGCTACTCTCAAGGTCCTTCTAGATGTTTCATCTATGCAATTTTGAAACTTCTTCGGAAATATGTTTGTATACTTGTTGCATTATGAAAGTACAAGTAGATCAAAATTTTGAATTTTAAAATAATGTCAAAAAGATAATCTCAAACATGAAAAATTTGAAAATGAATCTAACCTAAATAACTCAAATGCTCATAAATGACTTGGGACAGGAAGGACAACAAATAAATGTTAATAGACAAAAATTTTGTAGCTTAAGTTATTACTTTCATTTAGAGTAGATTTTGTTTCATATTCTTCAAATTAAGTTTGCTGAAAATAGTCATAATTCACCCCAAAAATATTTTGAAGGGCCGATAGAGAAGGAAAAAAGGAAAAATACTAAAATGACGAAAGCATTGTTTAAGTGAGATCATATACATATTAAACAAAAATAGTCAATATAATATTAAGGAGATAACAAAATAGCGAGAAAATGCGTACATTAAGGGAGTAAACTATGATATATCCAATGATGATAATAAATCGTTCTAACGAGAAAAAGACCTATGTTTTGTAATAACATACCTCAAAAATTTGACGAACACTTCAATCAGCTTTCAATCGCTAGTGATAAAATTTAGTAATAATAGATAAGGACAATTTAAAAATAAAAAAATATAGGCATGCAAAGTCATTAACTCTCAGGAGGATTTTCTCATAAACAAAAAATCTCATCCTTGTATGTGAAGCAACGATGTTGTCGATGAAGAAATTAGAGAACCTAGGAAGAGACGACAATTTTATTTTAGACTCTAGGATGACGTTTGGGTAGAAGTTGATGTACTAAAGTCCTAAAATGACACAACATAACTTCAAGCAATGGAGAAACTACCAACATTGTAATCAATAGTGGTAACTTTTCAACAAATATGTTTTTTCTTTATAATGCACATTCTTCTAACCAAAGTAACATCAACTAAAAAATCTCTAAAGCTGACTAACTCTTCTTCTCCCATATTTTTTGAAGTTAACTCTATTTTATTACAATAAGATAATACATTAAAGAACTTTTTACCATACAACTCCCTTCTTCTTCTCACATGTTTTTTTTCCGTCTTGAATAAACTCATCCCTCTTTTCACCATCAACAATTTCATTGTTCTGTTTTTCTTCTAAAAAATAAGACCAACATCATAAAATTCTTTTTCCATTTATACGCCCTATTTATCTAATTTTTTCAAAGCTTGCATGTAATTTTTAGTTATTCTTGTTAAACCCAATTGTTAAGATATTAAACAACTCTCTTTTGTACAATCACAAATTCAGAATATAAAGATAATGAAACATCAATAAATTTGAGTGTGAAATTTAAAGTGGTGGTACATTAGTTACTAACCTCCTTAAACTTAGACCTTTTAAATTTAGGAAATTTTTTCAAAATATCAATATTTTAGAATTTAATGGGACCTCTTATCAACATTTTCAGTAGTTATTAATTAATATTTTAGTTTGTTATTCTTCTGATTTATGTATTTTTATTTATTTGATTTGAAAGAATACAATTATTTAATATCAGAAAGGAGATATTCATGGGAGAGAATATTTAAAAATAAAAGAACATATCACATAAAATTCTTATCTGTTACAATTTCAAAAGTAATTGATTGTATTCATTCCAATCATCTATTACAATTTCAAAAGTAATTGATTGTATTCTTTCCAATATGTATGATATGCGAATCATTATGGTTTTTATGTTTGGATTTGTATAATGACATTTGTATTTCTTTATTAGTTTGTATTGATTCTAATAGGTATACCAAATGGATTTGTAGTTATATAAAAAACATATTTGTATCCGTATATTTATGTAAACTCATGTTCTTTTAGAAAGGATACAACATTGGTTTGTATATTTTTCAAAAAACGTATATTCTTTCTTAAAATTCCAACAATATTTGTATACCAGTCATCAAAACATACCAATTTATAATCATAGTAACAATAAAAATTTGTATTTAAAAAAGAATTGTATTTCATGACAAAAAAATGTATTTCTTATCTGTTGTGTATTCCAAAAATATATTATATTCAATGTCTAATTTATAGAACATCTACTAAATAGGATTTCAAATTATTTTGTATTTCAAGCATCCAACATATACCAAAATCAAAATAATTCATTCATTCAGTGATTATATCCCAAACAGATTACATATTAAAAAATTTATTTTTTTACTTTGAAATATGACCGGTGATTCTGTACTTTCATCTCCTTTTGGTTCTTCTGCATGTGAGAAAGATGCAAATCATTGAAGAGATAACTAGACTTGCTGAATGTTGATGTCGTCCAACAAAGTGTCTTGAATAAGATATTGACCCGAAACTCCCAAATTGAATACCTCCATGACCGTCTAACCTTTAAATTCAATATTTGGATAGTAGCTTGTGAAGATATTCAGGTGAAAATCCAACATACAAAATGCGATCCAAATTCATTTTTGAATAACTTTTTCAATACCTATTTTCGAATCACTTCCAAACAAATTAAAGAATCAGCAGTTAATGAGTTAATGAATACCTAATCGTTTTTAGATTTCACCGACAATCTTAAAGTTCAATGAAATCAGTCGAATTCACTTCAAAATTCCAATTGATTATTTCAAAATTTTCTTCCTTGATGAAAACAATCGCAAATCAGTCGAATTCACTTCAACCAAGGTTGAAAATCTTTTGATTGATTTGTTAGAAAAATGGAGGAATTTTATTTTAAAAAGACAAGATTTAAGTTACTTGAGGATATGAAATAATGGAAGAAATCATGAGAGAGAAAGAGAAAGGATAAAATTTGGGTAAAAAATTTAAAGAGAAAGGTGGGTAATGGAGTCTTTTATTTTTTTCTTTCATCCTTAGTAAAAAAGTGGGTTCAATTTGAGAAATAAAAGGAAGATAGATGAATTATATTATGATACGCTTTATTGCTAAAATATTGACATTTTGATATTTTTAATAATTATTTTAAACTATAAATATTTTTAATAATTATGTTAGGAATTTTGACTAGTTAGCTAATTTATCCTTAATTTGTTAGATCTAGCTAGTTGAAATAAAAAGGTAAACAAATTAATGTAAACTTATTATCTATTTAATAGAGACTTATTATTTGGGCAAGATAAATTATGTTGGTTGTTGAGTTTAAATAGTTTTTCTTTTGACATGTTGAATGGAGGAAAAACTACAAGGAAATTATAGTTTTGTTTCATTATTATTTTTTTGTGAACGTCAAAAGTAGACTTACAAGGAATTAGAGAAGCTTTATAAAAATTAGAGATGAAATTTATCACGACGAAGAAGATACAACAACGTGTATAATTTTTTATTTTTTTTTAATAGGTAGTTCCTAAAGAGACGCGACTGAAGGAATAGAACTGTCTAAAGGGACACTAGAGTTGAAGAAGAGGGTTTAAAGATAAAAATAAAATAGGAAACAAAAAAACCTAAAAGTACAAAGAAAAACATTAAAAAAAAATCCTTAATTCTAAGGGTGCCATGAGGTTAGTCCTTGGTCCAAACTGATTTTGAGAATCAAATGAGTTTCTCATATCAAAATATTTTGAATGATTAAATTTTGTGATTTATACAATAGTTTTTACATATATAAATTTATTTAATTTTTTTTGAATATTTTGTATTCAAATTCACGATAAAAAAAATATATGTACATCTTGTGAAAATGTGTAATGATAATGACTTGAGAAACATGGGAGAGAACATGAACAAGGCATAGTAATTGAGTATATAAATTTTATTTATAAATTAATTGGACTCAACTCTGAAGAATATTTTGCAATAAGTATCATATATAATTTTAATAATAATAATAATAATGACAATTACAATAACGATAACAATATATTTAGTGAAATTTCATTAAGTGAGGGTTGGAGAAGGTAGAGTGTATGCAAAATCTATCATTACCTCATGGAGGTATAGAGGTTGTTTTGGGAAGACCCTCGGCTTATGTGCATCAACCTCAAGTAAGAGAAGAAGAAAACAATAAAGAAAGCATAACAGTTCACACAAAAAAAACAGTTTAGTCCTACAAGATAGAACAATACTAGCACAAAAATAAAGTGATAATCTAAACACAATATACAACATATATCGATAAATAATTATAAAAAAAAAAAGGCAAGACCACACTCTACCCCTACTAACCTTCTAACCTAATATGCGACCTCCACTCCTTCCTATCTAAAGTCATGTCCTTGGTAATATGAAGTTGTGCCATGTCTTGTCTAACCAGTTCTCCCTAATAGTTTTGTGGCCAACATCTACCCTTTGCGTATGTCACTATCCAAAAATAGACGTGATGACACTTGTCTATTCCCGCAAAGACAAGCCAGCCTCAACCCAACGAAACGAAAGAAATGCGGAAAAAGAAACAAGAACAAGATAAAAGCAGAAAACTTAATCATTCTAATATACCCCCAAAACCTGGTTGTCAAGTGTACAAGTCACTAATACATAAAGTGTGGAAATGAAAGATAATTACAAGTCTCAATGTCTTTGTTGCTCAAAGAGAACAAACTAAGGATCAAGAAGGCCAATCGGGATGACAAACAACTACCTCTCAACAGTCATTCGACAAGCCTCAGAAATAGGAGAAAAAAGAAGAGCAATTACACGGTACCGGGCTCGTAACCTACACAAGTATAGAAGCAAGGAGTGAGTACCAACCAATACGGTACTCAACAAGTAACCAAATAAACAAGACAAACTATCTAGAAATTGAATACTCTTTTCATCCCAACCAAACCTTCTCAAACTACAACCTACATAGAAATTAGCCCAACCTAACAGTTTCACAATACACAGTTCACTAGGCTTAACCACATACAATAGTCACAACTCGACAACCAACATGTATCAAGTATGTCAATTACAAGTAACAAGTAGATCAATCACAAGTAGAAAGTAGATCAATCACAAGTGACATGTAGATCAATCACAAGTATCAAAATGTATCAAGTCACAATAGTAAACTCTTGCCAGAACCATTTTCCTTCGGCACAATACCGCTGGAACCATTCCCCTTCGATTTTATATCATATCACTAGTTGGAACCATTTTCCTTCGGCTTTATGTCACATTACTTATCAGAACCATGTCCCTTCGGCACATTATCACTAGCCGGAACCATTTCCCTTCGACTTTGTATCATAGCTCTAGTCGAAACCATTTTCCTTTGACTTTATATCACATCACTAGTCGGAACCATTTTCCTTCGGCTTTATATCATATAACTTGCCGAAATTATTTTCCTTCGACATAATATCACATGTCTCATCACAGTACACAATAACATTAATGCACATAAGCAATTTCACACCATAAAGAAGAGACAACAGTTCAAGCGATTCAAATCCACATTAATGTCATCAAAGCATTTCATCAACCAATTAAATAAGTTTCATAACAAGGCAATTCACAAGCATTATGATCAACACGTTGCCTTTCCAATAATTCTCTTTTTATTCATTAAGGTTAATCAAATGGAACAATGAACCCATCACCTCATTCTCATTACTCCCCAACACACATAATGAAGGGAAATACATGATTCTA
This sequence comes from Solanum okadae, assembly GCA_036553675.1. Classification (NCBI taxonomy): domain Eukaryota; kingdom Viridiplantae; phylum Streptophyta; class Magnoliopsida; order Solanales; family Solanaceae; genus Solanum; species Solanum okadae. Next base: position 40,346,148 of record CM071689.1, on the reverse strand, counting down.
CTAGATTTACAAGGTTTAGGAGATCACTTGCCTCAATTTAATCAAATAGTCAATTCAAGACTTGAGTTTTCCCTTTCCGAACAACACCCAAAGCACGTGTAACTTATGTTCGCAAAAACAAATAAAAAATCAACCTTTTGAGGTCGATCTTTTGCAAATAAATAAATTATTTTATCTAAAAAAATCAATCTCAGGTGATCCGTTTTGATATTTTATTTTACCTTTTAGAAAATAACTTTCCATGGTTGATTTGCATTTTTTCATTTTTTGGCGTTAACAAATCGACCTACAAAGGTTGGTTAGCATATTTCTGATTATTTGCACTTAAAAAACAACATTCGGAGGTATACTTCTTTTTCTTTTATTTTTTTTTATAAATTCTGACCTTGCGAGATCTGGATTTTTCGACCTCTTTTGAGGTCCTTTTTTTTAGGTTTTTTAGTAGTGGCAAGAGCTTAGTGTATCGAGATGCCTTTTTTTTATTTGAGATTTTTCGTATCAAAATTTATCTACACCAAAGAGAATATAATACAACATACTTACTACTATTGTCCGATTCACAAAAAAAATATTTTGCTTACAAATATAGTAGATAAAATCTATTACAATAAAAAAATCTACAAATAAGATCTACGAGGAAGTAAAACCAACAAAAAAAAACTTCAATGGAAAAAGGAGGGGGGGGGGGGGGGGGGAGTGACAATAAATAAAAGCTAACCCAAAAGCAAAAGAAGAACAAAATTTATCAAAAAATGATTAGAGAATATTGATTTTGACTAAATGACTCAACATATTTTGCCTTCAATTAATTAAAATGTGTATCTTTAGTTTCTTCTCGTAGATTTATATTGAGTTGACTTGTCACGGTATAATATGAATATTCATATTTGTCTATATTTTTATAGATTAACAATGAATTGATAAACTCATATTTATCAAATTGAAATATATGTGATCCAACTGATTGAAATATATGTGATCCAACTGATTGAAATATGAGCAAAATGACTGATCTCATAAATGTTGACTGAAATTGTTAACTCTAGTAATAATTGTTTTTTAAGAGTACAAATACCTCATGGAGTGATGTTATGATTGTTCAAATACCAATGAAAGATAAAATAGTAAGAAATCTTGTATAATTAATGTTTTCAAAGGGTCGTACAAAATAAAATCATGATATATAATTTGATAGGTTGCGCATTATCGGATCGAATTAACTAGATGCATGATAACTAATTGAAAACATAATGGATTAGATATTCGCTTTTTATTTATTATTTACTTTGGTTAGATAATTTGGGGGTGATCTTTATATTTATATATTTTAAAAAAATTGGTACATAAAAAAAGATTTAATTAATTGTACTAATCGGAATAAATCTAACTCATTAAAATCCCTAAGATTTGGATTCGAATCCATAAATTTCCTTTTGTAGAATATGTTAGGTTATCCAAATGGCTATAAAAATCATCATAATTGAACTTAATTTACACCTCATAAGTTCTGAAATCTCCATATTATAAAGTACTAAAAATAATATCACATTGAATATTTTTCTTGATTTTGATCATTAGTATGGAGGTTTTCTTAGCCCTTTTGAATTTTTTTGTATACATTAGGCATCATTCCCAATACCAAAAAGAGACGTAAAAAATATGGCTGAAAAATGTCTCTTAATGACATCTCTAGCAATTCTTGTTTGTCATCCAAGTACTTGTTATCTCCTATATTCAGATTAGCAAATCATAAATAATAAAAGATGAAAAGAAAAACACAAAGAACTATCCGAGTCCACAGAACTCACTGTGTGTCCTTAAGAAATTTAATCCCCTCAAGTACCCGAGGTTGCAGATTAATTCCTCCCAAGATAAAACGAATTAACCATTAAAGAAGTAGCGATACCTCAAACTTCGATAATTTCAACGAACTCAAAATGATAGCAACGAATCACACACACAGACACGATCGATCGATTTTATTTTGTAAGAAATGTATGCAAAAGAAGGGAAGAATTCGATGTACAAAAATGAGAGAAGACCTCTCTATTTATAGCCAACAAAGGGTAAAGGTCATAATCCTTTGGAAAGAAGACAACCTTTCAGAAAGAAAACAGCCTTTCAGAAAGGTCACAACACTTTGGAAAAGGCATAACCTTTCAAACGGTCACAACCCTTTAGAAAGGACACAACCTTTCATAAAGGTCACAACCCTTCGACATAGTTACAACTCTTCACGAGAGTCACAACCCTTCATTTCCTGTTCACACCTTTAAAACCCAATAATCCCCCACATGAATAGGGAATGGCTATTATTAAAACATATGCATGAAAAACTGTGTGATTCGTAATTAAGGATTAATTGCCTCTGGATAAGTGGGTTTCCCTTTGAACTTTCCATAGTGAACTTATATCGGATATACTCGGTCAATCGGTAGATTTGATATCTTTGAACCGTCGAGCTTTGGTGTATACCTAGACAACATAAGTCACACAATCAACCCTTGAACTGTTTTTGGTTCTCATTGTTTTGTTCGTTTCAGCCATGAACACGTCTCAATTTATAAGTGCGTAGAGAACTGGCCTTACCGAATTCTCCTTGAAGCGGCTTACATTTCACACTTACATAGGTGATTTCTAAATGTGTTATCCCGTAGATACACCATTTGATATACCATGTATCAAACTTAGAAATCATTAAAAAGTCCTAATGCCTTTATCCTTGTTACTGAACATTGTCTTATCATGAGAATGGACCATAAAAAATATTTTGACAATGTTGAACCGTCATCAATGACTTTGTTTGATCTCCTTGAACCTAAATCTTGGGATCTCCAATCTTCTAGGTAGAGCTACCACCACAATGACTTGTTCTCGGCCACAGTCCCATTCCCTTTGATAATCTATCAACTCTCTCTAGTTAGGCCTTTTTATAAGTGGATCCGACACATTATCCTTTGACTTTACATAGTCAATTATGATAATTCCACTAGAGAGTAGTTCTCTAACGATATTATGTCTACGTCATATATGACGAGACTTTCCGTTATATATCATGCTTCATGCCCTACCTATTGCAAATTAACTCTCACGGTGTATACATACTGGAGCTAAAAGGTTTGGGCCAAAAATCTTTCAAGAAATTTAGGAGTCATTCAACATCTTCACCAGCCTTATCTAGAGTGATAAACTCAGATTTCATAGTAGAGCGAGCGATACATTTTTGTTTGGAAGATTTCCAAGAGACTGCTCCTTCACCAAGAGTAAATACAAATTCACTCATGGATTTTACTTCATTTGACCTGGTGATTCAATTTGCATCACTATATTATTCCAATACTGTTGAATATTAGTTATAATGCAACATGCTTAGTAGCATTTACATCAGAAATGTCTCTTTTGATGATCAACATGTCATCAACATAAAAACAAACAATGACCTTGTGATTTGGAGTGTCTTTAATGTAAAAACATTTATCACATTCATTAATCTTGAATTCATTTGCCAACATAGTTTGGTCAAACTTCGCATGTCATTATTTGGGAGCTTGTTTTTAGTCCACAATGTGACTTAACAAGTTTACAGACTTTCTTTTCTTTACTAGGAACCACAAACCTTCGAATTTTTCCATGTAAATTTCTTCCTCCAATTTTCCATTTTAAAAAATGTTTTCACATCCATTTTGATGAATTTGAAGGCCATATTTCGCAACTAGCACAATTAACATCTGAATTGATGCAATCCTAGTTAGTGCTATTATTTGTCAAACAAGGCTTTCTTATTGCCTAAAGCCTATGACAACAAGTTTGTCTTTGTATTTGTCAATAGTTTCATCAACTTTCTTTTCCTTTTGTAGATCCACTTTGAATCCAAAAGTTTATTACCTGGAGGAAGATCAACCAACTCTCAAGTATGGTTGCTCAAGATTGAATCTATCTTATTATTGACAGACTTTTCTCAAAGAGAATGAGTTCACAAAGGACATAACTTTTAGAATAAATGAGACTCATTTTCAAGAAGAAATGTTACAAATCAAACTCGTAGGAAGTAATTTGTCCATTGACATTTACTACGCCTCCGAATCTCTTTATTAAGTACATTCTCCTTTGGTTCTTTCCAATGTCGTTTAGACCCTTCACTTGACTATCCGACAGTTCGGACTTATGAACCATAAATCGACATGCTTTAGTATTTGTAGCATATCTAATGAACATACAATCCAAAGTCTTAGGTCCTATTTTGACCCGTTTGGGAATAGTTCCCTCATTTCAATTTCTCATATGAAATAGACTGTATTGGAAATTGTTTGATCACTATCTTTCAAGAGTTATTGCTTGTATAAACTTTAAGGGACGACAAACAATTCTCTATCAGGATACAACAAAGTCTGAACAAACACAACTTTCTGTTGCTTCCTTTCTTAACAAACAAACGTTTTTTTTTATTATTTGTTACTTCATTTACTAACAAACAAAACTTTTTGTTTCTCTCTTTCTGAACAGACAAATTTTTTGTTGTTGTTCTCTTTTGCTATAATAATAGCACCCCCCCCCCCACAAATTCTGTGGTAAACCTGAACTTATAAATAGGACATTCAACATTTCCTTCAAAGTTCGGTTTTTTCCTGTCAACAATTTCATTAGATTGAGGTGAGAATGTGCAGTAATTTGATGGATGATTCCATTTTCCAAATATATTTCTGCAAAAGAAGATTCATATTCTTCACATCTACCACTTCTAATCATGACAATCTCTTTATCCAACTGATTTTCAACTTCAGTTTTATATTGCCAATATGTTTCCATTGCTTCATCCTTACCATTCAGGAAATAAACATAACAATATCTAGTGCAATTGTCAATAAAATTTATGAAACACTTTTTCCCACCACAAGATGGTGTTGACTTAATATCACAAATGTCAGTGTAAATCAATTCTAAGGTATTAAATTTTGATTTATTGCACTAGAAGTTAGGCAAAACTTCTAAGTTGATCAGTTTTTGCAAGGTTTTGTAATTGACATGTCCCAAGCATTTATGTCACAAACAATTTGATTCAACCAAGTAAGAACAAATAGAAATACTAAGTTTGAAAAGACCTTCTGTGAGGTAACCTTTTCCCACAGATATTTTGTTCTTTACTCTTTTTTTTTATAACTTTCTCAAATACAGACATTGTTTTAGAGTCAATACCTTGTCATATGTCCTTTTCAGAAGGACCTTTCCATAACATTCAATTTGTTATAGAATTACCCATGATCATAGTCTCATCGGTCCAATAAGGGCAATATGACCCAAATGTTTGTTTTACAACACAAACATAACATATCACTTTTCACCAATGTTCATGTCTTTAAAAAAAATAATTAATAGACATATCTTTTCATGAAAAATCACAATATTTTAAAGTGAAACTTTTTCATCAAAGAATACAATTCTTTTCAATGAGTAATATAATTTTGTGGTTTCATACTAGTCATATCATATATTAGTAAAGAGAGACTCAACGACCACAATATCAAATATACTCCAAGAATTTTGTGGGTCTCACATAATACAAGATTGTCATTAAATTTCATATCTTGTACTTTCAAATTTAAATTAGATAGTAAGTCTAATTTTGTCTTTATCACAAGTAAAGAACCCCCCACATTTTAAATATGTTCTCAAAAATATTTTTCAAGTATTTGAAATTATTTTCCACATATTTTTTTCCATGCTTACACATTGGCAACACGAAGCCTTCTTTTGGAGATTTAATCCATATAAACACCCATTGCAGGCACAAAAACCACTAATTTTATGTCACTAGTTTTTTTTTCCCCTTTTTGTCACAACTAGACAAACCACTTAGTATTTAGAATACTAACAATAAAGATTCAATCTTTATACAACTTGTTTCTAGTTTAACGATGAAGTTTTTATATTCTTCTAATCGTTAACCGAATGAACCTTGAATTCTGATGAAGTTTTAATATTCTTCGAATCAGTTTCACATTCAGACAGAGTAGTAAACCAAAAAGGTTTTAATCTCCAGAAACCTCAAATACAACATGGTTTCGAGCTAATGATGAAGATTTTATTTTTTTCAATCATTTAGCCTTAATATTCCTGACGAAGATTTTGTACTCTTCAAGTCAAAATATTCATTCAAACAGAGTATTTAACAAATTGGTGAAGTTTCTATATTCTTCAAACCAATGCACAATCTGATTTGTTCGTGAAGTTCTTATATTCTTCAAATCAAAGGAGAAAAAAAATTCTCCAAAAGTCAAACACAATCAAATTTCACATGGAGTAGAAAACTACAAAAGTTTTATTTTTCCTCCTCTAAACAGAATACATATTAATAATAATAAAGATATATTCTGAGATCATCACATAATGATCATCTATCCTAACATTTATGAAATAAATTTCATAACTTATAAAGGATAGAAAAAGAAAATAATAATCAAGGAAAATAAAGATAGAACCTGATTTTTACTCTCATTGAATCATATTCTATCTGTCAGCAATAATTCCATGCAAGTCACTTTTCTTGCTAATTTTTTTTATCTTTTCTCAGTTTTCATCATATTCCTATTTTCCTCAAGAAGACATTTAATTTCAACAAGAAACTAAACTCATGTTCAAATATTGTTAGGAGACAACATTTATTCATTTACTTCTTCTCATAGTTTTATAAAACCAAGAATATAGGGAAAAAATTAAAGTGCTCATCTTAGCTTTTATGCACAAAATAACTTTTCTCATTGAAAAGAAAACTGAAGAGGTCCAATGCTTGAATGCACTTGGGAAGATAATAAAAATAATCTTACCCATCCAGGAAAAACTTACTACAAAAAATATACTCGAACATATTAAAGTAGTACTAATTCATCCCAAATCTCTTTTATCATATGATAAAATAATTCTCTTTTTCTTCTTCTTCTTTCCCCATAAAAAGAACACAGAAAATAGAAGTAATTTCCTTACCACAAAAAATACCAACAATAAATTTCTTAAGCTTGTTATCTCATGTAATCAGATTAGCAAATCAGAAATAATAAAAGATGAAAAGAAAAACACAAAGAACTATCCGAGTCCACAGAACCCATTGTGTGTCCTTAAGAAATTTAATCCCCTCAAGTACCCGAGGTTGCAGATTAATTCCTCCCAAGATAAAACGGATTAACCATTAAAGAAGTAGAGATACCTCAAACTTCGATAATTTCAACGAACTCAAAATGACAGCAACGAATCACACACACAGACACGATCGATCGATTTTGTTTTGTAAGAAATGTATGCAAAAGAAGGGAAGAATTCGCTGCATAAAAATGAGAGAAAACCTCTCTATTTATAGCCAACAAAGGGTAAAGGTCATAACCCTTTGGAAAGAAGACAACCTTTCAAAAAGAAAACAGCCTTTCAGAAAGGTCACAACACTTTGGAAAAGGCATAACCTTTCAAACGGTCACAACCCTTTAGAAAGGACACAACCTTTCATAAAGGTCACAACCCTTCGGCATAGTTACAACTCTTCAAGAGAGTCACAACCCTTCATTTCCTGTTCACACCTTTAAAACCCAACAGTACTACTATTAGATGCTTCAAGCCAAAGCCAAGTTCAACTAATTCTCCAAAGAAAGAAAAAAATCTACTTGAAGACAAAGGGATATCAAAATCAAGAAAAAGATTGGTGTTTAATTCTTGAACCAACATTTGTGACTCTTCAAGATTTAATGTGCATAAACCGCTTAAGCTGTTAGACGATATTGTTGAAGGAAATCCTTTAAAAATCATAGTGGAAGATATTTTTCGATTCGAATGGAAGCATGGAATAGGATACAAAATTGAGAAAATTTTGAAAGTGAACCATAGTGAAAAGGTTATTGGAAATTTTGAAGAATGCAAGAAGATATCGATGGATTCAAGATCCCTGAGAAGTTCTAATAAAAAAAAGAGTAGAGAGAGTTTTCTACCATGGTGCAACGGTTGCTTGTTCGTAAAGCCTTGACAAGTCAACAAGAATTTGTAGCAAGAAAACATGTGGTGTATGCAAAATCATAGGCCAAAACTATGGAATTCATGAGAAAATTAATTGGATTGAATCATTTTCTACTAGTTGTTGGAGTGCACATAGAAAAATTATGAAGCAATTTGGAGATGGAGTTTCAAAGAAAGCTATTATAATTTCAAGAGTGATTGCAAAATACAAAGAAGATAACAAGGGAGAAGTAAATATTTTGAATCCAACGGCTATATTGCCTTGCTTTGTTATCATATATAGTTTATCTTAATATATAGATCAAAAGTATGCCATGTAAGTTTCAACCTATGTTACTCAAACTCTTCAAAAATGTCAATTGTGCCTGTCGAATCCAAACATTTTTAAAGAATCCAAGCAACATAGATTTCAACTATGTCCTTCATTTTAGAACTAAGAAAGTAGTTTTTTTTACTTCCAATGATTGTTCTTTTCTTTCCATAGTGCGGACTTTATGCAACTCAGTATGTGCATGTTCAATTCTATGAGTCAATAATGTGTAACACATACAACTAAGTACTTACCGACTAGGTGGATTTAGAAATTGAATTTAATGATTTTATAAACCATATGTGATTCGTCTAGACCTCGTGCATAGCGGAAGCTTTGGTGCACCGTACTTCATTTTCTATGTTAAGATCCTATCCATATTTATAAGTAGTAGTTCAAAATCAGTAGTAGAAGAAGCAATAAATTTAAGATGAAGACTCAAAAGGAAGAGTTCTTTTGCCATAACAGAATCACGTATGTATTTAACGTATAACCTCAGCAATATCTTCCATCACAAATTTAGTAAATAGGTACTTCAATAATCGAGTACATTATTTTGAACAAACATTTTGCAGTAAGTAGTGATGACAAGTACAATCCTGATTTTCAACTCAATTATTCATACCAAATATGTATGAATGAATACAAAGCTGAATGCAAGAAGAGAAGCTTTCTCCAAGAAAACTCCAAGGTCCTTTCTTTTAACAGTAAAATAAATATGATAAACATCGCTTTCTAAATAGAAGTTAAACTGTACAACTCTAAATGACCCGAGGAATATCCCAATCCGAAACAACATATGTACCTTCACATGATAGGGGTAAGGTTGCATACATACCACCCTCCCCAGATGTGAGATTACGCTGGATTTATCCGTCTTAACAGTATCTTCTTTTTTTTAATTAAAGAGGACTCAACGGCCCATTTTTTCATTAATGTAAAGCAGATTATTACAACTGCCCAAAATCCAAAAGAAAAAAACATAAGAAGAAACATAAAACTAAAGAAAAGGAAAGAAATAAGAAAAGACGCAACAAGAAAATGTCGGGTAATGTTCCACCAGATCTGTGCTCTCCTTTGTTGGTTCCTTCCAAACTCAGCACATCCAAATGGAACCCTAATTGGAGGTGTGAGCTCTCGAAATTCTTCAAGATTATTACTTCTGGTATTTGAGGTACAGCAAAGCACTGCAATATCATGTCAGTCCCCAATTCTCAGAGATCCCGATGGGTTGAGTCTCAAGAGACTAATACCACCATCTGAGATCAAAGATTGGGCGAGAAAGTCACAACTTTTAGTAGCTGAAAATCATATGAACTTGTGCAGATTACAAAGAAAAATTGGAGTCAGCAGCTTACCTTCCATCAAAACTAATGTCCTGATTTGGTATTAGGCGAACACCTCAATGCTCTCACCAGGTGCAAATACTCAAACCATTACGAAATTACTTCAGACAATAGTTAACGAATTTAGATACTAACAACCAACTCCCTTTTATTTCTACCAGAACTTGTAATCTGCATAAATATGTTATCAGTGTATTGATTCAATCTACTAGTCTTCTTCTAATGTGAGGAGTGCCACTCTTGTCCAAGTTTAGAATCCTCCGCCCTTCCATAGGAATGTCTTGGAAATGGCTAAATTGATAATCACCTGCAAGATCAAAAACTAGATTAGCAAAATAATCAGCTAGAGTATTTCCTTCTCGAAAGATATGTTGTACTCTCGCTGATAATGATCTCCTCAAATAGCTTATGGAATTGACCTCTAGCGTCACACTCCAAGGGACATCCCACCTCCCTTCCAAGATCTGTACCATGGCCATAGTATCAGTTTCAATAATGACATGTGATAAATGATGCTCCTTACAAAAAAAACAATCCTTCTCTAGTAGCTCTAGCTTCAGCTAAATTAGAGGTATCTTGTATCTTGACTCCTTTAGCCACCATCAATGAACCAGAGTAATCTCTTATGCAAAAGGCCATAGAGCTAGGTCCTGGATTACCCCTAGATGTACCATTTGTATTGCATTTCACCCAATTAGTAGGGGGGGGGGATCCATCTCACAATGTTAATGCTACAGTTATTTCTATGCCCCTGTAAATCAGTAATGATATCCGGACAACTGTTCCTTCCTATATCTCTTTTGAACCTTGTTTTAATCGCCTTCAGAATAATGTCATTAATCTCCCAAATGACCTGTCTTTCTGAGAATGAGCCACCATGTAAAATAGTGTTCCTTCTCTTCCACAAGCACCACAAAATGACAATGGGTACAACCTGAAAAACCACTTGAATTCTGTAACTACTATTAGAAGACTACCACCTTCTCATAGTCTGTTTCAGATTAATCATAGGACCTAAGAGACCAGCAACTCTAGAATAATGATCCCAGATTCTAAAAGCTACCTCACTTTTTAGGAAAAGGTGCTCAATAGTCTCCTCCACCGGAATAGAACAACACATGCAATCCTGAGAAATGGTAGGATTCCAAGAGTGCATTAAACTTGCAACATGACCTTTACCATTCCAAATTCTCCAAGCTAGATAGGAGAGTTTAAATGGTAATCCCTTAATCCATAAGAGATTCAAATCTTCATTCATGTCCGCCTTTTGTCTCAATAACTCCCAGGCACTTTTAACACGAAAATTTCCTGTACTAGACTTAGTCCAGCAAGGCTTATCTGCTTCTTCGCCTAGCTACACATATAAAAAGTTAATTCTGATATGCTCCACAACATACTCAGGTAAGGCAGCTTCTAACGCAACAAATATTCCAACCCTCTTCTGTTAAGATCTCTCCAATGTCTCGCATAGGGTGACAAGTGTGCACGCAAGTATAAGGGACCAAGATTGGTCCAGTTGTCATACCACTTATTAGAAGTACCTCCTTTAGGTTCCCACCACAAGAATTGTTCTAAGAGCTCCCTATTCTCCAACATGTATTTCCAAACCTGAGAACCCCCTTTACATTGTACCGAAGTAGGAATTTGTTTCTTACAATACTTATTCCATAAGAAGTTAGACCACAGAATTTTGTGTCCTAAATCTCCACCAGAGTTTAGCGTACATTGTCTGAGAAACATCAAACATAGATCTAAAACCTAGACCCCCTTCCTGTTTTGGCAAACAAACCTTAATCCATTCAACCCAATGCTTACTTCACCTGATTCCTTATTACTCCAAAAAATTTTAGCCAATTCCTTAATAACACATTTAGGAGGTGTGATAGCAGAAAGAACATAAATAGGGATGCTTTGAAGAACACTAGTGAGAAGAACTTCTTTACCACCTAATAAAGGCATCTTTCCTTTCCATGCTTGAAGTTTCCCTCTTACTCTATCAAATAGATCAGTGTAGTGTTCTTTCCTTTTTCGCAAGTGAGTGATAGGACACCCCAAATATTTCAAAGGAAAAGAACCTCTACTCATTCCTGTACATTGCTCCACTTGAAGTGAAATACCAACTCCTACATTCTGGTGCAAATAGTAAAAGCTCTTCTCTATGTTCACTTTTTGTCCAGATTGCTTCTCATAATCCTGCAAGACAACCATGATTTTCCCCAAAGAATAATCATGGGTTGAACAAAAAATAATTGTGTCATTTGCGTATGCTAAATGATTTAGATTAGCACTCCACTTAGGCATCCCATATCCTATAAATTGGGGATCATCAAATAAGGAATTAAGAGCTCTAGAAAGAACCTCCGTTGAGAGTTAACAATATCATGTAGTCATGTTTCTTGAAATGAGTTTGTCTCCAAGCAATGTAACTTTCCAGCAATCCACTTGTAACATAAATACAGAAAGTTTTTTCGGTACAACTGCAATTTGGATAAGCAAAAAGATGAGAAAAGGCAGTGAAAAAATATAAGTATTAACAATAACTGGTCTTCTGCATTCTTTCCCCATCCCCTTCTCTCCCTCTTGGCACAAATTGACAAGGGGAAGAGAACCTATGCTGCTCGGACTCTTAAAAAATGTCGCCAAGTATGGGAGCGTGTTAGATCCGACACGAGCTGTAGCATTTTGGAGAGTCCGAGCAACATAGAAGAGAAGCAGTTTTTCCAAATTACAAACAAGGTGCATCAAGTAAAAGTTTCAGGTTGCAATGACAGCATGGGTGCCAACTCACAGCACAATGGAAAGTGGAAGAACTAAGAATAGCTGAAATAAGGATAAGATTGGACTTGGAGAGAGTATTTACTAAATGAGCCTACACAGAGGTACAGTTCCCAGAAGGGGGGCGGAAAGGATGACTAGAAAAATGGCTGAGGTTCCAATTTACTTTGGATTCAAAATTGATATACAACATTTTAAAGCTAAGGATGTGAATGGCACGTGTAGAAATGAAAACTAACAAAACTAGAAAACACTGCCTCAATTGGTGGTATAATTCATTGCTCATCAAGGTGAGTGGCACAAACAGATATTAATCAACCAAGAATTCAAAAGAAAAATAAAGAGAAGATAAAAGCAGCAAGCATCATATTTGTTCTACTCCGGTATCAAGGCAACTGAAAGTAGACTGCAATGGACATATATTTGCTACATGTATGTTCAAATTGTAGCCGATGAAATCTAAGTTGAACAGGACAAACCTTGGAATTTGTTGTCTTTTGTAATTATTCCAAGTGTTTCTACGGTCTCACAAATCATGATACCACGTACACCAATAAAGCCTCCTATAGTGCACTGAACAACTGCAAGCAATAAATGTCACGATGTTTCAGAAACAAAGAGTTGTATTATCTGTGTGTATGTGCCACACTGTGCAAGAGCTAAACAGTGAAAATTCTATTATTCAGGCTTTAGATAAAGATAACCCCTTGTCATAATTTAGCTCATCACAAAAAAAAAATGCTTAGATCCTTATAAAACATTAATGACTGGAAAGAATCAGCGAGTAATAATATAGCATTTTCTTGTAATAGTTTTGAAAGGTCTACCTAAAAGATTTAAAGAGGAGGAGAGGTAGTTTATACTTCACCTAGAATAAGTGCACCATGTAAGTCTGCATTAAGAAGATATTGTGATAACTAATTTTTCCTGCAAGACCAATACTGCAGGTGAGAGACATACATGTCAATTGTTTATCAGAATCACTAGAGAAAAAGCCTATTTTAAAAAGACTAAACCATTAAAGAAGTGATGAAACAAAACGCCAACCCAATATTCTTTACGAGTTTTTTCACGTAGTCTTTCCACTTATCATGCATTGGCTTGAATATGTCATAGCTGCAGAACAAGCCATAAAAGAGTTTTCAGAACAAGAGATGCATATAAAAGTGAAAGGAGATAATATCCATGCGGTAATAATCAACTGTAAGTATCTAGGAATATTTGGCTCTATCTGACCCCACAGTACGCAAGCCCTAGAAAAAATTATATTTTTCACTGCTGATCAAGGTGAAGCATCTAACAAGTAACCCTATTCCTAGAATACTAGATGAACAACATAGCTAAAAAGTCAAATAAGCAGACAGATAAATTTGATCATTTGGCAATTGAATTTTATGCAGCAGAACCACACAGTGTAAGATATTCATTTTGGGCCTTGACTTTCTAGATAAGCAATATCTACCATAAACAACATAGGGGAGAAGAAATAGCAGCCTATTCATCTTTTGTCCTCGCAAGGATAACTGTGTAGATAATTACCACATCAGATCAAATGATATGGAAGCCATGATAGATTTTTTTAGATCATTACACAGTATGCAATACTGCTACTCGTTGTAAATACTCACAGCACCTTCTGGTTGCTGGTCATTCAATAAAATACCTTTCACGATATTTAAAAAATAACCACAATAGATAAAGGACGACAGATATCACATGCCACATGAGATTCAGTGTAGCAAGTAATCTCTTAATCAAGATCATCACATGAAAAGGTCATCTTTCTGAGAATAATTCAAACCAATTTCTTTTTCGATGCAAAAAAATGCGTGAATTATTCTTAGAAGATGACCTTTTCATATGATGACTCTTAATAAATAATCACACCACAATTGAATCTACAAACCACCATTAGACTTCAACATTCAACTTCCGACATAGTAAGACTCATCTAGTCAAACAGAAGAGAAAAACCCACAGTGCACTTAGCAAGATTAAAAACTACACATAATTCCTCACAGAGAATGGCAGAAAGTTTTAAAAAGGCAATCTAACTCTTTTACACAAAAAAGTAGGCAGAACTCACTTATGGGACTCTTGACGGAAATCGAATGATCCAAACTTCTTATGTTGCTTTATGGACATATGTCTTTTAGATCTCTTTGACTGTCTCTGCAAAGCCCGACTACAAGCTCCAGTAGCAATGCTGCTCTTTTGCACAACATTATCAAGAAGAATCCAGTTATCAAATTTCACATTTTTTGACCCCTGCATATATTTCTGAGCTGAATCACCATGTTGGAGAAGATCGTGCAAAATATCATTAGCAGTCATGTTTTTACAAGAAATCTGCAACAAGCAAATGGGATGAGTAATGAAGAAGTTACTAATTAATAGTGAGCATACTTGAAGCATTATATTGATCACGTTTATTCTTGCCTCAGTGGTAATTTTCAGAAGATTATCATTTACTGAATGGAATATCTGAAGGTATGCTGGATTATTCAGTTCAACATCTACGTGACAGGACAAAATTTAGCATCCTGGATTTTAGTCACATGTATACCTTTCTATGGATAAAATTCAAGAGAAGCATACAGATGAAAGGTTGTACCTTGAGCAGATGTATGGCCAGAAGACATATGGCCTACAAATAAACCAGGAAAATATTTGGATGAGATAAATCAATAAGGGTTCATTTTATTTTATTTTTTGAAGAATGAAATCAAGAGGGATCACATCAAAATGGTTTACTTACATTACTAGAAATCGCCAACCGTTACACTTCTTTTGGATGCCAAAAGTTTGCAGATACATCAAAGAGAATATCAGGAAAAAAATACACGGTTTAGCATTGAATTAAGGGCTCTTAAAACTTCTAGACTACAAATTCACTCTAGACTTCATTGCATTGTCTTCAACATTTTCTACAATGCAAAACATCTGTGCAATTTCCTTATCTAGTGGCTAGAGAAGTAGCGCAATGGCATTGACATTCAATGAGTTTGGTAGTCCATTCATAATAACCAAGGAAAAAAAAAATAGAAAACCATATTAAGTGGTGTTGATGCTCAAAAAGCCAACATTTCTTTTGAAAAAGTCATAGCTCCCACTCTCTACTTCTCTTGGTATTTGGTATTAAGGGCATAGTCAACATGCTTTACTTTTTAAAAAAAAGGCATAGTAAATATGCTTCAGAACCCTGACGGCAATGTCTCTATCAGAAATGATGATGCAACCATGTTGGAACAGATGGATGTCAACAATCAAATTGCAAATATGATGGTTGAGTTGGCGCAGAGTCAACATAACAAAGGTGGTGACAGAACTATTGAAGCAAAGTCAGTTCTAGAACAAGCGGAGAAGTTGTTAGAACGTGGTATTCACCCTATTTGAATCACAGAAGGATATGAATTGGCTTCAATTATAGAAGTTGAGCATTCAAAACATATTGCACAGAAAATTGAATTTGGTGAATAAGTTTGAACCTTTAATTCAAACTTGGAAAACTACTTTGTCATCTAAGATAGTGAACAGATGCAAGCATTGTGCTGGATTAAACTTTAAAAAACTAATAATCTATAAATCACAATAACTTGAGATATCCTTTGAGAAAGTCATAGCGAAATAAAAAAACGAGCATCATATAGCAATAGTGCCACTTATTGAAACAGTGGAAAGTATCTAGTATTTCATTTGAGAACAAAGACCAGAAACCAGTTTTAGCTAATCCCAGATAAAGATAGTATCAATTACTGTTGCAGTTAAACTTGAAATTCGTTTAAGAAAAAAGAGAAAACATAAAATTCATTAAAAAATTGGAACATAATTCCACCTAAAGTGCAGATCAAGGAGAAGGTTTGCAGTAATTTAATATCCAGGCATAAAATACAAAATGCGTCGAATTCACAGTAAATTACCCTGTATGTAAAATTAAAGCTAAAATCATTTTTTATCCCCTTGGCCTAATTCTTCATATTGTTCACCCTTCGTTGAAAATTCTAACTCCGCCAGCATAGTTGATTGATATATATTAAAAACTAGTGAAACAAAGAGGAAAAGATAAAAGATGGAACCTTTTTTGGATGACGGAGCTGAGGAAGGTGTCGTTGATTTGAGCAGTGAAGGGAAAGAATTGATACGCTGGGAGGTGAGTCCAATGTTGTTTTCAGCTAGAGTTTTTGCCGATTTTCTTGTTCTTGTGTTGTTGTTGATGAATTTCAGCTTTTGCTTGAGTGAATCTTCGCTCTAATGCCTCCATTGTTCGTTTCTTTTGTTGTTCGGACCGGAGGCGTATCTAGAGGGGTTGCCGTGGGTTCACCTGAACCCATACTTCCCTCTCTAGATAATGTATAGTTGTGTTATATTTTTAAAAAAAATATTTAAATACAGATGTGTGAACCCATGTTCTAAGTATATTATATAATAATGCGATGATGATTGGGTGCACCTTTCTAAGTGAGGATATAAATTTAAATCTTATATCTATCTTGTCTCTGTGAGTAATACATTTCCAAGTGGTTATCGGTTACACTTTTGACTTTCCTTTAATCTTTCAAAATTTTCAAGTGTGTTACATTGAAAATTCCTAAAAAATTTAACATTGTAAATTTTTTATATAATTAAATCAAATGTGTATATTAAAATTTAAAACTAGTAGTATTATACATTTTGAACCTATAATTTTTAAAATTTAATGGTTCATATACAAACTAAAAGTCAAATTGATCAAATTTATATTTAAAATATATTTTTTCGTAATCGTGCACCCATCTAGTCGAAATCCTGGATACGCCTCTGGTTCGGACATTGTTTCATCCACCATTGTTGTGCTCCCCTCTCTCCTTCAAGCTTTATATTTGGGAATACTGATAATAACTTAGGTGTGTCAACAACAACAAAAAATAAGTAAATTGTGTTAAATTAGAATGTTTGTGGGTCAATTCACTAAAATGGGCCAAGATTCAAGCCAGCGATTCTTATATGATTTGCACAAGTTCCTTTTCATTTTTTTTAAGGAAAACTACCCAAATTGAACTAATTAGGCAAAGTATTTGCTCATATCAGACCTAACTCAATACATTTATCCTAATTGGACTCACGGTCCAAACTATTACTTGAGTGTCTTCTTGTTCTATTCACTGAACCACTATTTCTTCATCTTTTATGTCATCAGAGTATATATATACTCTGACGGTATCAAGCAATAGTTAAATAACTGAGTAGTATTTTTACTAAAACATTATTTCTTCCTCTTGATACCATCTGAGTATATGTATCATAGTGTGTGTGTATATATATATATATATATACTCTGATGGTATCAAGCAGTAAAAGCGCAGTAACAATTAAAAATATGGGGTATGAAAGTAAGGGATAACCACTTGTAAATAATTTCTCTTTTTAGGGTACAAATGTTTTTATCCCTTTTTTTAACCCCTTCCCTATGAGCTTTCTTTATTTTATTCCTGGTTGACTCGAACCTACAACCTTAAAATTGGAAGTGGAGGGTATTTATCATTTGAACATTCCTATTCTCGTTTGTGAGAGTTAGCATGAAACACTTAAGATTCTTTTTCTAAATATATGTTTTATTTTCTTTTCTAGAATGTAGAATGTCTCTTTTTTTATCATTCTAGACTGTGGCAGCTTCAAATTCATACTTTTTCAGTAACACAATTACATGAAGTTCTGAACATATACATAATCTTGATATCTAATTGAATTTTACTGTGTTTGAAATAAAAATTATTCATGTTGAGGTATACTGCTTGAGTAAGGGAAGATTTTCCCATGACTGAAAATTATTACCTATAAAAAAAATTTTAAAAAAAGCTTCATGTTTATGTGAAAGAGAAATTTAAGACTTTAGACACAAAAAAAGACCACAATTTAATGGATTGACATACTACCTCTACAATATTTGTTGTGTTGGTTGTTCATTAATTTTATCTAGCTTGTCACAAAACTATATATATACACAAGGCTATAAGTGATACTTTTTCACGTACATACCAATTAAAGCCTGTTTTCAATTTCTTGCAGCACTCTTACCATCTAATTCCTCTGAAAATAGCAGGGATTCAGGGGTGGCTCAAGGGTAAAGCTTGTAAAGCGTCTGCTTTAGACTCCCAAAATTTTGAGACCCAAAAAAATTTAGTAGTGAATTTTATGATTTTAATTTCACTTAAAACAATATTGAATATTATATAAAAAAAAGAACTACTTACTTTTTATCAAGAATATTTTAGAACTTTGAATTAAATAATTAATAAATATTTTTTTTTAAAATCAACATCCAATGTGATGTATTGCAAACAAATGTCTAACCTCTTATTGACTAGAACTAATCATTATGCTCACAAACAATAATATTATTATGTGAATTTATACGCTTACTTTTAAGAATATGCACTAAAAATAAATAGTATACCAGAACAAAAAAAAGAATTCAAAATTAATAATATTTATATACACCGGAAATTACTTATAAATATACTCCCAGAACCATTCCAGACAATATTTGATTTGCTACCATTAATACCAAAGCAATATACCTAAATGCAACCTAAAATTTGCAGTCAACCTATAATTAGGATAACAACTATTTCAACCTTTGCTCAAAAATTAAATAAACACAACAAATAGCACAGTCGAAATCAGTTAATAATGCACAGGGCCTTTTCACTTCCATATTGTCAAATTTAGAACTGATTAATGCAGAGAAAACACGCACTTACTATTTTCACTTTCAAATATCAAATAACATGATAACAGATCCAAATTTAATATAAATATGCGATAATATAAACACATGTGTGAATGATTGACGATGGATATAACTAATGGAGCACGAAATCAGGTGGTGGACCAAGAGAAGCGGGGAGAGTGATAACTATGTCTTTTTCAAAAGAAATGTTGGATGTTTGAGCATCAAGGCCTCTTAATATGGTTTTTTGTTCTTGTTCTTTGGTTATTATGAATCGACTACCAAACTCATTGAATTCAATGCCATTGCGTTGCTTCTCTTGTCACTAGATAAGGATATTGCGCAGATGCTTTCGCATTGTAGAAAATCTTACCCATGCTGTACTAATTTCATCATTTGTACTCCTCAATTGACAGAAATCTCCAAATTGACTCAAATTAACTCGGATTTTTAAAACGATTCATTCCCCATTTTAAACCCAATGCCTAGACTCTCTCAAATTAACTCGAATCCTAATCGCATAATCAATCCTTCCATTATTACACATACCACCAATCAACATATTATAAGTTCAAACATCATGCAAAATATTTTTCTGCGTCATTAGCTCGACAATCTAAGCAACATACTTCAACCACCCAATTTACAAAAACAATATACCAAAATACCATATGTATTCCTATTTTGCACAAGACATTTACCTTTCATAGCCAACAACAAATCCCTAACCTCATTCAACCTACCTTTCTCACACAACCCATCCAATATAGTATTATAAGTTACATTATCCAGCACATATCCAAACTCACTCATTCTATTCAGCAATTGATTAGCATCATTATACTTGTAAACTAAACAATACCCTTTAATCAAAATATTGATAGTAATTGTAGTTGGCACCAAACCAAGCTTAAGTGCATCGTTATACAGATCACTACATAAAAATAGAGAGTGAGTAAAAGGGTACTTAACCAAAGCACTAATCAAAGTATTGAAAGTAATGATGGTAGGGCAAAGTCGAAGGCGCTTTATCTTCTTGAAAATCTGAACAGCGAGATAGGGTTTGGAGAGAATGGAGTGGTGATAAGAACGTTATCAAAGTCACTACATCCAATACTAAATGTCAGTGATCGTTCAATAGTAATATAACCCAACTAGTGAGTTCGAATCGAGTCCCAAGAGAGTGATTTGTAATCGAGAATCAATAGAAAAGTAAAAACATACTCAAATCAATCATAGCTAAAAACATTTACAAAGAAAAACGTAATTCAAGTTTGGAGGTAACACAAGTGTCAAATATCAAGTGGGGATTTTTGTAGTTAATTATCAACTAAAACAACAAATAATATGGAAATACGAATATGGAGACGGGATTCTTGGGATGTGATATGATTATGGGCTAAGGTAGACAACTGGGTAATTGCAACTGATAGTAAATTTGTTGTAAATCAGTGACTAAGTTAGACTTTAGTGGGGGTAAACTTTCTCTCGAACAATTTACCTTGAATCAAATTGGTTTCTCTCGAACACCAATAAGCAGCAATTAAGAATAACCTTCGTTTTTGCCCATTCACTCTCTCAAGCTGAATGTGTGGAAAAGGGTTTAGGATTCACTCTCTTGAGCTGAACCCATGACAACCCAATACCCACAGACCATCAATTCAGTAATCTTAGTTTTAAAACCTCTCTCTCTCGAGCAAGCCAAAAACACGAAGTTAAGATTATATATGCAATTACAATCCATTAAATTCAACCACAATTACTGAACGAAATCACTTTTAAACAACAAATAAACTATCAATTAACAATACCCAACAGTTAAATCAACTCATAATCACACCCCAAGGATTGGGGTTTTAGCTAGACATAGTTAAAAGGTAAAAATCGTTAACAATTGTGTTTCCATCAATTGGGTACGATTAATATTGTCTTTACAAATGTCTAAGATGAAGAAACTTCAACACCCACTTCCAATTTCTTAGAAATGGAAATCTTCAAATCTTCAAAGATAAGGAAAAATATTGTCTCTCAAAACTAAGTTCTAAGACTCTACTTCAAAAGCTGAATAATACTGAATAATTCTAAAATCTGATAAAATTCAATTCAAAATTTCATACTATACTAAAAATTCAAACAAGTATTTATAGTCGCCGAAAATTATGCTGTGAAGGACCAGTCGGCGCAGTTAGTCGGGATCGCCGATCCACTCGACAATCCGCCCTTTGGTCCATTCCTTCGCCTTTATGCTTTAGGCTTCAGCATCTTCGAGTTCTGTAACTTTGGGGGATCTAGCACTGCATCGCGGAACCGTTCGGCGACTCGCCGAGTGCTTCTTTCTATCGCTGACTTGATTTTCTCTTACATAGCTTGGCACACTGGAACATTAGGCGAGACCAAGGCCGTTCGGCGACTCGCCTAATGGTTTAGGCGATCCTCAGGCCTTCTTTTCTTCATTCTTTCAACTGCCTTGTTCCTTTTTGCTCAATAGTGTCCATGCTTGATACGCTCAAATTACACTTCCTTTCAGAAGCATAAGCGATCGTTATCAAGTAAAGAACCCAACTTGTAGGTTGAGGTCGATCCCACGAGGAAAATGGTTTAGACTTTACTTTTAACCAACAATTATATTCAATTAGTCAAATTATTTCCAGAAACAGATAATAAAAAGGGGGGTTTGTGCTTGTGTGAAACAAATAGTAAAAACTTAATAAGTAATCAATAATTAAACTCAACTTTGGTTGTTATCAAGATAAGAGAAATAACTAGGGTATATGTGTTCCCCATAATCTCATAACGCAGTAATCCTAGTAATAGCAATCCTTTTCTAGTATCTTACATGCAAAGTGATAAGTTAGGTATCTCTAAATCCTTGGTCCGGCATCTAGAGAATTTCACCCCGCACCTTGGTCCGGCTACGTGTGTGTAAGTTACTAACCCTTACCTTTACCTCATATTAGACATCATAATCGATGTTTGGCTTAGTTGTTACTTCGCACCAATCGACACTAGCCTATTAGATAGTATCACACTAAATCTATGTTGATAATTCTTTTCTTGTTAATTACCTCCTTGGTCCGGCAAGTAGTAACAAGGCGAGTTCTAACGCGTGCACTCGTTAAAAAGACTTCTAAACGAAAGAATTATCAATACATGCAAAATACTATTCAAGAATTGCTTATTTACTATTCATACTTTGTTAATCGATCATGGTTCCCACAACCCTAGTTGTGGATTTAGTTACTCATCTTAGCAAGAACACAATTCATAATTGTAGATGAAGAAATCATGAACTTACTTAGAAAGAATAATAACTCCAGAAAATTTCCTTGAATTGCAAAGCCAAAATCTTTAAAACGAACTTCAGAAATCACTAATTGCTAGGGTTGCAAATTAATCTCCAAAGTTATAAAGCAAGAATAGAATAATAATGTCTAACCGCCAAAAACGAGGTTTACATGCCCTATTTATAGAAAACAAATCCTAAATAAAAAGGGAAACAAATTAAGGAAAGTTTTGTTCAGGTACGCGTCTTCGATTCACGAGACTGACTTACGGACCGTCGATCGATCTACGGTCCGTAAGTCCCTTCCGTCACTCGGGACTTAGAAAATATTTCAGCTTCCAAAAAGATCATCTTCTCTGAAGCAAACGACGGACCAACAGTACGGACCGTAGATTGACCTACGGTCCGTCAATACATTCCGTAGCTCCATACTTAGCATCTCCAAAAATCAGGTACTGGAACCCTCGCAGTCTCAATCTACGGATCGACAGTACGGTCCGTAGATCAATCTACGGACCGTCAATGGCCACCGTGGTTCCACACTTGGTCAGATTTCCCTGATTTGTCCTCAATACTTTCCTGCTGATCTACGGTCCTCACCTACGGACCATGAATGGACCTACGGTCCGTAGATGACCTCCGTGGATGCCCTTTTTCTGCATTTTCTTCAGCTGTCTCTAAACTTTCGCGCCTGAACACCTTTCCTGCAAAACATAATAACACACATAAAAACCAATATAAAAAGGCCCTAGACACACACAACTTGTAAGTGAAATGTATTAGAAATACCGTAAACTCACGGTATATCAACACCCTCAACTTAAATTCGTTGTTTGTCCTCAAGCGACGCACTAGGACTCTAAACGACACTTGTATAGAAGCAAGCTTTTCTAACTCAAGCAATCACATGACTCTCTACCTCCTCATTGTTCGGGTGCACATTCTTTCTCATAGACTCGATAAGCCAACTCATGTGGATCACATCATGACACAGACCAACCTACTGACACACAACAGACACCTTCTCACTGTCAGCCAGGTACCAACTTTCTAACAATGGAACTAGTGCCCTTACTTCAAACGAAATCCTCTTTTAGCAAAAATTTGATTTCATTCATGGTGCAAGGATTTATTCAACACTCACGCTCAGAAGTAATTTCAACTACAGTTAGTGCTTCTTGCCATAAGCTTGCCCTTATTTTCACTGCTCAGACTCTTCAAACTAGACTCCAGGATCACTATAGGACTTTATTGGCTTGTAACGTAGGCTCAGGGTCAGGTGTGGTACATTTGGGTACTGTTTAGTGACTTTCTGCCCTCCTTGTCATTACACTAGGCTTTTAAGCTCTTTTTGCCCTATTTTTGTCATATTATTGCTTTACCGCTTTCCCTTGATTTTCTTCCCTCACGGAAGTGACTTTAAACTTTGTAGCTCAATTTCTTTTTGAGTAATTCACTTTTTTTTTTTTTTTTTTTTTTTTATCCCCATTTTTCTTTCAGTTTCCTCTTTCATAGCCACCCTCAACTTATGGATTTTCCGTTAGTTGAGGTTCACAATACCCGATGTCAGGTCAGGGCCAAGATTTCAGTTATTTTGTACATTAGCTACCCTCAACTTAGGCTTTTGGCCTAAGTCAAAGTGCACATGTCCAAGGAGGGACTGGGGCCAACATAGTAGATTATGGGAAAGTGAGTTCGGGGTTTTAGAAAGAAATAGTTTATTTTTAGGCTCAAAGTTGGATCAAAGGGAACAGTTATTTCATTTGGTTGAGTCCTTCTAGGCAATTTGTGGATTTTTCAAAACAACGGCCTATGATCACTTCCTATCCTCTAGATTGAATTGTCTTAGCAGGACTAACCGGGCAAGTTCTAGTTTTGCACAAAACTGTTTGAATAGTCAATGATTCTCACCCACTCTTGGCACATAGTTTCATTATCAGATTATTAGATTACCCAGTTCAAGTTTCAGGTTTAATCATGCAATCAAGTTGATTGTTACTATGTCATATTCAGAGCCAACACAGTCAACTAATCGTAGCCTACTTCTAGCATACAACCCAGAATCTGACGGGTATCATTTTTCTAAGCCATCATGCTTCATTCTGTATCATGCTTCTATACACACAATCCTAAGACATGCCGGTTCAACAAAAATTAAACAGTCTCTTGGGGTAAAAGAACACAGGCAAGAAAACCCCAAGAGAGGATTCATGAGTTGGGTTACTCAGACTTCACCCTATCACTCACGATCCATTTACCCCACCCCCAACAAAAATAGATGCAATTGTCCACAATGCATACATAGACAGTAAAAGTGAATGGATTTGAGTGAAGCAAACCTGTGGCGCAAAGCGCCGGCGAATCATCAACAAGCAGGGGCGTCCGGTTTCCCGGAGCCCTCTGGAACATCAGTGGGAGCACCCTCAGGAGTGCCCACCTCAACAATCCTAGCACTCTCAGTAGTGCTCGCTATCAACTGCTCCGCACCATCAGTGGTGCTCACAACACCCCTCAAAATAGGCTGAACCTCTGTAACTGGGGCAGAGCTCGATGCACCTGCAGCTCTCTCACGCACCCTCTGCTGGCGCAACTCCTCGTCTGCAATCAATGCCCTCCTAGCCTCCTTCTCCTGTCGACGCTGTCGTTTCTGGGCTTTCTCTTCCTCCGTGCGATGAGAACGGTGTCGCTTCCCCTTTGCATGTGTCGGTGCAGGCCCCTCCTCGGCTTTAGCTCTATCAACCTCAATACCTTTCTCTGAGATTCGATGACCCAACACTATACCTTCTTTTACCATGAAATGACATTTCTCCCAATTCAGCACTAAGTTGCAGTCTTCACATCTTTTGAGCACCTCGGCCAAATGTTTTAGACAGTGATCAAACGAATCACCTACCACTGAAAAATCATCCATGAACACCTCAATAGTGTCCTCCACCATATCAGAAAATATCGACATCATACATCTCTGGAAGGTCGCTGGAGCATTGCACAATCCGAATGGCATCCGCTTGAAAGCGAAAGTCCCATATGGGCAAGTGAAGGTGGTCTTCTCTTGGTCTTCCGGAGCTATGGAGATTTGATTGTAGCCCGAATAACCATCAAGAAAACAATACCAACCCTTGCCTGCAAGCCTATCTAACATCTGGTCCATGAATGGCATAGGAAAGTGATCTTTCTCTGTCCACGCATTCAGCTTCCGATAATCCATGCAAACTCTCCATCCCGTGACAGGCCGCATTGGAACAAGCTCGTTTCGTTCATTTGGAACCACAGTCATACCACCTTTCTTTGGTACACACTGCACAGGACATACCCAATTACTATCTGAGATGGGATAAATAACTCCCGCATCCAGCCACTTGATGATCTCCTTTTTGACTACCTCTTGCATAGGTGGATTTAATCTTCTCTGGTGCTCGACACTGGGCTTATGATCTGGCATGAGTTGGATTTTGTGAGAACAGATACTAGGGGGAATCCCAATAATATCTGCAATAGTCCACCCAATCGCTCGCTTGAACTTCTTTAATACAGTCACCAAACACTCTACTTGCCTTGCATTCAAATCTGCTGCAATGATGACTGGCAAAGTATTCTCTTCTCCTAAATATACATACCTCAAGTGCGGTGGTAGAGCTTTAAGCTCTAATTTCGGTGCCTCCACAATAGATGGTCTTGTGGGTGGGGATTCGCGATTCTTCATGTCTAGCTCATACTTCTTTGGTTTGGACCGGTATTCACACTTATCAAGTGCGGCTACCAACTCATCATACTCGTCACTACCATCACTACCAAAATTCATCATGACTGCTGCTAGTGCCTCAACACCTAACCGCTCTTCAATTTGCACCTCTGACCCACTCTCCACTCTGTAAGTTATAGCAGATACTGTTTGTAGCTCACCATTCTGCTTCATGGATCTACAGATATTGAAAGTTGCTTCTTCATTGTTCAGTCTGAACTTCATCTGTCCCTTTTCCATATCAACCAACGCACGACCTGTGGCAAGAAATGGTCTCCCAAGGATGATGGGAACCTCAAAATCAACCTCACAGTCAAGGATCACAAAATCTGCAGGAAAGATGAAAGACTCTACTTTCACTAGCACATCATGGAGCACACCTATGGGCCTCTTCACAGTCCGATCAGCCATCAGTAACTGCATTGCAGTGGGTTTTGGATCCCCTAGACCCAACTTCTTGTAAACAGATAAAGGCATGAGGTTGATGCTAGCACCAAGATCACACAATGCCTTAGCAAAGTGCAATAACCCTATAGTACATGGGATCGTGAAAGCACCAGGGTCTTCCTTCTTCTGTACCAGAGATCTTGTAGCAATAGCACTACAATGCTGCCATCTATCATCATCTTCAAAACTCACAGACCTTTTCTTTGTTACCATATCTTTCATGAATTTTGCATATCCAGGCATTTGCTCCAAGGCTTCTATCAAAGGAACATTGATAGAAAGCTGCTTCAACATAGTGATAAACCTGCGATATTTACCATCTTCAGTCTTCTTCACTAACCTCTGCGGAAAAGGTGGTGGAGGTCTAGGTATGGGAACCACTTTCTGAGGTATCTCCACTTCTTGTTCTGTCACAACCTCTGACTCCTCTCTAACTTTCACCACATCATCTTCTTTTCTCTTCTCAACTTCCACCATGGACGGCATAGGTGGATCTATGGTTTGCTTACCTCCTCGAGTGGTAATTGCCATACAATGTCCATCATTCTTTGGATTCTGGATGGTATTGCTTGGAAGAGTGCCAGGTTGGCGCGGGTTCACTGTAGTAGACAACTGCGTCATTTGTTGCTCTAGATGCTTTATTGACACTGCATGGGCGTCAACCTTTTGACCAATATCAGATAAGTCGTTTCTCATCTCTTTCACGTTCTCATCAGTTGCATCAAACCTTCTCATCATCTTATGCAGCATATCTTCGATACGCGTCATATTACCTCCAGCTTCCCTAGCACCAGATTCCCGATTTTGAGGGGGAACATAGGGTCCAACCCGATCATTTCTGTTGCCGTAGTTGTTCCTGTTGTAGTTGTTGTCGCGATTGAAGTTCCCATCTCGGACATAGTGACCCTCTCGGTTGTAATTTCCATAGTTCCGACCTTGGTTCCCTTGACCTTGGCGCCAATTTTCCGTGTTGGATCCTTGGGCGTTTGGTCGGAAACCCCCCGTCTGATCGTTCACCGCATAAGTGTCCTCTTCATAGTAACACTCCTCAACTGGTGGTGGAGTTCTAGTTAAGTAGTTTACAGCATTCACCTTTTCTGCTCCTCCACTCACATGCTTCAATACTAACCCCAACTCTGTCCTCATCTGAGCCATCTCCTCACGGATATCATCTGCAGAGTTAACAGTTGCATTATGAACGGCAAATGTGTTTCTCCCAGTATCTGACCTCCTAGTGCTCCATGCTTTATTGTTGCGAGAGATCCTCTCCAGTTTTTCAGAAATCTGTGCATATGTACAATCACCATATGAACCTCCAGCAATGGTGTCAAGAACGACTTTATTGTTATCATCCTGTCCTCTATAGAAATATTCCTTTAGCGACTCTTCATCAATACGGTGATTTGGAACACCTCTCACGAATGCAGTGAATCTGTCCCACGAGCTGCTCACAGACTCCCCAGGTAATGCTACGAAATTATTGACCCTATCTTTGTGATTGAGCTTCTTAGACACCGGATAGTACTTTGCTTTAAACACTTCCGCCAATTGGTCCCATGTGAATATTGAGTTATAAGGAAGCTCAGTGAACCATACTGCAGCATCACCTGTCAGTGACAGAGGGAACACTCGTAACCCAATGACACTCATATCCAAGTCTGGTCTACCTACACAACTTTTGCAAACCACCCTGAGCTTGGCTAAGTGAGCATGTGGATCCTCCGATGGCGATCCTGAAAATAAGCCTCTTGCTGTAAGCATCTGCATCAAACTACTAGTCACCACAAATGTGTGCCCTGGAGGTAGAGGAGGTAGGACAATGGGTCCATCAGAGTCTGCTATATCGATGTTGCCCCGATAGTTGTCATGTGGTTGTGGGTCATGCACTCTCGCTGCATCTCCCAATTGATTTTCAGCTACACCACGGTTTTCCCCACCAACTACTCTTGGTTGCTGTAACTCAATTGCTTCATCTAGATTTCCTCCGATAGGATGAACTGGAAGTCCTTGATTGTTCATTCTTCGCAAAGTTCTGTTCAACTCTGGATCGTATGGAGTGAGTGGTTCGCCTTGGCTCCGTGGATTTGGCATACACTAGGGTCGGAACCTGAGAGAGACAAAAACAAAGAAAAAAAGTAAAATTAGGAAATATTTGACTAACGTTCAATATTGTAGTTAAAACTAAATCTAAAAGCCAGATTCCCCGGCAGCGGCGACAAAATTTGATAGGCTCAAATTACACTTCCTTTCAGAAGCATAAGCGATCGTTATCAAGTAAAGAACCCAACTTGTAGGTTGAGGTCGATCCCACGAGGAAAATGGTTTAGACTTTACTTTTAACCAACAATTATATTCAATTAGTCAAATTATTTCCAGAAACAGATAATAAAAAGGGGGGTTTGTGCTTGTGTGAAACAAATAGTAAAAACTTAATAAGTAATCAATAATTAAACTCAACTTTGGTTGTTATCAAGATAAGAGAAATAACTAGGGTATATGTGTTCCCCATAATCTCATAACGCAGTAATCCTAGTAATAGCAATCCTTTTCTAGTATCTTACATGCAAAGTGATAAGTTAGGTATCTCTAAATCCTTGGTCCGGCATCTAGAGAATTTCACCCCGCACCTTGGTCCGGCTACGTGTGTGTAAGTTACTAACCCTTACCTTTACCTCATATTAGACATCATAATCGATGTTTGGCTTAGTTGTTACTTCGCACCAATCGACACTAGCCTATTAGATAGTATCACACTAAATCTATGTTGATAATTCTTTTCTTGTTAATTACCTCCTTGGTCCGGCAAGTAGTAACAAGGCGAGTTCTAACGCGTGCACTCGTTAAAAAGACTTCTAAACGAAAGAATTATCAATACATGCAAAATACTATTCAAGAATTGCTTATTTACTATTCATACTTTGTTAATCGATCATGGTTCCCACAACCCTAGTTGTGGATTTAGTTACTCATCTTAGCAAGAACACAATTCATAATTGTAGATGAAGAAATCATGAACTTACTTAGAAAGAATAATAACTCCAGAAAATTTCCTTGAATTGCAAAGCCAAAATCTTTAAAACGAACTTCAGAAATCACTAATTGCTAGGGTTGCAAATTAATCTCCAAAGTTATAAAGCAAGAATAGAATAATAATGTCTAACCGCCAAAAACGAGGTTTACATGCCCTATTTATAGAAAACAAATCCTAAATAAAAAGGGAAACAAATTAAGGAAAGTTTTGTTCAGGTACGCGTCTTCGATTCACGAGACTGACTTACGGACCGTCGATCGATCTACGGTCCGTAAGTCCCTTCCGTCACTCGGGACTTAGAAAATATTTCAGCTTCCAAAAAGATCATCTTCTCTGAAGCAAACGACGGACCAACAGTACGGACCGTAGATTGACCTACGGTCCGTCAATACATTCCGTAGCTCCATACTTAGCATCTCCAAAAATCAGGTACTGGAACCCTCGCAGTCTCAATCTACGGATCGACAGTACGGTCCGTAGATCAATCTACGGACCGTCAATGGCCACCGTGGTTCCACACTTGGTCAGATTTCCCTGATTTGTCCTCAATACTTTCCTGCTGATCTACGGTCCTCACCTACGGACCGTGAATGGACCTACGGTCCGTAGATGACCTCCGTGGATGCCCTTTTTCTGCATTTTCTTCAGCTGTCTCTAAACTTTCGCGCCTGAACACCTTTCCTGCAAAACATAATAACACACATAAAAACCAATATAAAAAGGCCCTAGACACACACAACTTGTAAGTGAAATGTATTAGAAATACCGTAAACTCACGGTATATCAATGCTTTGTCCCAAAGTCCAAATACCTAAAATTCAAGGATTTACATCAGTTATTGGTACAAAATATGCAGTTGAGGACACTAAATCTATTAAAATAAAGCCTAAATGAATCCAAATTGTGGACTTATCAACACCCCCAACTTAAACTTTTGCTTGTCCTCAAGTATAACTCAAGTTCAGCAGTTCAAAAAGGATATCTCAAACAGTGCTACACAAGACTCAATCATGAATGCACACAAAAAGACTCAACTACTCATGCAAGGATCAATTGTGCACTCAAAGATTCAAGTTGTGACTCACCATTACCAAAGAATCCCAAGCTCACAATACTTGCTTCAAATGCAAGTTCAAGCTCAACAAAAGTGTTCAAATGCGCTCACACAAGGAATGATTCCATATTCACACATAATGGTTCAACAAGTTAAAGCTCCGAATTCAAATGCAACGCTCACACTCACAAAGATGAAACACAATGCATGATTTCACCCATAGGTTTGCCCGTATTTTCCGACCAACACTTGTTTCAGCTCACTCAAGAGCAAAAAGGTCTTTTCAAGGCTTGTAACGGGGTTGAGTGCAAATGTAATGGTCATTTAGGCTCAGTGACTTCTATCCTCATGAAATGTGGTGTGAACAACACTTTCTTTCCTCTTCTTTCATCATTCTCATTCGTGCTCAAAAATCACACCATTATTCATCGTCCATGGATTGTTAAGACACCCCATTTTCTTTGCATTTTCACAACTTTTTCATTTATCTTTTTCATTCTTTTCTTCTTCTTCTTTTTTTGTACGGAGGGGCTCCATTCTTTCTCAAACCATGGGTCAAAGGGGACTTTCTCGCACTTCTTGATTTACCTTCTCTTTTCACCACACCCCTAACTTAGGCTTTTGGCCTAAGTTGGCTATTCAAACAAACCACATCTCATGAGGCTTAAGGGTGAAGGGATAAAGAAAGGTTATGTTTTCATCAAGTTTCTTCCAAGAAAAGGTTAAGGCTCAAGGGGTGCTCAAACGAGGTTCACACACTCACAAGGTAGGCCACAAAAAGAGGTATAATGTCAAATTGTTTCACACTCTTTTAAGTTGCCTAAGATAATCTCAAGAGTTCGCATCACTTAGTCAATCGGACCAACGGAGAAAATTCTAGGTGTCATCACACATGGTTCACGGTAAGCTCATCACACAAGGCATTGACACCAATGTCAAACAAGACTCCACACTTTCGCTAGTGTGCAACGTTCATCACAAGAGACTCAATTTGATACTTGGCTAATCACAATGAGATGCAAAGAGTTCACATATTGTCTATGCAACTTCATTTGGCCTCATCGTAGCCGCACATTCATGTTTGTTCGATTATGAGCACTATTCAAGTCATCGGTATGATCAAGACCGAGACTCAAATTTGCAAAAGAACAACCACATTCAAACACATACAAGAGGTGGCGCAAATTTTTCTCAAAAGGGTCCAAAAATCATTTACAATTAAAACAAGGAGCCACAAGCTCAATCATCCGCGAAAGCAGTGTAAAAACATAATTTTAGCTCAAAGCCCAAATACATAAATAAACCAAAGTCACACAAAAGGTCACACAAAACCCTACCACAAATAAAGTCATTTGTCCTCAAATGCAAATAAGATCAAATATCCACAAGTTGAAGAAAAGAAAGACAGAGAGGGAGGTAAAAAAGGGGTTATGTCTACACAGTCACTCCATCTATCTGGGCATCAGTGCCCGATGTATCAATCTGGACTCGGGCCTCAGTACCTGGAGTCACCTCAGAAATAGCAGCAGTACCATACCCACTAGGAGCTGCCAAGGGTGTATCCGCCAAAAAGGTCTACACAGCTACATAGAATCCCCGGGCCCATGAAGGAATATAGGGGCCTCGGGGAGTAGTCTCCCTATCAGAAATGGGCCTCTTGTCCTTGCGTTTATCTCCAGGTGGAGGTTCTTGTCTTCTCTTTTTGGGGGGATTTGACCCCCCCTTCATTTATTGTGATATCCAGTGCTTTTTTTCGGGGTGACATGTTTCTCCCAGCAACTTTTGGTCTAGCCATGTCTACAAAGAATCGAGAAAAAGTTAGAAAATATTCAAACAAAAGCACAGAAAACCAATTGCAGACAGACTCGCCGAATCGCTTTGTCGAGCTAGATCGTCTTGCCAAAAGGATTGGCTCTAAAGTTTTAGCAAGTCAGCGATGGGAAGGGCCTTTCAGTGAATCGCCAACAGCTTTCGGCGAGCAAGTGCTAGCTCGCCGAAAGTTACAGTGTAAAAAGGGCTCAAGGGTGCAGATAAAAGGCGATCAAGAAGACTTTCGGCGTGTTGCCAAGTGCCGAAATAAACTATTAAATTCAACCACAATTACTGAACGAAATCACTTTTGAACAGCAAATAAACTATCAATTAACAATACCCAACAGTTAAATCAACTCATAATCACACCCCAAGAATTGGGGTTTTAGCTAGACATAGTAAAAAGGTAAAAATTGTTACCAAATTGTGTTTCCATCAACTGGGTACGATTAATAATGTTTTTACAAATGTATAAGATGAAGAATCTTCAACACCCACTTCTAATTTCTTAGAAATGGAAATCTTCAAATCTTCAAAGCTAAGGAAAAGTATTGTCTCTCAAAACTAAGTTCTAAGACTCTACTTCAAAAACTGAATAATACTGAATAATTCTAAAATCTGATAAAATTCAATCCAAAATTTTATACTAAACTAAAAATTCAAACAAGTATTTATAGTTACCAAAAATTATGCTGCGAAGGACCAGTTGGCGCAATTAGTCGGGATCGTCGATCCACTCGGCGATCCCCTCTTTGGTCCATTCCATCACCTTTATGCTTTAGCCTTCAGCATCTTTGAGTTATGTAACTTTGGGGGATCTAGCAATGCATCGCGGAACCATTTGATGACTCACCGACTGCTCATTTCTATCGCTGACTTGATTTTCTCCTTCAGGGCTTGGCACACTGGAAATTAGGTGAGACCAAGGCCGTTTGGCGACTCGCCTAATGGTTTAGGCAATCCTCAGGCCTTCTTTTCTTCATTCTTTCAGCTGCCTTGTTCATTTTTACTCAATAGTGTCCATGCTTTGTCCCAAAGTCCAAATACCTGAAATTCAAGGATTTACATCAGTTATTGATACAAAATATGCAGTTGAGGACACTAAATCTATTAAAATAAGGCCCTAAATGAGTCCAAATCATGGACTCATCAAGTGGATAATAGGAGGAATGAGGTGACGAAGGTATGATTGGAGAGAGGATTTGGGCTAGAGATTTGAGGGAGGAAGAGAGGAGAGTGGTGATTGTTTGAACTAGTTGAAAGGACTTCAATAGAGGATTTATGTTAATTGAGAGAATGGGTTATACATTAGAGGGGTCGGGGCATTGGGTTTAAAATGGGGAATGGGTAGTTTCTAATCTTTTGGGTTCATTTGAGTCGATTTGGGGATTTCCGTCAAATAAGGGATACAAATAATGAAATTAGTAACGACATGGATAAGAATAACTACGTTTTAACGATAGGGTTATAGCCAACAAATAAACTAAAGTTGAGAGGTATTTTTGACCATTTTCCCTTAAATTTATTAGTACATTCTATAGTTGTTGAGCTTTTTCTTTAAAAAAGCCTACTATTTTAACAACAGATAAATATGACAAACGACTTAGAAAACACATAAAAATTATACTCTTATAAATCGCTAAATGCCATAGTTCAATTTGATACATTTTCTAAACGACAATACCTCTTTGTAATTCTAAATAAAAGACAAGACAACAATGCCATATTTGACTTCCTATGTTCCAAAAACACAAATATGTGGAAAAGCCACGGGCAGAACCTCAATTTCGTAATTTTTAGATTGAGATATATTTGATTGTATTTGTGATAGATGCAGAGAAAAAGACATGATACTTCTTTATGTCTTCTGCATACAATGTCTTCAGTAACGTTTTAATTATGTTTGCGATGTATCATCTTGTGTTCTCAGGATAAACCGTTGATCAGTGAACTAGCCTTTGAAGAGTTCTGGCACAGGGATGTTGAGGAATCAATACGTCAGGGCGGCACAAAGCCATTTATAAAGGAAGCTGCACTTCAGGTGTCAAATTGGGGGTTTAGCCTTGTGGATCTTCAAGTGCAAGAAAAGTGTTCTGGAAAAGGGATTCTATCATGGCTTAAGTTTGGTTATGGTCAAGTGAAGAGCGAATTGACTGGATTTCTAGGACCAATTCACAAATGGCAGGTTTGCAAACATCTAAATCTTGTTTCCTCTGTTTAATTTGCTTTCTCTGTCTCTTCTTGTATTGAGTTTCTTTAGAGCATTGTATGTGCAAAGATGGGATTGTCTCAACTTTGTAGTACACATTTCATTAGTATTTGAATTATGAACAGAAATTAGATGATCAGGTTGTACCGCATCAAATGACCGACTATGTAGCTAGAATTCTGCCAAGAGTGGTGGTGCACAAGCTTCCCGCTGAGGGCCACTTTTCCTATTTCTTTTTCTGTGACGTGACGAATGCCATAGACAAATGTTCTTGACCATTTTCGGATGCCCTCAAGGGCCTCTTGAAGAGAGCATTGAAGCTCCAATGGAAGAAGATGGAGAATAGGAAGCTGCAAATCTAGATTTGGCAGTAGAATGAGCAGAAAAGGTTTAGTCATCACTAAGTACTAACTACTGATGTATATACTACATAAAATGCTCTGTTTCTCCATGAGCACAAAACGTCAGATGTACGAGCGGTCCTACTAAGCTCCAAATATTTTTCTTTGCTTTTCAGATTTCATTACAAATCATAATAGGAGAGGATGAGTAACAGATGATCACGTGAATCTTTTTTTTTTCTCTAAAAGGACATATCTTTACCTTGTTTGTTACAAGGATCTGAGTTTGATGACCAATTTAATTGAAAGTCTGCGTACCCTCACTCTCAAATACATTGTGTGGAACTAAACAAGGTATGTTGCTTGAAATAAAAATATTAGAGAATGAGTAACTTGTCTGGGTGCTGGCAACTTGTCTTGTCAAAGATCACTAGGTGTTGACAACTTGTCTTCAAAACCACATGATTCAGATTTTGGAAGCATGCACGTTTCTCCATTCTATTAGTAATATTTCTGCAATTTCTCAGCCCTCACAAATGGAGTGAAATGCCACATA
The DNA here is from genome assembly GCA_036553675.1 of Solanum okadae. Taxonomy (NCBI): domain Eukaryota; kingdom Viridiplantae; phylum Streptophyta; class Magnoliopsida; order Solanales; family Solanaceae; genus Solanum; species Solanum okadae. The sequence goes on along the minus strand of CM071689.1, from coordinate 40,310,541 downwards.
ACGACAACAACATAGCATACCTAGTGCAATCCCACATGAGGTCAGGAGGGGATGGTGTGTAAGCAGCCTTTCGCCTACCTAAAATGCCACATGAATAGCGAGAATTCATATAATCGACTTCTCAAGCTTGCTTAGAATTAAAACAAACTAGTTGTACATCTTTTTCGTTTAGAAGAATTATAATCTATGTGGATAATATTTCTTTTCTTTTAATGCAAAGTATAAGTTACATCTTTTAACTCTCCGTAATTAATCTATGTGAACATTGCTAAGTCGTTAGTATATGTGAAATAAGAGAGTTACTTCCACATTAATGGTTCACAGTTATCTCAAGTGTCAGTTTCTTAATTTCGTAAGAAAATATAGGAAGTATTCAGAAGACTTGAAGTTACTTTTGTATTATCACAAATTTGTCATTAAAGTGAGAGTACATTTATTATACGTTAGTTTCTTACATTCATTTGATGGATGAATACTTAAATCATTTTCCTATTTAAGGAGTATCATTTGGGAGCTAAACAAAGAGAAGAAAAATAAAAGTCATTTCTTTCATTTACTATCTCCTTCACCGATTCCTTTATTGGCTTAAATAATCATTCTTCCTATTGTGGATTTCTGGACAATTGTTTTTGTGTGATTCCAAACTTTCAGTCACGAGTGCATGTGTTGGAGAGTAATTGTGGAACCTTGGGGATCGACCGGCTACTACGATTTGCACCGGAGTCGGATCGAAATCACTTTCAAGGCAGTGGCTTGCCACGACACAATGTTTGTGATAAGTTATTTACTACTTTGTAATTTCAATCCAATATCAATATTGTAGTATTTTTCTCAACAATTTGAAAGCGATTTTACTTACATACAATATTGATAAATGACTATTTCTTTGAACAAAACTTTTGTCAAAGCTTGAGCCTTTGGATGGAAACAATTTAAACGTTGGTTACAAAAACTTTTAATTTTCGTTGAACAATTAGAAGTTGATTATATTTTATTTAACGAACCTTCTATGAATGGTTCTAACACTACTACTAATTCTAGCAATGTTATGACGGATGATGATGTTGCTAAAAGAAGTTTGGAAAGGATAACAGAACTGTGAGAGGATATTTGCTAAATCATATGACTAATCATTTATTTGATTTATTTGTAACCTATAAATTTGTTAAAGAAATATGGGATAGTTTAGAAAAGAAATATGGTGTTGATGATGTAGGAAAGAAAAAATATGTTGTCGGTCAATGAATTTAATTTCAAATGGTTGATAATAAATCAATAATGGAACAAGTTCACGAATATGAGAACTTGATTGTCGATGTTCTCAACGAGGACATGAAGATGTGCGAGATTTTTCAGGGTAATTTTCTACTTAAAAAATTCCCACCATCTTTGAGTGATTATAGAAATCAATTGAAACATAAGAATTTTTTGAACTCTCCAAGAACTTATTAGTCATATGAGAATTGAAGAGGCGAACCGTCTCAAAGATAAGATGGAAGCACTTTGTCTTAATTCTTCTAAAGCTAATCTTGTTGAATCTTCTGGTACTGTTGAAAAAGATAGGTTCAAAAGCAAATAGAAGAAAGTCTTGAAAAAGGAACATGTGAAGAAGAAAAATCAATTTAACAAGATGGAGTGCCAAATTCAAAAATGTAAGGGCCCTTGTTTTGTCTCTAGAAAACTTGGTCATAGGGCTGCCAAGTCCTATCAAAGAAAAGGAAGGACTCAAAGCAGAAAGGACAAAGTGATGTCCAAGCTCATCTTACTGAGGGTAATGAAGTGATTGTTGTTGTAGTCATTGAGGAATATCTAGTGGCTAACAAAAAAGTTATTCCATGACTTTGAGGAGTCCACTGATAGAGAGTGTGTTTACATGGATAACTCCACTACAGCTGGAGTTATGAGTAGGAAAAGTTTTACTTAAATTAAATTCTGGAAAAAATATATCCTTGAACAATGTTTTATACGTTCCCTTCCTTCGTAGAAACTTAGTTTCCAGAGCACTTCTAAAAAAAGTAGGCCTTAAACTTATTTTTGAAGGTGATAAAATATTTTTTTTCTCGTGGAGGAGACTTTGCTGGGAAGGGATATCTTAGTAGAGGCCTATTTGTACTGAACATTGTTCAAGAGATTGTCAATAATGCATGTATTTCAAATTCTGCTTATATTGCTGAGTCTATTAATTTGTGGCATGGTAAATTAGGTCATGTTAATATTGCTTCTATTAAAAGACTTAGAAAAATGAAATTACTTCCTATGATAAAAACGGATGATTTTTCTAAATGTCATGTGTGTAGAAGCAAAGCATGCCAAGATGCCTTTCAAATATGTTATTAGTAGAAATACCATATTACTTGAAGTAGTCCCCCTATCGGACTAAGGGTTTTGATCGAATATTCCCCTCTCTATCTTCATTCAATCAATACAAAAAGAAATATGGAATAAAGAGTTCAATTCCATAAAACACATTCATATTTAGCATTTTTCAAGAACAATGTTAGCAAAGGTGGAAAAAAGTATTACATTACTTTTGTTGATGACTTTTCTAGATACACTAAGGTCTATCTTCTTAAGTCTAAAGATGAAGCTGAAAGCATATTTTTTAAATTCAAAGAAGAAGTGGAAAATCAGTTAGACAGAAAAATCAAGAGATTTAGATCTGATAGGGGCGGTGAATATAGTACTAAAACTCTAGAAGATTTTTGTGAGAAAAATGATATTATACATGAGGTTAGTGCTCCCTATACTCCCCAACAAAATGGTATAGCCAAACGAAAAAATAAAATCCTTAAAGAAATGATGAATTCTATGCGTTTAAGCTCTGGTCTATCTGACCATATTTGGGGAGCAGCAGTCTTGTCTGCATGTTATATTCTTAATAGAGTCCCTCATAAGAAGTTAGACAAGACCTCATATGAGTTGTGGAAAAGGTTCGCTCCTAACTTGAAATTTCTAAAAGTGTGGGGGTGTTTGGCTAAGGTTGGTCTACCTGATTTTAAACGAGTAAATGTTGGTTCTAAGACTTTTGATACTGTCTTTATTGGTTATGCTCAAAATTGTGTTGCATATAGAGTTATGTCTCTAAGCGATCATTCTATTTGTGAATCTAGAGATGCAAAATTTTTTGAGCATATTTTTTCTATGAAAATTAATGTGCCTAGTGATGCGCAAAATAATGTGTCTACATCTATGTCAATTATTTCTCATGTTGTGCCTTCTTCTAATGCTATTTCTAATGAGCATGAAAACGAACTCAGAAAAAGTAAAAGAGTTAGAATTGAGATTAGTTTTGGTCCTAATTTTATCACTACTTTCTTAACTGTAAATTTTGATACTAATGTTTTAAACAATGAATTAGTGTCTATTTATTTAATAGAAGAATACCCTAAGACCTATGATGAAGCAATGAGATCAATAGATGTTATATTTTGGAAAGAGACTATTAAAAGTGAATTACATTCTATAATTTCTAATCACACTTGGGACTTATGTTTTCTTCAAAGTTTTTCTTAGGTCCTTTACTTCAAGTGCATTGACTATATTCTACGATTCCCTTGTTTTACTTCTCTATGTTTAGAATGTCCAATTATTGATCATGTCTACATGATTTAAATTGTTTATATCATCATGTTCATGTTTATGCATATTGCCCCATACTTAGTACATTCCATGTGCTAATACATATTTTTACCTACATTATCTCATGAATGTAGAGTCCAACGTTCCTACTCCGCACCCTCGTGGCTAGTTGGTTTCATAGACTTTGAAGATTGGTGAGTCCTCATGTGTCAAGGACAGAGACTCTTCTATCGTTTTATGTCATTCTGTTTCCAACTTTGTATGTGATGTATGGGTTACGTCTCAATCACTTCCATTATGATGTATTAGATGACTTTGAGACTTCTGTTAGACTTTCGCTTTGTCAAACTTTTGATGTATCAAAAGTTTTCTTTCAGGTCCTTACTTCTATTATCTTGTATAATGTATGCTAGGTGTCTTGTATAGGGCCTCTCAGGGTCTTATGCGCCATGTTACGCCTAGGGTGTACCTTGGGTCATAACAAAATCAGCTCAATATATAGCAAATCGAAATGTAGTTATTTTCAATAAATATTGAAAGTGTAGCTAAGGGGTCCTATTAAATGCTAAAATATTATTGTTTTAAAAATTTTCCCTAAAAAAATCAAATTCATCCCCAATCAACAAATTAACACCGCCATAATAGTGATCTTAAAGGGAACTGTAGGCATTAGCTTACAGAATCAATGTTCTTATTAGTTATTCCATATAAGCTTTTAGCTTCCATTTGTTCCATATTCATCACAACCTTCTCTCATTTACTTATTGTAAGGGATATGGATAGCGAGAACCATATTTTGATAAAGGACAAAGAAGATGGTAGTGTTCGAAGAGAAAAAAGAAAGGAATGAGACTGGTGATGGCTGAGGGCGGTAGAATTCAAAAAAGGAGAAAAAGAGTGGCGGTAGGGGGTTCGAAGAAGGAGAAAGGTGGAGCTCATGCGTTAAAAGTAATATGCATGAGTTGAAAGTGGAGCTCATGCGTTAAAAGTAAAATTCATGAGTTAAAAGTGGAGCCCAGCATTAAAAGTTTGCAGGGGTTGAAAGTTGGAACCCATGAGTTAAAGTAATCAGGGGTTGAAAATTGATTTTGTTTTAAAAGATGGAGCAGCAAGATTGTTGAAAATATATTTGATTTTTTTTCCACAAGTAGTAGCACAAAAATCTTCATTATCATCACGTTGATTACAAATTGATTTGAAACCATCTTGAGCCTTTCTTCAACCTCATTGAACCATAGGACCGTCGGACCATGGGATCGATGAACCATGTGCTCTGATACCACTTGTTGGGTTCTGAAGGGTGATTGGGCGTCATGCGGAAACTTATAATTTGCAAATCATGATATGATTGATAAATTAGATGACAAATAAAAACATACTAAAAATGTATTATTAATATGGTTTGGTCAAACGACCTACATATTAAAACTAATACTAAAAAACAATAAATATGTTTAGGAGAAAATCTCCCCATAAATAAAACTTTTTATTGACTACATTGTAGATGTTCTTTTTTTTTATATGAGAAGAGGGGTCTTCAATTTATAGAGTTCCAAACTTTTCTTCCAAGGAAAGAATAACTCAAATAAGGAAGAATATTATATTTTCCTTTCAGGAAAAGTAAAAACATTTATGGTAATGCTTTGTCTTTTCTATTAGGAAAAAATAAACTTCAAATAAGGTAAGAAAATCAGGACAAAACCCTAACAAAAGGGGGTAGAGGTAAGGGGTTTCGAAGAAGGAGAAAGAAAGTGAGGGGGTTCGAAGAGAAGAAGGGAGTAGTGTGGTGTGAGGATGAAGAAGGGGGGTGATGGTGGTTAAGGGTGGCGGGGTGTAAGAAAGACCAAGGGATGAAAACTTATTGGCTCAATGTGCATATATTTATCTATATCTTTTATCGTATCTTTCCATGTTCACTTCAAAAAATGGGTCAACACTGATTATGTTTATTACAAGTCTTTTTCTTTTAAAAAAAATTGAACTATTAAGTATTATTTATTCATGCTTCAAAATTTTCATTATAATCTCATTGCCATACCTTTGCATATATCTTATTACATGATTCACCCCAGCGTCACTTTGAAAGTTGAAGTGCACCTCTACTTTATTTTCTTAAGAATAATTTATAAAATTTATCAAATTAGATCACAGACAATCACATGCCTAATGATGTTTCATACCATTCCCATTTATGATGAAAATTATCTTCATCTTTTGAAGGACCCCTTTAGTATAATTATTACAATGACAACTATTTTAATTTTATCTCTTTTCCACTTTTTTTTCAGAAATATATGCACTGCTATAATATTCACTTATGGAAATAGAGCAGTTTCAAATGGAATAGATTTCATGACTAGTGTCCTTTTGGATTAGTTTATTTTTGGAGCTTCTAAGCTAAAATAGTTTTTTAGCAATTTTAAAGTGTTTGGATAAAGTCAACAAGTGCTTATAAGCACTTATTTTTAAGTCAAAATGACAAAAATAAATCAAAAATCATAAGTTAGAAATTCTAACTTGACTTTTGACTTATAAGTCACAAGGCAAAAGCAAATCTAAATAGACCCTAATTTTCATCAAAAACGCATCATTTTACCTTAGTTATCATTATATCATCAAATACAGTGCATTGAGACTCAAATCCGACGTCTTTTTCATATAAAAACATGTTATGCCATAATTCAATAAAACTCAAACTCAACATCTTATCATCATAATGCACCAGAACTCAAACCCAATATTGTATCCTCTTAGTACGACATGATGTTAATTCATTGTCTTACCCTCAATCCTTTCAAAATAATCACTTTCAGATTATAAAAGCAAGTGGATCAAATTCAACATCATATTTACCAACAATCATTTATCAACTGATCTTTAAATTAAAAGCATTTTAAAAGTTATAAATAACTTGAAAACCTTTCTAGTATTGCATCTTTAAGTTGCTGATGAGAATTGATTGTATAGTAAAAAATATTAGAAAGAATTTTATTTATTCTATTACGTGTAAAAATATATTTTAATAGTCTTTTCTTTATCGTTGGTTTTCATCTGTAAAACTTAAACCAACTAATTGAATATAGTAGAAATTTGTAAATAAAAACATACCTCTTGATTCTAGCATCTGACCATTGCCTAATTAACTAGGGGCGGAACCGCGGAACTATTAAGTATTAAAAAGGTTTATTCAAACTCCTTTCGGTGAAATATTATATTGTTTATATATGATTAAAATTATTTTTTATTTCAGATATAACAGACGTTGAACTTCCTTCAACTTATTCATGTGTTTACTTTTTATATTTTGAACTATCGTAATGAAAAACTCAACTACGCCACTAACCTTAACACCAATCAATAATAGAAGAAACCAAAATTTTTTGATGACTAGAACAACAATGTAGTCCATGAAAAGCTATATGAGAAGCATTAACAAGAAAACATTACTCAACTAAAAGGTAATCTTAGGCTGATAACAGGTTATGAAACAATAAAATAAGAAGAAGGAGAAGATCGGGAGAAGAAAGAACACTTCAAATTTCTTTTAAGGAATAATCTCAAAATTAGGATTCCTGACTTTTCTAAAAAAAAATAACACACAAAATAAACATTTATTATATTATGATAATATTTATAACATGTGTAAATTTGTTTATTTAGGTAGTTTACCCATTATTAGATTTGATCAAGATTCACGCATTAATTTACTGTACTTCCTGTTTGGACCATTATGACCAAAATTAGTGTGGCCGAGAGACCTTTTTTCTTTCCCAATTCACACTATCTAATTGAAATTGACCGTTCAGGGATGGATATGGTATGGTATATATCAAACTATCATACTATATTGAAATTTTAATATCGTGGTTTCAGTATTATGATATTTGATATGGTATATGATATATATTTTAATTTTTTGCGTATTAGATACGATATTTGGTATTTATAAATAACATACCGAAATATCGAATACTATATCGAAGTATATATATTATTAAAATACTACCAAGTACCAAATATGCGACCTAGTATTAGTATAAATTAAATGTTTAGAAGTTGAAACATGACTACTCTATTTTGATTGAAATGTATTTGAAATTTAATTGATTACAAAAAAAATTGGTTGTACTTACAAAATATATATTTCTACATGTGTAATGTGTTAGTATGATACAATTGAGACGTTTTTTTAATTGCCGAAGTCATAATACTATATTTTACGAGTATATATTAGTCAATTTGAAGTTGCACAAACTATAGCTACCAATTTACCATACCGTAGAATATCAAATCTGAACTTCAAAATGCCGAATCACACCGAATTAAATTGGTATGGTAATGATATAATATTTAAAAACTGAATATCAAAATTATCGTACAAATTTTTTCAAATACCCTACCGTATCATACCATGCCATGCTCACGCATAATCAATTATATTTGTGGGACATATTCTCTATAACAAGCATTATTTGTGTTGGGCCACATTGCTTAAACAACCATATCTCCACATTTTGCACGTCTCCACCAATGTATAAAGATTGGCATCAAACCCCATACATTGTTTTATTTCTTTACGTTTGATTCCACCAAAGTAACATCTTCTTTTTATAAATTATAAAAATAAAACAGTTCTTTCATGGTCTCTGATGTGGTTATATCTTTCTTAATTACTATTCAACTTTCAAACTTTTTCAAAAGTTATGTAAACTTTGGGGAAAGGTTTGTTGATAATTAAAAGGTTTAATTGTCCATAAAGAAAATGTAAAAGGATAGTTCTATCTTTTCTTTATATTAAATAAAAATATAAAACTTTAAGTTGAAAGGAACTTTCTTTTAAAATTTTGTAAAATCAATTACATCTTCACGAAACAGTTTTTTCCCTGTTAAAAATAAATTCTTTTCACAAAAGTTTCTTGAAATATTTTATGTTTTACTTTTTTGCAAGTTGTAGTTTCTACTATTTATTTCATGTCCCCCCTCCCACATCTCTTCTATCATTCTAGATAGCTTTTATTTTATGCACTATGTAAAGATAATACTTTCTCATTTCAATTTATTTGTGTAATTTTTACTTGGACTAAATTTCAGAATGTAAATAAGACTTTTGAATTTTGTCATCTTAAATTAATATGTCTTTTAATTTTGTGCTTTTAAACATGTCATGCAAGTGGAATGTTAAAATTAAAGAGTTGTAAAAAAATATTTTTTAAACGAAATAAAAAAAAAAGATAAACAAATTGAAATGAAAGAAATAATTTACTCTTTCTTCTTTATTAAAAAAAAAGTTGAGTAGACAGCTTACTTATTGAGATATTAACCAAAGAAAAAAAAACTCTTAGAATATCAATTGTATTTTCACTTTATCTTTTATGTTATTTGAATCTCCAATTTATCTGTTCACGATGAATGTCTCATATAAGCTTTACCTTTTTTTGGTTTTCCACCCGGTGTCCAGAGCCCACATTGGAGCTTTGACTAAATTTGGATCGCGCTCTACAGAGCTCATTCGGGTGTGGCACTCCCAATAGGATTTTCTCCATACCCAGGGCTCGAACCCGAGACCTCTGAAGCACTCTCATAAGTGCACCACAAACCATGTTGGTCATGTAAGCTTTACTTGTAATATGATAAGTTGGACATTTTCAACGGGACGGAAATCATTTTTCTCCTTCAATTTTTTTTTTTTTTAAATCAAATATCTTTTCCAATATTAAAATAATAGACATTCTCCCTATCCTATATATTCTATACAATACTGATTTTTCCGTTATCATTTTTAATCTTATTTACTATTTAAATTTTGGTAAATTTTAAATAATATAACCCTGCCCAATATATATTTTTATTAAAAGTAAAATTTAGTTTTTCACCAAGCTAGTGTGGCTACAATTATAAGGTTATATCTTATTGCAATTGTAGTTTAAGTTCACATAAACCAAACGTATAATAATGTTTTAATATTATCAACTTCTTACAAGAACTTGTCACTATTTTTAATAATTGTTATTTTAATAGTAAGTGCACTACACACATTTTATCTCCGTCTCTATTCTTATCTCTCTTCCTCTCTTCCTATCTCTAAAATGTTCAAATTACATCTTGAAATGATATAGAGTAATCATTGTATTTTAAATAAAAATATAACACCCAATGAGATTGGGATCGAATCTAATTAAGAATACAATTATAAATTTATGTATATTTAGTATAATATTCAGCTTAAAGTTTTGATTTCTAAGGGAAATGGTAATTTCACTACAAGAAATTTGAGTATAGTGACGAATTATTTTATCACTTAAAAGTACATTTTGTCACAAAAAATCTCTTTTAAGGAAGATATTTGGTCAATCTTTTGTCACTAAATGTAGATCACTAATAGTATTTAAAGACAATTTAGTATTTTGTCACTAAAACTGTTATATTGACTACAAAAAAAAAATTGTCTTCAAATGCATAGTATACGACGAGCTTGTTTGCCTTAAGAACGTAAATATTTTGTAGCTAAAAATATCATATTGTCACTAAAAGTGTGTTTAATACTGCAAATCTTATTTTTCACTAATTATAAATTTAATTGGTGATGATCGTCTTTAAAGTTATGCGCGATTTGTAGTAAAAAAAATAAGATTACGTAACTAAAAGATAACAATTTCGTGGTTGAAAAATATGTTTGATATATAATTAATAAGTGGTATGAGTGATGAATTAATTCGTAGTTAAAAACATAATCATGCTATGAAATGCTTTCATCACTAAATATAATTAATTCATGTTAAATAAAAATGTAGTAATATGATTTAGTTATTTTTTACCTATGGAAGATATTTTGTGACCATAAGTGATTTATTATAGCATATTTAATGCTTTGAAATAGTACCATTTAAATATGTACTTAAACTATTCATTGTTAATTACATGTCGATTTCAATTGATTAAAATATGCAATCTATGTAAATAAAAACATCACAAAAATAAAAGAGAAATGAAATACAAAATAATTATACAAAAATGTATAGGATCACAACGTCAATATAGAGTCTTCAAACTCCTCATTGATCGATATAATTTGTGATTTTTTAAAAACAATGAAGAAAAAAAACACAAATTCAGAATTTCATGCTAAAAATTAGTTAAACCCTTTAGTGGCGATATTATGTGCTTTTGTGGCTACTTTTTTCACCACAAAAGGTCTAGTTTTTATTAAGTGAATCCTAGTTACCAACGCTTAGGTGGAGGGATTAGTCCCACGTGGCTTTCCACATCACTAAAAATTTGGGATGTTCTCTTGAGAGTATTTGTGGTCTCTTAGGATAACGGCGGGGGCATTTTTTATGCCAAAATGAAATGAAGGGTATAAGTGGTCTATTTCGCATTGTTTAGGAGCAATTCTTACCCTTTTTCCGTACTTAAACTAATCGTTGTTAATTACATGTCTATTTTAATTACTTAAAATACACAACCTATGTAAATAAAAACATCATAAAAATAAAAGAGAAATCAAATATAAAAAAAAATCATACAAAAATGTATAGGATCACAACGTCACACTACAAAAAAAAGCATATATTGCTACAAAATTCACCGTAGCTAAATATGGAATTTTTCGTGGCTAAACACTTTAGCTATGATATTATTTTTCGTAGCATTCGTGGCAAGATGTAACGTGGCTAAATGTTAGCTACAAACTTTACATGGTCAGTGGCTAAGAACAAATATCTATGCTACAGATTTTTTGTGTTGTAGTTATGCTGGTAAAAAAAATTGCCACGAAAAATATATTTATAGCAAGTAATTTTATTTTTTTGCCACAACATACAATATTTGTAACTATCTACATCAATCTTGCCACAAAGATATTTCACTGTAGCAAAATATTTAGTTCGTTTGCCATGTAAACTTAAATTTTATAGCTATTTTTATAGCTTAGTCTCGTAGCAATAATACTCGTGTATAGTTACGAATGATAAAATTCATAGCTATGACATAAAGTATTTGCCATAGAAATTTTTGTATTGTAGCTAACAATTCATATCTTTAGTCATGAAATATATTGAATTATAGCAAAAAATTCACTTGCTACGGAAAGTGAAAATTTATAGATCTGCTCTTATTATGTGATATATATATATATATATATATATATATATATATATATATATATATATATATATATATACATACACGCATTATTTAAGAATTTTTGCAAGCTTTTTTAGTCACAAGAGTTGCATAATGTAGATACAATCTATTTCAAAATATTTCCCAAGTTATCAATAATTGTGTATTGCAATTTTGAAAATAGCTACAATATACAATTCTTTTAAGAGATCATCTTGTTTGAATCTAAAGCTTCATAGTCTTTTCTTATCACTTCTTCCACGATCTTCAATTGCGCCTTAATTTGATCAACATCATCTTGATTTGTCATTGATATGCTTTAATTTCATTAACATACCTGTAAATAATAAAAATGAATTTTAGCACCAAGAATAAGAACCAACTGTATATATGTACATAGAATCTATATTCTAAGGAGAAACAAATATGTCTAGCTATTTCTTTTACTACAATTTTAATAGATAAAATCAAGGAAAAATGCAAAGCAACAGTAAAAGTAAACAAACCTACAAACTTTTTAAACTTCTTAAAAGGATCTTCATCCCAATATGATCACAACACATTGTTGTTGTAGTCGGCAAATTATGGCTCCTTGAAATTCCATTGATCAAACTTTGAAATCTGAAAATTCATTCATAAGACACAATTTATTAAAATTCCAAAATAAGTACAAATTAAAAAAATTAAATGAAACGGGCTTAATACAAAATCAAAAATCCTAAAATATGAAGATATGAACGTACCTTGAATATAAAACCTAAAAAAAAAAAGATTAAAAAAATAATTAGCAAAATATTACATAAAATTTTTAAGTTGAGCAAGAAAGTAAGGTAAATGAACAGTGAGGGAAGGGGAGGGGAGGCGATAGTGGAAAAGGGAGTAGGTTATTAATCTTCTAATTGGGCTTTAAAAAAATTGGGGGGAATTTTGACTTTTACAATTTTTCATTTTGGGGGGAGATTTTGGGTTTGGATCTAAATATGGAAGAGTTTTAAATCCTTATAATTTATTTTTCTTTCAATGCTTAGTATGACATAATATAAAAAAATTATAAAAAATTAATATGAATAATAATGTTACTGACGGAAATTCCGTCTCAAAATCTTTTGCATGTGTTACCACAAAAATTAGCTACAAATTTCATTTTAATCAAATATACATTTTAAATTTAGTACTGATGCAATTATTAACTCATCATTATTTTATGGTTGTGAAGCTATAAAGTGTTTTTGTTATTAAAATTACGGAAAATAGTGTTCTTGAACTATAAAAAAATTGAATAAAAATGTCCTCATCGTTTATAGTTTGATCCACAAATTTCTCTATTATTACTTAATTGGTCAATAATGTTCTTTTTCATATAAATATATTATTTTATTTTTTAAAACACATTATTTTCCAAATAATAATAATTTTTCATTAGGAAATATTTATCCTACTTCAATTCTAAAAGATAAAGAAATAAAAATATTCTCCATTTTTATTAGATTTTCTTTTATCATTATCAAAATAAGATTACTAATGAGGTTACTATGTTCTTATGTATATGACCTATATACTTAGTTAAAAAGATACATGTAGTTGAAATATTTTAATTGATAAAATGAGATTAAGAAGGAGAAAAGATCATTTCCTACTTAATTATTATTTAAAGTGGTTTAAAAATATAGGATTCTTTAAAAGTAATATATTTATTAGGAATAAAATGTGTTTAAAAAGAAAAGAAATATTTTATTTTTTATTTGACCCATTAGGTAATAATAGAGACACTTTTAGATCAAATTATTAGCGATAGGGACATTTTTGGGTCATACCATTGACATTAGGGGTATTTTTAGACGAAAATATCAATTATCGACATTTTAAATCAATTTTACATAATTTAGAAATATTTTTTACCCTTTTTCGTTAAAATTATTATTACAAATTTATCGAAAGTAGATGTACAATAACAATTGCAATATTTTTTTCTCTATATATATATATGAGCACTTACGAAAAATCAATTTTTAATATATAAAATCAATATAATTACTTATTAAGAATAATAAAGGTCATATACATAATATCTCTACAATTATTAAAAATTGCATAAATACTTTTTAAAAATAATAATAAGTTCTTATATAAAAAAATATATATCTTAAACACTTATTTTAAAATAGTAATAAAATACCAAAATAATTAAATATATAAATATATTTATGACTCTTAATTTTTCTTAAAATTGATTATACATTTAAAAAAGTGAAATTAATATTAAAATTAATATGTTTCATAATATATAAAATACAAGATTGATAAATTTGACGCTGCAAGTAATTATACAAATCAATAATTTTTGAAGATTACCTTCTTCTTCTTTTTTGTATTTGTTTTTAAAATTAATTAGTTCTTTTATTTTTATACACTAATTATATAATAATGTATTTATTTATTTATTTATTTATTTAAACTATATATAAGTAATTGAGTCAAATGATGAACATCTCTAATTATATAAAATTAATAAATAAAGATAATTGTCTCAATAAATCAGGTATCAATTAAAATAATATTTATAAATAGAGTTAGTCAGGATGAAGTTTGAATTAGACTTGTAGAAGTTTGCTAGAATTTGATCTAATTAGTTAATTGAAGTAAATATAACGACTTATTTATTAATTTAAGTCGTATTTAAGATTTGTAAATTATATTGTATAGTAGATTTGAGTCGAACAATTAACACCTCCAATAACACTGGATCAGTAAACATATTATTATGATGAAATTATTTAATCAAAATTAATTAGATATAAGTATTTATTTATTAAAAGTATATTTGAAATTTACAAGTAGGTCTATAAAAGTAAATCAAATCAAACAATTAACACCTCTAGAATAGATCAATATCATTATAACACATTCCAACTCGTGGTAAAAAAATTATTAACTATGAAATTAATCACAATAATAAATTTATGGCTATTTAATTCATCATGATAAATAAATATAGGTTTTCAGCCAACTATATTTTTACAATATAATGTTTTAGTACTCAAAGCACAAATTTTTATTTAGCTACAACATTTTGCTTTAAACAACCTCTTTATAACTAAAAGGTTAGTATTACTACAATAAATTTCAACACGTTACAAAATTTAATAATTAACTATGAAATTTTATCACAGCAAATAATCCGTGGCTACATTATTTAACACTTTCCACAAATATTTTATAACTTGAAGCAAAATTATTTACTTAGCTACTATATTTTGTTTCAAATATTTTATTGTGTCTAAAAGATTATTATTACTACAATAAGTTTCAACTCGTGGCAAAAATGAATAATTAGCTACACAATTTTATGATAGTAGAAAATATGTGGCTATATCATTTAATTATTGCCACAAATTTTATAACTTGAAGCAAAAATAATTTATTTAGCTACAATATTTTATTTCAAATAGTTTATTGTAGCTAAAATATTACTATTGCAACAATAATTTTTATAGCGTGTCAAAAATTTATGATTAGCTACAAAAAGTTTATTATAGCAATAAAATTGTAGCTATTCATCCAATTTTTGCCACAATCATTAGCAATTGTAGCAAAAATAAAGAATTAGCTTTGTTATAAAAAATTTGTGGCTAAGAAATTTTACGAATTTGTAGATAGCTATGAAGTTCAAAATTTTGTGGCTATTACTAGGTAATTGCTACGCTTTTTACTTTCATAGCTTAGATTTCGTAGCTATAGATACAATGTGTTGTAGTGTCAGTACAGTCGTTTAGACACTAAACGACCTCCGAACACTGTCACACTATCAAATATAGGGTCACAACGTCTATACGGCCGTTTAGACACCAAAACACACATAAAATGAAAACAGACCAATTTCAAAGTTAAACAAAAATTGTGGAACCAGCATTGAAATTACTGAAATTGATTCCATCAAGAGGTCCTAACAAATGCCCAGAGATAGTGTCCCAAAAAGGAACACAATCTGGGGCTCAAAACACCCGCAAACAACACATTCAAAAATTACAACAATTAAGCTAAAAAGGACTTCGCATTGTAGCTTTGGATGATATTTCACCTCAAAAGAAGAAAGCTAAGCCAAACACTTTCTGGATACTCCACAATGTAGCCTTGACAATTTTGGAAATGTGAGACTTCGAATCACCCAAATCAGACTTGAATGGAGAAAATAATCTCCCAAATTAGACTTAAATGGAGAGAATAATCACCCAAATCAAACTTAAATGTGAGACTTCGAATCACCCAAATCACCCAAAAAGGAACACAATCTGGGTCGGTAGTTATATTTCTCAGGATTTTTGGGTCTTTTCATAATTATTCTATCCTAATACTATGTCGTTTTACCCTTCACCAAAACCCCTATATAAGTGTTTTTAACCCAAAAATTCTCCAATTGAAATCATTCTCTCAAATTCACAAAAGAAGAACAAGTCTTCCTCTCCAAAATATTTCTCTCTCTAGAAAGCTTGAAGAAGAAGGGTTCAACCTAGGGTTTCAAGTCAAGTCTCCTAATGCACCATTGAAGTTAAGTAATTGACATTGAGGTATGATAGTTATCATCCATGGGCCCTTCCCTCCATGGAGTTCCCAAATTCTTCAATTTTCAAAGTTAGAAATCTCCAATTGAGTTAGGGGTTTTCTTCTATGTTATGGGTTCTCTTAATTATTGATTTAATTGATTGATCTATGATCTTTTATGCATGAATTGAGTTAATGCCATATTTTTATGATGATGCCCCATGAACCCATGTAATTCCCTTGTTTTTCCAAGTTATGAGCATATGATCTGGGTTTTAGATTATGAAAGAAGACTTTATGGAATCAAGCATGTTTTCATGAAATTTATGTAAATGTTCTAAGGATGCTTTGAGATTGAAGTATCAATGATGTTGTTAATGTTGTGTTGTTGAGAGGATTTCTCATATACACATGAAAGCATGATTGTGAAAGGTTTTCTCACATAATAAGGGTTCTTACGGTTGAAAATTCTTCTCACCTAAAATGAACCAATGTTAAGGAGCTATTCTAATGTTGAGGCATCAGGCGATTACTCATGCTCTCTAAATCAAATGATAAGAGACGATTACCCATGTCACATGATGTAAGGACAAGAGGCGATTACGTACCCATGTTCATTTAAGAGCTAAGATGAATATGATTAAAAACTATTATGTGGAAGTTAAGCTTAGTATCGAGTGGAAAAGTAGCAATCATCCGTGTCCAATAAACTATGTGCCAACAAAGGATTGTCTAGATAGACATTAGCTAGTTGATCCACATAAGCTAGAAGTTCATGGTCCTAACCTTGGCAAGTAGGACAACCCCTTTTCATGTTGGAGACACCGGATTCCATGTTGATAACTAACATGGTCTTATATGTCGGTTAAGGCTACTTCCCACAATTAAGTTATGATGAATTAAGGTTACTTCAAGAAGTATCTTTCATATGTTTTAAGATGATGTTCACTTGCATTGATCATGTTTTATGACTTGTGTTTTCTAACATTCAAGATTCATGTTTTAGCTTGATCATTGCATGCTCATGAAAATGTCCCCTTTTAGCATGATTTTAAAGGTTTTGTGCCTGACTATCATACTTGGTACATATTTTGTACTAACACATTCTCTTGCCTACATTTCCCCAAATGTAGGGCCCGACAGTCAGGATTCCCAGTTTCGTGGTTAGAGTTCGTTGATGAGATTTTGAGCTTTGGTGAGTCCTCATGCTTTGAGGACGGACTTGTTTTCAGTTTTTCTTTACTTTCAATTTTGGAACATGATGTA
The DNA here is from genome assembly GCA_036553675.1 of Solanum okadae. Classification (NCBI taxonomy): domain Eukaryota; kingdom Viridiplantae; phylum Streptophyta; class Magnoliopsida; order Solanales; family Solanaceae; genus Solanum; species Solanum okadae. Next base: position 40,293,036 of record CM071689.1, on the reverse strand, counting down.
CGGGCTACGCCCAGATTCATTCTTATGTACTAGATGGCTTTGAGACGATGTTTAGACTTCTGCTTAACTTTACTTTTAGACTTGAAATGTTTCTCTTAATCTCTTTATTTCTATTATCGTGTATGATGAATGCTAAGTGGCTTGTATGAGGCCTCTCGGGGTCTTGTATGCCATGTTACGCCTAGGGGCTACCTTGGGTCGTGACAATTGACTAAAGTCAAACTTAATTAGTCCTTAACTTGAAAGTTAAAATGCCTAATCTCACAGACTCGCACCGAAAGCCTCGAGAGTCGTGTTGACCATGATACTAACCTAAAGTGACCCTTCTCTGGAGCTGATGGAATAATCAAAATTGGATTATGAGGCCATGCTTCTTGAACTTTTGGTAAAAAAATGATCGTTCAAGGTGCAAAAGCTCCAGAACACAAAAACTCGCATAAAAACCAAATGAACGACCAAGTGACCGAACTATCAGTTACAACAAGTGATAACTAACTTGGGATCGCTAAAGGAATGATCTAAACGATGAATAGAAGGAATAAATACATAAATGACCTGGAAGGGGATTTATTTTTTTTGTATCATATGCATTGAATATATTATTAAAAAAATTATTTTCTTTCGTTCTTAATTTCATAATTTTTTTTGTTTGGATTGTCATTTAAAAAATATACTGATTTGAACAAATTCCTCTAACTTTTTGTGCTCAATTTATTTATTATTACAACATTATATATGTTGAAATTTTTTTTTTTTTACTAAATAAATAATATTTATTTGTTTTATAGGTTAGTCCATAATAAAAGAATAATATAATAAAGAAAATATTATATAATGTTAAACAATAAAAAGAACGAACTTAATAATGTAGAGGGAAATTAGGAATTTAAAATGTTAAATTTAGATATATAGGGAAGAATATTTATTATATTGTTCAAAGGTAAGAAAATATATTTTATTTTTAAAGTAATATTAGGGGGGAATTATTTTCACCCTTTTTCAACCTGATAAAGTGTGGACCTTAAATTTGTATTTCCTATGTCTCAACTTATAGGGCATAATTCGAATTTCAAAGGTCAATCAATCTATGTTTGATTGTGAATTCGGGTATGAAATGTTTAAGTTTTTAAAATAAAATTTATATATTTGAAAACGATGTAAAAAGAAAAAAGTTATGATAAGAAATAGAATTGTTTGATTAATCTCAAAATTTGAAAGGTGTTACATATGTTAGAATGGAAAAGTAATTATTAAGAAATCAATTAAAAGAAACATATTATTATGATATTGAATATAGAGTGGGGAGATTAATTAAAGTAAACACATTGGGTGTGTGGGTGTGTTTGGTATGAAGGAAAACATTTTCCAGTGTTTGGTTTGATTAAATGTTTTGGAAAATGTTTTCCAAATCAACTCATTTTCATCAAATAGTCAAATTTAAGGAAAATGACTTCCTTTCAAATATTAAAGAAAACATTTTCCAAAACTCTCCTCCAACTTCAAATTACAACTTTTTTTTGAAAAATAAATTTAAAGATTTTTTAAACAAAAATTTTCAACTTCAATTTTTTATTTTTTTATCCACCCTCACCCCCTACCCCCCCCCCCCCCCAATTTTTTTTTTTTTTATAGTTTGTTTCAAAAAAATACTAGTATACGTGCCCACACGTTGCGCAGATATTTAAATTAAAATTAAGTAATAAAATTTACTATGTACTTTGTAATGTATTATTAATACACAATTTAATATTTATATTATTAAAATTAAAATAGTATGTTTATTGTTATAAATAGCTGCATTTTTGGTTTTTAAATATATTTTGTTGAAATTTTAATAAATATAATATTAGTTTTTTTGTTTATTTTAGTTTGATTAAAAAAACAATTACTTTATGTGTTTTTACATGTTTGATCTATTATTTTTAATTATGGTTAATTGAAATAATATTATATCCTTGTTAGTAAGTTTTAAAATCTAACTTTAACATGAAATGATTAAATATCAAATTGTAGGTACGATATTCAAATTTTTAAATTTTGTCTTTCTATTTTTGTAGAACTCATATATCGATTACATGATATTTTCTTAAAATCATCTAATTATAGTAATATTTTATTACTAAATAATGTTTACATTTTCAAATCAATTTCGAAAAACACATTGAATAGAAAAGTTATATTAAAAGGCTAATCCTATAATATGTAGTTGTTATTGAAAGAAAAAATCATTAAAAAGAGAGGCAAAATCAGTGAGGAAAAAAAGTTATTGTATATGTATTTTTCACAATTTACAATCAAATATAATTTACAGTTACATTGTTAGTTATATTTTTCAAATTTATTAATTTTATTGTCTAACAAATATTCTAACCATTGACATATTTTCATTAATCAAGTATAAAGAAGCATGGATTTTGTTAACATACTTTACATATCAAAAGAATATTCATAAGTTTTTGTTCTTTCATATATGAATTTTCAATCAAAAGAATCACAAATTAAAATTGAAATAAATAACTAAAGAAAACTAATAAATTTCATCACCCCATAACCAAAAAGAACATTCATCATGTTTTTATCTACACAATCCAACTATTTTACAACGAATCTCCTTCACTAATGGAGGAGTAACATATCTTACTTTGATATTAAAAATAAAATGTCATAAATCATACATTAAAAAAATTAAAAACACAACTATTTTTAATTATATATATAACATAAATAGAAAAAATAAGGACAAACACGATTTTTTTTAAATAAACAAATTTACATTTCTAAATTTTAGGCCTACAAATATTGTAAAAAGAAAATGATAAATATGAATTGAAGAAGAATCCATAGTACACGAGAGCAGATATTTCAGCCACATTTAAACATAGTTAGGTTAATTTTTTTTTTGTTCCTCTTCTGGTTTTATCTTTTTTTTTTCTTTGTTTAAAATTGCAATAATATCCTTTTCCTTTTAAATGATTTTTAGATTTAAAATACTTGGATTTTTAATTTTTTTAAAAAGACTCCATCGTGTGTAATGTATGTGGAGTAATTATTTTAGCTATGTATTTAAAAATAGTTGGTTAGCATTTTTTTTTTGTAACTGTTATGATTTTATCTTATTCATTTTTTTGTTTAAATTAAAAAGTATCCCTATCTTCTAAAATATTTTTAGATTTTAGTTTCATATTTAAAATTTATTTTGTTAATTAAATATAAATTATGTGTTAAAAGACTCCATTAGTTATTTTAGCCACATATAATCTTTTATTGTTCCTTTTCTAATTTTATCTTCTTTTTTTATATAGAATTAAAAAAGTAGTCTTATCCTTCAAAAAGATCTTCCAATTTAAAATATTTTTTATGTTTAATTTCAAAATTTTAAATTGATATTTTGAATTCAATAATTTCAAATATTTATGGTAAATCTCATATGAAAAAAAAGCACTTATCTTTCTCTCTCTCTTTTTTTTTAATATTATCTAAAAAATATTTTTAATTTTTAATGTTACCATTAAAATATTTAAAATTCAAAATATTTTCACTATTTTAAAATTTAAAAATATTTGTGTGTTGTTTACGGTAAAATTAATTATTCAAATCATGCATATTGTAATTTGTTGAAATCTTTGGAAAATTATGTATAGTGGCAAGTATGTATGACAATAAGAGATCTTCCTTTGTTAGAATTCTTTATGTCATTAACAGTGATACTCACACAATATTGAGCCACAACTATCCATTTGTTATAGGGCCTTACAAATGAAGAGATTTATATAATCATTAATTTCATTGTCATAAATATAAATTATCTTTAAAATATTTTTAAAATTTTTTTAATGTCGGATTTTAAAATAGTTTTATTAATTAGATATAAATTTTGTTTTAAAAGACTTCATCATGAGTGGAGTAGTTATTATAGCCACATATTTATAATTAGTTAGTTAATATTTTATTATTCCTTTTCTGATTTTATCTTCTTCTTCTTCTTCTTCTTCTTCTTCTTCTTCTTCTTTGTTTAAACTTTAAAAAGTATTTTTTATCTTTTAAATAGATATACTCAGATTCAAATATTTCATATTTTAAATTAATATTTTAATTCAATATAATAATGATTCAATTGTTAAATTTTTGTGGTGCTGACACATGACACTTTTTTCTTCTCCTATTTAAATTTTTATTTTATTTTTATAATTTAAAATTCATTTTTTTTCGTTTTGTAACTGCATTACCCTATTTTAAATCTTTTTTATTATATAATCTTAGTATATTTCATATTTAATTAGTAGTAATTAATTTGATAAATATTTTGTATTTGAAAATTTTAAAACTAAAGAATTTTTTTTGAATGTGACAACAATCTACATAAAAGTATGAAATAAATAATTTTATTCTATAAAAAAAAATTGCATTATAAAATGAGTCTGATACTTGCTATTAATTTATTTTTATGCTTAAGGAATTAGTGTAAGCAATTTGCATTCTGTTTGTTACGAAGGAGTAGTTGTGGAAAATTATTTTAAATATTTAGTATAAAACGTTTGATAATTTCCCAGTAAATTAGGATACCTAACGTACTTACCAAAATTTTTAGTTTTCTTTTTTTTTATTATTTTAAATTTTTTTTATTTCAAAGCAGTAAATTTAAAAATTCAAATTCAAAGAATAGTAAACAATTTTTAATTTTAGGTAAAAAAAGAATTGTTTTGAAATTATTTCTCGTTTATTTGTAAAAACTACTTCAAAATTATTTTAAAAGATAAAATATTTTTTTTTTTACTATTTAATGAAATGATTTTTTTAAAATTAAAAATTTATAATTATTATCATCTATATTATTTTTTTTGCTATAAATAAGGAGGTTGTGGAAAGATAGTTAAAATTTCAAAAAAAAAAAGGTAATCACACACGTTATATCACCATATTTTTAGAAAGTTTTTAAAATTATTTATCGTTTAATTGTAAAAAATAATTTTAAATCATTTTAATTTAAAATCATTTTAAAAATAAAATGAGTAGTAATTTTATGACATATATATATATATATATATATATATATATATATATATATATATATATATATATATATATATATATATATAAACCTATTTTAACATTTTTTTACTTTTTTGTCCGTTGGTTTTTTTTTTTTGTATTTTAAATAGTTTATTTTAAAAAAAAAATTTCTTTTTTTGTGATGTTGACATGTGTCGTTCCTATTCTAATTATTGACATGTGTCTATATTTATTTATTTGATTATTGACTATTAATTATTTAAAATTAATTTAAAATACTGAAAATTTGTGGTGTTGACATGCGTCATTTTTTCTTCTCCTTTTATATATAGATAGATTATTTAAAATACTGAAAATTTGTGGTGTTGACATGTGTTATTTTTTCTTCTCCTTTTATATATCAATAGATTACATATAATTAATTTAAATTATTTAAAAAATCTAATTTTATGTGGTGATGACATGTGTCACTTTTTCTTCTCCTATTATACTAGATATTAGGTTCCCACGCCACTGCGCCAGCGCGGGCCCAATATATATTACTTCCTCCATCTCATTTTATGTGAGTTAATTTGATTCGCCACGGAGTTTAAGAAAGAAATGAAGACTTTTAAAACTTGTGGTCCAAAATGAATTATATAAATTTGTATGATTGTAAATTATTTCATTAAGGGTAAAATAAATATTTTATAGTCAAATTGTTACTTAATATAGAAATGTGACATTCTTTTGGGACTCACTAAAAAGGAAAGTACGTCACATAAATTGGGAGTAGTTCTTTGTTTCAATTTATGTGACACCGATGAAATTTGGAGAGTTATATAATTTTTTGTATGTGATTTTGTTAAATATATTTTGAAGTTGTTAATTTATTGTGATTTATAGCACTTCTTATATCATTTTCAAATAATATATATTACTCTTTCTGTTCCATTTTATGTGACGTAGGTACTTTTACGAAAGTCAACTAAATTTCTTATATGATTCTTAAATATTTTTAGTTGTTATTTTACTTTAATTTACAGTCATTTTTATGTTATTTTCAAACAAACTTCTTTTGTTTCAATATGGAATTAAAGAGTCAATAAAATTTCTTTTATGATTTTTAATTATGTTTTTTTTAATATCTTATATTATTACATTGTGATTTTCAGTACTTTTTATGTAATTTTTAAATATAGAACAAATTAAAAGAAAAACAAGGAAAAATTTAAATGAAGAAAGTACTAAAATTTTCAAATAATCATATTTCTATATTAAAATGTTAAAAACTTTAAAACTCCACATATATGCACAAAATAATATACGGAAGACAAAATAATTTTTAAAATATATATTAAACCTCTTTCTAATAATATCACATATTTATTCTATTTTTTAAATATGACTCCTTTCGTATCAATTTATTTGAACATGTTTTTTTTATTTCACTTAAAAAAGAAAATTACTTCTTAATTTTAATTTTTTTACATAGCGTATCTATGATTATAAAATTAGAAATACTTTTTACTTTAATATATGTGATATATTTTAAATTTAAGATTACAAAATTTAAAAATATTCTTCATATTTAACACTTCGTGCAAAATAAAATAAAATAGATGAAACAATTAAAATGGAAGAAACAATATAAATAATTTATTAATGAATGAATGAATTAATAAATAATATTCAAAGATCCCTGGAGGATAGAAATTGGAAATAATAAAAATATAAGAACAATGCAAGGAAAAATGAAATGGTGTACAAAAGTAATAATAGGGCCCACACAATTAAAGCCGTAAAAGAGGAAAAAAAGCAAATGGATTTTGTGTCCAACAAAAAGGAAGTACATTTATGAAGCAGGCAAGTACAATCATATTTCAAGTTTGAAAAGTACGAAATACCATAAAGCAACCCTCTATTTTGATTTATTTACGCAAGTACCTTCATCGTCCGCCCCACGTGGAGGTTATTAACTGATTTCGTAGTATTGAGGTACTCAACACTTATGTAAAGTTCTAATAAGGAAAAACTTAATGACAAAAATAATCCTTAAATTGAGTGTATTTTCACGTAAGTACACGTGTTGACAGAGAAGAGTGTGCTTATTCGCTCTTCTTATATAGTAAAATATAGATAGATTTTCAATTACAATTTTTTATTTTTCCACCCAACCCACCCCACCCCTACCCCCTAAAAAAAATTAAGTTTATTTTTAAAAAATATTTTCAATTTTCAATTTTTATCTTTTTACCCCATCTCATCCCTACCCCGCACCCCCCATCCCACCCCACCCCTACCCCCAGAAAAATTTAAGTTTATTTTTAAAAAATATTTTCAATTTCAATTTAAAAAAAATTCTACTCTCTAGTAAAAATAAAAGATATTTTTTCAAAATATTTTTCATTTCTAAATCAAACACTAAAAAATCTTTTCCGAAAAAATATTTTCTACTCACAAACCAAACATGAGAAAATAAGTTAAAAACGTACTTGTTTTCTGGGATAACATTTTCCTTCCTACCAAGCACACCCATTATTCCTAGTTGGGTTGGGGGAAGGAATATCCTTTTAACATATATCTTTATTTGGCTGGTCCACTCACCAATTATATGAGTCAGAGATTCATTATTCACTTGTTATCACTATATATACTAGTACTAGGTACTCATATAGTAATAATTTAGCGTTATTAGTTCATATATAGTGTTTCACTAATAATGAAGAAAAAGGGTAGTGATTTGTTGCCATTTATTGCAATGGTGATTGTACAAGTAGGCTATGCTGGATCAAATGTTGTGACAAAACTAGTCATGGATACTGGTATGGACCCTTTTGTCCAGACAGCATACAGACCTATATTTGCCACCATTTCAATTGCACCTTTTGCTTACTTCTTGGAGAGGTATTATTATTATTACTTCCCTCTTAATGTTATTTATCATCTTTTTGATTTTCACACTCTGACATTACAAAGAAGTTTAGTTATCAATAATATGAAGTGATAACCTAGACAAATATAATAACATTTTACAACAAGTTTTATTACTTTGGACAATATATAGTTCTTATAGTTTGGTTAGTCCTTGCTCTCAAGAACATGTACTTCCCTCAAGCAACGGTTTTGCTCGAAATAGGGTTAATTAGAGTTAATATCGTAAAAGTTCACTCAACTTTGGAAATTTATTTAGTAAAGTCATTATTGAATTTTGTTTTGTATTAAAAAAATTACTCAACTTGATATAAATGTTCAAGTTGAATTACTTAGCCATCATCCAAGACACTTGAAGGACCAAAATGAACGAAAGCGGTTTCATTCATCTCTTGAAGGGTGAGGATGACATAATTAATGTGAAATTAATGTCATCGATGCAACTTGTTTTTCCTACTTTCATTATACATGAAAGTTACTAAGGAGCTTATTTTCATGTCGCGAAAATTATTGGATTCATATCGAATACACCCTAAGTACAAAAAATAGATAATACACGAGATATCCATGTTTAATTCAGCTATTTAATTTATTTTGATGCAGGAAAACAAGACCAAAGTTGTGCCTATCTGTATTTTTTCAAATTTTCTTGTGTTCCATTATCGGGTAAGCAATTAGTCTTTCCACTTGCTGCTCTCCTATTTGACAAAGTGAACATGTTTTAATTAAAGTGAGCTATGAAAAAAGTATTCCAATAATCTATTAAAATGTAAAAATAATTTAATCATATGAATTATGAAGTAAATAAAAATTAATTAATGGCCGACAACATACACTTGTATCTTTCGTATCTGCTTTTCTCATTTTAAGCTAATTATATATATATATATATATATATATATATATATATATATATATATATATAGGATAAATATACCCGAACTATCGTAAATGGTATGCAGATACCCTCTGTCATACTTTTGGGACATTGGTGCCCCTGTCGTCCAAAAACCAGAGCATATATACCCTTTATACTAACGGGCATACACGTGTCATAATCTTATCCACCAATCCGATATTTATTAAATATCGGATTCGACGGATAAGATTGCGCCACGTGTCCCTATTTAGTCTTCCGTTAGAGTGAATGTCATATATGCTCAGGGGCACAAATATCCCAAAAGTATGACGGAGGGTATTTGCATACCTTTACGATAGTTCGATATACATATATATATATATATATATATATATATATATATATAGCGTTCAGTTGAAATCCAACGTAAGAGTTGTGTCAAGTCGATGTTTAGTCACATAAGGGATAGGGTTAATAAATAATACAGGACCTAGGGTGGAGTTACTATACGACTTACGAGTTTGGTAAAACTCAATAATTTTGATCAAAATTTTATATGCATCTCAAGAAATCTGTGGATGAGTATGTATAAACTATATATAAAAATAAATTAGAACGAAATAATTCAAATAGACTAAAATTTCAAATATCCAGAAACTTCAAATTTAGACCGGCGAGGTGGAGCAAAACATGTATGGTGGCAGACCTACTAGTACAACAAGGACAAAGATTAAAGCTCTAGTAAAAATATTGATAACAGTCGAACCTTACATTTATTTATATTTATTTTATAATATACATACATGAGAGTGTTATGTCAACTAGTATAATATATGATTAATTAACATTATTTCTGTTGTATGAACGTACAGAATAACTGCGAACCAGTATACATTTTGTATTGGGCTAAAATATACTACTCCGACGATTGTTTCCGCCCTCGATAATCTAATCCCAGCATTCACTTTTCTCCTAGCCGTCCCATTCGGGTATTTCTCTTTCTCTAAAATACTAAATTGCACGGACTCTTCAATTTCGATGTCACAACAATGTCAGATTATTCAAAAATACACTAATCCGACACGTATTCATTGACGATTTTGAAGAGTCTGAGCAACATAACCTAAATATTACTCCTACATTATTATATAAAAAAAATTGAAAATTGAATTGTGTTAGTTGACGTGTAGGCTTGAAAAATTGGGACTAAGAAGTATAGCAGGACAAGCCAAATTGATTGGAACTATAGTGTGTGTTGGAGGGGCAATGTTATTGTCATTGTATCGTGGACCTGTAGTGATTGGCCAATTGGGATTTCACTGGAAATATGTTGAAAACACTACTGATGACAAGGATGTCAATTCTACACATACCAACTTCCTTTTGGGACCTTTTATACTCATAATCAGCAGTATTACCTATGCATTATGGTTAATCATTCAAGTAATTAATTTTATAATTCTTTTAATTCATTTCTTCCTTTTTCAAAAAATTACTTCCTCCGTTTAAAAAAGAATGATCCAATATCCTTTTTAGTCTGTTTAAAAAAGAATGACCCATTTCTTTTTTTGTCAACACTTTAACTTTAACTTTTCACGTGACATGTTTAAGACCATAAAATTAAAGGGCATTTTGATACATTTGATATAATTTTAATTTAGAACCACAAGCTTAAAAAGTCTTCTTTCTTTTCTTAAACTCTGTTTCAAGTCAAACTAGATCATTCTTTTTTTAAACGGAGGGAGTAAATAAAATAATTCTTACTATTTGACTATTTTTATTTATGTTAGGCAAGAGTGAATGAGAAGTATGCAGCTCCATATTCTAGTACCCTTTTGATGTTCTTCATGGCAAGTTTCCAGTGCATGATTATCAGCTATTGTGTCGTACCAAAAGCTTCTGAATGGGCTTTAAATCCTATTAGAGCTATCTCTGTTGTTTATAATGTAAGTATCTTTAATTTCCTCTCCAAAATATTAGTTTGGTTTCTTTTATTTAATTTGTTTTAAAATATTTGATTTTTACTGTAGGGAACTGTGTGCTCTTCACTAGCATTATACTTATGCTCCTGGTGTATAGAAAGGAAAGGTCCTTTATATGTCTCGATGTTCAATCCGTTGTTGCTTGTTATTGCTGCCTTTCTTAGTTGGATTCTGTTGAGAGAGAAATTATACCTTGGAATGTACGTGAACAAAAACATCTCATATGTTTATTTTTATTTGTTCACTATTTTAAAAATAAATTTTATTTTTCATGTTTAATATATCAAGAAAATAAAAGACAATTATTTTTTCATGTTTTCCCTTATCATTAATTAATTATTTTTTCAAGGATTTAATATTAAACATCAATTAATAAGGATAGAGTGGTAAAATAATCATGCTAATTATTGTTTTCTTAATAGGTGTGTCAAGTGTAAATGTGACTAGTAAAAGTGAACAGAAAAAATATTATTCCCTCTGTCTCAATTTATTTGACACATTTTGTTCGTCGAAAATCAAACAATTAAAGTTTGACCTGCACATGAAATCTTTATTTTTTTTAAATGAAATTTTATATTTATAAACTACGTATAAAGTACTATAAGCCACAATAATTAATAATTCAAAATATATTTAAAAGATATATAAAACATTTACAGCTAAGAATAAACTTGTTTAAATCTCAAAATTCGAAATGTATCACATAAATTAAAACGGAGAAAATATACTATAGTATAAGATTGAATTGATTGAGTTGATTTGGCTTTTGTTAATTTTGGACAGAGTGGTGGGGTCAATCTTGACAGTTGTTGGACTGTATGGTTTTCTTTGGGGGCAGAAAAAAGAGATGGAACAAAGTAAAAATGAGATAGAGGAAGAGGACGTGGTGGAGGCTAACAAAGAGGACATCAAGGATTAGTGGCGGAGCTAAAAATTTTAATAAGAGATTTAAAATTTGAAGTACTAATCACATGAACTAATCAAAGGGGATTCAACAACTACTATATATACATAAATAATAATTTTAACTATGTATAAATAATACTCCCTCTGTCCCAATTTATGTGACTCACTTTCCTTTTTGGTCAGTCCCAAAAAGAATGACACATTTCCTTATTTGGTAAATATTTAATGACATTATCCCTATTTTACCCTTCTTGAATCTCATTATTTCAATAGTTGCACTCTTTTAATTCAAAGAAAAAGTTATTGAAATGCAGTAAAGTACAATTATTTTTCTCTTTTTGCTGATAGTCAACAGTACTTTAACACTTTTTTCAATACTTTGTCATAACCTATTCTTTCTTTTCACCACTTTATCATATTCTTTCTTTTACACTATTGGTAGAATTGTGGAGTATGTGAATGTAATTTTATTTTTATTTTTAAAAATTAAAGAATGTACAATCAAAAGTTGTCCTAACTTAAATTTTTTTTGATGAATGTTTCTTCTTTTTTCTGTAGTTAAGATTTACAATAAAAATAAAATGAAAAATTTCAAATATAAACTTCAAGAAGTAAAATTTTCTTACATTTACCAAAATGAAAATTTTACTTCAACATGTTGAATTTACAATGTCCCAACAAAAACTTTAAACTATTCCAAAAGTAAATTACACTTTGCAAGATTTTAACACAAACATTAAACTATCCAAAAATTAAATTAAATTTGCAAAGTTCTAATATAAACATCAAAATGTACAAAACCACAAGTTGTTTTAATACTTGTAATCTCATCACTGTTGAAGTATAGTTAAACCTTGATTAACAACATCAACATCACAACGAACTTGAAGTGGGAGATCATTTTCTCTTTCGAGTCTTTCTTTGTTCATATGAGGCACTTTGTAGTTATTGCCACCACTATCTTTCATCACCTCATTCATACAACATTGCAAAGTCAAAAATACATGATTGAGTCGTTCTATTTTCATTTCATTGAATGATTTTTCAACAACCTCCATTAATTCATCAACATTTGAAGGAGCATTTTGATATTGAAGAGATTGAATTGCTCTAAAAAATCCAAGGTCCAAAACGTTAAGATTAGGACTATTAGGGGGTTGAAAGCATAACTTAATATCAAATCCATCCCGTTGAGCGGCTTCCATGAATTCCAAATCATTAACACCAATATGTGGTCTTGCATTATCTTGTTGGATGAAAATGGGTGCACTTGACGTTGAAGTTGGCCATTTTGATCGAATGGCTGGAAGAACTTTCTCTATCAAACAAGCTCTTGTGATATCTTTAGTCACCGATAAAATCGGTTTTGTTTCGATAGTTCCTGCTGTTCAATTTTTGCTATTCCGTTTGGCTGGTTCCTTAACTACAAACGGAAAATTTCCTATTTTTCCCGAAAATAACTCAACTCCATTAACGTCAAATCTAGGACGTGCAACAACTGCCATAAACATAACTTTGTGCAAGAACGATACGGATTAGACTCTTCTTCTTCGGGAAGAAGATAATACCTTTAAGATTTTTTCGATAAGTAAAACCATTTTTCATCGATATGGATATAATTAAACATGTCTATAAACATGGGATTTGAGTGAAGTGTACTCTGATCAATCATTGAGAGGCAAAATCGAAGTCTCGCCTTTTTGTTTTCTTCGGTCAAATGAGGTTTGATGGCGTTGGTGTGTGGCTAAATTGCACCTTCTTTCACACGTCGAAAAACTGTTGATTTTGCCATATTTATTGCAAAAGAAAGAGATCGAATATTTATTCGACGACATAGTGAAATTTCTTTGAATTGGTTGATATCGACTTGTATGCGTTTTCTCCCAACTCTACCTGCAAGATTAGTAGAAACATTTAACATGTCACCATTAGCAACACATAATCTAGCTTGTCTCCAAATACGATCAATGGTACTTCTTGATGTGTTGAACAAAATACTTGCTTCCTTTACAGAACCATGTTTAAGTTTTCCATTCTTACTTTCTTTCAAAAGCCACTCCGCAATTGCTCGACGGTCGTTCAGATTCAATTGCCTTTTTGTGGTAATTGGGTCTTCTGAAAATTCAACACTCATTTTAAGATCACTGATTGGAAAAACTGTAAAAGGAAGAATTGAAAAATTAAAGATGAAGTATCTCTACTTATATGCAGTCCATTAGCTAATATTTTAAAATTTGGCAAAAAAATTGGCGCTAGAAACTGAAAATTTTAATCTTTTCCCACATTTTTTTTATGTTATCAATTTTTTGAAACTATAATTAAAATCATGAAAAAAAAGTACTTTTACCTGCAATGGCAAAAACTTAATCATTTTGGAGTCTTTCTTCTTCATTGAAAGATTAAGGGAGAGATAATGGAGAATGTAGAGTGGAGAAGAAAGAAGAGAGAGAAATAAATATATTGGACTCTTTTGAATTTATATTAATGACTAATGTGACATTAACTTGTGTGAGAGAGAAAAGTCGTAAACTTTTCTATTCAAAGTCAGATATAGTATTTTTTTTATTTAACAATTTAAATTTATTAATAAGGGTATTTTTGGAAAATTGTAGAGTCTTTCCATTTTTCTTAAAGTTTGTGCCAAATCAAAGTACATCATATAAAATGGGACGGAGGGAGTAATATTTTCCGCCGAAGGAGGTTCGGATGAACCTTGTTAGAAGGCAGCCTCCGCCCCTGACAAGGCTGACTTGGAATTTCAATTATTAGTTCATAATTAGATATGGATGGTTTTCCCCCAAATATAAATTCCCAAAACTAGCCTTAATTACTATATATTATTTTAAAAAAAATATTGTATTGCATATATCAACTTGAGTTTCCTCCCTTTAACACTAGCTTTGTATTCGAAAATGCACTACTTATTTATGCAACTTTCACACCTATAATTGCATTCTTATTCAAATTAGAAAAAATGGCATATTCTTCATTTTCCATCTTCTAATTATACATTAATACAATCCTAACTAGGAAAGTTTTGTTCCTAATAAATATCCCTTTCTTTATAGTAGTGAAAGTGAAAGCAAGAAACAATTCTATCTTAAAGTAATAAAATATTTCTACATTAAAAAATACACACTCTAAATTTTTTTTTTAGAGTTATTACTACGGTTTTGAGGAAGAGGATCTTTAAAAACAAATAAAACTAGAAACATAATCAGACTTTTTAATTAATGTTTCTCTAATTATGAACCATAGGTATTGATGTGCTACATAATTAACTGAATGTATATTTCGCGTCTCTAGTCTATTACTTATACAAAAACGTTTGCAATTTAATTTCTTGATTGGCAGGGATTAGAAATTTATTCCTTGACAGGTTTGTTACTTAAAAAATCTGTTTTAAGACGGAATTTTTTTCACAAATCACGCAAAGTATATTTTCACAATCCTGAAGCTTTGAACATCTTCCTTGAAAATTTGTTGTTCGATTTTCTTGAGGTGAAGTTAAGAAAAGAAATATAATTATCAGTAACTTATACCAGTAGGAAAGTATATAAATACAATTAAGTGTTAGATGAATAAGTAGTATTGGATAAATATTTATAAGAGATGTACAAATGAGAGTGTTAGAATTATTACCTCACCTAACATTAGTCCAATTTTTTTTCCAGATTAAAAGTTTGCATCATTACTTTTACTTCTAAAATACCACCCAATTTTCATTGGAAATTGAACTAGAACATAGTACAATTATAAATTATATCCAAAAAACCATTTCAAAAGTAATGCACCTCTCAAAAATTGGGAAGAAGAAAGAGAAGATCTTATAGTACAACATAGTACTGATGGTAATGATCTCATTCTACCTACTTCCAGCTTTATAAGCCATACCATGTCTTGTACATATACTAACTACCACAAAATTTTATTAGTAGTAAATATGTCACAGTACAACAATATCCAAAATTCCCTCCTTTGCCAAAGCTTAAGATTAACAATTCCAAACAATCCTCACTACTAACATCACTGAATGGCAATGAAAAACAACAACGTCAACCTCAATCAGCCCAACCTTCAGCCTTTCCAACCCCAATATTGTCCAAGTTATCCATAAGAACCACACCAACTGCCTATGATGATGGAAATGCCAAGCTACACATAAGGGTCATCCGGTTTTTTAGAACCTCACAAACCCATTGACTCCTTTTGACCAGAACTACTCAACTATGGAGGGAGTAACCAACATGCCTATGAACCAAAAAAACCCTACTCCACTACCAACAGGCAGTCTCATAAGTCTAGATGTGACATAGGTGGAACTAACTCAGGAGCTGACAACTTTGGAGTTCTATCACATCCTCTAATAACTAGCAACCCTTTCCAACTTGAGCATGCAACACTTATCATTATACTCCAACTAAACAATTTTGTGAGCAAGCTACTCTTTGCAACAAATACTGGATATGGAAGGAGTAAACCACTCCAACGAGGGGACCACAATCTACGAGGAAGAATACAACATGGAGATCAGGTAGTTCCACCAGTACTAGCTACAAATAAAGGAATTATCACCACTGATATATACACTAGAGAATGTATCCCTCAATGCGATAAGAGGAACTAGACATCCAAGGGCAATGCGTACAAACTCTTTACCTAAGGAATTTCTTGAAAATAGATGGAAAAAAAATTATATAAAAGAAATTTTCTAGTCAAAACCACAAAAACATTCCCAAAACATACGCTATTACAACACCAGCACACCACTCAAGTATGTGGCAGTAATAATAACCACAACGAAGGGAAAAAACAACCTTAGAAACAAATCAGTCCAACATGAACCTGGAAATGTCTCTGGATCTAGGAGGAAACTCAACACCAGAAGTACTACTATCAGTCAAGATATTAATACTCTGGAACTGTACAGGCGCAGATAACGCAAACTTTAGGAATAATTTGCGAGCCTTAATCGAATGGAATAATTTAACTGTCTTAGATCTCATGGAGACAAGTATGCAAGATCACAACAACATACTACATGCTTTGAACTTTACTGACGTTATACAAGTTCCGACAGTAGGATACTCAGGAGGCATGACACTCTTCTGGAAGAACACGAAAGTTGCAATTGAACCATATTTCCTGACTGGACAAGAAATCCACTAAACTATTGAGGTAAGCTCCAATGCTCCTATGTTTTCTATTTATAATTTATGCAAAAAATAAATATAGTTATAGGGAAATGTTTTGGAATAGTTTAAGATATTTGATTCTACTGTTAGTGGTCCTTGGCTAGTATGTGGGGACTTCAACCAAGTAACAAATGCTTTGAGAAACTAGAGGGAAGGTGGTAACACCTCAGATTTCAAAAACAGAATAAGTTGCATTGATTTTGGCTACTGGTTCAGGTCTATGAGACCAGTTTACGTTTCGTAGGACTTTCTAGTGGTCGTAGACCAGTCTCGTAGAAAGGGGGAAATAATTTTTGAAAATCAAGTCCAGTACCTCATTCTACGGTTGCCTAGGATGGTCTGTCATATGTCTAGGGGTCGTAGATGTGTGTTCTATAAAAGCTATCCATACTTGGTGAAATTTTGGGGTTAAAGTTGAGTTCTACAGTTCAGGTCTACATACCGTAGCAAGTCCTTCGGACCGTAGAAGGGTTCCGTCAAAGATTGGGTAAAATTTAAGGTCCCAGTACTTGGTCTACGATTGACCAATATGGACCGTAGAAAGTTCTATGGTACGTAGGTCGGACCCGTAGACTAGTCCGCCAGTTAATTCTTCGGGGCTTTCGGTTCATTCTCCTAATTTTTTAAGCCTATGCTATGTCATTTTGGACTCTATTCTAAGGCCTATATAAAAACTTCTTGTCCTAAATCTACCCACAACCCATTCTCCTATTTTCTCCAAACCCAACCATATTCATTCTCTTAAATCCCCTCTCAACCTAAGGAAGAAGAAGAAGCTAGGGTTCATTCCAAGGTCTTCAATTCACCATTCATCTTGGGATTTGAGTAGCAAGGTATGTGGGTGTTCACCCATGAAGTCCATTCCTCCATGGGTCTCCAAGGTTTTCAATTTCTCAATTCAATTTTAATTGATCAAATTAGGGTTCTTCTCAATTCTACACGGGTTTCATTCAATTATGATATTATTGTTGTTTAAATCTTCTATTGCATGATTTAATGTAAATTACCTGATATCTAGTTAGATTATATGAACCCAAACATGATCCATGACTTTCAAGTATGAATTTATGAAAAACCCATGAACTTTGAATTTTGAATGATTATGCATGTCTTATGAAAATGATGTTTATGATGATAGGATGCTTTAGATAAAAGTATCAATGATGTTGTGAAAGATTTTCTCACATACGAATATGATCATGGTTGTGAAAAGGTATTTTTCAAATATGGATTCAAATTAGCATGACCCATTCTCTTATGCCGAAGTAGAGAAATATCATTAATGACGTTGATGAGAGTAAGATTATCTTATTCAAGAGACATGATGTCCACTTTGTACACATTTTTGTGCCTTTTCAGAAGAAGGTTCTCTTAGTTAGAGTTTGGCGCTAGACCTTAAGTTGATGTGAACAATACATTGTTTTGTTTGTCACCCATGTCATAGATACTCAACAAGTTGTTCTTCAATTCTTGAACATGAAACACATTTTCCATGACATGAGATTGTGACTTTTTAACTATGTCAATTTTGACTATTTCACTTCTATCATTTTCAAGGACTTCACTATTGCCTTGAAAATCAGAGTATGAGAGGAAATTTTCTGCCATTTTCAGCAACTGTCTGGAGCGTGCATGCACTATCCATGTACCAGGTTGACCTTTTTCCTCCCATCTTTACCTGAATATTTGTGCTTCCATTTATTTTCGTAGGTCCAAAGCCTTCTATTATAGTGTGTACTATACAAAGTGTTTGTCCAGTGACTCCTGGATACTTTATTTTTTGCCATGCCTAGTGACACATGGACACTTAAAGGCTGTATTAAAGTTTAAGTTGTGTGTTACTATTGGGATGTAGGAGAACATATAAGTAGTTTGATTATTGATAAAGTGAACCTGATTAACTATTTATTGTCTTGTGTGTACTTTATTAGCTCCAGACGTGAATGCGGACATCCTATACAGATATGAGAGATTGCAACAAAGAAGGAAACTATTAAATTGCAGAAATAAAGCAGCGAAAAAAGAAATAAAGAAATAGCTGAAACAAAGGAGAAAATAAGAAAATACATAGATGAGTAAAGAAGGAAAGAAATAAAGAGTATAATTAAAGTCCAAAGAGGAGTAAAAGTTTCCTTATATGATGAAACTCCTTTTAAGGAAGGAAATCGGAATTTTCCTTATAGGAGGACAAGTCCTATTCAAAGTAAAAGTCTTAGTCCGTGATATACTAGGGAACTACAAATCTCATATATATATATATGTATATATATATATATATATATGTATATATATATATATATGTATATATATATATATGTGGCATTAAGGCCACTGAAAGGCTCACCTATTGCATATTCACGAAATATATCATCTTGAGAGAAGTAACCATTGGAGCAAAACTGCAAGACTTCGTCATAGCAACACTAGAACCGGGTTCATGAGTTGTGTTCGAGTCTAAATTATTGAATCTTGAAGTTTTATCAATTAAAGACTAGGGTTCTTAGTGATTTACATCCCTTCAATGTGGAAGAACATACAACCCCAAGTCACATCATCATGCATGTCCTACGATGGAGTGATTTTATTCAACGTGAACTTAAAGTTAAGTATTTCATGCTTGTATTATAATGTTACGAGATCAACTTACGGTTCGTAGGACTTTCTAGTGGTCGTAGACCAGTCTCGTAGAAAGGGGAAATAAGTTTTGAAAATCAAGTCCAGTACCTCATTCTACGGTTGACCAAGATGGTCCGTCATATGTCTAGGGGTCGTAGATGTGTGTTCCATAAAATCTATCCATACTTGGTGAAATTTTGGGGTTAAAGTTGAGTTCTACAGTTAGGGTCTACAAACCGTAGCAAGTCCTACGGACAGTAGAAGGGTTCCATCAAAGATTGGCTAAAATTTAAGGTCCCATTACTTGGTCTACGATTGTAACACCTCGCTAATTAGAAGAACAAGAATTAAGAATAAATCCATTTTGGAAATAATCAAATTTGGAAAGTTTGACAAAGTTAAGCTAAGTATGAGTTTTGGGTCAACTTCAAACAACCATAACTCCTAGCTCAGGATGAGTTAGGTATGCTACAAGATACCGTAGGAAAGATCTTTGAATTATATTTTTAACGCCACTGAGTTTGCTTATTTTCGAGTTCGTATGAGGGAGATATACTCATTTGAAGTCGGGTTGTCTAGATAAAAAAAGTCAAAACCGGATTTTAAAAGGGTATTTTGGTCTTTTCCATACCCAATTGGTTTAATTTTTTTTTAGTGAATTAATTAGGGTCTATACTGAATGGGTTCAGTTTACACAATTGCAAAATCACGCTAGGGTTTTAGAGAAAAGAACTCAAGAGGAGAAAGGAGAAGAAAAGGTCTAGATTCGTTGATTTTTTGAAGAATTGATTGCGGATTTTGCCAAGGATTCGATCCTATGAGGTATGTGAGTTCACATAGTGTTGGGTTCGTTTACCCACACGCCAAACATGTCTATTTCAGTATGATTTTTGTCCTAAAAGATTGAGAATTTGATGTTCTTGAGTTGTATTCTTGAATTGCTTTTGTTCTTGAATTTGGGATGAGATTGAGGAATTCTTGAGAGTTTAATGTCTATTGTTAGAGTTGTTTTGAGTTAGATTCTAGTGTATATGTTTTGGGTATCTGAATCTAAAGAGAAATTGAGAAAAAGAATCGAATTTAATCGACTTAAGATCAGAAAATGAGTTGGAAAATTCGTCAGATTTGACTGGGGAAAGCTAGTGCAGCGCGCCCCTGTAGCGCCAAGAAGGCTGGGGCGGCGCGCCAGCAGTGCACCAGAAATGGGTCTCTGAAAGACAGGGGCTGGCGCCCCGCACCAGCAATGCGCCTGGGACTTCTGCCCCTACTCGTTTTTCATCGTTTAGCCCGTCTGAGTCCTTCTAAAGTGTACTAGCACTTTATATCGATTCTAACTACTTAAATGACTTCTAAACATCTAGAAATCATCCTTAAACACGAATCATAACCTTGAATCCATAAATTCAAATTCATTGAGTTACTATCTACTGTTTTAAATGCTTATTATAAACTACATCTTTATTGTTGTTTATTTCTGTATTGAGTTGAGTATCCATGAGTTGGGTAAAGCTGAGGTAAGTGTTTCTTTCAGAATTCAGTTCAAGCTTATGTCATGTATAGTTTTCCTCTCTCATGCTCATACATTCAATGTAATGACGCCATTTGGCCTGCATCGTTTTATGATGCAGATACAGGTAACCAGGATCAACATCCAGCGCCTCGTTATCCAGTCAAGCACTCAGAGTCACTTGGTGAGCCTCCTTGTTTTCGGATGACCTATTTGTACTTTTTTTTATAGTTAGTTCATTAGGATGTCGTGGGTCTTGTCCCGACGTCCATCTCAGTTGTTAGAGGCTTCATAGACAGTTAGTTAATTGTTCTTTAGTCTTTCCATTTTCATTATATTATGTTAAGACTTGAGTTGCCACTTTAGCTAAGTTGAACGTTTGTTTCTAAAACGTTCTAAGTTATTTGAGATAGTGTTTTGAAAATGCGTTTGATTTCTGTAATAATGCATAAAGTCTTTCGCTGAGAGTCTAGCCAGGCCAAGGGTTCGCTTAGGGCCAACAATGGTTCTCGAGTTCCAGTCCCTCCGAGGGTGTAGGCTCGGGGCGTGACAAACTTGGTATCAAAGCACAAAGTTCAAGAGTCCTAGGGAGTCTATGAAGCAGTGTCTGTAGAGTCCTAGTTATCGGTGTGAAGCGCGCCACATCTATAATTAGGAGGCTGCAATATTTAGGAATTTCCTTCACTTCTTTCATACTCATTTTGTGCGATAGAGTTCATCTGTATAAAGTCTCTTCCCAACTCATGCTTGTGCGTGTCTTTCAGTTGATCATGCCTCCACGAAGAGTTGTCCGAGGTCGTCCTTCTAGAAGGAATGTTGAGGAGCAAGGGGTACCTAATGCACCTGAAGTGCAATCCCAATGAGAGGTCCCCAATGCTGAATTTTGGGAAGCCATCTGAATGTTGAGCAAAGTTGTGACCAACTAAGCTGAGCAATAGAGAGAGAATTGTCAGGAAATGGTTGATACTTCTAGGATCCGAGAGTTTCTATGGATGAATCCTCCAAGCTTCACTAGTTCAAGCATCACTGAGGATCCGAAAAACTTTGTTGAGGAGCTTCAGAACGTTTTTGAGATTGTATATGTCACCGATGCTAAGAGAGTTGAGTTAGCTGCTTACCAACTAAAGGGTGTCGCTAGAATCTGGTTCGATCAATGTAAGAGGGGTAGAGTTGAGGGCACACCGAATATGAGTTGGGCTATGTTTGAGGAGGCTTTCTTGGGGCGTTACTTTCCCCGGGAACTGAGAGAAGCAAAGGTACGAGAATTTCTTACCCTTAAGCAGGAATCTATGAGTGTTCATGAGTACAGTCTGAAGTTCACCCAACTTTCCCATTATGTTCCAGAGATGGTTGCGGATATGAGGAGTAGGATGAGTCTGTTTGTTATTGGTTTATCTCGTTTGTGAGTAAGGAAGGTAAGGCAGCTATGCTAATAGGTGATATGAACATAGCGAGGTTGATGATTCATGTGTAGCAGGTTGAGGAGGATAAGCCGAGGGATAGAGAAGAATTCAGAAATAAGAAAGCTAAGACAGGGAACGAATCCGGGCAGCATAAGAGTAATGCGAACCGGTCTTCTTTCCAAGAGAAACATAACGGACCTTCTCCATCATCTGCTAGTGCACCTACACCAAGAAATAAAGGTGAGTTCAATAATCAGAATTCACAAAATTTTAGAGCTAGGCCGGAACAGTCTTAAGGTGGTGTAGCACAAGGAGGTAATTGGGTTCCTGCATGTGCTAAGTGTGGTAGGAACCACCCAGGCAAGTGTCGTGATGGCTCCAATGGTTGTTTCAAGTGTGGTCAAGAGGGTCACTTCATGAAAGAGTGCCCTAAGAACCGGACAAGTAATGGGAGTCAGGGCAATAAAACCCAATCTTCATCAGTTACTCCACCAGACACGGTTGCACCTAGAGGAGCTACTTCAGGGGCAAGCAGAGGAGCAAACCGCCTATATGCTATCACTAGTCTCCAAGAGCAAGAGGATTCGCCGGATGTTGTCACTGGTATGATCCAAGTCTTTAACTTTGATGTTTATGCTTTGCTAGATCCAGGAGCGATTTTATCTTTTGTGACTTCTTATGTTGCAATGAAGTTTGATGTTCTTCCTAAGAAACTTCTTGAGCCCTTCAATGTCTCTACACCTGTTGGTGAGTCTATTCAAGTTGAGAGAGTCTATCGTGATTGTACCATTTCCGTCAATCACAAAAGTACCATGGCTGACTTAGTTGAGTTAGATATGGTAGATTTTGATGTCATTCTAGGTATGGACTGACTTCATGCCTGTTATGCATCAATAGATTGTAGAACTCGAGTAGTCAAGTTTCAGTTTCCAGTGAACCAATTATAGAGTGGAAGAGTAGTTAAGCAGTTCCTAATGGTTGTTTTATTTCATACCTTAAGGCGAGAAAGTTAGTTTCCAAGGGGTGTGTCTATCACTTAGTCCTAGTTAATGACTCTAGTGTTGAGATATCTCTTATCCAGTCAGTTCCAGTAATAAAAGAGTTTCCAGAAGTCTTTCAAGATGTTCTTCTCGAAGTCCCTCCTGAGAGAGAAATAGACTTCGGTTTAGATGTTCTTCCTGATACTTGCCCTATATATATTCCTCCATATAGGATGGCACCAGCAGAGTTGAAAGAGTAAAAAGAGCAGTTTAAAGACCTCTTTGTGAAAGGTTTCATTCGACCAAGTGTCTTACCTTGGGGCGCTCCGGTCTTGTTTGTGAGAAAGAAAGATGGTTCCCTTAGAATGTGTATAGATTACCGTCAGTTGAACAATGTTACAATCAAGAATAAGTATCCTCTTCCGATAATTGATGATCTTTTCGATCAACTTCAGGGTGCCTCTTGTTTTTCAAAAATAGACCTCAAATCAGGCTACCATCAATTGAAAGTAAGGGAATATGATATTCCACAGACAACATTCAGGACCGTTATTGTCATTATGAGTTTCTGGTCATGTCGTTCGGTTTAACTAATGCTTCTGCAGCGTTCATGGACCTTATGAATAGAGTATTCAAGCCTTATTTAGATATGTTTGTTATCGTATTGATTGATGACATTCTAATCTATTCAAGAAATGAGGAAGAACATGCTAGTCATCACAGAATAGTTCTCCAAACTCTAAAGGATAAGAAGTTATATGCTAAGTTTTCCAAGTGTGAATTTTGGCTTGAGTCTGTGGCATTCTTAGACCATATTGTTTCCGGTGATAGTATTCGAGTGATAGAGGTAATGCAGAATTGGCCTAGACCCACGTCTCCAACTGATATTAGGAGTTTCTTGGGATTGGCTGGCTATTATAGAAGGTTTGCCGAGGGATTTTCATCCATTTCATCTCCTTTGACTAAGTTAACTAAAAAAATAGTGAAGTTTCGATGGTTTGAAGCTTGTGAGAAAAGTTTTCAGGAATTGAAAAAGTGGTTGACTATTGCCCCAGTATTGACATTACCAGAAGGTACGCAAGGTTTTGACGTGTATTGTGATGCGTCTAGAGTTGGATTGGGTTGTGTGTTGATACAGAATGGTAAAGTTATAGCTTATGCCTCCAGACAACTGAAAGTTCATGAGAAAAATTACCCAACCCATGATCTAGAGTTGGCTGCCGTAGTATTCACTTTGAAAATATGGCGTCACTATCTATATGGTGTTCATGCAGATGTGTTCAGCAATCACAAGAGTCTCCAGTACATGTTTAGTCAGAAAGAGCTTAATCTCAGATAGAGAAGGTGGTTAAAGTTACTCAAGGACTATGACATGAGTATTCTATATCACCCAGGTAAGTCTAATGTTGTTGCTGATGCTTTAAGCAAGATGTCTATCGGTAGTAGCTCCCATGTTGAGGAAGAAAAGAGAGAATTAGCAAAAGATGTGCACAGACTTGCACGATTAGAATTCGACTAATGGATTCCACAGAAGGAGGAGTAGTTGTGATGAATGAGGCTGAATCATCATTAGTGTCAGAAGTGAAAGAGAAACAAGACCAAGATCCTATTTTGCTTGAATTGAAGGCAAATGTTCATAAGCAAAAAGTAATGGCTTTTGAACAAGAGGGAGATGATGTTTTGAGGTATCAAGGTAGGTTGTGTGTACCAAGGGTGGATGAAATCCAAGAGAGGATCATGGAGGAAGCTCATAGCTCTGGATATTCTATCCATCCGGATTCCACAAAGATGTATCGTGATTTGAGAGAAGTATATTTATAGAGTGGTTTGAAGAAGGGCATTGCAGAGTTCGTTGCTAAGTGTTCGAATTGCCAACAAGTCAAAGTAGAGCACCAATGGCCCGGTGGTGTGGCTCAAAACATAGAACTTCTGGAATGGAAGTGGGAGATAATCAATATGGATTTCATTACAGGCTTACACAGTCTCGCAGGCAGGCATGATTCGATTTGTGTGATTGTAGATCGAATGAATAAATCAGCCTAATCATTCAGCAGAAGATTATGCTAAGTTATATATTCAAGAGGTAGTCAGACTTCATGGAGTTTCAATGTCTATTATTTCAGATAGAGGTACACAATTTACAGCACAGTTTTGGAAGTCATTTTAGAAAGGCTTGGGTTCAAAGGTGAACGTGAGTACTGCTTTTCATCCTCAGACATATGGTCAAGCAGAGGCCACTATTCAGACTTTAGAGGATATGTTGAGAGCTTGTGTGATTGATTTCTAGGGTAATTGAAATGATCACCTACCTCTCATAGAGTTTGCTTATAACAATAGTTACCACTCTAGCATCCAGATGGCTCCTTATGAAGCTCTTTATGGGAGAAGATGCATATCTCCTAGTGGATGGTTTGAAGTTGGTAAAGCTGGGTTGATAGGACCAGACTTAGTGCATCAAGTTATGGAAAAAGTAAAGGTTATTCAAGAGATATTGAAAACAATACAGAGTTGTCAGAAATCCTATACAAATGTTAGGAGAAGAGACTTAGAGTTTGAAGTAGATGATTTGGTTTACTTGAAAGTTTTACCCATGAAGGGTGTTATGAGGTTTGGTAATAAGGGGAAACTTAGTCCCCGATATATTGGTCCGTACAGAATATCCAAGAGGATTGGCAACGTAGCTTATGAGTTAGAGCTACCACAAGAGCTAGCAGCGGTTCATCCGATATTCCACATCTCCATGTTGAAAAAGTACATGGGCGATCCTTTACTTATCATACCTTCCGAATATATTGGTATCAAGGATAGCTTGTCTTATGAGGAAATTCTTGTTCAGATTCTAGACTGCCAGGTTCCCAAGTTGAGAACCAAGGAAGTAGCATCAGTCAAAGTTCTTTGGAGCAATCAATTTGTTGAGGAAGCTACTTGGGAAGCTGAGGAGGATATGAAGAAGAGATATCCATATCTCTTTGAGCCCAGAGAAATTCCAGATCAAGGTACTAATTCTCTTCTTAGTACTCTTTAATTGATATACTAAATGTGTTAGATTTTCTTGTTGGGTGTTTGAGCTGAATGTTAGATGTTACACCCTTAGCCTCCTAAGAGTAATCTCATTCGAGGATGAATGTTCCCAAGGGGGAGATATTGTAACACGTCGCTAATTGAAAGAACACGAATTAAGAAGAAATATGTTTTGGAAATAATCAAATTTGGAAAGTTTGACAAAGTTAAGCTAAGTATGAGTTTTGGGTCAACTTCAAACGACCATAACTACTAGCTCAAGATGATTTAGGTATGCTACAAGATACCGTAGGAATTATCTTTCCAACGCCACCAAGTTTTCTCATTTTTAAGTTCGTATGAGGGAGATATGCCCATTTGAAGTCGGGCTATCTAGATGAGAAAAGTCAAAACCGGATTTTAAAAGGGTATTTTGGTCTTTTCCATCCCAATTGGCTTAATTCATTTTTAGTGAAATAATTAGGGTCTAAACTGAATGGGTTCAGTTTACACAATTGCAAAATCACGCTAGGGTTTTAGAGAAAAGAACTCAAGAGGAGAAAGGTGAAGAAAAGGTCTAGATTTGTCGATTTCTTGAAGAATTGATTGCGGATTTCACCAAGGATTCGATCCTACGAGGTATGAGAGTTCACATAGCGTTGGGTTTGTTCATCCACTATTAGGACCCGAGCCTACACCCTAGATGTGGCCGGTACTCAAGAACCATTGTTGGTCCCCAAGCGAACCCTCATCTTGGCTCACTACAAGAGGAAGACTAACTCAAGCATACAAAGCTTAAAAACTGCATAAAAATTCATGAAACTGAAATACAAAGTTTTTACTCATATGAAAAACTCTGAATAAAATAATATCTTCAACTCGCCATGAAATAGGCAACTTAAGGCTTTAAAACATTTAACAAAATAAATGAATAGACATCTGAAACTCTACTGTCTATCTATGAAGCCTTTAACTAACAAAGATGGAAGTCAAGACAAGACACACGACATCCTAACAACTGATATTACTGAAAGTACAAGTGGAACCCTCCGAAAGCAAGGAGGATCACCATAGCTAACTCGAACTCCATATGGTATCAACGAAGCTCCTGTTGATGACCCTGAATATAGATATCTGCATCATGAAACGATGTAGGCCAAATGGCTCAGTACGTGGAATGTACGAGCATGTAAGGAGAATTCTAAAGCATAAACATAAGCTTGTACTTGATAAAAAGGAAACATACTAACCTCTTCTCAACTCACTCAACTCAACTCAACTCAACTCAAAGAAACATGGTTCAACTCGACTTAGAGAAAATAAGACTCAACTCAATAAGGAGATATTCAACTCAGTGAAATAAGGAACAACTCAATAATAAGATACTCGACTCTGGATACTCAACTCAATATAAAGCAACAATAAAAGATACTGTATATGGAAAGATTTTAAAACAGTACAAAGAAACTCAATTTATTTAAGAATACATTAATAACTCAGTTTGTATGCAAGGATACAAAATAACTCTATTTGTATATGAAAATACAAAATAAACTCTATGTATATAAGAATACAAAATATCTTTATGGGAATTTCTCTAACTGACAACCATCACTATGAGCTATGTAATGATACAACGTCTCGCCCACACTGCTAGAACTGTCCTATACTTAACCAGGGTATAAGACCTACTACTAAGTGGATCCACTAGTCTATGCTAAAAATCACTAAGTAATCATCTAAAAAGTATGACCCTTTTTCTACCCACGTTGGCTACATGGTTTATGGGGGTTGTGAGTTGTCTTCTCCCCCATATCGGTGCTCAATACTATTCCAAAAATATAACTAGCTCATATGTTTAAAAACATAATTTTTTCTGTGATTTGAGATAATTGCTCAAACCTAGCCCAAAGGCACCTCTTGGAAATCAATGTTTCCTCTCTTGATTAAATGTGAAAACATTTACTCTTTACTGAAAACTAGCTCAAAAGATCTTTTGGAAATCGGTGTTTCCTCTCTTTTAAATGTGAAAATATTTACTCTTGGAAATACATAGTTCCCATATATCAGTTTAAAGAAAATGAACTCGACTTACTCTTTCTCAACTCAAGTGCTCAAGTCTTAAAACAATTTTAGAATTTTTTTTGTAAAAGACTTCTCAGAATAAAGTTTATGCCAAATTATGGACATGAACGACTCAATTCAAGGTTTTCAATAACCATAACTAGAACCTAATGCTCGAGACTCAACAACTCAGACCTCAGAGGATTCATGCGGAATTATGGGCATGAACAATCTCAACTCAAGAAATTCAAAGATACTTCTTGTCTCAAGACTACTCGACTTATAGGGTTCATGCAGAATTATGGGTATGAACTACTCAACTCAAGGACTTCATGGGTAGTATGTAATAGTCTCATTATTAGGAATAAAATCTCAAAAGGGATTAAGAACTCAATACTCAAGACTTAGAACTTGAAGATACTACTCCTCTCAAAGATACTCAATTTATGGAGTTCATGCAGAATTTTGGGCATGAACGACTCGAATCAAGGGTCTACATAACAATATGAAACTCATGTATATGAATCTTCTCATTCTCATACTTACTTCCTCAAAACTTAGCTCAAATCGATAGTTGATCTTAAAGGATTCACAATTGAACTCAAAGGCTCTCTTGAATGTGAATTATGAATTCAAGAGTTATGGTTCATGATATGAAGGATCTAAATAACAATATAGCAATTCGATAATTAGGAATAGAACTTTTAAAAAAAACACGAACTGAATAACTCAAAATCAACTTATCTCAAGAATACTAAAATCTAGGGAAAGTATCATAGATTACTCTTTTAATGATCTGGAAGTAGATGTAGGGCGTGAGGATGAACTAGTCCAACACTATGATATCCTTACATACCTGGAAGAACAAGGTTCTTGAAGAATCTTGACGAATCTTGAAGAAGAACTTGATTAAAAGCCTTAAACCCTAGCTTGAAGGTAAACGATCAAGAAAACCTTTCTTGAGATTCTTGAATTATTTTCTTGAAATCTCTATGGCCAAGAATTATGATTTTCATTAGTGATTCATAATTGTATGGAGGATTTTGAGTTGAAAAAAATGGAATTTTTGGAGAAAGACTTACCTTGAAGAAGAATCTTGGAAAGAGATTGAAGGAATCTTGAATGTAGTCTTCTAATTTGATTTTTTCCTTAGGGTTTTGCCCTAGGTTTTGAGAGAGAAGAGAATGATGGATTAAAAGATGAAAATCTGATTTTTTTTGCCTTTTATTAGTCAAGAAATTCGTTTAGGGTTTTCTTGGATGTAAAAAAATAAAAACAACCATTTTTAATGTTTTCCCGTTGGCTAATTCGTAATAGCACTGTATTGGTTACTAAAATAGTCATAACTTTTTACTCAGAAATTGGATTAACGCGAAATTGGTGGTGTTGGAAAGTAGATTCAAATACCTTTAATTGGATAGGTTATGGCTCATGTAACTCTTTATATTCTGATAGATATGGTTGTTTTAAGTTGACCCAAATAGAATCTTACATCAAAACTTAATCGATATGGAAACTTCAAGAACACTTATCAAGAAATTAAATTGCTCAATATTTATGGATAGATTCGCAAAAGAAACTCATGATTGACATGTGGGTGAACAAACCCAACACTATGGAAGCATACATACCTCTTAGGGATTAAACCCATGGCGAAAATCCGCAACAAAATTGAAGAACGTGACGAACACTTTGATGCTCTCCTCTTTTCTCTTCTTGAACTCTCAACTAAAACCCTAGGCATTTATTAGGATTATAAAACTGAACCTAATAGGATTAGACCCTTAAAACCTTACTAAAAATGAATTAAATCTGATTGGGTAAGGAAAAGACCAAAATACCCCTTACTATTTTCGGGTAACTTTCCTTATTTGGACAACTTGACTTCAGAAGGGCATATCTCACTCATGCGACTTCGAAACTTAGAAAACTCACTGGCGTTGAAAAGATAATTCAAAGACCTTTCACTAGTTATCTTGTAGCCCACCTAAATAATCCTGTACCGAGATTTATGGTCATTTGAAGTTGACCCAAAACTCATAAATTAAACATAACTTGCAAAATTTCAGATTTTGCTAATTCCAATTTAGTTCTTTTTGGAACTCAAGGTGCTATATCTAGTGACCTGACCTTAATACTTAAGAAATTTTAAATTTTTTGGTAAAATCCTACTTACAACGAAGGTTGGCTCGAGTCTTCGTTCAAAAATTTTCTGGGGTGTTACAATATCTCCCCCTTGGGATCATTTGTCCTCGAATGACGGCTGGACTGGGTATGGAACAGGGTTACTCTTATCATCTCTGCCATACCAACTAGAATTTACCCGCATTACTATTGAGAACCAACTAAGGGCTCTCATTTAGCTATTTCTTATAGTAAAACCTCATTCACTTGTTCCTACTCATTTATAAACTTAGACAGAATTATCATACCATCATTATCATGATAGGATCATTAAAGCTTCTCTTTCTAACATTACTTTATTACTAAAAAGACCTCTGAAAATATCTCTCTCATACTCTTTTGAACTCATTACTATTTTATTCTCAACACTTGACTTGATTTCCAATCTTATCATCTCCCCCTTAGGTCATAGCTGGCACTTGAAGGCTATTGACCCATTCCAATATCTCTAACTGGTCTACATCCTCTTTTACTCTAACACTCGAGAGAAGCTTATCTCATGACTATCGAACTCTCCATAAGCAGGGACTAAGACTTCTTTCTAAGGTGTTTCTGTTAACCTCTTCTGATTACATACGCTCTCGATACACCACTTAATTCTCTTTCACTCTTGTGATGTAGCCACATTTCACTGCCATTATCTAAATGTTAGGATCTCTCACTGGTACTACTCACATTTATTGGAGCTAACATCTCAATTCCTCACCTTCTCTATGTCAAGTCTACCAGATCAAATCTCAAGACTAACATCATCACCGTCATGTTTTCATTCTTTGGATTATGACACTCATCTCAAATTCAAGCTTAATGTTCATTACTAAACTCGAATATCAATACGATTGCTCACCTACTATACTATACCTCATTACTTAGTCAGTTCTATAACTTTCTGAACATTATGACCCTCTCAAACAAATCATAAGCCTAGCTTAGATCTATCACTTCATGAATACTCCGTGCTTCTATTCAACACATTTATTTAGCTTCTTCTAACACGATGGCACATCGCCCTCAACTCTATTCTGGTTAAAATATATATACTCTATATCATCTTGACTAGAAACTCTTACTCTACCTCCTATCATGAGATCTTCATAACTCATCACTTCTTAGTCTATCCATAAGGGAAAACTCCTCGTCAATAACTTACTGGTGCATGATTGTAATAACAAAATCTGCCTTATGACTATCTCCATTTCTTAGATTACTAAACCTCTGCATACTTTCCTCTAACTCTAGGCTCTTTCACTACTACTGCTCATGATCTCGTCATTCATACTATCTTTTAGGGTGAAAATACTACCCAAGCTCTAAACATACTTTCTCATAAGGATCTCAGCTGAAACAAGACTTAGAGAAGAGAGTACAACTCGCTTTTAGCTCAAATGCACGATTCATATGAATATGGGTGCATTCCTCTGAAATTGAACACTTACTCACTCACGGGCTTCTCTCAAGCCCTTCTGGAGTCACATGACTTCCTCAAAACTCTTGCTAAGAGCAACTCATCGATAAAGGACTGACTTTGCTTTTCAACCACTACTAGTATTAGGGGTAGTCGAATGAATCTGATAAACACACGAGTAGGAATAAATCTCTACGACTTAGCTCTATTGAATGATTAAGAGTATGAAATAAGGGAGTCTTTTTTTACTTCTAAATGTCTGTAGTCACTTATTTATAGAAGTGGGGCCCTCACAACCACAAATAAGATCCTACTTGACACGGCTTCACAGACACCCTAGGACACTTGAATTATGTGCTCTGATACCAAGTTTTTCATGACCCGAGCCTACACCCTGGACGTGGTCGGCACTCGAGAACCATTACTGGTCCCCAAGCGAATTCTCATCCTAGATGACTACAAGCGAAAAACTAACTCAAGCATAAAAAGCTTAATAACTGCATAAAAATTCATGAAACTGAAATACAAAGCTTTAACTCAAATGAAAAACTCTGAATAAAATAATATCTTCAACTCACCATGAAATAGGCAACTTATGCTTTAAAACATTTAACAAAATAAATGAACAAACTTCTAAAACTCTACTGTCTATTTATGAAGCCTCTAAGTGACAAAGATGGAAGTCGGGACAAGACCCACTGTCACACCCCTTTTCCCGCCGGCGGAAAGGGTTTTTTCCAATTTAACTGACGGTATTGATTTAGGGATTATTTTATTCTTTGAAGTCGCCACTTGGAATTGAGTTATGGTGTTCCAAGTCAGCTTTTTGTTTAATTCCTAATCAAAAGGAAATGACTCTTTGTATGGTCAGCAAACTAGAAATCCGGGTAAGAAATTTTGTTGACCAAGGGGAATGTATTAGACATCCCTCGAGTCCCGTGATTCTAGCACGGTCGCTTTTATTGACTTATACTTATTTTAACTATATTTTGGATATATTTTATATGCTACAGTTTCACTCATATTTTTATTGTTGGACTTTTATTTGGTCTCAACCTAGATACGTAACCGCATTCTTGGTCTTGATGTTTAGAGACATAACTTTCTTCTTTGCATCATACTTATTAACTTTATCTAAAAGTGTTATTTTAAGTTAATGAAATAGAATTATATTTTTGGACAAGGTGCTTCACCGCATCCTTTAGTTTATTTTAATGTCTCAAGAAAAAGATGTGTAACCACATTCTTAATCGAAACAAATGTTTTTAACCGGTCATTTATCCGTCCTAATGCTTACCTATTTCTAGAAAGCTTAAACGTATTATTAGTGACTAAATTATTTTATACTATTTATATTCATGAATACTATTTAATTAATAAAAGTCTAAAATATTTAACAAATAAAAAAAGTTATTTTCATAATCAAATTTGATATAGATGTATTTACGTTTTAAGTATACTTGAAAGCTATAACAAAAGACATTAAAATACAATAAAAATTTGTAACTCTTCATCTCGGAATTTTCTTAAAATAAACATTTTTAATATTATATAAAGTTGACTAAACAAACTATTAGAATAATTCTTTTAGACATTTAGTTGATTTTGATTGGACATAAGAGGTACTTAATTGATAACAACATATGGTACAAAATGAAAAATAATGTACAATGGAATAAATAGGAAATATTTTAATATTATTGTGTCAAAATTAAACACACCTAAATTTCAAGAAAACTTCATAACATTGGAATCAAGTATTATATAATCATAAAAATCAAAATATACAATAAAATTAAACGGTACCTCTTGCGAAAATTCAATTCACATAAAGGAAACAATCCTAATAAGGAACCACGAAAGTGAACCTCGACCTCACTTTTATTTGCGAGTGAAAGAAATATAAAGTGGGGGGTGTTTTTGGTTGCTGATTTTTCTTTTTGTACGTGTGTGTGTTTTTGAGAAAGAAAAGGTTTTGCTGTGTGTTGTGGATTTTTTGATAGTGTGCATCTGTGCATATATGTTGGTTGTCCTTTTTTTGTTCTTTTTCTTCTTGTCATTTTCTATACGTTTTGTGTGTGTGTGTTTGAAGAAAATGTTTTTGGTATCCTCTTTTTTGGATGTTTGCTGGTTGTTGTGGTATGTAATATATGTAGTGTGAGGGTGTATGTGTATGTTGTGTTGCTGATGGTGAAGTGGGGGTGAGGGTGTAGTGTGGTAGTGTGTGTGGTGTGTGTTGTGTGGAGTGGGAAATGTGGGTGGAGGTTCAGGGGGTAATGGGTAGTGGGGTAATTTTTTATTTTTTTAAATAATACAATATAATTTAATATTATTTAGTTATTTTTTAAATTAACAAAAATTGAGTAGCTAATAATAAATTATAAATAAGAAATACTAGTTTATTTATTAAACTAAAATAAAAATAAAACATATCTCTTTTGTTATTTTCAAATCTTTTAAAATAAACTCACTAAAATAAGACAAAATTAAAATATCTAATTTAGGCATAAAAGAAACATATAAGGAATAAAAAGTAGTGTAAAATCTTATGTTCGGTCAAAAATTACATGTCTACAGTTTGCCTCTCTTTGACTGGAAACACGAAGAGTTTTCAGACAAAGAAGTAGACAAAGTGACAAGTTTTGATCAGACTCTTATTTGACAGACAAAATTTGTGCGACCGAGTCTTGGTTTTGGACATCCTACATATCCTGGGTTATAAGAGAATCAGGTCACGTGTAGTTCAAAGAGATGAGGTGATGAGTTGGAAGTTAAGTGAGGTTCCATCGAGGCGCCAAGTCGCGACTCTTATCTTTACATAAAAAAATATGAAAGCTAATAGTCAAAAGGAAAATAAAAGTACAAGCTCTTATCCATGCATCTTCTCTTGAGTCTTCAATTTGAGATATCACTTTGATTTTGGTGAGTATCTTGATCTTGAATGGATTCGATGCTTAACTTGCCACTTAAAGTGAGTTTTTAGACTCTTCAAAATGACAATTTGAAAAATGCTTTTGAATGACTGCATGTTTTCTTGATCAGAAGCTGAATAGAAGCATGTGTCAGGAGGTCAGACTGCTATATGCATTGAAGAAGCTGATTCTGGCTATTATGGGATTGATCATTCTGAAAAGAGTTGAAACTTTATTTCTGAATTTCAAATCCATGTTTCACTTGAAGAAACCTGAAAATCATCACACACAAAAGAAATAAACAAAAATTTTGCCCTAGTTTTCACTGAATTTTTTTTATGAGTTATTAGCAAATGTAAATTAAAAAAAAAAAAAGACTCACACTAGAAAGTGCTTATCCTAGGAGAAAAAAAAAGGGTCTCAGACTAGGAAGTGTTTATCCTAGGAGAAAAAAAAAGGGTCTCAGACTAGGAAGTGTTTATCCTAGGAGAAAGTAACCAAATCCATTATGTAGGAGGGTCCTGCTAATCCCATTGTCTAGGAGGGTCCTGCGAATCTAATTCTCATTGTCCAGGAGGGTCCTACCACACTAATTCCCATTGTTTAGGAGGGTCTTGCTGCACTAATCTCATTGTTTAGGAGGGTTCTGCTACGTATTTCTCATTGTTTATGAGGGTCCTGCTATGCTAATTCTCATTGTTTATGAGGGTCCTGTTATGCTAATTCCCATTGTTTAGGAGGGTCCTGCTACTCTACTTCTCATTTTTTAGGAGGGTCATGCTACACTAATTCCCATTGTTTAAGAGGGTCCTCCTACTCTAATTCTCATTGTTTAGGAGGGTCCTGCTACTCTAATTCTCATTGTTTAGGAGGGTCCTGCTACACTAATTCCTATTGTTTAGGATGGTCCTGCTACTTTAATTCTCATTGTTTAGGAGGGTCATGCTACTCTAATTCCCATTGTTTAGGAGGGTCTTGCTACTCTAATTTCCATTGTTTAGGAGGGTCCTGCTACACTAATTCCTATTGTTTAGGAGGGTCCTGCTACTCCAATTCTCATTGTTTAGGAGGGTCTTGCTACTCTAATTCCCATTGTTTAGGAGGGTCTTGCTACACTAATTTCCATTGTTTAGGAGGGTCCTGCTACTCTAATTTCCATTGTTTAGGAGGGTCTTGCTACTCCCATTATCCAGGAGGGTCCTGCTAGTCCAATTATCCAGGAGGGTCCTGCTAGTGTCCCATTATCCAGGAGGGTCCTGCTAATCCCATTATCTAGGAGGATCTTGCTAGTCCCATTATCTAGGAGGGTCCTGCTAATCCCATTATCCATGAGGGTCCTGCTAATGTCCCATTATCCAGGAGGGTCCTGCTAGTCCAAATTCAATTATGAGGAGGATCCTGTTAACCTAAATCTCATTGCTCAAGAATATCTTACTAAACATAATCATAATTTGGAATTCAACATTTTTATTTTTAGCCAGTTTGCACCCGAAAATAATTTTTATGAGTTATTAACATGAATGAGAAATATATGTACCAAACAAAAATGCAAGACAATATGCAATGAGGGAGTTGGTTCCCTAGAAATAAAAGATGGTAGAGTGCTTGTTATCTAGAATGCATCTAGAGTGTTTGTTTTCTAAGGTCAAAACACAACTAGGGTGTTTGCTCCCTAAAAATGAAAGATGATAGGGTGTATGTTCCCTAAGATAAAAATGCAACTAAGGTGGTTGTTCCCTAGAAATGAGAGTGATTGTTTTAAAACAAATAAAAATATGCCCCAATTTTTGGAACTAAGGAACTTTGAAACTCTTATTAATATTTCTTCTTTTTTTTATTCTTTTTTTTTTTTGTAAAAAAAATGATCCAATTTTATTCCTTCAAGGATATACAATTATATTTTGTGAGACCGAACCCATTGTAAAACTGCCTACGTATCTCGTATGGCAAGAATCAGATCAAACATAATTCATATAAATCATAAATTATTATTTATTTTTCAGCAAAAGACCTCTTTAAGAAAAAATACTAGAGGAGAAAAGAAAGAAATTAATTCACGATTGAGATTGTTTTGACTTTAGTTGATACCAAAAATTAGTATTATGCATATTAATCACCTTCAACTACTTTCAGACAACTTTGAGTAATCCATATAGTTTCAAATGGTATCTCAAACATTCTTAAGTATTAACAAGATCAGTCCATCTTGCATAAATTAAGGGATTAGAACTATTAATATCTTCATGTTTCAAGTGCCCTTACAACAAATAAAGTCCTTTTTCACACACTATAGAATAATTTAGATCGTAGGACATTTTTGAAAGTCACTCACACTCAGAAAGATGTTCAATACATAAGATTGAGATACTATATGCTTGACCCTCATGTAAGTATCCACTAATATGAGAACACAAAGAATGAGATCAAATAGGACTTGTTATTGGCTTGTAATGTAGGCTTAGGGAAATGTAGGATATTTATTTGGGATAAAGTGACTATTTCCTCCTTAAAATTTGTACAATGCTCTCGATACTTTTTCATTTTCGCGTTTGACCTTTGTTTTCTTGAAAGTTTCCCCTCATTTTTTTTTCTTTTTTTTTTTCTCATTTTCTCTGCTTTCGTTGGAGGTTTTTCTAGCTTTTCTTTTTCATTTTTTTTTGAACTTTCGCATATTTGACGTTTTCACTCTGTTATCCAACTTAGGTCTTTGGAGTTGTGTAGCTAATAGATAGTGCGCTCAGGGAGGTGTGACCAAGCAATAGTGCATTTATGCACTCAAAAGGATATATCCTAAAATACGGTTATTCAAATAAAAATATTTTAGGCTCAAAATGGTAGTTCTATGGATAACATGTCATTCGGTAGGCTTGAAAAACACAATCGGATCAAAGAAAGCCTGTAATCCTTTCCCAAATTAAATATTTCTCAAACTTTTGCTTCAACCAACATTCAGGCCAAGTTCTAGATCAACAAAATCATGTCATTGAATTTTATATATAAAGCTCACCGCACAATGTACACGAAACATGAGTTCGAATTTGTTTTAGCCTTAATGTTAAGCAAAACAGTTTCTCAAGTATTATATAAATATATTGAGATTACCAAAAGAAGTCTATGGGTCACAACAAAATTGATTTGTCTTGCCGAATGATTTAACACTTTATTTTTTTCATATGCACATTCCTAAGTATGTTGGTATCAAGCAAGTCAATATTTTTTCTAAATTAAAAAAGAAAAATCCCAATTTTTGTTTGTCCCTCTTCTTTTGCCTCAATTTTTGTGATAAGGACTTTTTAGATTTTTCTTGGTTGGATCGAACCTCAAAATAAGGTTGCGTACGTTTCTTGTCAAAGTAAGAATCAAGTCATACGTAGTTCAGGATATATGAAGTTAAAACACTTTTTTTTGGACAAATCCTATTTTTAGGATGATTTTTTTTTGAATTTTTAAATAAGGATCACCGAACCCGAGGAGAGTTGCCTACGTATCTCATCGAGATGAGAATCAGGTGTGCGTAGAGATTGGACATAAAAAAATTTAGATATTGAAACTTACTTGAAAAATGCATTTTCTTTCAAAGTATTATGAAAGCAAAATATGTTGATTTTTTTTCCATTAACTGTACAAAAAGAAATTTAAATAATTGTTTTTGTAATTTTGGTTAAGTAGTGAAACATCTTCATTTCATTTTCTAGAAATGTATAATAACTTCTAAAAGATGAAATCTTTTTATGCGTTCTACCTCTCCTTTATTATTTTGTAGAAATTGAAATATAACATTGTCTCTCATTCCACTAACCATACTAAAATGGGACAACTTGCAAAAAAATTCTTAAATAAATGCATTTTCATATAGCAAATAAAATGATCTAAGTGGTCAAGTAAGAGAGGAATATGTGTCCTAAATGGACCAACTATTGTTGTGAGTCTCACTTAATCAAATGCAAATGATGCAAATAAGTAGAGACTAATAGTGATAACCATTTTTGTTTTTCACATTTATTAGGCTCATCCTAAAGAGATTGGTGTCTAAACAGACTTACCTGAATAGACAACCCGAGCCAGGGATGGACAACTTATCGGTAGCAGTGCTATTCCAACTTCGTTGCTGGTTCGACCCCGCCTAACATGTGCTACTAATAATCCTTCGTCAGGTGCAGAAATAATCTGACTTTATCTCAATAGAAAGTAGGATGCATAACTGCATTCTGTGACTGTGTGTGAAATGCTTTTAGAGACTCAGAGTGGTTGCACAAGAGTAAATAATTTATAGTACAATTCAACAATATCAAAGCGGTAAATGAACAACAACTACCACATTAGGCCATCATACATAATCTATCCAAAATATAAAATGATAAAATCAAGTAAAAGTCAATATAATTAAGCTCGAATTCTAGTTATTCCCCAGCAGAGTCGCCAGAGATGGCACACCCCTTTTCGCGCCGACGGATAAAATTTTTTTCAATTTAAGTGACGATATTGAATTAGAGATTATTTTATTCTTCGAAGACACCACTTGAAATTGAGTTATGGTACTTCAAGTCACCTTTTTATTTAATCCCTAATCAAAAGGAAATGACTCTTTGTATAGTCTGCAAACTAGAAATTAGGGTAAGAAATTCTATTGACCAAAGGGAAGGTATTAGGCATCTCTCGAGTCCCATGGTTCTAGCGCGGTCGCTTTTATTGACTTATATTTATTTTAACTATTTTTTTGGATATGTTTTATATGCTACAGTTTCGCTTATATTTTTATTATTGGACTTTTATTTGATCTCGACCTAGATACGTAACCGTAATCTTAGTCTTGACGTTTAGAGATATAATTGTCTTCTTTGCATCACATTTATTAACTTTATCTAAAAGTGTTATTTTAAGTTAACGAAATATAATTATATTTTTGGACAAGTGGCTTCACCACATCCTTGAGTTTATTTTAATGTCTCAAGAAAAAGATGTGTAACCACATTCTTAATCGAAACAAATATTTTTACTGGTCATATATCCGTCCTAATGCTTACCTATTGCTAGAAAACTTAAGCGTATTATTAGTGACTAAATTATTTTATACTATTTATATTCATGAATACTATTTAAATTATAAAAGTCTAAAATCTTAAACAAATAAAAAAAGTTATTTTCATATTCAAATTTGATATAGATGCATTTACGTTTTAATTATACTTGCAAGTTATAACAAAAGACATTAAAATAAAATAAAAATTTGTAACTCTTCATCTCTTAATTTTCTTGAAATAAACATTTTTAATATTAGATAAAGTTGACTAAACAAACTATTAGAGTGATTCTTTTAGACATTTAGTTGATCTTGATTGGACACAAGAGGTACTTAATTGATAATAACATATGGTACAAAATAAAAAATAATGTACAATGGAATAAAATAGGAAATATTTTAATATTATTGTGTCAAAATTAAACACACCTAAATTTCGAGCAAACTTCATAACATTGGAATCAAGTATTATATAATCATAAAAATTAAAATATACAATAAAATTAAACGGTACTTCTTGTGAAAATTCAATTCACGAAAAGGAAATAGTCCTAATAAGGAACCACGAAAGTGAATCTCGACCTTACTTTTATTTGTGAGTGAAAGAAATATAAAGTGGGGGTGTTTTTGGTTGCTGATTTTTCTTTTTGTACATGTGTGTTTTTGAGAAAGAAAAGGTTTTACTGTGTGTTGTGAATTTTTTGGTAGTGTGCATCTGT
This sequence comes from Solanum okadae, assembly GCA_036553675.1. NCBI lineage: Eukaryota > Viridiplantae > Streptophyta > Magnoliopsida > Solanales > Solanaceae > Solanum > Solanum okadae. The sequence goes on along the minus strand of CM071689.1, from coordinate 40,252,361 downwards.
GCATATTTGTTGGTTGTCTTTTTTTTTTATTCTTTTTTATTTTCTGTACGTTTTGTGTGTGTGTTTGAAGAAAATGTTTTTGGTATCCTCTTTTTTGGATGTTTGCTGGTTGTTGGTATGTAATATATGTAGTGTGAGGGTGTATGTGTGTGTTGTGATGTTGATGGGTTGATAGTGAAGTGGGGGTGAGGGAGTAGTATGGTACGTGTATGTGGTGGGAGGTATGTGGAGTGGGAAATGTGGGTAGAGGTGTAGGGGGTAATGGGTTGTGGGGTAAATTTTTTTTTTAAAAAATAATATAATATAATATAAAATAATATAAAATAATACTATTTAGTTATTTTTTAAACTAACAAAAATTGAGTAGCTAATAATAAATTATAAATAAGAAATACTAGTTTATTTATTAAACTAAAATAAAAATAAAATATATCTTTTTTGTTATTTTCAAATCTTTTAAAATAAACTCACTAAAATAAGACAAAATTAAAATATCTAACTTAGACATAAAAGAAACATTTAAGGAATAAAAAATAGTGTAAAATCTTATGTTTGGTAAAAAATTACGTGTCTACACCCACGACATCCTAACAACTGATATAATTGAAAGTACAATTGTAACCCTCCGGAAGCAAGGAGGATCACCATAGCTAACTCGAACTCCATGTGGATTCAACGAAACTCCTGTTGATGACCCTGAATACCTGTATCTGCATCATAAGACGATGCAGGTCAAATGGCTCAGTACAAGGAATGTACGAGCATGTAAGGGAAATTTTAAAGCATAAACATAAGCTTGAACTTGATAAAAAGTAAATATACTTACCTCTTCTCAACTCAAAGAAACATGGTTCAACTCGACTCAGAGAAAATAAGACTCAACTCATTAAGGAGTGAAAGAAGGAACAAGTCAATAATAAGATACCTGACTCTGGAAACTCAACTTTGGATACTCAACTCAATATAAAGCAACAATAAAAGATACAATAAATGGAAAGCTTTTAAAATAGTAGAAAGCAACTCAATTTATTTAAGAATACAATAATAACTCAGTTTGTATGCAAGGATACAAAATATCTCTATTTGTATATGAAAATACAAAATAAACTCTATGTATATAAGAATACAAAATATCTTTGTGGGAGTTTCTCTAACCGACAACCATCACTATAAGCTATGTGATGATACAATGTCTCGTCCACACTGCCAGAACTGTCCTATACTTTGCCAGGGTATAAGACCTACTATTAAGTGGATCCACTAGTATATGCTAAAAAGCACTAAGGAATCATCTAAAAAGTATGACCCTTTTTCTATCCACGTTGGCTACATGGTTTATGGGGGCTATGAGTTGTCTGAACTTTTCCCCATATCGATGGTCAATACAACTCCCAAAATATAACTAGATCATATGTTTAAAAATATAACTCTTTCTGTGATTTGAGATAATTGCTCAAAACTAGCCCAAAGGCTCTCTTGGAAATCAGTGTTTCGCCTCTTGATTAAATGTGAAAACATTTTACTCTTTACTGAAATCTAGCTCAAATGCTCGTTTGGAAATCGGTGTTTCCTTTATTTTAAATGTGAAAACATTTACTTTTGGAAATACATAGTTCCCATATATCATTTTAAAGAAAATGAACTCGACTCTACTCTTTCTCAATTCAAGTGCTCAAGTCTTAAAAAAAATTTAGAATTTTTTTTGAAAAAGACTTCTCAGAATAAAGTTCATGCCGAATTATGGACATGAACGACTCAATTCAAGATTTTCAATAACCATAACTAAAACTCAATACTTGAGACTCAACAATTCAGAACTCAAGGAATTTAATGGTAATACTCGTTTCAAGAACACTCAACTCAGAGGGTTCATGCGGAATTATGGGCATGACCAATCTCAACTCAATGACTTCAAAGATACTTCTCGTCTCAAGACTACTCGAATTATAGGGTTCATGCATAATTATGGGCATGAACTACTCAACTCAAGGACTTCATGGGTAATATGTAATAATTCCATGATTAGGAATAAAATCTTAAATGGGATTAGGAACTCAATACTCAAGACTTAGAACTTGAAGATATTACTCCTCTCAAAGATACTCAATTTATGGAGTTCATGCGGAATTATGGGCTTGAACGACTCGACTCAAGGGTCTACATAACAATATGGAACTCATGTATATGACTCTTCTCATTCTCATACTTATTTCCTCAAAAGTTAGCTCAAATCGATAGTTGATCTCAAAGGATTTAAAATTGAACTCAAAAGACTTTCTTGGACGCTACTCTTAACTCTCTCTTGAATGTGAGTTATGAATTCAAGAGTTATGGTTCATGATATGAAGGATCTCGATAACAATATAGCAATTCAATAATTAGGAATAAAACTTTTAAAGGAAACACGAACTCAAAAAACTCAAAATCAACTTGTCTCAAGAATACTCAAATCTAGGGAAAGTATCCTAGATTACTCTTTTACTGATCTGAAAGTAGATGTAGGGTGTGATACGAACTAGTCCAACATTATGATAGCCTTACATACTTGGAAGAACAAGGTTCTTGAAGAGTCTTGACGAATCTTGAAGAATCTTGAAGAAGAACTTGATTAAAAGACTTTAAACCCTAGCTTGAAGGTAAACGATCAAGAAAACCTTTCTTGAGATTCTTGAATTAGTTTCTTGAAATCTCTATGGCCGAGAATTATCATTAGTGATTCATAATTTTATGGAGGATTTTGATTTGAAAAAAATTGAATTCTTGGAGAAAGACATACCTTGAAGAAGAATCTTGAATGAGGTCTTCTACTTTGATATTTTCCTTAGAGTTTTGCCCTAGGGTTTGAGAGAGAAGAGAATGATGGATTAAAAGATGAAAATCTAATTGTTTTGAGCCTTTTATTAGTCAAGAAATTCATTTAGGGTTTTCTTGGATGTAAAAAAACAAAAACAACCCTTTTTAATAATTTTCCGTCGGCTAATTCGTTATAGCACTGTATAGATTACTAGAATAGTCATAACTTTTTACTCAGAAATTAGATTGACGCGAAATTGGTGGCGTTGGAAAGTAGATTCAAATACATTTAATTGGATAGGTAATGATTCACGTAACTCTTTATATTCTTAGAGATATGGTCTTTTTAAGTTGATTCAAGTAGATTCTTACATCAAAACTTAATCGATATGGAAACTTCAAGAACACTTATCAAGAACTCATCAAGAAATTAAATTGCTCAATATTTATGGATAGATTCGCAAAAGAAACTTATGATTGGCGTGTGGGTGAACAAACCTAATACTATGAAAGCTTACATACCTCTTAGGGATGAAACCCATGACGAAAATCCGTAACAAAACTCAAGAACCTGACGAACGCTTTGATCCTCTCCTCTTTTCTCATCTTGAACTCTCAACTAAAACCCTAGACGTATATTAGGATTATAAAACTGAACCCAATAGTATTAGACCCTTAAAACCTTACTAAAAATGAATTAAATCTGATTGGTTAAGGAAAAGACCAAAATACCCCTTACTATTTTCTGGTAACTTTCCTTATTTGGACAACTTGACTTCAAAAAGGGATATCTCACTCATCTGACCTCGAAACTTAGCAAACTCAGTGGCGTTGGAAAGATAATTCAAATACCTTTCATTATTTTTCTTGTAGCCCACCTAAAGCATCCTGTACTGAGAGTTATGATCATTTGTAGTTGACCTAAAACTCATAACTTAAGCATAACTTGCAAAATTTCAGATTTTGCTATTTCCAATTTAGTTCTTTTTGGAATTCAAGGTGCTATATCTAGTGACCCGACCTTAATACTTAAGAAATTTTAAATTCCTTGGTAAAATTCTACTCACAACGAAGGATGGTTCGAGTCTTAGTTCAAAACATTTCTGGGGTGTTACACCCACGCGTCAAACATGTCTATTTTAGTATGATTTTCATCCTAAAAGAATGAGAATTTGATATTCTTGAGTAGTATTCCTGAATTGCTTTTGTTCTTGAATTTGGGATGAGATTGAGGAGTTCTTGAGAGTATAATATTGATTGTTAGAGTTTTTTTGAGTTAGATTCTAGTGTATAAGTTTTGGGTATTTGAATCTAAAGAGAAATTGAGAAAAAAAAATCAAATTTAATCGACTTAAGATCAGAAAACGAGTTGTAAAATTCATCAGATTTGATTAGGGGAAATCTGGCGTGGTGCCCCCTGTAGCGCCAGGGAGGCTGGGGCGGTGCGCCAGGAATGGGTCTCTGCAAGACTGGGGCTATCGCCCTTCACCAGCAGTGTGCCCGGGACGGCTGCCCCCACCCATTTTTCATTGTTTAGCCCATCTGAGTCTTTCTAAAGTGTACTAACACTTCCTATCGATTCTAAATACTCTAAATGACTTCTAAACATCTAGAAATCATCAGTAAACACAAATCATAACCTTGAATCCATAAATTCAAATTCAAGGAAAGTTAAGAGCCAAGTCTAGAGAGTTCTTAGAGTGTTCCAAAAGTCTTTTACAATCATTCTAAGCGTTTTTTAAAAGACTTAAGTATTGAGTTGAGTAAGAGTAAGAGTAAGAGTAAGAGTAAAGTTCATTTCTTCAAAAGATTATACGGGAACTAAGTATTCCTAAGATTTAAAATGTTTTCACATTTAAACAAGAGAGGAAACACCGATTTCCAAGAGAGCTTTTAAACTAGTTTTTGAGTAATAATCTCAAACCCATATAAAGAGTTATGTTTTTGAACATATGAGCTGCACATATTTTGGGAGTAGTAGTGAGCACCGATATGGGGACGAGTTCATAATAACTCAAGTTTCCATAAACCATGTAGTCATTGTGGGTAGAAAGGGTCATACTTTTTAGATGATTTCTTAATACTTTTTAGCAAAGACTAGTGGATCCACTTAGTTGAGGCGTTCTATATCCCGAAAAGTTATAGGACAATTCTGGCAGCGTGGGCGAGACGTTGTATCATCACATAGCTCATAGTGATGGGTGTCGGTCGGAGAAACTCCCACAGAAGTATATTACCTATATATATATATATATATACACACACACATATTGCGTTCTTATTGTATTTTCAATACATTGAGTTGCTATCTACTATTTTAAATGCTTATTATAAACTGCATCTTTATTGTTGTTTATTTCTGCATTGAGTTGAGTATCCATGAGTTGAGTAAAGCTGAGTTAAGTGTTTCTTTTAGAATTCAGTTCAAGCTTATGTCATTTTTAGTTTTCCCCTCGCATGCTCGTAAATCTACTGATGCCATTTGTCCTACATCATTTTATGATACAAATACATGTAACAAGATTAGCATCCAGTGCCTCGTTGATCTAGTCGAGTACTCAGAGTCAGTTGGTGAGCCTCCTTGCTTTCAGAGGACCCTTTTTTACTGCTTTATCGTTAGTTCATTAGGATATCGTGGGTCTTTTCCCGACGTCCTTCTCAGTTGTTAGAGGCTTCATAGACAGTTAATTAATTGTTCTTTAGTATTTCTATTTTCATTATATTATGTTAAGACTTGAGTTGCCACTTTGGCTAAGTTGAACGTTTATTTCTAAAACGTTCTAAGTTATTTGAGACAATGTTTTAAAAATGCATTTGATTTCTGTAATAATGCGTAAAGTCTTCCTCTAAGAGTCTAGCTAGGCCAAGGGTTCGCTTGGGGCCAGTAATGGTTCTCGAATGCCAGTCCCGCCCAGGGTGAAGGCTTGGGGCATGACAACGATTGACCAATATGGATCGTAGAAAGTTCTATGGTACGTAGGTCGGACCCGTAGACTGGTCCGCTAGTTAATTCTTCGGGGTTTTTGGTTCTTCTCCTAATTTTTAAAGCCTATGCTATGGCATTTTGGACTCTATTCTAAGCCCTCTATAAAGAATTTTTGTCCTAAATCTACCCACTTTAAACCCATTCTCCTATTTTCTCAAAACCCAACCAAATTCATTCTCCTAAATCCCCTCTCAACCTAAGGAAGAAGAATCTAGGGTTCACTCCTAGGCCTTCAATTCACCATTCATCTTGGGATTTGAGTAGGAAGGTATGTGGGTATTAAATAAAGGTGTCCATTCCTCCATGGGTCTCCAAGGTTTTCGATGTCTCAATTCAATTTTAATTGATCAAATTAGGGTTCTTTTCAATTCTACACGGGTTTCATTCAATTATGATATTATTGTTGTTTAAATCTTCTATTGCATGATTTAATGTAAATTACCTGATATCTAGTTGAGATTATATGAACCCAAACATGATCCATGACTTTCAAGTATGAATTTATGAAAACCCCATGAACTTTGAATTTTGAATGATTATGCATGTCTTATGAAAATGATGTTTATGATGATAGAATGCTTTAGATGAAAGTATCAATGTTGTTGTGAAAGATTTTCTCACATACGAATGTGATAATGGTTGTGAATAGGTATTTTTCAAATATGGATTCAAATTAGCATGACTCATTCTTTTATGCCGAAATAGAGAAATATCATTAATGATGTTGATGAGAGTCAGATTATCTTCTTGAAGAGACATGATGTCCAATTTGTACACATTTTTGTGCCTTTTCAGAAGTAGGTTCTCTTAGTTAGAGTTTGGTGCTAGACATTAAGTTGATGTGAACAATACATTGTTTTCTTTGTCACCCATGTCATAGATACTCAACAAGTTGTTCTTTAATTCTTGAACATGAAACACATTTTCTATGACATGAGATTGTGACTTTTCAACTATGTCAATTTTGACTATTTCACTTTTCTTATCATTTTCAAGGACTTCACTATTGCCTTGAAAATCAGAGTATGAGAGGAAATTTTCTACCATTTTCAGCAACTGTCTGGAGCATGCACTATCCATGTACCAGGTTGACCTTTTTCCTCCCACCTTTACCTAAATATTTGTGCTTCCATTTATTTTCGTAGGTCCAAAGCCTTCTATTAATGTATGTACTATACAAAGTGTTTGTCCAGTGACTCATTGATACTTTATTTTATGCAATGCCTAGTGACACATGGACACTTAAAGACTCTATTAAAGTCTATGTTGTGTGTTACTATTAGGGTGTAGGAGAACATATAAGTAGTTTGATTATTGTTAAAGTGAACTTGATTAACTATTTGTTGTCTTATGTGTATTTTATCAGTCCCAGACGTGAATGCAGACAGTCTATACAGATATGAGAGATTGCAACAAAGAAGGAAACTATTAAATTGCAGAAATAAAGCAGCGAAAAAAGAAATAAAGAAATAGCTGAAACAAAGGAGAAAATAAGGAAAGAAATAGATGAGTAAGAAAGGAAAGAAATAAAGAGTATAATTAAAGTTCAAAGAAGAGTAAAAGTTTCCTTATATGATGAAACTCCTTTTAAAGAAGGAAATCATAAATTTCCTTATAGGAGGACAAGTCCTATTCAAAGTAAAAGTCTTAGTCAGTGATATAGGGAACTACAAATCTCCAATATATATATATATATATATATATATATATATATATATATATGTATATGGCATTAAGGCCACTGAAAGGCTCACCTATTGCATATTCACGAAATATATCATCTTGAGAGAAATAGCCATTGGAGCAAAACTGCAAGAGTTCATCATAGCAATACTAGAACCGGGTTCATGAGTTGTGTTCGAGTCTGATTTATTGAATCTTGAAGTTTGATCAATTAAAGACTAGGGTTCTTAGTGATTCACATCCCTTCAATGTGGAAGGACATACAACCCCAAGTCACATCATCATGCACGTCTTACATGGAGTGATTTTATTGAAGGTGAACTTAAAGTTGGGTATTTTATGCTTGTATTATAATGTCAGAGACAAAGTTGTTGAAAAATAGAAATCAAGTGACTTTTTAAACAGAGTTATGTTAGATATATTTATTGTTATGTAGAAATTAAGTCTCTTTCCTATTGGAATTTTTTGTTGTTCTTGTTTTCTGCTTTTTGCATCTCGATATCAAGCCTATGAAATCCTAGCATAAGGATAAATACTTGCCTGTGCCGGGTGTTAAGACCCACTCAATTAGTTAGTATCCCAATAAAAGTATAGGAGTATTAATGATGTGTGTAAACTTATGGTATATCCTTGACCAAAATAGTGTGAGTTCTTATGTTCTTCATGTGTAATTGGTCTCCCTATGCTTATGGTTCCAAATGCTTTAATTTCTCAACACTGAATGTCGTTGTTGAAACTTGAGTTGTAGACAAACTTTAAAGCTAATACTGTGCATGGCCACCAAGACTAAAAGAACAATTAAGTTCAATGAGTGTTGCAGAGAGTTCTTTCAAGTCTCAGGAGAAAACATTTATTTCTAAATGTAAAAGATCTCATAGATATTGGTTGCAACTCTGTACTTACAAATTCTTATACAAAACTCTGCTATATCGATCGTGATTGTTTTTATTTTTATAATCAACAAATGCCTTACACATAAAATGTCTCACCTCCTACCTTGTATTTTAAAAACTCTTCTGTGAACCCTTCAAACCTAAAATTTTACCCAATGTAAAGCACGAACACAATAGCTTGCTAAATACAATGTAAATATAAGACATTACTATTTTGGTTTTTGTTATCTTCTCCATGTTTAACTGGTAGATATTTTGAGTATTGTTTGTTCTGTTTTATTGTAAGATATGTTTACCCTGAAGGCATTGTGAAGATGTGTGATACACAACATGCGCTTCACTAAGATTCACGACTTAAGTGAGCCTATAACAACACTGCATTTACTTAGGTTCACTCCAGAGAAAATAAGGTATGCAAATCTTGTTAGTTGGATTGTGTTAACAGTTTATTTTGTATTTGGTCTCATTATTTGTGCAACCTACTGGAATTTTTAATTCCATCCCAACCTAAGTGATACTTATTCTCCCATTTAATATTAGTTACGTTATAAGCCAAAAGAAAGCAAGTACAATTTCTTTCGACAACATATCATGTTCGAGAACTGGATTCTTTTCCATATTTAAAGCACTTGTGTTGTCACACAAGAGGGGAATTGTTTCTGTGAGCACACCAAAATCTTCAAGCTATTGTTTTATCCATAGGAGTTGTGCACAACACGAAGCAGTGGCAACATACTCAACTTCAGCTATGGACAAGGCCACTGAGTTCTGCTTCTTTGTTCCCCCAAGAGATTAATGATGACCCAAGGAAGTGAGCCATTCCAGAGGTACTTTTTCTGTCGACCAGGTATCCAACATAGTCTGTATCAACATATCCAATCAGATCAAAATAGCCACCTGTAGGATAGTATATGAAAGGTCAAGAGTTCCCTTCAGATATCTCAAGATACGCTTACCTGCCTTAAGATGAGATTCCTTAGGACATGCCTTAAATTTTGCACACATTCCCATGCTAAACACCACATCTGGTCTACTTGTTGTCAGTAGAGGATAGATCCAATGATTCCCATATACATGGTTTCGTTTACCTCAACACCTGCTTCATCAATGTCAAGATTAGAGCTTGTTCCCATGGGGTGTCAATCATGTTGGCTTCAAGCATGTTGAACTTTTTGAGCAGCACCTTGATGTGCTTTTCTTGGCAAATGGAAGTGTCATGTAAGGACTTTTTGATTTGTTGCCCCAAGATGAAATTGAGTTCTCCCATCATGCTCATTTTAAACTCATATCCCATTAAAGTAGCAAAATACTTGCACAATGTCATCAACATATACTTGCACAATGAGAAGTTCCTTCCCTCTTGATTTCAGAAACAAGATGTTATCAATTTTTCCTCTCTTGAAGCCATTGTCAAGAAGAATTTTGATAATCTTTCGTACCACACCCTTGGAGCCTGCTTTAAACCATATAAATCCTTGTCCAACCTCAACACATGATTTGGTAAATCAACATTTTAAAAAATAGGCGGTTGCTTGATGTGCACTTCTTCCTTCAAGTACCCATTCAAGAAGGAACTTTTTACATCCATTTGGAATAGTTTGAATATCATGTAAGAAGCAAAATTAATTAGAATTATAATAGCTTCCATCCTAGCAACAACATCAAAGGTTTCATCATAATCAATTTCACCATTTTAATTATAGCCTTGGACTACCCGTCTCGACTTGTTTCTTGTGATAACTCCATGCTCATCTAATTTTTTTTCTTTACATCCATTTGGTCCCTATAGTGGATCTGTCAATTGGAATAGGGACTAGATGCCAAACATGTTTTTTTTTAAAATTGATGAAGCTCCTCCCGCATTGAGTTGACCCAATCAACGTCTTTCAAGGCTTCCTTCATATTCTTGGGTTCAATGGTGGAGATCAAGGTTAAAAAAGCCATATTATTCCTTGTTTGTGACTTGGTGTGCATTCCAGAATCCAATGGAGAGACAAGATTGCTCATGGGATGAGATGACAAATATTTCTAGTTTGACTTCTGAAAAGTCTCAGCAGCCAGCTCCGCAGTTGCTTCATCATTCTCAGAGACTGATCCCTCACTTCATCTTGACCTACTGCATCTGTAGTGTCAAGCTGACATGGTCCTTCTTCAGAGTCAGTATTGAACTCGTACAACTCAAATGTTTGATGAAACAATATCATATGATGAAAATATGGGTGGGTCATATTAAACATCTTGTCAAGTTAAAACCATACAAACAAATTGAAACGGAGAAAGTATAAAACAACTATTTTCAACTCATCTTGATAGTTGGGAAGAGGTTTCTAATGAAATCGTACATGTATGGGACACCCTTTCTTGTGCTTTAGTGCATATATTTCTACCCATAAAAAGATCTTTGCGGCTTTTCCCACATTTTTGAAGTAATGTTGGTCTTAGGGGTTTTTTTTAAAAATCTTTTTTTTTGCAATAATATTGTGTCTAGGGTTTTAAAAAAATAAAAAAGGTTCAACTTTGTTTGACAGTCTAATGTACTACAAAAAAGGAGAAGAAGTGTAGTTGTAATGTACTATAAAGAAACCAAAAGGAAATAAGAGTCTTCCAAAGAATGAAGCAATAAACTTTAGCTGCTCTTTAACGTTTAACAATGGACAAAACTATGAATTATTCTAGAAAAAAAATCATAAATTCCTCAAGAAATAATGTTTGAAATATTCTTATATCTTGCATTTAAAGTGTGTTCCATATTCTGTAATTCAATTGTATCCGAATCAATTTTTTTGGATATCCATAAATGTCATTCTAGTGGGGAAAAAATTCTTCTGAAAGGAGAAGAAGTTTATTATACCGCGGAGGAAAAGAAAGATGGAAAAGCCTTTATCTCCCTTCTTCAAGTTGATAGATTTAATAAAATATACAATCATGTTCCTACATATTCTCATTTCAGTTCATGCGTTAATGGTTTATTTTGTGGTTGGGAATCATCATCACATCTAACTTTCAATCGTAGCAAAAAAGAATTAAGATTTCTGCCCGACCTGAATAAAGGTATTCCTTGGTGTAATTATTCATTAGGTTTTGAGCAAACAAAAAAACAAGTACAAAGTTGTCTCGAAAACATACACTACTTAAAAAACTACCAAAAAACGACGGCCAAAAGCAACGGACTATGTCGCTTTTTTGGTCAAAATCGACGGAAAAGTGACACAGTCATTTCGCCACTTTTTGATTTTTTTATTTCCAAAAAGTGACGCAGTCCGTCGCTTTTCTAGAAATTTTTATTTTGAAAATCTCAGAAAAGCGACGGACTAAAGGACCCTGTCTGTCGCTTTTTTGGGTTTATTTTAAAAAATAATGAAAAAAAGCGACGGACAAAGCCACCCTGTCCGTCACCTTTTTCTGCAATTTTTTGACAACAAAAACTGGCAGTTTCTGCTGCCCACCTGCAAATATAAATCAATTCAATTCATATTGAACCAGACCAATCAAAAAAAATATAATGTAAACATCACACAACATATAAAACAACAAACTTAAATTAATCTTCAAAAATATCTAAATCACAATACAAAAACTTATAAAGTCATTCAAAACGTGTTTCAAAATTTCAAAAAGATCTTAAAAGAGGCTTTAACTAGGGAGTGCGATCTACAAAATTATCCTCCTCCTCACTGTCGTCGTCAGTGTCCTCAGGAGTCGAAGATGTAATAGGTCAATGAGCGAGGTTCAACACTTGTTCTTTGATTTGCTGAACGGTTGCACTCATGCTTTGTTGTTCAGCTACTCTTCTCCGCTCAGACCTTCCAATGTTGATGTAAACTGTGCTATTTGAGCCGACATAGCAGCAATCTGAACACCGTCAAGTGCCTCGGCTTGACGTGACGATCCAATACCTTGTAAGCCTGACTGGAGTCGTCTTACATCATTTAGAGAGACTCGACCATAGACTCTACCCTTGTATGTCCCCCCTACCACTTTTTCTGTCCAAATTTGTCTGGACAGTTCAGGTGTCATTTGGACCGAACTATCTAGATTCTCATTGATGTACTGATTAAACTCATTCTGCCTATTAAATAGAAAAATTGACATCAACATATATACATATCATAAATATATTCACTATTAATATATATTATTCATATTAAATAACTTACAAAAGTTCGTTCGGCCCTATCCTCCACCCACACATCCGGATCTGACTCATTTTCTTTCTTCTTCACATGAGTCTTCTTGAAAACCTCCGGTACAAGGGGAGTGCGCCCCATTTATTTTTCCTATAAATAAAAAATAAATTTATATTATCACGATATTAATCAACTAATTAGTTATTTAAAAGTTTGAATTAGAACTTACCATCTCTCTTGTAATTGTTCCAACGCTCTTATTCCTAGAAACTTCTTTAGTTTGAAACTTAAAACCATTGACACAATACTTATTCATTGTCTAAATTTGAGATTCAGGTCCAAGTGCAACTTCTTTCACTAATTGCAAATATTCGACATTTGAGTATTCATCATAAACCTATATATTGTTGTTTAAAATAATATAATTTAGTATAACATGAATACATTATTAAATACTTATTGATTCAATTTAAGCTTTCACACTTACATATTCTGTTAGCCATTTGGAAAATTTCGTAAAGATGGCTTCATTACCCATGTGTTTACGAACAAGCTGGTCATTGTACATTCAAATATTTCGTTAGTTAATGAACACTTATTAGTATGTATGTAATTTGATAATATATTTTTAACACTTACTTGAGATATGGTTGAGTCTCTGGACAATTAAGCAAAATATGTGTCACAACTGATTGCATTTCCATACTAGTGAAGCTTCGCTTTCCACGCTTTTTAGATTCTCCACCATTTTGATTAAAAATTGATATCGGCGGAAATAAAGAATCAATATCAACTTCATTATTGCAATTGAGTCTGTTTCTCCTACATGACACATCAGTCCCAAAGTAATGAGAATAAAAATCACCAGTTTCTCTACCAATATGACCTTGAACAACAGATCCTTCGATCTTTCCCCTTTGCTTAATTGTTTGCTTGGAACTGCCAATTTTTCTGCATGTATATATCTATATATGTTAAATAAGGAAAAAAAAACTTAATGATTAACTATTTTACTTAGTGAATATTTCAATGATTGTTACCTCTAAAATGGATACATCCATCTTGTTTGAACTAGACCTCCGAGGCGGGCCTCTTGTACAAGGTGAATTGGAAGATGCTCCATCACATCATAGAAACCACATGGAAAGATCTTCTCCAACTTAGTAGTAATAACAAGAATATTTTCTTCCATCCTGTCCAAACTACTCTCCAACAACTTTCCAGAACACAAATCTTTAAAGAAAAAACTTATATCTGTGATTGGTTTCCATATCCTTTTGGGTAGATGGCTAAAAACGATAGGAATTAAAGTTTCCATGAATACATGACAATCATGACTTTTCATACCTATCAATTTTCCTTCATTCATAACTGCCTGCTTTCCTAAATTCGAAGCATAGCCCTTCGGTGTCCTCAAATTTTAATCCACTCACAAATTTCACGTTTCTCATCCAATGTGAATGAAAAACAAGATTTAGGCTTAACTATTTTACCATTTTGTAATTTCTGCACCCATAACTCTCTTCTCCTATAATATTCCTTTATGTACATTCTACCTTTTGGATTGTCTTTTGTCTTGCCCTTAGCATCCATCACTCTGTTAAACAAATTGTCAATTTTTTTTTTGATGTGCATCACATCAAGATTCTATCGTAGCAAATTGTTCTTCCAGTATGACAACTCCCAAAATATGCTTTGTTTGGTCCAATTATGTTCAACACCATATCCAGGAAGTGTAGAAGATGAAGCTTCTGTAACTTTAGGTAATTGAGAAACTTTCTCCCTAATTTGATGCCTTTTGAGTAATGGAGGTGGGGGGTCACTTTCAATCTTATTTTTCCTGAATGCATTTTTCATCTTTCTAAACTCATAGTCCATTGGCAAGAACTGGCGATGACAATCAAATCATGTATTTTTTCTGCCATGCTTTAAAGTGAATGCCTTACTATTTTATATGTAATACAGACATGCTAGCTTTCCAACTGTCATCCAACCAGACATCATCCATATGCAGGAAAATCATTAATAGTCCACATTAAAGAAGCACGCATAACAAAATCCTGCTTAGTTGATATATCATAAGTAAAAAAGCCTTCAAACCATAATTGTTTGAGCTCATCTATCAATGGTTGTAGATAGACATCAATCAAACTTTTTGGATTACGGGGACCTGGAATAACACAACTTAGAAAGATGTAGGGACTGTCATGCACATTTCAGGAGGAAGATCATGCTGAGTAAGAAATACCGGCTAACATGAATAAGGAGAAGCAGCATTAGAGAATGGTGTAAAGCCATTTGCACACAACCCTAATCTAACATTTCTTGGTTCACTAGCAAAATCAGGATATACATTATCAAAATGATTCCATGCTTCACAATCAGATGGATGAGACAAGACACCCGACGACCTATATTCACGATGTCATCTCATACGTGGGGCATACCTTATTGATGCATACAACCTCTTTAACCTAGGAATAAGAGGTAGATAATGCATCACCTTAACTAGGACCATCTTTCCAACCGGAGTCCTCTTATAACGAGCATGTCCATAAAACTTACAATTTTCTAATTCACTATCAGTCTTGTAAAACAGCATGCAACCATTAACACAACAATAAATTCTATCATACGCCAATCCTAACTTGGAAACCAAACACTTTGCCTTATAGAAGTTCTTAGGTATGTTAATCTCCGGATTAACTAGTTCACCCAAAAGATCAACCATTGAGTCCATAGCCACATTAGGAATATTCCAATATGATTTAATATTCATTAATCTAACCGCAACTGACAAGGCAGAATGCGGAATCCCTTCACATAGTGGACGACTAGACTCTTCTAATTGATCATAGAAGCGTCTTGTTTATTCATTAGGAGCTTCATCAAAATATTGTTCGGGTTCCATCCCACCTTAAACCCTGAAAGCATCATTGATCATTTAATGAACCCTATTATGTTCAACCCTAATTTGACCATGTGGTGCAAACATATTATATTCATCCACATGCATCAAATTATAAAACATACCATTCAATCCATCTCTTTCTCCATGGTCAATCCATACAAAATATCTAGGCTTAAATCCATTACAGTACAAATGAACCATGACTCTATCTGGTTCAAAAAATTTTAAGCACCTACATGCACTACAAGGGCACCTAACCAATCCATTATTCTTGAAAATATCAAGTGTCATTGTATGTTCAATAAAAGTTCTAACACCGTTAATAAACTCAGGTTTCAAACCAGCACCAGTTTCATAATGTATATTATACATCCACAAACGGTGATCCATCTACAAATATATAGATATTCGATTATATTAATAAATTTAATAATAATTTTACTACATTAAACTCATTTATATTGTTAATATAAATATTACATTTCAAAATCTACAAAGTTAAAGCTTAATTAATTATTGAATACTAATTAATTAAGTTCAAGTATTAGTTAAGTTCAAAATTAAGTTTATATTCCTAATTAACTTTTCAAGTTATTATAAATTAATCAAGTTAAAAAAAGTTATAATTAATTTAAGTTCAAATTAACTAAAGTCAATAAGATTTCAACTACTTCAAAATTCTAATTAAGTTCAAATAAAATCCAAGTTCTAATAAAGTTAAAAATTAAGTTCTAATTAATTAAGGTCAACAAAATTTCAAGTTCATATTCCTAATTAAGTTCAAGTTATAGTAAAATCAAGTTATAATTAATTATAAGTTCTAATTAAGTTGTAATTCAAATCCCTAAAATCCCAAATTCAAACTAGCTAGCTAGTGCTAAAATCTCAAATTCAAACTATAAGTCCTAAAATCTCAAATATAATTCAAACTAGTCCTAAATTTCAAATTCAAACTAGTCTTAAAATCACAAATTCAAAGTACTCCTAGAATCCAAAAAGCAAACTAGTGCTAAAATCACAAATTCAAACTATTAGTAGTCCTAAAATCTCAAGTATAATTCAAACTGGTCCTAAATTCCGAATTCAAACTAGTCTTAAAATCACAAATTCAAACTAGTCCTAGAATCCCAAAATCAAACTAGTGTTAAAATCCCAAATTCAATCTATTAGTCCTAAAATTTCAAATATAATTCAAACTCTAGTCCTAAATTCCAAATTCAAACTAGTCTTAAAATCACAAATTCAAACTAGTCCTAAAATCCCAAAATTAAACTAGTGCTAAAATCTCAAATTCAAACTATTAGTCCTAAAAACTCAAATATAATTCAAACTCTAGTTAGTCCTAAAATCCGAAAATCAAACTAACTCAAATAATACCCAAATTCAAACAACTCCTTAAATACCCTAATTCAAACTAATCCTACAATCCCAAAATCAAACTAATTAACTCAAGAAATACCCAAATTCAACAAATCCTAAGATACCCTAATTCAAACTAACCCTAACATTAAAATTTTCAATGCACTCGCTAACTAATAATCCCTAATTCAAACTAACAGTCAATAAACACAAATCAATAAACTAATTACAATTAAATAACTGACAAAATCAAATATAGCTCAAATTGATTTTTTTTGATATATAAAACCCTAACCTTAAAGGAGAAGGAGAGAATGAAGAGAGAGGGGAAGGAGGCGGCTCCTCCAGTAGCTACTTCTCGCGAACACCGGCGACGGACGACGGAGGGACGGTGGGCGCCGGAGTGTAGAGAAGGAAGAGAGAAGGAGGTTTTTTGAAAATGGGAAAATGGGTAAAATTAGCGTCTGTCTTTCAGATATTTAACAAAAAGCGACAGACAACGTCTCTATGTTCGTCACTTTTTAATAAAATAGTTGACCAACATTTTGACCAAAAAAGATGGACTAAGAGACACCGTCCGGCGCTTTTTAAAAATAATTAACCATATATTTTGACCAAGAAGCAACGGACTTAAAGATGTCGTCCGTCACTTTTTTTAAAAAAAATAATTAATAAAATAAAATAAATTAATTAAAAGCGACCGACAGCGTGGTTATGTTTTAATTTATATATAATTATTTTTAATAAAAGTGAAGGACGACGTCGCTATTTATATTAAATAAGTAATTATTAATTATATATTTATTTGTGCAAAAATCCAAAAAAATAGTGACCAACTAGGAGATGTCGTCCGTCGCATTTTGTAAAATAATTTTAAAAATAATTATTTTTCGAAAAAAGCGATGAAAGTGTGGCAAAACGCATCGCTTTTTAGAGCGACGCCGTCCGTCACTTTTTTGTCTGTCATTTTTTAGCAGTTTTTTAGTAGTGATATCATGTTGAAGAAGGAAACATAAAATACTAGATTTTCGATTTAGGCATAGACAAATTATGGAGAGAGACTCGAAGCATTTTCCCTAGTATTCCATCTTGTAGCCCCAATAGTTGCATTAGTGGAGTTATCTATCAGTTTATTATAAATGATTACAAATCAGCTATAGTTGCATTTGATGTTAAATCTGGAAATTTTGAAATTATTGCATTCAGAAAAGCATTTTGGTCGGTGCACTATCATGAGCTGATAGAGGTGAAGGGTAAATTAGAAATCATAGATTATGAAAGAAAGCTAAGTGGATACATGGACATGTGGATTTTAGAGCAGAAACCAGAAAAACAATGAGAGAGACATATCATTAGCATTCCCTTGATATGGTACGAGATTGTATTTGTCCTGTACTTAAGGTCATGTGCTTTCTGTTGTTTCTGTTATGATGTCACAAGAAAGATTTGGCTGGAATTAAAAATCAACGGGCTTCTAAAGGAAAACAACATCAATAACATTTATAGTTATGTTGAAAGTCTTGTTTCCTTTGGATAATTGTTTTTTCAAATTGGAAGGCATGATGAGTTCTTGTATGTCCTTTTTCTTGAATTTTGGTAACTTAATCCTATAAGATCGTAGCATTGGTGTTAAAAGTATCAAAATAGAGATATGTTACATTTATAGTTATGTTTAAAGTCTCGTTTCCTTTGGATTATTTCAAGTTTTGGTGAAGTGATGTACTGTGAATTTATGGTACTTTTAATGCTTTAAACTTGGAGTTTTGTGTGCTTCTTAAGAATTTGTTAGTATATGTGATGATATTTTACTTGGATTTTACAGGATATATGTTTTTGGAGCAGTTGGCACTAAAATATTCCAGCATAAGTGATTTTTTGAGGATTCACGAGTTACCTACGAGCCGTAGACTCTTCTATGACCCGTAGGTAGGAGTCATGGTTTGAAGTGGTAATCCAAAATGATAGAAGCTAATGACGAGCCATAGTTGCTTTTACGAGCCGAACAATGAAGTCGTAGAAATGTTAAGAGATGTTATATTCTAGTGAGCGAATGGAGAATTGATAGGACGGGCCATACAAAGATCTACAACAATAGATCATGCACGTAGAAATTTCAATCAAGTTGAATGACTAATTGCTGACTAATGGAGGGGACATACGAACCTTAGGAAATCCTATGAGTCATAGGTACCAAGCGTAGAAACAACTGCCCAAGCAGAATTTCCTTTAATTTTCATTTCCTACAGTGTTTAGGATTTGATGTCCATAAATATTAGTTTTAATTTTCAGTTTCGAGTTGTTAGACGTTTCGAGGCTTGTCTTTTTGGTTTTGAGAACTATTTTGCAAACATTTTTAGCATTTAGTTCTTTAAGTGTTGGATTATAAAATTTCTTTTGTTCTACAATTCAAGATTCTGGATTTCATCTACTCTAATTGTGAGTTTATGATTTATTCTATTAATATTATTATGAATTGTGATCACCCAAGCATGAGTAGCTAAATCCACAACTAGGATTGTGGGAACCATGAGTAATTAACAAACAAGACCAAATAATTAAGTAATTCTTGAATAGTGTTTATGCATGTATTGTTGATCTCTTATTTCTAGTGTATACCATGTACATGGAATCAAGGAAATCCCCTGACCCCTATGATCTTGAATTAAGAAAAACTTTGTGAAGAATGGCTGGAAGAGGTAAAAGTCTTTGACTAAACGATTATCCAATAGGAGAGGGCAATGGGGAGGTTGTGTAACACCCCATACTCAAAATAGAGGATTTCGTGTTAGAACGTCAAGGTGCCACCCCTCAAGGACCAACTATGGGCCCTTGAAGAGGACCCCTAGAAAACTTCCCAAGGCAGTGACCTACGACAGGACCCACTCCCCGTGGGTGGGTCCACGCCTCGTGGATAGGGGTCGTGGTTCAAGCTCTGTTGTTTTTTGCCAGTCTCTGATCCCAAACCACGGTTGACTAGGATGGACTGTGGGTCCACCCACGGCCCGTCAGCCTGGTCTCGTGGTTGGGACAAAATGGGGCAGTTGGGCGATTAAGTTTAGGCGTACTTTGGGGTTTTCTGGTTTTAATTAGGATTAAGTGATGTCGTCTTAACCTAATACACACCACATATATAAGGACTTTAGACTCCTAAATTAATTGATTTAAGTCATTCTCTCAACTCACCAAAAAGAAACCCAATTCTCTCCCAAATATTCTCTCTCTAGAAGAAGGAGAAGGAGATGAAGGAGGTTCAAGCTAGGTCAAGTCCTCCAGTCTTCAAGATTTTGAGGGCATTGTGACTAAGGTATGATAGCTATTCATCTATGGACTTATTCCATCCATGAAGTTCCCTAGTTTTCCCCAATTGTGAAGATTAAATTCCCAATTCTAGTTAGGGTTTCTTCCAATATTGTGGGTATTGATGTATGTTGATCCAATTGAGTGGATAATGATTGTTTATGATTGAATTGTTAGTAAATCTAGTTTTTAAGATGAAATAACATGTTTATATGCCTAACCCGTGTCTATAAAGATGAAATTGAAGTAAGTGGGTTTTGGTGCCTTGAAAGGGGAAATGGAGGATTCAGAGTCAACCTTCTAAGATTGATGATATGTATAGTAGATTGCTTGAGATTAGGGCATATAGATATGATTTGAATGAGATTAAAGTATGCATGTTGAATTAGGACTAGTAATGCTTGAGATTAAGCCTATATATGATGATATATGATTATAATTATTTAAGAATGAAGCATGTGAGTAGAATGCCTCGAGACTTAGGTCTATAAGATGCTTATGAGAAGTATTGCTATAGATTAAAGCTTGTAGCTATGAATGTTGATTCCTAGGACTTTGAGAGTAAGGCTAAGGTGATGAATTATGAATGTTAAGGCTTTAAGAGTGAATCTTGCAAGAGAATGGTAAGCTATAGACAAGATGGTTGTGGAAGGACTTTACACACATAATGTACATTATGTATGTATTAATGTGTGAATATGATATTGAATATGAGATGGAAGCTTTTACGTAAATTGAGTCCCGCTTCCAAACGAGATCCTTATACACTAGTTGAGCCCGGGTTCCCAAGTATATTTCATGAGATGGAGACCTTTTACGAAAGTTGAGTCCGAGATTCTAGTAGCAACCTCCATACCTATAGAGTATGTTAATTATGATAGCTTGAAGTTGTGATATGGTATCCCTTCATGAATAACTTGACTTGGTAAGACAAGACCATGCATGTTAGCTTGAGTAGTAGATCTCATGGATAGCCTTGGATTGAGAAATTGTACCCTTCCTAAGGTTATCTTGAACTAGCATAATAGAATGCTTGCATGATAGCATGACTTGGTAAGGCCAAACCATTTCATTGGTAGCTTGGATTGAGCAATAGTACCCTTCCTTGAGTAGGTTGGGAATGCATGATAGTGTGCTTTTCCTTGATAGCCTTGACTTGGTAAATAATAACCATTCATGAGTAATGTATGCATTGGACTAGTAAAGAAGTACTTTTCCATGATTAGTAGACATAGCTAAAGAGGGACAAGTCCCTACTCAAAGTAGCATGATGATGATGAATCAAGGTTACTTCAAGGAAGTATCGTAAATATGTTTTTATATGAGATTTTCTTTTATGATGTATGCTTATCTTGGATTGTTGCTATAGTTGCCTTCCTTCATATGTTTGACTAAATGTGAATGTTCCTTTGTGTCGAGAAATAAGCTAAGGATGAGGTCAAAAGATGATGAATATGAATGATGGCCTAAAGTGGTTTACTTAGCATGGGTGAGATTTATGGGGTCTCATCCATGCATTGCACAAGTATGCTTTGAGGTTACTTATGAAGTGTTTCTCTTATAGTATGATGATCTAG
This sequence comes from Solanum okadae, assembly GCA_036553675.1. Classification (NCBI taxonomy): domain Eukaryota; kingdom Viridiplantae; phylum Streptophyta; class Magnoliopsida; order Solanales; family Solanaceae; genus Solanum; species Solanum okadae. The sequence continues at coordinate 40,230,735 of CM071689.1, read as the reverse complement.
ATGCATTGATTATGCCTACGACTATGTTATTATTTCTTATGCTTTTAGTTTATGTCTTATGTTGGCTAATGATTATTTTATGCTCTTGATGATGTTATGTTAGCTATCATATTTAGTACATTTTGTACTAACACATACTCTTGCCTACATTTTTATTAAATGTAGGGTCTGACGATATTGAGTTCCATCCCCGTGGCTAGGATTATAGTAAAGCAAGGATTGAAGCTTTGGTGAGTCCTCATAGTATCCGAGGAGATAGTCACCATGTTTTTACGTTGTATTTAATTTTATATTTTTAGAACTTTTGTATGGCCTGCACCCCAAAGACATTTATGGTTTTAGATTGTTTGAGACAAGTGTTATATACTTCCGCTCATTTTTATAAAAGACTTTGATTGTATGGAAAATGTTTTAAATTTCCACATCATTTATATTGCTATGTATTATGATATGCTAAGGGGTTTGTTTGAGGCCTCTCGTGGTCTTGTACGCCTTGTCACGACCCAGGGTACAAACTTGGTAATCAGAGTACAAGGTTTAGAATGGTTCTAGGATGTCTCAAAACCACGTCTAGTAGAGTCTTGTTCATAAGTGTAAAGCGCACCACATTTATGAATGGGAAGCTATTAGGTGATTAGGAAATCTCACTTTTTCACTTCTCTAAGTCGTGCCATAGAGTTTAACTCTATAAGGTCTTTCTCCAAATCCTTACCCCAATGGACTAAGGATATGGCTAATACAAGGGCAAATGCTAGAAGGACTGAGGAAGACATGGTGGATCAGGAAGCTCCTCTACAAGCTCTGATTGACCCTTTGGGTGAGAATGTGACTGATGCAGAGTTTAGGTCGGCTTTTCAAGTGTTGGTTCGTGATTGCCCAAGCCAATAGAGAGGTAGTAGCTCTGTGAATCCAAATGTGGGTATGGCGGCTTCAAGAGTGGACTTTACTAGGATGAACCCTCTAGAGTTTTATTGTTCAAAGATGGAGGAAGATCCTCAAGAGTTTATAGATGAGGTCCATAAGGTGCTAGATATTATGGGAGTTACTCCAGTAGAGAAGGCAAAATTGGTCGCTTGCCAACTTAAGGGAGTTGCTCAAGTTTTGTTTAATCAATAGAAAGAAGCAAGAACGGTAGAGATGGGTCCCATGGAATGGTAAAGGTTCAAAAATGCTTTTCTTGATAGGTTTTTCCCCCTAGATATGAGAGAGGCTAAGGTGCTTGAGTTCATTAACCTTAGGCAAGGTAGCATGAGTGTTAAGGAATATGCCTTGAGGTTTACCCAACTATCCAATTATGCTCCTTCTATTGTGGCAGATCGTAGAACTCGGATGAGTAAGTTTGTGTCGGGAGTGTACGATCTAGTGGTGAAAGAATTCCCTACAACTATGCTTATTCAGGATATGGATATTGCTCGTCTTATGATTCTTGCCCAACAAATTGAGGAGGCAAAGCAAAAAGGGAGATCTAAGGAGAAAAAGAGGTCTAGAATGGATGATGATAAGTTCTCCTATGATGGGTCTGATGGACATGGTCGTTCTAGGAATTGATAAAGGTCTTCCGGGTAAGGTTTTTCCCATGCTCCTAGGTATAATGAGGATAGGGTGCCTAACCCTAAGCCATAAGGAATTAGTAATAAATTCCTATGGCCTATTTGTGCTAGGTATGGAAAAAGACATAAGGGTAGATGTTTAACCGGCATGGAGGGTTGCTTTAGTTGTGGTGAAAGTGGTCACCAAATGAGGAATTGTCCTAAGGCAAGGGCTAAAGGAAGAGAAGATGCTCCTAAGCAAAATTGGTTCTATGCACTTCAAGCTAGAGGTGACCATGAGTGAGCTCCAAATGTGGATCCCGATATGTTGATATCTTCTTAATTAATTGTTTATGCTTTGTAAGATTTTGATGTCATTTTTTTGATGTTTTGGTTGCACTCCTATTATGCTCCTATGTGATTGTAGAACCCGTATAGTCAATTGTTAGTTCCCGAATGAGCCTATACGAGAGTGAAAGGGAGGAAGTTTATGTCATAAGTTTGGGTTATGTCTTGTCTTGAAGTTGACTTTGAGGGTTGCATGTAACACCTAGTTAAGGTGAGGGAGATAGGTTCAAGTGTTGACCAACTCCAAAGAGTTAGCTATCTTTTTAAGATTGATCTTAGGTATGGTCATTATGATTAGGGTGTTTAGATAATACCTAGATATGTTTGGTTAGTAGACTCTACCAAGGGTAGTGCTTTGGTTTAAAGTGGTTCCAGATCGTCTTTTGTGTTAGATGTGAAAGTAAGCAATGTATTGATCCGACCTTTGTAGAATTGAAGAAGACGGTTCATAGAAAGTCCGTTGAGGCTTCCTCCCAAGGGGGAGATGGTGTGCTTAGATAACAACGTCATTGTGTGATCCTAATGTTTGTGACTTGGGCTTACTTGAAACATCCCACCTATGAAGGATGTAGTGAGTTTAGTATGAAAGGGAAGCTTAGTCCCCGTTTTGTAGGCCTATGAGAAATTTTGAGACATGTGGTAAGGTTGCTAATGAGTTAGCTTTGCCAAATGAGTGGCATCGGTGCCTTAGGGGTGTTGATGAGTCCACAATTTGGACGCATTTAGGGCCTTAATTGGATAGATTTAGTGTCCTCAAATGCTCTTTTGTGCCAATAACTGATGTAAAATCCTTGATTTCCAGGTATTTGGATTGAGGAACAAAGCATGGACACTAATTTGCAAAAAGGAACAAAGCGAGCTGAAAGAAGCAAGAAATGAAGGCTTGGTGATCGCAAAGTCCCTTTGGCGAGTCACCGAATGGCCACCATCTCGCCTAAAGTTCCAATGTGCCAAGCCCTAAAGGAGGAAATCAAATTGGCGAGGGAAAAGAGCAGTCGGTGAGTCGCTGAGTGATTCTGCGACGCAGATTTAGATCACCTAAAGTTACAAAACTTGAGGATGTTGAAGGCCAAAGCAAAAAAGGTGATGGAACAAACCAAAGGGCGGATCGCCGAGCTGATCGATGAGCACGACTTACTGTATCGAATAGCCCTTCGCAACATATTTTTGGCGACTATAAATACGTTTTTGAACATCTAGTTTTATATCAATTTTTATTCTGAACATTTATTAGCTTAATTTTCAGTTTGAACTCAGAGTATTGAGACAAGTTGTCCTTAGCTTTGAAGAATTAAAGTTTTCCATTTTTGAGAAATTGGAAGTGGGTCTTTGAGATTCTTCAATTTGGACCTTTGTAAAGACAAAATTAATCTTACCCAGTCAATGGAAACACAATTTGGTAACGATTTTTTTATCTTTTTATGATGTCTAGCTAAAACCCCAATTCTTGGGGTGTGATTATGGGTTGATTTAGCTTATGGGTATTGTTAATTGTTAGTTTAAATGTTGTTTAGAAGTGATTTCAATCATTAATTGTGGTTTAAATTAAAGGATTGTAGTTGCAAATGCAGTTCTACCTTCGTGTTTTTGGCTTGCTCGAGAGAGGTTTTTAAACCAAGATTATTGATTGATGGTCTGTGGGTATTGGGTTGTCATGGGTTCAGATCGAGAGAGTGAATCCTAAACTCTTTTCCACACATTCAGCTCGAGAGAGTGAATGGACTAAGGCGTAGGCTGTTCTTATTTTGCTTGCTTGTTGGTGTTCGTGAGAAACAAACTTGATTAGGGGTAAATTGTTCGAGAGAAAGTTTACCTCCTCTATAGTCTTACCTATTCACTGATTTACATCTATTTTCTAATAGTTTCAATTACCCATTTGTCTATATTAGCCTATAATCGAATCACATCCCAAGAACCCGTCTCAATATTTGTTAATTAGTATTATTTGCTGCTGTTGCAGTTGATAGTTGAAACCAAAATCCCCCTAGTTATTTGACATTCGTGTTACCCTTAATTTGAATTATGTTTTTATCCGTAAAAGTCTATTCCTATGATTGACTTGAGCATATTCATACTTTCCTATTGAATCTTAAACACGTACCGCTCCTTATGAGATTCTACCCCAACTCATTTAGTTGGGTTATTATACTGATTAGCGATCGTTGACACTTAGAATTGGATGAAGTGTCCTTGAAACATTAATCAAAATGGCGCCGTTGCTGGGGAGTGGTGTTGTTTAAGATTCTTTAGTTAAGTTGAATTTTGTTCTTGTTATTTATAGTTGAATCTACTTATTTTTAGTTTGCTTATTTGTGTTTTGAAACATAGAGTATGAATGTGAACGAAAGCATTGGTAGCCAAGTGGGCCACCAAGATGACATCGGCAACCTCAACGATGTCAATGAGCCTAATGCTAATAACCCTCATCTTATGGGTGGAATTGGTGCCATTCGCTTGCCCCCGACTGAAGGGAACGTTGTGTTCCATATTACAAGTACTATGTTGCAGCTCTTGCAATTGAAAGGGTTATTTGGTGGGCTGACTCATGAGGATCCCTATGAGCATATTAGAAACTTTGTGGATGTTTGCGGGCCATTCTCCTTCAAGAACATAACCCAAGAGTCGGTTCGGTTAAGGTTGTTCCTGTTTTCTTTAATGGGAGAATCATGTAAGTGGCTGGCTGAATTGCCACGAGAATCAATAACTTCGTGGGAAGAGCTTGTCACCACATTTCAAGTGCGGTTTTTCCCTCCTTTAAAGATGATAACTCTTCGGGACAACATTCAGGGCTTTAAGTGTTTGGAGGGTGAGCCAATTAATGAGACTTGGCTGCGATTCAAGAAGTTGATGCTACAATGCCCAACTCATGGTTTGCCCGTCAACGTTTTGCTGCAATATTCTTACCGAAGCCTTGATTCGGTGAACAAGGGTGTAGCGGGCCAACTTTGTCCAGGAGGTTTGAGGCAACAACCTTACGTTATAGCAACCCAACTTTTGGATGGTATGACCACAATTAATCGGGCTTGGTACACCCGCGAAGATCAGGTCTCCCCTCTCACGTTTAAATTGACCAAGAAGCAACTTAACAAAGACCAAGAGAGGGATCGGAACATGGCAAAAATCATGGCACAACTTGACATTTTGTCCAAAAATGTCATGGGAGCTGGTGCTCGAAGTGTCAATGCCGTGGGTCTCGGGTGTATGGATATGATGTCTCGTATTCTCAACAAGGTTGAGCGGTCGGACAAGATTTTCAAAGATATGAAGGAAGATGTATCGACCCTTTGCTAGACGATTACCTCCCACTCCGTCTCGATCAAACAACTGGAGACCCAAATGGGTCATATCTCGTCTCATTTAAACTCGAGACAACAAGGGGGGTTTCCTAGTGACATTATGGCCAACTCCAAGAATGAGGTTTGAGCGTGGACTTGTGTCGTGCCGCGACGTTAACTAAGACGCTACTTGGGAGGCAACCCAAATTTTATTTGCTTTCTTTTTAATTTTGAAATAATGGTATGCTGAATGTGCATGTTAAAGTGTGGAATGTGTTTGAAAAGAGCAGATTGGCGAGCAAAAGTTCAGTCGGCGACTCACCGAAGAGCTCGGTGAGACCGATGTGGACCACTGTTAGACTCAAGACATTTTGAAATTGGAATCTGTAAAACTCGGCAAGCCTAGGAGCAGATTGGTGAATCGCTGATCAAGTCAGCGATCACGACTTTGTCCGCCGTTTGGACCCCCACATTAACTGGAGATCCTGTAAAACTCAGTGAGGTAAGTGGCCACTTGGTGTGTCACCGAGTGGATCAGCGAGCGAAACTTATATCGCCGAATGGGCGAGAACTGAACGGTTTTAAAGGCCAAAAGTTCAAAAGTTCAAAATCTTTCATATTCCCTCACTTTTCAACTTTCCAAACTCACACCCGCACTATATTTTTCCTATATTCTTGTGTTCTTGTCGCGTATTAGTCGTTAATTGTGTGTTCGGAGTTAGATTCTTTGCCGCCTAGCTTTTCAACTTATTTATTCGGCTTCTAAGGTTGGTTTTCCGAATCCCAAATTCATATTTTTTGATTTTTACTCATTTGCAATTGATTTGATCTTAGTGAAGTGTTCAGGGCCTCTCTGATCATAATTGTGTATATGTGTGTCTGTTTTAATTTGAATATCGTGCCTATAATGCCTTTCCTATTGATTTCCCAATTTTTTTGTGCTTAAAATTGATTAAATTTGTTGGGTTGTGCTTAAATGATGTTGAGTCTAGTTGAGTGAAGTCTAAGTAACCTACATTTGTGCAAAATGACGTGTTTTGCCCAATGATGGAGCGGTTGACGTCATTCATAAGGGCAAAAGTCATCAAATGGCCAAATTTGGCCAAATCAGGAGAAGTCTGAGTATCCCGTGGGCATGGGTGTAATGGGTTTTAGTCTAATTGAATGGGTGCATGTTTTAATTTTGTTTTCGGGGGGCTGCGGGGTTGAATTTGGAAGACGGGGTTGAAAGTAGGCACTTTGGGCCATTTGGTGAGCTCGCCGAACCACTCGGCGATTCGCCGAATCCCCCTTATCGCTGTTGATTTCATGCTAAATGTGAGTTTAGGTTCTGTAACTTTCGGCGAGAAGCCTGAGTTCGCCGAGTGCACTCGTCGACTTGCCAAATGTCCTTCTTGATCGCCTTTTCTGATCCCCTAACCCCTAAAATGCACTGTAACTTTCGGCGGGCTAGTCTTTCCTCACCGAATGTTGTCGGCGATTCGTCGAAAGGCCCATCCCATCACCGACATACCAAATTTTCTAGAAATTTTTGAACCAATCCGTTCGGCGAGCTCGATCTGGCGACTTGCTAATCGATTCGGCGAGTTTGTCTGGAACTATTTTTTCTGCAACCGTCCTTGAACTATTTCTAACTCTTTTTGGTGATTTTGCAGAAATGGCAAGAGAAAAAGTGGCCAGTAGAGATATGCCGCCCTGCAAGCGGGCTAAGGGACTAAAAATCAACAAGGATGTAGCTGCATCCTAGGCGAAGGCTACTAAACTTCCCACAACAGGTGGGAAGGGAAATGGCAACGCTTCTGCACCTGCGTCACCGGAGGCCAGCTCCGACCGTGACGAAATCTATGCCACTCAGTTCATCACTTCTGAGAGTGAGGGTGAGCACCAGGAGCACCAGGCTACAACTTCTGAGCCTGAAGATGAGCTACTAGCAGCCTAGAAGGCGGAGCTGCGTTCTAAGAGGATGAATCATCCGTCTAGGATCAGGACTCCCCAGACCACCACTACTCCTCCTGCTCCTGCACAGGCTGTGGTCTTAGCACCACCAGTAAAGGGTCTTCTTCCCCGGTCTATGAACAGACTGAAGACTGAGGGGCTGAGGACCATGATAAAGGAAAATAGGTTGTCCACTGATGAAGTCATTGACCGATATCCGAAGATCATGAGCTTCCTAAGGTCCCATAAGTTCCAGCTGTTCACTAAACCCCGTGGTCCTTATGTTCCAAATTGGGTCCGTGAGTTCTACACCGCTTATGGAGCTCTAGTTCCACAAGGGAAGAAGTCGGCCGACAAATTCAAGCCAGTAGACTATGTGGTTGTCAAGGGCAGAAAAGTGAAGTGTGATAGTGATGCTATCAATGCAGTCCTAGAGTGCTCAAATGATATTGACGATGACTGTCAACATATGATCAGGACAGAAATGCTGGAGAACATAAAAAAATGGTTGGCCCCTCTGATATCAGACGGTACCCCCAAGTGGCTCGAGGTTAGGGCAACCATTGAAAAGAAGGACCTCAATGTGACAGCGAGGTATTGGTTTGGATTCATCAGCAATACGATTATGCCATCCCAAAATGAGTCGATTCTCCGCCACGCCAAGGGAGCCTGTTTGGGTTGCATCATTGATGAGACGAGGCTAAATCTGGGGATGATTATTGCACAAGAGATGCTTATGAGGGCCAAGCATCACCAGACTTCCCTTCTCTTTCCGGTGTTGATCACCAAGCTGTGCAGACGGGCTCATGTGCCTAAAGATGAGAAAAAAGATGTGGAAGTGACTCCTACATCTTCTACCGACATCCGGAGGATTGATGTAGAGTACTTGAAATATGAGGCTGAGAAGAAGAAGGCAGCCCCAGTGGATGCATCCCCGGTTGTGGATATTCAGACACTACCTGCAGAGGTAGTATTGCCTACTCTGGCCCCTGGGCCTTCAGGTACATCTAGTGTTGCCCCTTTTGTTACTCCCAGTTCTTCTACATCTCCCTTGCCTCCCAGATCGGGTACTTCAGTTGCTGCCTCCCGGCCCCAACTCACTCAGGCTGCATTACTAAGGATGGGGAAGCTAGCCCATTCTGCTGATCGCCATGCTGCCAGACTTGAGGCCTCCATTCCAAGCATGATTCAGGCAGCCTCGTTGATGCTGTGACAACTTTGAGTGCTACCATTGATGCCCTTGCAGCTAGGATAGCAGTGTGCGAGCGTGGCCAAGGGGCCACTGAGGAGGTGACGGCTCTAAAGGCCGTTATTGTTGCGCTGAGGAGAGATGTGGACCAGCTGAAGTCTACTAACATGTCTATGATTTTCGGGATGGTGGAGATCCCAGATGTGCCAGTTGAGCCAGATATGCCTCCGACTACCACCGGAGATGATGTTCGAGCTGAGGAGGTAGTTGATCCAGAGTCTGAGGCTGAGGCGGATGAGGAGATTCTTGAGGTTGTTGAGGAGGCTTCTTACGAGGGCCTTACAGAGATTGAAGAGGCCATGGTAGAAGCAACTGTGTTGACATCTTTGGCAGACGCACCTTTGGAAGTCCCTGGTGGATTTGGTACTATTGATGTGACTCCGGGCACTGATGCCCAAGATCAGAGTGTAACACTGGGCACTGATGGCCCGGCAGATGGAGCGACTGTGTAGACAGGACTTTTCTTTACCTCCCTCTCTGTCATTTTTATTGATTTTTGGATGTTTATTTCATATGAGGAAAAATGCTTTTGTTTTGTGGTGGAGTGACGTACTTCCATACCTATCTCTTGTTTTGATGATATTTTATATATATATTGGGCTTTGTGCTATATACTGTGTTTTGGCACTGTTTTTGTGGATGATTGAGCTTGTAGCTCCTTGCTTTAATTGTAAATGGTTTTTGACTCTTTTTGAAATTTTTGTACCACCTCTTGATTGTGTTTGAATGTGGTTGTTCTTTTGAAAATTTGAGTATCGGTCTTGATCAATATCGATGACTTAAAATAATGCTCATAATCAAACAAAATTGAATGTCTGGCTACGATGAGGCCAAATGAAGTTGTATAAACAATATGTGAACTTTTTGCATCTCGTTGTGACTAGCCGATTATCAAATTGAGTCTCTTGTGATGAACATTGCACACTAGCGAAAGTGTGGAGTTTTGTTTGAGATTGGTGTCAATGCCTTGTGTGATGAGCTTACCGTGAACCATGCGTGATGACACCTAGAATTTTTCCCGTTGGTCCGATTTACTAAGTGATGCAAGCTCTTGAAATGATCTTAGGCAACAATTTTAAAGAGTGAAACAATTTGACTGTTTACCTCTTTTGTGGCCTACCTTGTGAGTGTGTGAACTTCACTTGAACACCTTTTGAGCCTTAGCCTTTCCTTGGATGAAACTTGATGAAATTGTGACCTGTCTTTATCCCTTCACCCTTAATCCTCATGGAATGTGGTTTGTTTGAATAGCCAACTTAGGCCTTTGGCCTAAGTTGGAGGTATGGTGAAAAGAGAAGGTAAATCAAGAAGTGCAAAGAAGTCCCCTCTACCCATGATTTTGATAAAGATGGAACCCCTCCATACAAAAAAAGAGAGAAAAAGAAGAGAAGAATGAAAACGAAAAAGAATGAAAAAGAAAAAGAATGAAAAAGTTGGAAATAAAGTTGTGAAAGTGCAAAAGAAATGGGGTGTCCGGTATTCCATGGAAAGTGAACAATGGAGCGACTTTTGAGCATGAATGAGAATGATGAACAAAAGGAAAGAAAGTGTTGTTCATACCACATTTCATGAGGATAGATGCCACTGAGCCTAAATGACCATACCTTCACACTCAGCTCCGTTACAAGCCTTGAAAAGACCTTTTTGATCTTGAGTGAGCTGAAACAAGTGTTGATTGGAAAATAAGGGCAAACTTATGGGTGAAGTCATGCATGTGTTCTTCGTTGTGAGTGTGAGAGCCATATGTGATTCCAGAGCTATTAATTGTTGAGCCATGGTGTGTGAATATGGAATCATTCTTTGTGTGAGGGCATTTGAGTACCTTTGTTGAGCTTGAACTTGCATTTGAAGCAAGTATTGTGAGCTTGAGAATCTTTGATAATGGTGAGTCACAACTTGAATCTTTGAGTGCACAATTGATCCTTGCATGAGTAAGTTGAGTCTTTTTGTGTACATTCATGATTGAGTCTTGTGCAGTACTGTTTGAGACATCCTTTTTGAACTAGTGAACATGAGTTTTACTTGAGGACAAGCAAAAGTTTAAGTTGTGGGTGTTGATGAGTCCACAATTCAGACTCATTTAGGGCCTTAATTGGATAGATTTAGTGTCCTCAAATGCTCTTTTGTGCCAATAACTGATGTAAAATCCTTGATTTCCAGGTATTTGGATTGACAAACAAAGCATGGACACTAATTTGCAAAAAGGAACATAGCGAGTTGAAAGAAGGAAGAAATGAAGGCCTGGTGATCGCCAAGTCCTTTTGGTGAGTCGCTGAATGGTCACCATCTCGCCTACAGTTCCAATGTGCCAAGCCCTGAAGGAGAAAATCAAATTGGCGAGGGAAAGGAGCAGTCGGCAAGTGATTCCGCGATGCAGAGTTAGATCGCCCAAAGTTACAGAACTTGCGGATGCTGAAGGCCAAAGCAAAAAGGTGATGGAACTGACCAAAGGGCGGATCGTCAAGCTGATCGGCGAGCCCGACTTACTGCACCAAATGGCACTTCGCAGCATATTTTTGGCGACTATAAATACGTTTTTGAACATCAAGTTTTATATCAATTTTTATTCTGAACATTCATTAGCTTAATTTTCAATTTGAACTCAGAGTATTGTGACAAGTTTTCCTTAGCTTTGAAGAATTGAAGTTTTCCATTTTTGAGAAATTGAAAGTGGGTCTTTGAGATTCTTTAATTTGGACCTTTGTTAAGATGAAATTAATCTTACCCAGTTGATGGAAACACAATTTGGTAACAATTTTTATATTTTTATGATGTCTAGCTAAAACCCCAATTCTTAGGTTGTGATTATGTGATTATGAGTTGATTTAGCTTATGAGTATTGCTAATTGTTAGTTTAAATGATGTTTAGAAGTGATTTCAATCATTAATTGTGGCTTAAATTAAAGGATTGTAGTTGCAAATGCAGTTCTACCTTCGTGTTTTTGGCTTGCTCGAGAGAGAGGTTTTAAAACCAAGATTATTGATTAATTTTCTATGGGTATTGGGTTGTCATGGGTTCAACTCGAGAGAGTGAATCCTAAACCCTTTTCCACACATTCAGCTTGAGAGAGTGAATGGACTAAGGTGTAGGCTATTCTTATTTTTCTTGCTTGTTGGTGTTCGTGAGAAACCAACTTGATTCGGGGTAAATTGTTCGAGAGAAAGTTTACCTCCTCTATAGTCTAGCCTAGTCACTAATTTACAACTATTTTCTAACAGTTTCAATTACCCATTTGTCTATATTAGCCTATAATCGAATCACATCCTAAGAATCTATCTCAATATTTGTTAATTCGTATTTTTTTTTGCTGCCGTAGTTGATAGTTGAAACCAAAATCCCCCTGTTATTTGACATTCGTGTCACCCCTAATTTGAATTATGTTTTTATTCGTAAATGTCTATTCCTATGATTGACTTGAGCATATTCATACATTACTCTTGAATCTTAAACACATACCGCTCCTTGTGGGATTCGACCCCAACTCATTTAGTTGAGTTATTATACTAATTAGCGATCGTTGACACTTAGAATTGGATGAAGTGTCCTTGAAACGTTAATCATGTTGTCATGATTTTTCTATATGCATGTTCATGAAAAAGCTTCAGTCTTGAAAGAAATGACTTATGTGAATTGTTTCCTCATGTTGTAGTGCATTCAGTAGAAATGCCTATAGACTTCATGAGATGAGTTGATAAACATGTTTAGATATGCTTTCTGAGATTGAATTGCATATGAGCTCCATGAGATTATGTTGAGCATGGTTTAGCCCGGAGATGGTAGATCCCCATTGAACATGAGTAGATGTTGGATTTTATGCATTTTGGGTTGTTAGATGTAGTTCCTATCTCTCTTGAGTTGCATGGAGTATGTTTAGCTTGTAGATAAAGTTCCTCCTTTGGTTATGTGCATTTCGATGAGTTGCATGCATGATGGGTTGCTAGTCTAGAGTCATTTCCTTTAAAAGGTGTCTAGAATGTCATTCGAGGACGAATGATCCCAAGGGGGAGATAATGTAACACCCCATACTCAAAATAGAGGATTTCGTGTTAGAACGTCAAGGTGCCACCCTTCAACGACCAACTATGGGCCTTTTAAGAGGACCCCTAGAAAACTGCCCAAGGCCACACCTACCGCAATATCCCGTAACTTAAAATACATTTGCGACTCGTAAACACCAATGCATAGATGTGATATTGGGAGAGGTATATCATTGAAAATGGTTTAGCATACCATGTAACCCTTATATTTAGTCATTTGAAGGGTTAAACAAAAGTTTTAGGTCAAAGAGATCATTAAAGAAAAGATTAAAGTTTAAAGGTTCATTGTGGAGGAATACTACAAATGATCTCATTTCTCATCTAACTTTGAACGAGCATATCTCCTAATATATAACGAGTTAGAGGGACTACTACCTATCCAATTGAAAGTATTTGAGTCCAGTTTCCAGCAAAACAAACCACTCGTAAAAACGATATCGGAGTAAAAATTTATGTTCATTCTACGACAGACGCGCGCACTGCCCAATCACTGCGGGGCATGTGGCACTTTAGAGAAAGTCCGCCAAGCTTGTTGTTTTTATATTAGAAGTTTGGGATATACTTTCTCATATACTCAAGAATGTGTAAGGACTGGTTTCAACTTATTTTTTCAAGTTTTTCTCATCTTCAATCCACCAAAGTTTAAGGTAAGTTGGTTTCTTCAAGAATCAAGTGTCTTCCTCTCCATAGACCTATAGATATACTTAGCTAAATGTTTTCTTGAAGGAGAAAGTATTGTTCTTAAAAAATAAAGAAGGTCAGGGGCTGCTTTTGTTAGATATATAGGTATGAATCCTCTTCTATCTTCATAAATAGTATTCCAAGGATGCTTTAAGTATAATTTGCGGGTAGGACTCACGGGACGGTGATGGGAAGCCGTGGGTCCATGTTTTACCCATTGTATTTGATGTTTTGGTGAGTAGGGAGTTTGTAGAAGGTTGTGTTGGCTGTTGTTTTGACCAAATGAAGGGTCAATGGTATTGTATTGGGGAAGTAAGCTGGTTACATTAAAACGGAAGACGAGGTATAGAGAACGCGACTATTATAATTTTTGAAACTTTGTCGCTCACCAAGTGTTTGATGAAATTCCTAAGTCGCTAGGAATATGTTGTAGCTGGTTATATGAGCTCCTATTATTTCAATTTATTGCATTAGTTCTCTACCAACTTAAACTATGAGCTTATAAAGGAATTTGACATCGTTAACAAGGAACTGGTGGGATGGTGATTGGAGGCCATGAGTTTTACTTTTATGTGAAGTGTGGATTATTAAGGGGGCTGGTTCTTTATGGTTAAAGGATAAGGAGTAATACTGAACATGTAAATAAGTCATAAGCCTACTTGGAAAGTAGAGAAAGAGAAGGGTGTGGTGATACACCACTCATCTATGGTAATTGTTGAGATTGTCGCTCGCGAACCATTATTGTGTTTTTGGCATTGTTGTGACTCTTGATTAGTTTCTTATACTATCCTTTTATGATTTTATGTCATAGATAAAGTTTTCAGCAAAGGAGTTTGACGACGTAAGATAGTAAGTCCCGAATTAAGGTATGTAAAGCTAAAAACCTCTTTTCCCTTAAGGCACGACCTAAACTCGCATGTTCTTCCGATAAATGTCATTATAGATTCTATGATACTTGAAAGAAAGTTATCCTATTTTATAAACCCTCTCATGTTGAGTGCTAAACCTATAGAGTTATAGTACTCTTCAAGGAAGCAATATGTTTCACACAACTATATTTGTTTACAGTTGGAACTCTTAGAAGTTAGCGGTGTACATGTTGCATAAATTTAAAGAAAGCAACCAGCCACAGACTGTTCGTAAGTGCATAGGTCACAAGATATATGATTCTCAAGCTAAAGAATGTAATCACGAATTGTATTACGAGCTATGTGATTAATGAATTAATTAATATAAATAATTGCAAGCAGTTGAGATTATAGACTACTCTGCAGCGTAGGGTGGGTATATTTAGGGCTACTACGTGCGACGCTACTCTGTGCACAGAATTCAGATATAGTCATCTGGAATTTCCCGTCGTGGATTCACCTGACTGATACAGGCCTACGGGCAGACCATACTGGAGCCCTGGGGGGCGTACCTTGATAGACCTCGTTACCAGACTATGAGATTTCATGCGTGGTCGTGACAGTGGGCTACATATGCCATACATGGTTCATTAATCGCCGTCAGTAGGCCATTATGTGATTCCTTGACAGTTAGCTTTACAAAGAGCAAATAAGTGATATAATGAAGTAAAGATATCACTTAGGCAATTATAGGGGTTATATATATATAAATGACTAAGCCATGAAACGTTCGATGAGGACCCTTGAGGTTGGTCACAATTTCAGTTACGGATTATGTCTTATGCATACACATGCTCAAATTTGCCTATCATGATATTTGATGTCTACTTGTTATTCAGTTTGCTTTACATACTAGTACATGTTTTATATGTACTGACGTCCCTATTATTTTGGCATTTCATTTGTATCACTACAGGTTCAGGTGCTCACGACAACAAGCATTTTCAGTAGACTAGAGACTTCTAGTTTAGCAGTTGGTAAGCTCCACCTCTACCTGGAGCTATCAAATATTTAGAGCCTATATTTTGCTACGTATGTACATATATCAGAATGGGTATGTCGGGGCCCTGTCCTGACTAGTTATCAGATTCTCAGATGCATACTCTTTAGAGGCTTCGTAGACTTAGTCTTGTTTCCATTGTAAAGTAGCCCAACGGGCCCTTTTGTTATCTATGTTTTAGTATGTGCCTTCATATAGGTTCTGCTGCTTATGAATCTTCACCTTTGGCATGAGATTAGTAAGATATTTAGAATGTGCTTGTGTATATCCTTGATGTTTGCCCCTTTCTAGTTAGGGGTATGACACCTACGCCTCGTGGATAGGGGTCGTGGTTCAAGCCCTGTTTTTGGCCAGTCTCTGAACCCAAACCATGGTTGACCGGGATTGACCGTGGGTCTACCCACGGCCCGTCAGTATGGTTTCATGGTTGGGACAAAAATGAGGCAGTTAGGAGGTTAAGTTTAGGGGCACTTTAGGGTTTTCCGGTTTTAATTAGGATTAAATGGTGTCTCTTTACCCTAATATAGACCACCTATATATGGACTTTAGACCTCTAAATTAAGTGATTTAAGTCATTCTCTCAACTCATAAAAAAGAAACCCAATTCTCTCCCAAATATTCTCTTTGAAGAAGAAGAAGAAGAAGAAGAAGAAGAAGAATTATGATAGCTTGAAGTTGTGATATGGTATCCCTTCATGAATAGCTTGACTTGGTAAGACAAGACTATGCATGTTAGCTTGAGTAGTAGATCTCATGGATAGCCTTGGATTGAGAAATCGTATTCTTCCTAAGGTTAGCTTAAACTTGCATAATAGAATGCTTGCATGATAGCATTACTTGGTAATCCCAAACTATTTCATTGGTAGCTTGAATTGAGCAATAGTACATTTCCTTGAGTAGCTTGGATTTGCATGAGAGTGTGTTTTTCCTTGACAGCCTTGATTAGGTAAATCGTAACCATTCATGCGTAATGTATGTATTGGACTAGTAAAGAAGTATTTTTCCATGAGTAGTATATGTAGCTAAAGCGGGACAAGTCCCTATTCAAAGTAGCATGATGATGATGAATCAAGGTTACTTCAAGGAAGTATTGTAAGTATGCTTTTATATGAGAATTGCTTATATGATGTATGTTTATCTTGGATTGTTGCTATAATTGCCTTCCTTGATATGTTTGACCAAATGTGAATGTTCCCTTGTCTATGAGAAATAAGCTAAGGATGAGGTCAAAAGATGATGAATATGAATGATGGCCTAAAGTGGTTTACTTAGCATGGGTGAGATTTATGGGATCGCATCCATGCATTGCACAAGTATGCTTTGAGTTTACTTCTGAAGTGTTTCTCTTATAGTATAATGATCTAGATGTATTGATTATGCCTATGACTATGCTTTTATCTCTTATGCTTGTAGTTTATGTCTTATGTTGGCTAATGCTTATGTTATGCTCTTGATGATGTTATGTTAGCTATCATAATTAGTACATTTTGTACTAACGCATACTCTTGCCTACATTCTTATCATATGTAGGGTCCGGCGATATTGTGTTCCATCCCCGTGGCTAGGATCATAGTAGAGCAAGTATTAAAGCTTTGGTGAGTCCTCATAGTATCCGAGGAGATAGTCACCATGTTCTTATGTTACCTTTCATTTTATCTTTAGAATTTTTGTATGGGCTGCGTCCCAAAGATATCTATGGTTTTAGATGGTTTGAGACAAGTGTTATAGACTGCCGCTCGTTTTTATAAAGGACTTTGATTGTATGGAAAAGGTTTTAAATTTCCACATCATTTCTATTGCTTTATGTTATGATATGCTAAGGGACTTGTATGAGGGCTCTCGGGGTCATGTGCGCCTTGTTACATCTTGGAGGTACCCCTGGTCATGACAGGTTGTTGAAGTCCAATGTCCACGAATAGTGGAGGTACCTAGAAACGACCAGAACAACCCTACAAGAGTGCAAGATCAACAAGCACCCAATGTGCATGATAATTTCAGTGTTAATCATAGTGTTGTGGGATGAACAGGTGCCATAGTTGTTCCCCCACTACCACCTTGACATGCATTCATGGTTACTAGCAGTCTGATGCAAATGCTTAGATCCAGAGGGCTATTTAATGGTTTTCCATATGAAGATCCATATGTTCATCTAAGTAAAGTCAGTAGCATGTGCAAAAGCATTGTGGGGAGGCCAGACTTAGACATGGATGTGATCGGGTTGCGTGTGTTCCCACTATCATTGGCAGGAGATGCTACCATGTGGCTATTTGAGCTTCCATATAACTAAATTACCACATGGACGGAGCTTCATAGAGTGTTCTTGGAGAAATACTTCCCTTTGTCAAAAAAGTTGAAACTCAAAGATAAACTTAACAACTTTGTGGCTTTACATGGGGAGTTGGTCAATGATTCTTGGGACATATTTACAGGGTTCATGAGAAGTGTGCCGAACCACCGCATTGATTATGAGTCACTCAAGGAGTACTACTACAGAGGGTTGGATGACATTGGGAAAGTTGTGTTGGATACTATTCCTCGAGGTTCTTAATTATCGGGCTAACACATTTCAAGAGATTGCTGAGAAACTTGAAAAGATCTCAAGAATAATAAGGTATGGAGCACTAGAACTTTGGCTACATCAAAGAGCACTTTTTCAATACAAGCCATACAGAATCAGTCCCATGATGATATTCGTGAGTAGATGGCAAAGTTGAGGACAAAGGTTGGCTTGGTTTTGAAACATGTGAGTAGAAATGCTGAGAAGTTCAATGTAGTAAACTATCAGACTAGAGCACCATCGGTTGATGAGTATGTCTATGAGGAAGATGCGACCTTTGTTAATGATCAGACGGGGGGGTTTCGGACTAACGCCCAAGCATCCAATCAGGATAATTGGTGCCAAGGTCAGTTTTATAGTAATTAAAATCATGAAGGGAACTATAATCGAGATGGGAACCATAATGGTGATAACAACTACAACATGAATGGGTAAAACAACAGAAACGATAAGAGTAGCCCTTATATTCCACTAGGGAATCGAGAAGAAGGACTATGCTTGAATCACATTGAGGATAGGATGGCAAAGATGATAAATAATTTTTACTCAACTGATGACAACGTGGAAGAGATGTATACTGATTTATCAAGCATTGGGTAAAAGGTAGAGTCAAATGCAGCATCTATTAGATAGATTGAGCAGCAATTGAGCCAACTATCATCAAGTACAAATTTGCACCAGCAAGGAACATGTCCAGGAATACTATTCAAAATCCTAAGAATGATGGGCAGTGCATGACACTTACTACTAGGGGTGGAAAATAAACTATTGACCCTCCCATGCCGACTTGGGTGGAAAGTATGGAAGATCCAGAAGAGGATGAAGTTGAAGTATTGGAACAACCTAAGGATTAAAACGAGAAGGAAGCGGAAGTTACTCAAAAGCTCATTCCAATGCCGAGACATCCACCTCCCTTCCCACAATGGTTGGTCAAGAAGACTGAATAAGGAAAGTATTACAAGTTTATATCCATGTTAAAGTAGTTATCGATAAATGTTTCTTTGATTAAAGCGCTAGAACAGATGCCAGTTATGCTAAGTTCATGAAAAAATTTGTTACCAAAAAGAGGGTTGTCAATTTTGAAGGTGATGATAAATTGCACCATTATAGTGTCATTGCTACTACATCTTTAGTGCAAAAGAAGGAGGATCCTGGAGCTTTTACGATCCCATGTACCATTGGTATGTTACACCTTGCTAAGGCCCTATGTGACTTTGGTGCTAGCATAAATCTAATGTCACTGTCAGTGTTTAATAAGTTGGGCTTGTGATCCCCCAAAACAACTACAATATGGCTACTTATGGTTGATCGGACTGTAAGGAAACAAATTAGGGTACTACAAGATGTTCTTGTTAAAGTTGAGACATTCATATTTTCGATTGATTTTGTGATATTAAAATGTGAGGTTGACTTTAAGGTGCCTATCATCTTAGGTAGATCATTCCTTTCTACTGGGCATGCTTTTGTTGATATGGAAAGAGAACAGATAAATTTTCAGTTGAATAATGAAGAGGTGACATTTAATATCTGCAAATCAATGAAGCATCAAAGTGATCTTAAATTAGTATTCGTTGTGAATTATATTGTTGAGGAGAAACTAGAAATGTCCATTGAGGGGAAATTGGGTGTTGAAGCACTAGCCGCTGTGATCATGAATTTTGATGGAGAGGGCTTTCATGAGTATGATGAGTTACTACACTTGATGGGGTTGATTTCCCTCGTCACCCACCAAAGAAGTTGGATTCGAATCTGAATAATCGAGAAACTCCGCATGCAAAACCATCTATTGATGAGCCTTTGAAATTAGAGCTAAAGGTCTCCCATCTCATTTGCAGTATGTTTTTTGGGGAAAAATAGCACTTTGCCGTTCATTATTGCTTCTAATTTAAACGAAGGGCAAGTAAAGGTGCTGATGTTGGTGTTAAAGCGGTTCAAAAAGGCGATAAGATAGACTATTATTGACATTATTGGTATTCCATCGGGTATATATTCTCATTAAATTAAATTCATGCATGATAGTAAATCAAATATTGAGCACAAAAAGATTGAATTCTCCAATGCAAGAAGTTTTGAAGAATGAGATTATCAAATGTTTAGATGCTGGGGTAGTTTATCTGATCGTTGGTAATAATTGGGTGTGTCTGGTTCAATGTGTGCCAAAGAAGAGAGGAATCACTGTGGTTCCCAACTCAAAGAATGAACTTGTTCCTATGAGGCCTGTGACTGGTTGGAGGGTCTGCATGGATAACCACAAGTTGAATGCATGGAGTGAAAAAGATCACTTCGAAATGTCGTTCATGGACCAAAAGTTAGATCATCTTACTGGAAAAGGGTTGGTACTGGTTTCTAGATGGGTTTTTAGGCTACAATCATATCTCTATTGCTCTAGAAGACTAAGAGAAGACTACTTTCACTTGTCCTTTTGATATGTTTGCTTTCAAAAGGTCGCTATTCAGGTTGTGTAATGCACCGACAACTTTTAAATGTTGTCTGATGTCTATATTCTCTGATATGGTGGAAGATACTATTGAGGCATTCATGGATGATTTTTCTGTGGTTGGTGACTCGTTTGAGGATTTCTTGGCACACTTGGGTGATATTCTGAATTGCCATGAAGAATACAATCTTGTTCTAAACTAAGAGAAGTGTCACTTTATGGTGAAAGAGGGCATATTCTTGGGCCATTAGATTTCACAAAAATGCATCAAGGTTGATAGAGAAAAGGTTGAGGTTATTTAAAAGTTCTCACAACCCATCTCCATTAAAGGTGCTAAAAGTTTCTAGGTCATGCTGGGTTCTAAGAGATTTATCAAAGATTTCTCCAAAATTCCACACCCATTGTGAAAATTTCTCAAAAAGGAGATGAAATTTGAATTTGATGATGCGTGTCTGAAAGCATTTGACGGGCTGCAAGAGAAGTTGACTTCTGCACCGATCATTATTTCACCGGATCGGGGACAACCGTTTGAAGTTATGTATGATGCAAGTGGGGTGGCACTTGGTGTAGTATTGGGGCAAAGGAGAACGAAGATTCTTCATCCCATATATTATTCGAGCAAAGCCCTGAGTTTTGCTCAAAAGAACTATACAGTCATTGAATATGAATTTCTTGATGTAGTCTTCGCATTTGAAAAGTTTAGATCCTATTTGCTAGGCAATAAAGTCATTGTGCACACTAGTCATTCAATATTGAGGTATCTTATGGAAAATAAGGATGCAAAACCAAGACTGATTAGATAGGTGCTATTGTTGCAAGAATTCGATTTTAAGGTAAAAGATAGAAAAGGAAAAAAGAAAACCAAGTGACTGATCACTTGTCCAGATTTGAGGAAGAGGCCATGTTAAAGTTAGCTGATGGAGTTGAAATTGATGATACATTTCAAGACAAACAGGTTTTGGCTGCTTCTTTTGATCTTATTCCTTGGTTTGTAGATATTGCTAATTATTTGGTGAGTGTCGTGGGGCATTCGGATCTGTCATTCCACCGGAGAAGAAATTTATGTCTGATGTGATTTTTTTTTTTAGAAAGAGCCTTATTTGATTCGTGTCTGTGCTAATGGTATTATTTGTCGCTATGTGTCTGAGGTAGATATGATGAGCATATTGGAAGCTTACAATTTGTCTCATGTTGGTGACCATCATAGTGGTATCCAGATTGCTCATAAGATCTTGTAGTGTGGGTATTATTGGCCTACTATCCACCAAGATGCTCATGATTTCACCAAGTCTTGTGATCGTTGTCAAAGAGAATAAGGTATTTCAAGGAAGCAAGAACTTCCACTGACTTCTATTCTAGTGATTGAACTGTTTGATGTTTGGGGCCTTGACTTTATGGGTCCATTTGTGAGTTCGAACGGAATGAAGTACATACTTGTAGCAGATAACTATGTATCTAAATGGGTGGAAGCTGCCATGCTTTCAAACAATGAAGGGAAGAGTGTCACCGCATTCCTAAAAAAAAATATCTTCTCTAGATTTGGAACACCAAGGGTGATTATCAGCGATGAAGGTTCTCACTTTTGTAATAAGTTATTCAAGGATTTGCTCGAGTAATAATGTATTTGATACAGCGTAGCAACTCCTTATCATCCGTAGTCTAGTGTGCAAGTTGAATTGTCAAATAGAGAAAGTAAGAAAATCCTTCCAAAGATTGTGAATGTAAACAGAACTGATTGGTCGAGCAAACGTGATAATGCTCTATAGGACAATCGCACTACATACAAGACTCACTTAGGTATGTCTCCCTACCAACTTGTTTTTGAGAAGTATTGCCACTTGCCTTTAGAGTTAGAGTATAAAGCGATGTGGGCACTCAAGAAGTTGAATATAGAATGGGATACTGCATCAAGTAAAAGTTTGAATGAGTGGAATGGACTTGATGAGTTTTGCCTAAAAGCATATGAAAGTTCAGACTTGTATAAGAAAAGACACAGAAGTACCATGATCAAAAGATTGAAAAACGTGACTTTTCTCTCAGTGATTTAGTACTTCTATTCAATTCAAGGCTACATTTGTTTCATGGCAAGCTCAAATCAAAATGGATGGGACTATTCATACGTGTACACGTGTTCTCACAAGGAATGGTTGAACTTGAGAATGAGAAAGGAACAATATTCAAGGTAAATGGTCAAAGGATCAAAATCTACTTGGCACAACTGGAGGAGGTTAAAGAGGTGATCGAAGAATGGGATCTTGATGAAGCCTAAGCAGTCAAGGGGTCTGCGGCGTTAAATGAAGCACTACTTGGGAGGCAACCTAAGGTGTAATCTAGCGAGTTTAATAAGTCTTCTAGTGATTTTTTGTTTAAAAGTTTTCTAGTGAATTTTATGAGTTTTGTAGTGATTGTAAGAATAGGTTAGTTTAGGGACCGTGTCCAAAAAAGGTCAAGAAAATGTAAAAGCAAGTTCTAATGTTTGCTACATGTGCTGGAAATAAAGAAAAAATTGAACAAAATTCAAAGTACAGAAGGTCCTACGGTTTGGACCTATAGGTCGTAGGGCAACCCACAGACCGTAGGTCTGAGCCGTAGAATCTCGATGCCAGGTAAGACATTAAGTACTAAGTTATACGGTTCCTATCTATGAGTTTTAGTTCAGTCAACGAGCCGTAGATGGCATTCGTAGAATTTAAAGTCCACATACAGCTGCAACTTTAAGTCTACGGGCGAAAAATACAAACCATACTAACTTTGACGGTTCGTAGTTTGCACTCGTAAATCCCATGTATGTTTCCTAAATTTTTCTACGTGTTGAATCAATATACCGAACGTAAGACTACCTACGGACCATAGACGGGCTTTCGTCAAACCTGTCTGCATAATACAAAAGACCAGACCTGCGACCCTTTTCAAATAAAACCCCCATTTTCAAATTCAACCTCCTATTCCCAACCATGACAAACCTCAAATCAGTTACACACCTCCATCTTCCCACCCTTTCACATTCAAATTACACCCCTTAACCCCACAATTCACTATATAAATCCCTTCATCCCATTTTCTCCCATTTTCCTTCTTTCTTTCTTATATCTTTCCCAAATCTTCTTCCTGTGAAATCAAAGGTCGTGGGTCAGGGATCTAGCAAGTTGTTTGTAAAGTTCTAGACGTTTACACTCACGTAAATTTTTGTTTCCTCTCAAAGATACTGAATTTGCCTTCAATAAATTAAATTTTAGTTTAAATTGAAGTTGCTACTTGACCTAGGGTATATGTTGCTTGTTTTGTATGCCTAAATTAATTGAACTGTACCCTTGGGCTGAAAGTATATGTGAGTGTTGTTGATTAGGCGTAACTATATGACCAAATTATTTCAAATTGTGTTCTTGACTTCGGGTTTATGATGTTGCTTTTGTTGTTGTGACTAAATGATAAATGTAAGCTCTAAGGATGACGGAATTACATGATAATAGGTTGCAATGCATGATCTAGGCTAGGTTAGGATGGTTTGATGTTGAAAATGTGTAATGCGTAAAAGTTGGTCCTAAAACTGCCAATGTTGGGGTCAACGAATTCAATCTACGAGATGTAAAACTTTCTACGGACCGTAGATCAAGTCTTGTCATCCTGAGTCACAAAATAGTAGCCTAAGTCAAGAATGACAGTTTGGCTTACGGTCGATATAAACTTTGATGGACTATACTAGTGAACCGTCATTCCTACTTCATAAACTAAAAATTTGACTTCTTTTTTTACGGTTGGGTCATACGGTCTGTAAAAGCATCTAGCGTCTGTAAGAACCAATAGTGGGTCCATAAAAACACTGTAATTCTGCAAAAAAAAAGTATGTTTTCTTTTGGTTTCATAGTTTTATTTTCATTCTTTTCTTGCTTTGCTGTGTATATTTGGGTGTTAAAAAGTCTTCCACAAGTACAATATTGCCAAAGAAATCAAACATGTACCAAAGAAAGGGGAACTCTAAGTCCACTACCCCTTCAACCCAGTTTCAGATAAGAGTTGAGTCCACTAAGGACGATTTAAGTGGGTCTGAGTTCAACCTGGGCACCATTAATGATTCACCAAAGGCATCCCGGACTACTCGCCAATAAGAGAGACACGTTGAAATAGTTTAAGTACCAGAGGCGTCAGACTCCAGTAGTGATAGTGCTTCCTATTATGAGGAGGGAGCACAGGGTTCGGGAGAGAGTAGTGAGGAGTAACAACCTGGGGAAACCTCCAGTCCAGAGTCAGGCTCTGGCTCAAATTCAATTGTAGCATCAACTTCTGAAACATCTAAGTCCTGAGAGGCACATGATCCTCCTTCCACCGAGCTAGTTGAGCTGATACTAGTTGTTGGTGAGCCAAATAGATGGTGCATTTGGGGTTTCAAATCTACATAGATGCTATGCGGAAAAATATGCAACTAAAGTATGCCCGACCCATTACTAAGGAGCGATGGGTTCTCACAAGAAACCTACATACCGTACCAGCCATATATGAGTTGTTATCGAGGCACATGTGTGAGTGGATGACAGATGCACCGGGTAAACATAGTCTATTCATGCTTAGGGAGTTTTATGCTTCCTACACAGCTACGGTCAAGAATACCTTGCCTTCGAGGGCTAATAAGTTAGCTCAGCCTCCTCTCTTAACTACCTTAGTGTACTGGGTATTCCCATATATATATTAGAGGCCAAAGTCCGCCATTTTATGTACGACCCATCTAATGACCAGCTGATTAATACAAGTAAGTTTGACTATAAGATGGAGCTAGTCAAGAATAGAATGGATATGAGAGAAATAAAGTAGCGAGATGCCTTGCTTCAATGGGAAGTCGGTTACATTGCTGAGGAGGGTTTGGTGCCAAACGGGTGAGGGACTTGACACTCTCCATTAAGAAGGAAACACTAAATTTTGATGCCAAGTTTTGGTGGTCGATTGTCCGGACCAAATTGTCCCCCACGATGGTGGACAATCAGTTGACATGGGATCGAACAGTCATGATTACTTGCTTGATGGTAGGGCATTATATTGATTTATCTAGGATATTGATAGTTGAGATACATGAGAGGGAGTTTCGGAAGACTACCACATTATCATTTCCTTGCTTGATATTTCATCTATGTAGAGAGGCAACTGTTCCGATTCTAGATATTGATTGGATGGTGGAGGTGACTAAGACCATTGATGTCGGTTGATGAGTCCAAGATTTCAACTCATTTGGGCTTTGTTTTGATAATGCATGTGTCCTCAAATGCTTATTTTATGCTCTAAACTAATGTTTAAGTGTTGATTTACAACTATGAAGGCTAAAGAGTAAGGCAAGGACATGACCAGGCAAAAAGGAACTAAAGAGCTAAAGCAGTGAAGAAAAAGAAGTCCTGGCGATCGCCAAGACTACTCGGTGCACCACCGAGTGGCTCTTCTAGCTCACCCAAAGTTCCAGCATGTCAGCCCTGGGGAAAAACTAAGTTGGCGACAGAAATGGGCAGTCGGGTGATCGCCGATCGGTTCTGCGATATCAACTAGGATCACCCAAAGTTACAAAACTGGAGATATTGAAGTCCAATGAAACTTGGCGATAGAAGAGGACAATCGGCGGATCGCCGACCCACTCGGCGTGGCGCGACTTAATCCGCAGAGTGGACTTTCAGGTTAATTTTTCAAGAAACTATAAATTGGATTTAAAATGGAATTTTGAAGGAGGCCCTAAGAGTTCTTACCCAGATATTATAGTTCCCATTCTAGAATAGAGTTTTCTCTGAGTTTTTGAGTGCTAATTGTAGAATCGTGAGGATTTTGAAAGTGGGTATTTGAATTTAATCTTTGGAAAGCATTGTGAAGGCTTTGAAACTTTTACCCAACTGATGGCTAATATATTTGGTAACCGTTTCTTTGTTTTTATGATGTGTAGCTAAAACCCCAATTCTTAGGGTGTGATCATGTGTTTATTTGTCTAATTATATTATGGGTATTGTTGTTTGATAATGAAATTGTTGTTTTAATGTGGGTTTAATCTTTAATTGAGTTTTAATCTCTGGATTGTAGTTGCAAATGCAATTCTAATTTTTAGTTCTTAGCTTGAGAAAGGGGTTTTGGAACCAAAGCTTTTGATTAATGATTTGTGGGCATTGGGTCAATATGGGATCAACTCGAGAGAGTGATCCCTAAACCCAATCCTACCCATCTAGCTTTAGAGAGTGGATGTATTAAGGTTGTGCGTTGGTTATCTTACCAAGCTTGTTGATGTTCGAAAGAAATTACCTGAATCGTAATAGTTGTTCGAGAGAAAGCTATTACACTTAAAGTCTAGCCTACCCACAGTGTTTCAGCAATTCATTGTTAGATTTCAATTACCCATATAGCACAACTAGCTTATAAACGATCGCATCCTGAGAATTCCCCTATCTATTGTTATTTTCCCTATTTTGTTTGCGATGTAATTGATAGTAAACAATCTAAACCTCCATCTGAAATTCGTTGTCACTCATTTAGACTTATTCATATGTTTTTGATCATTTTTATTCCTATAATCGTTTAGACCATGTTTGTACCTCATAATTGAATTTTAGACACGTACCACTCCCTGTGGGTTCGACCCCAACTCTTCGTTGGGTTTATACTGACTAACGATCGTTTTCACCTAGAATTGGATGAGGTGTGCTTGAAACATTAATCATTAATTTAAGATGAGGAAAACCCCACAATAACATGTCGAGGTATTCAATTTGACATGCCGCCTATGGGAGATTCACTTGCACATGAGCAGCCCGAAAAGGGCACCATTCCAGCCCCCACTACTGAGTTGGATATGACTGCCCCACCTTCTTCTTCCTCCAGCCCGATTGCAAACACACAACGGGTTCCTATTACTATACGTTTCACTATGTTTCCACTAAATAGACTCCAGAAGTTGGAGACTCAGATGGCGACTTTACTGCAACACATTCGACCATGGATGAGAAATGTTGTAGAGGATTTAGAGGCAAGGACACAAAAGGTGGTTGAGGATAAGATTCAGGCACTACATCACAAAATTGGACTCAGCCTGCTGACTATAGATCTCTCCACCTTCCCACTAAGGTAGCCACACTCGAAACTGATATTGATGCATTGGCTGCTTTCGGCTCATCTCCACCTGAACCTCCCCTACTAATGATACAAACAATGTGATAATTGCTTTATTCGATGATGAGGCCCCTTTTAATGACCCTACTCGTGCGCCAGGAAAGTGCACACGAACCTCTAAGCATGCTACTAATACAAAGAAAGAGGAGTGAAGAGGAAGGAAAAATGAGTGACAGTAGTTTGAGGCTGCACAACGCTAGTCTGGAGTTGATGATGAGATGCAACAACAGAGATTGAGGGAGTTGGCTGCTGGAGCATCAAGTTCGAGGGGCACTATTGATGGTGCTCCTCTGATTATTTTGGAGGGCATCACTGATGGCGCCACACATGTTGATACACTGGGTTCGGGGCTACCGAATGCTCCAACTTATTGATAAGTTCTTTGACGCTTGTGCACCACAGGTTTGTCTCACCCTATGTTTTACTTTACTTGTGCATTCAGGGCGTTGCACTATTTTTCATGTGGGGATCGGGTGAATGGATGTGAGTGTTGGGGTAAAGTCTTAATAACCCAGCTCACAATCCTTTCTTGGGGTTTTCTTACTTGTCTTCGTTTTGCACAAGAAAGTGTTTAATTTATGTTAAATCGGCATGTTTAGGTTAGTAAATTTTAGAAGTAAACTAGAAATAAAAACTTGGTGGAAATAGTGCATGAAATTGATAGCCTTCTAAATTTTTGAATGATGTGCTATATTTGTGTGATGTATAAGTCAATTGTGTAGGATCTTTGTATGACATGATAGGAATCGATTAGACAACATGACTTAAGTTGTAGAATGAACTAGATACACTGATGATTTGATAGTGGAACAATGTTCCATGTGTGTGTAAGGATGTTTGTGTATTCATATTGTATGTTCCAATTTAGACCTTGCCCCGTTAGTCTTGCTAAGATGATTCAATTGTGAATTAGGAAAGGATCATAGGCCATTACTGAAAATAAGTCCACTTTAGCCTAAAAACAACTAACCAAATAAAAGAATTGTTCCCTTTGATCCAAATTTGTGAGCCTGAATTAGACCATTCTTTCAAATCTCCAAATTCACCTTCCCCTGGAATCATTAACCTTTATGTTGGCCCTGGTCCCTTTTTGGACATCGTGCACCTCAACTCAGTCTAAAAGCCTAAATTAGGGGTGGGTATTTCAGAGAAAAATATTCACCTTTGTTTTGGCCCTTGTCCCTGTTTAGACATTGTGTACCTCAACTCAGGTAAGTTGAGGGTGGCCACTAGAGAGGGAAGCAAGCAAAGGAAAGATGTCTGAAAAAGAGTTGGGTGGTGAGGAAAGATAAAATAAAGGATTTAGATGGTCTGACAACTTTAAGAAAATAAAAGAATAAAAATACTGAAGAAAAGAGTTGAATCGAAAAAGAAATATGAAGCAAAGCCACACCAGAGCTTCAATGAACAAAGGAAGAGAAAAGAAAGAAAAAGGTGATACCCGGATTGGTTGTAAAAGAGGAAACTAGCCAATGTAATATCAAGGAGGGCAAAAAAGTCACTTTGAATCCATATCTATCATACGTAACAATAAGCCTACTTTATAAGCTAAGAACGTCCTATAGTGATCCTGATTCAACATTTTAAGAGTCTAAGTGTAGACAATAAGGGCAAGCCTATGGTATTGTGCATGCAGTGTATTGAATTCAATTTCTGAGTGTGAGTGTGTACTTAGCCCCTAAAAAAATTGAACTATAACTCAAACTTTGTGTGAACAAAGAGATTTCTTTGCAGTAAGGGCACAAGCTACATTATCAAAAAATTGGTATCTTGGTGATTGTTGTCTATGTATGTGAATGTGTCTATTGGTATGTCTATGTCATAAATTGATCCACATGTGTTGGCTTATTGATTTAACTGAATGATTGCTCCGTACTGAAAATAAATAAGGAGGATTGATTATTGAGAAAATTCCATGTGATTGCTTGAGTTTTTGGGTTACTTTTGCATATGTGTCGTTTAGAGTTTGTTGAGTCGCTTGAGGACAAGCAACGATTTTAAGTTGAGTGTAGTGATGTACATAAAATTTATGGTACTTTTATGCGTTAAACTTTGAGTTTTGCATGTGTCTTAAGAATTTGTTAGTAGATGTGATGGTATTTTACTTGGATTTTGCAGGAAATAGGTTTTTTGGAGTAGTTGGCACTAAAATGGTGCATCAGCAGTGATTTTTGAAGATTGACGACTTGACCTACGAGTCATAGGCACCGAGCATTACGATTTCTTCCTGTATGGTGACCAAACATGGTTTCTAGGTATATCTCTATCCTAGATACAAATTAACCCTAGTTATTAGAGAAAATCATGCTTCTTATGCCCTACATTCTATCCTCTTATTCCTCTTCCGAGTTCAATTTGGACAATGTGTTTATTTTAATGGTGATCAGTCACGAAATATGAAAAACAAGAACATAAGAAAGATTCATATGATAATTGATATTAACCCAATTAAAACTTAATAGATTACACTCATCTTGTAGCCACAGCCCTAGAACTAGGGTATTTAGCTACTCATAATCAAAGATTCGATCAAACAATGTTTAAGTATCATAGAAAGATCAAAAGTAAAAGAGTTTAGGAAAGAACCTCGAAAAATGATGAAAACGTTCTCCCAAGTCGTCGTTCTTCAAAACCTAGAAAAATAATGAGTGATAAAGTCTTAAAGTGTAAAGTTCTTAAGAAAGTGTAAGTCACTATTATATAGTTTTCCTACCCGTTTCCTAGCCTACATTACAACCCGTTAAAGTCCTATTTGATTCTATTCAAGTATGCTTAATTAGTGGAGATGTACATAATGGGCAAGCCTATGGTTCTTTGTGCATGCATGTGAATGTTATTTCTGAGTGTGAGTTGTTCTTTGATGATAAATTCTTAATTTATATTCAATCTTTTAAATTGAGTGTGTGAACTATTTCTTTTTGTGAGGGCATTTGTTTCATGATAGATAGATGATTTTATTAGCTTTCTTTAATGAGAGTAGGTGAGTAAGCTTAAAATTTAATGAGTTCAAAGTCCTTCCTTGAGGTTAGGAGGTTAGAGGTTTACTGTTTATTTGGATGTCTTGCATAATGATTGAGAAGTGTACTTGATGTTTTGAAATTCGTAAATGGCCTAAGTGTTTGTAGCAATGATTTATTTGAGATGAGCTTTAATGTTTGCTCGAGGACGAACAAAAGTTTAAGTGTGTGGTGTTGATGAGAGGCCAAAATACATATTTTTAATCATTATTTGTCTCAAATTTATTATTTATATTTGTCCTTTTTGAGAAAAAAATTAATGAATTGTGCTTAATAGTGTATTTTATTTGTAGAATTAAATTGATGAAAAAATAAAGAAGTTTGGAGCTAAAAAGAATTAAAGATGAAAGATTGAAGAAGAAAATCAAGCAAACAGCTTAATAAATTAAATTTAATATAATATTGAATACATATGAAAGTGTAGCACAGAGAAGTTGAATTGAAATTGGCACATCTACCACGTGTCACAAAATGAACGCATCAACCAATTATGTGAGGCGGCGGACGAAGCACAGTTTCACGAGGAATTCAATTCCGTCAAGGTTTTGGATTCCAATTTGATTTGAGCTCAATTATTTTATTCAGGATTTTTTATATCTATAAATAGTTTATAACAATAATTATTAAAGGGAGGAGGATACGATGTAGAAATTAACATTTTGATTTAGGGTTTTATCTTTTCTTTTTCTTTTATTTATTTTACATTTTTTATTTGAATGATTCATTGTAATTGCTCTATGTCTATGTGGAGTTAAACTTCTCGTTCTTGGATTATATATTCTTACAAAATGATTGTTTAGTAATTTTGATTCTGCATAATTGTTTATCATATTGGTTGTTTTTATATTCTTGCGATTACTATTTTCATGCTTGATCACCATAGAGATAAATATATTATCTACTCTTGAACTCGGGAGAGGAATAGAGGGATAGAACGTGGAATATAAGGAGCATGATCTTTTCTTGCATGTCACTTGAATTGATTTGTGTCTAGGATAGGGTTATACCTAGGTGTCTTGCTTGGCTCAAATACGGGAAGACAACTTAATGCTCCATAGTTGGTCCAGTCTATCCCCGCTCAACGTATAGTTAGGCTGTCAATTGTGGTAGACGGTTAGAGGTCGGGAGATCATAACTATATTATCAACCCTGTGAATCAACAACTAGATAATCAAATAAGTTGATGAAATTGATGCTAAACATGAATGTTAGTTAAATCATATCCTAGATTGATTCATTCATTGATTGTGTAAACATCTATCTTTTCTTAGTTAATTGTTTTTTAGTTATTTTATCTTTATTTTTAATTTAGTTAACATATTCATCTTCTGAAATCCTCCCCTTAAATAAATAATTAGAATTAGTATAATTTAGTAAATAGTTAATTGACAAGTCCTTTGGGTTCGATAATCCGGTTCTTTTAAGAGCCACTATATTACTTGCGCGTTCAAAAGAAGGCAATAAATTTATTTTAATGGTGATCAAACATCAAAATAGTAATCACAAGAATATAAGAACAACTAATATGATAAATAAATCATGTCGAATTAAAATCACTAAACAATCATATTGTAAGTAAATATAATCCAAGAACGAGAAGTTTAACCCCACATAAACATAGAGCAATTACAACGAATTATTCAAATAAAAGATGTAAAATAAATAAAAGAGAACAAAAGATGAAACCCTAAATCAAAAGTTAATTGTATATTGTATCCTCCTCCCTCTAATAATTATTCTTATGGACTATTTATAGATATAGGAAACCCTGAATAAAATAATTGAATCCGAAACTAAACGGAATTAGATTCCGATTGAAACATTGCTTTGTCCGCCGCCTGCAATTAGAAGTGCCATCACATGATGCCACGTGGCAGCTGGTATGTTTCCATTCTTTACTTTCTCGCCAATTCTGCATATATATAAATATAAATATTAATAAAAATATTTACTTTAATCAATCAAGCTGCTTGCTTGATTTCCTCCTTCAATTTTTCATTTTTAATTTGTTTGAACTCCAAACTTCTTCATTTTCCACCAATTTAATTCTACACATAAAATATACTATTAAGCACAATCCATAAAATTCAAGCTCAAAAAGAACATATATAAATAATAAATGTGAGGCCAATAATGATAAAAAAAAATATGTATTTTGACCTCACATCAACTCTTCTACGAGCCGTAGGTAGGAGTCGTTGTTTGAAGTGGTAATTTCTGGAGCTAAGTATAAAACGATGGAAGCTAATGACGAGCTGTAGTTGCTTCTACGATCCATACAATGAAGTTATAGAAATGTTAGAGATGTTAAGTTTCGCTGAGCGAATGACAAGTTGACAAGATAGGCCGTACAAAGATCTACGAGACGTAGATCATGCCCGTAGAAATTGCTCTCAAGTTGAAAGACTAAATGTTGACTGATGGAGGGGACCTACAAACCGTAGGAACTCCTACGAGTCGTAGGTACCAAGCGTAGAAACAATTGCCCAAGCTGAATTTGCCTAGATTTTCTTTTACTACTGTGTTTAGGATTTGATGTCTACAAATATTAGTTGTAATTTTCATTTTTAGGTTGTTAGACAATTTGAGACTTTTCTTTTAGGCTTTGAGAATTATTTTGCAAACATTTTTAACATTTAATTCTTGAAGTGTTTGGTTTATAAAATTTGCTTTTGTTCATCAATTCAAGAATCTGGATTTCATCTACTCTAATTGGAAGTTCATTGTTTATTCTATTAATCTTTTGTGGAAATTCCAATCTCGTTTTGAAGTTGTAGCGAATGAGTGCAATGCATTGCCTGAGCGTATGTTGGTGCAGTGTTTCGTGTCTGGGCTTCGAATGGATATCCAGTCAGGCGTTCTGGGCGTAAGGCCCAAATCATTAGAGTATGCAATGGCCTTGGCCCATACTGAAGAGCAACGCATTATTTGGGATCGAGGATTTCAGAATAAGCCCACTTACTCAAAATCTCAGCCTCTTTTGCCAACCCC
The DNA here is from genome assembly GCA_036553675.1 of Solanum okadae. Lineage (NCBI taxonomy): Eukaryota > Viridiplantae > Streptophyta > Magnoliopsida > Solanales > Solanaceae > Solanum > Solanum okadae. The sequence goes on along the minus strand of CM071689.1, from coordinate 40,197,645 downwards.
GTTTTCTTCATTGAGTCCCTTATTGCCCACTCCTCATCTTCAACGACTGGAATTTCCCTCTTAAACGATTTACTCCAGCTGAAATTTCACAACGCCGAGAGAAAGGTCTTTGCTTCTACTGTGTTGAGAAGTATTCAGCCGGTCACAAGTGTAAGTCCTCGCAGTTAATGCTTATTATTGATAAGCCCTCTCATCCAGATAACCCCGAGCCATTCATCTCCGATGATATTTTGGCGTAAGAGTTACAATATTTGGAAATTCAAGAGCATTCTACTATTTCTTATCAGGCCTTGGCTGGTGGGACTTCTCCAACCACTCTCCGCTTTAGAGGCCATGTCAATGGAGCTCCTGTACTAGTGTTGTTGGATGGGGGCAGTAGCACAATTTTATTCAACAACGGATGGCAAAATTTTTAAACCTAACGGTAGAGCCAACCCTTTATTTTTCGGTGGCGGTTGGAAGTGGGCAACGTTTACATTGCCAAGGCGTGGCCCGAGATGTTAAATTGACTATTCAAGGTTGTCAGTTATGCCCTGACCTATATATTCTTTCATTCCATGGGTCTGATGTAGTTTTGGGTGTGGCTTGGCTGGCCACACTTGGACCAGTTCTCACTGATTTAGGTACTCGACAATTTGAATTTTCTCTCCATGGTACTCGCTATAGTTGGTCTGGTGAACCACCGATTGCTGTCCAACCAATCCAATTACACTGTCTACGGCGACTGGCTTCTGTAGATGCAATATCTTCTTATTTCCGTTAGGAACTAGTGCAAGATGGTCTTGTTGAACATCCTCCGGATCTAAGTAGAATCTTAGGCAACTACAAAGATGTGTTTTGTAAGCCCCGAGGCCTTCCCCCTTCTAGGCCACATCATCATGCCATCCATTTACATCCTCACGTTGGTCCAGTCAATTTCAAACCATATAGGTATCCTTACTTTCAGAAAGAAGTGATGGAGCAACTTTGTGCAGAAATGCTTAGTGATGGGATCATTCGGCCAACCACCAGCCCTTTTTCTTCGCCCGTATTATTGGTCAAAAAGAAGGATGGAACATGGCGTTTCTGCGTCGATTATAGGGCTCTCAATGCCATTACAGTTCGGGATCGCTTTCCTATCCCGACCATTGACGAGTTGTTCGATGAGTTGTTCGGGGCCTAGTATTTTTCTAAGTTGGATTTATTATCAGGTTATCACCAGATTCAGATACGCCCGGAAGACATTGCCAAAACTGCATTTCGTACACACGAAGGACACTATCAATTCCTCGTAATGCCAGTTGGCCTGTCCAATGCTCCCTCGATGTTTTAAGCCACTATGAACTCCGTATTCTAGCCCTTTCTTCGCCAATTCATATTGGTCTTCTTTGACGACATACTTATTTACTTACAGTAGGTCTTGGGAATTGCACTTGGAGCACATTTCTAAGGTTTTACAATTGCTCCGTGATCACCACTTGGTTGCTAAAGAGGCTAAGTGCTTGTTCAGGCAACAACAAATTGATTACTTAGGACATGTGTTAACCCCAGGGGGTTTGGCAGTGGATCCAGTCAAGATACAAATAATTCAACAGTGGCCTTCACCCCGGAGTGTTAAAGATGTTCAAAGTTTTTTGGGGCTCTCAGGCTATTATCGCAGGTTTATCCATCAATATGCTTCATTTGCAGGGCCTTTAACGGATCTATTGCGGAAGGAACCTTTTTGCTGGACAGATCGTTGTCAAGAGGCCTTTGATGCCTTGAAGAAGGCCTTAAACACCGCCCCGGTGCTCTCTCTACCAAATTTTACACTGGAATTCATCTGAAACTGATGCATCGGGTACTGGGATAGAAGCAGTGTTGTCCCAACAGGGTCACCCCATTGCATACTTCAGCCAAAATCTATGTCCCAGGATGCAACGAGCTTCAACCTACAATCGCGAGATGTTTGCAATTACACAAGCTGTTAGTAAGTGGGTCAATATTTCTTGGGGCGTCGGTTTGTTATTTTTACTGATCAGCAAGCCTTGAAACACCTCACAGAACAGGTTATTCAAACTCCGGAGCAGCAAAAGTGGTTGACTAAACTAGTCAGGTTTGATTTCTCTATCATCTATTAATCTGGACGATCCAACCTTGCTGCCGATTCACTCTCTCGAGTTTCCATGGCCTCTTTCAATGCTATTTCAGGGCCGACCTATGAATTCATTGAAGTACTGCGAAATGCCAACCAAAATCACCATGAGCTGCTCTGGTTGCGACAACATATTGATTCTAACAGTAACCACTTGGAAAAAAATATCTTTTAGGAAGGGCTCCTATTCTTTCGAGAACGCCTTGTTCTTCCTTCGGATTCACCCATGATATTACAGTTATTAAATGAGTTTATTCCTCACTGGTGGGAGGCCGCGCTTGTATCTCACGGACATTTCACCGGTTGTCTTCGAATTTTTATTGGAAGGGTATGCGTAAGGATGTGGCTACCTCTGTGTCTTCTTGTCAAATCTGTCAACAAATGAAAGATCTACTCAAACAACCTGCTGGTCTCCTACAACCACTTCCCATTCCCGACTTGTTATTTGAAGAAGTCACCATGGATTTTATTACTTGCTTACCTACTTCTAAGGGTAAGGCCACGATTCTGACAGTTGTGGATCGCCTATCTAAATATGGGCATTTTATTGCCCTCCCATCTACCTTCATAGCTCAAAGTGTTGCGGCAGTCTTTGTTTCTGAAATTATTCGCGTCCATGGTCCTCCCAAGACAATTGTTACCGATCGATATCCCCACTTTATGACGTCCTTCTGGAAAGAGATTCACAGATTACAGGGAACAACATTGTCTATGAGCACAGCTTACCATCCTCAAATGGATGGACAGTCGGAGGCTCTAAACAAGTGTGTTGAACAATATCTCAGGTGTTTTGTTGCGGATAGCCCACATGAATGGTCACCATTGTTGCCTTGGGCAGAATACTGGTACAACACGGCACTTCAGGCGGCGGCGGGAATGACTCCATTTCAAGCCTTGTATGGGCGGGAACCTCCTACTATTCCCCGTTAAATTCTGGGCAGTAGCACGAATGAATTGGTGGAAAAATATTTGTTGCAAAGGGATGAAGTAATGGACTTATTGAAGAATAATTTGACGAGAGCTCAAAAGCGAATGAAGGACGTGGCTGATAGAAAGCCCCAACATGGGGAATTTGGTGTAGGAGAGTGGGTTTATGTGAAGTTAAAACCTTATAGACAGCACTCCTTACGTCTCCAACAACATCACAAGTTGGGGAGGCGCTATTTCGGTCTGTTGAAGGTCCAAAAAAAGATAGGAACAGTTGCTTATACGCTGGACTTGCCTAATGAAGCTAGGATACACCCTGTTTTTCACGTCTCAATGCTTCGTCGTTGTGTAGGCATACCAGAAAATCAGGTCACTCCTCTTCATTTGCAAGATGCTCCTATTACACATATGCCGGACCTTGTGGACAAGGTCCTTATTGGAGACAGGGTAATGTGATGAGTCCGGATATAATTGGGCTTGATAATCAAGTTGGGCGTGATGATCAAATTGGGCCAGCTAGGGCATTTGAAAAGGATCCAGTCAGAAGGAGCAAAAGGGCCACAAAACCACCTCAGAAGTTATCAGACTATAGCTGGAAGCCTGGGTAACTAGAGTGCGTTAGGTTAACTACATACAAGGATAGGAATATTAAATAGCGTAGAGGTATTTTGTACGTAGACTGAATATTGTTAGAATTCTCTCTCTCCCCACTATCTGTTCTGCTCCTCCCTCTCTTCTCAGACTATGCTCTGTCTTCTTTCTCTCTATGTTTCTCTTCTGTAATCCTTTGGCTTGATTTCTATTTCTTTTCATTGTAATAGCAGTTTCTAATTCAATAAAAAATCCCTGTTCATTTGAGTGTTGGATTTGTTTGTAGAAAGTTCATTACACAATTCTTATTGTAAATTTTTTTGTACGATTTACAAGTTTATAGAAAAGAAAAAATGTGAGACCTTTGGTTTTAAATCAGTACTTGTCCTCTTTAATAACTCAGCTCATTTTGACCACCAAATCTCAGACCAACCTGTCCATTTGTCACCTCTATATAATATAATATACCTTTGGACGTCCCCCTACATGTAGGGTTGCGAATTAACAATATTCTACTGTATCCCATTTTTGAATTATATACTGCCTTGTGAAACTCAGCCAACATTTTCCTAACTTAATCTTTGACAGATTAAAACCAATATTTACAGACAAAAATTAGTCAGGTATCAAAAGTGAAGTCATCATTAACGAGGATATTGAGACTTGAGAACTTAGATATAAAAAAACTAAAACTTCAGAACATCACCATCTGTTGTTGTAATCAATCTGATAAGTACTTCAAATGGTTTACAGACACAAACTTTTCCATACAAAGTGCTTGAGAGCATCTTAGAAGAAGGAAAACACTTTACCAGTATGAAACAGCAGGTTGAGTGTGAGATATCACAAGTCCAAAACAGAACAATGACAGGACATGATGTCAATTCCATACTCATCCATGTTGAAACAAACCAAGGAGTTAATTGGTTGTTAATTCCATACTCATCCAATATTTACAATTCTATGACAGGACATGACGTGGGGTCTATCGTTTTCACTATTTCGGTTTCAAACATGATTTTAAAGTACAAAAGAACAACCATAGCCAAGCCTTAGAGATGTACATTGCTAAATTATCTGTAAGCTTTGACAGAGAGAAATATTAACCACAACATATGAGTTACCGAGTCATTTTCTGAACGATATCTATAATTCGAAAGGACGTATAACAAATCCACATGAACTACAAAGAAAACTGAAAATCAAACATATTGTCCTTGTGCCTTGATATTTCCTACTTAATCATGTTTGATAAAAGACTAGCTGATGTGAAATCTTAAATTTGGAGTCCTTAAAGTATCTAGGGTCTAACCTGAAAATATAAATTATAGAATAAAATATAACATGTATCTCACTTTTCAAGGTTCCTTGTAACCCGCTTCCCACTTTTGTGTTCCACGGGATGCAAACTCTTCTTACTCCTATCAAATTTGTAGGCTTTTACTACCAAGGTTTGCTGCTCGAATTCTTCATATACAGCAAATGATCAACGAAAAATGTAAGTGTTGTTGGGTTTTGAAGGGTGATTAGGGCGTCATGCGGAAACCTATAATTTGCAAATCATATAGTTGATAAATCAGATCACAAAAACTTATACTAAAAATCAAAATATTATTATATCAAAACTAATATAAAGAAAAACATTGAAACTTTAGAGAGAATAAATCTCCCCATAAACAAGACTCTTAAACAAGACTCTTAAACGACTACATTGTGGATGTTATTGTTTTTGTGTTAGAAGAAACAAACCTATATTTATAGAGTCCTAAAACCTTTCCTACTAGAAAAAGAGTCCTAAAACCTTTTCTTACTAGAAAAAGAGTCTTTAAAAAGAGAGAATAAACCAAATATGAAAGAATATTATATTTTCCTTTCAAGAAAGTAAAAACATTTATGGTAATGTTTTGTCTTTTCTTTAAGGAAAAATAAATCTTAAATTATAATAAGAAAATCAGGGCAAAACCCTAACAAGTGTTTCTCTTGTTCATTGCAGGTTAAGTCTTCTAGGATGACAACTCCTCAACTTACAAAACCTTCCAGCATTTAAATAGTCGTAGCACTGAAGAGTGATTTTCGAGTGCTTCAGTTGTCTTGATTCAATTATCAGTTGAGGAATTTGATTCCATATCTTTTGAAGATTCACCAACTCAAACATTTTCATGCCCCAGTAATACTCAAAGATGAAAGATTCAATCAATGGACAACTATTAAATAGAGTCTGTAGCATGTTTTCGTCTAATGATATAAACGATAGAGAAAGTTTTCTCAAAGAACTATAATTCACAACAACACTGGATAACGAAACAGGTAAAACAGTACAACACTTCATAACCCATTCTCTTAATGAATTTACTGTGCACCAAGGGCTATGATGTTAAGTAGAGTTCAAGATCTTTTACACGCTTCATAAGTGCAATGTCAAACCACTTATCAATTAGAGGGAAAGCTAAAACTTCACGACAATTATCAAAAGAACGAATGATGGTTGTTCTCTGATAATTCAAACTTTTCTATATGAATTTTTCTGTCCCTATATCTCTTCATGATATCATCCACTACTTTTCAAATCACCTTTGGAATATTCAACTCGGAATTTCAAGTTGGAAAGAGTCGACAGGCTTGCAGCCATGTTTCGGAGAAAATGCTCATCCGTGTTGCTTCTTTAAAACTAAGGTATTTTATGAATGAGGCATTCATGAAATATATCAACGGTAGGTCTGCTAGTATTCTCCTTGTTATTATTACTATGCAACCATACCTTAAAACCCCGTTTTTCTACTCCGATTTGCAAAACTCGTAAATCAGCTCTTCGTCTCGCTTCTGCAATTTCCACGTGAATTCCAACATTCTTTCGTTGTGATCTTGAGTAAATTTAGTCCTAAATTGTTTTCTCCCATTAGTTCTCCTCATCACTTAACCATCGTAGGTTTGGAGGTTATGATTCTTGCAATTATAGGTTATGCCTACTGTAAAAGGACCTATATAAACTAGGAATACTAATTTAAAAAAAATACATATACGTAAATATCTAGAATATCACATTTCTATAATTGGAAATAATTTAACTTTATAATTCCTTTTTATCCTTGATTAAATAATTTATAGTTATACAAATGATAGAGTATTTTAGACCACAAATTATAAAAGTCTCCTTTCCTTTTTTAAACTTTGTGTATGATTTTGTTTTTCTCCTTCTATGAAATTCTAATAGATATTACCATAAACAAAAAAATATGCAGTTCAAAATTTAAAAAGTTTTTGACACCAAATATGAAAAAATGCTTAATGCATCAACTGTAGGAAGGTAGACACAATTTTAATCTCCCTCATAGTTTTTGATACATGTGGGATTGAGAGGGTGTTTGGATTGGCTTAAACGTACTTTTAAGTCAGTTTTTGATTCTGGAAATATTTAGTAAATATAACAAATAACTTAAAATAAGTTTAAAATGTCTTACAATAAGTTAGGAAGTGTTTGACAAGGTAAAAAATGACTTAAAATAAGTTTTAAATGACTTAAAATTAACTAAAAACCAAAAGTAGGTCTCCCCCTACTTTTTATTTTTTGACTTGAAAGTCATTTTAGTTTGATTTAAAAACTACTTTTTTCAAGTCGATGCAAACGGGCTCTGAGTCCATTGGCGTAAAGGAGATAATACATTGTAAACTAAAAGAGCAGCTCTCGGCATTGCTTGGTAAGAGGTGGGGGGTAGGAATAGATCATAAATCCAATCTCCATATATCTGAGAGATCTTCTTGCAAAATTTCCATTTTCGGATTGTTTTTCCTCTTCTCTTCCTGTAACGAAGCATAACCATTCTGTTTGCAGAGGATAATTCAACAAGCATAACCATTCTGTTTGCAGAGGATAATTCAACAAGCATAACAAAGAAGGGTCTTGGAGTAATGGGGACAAAAAATCGTCAACATTTTCATCTCTAGTCGGCTAGTAGTCACTTGCAACTCTGCCGGAAGAAATATGCAATATCAGAAAATGAAAAGATAGGAAGCATTCTGCTTGTTCGTCTACTTATATTGGCTATTTATTTTGGCAGATGTAACAAGAGCTTACTGGCCGACTTGAGATGGAAATGTTGATAAATTTTTTCCCCTTACTCCAAGGCCTTCTCAGCTTCTTGACTTACCTTCTACAAAGACAATGGTAAATGTTTCGATACAAGAAGAGAAAGAGGAAAATAAGATCCTAAAAGTTTTTTTTCGAAAGGCATTATACATAAACGGACACTCAAACTTGGACTGAGTTGTCAAGTAAGCACTCTATCTTCTAAAGTACACATCTAGACACCTCAACTTGATCTAGCAACTAAACACTCAAAATCATGTCCAATGTATCACGTGTACATCAGATATTGACATGACACATAAAGTTTAAAGGTGTATAGATGATCATTTTGTAAGTTGGATCGTTCAATTGATATAGTGAAGATGAGTTGAGATGTAGATGTGCACTCTCACAATTGGAGTGCTTACTTGTCGCCATTCGTACTTAAAATGGACAACTTCCATACTTAAGACGAACTAAAAATCCAGAGTCAAGATGACAAATGATCCGAATCAAGAGGCATGCCAATAGTGACAAAGTCACAGCCACAAGAAGGACAAGGTCCCAACAAGAGTGCTAGGTGATCAAACAATCCATACAAGTGGGCGAGTTACACAAGCGTCTTTAACTTCTCAAGGGATACCAATACAACAATGCAAAGTGACAAGAGTAACCAAGGTACCAAGATCAAATTTCAGATATACTAGCAGTTAAAAGAGTGCAAATACAAGTTTATACACAAACCTCAGTGCTTTAGCAAAGAAACAGTCCAATACAACTTCAAGAGTTCAAACCGTAGACCACAACGTATCAAGGTCCTCAACTTGTTCACGAGTATATACAACCTTAAAAAATACAATTAAATAACTTCTTTAATTCCCAGCAGCTCAATAATATTGGTGTAAAACTGAATTATCATCACAAGTAAGCTTAGCCTGTACAAACACGACTATGCTCCCAAAACAGTGATTCTGGCCAGCCTAGTACCTTATGTCGCAACTTAGATTTGAAAAGGAAAACGGCAAAAATAGACTTTATAACCTTCATGAAAGATGTAGCTACACCTCTTAAGGTTGCAAACAAACAAGAATCACCGTAAAATATATTTTTTATAAAAAGATATATTCAAAACACTAACAGTTGTCCATACAGGATTTCTAATTTCAAAATCTGGACAAAACTTGTCCTATGTTGTGTCCCATATTTCGATTCCATAACAGCTAAATCAAAGTTTACATAAACATAAAAGTTGTAGGTCTACGAATTAGCTTTCCAAATCATATTTATTCACTGTAAACGGAGTTCTAGAGGATGAGATATGCATAAATTACTAAAGGAGGGGTGAAAATATATAGTCAAACAAGTGATGTTTATCCCTTGGGCAGCTGTCCTTCAAAGGTGCTGCCCAAAAATTTGTGTGCTGCCCAAAATGCATACATATACACCTATATATATATATATATATCCCTCATCTCCTTTTAAAGTTATACATAAGTCTAATTAGAATATTACCTAAACACCTCATCACAATCCTTTAAATTATGACCACAATTTATGTTAAGCAAGTTAGCAATTATCACAACATTTCAAGTTCCCAAAATGAGACTAAAACATATTCTAGTAATTAAGCAACGGTAAATCGACATGCGACTCTTGGTTAGTATTTAGGGGTGTTACATTGAACATTAAATTTCAAAACACATCTCATGGATATCCATGCATCTTGAACGATAACTTTTGATGAAAAATAAGTACTCATGCAACATACATATGTGATGTCAGATATTCACTCCCACAAATTTAGAACAAAAGCTAGCTTAGATGGAGAGTACTATATGTTGATTTATGTCAAGTGAATATCATTATCCCTAGATCATTGATCTAATCAAATATTACTCAGATAGGGAGAGTCAATACAGATCATCAAAACTAGAATTAAATTTTAATGACTTGTATTAATTTCATCCGATATGGAGGAGGTCTAAGCCGACACATGAACTTAATACTTCACTAAAATTTAGTTATGAAGACCATAGAGAACAATCTCTATCACCACTGTATCATAGGTGAGTAATTTTCATTTAAATTAATTTTCCAGATACAAGAAAAAGTTTATCCAAAAACATCATCTGAACTCCTCAAATTACAAATCATTGTATAACAATGAGTATTCTTAATTTGATTGTTTTTGATGAACCTACTGAGTTTCTGATCAATCAGAGTTCAAAAATAATATTTATCTCCAAAGCTATGATCAAATTTAGATTTAAACGATTTAAGAAAAATAATCAGATCCATATCCTTATCATATATCAATTCATGTTAACTCATCATGTGTAATCATTTACCACATTTAACATAAATAAAACATATATAAAGTATTATATTCATACTAAATCACATTTTAATTCCAAAGAACGACTTAAAAACCATTTTAAGGGCCTCAAAACTATAACCACATAGCAGTGAGTATTTCTTACTAGTATGTCACCAATGAACTTACCAAATTTCAGGTCAATTGGAGTCTATAAAAAATATTTCCAAAGCTATGACCAAATTCAAATTCAAGTGGATTAAGTATCTTTAGGAATTAACACAATATTAATTTATCATATTCAGATCAAATTTTAATCCGACAAACTACCTAAAACCCATCTAAATAATTTTCAATGGAACCATCAAGTTTCAAGTCAATCAAAGATCAGGAAATCCATGACCACCTAAATTATGATCAAGTTTGAAAAATAATCGTTTTAGACATAGTTAAAGATTAAAATGACATGATTCAGATTTTCATTCTCTTTTTTATAATTATCTCATGAGCATGAAACATACATTGTATCCTTCCTTTGGCTAAGACACTCAATACCATCTTATAATAAATTATTCTCTAAATTAATACACTTGAGAATCCAAGATAATATGTTTCTCTTTTGAGTGAAAACCTCGATATCTCTACTTATGAATTAATTAAGCATTACTAGTATTTTAAGGTAAATCACCATTTACGTAAATAAATATTTACCACTAATATTCACTTAGAATAATTTATACATGATGAATTGAGAATCTTCTAATGACTCAAATAAATAGACCATTTTAGTGAATCCTATTTATTAATCACAATTTTCAATTCATGTAGTACACAATATATTATCACATGTATAAAGTCTAAAGAATTTTCAACGATTTCAAATAAATAAACCACTTAAGTGATAACTATTTATTAACCAAAAAATTCTTAATTTATACAAATTGATACATACATACATATATATGTAATGAATAATATGCTCAATAAATTATTGAACAAAAAGAAAAAAATAATCCAGTTGACCTGAAGAGTGACTGTCCCCGCCACTTAATAAGGTTTGGAGTCAACAATTAGTCAAGAACAAATTTTATAAAGTTAAAAAAATACTTCACATTCAGTTCAATGATAATTTGTTCATCAACAACCTCTATGATTCCCTTTCTTATCAAGCTTTGCAAATTTGATGTGTGTGTGTGTATATATATATATATATATATATATATATATATATATATATATGTAATGAATAATATGCTCAATTAATTATTGAACAAAAAGAAAAAAAATAATCCAATTGACCTAAAGAGTGACTGCCCCCGCCACTTAATAAGGTTTGGAGTCAATAATTAGTCAAGAACAAATTTTATAAAGTTAAAAAAATACTTCACAATCAGTTCAATGATAATTTGTTCATCAATGACCTCTATGATTCCCTTTCTTATCGAGAATTGGAAATTTGATTGATTAATAAGAAACAACCCAAAAAATTGCAACTAGCCGCCAAAAAAAAAAATTACATGTGCAGAAGTTCAAAATTTAATTTATTAAATAAAAGAAGTCCATTGAACTTTTAACTTTTCTTTGAACTAATGAAATGTTTTCAATTTGGGTTCCATTAAATTAAAAATAAAGGACTTTGAATAATCATTAGGACAAGTGTTTACTATTGTTGTCCCTTCCCACATGAAAGAGAAAAAATGTCGCCAATATGTTTTGCCCTCTTGATCATCTCACAATTTAAGAGCGTATGTACTTTAGCCAACGAATCAAAAGCCTTCAAGTTTCATTTGATTCGTTCTATTCGCGATAAAAATATATTTACCAACCACGAATCATACATACAATTGCACATACATATATTTTATGTTATCTATAAAGATGTAAGTATAACTCTTGATGCCAATTGTTGGAAAACTATATGCACTGCGGAAGCATACCATAATTGTAACACCCTAGAATTTTTTTTGAACTAAGACTCGAACCGTTCTTCGTAGTGAGTGAGATTTTACCAAGGAATTAAACATTTCTTAAGTGTTAAGGTCACTAGATGTATCACCTTGAGTTCCAAAAAGAATTAAATTGGAAATAGCAAAATTTGAAAATTTGCAAGTTAAGCTAAGTATGAGTTTTGGGTCGACTTCAAACGATCATAACTCATAGATCATGATAATTTAGGTGTGATACCAGATACCGTAGGAAATATCTTTGAATTATCTTTCCAACGCCGCCAAGTTTGCTAAGTTTCGAGGTCGGATGAGTGAGATATGACCTTTTGAAGTTAGGTTGTCCAGTTAAGGAAAGTTAGCCGGAGATAGTAAGGGGCATTTTAATCTTTTCCTTATCCAAACAGATTTAAGTCATTTTTAGTAATATTTTTAAGGGTCTAATCCTATTAGGTTCAGTTTTATAATCTTAAAATTAGCCTGGGGTTTTAGTTGAGAGTTCAAGAAGAGAAAAGAAGAAGAGAAAAGAGGAGAAAAAAAGGAGAGCATCAAGCGTTCGTCGAGATTCTTGCGTCTTGTTGCGGATTTTCGCCATGGGTTTAATCCCTAAGAGGTATGTAAGCTTCCATAGTGTTGGGTTTGTTCACCCACATGCCAATCCTATTATTTTCAGCAAAATTTTATTCTTGAAGTTGAAAGATTAGAGTTCTTGATGAGTTCTTGATAGGTGTTCTTGAAGTTCTTCCTAAATCTTGTTGTGTTTGGTTTTGGATGATTTCTTGAGATCAAAGTTGGTGCTTTAAGGGATGTATTAAGTAGACGAGTGCTTCTGAATTTGTATCTAGTAGTTGTAAGTTAGTATAGTAAGCGAGCAATCATATTAATATTTGTGTTTAGTTATAAACATTAAGCTTGAATTTGAGATAAGTGTCATGATAAATGGAATGGCAACATGAGGGTGATGATGTTAGTCTTTAGAATTGATCTAGTAGACATGACATAGAGTAGGTGAGGAATTGAGATGTTGCTGCAATGAATGAGAGTAGTACAAGTGAGAGACCCAAACCTTTAGATAAGGGCAGTGAAGTATGGCTAAGTCACAAGAATAACAAGAGAAGTAAGAGGTGTACCAAAAGGGTATATAATCAGAAGAAGTTAAGAGAAACACCTTAGAAAGAGGTCTCAGTACTTTTTTAATAAGAGTTTGGTAGTCATGAGATAAAATTCTCCCAAGTGTTAGATTAAAAGAAGAGGTAGACCATTTATAGATGATGGAATATGTCCATAGCTTTCATGTGTTAGCTATAGACCTAAGGGGGAGATGATACGATTGGAAATGAAGTCAAGTGTTGAGAATAATATAGTAATGAGTTCCAAAGGTTATGGTAGATATCTTTTCATAGGTCCTTTTAGTAATGTAGTGATGTTAGAAAGAGAAGGTTAATGATCCTACCGTGATGATGATGGTGTGATAGTTCTATCTAAGGTTGTGAATAAGGAGGAAGATTAGAATGAGGTTTTACTATGAGAAATATTTAAATGAGAGCCCTTAGTTGCCTCTGAAGGAATTTGTTAGTAGGAGTCTATGGAGTTGCTAGAGTACTAAGCTCCAATGCGGTGGTAAAGAGTAATAGCCTTGGGATGAGATTCCCTATATAGAGGTATAGAACCCGAACCTAAAGAATTAGGTTAAGATTGAATATACTAAGAGTATACCATTATACTCAGACCTTAGCAAGAGTAAACTCATTCCAAACCTAGTCCAGTCGTCATTCGAGGACGAATGATCCCAAGGGGGAGATATTGTAACACCCCAGAAAATTTTTCGAACTAAGACTCGAACCGTTCTTCGTAGTGAGTGAGATTTTACCAAGGAATTAAAAATTTGTTAAGTGTTAAGGTCACTAAATTTAGCACCTTGAGTTCCAAAAAGAATTAAATTGGAAATAGAAAAATCTGAAATTTTGCAAGTTAAGCTAAGTATGAGTTTTAGGTCGACTTCAAACGATCATAACTCATAGCTCATGATGATTTAGGTGTGATACCAGATACCGTAGGAAATATCATTGAATTATCTTTCCAATACCACCAAGTTTGCTAAGTTTCGAGGTCGGATCAGTGAGATATGACCTTTTGAAGTTAGGCTGTCCAATTAAGGAAAGTTAGCCAGATATAGTAAGGGGTATTTTAGTCTTTTCCATATCCAAACAGATTTAAGTCGTTTTAAGTAATATTTTTTAGGGTATAATCCTATTGGGCTCAGTTTTATAATCCTAAAATTAGCCTAGGGTTTTAGTTGAGAGTTCAAGAAGAGAAGAAGAAGAGAAAAGAGGAGAAAAAAGGAGAGGATCAAGCGTTCGTCGAGATTCTAGCGTCTTGTTGCAGATTTTCGCCATGGGTTTAATCACTAAGAGGTATGTCAGCTTCCATAGTGTTGGGTTTGTTCAACCACATGCCAATCATATTATTTTCAGCAAAATTTCATTCTTGAAGTTGAAAGATTAGAGTTCTTGATGAGTTCTTGATAGGTGTTCTTGAAGTTCTATCTAAATCTTGTTGTGTTTTGTTTTTGATGATTTCTTGAGATCTAAGTTAGTTCTTTAAGGGGTGTATTAAGTAGATTAGATTGTACCTATGTTAAGTAATCAATTCTAAGTGATTGGGGAAGAAACCGTTTGATTCTAGGCGAAATAGGGTGAGAAAACGAGCAAAGAATTTCGTCGAGTTTTCTGGGTTGGGGCCTGGCGCGATGTGCCAGCCAGATCGCCCCAAACCCTCCTCTGAAGTTTAGGGGCTGGTGCCCCATTCCATTCAGAGTGCCAGGGTCGCCTGCCCCATCCAGTTTGTCTTCGGTTTCTCCGTTTGAGTTCGTTTAAAGTGCACCTTTATTCCTTTTCGATTCTAACTATTCTAAGCTACTTCTAAACACCTAAAATCATTCCTAACTTGATCATAACCTTGAATTCATAATTCAAATTCAAGGTAGAGTTGAGAGTTAAGTTTTGAGAATTTTTTTAAACATTCTAAGAAAGTCCCTTTGAGTCCTTTTGTGGAGTTTTCTACAACTTCTAGTAACTTGTTTCAAGATTCGAGCAAGTGAGCATGACAGTGAGGAGAATTTATTCATGAGTCTACTTGGTCATCATGAGATCTTTCATAGCATGAACCATAACTCTTGAATTCATAATTCACATTCAAGAGAGGGTTAAGAGTAGAGTTCAAGAAAGCCTTTGCGTTCGATTGTGAACCCTTTGAGATCAACTATTGATTTGAACTACGTCTTGAGGAATTAAGTAAGAGAAGGACAAGAGTCATATACGCGATTTCCATATTAATATTTTGACCCTTGAGTCAAGTCATTCATGCCCATAACTTCCGCATGAACTCCATTAGTTTAGTATCTTTGAAATGAGTAGTATCCCCATGTCCTAAGTCTTAAGTATTGAGTTTCTAACCCATTTGAGATTACATTCCTAATCATGGAATTATTACATGTTACCCATGAAGTTTGAGTTGGGTTATTCATGTCCATAATTCCGCATGAACTTTATAAGTCGAACAATCTTGAGATAAGAAGTATCTTTGAGTCCTTGAGTTGAGTAGTTCATGCTCATATTTCCGCATGAACCCTCTGAGTTGAGAATTCTTGAAAGGAGTAGTATCATTGAAGTTCTTGAGTTCTAAGTGTTGAGTTCTATCTTTGGTTATTGAAAACCTTGCATTGAGTCGTTCATGTCCATAATTCGGCATGAACCATATTTTAAGAAGACTTTTACAAATGTTTAAACTTTGTTTTAAGACTTAAGCTTTGAAGTTGAGTAAAGAGTAAGAGTAAAGTTCATTTTCTTTAAAATTATATATGGGAAATAAGTAATCCCAAGAGTAAATGTTTTCACATTTAAGATGAGTGGAAACTGAGATTTCCAAAAGGAGTTTTGGGCAAGAAAGGGAACCTCGATTCCTAGAGAGCTTTTAAGCTAAGTTTTGAGTAATTATCTCAAACCAAAGAAAGAAGCTAAGTATATTTTTGGGAGTAGAACTAAGCACCGATATGGGGATGCGAGTTCATATTAACTCAAGTCTCCATAAACTAGGTAGCCATCATGGGTATTAGTGGGTCATACTTTTTAGATCACATAAGTTAAGCTAGTGGATCCACTAAGTTAAGCGTTCTATATAACGACAAAGTATAGGACAGTTCTGGCAGCGTGGGCAAGACGCTGTATCACCACTTAGGCTCATAGTGGTGGTTGTCGGTTAGAGAATCTCCCACATAAACTATATGACTTTATTATATAAGTAAAGTTAAGTTTGTTATTGCATTTTCTTTAACCAACTAAGTTGTTTTTACTTTTTATAAAGCTTTCCATATATTGCATGTATATTGTTGCTTTATATTTAGTTGAGTACCCAGAGTCGAGTATCATATCTTTGAGTTGAGTATCTAATTTGTGAGTTGAGTATCTTATCCTTGAGTACTTCTAAGTTGAGTAAGTTGAGTAGTTTTGAGTATCCTTGAGTATTCCTTGAGTGGAGTAAGTTTGAAAGGAGGTAAGTATGTTTCCACTTTTTATCAAGTTCAAGCTTATGTTTATGTTTTAGATTTCCCCTTACATGCTCGTACATTCCACGTACTGAGCCATTTGGCCTGCATCTTCTCATGATGCAGACACAAGTATTCAGGATCATACTGGAGTTTCGTTGATACATCCAAGAGTTCGAGTTAGCTATGGTGAGCCTCCTAATCGTGCAATCGAGATATGTCATTGAGACTTATTCTAACTTGTGCGTTTCTCAGAATCGTTCGACTACCCATCATACTAGAGGTGGTTGAAAAGAAGAGTCAGTTCTTTGTCGATGAGTTGTTCTTAGCAAGAGTTTTGATGAAGTAATGAGACTCCAGAGGGTCCTAAGAGAAGTCCATGAGTAAGTTAAGTGTTCACTTTCAGAGGAACCATATTCATTTGAATCGTGCGTTTGAGATAAAAGTGAGTTGTACTCTTTTTCTTAAACCTTGTTTCAGCTGAGATCCTTATGAAGAAGTATGTTTAGAGCTTGGGTAGTATTTTCACCCTGAAGGGTTACATGAGTTATGAGATCATGATCGGTAGTAGTGAAAGAGCCTAGTGTTAGAGGAAAGTATGTAGATGTTTAGTAATCTAAGTAAGGGAGATGGTGTTGTAGCCATAATGGGTATTAATGGGTCATACTTTTTAGATGATTACATAAGTTAAGTTAGTGGATCCACTAAGTTAAGCTTTCTATATAACGACAAAGTATAGGACAGTTTTGGCAGCGTGGGCAAGACGTTGTATCACCACTTAGGCTCATAGTGGTGGTTGTCAGTTTGAGAATCTCCCACATAAACTGTATGACTTTATTATATCAGTAAAGTTAAGTTTGTTATTGCATTTTCTTTAACCAACTAAGTTGTTTTTACTTTTTATAAAGCTTTCCATATATTGCATGTATATTGTTGCTTTATATTACGTTGAGTACCCAGAGTCGAGTATCATATCTTTGAGTTGAGTATCTAATCTCTGAGTTGAATATCTTATCCTTGAGTACTTCTGAGTTGAGTAAGTTGAGTAGTTTTGAGTAGCCTTGAGTATTCTTTGAGTAGAGTAAGTTTGGAACGAGGTAAGTATGTTTTCCACTTTTTATAAAGTTCAAGCTTATGTTTATGTTTTAGAACTCCCCTTACATGTTCGTACATCCCGCGTACTGAACCATTTGGCCTGCATCTTCTCATGATGCAGACACAGGTATTCAAGATCATCAATAGGAGCTTCGTTGATACATCCATGAGTTTGAGTTAGCTATGGTGAGCCTCCTTGCTTTCGAAGGGTTTCATTTACCTTTCAGTTTAGTCAGGATGTCGTGGGTCTTGTCCCAACTTCCATCTTTAACAGTTAGAGGCTTCATAGATAGTCAGTATAGTTGAGAAGTCTATACTATTCATTTATTTTATTAAATGTTTTAAAGACTTAAGTTGCCTATTTTATGGCGAGTTTAATATTATTTTTATATTAAGAGTATTTCATTTGAGTTAAAGTTTTATATTTCAGTTTCATGGATTTTTCTTCAGTTTTTAATCTTTTGTATGCTTGAGTTAGTCTTCCGCTTGTAGTCAGCCAGGATGAGGGTTTGCTTGGGGACCAATAATGGTTCTCGAGTGCCGGCCACATCCAGGTCGTAGGCTTGGGTCGTGACAAACTTGGTATCAGAGCACAGAATTCAAGTGTCCTAGGGTGTCTTTGAAGCCGTGTCAGGTAGGATCTTGTTTATGGTTGTGAGGGCCCCAATTCTATAAATGAGGGACTGTAGACATTTAAGAAAAGTTTCACTTCTTTCATATTCTAAATCGTGCAATAGAGATATTTCATAGAGACTTATTCTAACTCGTGTGTTTCTCAGAATCGTTCGACTACCCATCATACTAGAGGTGGTTGAAAAGAAGAGTCAGTTCTTTGTCGATGAGTTGTTCTTAGCAAGAGTTTTGAGGAAGTAATGAGACTCCAGAGGGTCTTAAGAGAAGTCCAAGAGTAAGTTAAGTGTTCAGTTTCAGAGGAAGGCACCCATATTCATTTGAATTGTGCGTTTGAGCTAAAGATTAATTGTTTTCTTTTCCTTAAGCCTTGTTTCAGCTGAGATCCTTATGAGGAAGTATGTTTAGAGCTTGGGTAGTATTTTCACCCTGAAGGGTAGCATAAGTTTTGAGATCATGATCAGTAGTAGTGAAAGAGCCCAGAGTTAGAGGAAAGTATGTAGATGTTTAGTAGTCTAAGTAAGGGAGATGGTGTTGTGATAAGCAATGTTACTATAGTCATGTACTTAGTAAGTTAGTAATGAGGAGTTTTCCCTTATGGGTAGACTAAGAAGTCATGAGTTGTGAACATTCCATCATAGGAGGTAGAGTGTGTTGTAGTGTTAGAAAGGAGTTGGTGATGAAGTGTCATTGTGTAGGAAATGACTAAGTGTATGTGGTGAATAAAAGAGAAAGAGTATTCATGAGGTTATAGATCTAAGCTAGGCTTATGATTTTGAGGGAGAGCCCATAATATTCAAAGTGTAATAGAACTAATTAGGCATTGATAAATATTGAATGAGTGAATAGTACTTATGTTGCGAAGTCAAAGGTGATAGTAATTGTAAGTATGAAGACTAAGAGGTGACGATTGACTATTTGTCATAAGGTCCTAGTGGACGAGTGCTTCTGAATTTGTATCTAGTAGTTGTAAGTTAGTATAGTAAGCGAGCAATCATATTAATATTTGGGTTTAGTCATAAACATTAAGCTTGAATTTGTGATAAGTGTCATGATAAAAGGAATGGCAACATGAGGGTGATGCTGTTAGTTTTTAGATTTGATCTAGTAGACTTGACATAGAGTAGGTGAGGAATTGAGATGTTGCTGCAATGAATGTAAGTAGTACAAGTGAGAGACTCTAACCTTTAGATAAGGGCAGCGAAGTGTGGCTAAGTTACAAGAGTAACAAGAGTAGTAATAGGTGTACCAAGAGGGTATATAATTAGAAGAAGTTAAGAGAAACACCTTAAAAAGAGGTCTTCGTACCTGCTTATTGAGAATTTGGTAGTCTTGAGATAAAATTCTCCCAAGTGTTAGATTGAAAGAAGCGGTAGACCATTTAGAGATGATGGAATATGTCCATAGCTTTCAAGTGTTAGCTTTAGACCTAAAGTGGAGATGCTAAGATTGGAAATCAAGTCAAGTGTTGAGAATAATATAGTAATGAGTTCCAAAGGTTATGGTATATATCTTTTCGTAGGTCCTTTTAGTAATGTAGTGATGTTAGAAAGAGAAGGTTAATGATCCTATCGTGATGATGATGGTGTGATAGTTCCATCTAAGGTTGTGAATAAGGAAGAAGATTAGAATGAAGTTTTACTATGAGAAATATTTAAATGAGAGCCCTTAGTTGGCTCTGAAGGAATTTGTTAGTAGGAGTCCATGGAGTTGCCAGAGTACTAAGCTCCAATGTGGTGGTAAAAAGTAATAGCCTTAGGATGAGATTCCCTATAGAGAGGTGTAGAACCCGAACCTAAAGAATTGGGTTAAGATTGAATATAGTAAGAGTATACCATTATACTTAGACCTTAGTATGAGTAACCTCGTTCCATACTCATTCGAGGACGAATGATCCCAAGGGAGAGATATTGTAACACCCTAGAAATTTTTTTGAACTAAGACTCGACCCGTTCTTCGTAGTGAGTGAGATTTTACCAAGGAATTAAAAATTTCTTAAGTCTTAAGGTCACTAGATGTAGCACCTTGAGTTCCAAAAAGAATTAAATTGGAATAGCAAAATCTGAAATTTTGCAAGTTAAGCTTAGTATGAGTTTTGGATCGACTTCAAATGATCATAACTCATAAATCATGATGATTTAGGCATGATACCAGATACCATAGGAAATATCTTTGAATTAGCTTTCCATCGCCGCCAAGTTTGCTAAGTTTCTAGGTCGGATGAAAGTGATATGACTTTTTGAAATTAGGCTGTCCAGTTAAGGAAAGTTAGCCGGAAATAGTAAGGGGTATTTTAGTCTTTTCCTTATCCAAACAGATTTAAGTCATCTTTAGTAATAATTTTAAGGGTCTAATCCTATTAGGTTCAATTTTAATATCGTAAAACTAGCCTAGGGTTTTAGTTGAGAGTTCAAGAAGAGAAGAAGAAGAGAAAATAGGAGAAAAAAGTAGAGGATTAAGGGTTCGTCGAAATTCTTGCGTCTTGTTGCAGATTTTCACCATGGGTTTAATTCCTAAGAGGTATGTAAGCTTCGATAGTATTGGGTTTGTTCACCCACAAGCCAATCATATTATTTTCAGTGAAATTTCATTCTTGAAGTTGAAAGATTAGAGTTCTTGATGAGTTCTTAATAGGTGTTCTTGAAGTTATTTCTAAATCATGTTGTGTACGGTTTTTGATGATTTCTTGAGATTAAAGTTAGTGCTTTAAGCGATGTATTGAGTAGATTAGAGTGTACTTATGTTAAGTAATCTATTCTAAGTGATTGGGGAAGAAACCGTTCGATTCTAGGCGAAATAGGGTGAGAAAACGAGAAAGAATTTCGTCGAGTTTTCTGGGTTGGGGCCTGGCACGAGGCGCCAACCAGAGCGCCCCAAACCCTCCTCAGAAGTTTAGGGGCTGGCGCCCCACGCCACTCAGAGCGCCAGGGTCGCCTGCCCCATCCAGTTTGTCTTTGGTTTCTCCGTTTGAGTTCGTTTAAAGTGCACCTTCATTCCTTTTCGATTCTAACTACTCTAAGCTACTTCTAAACACCTAAAATCTTTCCTAACTTGATCATAACCTTGAATTCATAATTCAAATTCAAGGAAGAGTTGAGAGTTAAGTTTTGAGAATTTTTTTAGACATTCTAAGAAAGTCCCTTTGAGTCCTTTTGTGGAGTCTTCTACAACTTCTAGTAAGTTGTTTCAATATTCGAGTAAGTGAGCATGAGAATGAAGAGAATTTATTCATGAGTCTACTTGGTCATCATGAGACCTTTCATAGCATGAACCATAACTCTTGAATTCATAATTCACATTCAAGAGAGAGTTAAGAGTAGAGTTTAAGAAAGCCTTTGAGTTCGATTGTGAACCCTTTGAGATCAACTATTGATTTGCACTAAGTTTTGAGGAAGGAAGTAAGAGAACGAGAAGAGTCGTATACGCGAGTTCCATTTTGATATTTTGACCCTTGAGTCGAGTCATTCATGCCCATAACTTCCACATGAACTCCATCAGTTTAGTATCTTTGAATGGAATAGTATCCCCATGTCCTAAGTCTTAAGTTTTGAGTTTCTAACCCATTTGAGATTACATTCCTAATCATGGGACTATTACATGTTACACATGAAGTTTAAGTTGGGTTATTCATGTCCGTAATTCCGCATGAACTCTATAAGTCAAACAATATTGAGATGAGAAGTATCTTTGATCCTTGAGTTGAGTAGTTCATGCTCATAATTCCGCATGAACCCTCTGAGTTGAGAATTCTTGAAATGAGTAGTATCATTGAAGTTCTTGAGTTCCAAGTATTGAGTTCTATCTTTGGTTATTGAAAACCTTGCATTGAGTCGTTCATGTCCATAATTCAGCATGAACCATATTTTAAGAAGTCTTTTACTAGTGTTTAAACTCTATTTTAAGACTTAAGCTTTGAAGTTGAGTATAGAGTAAGAGTAAAGTTCATTTTCTTTAAAATGATATGTGGGAAATAAGTAATCCCAAGAGTAAATGTTTTCACATTTAAGATGAGTGGAAACTGAGATTTCCAAAAGGAGTTTTGGGCAAGAAAGGGAACCTCGATTCCTAGAGAGCTTTTAATCTAAATTTTGAGTAATTATCTCAAACCAAAGAAAGAAGTTGTTTTAAAAACATATGAGTTAAGTATATTTTTGGGAGTAGTATTTTTAACACCCCTAAATACTAACCAAGAATCGCATGTTGATTTACCGTTGCTTAATTACTAAAATATGTTTTAGTCTCATTTTGGGAACTTGAAATGTTGTGATAATTGCTAACTTGCTTAATATAAATTGTCATTGTAATTTAAGGTATTGTATTAGGGTATTTTCGTAATATTCTAATTAGAATTATGTATAACTTTAAAAGGAGATGAGGGATATATATATATATATATATATATAGGTGTATATGTATATATATATAGGTGTATATGTATGCATTTTGGGCAGCACACAACTATTTGGGCAGCCCTTTTTGGAAACAGCTATACAAGTGATAAACATCACTTGCGTGACTATATATTTTCACCTCCTTGAGTTAATTCGTTTTTTTTCCAAGTCTAAAAACCTTAGAGCCTTCTTTAATCAGTTGTTCTTCAAAATTACAAAAGAAAAACTTGGCCCTTTTGGCTGGAATTCAAGAGCACACACTTCTTGTTGGTAAGTGACAAAATCTGTTTCTAAGCTGGGAAGTGTTTGGTATTTTATGCATATCTCTCGCTCTAGAACTTAGTTTACAGTGAATAAATATGATTTGGAAAGATAATGCGTAGACCTACAACTCTTATGTTTATGTAAAACTCTGATTTAGCTGTTATGGATTCGAAATATTGGACGCAACATAGGACAAGTTCTGTCCAGATTTTGGAATTTCAAATCCTGTATGAACAACTGTTAGTGTTTTGACTATATCTTGTTGTACAAAATATATTTTGTGGTGATTCTTGTTTTTTTGCAACCTTACGAGATGTAGCTACATCTTTCATGAAGGCTATAAAGTTTAGTTTTTCCTTTTTCCTTTTCAAATCTAAGTTGCGACATGAGGTACTAGGCTGGCCAGAATCACTGTTTTGGGAGCATAGTTGTGTTTGTACAGGCTAATCTTACTTGTGATGATAATCCTGTTTTACATCAATATTATTGAGCTTCTAGGGATTAAAAAAGTTATTTAATTGTATTTTATAGGTGGTATATACTCGTGAACCAGTTGAGGACCTTGATACATTGGTTGGTCTACAGTTTGAGCTCTTGAAGTTGTGTTGGACTGTTTCTTTGCTAAAGCACTGAGGTTTGTGTATAAACTTGTATTTGAACTCTTTTAACTGCTGGTATATCTGAAGGTTGATCTTGGTACCTTGGTTACCTCTTGTCACTTTGCATTGCATGTTGGTATCCTTTAAGATATTAAAGACGCTTGTGTAACTCGCCCACTTGTACGGATTGTTTGATCACTTGGCACTCTTGTTGGGACCTTGTCCTTCTTATGGCTGTGACTTTGTCACTATTGGCATGCCTCTTGATTCAGATCATTTGCCATCTTGACTCTGGATTTTTAGTCCGTCTTAAGAATGGAAGCTGTCCATTTTAAGTACGAACCAGAAAGCCATTTTTAATATGGTTCTTGGTTCTCTTGATTATTGGGCTTTGACCCTTCCTAATACAGGGCGTCAGCTCTTCTTGATACTTGATTGTGCTTGGTGTGAAGACATGATGTACATATTGGACGAGCCTTGTTATTGAATCTTTTGAAAAATGGTACTATGAGCGTTCTTGACATTTGGACATCTAAATATCGAACTTGATACTCTTGATATATTGTTTACTTGATTTATTTATTATGTTCGATTATGCTGCCCATGACTTGAGAATGGTAGTTTTGTGAATCTGATGGCTCCGAACCTATAGTTTTTACACCACTAAGCTATATGCTTAGCGATAGTTGTTTCTATCGTAGGGAATGATCAAGAGGAGCCATGAAGCTGGCCATTGGTGATGGAAGATCACAATTGCATATAGGCATCTATATTTTGTATAAACCTTGGGACTTGTACATGATCTATGTGGTGTATATTTACATGAAATTTTGAGGACTAATGTGATCATGTCACCATGGGTTGTAATATAAGTATGACACTATGTTTTGTTCTTTTGGGGTGTGTATGCCCAAGTCTTGTAATATGCTAAATTTATCACTAATTTTGAATGACTGCGTGAAGCATGAACCACATAATTTGGGTACTCGAAAGTTGGTAATATTCTTTTTATATCATTTTTACTAGTGTGAGGACAATATATATATATATATATATATGCAAAAATCTCGTGAGTTATTGGCTTATATTATTATAGGCTTATATTATTCCGGAAAGGTCGTTACAGTATTGAGCATCGATATGGGGATGCAAGTTCATATTAACTCAAGTCACCATAAACCATGTAGCCATAATGGGTATTAATGGGTCATACTTTTTATATGATCACATAAGTTAAGCTAGTGGATCCACTAAGTTAAGCGTTCTATATAACGGCAAAGTATATAACAGTTCTGGCAGTGTGGGCAAGATGCTGTATCACCACTTAGGCTTATAGTGGTGGTTGTCGGTTAGAGAATCTCCCACATAAATTATATTACTTTATTATATAAGTAAAGTTAAGTTTGTTATTGCATTTTCTTTAACGAACTAAGTTGTTTTTATTGTTTATAAAGCTTTCCATATATTGCATGTATATTGTTGCTTTATATTGAGTTGAGTATCTAATCTCTGAGTTGAGTATGTTATCCTTGAGTACTTCTGAGTTGAGTAAGTTGAGTAGTTTTGAGTATCCTTGAGTATTCCTTGAGTGGAGTAAGTTTGAAAGGAGGTAAGTATGTTTCCACTTTTTATCAAGTTCAAGCTTCTGTTTATGTTTTAGAATTCCCCTTACATGCTCATACATTCCACGTACTGAGCCATTTGGCTTGCATCTTCTCATGATGCAGACACATGTATTCAGGATCATCAACTGGAGTTTCGTTGATACATCCAAGAGTTCGAGTTAGCTATGGTGAGCCTCCTTGTTTCCGAAGGATTTCATTTACCTTTCAGTTTAGTCAGGATGTCGTGGGTCTTGTTCCGACTTCAATCATTAACAGTTAGAGGTTTCATAGATAGTCAGTATAGTTGAGAAGTCTGTATTATTCATTTATTTTATTAAATGTTTTAAAGACTTAAGTTGCCTATTTTATGGCGAGTTGAATATTATTTTTATATTCAGAATATTTCATTTGAGTTAAAGTTTTATATTTCAGTTTCATAGATTTTTCTTCAGTTTTAAGCTTTTGTATTCTTGAGTTAGTCTTCCGCTTGTAGTCAGCCAGGATGAGGGTTCGCTTGCGGACCAACAATGGTTACCGAGTGCCGGCCACGTCCAGGGTTTAGGCTCGGGTCGTAACAATCTTGGTATCAGAGCATAGAATTCAAGTGTCCTAGGGTGTCTATGAAGCCGTGTCAAGTAGGATCATGTTTATGGTTGTGAGGTCTCCAGTTTTATAAATGAGGGACTCCAGACATTTAAGAAAACTTTCCCTTCTTTCATACTTTTAATCGTGCAATAGAGATATGTCATAGAGACTTATTCTAACTCGTGCGTTTCTCAGAATCGTTCGACTACCCATCATACTAGAGGTGGTTGAAAAGAAAAGTCAGTTCTTTGTCGATGAGTTGTTCTTAGCAAAAGTTTTGAGGAAGTCATGAGACTCCAGAGGGGCTTAAGAGAAGTCCAATAGTAAGTTAAGTGTTTAGTTTCAGAGGAATGCACCTATATTCATTTGAATAGTGCTTTTGAGCTAAAAGTGAGTAGTAATATTTTCCTTAAGCCTTGTTTCAGCCGAGATCCTTATGAGGAAGTATGTTTAGAGCTTGGGTAGTATTTTCACCCTGAAGGGTAACATGAGTTATGAGATCATGATCAGTAGTAGTGAAAGAGCCTAGAGTTAGAGGAAAGTATGTAGAGGTTTAGTAATCTAAGTAAGGGAGATGGTGTTGTGACAAGCTATGTTACTATAGTCATGTACTTAGTAAGTTAGTAATGAGGAGTTTTCCCTTATGGGTAAACTAAGAAGTGAAGAGTTGTGAAGATTCCATCATAGGAGGTAGAGTGTGTTGTAGTTAGAAAGGAGTTGGTGATGAAGTGTCATTGTGTAGGAAATGACTAAGTGTATGTGGTGAATAAAAGAGAAAGAGTATTCATGAGGTTATAGATCTAAGCTAGGCTTATGATTTTGAGGGAGAGCCCATAATATTCAAAGTTTAATAGAACTAATTAGGCATTGATATATAGTGAATGAGTGAATAGTACTTATGTTGCAAAGTCAAAGGTTATAGTAATTGTAAGTATGAAGACTAAGAGGTGACGATTGACTATTTGCCATAAGGTCCTAGTGGATGAGTGCTTCTGAATTTGTATCTTGTAGTTGTAAGTTAGAATAGTAAGAGAGCAATCATATTAATATTTGGGTTTAGTCATAAACATAAAGCTTGAATTTGAGATAAGTGTCATGAAAAAAGGAATGGCAACATGAGGATGATGATGTTAGTCTTTAGATTTGATATAGTAGACTTGACATAGAGTAGGTGAGAAATTGAGATGTTGTTGGAATGAATGTGAGTAGTACAAGTGAGAGACCCTAACATTTAGATAAAGGCAGTGAAGTGTGACTAAGTTACAAGAGTAACAAGAGTAGTAAGAGGTGTACCAAGAGGGTATATAAAAAGAAGAAGTTAAGAGAAACACCTTAGAAATAGGTCTTAGAAACTTCTTATTGAGAGTTTGGTAGTCATGAGATAAAATTCTCCCAAGTGTTAGATTAAAAGAAGAGGTAGACCATTTAGAGATGATGGAATATGTCCTTAACTTTCAAGTGTTAGCTTTAGACCTAAGGGGAAGATGATAAGATTGGAAATCAGGTTAAGAGTTGAGAATAATATAGTAATGAGTTCCAAAGGTTATGGTAGATATCTTTTCATAGGTCCTTTTAGTAATGTAGTGATGTTAGAAAGAGAAGGTTAATGATCCTATCGTGATGATGATGGTGTGATAGTTCCATCTAAGGTTGTGAATAAGGAGGAAGATTAGAATGAGGTTTTACTATGAGAAATAATTAAATGAGAGCCCTTAGTTGGCTTTGAAGTAGTTTGTTAGTAGGAGTCCATGGAGTTGCTAGAGTACTAAGCTCCAATGTGGTGGTAAAGAGTAATAGCCTTGGGATGAGATTCTCTATATAGAGGTATAGAACCCGAACCTAAAGAATTGGGTTAAGATTGAAAATAGTAAGAGTATACCATTATACTCAGCCCTTAGTAAGAGTAACCTCGTTCCATACCTAGTCCAGTCGTCATTCGAGGACGAATGATCCCAAGGGGGAGATATTGTAACACCCTAGAAATTTTTTTGAACTAAGACTCGAACCGTTCTTCGTAGTGAGTGAGATTTTACCAAGGAATTAAAAATTTCTTAAATGTTATGGTCACTAGATGTAGTACCTTGAGTTCCAAAAAGAATTAAATTGGAAATAGGAAAATCTGAAATTTTGCAAGTTAAGCTAAGTATGAGTTTTGGGTAGATTTCAAACGATCATAACTTATAGCTCATGATGATTTAGGTGTAATACCAGATACCGTAGGAAATATCTTTGAATTATATTTCCAACGCAGCCAAGTTTGCTAAGTTTCGACGTCGGATGAGTGAGATATTACCTTTTGAAGTTAGGCTGTCCAGTCAAGGAAAGTTAGCCGAAAATAGTAAGGGGTATTTTAGTCTCTTCATTATCTAAACAGATTTAAGTCGTCTTTAGTAATATTTTTAAGGGTCTAATCCTATTGGGTTCAGTTTTTATAATCGTAATATTAGCCTAGGGTTTTAGTTGAGAGTTCGAGAAGATAAAAGAAGAAGAGAAAAGAGGAGAAAAAAGGAAAGGATCAAGCGTTCGTCGAGTTTCTTGCGTCTTGTTGCGGATTTTCGCCACGGGTTTAATCCCTAAGAGGTATGGTTCATGCTCATAATTCCGCATGAACCCTATTAGTTGAGCATTCTTGAAATGAGTAGTATCATTGAAGTTCTTGAGTTCTATCTTTGGTTATTGAAAACCTTGCATTGAGTCGTTCATGTCCCTAATTCGGCATGAACCATATTTTAAGAAGTATTTTACAAATGTTTAAACTTTGTTTTAAGACTTAAGCTTTGAAGTTGAGTAAAGAGTAAGAGGAAAGTTCATTTTCTTTGAAATGATATACGAGAACTAAGTAATCCCAAGAGTAAATGTTTTCACATTTAAGATGAGAGGAAACTGAGATTTCCAAAAGAGTTTTGACAAGAAAGGGAACCTCGATTCCAAGAGAGCTTTTAAGCTAAGGTCAGAGTAATTATCTCAAACCAAAGAAAGAAGTTATTTTAAACACATATGAGCTAAGTATATTTTTGGGAGTTGTATTAAGCACCGATATGGGGATGCGAGTTCATATTAACTCAAGTCTCCATAAACTATGCAGCCATAATGGGTATTAGTGGGTCATACTTTTTAGATGATCACATTAGTCTAGTGGATCCACTAAGTTAAGCGTTCTATATAACGGCAAAGTATAGGACAGTACTAGCAGTGTGGGCTAGACGCTGTATCAGAACTTAGGATCTAGTGGTGGTTGTCAGTTAGAGAATCTTCCACATAAACTATATTACTTTATTATATAAGTAAAGTTAAGTTTGTTATTGCATTTTCTTTAACGAACTAAGTTGTTTTTACTGTTTATAAAGCTTTCCATATATTGCATGCACATTGTTGCTTTATATAGAGTTGAGTACCCAGAGTCGAGTATCATATCTTTGAGTTGAGTATCTAATCTATGTGTTGAGTATCTTATTATTGATTACTTCTGAGTCGAGTAAGTTGAGTAGTTTTGAGTATCCTTGAGTGGAGTAAGTTTGAAATGAGGTAAGTATGTTTCCACTTTTTATCAAGTTCAAACTTATGTTTATGTTTTAGAATTCCCCTTACATGCTCATACAATCCACATATTGAGCAATTTGTCCTACATTTTCTTATGATGCAGATACAGGTATTCAGGATCATCAACAGGAGCTTCGTTGATATATCCAAGAGTTCGAGTTAGATGGTGAGCCTCCTTGCTTCCGGAGGATTTCATGTACCTTTCAGTTTAGTCAGGATGTCGTGGGTCTTGTCCCGACTTCAATATTTAACAGTTAGAGGCTTCATAGATAGTCAGTATAGTTGTGATGTCTGCATTATTCATTTATTTTATTAAATGTTTTAAAGACTTAAGTTGCCTATTTTATGGCGAGTTGAATATTATTTTTATATTCAGAGTATTTCATTTGAGTTAAAGTCTTATATTTTAGTTTCATGGATTTTTATTCAGTTTTTAATCTTTTGTATGCTTGAGTTAGTCTTCCGCTTGTAGTCAGCCAGGATGAGGGTTCGCTTGGGGACCAGTAATGGTTCTCGAGTGCCATCCATTTCCAGGGTGTAGGCTCGGGTCGTGAAAATAATCATACTACTTACATGAATAATAGATAACAAATAGTTTATGCTATAACATATATAATCATTCTAGATCACATAAACTTTTTAAAATTTAATCTAAGTATTACCTCTTGAAGCGTGAGCAGATACCTTCAATCAAATCCACAAGCTAGAACCTTCAAATGAATCTACAAGCTAGTCCACAAATTGGACGACAGTTCTGCGGTTTTCTACAGTGATCCCAAAATCACTACCGAACTCTCTCAATACACGGGTGGACAAGTATTTTATATAAAATTTATCTCTTTCAAGGTTTAGAAGAATCCCTATTTACAGAGATTTCTTCCTTGTCCAAGCAAAAGGAATACCATGTCTTTCCTATGTACATCTCCCTTTCCTTAGAATAGAAAAAGTCATGTCATCTCCCTTTCCTTAGAATAGAAAAAGTGATATATTTCTCCCTTACCTTAGAATAGAGAAAGACACATACTTCTCCCTTTCCCCTTTAGAATAAACTCCGAGTTGTAGTTAAATATGGGCACGGTAGGGACCAAAAAAATAATTACTGAGGCTTCCTTTTATGAAAATAATTCCTAATAATTAATTTGAATTATTCTTACCATAATAAATTATAAATCATTCGACTAGAAATTCGTAATTTTACTCCTCTATTTATATTTCAAAATTTCTCATTAAACACATATGTAATTTTCCATGTTAAGATTACAGATATTAATCAATAAATTAAATTACTGACGAACTTAATTCAATGATCAATTTCCTTTAGAGCACTGCTTAACTTATTTCATTTGCCGGATTCATAAATCCACTTGCAAGGTTTGACACGATGAAAACTTTTAAGCTTCTCAAAAAGGCATATCATCAATCTCTAAATCGAGACATGGATTCTGTCAACTAACTAACTTATTATTTCACCAATATCATCATCCAATCTACCAGGAATATTGACCCATCTTAGAATCTCACACTTTAATAAATCAAAACTATAATTAACATATACAGATCATAATAGTTATATCAGGATTAAGAATATAAGTACATTTAATAGTTTACAGAATATGCTTTTTTCAGTCAGTCTAAAGCAACTATCTCTACTCGTTCCCGTTCAATACATACAAAATGCACTAGCACAAGAAGTTAGAACTATACCATTCCCATAATCAAGATAAAATACATCTAATCTTGTGCTACAATCGTACCGATGTCATGTCTGATTCCCATCTTAGATTGTGAACAAAAAAACTTTATACTTATAAGAACCGATGATTTAATCCTCTGTGTATAAGCTTAAAGTCTATACACTAAATCATCTACTATATAAGTAAACAGACACCATATACGAATATATGATCTATTAAAATGAATAAATAATTATTCTATAATAAATACTATATCTAAACACGTGGTTAATAGTATATATCCTAACAATCTCCCATTTAGACTTTTAACCATCACGATTGTTATAATGTACTATATCTAAATGTGTGATTAATAGTACATACCCTAACAATCTCCCACTAAGATATTTAATCTTGAAAATTATTAGAATACTATTTCTAAACACATGATTAATAGTTTATACCCTAATAATCTCCCACTTAGACTGTTAACAATGCATTTACTACTTTCACAAATATTCCTTTTATATTTCTTATCAAAAGGATCTTACCAAGTTGTTTTCTTATCCAACTTTGTCTATTAATGCTGAGTCATAACTTATCATTTTTGTATTAGATCTTTTGGGACCCTATCATGAAACCTTTCAAAAGTTTACTTCTTTACAGGAGTTCTTTCATGAAAGTCCTCTTAAACATACAAAACCAATCAATCTTCGTTATGATTTTCCCACTACGACTAAGTATTACTACAATAGTCACACTTTCATATTATTGAGTTTTAATATTTTCCTCAAAACCTTTCGGTAATGAAATATTAACAACTTTTTCATATAGTGTTCTTTAATTTTCCCAACATCAATTTCACTACTTGAGGTAGTAGTATTGTTATGTCTAGTGACGTTTATCCCACTATGTAAATGCAATGGAATGTCAATTCTAACATACCGGTTAGATGTTCTTGAGTGTCTGAATTTACAGATGACTCATTTGTTATTACTTTGTTCAGTTCCTGTAAAACAAGTTTACTTCTAGGAACATGGATTACTAAATAGTCCTTTTCTAGAAATCTGACAGTTGTCTTAATAATTGCCTTATTTTCTTTAGGAAAACAAAATAAACCTTCTTTCATTCTTTTTGGATATCCAATTAATACACATATTTCATTCCTGATTGGATAGGAATTGAATTCAAATGTGATATGTAGTTCTTAGAACATATCCCAAAAGAAACAAAACAACAATGAATAAGCAAATTATTAATCTTATCATCTTCATAAGAGTCTATTTATTTTCTCTTTTACACCAATATATTGTTGAGTGTCTGGTATAGGCAATTGAAATGCAATTATTCTATCAGATAAGTGACTCATCTGTTCTGTAGAGGGTTATATGTCACTACAATCAAATTGTAGTGACTTTATAGATTTTTCATGATGCTATTTTCATTTGTCTTAAAAATTTTAGTTTATCAAGACATTCAGACTTACAAAACATCAAAAATATATATTCATATCACGAGTAACCTTCTGAAAATCTCATAATACACAAATGCATCTCTTGCCTAAATGATCATTTACCGCACAAATCATAATAGATTAATTCTAACTTATAACTGCCCTTATTTCCTTTTTAAGAGGAAAGGTCTCTTAGGTACTTTTTTCTAAGCATGACTCACATGTTGGCAGTGACTTCACTTTCAATGAACCGTTATGTCCATTCTTTAACGAACTTCAAAGTTCTATCCAGAATAAATGATACAGACACTAGTGTACATATAAGTTTCATTCAATTTAAAAGATTTTTTCTCTTTTGAGATAGATTAATATTCAATTCATGAGAAAAAAAATATTCATGCATCAATATAATAAGAGATAACATATTTATCAAACTCAAAAGAGTTACAAGAAAAATATATTAAGTGTACATCTCTTATTTAGATAGAAACCGAAAATAATTTCATCTAACATGAACATATATAATGCAAATTTTTTGAATTAATATCTTATCTCTATTGAAATAAATACTTGAGTAGTATTAAGTAAGTCCGTAAAGTTTATTGAGAATTGGAGATATAATACATTATATAGATTATAATATGTCGAATAATCCTAAATAACAAAATTCAGGGTTCATTTATACATATATAGCCACGCATATCGAATAGCCAATCAATGGATTGGAGAACTACTCATGCAATTCATATGTACTATACTGACCGATATTCACTTCATAAACTAATACCGGCCTAACTCAGATGGAGAGTCTACTATTAGTCTGAGTAAAGTAATCCTAGTGACATTTATTCAATTATATATCACTCAGTTTAGGAGAGTTAATACAAATTATCAAAACTAGCATTTAAATACATAGTGACTTGTATTAATTTTATCCGATATGGAGGAAGGTCTAAGCCAGCACATGAAGCTAACACTTCACTACTATTTAATCTTGGTAATCAAGGGAGGGATCCCTATAACCAAATATGGTCAAAAACTCATATAATGATCAAATTTACTTCTTACTAGGTTGTTCTTATAAATCTACCAAATTTTAGAATAATCAGAATCCCTATTTTCGAATTCCAAAACTATGATCAATTTGGTTGAAAATGTTGTTTGGCCAAAATGGAATTAATTTTTTTTTTCAGTTCGAAAATTGTTATCACATATCAGCATTTGTGAAATAGATACACGAATCAAGAACAAAGAACAAAATTCTAAAACTATTTACATTATCTGAATAATATTTTCCAAAAATCAGCATGTTTATGTATACATTGAACATTAAAATTCAAAACATATCTCATGGATATCCATGCATCTTGAACCATAAATTTTGATGAAAAATAACTACTCATGCAAAATACATATGTGATGTCAGATATTCACTCCAACAAATTTAGAACAAAAGCTAGCTTAGAT
The DNA here is from genome assembly GCA_036553675.1 of Solanum okadae. Classification (NCBI taxonomy): domain Eukaryota; kingdom Viridiplantae; phylum Streptophyta; class Magnoliopsida; order Solanales; family Solanaceae; genus Solanum; species Solanum okadae. The sequence continues at coordinate 40,163,850 of CM071689.1, read as the reverse complement.
GGAGAGTACTATATGTTGATTTATGTCAAATGAATATCATTATCCCTAGATCATTGATCTAATCAAATGTTACACATATAGGGAGAGTCAATATAGATCATCAAAACTAGAATTAAATTTTAATAACTTGTATTAATTTCATCTGATATGGAGGAATGTCTAAGCCAACACATGATGAACTTAATACTTTACTAAAATTTAGTTATGAAGACCATAGAGAACAATCTCTATCACCACTGTATCATAGGTGAGTAATTTTCATTTAAAATAATTTTCAAGATACAAGAAAAACTTTATCCTAAAACATCACTTAAACACCTCAAATTACAAATCATTGTATAACAATGAGTATTCTTAATTTGATTGTTTGTGATGAACCTAACAAATTTCAAATCAATCTGAGTTCGAAAATAATATTTATCTCCAAGGCTATGATCAAATTCAGATTCAAACGATTTAAAACAAATCAGATCCATATCCTTATCATATATCAATTCATGTTAACTCATCACGTGTAATCATGTACCACATTTAACATAAATAAAACTGAAATAAAAAATTATATTCATACTAAATCACATTTTAATTCAAAAGAACGACTCAAAAACTATTTTAAGGGCTTCAAAACTATAACCACATAGCAATGAGTATTTCTTATTAGTCCGTCACCAATGAACTCAACAAATTTCAGGTTAGTTGGAGTGTATAAAAAATATTTCCAAAGCTATGAACAAATTCAAATTCAAGAGGTTTAAGTATTTTTAGGAATTAAACAATATGACTTTATAATATTTAGATCAAATTTTAATTCGACAAACTACCTAAAACCCATCTAAATAATATTCGGTGGAATCATCAAATTTCAAGTCAATCAAATATTAGGAAATCCATGACCACGTAAATTATGATCAAATTTGAAAAATAATCATTTTAGACATAGTTAAAGATTAAAATAACATGATTCATATTTTCATTCTCTTTTTAGAGTTATCTCATGAGCATGAAACATACGTTGTGTCTTTCCTTTGGCTAAGTGTAACGACATGTTCCCGTTGTTATAGAAATGCCAATGGCGAAAAATTTGGGGCCGAACAACTTTTTCGTAGTATTTATATTTTTCCAACCTAGCCCAGATTTGGACGAAATCGGAGTCTTTGAGGTGTATGGAAATCTGGTAACAATCGGGTGAATCATTTATGATTTTGATTACATGAGTAGTTAGATAACTCGTTAAAGAACCCGTATGACTTTACGAAATCAAATTTGGGTGAGTAGAACTCCCGAAATCCATCTTGGCGTAAAGAGTATTTTATGATCGTTGTTGGTTTGAGGTGTGTTGTTAAATGGGAATATTGGAATTCGTGAAATAGCTCTATGTCTCGCGTAACCCGCTTTGGCGCTGGGTTTTGCCACTCTGGCGGGGCCGCTACAACGGGGTGATGGCCGCTGTGGCGGGCTCGATGTGAATTAGAGCGTTAATAAACCCTTAAACGACCTCATTATGCATTTTTCGACTTTTAGAGCTAAGGAATGAACCCCAGGCGACTCCTACTCATTTTTCACCATTCTTGACGCTAAAGGTAAGCTTTTCACTCTCCGAATCAATTTTTCGATCCGTAGAACGTAATAGAATGGGTGAATATTGATGGGGGAAGGTTTTGTTATAGATTCTATGGTGGAAACAACCCTAAATTGGATAATTGGGATCATGGGTATGGTCTAGGGTTCATAGAATTGTTAGTAATTCGGGTAATTAGTGATTGTTTATTGATTCCCATATTATATTAATTATTTGTAGACCAAGAACAAGCGGAACGAATCCGGAAAGGGAATGATCAAGTTTCTTAGGGTTTCAAGCTTGTTTCGAGATAGGTAATGGTTGTAATTCTATGATTGTGTGATGTATGTTTGTTCTTGCTTCATTATGATACTTGTATATGTATGAATGCTGCAATGTTGATCACACTTATTGTAAATGAGATAGGTGAACGATGATTGACATGAAATCACGACTTAAATGTATGATCTTGATGATATACTTGTGATTGTGATTATGGTGTGTTGAATGGATCGGTTGCCACGTTCTGGAATAACTAACTTGGATCGGTTGCCACGTTCTGGAATAACTAACTTGGATCGGTAGCCACGTTTCGACATAACTATGGGATCGGTTGTCACGTTCCGGTATAATTTTGGGATCAGATACCACATTTCGGTATGCTAATTGTTTGGGTTTGGGTTCCATGAGAGGATCAATGATTTGATATAAATGTGAACTTGTTCGTTGTTCGTAAATGTTGATAATATTGTATATGTTGATAGATATGCATGTGATTATAATGTTGTCTTGACTTGCTTATGTTGCACTAGTGGGATAGCCGCGTGATCCTACCAGTACACTTTGGTTGTGTACTGACTTGCTCTTATTTTTGTTGAGTACAGGGCATCTTCAAGCGACTACTGATAGACCTCGCTCAGGAGATCAGTGATCTTCGATCAAATTCAAGGGTGAGCCAATTCTTCTGGGCTGCCATGGAATTCTCTTTCGTCTATGTCCACCATTTTCGGACTTAGACATTTGTTTAGTTAGTTCATTAATATGGGGTTGTATTCCTTCTTGTTTAGGCTTGGTTCATTGTTAGATGTTTTGGTACATTGACTTTAAGGTTCTAGGTTAATTCTTCCGCATTGTTAGTTGTTAGATCTTTTATTGAAATATATGGGAACTTTAGTTTTTAGTTATTATTTCTGCTTTCATATACTTAAATGCCTTAGTTTTGGTGAGTTGCTTGGTTTTGGTTGTAGTAGTGTTTCTCCCACCGATGTTTTAGTGTGGATGTCAATCACGATGGCCTGGGTCGTGACAAAGTTGGTATCAGAGCCTAGTTTTGTTGATCTTGATGTACCAAATCAAGTTTAGTAGAGTTTCATGGAACGGGGACGCCTTTACTTTTCTTCGAGAGGCTATAAGACTTTAAGAAATCTCTCTGTTTTCTCTTGTCTCCTTTCGTGATACGACTTGATTCTAGTTGGTATCTGGCAATTCAAATTGGTATCTAAACTCCTTTACTCTTCTGTCCGCAGATGATTAATAGATATAACAGCGTTAGGCCTGTAGCTCCCGTCAATGCTTGAGCTGATTAATCTGAAGCGAGAGGTCGTAGTCAAGGCATGGGTAGAGTAATAGATAGAGGTAGAGGCCTTGGAAGGGTGGTACCTGCTAGAGATGAGGTACCGATCGGAATTGCACCCCAAAATAAGGCCCCTCTCGTTCATCCTGAGGAGATAGAAGGGGATATTGAGGTTGAGAATGTTGAGGAAGTTGGATAAGAGGAAGAGATGCATGCTGGGACTACAAGAATTCCTCCTTTGGATCCAGTGTTAGCTCAACAAATCATGTCGTTCTTAAAGGGATTGGTTGGTCCTAGAGTGATTCCTTCTGCTCAAGCAACTCAAGCTCCTACTAATTCTCCTGTTGCTAACACTGCGCTCAAGGTGGGTGGGACTAGAGGTAATAATGCTTTATTCCGTTTTTTGTTGGGTTCTGTTATGACTGGCAATGAGCATGAAATGTTGACTAAGTTTCTTAAACTAAAGCCTCATGTGTTTCTTGGTTTTGAGAATGAGGATGCTTATGAGTTCATCTTAGATTGCTATGAGAGGCTTCATAAGTGGGAATTATCCATCAGCATGGGGTTAAGTTTGTGTCCTTTCAACGTCAAGGAGAGGCTAAGTAGTGGTGGAGAGCTTACATGGAATGCAGATCTTCTACTTTACCTCCACTTACTTGGACCCAGTTTCATGCTCTGTTCTTAGATAAATATGTTCCTAGAACTTTGAGGGATCGCAAGAAGGATGAGTTCATGGCTTTGGAGAAAGGTGGTGTGACTGTGGCTGCTTATGAGGCCAAGTTCCATGCTTTGTCTAGATATGCTACTCAATTGGTGACTACTGAGGAAGAGAGTATCCGATTATTTATTAGTGGATTAAATTCTGAGTTGCAAGTATTATCTGTTCATATGACTTCTGCAGGGAGGAGCTTTAATGAGGTAACATACTATGTTAAGAAAGTAGAGGGGGTGAGGCGAGATGGTCAAGCTAAGGCATGGGCGAAAAGGGCCAGGAACTCGGGTAACTTTCAAGTTTCTTATTCCAAGGGGTTCGAAAGGCCGACGCTTACAGCCAAGCCAATTCAGTCCTCTATGCCCGCCTCTGTAGGTAGTTACCTCGAAACTCCATCTCATAATTTTCAGGATAGCTAGGGAGTCGTGCCTTCAACGGGTGACATACCATCTTTTGATCATACTTGTTACAACTGTGGAGAACCTGGGCATATGAGGAGAGATTGTCCCCACCCACGTGTGTTAGATTCCTCACAACAACAGTCTAGAGTAGTGGTACCCGGGGAATGGTAATAATGGTAGAGGATGCCTACAAGGGGGGTGAGAAGATAATCAACGAGTTCGTGGAGGTAGAAGAAATGGTAATGCGGGCAGAGGTAATGTGCAACTAGGTAGAGAAGTGGTTCGTCAAAATGATAGGACTCGGTGCTATGCCTTTCTGGGAAAGAATGAGGCATAAGTGTCTGATGCGGTGTCCATAGGTACTATTCTTGTCTGTGATCGGATGGCTAATGTGTTATTTGATTCGGGTTCTAATTATTCTTATGTATCTGTGCGATTTGCCTCAAAGTTTGATATGATTTGTGATATACTTGGTGCCCCTATCCATGTTTCTACCCCATTTGGAGAGCCAGTCGTAGTTCCCCATGTCTATCGTGCTTGTCCTATTTTGTTTATGGGTTTTCAGACTTGCGCCGATTTGGTGATTTTGGGATATGACTGACTTTGACATAATCTTAGGTATGACTTGGTTGTCCCCCTATTATGCCGTACTTAACTATAATAAAGTCCGTAACTCTAGAAATTTTGGGAAGGGAAAAATTAGAGTGGGAAAGGGTGTACAAGCCTAAGCGAACTAAGATCATATCTTTCATTCGGGCTACGAAATTGATAGTGCAGGGTTGTTTGGTTTATTTGGCTCGTATTAGGGATGTTGAGATTGAAGCTCCATCCATTGGGTCTATTCTTGTGGTGTCAGAATTTATAAAAGTGTTTCCGAATGATTTGTCTGGTATGCCTACGTATAGAGATATAGACTTCTACATTGATTTAGAGCCTGGTACACGTCCCATTTCTATCCCTCCATATCGCATGTCTTCGGCAGAATTAAGAGTGCCTACGGCTCAGATCCAAGAGCTTCTTGATAAGGTATTTATTCATCCTAGTGCTTCTCCATGGGGTGCTCCAGTTTTGTTTGTTAAGAAAAATGATGGTAGTATGAGAATGTGTATAGATTATCCGCAATTGAATAGGGTCACTATTTGAAATAAGTATCCCTTACCTCGAATAGATGATCTTTTTGACCAATTGCAAGGTGCATCAGTTTTCTCTAAGATTAATCTAAGGTCTGGCTACCATTAATTGAAAATTAGGCCTGAGGATGTACCCAAGAAGGCGTTTAGAACTCGCTATGGGCACTATGAGTTTTTGGTTATGTCGTTTGGTTTGACCAATGCGCCTGCAGCTTTCATGAGTTTGATGGATGGGGTGTTAAGCCGTTTCTTAATTTGTTTGTTATAGTGTTTATTGATAATATTTTGGTCTATTCGAAAAGTGAGAAAGAGCATGCCGACTATCTTCGTAGTGTTTTAGGTGTTATTGGGAAATAAAAGCTATATGCTAAATTTTCTAAGTGTGAATTTTGGTTGAAATCAGTTGCATTTTGGGGCATGTAGTTTCAAAAGAAGGGGTAATGGTAGACCTCCTAAAGATTGAGGCGGTTACGAATTGGGTTAGGCCTAGCTCTGTGACGGAAGTTAGGAGTTTTGTTGTCGCTAGCTATTATCGTCGATTTGTGAAGAACTTTGCTTCTATTGCCATGCACTTGACTAATTTGACCAAAAATGTGATACTATTTGAATGGACTGGAAAATGTGAGGAGAGCTTTCAAAAGCTCAAGACTCTTTTGACCACCGCACTTATTCTAGCATTACCGATTGAAGGTAAAGATTTTATTGTTTATTGTGATGCTTCACATTCTGGTTTGGGTGTTGTGTTGATGCAGGATAAGAATGTTATAGCTTATGCCTCGCGTCAATTGAAGGTGCATGAGAGGAATTATCCAACACATGATTTAGAATTGGCAGCGGTAGTGTTTGCTCTTAAGATATGGCGACATTACCTCTATGGTGTTAAGTGTGAAGTGTTTACTGATCATCGTAGTTTGCAGCATGTGTTCACTCAAAAGGATCTGAATTTGAGACAACAAAGGTGGATGGAGTTACTTAAATATTATGATGTGACCATCCAATACCATCTGGGCAATGCTAATGTGGTGGCAGACGTTTTGAGTCGAAAAGCGGTGAGTATGGGTAGTTTAGCTTGCTAAAGTGTAGCCAAGCGACCTTTGGCTAAAGAAATTCAGACCTTAGAGTCTAAGTTCATGCAGTTGGGCATCTCAGAAAGAGGTGGGGTGCTAGCTAGTATTGAGGTAAGGGCCACTTTCATTGTAGAGATCAAGGACAAACAATTTGAAGATGAGAATTTGGAGGAACTTAGAAAGAAGACTGCGATTGGTAAGGCACAAGAGACCACTCTTGATGCAGATGGTGTGCTCAATTTTAAGGGGAGAATTTGTGTTCCTAGATTAGATGACTTGATTGAGAAATTGTTCGCGGAGTCTCATGGTTCGCGATATTGTATTCATCCGGGTGTGACCAAGATGTATAGAAATTTTAAGTGAATTTATTGGTGGCCAGACATGAAGAAAGACATAGCGGAGTTTGTGGCGAAGTGTCAAAATTGTCAACAAATGAAGTATGAATATCAAAGGCCTACAGGTTTACTTCAAAGAATGCCAATTTCGGAATGGAAGTGGGAAAGAATAGCCATGGATTTTGTTGTTGGTCTTCCCAAGACTTTGGGGAAGTTTGATTCTATTTGGGTAGTGGTTGACAGATTGACCAAGTCAGCCCATTTTATTCCGGTAAGAATAGATTATAATGCTGAGCAGTTGGTTAAAGTTTATGTGAAAGAGATAGTGAGGTTGCATGAGGTGCCCATCTCTATCATCTCAGACCGTGGTACCCAATTCACATTCAAGTTTTGGAAGAAATTACATGATGAATTGGGCACACAACTCACTTTTAGTACAACCTTCCATCCAAAGACAGACGGGCAATCAGAGAGGACTATTCAAGTATTGGAAGACATGTTGAGGGCATGTGTGATTGATTTTGAAGGACATTGGGATAGGTTCTTACCTTTGTGTGAATTCTCCTATAATAATAGTTATCACTCCAGCATTGATATGACACCATTTGTGGCACTATATGGGAGGGGATGTAGATCACCCATAGAATGGTTTGAGGCTGGAGATGTGAAACCATTGGGGGTTGATTTAGTGAAGAATGCTCTAGATAAGGTTAGGAGTATTCAAGCTAAGCTTCTAACAGCCCATAGTAGACAAAAGAAGTATGAAGATCATATGGTAAGAGACATGACATTTCGATTCGGTGAAAATGTTCTTCTTAAGGTATCACCCATGAAAGGGGTGATGAGATTTGGCAAGAAGGGTAAGCTAAGTCCTAGATACATTGGTCCATTTGAAATTCTTGAATGTGTGGGACCGATAGCGTATAGATTGGCTTTACCTCCTAATTTATCAAGTGTTCATCCGGTATTTCATGTGTCTATGTTGAAGAGGTATCATGGTGATGAGGAATATATCATTAAGTGGGACTCAATTGTGTTAGACAAGGACCTCCAATATGAAGAGGAACCAATTGCAATTCTTGATCGTGATGTGTGCAAGTTGAGAACCAAGGAGATTAAGTCTGTTAAGGTTGAATGAAAGCATCATCAAGTTGAGGAAGCTACTTGGGAAACCGAGAAGGACATGCAAGACAAGTATCCCTAATTTTTTGTCGATTTAGGTACTAGTTCATTCTTCCTTAGCCTATTTTCCTAAGTTTTGTCACTCGGGGATGAGTGATGGGTAAATTGGTATCTATTGTAACAATATGTTCCCGTCATTATAGAAATGCCAACGGGGGAAAATTTGGGCCCGAAAAACTTTTTCGTAGTATTTGGATTTTCCCAACCTACCCAGATTTGGACGAAATCAGAGTCTTTGAGGCGTAGAGATATCTGGTAACAATCGGGTGAATCATTTAGGATTTTGGATACATGAGTAGTTACATAACTCGTTAAAGAACCCGTACGACTTTACAAAATTGAATTCGGGTGAGTAGAACTCCCGGAATCGATCTTGGCATAAAGGGTATTTTCTGAGCATCGTTGGTTAAAGGTGTGTTGTGAAATGAGAATCTTGGAATTCTTGAAATAGATCTCTGTCTCACGTAACCCACTTTGGCGCTGGGTTTTGCCGCTATGGCGGGGACGCTATAGCGGGGTGACTGCCGCTGTGGCGGGCTCGACACGAATTAAAGTCGTTAATAAACCCCTAAATGACCTTATTATGCACTTTTCGACTTTTAGAGCCAAGGAATGAACCCCATGCTACTCCAACTCATTTTTCACCATTCTTGAGGCTAAAGGTAAACTTTTTATTCCCCCAATCAATTTTTCGATCCGTAGAACGTAATAGAATGGTTGAATATTGATGGGGGAAGGTTTTGTTATAGATTCTATGGTGGAAACAACCCTAAATTGGATAATTGGGATCATGGGTATGATCTAGGGTTCATAGATTTGTTAGTAATTTAGGTAATTAGTGATTGTTTATTGGTTCCCGTATTAGATTGATCATTTGTAGACCAACAACAAGCGGAACGAATCCGAAAAGGGAAGGATCAAGTTTCTTAGGGTTTCAAGCTTGTTACGAGGTAGGTGATAGTTGTGATTCTATGATTATGTGATGTATGTTTGTTCTTGCTTCATTATGATACTTGTATATGTATGAATGTTGCAATGTTGATCACACTTGTTGTAAATGAGATAGGTGAACGATGATTGCCATGAAATCACGACTTAAATGTATGATCTTGATGATATACTTGTGATTTTGATTGTGGTGTCTTGAATGGATCGGTTCCCACGTTCTGGCATAACTAACTTGGATCGGTTGCCATATTCCGACATAACTATGGGATCGGTTTCCACGTTCCGACATAATTATGGGATCGAATACAACATTCTGGTATGCCAACTGTTTCGATTTGGGTTCCATTAGAGGACTAATGATTTGATATAAATGTGAACTTGTTCGTTGTTCGTAAATATTGATAATATTGTATATGTTGATAGATATGCATGCGATTATAATGTTGTCTTGACTTGCTTATGTTGCACTAGTGGGATAACCCCGTGATCCTACCAGTACACTGTTGTTGTGTACTGATTCTGCACTTGCTCTTATTTTTGTTGAGTACATGACATCTTCAAGTGGCTACTGATAGACCTCGCTTAGAAGATCAGTGATCGTCGATCAAATTCAAGGGTGAGCCAATTCTTTCGGGCTGCCATGGAATTCTCTTTCATGTATGTCCACCATTTTCGGAGTTATACATTTGTTTAGTTAGTTCATTAGTATGGGGTTGTATCCCTTTTTGTTTAGACTTGGTTCATTGTTAGATGTTTTGGTACATTGACTTTCAGGTTCTAGGTTAATTTTTCCGCATTGTTAGTTGTTAGATCTTTTGTTGAAGTTTATGGGAACTTTAGTTTTTAGTTATTATTTCTACTTTCATATACTTAAATTCCTTAGTTTTGGTGAGTTGCTTGGTTTGGGTTGTAGTAGTAGTTGTCCCACCGTAGTGTTAGTGTGGGTGCCAATCATGACAGACTGGGTCGTGACAAAGTTGGTATTAGAGCCTAGGTTCGTTGATCTCGATGTTCCAAAATGATTTTAGTAGAGTCTTGCGGAACGGTACGGAGATGCCTTTACTTTTCTTCGAGAGGCTATAGAACTTTAGGAAATCTCTCTGTTTTCTCTTGTCTCCTTTCGTGATATGACTTGATTTCAATTGGTATCTGACAATTCAAATTGGTATCTAAACCCTTCACTCTTCTGTCCGTAGATGGTTAATACTAGATATAACGATGTTAGGCCCATAGCTCCCGTCAATGCTCCAGCTGAGGAATCTGCAGTGAGAGGTCGCGGTCGAAGTAGGGGTAGATGAAGAGCTAGGGGTAGAGGCCGTGGAAGGGTGGCGCCTGTTAGAGATGAGGTACCGATCGGAATTGCTCCCCAAAATAAGGCCCCTCCCGTTCATCATGAGGAGATAGAAAGGGATATTGAGGTTGAGAATGTTGAGGAAGTTGGACACGAGGAAGAGGTGCAAGCTGGGACTACATGAGTTCCTCTTTTGGATCTAGTGTTAGCTCAATAGATCATGTCGTTCTTAAAGGGATTGGTTGGTCCTGGAGTGCTTTCTTCTGCTCAAGCAACTTAAGCTCCTACTAATTCTCCTGTTGCTAGCACGGCACCCAAGGTGGGTGGGACTGGAGGTAATAATGATTTCTTCCGTCCTTTGTTGGGTTCTGTTATGCTTGGTAATGAGCATGAAATGTTGACTAGGTTTCTGAAACTAAAGCCTCCTGTGTTTCTTGGTTTTGAGAATGAGGATGCTTATGAGTTCATCTTAGATTGCTATGAGTGGCTTCATAAGTTGGGAATTGTCCATCAGCATGGGGTTAAGTTTGTGTCCTTTCAACTTCAAGGTGAGGCTAAGCAGTGGTGGAGAGCTTACATGGAATGCAAATCTTCTACTTTAGCTCCACTTACTTGGACCCAGTTTCATGCTATGTTCTTAGAGAAATATATGCCTAGAACTTTTAGGGATAGCAAGAAGGATGAGTTCATGGATTTGGAGAAAGGTGGTATGACTGTGGCTGCTTATGAGGCCAAGTTCCATGCTTTGTCTAGATATGCTACTCAATTGGTGACTACTGAGGAAGAGAGAATCTGGTTATTTATTAAGGGATTAAATTCTGAGTTGCAAGTATTATCTGTTCATATGACTTCTGCAGGGAGGAGCTTCAATGAGGTAACAAACTATGTTAAGAAAGTGGAGGGGGTGAGGCGAGACGGTCAAGCTAAGGCATGGGCGAAAAGGGCCAAGAACTTGGGTAACTTTCAATGTTCTTATTCCAAGGGGTCCGAAAGGCCAACGCTTGCAGCCAAGACAATTCAGTCTGCTATGCCCGCCTCTGCAGGTAGTTACTCGAAAACTCCATCTCATAATTTTCAAGATAGCCAGGGAGTCGCTCCTTCGATGAGCGGTAGACTATCTTTTGATCGTACTTGTTACAACCGTGGAGAGTCTGGGCATATGAGGAGAGATTGTTCCCACCCACATGTGGTATATTCTGCGCACCAGCAGTCTAGAGCAGTGGTACCCGTGGGGAATGATAATAATGGTAGAGGACTTCCACAAAGTGGACGAGGAGGTAATCAACGAGGCCGTTGAGGTAGAGGAAATGGTAATGCGGGCAGAGTTAATGTGCAACCAGGCAGAGAAGTGGTTCGTGAAGATGATAGGACACAATGTTATGCCTTTCTGGGAAAGAATGAGGCAGAGGCGTTTGACGCGGTGATCACAGGTACTATTCTTGTCTGTGACCGGATGGCTAATGTGTTATTTGATCTGGGTTCTACTTATTCTTATGTATCTGTGCGATTTGCCTCAGAGTTTGATATGATTTGTGATATACTTGATGCCCCTATCCATGTGTCTACCCTAGTTGGAGAGTCAGTCATAGTTACCCATGTCTATCGTGCTTGTCCTATTTTGTGTATAGGTTTTCAGACTTGGGCTGATTTGGTGATTTTGGGATATGACTGACTTTGACATAATCTTAGGTATATCTTGGTTGTCCCCCTATTATGCCGTAATTAATTGTAATACTAAGTTCATCACTCTAGAAATTCCGAGAAGGGAAATGAGTGTACAAGCCTAAGTGAACTAATCATACTACTTACATGAATAATAGACAACTAATAGTTTATGCTAGAACATATATAATCATTCTAGATTACATAAAATTTTTGAAATTTAATTCAAGGTTTACCTCTTGAAGTGTGGTCAGATACCATCAATCAAATCCACAAGCTAGAACCTTCAAAAGTATCGACAAGCTAGTCCACAAATTGGACGACAGTTCTACCGTCTTTTACAGTGATCCCAAGTTCACTTACGAACCCTCTCAATACATAGGTGGGCAAGTATTTTATATAAAAGTTATCTCTTTCAAGGGTTAGAAGAATCCCTATTTATAGAGATTTCTTCCTATTCTTGGAGAAGGAATACCATGTCTTTCCTACGTACATCTCCCTTTCCTTAGAATAGAAAGAGTCATGTCATTCTCCCTTTTCTTAGAATAAAAAAAGTGATATACGTCTCACTTACCTTAGAATAGTGTCACGCTCCGAAGCTACCCCTCCAGGACGGGGACACGGGACCTAGGATCATAAGTGACCCCAAGCTAACCCTGAGATGGCATATCATAAGCATACTTAAACGAATACTGAAAACTTAACTAATGCGGAAGTTAAATCATGAGTTAAACTGAAATGATGGGGAATACCCATAAATTATCTAAATATATGATAATTGAGAATTTAACAACAACTGAAAAGTTAAACTCAAATACTGAAGCTGATTCTGACTATGTCTATGTCTGAAATAAAGCCTCTACTGACTAGAAATATTGAGACATGCCCCAGCTAGATCTAGCAAATACTGAAACTAAAGACTAAAAACAAAGGAAGATTATCATGTCACTCGTCCTCGAAGAATGAGGACTCACCACTGATGTTGCTGAACTTAAGATCGTGAACCGATCTAAGCGTGATCTGGAAGCTGAGAATCCGAACCTACATCACGAGAAGATGTAGCGCAGAGTATGCATTAGTACTTGAAAAGTGCTGAGCATGCAGGATAGAGTAAAGCTAAATAATAGCATAACTGAATAGAGCAATAAATCAATGATATAATCTGAACATGATAAGGATACTAAACACACTAAACATGAGCTAACTGTATGCAATGACCAAGTTTTTAAGATGCTGAAACTGGATACTGAACTGTACTGATAATATGGTCAATACAATAGATTCTGACTGAACTGTGGGAGCTACTAATAACTGACATAAAACCACATGAGCTAAATGTGGATTTCGATATATATGCCCCACCGAGAGGACCCAATATACCATACCATATGTATAGAGGAATCACTGGCGTGATCACTAAAATGTTGCCCACATAGAGGACTTACAACCTATGGGGCACGTAGTTTTGGGACTTGCAGGTGACTGACCCTAGTCCACTCGGTATTAATTTTTTCCCAATTGATTATGTAATTTAGCAATTTATAACTGAAATGTTGTAATTCTGGATAGCACAAAATACTGATATGCTAACTGAAAATGCAACATTAATGTACTGATAATGAAACATTTATAACTGGAGCATGTATAACTGAATAAACTGACCTAACATGTGCAATTAATGAACTAAAAGAACTACATAGCTAGGGTTCTGAAATCATGAAGGAATCTACACAAAATGATACTAAATTCATGACAATCTGATTGAATCTTTGTAACAGCTAAAACCCAACAATTTCTAACATTCAAGAAACCCTAGGCCTAGATAATACCAAGGGAATGAAGATTCTGACTGAAAACTAGGGGCCTAATGGGAGAAAGGAACCACTAGTGAAATCCCACATACCTGATGACGAATTCCACGGAGAAATCTTTCGATTTTGGGGCTGAAACTGATGAAAACTTGCTACGTTTTAAAACTAGGGCTGGTCGACTTTTTCTCCTCTATTTCTCTGGTTTGATCGATTAATTTGAGAATGAAGAGACTAAGGTAGGTTCTAATTAGTTTACTAGGCCTAAATTAATCAAAACTACGTAGTTTAGGGATTAAACGACGTAGTTTAGGGGTCCAACGCATAGGAAAAAAACCAAAAAACCCTGACTTAAAAGTTGTCTGGGGTCACCGACGGTCTGTGCTGATCGACCGTCGATTGTGACTGGTTCTGAGATTTGGGGGGTCGGACCTACGGCCCCGGACCACGGACAGTGGTCTGACCTACGGTCCGTAGGTCCTGGCGTGGCCCTTTGTCAAATTTTCTGGGGGGATTTTCGGATGGGTTGCAGGTGGCCATCAACATGGCCACCAGCACGGACTGTGGGTAACCCTACGGTCCGTGGGTGATAACCGTGGGTTGCACCTGCAACTTCAGAATATCTGCATTTTGGTAGTTCTAGCATACAGGGTGTTACAAATAGAGAAAGACACACACATCTCCCTTTTCCCTTTAGAATAGACTCTGAGTTCTAGTTAAATATGGGCACGATAGGGACCACATAATTAATTACTAAGGCTTCCTTTTATGAAAATAATTCCAAATAATTAATTTGAATTATTCTTACCATAATAAATTACAAATCATTCCAGTAAAAATTCGTAATTGCACTCCTCTATTTATATTTTGAAATTACCCATTAAACACATATGTAATTTTCCATGTTAAGATTACAAATACTAATCAATCAATTAAATTACAGATGAATTTAATTCAATGATAAATTTCCTTGAGAGTACTGCTTAACTTATTTCATGTGCTGGATTCATAAATCCCCTTGCAAGGTTTGACACGATGAAAACTTTTAAGCTTCTCAAAAAGGTGTATCATCAATCTCTATATCGAGACATGGATTTCGTCAACTAACTTATTATTCCACCAATATCATCATCAAATCTACCAGGAATATTGACCCATCTTAGAATCTCACCTTTTAATAAATCAAAACAATAATTAACATATACAGATCATAATAGTTATATCAGGATTAAGAAAATAAGTACATTTAATAGTTTAGAGAATATGGTTTTGTTAGTAAGTCTAAAGCAACTATCTCTACTCGGTCCTGTTCAATACATACAAAATGCACTAGCACAAGAAGTTAAAACTATACCATTCCCATAATCAAGATAAACTACATATAATCTTGTGCTACAATCGTACCGATGGCATGTCCAATTCCCATCTTAGATTGTAAACAAAAAACTTTATACTTATAAGAACCGATGATTTAATCATCTATGTATAAGCTTAAACTCTATACACTAAATCATCAACTATATAAGTAAACATACACCATAATCGAATATATGATCTATTAAAATAAATACATAATTATTCTATAATTAATACTATATCTAAACACGTGGTTAATAGTTTATATCCCAACAATCTCCCAATTGAACTTTTAACCATCACGATTGTTATAATGTACTATATCTAAATGCATTATTAATAGTATATACCCTACCAATCTCCCACTAAGATATTTAATCTTGAAAATTGTTAAAATACTATTTCTAAATACATGATTAACAATATATACCCTAACAATCTCCCACTTAGACTGTTAACAATGCATTTACAACTTTCACAAATATTCCTTTTATATTTCTTATCAAAAGGATCTTACCAAGTTGATTTCTTATGCAACTTTGTCTATTAATGTTGAGTAGTAAATTATCGTTTTTATATTATGAAAGTCCTCATAAACATGCAAAACCAATCAATCTTCGTTATGATTCTCCCACTATGACTAAGTATTACTACAATAGTCACACTTTCATGTTCTTGAGTCTTAATATTTTCCTCAAAGCCTTTCGGTAATGAAATATTAACAACTTTTTCATGTAGTGTTCTTTAATTTGCCCAATATCACTTTCACTACTTAAGGTAGTAGCATTGTTATGTCTAGTAACGTTTCTCCCACTACGTTAATGCAATGGAACGTCAATTCTGACATACCGGTTAGATGTTCTTGAGTGTCTAAATTTACAACTGACTCATTTGTTATTTCTTTGTTCAGTTCCTGTAAAACAAGTTTACTTCTAGGAACATGGATTACTAAATAGTCCTTTTCTAGAAATCTGATAGTTGTCTTAACAATTGCCTTATTTTCTTTAGGACAATAAAATAAACCTTCTTTCATTCTTTTTGGATATCCAAATACTACACACATTTCATTCCTGATTGGATAGGAATTGAATTCAAATGTGATATGTAGTTCTTAGAACATATCCCAAAAGAAACAAAATAGCAATGAATAAGCCAATTATTAATCTTATCATCTTCATAAGAGTATTTCTTTTCTGTTTTACACCAATATATTGTTGAGTGTCTGGTGTAGACAATTGAAATGCAATTATTCTATCAGATAAGTGACTCATCAGCTCTACAAAGAGGTATATGTCACTACAATCAAATTGCAGTGACTATATATTTTTCATGATGCTATTTTCATGTATCTTAAAATTTTGAGTTTATCAAGACATTCAGACTTACAAAACATCAAAAATATATATTCATATCATGAGTAACCTTCTGAAAATCTCAGAATACTCAAATTCACCTCTTGCATGAATGATCATTTACCGCACATATCAGAATAGATTAATTCTAACTTATCACTGCCTCTATTTCATTTATAAGAGGAAATGTCTCGTAAGCATTTTTATTTCTAAGCATGACTCACATGTTGGTAGTGACTTCACTTTCAATGAACCGTTATGTCCATTCTTTAACCAACTTCAAAGTTCTATCTAGAATAAATGACGCAGACGCTAGTGTACATATAAGTTTCTTTCAATTTAAAAGATATTTTCTCTTTTGAGATAGATTAATATTCAATTCATGAGAAAAAAATATTCATGCATCAATATACAATAAGAGATAACATATTTATCAAACTCAAAAGAGTTACAAGAAAAATATATTAAGTGTCCATATCTTATTTAGATCGAAACCGAAAAATAATTTCATCTAACATGAACATATATAATGCAATTTTTTTTTGAATTAATATCTTATCTCTATCGAAAAAAATACTTGAGTAGTATTAAGTAAGTCTGTAAAGTCTATTGAAAAATTTGAGATATAATACATTGAATAGATCATAATACATCGAATAATCCTAATTAACAAAATCCAAGGCTCATTTATACATATATATCCATGCATCTTGAATAACCAATTGATGGGATTGGAGAACTACTCATGCAATACACATGTACAATGACCGATATTCACTTCATAAACTTATACAAATCTAACTCAGATGAAGAGTCTACTATTAGTTTGAGTCAAGTAAAAATAATCCTAGTTACATTGATTCAATCATATATCATTCAGTTTAGGAGAGTTATTATAGCTTATCAAGACTAGAGATTAAATACATAGTCACTTGTATTAATTTCATCTGATATGGAGGAAGGTTTAAGCCAACACATGAAACTAACACTTCACTACTATTTAGTCTTGGTAATCGAGGGAGGGATCCCTATAACCAAATATAGCCAAAAACTCATATAACGATCAAATATACATCTTACTATGTCGTTCTTATGAATCTACCAAATTTTAGACCAATCATAGTCCCTATTTTCGAATTCCAAAACTATGATCAATATGGTTGAAAATGTTGTTTGGCCAAAATGAAATTTAATTTTTTTTTCCTTTCGAAAATTCTCATCACATATTAGCATTTGTGAAATAGATACACGAATCAAGAACAAAGAACGAAATTCTAAAACTATTTACATTATCTGAAAACTATTTTTCAAAAATCAGCATGTTTATGTATACATTGAACATTAAAATTCAAAACACATCTCATGGATACCCATGCATCTTGAACGATAAATTTTGATGAAAAATAACTACTCATACAACATACATATGTGATATCAGATATTCACTTTAACAAATTTAGAACAAAAGGAGAGTACTATATGTTGATTTATGTCAAGTGAATATCATTATCCCTAGATCATTGACCCAATCAAATACTACTCAGATAGGGAGAGTCAATACAGATCATCAAAACTAGAATTAAATTTTAATGACTTGTATTAATTTTATCCGATATGGAGGAAGGTCTAAGCCAACACATGAACTTAATACTTCACTAAAACTTAGTTATGAAGACCATAGAGAACAATCTCTATAACCACTGTATCATAGGTGAGTAATTTTCATTTAAATTAATTTTCAAGATACAAAAAAAAGTTTATTCAAAAACATCATCTGAACACCTTAAATAACAATCATTGTATAACAATAGGTATGCTAATTTGATTGTTTGTGATAAACCTACCGAATTTCAGATCAATCAGAGTTCAAAAATAATATTTATCGCCAAAGCTATGATCAAATTCAGATCCAAACGTTTTAAGAAAAATAATCAGATCCATATCCTTATCATATATCAATTCATGTTAACTCATCACGTGTAATCATGTACCACATTTAACATAAATAAAACTAATATAAAGGATTATACTCATACTAAATCACATTTTAATTCCAAAAAACGACTTAAAAACAATTTTAAGGGCCTCAAAAATATAACCACACAGCAATGAGTATTTCTTACTAGTCCGTCACCAATGAACTTACCAAATTTTAGGTCAATTCAAGTCTATAAAAAATATTTCCAAAGCTATGACCAAATTCACATTCAAGTGGTTTAAGTATCTTTAGAAATTAAAACAATATGAATTTATAATATTCAAATAAAATTTTAATCCGATAAACTACCTAAAATCCATCTAAATAATTTTCGATGGAACCATCAAATTTCAAGTCAATTAAAGATTAGGAAATCCATGACCACCTACATTATGATCAAATTTGAAAAATAATTGTTTTAGACATAGTTAAAGATTAAAATAACATGATTGAGATTTTCATTCTCTTTCTATAATTATCTCATGAGTATGAAACATACGTTGTGTCCTTCCTTTGGCTAAGACACTCAATACCTTCTTATAACAAATTATTCTCTAAATTAATACACTTGAGAATGCAAGATAATATGTTTCTCTCTTTTGAGTGAAAACCTCGATATCTCTACTTATGAATTGATTAAGCATTACTAGTATTTTAAGGTAAATCACCATTTACGTAAATAAATATTTACCACTAATATTCACTTAGAATAATTTATACATGATGAATTGAGAATCTTCTAACGACTCATATAAATAGATCATTTTAGTGAAACATATTATTAATCACAATTTTCAATTCATGTAGTACAAAATATATTATCACATGTATAAAGTCTAAAGAATTTTCAACAATTTCAAATAAATAAACCACTTAAGTGATAACTATTTATTAATAAAAAAATTCTTAATTTATACAAATTGATACATACATACATAAATATATATATATATATATATATATATCACATAATGAGTAATATGCTCAAATTATTATTGAACAAAAAGAAAAAAATAATCCAATTGACTTGAAGAGTGATTGCCCCCATCACTTAATAAGGTTTGGAGTCAACAATTAGTCAAGAACAAATTTTATAATATTAAAAAAATACTTCACAATCAGTTCAATGATAATTTGTTCATCAACAACCTCTATGATTCCCTTTCTTATCGAGCTTTGCAAATTTGATGGATTAATAAGAAACAACCCAAAAAAAATTGCAACTAGCCGTCGAAAAAAATCAATTACATGTGCAGAAGTTCGAACTTTCATAATTAAATAAAAAAATCCATTGAACTTTAACTTTTCTTTGAACTAATGAAAAGTTTTCAATTTGGGTTCCATTAAATTAAAAATAAAGTTATCTCTTTCAAGGGTTAGAATAATCCCTATTTATAGAGATTTCTTCCTAGTCCAAGGAGAAGGAATACCATGTCTTTCCTATGTACATCTCCCTTTCCTTAGAATAGAAAAAGTCATGTCATTCTCCCTTTCCTTAGATAGAAAAAGTGATTACTTCTCTCTTATCTTAGAATAGAGAAAGACACATACTTCTTCCTTTTCCCTTTAGAATAGACTCTGAGTTCTAATTGAATATGGGCACAGTAGGGACCACAAATTAAAATGCTGAGGCTTCCTTTTATGAAAATAATTCCAAATAATTAATTTGAATTATTCTTACCATAATAAATTACAAATCATTCCACTAGAAATTTATAATTACACTCCTCTATTTATATTTCGAAATTCCCCATTAAACACATATGTAATTTTCCATGTTAAGATTACAGATACTAATCAATAAATTAAATTACTGACGAACTTAATTCAATGATCAATTTCCTTTAGAACACTACTTAACTTGTTTCATGTGCCGGATTCATAAATCCACTTGCAAGGTTTGACACAATAAAAATTTTTAAGCTTCTCAAAAAGGCATATTGTCAATCTCTATCTCGAGACATGGATTCCGTCAACTACATGTTTATTTCACCAATATCATCATCCAATCTACCAGGAATATTGACCTATCTTAGAATCTCACTATCACGACCCAGACCATTGTGATTGACACCCACACTAACCCTTCAGTGGGAGAACCATTAATACTAATTAGCTAACCAAGAACTACACATCTTAATAAAAAAGTAGGCATTTAAAGTTACGGTAGCAGGTTTAAATGCTAAAGGAAATATAGAGTTCCCATAATCTCCAAAGTCAAATCAATCAACTGCGAAAATAATGCCTAGAACCTGAAAGTCAAAGTATCAAAATATCTAAGGTTCAACCATAAGTCTAAACAAAAATATGGGTACAACCCAAACTGAACATAGGAATATCTAATTAACTAGTATAAGTCCGAAATTGAACATAATCAGAAAGACAACTCATGGCAGCCCGGAAGAACTCGCTCACTCTTGAATTTGAATTATCACTGATCTTCTAATCGAGGTCTGTCAATAGCCGCCTGAATATGCTTTGTACTCAACAAAAAAAGAGCAAGCGCAATATCATTGCACAACCACAGTGTACTGGTAGGATCACGCAACTATCCCACTAAATGTAACATACATAAGCCATTACAACATAATAATAACATGCATACACCGAACATATACAATATCAATATCATTTACGAAAAACGATCAAGTTCATAATTCCCAATTACACAGTTATGTCAAGTCACTGGTCCTCCCATGAAACCCAAACCCAAACCCAAACCCAAACTGTTAGTGTACCAGTTCGTGGTACCCGATCCAATGTTTATGCTGGAACGTGGCAACCGATCCAAGTTAGTGTGTCGCAATGCAACACCGGATCCATTCAACAAGCCACAATCACAATCACAAGTTTATTCTCAAATCATACAATCAAGTTATGATTCATGACATTCATCATTCACCTATCCTCTATTACAATTAATGTGATCAATAATGCAACATTCACATACATACATGTATTATAATGAAGGCAGAAAAAACATACATCACACAACATGAAATCACAACCATCACCTACCTCGAAACAAGCTTGAATCCCCTAAGAAACTTGATTCTTCCCTTTCCTGATTTGTTCCGCTTGTTCTTGGTCTACAAACAATTAATATAACACAGAAATCAATAAACAATAACTAATTACCCAAGTTATCAACCATCCTATCAACCCTAGATCAAACCCATGATCCCCATACCCAGATTAGGGCTTTTTCCACCATAACTTCTAGATCAAAACCCTCCCCCATTGCTAATTACCCATTAGATTACATTCTGCGGATCGAAAAATGGGTTTGGGGAGTTAAAACCATACCTTTAGCCCTAAGACTGTTGAAAAACTGTCAAGAAAGCATCTGGGGTCGTCTCCTAGCTCTCAAAGTTGAAAAGTGCAGGAAAAACCTTTTTTGGGGTTTATTTCTGACTTAAGTCGCGTCTGTCCCGCTATGTCTGCCCAAGTCCCGCCACAGCTGCCTCGCCCTGGTGGGAAAACCTGCCTCAGCGGCTTGCACGAAAACAATGAGAAAAATTAATAATTCCAATACCCCCATTTCACAACACACCTTCAACCAACGACACTCAGAAACTATCAGTTCACGTTAACATCAGTTTTTGGGGTTCCACTCACCCAAATTCAATTTCGTAAAGTTGTACGGGTTCCTTAACGTTTTCGCTATCTACTCATGTGACCAAAATCATAATTATATCACCCAATTATTACAAGATTTCCCTAGACCTTGCTAACTCCAATTTCGTCCAAATCTGGACTAGGTTGGGAAATCCTAAGTTACTACGAAAAAGTTTTCTGGCCCAAAATTTTTCCCTGTTAGCTTTTCTATAACGACGGGAACCGGTTGTTACAATAGATACCAATTTACCCATCACTTATCCCTGAGTGACAAACTTAGGAAAAATAGGCTACAGAAAGAATAAAGCAGTACCTGAATCGATGAACAACTGGGGATACTTTTCTCAGATGTCCTTCTCGGTTTCCCAAGTATCTTGCTCAACTGGACGATGCTTCCACTGAATTTCACGAACTGAATCTCTTTGGTTCTCAACTTTCGGACGTCACGATCAAGAATTGTAATCGGTTCCTCCTCATATTGAAGGTCCTTGTCTAACATAATTGAGTCCCATTTTATGATGTAATCTCTGTCACCATGATATCTCTTCAACATGGACACATGAAATACTGGATGAACTCTCGATAGGTAAGGGGGTAAAGCCAATCTATAGGCCACGGGCCCTACACATTCATGAACCTCAAAGCAACCAATGTATCACAGACTTAATTTGCCCTTCTTGCCAAATATCATCACCCCTTTCATGGGTGATACCTTAAGAAGAAAATTCTCATCAGTTTGAAATGTCATGTCTCTTACCTTATGATCCACATACTTCTTTTGTCTACTCTAGGCTGCTAGAAGCTTAGCTTGAATACTCCTCACCTTATCTTGAGCATCCTTCACTAAATCAACCCTCAAAGGTTTCACTTCTCCAGCCTCGAACCATCCTATGGGTGATCTACATCCCCTCCCATAAAGTGCCTCAAATGGTGCCATATCAATGCTGGAGTGATAACTATTATTATAGGAGAACTCACACAAAGGTAAGAACTTATCCTAATACCCTCTAAAATCAATCACACATGCCCTCAACATGTCTTCTAACACTTGAATAGTCCTCTTTGACTGCCCGTCCATCGGTGGATGGAAGGCTGTACTAAATGTGAGTTGTGTGCCCAATTCATCATGTAACTTCCTCCAAACCTTGGATATGAATTGGGTACCATGGTTTGAGATGATAAAAAGGGGCACTCATGCAACCTCACTATCTCTTTCACATAAACTTTAGCCAATTGTTCAACATTATAATCTATTCTTACCATGATAAAATGGGCTGATTTAGTCGATCTGTCAACCACTACCCAAATAGAATCAAACTTTGCCAAAGTCTTGGGAAGACTAACCATAAAATCCATGGCTATTCTTTCCCACTTTCATTCCGGAATTGACATTCTCTGAAGTAAACCTGCAGGCCTTTGATACTCATATTTACTACAAGAAAAATGCTCAATAACGAAGGGAAAAGTGGTCCCTAAAAATGAGATTCTAGTCCCTAAAGTTCAATAGCGACTAGAAAATCTGGTCGCTACCCCGTCCCTATAGACTCCGTCGCTAAAAGCTATTAGGGACGAGATAAAATAGCAGGTCCTTAAATTGATTCTGAGACCGGTATAAAACTGGTCCCTAAGATTGTTTTAGGGACTGCATTTCTGATCGCTAGTAGCAAAAATCTAGTCCTAAAAAACACCTTTAGGGACCATATTTACTGGTCCTTGCATACAAGATCCACCAGTTCAATGGGCTTTTTAGGACCAGTAAATTGATCTCTCTCTCTATATATATATATATGTTCTTAGATTTCCAATTTTTGAAATTCTAATACAATTTTTAAAAGCAATAATTAGGTGCACATACACATATTATCACACTCTGCTTTCATACATATATGTATATGAATATATAATTTAATACATCAATCACTGTCATTATTTACACAACTACTTTACAACAAAAAAAAACTAGCATCCTTTATCCAATAATATAAATGTAGATGTCTTGTTGGTTTATCCATTTGCTAATGCTTTTTTGAGTTCCAGCACCAGTAGTTCCCAATGTCTAAAAATTGTCAGGTCTAACAAGCTATTTCGAGCAATTCTAGGTCCAATTTCTGTTAAGTCCATGGAGGGGATGAGCTTCATGCAAATTCCAACCTTCTATGAGTGGAGAGAAGCCTATATTTGTCTAGAAAGTAACAAAGTTCAGGTGGAGTATGATATTGTCTACTATTACTCTTAGCGTCACTAAAAAGTCAGCAGTATGTTGATGAAATCCATTTGCTTAATGGACCTGCAATGATGAAAGACATAAAATTTTGCCAATGTGTGCACAATTTAATTTTAAAATAAAGGGAGCTAATTTGTTCAATATCAAGATGATACACAGGCATTTTTATCCTAGATACTTTATGCAGAATGCATTGACTTAATAATGTGCAACTTTAATTTAGCTAATATCAAGTGCTTACAAAGAGGAGTTCAATTTTCACAACACATGGAGTAACATATTTTATGCTAAATTTTAACAGTGATTAACTGAAGAATATAGAATAAATCCTTAAAGTATGTAAGAATAAATCAGTATGTGACTATATTCGTTAGTTAGAGACAGCAAGAGATTATTTTGCATTTCAAAAACTCTTAAAAGAATCAATAAGAAGGAGGGTAATGTGATTGATTCATTATAGTATTGAAATATTGAACTTCATATATAATTTTCCACATTATATAATCAAGTTGTAGTTATAGCTCCTTTAAATATTAAAAAGATGTGTAAGTATATCTTATCTTGTCTTTCTATCTTGAAAGATCAAATAATAATTTTTTAGTTGTTTCAAGTTACTCAATAATTAGCTCAATACATCAAAGTAAAATAAAAAAACAGTAAGGTCAAAAGTTCTAGAGTAACTCACTGGGAAGTAGGTACTTGCCTCGAAACTCTTTAAAAATTATGTACTCTTTCAATGGAAGTACTACATCAATCGAAACTGGTCAAGTATAACATAGGGCTTGTAGTAAAAGCAAGACGCTAAGATAAAGAAGAGTTAAGATAAGAGATACTAGAATAATGGAAACATAGCTCATTAAAGAAATTTAATCATATAAGATTTCTTCAATCCAGTTCTACTTGAGCAAAAGATGCAACCAACACAAATGAAAGAAAGTAAAATATTAAACACAATAATTAACTCAATACTTTCAACTTTAAAAGAGAAGGTGCAGGGAACACACTTCCATTTCAATGAAGTAGTGATAAAAGTTTATAGCTAACAGGTAACACCATAAGAAAAAAATGTAGCAAATAACTAGTATCAAAGCTACAACTAACAATTTTAAAAATAAGAAGCAACTAAGAACAATACAATACCTCATCTTCTGTTCCTTTTAAACTTTGTCTATGAGTAAGTTCGACAACAATAATTAAGAGAGATGTAAAAAGCTTGTAAACAACTAAACACTTAGCCACAACCTCATCTTTTATTTTTTTTTGCTTTTTCAATTGTATTCTATTGCTTCTTAGAAGTATTTTTTGACCTATATGGAGGGGACTTGATCCTCTTTCGTGCTATATACCAAGAAAAAATCTAGAAAAACGAAAGGTACAAGAAGTAATGCAATTATATAAGTTAATCACTTCAAAAAACAATAATGTAACAATATATTTGTCTTACAAAAGAGGTCATTCTTATATCTATCCATATCCTTCACAATTAAATAAAATAAGTTCAGCAAGTTGAACATTGGTACAAATTAAAATCAGTGAACACCACAAGTAAATAATAGGGAGGGTAAAGTAATAAAACTAAAGGAAAAACAAACACACAACAATAGCTGAAGAAAATAAAAGGACTATAACTAAGGACAACAAACTCACAAAATCCATGCTAATGCTCATGGAAGCTATTTTAATTCATTGAAACACGTCATTCTCATCTCATTCTGGACGCTAAAGTAGATAAAACACGAGGTCTTCTTCTTAAACAATCATTGAGATATGCACGAATTATTAAAGAAATACAAGAATCTCCGAATGTGTACATCCATAGTAAGTAAAATTTAACCAAGTGAACAACTCAAGATTACTCATCCACATGATTTCATAAAGTACAGATAGTTAAATGAGTAGTAAAATAAATTTCCAGCTTAATATTTTCTTTGAAATAGTAAATTAACCTATCCAATCAGTGTTACCTTCACTACATTGGTTACATACTACTCAAAACAATATAATTCTGAAATGAAGAGCAAAATAAAAAAACCTATTGTTTGAATTCAACCAATTGACCGTACAGTAAAAGCCATAATTATAGCCTAACCTTAGGTATCCTTGGTCATCCAAGCAAATTTCCAGATGACTAATTGTCTTCTTTAGATCAATATCAAAGTTCATATGATGATTTTAAACTTTCTTATATCTACTTTCTCTGTTCAATTGTCTTATTTTTTACTCTTTAAGGAAAAATTACAAAATCATGGTGCAAGATTGAACATGAACTAGTTTATAGCTTTTAATATACTAAAGAAAATAAATAGCTCTGTTTTCTTAGTTGTGAGTATTCTCATTCGCCATACCAAAAACACAAGTGTTTATACATGCATCAGAAAGGACATTTAAAAAAAGAAGCACTTTTGTTCTCTAAATTATTTGTTCATACGAATCAAACATTTAGAGGGAAATAGCTTCTTTCCCCCAGATCTAAGCCCTTTTTTAACATCTAACACTAACCACCATTCCTCACACAAGGCCCAATACTCCAAGTTACAGATCTCGCGATAAAACAATCAATATTAGGTAAAATCAATTTCGGAAGTTTTTATTCTCAAACAATCAATGTTCATCAATAAAAAATTTCTTCTTTTAAATCCAAAAAAGAAAAGACCGAGAAAATAGACAAACCTGTTCGAATAGACATATTTTTCAGCGAATTTGTGAATCTTCAACCACTTTAGATAGATATGGATTGAGATTGCAGACTTGAGAGAAATTTGAAACAATCCATTATTTGGGATTTATAAGCCATAGGAAGGATAGGGTTTTATTTAATGGAGGTGGGGGTGGGGGTACGGGTGTTTATAAGTACATTTTTTTTTTTTTTTTTTATCAAATTTTTGATCCACAGATCATTTTATTAAATAAGAGGCAAAGCTCACTCTATACAAAAAGCTAAAATGAAAAATGACCTCATCCATAAATGGACCGATCCAAATAAAATAATGAGACAAGATTCCAAATCTACAATTAGCTGCTCTTTGTCTATTTCCAAAAATCCCCAAACCCTTTCTCTCTTTACCTGCCTCTTCAAAATTTGGTAAGCCTCTTACTGTCTCCTCTGTCTTCTTCAATCTTTGAGCTGTTGATTCATTTTTCTTTTCAGGTGGCTATTGGAAATCCAAGTGACCGCAGATGTTCTTCATTTCTGTCCGGATATGACGCCGCTTGCTTGACGATTTTTCCGGTATTACCTCCGACCAACTTCTCTGATGACCGAAACTAGCTAGGACATCTAATTCTACTATGACTTTGTACATGTGTGAAGTATTCTGCTATAAAATTACTGTACCTTCTGATTCCTCGCATAAATGTTGAATTGTTGTTATGACTGTTGTTGAGGTGATTGCTTAGTTGCTCCGTCTCTACTCTATTACTGTGTACTGATTTTACGAGTTTTCATCCTTATGTTTGGTATCTGTGATTTATCCATGTTTAGATGCTTCCTTGTTATGCTTGGTAGCTCCTGAAATAGATAATAGCACTTAGTTTCTTGAGACGCCACTACTTCATTGACCAATGAATCTGCCACGCAGTTTCCTTCTCTGAAAATGTGAGTAATTGATGCATTTATACTTCGTATCACCCTTCTAATCTCCTCTATTCTTTCTACCAATTCCCACGGTATCTTCCACTGATTATCCACCATTTTTTTGAGAACTAAAGAGTCAGTTTCGATTATGGGCTCTTTTAGATCCTTCTCTTGACAGTACCAAACTGCTTCTAGCAGAGCAAGCGCCTCTGCTTCCATGTTTGTTGCTATTCCTATTCCTTTTGCCCTTGCATATATAAGGTCTCCTTCCTCGTCCCTCACTACAAAACTTATAGAACTAGCACCTGGATTTCCTCTTGCTGCCCCATCTGTGTTGCATTTAACTTTGTTTCTTCCAGGTTTCTTCCATTGAACATAATGGTGATGTATTTTAGGTTTATATTCCTTCAGTTTTGTGATGATTTGAGGCCATGTTTCCTTTCTGATATGTATCCAAGGATATTTCAACTTTATGAGTTTCCTCACCTCTTATTGCACTTGCATCACCATTTCATTATATGTGGTAGTTCCTCCATGCTTCAAGTTATTCCTCCTTTTCCATAAAGTCCACATTATAATTGTTGGCATTGCTCTCATCACCAACTTGAGTTTGGCATTATCACTATGCTTCCACCAATTTATTATGAGTTGTTGTAAGTGCATGCTCTCCATTTGTATACCTGCAAAATTAGAAAACTGCCTCCATAGCCTATTGGCTATGGGGGCTGTTAGAAAAACATGTGTCATTGTCTCCTCTTCTGTTTCAGAACAGCACCAACATCTAGACACTGTCTGAATTTTCATCCTCTTCAGATTGTCATCAGTTGCAATTCTTCTTTTCCAGAGTCTCCATAAGAAAAAATTCATCTTAAAAGGCACCTCTTTAGTCCATATCAGTTGATAATCTGTCCTTCTTTCCTGTTTATGTCTCATTAGTTCCCAAGCTGATTTAACTGTGAAAATGCCTTGAGTACTCCCCATCCACCATGCTACATCATTGATATATTCCTCCAATGGAGGCTTAATGGACTCCATTATGTAATCAGTCATCTCTTCTGATATCTTATTAAGAAGTTTCTCCCTATCCCAAGCCCCTTGATGAGTGAAATATTTGACCTCTATTTCCTCTTCCACTGCATTGTTATCCTCCAAATACCATAGTGCCCCTTGTTTAGTCCAATTATCAAACCAAAAGCTTGAGTTGCCTGCTTTTATTTGCCACCAGATGTTATGTTCTACCTCTTCTCTGATTGTGATCATTTTTCTCCAAACATGAGAAGCACCTTGCCCTCTAGTCACTGTAGGATGCATTTTCTTACAATACTTGTTCCACATGAATGATGCCCATAAAGATGATGTATCAGTTCTGAAGTTCCACCAAAGCTTTGCAAAAAAAGCTTTTGAGACATCATGTAATGACCTGAAGCCTATTCCTCCCTCCACTTTTGGATAACACATCTTATCCCATGCCACCCAGTGCTTATTCCTAGCTCCTGTTGAATTACTCCAAAAGAACTTTGCAAATAACTTGTGCAACTGGTCTATTATGCTTTTAGGAGGGTTCATAGCAGCTAGCAAATAGACTGGTATTGACTGTAAAACATGAGCAATTAGAATATACCTTCCTCCAAAAGACATGAGCTTATTTTGCCAAGTGTTCATTCTATTTGTAACTTTCTTCAACAAGTTCTCAAAATGACCTTTATTCTTTCTTCCATAAAAAATTGGACAACCCAAATATGTGAATGGGAAAGATCCTTGCCTGATGCCTGTTATCCTCTTTACCTGATTACACACTCTATTAGGCACTTGCTCATGTAAATATATCATGCTCTTGTCCAAGTTGATCATTTGCCCTGACACCTTTTCGTACCCTCTAAGAATGTTGATCATTTTCCTCATAGATGTAGTTTGTCCTGAGCAAAAAAGGATGGTATCATCTGCATATGAGAGATGACTTACTGCTGGGCTCCATTTAGGCATCCCATATCCTATATAATCAGGATCTTCAAACAGACTATTTAAACCCCTTGACAAAACCTCTGCTGCAATAATGAAAAGTGTAGGTGATAAGGGGTCTCCCTGCTTTAGTCCTCTAGTAGATTGAAAGAAACCAAAAGGCTGTCCATTCATTAATACTGAGTACCAGTTATTGCTAATGAGCCTCACTATCATGTCTATGATTCTTTCTGCAAAACCAAAGTTTCTCATTACTCTCACCAAAAATTTCCATGAAACCCTGTCATAGGCCTTGGCCATATCCAGCTTCACCACAACATTACGATATTTGTTTCTTCTGTTGATGTCTCTAATTATCTCCTGTGCCAACAGTACATTCTCAGTAATGTTTCTCCCTTTGACAAAACCTGTCTGATTTTTGGATATCAAACTAGGTAGTACAATGGCTATTCTTTCATGTACAACTCTTGAAATGATCTTATTTGCAAAGGTGCTAAGACTTATAGGCCTGAGGTCTCCTAAAGTGCTTACCAACTCCTTTTTAGGAATGAGAACCAGGTTGGTGTGTGTGATATACCTGGGCAGTTCTTGCCCACAAAAAAATGCCTTTACCATATTGGTCACATCCTCCCCTACAATATCCCAACAGCTCTGAAAAAACATACCTGAGAAACCATCTGGACCACTAGCACTATCTCCATTAAGAGCAAATACCACTTTTTTGACTTCTTCATTAGTGGGTATTCTCACCATAATTTCATTTTGCTCCTCTGTAATAATAGAAGGAATGTGTGTTAGCATACTGTAATCACTGACCTCTTGATCCTCCATGAACTGTTTCTTGTAAACATTGACAGCTTCTTCTCCAATATTTTGAGTTGTTGTAATCATGTCTCCTTCCCTTGTCTGAATTGCATTTATTTGCAGTTTTCTTCTTCTTCCCTTTACATAAGCATGAAAGAATTTTGTATTTCTATCTCCATCCTTGAACCATTGCATTCCCGCTTTTTGTTTCCAATATTCTTC
Source organism: Solanum okadae (assembly GCA_036553675.1). Lineage (NCBI taxonomy): Eukaryota > Viridiplantae > Streptophyta > Magnoliopsida > Solanales > Solanaceae > Solanum > Solanum okadae. Next base: position 40,133,096 of record CM071689.1, on the reverse strand, counting down.
TTCTATATGCTTATATATTTTAATGTCTGCCTCTGCCTTGTGAAGTTCTGCTCTGTTGCTCTCTGTAGGTGCCATCTCCAATTGAATCTCCTTCGTTTTGATCACATCTTCTAAAGTAGCTATTTGCTGAAAAACATTCCCAAATGTTTTCTTACTCCATTTAGCTAACTCCATTTTTACTTTTTTCATCTTACTGTGCACCACTGTAAAAGGGTTGCCAGTAATTTCTCCCTCCTGCCATACATCAGCAATTAACTTTTTAAAATTCTCATGCTTTGTCCAAAAGTTTAAAAACCTAAAAGGTTTCATAACATGTTCCTGTGAAGTGTTGCATACTACATGTAGTGGTGCATGATCTGATCCCTGTCTAATCAAATGATTAACTTCACTGTTAGGTAGTAGACTCATGAACTCCTCATTCCCAAATACCCTGTCTAGTCTCTCAAAAATGCATTCTGTCTCTACTCTTCCATTCCACCAAGTATATGAACTTCCCTTGAAACTAAGTTCATTTAGAGCACTTGAGCTGATACATTGGTTGAAGTCTATGGTTTCCATCTGAGTTACTGGTAATCCGCCCAATTTTTCTGAATCATTTCTAATTGTGTTGAAATCTCCCCCAACCAACCATGGTTTCTGCATGCTGCCTGCTATATCCTCTAGTGATTCCCACAATTCCAATCTTTCTAATACACTGCACCTTGCATATACTGCTGTAACACTGAAAATATCGTTGGTTCCCCTTTTTTTAAAATTGACCGTGAGTTGTTGACCAGTATCATTATAATCTTGTTCTTCCCAATCATTCTCCCAGAAGATCCATATTTTCGCTGAGCTGCTCACCTTTGCTTTGGGCATTCCCAATTTGATTCTGTACATCTCGAGATGTGCTGGATTTTGAAAAGGCTCTAACAGAGCAATGTATGAGTAGTGATTCCTCCTATGTAGGTCAATAAGTCTCTCAAAAGATTTTTGAGTTCTTACCGATCTAATATTCCAGAAAAGTACTTTATTAATCATTGGTTATTGGTGGATGTGGACCCCTTCTTGCTCCTTGTATTAATTTGTGATTGTGTTTGTAGTTTCTCCCTTTTCTTGTTCTTTCCCTGTAACTGATTAATTTGCCTTGGTGACAAGTCCCCTTCCCGTCCTATACTTTCGATGTTCCTTTGCATGCATTCATCCTCTTCTGTGTCCTTTTTCTTCGTCTTTTCTTGTTCTGTCAACTTATCTATAACTGGTGTTTTTAATATCTCCTGTACTCGGTTGTGTGTATCTGACTCCCCTGTCTGACTGTGTCCTTCCTCTTGTCCAGTGTATGGCCCTTCATCGTCATTTTTCTTTCTCTCCTCAGACCTTTGATTTATTCCAACTTCGTTTTCTAAAATCTGCACAGAAGATGGCGCTGAGCTCAGGGCTCTAATATCTCTGTTAGCTGAATCTTTCACTCCACTATAAGCATCTGCATGACTGTCTTTTGATTTAGAAATCACAGGAATTTTGATTTTTTCATTGTTTGCTACCGCTGTCTCATCTCGACCCATATTCTCACGTGTTGTGTCTTCCTTGGTAGGCAATTCTTCCCCATTCTTATGCTCTCCTTCCTTTGGCACAGATTCTGTGTCCCCCAAAGCTTCAAACTTATTGGTGGTGATGACTTGATCATTTTGTTGTTGTTTTGGATTCCAAACCTGCTCCAATTTACCACGCAGAAAAAATCCACCCTTTCTGTATCCATTTTTCCTCCTTTGTTCTTGAAAAGCATTGGATTCTCCTATTTTTCCTTTTCCTTTTCTTGACCTTTCTGTGTCCTCTTCCTCCTGCTCCATCTCCCCTTCAGTATTCTTATTTTCTCTTTTGTTTGCTTCTTCATCTTCCTCCTTGGGATATAATTCTGGATGTATAATGAAACATTCTTTTTCATTGTGTCCCTGTAGCTTGCAAGTTTTACAATACTTCGGAACATAATCATATTTAATTGTGATCAGTTTTTTTACTTTTTCACCTCTCCAGCTGAAGATACATTATTAGGGACGAGATTATTTTTCGTTTAGGAACCAGATTTAAACTCTTCGCTATATTGGGATATAAAAATAAAAATTAGAGACTAGAAATAAATTCCGTCCCATTAAGTATATTTTTAGGGACTAGATTATAACACCATCTCTAAATGTTGGTCTTTAAAAAGCAGTTTTCTTGTAGTGTATAATTTTACTTGTTGGCAATTTTGACACTTAGCTAGAAACTCCGCAATATCCTTCTTCATGCCCGGCCACCAACAAATTCGCTTTAAATCTCGGTACATCTTGGTCACACCCGGATGAATGAAATATCCCGAACCATGGGATTATGTGAACAGTTTCTAAAGTAAGTCATCAACTCGAGGAACACAAATCCTTCCTTTAAAGCTGAGCATAACTTCCACATCAAGAGTGGTCTCTTGTGCCTTACCAATCGCAGTCTACTTCTTAAGCTCATTCAAATTTTCATCCTCAAACTGTTTGGCCTTGATCTCCTCCATGAACGTGGCCCTTACTTCAATGCTAGCTAACACCCCACCTTTCTTTGAGATGCCTAACTGCATGAACTTAGACTCCAAGGTCAGAATTTCCTTAGCCAAAGGTCGCTTGGATATGCTCAAGCAAGCCAGACTACCTATACTCACCATTTTTCGACTCAAAGCGTCTGCCACTACATTAGCCTTACTCGGATGGCATTGGATGGTGACATCATAATCCTTGAGTAGCTCCATCAACCTTTGTTGTCTCAAATTCAGATCCTTTTGGGTGAACACATGCTGCAAACTATGATGATCAGTAAACACCTCACACTTAACACCATAAAGATAATGCCGCCAAATATTAAGAGCAAATACCACCGCTGCCAACTCCAAATCATGCGTTGGATAATTCCTCTCATGCACCTTCAACTGTCTCCATGCGTAAGCTATAACATTTATATCCTGCATTAACACCTAACCCAAACCAAAATGTGAAGCATCACAATAAACTATAAAGTCTTTACCTTCCACCGGTAGTGCTAGAATAAGTGTTGTGGTCAAGAGAGTCTTGAGCTTTTGAAAGCTCTCTTCACATTTTCAGTCCATTCAAACGGTATCTCCTTTTTGGTAAAGTTTGTCAAGTGCATGGCTATAGAAGCAAAGTTCTTCACAAATCGACGATAGTAGCTAGTGAGCCCCACAAAACTCCTAACTTTCGTCACAGAGCTAGGCCGAACCCAATTCTTAACCGTCTCAATCTTTTGATGATCTACCATTACCCCTTCTTTCGAAACTACATTCCTAAAAAAATGCAACCGAAGTCAACCAAAATTCACACTTAGAAAATTTTGCATACAACCTTTGTTTCCCAAGAACACCCAAAACAAAACGTAGATGGTCGGCATGCTCCTCCTCACTTTTCGAATAGACCAAAATATCATCAATAAAGACTACAACAAACGAGTCAAGAAATGGCTTGAACACCTCATTCATCAAACTCATGAAAGCTGCAGGCGCATTAGTTAAACCAAAAGACATAACTAGGAATTCATAGTGCCCATAATGGGTTCTAAACGTCGTCTTAGGCACATCCTCAGGCCTAATCTTTAACTGATGGTAACTAGACCTTAGATCAATTTTAAAGAAAATTGATGCACTGTCACAACCCGGGGTTACCCCCTAGATGTAACATGGCATAGTTGACCTCGAAGGGGTCGCATACAAGCCCTTAGTATAATCATACACATAATGTCATAAGAAATAATGCAGAAATAAAAAAATTTTCTTCAACAAACGAAGTCATTTTTTTTACAAAATAGAAAGGAGTCTACACATTGTCTCATTGGCCATCTATACAATCGAATACTTAGACATATAGGGATACAACCCTTATATAGTCCTAAAATGAAACTAATAAAAGAAACTACTAAGATATCTACTAAGTAAGATGGTGGTCCCCGAACTTGAGGACTCATCAACTGGCTTGGAGGATCATCTATTCCAAGCCCTTTGAACCAAAACTACCATCTCCATGAACCAACCCTCTACATTGTAGAAAACATAGAAATATGGGTTAGCACAAAAATGTACCAAGTATGGTAGCCATGCACAAAACCATTAAAACATGCATGAAAAGGGACATTTCATTTGAAATCATGCTCTATGCCATTTTTGAACATCATCTTTGAAATAGTTGGAGAATGCAAACAATAAGGCAACTCACATACATTTCATTATAACCCGAGAAATATCATTATAACAACAAGCATAGTCTCTAATATCAATATAATACAGATCCCAATCTTCACAATACGTAGCCTCCAATTATACAAGGATACACGGTTAAATACCAAGACCATCACATCATGAAGTAATCATCACATAAGCAACCTCTAAAACACACTTGTGCAATGTATGGTAGCTAATATGTGTTTACAATGTACACAAATCCAATATCACATTCATACTCATTTTATGGTAAAGCCATTAACTTAGTAACCTCTAGGAAATACTTGTGCAATGTGGGGTTAACATCCCATAATACCAACCCTACTAAGTACTCCTTTGAAGCTACCTTAGTGATACATTACATCTTTAGACTTCATTATATGCAATATTCACAAATTAAGGAAATAGTCATGTACATTACTCGAATACAAGGAAAGTCATGCATAACAACTATCCATTCAATATACATACATGCATTCGAATCTCATCATAATGCAAAGGAACCATCCCATGACATCCTACTAAGTCTACTTGTGCAATGTGGAAGTGAAGTCCCATACCCCCACTCCTACTAAGTAAACTCACCAAGAAGTCATAGTATAGTTCATGTCTCATTCATTAACTTCATTATTATAAGGAAAAGTTGCCATAACTGACGTAGACCATGTGAGCTACATGGAATCCGGTGTCATATAACCCCACATCGAAAGAAGGCATTCTTACTTGCCGAAGGTAGAACTAATTATATTTAGCTTCTAAGTGGATCCACTAGCTAAGTCCTATGTTTGGCACATAGTTATGGGATAGGGAGATTGCTACTAGAAACCCAACCTATTGCATTAGCGGATGAGCTTCCATCTCATGAGTTTACTATAGATGACCCAACCTATTGCATTAGTGGAGGGGCCTTATTCTCATCATCCATATCCACTCAGTACTAAGCATTATTTCCCAATTATACATAATTAGTATGGAATTGTATCTACATATGTGAAGGCATACTTTACCCTTCGTTCAATACAACTCACTAAATAGCTCATAGATTCATTTAAAGGTGAGAACTAACTTTCAACCTTAGAATCATCATTAGTATGTGAGTATAACTTTCACACTAAGATCATGTGTTCTCATGAGAATGAACTTTCAATCAACACAATATGATCATCATGGTCATGTACATTGCATGCATAATAATGAGTAAAGGTGCACATGAGAACTATACTTTTAATTAACACCATTGATACATCATATTCATGTTTATGCATGGAGTGTGTGCGCGCGCATGATTGTCCTCACAACGGCACAACAACAACAACATTATCATCATAGACACCTCCTTTCTCAAGGGGTCCACAACATGTACATAATATCCCAACTCATGCACGATTAACATATATTGCATTTAAGGATCTTAGACCATGTAAATCAACACATCTAATATTCATTACAATAGACATGGATACATTCATCATAGCAACACCATCATGACATAACATAACATTTGTATTCATATCGTATCATACTTAGCCATATCTAGGGTTGTAGGGGAGAGTGACCTTATCTCAACACTACAATACATATGGCAAGTAAACACCTCCACCATAAGTGGATCAACAATTAATAATTGGAATACTTGACAAGTAAACACCCCCACCAAAAGTGGATCAATCCATTCGTATATAATAACTTCACATAACATACCTTCATAGATTTCCCTTCAAAGCCAAGAGTTGAGATCAAGTCTAACATCTCATATTTGGCACAATAGATAGAAGAACATCATAATCCAACAACATAACCAATATGATCATTTTCAAGGTAATTCATATCTACAAGATTCTATCATATTCCATTCATGTCTAGGTGATCTAAACTAAGGCTATTCATCAATAAATTCGTCAACCCTAGAAGATCACATCCAACCCCTCAATTTGCCTCTTTCATGATATAACCCTAGAACAAGTCAATTTCATTTTAGATGCATAAGGTAATCAAGAATACATGTAAAACTATACTTAGATCATGTAATTACATCATAAAAAACTATAATTCAATTAATTGAATCAACTTCTAACAACATTCATTGTGTAGAGAAAAGCCATAGCTAGGATTGGGGGAAAACTCATGGATTCTTTAGATTTGAATTTAAAACCATCTAAAATCAGTAGTATTACCAATAATAAACATAGTTCAATCTTTAAGAACAGCTTATAAAGGAATCCATGGGGTTGAGTTGAAACCCTAGCTTTTGAAGATTTCTAGAATTGAATTAAAAGCTTTTGAGAGGGCTCCATGGGTGATAGCTACCCATGGATGAAAACCACCATACCTTAGGTGTAGAAACCCACGGAAATCCTCAGAGAAATACTCCATCTTCAAGCCCTTAGGTTGGTTTCTTCATTGGTCTTCAATGGTGTTCTTGGAGAGAAGACTTTGGGAGAGAAAGGGAATTGGGTTTTGATTGGGGGGTCTTTAGTTGAAGTGAATTAATGAATTAGTCTAGGGTCCTATAAGTTTATATAAGTCATTAATTAACCACCTAATCGACCTCCCTTAGCCCCCACTTAATTAACTAATCAATTAACTAACTCCTAACTCGAAACAAAACTGCCAACACACAGCCTAACCTACAGATTGCCTTCCACGGACCGTAGACCAATCTACTGGCCGTGGTTGGCTTCCGTAGTTTGGGATTGTTGCTTTAAATGCTGCAGGCCCAAGGAGAAAATAAGTATAGACTCACGAGGTCCATCCACGGACCGTGGTAAGGTCTACAGGGCATGGTTTGCCTCCGTAGATCACCACCAAAAGAAACAGACCATGCTGTCCAGGCAGCTTTGGGGGACTGTTTTGGGGTCCTCCTCAAGGACCCCTCGAGTGGTCTTTGGGGAGTCCTACCCGGACGGTTAATCCCTAAACATGTACATCTAAGTATGAGAGTCACTTCTACAAGTTTTCACCCTCAAACAGCACTCCATACTTCAACGACAAGACCCCTTCAACTCACTAGTTCAAATAACTAGTTTCCAGACGTTATAGTCGTTTCTTGACGTTTGACCTCCAATCTCCTCAAACTAACTTCAAAAGCCATTTTTCATCATTTAAACAAGTTTCCAACTAAACTAACATGTGAGGCTCTAGTTCAACCTACTAGATTTAGTCAAGCCCTAGCTAGGTCTTACTAGATTTTACGGGGTGTTACATGCACCTTGCAATTGGTCAAAAAGATCATCTATTAGCGGCAATGGGTACTTGTTTCGAATGGTGACCCTATTCAATTATTGGTAATCTGTACACATCCTCATACTACCATTCTTTTTCTTAACAAACAAAACTGGGTCACCCCAAGGGGAAGCACTAGGACGAATAAATCCTTCATCAATAAGTTCTTGGATTTGAGCCTTAAGCTCTCTTAACTCTGCCAGGGTCATGCGATATGGAGGGATTGAAATGGACCGGGTACCAGGTTCGAAATCAATGAAGAAATATATATCTCTATCCGGAGGAATACCAGGCAAATCAATATGAAACACTTCTCTAAATTCTGAAACCATAGGAATAGACTCAATAGAGGGAGACTCAACCTCCACATCCCGAATATGAGACAAATAAGCTAAACAACCATGTTCTACAAGTTTCCTAGCCAGAATCGAGGATATGATCTTAGCTTGCTTAGGCTTGTACACCCCTTCCTACTCTAACTTTTCCCTACCGGGGATCTCTTGAGTTACAGACTTAGTATTACAATTTAACACCGCATAATAGGGGGAGAACCAAGTCATGCCGATTATATCAAAGTCAGTTATATCAAAGTCAGTCATATCCAAAATCACCAAATAAGCCCAAGTCTGAAAACCCATAAACAAAATAGTACAAGAACGATAGACATGGGTGACTATGACCGACTCTCCAACTAGGGTAGAAACATGGATGGGGGCATCAAGTATATCACAAATCATATTAAATTCTGAGGCAAATCACATGGACACATAAGAATAAGTAGAACCCAGATCAAATAAAACATTAGTCATCTGGTCATAGACAAGAATAACACCTGTGATCACTGCGTCAGATGCCTCAGCCTCGGTCTTGCCTGGAAAGGCATAACACTGAGCCCTATCATCGTTAAGGGTGACTTCCCTGCCTGGCTGCACTGCACCTCTGCTTGCGTTACCATTTCCCCAATCTTCACGACCTCGTTGATTACCTCCTCGCCCACCTTGTGGACGCCCTCGACCATTATTACCATTTCCCCCAGGTACCACTGCTCTATACTGTTGCTGTGCGTAATCCATCATGTGCGGGTGGGGAAAATCTCTCCTCATATGCCCAGGTTCTCCACACTTATAACATGTGCGATCAAAAGATGTCCTGCTGCCCACAGAAGGTGCGGCTCCCTGCCTATCCTTAATCAAATTCTGAGGTGGAGTTTTGGAGTAATTACCTATAGAAGCGGGCATATAAGACTGAATTGGTTGGGCTGCAAGTGTTGGCCTACCTGAACCTCTTGAGTAGGAACCCTGGAAGTTACCTGAATTCTTGGCTTTCTTAGCCAATACCTTAGCCTGATCATCTTGCCTCACCCCCTCTACTTTCTTCACAAAATTGTCACTTCATTAAAACTTTTTCCTGCTATGAACAAACAATACATGTAACTCGGAATTCAGCCCCTTAACAAACAGACGAATCCTCTCTTCCTCAGTAGTCACCAATTGAGTAGAATATCTAGACAAAGCATTGAACTTGGCCTCATAAGCAGCCACAATCATACTACATTGCTCCAAGGCCATGAACTCATCTTTCTTACGATCTCTCAAGGTATGGGGCACATACTTTTCTAGGAACAGAACATGAAACTAAGTGCAAGAGAGTGGGGGTAAAGTTGAAGATTTGCATTCCACATAGGCTCTCCACCACTTCTTAGCCTCACCTTGAAGGTGAAAAGTCACAAACTCCACGCCATGTTGATAGACACTTCCCAACTTATGAAGCCTCTCATAGCAATCTAAAATAAACTCATAGGCATACTCACTCTCAGAACCAAGAAATACAGGAGGCTTTAGCTTCAAAAACTTAGTCAAAATTGCATGCTCATTATCATTCATAACAGGACACAACAAAGGATCGAAGAAAGCATCAATACCTCTAGTTCCACCCACCTTGGGGGCAATGTTAGCAATAGGGGGATGGGCGGAAGCCTGAGCTGGTTAAACAGAGGGAAGCACTCCAGGACCAACCAACCCCTTCAAGAATGACATAATCTGTTGAGCTAACACTGGGTCTAGAGGAGGAATACTTGTAGCCTAAGCTTGCACCTCTTCCTCTTGTCCAATATCCTCCTCATTCTCAACCTCAAAATTTTCCTCTGTCTATTCCTGATGCGCAAGAGAGTTCTCATTTCTAAGAGCATTCTCAACAAGAGCTCCATCCCTAGTAGGCGCCACATTTCCTCGGCCTCTACCCCTAGCTCTTCCTCTACCCCTGCCTCCACTGCGACCTCTCACTGCAGATTCCTCATTTGGAGCATTGGCAGGAGCCACGGGACTGACGCCATTGAACCTAGTGTTAACCACCTGCGGACAGAAGAGTGAATGAGGTTATATACCAATTTGAATCACCAGATACCAATTGGAATCAAGTTATAGCACAAAAGGAAGCAAGAGAAAACAGAGAGATTTTGTAAAGTCCTATAGCCTCTCAAATAAAAATACACACATCTCCGTACCATTCTGCAAGACTCTACTAGACTTATTTTGGTACATCGAGATCAACGAACCTAGGCTCTAATACCAACTTTGTCACTACCCAGACCATCGTGATTGACACCCACACTAACCCTTCGGTGGGAGAACCATTCATACTAAGTAGCTAACCAAGAACTACACATCTTAATAAAAAACTAAGGCATTTAAAGTTACAAAAGCAGGTTTAAATGCTAAAGGAAAAATAAAGTTCCCATAAACTCCAAAGTCAAATCAAACAATTGTGGAAATAATCCCTAGAACCTGAAAGTCAATGTACCAAAACATCTAAGGTTCAACCATAAGTCTAAACAAGAAGATGGGTACAACCCAAACTGAACATAGGAATATCTAATGAACTAGTTTAAGTCTGAAATGTGGACATAAACAGAAAGAGAACTCATGACAGCCCGAAAGAGATGGCTCACCCTTGAATTTGAAATGATCACTGATCTTCTAAGCGAGGTTTTTCAATAGCCACCTGAAGATGCCCTGTAATCAACAAAGAAAGATCAAGTGCAGTATCAGTAAACAACCGCAGTGTACTGGTAGGATCACGTGGCTATCCCACTAAGTGCAACATACATAAGCCATTACAACATAATAATAACATGCATACACCGAACATATACAATATCAATATCATTTACGAATAATGATCAAGTTCATAATTCTCAATTACACAGTTATGTCAAGTCACTGGTCCTCTCATGGAACCCAAACCCAAACTGTTAGTGTACCGATTCGTGGTACCCGATCCAATGTTTTTGCTGGAATGTGGCAACCGATCCCATATTTATGCTGGAACGTGGCAACCGGTCCAAGTTAGTGTGTCGGAACGCAACACCCGATCCATTCAATAACCCACAATCACAATCACAAGTATATTCTCAAATCATACAATCAAGTCATGATTCATGGTATTTATCATTCACCTATACTCATTTACAATTAGTGTGATCAATAATACAACATTCACATACATACATGTATTATAATGAAGCAAGAATAAACATATATCACACAACATAAAATCACAACCATCACCTACCTCGAAACAAGCTTGGGTCCCCTAAGAAACTTGATTCTTCCCTTTTCGAATTCGTTCTGCTTGTTCTTGGTCTACAAACAATTAATATAACACGAAAATCAATAAACAATAACTAATTACCCGAGTTACCAACCATCCTATCAACCCAAGATCAAACCCATGATCCACATACCCAGATTAGGGATTTTCCCACAATAACTTCTACATCAAAACCCTCCCCCTTCGATAATTACCCGTTAGAGTACATTCTAAAGATAAAAAAATGGGTTCGGGGAGTTAAAAACCATACCTTTAGCCTTAAGATTGGTGAAAAACCGTCAAGAAAGCACCGGGGGTCGTCTCCTAACTCTTAAAGTCAAAAAGTGCAAAATAAAACATTTTTGGGATTTATTTCCAACCTAAGTCACGTATGTCCCACTATGGCGGCCCAAGCCCATCACAGCGGCCCCGGCCTCCACCCTGGTGGGGAAATCTCGCCTCAGCAGCTTTCACGGAAACAGTGAGCAAAATTAATAATTCCAATACCCCCATTCCACAACACACCTTCAACCAACGACACTTAAAAACTACCAGTTCATGCTGAGATTACTTTCGGGAGTTCTACTCACCTGAATTTAATTCTGTAAAGTCGTACGAATTCCTTAACATCTTAGCTATTTACTCATGTGATCAAAATCATAATTAGATCACCTAATTGTTACCAGATTTCCCTAGATCTTACTGATTTCGATTTCATCCATATTTGGACTACGTTGGGAAATCCTAGGTTACTACGAAAAAGATTTCCAGCCCAAAATTTTTCCTCGTTGACATGTCTATAATGACGGGAACCGGTCGTTTCACTCACCTTTTAATAAATCAAAAAGATAATTAACACATACAGATCATAATAGTTATATCAAGATTAAGAATATAAGTACATTTAAAAGTTTAGAGAATATGCTTTTGTCAGCCAGTCTAAGGCAACTATTTCTACTCGGTCCCGCTCAATACATACAAAATGCACTAGCACAAAAAGTTGGAACTATACCATTCCCATAATCAAGATAAGCTACATATAATCTTATGCTATTATCGTACCGATGACATGTCCCATTCCAATCTTAGATTGTGAACAAAAAAACTTTATACTTATAAGAATCGATGATTTAATTTTCTGTGTATAAGCTTCAACTCTATACACTAAACCATCTACTATATAAGTAAATAGACACCATAAATGAATATATGATCTATTAAAATGAATAAATAATTATTCTATAATAAATACTATATCTAAACACGTGGTTAATAGTATATATCCCAACAATAGCTTATACTAATCGACAGGGACACAGGTGCAACACATGTATGAGAACTTGTTAAACTAAAAGTGAGTTCATGCAATGATGACTTGTGTGCTTGGTATGCAGGAGAATATTTTCTATGGAAAATAATTTCCTAGAAAGTACCCCGACCCCGACCCCGATGGTTTAGTTGGGGCCTGAACCTGACATCTGACCTAGGACTCAACCTTAAATCTTGCCCAAGACTCAACTTCCAAACCACGACCCGACCCTAATACCCGATGTGAGACCAAATTTTTGAATTGGTACCCCACCCTAACACCCGAATAGGGACCTGATTCTGACACCTAACATGGCACTTGAACCCCACTCCCGACCTAGGATCCGACCCTGACTACTAATTTCAGATCCAATTTTGATATCCAATGGGAGACCTAACCTTGATTCCCAATTCAGAACTCGACTTTCGAATCGAAACCCGACCTCGACATTCAACTCGGGATCCAACTTTGGCACTGAGATCCGACCCTAACTATCAACCCAGGACCCAATACCAATACCCAATATGTGATCCAAAATGACACCGACTTTGGAATCGAGACTTGACCCCGACAACTAATTGAGACCCCACTTTTGAATTGGGATCCGACCCTGACACTTGATGTAGACCCTAATGATTTATTTGAGACCTGAATCTTACATCTAACCTAGGACCCGACCTTGACACTTGACCCATAACTTAACTCTAACATTCGACTCGAAATGTCACGCCTCGAACCAGACCCTGGACGTGGCTGGAACTCGAGAACCATTGCTGGCCCCAAGTGAACTCTTGGCCTGGCTTACCTACTCAACGGAAGACTTTAAGCATTAAGAAAAGAACTCAAATGCAATATAACTCAACTGTCCAAATATCAGTCTTTCTAATTCTAGCAATGCAATTGCAACATGTTAATCTTATAAATACAAGCCAAGAAAAGGATTAGTACCTTGATTTGGAACTTCTCCGGATTCGAAGAGATCTGGATATCTCTTCTTCATATCTTCCTCAGCTTCCAAGTAACTTCCTCAACAATTTGGTTCCTCCAAAGAACTTTGACTAATGCTACCTCTTTTGTTCTCAACTTGCGAATTTGGCGATCTAGAATCTGAAGTGGAATCTCCTCATAAGATAAGCTAACCTTGATTCCAATATCTTCAGTTGGTATGATCAATGAAGGACGCCCATACACTTTTCCAACATGGAGATGTGGAACACCGGATGGAATGCTGTTAATTCTTGTGGTAGCTCTAACTCATAAGCTACATTGCTAATCCTCTTGGATATTCTGTAAGGCCAATATACCGGGGACTAAGCTTCCCATTCTTACCAAATCCCATAACATCCTTCATGGGTGAAAATTTCAAGCATACCCAATCATCTACTTCAAACTCTTACTCCCTTCTCCTAACATCAGTGTAGGATTTCTGACGACTCTGGGCTGTTTTCAATCTCTCTTGAGTAACTTTCACTTTACCAATAGCTTGATGAACTAAGTGTGGTCCTATCAACCCAGCTTCACCAACTTCAAACCATCTAATAGGAGATCTATATCTTCTCCCATAAAGAGCTTTGTAAGGAGCCATCTCGATGCTAGAATAGTAACTATTGTTGTAAGCAACTCAATGATACCTCAAAACACTATCTCCCCCTTGTTCAAAAGCCATCACTTTTTGCTTATGAACACTTGCCTTTAATTCAAGCAATAAGGATCTTGATCTTGCTTATATTTTACTTCTGACACTATTGATGATTCAGCCCCATTCATCACCACTATTCCTCCTTATGTGGAATCCATTAGTCGAACTCCTAGTCGTGCAAGTCTATGCACCTCTTTTGCTAACTTTTTCTTATCTTCCTCAAAATGGGTGGTACTACTCATAGACAACCTGCTCAAGGCATTAACAACATTAGCCTTACCTTGGTGATAAAAAATATTCATTTCATAATCCTTGAGTAATTCTAACCACCTCCTTTGTTTGAGATTAAGGTCTTTCTGACTAAACACATACTGAAGACTCATGCGATCGGTGAACACATCCACATGAACACCATAAAGATAATGACGCCATATTTTCAAAGCAAATACTACGACAACCAACACTAGATCATGGGTTGGGTAATTCTTCTCATGAACCTTTAACTGTCTGGAGGCATAAGCTATAACTTTGCCATTCTGCATTAACACACAACCCAAACCAACTCTAGACGCATCACAATATACGACAAAACCTTGTGTACCTTTTGGTAAGGTCAATACTGGGTAGTAGTCAACCTCTTTTTTAATTACTGAAAGCTTTTCTCACAAGATTTAGACCATTGAAACTTTACTATTTTTTGAGTCAACTTGGTCCAAGGGGATGAAATAGATGAGAACCCCTCTACGAACTTTCTATAATATCCAGCCAACCCCGAGAAACTCCTAATATCATTTAGAGATGTGGGTCTAGGGCAATTCTGCACTACCTCAATTCTTTCTGAGTATCAACTTTAATTACCTCTCCAGATACAATGTGGCCTAAGAATGCCACAGACTCAAGCCAAAACTCACACTTAGAGAACTTGGCATATAACTCCCTATTTTTTAATGTCTGGAGAACTATTGTAAGATGAATAGCATGATCTTCTTCATTCCATGAATAGATTAGTATGTCATCAATGAAGACGATAACAAATATATCTACATAAGGTTTGAAAACTCTATTCATAAGGTCCATGAATGTCGTGGGTGTATTGGTCAAACCAAAGGACATAACCAGGAACTCCTAATGACCATAACGGGTTCTGAAAGCTGTCTTTGGAATATCACATTCCCTTTCTCTTAACTGATGGTAGCCAGATCTGAGGTCTATCTTTGAGAAACAGGTGGCACCCTGAAGTTGGTTGAAAAGATCATCAATCCTTGGGAGAGGATATTTATTCTTGATGGTAACCTTGTTCAACTGACGGTAATCTATACACATTCTAAGGGAACCATCCTTCTTCCTCACAAATAAGATCGGAGCGTGATAAGTCCACAAATTGGACTCATTTAGGGCTATATTTTAATAGAAATTGTGTCCTCAAATGCTTATTTTATCTCTATATCTGATGAAAACCCTTAAGTTTTAGGTATTTGAAGATTGAAGGAGAGCATAGACACTACTTCACAAAAAGGAACGAAAAGGCTAAAAAGAACGAAGAAAATGAAGGCCTGAGGATCGTTGAGTCCACTTGGTGAGTCGCCGAAGGGTCTCACTTAACCTTTTGTTCCAGTGTGTTGAGCGCTGAAAGAAAGGATCAAGTTGGCGGAAGAGGGGAGCAGTCGGCGCATTGTGGAGATGTTCCGCGAGGCAGTACTATGTCATCCAATGACCCAGAGCACGAGCTGAAGGATGGTGCAAGATGGTGATGAACTACATCAAGGGACGAATCACCGAGTTGATCGGCGATTCCAACTAATGTCACCGAATGGTCCGCTGCTGCACAAATTTCTTTAAAACTATAAATACTCGTAGAGAGTTTAAGCTTAGTATTAGATTTTCAGTATCATCAAATTTTTAGTGTGAAACAATTAATATAATTTTAGTGCGTTTTATTTTTACTCTGAGTTTTAGAGAGTTTTGAAACTTGAAGAAGAAGAGGGTTTCATCTCCAAGGATTTGGACTTGGGTCTCTTGGATTCTTTATTATTGGCCTATAATAAGACTTAAATCTTCATACCCATTTGAGTGCAAGCTCATTTAGGTAAAAATTTATATCTCTTGATGTGTGGCTAAAAACCCCAATTCTTGGGTGTGATTTAACGAATATGGGTTAAGATTGTTGTTGGGTCTTGCTTGCTGATAGATTAGATGTAGTTTAATGGTGATTTCATCTAGTAGTTGTGGTTGAATTTAACAAATTTGTAGTTGCTAATACAAGTTTATTTATGTGTTTTCGGCTTGCTCGAGAGAGAGGTCGCGAAACCAAGACTACTAGATTGATGGCCTAAGGAGTGGGTTGACATGAGGTTCAGCTCGAGAGAGTGAACCTTAGTCCCATATCCTAACACTCATTTTGAGAGAGTGAGTGGGGTAAGGCCTAGGCTGGTCTTCATGCGGCAAGTGGGTGTCCGAGAGGAACCCATTTGAAATGGGGTAAGTTGCTCGAGAGAGAATTTATTCCCACGTATAGCTTAGCCTAGTCACTAATACTCTACAAGTTTTTATCGAAAGTATGTACCCAATAATTTAGATTAACCCGTATTCCGGTCAAGAATCCCCTCTCATTCATTTATTTCTTTGTTATTTCTACTGTTTTTGCTATACTTGTGACAAAAACCCCAAATAGATATTTGACACTTTTGTGTCCCCTTTTAATTTACAATGTTTTTAATAGTTAATGTTTTTAGCTACGACTAGTTAGAACTGAATTTTATTTTTCTATTAATTCTCAAAACCACTCCCTTGGGACTCGACCCCAACCCTTGGTTGGGTTATTATTCTATTGCACGATCGTAGACACATGCATCGGAAGTTGTGTCATTGATTACACAAACATCAAAATGGCGCCGCTGCCGGGGAGTAGTGTTATTTGAGGATTCTTAGATTAATAGAAATTCTGTTCTTCTTAATTGTAGTTTACTTACTTAACTCTTAGTTTTGTCTGGCTTGTTTGTGTGTTGAGATAGGATAATGAGTACACATGATAGAGATGGTGAACCAATGGAGCACCTCTTAGTAGAAGTGATGAGGTTCAGGGATCACATCCTGACCTTCAAGCATCTAGATGGAGAACTTTTTCATGATTCATGGCTGAGGTTTAAAACACTATTGACACAATGCCCATCACATGAGATCCCCGATCTAGTTCTACTGGAATGCTTCTATATGAGTCTAAATCCTGACAACAAAGGATTAATCGATCTACTTATCCCAGGTGGCCCTGAGAGATACTCCTATGAGACCGCAACCAAATTCCTTGACCTTTTGGATAACACCAACAAGGATACTAAGAAGGACCAGTAATTGATCGCTATGCTGGGTCAGATGGATAACTTGACTCAAAAGGTCGAGGAACTGGAGATGATGTCCAAAGAGAAGAGCAAATGCTTACTACCTATAGAGCAGGGAAGACCTATGGACATTGAAAATAGACGTATCAAAGATATGTTATTAACCATTCTCCAAAAGCTAAATGAGCAAGATAGAGTGTTAGAGGATATTAGAGAAAATGTATTAGCGCTAAATCAGATGAGAGGTTCTCATTCTAGATCTATCCAGCTAATTGAAACTCTCTTGGGTCATGTGATGCCTCATCTCCATCAGACACGAAGTAGGGGGTGCCAAATGATGTTTTGGCTAACCCCAAAAGTGAAGTTTAGGTGTTAACCCGCGTCGTGCCACGACGTTAACTAAGGCGTTGTTTGGGAGGCAACCCAAAACCCTTAACTACTTTAATTATGTTATTTTTGAAATAAATGTGTTTTGATTTTGCAGGATTGGGCATGAAAAGTTTGTGAAAAGTACAGGATGAATTATACAAGTTCAATTTGCGAATCGCCGACTAGATCGGTGACCCCGATAAAGACCGTTGTTTGGATCCTTACCTTGACTAAGGGTCTTGTAAAACTCAGCGAGATAGATAAACACTCGGCAGATCGCCGAGTAGAGAAGAAAATTCAACTAATGTCGCTGAATGGGTGAGATCTAGATGGTTATTATAAAGCCACAGGTCTTGACTTTCAACCTTTTTCATATTCTCTCACTCTAGATTTTCGCAAAATCGCACCTACTTAGTATTTTCATAATTTTCTCACCTCATAAGTATTCTAGCTACTTTAGTAGTGCTTGGATCTGTACTAACCTGCTGCCTAGCATCACAGTTTTGACTTAATCTGCCTAAAGGGTTGGTTCTCCAAACCCTGCATTTAATTGTGATATTTATACTCTCATTGCAAGTAATTTTATCCTATGTCATGTGTTGTGCCTTTCTGATAAATTTAGACTGTTCGGCGTGCTGAGGTGAGCCCACCCAATCACTGGGCGGTTCGCCAAGTGACACCCCCATCTCACCTTTAATTTCATGCTACTTGTGTAAGGGTTCTGTAACTTTCAGTGGATAAAATCATGGTCACCAAAGCAACTTGGTGACTCACCAATCTATTCGGCAAGTTTTTCTGCATTTATGCTCCTCTGAATTTGATTTAGTTGCTTTAACTTCTTCTGAATGCTTTGCAGAAATGGCTAGATCTAAAGTTGCAGGAAGAAGCAGGCCACCCTAAGGTAAAACAAATGGGATTACAATCAATGAGGATGCAGATGCATTCAGAAGCAAGGTTGCTAAACTTTCCACAACTGGTGAAAAAGGCAAGGGCAAACACAAGACCCTTAAGTTATCAGATGCAAGCACTGGCAGTAATGATTTTTACAGAAATGACCCCAACCAAACTGAAAGCGAAGATGTGTGTTCTGACGAGGATGATTTATTAACAGCACAGAGGGCTAAGCGGCGAACTAAGAAGCTAAATGATCCATCCAGGGCCAGAACTCCCCAGCCTACCACTACTACACCTCCAATTCTAGAGCAGGCAATGATATCAGCATCTCCAGTACAAGGTCCTCTGCCAAAATCAATGAATCGAGTAAAGTCTGAGAGGCTGAGGAAAATTATGGAGGAAAATCGTCTGTCCATAGACGGGGTTATAAACAGGCACCCAGAGATAATTGAGTGTCTGAGATACCACAAGTTCCAAATCTTCACCAAACCGCGTGGCCCTTATATTCCAAACTAGGAAAGAGAGTTCTACAGTGCATACAGTGCACTAATACCCCAGCAAAAGCAGCTAGCAGCAACCTTCAAAGAAATTGACTATGTAGTTGTCAGAGGCAGGAGGGTGAAGTGTGATATTGAGGAAATCAACGTAGTCTTGGACATGCCCACAAATATTGGGGATCACTGCCAGTACTTGATCAGAATAAAGAATCTGGATGAGATGAAAAGTTGTTTGCCCCACTAATTTTAGATGAGACTCCAAAGTGGTCGGCAGAAGGAGTTTCGATTGAAAAGAAAGAACTTAACATAGCCGCAAGGTTCTGGTTCGGTTTTATCAGTAGCACAATTATACCATCCCAAAATGAGTCGACCCTTCGCCTTGCCAAAACAGCTTGCCTAGGTTGGATCATAGAGGAAACACAGATAAACTTAGGTACAATCATTACTTCAAAGATACTCATGCGTGCAAGACAGAGCCGAACCTCACTTCCATTCCCAGTCTTGATCACAGAATTATGCAAATGAGCCTGAGTGCCTCGAGATGCCAAGATTGATGTGGAAGTGATGCCCAAAACCGCTACTGACATCCGAAAGATCGAAGTCGAGTACTTCAAGGATCAAGTAGAAAGGAAAAATGTAGCATCGGTGGAGTTAGTAAACACAGAATCATCGCCTGCAGAGGCACATCTGCCCACTCCGACCCCCTGGGCCTTCAGGTATATCCATTGCCACTGTAACTCCCGCTAATACTCCAGGTTCTTCTGTTGCTGTACGATCGCCAAGACCCACTACTGTTGTTTCTGCTTCCCGGCTTCCACTCACCCAGGCTTCAATATTCCGGATGGGACAGCTGGCCCTTTCTGCTGATCGTCGGGCTGCTAGTCTAGAGGCCTCTGTTCCAGGCATGGTCCAATCTACCCTAACGACCAGGATAGCGGTGTGTGAGAAAAACCAAGGGTCCACAAAGGAGGTGATGGCTTTAAAAGTTGCCATTGCTGAACTGCGAAAAGATGTAGACCACTTGAAGTCCACCGATGTGTACATGGTCTTTGGAACAGTGGAAATTCCAGACATGCCTGAGATGCCTTAGGCAACCACTGGACATGGGTATAGAGCGAAGAAGATAGTCGACCCTGAGTCAGAAGCAGAGACTAATGAAGAGATGCATGAAAAAACTGAGGGAGTTGCAGATGAAGATTTGAACGAGATGGAAGCAATCATGATAGATGTTGTTGTGCAAGCTTCCTTAGCACCTATTGCTGGATCCAGTGGAGCTGGTCCTTCTGGAGGTCACTCCGGGTACTAAAGCCCAGACAGATGGAGCGACCAATTAGCCAGGATTCCCTCTTTACGTACCTCTATGTCTTTCTTTATTTTACCCTTTTGGATTCTATGGTTAATTGCATTTGAGGACAAATTGCTTTTAGTTGTGGTGGGGTGAGGCCCACACTTTTTGTGTTGATAGTCATGTTCTATGTATGTACTTGGGTTGTTCTGCTTTAAAATTGTGTTTTATCTGCTTTCTATAGATGTTTGAACTTATGGCTTCTTTTATTTTAAATTGCAAAACGATTTTGACCCTTCCAAATTTTTTTATATTTTTCGCACATTTTTGCCACCTCTCGTGTGTTGAATGTGGTTGTTCTTTTGCAAAATTTAAGTCTCGGTTACGATCAATACCGATGAATTGAATAGTGCTCTTAATCGAACGAGCATGAATGCGTGGCTACGACGAGGCCAAATGAAGTTGCATAGACAATATGTGAACTCTTTGCATCTCATTGTGATTAGCCATTTATCGAATTGAGTCTCCTGTGATGACCGTTGCACACTAGCAAAAGTGTGGAGTCTTGTTCGCCTTATTATCAATGCCTTGTGTGATGAGCTTACTTTGATCCATGCATGATAGATCCTAGAATTTTCCTCGTTGGTTCGGTCAACTAAGTGATGCTATCTCTTGATATGATCTTAGGCAACTTCTAAGAGTGTGAGCCAATTTTACATATACCTCTTTTGTGACCTACCCTGTGAGCGTGTGATTCTCTTTTGAACACCCCTTGAGCCTTACCATTCTTGGAAGAAACTTGATGAAACCATAACTTTTCTTTATCCACTACCTATAATCCTCTTGAATTGGGGTTAGTTGAATAGTCAACTTAGGCATGGTGAAAAGAAAAGGAGAAGTCAAGAAGTGCAAGGAAAGTCTCCTCTCACCCATCGATTTAAGAAAAAATGGAACCCCTCCATATTAAAAAAAAAACAAAAGAGAGAAAAAGAAAAAGAAAAAGAAAAAGAAAAAGAAAAAGAAAAGGAAAAATAAAAAGAAAAAGAATGAAAAAGAAAGTTGCGAAATAAAGGTACAAAAGAAATGGGGTTCTCAAACAAACCATGGAAAGTGAATAATAGGATGACTTATGAGCACTAAAGAGAATGAAGAAGGAAAAAAAAGAGGAAGTGTTCTGAGCACCACATTTCATGAGGATGAAAGTCTCTGAGCCTAAATGACCAAACATTTGCACTCGGCCCCATTACAAGCCTTAAAAAGATCATTTTGATCTTGAGTGAGCTGAAACAAATGTTGATCGGAAAATAAGGGCAAACCTATGGGTGAAAGCATGCATTATGTTCTTCCTTGTGAGAG
The DNA here is from genome assembly GCA_036553675.1 of Solanum okadae. Taxonomy (NCBI): domain Eukaryota; kingdom Viridiplantae; phylum Streptophyta; class Magnoliopsida; order Solanales; family Solanaceae; genus Solanum; species Solanum okadae. The sequence goes on along the minus strand of CM071689.1, from coordinate 40,111,374 downwards.
TGAGCGTTGCATCTGATTCCGAAGCTTTTAACTGTGAATCATTGTGTGAATATGGAATCATCCTTTCTGTGAGGGCATTTGAACACTATAGTTGAGCTTGAACTTGCGTTTGAAGAAAGTATTGTGAGCATGAGATTCTTTGATATTGGTGAGTCACAACTTGAATCTTTAAGTGCACATTTGATCTTTGCATAAGTAAATTAAGTCTTGTTGTGTGTATTCATGATTGAGTCTTATGTAGCACTGTTTGAGACACCCTTTTTGAACGACTGAACTTGAGTTAACTTGAGGACAAGCAAAAGTTTAAGTTGGGGGCGTTGATGAGTCCACAAATTGGACTCATTTAGGGCTATATTTTAATAGAAATTGTGTCCTCAAATGCTTATTTTATCTCTATATCTGATGAAAACCCTTAAGTTTCAGGTATTTGAAGATTGAAGGAGAGCATAGACACTACTTCACAAAAAGGAACGAAAAGGCCGAAAAGAACGAAGAAAATGAAGGCCTGAGGATCGCCGAGTCCACTTGGCGAGTCGCCGAAGGGTCTCACTTCGCCTTTTGGTCCAGTGTGTTGAGCGCTGAAGGAAAGGATCAAGTCGGCAGAAGAGGGGAGCAGTCGGCGCATCACGGAGATGTTTCGCGAGGCAGTACTATGTCACCCAATGACCTAGAGCATGAGCTGAAGGATGGTGCAAGACGACGATGAACTATATCAAGGGGCGAATCACCGAGTTGATCGACGATTCCGACTAATGTTGCCGAATGGTCTGCTGCAGCACAGATTTCTTTAAAACTATAACTACTCGTAGAGAGTTTTAGCTTATTATTAGATTTTCAGTATCATCAAACTTATAGTGTGAAACAATTAATATAATTTTAGTACTTGTTATTTTTGCTCTGAGTTTGAGAGGGTTTTGAAACTTGAAGAAGAAGAGGGTTTCATCCCCAAGGATTTGGACTTAGGTCTCTTGGATTCTTCATTCTTGGCCTGTAATAAGACTTAAATCTTCATACCCATTTGAATGCAAGCTCATTTAGGTAAAAATTTATATCTCTTGATGTGTGGCTAAAACCCCCAATTCTTGGGGTGTGATTTAGCGAATATGGGTTAAGATTGTTGTTGGGTCTTGCTTGCTGATAGATTAGATGTAGTTTAATGGTGATTTCATCTAGTAGTTGTGGTTGAATTTAACAAATTTGTAGTTGTAAATACCAGTTTATTTATGTGTTTTCGGCTTGCTTGAGAGAGAGGTCGTGAAACCAATACTACCAGATTGATGGCCTAAGGAATGGGTCGACATGAGGTTCAGCTCGAGAGAGTGAACCCTAGTCTTATATCCTAACACTCAGCTTGAGAGAGTGAATGGGGTAAGGCATAAGCTGGTCTTCATGCGGCAAGTGGGTGTCCAAGAGGAACCTATTTGAAATGGGTTAGGATGCTCGAGAGAGAATTTATTCCCACGTATAGGTTAGCCTAGTCAGTATTACTCTACAAACTCTCTGTCGAAAGAAAGTACCCAATAATTTAGATTAACCCATATTCCGGTCACATCCCAAGAATCCCCTCTAATTCATAGATTTTTTTGTTATTTCTACTGTTTTTGCTATATTTGTGACAAAACCCCCAAATAGATATTTGACACGTTTGTGTCCCCCTTTAATTTCCAATGTTTTTAATAGTTAATGTTTTTAGCTACGACTAGTTAGAAATGAATTTTATTTTTTCTATTAATTCTTGAAACCACTCCTTTGGGACTCGACCCCAACCCTTGGTCGGGTTATTTTACTATTGCACGATCGTAGACACTTGCATCAGAAGTTGTGTCGTTGAATACACAAACATCAGAGCACCCCAATGTGAGACACTTGGTCGAATAAAGCCCTTATCAAGGAGGTCTTTCAACTATTCTTTAAGCTCTTTTAATTCTGCTGGTACCATTCTATATAGCGGAATAGATATAGGAAGAGTATCTGGAAGAATGTCTATACCGATGTCTATTTCTCTCTCAAGAGAGACTCTAGGAAGATCATCAGGAAAGACTTCTGGAAAATCTCTTACTATTGAAACTGACTGAATAAGAGGTATCTCAAAACTAAAGTCATTAACTTGGACTAAGTGATAGACACACCCCTTGGAAACTAACTTTTTCTCCTTAAGGTACTAAATAAAATGACCCTTAGGCACTGCTTAACTGCTTTTCCACTCTAAGACTGGCTCATTTGGAAACTGGAACTTGACAACTCGAGTTCTACAATCAACTGAGGCATAACAGGCATGAAGCCACTCTATACTAAGAATGACAACAAAATCTACCATGTCTAACTAAATTAAATCAGCCATGGTACTCTTGTGATTGACGGAAACGGGACAATAACGATAGACTCTCTCCGCTAGAATAGACTCACCAACAAGTGTAGAAACACTGAATGGTTTACTAAGTTGTTCAAGAATAACATTAAAATTCATCGCAACATACGGAGTTACAAAGGATAAAATCTCTCCTGGGTCTAGCAAAGCATAAAGATTAAAGTTAAAGACTTGGATCATACCAGTAACAACATATGGCGAATCCTTTGCTCTTGGCAACTTGTGATAACATATATGCGGTTTGATCAGCCACCAGTACAGAAAGTAGCCCCTTTAGGTGCAGCTCTGTCTGGTGGAGCAACTGAAGATTGGGCTCTATTCCCCCATTACCATTACTCTTTCTGTTCTTAGGACACTCTCTCATAAAATGACCGTTCTGGCCACATTTGAAAGCAACTAGTGGAGTCATTACGACACATCCCTGAGTGGATCCTACCACACTTAGCACATGTAAGAGTCTTAGTACTCCCTTGTGCCTTACTACCTTGCGAATGCGTATGTCTAGCTCTGAAGTTCTGAGAATTCTTACTATTATACTCACATTTGTGCCTTGGTGCAGGTGCACTAGCAGATGATGGAGCAGGTCCTTTCTGCTTAAGTTGGAAAGAAGACTGGTTCGCATTAATCTTTTGCTGCCCGGATTCATTCCCTGATGTCCTAGCCCTCCTATTCTCAGACTTTTCTCTATCCTTCAGCTCGTCCTTCTCAATTTGTTGCATATGGATTATCAGCCTTGCTATGCCCATGCAAACTATTAGCATGGATGTCTTACTCTCCTTACTTGACAGATGAGGCAACCCAACAATGAATAAACTCATCCGACTCCTTATGCCAGCCACCATCTCTTTGTTTCTCTTAACTCATGAGGAAAGAAATACCTCATGAAGGCACTCTCGACCAAAGGCCAGCTCAAAATTGGTTACGCGTAAGCACGAGTTAGAAAGAGACTTTTATAGAGATACACTCTATCGCACGAAGTGAGTATGAAAGAAGTGAAGGAATTCCTTAATGTTGTAGCCTTCTAATTATAGATGTGGCGCGCTTCACACCGAAAACTAGGACTTTACAGACACTGCTTCATACACTCCCTAGGACTCTTGAACTCTAGGCTCTGATACCATGTTTGTCACTCCCCGAGGCTACACCCCGGACGTGGCATGGACTCAAGAACCATTGCTAGACCCAAGCGAACCCTTGGCCTGACTTACTTACTCAGCGAAACACTTTAAGCATTAAGAAAAGAACTCAAATGCAAGATAACTCAATTGTCTCAAACTAAACTCATAATGTTTTAGAAATAAACACCTAACTTTGCAAAAGTGGCAACTCAAATCTGAACATAAGTCAATAACAAGGTAAAGACAAATAAACTAACTCGCTATCTATCTATGAAGCCTCTAAAACTGAGATGGATGTCGGGACAAGACCCACGATATTCTAATGAACTAAAATATTGAAAGCGATAAACGGGATCCTCTGAAAAGCAAGAAGGCTCACCACAGACTCTGAGTGCTCAATTAGATCAACGATGTGTTGGATGCTGATCCTGGTTACCTGTGTCTGAATCATATTAAGATGCAGGCCAAATGACATCAGTATATTGAATGTACGAGTATGTGAGGGGAATTCTAATACAAGACATAAGCTTGAAAGAAACTGAAGAACTTACCTGGCTCAACTCAACTCAACTGATTTCAATATAAAGTAGTGTAAATAAATGCAGTATAAAGAAAAGCTTTAAAACATAGTTTTTAACTCTTTGTATTTAGAAATACAATAATAACTCTGTATAAATGCAAAGATACAATATGAACTCTGTTTGTATATGAAAATACAAATATTTCTAATGTATATAAAAATACAAAATAGTGTTGTGGGAGTTTCTCTAACCGACAACCAACACTTAAGAGCTATCGTGATGACACAACGTTTTGCCTCACGCTGCCAAGGCCGTCCTATACCTTGCCGGGGGTATAGAAACTGAACTACTATGTGGATCCACTAGTCTATGCTAAAAAAGCACTAAGGAATCATCTAAAAAGTATGACCCTTTTCTACCCATGGTGGCTACATGGTTTATGGGGGTTATGAGTTGTCTGAACTCTCCCCCATATCGGTTCTCAATACTACTCCCAAAATATGATACTAGATCTTATGTTTTTTTTAAAAATACTTCTTTCTGTGATTTGAGATAATTGCTCACAAACTTAGCACAAAGGCTCTTCTTGGAAATCAAAGTTTTCTCTCTTGCTTAATTGTCAAAGCATTTACTCTTTAACTGAAAAACTTGCTCAAAGGCTATTTACTGAAAAACTAGCTCCAAGGCTCTTTACTGAAAAACTAGCTCAAAGGCTCTTTTGGAAATCAAGGTTTCCTCTCTTCTTTAAATGTGAATACATTTTACTCTTTGGGAATACATTGTACCGATATACTCTTTTGAAGAAATAAACTTCGAACTTTACTCTTACTCAACTCAAAACTCAAGTCTTAAAACAAAGTTAAAACATTTGTAAAAGACTCTTGGAAGACTCTATGAACTTCTCTTGACTTGACTCTTAACTCTCTTAACTTGACTCTTAACTTCTTTTGACATTAATCTTAACTGATCCTTGAATTGAATTATAGATTCAAGGATTGTGATTTGTGAAAGGAAAGATCTCATGATGTTTAGGAGTGTTTTTAGATAGTTAAACATGAGAAAAGATCAAGAAATCACTATCTGGAAGTTGGTCCGCGACACAGAGATGTATTTAAATTTTTGGTCGCGAAAATACTTTTTGAGGCAGAACATTCGTGACCGCTCCGCAACGCAAGGGAGAATTATCCAAATCTGAGGAACAGGTCCGCGACGCAGACCTGGTACCCAGATTCTGCCCGACTTGTTCCTTCTTAATTTTCGGACCGCAAATCGCCTAAATTTGATTCTTTTTCTCCAATTCTCTTTAGGTTCAGATACCCAGCAAATGTACACAAGAACCTAATCAAACACAACTCTAAAATCGACCTTCAACTCTCAAGAACTCCGCAATCTCATCCCAAATTCAAGAACACACATCAAGAACATTCAAACTTTCAACTTTTAGGACGAATTCGGGCTGAATTAAACATATTTGGTGTGTGGATGAACGAATCCAATGCTGTGTGAACTCACATACCTCGTAGGGATCACCCCTTGATGAAATCCACAAGCCTAGCTTTAAGAACTTGACGATTCCTTGCTCCTTCTCCTTTTTTCTCCTCTTCTTTTCTCTTCTCTCAAAACCCTAACTTGTTTCTCAAAAGCATACACTGAATCCAATCTGTTTAGACCCCAACTTAATTACCAAAAATGAAATTAATTAATTGGGTGGTGAAAAGACCATAATGCCCTTCTAAAATCCGGATTTGACTTTCCTTAGTTGAACAGCCCAACTTCCAGTGGGAATAACTCACTCATACGAACTCAGAATCACGTAAACTCGGCGGCGTTCGAAATATTATTCCAAGATATTTCCTACAATATCTGGAAACTCACCTAACTCATCCTGAGCTAGGAGTTATGGTCGTTTGAAGTTGACCAAAACTTCAAACTTGACCAATTTTCCAGATTTTTATTATTTCCAAAAATCATTTTTTCTAATTCTAGTTCTTTCAATTTGCGAGATGTTACATGAAACCCAGCCCTAATAGGTAACTCTAGACCCGATCTGGTATCTAACCTCAAATCATGACCTTGGACACGACACTCAAAATGGGATATGATCTGATCTGGGACTCGATAATTGGGTCTCAAATCAAGATCGGAAGTTGGATACTGAATAAAAATTAGGAGTTTAATTCTGGATAAGTATCAGGAATTTGTACCCAAAAGTTGAGTTAGGGTGGAAACTTGAGGTGTGAGGTTGAAAAAGAGTTTTGAAAAATGTTTTCCTTATTTTGGAGGTATGCCATTTTCCTTAAATTGGAGAAAAATAAGTTGCCTTGAAAAACATTTTCCAAATTATATAATCCAACCAAACATGAGAAAATTGAAAAATATTTTCTGGAAAATGTTTTTCTTCGTACAAAATCTTTATTTACCATATGAGCATTAGTATGATATTATGGAATCTTACAATTCTATAAAAGTATAAACTCATTCCAATGCCTCATCTATTTCAAAAGAAGCATTGTTTTCTATCGCCAATATTTGGTCTTGCCTATGATGTTGTGGTTGAGGATTTCAAGGTCTTATGATCAAGATAGAAATGGAAAAGAGACATGGTAAACATATCCAAACATTACGATCAGATCGTGGTGGTGAATACCTTTTGGCGAAATTCAATAAGTACTTATCTTAATCGGGCATTACATCTCAATATTCTACCTCAGGAACACCGCAACAAAATGGTGTGGCAGAAGGAAGAAATATAACTCTTTCGGAAATGGTTAGATCAATGCTAAGTTATTCAGTTTTGTCTTTTTGTTTTTCGGGATATGCCTTAGAAAGAAAAAATAACATTCTTTATTTGTTTCCTTCCAAATTTGTTCCTTTAACCCAATCCGAATTGTGAAATAGGCACAAGCCTAGTCTACGACATATTTGAGTTTAGGGATGTCCAACACATGTAATAAAGGGAAAACAAATAAGTTGGAATCAAGGACAGAAGTATGCATTTTCATTGGATATCCAAAAGGAACTAAAAGAGGTTTATTTTATTTTCTTAATGAACAAAAGGTAATTGTTTCAACAAATGTCAAGTTTCTGGAACAAGACTATTTAAGTAACCATGTTCCTAGTACTAAACTTGTGTTACAGGAACTAAGCAAAGGAATAACTACTAATGAAAAATCAACACAACTACCTAAAACAATTGTTAACATACCATTGCATTCACATAGTGGGAGAAATATCAATTGACAAGAGGTTGCTCAAGAGGATGCTCCAGAGGTTGCTCAAAAGCAGACTCAAGACATCTCGCTACGACAAAGTAGTAGGAGTAATATCGTGCAACCTAAAATTGTGGAGGAAGTAGTTCAAAATGTTCATAATTTAGTTCAAGATGTAGCAAATACTATAGTTTCTAGTCGTCGTAGTGGGGGAGTTATTCGAAAACCACAAAAGTTTAAGCACTTGGGAGAATCATATCATAAAATCCCAAGCATTATATTTATATGTTTGTTACTGTATTCATCGATGATATCCTGGTCTATTCAAGGAATGAGGAGGATTAAGCATGTCATCTCAGAATAGTCATCCAAACTCTCAAAGAGTGAGAGTTCTATGCCAAGTTTTCTAAGTGCGAGTTCTGGATTGACTTTGTGGCATTCTTAGCCCACATCTTTTTTGGTAAAGGAATTCAATTCAACAATTGGAAGATTAACGCAGTGCAAAATAGGCCCAAACCCATATCCCCAACTGATATCAGGAGTTTATTGGGGTAGAAAGGTTACTACAACAGATTTGTTGATGGATTTTCATCTATCCGCATTGACTAAATTGACTCATAAGAAAGTTAAGTTTCAATGGTCCGAAGCTTATGAGAAAAGTTTTCAAGAATTTAAAACTCAGTTAATTACCGCTCTAGTGTTAACCCTGCTAGAGGATATAGAGGGTTTTTTCATCTATTGTGATGCATCCACAGTGGGGCTTGGTTGTGTGTTGATGCATAATGGTAAGGTTATAGCCTATGCCTCTAGCCAGCTTAAGATTCACAAGAGAAACTACCTAACTCATGATCTCAAGTTGGCAACAATAGTTTTTGCTCTCAAGATATTGCGTCACAATCTCTATGGAGTTCATGTGGATTTCATCACCGATCACAAGAGTCTCCAATATGTACCAGTCAAAGGGAACTTAATCTCAGACAAAGGAAGTGGTGAGAGTTACTCAAGGATTACGAAATGAGTATCCTCTATCACGCAGGAAAGGTTAACATTATTTTTGATGCCTTGAGAGCAGGTTTTCCATGAGGCGTACTGCTCATCTCGATGAAGACAAGAAAAAATTGGCTAAGGAAGTGCACAGACTTGCATGTTTGGGAGTCCATTTATTAGGTTTCAGTGATTGTGGAGTGGTTGTGATGAATGGGGCTGAATCAACATTAGTGTCAGAAGTGAAGGAGAAGCAAGACAAAGACCCCATATTACTTGAACTAAAGGAAAATGTTCATAAGTAGAAAGTGATGACTTTTGAACCAGGGGAAGATAGTGTGTTGAGATATCAAGGTAGATTGTGTGTTCTAAAGGTGGATGAGCTCCAAGAGAGGATCATGACAGAAGCCCATAGTTCCAGATATTTGATCCATCTAGGTTCCACAAAGATGTCCCATGACTTGAAATATGTCTATTTGTGGAAAAGTATGAAGAGGTGTATAACAGATTTCGTTGCTACATGCCCAAATTGCCAGCAAGTCAAGGTTGAACACCAAAGGCCATGTGGTGTGGCTCAGAACATAGCTCTTCTAGAATAGAAGTGGGAGAAGATTAATATGGACTTTATTATAGGCTTGTCGCAATCTTGTAGGCAACATGATTCAATTTGGGTGATTGTAGATCGGATGCATAAATCAACCCATTTCTTATCAGTGAAGCCGACCAATTCAGTAGAAGATTATCCAAGTTTATACATTCGTGAGATAGTCCAACTTCATGGAGTCCAATTTTCCATCATTCTAAATAGGTGTGCATAGTTCACTGCTCAGTTTTAGAAGCCATTTCATAAAGATTTTGGTTCAAATGTAAACCTTAGTACTTCTTTTCATCCTCAGATAGATGGTCAAGTAGAGTGCACTATTCAGACCTTAGAGGATATGTTGAGAGATTGCGTATTAGATTTCGAAGGGAATTGGGATGACAACTTGCCTCTTATAGAGTTTTCTTACAATAACAACAATCACTCCAACATTCAAATTAATCCTTATGGGCTCTTTATTGGTGAACGTGTAGATCTCCTTTTGGCTTGTTTGAGGTTGGTGAAGCAGAGTAGATAGGATTAAACCTAGTTTATCAATCCATGGAGAAGGTGAAAATAATCCAAAAGAGGTTGAAAACAGCGCAGAGCCATGAAAAATCCTATACAAATGTTAGAAGGAGATATTTGGAGTTTGATGTTAATGATTGGGTTTATTTGATGGTTTCACCCATGAAGGGTGTTATGAGGTTTGGTAAGAAAGGGAAGCTCAGTCCCCGATATATAGGTCTTTATATGATTACAAAGAGAATTGGTAATGTAGCTTATAAGTTGGAGCTACCACCATAGTTAGCGACAGTACACCAAGTATTTCACATTTCTATCCTAAAGAAGTGTTTGGGTGATCCTTCCCTTATTGTGCGTACCGAGAATATTAGTATCAAGGACAACCTATCTTATGAGGAGATTCCCATCCATATTATTTATCACCAGGTGTGCAAGTTGAGAACTAAAGAGGTTGCATCAGTCAAAGTCTTATGGAGAAATCAATTTGTTAAGGAGGCAACTTGGGAAACTGGGGAGGATATGAAAACTGGATACCCTCATCTTTCTTCCTCAGATTAATTCCAATCCAAGATATTAAATTCTTCCTAAAGTACTCATTCAATTCAATTCCTCCTTCAGTGTTTTGAGTTCATGAGTTTTATGTGTATTTTGCATTAAATTAGGCTATTAAACATTTCCCTGCTCCTTCCATGCTCAATTCAACAACAATTCGAGGATGAATTATTCCAAGGGGGAGATACTGTAACACCCTAAAAATTTCAAAGAAAAGGCCCAAACCATTCTTCATTTGCGTGTAAGGTTGTATCGAGTGATTCTTAAATTTTGATTGGGTGTTAAGGTCAATTCTATAGAGTATGAATACATTTGAATATGAATTAAAGTCACAAGAATCCCCTATAACAAAGGTGACTTGAAAGCTTTCTTACCAATTAAGTTTTGATGTAAGAATCTACTTAGGTCAACTTCAAAAGATAATATCTCTCAGTACATATTGAATTAGGTAGTTCATGACTTATAAGATTGAAGGTCTGTTAGTAGTATTTCGAACGCCACCAAGCTTGCCTCATTTTGACTTTGGAGTAAGCAATGATGGTCATTTTACCAGAGACTATCGCATCATAGTTTATGAAGTCAATTCCTATAAATTTCTTCTACGGGCCATAGAAATTTACACAACCCGTACTGTCAACTCGAAGAAAACATTGAAGAAGTCAAATTTTATGTACTATGGATCCATTCTACGGGACGTAGGAACTTTTACTAGCCGTAGTTTGCATCCGTAGAATGAACTTTTGAGCCTAAAAATTTAGTATAAATTCTACGAATTGGATCTACGTTCCATAGAAACTTCTATGGGTCGTAGTTTGGACCTATAGAATAAATTTTGAGCCTTAAAATTTAGTACTTATTCCACGGATAGGATCTACGATCTGTAGAACAAACCAGAAATCGTAAATGGTCTCGTAAAAGGTTTTTCACAGCTTTTTAAGAAGGGTATTTCAGACATTTCCAACCCATTCTACCTAAAACTTGACTTTCTACCCTAAGTTAAGGGTTAAAATAGTGTTAGTCTTTCCTTTATGTTTATTATCACTCCAAGTCATTACAACAAGGTTCGAGAGAAGAAAACCTAGGGTTTCAAGTGTTCTTCAAGTTTTCACCGATTTTGCCAAGAACTTTGTTCTTCTAGGTATGTAAGGCTACTCATAAGGATGTACTTAGTTCGTCCTCACATAGTACATCTTATTTCTATAAGTAAAAAATACTCTAGTCTTGCATCCTTAGTTTTGAGATGAGTTTTGTTGTTCATGAGTTCAGGGTTATATTCTTTATTTTTTAGTTGTTATATATTGCATTGAGATTCTTGAGTTTATTGTTCATGTCTATATATCAGCATGAACCGTATTATTTAGCTATTATTGAGAATCTTTTAAACAAACTCTTGTGTCTTAAATTGATTTTGAGGATGTAAAGACAAGTTTTAGTAGAGTTTAAAGAATGATTATGAGCAAAATATGAGGGGACTAATTGATTTCCAAATATATCGTTTTTACATTAAGAAAGAGAACTTTGATTTTTATAAAGAGTTAAAATAGTTCCTAGAGATAATTGAGACATTGCCTCTTAAAGAGGAGCTTTTGAGAAATTACCTCAACACAGAGTAAGAGTATTTTTAATTGAGCATGAGTATATATTTATTGGGAATGGTATGGAGCACCGATATGGGGATGATTTCATACAACTCACATCCCTCGTAAACCATGTAGCCAACATGGGTAAAGGATCGTACTCTTTAGACGACTCCTTATAGCTTTCGAGCATAGGTTTAGTGGATCAACTTGGTTGAGAAATTCTATATCCCGATAAGGTATAAGACAGTGTTGGGAGCGTGGATGAGACGTTGTATCATCAAGTTGCTCATAGGTGTGGTTTTTTGTTAGAGAATATCTCAGATAGAGTTTAATATATATATATATATATATATATTATTTATTTTTTCCATATCACTTATACAAGTGTTCAGGATCATCAATAGGCGCTTCATTGTGATCACTTTGCACTCCCACTTAGCTTTTGGTGAGCCTCCTTGCATTCCAGAGGACTGCACTTTTATATTTTAGTTAGTTACTTTGAAATGGTATGGGTCTTTTCCCAGCATCGGTCTTTAATAATAGAGGCTTTATAGTTGGTTTCGAGTATGTTTTTAGTACTCCATTGTTAAATTATTTTTTTCAACCATTGTTGTTTTCAGAGTATTTTGAGACATTTGAGTACTTTGAGACAAAATGGTTTAATTCTGTTTTAAAGCTTAATTTTGCTGGAGTTAGTCTTCCACTAAGTAGCTAGTCAGACCCAGGGTTCACTTAGGGATCAACAATGGTTCTCGAGTGTCGGTCACATCTAAGGTATCGGATTATGAAAAAATGGCTGAATTATTTCATATGATTTTGAAATGGGTTTTTCCTATAAATAACAGATTTGTGATTTAACGTTTCAAGCACACCTCATCCAATTCTAGGTGTTCAACGATCGTAAATTATTATAAAACCCAACTAAATGAGTTGGGATCGAATCCCACATGGAGTGGTACGTGTTTCAGATTCAATTGGGATGTATAAATGCGGTCAAATCAATCATAGGAATAAAAATTATCGAATAAAAACTTCATTCAAATCAGGGGGTGACACGAATGTCAAATGGGGGTTTTGGTTTTGATTATCACCTACAAACATCAATCACAAACAATAAGTATTAACAATAATGAGACGGATTCTTGGGATATGATCGATTATAGGCAATGTAGACATATGGGTAATTGCAACTATTAGTAAATAGCAAGTTATTAGTGAGTAGGCTAGGCTATAGGGGAGGCAAATTTTCTCTCGAACAATTTACCCCGAATCTAGTGATTTCTCTCGAACATCAACAAGCATGCAAAATAAGAGTTGCCCACTCCTTAATCCATTAACTCTCTCGAGCTGAATGTGTGGGATTGGGTTTAGGGTTCAATCTCTCGAGCTGAACCCAGGTCAACCCAATACCCACAAACCATCAATCAAAAACCTTAATTCTAGAACCTCACTCCCAAGCAAGCCAAGAACACAAAGGAAGACCTGCATTTGCAACTACAATTCTTAAATTAAACCACATTTAATGATTAAACTCACTTTTAAATAGCATTTAAACTAACAATTAGTAATACCGATATGCTAAATCAGCCCATAATCACATAATCACACCCCAAGAATTGGGGTTTTAGCTAGACATTATAAAAAGGTAAAAACAGTTACCAAATTGATTTTCCATCAACTGGGTAAGACTTATTTCATCTTTACAATGGTCCAATTTGATGAATCTCAAAAACCCACTTCCAATTTCTCAAAAGTGAATTTTTTCAATCTTTCAAAGCTAAGGAAAAACTCTCTCAAAAGTCTCAAAATTATTGTCTAAGTTTAAAAAGTAACAAAAAGATTCAAAGTCTGAAGATTTCTTCTAACTAAAATGTTCAAAAACATATTTGTAGTCACCGAAAATAAGATACAAAAGCTCATTTGGCGAAGTAAGTCGGGGTCTCCGAACCACTCGGCGAGCCGCCCTTTGGTATCTTCCATCGCCCTTTCTCCTTGGCACTCAACATCCTCAAGGCTTGTAACTTTGGGCGATCTATCTTGGCTTCGCGAAATTACTCGGCGATCCGCCGACTGGACTTTTTCCTTGCCGACTTCGTTCTTTCCTTCAAAGTATGGCACACTGGAACTTTAGGTGGTCTGATGAGCCACTTGGTGACACGCTGAATGCTCTTGGCGATCCTCAGGCTCGCCCATCTTCATTTCTTCCGCCTGTTTTGTTCCTTTTTGCCTGCTAGTGTCCTTGCTTTGTTCCTCAATCCATATTGCAGAAAATCAAGGATTTAACATTAGTTATTAGTACAAAATAAGCATTTGAGGACACTAAATCATTATAAAAAAAGCTCTAAATGAGTCCAAAACTCGAACTCATCAATTTGGAAATCTTTGAATCATTCAAATGATTTAGTTTAAGATGATGAACAACAGGTAATTTTTTGTTCCAATTAGTTGTAAATGATATTGCATTTTAGATGTTATCTTATAACGTGGAAAGACTTGGATGATATAATTAAAAAGAATTCTTTAACATAAATGAGTCTTGGATTTTCTAAGGAAAGGTTAAAAGCTTTAAATGGAAGATTACACATTCGTTATGGCTACTATGGCTTGAAAGTCTTGGTATATATATGATGATACCAATGAAGATGTGTTTTATTTAGATAACTCTAAATAAATAGAAACTTGTAAAGATCTTAATGAGGCTTAAATAAAGTTTAATAGTATCACCGAGAAGGTGTAAATTCCTTGTGACTCATCACCCGATCGCATTTGCCTATGTGGGAGGTCTTTGTCCTAAAATATGGCTGACCATTGTATGTTGTTAATCGGGGAAGCCTCTATAGTCATTTCTTTGGAATAGTTTGGTTCACCAAATTCTTATATTTTTTACGCGGCATACATGGATGGAGGCCCACAGTTAGGTGGAGGTCGGACCCATATAGCCCATGGGTCTTATTAGATCGTTGAATATTAACCCACCAGGATTAATGGTTTTTGAAACATCTATGTCTAAATACTTTGGGTTTGGACTTATGACTTTGTCTTTTCTTTATAGTTATATTATATATATGTATCTTGTTTGACCCTCGCCTCGGTTTCATACCAGTATTCACTTTACTAATCGTTCTCAAATGCTACAGTGTTTCATGATGAAGCATTGGAGATAGAGGTTCGTGGTTCTGGAAGAAATAAATTTTTCAGGGATAGCAGTTACCTTTGTGGTAAGCTATCCATTTTATGGAAAACAAACTTTTCTTTTATCAATCTTTCATTTGATTTTCATGGTATGTCGGGGGTCATATCCCGACATAGACATTGTTATTCTGTTAGTAGAGGTTTCATAAGCCTATGGTTAGTTGGATTTGATTTTCTTATTAAGAGTTGAATGGATTTTCCTCTTTAGAATTCTCTTGAATATTTATTCAAATGGGTCTTATCTTCCACATTTGTATTTAAATTGGATTATTTGGATTAAGCAAGTTGGTTGGTGCTTTTTGGCCAAATGGGGTTTCAAGTGTCATGTCATGCCTAGTGTGGGGCCTTAGATTGTTACATTAGGATTTCTGGTTCGTGAATATGTTTCATCGAAATTACCTGTAAAAATTAAATAAGGACATTAAAAGATGTTATTCATGCAAATCACCAACCATTTAAATTTAATTGGACTTGATCAAGTCTACAACATAATATATATTTAAAATAGTAGAATTATACAATTAATTATTATTGTTATTTATATATAGAAAACTATTAAGAAAAGTTGAAAAAAATATAAAATATACTCGAGTCAAACCAACCCAGATTGTCAACATCTTAAGCATGGAAAATTTAGACAGGCAAGCACAAATCAGAAGTTGTATGATGTTGGACATCTTGTTGTACAATCATGGATTCTTGATAGGTTGAGGCGTGTAGACTGTCCTTAAGGATATATTCGTCGGTATGGTGTATCCCCCATGACTTAACAAGCTCTTATAGAATTAATTAGGAACAGGAACAACAAAGTTTCAATAACTATAAAACCCAACAAAGAAAAAGATGAATAAAGCTATTGCTGATTTGTTTTTCTCACTTGCACCTGGAGAGGCAAAGAATGACATATATATGCCTAAGGAAAAGAAAATTAAAACTTCGAAAAAATAAATGCCATAAGGCAATAATATCCAATTAAATAAGAATTGGTACGATGGAGGCAACAACTTCATTTTGGAACGTTGGACAACACATGATTTTGACCAAAGTTGGTACTTCTTTTTTAGATAACTTATTTTATGATAATTGTTTTGGACTAAAAAACCCCCCTTATATCAAAAATAATATAAATGATAAAAATGTATTTTTGTTGGGATTTCACAAAGAGAATAATGCATCGAATTTGGCGTCTCTTAAACTATGAATCAGATCTAGATAAAATAAGATTAAACTTACAGAACAGTTGGTCTTAGAACTTCTGTTAACCAAATTTTTTTTTGTAAATTCAGTGTCTTATTTATCATATCATGGCTCCACACACGTTATTGTTCATTGTGGTTTTGCGCAAATAGGCCATGCGCGTGCCTAGTAAACCCTTTCTCTCGAGTATACCCATTACCAAAAAATATACGTCACTCTGGGACACATGCGCATAGCCGCCGCGCTCATGAATACTCTAGAAATATGTCATAATCTCATAGGATAGCCCCCATTCCATACTCATATAAGTCTATTTATCAAATGTATTCTGCAGCGCAACACATAACCTGTAAAGGATATGAATTGGATTAATATTGTAATCAACTGTCACGCCGTAAGCCTACACCCTGGGCGGGACTGGCAATTGAGAACCATTGTTGGCCCCAAACGAACCCTTGGTCTGGCTTACTTACTCAGCGGAAGATTTTACTCAAGATAAATATACTTTAAAAGAAAAACTAAACTTCTCAAAAAATAACTTAGAATGTAATAAATAACATTCACTGCCAAAGTGGCAACTAAAGTCTCGACTTAACTGAAAAGGGAAAGTAAAGACTCATGAACTAACATCACTAACTCTGTCTATGAAGCCTCTAAACAACTGAGATGGACGACGGCACAAGACCCACAACATCCTAATGAACAAAAATACTGAAAGCAATAAAAAGTATCCTCCGAAAATCTAGGAGGCTCACCAACTGACTCTGACTACTACACTGGATCAACAAGGCGCTGGATGATGATCCTGATTACCTGCATCTGCATCATAATAAGGTGCAGGCCAACTGGCATCAGTACATTGAATGTACGAGTATGCAAGTTGGAATGCTAAACATAACTTTAGCTTGAAAAGAATCTGAAAGAAACACTTACCTTGGTTTTACTACAACTCCTGAATAACTTAACTCAATATAAAGCAATAAAACAAATGCAATTTATAGAAAGCCTTTAAAACAGTAGAAAACAACTTAGTTCGTTAAAGAAAATGCAATAACAAACTCAACTATACTTATGAAATAAAGTAGTATAGTTTCTGTGGGGATTTCTCTAACCGACAACCACTACTATGAGCCTAAGTGGTGATACAACGTCTTGTCCAGGCTGCCAGAACTGTCCTATAGTTTATCGTCATATAGAACTCCTTAACTAATTGAATCCACTTGTCTATGCTAAAAAGCACTTAAGGAATCATCTAAAAAGTATGCTCCTTTACTACACATGATGGCTACATCGTTTATAGAGACGTGAGTTATCTGAACTCAAACTTGTCCCCATATCGGTGCTCAATACTACTCCCAAAATAGATTTAGCTCATATGTTTGTAAAAATAGAACTCTTTCTTTTGTTTGAGATAATTACTCAAAAACTTAGCTTAAAAGCTCTCTTGGAAATCTCAGTTTCCTTTCTTGCTCAAATGTGAAAACATTTTAACTCTTGGGAATACTTAGTTCCCGTATAATCTTTGAAGAATGAACTTTACTATTACTCTTACCTGAAAACTAGCTCAAATGCTCTTTTGGAAATCAAGGTTTCCTTTCTTCTTTAAATGTGAAAACATTTACTCTTTGGGAATACATAGTCTCGATATACTCTTTTGAAGAAATGAACTTCCAACTTTACTCTTTACTCAACTCAAAACTCAAGTCTTAAAACAAAGTTAAAACATTTGTAAAAGACTTTTGGAAAACTTTATGAACTTCTCTTAACTTCTCTTGGCTTGACTCTTTACTTTCTTTGAATTGAATTATGGATTCAAGGATTTTAATTTATGATAGGAAAGATCTCATGATGTTTAGGAATGATTTTAGATAGCTAAACATGAGAAATGATCAAGAAATCATTGTCTGGAAACTAGTTCGCGACCCGGAGATGTATTTAAATTTTTCGTCGCAAAAATAATTTTTGAGGCAGAACGGTCCGTGACCACTCCGCTCCGCGAGGATGAATTTTGCTAAACTGGGGGGGAAATCCGCGACATGGCCTGAGGCACCATATTTGCCCGACTTTATCCTTCTTCATTTTCCAGACCCAATTCGCCTAAATTTGATTATTTTTCTCCATATCTCTTTAGATTCAGGTACCCATAACATACACACAAGAATATAACTCAACAACTCTAATAATCAACTCTACAATCTCAAGAAACTCCTCAATCTCATCCCAATTCAAGAACGAAAGTAAATTCAAGAACAAACATAAAAAACATTCAAACTTTCAAATTTTTACAACGAATTAACGTTGAATTAAACATGTTTTGCGCGTGGGTGAAGGAACCCAACGCTGTGTGAACTCACATACCTCGTAGGGATCACCCCTTGACGAAATCCGCTAGCCTAGCTTCAAGAACTTGATAATTCCTTGCTCCTTCTCCTCTTTTCTCCTCGACTCTTCTCTTCTTTTCTCTTCTCTCAAAACCCTAACTTGTTTCTCAAAAGCGTAAACTGAATCCGATCAATTTAGATCCTAACTTAATTACCAAAAACGAAATTAATTAATTGGGTGGTGAAAAGACCATAATGCCCTTCTAAAACCTGGATTAGACTTTCCTTAATTGAACAGCCCAACTTCAAATGGGCATATCTCACTCATACGAACACGGAATCACGAAACTCGGAGGCATTGGAAATATTATTCCAAGATCTTTCATAAGATATTTGGAAACACACCTAACTCATCTTGAGCTAAGAGTTATGGTCATTTGAAGTTGACCAAAAACTCAAACTTAACTTAACCAATTTTCCACATTTTTTTATTATTTCCAAAAATCACTATTTCTAATTCTGGCACTTTCTAGTTCTTTCAATTTTTGAGATGTTACAATATCTCCCATTTGGGAACATTCGTCCTCGAATGAGATTAATCTTAGTAGGCTAAGGGTGTAACATCTAACACCCAACTAAAACACCCTACAAGCAATGCAAATACAACATGCCAACTTATAAATAAATACCAAGAAAAGGATTAGTACCTTAATTTGGAACTTCTCTGGAATCGAAGAGATGTGGATATCTTTTCTTCATGTCCTGCTCAGCCTCCCAATTATCTTCCTCAACAAACTGATTCCTCGAACAAACTTTGACGGATGGTACCTCTTTTGTTCTCAACTTGCGAACTTGGCGATCTAGAATCTGAACAGAAATATCCTCATAAGACAAGCTATCATTGATCCCAATATCTTTAGTTGGTATGATCAATGAAGGATCACCCATGTACTTCTTCAATATGGAGATTTGAAAAACCGAATGAACCGCGGCTAACTCTTGTGGTAGTTCCCACTCATAACCTACATTACCTACCCTTTTGGATATTCTGTAAGGGCCAATATACCGGGGACTAAGCTTCCCCTTCTTACTAAATTCTCATAACACCCTTCATGGTGAAACTTTCAAGTATACCCAATCATCTAGTTTAAACTCTAACTCTCTTCTCCTAATATCAGTGTAGGATTTGTGACGACTCTGTGCTATTTTCAACCTCTCTTGAATCACTTTCACCTTTTCCATAGCTTGATGAATTAAATCCGGTCATATCAACCCAGCTTCACCAACCTCAAACCATCCAATAGAAGATCTGCATCTTCTCCCATAAAGAGCTTCATAAGGAGCCATTTGGATACTAGAGTGGTAACTATTGTTGTTAGCAAACTCAATGGGAGGTAGGTGATCATTCCAATTACCCTTGAAGTCAATCACACAATCTACCTTGATACCTCAAAACATCATCTCCCCCTTTTTCAAAGGCCATTACTTTTTGCTTATGAACATTTACCTTTAGTTCAATAAAAATAGGATCTTGGTCTTGCTTCTCTATTTACTTCAGACACTAATGATGATTCAACTCCATTCATCACCACTACTCCTCCTTCTATGGAATCCATTAGTCGAACTCCTAGTCGTGCAAGTCTATGAACCTCTTTTGCTAACTCTATCTTATCTTCCCCAAAATGGGCGGTACTGCCCATAGATAATCTACTCAAGGCATCAGCAACAACATTAGTCTTACCTTAGTGATAAAGAATACTCATGTCATAATCCTTGAGTAATTCTAACCACCTCCTTTGTCTGAGATTAAGCTCTTTCTGAGTAAACACATACTAAAGACTCTTGTGATCGGTGAACACATCCACATGAACACCACAAAGATAATGGCACCATATTCTTAAAGAAAATACTACGACAGCCAATTCTAGATCATGGGTTGGGTAATTCTTCTTATGAACTTTCAACTTTCTGGAGGCATACGTTATAACCATGCCATTCTGCATTAACACACAACCCAAACCAACTCTAGACGCATCACAATATACGAGAAATCCTTGCGTTCCTTCTGGTAAGGTCAATACTGGGGCAGTAGTCAACCTCATTTTCAATTCCTAAAAGCTTTTCTCACAAGCTTCAGACCATTGAAACTTCACTGTCTTCTTAGTTAACTTGGTCAAAGGGGATGAAATAGATGAGAACCCCTCTACAAACCTTTTATAATAGCTAGCCAAACCCAAGAAATTCCTATTGTCATTTGGAGATATGGGTCTAGGCCAATTCTGCGCTGCTTCTATTTACTGAGTGTCAACTCTAATTCTATCACCTGAAACAATGTGGCCTAATAATTCCACAGAATCAAGTCAAGACTCACATTTAGAGAACTTAGCATATAATTCCTTATCCTTTAGAGTTTGGAGAACTACTCTGAGATGACTAGCATGATCTTCATCATTCATCGAATTGATTAGTATGTCATCAATGAACTCGATGACAAACATATCTAAATAAGGCTTGAATACTCTATTCTTAAGGTCCATGAATGTTGCAGGTGCATTGGTCAAACCAAAGGATATGACCAGAAACTCTTAATGACCGTAACGGGTCCTAAAAGTTGTCTTTGGAATATCACATTCCCTTAATCTTAACTGATAATTGCCTAATCTGAGACCTATCTTAGAGAAACAAGTAACACCCTGAAATTGATTGAGGAGATCATCAATTCTTGGAAGAGGATACTTGTTCTTGAAGGTAACCTTGTTCAACTTACGGTAATCTATACACATCCTAAGGGAACCATCCTTCTTTCTCACAAATAAGACCGGAGAGCCCCAGGGTGAGATACTTGGTCGAATGAAACCTTTCTCTAAAAGATCTTTCAACTACTCTTTAAGCCCTTTAAACTCTGTTGGTGCCATTTTATATGGCGGAATAGATATAGGACGAGTATCTAGAAGAATGTCTGTACCGAAGTCTATTTCTCTCTCAGGAGGGACTCCGAGAGATCAGCAGGAAAGACTTCTTGAAACTCTTTTACTACTGAAACTGATTGAATATGAGGTATCTTAGCACTAGAGTCATTAACTCGGACTAAGTGATAGACACACCCCTTGGAAAAAAACTTTCTCGCCTTAAAGTGCGAAATAAAAAGACCATTAGGCACTACTGAATAGCTCTTCAACTCTATAACTGGTTCACTAGAAGTTGGAACTTCACTACTCGATTTCTACAATCTATTGATGCATAACAGGCATGAAGTCAGTCCATACCTAGAATGACATCAAAATATACCATGTCTAACTCAACTAAATCATTCATAGTACTCTTGTGATTGACGGAAACGGAAAAATCATGATAGAATCTTTCTGCTAAAATTGACTCACTATAATATGTAGAAACACTGAAGGCTCAAAAAGTTGCTAAGGAAGAACATCAAAATTGAAGACTTAGATCATACCAGTGACAACATCTAGAAAATCCTCTTGTTCTTAGTGACTAGTGATAGCATAAAGATGGCTTCCTCCTCCGCCTGCACCTGAAGTACCTCATCTAGATGCAGCTCTGTTTGGTGGAGCAATTGAAGAAGACCCCTCTATTGCCCCCATTACCATTACTCTACCTGTTCTTAGGGCACTCTCTCATAAAATGACCATTCTGACCACCCTTGAAGCAACTAGTAGAGCCATCACGACACACCCCTGAGTGGCTCCTACAATATTTAACACATGTAGGAGTCTTAGTACCCCCCTTGTGCCTTACTACCTTGCGAATGCACAGGCCTAGCTCTGAAGTTCTGAGAATTTTGACTATTGTACTCACATTTGTTCCTTGGTGCAGGTGCACTAGCAGATGATGAAGTAGGTCCTTTCTGCTTATGTTGGAAAGAAGACTGGTTCGCAATACTCTTTTTCCGCCCGTATTCATTCCCTAATGCCTTAGCCCTCTTATTCTTAAACTCTTCTCTATCCTTCAGCCTGTCCTCCTCAACTTGTTGCATATGGATCATCAGCCTTGCTATGCCCATGTCACCTATTAGTATGGATGCCTTACTTTCCTTATTTGACAAACGAAACAACCCAACAACGAACAAACTCATCATTGCGGGGAAAGAAATACCCCATGAAAGCATTCTCAAAACATTCAAACTAATAATCGGTTATGCGCAAGCACGAGTTAGAAAGAAACTTTTTAGAGATAAAACTCTAACGCATGAAATGAGTATGAAAGAAGTAAAGGAATTCCAAAAATGTTGCAGCCTCCTAATTATAGATGTGGCGCACTTCACACCGATAACTAGGACTTTACAAACACAACTTTATAGACTCCCTAGGACTCTTGAACTCTATGCTCGGATACCAAGTTTGTCATTCCCCGAACCTACACCCTGGGAGGGACAGGCACTCAAGAACCATTGATGGCCCAAAACGAACCCTTGGCCTGGCTTACTTACTCAGCAAAAGACTTTACTCAAGATAAATATACTTTAAAAGAAAAAATAAACTGCTCAATAAATAATATTCACTGCCAAAGTGGCAACTCAAGTCTCAACTTAACTGAAAAGGGAAAGTTAAGACTCATGAACTAACATCACTAACTCTATCTATAAAGCCTCTAAACAATTGAGATGGACGTTGGGACAAGACCCACGACATCCTAATGAACTAAAATATTGAAAGCAATACAAAGGATCCTCTGAAAAGCTAGGAGGTTCACCAAATGATTGAGTACTCAACTGGATCAACGAGGTGCTGGAGGATGATCCTAATTACCTATGTTTGCATCATAATAAGATGCAGGCCAACTGGCATCATTACATTGAATGTACGAGTATACGAGTTGGAATGCTAAATATAACTTAAGCTTGAAAAGAATCTAAAAGAAACACTTACCTCGGCTTTACTTAACTCCTCAAAAACTTAACTCAATATAAAGCAATAAAACACATGCAATATATAGAAAGCCTTTAAAACAGTAAAAAACAACTTAGTTCGTTAAAGAAAATGTAATAACAAACTCAACTATACTCATATAATAAATTAATATAGTTTCTGTGGTAGTTTCTCTAACCGACAACCACCACTATGAGCCTAAGTGGTGATACAACGTCTTGCCCATACTGCTAAAACTGTCCTATACTTTGCTGTCATATAGAATGCCTTAACTAAGTGGATCCAATAGTCTATGCGAAAAACTACTTAAGGAGTCATCTAAAAAGTATGATCCTTTACTACCCGTGATGGCTACACGGTTTATGGAGACGTGAGTTATCTGAACTCAAACTCATCCCCATATCGGTGCTCAATACTAATCCCAAAATATACTTCACTCAAATGTTTGTAAAAATAAAACTCTTTCTTTGTTTGAGATAATTACTCAAAAACTTAGATTAAAAACTCTCTTGGAAATCTAAGTTTCCTTTCTTGCTCATATATGAAAACATTTTAACTCTTGGGAATACTTAGTTCCCGTATAATCTTTGAAGAATTAACTTTACTCTTACTCTTTAGTAAAAACTAGCTCAAAGGCTCTTTTGAAAATCAAGGTTTCCTTTCTTCTTTAAATGTGAAAATATTTACTCTTTGGGAATACATAGTCCCGATATACGCTTTTGAAGAAATGAACTTCAAACTTTACTCTTTACTCAACTCAAAACTCAAGTCTTAAAACAAAGTTAAAACATTTGTACAAGACTTTTGGTAAACTTTATGAACTTCTCTTAACGTGACTATTGACTTCTCTTGATTTGACTATTAACTTTTCTTGACTTGACTCTTTACTTTCCTTGAATTGAATTATGGATTCAACGATTGTGATTTGTGATAGGAAAGATCTCATGATGTTTAGGAATGATTTTAGATAGCTAAACATGAGAAATGATCAAGAAATCACTGTCTGGAAACTAGTCCGCGATGCAGAGATGTATTTAAATTTTTGGTCGCAAAAATAACTTTTGAGGCAGAACTGTCCATGACTGCTCCACGACGTGAGGATGAATTTTGCGAAACTGGGGGTCAGGTCTGCGACGCGGCCTGAGGCACCATATTTGCCTGACTTTTTCCTTCTTCATTTTCCATCCTTAATTCGCCTAAATTCGATTATTTTTCTCCATATCTCTTTAGATTCAGGTACCCACAACATACACAGAAGAATCTAACTCAACAACTCTAATAATAGACTCTACAATCTCAAGAAACTCCTCAATCTCATCCCAATTCAAGAACGAAGGTAAATTCAAGAACACACATAAAGAACATTCAAATTTTCAGATTTTTAGGACGAATTCACATTGAATTAACCAGGTATGACGCGTGGGTGAAAGAACCTAATGCTGTGTGAACTCACATACCTCGTTGGGATCACCCCTTGACGAAATCCACTAGCCTAGCTTCTAGAACTTGATGATTCCTTGTTCATTTTCCTTTTTTCTCCTCTTCTTTTCTCTTCTCTCAAAACCCTAACTTGTTTCTCAAAAGCGTAAACTGAATCCAATCGGTTTAGACCCCAACTTAATTACCAAAAAAGAAATTCATTAATTAGGTGATGAAAATACCATAATGCCCTTCTAAAACCTAGATTAGACTTTCCTTAATTGAACAACCCAACTTCAAATGAGCATATCTCACTCATACGAACTCGGAATCACGCAAACTCAGCGGCATTGGAAAAATTATTCCAAGATCTTTCCTACGATAGCTGAAAACACACCTAACTCATCATGACCTAGGAGTTATGGTCGTTTCAAGTTGACAAAAATCTCAAACTTAACTTAACTTAACCAATTTTCCAGATTTTTTTTAATTTTCAAAAATCACTCTTTCTAGTTCTTTCAATTTGTGAGATGTTACAATATCTCCCCCTTGGGAACATTCGTCCTCGAATGAGATTACTCTTAGTAGCCTAAGGGTGTAGCATTTAACACCCAACTCAAACACCCTACAAGAAATGCATATACAACATGCCAACTTATAAATAAATACCAAGAAAACGATTAGTACCTTAATTTGGAAGTTCTCCTGATTCGGAGAGATATGGATATCTCTTCTTCATGTCCTTCTCAGCTTCCCAACTAGCTTCCACAACAAACTGATTCCTCCAACAAACTTTGACTAATGCTACCTCATTTGTTCTCAACTTGCGAACTTGGCGATCTAGAATCTGAACAGGAATCTCCTCATAAGACAAGCTATCCTTAATCCCAATATCTTCAGTTGGTATGATCAATGAAGGATCACCCATGCACTTCTTCAACATGGAGATGTGAAAAACCAGATGAACCACATCTAACTTTTGTGGTAGTTCCAACTCATAAGCTACATTACCTGCCCTTTTGGATATTCTGTAAGGGCCAATATATCGGGGACTAAGCTTCCCCTTCTTACTAAATCTTATAACACCCTTCATGGGTGAAACTTTCAAGTATACCCAATCATCTAGTTTAAACTCTAACTTAGAATGTAATAAATAATATTCACTGCCAAAGTGGCTACTCAAGTCTCAGCTTAACTGAAAAGGGAAAGTAAAGACTCATGAACTAACATCACTAACTTTGTCTATGAAGCCTCTAAACAACTGAGATGGATGTCGGGACAAGACCCACAACATCCTAATGAACTAAAATACTGAAAGCAATAAAAATGATCCTTCGGAAAGCTAAGAGGCTAACCGACTAACTCTGAGTGTTGATCAACGAGGCACTGGATGCTGATCCTGATTACCTGCGTCAGCATCATAATAAAATGCAGGCAACTGGCATCAGTACATTTAATGTACGAGTATGCGAGTTAGAATTCTAAACATAACTTAAGCTTGAAAAGAATCTGAAAGAAACGCATACCTTGGCTTTATTCAAATCATGAATTACTTAACTTAATATAAAGCAATAAAATACATGCAATATATAGAAAGCCTTTAAAACAGTAGAAAATAACTTAGTTTGTTAAAGAAAATGCAATAGCAAACTCAACCTTACTCAAATAATAAAGTAATATAGTTTCTGTGGGAGTTTGACTAATCGACAACCACCACTATGAGCCTAAGTGGTGATACAACATCTTCCCCACGCTGCCAGAACTGTCCTATACTTTGCCGTCATATAGAACGCCTTAACTAAGTAGATTCACTAGTCTATGCTAAAAAGCACTTAAGGAGTCATATAAAAAGTATGATTCTTTACTACCCATTATGGCTACATGGTTTATGGAGACGTGAGTTATTTGAAATCAAACTTTTCCCCATATCGGTGGTCAATACTACTCCCAAAATATACTTAGCTCATATGTTTGTAAAAACAAAACTCTTTCTTTGGGTTAAGATAATTACTCAAAAACTTAGCTTAAAAGCACTCTTGGAAATCTCAATTTCCTTTCTTTCTCAAATGTGAAAACGTTTTAACTCATGGGAATACTTAGTTCCTGTATAATCTTTGAAGAATGAACTTTACTCTTACTCTTTACTGAAAACTAGCTCAAAGGCTCTCTTGGAAATCAAGGTTTCCTTTCTTCTTTAAATGTGAAAACATTTACTCTTTGGGAATACATAGTCCTAATATACTCTTTTGAAGAAATGAACTTCAAACTGTACTCTTTACTCAATTCAAAACTCAAGTCTTAAAACAAAGTTAAAACATTTGTAAAAGACTTTCTGAAAATTTATGAACTTCTCTTAACTTGACTCTTGACTTCTCTTGACTTCTCTTGACTTGACTCTTAACTTCTCTTGACTTGACTCTTAACTTTCCTTGAATTGAATTATGGATTCAAGGATTGCGATTTGTGATAGGAAAGATGTAATGATGTTTAGGAATGCTTTTAGATAGCTAAACATGAGAAATGATCACGAAATCACTTCCTGGAAACTAGTCCGCGACGCAGAGATGTATTTAATTTTTTGTTCGTGAAAATAATTTTTGAGGAAGAACGGTCCGTAACCTCTCCAAGACGTGAGGATGAATTTTACGAAACTGAGGAGCAGGTCCGCGACGCTGCCTGGGGCATTATATTTGCCCGACTTTTTCCTTCTTCATTTTCCAGCCCCAATTCGCCTAAATTCAATTATTTTTCTCCATATCGCTTTAGATTCAGGTACCCACAACATATACACAAGAATCTAACTCAGCAACTCTAATAGTCAACTCTACAATCTCAAGAAACTCCTCAATTTCATCCAAATTCAAGAACGAAAGTAAATTCAAGAACACACATCAAGAACATTCAAACTTTCAACTTTTTAGGATTAATTTACAATGAATTAAACATGTTTGGCGGGTGGGTGAAGGAACCTAACGTTATGTGAACTCACATACCTTATAGGGATCACCCCTTGATGAAATCCACTAGCCTAGCTTCAAGAACTAGACGATTCCTTGCTCCTTTTCCTCTTTCCTCCTCTTCTATTTTCTTCTCTCAAAACCCTAACTTGTTTCTCAAAAGCTTAAAATGAATCCAATCAGTTTAGACCCCAACTTAATTATCAAAAACGAAATTAATTAATTGGGTGGTGAAAAGACCATAATTCCCTTCTAAAACCCGGATTAGACTTCCCTTAATTGAACAACCCAACTTCAAATGGGCATATCTCACTCATATGAACTCGGAATCGCACAAACTCGGTGGCGTTGGAAAGATTATTCCAAGACCTTTCCTACGATATTTGGAAACATACCAAACTCATCCTGAGCTAGGAGTTATAGTCGTTTAAAGTTTACCAAAAACTCAAACGTATATGTCTATTTTTCCCATTGAAAAAATTATATTTTGTTGTAGCTATCTCTTCTTGGCAATCACAATGTATAAATACAGAAGGTGTAGGTTTTATTCTAATTGGAATACCTGCTAAGAAGTTTCTCTACCTCTTTAACAACCAACTCTAATGCAACAAATTCAGATTCCATAGTTGATCTACCAATTATTGTCTATTTGCCTAATTTCAATGTTATGGCACCACTAAGGAATTTTGTCTCATGTGAATCAGAGATCCAATTAGCATCATTGTATCCTTCTAATACAGCAAGAAATCTATTGTATTTAATATCATAATTCATGGTACCTCTGAAATATGTCTTATCAATGCATTCCAATGATGATTATTAGGATTATGAGTATATCGACTTAATCTACACACATCATAAGCTATATCAAGTCTAGTAAAATTCATCAAATGCATTAGACTACCAATCATCTGAGCATATTTATATTGTGAAATAGCTTCTCCAAGATTCTTTTTCAAATGACTATTAGCATCAAAAGGAGTGCTCACAGGTACCACATCAAAAATATTTAACTTTTAAAGAAATTTTTCCACATAATGCCCTTGAGTTAAAATAAAATCATCATTATTTCTAATTATTTTCATACCCAAAATAACACTTGCTTCTCCCATGTCTTTCATATCAAAATTAGAAGACAAAATAGTTTTAGGCTTATGAATGATATCAAGACTAGAACTAAAAATAAGCATATGACCCACATAAAGAAATATAATTAGACAATGACTAGCAACTAGTTTTGTATAGACAGATTTATCTACTTCAATAGATGTAAAGTCATTACTGAACAAAACTCGATCAAATTTCTCATTCCATTGCTAGGGAGCTTGTTTTAGACCATATAAAGATTTGATTAATATAAAAACTTTATTTTCTTGACCTGCCACTACATAACCTTCAGGTTGGTTCATATATATTTCCACTTCTAAATCACCATTTAAAAACGTAGTTTCAACATCCATTTGATGAATAAATAATTTATGATAGATGCCAAAGCAAACAAAACATGAATAGAGGAAATTCTAGTCACAGGAGCATAAGTATCAAAATAATCAACATTTTGTTTCTGAGTAAATCTGTTAGCAACAAGTCTAGCTTTAATCTTATCAATAGAAGCATCAGAAAAAAACTTTCTTCTGAAAATCCATTTACAACCCATGGGTTTTGTTATCGGGAGTAAATCAACTAACTTCCATGTATTATTTTGTAAAATGGAATTTATTTTAGATTTAATGGCTTCTTTCCAATGAGGTGCATAAGGAGAAGAAACTTTTTCAAAAAAAGTTAAAGAATCATTATCAACATTAGAAGTATAAAAATCATTACCAAAAGATTATTCTATCCTTGACCTTATTACTTCTCCTCAAGTCCTCATTTTCGGAATCATTTGAAAAATTAGAACACTAGAATTATTTTTCTTTAGAAATGTAAAATCATGAGAGATATTGTCATACATTAAAGGAAAGATATTCTCAAAAAAACTCAGCATTTTTTGTTTCAACTATAGTATTGCGTTCAATCACATCACTATTGATTACAAGAAATCTATATGCAACACTATTATTAGCATAGCCAATAAACATACAATTAGAAATTTTAGACCAAATTTTCCTTTTCTTAGGGTTTGGCAACATAACCTTGGCGAGGCAGCCCCAAACTTTGAAGTATTTCAAATTAGGGGGATAGCCTTTCCATAATTTATAAGGGGTTTATCCAATTTTCTTGAATGGATTCCTATTTTGTAAATGACAATTAAATAAAATAGCCTCACCCCAAAGATTATCACATGCACAAGTAAACAAGCATACAATTCATTATTTCTTTTAAATTCTTATTTTTCCTTTCAGCTACTCCATTCAATTCGGGTGAGTATGGAGGAGTAACTTCATGAAAAATTCCTTGTTTTCACAAAAATCATTAACCAAAATATATTCGCCACCTCTATGAGATCTTACCCTTTTAATCTTCCTATTCAACTGATTTTCTAATTTTGATTTATAGAGTAAAAACATTTCAAAATCCTCATCTTTATTTCTCAACAAATATCCTTTTATATATATAGAAAAATTATTGATAAATGTGACATAATATCTTTTACCACCTCTAGTCATAGTTTGTTTGATATCTCCCAAATCAGTATGCACTAAATCCAATAAATTGGTTTTCTAAAAGCACAAGCATGGAACATTTTAAATTATTTAGCCTCAGCAAAAATTTCAAACTTATCAATATTTGTAAATTTAACTTTATCAATAAGGCCTTCCGAATACATTTTCTTAATATAAGATAAACTAACATGTCCAGGTCTAGCATGCCATAAATCAAAACAATCAATCAAATAAGCAGAAATACTAGTATTTTCATTTATAACATTTAGTATAAACAAACAACGGTTACAACAATCTTTTTCCACAAAAACACTATTTTTTCTTAAAATAACTTTATTAGATTCAAATAAAATCTTCACTCATTTTCCTAATAAACCCACAGAGATCAAATTGGCTCGAATATTAGGAACATGCAACACTTCAATTAAGACTAAAGATTTTCCAGATGTGAATTTGAGAGGAACTTTACCTTTTCCAAGAACTTTAGTGGTTCTTGAATCACCAAGATATACAAGATCTTCTCCTTTATTGACTTGAGTGTAAGACACAAAATTAATTTTATTTGCACAAATATGTGTAGCAGCAACATAATCTATCACCCATACACTCACATAGGCCATAATACTTACTTGGGAAACAACCGCAACAAAAATATCCTCTGTTTTGTCCAAATTAATTTTTGGCTTAACCAGATTGTCAATTTTCCCAATTCTTTTCAAAAAGGTTTAATAAAAAGTTTTCGGCTTGTAACCAAGTTTCTTTTCATCATAAAAATAGATATAATAGTAGTAACATACCTTATCAACGTAATTCCAAAGGTTAAGATTTGGTGAAAACGATTATAGTTGAAACTACAATATGAATAGAACAACCATTACCAAACCTTTTATCGGACAACCAAGACATGTAGACTATGCAATCAATGTATGTCCATATAATCATGTCACTAATATTATACATTGCAGATTTTATGTGATACGTGACAACAATAAAAGAAGTATCCTTAAGATTATTGGAAATCTTATTGTACAATCACGGATTTTTGATATCTTGAGAGGTGTAAGTCACTGTCCTTAAGGATATTTCACCGGTATGGTGTATCCCCGGGATTCAACTATCTCTTCTAGAACTAAATAAGAACAGGAAAAGCAAAGTTTTTATAACTAAAAAACCAGCACAAAAAGAGAGGAATGAAGCAATTGTTGATATGTTTTTCTCACTTGCACCTACAGAGGCCAAGAATGGCATATATATGCCAATGGAAAAGAAAATTAAAATTGCCAACGGATAAATGTCATCAAAACAATAATATCCAATAAGAAGAATTGGAAAGTTAGAGGCAACGACATCATATTTGACCGTTGGAGGAAACAACATCATATTTGAATGTTGGAGGCAACGGTAACATATTGGAACGTTGGACAACAAATAGTTTTGAAAAATTTTAATATATCTTTTTGAGATTACTTATTTTATAATAATTGTTTTTTCTAACATATGATACTATATATATATCTAGATATAAGAAGAAAACCTAAAACCTAAAGTAAACACAAGTCCAATGAATCCTTACTTAAGAAAAATTCAAACTTTGGATATGATGAGATCGCTTGCATCCTCTCAAAACTCCCAGTTGAATCTCTTCAACGTTTCAAGATTGTGCATAAATCATGGTGTTCAATCATCAATGACCCCAATTTCATCAAGATGCAAATCGAAGAATCATCCTCCAATGTTAATATTCAAAAAATACTCTTAATTTCATCGAATATAATTCCATCTCCTAGTTTGGATGAGGACATGTTAGATTTCAACATCGGTTCGATAAGTGCATCATCAATGAGCATGAATTCTCAAGTTGTTCCTCTCCAACCACCAAACTTTCATATGTCCCAAGATGTTTCATATCCATTGGTGAGTTCTTGTAACGGTTTGTTATGTATGGTGTATAGCTTCAAAATATTTATATGGAATCCAGCTATTCGAAAATATAAAATTGTTAAAAAGCTTAATCCTTTGAAACGTGTTAAACATTATGAATCAACGCTTTATGGTTTTGCATATGATTCTGTTACGATGATTATAAGATAATCGCTACATTTGTGTTTAATGAAATGGATAGTTGTCATATTGTTGGAATATATTCTATGAAGAATCAGTCTTGGTAAAAAGATTGACACTATTCAGGCTGGCTATCGCTTGTTTTACCAAAATGCAGTTACATTCGATGGTACGGTTAACATGATGGCGGCTAGATCACTCGAAGGAAATGGTGGTAGTGACTTTAATGAGTTTTTCATTATTTCTTTGATCGTGGCTGATGAGAAATTTGTTGTAACACCCGTTCCATCCCAATATTGTGGGAGTCAAATGAAGATGTCAAATTTTTTTAATCGTCTCTATCTTTCTGGGTTTGTTGAGATAGATTTCTTGGTTTGTTCGCTAGAGAAAGATGGGGAATGGTGGACATGGACAAGTGTCATGAAGATTCCTACATTAGGCTCATTGATTGGCCTTGGGAATCACAATTTCTACCTAGATGATATTATTTTCTTGAAAGAAAATGAAAATATCTTGTGGAGGAAAACGGATGGTAGTTTTCTAGAATATGATGTGCGGAAAAAAGGTAAATGAGTTTATCTTGAATCAAATTTCGCCTGATACAGATTTATCCATCTTGTTCACAGAAAGTTTAGCTTCCTTGAGAATTTTGTGGGACTAGAAGTTTGTGGAAAGTTTAGCTTCCTTGAAAATTTATTGAAGCTAGCAAATTTTATTTTTAAATTGTGTCTTGTTGTATTTCTTTATAGGTTTTTTGTGTGACTAATGATGCGACTTTTATTGTCTCTGATGCTTAGATTGTTTTAAAGAAGTTAGTAGCTTTCATGATTGTTTGTTAAAGTTGTTATATATTTGACATTAATTCCTTCCATTTTTTGAATGGTTAAGTTATATTTTTTGGAAAATATGATGTATTCTTGAAATAATGTGATTTTACATGTCAGTTCTATACTTCTATTCCTAGAAGTATACATTAAAATATTTTTAACACTGTACAGATCTAGATTGTTAACATTTCAACAACTTCATAACGCTGATCTGCAGCCTAATTTCTTACGAATCCATTTTACGAGTCATAAACCAATCTACGGTTTGTCTTATCAACTTGTACATTGATGCGTTTCTAATTTCTTCTTAAAATGTAAATTTTACTCTTATGAAATGATTTATAGCCACTCAAGTATTTATATTTATTTTAAATCATAAATTTTGAAAAAAAAAACTCTTTCTTTTTCTTATGTTTCGAGTAAAATCAAACTATATTACATAAATTAAGACAAATGAATGAAGATTTTGTCTCAAACTAAATAATAAATATATTTTGTAGTAGGTAATGCGCAACCCAACCCAATAAATAATATCAACATTGATTGACATTGTTCAACGACAATCATTATATATAGGGGTGTCAAAAATGAGCCCAATCATAGGTAACCCACTCAACCCACCCAAAATTTTATGTGTTGGGCTCAAGATAATTTGAATATGTAACTTACATAAATCTCATAGTGTAAAAACTAAATTACATCTTTTCTCTACTCGTTTTCTAATAATCCCTTAATTTCTAAACTTTCCGGATATATAGCTCACTATTCAGATACATTAATGATGATACATAATGTATCCAAATATTACACTTAAAAAGGAAGAGAAATAGAAAATCCAATTAAATACCCATAAATTACGCTTACATGTTTCTTCTTACTGTCAATCAGTCAGTCGCAATTCCTAACAGCATTAACACATTCAAAATTCAAATTTCTTCTCCATCAATAAAACACAGTGACATATGTAATAAGGGTGGGCTGGGAACACAGTATCATGCCCCGAGACTACACCCTAGGCATGGCCGGCACTCGAGAACCATTATTGGCCCTAAGCGAACCCTTGTCCTTGCTCAACTCTCAGAGAAAGACTTACTCAACATAAGATGAACTCAAATATAAACTTTAACTCAATATATCAAAATAATAAATTCAGAATAGTTTAAGGAAACATTCAAACTGGCCTCAAGGGCAACTCAAGTCTAGAACATAACAACTAAAAAGGAAAAGACTAAAAAACTACTACTGTCTATCTATCTATGAAACCTCTAATACTATGAGGGATGTCGGGACAAGACCCCTAATCATCCTAACAAAGTGAAATACATCAAGATAAATTAGGGATCCTCCGGAATCAAGGAGGCTTACCAAACAACTCTAGAACTCGACTGGATCAACGAAGCGTTGGTTGATGATCCTGGTTACCTGTATCTGCATCATGAAACAATGAAGGCCAAATGGAATCAGTACATTGAATGTACGAGCATGTAAGGGGAATACTGAACATAACATAACAGCTTGAACTTGGAAAGCAGGAAACATACTCACCTCAACTCTACTCGACTAAACCTCAACTCATGGAAACGCAACTCAAAGTAGTATAAAAACGATAACAAAGATGCATTTTATATAAAGAATTTTTAAAACAGTAGATAACAACTCAATGTATTCAAAAATAAAATTATAACTCAGTTCGTATGTAAAAATACAAACTAACTCTATTTGGGAGAGTCTCTAACTGACAACCATCACTATGAGTTATGTGATGATACAGGGTCTCGCCCACGCTGCCAGAACTATCCTATACCTTGGCTAGGTATAGAACTCCTCAACTAAGTGGATCCATTAAGCTATGCTTAAAAGGCAATAAAGAATCATCTAAAAGGTATGACCCTTTCTACCCACGTTGGCTACATGATTTATGGGGGCTGTGTGTTGTTTGAACTCTCCCTCATATCGGTGCTCAATACTACTCCCAAAATATAACTTAGCTCATATGTTTTAAAAAAATATTTCCTCATCCTCAACGTTGAGATTATTCCTCAACAGATTTCTTGTAAAAGAGATAGCAGTCAAAACTCCTCATGTACTACTTTGGAAATCGGTGTTTCCCCTCATTTTAAATTTAAAAACATTTACTCTTCAGAATACTTAGTTCCCATATATTCATTTTGAAAAATGAAACTCAACTCTCCTCATCCTCAAACTCAAGTACTCAAGTTTTAAAACAAGTTTTAAAAGATTATAAAAGACTTCTCAAAATGACTCGAAAGAACTCTCAAGACTTGACTCTTGACTCTTAACTCTACCTTGAATTTGAATTATGAATTCAAGGGTTATGATTTGCGTTGTGAATGATTTCTCGATGTTTAGATGTAGTTTAGAGTAGTTAGAATCAATAGGAAGTAAAGCTACACATTAAAAGGAATTAGATGGAGCAAACGATTAAAAATAGGTGGGGCCAGGCGACCCTAGCGCACTGCTGGCTTGGGGCACCAGCCCCTGAACTTCAGAGACACTAATTGGCGCACTGCTGGGGCACCGTCCTAGCCCCTCTGGCACATCTGGCTGCGCCACCCCAACCCTCTTTTGAGTCTGAGAGTTTGACTTATTTAGGGCTTGTTTTTCATCGTATTAGTGTCCTCGATGCATATTTTGTGCTATAAACTAATGTTTAAATGTTAATTTGCAGATATAACGGTAAAAGAACAAGGCAAGGACATTATCGGGGAAAACGGAATAAAAAGGAGCGAAAAATATGAAAAAGGATTAAGATAGTGAAAGATGATAATCGCCAAAGCCACTCGGTGAGTCACCGAGTGGCACTTCAGCTCGCCAAATGTTCCAGCGTGCCAGCCTTGGGGAGAAGCCAACTTGGAGATGTAATTGGACTTTCGGCGAACTGCCGAATGGATCAGCGACAAAGAATTGGATCGCCTAAAGTTACAGGGCCTGAAGGTTAAAGAGCCAAGACAAAATGGTGATGGAGAGGAACAATAGGCGCGTCGCCGACCTGGTTGGCGATGCTCGATTAACTCCGCCAAGTAACCCCAAAGGCAAAAATCTGGAAGAGTATAAATTGATTTTTAAACTGATATTTAAGAGACCCATCCAATGTTAGACTCCGAGTTTAGACTGAAACATTGTTCTTCTTAGTTTTTGATAGTTTTCTTGGATATTTCAAGCTGGATTTTTTATTTTAAGCATTTTGGACCATTGTACAGACGTGCAATGCATTGCCCAGCTTATGGATAACGTTGTTTGTAATAATTTTCTACTTTTTATTATGTGTGGCTAAAACCCCCATTCTTGAGGGTGTGATTTATGTGATTAATTGTTTTAATTAGCTTATAGGTGTTAGTGATTGGTGAATTAAATTGTTGTTTTGAAGTGGGTTCGATTGATAATTGAGTTTTCACCTATGAATTGTAATTCCAAATGCAGTTCTAGGCTATTGTTCTGTAACACCCCGAAATATTTTTGAACTAAGACTCAAATCATTCTTCGTAGTGAGTAAGATTTTACGGAGGAATTTAAAATTTTCCTAAGATTTAGGTTCGCTAGATGTAGCACGTTGAGTTCCAAAAAGAACTAAAATAATTCGTTCAAGTCATTCATAGGTTCTTCTAAATTTGGGGTCAACTTCAAATGACCATAACTTTTAGCATAGAATGATTTAGGAGACCCATAAGATATCAAATGAAATATCTTTGAGTCCTCTTTCCAACGCCACCGAGTTTGCTAATTTTTGAGCTCGTATGAGGGAGATATTCCCGTTTGAAGTCGGGTTATACAAATAAGGAAAGTTACCCAAAAATATGAAGGGTATTTTGGTCTTTTCCTTACCCAATAAGCTTAAAACGAATTTTAGTAATATTTTGGAGACAAATCTGATTTGGGTCAGTTTTCATAAATCCAAATACACTTAGGGTTTTAGAAGAGAGTTCATTCAAGTCATTCCTAAGTTCTTTTAAGTTTTGGGTCAACTTCAAACGACCATAAATTTCATCACAGGATGAGTTAGGAAACCCATTAGATATCAAATAAAAGGTCTTGGAATTCTATTTCCAACGCCGCTGAGTTTGCTAATTTTCGAGCTCGTATGAGAGAGATATGCCCTTTTGAAGTCAGGCTGTCCATTTGAGGAAAGTTACCCGAAATTAGGAGGGGTATTTTAGTTTTTTCCTTACCCCCACTTATTCTAAACGCAAATTTCACCCAATTAAGGGTCTAAACTGATTAGAATCAGTTTCATTCATCCCCAAAGAATTTAGTTTTTTAGAGAGACGATTCAAGAGGAGAAAATAAATCAAAGTAGACTTCATTCAAGATTCTTTCAATCTTTTTCAAGATTCTTCTTCAAGGTAAGTCTTTCTCCAAGAACTCCTTCTTTCCAACTAAAATTCCTCCATACAATTATGAATCACTAATGAAATTCATATTTCTTGGTCATAGAGATTTCAAGAAAATAATTCAAGAATATCAAGAAACGTTTTTTTGATTGTTTACCTTCAATTTCTTCTTCAAGATTCTTCATGAATCATTAACCTTATTCTTTGAGTTATGTAAGACTATAATAGTGTTGGACTAGTTCGTCCTCACGCCATACATCTACTTTCAAATCAGTAAAAGAGAAATCTAGGATTCTTTCCCAAGATTTGAGTATTCTTGAGATAAGTCGATTTTCAGTTCTTGAGTTCATGTTTATTTTAAAAATTATATTCCTAATTATTGAGTTTCTATATTGTTATTGAGATCCTTGAGTTGATTTCTTCAAGTCTATATTTCAGCATAAATCTTATTTTGAGTTATAAATTTGGAAAAGCTTTTTAAAGCCAATACTTGCGTTCTTTAACTTATTTTTGACAGAGTAAAGATGAGTTTTAAGAAAAGAGTTTCAAAAACATGATTAGTATGACAATAGAGTATGCCATCAATGTATGAGTTGTATGGTATCTAGATATACCATCAATGTTTATGCAGTATGACGTCCCGAGTTTAAATTATGAGTTTGATATGTTTTTGAGAAAGATTTTTCAAGTATAAATTTAGTAAGAATATAAAGGGACTATATATTCCCAAAGGTATCAATTTTTACATTGATAAAAGAGAAACTGAGATTTCTAAATGAGTTATGAGTTCAAAAGATATTTCAAGAGCAGTTACCTCTTTTAAGAGGGTAGTTTGAGCAATTATCTCAAATCATAGGAAGAGAGATGTTTTTTAACATATGAGTATATATTATTGGGAGTAGTACTGAGCAACGAAATAGGGATGCATTCAGATAACTCACATACCTCATAAACCATACAGGATCATACTTTTTAGATGACTCCTAAGTGCCTTCGGTAGAGCTTAATGGATCCACTTAGTAGTTGGTTTTATACCCTGGCAAAGTATAGGATAGTTCTGGCAGCGTGGGCTAGATGTTGTATCATCACATAACTCATAGTAATGGTTGCCAGTTAGAGCATGTCCCACAGAGTTATATTTTATTTTTATATACAAACGTAGTTATTATTGTATTTTTCAATACATTGAGTTTCTATCTACTATTTTTAAAAGTTTTCCATATATTGCATCTTTTATTATTGCTTTATCCAAAGATGAGTATCCAGAGTTGTGTATCCTGCTATTGAGTTGAGCCATATTTTCACTGAGTTGAGTTGAACTATGTTTCACTGAGTTGAATATCATGTTATTGAGTTTGAGCCCTAGTTTCTCTAAGTTGAGTTGAACTATGTTTCTTTTAGTTGAGTTGAGTTGAGTTGAGTGAGTTGAGAAGAGGTAAGTATGTTTGCTTTTTGTCAAGTTCAAGCTTACGTTTATGCTTTAGAATTCCCCTTTCATGCTCATACATTCCATGTACAGAGCCATTTGGCCTGCATTGTTTCATGATGCAGATACATGTATTCAAGAACATCAACATGCGTTTTGTTGAGGTCATGTGATATTCCAGTCAGCTTTTGTATGCCATCTTATATTCCAGAGGACTTCACCTTTATCTTACAGTTAGTAGTTTTTAGATGTCGTGGGTCTTGTTCCGATATCCTTCTGTAATAGTAGAGGCTTCATAGTAAGACAGAGTTGAGGAGTTTCTGTATTTACTTTTATCTGTAGTATTGTACAGACTTTTAAAAAGGTTGAGTATTTGAGTTCAATGAAACTTAATTCAGTTTTTAAGCTTCTGTACGCTTGAGTTAGTCTTTCTCTTGTAGTAAGCCAGGATGAGGGTTCGCTTGGGGACCAGTAATGTTTCTTAAGTGTCGGCCACATCTAGGGTGTAGGCTCGGATCATGACAAACTTGGTATCAGAGCACAAAGTTCAAGTGTCATAGGGTGTCTATGAAGCCATGTCAATAGGATCTTGTTTATGGTTGTGAGGGCCTCACTTCTATAAATGAGGGACTATAGACATTTAAGAAAAGTTTCCCTTCTTTCATACTCTTAATCGTGCAATAGAGCTATGTCATAGAGACTCATTCTAACTCGTGCGTTCTCGTATCCATTCGACTACCTCTCATACTAGCAGTGGTTGAAAAGCAAACTTAGTTCTTTATCGATGAGTTGCTCTTAGCAAAAATCCTGAGGAAGTCATGAGACTCCAGAGGGGCTTGAGAGAAGCCTATGAGTGAGTTAAGTGTTGAGTTTCAAAGGAATGCACTCATGTTCATATGAATCATGCATTCAAGCTAAAAGCGAGTTGTGCTCCCTTCCATAAGCCCTATTTCTGCTGAGATCCTTATGAGGAAGTATGTTTAGAGCTTGGGTAGTATTACCTCCTGAAAAGGTAGCATGAGTTACGAGACTATGAGCAGTAGTAGTGAAAGTTCCCAGAGTTAGAGGAAAGTATGCAAAGGTTCAGTAATCAAAGGAAAGGAGATAGTGATGGGGAAAATTATGTTATTGAATTCATGTACCCAATCAGTTATAAGTGATGAGTTCCTTTATGAGTGAAATAAGGAATAATAATGTTGTAGAGAGTTCTTGATAGAAGGAAGAGAAATAGTTACTAGACATGATAAGATATAGTATATTTTAACAAGAATAGAGTTGATACCGATGTGTCATCATATTAAAGGAGACTAAATATATGTGTTGAATAGAAACACAGAGTATTCATGGAGTGATAGATCTAAGCTACGCTTATGATTTGTTTGAGAGGGTCATGATGTTCAGAAGGTTATAGAACTGATTAAGTAATGAGGTATAATAAGTGGGGAAATAGTACTTGAGTTGTGAACAGGGGATGTAGACCAGTTTAGAGATGATGGAATAGGTCCATAGCTTTCAAGTGTCAGCTTTAGACCTAAGGGGGAGATGATAAGATGAGAAATTAAGTCAAGTGTTGAGAATAAGATAGTAATGAGCTCAAAAGAGTATGGGAGATATCTTTTCAAAGATATTTTAGTAGTGGAGAGATGTTAGAAGGAGAAGATTAATGTTCTCATCGTGATAATGGTGGTGTGATAATTCCACTAAAGGTTATAAATGAGAAGGAAGAAGAGGATGAGGTTTTACTATGGGAAATAGTTAAATGAGATCCCTTAGTTTCTTTCGAGTAGTAATGTGAGAAATACTAGTTGGTATGGTAGGGATGATGAGAGAATGAAAATTTCTTAAAGAGTTGGTTAGTAGGAGTCCATAAAGTGTTAGAATACTAAGCTTGAATGTGGTATTGTTAAACATGAGGTAGTTCTTGATATGAGCCCAATGTTGATTAAATGAGGTGGTAAAGAGTAATGTTCTTGGGATGAGACTCCCCATAGAGAGGTATAAAACCCGAACCTTAGGATTTGGGTTAAGCTTGAATATAGTAAGAGTGTGTTGTTAGACTCAGGCCTTGGTAAGAGAAGTTATATACCCTTGTGGGAGCTATGAGTTGCAGTCAATGAGGTATCGTATTCCTATCCTTACTTCATGCCCAGACTCCTTTT
Source organism: Solanum okadae (assembly GCA_036553675.1). NCBI lineage: Eukaryota > Viridiplantae > Streptophyta > Magnoliopsida > Solanales > Solanaceae > Solanum > Solanum okadae. The sequence continues at coordinate 40,070,537 of CM071689.1, read as the reverse complement.
GTTCAGATAAAGTAACCCCAGAGAGAGAGTGACTATGTTCACAACAACATCATTCTTGACTTAGGTGCTATAGAAGGTCCCCAACTCTTGGTGTGAATCAGCCTAGCCTGTGTTAGTAGGCAAGTTCATAAGTCAAAGAAGATAGTGAGAGTAACCCCATTCCATACCCAGCCAAGCCGTCACTCGAGGACGAATGATCCCAAGGGGGAGATAATGTAACACCCACGAAATTTTTTAAGCTAAGATTTAAACCATTCTTTGTAGTGAGTAAGATTTTACGAAGGAATTTAAAATTTTCTTATGTTTTAGGGTCGTTAGATGTAGCACCTTGATCTCCAAAAAGAACTAAAGAGAATTCCTTCTAGTCATTCCTAGGTTCTTCTAAATTTGGGTCAACTTTAAACAACCATAACTTTTACCACATGATGAATTAGGAGACTCATAAGATATCAAATGAAATATCTCTGAGTCCTCTTTCCAACGCCACCGAATTTGCTAATTTTTGAGCTCGTATGAGGGAGATATACCCGTTTGATGTCGGGCTTTCCAAATAAGGAAAATTACCCAAAAATATAAAGGGTATTTTGATCTTTTCCTTACCCAATCAGCTTAAAACGAATTTTAGTAATATTTTGGAGACAAATCAAATGATAGGACATGGAATGCTCTTTCCAACACTGCTGGGTTTGCTAATTTTTGAGCTCATATGAGGGAGATATGCTCTTTTGAAGTCAGGCTGTCCATTTAAGGAAAGTTACCCAAAATTTGGAGGGGTATTTTAGTCTTTTCCTTACCCCCACTTATTCTATAAGAGAATTTCACCCAATTAAGGGTCTAAACTGATTAGAATCAATTTCATTCATCCCTAAAGCGTTTAGGGTTTTAGAGAGAAGATTCAAGAGGAGAAAAAATCTAAGTAGACTCCATTCAACATTCTTTCAATCCTTTTCAAGATTCTTCTTCAAGGTAAGTCTTTCTCCAACAACTCCTTCTTTCCAACTCAAATTCCTCCATACAATTATGAAGCACTAATGAAAATCATAATTCTTGGTCATAGAGATTTCAAGAAACTAATTCAAGAATCTCAATAAACGTTTTCTTGATTGTTTACCTTCAAGCTAGGGTTTCAAGGATTCGAATCAAGTTCTTCTTCAAGATTATTCAAGACTCTTCAAGTTCTTCAAGAACCTTGTTCTTTGAGGTATGTAAGGCTATCATAGTGTTGGACTAGTTCGTCCTCACACCCTACATCTACTTTCAAATCAGTAAAAGAAAAATCTCATATTCTTTCCTATATTTAAGTATTCTTGAGATAAATTGATTTTGAGTTCTTGAGTTCATGTTTCTTTTAAATTTTTATTCGTAATTATTTAGTTTCTATATTGTTATTGAGATCCTTGAGTTGATTTGTCTATGTCTATATTTCAGCATGAGCCCTATTTTGAGTTATAAATTTTGAAAAGCTTTTTAAAGCCAACACTTAAGTTTATACACTGAGTTTTGAGAAAAGAGTTTCTAAAATATGGTTAGCATGACAATCAAGTATGTCATCAATGTATGAGCAGTATGGTATCTAGATATACCATCAATGTTTATGCAGTATGGCATCCCGCTCATCAATGATCATATTAAAATATGATTTTTACATGTTTTTGAGAAACACGTTTTAAGTATAAATTGACTAAGAGTATAAAGGGATTATGTATTCCTAGAGGTATCGTTTTTTACATTGATAAAAAAAAAAGTGAGATTTTTAAATGAGTTATCAGTTCAAAAGATATTTCAAGAGCATTTACCTCTTCTAAGAGGGTAGTTTGAGCAATCATCTCAAACTAGAGGAAGAGTTATGTTTTTAAACATATCATCATGAGTATATATTATTGGGAGTAGTATTGAGCACCGATATGGGGATGAGTTCAGATAACTCACATTCCTCATAAGCAATGTATGCCAACATGGGTACAGGATCATACTTTTTAGTAGACTCCTAAGTGCCTTCAGGTAGATCTTAGTGGATCCACTTAGTAGTAGGTTATATACCCTGGCAAAGTATAGGACAGTTCTAGTAGTGCGGGCTAGACGTTGTATCATCACATAGCTCATAGGGATGGTTGTCTATTAGAGAATCTCCCACAAAGTTATATTGTATTTTTATATACAAAGTGAGCTATTATTTTATTTTTCAATACATTGAGTTGATATCTATGGTCTTAAAAGCTTTCCATGTATTGCATCTTTTATTGTTTCTTTATCTAGAGTTGAGTATGCAGAGTTGTGTATCATGTTATTGAGTTGAGCCCTATTTTCTCTGAGTTGAGTTGAATTATGTTTCACTGAGTTGAATATCCTGTTATTGAGTTGAGCCCTATTTTATGTGAGTTGAGTTGAACTATGTTTCTCTTTCTGTGGTTTGAGATTATTACTCAAAATATTTCTCTTAAAAGAGATGGTACTCAAACTGCTCAAAACTCTTTCGGAAATCTCAGTTTTCTCTAAACTTAAATATAAAAACATTTACTCTTGCGAATACTTAGTTCCCATATATCATTTTAAAGAAAATGAATTCATCTCTACTCTTCCTCAACTCAGTACTCAAGTCTTTAAAAGAAATTTTAAAATAATTTGTAAAAAGACTTCTTAAAATAGGGTTCATGCCAAATTATGGACGTGAACGACTCAATTCAAGGTTTTCAATAATCATGCATAGAAGTCAATACTTGGAACTCAACAACTCTAGCACTCAAAGAGTCAATGATATTACTCATCTCAAAAATTCCCGACTCGAAAGGTTCATGCGGAATTATGTGCATGAACTACTCAACTCAAGGACTCAATGATACATCTCATCTCAAGACTACTTGACTTATACGGTTCATGAGGAATTATAGGCATGAACTACTCAACTCAAGGACTTCATGGGTAACATGTAATAATCCCATGATTAGGAATATAATCTCAAAAGGGTTAGGAACTCGATACTCAAGACTTAGAACTTGAAGATACTACTCCTCTCAAAGATGCTCAGTTTACAAAGTTCATGCGGAATTTATGGGTATGAATGACTAGACTCGAGGATCTGCATAACAATATGGAACTCATGTATACGACTATTCTCATTCTCATACTTATTTCCTCAAAACTCAGTTGAAAACTCAAGTGTTGGCTTTGAAAAGCTTCTCAAGATTTATAATTCAAAATAAGGTTCATGCTGAATTATAGACATGAACAAATCATTCAAGGATCTCAATAACAATATAGAAACTCAATACTAAGGAATAGAATTTCAAAAAGAATAAAGAACTCAAATCTCATCTCAAGGATACTCAAATCTAGGGGTAGAATCCTAGATTATTCTTTTACTAATTTGAAAGTAGATGTAGGGCGTGAGGATGAACAATTCCAACACTATTATAGCTTTACATACCTGAAAAAAGAAGGTTATTGAAGAATCTTGAAGAAGAACTTGATTAGAAGCCTTGAAACCCTAGCTTGAAGGTAAACGATCAAGAAAACCTTTCTTGAGATTCTTGAATTAGTTTCTTGGAATCTCTATGGCCAAGAATTATGATTTTCTTTAGTTATTCATAACTGTATGGAGGAATTTGAGTTGAAAAAATGGAATTCTTGGAGAAAGACTTACCTTGAAGAAGAATCTTGAAAAAGATTGAAAGAATCTTAAATGGAGTCTTCTACTTTGATTTTTCCTTATGGTTTTGCCCTACGGTTTGAGAGAGAAGAGAATGTTGGATTAAAAAATGAAAATCTGATTGTTTTGAGTTGTTTATTAGTCAAGAAATCCATTTAGGGTTTTCTTGGAGGTAAAAAACCAAAACAACCCTTTTTAATATTTTTTCCGCCGGCTAATTCGTAACAACACTGTATAGGTTGCTAAAATAGTCATAACTTTTTACTCAGAAATTAGATTGACGCGAAATTGATGGCGTTGGAAAGTAGATTCAAATACCTTTGATTGAATAGGTTATGGATCATGTAACTCATTGTATTCTAAGAGATATGGTTCTTTGAAGTTGACCCAATATAATCTTACATCAAAACTTAATCGATAAGGAAACTTCAAGAACACTTATCAAAAACTCATCAAGAAATTAAATTGCTCAATATCTATGGATAGAGTCGTAAATAAACTCATTATTGGTGTGTGAGTGAACAAACCCAACACTATAGAAGGTTACATACCTCTTAGGGATTAAATTCATGGAAAAAATCCGCAACAAAACTCAAGAACCTCGACGAACGCTTTGATCCTCTCCTCTTTTCTCCTCTTTTCTCTTCTTGAACTCTCAACTAAAACCCTAGGAGTATATTAGTATTATAAACTGAACCTAATAGGATTAGACCCTTAAAACCTTACTAAATATGAATTAAATCTGATTTGATAAGGAAAAGACCAAAATACACCTTACTATTTTCGGGTAACTTTCCTTAAATGGACAGCCTGACTTCAAAAGGGCATATCTCACTCATCCGACCTAGAAACTTAGCAAACTCGATGGCGTTGGAAAGATAATTCATAGACCTTTCATTACCTATCTTATAGCCTACCTAACACATCATGTAATAAGATTTATGGTCGTTTGAAGTTGACCCAAAACTCATAACTTAAGCATAACTTACAAAATTTCAGATTTTGCTATATCCAATTTAGTTCTTTTTGGAACTTAAGGTGCTACATCTAGTGACCTTAACACTCAATAAATTCTAAATTCTTCGATAAAATCCTACTCAAAACGAAGGATGCTTCCAGTCTTAGCTAAAAAAAATATGGGGTGTTACATAAGTACACAAGAATCTACTCAAAAACAACTCTTAAAATCCATACGATTATCTCAAGAACTCATCGAAATCCCAACAAAACAAGATTTAGAATGAAACTCTAAGAACACTTATCAAGAACTAATCAAGAACTTAAATCCTTAAATTTCAAAAATGAAATTTCCCTAAATAAATCATGATTGGCACGTGGGTGGACGAACCCAACACTATGGAAGCTTACATACCTCTTAGGGATTAACGCTTGGCGAAATCCGCAACGAAATCCTCAAGAACTCAATGAAATCTTGGCCTTTCTCCTATTTTCTCCTCTATTCTCTTCTTGAACTCTTTTCTAAAAACCCTAGCGTGAATTGTAAATGTGTAAACTGAACCAAATCAGTTTAGATCCCTAATTAATTACTTAAATGAATTAAATCTGATAGGGTAAGGCAAGACACCCCTCTTAAATCTGGGTAACTTTCCTTAAATAGACAGCCTGACTTAAATCGGGCATATTTCCCTCATACGAGCTCAAAAATTAGCAAACTCGGTGGCGCTGGAAAGAGGACTTGGAGATATTTCATTTGATATTTTATAGGTCTCCTAACTCATCCTGTACTGAAAGTTATGGTCGTTTGAAGTTGACTTAAAACTTAAAAGAACTTTGGAATGGCTTGGATGAACTCTCTTTAGTTCCTTTTGTGTAACAACCCGGAAAACTAGTAAGACCAAGCTAGAGTCTAATGGAAACTAGTAGGTGAGACTAGAGTCGTACGTGTGAGCTTTTGAGTTTGATGTTTGGTTGTAAGTTGTATATTGACTTCCCGAACTTAGGTTGAGGTGTCTAACGGTTAAACGTCAAGGTACGACCCCCCAAATACCAACCAAGGGTCCTTGGGGAGGACCCTAAAGTCTAACCCCAAGGCTGCCTAAGATCACAAAAACTGCCAAAATTCCATGAACCACAGATGGCCAATCATGGCCAGTAGATGGAGTGACGCCCCGTAGGTCATGGGGCGTGGTTCAAGGCCTGGTTGGGTATCTTCAGGTCCAAACCATGGACCTTCAGCACGCCCAGTAGATCAATTGACGGACCGTAGGTCCATAGGGCGTGGATTGCACCTGCAATCTGCCCAAAGTCGGCCAACAGGTGGGTTAGTTTTGGTAATTCATTTTTAGTTTTTTTTAAGTAGGGGTTACTTAATATGGATTTATTTCATATATATAAAGTATTTTAAGGTATTAAACACTTCATTAACTCATTATAACCCAAGACCCCAAATCAAAACCCAACTACTTTCCCCTTCAAAAATCTTCTCTCTAGAAACTCCATTGAAGGCCAAGAGAAGGGATCAAGCTAGGGCGTGGAGATGGAGGCTTCTTCATATGAATTTTATGGGATTCTAAGTCTAAGGTATGGGAGTTCTTCATCCTTGGGAAGCTATCAACCAAGGAGCCCTTTCAAAAGCTTTTTACTCAATTCTAGAAAACCCAATTAGCTAGGGTTTCAACTCAACCCCATGGATTCCTTTCAAAATTGTTCTTAAAGGTTGAATTATGTTTGTTATTGATGATACTACTTATTTTAGATGATTTTAACTTGAATTCCAAATAATCCATGAGTTTTCCCCAACCCTAGGTATGGCTCTTCTCTATATTATGAATGTTGTTAGAAGTGGATTCAATTGATTGAATATGAGTTGATTATGATAAAATTACATGATTTAAGTATTATTCTACATGTATTCTTGAATAACCTAAGATTCTAGGGTGAAATTGATGTAGCCTAGGGTCATGTCATGAAAGGGGCAATTGAGGGTTTAGATGTGAACCCCTGAGATTGATGAACTTCTTGAAGAATTGTCTTAGATTAGATCACCTAGACATGAAAGTCTTATGAATGAATCTTCCAAACATGAATTGACTTGATTAGGTCTTACATGATGAATTATGGTTGAATAGTATTGAGGTTTAGCTTACTTGATGCTATATGACTATAATTCATGAGTAAGAATGAAGCATGTGGTTAGTCTACCTTGAGTATTAGGTATACTTCATGATATTGTGAGGCATTGCTTGAGAGTAAGGCTTGTAACATGAAGATGACTCCTACGGCTAAAAAGGGGTAAAATCTAATTAAGTAGGTAAACTAAGTATGTTAAGGCTTCAAGAAGGAAGCCATTATGTATGTTGGTTTGTATATGGCCCTATGGTGAACTAAACTTCACCCACATGACCTACAATATGAGTATATGAGCTTATACATGAAAGGAATGAACTACTTGAATTACTATTATGACCATGTCTATTATGATGAATGTTAGATGTGTTGATTTACATGGTCTATGATCCTTGAATGCAATATATGTGAAATATACATTATTGTGATATTATGTACATGCTAATGAACACTTTGAGAGGGAAGTGTCTATGATGATAATGTTGTTGTTGTGTCATTGCAAGGACAATCACACAAACACACTCCATGCATAAATAAGATTATGAGGTATTTGTGGGTCAATTGAAAGGCTAGTTCTTATGTGCACGTTTACATACTATTACGCATGAAATGTACATGACCATGATGATCCACTTGAAAGGTGGAGGTGTTAATTATTGTGTATATTATGGTATTGATGCAAGATCCTTCTTTCCTATACCCCTACACATGACTATGTACGACATGATATGACTACGTATGATATGTTATGACTATGACTATATTGTTGTGTTGATTGAAAGGCTATTCTCATTAACACCATGAACATGATGTGAAGGGTTTACTCACATATTGATGATTCTAAGGTTGAAAGGACATCTCACCTAATGAATCCATGAGCTACCATGATATTGTATTGGATTGTGTGTTAAGTTACCTTTCCATAAACAATGAAGTTAAGTAAAGACTTAAAGGGAATTAAGCTTAGCACCAAGTGGATAGGAATAAGAGATGGAAACCTTTTACCTCAGTTAGTCCGGGTTTCTAGTAGCAATCTCCCTATCCCATAACTATGTGCCCACATAGGTTCTTAGCTAGTGGATCCACCTATAAGCTAAACATGTTCATTCTACCTTAGGCAAGTAGAACACCTCCTTTTGGTGTGGGTTCATGACACCGGATTCCATGTAGCTCACATGGTCTATGTCGGTTAAGGCTATATCTCCCTACATGAATAAGTAACATGAACCAAGACATGAACTAGTAACATGAACAAGAACAAGGACATGAGTTATTTACTATAGTCCTTAAAGAGGTTCTACTTAGTGTGAATGGGAGTATGGGAATTCATTCATGCATTGCACAAGTAGGCTTTGAGAGTGGGTATGGTAGGTTTCCCTCATGACATGATGATTATGAGTTATGCATGCTTTATTATGAATTATGAACATGAACTATGCTTATGACTTCTTAATAGGTTTACTTAGTGTAGGTGAAGGTATGGGACTTCACTTATACATTGCACAAGTAGACTTATAAGGGGGTTGTGGTGTGGTTTCCTTATGCTATGAAGATATGTGAATCTATAAATGCATGATATGGGTTGTTGTTATGAATGACTTTACTTGTTACAATTTATGAACATGAATGGCTCTTTGTTCATATGTGTTGGCTATGATTGAGGTCAAGGTATGTTATGCATGATCATGGTGGCCTAGAAGTGATACTTAGTGTGGATGGGACTATGGGGTCCTACCCATGCATTGCACAAGTAGAGCTTAAGGTTGCTAATGTGATAATTCTATTATGCTGAGATGATCTTGGTATTTGACTATATATTTTGTTACGATTGGAGACTATGTATTGTGAAGATTGGGATATGTATTATGCTTATATTGGAGACTATGCTTATAATTATGATGATATCTCTTATGCTATGATGAATTGTATGTGAATTTCTTTATGAGTTGCATTCTCCAATGATTTCAAAGATGCTATTCAAAAAGTGCATATAGCATGGTTTCCAAGAAAATGTCCCTTTTATGCATGTTTTAAGTATTTTGTGCATGGCTTCCATACTTAGTACTTTTTGTGCTAACCTCATCTTTCTACATTTTCTATAAGTGTAGGCTTTGGTGATATTGGATTCCATCCTCATGGCTAGGACTCTAGTAGATCAAGAAGAAGAAGATTTGTGAGTCCTCATTGTATTCGAGGGCTTGACCATGTGTCCTTTATTGTCTTTCATTTATGCTTAGACTTATGTAAGGGCTATGTCCCTATGATTGTATTTCAAGAGTTTTACTTCAAGTGTTAGATGGTTTGAGACATAGTGTTATAGATTCTTTCTCATTTTATAAAAGATTTCAATTGTAAAGTAAAGTTTTAAATTCCACACTATTTTCCAATGATCTTATGTCTATGATTATGCTAAGGGCTTGTATGAGACCCCTTCGGGGTCAAGTACGTTGTGTTACGTCTAGCGGGTACCCCTAGGTCGTGACATTTTGGAACTCAAGGTGCTCCATCTAGTGATCTGAATACTTAAGAAATTTTAAATTCCCTAGTATAATTCTACTCACAACGAAGGATGGTTCAAGTCTTAGTTCAAAAAAAAATTGGGGTGTTACAATATCTCCATTTGGGATCACTCATCCTTGAATAACGGCTGGACTGGATATGGAACGGGGTTAATCTTATCATATCTGAAATACTGATATATCGTGAGTTTACGGTATTTATAATACATTTCACTTACAAGTTGTGTGTGTCTAGGGCCGTTTTGTGTTGGTTTTTATGTGTTTGTATCATATTCTGCAAGAAAGATGTTCAGGCGCGAAAGTAAAGAGACAGCCGAAAGAAATGCAAAAAAGGGCATCTACGGAGGTTATCTATGGACAGTAGGTCCATTGACGCTACATAGATGGTGGTCATATATCAGCAGGCAAGGCATTGAAGGCAAATCAGGGAAATCTGACCAAGTGTAGAACCAAGGTAACCATTGACGGTCCGTAGATTGATCAACGGACCGTAATGTTGATCCGTAGATTGATATTGTGAGGGTTCCAGTACTTGATTTTTGAAGATTCCAAGTGCGGAGCTACGGAGAGGGATTGATGGACCATAGATCGATCTACGGTCCGTACTGTATTTCCATCGTTTGCTTCAGAGAAGCTGATTTTTGGAAGCTGACCTATTTTCTAAGTCCTGGCTAACGGAAGGGACTCACGAACCATAGATCCATTGACGGTCCGTGAGTCAGTCACGTGGAATGAAGACGTGTGCTTGAACAAACTTTCCTTATTTTGTTTCCTTTTTTATTTAGGACTTGGTTTCTATAAATAGGGCATGTAACCCTCATTTTTCGGGTTGGATTTTATTACTTTTATTATAGTTCTTGACTTGGGAGATTAACTGGCAACTTTAGCAATTATTAATTTCCTAAGATCATTTTGAAGATTTTGGAGTTGCAATTTAAGTTGGATTTCTTAGTTTATTATTCTTATTACATAAGTTCATAATTCTTTCACCTAAAACAACGAATTGTGTTCATATGATTATGGGTAACTAAACTCCACAACTAGGGTTGTGGGAACCATGAGCGATTAACAAAGTATGAATAGTAAATAAGCAATTCTTGAATAGTGTGGTGCATGCATTGATAATTCTTTAGTTTAGAAGTTTTTTTAGCGGTTGCAAACGTCAGAACTCGCCTTGTTGCTACTTGCCGGACCAAGGAGGTAATCAACAAGAAAAGAATTATCAACATAGATTTAGTGTGATACTATCTAATAGGCTAGTGTCGATTGGTGTGAAGTAATAACTAAGCCAAACATCGATGTGATGTCTAATATGAGGTAAAGCTAAGGGTTAGTAAATTATACACACGTAGCCAGACCAAGGTGCGGGGTGAAATTCTCTAGATGCCGGACCAAGGATTTAGAGATACCTAACTTATCACTTTGCATGTAGTACACTAGGAAAGGATTGCTATTACTAGGATTACTGTGTTATGAGCTAGTGGGTAACACGTATACTCTAGTTAATTTTCTCATCTTGATAGCAACCAAAATTTACTTTTGATTACTGATTACTTATTGAGTTCTTACAATTTGTTTCACAAACCCCCCCCCCCTTTAATTACTTGTTTCTGGAAGTAATTTGACTAAACAAATATAATTGTTGGTTAAAGTGAAGTCTAAACCATATTCCTCGTGGGATCGACCCCAACCTAAAAGTTAGGTTCTTTACTTGATAGCGATCGCTTATGCTTCTTTAGGGAGGTGTAATTTGAGCGTATCAAATTTTGGGGACAAATGGATTGTGAGTGATAGGGTGAAGTCTGAGTAACCCCACTCATAAATCCTCTCTTGGGGTTTTCTTGCCTGTGTTCTTTTTCCCCAAGAGACTATTTAGTTTCTGTTGAACCGGCATGTGTTAGGATCGTATCTGTAGAAGCATGAAAAAGAATGAAGCATGATGGCTTATGAAAAATATACCCATCCAAATTATCTGATATGTGATCGAATTGGTAGGCTAAGACAAGTTGAATGTGTTGGCTCTAAGTATGACATGATAATGAATCAACTTGATGGCATGACTTAGGCTGAAACTTGAACTTGGTAATCTGATCATCTGATAATGAAACTATGTCCCAAGAGTGTGTGAGAATAGTTGATTGTTCAAACAGTTTTTGTGAAAAACTAGAACTTGCCCGGTTAGTCCTACTAAGACAATTCACTCTAGAGGCTAGGAAGTGATCATAGGCCCTTGTTCTGATAAGTCCACAAATTGCCTAAAAGAAGAATCCAACCAAATGAAATAAATGCTCCCTTTGATCCAAATGTTTTGAGCCTAAAATTAAATCATTTCTTTCTAAACCCCGAACTCACCTTCCTATAATCGACTATGTTGGCCCCGGTCCCTCCTTGGACATGTGCACCTCGACTTAGGCCAAAAGCCTAAGTTGAGGGTGGGTAATGTAAAAAGTAACTTCAATCTTTGCCCTGACCCGACATCGGGTATTGTACACCTCAACCCATGGAAAATCCATAAGTTGAGGGTAGCTATGAAAGAGGAAACTGAAAGAAACATGGGTATGACAAGAGTTTTGATGTTGAAAAAAAGAGGAAAGGATGTGACTTGTTGAAAGCTAAAGAAAAGAATAAAATGCAAGAAAAAAGTTGAAAAAAATATATAAAGAGCTACAAAGTCGAAAGTCACATCCATGGTTGAAGAAAATCAATGGAAAGGAGGTAAAACAGTAGGATGGAAAAAAGACGGCAAAAAGAGGTTGAAAGCCTAGTGTAATGTCAAGGAGGGCAGAAAGTCACTAAGAAGTACCCAAATGTACCACACCTGACCTTGTCCTACATTACAAGCCAAGAAAGTCCTATTGTGATCCTAGAGTCTAGTTTGGAGAGTCTAAGCAGTGAAAATAAAGGCAAGCCTATGGTACTGAGCACTAATTGTACTTGAAGTTATTTCTGAGTGTGAGTGTTTATTGAATCCTTGTACTCAAATTCATAGTCATTGTGTGAAAGAAAAGGGATTTTGTTTGAAGTAAGGGCACTAGTTACATTGTCGGAAAGTTGGTACTTTGGTGATAGTAAACAGTGTACGTTATGTGTTGGTTGGTCGATCGTTGTCATGGTTTGATCCGCTTGATTTAGCTTGTCGAGTCTAGGAGAACAAATTTTGTACCCGGAAAGTGAGTGGGATAGAAAGCCATTTGATTGCTTGTGCTTGAAATGCTTACTTCAATACAATTGTCGTTAAGAGTCTTAGTGCGCGGTTGAGGACAACCAACGAATTTAAGTTGAAGGTGTTGATATACCATGAGTTTACGGTATTTATAATACATTTAACTTACAAGTTGTGTGTGTCTAGGGCCGTTTTGTACTGGTTTTTATGTGTTTGTATCATATTCTACAGGAAAGATGTTCAGGTGCGGAAGTAAAGAGGCAGCTGAAAGAAATATAGAAAAGGGCATCTACGGACCGTAGGTCCATTGACGCTCCGTAGATGGTGGTCGTAGATCGCAGGCAAGGCATGGAAGGCAAATCAGGGAAATCTGACCAAGTGTGGAACCACGATGACCATTAACGTTCTGTAGATTGATCTACGAACCGTACTGTTGATCCGTAGATTGATACTGCGAGGGTTCCAGTACCAGATTTTTGAAGATTCCAAGTGTGGAGCTACGGAGAGGGATTCACGGACCGTAGATCGATCTACGGTCCGTACTGCATTTTCGTCGTTTGCTTCAGAGAAGCTGATTTTTGGAAGCTAAAATATTTTCTAAGTCCTGGCTGACGGAAGGGACTCATAGACCGTAGATCCATTGACGGTCCGTGAGTTAGTCTCGTGGAATGAAGACGCATGCCTGAACAAACTTTCCTTATTTTGTTTCCCTTTTTACTAAGGACTTGTTTTCTATAAATAGGTCATGTAAACCTTGTTTTTAGGGTTGGATTTTATTACTTTTATTCTAGTTCTTGACTTGGGAAATTAACTGGCAACTTTAGCAACTATTAATTTCCTAAGATCATTTTGAAGATTTTGGAGTTGCAATTTAAGTTGGATTATCTTCTTACGTAAGTTCATAATTCTTTCATCTAAAAACAATGAATTGTGTTCATATGATTATGGGTAACTAAATTCCACAACTAGGGTTGTGGGAACCATGAGCGATTAACAAAGTATGAATAGTAATAAGCAATTCTTGAATAGTGTGGTGCATGCATTGATAATTCTTTCGCCTAGAAGTCTTTTTAGCGGTTGCAAACGTTAGAACTCGCCTTGTTGCTACTTGTCGGACCAAGGAGGTAATCAACAAGAAAAGAATTATCAACATAGATTTAGTGTGATACTATCTAATAGGCTAGTGTCGATTGGTGCGAAGTAATAACTAAGCCAAACATCGATATGATGTCTAATATGAGGTAAAGGTAGGGGTTAGTAAAATATACACACGTAGCCGGACCAAGGTGTGGGGTGAAATTCTCTAGATGCTAGACCAAGGATTTAGAGATCCCTAACTTATCACTTTGCATGTAGTACACTAGGAAAGGATTGCTATTACTAGGATTACCGCATTATGAGCTTGTGGGGAACATGTATACCCTCGTTAATTATCTCATCTTGATAACAACCAAAATTGACTTTTGATTATTGATTACTTATCGAGTTCTTACAATTTGTTTCACAAACCCCCCCCCCCCCTTTAATTACTTGTTTCTGGAAGTAATTTGACTAAACGAATATAATTGTTGGTTAAAGTTAAGTTTAAACCATTTTTCTCGTGGGATCGACCTTAACCTACAAGTTGGGTTCTTTATTTGATAACGATCGCTTATGCTTCTTTAGGGAGGTGTAATTTGAGCGTATCAAATTTTGGTGCCGCTACCAGGAAATTTGGCTTTTAGATTAATTTTAACTACATTATTGAACTTTGGTCAAATATTTCCTAATTTTACTTTTTCTTTTTCTTTTTGACTCTCTCATGTTCTGACTCCAGTGCATGTCAGGCAAACGGAGCCAAGGTGAACCACTTACTCTTTACGATCCAGAATTGAACCAAACTTTGCGAAGAATGAACAATCAAGGAGTTCAAGTTAATCCTATCGGAGGCAACCTAAGTGATGAAGTTGAGTTGCAACCCCCAAGGGTGGTTGGAGGAGATAACCAGGTTCTAGCTGAAAATCAATTGGGAGATGCAGTGAAGGTGCAGGGCCCACCAGGTCCACGACTGCATGACAACTATAGGGGCAACATAAACATTGTTGACTAAGATGGACCTCTTGTCCTAGCCCCTTTCCCTCCGGGGCACACATTTGTAATGACCAGCAGCCTGATGCAGATGCTTACAGCAAGGGGCTTGTTCTCGGGATCACCATCGGAGGACCCACATGCTTACATAGCCAAGCTAAGGGTGGTTTGCAAAAGTTGTGTAGGTCGACCAGACTTAGATAGGATGTTATCAAATTGCGAGTGTTCCCTCCATCGCTGACAGGCGATGCTGCTATGTTCATTAAGCTCCCTTATAACTCAATATATATATGGGAACAACTGAAGGATGTGTTCTTAGCAAGATATTATCTAGTGTCCAAGAAGCTCAATCATAAAGATAAGGTCAACAATTTTGTGGCATTACCTGGAGAGTCTGTGAGCACCTTTTGGGACAGATTCACTGCGTTTGTAAGAGGTGTGTCAAATCACCGTATTGATGATGAGTCACTGAAGGAATATTTCTATCGAGGGCAGGATGACAACAACAAAGCAGTGTATGATACTATAGCTGGAGGATCATATGGTGAGTGCACATACACTCAGATTGCACAAAACCTGGAGAAGATCTCTCGCAACAATAAAGCATGGAGCACTAGGAGGTCGGATACTGGGAGAAACACATTTGCCGTTCATACTACAAACAACCAGTCTGCGGATGAGATTCGTGAGGAGATGGCACAGATGAGGACCGAGTTGGGGTTGGTGTTAAAGCATATGAGCGGAAGTGTGGAAAAGGTAAATGATGTGAACTACTTGACTAAAACCCCACTATCAGTTGAAGAGTGTTACTATGAAGAGGATGCTTATGCGGTGAATGATCAGACGGGGGGTTTTCGACAAAACGCCCAAGGATCCAACATGGAAAATTGGTGCCAAGGTCAAGGAAACCAAGGTCGGAACTATGGAAATTACAACCGAGAGGGCCAATATGTCCGGGATAGGAACTTCAATCGCAACAACAACTACAACCGAAACAATTATGGCAACAGAAATGATCGGGGTGGACCTTATGTTCCTCCTCAAAATTGGGAATCTGATACTAGGGAAATTAGAGGCAATATGGCACGTATTGTAGCTATGATGCAGAAGATGATGAGGAGGTTTTATGCAACTGATAAGAATGTGAAAGAGATGAGAAATGACTTTTCTGGTATTGGTCAAAAGGTTGATGCCCATGCAGTGTCAAGAAAGCATCTAGAGCAGCAAATGACTCAGTTGTCTACTACAGTGAACCCACGTCAACCTGGCACTCTTCATAGCAACACCATCCAGAATCCAAAGAATGATGGTCATTGTATGGCAGTTACTACTTGAGGGGGTAAGAAAACTATAGATCCACCTATGCCGTCTGTGGTGGATGTTGAGATTAGAAAATAAGATGATGTGGTAGAGGTTAGAGAAGAGTCTAAAAATGCGATGGAGAAAGAAGCGGAGATATCTCAGAAAGTGGTCCCCACACCTAGACCTCCACCACCTTTCCACAGAGGTTAGTGAAGAAGACTGAATATGGTAAATATCGCAGGTTTATTACTATGTTGAAGTTGCTTTCCATCAATGTTCCTTTGATAGAAGCTTTGGAACAAATGCCTGGGTATACGAAGTTTATGAAAGATATGGTGACAAAGAAAAGGTCTGTGATTTTTGAAGATGATGATAGATTGCAGCATTGTAGCTCTATTACTACAATATCTCTTGTGCAGAAGATGGAAGACCCTGGTGTTTTCACGATACCATGTACTATAGGGTTGTTACACTTTTCTAAGGCATTGTGTGATCATGGTGCTAGCATCAACCTCATGCCATTGTCTATTTATAAGAAGTTGGGTCTAGGGGATCCAAAGCCTACTACGATGCGGCTACTTATGGCCGATCGAATCGTGAAAAGGCCCATTGGTGTACTCCATAATGTGCTAGTAAAAGTGGAGTCGTTCATCTTTCTAGCGGATTTTGTGATTCTTGACTGTGAGGTTGATTTTGATGTTCCCATCATCCTTGGGAGACCATTCCTTGCCACAGGTCGTGCATTAGTTGATATGGAGAAGGGATAGATGAAGTTTAGACTGAACAATGAAGAAGTAACTTTCAATATTTGTAGGTACATGAAGCAGAGTGGTGAGCTCCAAACGCTATCTGCTATAACTTACAGAGTTGAGAGTGGAACAAAAGTGCAAATTGAAGAGCTACTCGGTGTTGAAGCACTAACAACAGTTATGATGAATTTCGATAGTGATGGAATTGAAGAGTACGATGAGTTGGTAGATGCACTAGATATGTGTGAATATCGGTCAAAACAAAAGAAGTATGAATTAGACATGAAGAATCGTGAGTATCCACCAGTGAGACCATCTATAGTGGAGGCACCGAAATTGGAGCTTAAGGCTCCACCACCACATTTGAGGTATGTATTCTTGGGCAAAGATAACACTTTGCCAGTCATCATTGCGGCAGATCTAAATGTGAGACAAGTAGAGTTCTTGTTGACTGTGTTAAAGAGGTTCAAGCGAGCTATTGGGTGGACTATTGCGGATATTATTGGGATTCCTCTTGGTATTTGTTCCCACAAAATCCAACTCATGCCAGATCACAAACCTAGTATTGAGCACCAAAGAAGATTAAATCTACCTATGTAAGAGGTAGTTAACAAGGAGATCATCAAGTGGTTGGATGCTAGAGTTATCTACCCCATTGCAGATAGTAGTTGGGTATGCCCTGTTCAATGTGTGCCCAAGAAAGGTGGGATTACTATTGTGCCTAATGAGAGAAACGAGCTTGTTCCGATGCGGCCCATGACTGGATGGAGAGTCTGCATGGACTACTGGAAGCTAAATGCTTGGATAGAAAATGACCATTTCCCTATTCCATTTATGGATCAGATGTTGGATAGACTTGTTGGTAAGGGCTGGTATTGTTTTCTTGATGGTTATTCGGGCTACAATCAGATTTTTATAGCTCCGAAGGACCAAGAGAAGACCACCTTTATTGCCCTTATGGGACTTTCGCCTTCAAACGAATGCCCTTTGGGTTGTGCAATGCTCCAACAACCTTCCAGCGTTGTATGATGTCAATATTCTCTGATATGGTAGAGGACACTATTGAGGTATTTATGGATGATTTCTCTGTGGTAGGTGACTTTTATTATCGATGTCTGAATCATTTTGTTGAGGTACTGAAAAGGTGTGAAGATTGCAATCTGGTGTTGAATTGGGAGAAGTGCCACTTTATGGTGAAAGAAGGGATAGTTCTAGGTTATCGAATTTCTGAGAAAGGAATTGAGGTAGATAAAGCAAAAGTTGAGGTAATAGAAAAAATTCCCCCGTCTATCTCTGTAAAAGGTGTTAGGAGTTTTCTTGGGCATGCAGGTTTTTATAGGAGATTCATCAAAGATTTCTCCAAAATTGCATATCCTTTGTGCAAACTGCTCGAGAAGGAGTGTAAGTTCTATTTTGATGATGCTTGTCTTAGAGAATTTGGAAAGTTGAAGGCGAAGTTAGTTACTGCACCTGTCATTATTTCACCGGATTGGGGACAACCGTTTGAGGTAATGTGTGATGCAAGTGGCGTGGCTCTTGGTGTGGTATTGGGACAGAGGTGAGAGAAAAATCTTCACCCTATTTACTATGCTAGCAAGGCTCTAAATGTGGCCCAAAAGAATTATACTGTGACTGAACAAGAGCTTCTTGCAGTGGTTTTCGCATTCGAGAAATTTTGATCCTACTTGCTTGGTACCAAGGTCATAGCTCATACTGACCATTCTGCATTGAGATACTTGATGGCAAAGAAGGATACAAAGTCGAGGTTGATTAGATGGGTATTATTTGCAAGAGTTTGATTTTGTGGTAAAAGATAGAAAGGGGACCGAAAATCAAGTTGCCGATCACTTGTCCAGATTAGAAGATGAGGCTATGCTAAAGCTTAGTGATAGGGCTGAAATTAATGATACCTTTCCAGATGAACAATTATTGGCTGCTTCTCATGATCTGATTCCTTGGTTTGCAGACTTTGCTAATTATTTGGCTAGCGATATTATGCCCCCGGATTTGTCTTTTCACCAAAGAAAAAAGTTTATGCATGATGTGAATAAATTCTTTTGGGATGAGCCTTACTTGTATCGTAGTTGTGCTGATGGGATTATTCGTTGTTGTGTGCCCGAGATTGAGATGTTGAGTGTACTTGAAGCATGTCATTCATCGTCTGTTGGTGGCCATCATAGTGGTATTCGAACTTCACATAATTTTTTGCAGTGTGGGTACTACTGGCCTACTATCCACCAAGATGCTCATGATTTCGCCAAGTCTTATGATCGTTGCCAAAGAGAAGAAGGGATTTCAAAGAGGCAAGAGCTTCCTATGAATCCTATATTGGTGATAGAGTTGTTTGATGTATGGGGCATTGATTTTATGGGTCCATTTGTGAGTTCACATGGGATGAATTATATTCTTGTTGCGGTTGATTATGAATCGAAGTGGGTGGAAGCAGTTGCGCTCCCCAACAATGAAGGTAAAAGTGTCAGCGCATTCTTGAAAAAGAATATCTTCTCCAGATTTGGTACACCGAGAGCGATTATAAGCGATGGAGGTTCCCACTTTTGTAATAAGTTGTTCAAGGCGCTACTTGAGAAATATGGTGTCCGCCACAATGTAGCCACTCCTTACCATCCGCAGACTAGTGGGCAAGTTGAAGTGTCCAACAGAGAGATCAAACAAATTTTGGCGAAGACTGTTAATGCTAATAGAACGGATTGGTCAACGAAGCTTGATGATGCTCTATGGGCCTATCGCACTACATACAAGACTCACATAGGTATGTCTCCTTACCAACTTGTATATGAGAAATCTTGCCATTTACCGGTAGAGCTAGAGCATAAGGCTTTGTGGGCGATGAAGAAGCTAAATTTGGATTGGGGCGCCGCATCTAATCAAAGAATGAATGACTTGAATATGTTTGATGAGTTTCGCCTAAAAGATTATGAAAGTTCAGCATTGTACAAAGAGAAGATGAAGAGGTATCATGATCAAAGAATTGAAAAGTGAGAATCTATTGAGGGTGATCTTGTGCTTCTATTCAACTTTAGGTTGCGCTTGTTTTCGGGGAAACTCAAATCCAAATGGATCGGGCCATTTTTGCTCACAAAAGTGCTCTCCCATGGAGCGGTCGAGCTTGAGAACAGTGACGGAACAAGGTTCATGGTTAACGGGCAAAGGATCAAGATCTATCTGGGAAACGCAGAAATTGTGCAAGAAGTTGTGGAGGCCTATCATCTTGATGAAGTCTGAGTAATCAAGAGGCATGCGTCGTACCGCGACGTTAAATCAAGCGCTGCTTGGGTGGCAACCCAAGATGTACAATCTAGCCAACGATAGATATTTTAGTTTTTTGTGTTTAGTTGAATCTCTGTATTAATTTAGATAGATATTTTAGTTTTTTTTTAGTGTTGGCTAGAATTAGCATAGGGTCCATGTCTAAAAAGTGTCCAGAAAATGTAAAAAGAATAGCCTAATGGTTGCTACATGTGCAGGTACGCTATGGGAAAAAAATCTACAGAAAATGGTCAGGTGCAGAGGTCTACCGACCCCATCGACGGTCCGTCGATACATCCACGGACCGTCGATGGTGTCCGTAGATCCCAGGTAAGCCTCTAAAATTTTCCAAGTGTAAAAGTGATCTACGATCCCAATCTACGGACCGTAGACGGGGTCTCTTTGGTGCAAAACCCTAATGCTGCCTGACCTGACCCGGACCCCTCCTATTTAAAATCCCCCAATTTTAAATCATTCCATTTCCCTCCATTTACTCCCAAACCATTTCATAACTTCCCAAACTCCTTAAATCACTCCATCACTCCCCAATTAATATTCCCTTCCTTTTCCCCAAAATCCTAAATTCCCTTTCCTCTCCAACCTTCACTCATCCCAGAAATTTCCCAATCCCTCTCAACTGCCTTATTCAAAACTCTAGTATTCGGGTTCGGTGCAACTAGGCATTTAGTGTGGTCTAGCAAAGCTTAGTGTCATCACGCAATCACCCCACTCCTCGTTGCTTGTAAGGTAATAGACTTTCCCCTCACTTTGAATTTCAGTTCATAGATTGAATAAAGAAAGTCGGGAGTCGGGTCTTGACTTTGGGTAATTAATTTTATGTAATTACATGCTACAATTTAAGTACTAAAAACCCTTGGGACGATAGATTGTGATTATGTCGCCTTGATAGTGTGTTAAACCTGCTTAATGCTAGTCTATAGTTTAGACTTAGGGTTCCAAATCTTGTATGAAATAATTATCCAACTGAGCAATTGGAACCCTTAGAATGAGGAACTAGCATGATTAAATGTTGAAATGCATGGTTAGACTAGGATGCTGTTGAAAATGGTAAAACATATTCGAGGGCTCAACCATGTGTCCTTTATTGTCTTTCTTTTATGCTTAGACTTATGTAAGGGCTATGTCCCTAAGATTGTACTTCAAGAGTTTTACTTTAAGTGTTAGATGGTTTGAGACATAGTGTTATGGATTCTTTCTCATTTTATAAAAGATTTCGATTGTAAAGAAAAGTTTTAAATTTCACACTATTTTCCTATGATCTTATGTCTATGATTATGCTAAGGGCTTGTATGAGACCCTTTCGGGGTCGGGGTCAATTACAATGTGTTACGTCTAGCGGGTACCACTGGGTTGTGACATTTTGGAACACAAGGTTCTACATCTAGTGATCTGAATACTTAAGAAATTTTAAATTCCCTGGTATAATCCTACTCACAACGAAGGATGGCTCGAGTCTTAGTTCAAAAACTTTTTGGGGTGTTACGATATCTCCCTTTGGGATCACTCGTCCTTCAATGACGGCTGGACTGGATATGGAACTGGGTTAATCTTATCATATCTGAAATATTGATATACCGTGAGTTTACGGTAGTTCTAATACATTTCATTTACAAATTGTGTGTGTCTAGGACCGTTTTGTATTGGTCTTTATGTGTTTGAATCATATTATGCAAGAAAGATGTTCAGGCGCGAAAGTAAGGAGACAGCTGAAAGAAATGCAGAAAAGGGCATCTACAGAGGTTATCTACGGACCGTAGGTCCTTTGACGCTCCGTAGATGGTGGTCGTAAATCAGCAGTCAAGGAATGGAAGGCAAATCAGGGAAATCTGACCAAGTGTGGAACCACGGTGACCATCTACGGACCGTACTGTTGATCCGTATATTGATACTGTGAGGGTTCCAGTACCTGATTTTTGAAGATTCCAAGTGTGGAGCTACGGAGAGGGATTGACGATCTACGGTCCATACATCATTTCCGTCGTTTTCTTCAGAAAAGCTAATTTTTGGAAGCTGAAATATTTTCTAAGTCCTGGCTGACGGAAGGGACTCACGGACTGTAGATCCATTGGCGGTCCGTGAGTTAGTATCGTGGAATGAAGACGCGTGCCTAAACAAACTTTCCTTATTTTGTTTCCCTTTTATTTAGGACTTGTTTTCTATAAATAGGACATGTAAACCACGTTTTTAGGGTTGGATTTTATTACTTTTATTATAGTTCTTGACTTGGGAGATTAACTGGTAACTTTAGCAATTATTAATTTCCTAAGATCGTTTCGAAGATTTTGGAGTTGCAATTTAAGTTGGATTTCTGAGTTTATTATTCTTCTTACGTAAGTTCATAATTCTTTCATCTAAAATAATGAATTGTGTTCATATGATTATAGGTAACTAAACTCCACAACTAGGGTTGTGGGAACCATGAGCGATTAACAAAGTATGAATAGTAAATAATCAATTGTTGAATAGTGTGGTGCATGCATCGATAATTCTTTCCTTTAGAAGTCTTTTTAGCGGTTGCAAACGTTAGAACTCACCTTGTTGCTACTTGCGGACCAAGGAGGTAATCAACAAGAAAAGAATTATCAACATAGATTTAGTGTGATACTATCTAATAAGCTAGTGTCGATTGGTGCGAAGTAATAACTAAGCCAAACATCGATGTGATGTCTAATATGAGGTAAAGGTAAGGGTTAGTAAATTATACACACGTAGCCGGACCAAGGTGCGAGATGAAATTCTCTAGATGCCAGACCAAGGATTTAGAGATACCTAACTTATCACTTGCTTGTAGTACACTAGGAAAGGATTGCTATTACTAGGATTACCGCATTATGAGCTTGTGGGGAACACGTATACCCTCGTTAATTATCTCATCTTGATAACAACCAAAATTGACTTTTGATTATTGATTACTTATTGAGTTCTTACAATTTGTTTCACAAACCCCCCCCCCCTTTAATTACTTGTTTCTGGAAGTAATTTGACTAAACGAATATAATTGTTGGTTAAAGTTAAGTCTTAACCATTTTTCTCGTGGGATCGACCTTAACCTACAAGTTGGGTTCTTTATTTGATAACGATCGCTTATGCTTCTTTAGGGAGGTGTAATTTGAGCGTATCGAATACCAACCAGAATTTCCCGCATTACCATTCGGAACTAACTAAGGCTCTCATATAGCTATTCCTCATAGCCAAAACCTCATTATCTTTTTCCTCCTCATTTATAACCTTAGACAGAATTATCATACCATCATTATTACGATAAGATCATTAACCTTCTCTTTCTAACATTACTCAGTTACTAAAAGGACCTCTGAAAAGACATCTCCCATACTCTTTTGAACTCATTACTATCTTATTCTCAACACTTGCTTGACTTGATTTCCAACCTTATCATCTCCCCCTTAGGTCTAAAGCTGAAACTTGAAGGCTATGGACCTATTCCAACATCTCTAGATGGTCTACATCCTCTTTTACACTAACACTAGGGAGAAGCTTATCTCATGAATACTGAACTCTCTATAAGCAGGTACTAATACTTCTTTCTAAGATGTTTCTGTTAACCTCTTCTGATTACATACCCTCTTTGTACCCCTCTTAATGCTCTCGTTACTATTGTGACTTAGCCACACTTCACTGCCCTTATCTAAAGGTTTAGGGTATTTCACTTGTACCACTCATATTTATTGCAGCTAATCACCTCAATTCCTCACCTACTCTATGTCAGGTCTTCTAGTTCAAATCTCAAGACAACATCATCACCCTCATGTTTCCATCCTGTTGATCAAGACACTCATTTCAAATTCAAGCTTAATATTTATTACCAAACCCAAATATCAATATGATTGGTCGCTTACTATACTAACTTACAACTACTGGGTACAAATTTAGAAACACTCATCCACTGGGACCTCATGACAAGTAGTCAATCCTTACCTCTAAGTCTCCACACTTACAATTTTTTATCACACTTCACTTCACAGCTGAAGTACTATTTACTCACCACTATTCATCAATGCCTAGTTAGTTCTATAACACTTTGAATATTATGGGCTCTCTCTCACAATCATAAGCCTAGCTTAGATCTATCACCTCATGAATACTCCTACTCTTCTATTCAACACTTTCACTTGGTCAATACCTACACAATGACACTTCATCACAAACCCTTTTTTTAACTACAACACACTCTACCTCCTATGATGGAATCTTCACCACTCATCACTTCTACCCATAGGGGAAAACTCTTCATTGGTAACTCGTCAAAACACCATCTCCCTTTCTTAGATCACTAAACCTCTGCATACTTTTCTCCAACTTTGGGCTCTTTCACTACTACTGCTCATGATCTCGTGACTCATGTTACCCTTTCGGGTGAAGATATTACCCAAGCTATAAACATACCATCCTCTTAAAGGTCTCAACTAAGTAAGGTTTAAGGAAGAGTGTACAATTGGCTTTTATCTCAAATGCATGATTCATATGAACATGAGTTCATTCCTCTGAAACTCAACACTTAACTCACTCATGGGCTTCTCTCAAGCCCTTCTGGAGTCTCATGACTTCCTCAAGACTCTTGCTAAGAGCAATTCATCGATAAAGGACTGACTTTTCTTTTCAACCACCTCTAGTATGACGGGTAGTCGAATGAATCTGAGAAACATATGAGTATGAATAAATCTCTATGGCATAGCTCTATTGCACAATTAAGAGTATGAAAGAAGTGAGATAGTTCCTAAATGTTGCATCCTCCTATTTATAGATGTGGCACGCTTCACACCGATAACTAGGACTCTACAAACATGGCTTCATAGACACCCTAAGACTCTTGAACTCTATGCTCTAATACCAAGTTTTTCACGACCCGAGTCTACACCCTGGACATGGTCGGTACTCAAGAACCATTTCTAGTCCCCAAGCGAACCCTCAACCTGGCTAACAACAAGCGTAAGACTAACTCAATGATACAAAGTTTAAAACTGAATAATATTCATTGAACTCAATTACAAAATCTTTAACTCAAAGATTAACTCTGAATAAAATAATATATTCAATTCACCAGAAATAGGCAACTCAAGCCTTTAAAACATTTAAGAAATTAAATGAAACAGATTTCTCAAACTCTATTGTCTATCTATGAAACCTCTAAATGACAAAGATGAAAGTCGGGACAAGACTCACGACATCCTGATAAAACTGAAAAGTAAATGAAATCCTCCGGAAGCACGGAGGCTCACTATAACTAACTGAAACTGCAAGTGGTATCAACAAAACGCATGTTGATGATCCTGGGTACCTGTATCTGCATCATGAAATGATGCAGGCCAAATGGCTTAGTACTTCGAATGTACGAGCATGTAAGGGGAATTCTAAAGCATAAACATAAGCTTGAACTTGATAAAAAGGAAACATAATTACCTCTTCTCAACTCATTCAACTAAACTTAACTCGAGAATAAGATACTCAACTCAAAGATTAGATACTAAACTCAAAGATACTCAACTCAACTCAAAAATATGATAGTCAACTCAAAGGTAGGATACTCCTCAAGATACTCAATTTTAGATACTCAACTCTAGATACTCAAGTCAAGATAAAGCAGCAAGAAAAGATACAATATATGGAAAACTTTTTAAACAATAGTAATGTATTGAAGAATACAATAACAACTAAATTTGTATATAAAAATACAATATAACTTTGTGGGAGATTCTCTAATCAACAATTATCACGATGAGCTATGTGATGATACAACGTCTCACCTACGCTGCCAGAACTATCATATACCTTGCCGGGGTATAGAACTCCTCAACTAAGTGGATCAACTAGTCTATGCTAAAAAGCACTAAGGAATCATCTAAAAAGTATGACCCTTTCTACCCACGTTGGCTACATGGTTTATGGGGGTTGTGAGTTGTCTGAACTCTCCCCCATATCGGTGCTCAATACAACCCCCAAAATATAACTAGCATATATGGTTGAAAACATAACTCTCTCTGTGGTTTGAGATTATTACTCAAAATCTTTCTCTAAAAAGAGATGGCACTCGACTACTCAAAACTCTTTAAGAAATCTATGTTTCCTCCTCTTTTAAATGTCAAAACATTTACTCTTAGGAATACTTAGTTCCCATATATCATTTTAAAGAAGATGAACTCAACTCTACTCTTTCTCAACTCAAGTGCTCAAGTCTTAAACGAGTTTAGAAAAATTTGTAAAAAACTTCTCAAAATAAGGTTCATGCCGAATTATGGACGTGAACGACTCAATTCAAGGTTTTCCATAACCATACATAGAACTCAATACTCAGAACTCAACAACTCATAACTCAAGAACTTCAACGATACTACTTATTTCAAGAATGATACTCTCAGAGGGTTCATGCGGAATTATGGGCATGAACAACTCAACTCATGGACTTCATGATACTACTCATCTCAAGAATGTTCAACTCATAGGGTATACGGAATTATGCGCATGAACAACTCAACTCATGGACTCCATGGGTAATATGTAATAGTCCCATGATTAGGAATAAAATCTCAAAAGGGATTAGGAACCCAATACTCAAGACTTAGAACTTGAAGATACTACTCTTCTCAAAGATGCTCAAATTATGAAGTTCATGCGGAATTATGGGCATGAACGACTTGACTCGAGGGTCTACACAACAATATGGAACTCGTGTATACGACTCTTCTCTTTCTCATACTTACTTCCTCAAAACATAGCAAAAATCAATATTTGATCTCAAAGGATTCACAATTGAACTCAAATACTTCCTTGGACTCTACTCTTAACTCTCTCTTGACTTTGAATTATGAATTCAAGAGTTATGGTTCGTGATATGAAGGATCTCGTGATGATAATGTAGGCTCATAAATACATTCTCATACTTACTTGCTCGATTCTTGAAACAAGTTATTAAAAGTTGTAGAAGACTCCTCAAAAAGACTCAAAAGGACTTCCTCAAAATGTTCAAAAGAACTATCAAGACTTAACTCTTAGCTCTACCTTGAATTTGAATTATGAATTTAAGGTTATGATTTATGTTATGAATGATTTCTAGATGTTTAGAAGTACTTTAGAGTGTTTACTACTTACTTGTTCGATACTTGAAACAAGTTATTAAAAGTTGTAGAAGACTCCTCAAAAAGACTCAAAAGGACTTCCTCAAAAGGTTCGAAAGAACTCTCATCACTTAACTCTTAGCTCTACCTTGAATTTGAATTATGAATTCAAGGTTATGATTCATGTTATGAATGATTTCTAGATGTTTAGAAGTAGTTTAGAGTATTTAAAATCAATAGGGATTGAAGATACACTTTAAGAGAACTTAGATAGGCTAAACAACGGAAAAAGGGTGGGGGCAGGTGACCCTGGCGCACTACTACCGCAGGGTGCCAACCCCTAAACTTCAGAGGCAGCAACCTGGCGCACTGTTGGAGCGCCATGCCAGCCCCTACTGGCGCATCCGTGGCGCGCCGCGCCAACATTCTCCCATGCAATTCTGATGAATTTTTCTACTCCTTTTCTGACCTTAATTCGACTAGAATCGAATGGTTTCTTCCCCAATCACTTAGATTCGAACACCTAACCAAAGTACACAAAAATCTACTCAAAAACAACTCTTAAAATCCATATGATCATCTCAAGAACTCATCAAAATCCCAGCAAAACAAGATTTAGAATGAAACTCCAAGAACACTTATCATGAACTCATCAAAATCCCAACAAAACAAGATTTAGAATGAAACTCCAAGAACACTTATCAAGAACTCATCAAGAACTTAAATCCTTATATTTCAAGAACGAATTTCATTGAATAAATCATGATTGGTACATGGGTGGACGAACCTAACTCTATGGAAGCTTACATACCTCTTAGGGATTAACCCTTGGCGAAATCTGCAACCAAATCCTCAAGAACTCGACAAAATCTTGGCCTTTCTCCTCTTTTCTCTTCTTGAACTCTTTTCTAAAAACGCTAGCGTGAATTGTAAATGTGTAAACTGAACCAAATCAGTTAGACCCCTAATTAATTACTAAAAATGAATTAAATCTGATAGGGTATGGAAAAGACAAAAATACCCCTCTTAAATCTAGGTAACTTTCCTTAAATAGACAGCCTGACTTAAAACTGGCATATCTCCCTCATACGAGCTCAAAAATTAGCAAACTCAGTGGCGTTGGAAAGAGGACTCAGAGATCTTTCATTTGATATCTTATGGGTCTCCTACCTCATCTTGTACTAAAAGTTATGGTCGTTTGAAGTTGACCCAAAACTTAAAAAAACTTAGGAATGACTTGGATGAACTCTCTTTAGTTCCTTTTGGAACTCAAGGTGCTACATCTAGTGATCTTAATACTTAAGAAATTTTAAATTCCTTGGTAAAATCCTACTCACAACGAAGAATGGTTCGAGTCTTAGTTCAAAAAATTTATTGGGTGTTACAATATTCTTCCTATTAACCTAATATATACTACATTGTTGCTTAACACAATGATAACTTTTATTATTCATAGAAACACGTCGGCCTAGCTAGTTTCTACATATATGGATTAACTAAAAATTATTTGAAGGCAAAATAACTTCAACATTATAAAAAATATCTAAATATAATAAAGTTTCTAATTTTTTAAATTAAAAATTGAGTTTGGACATTGTTTTGTTTGAAAAAATAAAATTTTGTGAGTAAAGTGAAATTTCACCCATAAAGTAGTCTGAACTAATTTTTGGAGATGAATATTCAAAATTGACCAAATTTCATGAACAAAAATATTTTTCTTTTATTGAAAATTTCTGACCAAGGTGAATTCATTTGTCAGTTGTGTACCAATAAAAATCTAATGATACTTGTGCAAATGTTCAATTCATAATTTATTTAACTTTCTAAAAGAAATCAAAATTTTGTCACCACTTAAGAAGAGTTGTTTGTGTTGGACTTTGTCTAATGTTCAGATAGAAATAAGAAAAGTCAAACGTAACATAACAATGTGTCATTACTTCATTAGCATCTCTAATGTCCAACCACAACATATTCATAAAATTCTACTCTCACATAATAATCTGAATTGTCTTAACATCAAACATGTACCATTTTTTCTAGAATCAAATAAACTGAATCATTATCAAAATTTTCAACTTTCTATTACAAGAAATGGATTTGATATTCCATCAGTGTTACATTTACAATGAAAAAAACAAGGAATTTTTTTTTCTCTTTTATATGTACTTTTTTCCCTAACTATTTATCTGCTTCTAATGCAAAAAAAAAGACTAAACTCTAAAGTCATGTTTCGATAAAACAAGTCATCCTTAGAATTGAGTACCTTACTTCACTCAAATTCCTTCTCTTGAGCGTCCCTCCATAGCGGATATAAACTAAAAATGTCATTATTTATTTGGCAATTCTCCGTCTAATTATCATATGGGGCGACACCATTTCATTATCATCTATGTAATCGTCTTCAAAAAAATTGTATTTATTTCATTGAACAATGAAGTTTGTTCACTGGTGTGAAATTTGTATCCTGGTTCATGTTAACTTTCTATATTATGGATACCTTTATGTTATAACAATGAATTTGAAAGCCATATCCATCTTCGGCTTCTTTCTGGTTAGCTGAATTTTGAAACTCCGTTTCTTGCTCCTTTGAATAAACCACTTCGCTTTTCTGAAATTCTTCAACCACAAAAAGAGAAGTCTGGGAAAAAAATGAAAAAAAAAAACTGGAACGAAAATATTTGAAGTTGAATTAATAGTAAAAGAGGGTAGAAGAAGGGATATATATATAGGGAATGGAAATGGTTATGTGTCATGCTAAAAAGAAACGTGCCTTTAATCATGACACTTAACCATTTCCATTCCCTATATATATCCCTTCTCCTACCCCCTTTTCCTATTAATTCAACTTCAAATATTTTCGTTCCAAAAAAACATTTCATTTTTTTTCATACTTCTCTTTTTTGGCTGAAGAATTTCAGGAAAACAAAGTGCTTTTTTCATCAAGCATGAAATGGAATTTCAAATTTCAGCTAACGAGGAAGAAGAAGAAGATGATGAATATGGCTTTCAAATTCGTCGTTATAACAACAAGGTAGCTATGATATGGAATGTAATCATGAAGCAAGATACAAACTTCATACTAATGAACAAAGCTTCATTGTTCAATGAAAATAAATACAACCTTTTTGAAGATGAGTACATAGATGAAGATGATGAAATGGTTCCGCCCCATATGATAATTCGATGAAGAATTGTCAAAAGAATGATGGCATTTCTACTTTGTATCGGCTACGGAGGAACACTCAAGAGGAGGAATTTGAGTCAAGTAAGGGACTTAATTCTAAGGATGGATGATTTTATCGAAACGTGAAGTTAGAGCATAGTTTTTTTTTTCACATTAGAAGCAGAGAAATAGTTATGAAAAAAAAGTAGATAGAAAAGAGGAAAAAATATTCTTTATTTTTGTCATTGTAAATGTAACATTGATGGAATATCAATTCCATAACTTTGTTTATTTATGATTTTGTGTATGTGTATGAATTTTAAATTAAAAATTTTAGAATTGAGATCAAACACAAATCCTGTTAAAAATAAATAAGAAAACGAGGACACATAAAATGGGAAAAGACTAAAATATAATATTAAGGGAAATTTAGTAGCTAAGTTGGTTGACTACATGAAACCTTGTTGATGAGAATTCAGTTCCCCACTTTGTAATCTCCTTCCTCATTTTCCTTTTCAATAACAATAAAAAAAAATACCATTAAAATAAATCATACAGACGAAAGACAAATCAATTAACATT
The DNA here is from genome assembly GCA_036553675.1 of Solanum okadae. Taxonomy (NCBI): domain Eukaryota; kingdom Viridiplantae; phylum Streptophyta; class Magnoliopsida; order Solanales; family Solanaceae; genus Solanum; species Solanum okadae. Next base: position 40,039,901 of record CM071689.1, on the reverse strand, counting down.
CGACGAGGAAATAAATAGTGTTATCCCATTTAACTAGTAAATTACGTATTTTCAATCAAAATTTCATACTTAATGGATAACTGAGAAAATGAAAACGAAAATGAAAAAAGGATTCAGAAATGAAAAGAACATTCAAATTTACAGGCGAACAATCAGTGCTTGAAGGGTTTTTAGGTTTTTTGGCTGAAAGGGAGAGAAATAGGAGAGTTGGGGGCGATTGGAGAAAATATAAATAAATTAGGGTTTAGAGAGGAGGAGTGTGGGTCGCGTGATTAAATAGAATGAATGGCGAAGTTTACGGAGATTAAACGGGTTGGATTTTGGGTTTTTTTTGTGGGTCATGAATTGGATTAATTTAGGAGTTAAAATTGAATGTGAATTTCGGCTAAAGTTAACATAATTCAACCAATTTTTTTTTTGAAAGAGCTTGATAATTTTATTTAGGGTTATTATTTAAATATTAAAATACTACAACGTTAATATACGATGATATTGATAAAATCATATAAAAATTAATAGTAATAAATATAATAATTAGTTAAGTACATGGTGACAAATACATATGTAATTTTGTCAGAATTAAAAATATAATTAAAATTTTAAGAAATAGGTATAATAATAGTAATAATAGCAATAATAGCAGTACAACAACAACAACAATAATAATAATAATAATGATATAATACAGAAAAAATTATTTTTATATATATTATGAGTGATAAAATATTACCTAAAATTTTGAATAGAACTATAAGAATGTAATAATTTTGCTACAATTTTTGTTGTTTTGACATTTCAATATTGTTGCCAAAAGTGCTTTTGGCACTAAGAAACAAAGTTGTAGTGAATGTTGATGTAAATATTGTTGGAAATAATTTATGCAATGATAAATAATATTGTGACTGAAAGCTAATTATTTACACACAAAAAAAATTATTGCAATAAATAAGATTTTATAGGTAAAGAAAATCACATTATTATGACTTATGCGATTATTTAGCAACAAAAAAAAATTATTGCAAGAAATTATTTTTTTCTCAATAAACTTAATTGTTGGAAAAAAAAAAAGGGCAAGAAAATTGGTTGATAATCTTTCACGAATGTTTTTAGCAACAATTATTATCATGATAAATCACGTTTTTTTCTACAATAGCATATCATCATATTTAATTTTAGCAATGATTTATAAGTAATTGTTACAGACACATACACAAAAACTCACATATTTTTAAAAAAAAATTCACAAATTTGTGTGTATATATTTATACATATATACCAAGGTCAATACATAAAACTAATGTACTTTAAAAAAATTGTGAATAATAGACATTTTACGTAAAATATGATTCCAATCAAGATTTTTATTGAGTTTAAGTATTTCAAGGTCATTTGATAGGCGATTAGGATTTAAGTGATTAAATTATACCTCGTGTAGTTAAAATGATTCAAGTACAATAAGTCACTTATGTGTGAACATGTGTTAGACAACACAAAAGGATTTCTCCAGAATTATTAAGTTATTTTAGAGTTACGTTGCTATGATACATTGTATTGATTTTCGTGCAGTAAATGACAAACCTTGGCAATACTTTTTAGTATATTTTAAATTCGATAAATATTATTTTCCATGAAAGTATCTACTCTGGCACACCATACCTCACAACCAAAGAAAATAATAAAAACAAACATACCTACACACTCAACACAATAAACAAGACTTAAGGTGTCAAATGGTGTGAGTTGAATTTGAGGGGAGGGGGAATGGGGAGGGGCGGAGTGTTTATAGTGTGACTTGGGTTTAGAGGGTTGTGTGGTGTTAATGGTGTGACTCAATTTTAGATTGAGTTTTGAGAAATTAAATCAGGTGCGAACAAATTAATCCTTTGGCCATTTGTTTCAACTTCTTAATTATTATTTATTTTTTCATTTTTTCTCTTTCACAACTCAACAAATAAAACTTGAGGTGTTAAATGGCATGACTTGAATTTGAGGATGTTAATTAGCATGACTTGAATTAAATTTTAAAAGATTAAAATAGTCTTAATCTATATAGTTTGGAGATATCAAATAACGTGATTGAATTGAATTTTGAAAGACTAAAATTAGAAATCGATCTATATAATGAATTTGGGGGTAGCACGATATTTAAATACTTGACTAAAATTCATCATATATATGTTAATTTAAATAGAAATATTAACATGACAAAAAGTGGCAATCTCACAAAAATAATGGGCTAGGCCCGTTGGGTTGGTCTGGTCTAACCCGTGATTTGATAGGGCTGGGCAACGATTTTCGGAGCCCATTTTAAAAAAAGGTTTTTTAGCCCGGCCTGAATAAGTTTGCCGATTTGTGGGACTTGAGAAATATGGATAGGGCCGGCCCATGGGCCAAATAAAAATTAATTAAAAAATAATAATAAGATAGAGTATTAAAAATAACAAGAATCTAAACTCAAAATCTGTTTAAAGTTTGAAATATTAAAATTTAAATACAAATTATGTTTATAAAATATGAACTACATAAAATAAAAATTTCCTAATATTTCTAGGGAATCACTACATAGGCCGTAGTCTATAGAATATTGTCATAGTTTTTGTGTTTTATTATGATCATTGTAAAACAATTAGGTTAATATTTCTATTTAGCTATTTATTCTTTTACTTGAAATCAAACTTAATAAATATTATAAAGATAATTTTATTTGTGTATTTGATTAACAAGTAGTAACACTAACAACTACTGTCTTGTCGATATTTATGATAATATTTTTAAATTATAATTTAATTTAAGAAATTATAAAAAATATACTTTTAAGAAAAGAGGGCTAGCCCAGCAAAGCCTGTAGCACACGTACTTGTAAGCTGGGCCGATCATTTTCTAGCCCACACAAAAAATGAGCTAGCCCGGTTTGACCCGACAAATTTAAAAGCTTGTATGGATCGACCCGGATGAGGTCAGCCCATATTGACAGCTCTAATGGGGACCGTAAAACTATTTCTTTCTTTTAATTATTTTTCCATCTATTATTTTTGTGGCTAGTCCCTAGTATTATCGTTTTACAGTTTGTTTTAGCTCTTTTTTTCATTTTCTTTTTTTCTTTCACAAACCTATTTTATTTAAATTATATATTTGCTTTATTTTTTTTACTACCTTGAATTTTTTATTTAAATATAATTTAAACGTTTTTAAAATTTATCCATTTAATGTTACTCTTTTCTTAATTTTCAAAATTAAGAAAATTTAGTTATATGTAGTTATATGTAGATTTATTAAATGTAGATTATAATTCAATTTTATTAACTAGCGGTAACTTCGCATTAAAGATAGTGCACTACTAAGAACACACTTTTTTTTGAAGTGACAATACAGGCATATAGTTATTTACCAAAAATTATAATCTCAAAATTAAGAAATTGATAGATTTCCCTAAAACATTCCTTTAGATCTATCAGTTAATTTAATTTAAATGAAGAAACTACTGGAAAAAAGTTGTAATTTCATTAATCATATACTTTCGTTGATTATATTGGTCTCATTAAGAAAAATCAGAATGAGGAAAACTTCGTTAATTTTTCAATAATGTCCATTAATTTAGTACAACTTAACAAAATAGTAGACCAATGATATTTGTAGATTTTGTTTTTCTGTAGAACACAACTTTTTATAAATGATGGCACTCGTAGTTATCAAATATTGAATTTACCTTTGATTAAAATGAATTATGTTTATAAATAAGTGGATTAGTGACTCGTCTAAAAGTTACTTAAGTTAAATGAATTAGATTGAAATAAATTTAAATCAAGATATAGTCCAATACACTCAATTCTTATAAAGTTTAAAATTTTTTAATATGCCTTTATATTTTATTTAAGTGGTAAAAGATTTGTTTTTATTTGTTATACCGGCTATATATATATATATATATACACAATAATATACATTATCAATATATCACAATTCAGTTGATGCAAAAGTATGTTGAATAAATACCTAATTTTACACCAAAGAATACCATTCATATGAAAAAAGAAATGGCCTTTCTTTTACATCGACAAAGGTGTATAGGAATAAGAATTATCCATTATTGCGGGCACTATAAATTTCTAATCAAAGAATTCTACAAAGTACAAAGTTAGTTCTACACACTTAACGAACAAAAAATGTAGTATATTATAACGACTTGTTCCCATCATTATGGAAAAGCCAATGGGGAAGGAATTTGGGCCAGAAAACTTTTGAGTAGTAACTTGAAAATTTCCTGCCTAGGCATGACTTGGACAAAATCTAAGTCAGGTGAGGTCTAGGGAAATCTGGTAATCGATGAGGGATTTAATTATGATCTTGATCATGTGAGTGGATAGCCAAGAAGTTAAGGAGCCTATATGGCTTTACGAAATCGAATTCGGGTGAGTAGAACTCCCAAAACTGATCTTGCCGTGAAGGGGTAGTTTTAGAACGTCAAGGTTTGAAGGTGTGTTGCGAAATGGGAGCTTGGAACTCAAATTCCGAGTTTCTGTCTCCGTGCAAGCCATCGGGGCGGGGTTAATTCTGCCAGGGCGGGGCCTCTATGGTGAGCCAGTAGTGACTTAAACAGGGGAAAAACCCCAAAAACGTTATTTTCTACAAAACTTCGTTCTTCATAGCTAAGGGACGACCTAGGGAAGTTTCTCATCAAAATCCCACGAATTCTCACACCGAAGGTAATTTAATTACTCCCCTACTCTGTATTTCGATTCTTAGAACTTAGAATCCTTGTTAATTATCGTTGGGGGAGGGTTTTGGCCTGAAGTTAATGGTGGGAAAAGACCTAGTTGAGCATTAGGTTCATGGGTTTGGACTTGGGTTGATATTTTGTTATGATTTGGGTAATTTAGGCCTCGTTTATTGATCCTTACATTAATTAATTGATTTAGACCAAGAACAAGCCGCAAGACTCCGAAAAGGGAAGGCTCAAGTGTCTTAGGAGCATTCAGGCTTGGTTTCAAGGTAGGTGATGGTTCGACTTTTTGTTGTGTGATATATGCATGTTAATTGCTCCATTGTATGCATGTATATATGTGAACAGAGAAACATGAATTGAATCTAATGAAATGATTAAGTATGAACAATTACATGGCATGAACTTGTTACTTGACTGTGTGAATGGGTGCACTGTTCATTATGGGTGTGGTTGTGACTGTGGTTGTGGTGACTGGATCGGGTGTCACGTTCCGAAACATATATTGGATCGGGTGTCATGTTTTGACACATATATTGGACCGGGTGTCACATTCCGACACATGTATATTGGATCGGGTGTCACGTTTCGACACACTAACAGTTTGGGTGTGGATTCCAAGAGAGGACCACTTGTGATTATTCTTTCATGACTACCTGTCGTTGATATTGAGAAATTGTATCTTGCTCCTGAAAAGATAATTGAATTGTGCATTGTGTATATATGTGTTTACTATGTTGTAATTACTTGCTTATATTTCGCTAACTGGAGTAGCCGGGTGATCCTACCAATACCTGTGGTTTCGTGTACTGATACTGCACTTGCTCTTTCTTTGTTGAGTACAGGGCATCTTCAGGATGCTATTGACTGACCTCAGCTAGGAGATGATTGACCGAGACCGGATTCGAGGGTGAACCAGTTTTTTCAGGATGTCATGGATCCATCATTAGTTTAGTCCATTCTTTTCGGACTAAGACTACATATTTAGGCTTTACTTATGTTTAGTTTTTGGGGTGGTACCCCATTATTATTAGACTTGTTGGTTAGTAGTGTTTTGGTACAATGACTTTTAGGTTCTAGGGGTTGAATTTCTGTGAGGGTTATGCTTAGTGTATTGTTAAACCTTCGGAGTTTATGGGAACTCCATATTTAATTCGTTATTTAAACCTACTTTCGTATCTTTAAATGTCTTAGTCGGGTTGTGGTAGTGGTTCTCCCACCGAAGGGTTAGTGTGGGTTTCAATCACGGCGGTCTGGGTCGTGACAAGGTTAGTATCAGAGCCCTACGTTTGTTGATCTCATTGTACCAAAACGAGTCTAGTAGATTCTTGCGGAACGGTACAGAGACTTCTGTACTTTTCTTTGAGAGGCTACATGACTTTAGGAAATCTCTCAGTTTCTTCTTCTTTTTGTACTATGACTTGATTCCAATTGGTATCTGGTGATCCCAATTGGTATCTAATCTCCTTCCATTTTCTGTCCGTAGATGGTTAACACGCGATACAATGCGCTAGGCCTGTAGCTCCCATCAATGAGCCAGCAGAGGATCCCGCAGCCAGAGGTAGCGATCGAGGCAGGGGTAGAAGAAAGGGTAGAGGCCGAGAAAGGGTGGCACCCGCTAGGGGTGAAGCCCAGTTGAGGATGATCCCAGGGAAAAGGCCGCTTCTGCACCCCAAGAAGAGGTGCAAGAGAATGTGGAGATCGAAGATGAGAAAGATGCACAGGCTGAGACTACAGGTCTTCTTCTCTTAGACCCAGTGTTAGCTCAGTAACTCATTACTTTTCTGAAGGGGTTGGTTGGATCTGGAGTCCTTCCCACAGTGCAAGTAGCTCAACCTCCAGTCAACCGCCCCATTGCTGCTACCTTTCCCATGGTGGGTGGAGCATTAGGCATTGATTCCTTCTTCTTCTGTCCCCTATTGGGTCCTGTGATGACTGGTACTGAGCATGATATATTGACTAAGTTTCTAAAGTTGAAGCCACTTGTGTTCCATGGTTTTGAGAGTGAGGATTCCTATGAGTTCATTCTGGATTGCTATGAGAGGCTTCACAAGTTAGGCATTGTACACCAGCATGGAGTGGAGTTCATGACCTTCCAGCTTCAAGGTGAGTCTAAGCAGTGGTGGAATGGAGATCGCCAGTCTTGCCCCCCACTCACCTGGACACAGTTCCATGCCTTGTTTCTGGAGAAGTATGTGCCCCGAACTTTGAGGAATCACAAGAAGGATGAGTTCATGGCCTTGGAGCAGGGTGGTATGATTGTAGCTGCTTAGAGGCTAAATTCCATGCCTTGTCTAGATATGTTACACAGTTGGTGACTACAGAAGAGGAGAGGATTCGTCTATTCGTTATGGGATTGAACCCCGAATTACAGGTATTGCCTATTCACGTGACCTCTATAGGTAAAAATTTAAATGAGGTGACATACTTTGTGAAGAAAGTGGAAGGAGTTCGACGTGATGGGCAGGCCAAGGCCTTGGCTAAGAAGCCCAAGAACAAAGGTAACTTTCATGGTTCCTACTCCAGGGGCTCAGGTAGGCCGACAATTGCAGCCCTCCCAATTCAGTCAGACATGCCTGCCTCTACAGGTGGTTACTCGGGAACTCCACAGCAGAATCCTATTCAGGATAGTCTGGGAGCTGCACCGGTGTCTGGCAGCAGGGAGTCTTTTGACCGCAGTTGTTACAATTGTGGGGAACCTGGACATATGAGGAGAGATTATCCCCATCCACGCATATCTGACCCCGTGCAGTATGAGACAAGAACAGTGATACCAATAGACATCGGTAGTAATGGCAGAGTACGTCTACAAGGTGGGAGATGAGGGAAATCAGTGAGGTTGTGAAGGCCGAGGAAATAGTAAAGTAGGTAGGGGAGTAGTGTAGCTAGTCAAGGAGGTTGCCTGCCGGGATGACAGGGCTCAGTTTTATGCCTTTCCGGGCAAGACCGAGGCTGAGACATTTGATGCAGTGATCACATGTACTATTCTTCTGTGCGACTAATGGCTACCATTTTTTTATCCGGGTTCTACTTATTCATATGTGTCAGTTCACTTTGCCTTGGGATTTGATGCGGTTTGTGATGTTCTTGATGCTCTCATCCATGTTTCTACCTTAGTTGGAGAGTCTGTCATAGTCACCCATGTATATCGTGTTTGTCCTATCCTGTTTATGGTTTCCTGACTTGGGCTGATTTGATTATTCTGGATATGAGGCATGACTTGGTTGTTCCCCTATTATGTTGTGATTTAATTGTAATGCTAAGTCTGTGACTCTAAAGATCCCATGTAGGGAAAAGATAGAGTGGGAAAGGGTGTACAAGCCTAAGCCACATAAGGTCATATCTTTTGTTCGGGCTAGGAAACTGTTAGGGCAGGGTGTTTAGCATATTTGGCCCATATTCGGGATGTTGATGCCGAGTCTCCCTCTAATGATTCTATTCTTGTAGTTTCTAAATTCAAGTAAGTGTTTCCTGCCGATTTTCCTGGTATGCCTCCAAATAAGGATATGGATTTCTGCATTGACTTGGACCCGGGCACTCGTCCCATCTCCATTCCTCCTTATCGCATGGCTCCGGCAGAATTGAGAGAGATTAAGGCTCAATTCTAGGATCTTCTTGATAAAGGATTCATCTGTCCTAGTGCTTCCCCATAGGGTGCTCCGGTCTTGTTTGTTAAGAAGAAGGATTGTAGTTTGAGCATGTGCATAGACTATCGACAGTTGAATAAGGTCACCATTCGAAATAAGTTTCCATTGCCTCGGATAGATGATCTCTTTGACCAGTTGAAGGGTGCATCAGTTTTCTCTAAAATTGATCAAAGGTCTGGTTATCATCAGTTAAAGATTAGGCCTTATGATGTACCCAAAACGGCGCTCAGGACCCGCTATGGGCACTATGTGTAAGATCTCGTACTTTCTTTTCTTTATTCTTGCATAATATATGTGGCGTAGTATGGCATGGTTATATGAGGTGTATATCACTTTGTATCATACATTGGGGATTAAGATTGCAAATGGGTGGCAATATCAAGGAACTAAACTAAAGTTTTAGGTCAAAGGCACCCCTCAAACAAAGTTCATGATTAAAGAAATGGCTCGGGTAGAACTGCGCCCGTTTGAAGGGTTTAAATTGTCCCATGCCTTGTGGATAAGCCTATAAGTGTACAACATACTAAAAATAGTATGTTAGGAGGTATTATAATAGCACAAGGGTCGTATGTTAGGTTTTGAAGTCAAGAAAATTAGCGAAACTAAGGTCGGCAAAAGTTATCAAAGTTTCTCTAATAATATTCTCTTAACTTTGGGTCAAATGTCTTGGATGTTTTCTCTCAATATATAAAGAGTTAGAAGGCCTATGACCCATCAAATCGAAGGCCTACGAGTCTAGTTTGCAACAACCAAAACCACATATCCAACTAACATCGGAGTAAAAAGTTATGAGGGTTTTACTGCGGACTGCTTGGGCAGAATTCGGGTCACGATCCGGGTTGGGTCAATAATGTGGTATGTCGGCTTACTCAACGTTTTAAGCCACAAAAATATTTCTTTTCACTCCCTGATCAGAAATAAAGCTTAAGAGAGGGTTCTAATGGAGTTCTTGCATGATAAAGGTTAGTTTTTGACGATTTCTACCATTAAAGGTTGTCCCTGTGCCTAGAAACGTGATCTCTACATGTGGCAATCGTTTTCCCCTTCTATTAGCTGCATTTGGAGCTAGTTTTTGAAGATATAAATTTGTAGTTATTGGTGTTTCTTCAAGATCATAATTTCATTTTATATTACCTCGGGAGCTAATGAAACTATTTTAGTAAAATCTAAAAAAGGTACTGTTAATAATCCTACAGGTACTGAAACCTTAATTGTTATTTGAACAAGTAAAAGTTTTGTCTTGGTTCGAGTGGGGCACTCAGATTGAAGAGCATGTACTAATATTCAAGGTTTACACTTGGTTAACTAAGGTAATCATCTCGGACTCTCTTATGATTGTTTTTATGAAGTTTTACGGACGTTTCGTCAAGTTGGGGCCATATGTCAAATCTGCCAATTTAAAATCAATTATGAACTGTCTATAGGTGCATACCAGCTGTGTATATATAGTGTTTGCGAAACTTATGACATAAGGAAAAACTTGTGTGCAGAAGCTACGGCCATTCGAGCGTTCATTGGAATAATATGTAAAGGCCAAGCTCTATCCCTCATTTTAGCGCCACTCCTGGCAAATTCCTAAAACGCCAAATGTGATATTTTGCTATTGTCTTGCTAGAAAGACCTTCAGTGAAATGCATTGGGATCTGAGCTGAATTATTTTCATGATTCTATTATTTTGATATTCCACTCGTTCGGGTAAATAGAGTATTCGACATCTACATGTCATTTTATCGATTTCCTTGATTATATGTCCGCATGTATGAATTCTTATTCTTCTTTGGGTGATGTGACTTAAAATATCACGGGAGACCCTTATTACTTGTAAGCAGCCCTCTTTCCCCACTAAAGTTATTATGAATTTAAAGTAACTCATGATCTTCAAAACTCTCAAATATAACTTAAATGTTTAAACTATTAGAACACTTGGTTTTTGAAATACGTCCTTTATAAATTATCTAGGAACCAAGTTAGGAACTAAGTAAATCACCTTAAACTTGTTATGAATATCTGCAAGGTTAGGTTATCTTTCTAAAATTAAAGCTAACTTTTCAAGCTTATTCTGAAGAGCATATGAGGTTCCATGAGATGGTTACATGTTATACGAAAGTGATTATGGGGTTATGAGAACAAGACTACAAACGGGCCAAGATTGGCATCATGACAACAGTAACATATAGGTGTTATAAATCCATGACATGACATGCTATGTGTTCTACTCTTGAGCTATAATCGGAAGGTATGGGGCCTATTGCCTATATTTATACGTATGAGACACCGATTGCCATAGGTTGACGTATATGATATCGGTTAGCTACCGGGAAGCTTGGGTATGTCATGCATTTGCATCTATATATATTCACGACATACAATTATACGAGCATACCATGCATATTTAAATAGTAGGAGGCCGTATATGATGTCGGTTAGCTACCGGGAAGCTTGGGTATGTCATGCATTTGCATCTCTCTCTCTCTCTCTATATATATATATATATATATTTATTTATTCACGACATACAATTATACAAGCATACCATGCATGTTTAAATATTAGGAGGCCAAATGTCAGCCAAGGAAATTATTTGAGTTTCAGTTTCAGGTGGTATCTCTATTACCCCTTTTTAGTAACTATTTATGATTCTACTTTCTGCTTTACATACCAGTACATTTTTATTCGTACTGATGTCCCATTGTCTGGGGACGCTGCTTTTTGTTTCATGCGAGCAGGTTCAAGCAGGGATTCTAATCGACCAACCCGCTAGGATTCATGTTCAACTCTGAGTTGATAAGCTCCATCTTATCTTGGGGCTATTCGAGGAGGTTTACTTTTGTTGTATAGTTTGGGTATAGTCGGGGCCTTGTCCCGACAGTGCTTATGTCACTCATAAAGGCTATTGTGGACACAATATTCTAGGTTTTCTTTTGTATGTTTTAATCTCCTGCCCATAGACTTGGCGTGTATATATGTGTGTGTGTAAGTAGGTATGTCTTCAGTTGTCGCCTCGCCGACTAGCTAGTACATATTTATTTGTTTGGCTTGTCTACCAGTGTTTGTATGTTTTATTCTCATTCAGGTCATGATCTTCAATGTCCAGGCTTCACTTTTAGAGGTTGTGCTGCCCAATATTTTTGTCTCACAGTTTGGTTAGCTTGTATGTTTTAGTGGGTAATTTGATCTAATAGGGTATCTAATGCCAGTTACGCCCCCTATTCCGGGGTGTGACACTATGAGTTCTTAGTGATGTCGTCTGGGTTTACCAATGCACCTGCAGCCTTCATGAGTTTGATAAATGGTGTGTTCAAACCATTCTTGGATTCTTTTGTTATCATTTTTATTGATGACATTTTGGTTTATTCGAAGAGTAAGGAAAAGCATGCCGACCATCTTCATATTATTTTGGGTGTCCTTGAAAAACAGAAGTTGTATGAAAAATTTTCCAAGTGTGAGCTCTGGTTGACTTCGGTTGCCTTTTTGGGGCATGTGGTTTCAAAAGAAGGAGTAATGGTAGATCCCCAAAGGATGGAAGCAATTAAGAACTAGGTCCGACCTAGATTTGTGACGGAAGTTAGGAGTTTCGTAGGGCTCGCTAGCTACTATCGACGGTTTGTGAAATTTTTTGCTTCTATCCTTACGCATTTGACAAGGCTGACCTAAAAGGAGGTGCCTTTCGAGTGGATCGACAAATGTGAAGAGAGTTTCCAGAAGCTTAAGACTCTTTTGACCACGGTGCCTATTATAGCACTGCCGGTGTAAGGTAAGGATTTCATTGTTTATTGTGATGCTTCACATTCGAGTTTGGGTGTTGTGTTGATGCAGGATAAGAATTTCATAGCTTATGCATCATGGCAGCTGAAAGTGAACGAGAGAAACTACCTGACGCACGACTTGGAGTTGGCAGCGGTAGTGTTTGCTCTCAAGATCTAGCGGCATTACCTTTATGGTGTCAAGTGTGAGGTGTTTACTGGTCATCGTAGTCTACAGGATGTATTCACTCAGAAGGACCTGAATCTGAGACATCGAAGGTGTATGGAGTTACGCAAGGATTATGATGTTACCATCCAATATCATCCGGGTAAGGCTAACGTGGTGGCAGACACATTAAGCCAGAAGACGGTGAGTATGTGTAGTCTAGCTTGCTTGGGTGCGTCCAAGCAACCTTTGGTCAACGAGATTCAAACCTTGGAGTATAAGTTCATGCAGTTGGGCATCTCAAAGAAAGGTGGGGTGTTAGCCAACATTGAGATTAGGCCCACATTCATTGAGAAAATCAAGGCCAAGTAGTTTGAGGATGAGAGTTTGAATGAGCTCAGAAAGAAGACAGTGTTTGGAAAGGCACAAGATGCGGCTCTTGATGCGGGTGGTGTGCTAAGTTTTAAGGGAAGAATTTGTGTTCCCCAAGTGGATGACTTGATTCAGAAGATGTTGATAGAATCTCATGGTTCGCGGTATTCCATTCATCTGGGTGTGACCAAGATGTACCGAGATTTGAAACGACTTTATTGGTGGCCTGGTATGAAGAAAGACATAGCTGAGTTTGTGGCTAAGTGCCAAAACTGTCAGCATGTAAAGAACGAGCACCAAAGGCCTGCATGTTTGCTTCAGCGAATGGCAATTCCTGAATGGAATTGGGAAAGGATAATTATGGATATCGTGGTTGGTCTTCCCAAGACCTTGGGGAAGTTTAACTCTATTTGGGTGGTGGTTGACAGACTGACCAAGTCAACCCACTTCATTCCAGTCATAGTAGACTATAATGCTCAGCAGTTGGCTAAGGTTTATGTGAAAGCGATAGTGAGGCTGCATGGATTTCCCCTTTCCATCATCTCGGACCGTGGTACGTAGTTCACATCCAAGTTTTGGGGAAAATTGCATGAGGAGTTGGGCACTTAACTCACTTTAAGCACGGCCTTCCATCCACAGACGGATGGGAAGTCAAAGAGAATTACTCAAGTGTTAGAGGACATGTTGAGGGCATGTGTGATTGACTTTGGAGGGCATTGGGATAAGTTTCTACCTTTGTGTGAGTTCTCCTATAATAACAGTTACCACTCCAGCATTGACATGGCACCGTTCGAGGCACTTTATGGGAGGGGATGTAGATCACCCATAGGGTGGTTCGAGGTTGGAGATGTGAAACCCTTGGGGTTGATTTAGTGAAAGATGCTTAGGATAAGGTGAGAAGCATCCAAGCTAAGCTTCTAGCAGCCTAGAGTCGACAGAAAAATTATGCAGACCGTAAGGTAAGGGACATGACATTTCAGGCTGGTGAGCAAGTTCTTCTAAAAGTGTCACCCATAAAGGGGGTGATGAGATTCGGCAAGAAGGGCAAGCTTAGTCCTCGATACATCAGCCCATTTGAGATTCTTTACTGTGTAGGGCCAGTGGCTTATAGGTTGTCTTTACCGCATAGCCTATCTATTGTTCATCCAGTGTTTCATGTCCATGTTGAAGAAGTATCATGGGGATGGAGATTACATCGTAAAATGGGACTCAGTTTTGTTAGACAAAGACCTTCAGTATGAGAAGAAAGCAGTTACAATTCTTGATCGCGATGTCCGTAAGCTAAGGACCAAGGAGATAAAGTCCTTGAAAGTTCAATGGAAACACTCTCCGATTGAGGAAGCTACTTGGGAAACTGAGAAGGACATGCGAGACAGGTATCCCAAGCTATTCGACGATTCAGGTACTACTTTACTCTTGCCTTAGCCAATTTCCTAGTTTATCACTCGGGGACGAGTGATGGGTAAATTGGTATATATTGTAATGACATGTTCCCGTCGTTATGGAAAAGCCAATGGGGAAGGAATTTGGGTTAGAAAACTTCTGAGTAGTAACTTGGAAATTTCTTGCCTAGGCTAGATTTGGATGAAATCTATGTCAGGTGAGGTTTAGGACAATCCGGTAATGGATAGGGGATTTAATTATGAGTTTGATCATGTGAGTGGATATCCAAGACGTTAAGGATCCTGTACAGCTTTACAAAATCGAATTCGGGCGAGTAGAACTCTTAAAATTGATCTTGGCATGAAGGGGTAGTTATAGAACGTCAAGGTTTAAAGGTGTGTTGCAAAATGGGAGGTTGGAACTTAAATTCTGAGTTACTGTCTCGGTGCAAGCCGCCGGGGCAGGGTTAATTTTGACAGGGCGGGGCCGTTGTGGCGGGATGGGTCCCACTATGGCAGGCCAGTCGCGACTTAAATCGGGGAAAAAGCCCAAAAATGTTATTTTCTACAAAACTTCGTTCTTAAGAGGTAAGGGATGACCTAGGGCAGTTTCTCATCAAATTCCCACAAATTCTCGCGCCAAAGATAAGTTAATTACTCCCCTAATATGTATTTTGATTCTTAGAACTTAGAATCCTTGTTAATTATCGTTGGGGGAGGGTTTCGGCCTGAAGGTAATGGTGGGAAAAGCCCTAGTTGAGCATTAGTATCATGGGTTTAGCCTTCGGTTGATATTTTGTTATCATCCGGGTAATTTAGGCCTCGTTTATTGATCCCTGCATTAATTAATTGTTTTAGACCAAGAACAAGCCGCAAGACTACAAAAAGGGAACGCTCAAGTGTCTTAGGAGTATTTAGGCCTGGTTTCGATGTAGGTGATGGTTCGACTTCATGTTGTGTGATATATGCCTATTAATTGCTCCATTGTATGCATGTATGTATGTGAACACGAAAACGTGAATCGAATCTAATGAGATGATTAAGTATGAACAATTGCATGTCATGAACTTGTTATTTGATTGTGTGAATGTATGCACTGTTCATTATGGGTGTGGTTGTGCTGACTGGACCATGTGTCACGTTCTGACACATATATTAGACCGGGTGTCACATTTCGACACATATATTGGACCGAGTATCACACTCTGACACATGTATATTGGATTAGGTGTCACATTCTGACATACTAACAATTTGGATGTGGGTTCCATGAGAGGACCACTTATGATTATTACATTCATGACTACCTGACGTTGATATTGGGAAATTGCATCTTGCTCCTGAAATGATAATTGAATTGTGCATTTTGTATATGTGTGTTTACTATGTTGTAATTACTTGCTTATATTTCGCTGACTGGAGTAGCCGCGTGATCCTACCAGTACACACCGTGGTTTCGTGCACTGATACTGCAATTCCTCTTTCTTTGTTAAGTATAGGGCATCTTCAGGCAGCTACTGATCGACCTCAGCTAGGAGATGATTGACCGAGACTGGATTCGAGAGTGAGCCAGTTCTTTCAGGCTGCCATGGATCCATCATTAGTTTAGTCCATTCTTTTCGGACTCAGACTACATATTTAGGCTTTACTTATGTTTAGTTTTCGGGCTTGTACCCCTTTTTCTTAGACTTGTTGGTTAGTAGAGTTTTGGTACAATGACTTTCCGGTTCTAGGGGTTGAATTTCCGCAGGGGTTATGCTTAGTCATTGTTTTGTTAAACCTTCGGAGTTTATGGGAACTCCATAATTAATTCGTTATTTAAACCTGTTTCTGTATCTTTAAATGGTTTAGTTTCTTTAAGTTGCTTAGTCGGGTTGTGGTAGTGGTTGTCCCACCAAAAGGTTAGTGTGGATGCCAATCACGATGGTCTGGGTCGTGACATATATGATTTATTGAGGAAATATTCATAAGGACCATCTAAAATCTAACATAAAATATCAAGTTAATTCATAACGTTGTTTGTTGCCTTTGAATACCAGCCCAGTACCAAACGTTTAAAAAAATGGAGGAATCCAGAGGTCCTATTCACAAACCACTCTAACAATTGTCTAATACATTGACATAAAATATCAAGTTAATTCATACATCTTTGCATAATTTCAAGTCTACCTATAATGGCTCCAAGTTCCGAATGACAATGGCAAAGTTAAGCATCTAATTTAATATAAATTATACCGCCAAAAATACAATTGTCCATATCTTCAACACCTTAAATTAGTCAATTCAAATAGGCTATATATACTATCATTTGGTAGATATATATATTTATTTATTCAAGTAGAATAACTCACAATTAATTAAAATAAAATAAACGAGAAAAATAATTGATTACCAAATAGATGTGTCTTTATTCTTTTAGGTTGATTTGGCTTATCACTGTCCACGTGGCACAATAAGTTCCTTGTCATTTTATGTTTTTACTAGTCTTTTGTTTTCCATTCAGTCCCTTTATTATAGTTCGATTATTTTAGATTTGTGTTGCATAAGGATCATTCGGAAGGGAAAGCTTCTTATCAAAAAAAAAATTTCATATCCAGAATTCAAACTTAAATCTTCTAATTAAGAGAGAATCAATCACATCCGCTACACCATATCCCGTGTGGCAATTTATGTTTTTTACTGTCAATGCTATTATTGGTTTTGATGATGAATCGTCAATTAATTATTTTTCTTATTCTAATTCATCAATTGAATTTAAATCATTTAATTAATGTAACAATTTCCCGTTCACCCTCAAGTTATGAAATTTCTTCTTTCATAATAACACCACCTTTGAAAAGAAAAAGAGAAAAGCAATTTAGAAAAATCCATTTCAAATTGTTCCTTATATAGTCCTTGATATGTCATAATATGGTTGTTATTCTTAATTAATATGTTGTGAAAATGAGGAAATTTCTGAATTCTAATTGTTTGTTGTTGTCATTTTCTATAGAAGTTTACTTCATTGATGCACTACAACTTACAACAAAAAGTTTTATTATATGACCTTTTTCTTCTGCAAATAACTTCATAAAAGTTTTGTCTATTTCCACAATTAGTGCAATCATCAACATCATAGATATATAGGAACCCCCAAATTACTTCCAATTATGCTTAGAGAGTCATCAACACAACACTTTAGAGGTAAATTTGGCAATTTCTAATCCTTAAAGCCATGGTCTTTAGGATCTCCTCATTAATTATACAATAGTGTAACAACGATATACCTATGAGCAATGTTTTAAAAGGTAGAGTGCAAGGTGAGACGTTTTATGCAACATGAGATTAGAAGAAAGCCCTAATACATAGGGAATAAGTCTCATGAATTTACGAGGCGTATATCTTATATATCTTCAATTTTATATTTTTATTACTAAGTAAATAAGAAAAATCAAACTACTCAATAATTATTCAAATAAGTTTAAATAGATGACCAACAATGTAGAAAAGAAAATATTATAATTATTATTTGAGAAAGGTTAAGCACAGAAAAAATGATAATAAACAAGTCAATCTCCACATCTACTAGTCCTTCCCACCCTCGATTAACTATATTTGCAATGATTAATATGTATCTATTATAATTAAGAAGGATAAAAAATATAAAAGCAATGACAAAAAATGAATTAAGTTGTCTCGGAACATAGTGCTATGTAATTTCTATTTTATCAACTTCAGACATAATTATTTTAAAAACTATTTATAGCAGTATCATTTTCTATGAGAGTTGCTTTATTTATATATTTTAAGAAAAGTCACAATAACATGATAACATGATAACATGATAGTATAAAGTATAAATATTTTAAAGTAATAATAAAAATATGATTTTTAGAAAAAAAAATACTTTAAAAATAATAGAAATTAAATTTAATGCTCAGGCCATACATTTTTACGTTCGGGACTTAAGTTTTTTCTCTCCAGAGTTACCCCTTATATTCTAGGGTGAACGCCCTATGAATCTACGTCTTTCATTAACACCCTGAAATGTATTTTGTATGTCCTACCCCGATATTCGCCACGAAAATGCCTTTGAAAACATTGATTATAAGACATACTTGAAAAAACATTCATGGAGGAAACTTTGTTAGATCGTTGCAATAAAGAAGAATATCAAAAAATTGTCAAATTTTGGATATAAAAAAAGTAGTAGGTATTTTTTTTTTAATAAATACATACCACACAAATTTTTATTAACCGAAGCTACATATAAGAGCTAATAACATCAACGGGAAACAAAAAGAAATTCTTAACTAAGGAAAAACTCACGTGTGCATTAATATTATAATCATCATATAATACCACTAATATCAAATGTATACAATACACAAATTTTATTTGGGATAAATTTTTATAATAATCTTCAATTGAATTCTTTTTTACTTTTAGAAGTATATCATAATAGGCCAATAACTAAACCTGTAAATTAGGCTGGTCCGTTCGATTTTGGTCCATAAAGGTCGATCGGGTAATGGCCCAGGACCAGTAAGGCCCGGATCGGCAGCCGGCCCACTATAATAGTGGGGTGGGCCGGTTCGGATAAAAATAATGCCTAGGCCGTTAAGGCTGGCCCGGCAAGGGATTGGTACACGGTCCACCGGTGCATCGGCCCGGACCAGCCTGGTAAGTAAAAGAAAATTAATTGGGTATATCCGTTGGGCGACTTTTTCATAAAGTTATTGTTAGGCCAACGGTCACTTTCTAAAAAAAGTGGTCAGATTGCATTTGTTTTAAGAAATAAATATTTTAATACACAATATTTTTCTAGAAATACCAACACATTTTTTTATTTTTCCTTCATCAAATCTTCTATTTCTCTCTCGTTTCTCAATTCTATCTTGTGATAACAACTTTATATTATATTTTGCAATTAACAACATCAAGTGGAAGTTTTCAACTTCAAGTGTTCAACATTTCATTAATTTTACGGATCTTTCTTTAATTTCAGATTATGGCAATTTGGTATATTTGTTCCTTCTCTTGCTTTTATTTACTATATTAATTATAGAATATTTAATCCTATTATTTTTTTGTTTATAATTTGTATTATTTTAATTTGCATAATGAAAACGATAAAAAAAAAGGTAGAAATGTTGAAAATTTGTGTTCTAGAGGTAGTAGTGGTAAGAAAAAAAAATATTTATAGTAGAGGTAGTACAAGTAAATTTTATGCTCGTATGCCTAACGCACCCACCTAGTGAAATTGGAGAAATAGGTGTAGGTGCACATGATATAAATGAACGTGACTTACAAGAAAATTACAGTACAGAAGAACAAAATGTGGTAGAAGTAAAACAAAATAATAGTGATAATAATGATGATGATGTTACACCAACTAGTCTTGCTATTATTATCGGTAATGGTCAATCTAGAACTTGTAATCTACCTCCACGACCTGTAAAAGAAAGAAAAAAACTAGTTTAGTATGACATTATTTTACTCGAGTAGTCGGAACAACTAAAGTTGAATGTATTGTGACACACTATTTGAGCATAAGACCGGGGGTAATAAAGGTGGGACATGTCATTTGGTTAGACATCTAGATGATAAACACCCTGATTGAAAAGAACGAATAGAACAAGGCATTGATTTTACTGGACCAATCCAAGTAGATTAGTCCCACATATCAGAAAATTAATTGGGACGTATAATAAAATGAGGGATCATGAAGAGTTAACGAAAACGATAGCTTATGGTTGTCTACCTTTTTCATTTGCTTCTTCTGATGCTTTTATTCATTATATACAATCAGTTTGTAATCCCATGTTTAAATGTATTCCTAGAAGTACTTGTCGATAAGATATTTTTTGACTTCATGGGTAATATGCATACTATTTACGTTAGTTATTAACAAATTTCCATGTACAGTTTCTCTTACTTCTGATCTTGGTCGTGCTATAAATAAAAATGATTATTTAACTATTATTTGTCATTGGATAGATAATAAATTTGTCATGCAAAAACGTACTTTAGCATATCAATATGATAAAGACCGTAGATATGCTACACAATTTATTTTTGAATCTATAGCTATGCTCGCAAAATATTATGGTCTAGAACACAAAGCTAAATGTATTTCTTTTGATAATGCATCTAACAACATTGCTTCTATTGATTCATTAAAAGTCAAGCCTAATCCTCTTTTACAGGATATGTTTCATCTTAGATGTGCTTGTCATATAGATAATTTAATTGTAAAATATGATCTTTATTATTTTGATCCCACTATTGAAAAAGTTAGGCATGTTGTTGCTTTTATTCAAGGAAATAATAGAAAGGTTAGACTTGAAGAATTTTAAAAAAAATGTGAGGAAAATAATCTTTGATCAAGATTAATGCCCGAAGAAATAGAGACTAAGTGAAATTCTACATATGATTTTTTAAAAAACTTGCTACATTATAGAGTGCCTATAACTATAACTTTTAACCAATGTGCATATAAATTTCCTGAAGTCATGTTGCAAGAATCTGATTGGGTTAAAATTAATGATGTTGTTGCTTTTTTAGAAAAAGTTTATGCCGCTACTGTCGTATTTTCCGATGCTTATTATCCTACTATTTGTAGTAGTTTAGCTTATGTAGCCGACCTTGCTATTTTGTTTAGTGAATATAAACTTAAAGAAGATTATACAACGGCTATTACTGAAATGATTGAAATTTTTAAAAAATATTATTTTTCCATTCCTCCTATTTATTTGTTGGTGCTATGTTAAATTAGTGTATGAAATTTTCTATTATGTCTGAATTTGTTCGTATTATATATAGTGCTTTAGAAATTCAAGTTGATGAGGAACCTAGTATGTTTAAGACTTTTAGTGATACAAATAATCATATTCAATCATTATATAATCATTATGTCACTTTACTTGATAATGCTACGCCTACTCATACTATTCATCTATCTCATCCTTCAAACAAGTCATCATCTTCTAAAAGACGGGCACATGGTATGTCTGCCTATTTGTCATTAATTTATCTGTTTGGAATAGAATACAGCATACATCTCAAAGCAGTATAAATCGGGACGAGCTTACTTATTATTTGAAACAGGCCCTGGAGAAATATCAAAATAATATTAGCACATTGGATTGGTGGAAGAACAACCAAAAATAATATCCAGTACTTTCCACATTGGTGAGGGATGTGCTAATGTTCAATGTCAATTGTTGTATCAGAGAGAACATTTAGTCAAGGAAGACAGCAAATCAGAGATAATCGTCATTCATTGGGAAGCAATGCTATGAATGTTTTAGTTTGCCTCAGAGATTGGATTAGATCAGAGCGAAGAAACAAAAGAAAAACATAAAATATGGGAGAAGAGAAATAATGCCAATTGGGGATCCTTCGGCACAAGCAAGTCCAAACTACGGATTAGTTGGTTTTGAAAATTGTGAGCCAATTCCTGTTAATGTTAATACAGATGAATTGAAAAAAATAATTCAAAATATGTAGAATTTACATTTTACAATTTATTAGAGACAAATAGTTGTAATTTTGTAACTTTGTATGTTTTGAATTTTATCAATATATTAATAAAGTCAAAGGCTCATTGAGTCTTTGCATTTCTTAATTTTTTTTCATAAAATTACTATGTCTTCAATTAAATAATTTTAATTACTTAATATTGAAAATTAAATTTGTAGTCACTATAATAAGTCAATACTTGAAAAAATAATGTTAACAATTATTTACTGAAACAAATACTTGAAAATATTATATATTAAGTAGTATATTGTGTATACATTAGAATTAAATATATAATATAATAAAAGTATTCTAAAATAATAGATTGTATACCATGTGTATATTAGAAGTATATATAAGGGAAAATTACGCGGTTAAGCAAACTTATACTACTTAATTACTCATCATAGCTATAGTTTGCTATAATTACCACCCGCGACAAATATTAACCATTAATTATGTGGGCTGACTTTGAGTTGTATAATTAGCCACGTTTGTATAATTTGCAACTAGCAATTCTTCGTTTGATTTGTATTTGTATACGACGATGATTTCTTTTAGTTTTTCAGTTTTGTCACCATATACATTCAATCTTTTTGTGCATAACTTTTTAAAGTTTGTATAAACGTGTAGTTTTGAATTTTGTATAATATAATTTATATGATGTAATTTGTATAACGGTTCAAAGTTCATATATTTATGTTTGTATCAATTCGTTATTTCAAGTTTTATCATATTTGTATAATTTCAAACTTTATATTACTCAATTATACAAAAAACACGTGAATTATACAAACGTAGCCACGAATTATACAAATGAGATGTGAATTATACAAATTATTGCCCTCTCTCGCTCGCCTCTCTCCTCCCTCTCCCAATATCGCTCGCCTCTATCTTCCCTCTCCCAATCTCGCTCCCCTCTCTCCTTCCTTTCCTAATCTGGCTTGCCATATATACAAAATCCATATGTATAATATACAATTATCTAACCCATATACATATACAATTCACATCTCTCCCACTCTCTGCCCTCTCTCACTCTCCTCTCTCTCCCAATCTCGCTCACCCTCTCCTCTCTCTCCCAATCTTTCTTGCCTTATATACAAATGCATATGTATAGTATACAACTATCTAACTGATATTCATATACAATTCACCTCTCTCCCACTCTTTGCCCTCTCTCGCTCCCCTCTCTCCTTTCTCATCCAATCTCGCTCGCCTCTCTCCTCCCTATAAATGTAGATACAAATTGTAATTGTCAAACTATAGTTATGGAGTGTAATTAGGCTATTTTTGATGAGTGGCTATATGCGAAAGTTCATCTATATATATTATAATGTAAGTATTCTAATATAATAGATAGTATATTGTGTGTATATTTTGTATATATTAGAAGTATATATATAATATAATAGATATATATAGTGTGTATATATATATATATATATATATATATAATATAATGTAAGTATTCTAATATAATAGATAGTATATTGTGTGTAAATTTCGTATACATTAGAAGTATATATATAATATAATGTAAGTATCATATTATATTAAGTAGTATATTGTGTATATAATAGAAGTATGTATATAATATAATATAATAGATATAGTGTGTATATATATATATATATATATATATATATATATATATATATATCCTTCATGCAGTGAATAAATCCTTCCATAAGACACCTGTAGAAGTTGATAATGGTTTGTTAGATGTCTACATAAGATATATAATATGTAACAGTAATCAAATGAAAGCAACATATTACCTTTGAGGCTCCAGAGAAAAACTAAAGAAGGTGAGCTTAGTTTTGCCACTGAATCATTACTAATGTTTTGTCTTCTCAAACAACTGTTATCGTGTAAAATAATGGAGCTCGACCATAACTTCCGCCTTACCTTTGAGAATTAAACGTTAAACAAATATTTAAAAGTCAAGAACAAACAATACATGGTTTCCTTCAACTTTTTATTTTTATCATATTGGTGAATACATGTACTAAAGGCTATAGCTAGGCAGATATGATTTATTATTGAAAATATATAGACATAGTCTAGAGATATCTTTTATTTCCTTCTGTTTCTTAGTTTTAGTTACTGACATATACTCTGAAGTTATAAAAACACATACAATTTCTCTGTTAATGTTGCCCAGGAGTAAAAACAGAAGCTAACAATATAATCAATGAACATATTTAAAGAAGAACTTACTACTATAGCTTAATTTGTGCAGCACACGTGGTTTGCTGAAATTACTCATAGTGCGCGTGTTCCTACAAAAGACACAAAGAAGAACTAACATTAGCAGCAACAATTAATCACCACAAAAGTATATAAAAACGAATATAAGCTCTTATCGCAAGGTCTACATCACACTACAAGAAATATAGCTTTTAGCGACCATTTCTTAACGAAGGGACAAGAATATGGTCGCTATAAGTACACATATAGCGACAGACAAATTTTTGCATCGTTAATCTCAATTGTTATACTAGCAAATAGCGAGGGGAAAATATTTGGTCAGTAAAACCTATAATTTTGAGTCGTTGATGTTATTAATTAATTAAGCATAAAATTTATAAGTTATTCGTCCAATCAAAATTGCTCTCTTTCAACCAAAACTAAACCTCTGAGCTAAAATAAAAATGAAATCCCTTAAACTCCTAGGGTTTGTCATTGCTTCACCCCATCACTGAGATAGAATTCAAAAAATATTCTTGGAAGAAAACGTCTCTTTGAACCATCAACGATATTACATCTAGAAAAAAAATAGCCATATTTTGTTGTTGCTCATATGCTTTTCAAAGCGCAGACAAAAGAGAAGGTATCGATGATGGTTTCACATTTTGGAGAAATTGATGTGTAATTTCCAGCATAAATTGCTTAATTTCTGTGGGTGATGGTAGGTTTTTCTTTGAATTTTTCAGATAACTAGAGTGACTTGTCGTCACTTAGGATTATATCCTCCTTATGCTTTTAAATCCTTATCCAAAAGTAGATCGAACTCCCAAATCAATGTTAAAATTACAGCGGCAGTTTCGCCAAACCAGAGCCGTAAAATCTGGGAAGATAGAATCCAAACAGGTGGGCAATTTTCTCGCCAGTGAGATCGCACTGACCGTCATAATTTAAGGCCAAATCGAACCCGCAGTGTGCGCCTTAGGTATTCCATATGCTAGTAGATTCCACCAACAATTGGAAAATCAGAGTTATTCAAAATCTCTATCCGACATCCAATAGAGAATTGAATTTCCAAAATTCAGTTTTTTTCGTATGTAGCAGTCAGTGGATTCAGATTTCTCGATGTGGTTATTGAATTGCCGATTAATTTAGTAAATTTGAGTGATCTTTCTCCAGCTCAAGTTGGGGAGATTTTGATAGCTTGTAAGAAGAGGGTCGAGCAACTTTGGAGTTGTGATTCTATCAAGTATGTTAAGTTTTTATTCTGATCCCGTTTAAAAAAATGCATGATTGTTGTGAAATCAATTTGTCTATTTTTTAGTTGATTTGTTATATTCATTCCTTGTTACATGCATTGAAAAACTACATAAAAACATAAATCTAGTTGTGTTTGGATGTGTTGATAATTGGAATTATAGAGGTTCTTAATTCTTGAAAGGTTGATCTAGAAATTAATGAATTACTCTCATAATTAACCTATTAATATGATAGAAAGCATATCAGTAAAGTATCAAAAATCACCTTTTTGATTTGATTATGAAAAAAGTTTAAAATCACTTTCCTATTTCGTAATAAATTAATAGACTTTTCTCTGTATCTCATATGAAATTTCATTTTGGTTGAATTTTTATTTTTAACCTTACAACTTTGATTAGCCTCATTTGTTAATTTATTTAGCTCTGTTGGTTTTCATCTTTCTGTGTTGTCTTGGGTGTGCAAACTAAATGATTTGACTCTTTACATTAACTGGGAGAGGTTGGACAATGTATTTTTCTTTCACTCTTATTAAACAAAGTATAACTCTATTCCAAACGCTTCGATCTTGTTGTGTTCAAGTTTTGAACTGGTGACTAGCTTTTTGACAAGACTAACTTGCTAAACTACTGGAACAAGTATGAGGACACGTTTTTGTTGGATGAAGTTGTAGTAATTTGTAATTAGCTACTGTATACTTTCCACACAAGTTCTATAAATTACATTGACTATCATTCCCTTGAGGGATATCATGCAGTGAACATATTTTTAATAACTATTTAGGTGAAGTACTTAAGGGGTAGATTATGCTAATTTGAGCATGAGCCTGTCATACGTAACTCTCCATCCATTTTATGTGACCTGGTTGATTGGCATTATAGATTATTTTGAGTTTGTATTTTTAGTGACTGGAGAAAGCCAATCTAGTATGAATGAAGTTTGTTTAATAGGGTAAATAGCTAAAATATCACACCGGACTATCAATTTAAACTATTAAATGGTATAGCATATTTGTGGTATCAAGTTGAAATAACACTTGAAACTTAAAAATGATGTAGCATATTTGTTATATAGCATGAAAGAACACTTGAATCTTGTAAATGATATACTCATATTTGTGGTATCAAGTTGAGCATCCAAGCTACAATCCATTTTTGAGAACTGGATTTGTTCTCTTTGTTAGCTTGTCATATTTATTACATACTTGATTCATGTTCGCCTAATACTCCAAAATATGCACTCCTAAGGTAGTTATTTATTGATAAACTGCTAGTCATCCCAATTATATGTAAGAGAACTAATTAATTATCATAAAACTTGAGATGAATGAGCACAATGGAGATTTAGTAGCAGTAAGACAACCTGCTGGCAATTGTCAGTTGAGCTAGCCAGCTTCACCTTCATCTTTCTTCTTATCAAATCGAACGTGAGATGAATGAGCACAATGGATATTTAGTACCAGTAAGACAACCTACTGGCAATTGTCAGTTGAGCTAACAATCTTCACCTTCATCTTTCATCTTATCAAATCGATCATTCTGTTAAGATAATTCCAACACCATCATTCAAGTTAAGGTTCATAAGGCAATCAAATGACTTGCTGTTTCTCACAATGTTCAGCTTCTAGATGCAATGTGTTTATAAAGTTATGGTTTACATTGTTTCTCTATCAGTTCCTTATCTTCTCAATGTTATGTAATGTTTTCTCTACTACAGCTATGTCCTCTAAGGTTTGCGTACACATTATCCTCCCAAGACCCCATCTATGATACTACACTAGGTATGTTATTGTTGTTTGATTTCTTTATCATGATGAACTTTCAAAGTGGTGGAGAGGGGCTTAAGAGAAGAAAATCTATTCTAATTACATTTAGTTTGTTTGCTTACTGTGTTAAGGTTATGTTGTAAGGTAAGAAAATGTTGTGAAAAGCAATTACATAACTAGATGGTGACAATAATGTAGATTGTAACTCAAATGTGTTCTCTTATAAGATGGGTGAAGTTGATGGTTGTTGCAATGTGGGACACCTGATTTTGTTTTTTTTAAGTCATCTGTTTCTTTTAAGAATTATTGAAGTTATGTGTTTGATGGAACGCCTGAATGATTATTTAACTGCGTCTATATGTGTTGATTTCTTCTTCTTGAAATGGAGGAACCACAGTAGATTGTTAAATTTCCCTCTGTTTTGGATGGATTGTGGGGTTTGTGTTTGGAGTTAACCAGGGCGCGTGCTATAAATAATTTGTCTTCCTCAAGAAACTTACAACCTTGTTGGGCCCGAATGCCTAGTTGGTGTTCCCAAGACCTGCTTTAAAGAAATGTTGTGTTAAAATAATATCACCTTTTTCCCTTCTTATTTTTTTCATTTTCTATGCTACTTTACTATATGCAATTATGTATTTATTATTCTTATTCTTTTTGTTAATTTTCTCCATAGAATAATTCCATAAGGTGTAATGACTAGCTTGGTTGTCCATTTTGAATCCATTTGATGCTTTTGATTAATACCTTCTTTCAAAGAGATTGTTTATTTGCGGCAAGCCACTATAAACATTTCATCAAAAGACTGTAATTTTGAGTTATCAGGTCCTTGATTCACATATCCCGTCTTTTTTTATGATAATCACAGACTTTTATTTTACAAAATGTATCTTGCTGGTAATTGATATCATAGTTTCCTTGTCAGAGGAAGTTCATATTAAAAATATATATCTACTGGTAGCTAGCCGATTAGAGAGATTAATTATGATTGGTATGTATGCTATTCTTGTAATATTATGAAAAAACACCTCTTCGTGTCAAATATATAATTTTTTATTTGAATGTGAAGGGAGGAAAACATGGTAATCCACCAGACATGGCGACTATCTTCTTTGAGACTCGTAAGAAGGACAAGAAGCTTTGTGAACCTGAAACCTCTGAAAAATATGTAATGGTTATTCTTTAAATCTTATTCTATGTACTTTTTTAATGTACTTTACTGTCTTAAATTTTTTTCTTATTTTTTACAGATAAAATTTCAAGAAGTACTACAATCTGAGCCATCTCTTACTAATAATGAGGTAGTAGAGAGATACTTCGGACCTCAGCGCAAGAGTCATGTTGTTGGATTTGGCGGTGCAGTAACTAGTAGGGATTTGAAAGGAGGTAGCTCTGCAAAGGCTGATCTTCTAGAAGATCTAATTGCGAGTAAAAAGGAAAAAGGCTGCGCTATTAGAAAAGCTAAATGCGAGTCGAGAGGAAAATGAATCAATGAAAAGACGCATGGATAACATAGAGAAGAAATGAGAATGGTTTGAAAGTGCAATGTTTGGACATCAATCACCTTCACGGTCGTCAAGTGAACAAAATACTATTTGAATCATTTTACAGGTTAGTACGGTTTTTACTATTATATACTTCTGTTGAGAGAAAACATGTCAATTTTGCTTAGTCAAGTTATGAACAGAGAGCACTAATAATGTAGAATGATAACTTCACTTGAAAATATTACAAACAACTACAAGTAACCCCTGTTTCCTTGGGAAAATTTAACTTGTGACTTAAAGTTTGTTGATTTGATCAGTTTTTCTAGTAGCACAACTCTATTGGCTTCTCTTCTATACGTTAGAAATAAGCTTAATATATGTAGAATTGTGGTAATACCATAGTGATATTCTTTCTTAGTAGGCTACAACTTTTAGTCATCCTATGCTTGAAAATAGTTCTAATCACAGAGGTCTGCAAGCGAACGTTACGACAAAGTTAATTAGATTGATGAATAAATTCATTAATCTCATTTAAAATTGCATGGTTTTTTATCCCTTGTGACAAACCATTTAATTAGTTATTTTCTACTCAATTCTTCATCTCTTCCTTCCTCATCTTCTTGTTTAACTTTCTTAGCCTTAGTTGTGGGACGCATGGCTTTACACTCTTTCTCTTTTCTTTCTTTCTATGGAATGATTTGAACATTGAAAGAGTGAAGTAAAAGGGCCTAACTGCTCTCGAGTACAATTTTTTCTTTAGTCCTTTAATTACAAGATAGTACTATATTATAAGAAATACCCTATTGTATTCAAACTTATGTTGCAGCACTGTTTGTGATGAGTGTACTCATGAGATAAGTTGGGAGGGACGTAAAAGGGGTGGTATTAGCAAAGTGATGACATCCATGTATTTATATTATAGTTCAAAACATTTTTGGTCCGTACACTTATATATGACTATTCAATATGCTGTGAGGGAATGGATAGACATTTTATTTTTAAGTTTCAGCCATGACTTGAGAAATAATAATCTTTTGGGGTGGGGTAGATTGAAATGCTCTATAAACTTGGATCTTTGTAAAGTGAAACTGTTGCATCAATTATATTCGAATTATAAAGGAGGAATGTCTCGTTTGTCTAAACTAGCCGAACTTCTATATATATTTTATTGCAAAGAAGAATGAATTCTTTTACTGCTAAACCAAAAAAAGGAGTAAATTCACTCAATCATAATCTGCCAAGACCAACCTGAATGTTTTAGTATGTTGATTTAATTTTTTTAGCACAAAGCTTATATTGCTGGAAAGTTCTTTCTAAACACTTCACTAATTTGAACATTTTTTATCCTTGTAACAGATCGAGAATTGAAAGTCACGAAGAATCTTCAAGTGTGAAATGAGTTGAAACAAGGTGTTAGAGGTTGAACAAGTTGAAGCGCACAAGGAATTTGCTAAAGGATATTTGTTTTAAATTGTTTCCATCTCAACATATATATGCTAATTTTTTATTTTTGTTTTTAGGAGTTTAATAAATCAAAATCATTATAATTTTTAATTTATAACTACGTGCAATGATTATGGTATCAAGAATTTAGTGTTGACTATATATTTTGTGTTTTGAAGTACTTTGTTTACATATAATATATAGTCATATTTGAATGTGTATTTAATAATGATTTTTAATTGTGAATCACAAAAAGAAATTATATTATATTTATAAAAAAATCCATCAACGAAGGGAAACTTGTTCGTTAAATGAACGAATTTTGGTCGCTAGAAGCGTTTATAACAAGGGAATAGATAAAAATAATTAATTTACCTGACGACCAAAATGGTAAATAACGAAGGGAAAATTTTGCCGTAAAAGGGGTAAAACGATCGACTTTTTTGCTGTCGCTAAAGGTTCCCTAACGACCAGACTAGAATCCGGTCGTGCACTTTTAACGTCAAAGCTACTAACGACGGGCGATGACCAACTTTTTTCCAGTCGTAAAGGACCATTAACGACTGGAATTGATCTTTTAACGACTAATTTTCCTTTTGCTAAAGACTCCTTTTCTTGTAGTGTCAGTTCAAATGTGGATTTATATGGTAAAAACACAACTTAAATAGGTTAACTATATTTAGCAAAATGACATGACACTAACATGGATAAGAAATTAACATTATCATATACATGTGAGAAAGAGATAAGCTCAAATATATATCTATGTCATCGAACATTATTGATCATGTTTCAATCTTGCATCAAGCCATTATTTTTTTAAAGGCAAAGCATACAGTGACTGATGAGATGAGAGTTGAGGGGGGAGAACAAAGCAATATCTGAAATTGCCTTTTGTTACCACGTGACATGAAAATAGTGTCACGCCCCGAGCCTACACCCTGGACGTGGCTGGCACTCGAGAACCATTGCTGGCCCCAAGCGAACCCTTGGCCTGGCTCAACTCATAGCGGAAGACTTACTCAACAATAAAAGAAATCAAAAGATAAACTTATGTAATAAACTCAAAATGTTTAAACTTATGTAATAAACTCAGAATGTTTTTAAAGGAACATTCAACTAGCCAAAGTGGAAACTCAAGTCTCAGACCTCAATAACTGAAATGAACAAGACTAATGAACTATAACTATCTATCTATGAAGCCTCTACTAACTGAGCTGGATGTCGGGACAAGACTCACGACATCCTAATAAAACTAGAATGAATAAAGTAAACAAGGGATCCTCCGGAAAGCAAGGAGGCTCACAACGCTGAAGCTCAACTGGATCAACGAAGCGCTGGGTAATGATCCTGGTTACATGTATCTGCATCATGAAAGATACATGCCAAATGGCGTCAGTACATGAGAGTAAAAGCATGTGAGGGGAAATCTAAACAAGACATAATCTTGAACTGGAACTGAAAGAAACACTTACCTCGTCTCAACTCTACTCGATCAACTCATTTCAGTATAAAAAAATAATGAAGATACAGTTTATAATAAGTATGTAAGACAGTAATTAACAACTCAATATATTTAATATACAATAATATCTCATATGTATGTAAAAATACAAAACAGGCTCTGTTTGGGAGATTCTCTTAACCGAAAACTATCACTATGAGCTATGTGATGTTACAACGTCTCGCCCACACTGCCAGAACTGTCTTATACCTTGCCGGGGTATAGAACTCCTCAACTAAGTGTATCCACTAAGCTATGCTTAAAAACAATAAGGAATCATCTAAAAAGTATGATCCTCTCCACCCACGTTGGCTACATGGTTTATGAAGACTTGAGTTATCTGAACTCATCCCCATATCGGTGCTCAATACTACTTCCAAAATGTAACTAGCTCATATGTTTAAAAACATAACTCTTTCTGTGGTTTGAGATTATTACTCAAAATGTCTTTCTCTTAAAAAAGATGGTACTCAAAGTTTCTCATGAAAACTCCTTTGAAAATCGGTGTTTCCTCTCATTTTAAATGTGAAAACATTTACTCTTGGGAATACTTAGTTCCCATGTATTATTTTTAAAGAGAATGAACTAGGCTCTACTCTTCCTCAAGCTCAATGCTTAAGTCTTTAAACAAGTTTAAAACAATTGTAAAAGACTTTTGAAAAGACTCCAAGAAACTCTTTAGACTTGACTCTTAGTTCTACCTTGAATTTGAATTATGGATTCAAGGGTTATGATCTCATGTTATGGTTGATCTCATGATGTTTAAACATACCTTAGAGTGTAGAAATCAACTAGAAAACATAGGTACGATTCGAGGGAACTCAAACGGAAAGAAGTAGAAAAGGGTAGAGGACCTGACGACCCCGGCGTACTGAGTGGCGCAGGGCACCAGACCCTGAACTACAGCAGGTGGGTTGGGGCGCACTGAGTGGCGCGGCGCCCCAAGGCCCTACCTACAAACACTTTTCACTGGCGCATTGAGTGGAACGGTGCGCCAGCCCTTGCCCAGAAAATCCGATGAATTTTCTTGTTCGTTTTTCGACCCTAATTCGTCTATATTCGAATGGTTTCTTCCCCAATCACTTAGATTCGAATACCCAACAATAGTACATAGGAATCTACTCCAACAACAACCTTAAAGATCATACGATTATCTCAAGAAC
This sequence comes from Solanum okadae, assembly GCA_036553675.1. Taxonomy (NCBI): domain Eukaryota; kingdom Viridiplantae; phylum Streptophyta; class Magnoliopsida; order Solanales; family Solanaceae; genus Solanum; species Solanum okadae. The sequence goes on along the minus strand of CM071689.1, from coordinate 40,007,562 downwards.
TCATCAAAACCTCAAAATCAAGATTTATGAAGGAAACTTTAACAAAACTAATCAAGAACTCAAATCCTTTACTTTCAAGAACGAAATTACACTGAATTAATCATGATTAGTGCGTGGGTGAATGAACCGAATGCTGTATGAACTCACATACCTCTTAGGGATTAAACCCTTGGCGAAATCCGCAACCAAATCCTCAAGAACTTGACGAAATCTTGACCTTTCTCCTCTTTTCTAAAACCCTAGCGTGAATTATGATTGTGTAAACTGAACCGAATCAATTTAGATCCCTTATTAATTACTAAAAATGAATTAAATCTAATAGGGTAAGGAAAGGACCAAAATACCCCTCTTAAATCTGGGTAACTTTCCTTAAATAGATAGCCCGACTTCAAAAAGTCATATCTCCCTCATAGGAGGTCAAAAATTAGCAAACTTGGTGGCGTTGAAAAGAGGATTCCAAGACCTTTCATTTGATATCTTATGGGCCGCCTAACTCGTTTCGTGCTGAAAGTTATGGTCGTTTGAAGCTGACCCAAAACTTATACTTAGCATAACTTGCCAAAATTTCCAATTTTGCTATTTTCAATATAGTTTCTTTCTAATTCTAATTCTTTCAAATACCGAGGTATTACAAACAGGGAGCAACAACATCTATTTAAAGATGAGTACTAGAAATGACAATAAATTATTCCGAGGACCTTCCTGTCAATTGACATCAACATTAAGCTTTAATGTTGAGTATTATAAAAAGAAATACCCGTTAACAGGATCACACTGCCTCTTATTCATAGTAATGTTAAAGTGTTAACTAATAATCTTCACAAATACATTCAAATAAAGAATTGGATGTCATCCTATAACCCCAAAATATCACACAAACCAAGTCATATTATGACATTCAAGAAGTTCTAACAATATAAATTGTAAAACGGCTATCTATAAAGAACTCTATCAAATTTAAAACATTACCCTTCAGCATACAATGTTTTATGATTAGCTAATTGTGTATTGAAATAATTGTATGTCCTTTTTTTAATGCCATAATGCCAGCGATTTTGACCATAAGAAAACAACAATGGATATTGCAATGGGCCATAACATCCATAATAGTAATTTATCGATTGACTTCGATTACTATGAGTGTAAATTCGAATATGCAGTGTGAAAATTTTGTCATTTAATTGATCTTCTATCCAAATTTCCCCAACTTTGGATATAGTTGGTAGGTTATATGTTCTTTGGTCTAAACTGGAACTTGAGTTTAGAACAATATAAAATTGAGATAAATTTGAAACAATAGCTATAGATATTCAGAATACCACACTATCTATACATTTAATTTGAATAGAAATATTTCACATAAGGAAGATAACAGTATGGTTAGCTAACCTTCTTGAGGAAATAATGAAGTGTTAATTATAAGAGCGACAATACTATTTGATTGATGAAGGAGTTTTTGACTTTTCAATTCAGCTCTTTTTTCTCTTTGTTGGGACAAAAATAATTGATTTCTCTCAGATGACATCTATGCATATCTAGTACATTTCTGTCACTAGTTCTTTCTTGGACTGTTGCAGTATCTTTATTTTCGTCAATTCCTGTTTCAAGTAGTTCATGCTTTTTTAAATTAATTTATAGGTTAATGTAATTTGAAAACAATACATACAATTTACACTACAAAAAAGTTAGTAAATGTCTATAACAGGACAAACACTGGGATCAAATGACATACATTTGAGACATATCTTTCATAAGGTTTGAGGATTTGAGCCTAATTTGAATTTTTATGGAGACGTCAATGTAGAATTCACTGCCGAGTTCAAGTAGTAGTACAATGAAACACGTGAGGGATTTGAAAACACATAAAGAAACTATTTCTCTTACAGAGCGAGACACCTTGCGTGAGACGCAATATTTGATGCAAAAATTAATGGGAATATTGGGTCTTACAGAGGGAGCAACAACATGCAAGCAAAGTTAAAATTAGCAATAGAAAAAAACAAAATAAAAAGAAAACAATCAGAGAAAATACAGTAATTTATTTTCTTGGAAAAATTGTCGACAATCAGAGAAAATAGTGTAACTTATTTTCTTGGCAAAATTGTTTCACTATCCACTTTAATTTTGCTAAGTCAAGATCTGAAGCTGTCACAATCCAGACCGTTGGAGAACCATTACTACTTACCAACTAACCCCAAAACTAAACATTTAAATATACATAAGCAGGTTTAAATGCAAAACTAAAGTGGAGTTCCCATAAACTCCGGAAGTCTAACAATTCGATACTAAAGCAATACGGAAAAACACTCCTAAAATCTGAAAGTCAATGTACCAAAACATCTAAAGTTCAACAAGTCTAAGGAAAATGGGTACAACCCAAACTAAACATACGAATGAATCTAACTACAAAGTCTGAGTCCGAAAAGAGTGGACTAAAACATAGAGGACACATGGCAACCTAAAAGAACTGGCTCACCCTTGAATCCGATCTTGCTCACTGATCTCCTAAACGAGGTCTGCCCGTAGCCGCCTGAAGATGCCCTATACTCAACAAAGAAGGAGCAAGTGCAGAATCAGTACACAACCACATTGTACTGGTAGGATCACGCAGCTATTCCAGTAAGTGAAACATGTATATAAGCAGTCACAACATAGTAAACATGCATATACAGAACATATACAATATCAGTTATCATTTCAGAAGTAATGTACAATTCCACATTCTCAATAGTACGTGTATATGACAAGTCAATGGTTCTCTCATGGAACCCATACCCAAACTGTTAGTGTGCCAGACCATGACACCCGATCCAAGTTAGTGTGTCGGAACGTGACACCTAATCCAATATGTATGTTGGTCATGACATTCGATCCCAATTAGTGTGTCAAAACGTGACAACTGATCTATTCAACATGCCACAATCACAATCACAATGTACATTCTCATAATCATACAATCAAGTGTTGATTCATGGCTTACAATCATTCATTCATACTCATTTGAATTCTATGTAATCAATAGTGCAACATTCGCATACATACATGAATTACAATGAAGCAATTACTAACATACATCACACAAACATGAAATCAAACCATCACCTACCTCGAACCCAAGCTTGAATCCTCCTAAGAAACTTGATTCTCCCCTTTCCGAATTCTTTCTGCTTGTTCTTGGTCTACAAACACATAATTTCACACATGGATCAATAATTAAGGTCTAATTTACCTAGATTATAACAAACCCAGTAATCCAAGACCAAACCCATGATCCTAAGGTGCAGCTAGGGATTTTCCCGCCATAAACTTTAGGCCAAAACCCTCCCCCAACGATAAATACCTATAAATTTATGTTCTACGAATCAAAAAATGAATTCGGGGAGTATAAACCTTACCTTTAGCACCAAAACTCATGGAAAACTATCAAGAAATCGCCTGGAGTCGTCTCCTAACTCTTAAGAACGAAGTTTGCATAATAATGACCTTTTTGGGGTTTATTTCCGACTTAAGTCGCGACTGTCCCGCAGTGGCGGGCCATATCCCGCTACAGCGTTCCCGTCCTGGTGACTTGCACGGAGACAGAGAGTCGAATTTAGAGTTTCAAATCCCAATTTCATAACACACCTTCGACCCATGACATTCAAAAACTATTTGTTCATGCTAAGATCAGTTTCAGGAGTTCTACTTAGCCGAATTCAATTTCGTAAAGTTGTACGGGTTCCTTAACGTCTTAGCTATCTACTCATGTGATCAAATTTATCATTAGATCTTTCATTTGTTACCAGATTTCCCTAGACCTCACCGACTCAGATTTCATCCAAATCTGGACTAGGCAAGGAATTTCCAAGTTACTACTCAAAAGTTTTCTGAGCCCAATTCTTTCTCCATTGGCTTTTCCCTAACGACGGAATCATGTCATCACGGAAAATAATTTGATCGGGAAAAAATAGGTAATATGGAAGGAAAGGGGAGCAATAAAAAAATCAAGCGGTAAAAAAATCAAGCCAAAACTTGATTAACACTTTCAAGTTAGATACATATTTATTTCTATTTTCAAACATGCATGAGCAAGATACCCTTACAGTTAATGATATGCAGACCTAAAATCCAAAGAAGAATGAAATAGCCACCATTACAGGTTCTTTTTCAAGAGTTGGGCACATTAGAAAGAAAAATTGGGAGAGAAGGGAAAGAAAAACTTAATGTAGCTAATGAATACATCCACAAGGAAAACAAATTTTAGGTGAAACAGAGATTTAAAATGAATATGGTAGATTCTGTTGGCACCCAATTATGGACCTCCACAATATAAATTAATCATCGAGCTTCTTAAATTCCAAACAATTTGAAATAATTGACTTTATAAAATTTTAAATATTTTTCAAGTCATTTTAAGTAATTTTGTCATTTTTATAATCCTTAAAAATTTAAAAATAATTTATTTATTCTATATAATTTTGTATATATTTATTATGTTAATGTTTGAAAATTGTCTCAAAAAGATTTTAGTTTTACTTAATTATTTGGTTGATTAGTTTAGCTAATTTATAGTTTATATTTTTGAGTTAATTAGTTTACAATTAAACTAATTATTTTATTTTGTTAAGATTAAGAAGTTTGTAAATTAATTGTATTAATTCTTAACTAAGTTTAGCTATTTTTTTTATTTTTTATTTTTTATTTTTAATTTTCAATTGACTATAATTTAGATTCATATGGTCAAACCTTAATTCAATTCCCAACCACAATTTTGTTTTATCCTAAACCCACTTCTTATACCAAGTGTTGGACCTTTTCTTTTCAATTACAACCGACCCAATTCCTTTACTTATTTGCCAGCAACTCAATTCTTTCTCTCAGCATACGAGCCCAATACAAATTCCCAATCCAACTAATTACCAGCCCAATTCAATCATTTCAAAATACAAACAAACCCCAAGCTCATTCCAACATTACCATTCTTTCAACAACATACCATACGTACAATAGCACTCCTACAGCAACCAGCAACGCGACCCAAATCACGTACAAACCCAAAATTGCCCCACTTCGCTCTTCTTCATCGCGAAACCCAGAATACGAAGAAACCCAACGCGCCTCATTATTCTTTTCTCCGCGACCAGTCCAGTAAATCCAGAAAAGCGAGCGCCCAGACCCGTCCCATCGTGATCGCCAACAGTGACATCCCATTCCTCACGTCTTCTTCTCCCCATTTTCAGGGATTTTTGAATTTGAATTTTGAATTTCAAAATCCATTCAATATCTCCCGTTTCCCCCCTAAAATTGTGCCATATTTTCAGCTATAAATAGCCTTTTCTTCTTCATTATTGGGGTGGGAAAAAAGCTTGGGAGAAAGTTGAGATTTTCAGTTGATACAAAGAGAAATATTTAGCAAGAAATAGCTATAGGAATCACATACGAAATAGGTTCGAGTTTATTTAAGCTCTTGCTTTGAAGTTTTCATTCAAAATTCCCGACAAAGTTCTAGTGGTGGTGGGAGCTTCATAGTGAAGCTTGTGATTCCAGTTCTCTACCCCCGAAAAGGTAACCTCATCTTCTCTTGTATTATGTTTCAATGTAGCATGTCGTGTGTGTTCAACACTTGATACAAGGTCTATTAGTAAGAGTATTTGGTTCTTTCGTTTAGCAATTGCTTTAATCTTGTTTTCCTGCGAGTTTTTGGACAGTAAGCGTGAGTCCAACATTTGTGAATATTTACTTTGATAGTGTATATTTGTCCTTATATTTGTGAGCTCGATTTCGTATCTCTATAGTCAGTTGAGCTGCTGCCTCGTTTCACTCGAGATGACTTGATGTTCATCTAGTTTCAACTTAGGAATTACTTGCGGCCATGTGATCTTCTTTCTTCACTTAGGTCATATTTAAATCTCGTAATCTATACTTAGTTTAGTCTTAATAGGGTGCCTCATTGAAGTGGCGATTTGTAGATTTATCTTTGAAGGTTTTGATTACCATATTTGAGTTGTCGGGACCATTTTTGTTTAAACAATATTCCTAGTTTCTTAGTTGATCTTGTCTACCTTGCTTTCCTCAGTTTTAACTTCAATTAAGAAATGGTATTTGTTTAGTATTCATTTGGTTACTTATTAATGTCCAGAAGGTTGGAAAGTGCTAGCTCAAACTTGGATATAACATGAGTGGGCTGCATATCTCATTAGAATGCTAATTTTATTTATTGTTTTATATCTTTTGATGCTTTTAAATGATCATTATTTAGTGCAGAATAATTGTTGATTTGTTAAATCTCTTGTTGTGGTATTTGTTTAAGTGAAAAGAGTAGTTTGTAGTTTTGTACCAGTAGCATCCATATGTATCTTATAAGAGGTATGGTGATAGCTTCTTAATTACATTATGTTTTTTCTTTAAATGCATGCTTTACGTGGTGTTCTTTTATTCAATATTAACACTTGAATATTGGAATTAGTTTGATTCATTTGCTTTTAAATTAAATAGATTTAAGTTCCTCTTGCACAATGCCTTACTTGTGAATGATGAAGTCGAAAGTGACTTCACTGTTTTGCTAGCTCAACTTGAATACAACATATATTTTCTTTTTCATGTTTAGCTTAGCAATATCTTTTAGTATATCTAGCTTTAGTTTGCAACTTATCTTCGTGACATGTATATTAGTATTTATCTTTTCTTTGTTTTCATAGGTTAGCTACACTATTAATATTTAAATTTTGGTAACATGTGCAAAAGATTATTGTTTGCTTTTATCCCCAAAGGTTGTTACAATCTTCTCGGATATGGATATTTAGTTGTCCCTCTTATTTGTTATATACGAGTATGTGTGTGAATCTAATTGTATTCTCCTTTCTCTTTATGCATGAATCCCATCTGGATGAATCCATTTAGACTCTTTCCCTTACATCCCCGCCGAGCTATGCTCAACGTCTCCTTTGAGTCATCCTCATCAATGTCCAAAGAAATTGGAAGCTGAAACAGATCTTGGAAAGCAGAAGAAAAAGCTGTATACATTAGATATACACTGGTATACAACAACTGTGTACAAAAACGGGATTGAGCTTAAAGCCCAAAAATTTTCAGCGAAATTGGCCCAAAAGGGGGCCCAAATTCATTTCTCCTTTACTCTTAAATTATTTAATTGTCTTTATTTATTGTTTGTTTTTCTTATCATTAACTCTAACAGTAGAATTGTTAATTAGCTTAATTAGATTCCCCAAAAGATGAGTTATTTTCTTTGTGTTGGCTTAATTTTAATACATTTCATGTTTTTGTGTTCATTTATTTTATTAATCAAGTATATTGGTCAAAATTTTATATCTTCAATTAAGTTAAACCTTTGGTTCTTAAAAATAGATGTTCTTTAATGCTTTTCACATAATCACATTTTATTCATTTTAAAATTGTTTTTAAGTTAAAGTATTTTTCTCAAATAAACTTTAAAAATGTTAGTCAAAACCTTTTCAATTAATAAAAAAAAAATACTTACTTAGTCATTTTCTAAAAAAGGTTAGTCAATTAATTTAAAATGATTTTCATGCTTTAATTTATTAAATTGGTTTAAATTATTATTTCAAAATGAATTAAATAAATTCTAATTAATCTAGTTTTATTAATATTCTAATCACTTGTAATTCAGGTCAAATTTTCTATTAAGGTCCTCTTTTCTTAAAAAATAAAAAATTTGTTCTTTGTTTAACTATTTTTTCAAAATTAACTGAATATTGTAAATTATTTAAATGTTAAATCATTATTCTAAAAATAGTCAAAAAATTATTTTTTGTCAAGTCGTAGTATAACCGCGTGTTAGCGGATGCTTCAAATGCCTTAAAAACCTTCTTGAAGCGTAAATAAGAACCTCTTACCCATTTTCTCTAATTTTTTAAGGATTTAATCTGTTAGAGTCTTTTCAAATTAAGTTTTTCTTAATTTCTTTAAAAAATAAAGTGGCGACTCTTTCTAAGTATCTTTCTCAAATTTTTTTATACTTAGAACATTTCAAAGAGTAATTTTTCTAAATGTTAGTAAAATTACGGCAAAACAGAAATGGTGACTTCGCTGGGGACTTAATTAAGTTATAACCATAAGATTTAACTAATTATTCTTAATTTCTGAATTGTTTATCTGCGCTTAATGTGTTTAAATTGATATAACTGTCATTGCATTCATGGCATTTCCTATTGTATGTATATTATATTAAGGACGACTTCTTCATAATCACAGCCGAACTTTTTATACTCAACCCTTTTTTGGAAGGATCGGCAATTTATTGGTACGTCATGCGTCGAATGATTGTCGTGAATTCCAGCCTAAGTTGTCCACTTGGATTTCCGGTCTTTCTAAAAGCCATTTTTAGTCAACTAGCATAGAGCAAAACCAAATCTCAATTTTAGCGCATTTTGAATTAAGTTGACCCAACAACCAAGGCGTGTTGGGCTCATTAGAAGCCTACCTTGTGTCTAGTTGACCCATTGGTCAATAAAAAGACGATCATATTTATGTGTTTAAATTTGAAGGATGTATACGTTATTTGGCAAAACATTGTCTCTTAGGTTAGGGAGTTAGATTATAGTTTTATTCTAATCGAAGAAGGAGCAAGTTATCATTGTAAACAAAAGCGTGGACAGCCGGAGATGACAAAAAATCCAGAGCGAAGGATCTTTCCATGGAAGCATAGATTAGGATTGTGCCCCTGCGTGGGACTGATATTTTGTATCCCATTTCCCTATTATGTATCCCCATTCAGTTTATTCGTAAAACTTTTATAAATTTGGGTTTTGGGAGAAATAGAATGTTTCAAATGATGTTATACATCCTTCAAATCGTTAGCCCTACCCTTGGCTAAAAAGATCACATATTTGTATAAAACGCGCAGTATTTGTTTATTTGTTATAACTGTTTGTGTAAATATGTTGATTTATTTAGAGATACTCTAGTTCACTCCTCTACAAATTGTTTTTAGAATCCCTAAGCACATATGTCAAGTCACTGTCAAAAGTACGTCTAAATACTTTTCGAGTCATTAGTTTCCCAACAAAATTCAAACTTCATTTTTCAAATCTTACTTTCTCATCTAAAAAAAAAATGGTTAACCATTTATCTCAAATCGAAAAAAAATTCAAGCTGGTCGAACTACGTAGGACCTGAATTCTCCTCCGTGAGATACGTAGGCAGCTTTTCTAGACTCGGTCCCCATTTTTGAGAATTTTTTTTTCCAACTCTTACAAAAAAAATAGAGTTACATTCTCAATCAAAATCAGAAATACGATAATGAAAGATGCAATCGACTTGTCTCGACTCAAGTCGACGTTTTCAATTCACTAGACTCAAAATCTAATAGACAAATTCATGTCTATTTAGTCCTTTCTCTATATATAGGGGCTAGTTTATCTTCAAATGAAACAACTCTTATGTGTTTACAGTAATGTGTGTGATATTTTGTATTATTTATCATCGACACAGACTAACATATTTTCCTTTGAGTTATTTTTTCTTTGTCAGGTACTCAAAACTGATCTGTGTTGAGAAAATGGCTGAACATCCATACTTCACAAAGTCCAAAGACCTCAAAGATTCCTTCTCCAACCAATGTTTGTCAAAAGGCAAAGAGAAAATGGTTGAAAATGTTGAGAATACGGATTTGAATGAAATTACTTTGAATGACCCTATCATTGTTGAACAGAACAAGTTGATTGCACAATTGTTCCAACAGATTGCTGAAATGAGGGCTGAAATGGATAAGACCCGAGATTTGACAAATTTGACTATCATTGCCAACACTTCTACTCCAGATAACGAAAGGCCTCCACTCCATTTTCCTACTTCGGATCCAACATCTGACCATTTCCCAAACAATTCGTCCACAACTACGATTCCAAAACCTCCTATCATCGACTTAACCACCCCTAACTCAAATCATGCTAGCTCCTCACACCAAAAGTTGCCTACTCCTCAAAATCCAAATACCAACATTTTCCAGAATCTTCCTCCGATCCATCAAATCCCTACTCAAATTGTCCAAATCCATCTACCACTCAACCCATACCTCTAAAAACCGCATTCCATTTTCCAATATCGCCAGAATCGTACCCTTTCTCTATTACACATTTTGAACTCGATGATTATGAGAAGGAGGAGAAGGAGTGGAATGTCATAAAAGGAAGGGTTGAGCAAAGCATCTGAGAGGAAGTTATGAATGCAATGAGGGACATTAAATACACCCTAGACATTGTTGGGTTGAATTATGAAGATTTGTGTCATCATCCACATTTGGAGCTTCCAGAAGGTTTTAAAGTACCAAAATTTGACACTTTTAGTGGAGTTGAAAATCCTTTGACTCATTTGAGGGCTTATTGTGATCAACTTATTGGAGTTGGGAAATATGAGGCTTTGTTAATAAGACTCTCTAGTCGAAGTCTAAAAGGAGAAGCTTTGGAATGGTTTATTTCGAAAGAAATCAAGTAGTGACTAAGTGGGAACGCTTTGGCTAAAGACTTCATTGAAAGGTTTGGTTACAATGTAGAATTCATCCCTAATCGATACTCTTTAGAGAGAATCAAACAAAATTCTGCTGAAATCTATCAAGAGTACGCCTACCGTTGGAGAAGAGAGGCCGCAAGGGTTAAGCCTCCCATGACCGAGAAAGAAATTATTGAAGTCTTCGTGCACATTCAAGAGCTGGAGTACTACAATAGGATGTTACTCATTTTAGTAGGAAAGTTCAGTGAGATAGTCAAAATTGGTGAAACTATTGAAGACGGTCTCAAGATTGGAAAAATCATCCGAATGATTCCCCAAGATGAATCCTTGGGACCATTGAGGAGGAAGAGGGAAGATGTCTCCTCTATATCGTTTGAATCAAACCAAAAATCAAAGAGACATGCCGGTCTCAATGTTCGAAAGCCTTTACCATCCAAAACCTACCCTTCAGCTCCACAAAATTCTCACTCCATCTAACCAGATTACCAACCTCCACCACCATATTATCCAAATTACCAAGCTCCATTGCCAAATTACCCAAATGCTCAATCAAGTTACCAAACTGCATTGCCAAATTACCCAAATGCCCCTCATAGCTACCAAGCTCCACAATACCAAAATTTCCAAACACCAACACCTACTCGCCAAAGTCCTCCTAGTTACCGCCAAATACCTCCATCTTCACGAAATAATTACAATCTTTCTTGTAGAAACCATCTTGAGTCTTTACTCCTTTGGTTGAAAGTCAAACCCAACTATTTGAGAGATTGAAAGTGGCTGGTCTGATACGAACAATTGATCCAAAAAATGTCAATGTCAATTCCAAACTTTACAGGCCCTAGCTTCCTTGTGCTTACCATTCAGGAGGTGCTGGACATACCACTGAGGATTACATCAACTTGAAGCATAAAATTCAAGACTTAATTGATCAAAGAATTGTCACTCTTCAAGCTGTCAATTCTAATGGGTAATTCACTGATGTATCGTGGAGGATTCGCTATTAACATGATTGACCCAAAGTCTCAAGCACTTCCCCGTCAAAACGTCTCAAATTATCATCAAATACCTCCCCCTCAGCAAGGAAGTTATGATTCCCCTCGTCCATGTCTTGAGAAGAAACCTGCTCGAAATTTTACTCCTCTCATTGAAAGTCGAACGAAGTTGTTTGAGCAATTGAGTGTGACAGGTATTATTCATCCGATCAAGCCCAAGCTAGTTGATACTAGATTAAGATTTTATCGAGCCAATCGAAGGTGTACGTATCATTCCAACATTGTTGGGCATTTTACTGAAGGCTGTATTAATTTGAAGCACATGATCCAAAACTTGATTGATCAGAAAGTGGTCAGCACAACTGTACCCAACGTCAACAGTAATCCTCTATTGAACTATGGAGGCATCACTATCAACATGATAGAGACGGAGGAAGAGTGGTGCACGACAAAGACGATAGTTCCGGATGGTCTCGATTACCTTGAGAAAATTGTAGCTTCTCCAAGCATAAGTGAGAAACTCAATTTTACGATCACGACACCCATCAAGATTTTGCTTTAGTGTCAAGAGAGGGTCAGAACAAGAAGGGGATTAATCATGTTCCACTAAAGTCTTTGCCTTATTTATGCCAGTCCTTTCTAGTGGAGGCATATGCCAATGTTGACGGTCTTGGAGAAGAAATTGGGAATCTTTTTGAAGAAGGTGATGTTGCGCCCAAAAAGATGATCGAGACACCAGGCATACGAGACGCTGAGCCAATAGAGCGAGTTCTTAATTGGACTTTCACTCTGCTCTTTATTCGTCGCTCAACTTGATAGAAAAAGATGAATCTTATGCTATTTTCAAAATCGGTGGTAGTTTGAATGAGGCTCAGGACCCACCTCTTGTGTCATTTTACCTAATTATGTTTTAATTTCCCTCGTAATGTTTTGAAAAAGGCAAAATGGCTCATGGTCATAGTCAAAGTTCGTATTTCCTTGTTTTCAATGAAAGTCTCTTCTATTGCAAAAATATATTTTGCTTGCTTTAATTTTTCTATCTAACAGTCTTTGTTTTCGGTTTCAGTAAAAAATAATTTTTTAAACCTGTCAATATCATGTCATGTCACAAGTTGGATGAACAAAAATGAGGTAAATGAAGATGAGATTGAAGAGTATGACAAGAAGGTCATGATATTCAAACTCATTGTCAAAGATTTGAAACAGTTCGGGACTCAGGGTAAGTCGAATCTGGATGAGACAGAAACTGCAAATCTAGAAATGGATGACTGTGTCAAAGAAGTCGGAATCAGGGTCCATCTAGAGAAGCTCGAAAAGAGAACTCATCAGTTTGCTTAGAAAATACATTGACGTATTTGTTTGATCACATGTCGTGGTTGAACATAGATATTCATCTCAAATTACCAACCAACGCAGATGCTATCAAGAGTTACGATATTTAAACATTCAGAGTTTCTTTTTTTTTTAATGTAATCGCATCATTTGTTTGTAATCATCTTATGTTTCGTAGTTAGAAAATGATTTTTTTGTAATGAACTACGTCTGACCTGAATTCTTGAGAATGAGATACGTAGGCGGCCTATGTCAGCTTCGGTCACCCCTTCATATATTTTCAATATTTTCCCTTTTGTACTTGAACTACGTTCGACCTGAATTCTCAAGAATGAGATACACATACGGCCTATGTTGGCCTCGGTCATTTCCTTATCAAAATTTTCTATTTTTGTTAATCTTTGAGAGGGGGAACTACGTTTGACCTGATTCATGCATCAACGGGATACTTAGGCGCCACAACGGCTCAGTCATATCTCCCATATGATTTCTATTTTTTCTTTAAAATAGAAACTGGGACATAATTTTTGAGAGGGACTAAAAAATTCTCAAGAAGTGAATCTCTACAACAAGTCAAGACTGAATATACATTTAGAATTGCAACTGGGATAAAATTTTTGAAAGGGTCTCAAAAATTCTACAAGTTATATATCAACACTTCATGATATCCCAAGACATCTAACTGGGACAGAATTTTAGAGGATGACCTCAAAAATTCCTTTAAGCATATTAGAAGTTTAAAGCTAACTTCAAATGATCTCTGGCATCGTCAAAGTTCATAGTCAACTGCAGCAATCTCCGACACCTTTGGAATTCAGAGTCAATTAAAAAACCTTTCAATTATAGTAGATTTCGGGAGGATCGTGTCAGAAATTTCCCAAGCTTTAAGGATTTTTGAATTTTCCAGAACAATCTATCGGATACACCAATGTTTCGAACCAAGGACTTTCATTTAAGCTATGCATGACATGACATTTGACAGTCACCTTTCCCGAGTTGATTTTTGAAAATCTTTTATTAGGCTTTGATATGTCAAACATTTCGTATAATTTCATCTTATGACTATCGAGAAGCAAGAGATCAGAGTGATCAACCGAAGATATATAGCAAGATAAGGAGCAAGTGACTGAAGAACTCAACACAGATTAGTTTGTTTTAAAAACTAACAATTTTTCTGTGAATGCAGGAAAGTCATTGAAGTTTTTTAGAAGAAAAGAAACAGTTCTGAATATGAGCAACAACACCTCATTCAAATTCCCAGCAAAACATGAGTCACAATGAGTACAAATGTTCAAATATGAACAAGTGAAAGCATCATTCTCAACATGTACAAACATCTACAATGACATCAAATTACATTTTTCAGCATCAAGAACATTTGAAGAAAATTCACAAACCGCGTCGATATCAGATGCGGTAATGTGAAACCCTCCCGGAGGGACATTTCTATAGTATTATCAAATGAGATAATACGACCACCCAGAGGGACATTTCTACAGCATTATCAAGTGAGATAATACCACCACCGAGAAAGACATCATTGTCATTTTATCGATGGAATATCGTCATCCTTCCAATGGATCAACATCATCCTACTAATGGATCATCAACGAAGCATCATCATCCTATCAATGGATCAACATCATACTGCTAATGGATCAACATCATCCTACCAATGGATCATCAATGAAGTATCATCATCCTATCAATGGATCAACATCATCCTGCTAATGGATCAACATCATACTAACAATGGATCATCAACGAAGCATCATCATCCTATCAATGGAGCATCAACACCATCCCACTGATGGGTCATCAAACATTATCCTATCAATGGAGCATCGACATCATCATCATATCATGTAGCAGCATTATCCTACCAGTGGATCATCATCATCCTATCAATGAAGCAACGTCATCCACATCATATCAAGTCATCATCTACTCTGTCAAAATCGATGGAGGCTGACGTCACAATATTTATAGAAAAGAACATTTGCTGAATATGGTAAAACATCACTTCTCTATTTAAACTATAGTTTCTGCTAACAAGTTTATTTCATTCCTTGTCGAGAACATCCAAGAGCATGAATCAAACCACAAGTGCAGATGACATCAGAAAAGATGCAACACAATGTGAAACTTTTCCTTAGCACAAGCTAAGGAGCGAATATTCATCGAGTCATCCACCTCGTTACAGTTGGATAATCATCGATCTATCCACTCGTTACAGTTGGATAATCATTGAGCCATCTAGCTCGTTGTAGAGATAATCGGAGTTTGCCATGCAAAAAACAAGCAATGACATCTCCAGATCCTCAGCAAATCATGAGTTGTAATGGACATATTTTGTTCGAAAGCGGTATCTATTATCTTTTACTCTCTAAACTTCTTTATTTTCTCATCTAGTTGAAAGAAATGTTTACGTTTATCCATTAAGATATACTCATTTCTTATATAAATGATCTTTGTGTTTTTACTCAAGCCGCTAGCTAAAACGGCACTATGTCTACTAATTATTTACTTTGAGCGTGCAGACATATACTGAAATACTTATATGACATCTTTCAAAGTGAGATTGATTTCAAAACACCAAGACAATGGCACATTCGCAGAAATGTGCAAGAACATAACCAAAAAGTGTCGTAAGTATGTTACCACTTTTTTCAATTACAGTTTCTACTAACATGTTTATTTTAGTCTTTGTCGAAAGCATCCAAGAAGATGAATTCTCAAACCACAGGTGCGGACGATATCAACAAGGATGCAGCACAACGTGGAACTTTTTCTTAGCAGCGAACTGGGACATAGTCCTAAGAGGAGTATCAAACTCTTAGGACGCAAGCTGAGGAGTAACATCCACCACAATCAAACCACACCCCTATCAGAAGGCATGTGGGTTTTTCTTTAGGTTTATAGGTTTCGGTTTCGTATTAAGAAAATTTTGATTTTTCACCGGGAGCAACTTTCTAATCTGAGTGACAATACACCAAGAGCTTTGGAAATTATGTCCGTGTAAGTTCTTACTTATGGATGTGAAGAGCTCCATATTCATGGTTAAGAGGTTGCAAGCCTCTTTTTCATACTCATCTACTTGTCACTCCTCCAGAGCCAAATGTTGTCTTGCATAATAGATTTCCTTTTCACCGATCGAGTCGAACTACGAACAACCTAATTCCTAAGGTCTAAGGATATGTAGGCGGGCTCAATGTTGAAAACTCGGCTGTAGCCCAACATCCTCTCTCAAATCTTATTCTCAAGCATTCCAATCTCTTCATAATTCGATATCGGGATAGTTTTTTAATTCTTTCATAATCGTGCGTCAAATCAAGCGTATTGAATTACAAGTGGCCTAAATTCTCATATAGCCTGAGATATGTAGGAAACCCGATACTGGGGTTCGGCCATAATTCCTAAAGTCCGTACCAAAATCCCTTTCCTAAGGATGAAGATGTGGTCGGTCAAAATTGGATTCGTCAATTTCATTTACCTCGAATTGCTTTCATCAATCCAAGTCAAACGAGGGACAATTGTGACACCTAATTTTAGACCTCCACAATATAAATTAATCATCGAGCTTCTTAAATTCCAAACAATTTGAAATAATTGATTTTATAAAATTTTAAATATTTTTCAAGTCATTTTAAGTAATTTTGTCATTTTTATAATTCTTAAAAATTTAAAAATAATTTATATATTCTATATAATTTTGTATATATTTATTATGTTAAAATTTGAAAATTGTCTCAAAAAGATTTTAGTTTTACTTAAATATTTGGTTGATTAGTTTAGCTAATTTATAGTTTATATTTTTGAGTTAATTAGATTACAATTAAACTAATTATTTTATTTTGTTAAGATTAAGAAGTTTGTAAATTAATTGTATTAATTCTTAACTAAGTTTGGTTATATTTTTTTAAAATTTTCAATTGAATATAATTTAGATTCATATGGTCAAACCTTAATTCAATTCCCAACCACAATTTTGTTTTATCCTAAACCCACTTCTTAGACCAAGTGTTGGACCTTTTCTTTTCAATTTCAACAGACCCAATTCCTTTACTTATTTGCCAGCAACTCAATTCTTTCTCTCAGCATACGAGCCCAATACAAATTCCCAATCCAACCAATTACCAACCCAATTCAGTCATTTCAAAATACAAACAAACCCCAAGCCCATTCCAACATTACCATTCTTTCAACAACATACCATACGTACAATATCACTCCTACAACAACCAGCAATGCGACCCAAATCGCGTACAAACCCAAATTTTCCCCACTTCGTTCTTCTTCATCGCGAAACCCAGAACGCGAAAAAAACCCAACGCGCCTCATTCTTCCTTTCTCCGCGACCAGTCCAGTAATTCCAAAAAAGCGAGCGCCCAGACTTGTCCCATCGTGATCGCCAACAGTAACATCCTATCCCTCACGTCCTCTTCTCCCCATTTTCAGGGATATTTGAATCTTTTTCACTGTTGCAACAAAAGGGGCATATGAATTCGAATTTTGAATTTCAAAGTCCATCCAATATCTCCCGTTTCCCCCCTAAAATCGTGCCCTATTTTCATCTATAATAGCCTTTTCTTCTTCATTATTGGGGTGGGAAAAAAGGTGGGAGAGAGTTGAGATTTTCAGTTGATGCAAAGAGAAATATTTAGCAAGAAATAGCAATAGGAATCACATACGAAATAGGTTCGAGTTTATTTAAGCTCTTGCTTTGAAGTTTTCATTCAAAATTTCCGACAAAGTTCTAGTGGTGGTGGGAGCTTCATAGTTAAGCTTGTAATTCCAGTTCGCTGCCCCCGAAAAGGTAACCTCGCCTCCTCTTGTATTATGTTTCAATGTAGCATGTCGTGTGTGTTCAACACTTGATACAAGGTCTGTTAGTAAGAGTATTTGGTTCTTTCGTTTAGTACTTGCTTTAATCTTGTTTTCCTGCGAGTTTTTGGACAGTAAGCGTGAGTCCAACATTTGTGAATGTTTACTTTGATATTATATATTGGTTCTTATATTTGTGAGCTCGATTTCGTATCTCTATAGTCAGTCGAGCTGCTGCCTCGTTTCACTCGAGATGACTTGATGTTCATCTAGTTTCAACTTAGGAACGGCAATGTGATCTGCTTTCTTCATTTGGGTCGTGTTTAAATCTTGTAATCTACACTTAGTTTAGTCTTAATAGGGTTCCTCATTGAAGTGGTGATTTGTAGATTTATCTTTAAAGGTTTGATTACCATATTTGAGTTGTCAGGACCATTTTTGTTTAAACAATATTCCTAGTTTCTTAATTGATCATGTCTACCTTGCTTTCCTCAGTTTTAACTTCAATTAAGAAATGGTATTTGTTTAGTATTCATTTGGTTACTTATTAATGTCCAGAAGGTTGGAAAGTGCTAGCTCAAACTTGGATATAACATGAGTGGGCTGCATATCTCATTAGAATGCTAATTTTATTTATTGTTTTATTTCTTTTGATGCTTTTAAATGATCATGATTTAGTGCAGAATAATTGTTGATTTGTTAAATCTCTAGTTGTGGTATTTGTTTTAGTGAAAAGAGTAGTTTGTAGTTTTGCAACAGTAGCATCCATATGTATCTTATAGGAGGTATGGTGATAGCTTCTTAATAACATTATGTTTTTCCTTTAAATGCATGCTTTACGTGGTGTTCTTTTATTCAATATTAACACTTGAATATTTGTATTAGTTTAATTCATTTGATTTTAAATTAAATAGATTTAGGTTCCTCTTGCACAACGCTTTACTTGTGAATGATGAAGTCTAAAGTGACTTCACTGTTTTGCTAGCTCAACTTGAATACAACATATATTTTCTTTTTCATGTTTATTATTTTTATATATAATATAAGTGATAAAATATTACATAAAATTCTGAATAGAGCCGTAAGAATGTAAGAATTTTGCAACAATTTTTTGTTGTGACATTTCAAAATTGTTGCGTAAATTGCTTTTGGCAATAAGAAAAAAAGTTGTAGTAAATGTTGATGTAAGTATTGTTCGAAATAATTTATGCAATGATAAATACTATTGTTATCGAAAGCTAATTATTTACACCACCAAAAATTTATTGCCATAAATAAGATTTTATTGGTAAAAATATCACATCATTATGAATTATGCGATTATTCAGCATCAAAAATATTAATTCAAGAAATTGAGTTTTTTCTCAATAACTTAATTGTTGCAAAAAAATGGGCAAGAAAATTGGTTAATGATCTTTCACGAATATTTTTAGCACCAATTATTATCATGGTAAATCACGTTTTTTCTACAGTAACCTATCATCATATTTAATTTTTGCAATAATTTATTAGTAATTGTTGTTACATACACAGTAACTCACATATTTTTTTTAAAATAATTTCACAAATCTGTATGATTGTAATTGTTGTTACATACGTAAAACTGATGCACTTTAAAAAAACTGTGAATAATAGACATTCTACGTAAAATATGATTTCAATTAAGATTTTTATTAAGTTTAAGTATTTGAGGGTCATTTGATAGGTAATTAGGATTTAAGTGATTAAATTGTACCTCGAGTAGTTAAAATGATTCAAGTACGATAAGTTACTTATGTGTGAACATGTGTTAGACAACACAAAAGGATTTCTCCAGAATTATTCAGTATTTTAGAGTTACGTTTCTATTATATATTGTAGTTGATTTTCGTGCAGTAAGTGACAAACTTTGGCATCACTTTTTAGTATATTTTAAATTCGATAAAAAATGTTTTCCACGAAAGTATCTACTCTGGCACGCCATACCTCACAACCAAAAAAAAGAATAAAAACAAACACACTAACACACACTCAACACAACAAACAAGACTTAAGGTGTGAAATGGTGTGAGCTGAATTTGAGTGGGAGAGGGGAGGGGGAGGGGTGGAGTGTTTATAGTGTGACTCGGTTTTGGATTGAATTTTGAGAAATTAAATCAGATACGAACAAATTGATCTTTTGGCCATTTGTTTCACCTTCTTAATTATTTTTTTTTTCATTTTGTTTCTTTCACAACTCAACAAATAAAATTTGAGTTGTTAAATGACGTGACTTGAATTTCAGGATGTTAAATAGCGTGACTTGAATTAAATTTTAAAAGATTAGATAGGCTTAATCTATATAGTTTTGTAACGACCCAGACCGTCGCGATTGACACCCACACTAACCTTCTGGTGGGAGTACCATTACTATAACCCGAAAAAACAACTTAACGAAAAATTAGGCATTTAAAGATACGGAAGCAGGTTTAAATAAAGAATAAAAATGGAATTCCCATAAACTCAAAAGTTCTAACAAATAACTAACAAAACTATTGCGGTAGTTCAACCCCTAGAAACTGAAAGTCATTGTACCAGAACTCTAAATCCAACAAGTCTAAGAGAAAAAGGTACAAACCCAAAACTAAATATACGAGTAAATCTAATTAGAAAGTCTGAGTCCGAAAAGAATGGACTAAACAATAGAGGACCCATGGCAGCCTGAAGATGCCCTGTACTCAACAAAGAACGAGAAAGTGCAGTATCAATACACAACCACAATGTACTGGTAGGATCACGCGTCCACTCCAGTAAGCGAAACATAAGCAAGCAATTTCAACACTGTAAACACACATATACAACAAACATAGATCAATTATCATTTCAAGAACAACATATAGTTCCCAATATAAACGACAAATAGACATGGAGGTAATATTCACAGTGGTCCTCTCATGGAACCCACACCCAAACTGTTAGTGTGTCGGAACGTGACACCCGGTCAAATATATGTGTCGGAATGTGACACTCGATCCAATATATGTGTCGGAACGTGACACCTGATCCAATCAACAGAATCACAATCACACCCATAATGAACATTACTCATAATCATACAATCAAGTATTAAGTTCATGGCATGCAATTGTTCACACATACTCATTTTCATTGGATTTGATTCGTATTTCCCTATTCACATACATGCGTGCATACAATGAAGCAATTAAGCAACACATATCATACAAACAGGAAATAAAACCATCACCTATATCGAAACCAAGCTTGAATCCTCCTAACACACTTGAGCCTTCCCTTTATGGATTCTTTCAGCTTGTTCTTTGTCTAAAAATAATCAATTAACAAGGCCTAATTTACCCAGATAATAATCAATCTATCTATCCATGGCCAAACCCAAGATCCTAATGTTCAATTAGGGCTTTTCCCACCGTTAACTTCAGGTCAAAACCCTTCCCCAATGACAATTCCCAAGATTCTAAGTTTTACGGATAGAAAAATGAATTAGGGAGGTAATAATCTTACCTTTAGCGCTAGAAGTGGTGGAAAACTTTCAATAACTTGCCCTGGGTTGTCTCTTAGCTCTCAAGAATGAAGTTTGCAGAAAAATAACGAAATTTGGGTTTTTCCCAAACTTAAGTTGCGACTGTCCCGACGTAGCGGGACCCAACCCGCCACAGGGACCCCGCCCTGACGACTTGCACAAAGATAGAGAGTCGAACTTTGAGTTTCAAACTCCCATTTCACAACACACCTTCAACCCTTGACGTTCAAAAACTATCCATTCATGCTAAGATCAGTTTCGGGAGTTCTACTCGCCCGAATTCAATTCTGTAAAGCCGTACAGGCTCCCTAACATCTTGGATATCCACTCATGTCATTAAATTCATAATTAATTCTCTCATTCACTACCAGATTTTCCCATACAACCCCTGACTCAAATTTCATCTAAGTCTAGACTAGGCTAGGAATTCCCAAGTCACTACTTAAAAGTTTTATGGCCCAAATTCATTCCCCATTGGCTTTTCCATAACGACGAAAAACATGTCGTTACAATAGATACCAATTTACCCATCACTCGTCCTAGAGTGATAAACTAGGAAAAACTGGCTAAAGTAAGGATAGAGTATTACCTGAATTGTTGAACAACTGGGGATACTTGTGTCGCATGTCCTTCTCGGTTTCCCAAGTAGCTTCCTCAACCGGGCGATGCTTCCATTGAAATTTAACAAACTTAATCTCCTTGGTCCTTAGCTTCCGGACATCAGGATCAAGAATTGCAATTGGTTCCTCTTCATACTAAGGTCCTTGTCTATCAAAACTGAGTCCCATTTTATGATGTAATCCCCGCCCCATGATACTTCTTCAACATGGACACATGAAACAATGGATGAACTCCATATAAGCTAGGAGGTAAGACCAACCTATGAGCCACTTGCCCTACATAGTCAAGGATCTCAAATGGTCTAATGTATCGAGGACTAAGTTTGCCCTTCTTGCCAAATCTCATCACCCCTTTTATGGGTGACACTTTAAGAAGAACTTGCTCAGCAGTCTGAAATGCCATGTCTCTTACCTAACGGCCTGCATACTTTTTCTGTCGACTTTGGGTTGCTAGAAGCTTAGCTTGAATGCTTCTCACCTTATCTTGAGCTTCTTTCACCAAATCAACCCCCAAAGGTTTCACATCTCCAGCCTCCAACCACTCTATGGGTGTTCTACATCTTCTCCCATAAAGTCCCTCAATAAGTTCTATGTCTATGCTGGAGTGGTAACTGTTATTATAGGAGAACTCACACAAAGGTAGGAACTTATCCCATTGCCCTCCAAAGTCAATCACGCATTCCTTCCACATGTCTTCTAACACTTGAATAGTTCTCTCTGACTGCCCATCCGTCTGTGGATGAAAGGTTGTACTAAAAGTGAGTTGAGTGCCTAATTCCTCAAGTAATTTTCCCTAAAACTTGGATGTGAACTGCGTACCACAGTTTGAGATGATGGAAAGGGGCACCCCATGCAGCTTCACTATCTCTTTCACATACACTTTAGCTAACTATTGCGCATTATAGTCTACTCTGACTGAAATGAAGTGGGCTGACTTAGTCAGCCTATCAACCACCACCCAAATGGAATCAAACTTCCCGAAGGTCTTGGGAAGGCCAACCACAAAATTCATAGCTATCATTTCCCACTTCCATTCCGGAATTGACATTCGCTGAAGCAAACCTGAAGGCCTTTGGTGTTCATACTTCACTTGCTGACAATTTTGGCAATTAGCCACAAACTCAGCTATGTCTTTCTTCATGCTAGGCCACCAATAAAGTTGTTTCAAATCTCGTTACATCTTGGTCACGCCCGAATGAATGGAATATCGCAAACCATGGGATTCTATCAACCTCTTCTGAATCAAGTCATCTACTCGGTGAACACAAATTCTTCCCTTAACTAAGCACTCCCCGTATCAAGAGTCGGATCTTATGCCTTGCCAGACACTGTCTTTTTTCTGAGCTCATTCAAATTCTCATCCTCAAACTGTTTGGCCTTGATCTCCTCAATGATTGTGGGTCTAACCCCAATGCTAGCTAACACCCCACCTTTCTCTGAGATCCCCAACTGTATGAACTAAGACTCCAAAGTTTGAATCTCCTTAGCCAAAGGTCATTTGGATACACCCAAGCAAGCTAGACTACCCATACTCACCGCCTTCTAGCTTAATGCGTCTGCCACCATGTTAGCCTTACCCGGATGATACTGGATGGTGACATCATAATCCTTGAGTAACTCCATCCACCTTCGCTGTCTCAGATTTAGGTCCTTTTGACATGTTGTAGACTACGATGGTCAATAAACACCTCACACTTGACACCATAAAGGTAATGCCACAAAATCTTAAGGGCTAACACTATCGCAGCCAACTCCAAATCATGTGTCGGGTAGTTCCTCTCATGCACCTTCAACTGCCGTGATGCATAAGCTATGACATTCTTATCTTGCATCAACACAACACCCAAATCTGAATGTGAAGCATCATAATAAACAAAGAAATCTTTACCTTCCATCGAAAGTGCTAGAATAGGTGTTGTGGTCAGAAGGGTCTTGAGCTTTTGAAAGCTCTCCTCACACTTATAAGTCCATTCGAAAGGCACCTCCTTGTCAGACGCGTGGTGATAGAAGCAAAATTCTTCACAAACCAATGATAGTAGCTTGAGATCCCCACAAAGATTCTAACTTCAGTCATAGAGCTAGGCCGGACCCAATTCTTGACCGCTTTGATCGTTTGGGGATCTACCATTACCCCTTCCCTTGAAACTACATTCCCCAAAAAGGCAATGGAAGTCAACCAGAACTCACACTTGGAAAATTTAGCATATTACTTTTGTCTCCCAAGGACACCCAAAACTATACGAAGATGGTCGGCATGCTCTTCCTCAATTTTCAAATAAACCAAAATGTCATCAATAAAGACAATAACAAAAGAATCCATAAATGGTTTGAACACACCGTTCATCGAACTCATGAAAGTTGCAGGCGCATTTGTCAATCCAAACGACTTTACTAAAAACTCATAGTGCCCATAGCTGGTCCTGAATGTCATTTTCGGTACATCCTCAGGCCTAATATTTAAGAGATGGTAACCAGACCTTAAATCATTTTTAGAGAAAACCAACGAACTTGCAACTGGTCAAAGAGATCATCTATCTGAGGCAACATGTACTTATTTCGAATGGTGACCCTATTCAACTGTCGATTATCTATGCACATCCTCATACTACCACCCTTTTTCTTAACAAACAAGACTGGGGCTTTAAGCTCTCTCAACTCTACTGGGGCCATGCGATAAGGTGGGATGGAGATGGGGAGAGTGCCCGGTTCTAAGTCAATGCAGAAATCTATATCTCTATACGGAGGCATACCAGGCAAATCGGTAGGAAACACTTCCATGAATTCAGACACAACATGAATTGACTCAATGGAGGGAGACTCGGCCTCAATATCCCGAATATGAGCCAAATATGCCAAACAGCTCTGCCCCACCAGTTTCCTAGCCTGAAGGAAAGATATGACCTTAGCTGGCTTAGGCTTGTACACCCCTTCCCACTCTAACTTTTCCTTACCCGAGATCTCTAAAGTCACAGACTTAGTATTACAATTAAACACAATATAATAGAGGGACAACGAAGTCATACCTAAGATTATATCAAAGTCAGTCATATCTAAAATAACCAAATCAACCCAAGTCTGAAAACCCATAAACATAATAGGAAAATCACGATATACATGGGTATCTATGACAGATTCTCCAACTGGGGTAGAAACATTGATGGGGACATCAAGTACATCACAAACCACATCAAATCCCAATGCAAACTGAACTGACACATAGGAATAAGTAGAACCCGGATCAAACAAAAAAGTAGCCATCTGGTCACATACAAGAATAGTATATGTGTCACTGTGTCAGAAGACTCTGCCTCGCTCTTGCCTGGAAAGGCATAACACTGAGCCCTGTCATCTTGACAGAGAAACACCTTGCCTGGCTGCACTGATCCTTTACATGCATTACCATTTCCCTGGTCTCCATGGCCTCGCTGATTCCCTCCTCGACCACCTTGTAGACGTCCTCTGTCATAATTACCATTGCCCGCGAGTACCACTGCTCTAGTCTGCTGCTGCGCGGGGTCAAACATGTGCGGGCGGGGCCAATCTCTCCTCATATGCCCAGGTTATCCAAAATTATAACAAGTGCAGTGAAAAGACGACCTGCTGCCTGCCGAAGGTGCGACTCCCTGGCTATCCTGAATAAAATTTTGTTGTGGAGTTCTTGAGTAACTACCTGTAGAAGCGGGCAAGGCTGACTGAATTGGCCGGGCTGCAAGTGTCGGCCTAATTGGGCCTCTAGAGTAGGAAACATGGAGGTTACTTGTGCTTTTGGGCTTCTTAGCCAAAGCCTTGACTTTCCCATCACGTCGAACTCCTTCCACTTTATTCACAAAATCTGTCATGTCATTAAAAAATTTCCCTAGAGGTCATGTGAATAGACAATACCTGTAGTTCGGGGTTTAGTCCCTTGATGAATAGACGAATCCTTTCCTCCTCAGTAGTCACCAATTGTGTAGCATATCTAGACAAAACATGGAACTTAGCCTCATAAGCAACTACAATCGTACCACCCTGCTCCAAAGCCATGAACTCATCCTTCTTATGATCCCTCAAAGTCCGAGGCACATATTTTTCCAGAAACAAAGCATGGAACTGCGTCTAAGTGAGTGGGGCTAAGACCGGTGATCTGCATTCCACATAGGCTCTCCGCCATTGCTTAGCCTCGCCTTGAAGCTATATGGTCACAAACTCTATTCCATGTTGATTGAAAATACCTAACTTATGAAGTCTCTCATAATAAACCAGAATGAACTCATTGGCGTCCTCACTCTCAGAACCATGGATCACCGGCGACTTCAACTTTAGAAACTTAGTCAACATCTCATGCTCATTACCATTCATCACATGACCTAATAGGGGATTGAAAAAGGCATTAGTGCCTACTGCTCCACACACCTTGGGAATCGCAACCATAATGGGGGATTGACTGGAGGTTGAGTCACTTGCACTGTGGGAAGGACTCCAGGGCCGATCAATCCTTTCAGAAAAGTCATGATCTGATGAGCTAACAGTGGTACTAAGAGAGGAATACCTGTAGTCTCAGCCTGTACATCCTCCTATGGTCTAACATACTCCTCGTCTTCGATTTCACATTCTCTTGTACCTCTTCTTGGGGTGCAGGAGGGGCCTATTCCATGGGAACATTCTCAACTGGGGCTTCACCCCTTGCGGGTGCTACCCTTCCTCAGACAGAAGAGTGAAATAGATTAGATACCAATTTGGATCACCAGATACCAATTCGAATCAAGTCATAGCACGAAAGGGGAAGAAGCAAGAGGATTTCTCAAAGTCATATAGCCTCTCGAATAAAGTATAGACAACTCTGTACCGTTGCACAAGACTCTACTAGACTCATTTTGGTACAATGAGATCAACGAACCTAGGGCTCTGATACCTACTTTGTCACGACCCAGACCGCCGTGATTGACACCCACACTAACCCTCAGGTGGGATAAACATTACTACAACCTGACTAAACAACTTAATGAAAAACTAGGCATTTAAAGATACGGAAGCAGGTTTAAATATAGAATAAAAATGGAGTTCCCATAAACCTCAAAGGTTTGACAAATAACTAACAAAACTGTTGCGGAAGTTCAACCCCTAGAAACTAAAAGTTATTGCACCAAAACTCTAAATCAAACAAGTCTAAGAGAAAATGGTACACACCAAAAACTAACACTTACGAGTAAATCTAATTAGAAAGTCTGAGTCCTAAAAGAATGGACTAAACAGTAGAGGACCCATGGCAGCTTGAAAGAACAGGCCCACCCTTGAATCCGGTCTTGATCAACGATCTCCTAGTTGAGGTCTATCAATAATTGCCTGAAGAGGCCCTCTACTCAACAAAGAACGAGAAAATGCAGTATCAGTACACAATCACAATGTACTGGTAGGATCATGCGGCCACTCCAGTAAGCGAAACATAGGCAAGCAATTACGACACAGTAAACACATATACAGAATACATAGATCAATTATCATTTCAAGAACAACATATAGTTCCCAATATCAATGACAAATAGACATGAAGGCAATAATCACAGTGGTCTTCTCATGGAACCCACACCCTAACTGTTAGTGTGTTGGAACGTTACACCCAATCCAATGTATGTGTCGGAATGTGAAACCCGATCTAATAAATGTGTCGAAACGTGACACTCAGTCCAATATATGTGTCGAAACGTGACACCCGGTCCAATATATGTGTCGAATCATGACACCCAATCCAATATATGTGTTGGAACGTGACACCTGATCCAATCAGTAGAACCACAATCACAATCACACCCATAATGAACATTACTCATAATCATACAATCAAGTATTAGGTTCATGGCCTGCAATCGTTCACACAAACTCATTTTCATTAGATTTGATTCATATTTCCGTATTCACATACATGGGTACATACAATGAAGCAATTAACTGAAGTATATCACACAAACAAGAAATCAAATCATCACCTACCTCGAAACCAAGCTTGAATCCTCCTAAGACACTCGAGCCTTCCCTTTTCGGATTCTTCCCGCTTGTTCTTGGTCTAAAAATAATCAATTAAAGCAAGAATCAATAAACAAGGCCTAATTTATCCGGATAATAATCAATCCATCTATCCATGGCCAAACCCAAGATCCTAATGTTCAATTAGGGCTTTTCCCACCATTAACTTTAGGTCAAAACCCTCCCCCAATGACAATTCCCAAGAATTTAAGTTTTACAGATCAAAAAATAGATTAGGAAAGTAATAATCTTACCTTTAGCACTAGAAGTAGTGGAAAATTGTCAAGAACTTGCCCTGGGTCGTCTCTTAGCTCTCAAGAACGAAATTTTCAGAAAAATAACAAAATTGGGGTTTTTTCCCGACTTAAGTCGCGACTTTCCCGCCGTAGCGTCCCACAATAACGGCCCGCCCTGACGGCTTGCACGGAGACAAAGAATAAGAATTTGAGTTCCAAACTCCCATTTCACAACACACCTTCAACCCTTGACGTTCAAAAACTACCCGTTCACGCTAAGATCAGTTTCGAGAGTTCTACTCGCCCGAATTCGATTCCGTAAAGCCGTACGGGCTCCCTAACGTCTTGGTTATCCACTCATGTGATAAAATTCACAATTAATTCTCTCATTCACCACCAGATTTCCCTAGACCTCCCCAGACTCAGATTTCGTCCAAATCTGGACTAGGCTAGAAATTCCTAAGTAACTACTCAAAAGTTTTCTGGCTCAAATTCTTTCCCCATTGGCTTTTCCATAACGACGGAAACATGTCGTTACAAGTTTGGAGATAGCAAATAACGTGATTTGAATTGAATTTTGACGGACTAAAATTAGAAATCGATTTATATAATTAATTTGGGATAGCACGATATCTAAGTACTTGACTAAAATTTATCATATATATGATAAGTTAAATAGAAATATTAACATGATAAAAAGTGACACTCAATCTCACAAAAATAATATGGGGACTATAAACTTTTATTTCTTTCATCTATTATTATTGTGGCTAGTCCCTAGTGTTATCGTTTTACAATTTGCTTTAGCTCTTTTTTCTTTCATTTTCTTTTTTCTATCACAAACCTATTTTATTTAAATTATATATTTGCTTTATTTTTTTACTACCTTGAATTTTTTGTTTAAATATAATTTAACCATTTATAAAATTTATCCATTTAATGTTACTCTTTTCTTAATTTTCAAAATTATTTAGAATAGTAATATCAAGAAAAATAATATTCATCTAGTTATATGTAGATTTATTAAATGTAGATTATAATTCAATTTTATTAACTGGTGGTAACTTCGCATTGAAGATAGTGCACTACTAAGAGCACACTACTTTTTCAAGTGATAATACCGGCGTATAGTTATTTATCAAAAATTATAATCTCAAAATTAAAAATTTGGTAGATTTCCCTAAAATTTTGCTACAGCATCTATCAGTCAATTTAATTTAAATGAAGAAAGTACTAGAAAAGTTGTAATTTAATTAATCATAGACTTTTGTTGATTATGTTGGTGTCATTAAGAAAAAACAGAAGGAAAAGAAGACTTCATTAATTTTTCAATAATATCCGTTAATTTAGTACAACTTAACAAAATAGTAGACAAATGATATCTGTAAATTTGTTTTTCGGTAGAACACAACTTTTTAGAACTGATGGCACTCGTAATTATCAAACGTTGAATTCACCTTTGATTAAAATGAATTAAGTTTATAAATAAGTGGATTAGTGACTCGTCTAAAAGTTACTTGAGTTAAATGAATTAGATTGACATAAATTTTAAAACAAGATATAGTCTAATACACTCAATTCTTACAAAGTTTTAAATTTTTTATATATCTATATATTTTATTTAAGTGGTAAAAGATTTGTTTTTTTTATACTGGCTATATATATATATATATATATATATCAGGGGCCCAACATCTTACACCTTAAAGTAATAAATGTATAAGATACACCATTATTGACATTATCAATATATCAGAATTCTGTTGATGCAAAAGTATGTTAATAAATACCTAATTTTACACCAACGAACACCTTGCATATGAAAAAGAAATGGTCTTTCTTTTACATTGAGAAAGGTGTATAGGAATAAGAATTATCCTATTATCGTGGGTACTATAAATTTCTAATCAAAGAATTCTACAAAGTACAAAGTTAGTTCTACCCACTAAACGAACAAAAAAAGAGTAGTATATGAGTTATTGAGGAAATATTCATAAGGACCATCTGAAATCTAACATAAAATATCAAGTTAATTCATAACATTGTTTGTTACCTTTGAGTACCAGCCCAGTACCCAACTTTTAAAAAAATAGAGGAATCCAGAGGTCCTATTCACAAACCACTCTAACAATTGTCTAATACATTGACATGCATCTTTGCAGAATTTCAAGTCTACCTATAATGTCTCCATGTTCAGAATGATAAATGACAAAGTTAAGCATCTAAGTTAAATGAGCAAAAGAATATGACAATATAAGCTTTACAACATAGTGTGTATATATATATATATATAGTCCAACAAACGTATGTTTTCCAGTTAAATCATACGCAAGTATTGTTTTAATAGAAATTATACACCCAAATATACAGTTATCAATATCTTCAAATACATCATGAGCATATCCTAATTCAACAACTGAGAAGCTCTGGAGGTGGAGCGCATATCCTGTAAAAGACATTCTTTACAGGGGAAATGTTGCTCTAACTAAAAAGATTCATCAAACTTTGAGATTTCACGGAGCAGTTAGGAGTCAATGTCCCATCATAACACATGTTGTTTCTTTTTATCCATATACATCAAAATAAATAGGTTGGTACCATTTGTCAGATTTTCCTGATGGATCTATCCACTTTTCTTAAGCTTCAACTTTGAACTGCTTCTTTTAGGGTGATTGGTGTTGACCAACTGATGCCAAGAACTGCAAAATACATGGACCAAATGCCTGATGCCATAGGGCAATGTAAAACTAACGGTTCACTGTCTCTTATGTAAGATGACACATGAAGCATCTATTGGCTATCTAAAAACCCTTATTCTTGAGATTGTCCAGAGGGAGAGTAGCATTTAGATCAGGGGAAAATTTTGATTTTGAGAGAGAGATTAGTCTTCCAATTTAGTTTCCAAGAGCATTGATTTGTTAAGACATTTGAGTTGTTGAGTCTTCTGTAGCCTTGTTTGACCGAATAAGTTTCTTTGCTTGAACCATTTCATTTCAGCTGTCCACTATTTGAGGATTTAGTGAGAAACCTTATGGCCTATTGTATAAATCAAAGATCTCATCCAGCTCCCAATCTTGCAAATATCTTCTAATGTATAAGTCTGTCACGACCCAAAGTACACACTAGGCGTAACGTGGTGTCTAGGACCCCGAAAGGCTCTACACAAGCCACTTGGAATACATCATACAAGAAAATAAAAGTAAAGACTTTAAAAATAGCATTTTATACATCAAAAGAGTTTGACAAAGTGAAAGTCTAACATAAGTCTCAAAGCCATCTATACATCATAAGGAAAGTGATTGGGACATAACTCATACATCACATACAAAGTATGAAAAAGAAACGACATAAAAATATAAACTGACTCGGTCCTTGAAACATGAGGACTCACCAATTACTTGAAGAACCCAGTAGATGTCTAGCCACGAGTGTGTGAGGTAGGAACGTTAGGCCCTATACTCATGAGATAATGTAGGCACAAGTATGCATTAGTACATGGACATAATAGTATAAATAGTTTAAAGCATGTAGACATGATCAATACTTGGACATTTTAACATAAAGAAGTAAAACATGAAAATCATAGCATATAGTCAATGCATATTTGAAATAAAGGACATAGGAAAAGCTTTGAAAAAAACATAGTCATTTTGTGGAATTTTAGCCTTAGCCGATAGTAAGACCATGAGAGCTATATCACGAAATTCGGTATATTCGTCATACCGAAAGAAGGAGAAAGTACTTACCAAGGTAGAATCCGTACATATCATCATTTTATATAGTGAGTCCACTTGCTAGGTCATTTAAGATAATCCTACGGGGGCACGTAGTTAGGGGCTAGAGGTTGCTACTAGAGACTATCCTATTTGAGTCTCCACCTCAAGGACCTCTCGGTGCTAAGTCTAAATCCCAACGAATAGATAAAAGTAAAATATCAATTTAACATGGGAAAGGTAATGATCAATACCAATCCACATCATTCAAGATCAAAATATAGAATATCTCCTTAAACATAATTCAACATAAATGAGAAAACATTTCATCAATGTGAATTCATATGTGAGAAGTACCTTTCAATATCATGATCATTATAACAGGTGAGAAAACCTTTCACAATAGAATTGATACTTTCCTTTCGAAGCATCCTTAAATCATTTATAATAACTTCATAAAAACATGCATATGTTTATAATTTCATAATTCATGGGTTCATGAGTTCATCATAGGTTCTTAATTTAAAATCAAAATTTAGGCATGAGTCGACATAATTTCAACTAAACATCAAGAATTAACATGGAATCATACATTAGAAGGCTTAATCAACAGCAATAACTCATAATTGAATGAAATCCATGAGATTGAATTGAAACCTAACTTGAATCAATTGAAATTAGAGGGAGAAACCTTGGGGACCCCATAGAGGAAAGGACTCCATGGGTGAATAACCACATACCTTGATGATTGAAGCCCAAAAAGGATTGAGGATTGAAGACTTGAATGGAACACTAACTCTTCTTCTTCCTTATTTTGAGAAAATTTGGGGTGGATCAGTTTGATTAGGTTAAGGGAATTTAGGAGAATGAATTGAAAGTGGGTAATTTGGGGCTAAAAGTTTTATATATGGCTTAGGTAGAAGTCAATACAACATAGTTTTGATTTAAATCAATTAGGAAAAAGACCCTAAAGTCCCTTGAAATAAATGTCAAAGCTCATCTACGTTTGAACCTACTTTTGATGGAATGTTTCTACCACTTGTAGATCTTTCTACGGTCTATAGACACCAACCGTCGAAATTAACTTTGACTCTCAAAAGTTCACCAAGTCAAAATCAACTTTGACTTGTCCTGGTGAACCGTAAATGGTACTAGGACTTGATGTTAGAAAATTATTTCCCCCTTCCTATGGTTTCCATCACTGTCCGTAGAAGCTTTTACGGTCCGTAGATGGGAACCGTAGACACGACCAAAAATTTTTATTTTCCTTCTTTTCCAAATCTGAGGTGTTACAATATTTCCCCCTTAGGAACATCCATCCTCGAATGGAACTCAAGGCATCATATGGAGGGTAGGAAAAAGAGATCTACCAGCCCAACATGAATGCAACTAAATTACAATGCACAATATCAAGGAGGAACATCAACTCCAAGCTTAAACATATTCAAAACATTATTTCATAAAGCATACATGCAAATCATACTCAAATGCACATAATCATGGAGAAATCAATTAAGTTAACTCATTTTCTCAAAAATTAAGTTTTCATGAGTATGCATGCATGAGGAAACATGAGAATGACTAAGACACGTGAAACCAAAAAGGATGAACCATGAGGAACTAAATACCTCTAGGTAGAATAAAATTAGAGGGAGAGAGATGGGATAACAGGACATTATATCGGCCTTGGCCTTCCAAGTAGCACTCCCAACCCTTTTATTCCTTCACAACACTTTTACGGATGCAACTTCCTTATTTCTCAACCTCTTGACTTGTCAGTCTATAATCTCAACCGGAACCTCTTCATAAGAAGGACTTTTCTTTAAACCAAAACTATCCAATGGTAAAATAGATGTCGGATCACCAACATATTTCTTCAACAAAGAAAGAGACATGGAAAATTTGATCCACCGATGCTAAGTCATTAGGCAAATCAAGTTCATAAGCAACTTTACCAGTACGCCTCAAAATCTGATATGGGCCCATATAACGGGGACTAAGCTTCCCTTTCTTCCCATATCTCATCACACCCTTGATGGGTGAAATTTTCAAATAGATCCAATCATCTACATCAAATTCAAGATCTCTCCTTCTAACATTGTCATAGGACTTTTGTCGACTTTGAGTCATTTACAATCCATCTCTAATAAGTTAAACTTTTTCCATAGCCTCATGTACCAATTTGAGACCTATCAAAGCAATCACACCAACTTCAAACAACCCTATAGGAGATATACACCTCCTACCACAATGAGCCTCAAATGGAGCCATGCCAATGCTTGAATGGTAGGTATTATTATAACCAAACTCAATCAAAGGAAAATGGTCATCTCAATTACCCTTGAAGTCAATCATACAAGCTCTGAACATGTCTTCCAAAGTTTGCATAGTACGCTCTTCTTGCCCATCATTTTTGAGGATGAAAGGTCGTACTAGGCTTAACACGAGTACCAAGGCCCTTTTGGAAAGACTTCAGAAATTGAGAAGTGAATTGGGTACCACGATCGAAGAAAATGTATAGGGGCACTCTATGCAACCTAATCATTTCCCTCAAATACAACTTAACATAATCTTCCGTCGAATCATAAACCTATAGGAATGAAATGAGCCGTCTTCGTCATATGATCTAAAATAACCCAAATTGAGTCATGTTGTATTGTCAGGCTTTCGACCATGCAAATTTAACTTTCTTTTAGGTCAATACCGTCAATAGAGAGATAATCGAATTAAACCCTTCCACAAACATTCTATAATAACTAGCCGAACCCAGAAAACTCCTAATATTTGAAGGGAATAGAGGTCTAGGCCAACTCTTAACCGCATCCATCTTCTTAGGATCTACCTCAATACCCTTACCAGAGACAATGTGACCAAGAAAAGCCATGGATCTCAACCAAAACTTGCATTTACTAAACTTAACAAAGAGTTTTTGGTCCTTGAGGACTTGCAACACAATCCTCAAATGTTAGGTATGCTTATCCTCACTTCTTGAGTAAATCAAGTGTAACACCTCAGATCTTAAAATGAAGAAAATCCTTGTTTTCCAAAAAATTGGTGCCAGTACCAACGGAACCACCCACGAAACGTAGGTAGAACCACAGACCGTAGGTAGGGTTCAGTCTTTAAGGTCCAAATTTTGATGGTATCTCATCCCACCCATGGTCGACCAGTACGGTCCGTAGTTGGACCTACGAACCGTAGGTGAGGGTCAGCAACCAATTAGAGGAAAATTGCTTTGGGTCAACTTCAAATGGTCATATCTTTTATAACAAAATAAATTAGGTGGTCCATCCTATCAAATTAAAGATAATTGAATCCTCTTTCCAATGCCACTGAGTTTGATAAAATCCAAGCTCAGAGTAGTTATGCCCATTTTAGTGAAGCCCTGTCGGGTAGAACGACGACTCCTAATGATGGTTGGTATTTCAAACGACGGCCCGTTAGTTCTGTAGTAGATGACACTCGCCAGTTTTAAATCAAGGTCATTTTGGTTCTCTTCCCTATGCATTAGGCACTTTAACTATGTCATTTGATGCCTAAACTATGTCGTTCTACTAAGTCTAAGCCTAATAACTTAGTCTGACATAACCAGAACCCTCATTCTCAAAAAATCATACAAACTTGGAGCAAAGAGGAGAGGAAAAGTCAACCAAACCTCCCATGAACAAGCAACAGTTTTCATAAAAGTTCACCCTCGAAATCCAAAGGATTTCTCCATAGATTTCATCACCAGGTATGTGGGATTTCACTAGTGGGTTGCTTGCATCCACAAGGTCCCTAGAATTCAGTCAGTTTCCTTGATTCTACATTTTTTATTTATACCTAGGGTTTGTATAATCTTGGGAATTTATTGTGATTTCAGTTGCTATAGAATCCACAGTCTTAATATCATGTTTTCTTGGAGACGTTGCATAATTCCTTGTATAAAATTAAGAACCCTGGTTTGTGTAAATTCTCTTAGTTCATGGATTATACTTGCTAGGTCAGTTAAATAGAAAATCATACTCTAGATTACGAATATCACATTCGCAGTATATAAATGTTTCATTCTCAGTTATCATGTCAGTTTTGAGCTACTCAGTACTTAGTGCATTTTACCTTCATATACATTTAGTTGGGAGTAGACTTAGAACCGAGTTGGACTAGGGTTCAGCGTACCTTCATAGTCGTAGAACTACATGCCCACGTAGGATTATAAGTCCCCTCTATTGTGCATCAGATTTAGTGATCACGCCAGTCATGCCTTTATACCCTTGGCAATGTATATTGGGTTCTCTCGATGGGGCGTATACATCGGATTCCATGTTTAGCTCACGTGGTTTATGTCGGTTAATAGTAGCTCCCATAATTAGACTCTTAGTGAATTTGACCAGGTTTTCAGCAGTTATATCAGTATACACTTCAACATGTTCTCTTCATGATTAGTACTTGGTTATTGCATTCAGTTTAGTTGTCAGTTATGTTTCAGTATTTATATTTTTGCTCAGTTTATATCAATGCTCAGTTATGCTTTGTTCAATTCATGTTTATATTTGTTCAACTTAGTATCTATAGCCCACATGCTCAGTACATTCCAAGTACTGACACATACTCTGCACTACATCATTTCATGATGTAGGTTCAGGTACTCAACATCCGAATCGTGCTTAGATCGGTTCTTAGTCCTTATTCAACAACTTCAGTGGTGAGTCCTCATACTTCGAGGATAATAGACATTCTTTTCATTTTAGTTTTTATATTCAGTTTTCAGTTTTGTTAGGGTTAGCAACTCGACATCAATTAGAGGCTTTTCAAACATAGTAGTAGAATCAGCTTGACTTATTAAGTTTATCTTGCAGTTATTATTAAAGTCTTAGTATGTTTTATACATTCAGACTAGTTGGGGGTGTCCCACTTTAAGCTATCCATTGTTTTAGCTTCTGCATAGTACATGTCTTATTTAGTTATTCTCAGTATGCTTGATATAAGCCATACACTTTTAGCTTGGGGTCACTCATGATCCTAGGTCCCATGTTACGTCAAGGGGGTAGCCTTTGGGCATGACAAACTTGGTATCAGAGCATTAGGTTTGAGAGTCGTAGGATGTCTGAAAGCCGCACTAAGTAGAGTCTATTTCATGGGTGTGAAGTGCGCCACATCTATTAGGGGGAGTCTACGAAATGTTTTAAGAAAAAAATCATTTTATTTGCTATTCTTATCGTGCGTGGGTATGATCGAACTTCTCCTTTCTAATCCGTCGTTGTGCATTTCAGATCATGCCTCCTCGTAGAGCTAACTCACAGAATGCTAATGCATGCAATGCTAACACAGTTCCTCCAATCCTGAACCATGAGGTTACGAATGCAGAATTTCAAAATGCAATCTAGCTCTTGGCTCAGAGTGTGGCCAATCAGAATAATCAGTAGATCCCAGTTCCTACTAACACAAATGGTGGATCAGCTGCAACTAGGGTTTGAGACTTTGTCCGGATGAATCTGCCTGAGTTTCTAGGGCAAAGATTGGTGAGGACCCAGATAACTTCATTGATGAGATTAAGAAAATTCTTGGAGTAATGCAAGTGACTGGAACTGAGAGTGTTGAGTTAGCATCCTACCAACTTAAGGATGTGGCTCATATATGGTTCACTCAGTGGAAAGATAACATGGGTGCAAATGCAACATCTGTGACTTGGGATTGTTTTACTAGAGCTTTACTATACAGGTTCTTCCCAAGGGAATTGATAGAAGCTAAGGCACAAGAGTTTATGTGTAACACCCCGGAAAGTTTTTGAGCTAAGACTCGAACCATCCTTTGTTGTGAGTAAGTTTTTACCAAGGAATTTAAAATTTCTTAAGTATTAAGGTCAGGTCACTAGATGTAGCACCTTGAGTTCCAAAGAGAACTAAATTGGAAATAGTAAAATCTGAAATTTTGCAAGTTATGCTTAAGTTATGAGTTTTGGGTCAACTTCTAATGACTATAATTCTCAGTACTTGATTATTTAGGAGTGCCATGAGATGTAAAGTGAAATTTCTTTGAATTATCTTTCCAACGCCACTGAGTTTGCTAAATTTTGATCTCGTATGAGGGAGATATGCCCGTTTGAAGTCGGGCTATCCAGAAAAGGAAAGTTACCCGAAAATAGTGAGGGGCATTTTGTTTTTTTCCTTACCAAATCATATTTAATTTGTTTTTAGTAAGGTTTTAATGGAATAATCCTATTAGGTTCAGTTTTATAATCGTAATATATGCCTAGGGTTTTAGTTGAGAGTTCAAGCAGAGAAAATAAGAGAAAAGAGGAAAGGATCAAGGCGTTCGTCATGGGTTCTTGAGTTTTGTTGAGGATTTTTCGCCATGAGTTTGATCCCTAAGAGGTATGTAAGCTTCCATAGTGTTGGGTTAGTTCACCCACATGCCAATCATGAGTTTCTTTTGCGAATCTATCCATAAATATTGAGCAATTTAAGTTCTTGAAGAGTTTTTGATGAGTGTTCTTGAAGTTTCCTTATCGATTAAGTTTTGATGTAAGATTCTACTTCGGTCAACTTCAAACGACTATATCTCTTAAAATATAAAGATTTACGTAGCAATAACCTATTAAATTAAAGGTATTTGAATATACTCTCCAACGCCACCAATTTCGTGTCAATCCAATTTCTGAATGACAAGTTATGATTATTTTAGTAACCTATACAGTGCTGTTACAAATTAGCCGACGGGAAAACATTAAAAAGGGTTGTTTTTGTTTTTTAACATCCAAGAAAACCCTAAACTAATTTCTTGACTAATAAAAGGCTCAAAACAATCAGATTTTCATCTTTTAATCCATTATTCTCTTCTATCTCAACCCCTAAGACAAACCCTAAGGAAAAATCAAAGTAGAAGACTCCATTCAAGATTCTTCTTCAAGGTAAGTCTTTCTCCAAGAATTTCATTTTTCCAACTCAAATTCCTCCATACAATTATGAATCACTAATGAAAATTAAAATTCTTGTCCATAGAGATTTCAATAAACTAATTCAAGAATCTCAAGAATGGTTTTCTTCATCATTTACCTTCAAGCTAGGGTTTCAAGGCTTCTAATCAAGTTCTTCTTCAAGATTCTTCAAGAACACTGTTCTTCCAGGTATGTAAGGCTATCATAGTGTTGTACTAGTTCATCCTCACGCCCAACATGTACTTTGAAATTAGTAAAAGAGAAATCTAGGATTCCACCCCAAGATTTGAGTATTCTTGAGATAAGTCACTACAAAAAAACAACTTTTAGCGGCAATAAATATTGACATTAATAAAGAGGGTTAAAGTCTTTACCGATATTAGTTAAGTGCCATTAGAACCAATGTCCCTAAAGGCTTTAGGGACATATACAAAGAGTGCTAATTGCTGCTAAAAATACATATTATGTGGCTATTAAGAATTAATTGCCGCTAATGATTATTTTTGATGTAATGAGTTGATTTGAGTTCTTGAGTTTTAAACAGAGTTTTGAGGAAGTAAGTATGAGAATGAGAATAATCGTATACATGAGTTTCATAGTGTTATTTAGACCCTTGAGTTGAGTCGTTCATGCCCATAAATTCCGCATAAACTTCATCAATTGAGTATCTTTGAGAGGAGTAGTATCTTCAAGTCCTAAGTCTTGAGTATTGAGTTCCTAATCCCTTTTGAGATTATATTCCTAATCATGGGACTAGTAGATGTTACTCGTAAAGTCCTTGAGTTGAGTTGTTCATGCTCATAATTCCGCATGAACCCTCGGCGTTGAGCATTCTTGAAATGAGTAGTATCATTGAAGTTCTTGAGTTCCAAGTATTGAGTTCTATCTATGGTTATTGAAAATCTTGAATTGAGTCGTTCACGTCCATAATTCGGCATGAACCCTATTTTAAGAAGTCTTTTACAAATGTTTTAAACTTGTTTTAAGACTTGAACATTGAGTTGAGTAAGATTAAAGAGTGAAGTTCATTTCTTCAAAAGAGTATATGGGGACTATGTATTCCCAAAGAGTAAATGTTTACATTTAATCAAGAGAGGAAACACAGATTTCCAAAAGATCCTTTGAGCTAGTTTTCAGTAAAGAGTAAATGTTTTCACATTTAATCAAGAGAGGAAACATTGATTTCCAAGAGAGCCTTTGGGCTAGTTTTAAGAAATTATCTCAAATCACAGAAAGAGTTATGTTTTTAAACATATGAGCTATTTATATTTTGGGAGTAGTATTGAGCACCGATATGGGGGAGAGTTTAGACAACTCACAACTCCTATAAACCATGTAGCCAATTTGGGTAGAAAAGGGTCATACTTTTTAGATGATTCCTTAGTGATTTTTAGCATATTCTAGTGGATTCACTTAGTAGTTAGGTTCTATACCAATGGCAAGGTATAGGACGACCCTGGCAGCGTGAGGAAAAATGTTGTATCATCACATAACTCTAAAGTGATGGTTGTCGGTTAGAGAAACACCCATAAAAGTATTTTGTATTCTTATATACACAGAGTTTACTTTGTATTTTCATATACAAACAAATTTTATCTTGTATCCTTGCCTACAAACTGAGTTACTATTGCATTTTTCTATACATTGAGTTGCTTTCTACTATTTTAAAAGCTTTCCATATATTGCATCTATATTGTTGCTTTATATTGAGTTGAGTACCAAGAATTGAGTATCCATAGTTGAGTATCGAAAGTTGAGTCCCTAGAGTTGAGAATCCAGAGTCGAGTATCTAGAGTTGAGTATCCAGAGTTGAGTACCCAGAGTCTAGTATCTTATTCTTGAGTTGAGCCTTATTTCACCGATTAGAATATCTTATCATTGAGTTGAGCCTTATTTCATTGAGTTGAATATCTTATCATTGATTTGAACTATGTTTCTTATTCTTGAGTTGAGTTTAGTTGAGTGAGTTGAGAGGAGGTAAGTATGTTTCCTTTTTATCAAAGTTCAAGCTTATGTTATGCTTTAGAATTCCCCTTACATGCTCGTACATTCCACGTATTGAGCCATTTGGCCTGCATCATTTCATGATACCGATACATGTATTTAGGTTCATCAATAAGAGCTTCGTTGATACCACATGGAGTTCGAGTTAGTTATGGTGAGCCTCCTTGCTTCCGGAGGGTTCCATTTGTACTTTCAGTTATATCAGTTGTTAGGATGTCGTGGGTCTTGTCCCGAGTTCCATCTTTGTCAGTTAGAGGCTTCATAGATAGACGGTAGAGTTTGAAAAGTCTATTTCATTTATTTTAAAATGTTTTAAAGACTTGCGATGCCTATTTATGATGAGTTGAATATACTATTTTATTCAGTTTTAAGCTTTGCATGATTGAGTTAGTCTTCTGATAACGTTCAAATATACTTCTTGAAAAGAAATATAAACGATTGTATGCAATATATTTACCCAACTATGAGTCGGGGTCGATCCCACAGAGAATATGGAAGAATATTGTCAATAGCAAATATTTAACTCAATAGTCGTTATATAACAATGGGGTGATTTAAATTGAAATAAAATAAACAAACAATAAAAAGATAGCTTTGAACTAAGTATTTATTTATATTCAGATTATTAAAAGTAACTAGGAATGTGTTCCCCATAAGCTCATAACGCAGTAATCCTAATAATAGTAATCCTTTTCTAGTGTATTACATGCAAAGTGATAAGTTAGGTATCTCTAAATCCTTGGTCCGGCATCTAGAGAATTTCACCCCGCACCTTGGTCCGGCTACGTGTGTATAATTTACTAACCCTTACCTTTACCTCATATTAGACATCATAATCGATGTTTGGCTTAGTTATTACTTCGCACCAATCGACACTAGCCTATTAGATAGTATCACACTAAATCTATGTTGATAATTCTTTTCTTGTTAATTACCTCCTTGGTCCGGCAAGTAGTAACAAGGCGAGTTCTAACGTTGGCCACCGTTAAAAAGACTTCTAAACGAAAGAATTATCAATGCATGCAAAATACTAGTCAAGAATTTCTTATTTACTATTCATACTTTGTTAATCGCTCATGGTTCCCACAACCCTAGTTATGAAAGTTAGCTACTCATTATCTCAAAAACACAATCAAAATTTATTAAAATAAATATGTTTGTGTTAATCATAAAAAGTTAAGAACAATAACTAAACTATCTTTTATTAATCACGAATACAAATAAATAATAAAGGAGAAGAAAGAATAAACCACAATTCTCCGGCCTCCACGGCGGCTCTTCCAAAGTTCCTAAGCTAGAAGAAAATTTATATTGTGTCTCGTATCTTGGTTCTTGGCTTCCTCTAATAATTATTTCCAAGCCCTATTTATAGATGTAGGAAACCCTAAATAAAATAATTGAGTCCAAACAAATTAGGAAATCAAAACCCGAAAGGAATTGGATTCCTTTTTCTCCGCGTGTAGCTTCCAATTTTGTGCGTGTGATGTTGCTGCCTGATACGTGGACCAGCAGGTAAGTTTTTCTTTCCTTATTTGCATATAAATTATATTAATATTATATTAACTTATTTCCATTAAGCTGCCTGCTTGATTTCCTTCTTCAACTTTCCATCTTTAATTCGTTTTAGCTCCAAACATCTCCAATTTTCCATCAATTTAATCCTACAAATAAAATACACAATTTAGCACAATCCATAAAATTTATGCTCATAAAGGACAAATATAAATACTAAATGTGAGGCAAATAATGATTAAAAATATGTATTTTGACCTCACATCAACACCCCACACTTAAACTTTTGTTCGTCCTCGAGCAAACATTAAAGCTCATCCCAAAAAAAAATCATACTAGCAATGTCATCACTTTGGTTAATACAAACAATTAGGGCATATACCATTTTCAAAACATCACATAGATTTCTCAATCATTATGCA
Organism: Solanum okadae; assembly: GCA_036553675.1. Taxonomy (NCBI): domain Eukaryota; kingdom Viridiplantae; phylum Streptophyta; class Magnoliopsida; order Solanales; family Solanaceae; genus Solanum; species Solanum okadae. The sequence continues at coordinate 39,965,007 of CM071689.1, read as the reverse complement.
AGACATCCAAATAAACAACAAACTTCTAACCTCCTAACCTTAAGGAAGGACTTTGAACTCATCAAATTTTAAGCTTGCTCACTCACTCTCATCAAAGAAAGTTAATAAAATCACCAATCTATCATGAAACAAGTGCCCTCACAAGAAGAAATAGTCCACACACTCAAATCAAAATATTAAATATAAATTAAGGACTTCGCATCAAAGAACACTCTCACACTCACAATGAAAATTTACATGTATGCACAAAGAACCATATGCTTGCCCATTATGTACATCTCCACTAATTAAGCATGCTTGAATAGAATCAAATAGGACTTTAACGGGTTGTAATGTAGGCTAAGGGACGGGTAGGAAAACTATATAATAGTGACTTACACTTCCTTAAGCACTTTGCAATTTTAGACTTCATCACCCATTAATTTCTTCTCTTTATTTTCAGCCCTCTCTTCAACAACTATTTCACAAGTAATTCTCATCTCAAGAATGCTTCAATCTTTTTTTTTTTTTTTTTTTTTTTTTTTTTTTTTTTGTAGTTTTCCTTCATAATAGCCACCCTCAACTTACGTATTTTACATGCGTGAAGGTGCACGATGTCCTTGGAAGGACCAGGGCCATCATTAAAGTAACTCTTTTTTTTTTTTTTTTTTTTATGTTACATTCTTTCAAAGAGGGCTTTTAAACACTTTGTAGCTATCATTGATTACCTTTACAACCATTCCTTTTTCTTTTTTTTTTTACCGAATTGATAATTGGAATAAGTCTATGCTATAATGCTCAGGGAAGCAAGGTGCAAAAACTAGGGATTCAACAAAATAGTCAAGGGTAAAATATGGCTACCAACAAAAGGCTATAGGCTCCAAAGGGCTAACTAGTGATAAAATATCTAAAAGGGCTAAATTTTACCAGACAAATCAAAGAAAGCCTATTATCATATCCTAAACAAAGCAACACTTTTTATTTCGCTTCAATAACATGCAGGGCAAGTTCTAGATTAAGATGCAAAACATGGAATAAACAAAGTCTCACCACACATGGCACAAGTATCGATCAAGATGGATCAATTCCACTTCTAAGAGAGACAAGATCATAACAAACTACAAAATAAAATAAGTTATATACAAAGTCACAACCATGAGCTTAGATGTCAAAGAGTCTGCATTTTTTTTTAATCAAGCATTCACAAGAAAGTACTACGCAAAAATTAGGCCCAAATAGTAAGTATCACATAACTCAAAAGGGTTTTTTTTTTCTCCAACATAAAAATAAAAAATAAAAATAAAATTTATTCCTAAAAAAAATAAAAGACACTCGGTTCAAAGGGACTATCCTCAGGAAAAGAACCGAAAACAAAAGCCAAGGAACCCATCCTAAAAAAAAGAAAAGACTCAATAAAACGGTAAAAACTAGGAATTCATTCCTCCACCCCACACTTAGAAAGATGCTATGTCCCCAAAGCATTAGATAAAATTTAAAACAAGGGTTAGGAAAACTCCCTGAGGTCTCATGACCTAGCTAGTAGCATGTCCTCTTTATTTTCATCAAGGGTCGAACGCACCCCACAATTAAGCTCCAACATGCTCCTTTTTTTTTTTTTTTTTTTTTGGTACTCAGACTTACCCTAATCTGCAAAAACAAGAAGAGAAAAAAAAAGTGATACTAATAAAATCAAAATAAAATAAAATAAGAAGTTACACTACTGATTGGGTTGCCTCCCAATAAGCGCTTAATTTAACGTCGCGGCACGACACCATCAATTTTACTATTTTTCCTTCCACTTTGAAGATATGAATTGTACCCCTAATTTTACATCAATTTTTCTATTACGCTCAAGCGGTGGTGGTACAAAAATAAAGGTCCCAAGCAATAGATATCGCATTATACACTTCTTGGATCCTAAGTGAGGAATGTAATTCTCCGATATTGGAACAATAAATTCAAGAATATAGACACAATTTTCCTCCTCCATACATTCTTCTATAGGCTCAGATGGCTCGATTAATTTATCATCATCTAAACATAATGTGGAAAAATGATTGGAATGAGGTCTAGTGCGCCCTAACTTATGAATTGTATTATTATTTACACCCTTATATTTACACATACTAGAGTTTTTAAAAATAATATTATCTACTTCATTACATAACTCTAGTGTACTCTTCTCAACAATGACAACATCAATCAAAGTATGATCAAGCAATTGGCCCTCAACTTTTAGCTCTTCAAGTTGACTTACAAGTATTTTTTCTTCCTCACACATCTTATTACTAAATTGTTGTGTGTCATATGATTTAATCTTTTCACTCAACTCAAAATCTACTTTCTCGAGACGCCAATAATAGGTCTCTTCATCACCCATGCACTTAAATATTGATTTATAGCAAAGTATTAACAAATCTTCCATGTCCCCATACAACTCATCTAGTTGATCAAAAAAAACTAACTTATACGAACCCATAAAATCAGAAGGGCAAGAATTGCAAGAACACTTTTCACTACATATTTTTTCAGATGACATCTCAAGAAGAGTAAAACAAATATGATAATAATAATAATTAAAAAAAAAATAAAAATTTTAAATTAATCCTAAGAAACAAAAAAGAACTACGAGTCAAAATAAATACTAAAGACAATTTCTAAGCCATATTCCCCGGCAGCGGCGCCATTTTTGATAACGTTCAAATATACTTCTTGAAAAGAAATATAAACGATCGTATGCAATATATTTACCCAACTATGAGTCGGGGTCGATCCCACAGAGAATATGGAAGAATATTGTCAATAGCAAATATTTAACTCAATAGTCGTTATATAACAATGGGGGGATTTAAATTGAAATAAAATAAACAAACAATAAAAAGATAGCTTTGAACTAAGTATTTATTTATATTCAGATTATTAAAAGTAACTAGGAATGTGTTCCCCATAAGCTCATAACGCAGTAATCCTAATAATAGTAATCCTTTTCTAGTGTATTACATGCAAAGTGATAAGTTAGGTATCTCTAAATCCTTGGTCCGGCATCTAGAGAATTTCACCCCGCACCTTGGTCCGGCTACGTGTGTATAATTTACTAACCCTTACCTTTACCTCATATTAGACATCATAATCGATGTTTGGCTTAGTTATTACTTCGCACCAATCGACACTAGCCTATTAGATAGTATCACACTAAATCTATGTTGATAATTCTTTTCTTGTTAATTACCTCCTTGGTCCGGCAAGTAGTAACAAGGCGAGTTCTAACGTTGGCCACCGTTAAAAAGACTTCTAAACGAAAGAATTATCAATGCATGCAAAATACTAGTCAAGAATTTCTTATTTACTATTCATACTTTGTTAATCGCTCATGGTTCCCACAACCCTAGTTATGAAAGTTAGCTACTCATTATCTCAAAAACACAATCAAAATTTATTAAAATAAATATGTTTGTGTTAATCATAAAAAGTTAAGAACAATAACTAAACTATCTTTTATTAATCACGAATACAAATAAATAATAAAGGAGAAGAAGGAATAAACCACAATTCTCCGGCCTCCACGGCGGCTCTTCCAAAGTTCCTAAGCTAGAAGAAAATTTATATTGTGTCTCGTATCTTGGTTCTTGGCTTCCTCTAATAATTATTTCCAAGCCCTATTTATAGATGTAGGAAACCCTAAATAAAATAATTGAGTCCAAACAAATTAGGAAATCAAAACCCGAAAGGAATTGGATTCCTTTTTCTCCGCGTGTAGCTTCCAATTTTGTGCGTGTGATGTTGCTGCCTGATACGTGGACCAGCAGGTAAGTTTTTCTTTCCTTATTTGCATATAAATTATATTAATATTATATTAACTTATTTCCATTAAGCTGCCTGCTTGATTTCCTTCTTCAACTTTCCATCTTTAATTCGTTTTAGCTCCAAACATCTCCAATTTTCCATCAATTTAATCCTACAAATAAAATACACAATTTAGCACAATCCATAAAATTTATGCTCATAAAGGACAAATATAAATACTAAATGTGAGGCAAATAATGATTAAAAATATGTATTTTGACCTCACATCATCTTCCGCTTATAGTCAGCCAGGATGAGGGTTCGCTTGGGGACCAGAAATGGTTCTCGAGTGCCGGCCATGTCCAGGGTGTAGGCTTGGGTCGTGACATTATGAACTTGAAGCAGTGGTAAATGTGGGTCCAAGAGTACGGGCTGAAGTTTACCCACCACTCTAGGTATACTCCGCAGATGGTTGCTGATTCAAGGGCACAAATGAGTAAGTTCTTGTTTGGGTTATTCGATCTGGTGAAAACTGAGTGCAGGAATACTATGCTTCTAGGGGATATGGATATCTACAGACTAATGACTAATGACTCATGCTCATCAGGTTGAGGGAGATAAGCTTAGAGAATTGGCTAAGGATAACAAAAAGGCCAGAATAGGAAACTGTGAATACTTACAACAAAAGTCGGATGGTGGGAATCGCTCACAGTTTCAGCAGAGGTCTGCAACCCTAACACTTTCATCATCTAGTGCTCCATCCCCTAGGTTTTGCCATGATCAGAAAGGTAGGGCATCAGGCTCTAGGTCTCAGGGGAGTGCTTTAGGTAACAGGACCTTTCCAACTCGTCCAAAGTGTGGTAAGAACCGTCCAGGCGAGTGTCTTGCAGGAAAGGAATGGTACTTTGGGTGTGGTTAGTCTAGACATAAGTTGAAGGATTGCCCTTCAGCCAGGCAGGGGCAAAGAGGTAATAACAATATTTCTCAGTCTACAGCTCCAGCAGCACCAGTAGGTCGCCCAACTTAGCATGGTGCTTCGTTTGGTATAGGTGGCGGTCAGCACCAGAACATGTTGTATGTTCTCGAGGCTTGCCAGGACAGATGTTTATGAATTGTTAGATCCAGTGGCTACATTGTCTTTTGTAACTCCGTATATATGGCAGCAAACTTTGGTATCAGTACAAAAACTCTCTCAGAACCCTTCTCTATCTCTACTCCAATTGGTGACCCAGTTATAGCTAGATGGGTATACAAACACTGCCCTGTCATAGTCTCTTTGAATGTCACCTCAACAAATCTTGTAGAGTTAGAAATGGTAGATTTTGATATCATTCTAGGCATGGATTGGTTAGATTCTTGTTATGCCTTAGTCGATTGAAGAACTAGGATTGTTCGATTTCAGTTTCCAAATGAGCCAGTCTTAGAATGGAAGAGCAGTAGCTCACTGCCTATGGGTCGATTCATCTCATACCTTAGGGCTAGGAAAATGATTTCCAAAGGGTATGTCTATCATCTTGTTCGGGTTAAGAATTCAAACTCCGAAATCCCAACTCTTGAGTCAGTCCCAGTAGTAAATGAGTTTCCAAAAGTGTTCCCAGAAGATCTTCCTGGAGTTCATCCCGAAAGGGAAATCAACTTTGGAATAGATCTCCTTCCAAATACCTAGCCTATTTCTCCTCCTTATAGAATGGCTCCAATCAAGCTTAAGGAATTGAAAGAGCAGTTTAAAGACCTTCTAGATAAGGGCTTCATCAGACCTAGTATATCTCCATGGGGTTCTCTAGTGTTGTTCGTTAAAAAGAAAGATGGTTCCCTCAGAATGTGCATTGATTATCGGCAGTTAAACAAAGTCACAATCAAGAATAAGTATCCCATCCCCAGGATTGATGACTTATTCGACCAACTTTAGGGTTCTAGTTGCTTTTCTATGATAGACCTCAGATCCGACTATCATCAGCTCAGACTCAGAGATAGTGACATTCCAAAGACAACTTTCAGAACTCAGTATGGTCATTATGAATTTGTAGTTATTTCTTTTGGACTAAGAAATGCTCCTGTAGCTTGCATGGACTTAATGAACAAGGTGTTAAATAGTATTTGGACCTGTTCATCATTATCTTTATTGATGATATCCTCATTTATCCTCGGAGTAAGGAGGAGCATGCAGCTCATTTGACAGTTGTTCTGCAAACTCTCAAAGATCACCACATATTCGCTAAGTTGAGCAAATGTGAATTCTAGCTACAGTTTGTCAATTTCCTCGGTCATGTGGTATCCAGTGAAAGGATCCGAGTGGATTCACAAAATATTGAAGCAGTACAACACTGGCCCAGACCCACCTCTCCAACTGATATCAGGAGTTTCTTGGGTTTGGCCGGTTATTATATGAGATTTGTTTAAGGATTTTCATCCATAGCTTCCCTATTGACCATGTTGACTTTGAAGAAGATCAAATTTCAGTGATCAAATTAGTGTGAGAAAAACTTCTCAGAATTGAATTCTAGGTTGACTAGAACTCTGATCTTGACTCTACCAGATGGTTATGTGATTTACTGTGATGCATCCAGGGTCGGCCTAGGTAGTGTGTTGATGCAGCGAGGTAAGGTCATAGCTTATGCTTCTAGACAACTTAAGGTTCATGAGAAGAACTACCCGATTCATGACCTTGGTCTTGCAGCTATAGTATTTACCCTAAAGATTTGGAGACACTATTTGTATGGTGTTCATTTGGATGTATTCACAGATCATAAGAGACTCCAGTAAGTGTTTACCCAGAAAGATTTGAATCTTCGTCAGAGAAGATGGCTTGAATTCCTCAAGGATTATGATATGAATGTGTTGTACCATCCAGGTAAGGCCAATGTAGTGGTTGATGCTCTCAGTAGGTTGTCCATGGGAAGTGTAGCACATATTGAGAAAGAAAGGAAAGAGCAAGCCAAAGAGGTTCACCGGCTTGATCGCTTAGGTTTTTGCCTTACAGACACATCAGATAGTGGGGTGATAGTTTAGAATGGATCAGAATCTTCATTGGTAGCAGAGGTTAAGGAAAAATAGGATAGTGATCCTATATTACTTCAGTTGAAAGGTGCAGTTCATCAATAGAAAGTTGAGGTTTTCTCCCAAGGGGGAGATGGTGTACTTCGTTACTAGGGTCTATGTGTTCCTACTATGGGTGAGTTAAGGCAGCAAATCCTTACAGAAGCTCATAACTTTAGTTATTCCATTCATCCAGGTGCCACTAAGATGTACCGTGATCTACGAGAAGTCTTTTGGTGGAGAGGCATGAAGAGGGACATAGAAGACTTTATGGCTAAGCGTCCTAACTGTCAACATGTTAAGGTAGAACATCAGATACCAGGAGGTACGATTCAAGAGATTAACATTCCTACTTGGAAGTGGGAAGTGATTAATATGGACTTCATTACGGGTTTACCTCGTACTCGCAGACAACATGACTCCATTTGGGTGATAGTGGACAGAGTTACTAAGTCCGCTCATTTCATGTATGTCAAGACTACAGATTCAGCGGAGAACTACACCAAACTCTACAGCCATGAGATAGTCAAGTTGCATGGGGTTCCCTTGTCTATCATCTCAAATAGAGGTCCTCAGTGTACTCTTATTTCTGGAAATCGTTTTAGAAAGGCCTTGGCACTCAGGTAAATCTCAATATAGCATTTCATCCACAGACGGATGGTCAGGCAGAACATACCATTCAGACCTTAGAAGACATATTGAGAGCTTGTGTGATCGATTTCAAGGGTAGTTGGGATGATCACCTACCTCTCATAGAGTTCTCTTATAAGAATAACTTTCATTCCAGTATTCAGATGGCCCCGTATGTGACACTATATGGACGTAGATGTAGCTCCCCAATTGATTGGCTTAAAGTAGGTGAAGCAGCCTTGATTGTGCCAGATTCAGTTCATGAAGTTATGGAAAATTTTTAGCTCATCAGAGATAAACTAAAGACAACCTAGAGTCATCCAAAGTTCTATGCAAATGTGAGGAGAATGGACTTAGAGTTCAGAATTGATGATTGGGTTTTCCTGAAGCTGTCACCTATAAAGGGGTGATGAGATTTGTCAAGAAAGGGAAGCTCAATTCCAGACATGTAGGTCCTTCTAGAATCCTGAAAAAGGGTTGGTAATGTGTCTTATGAGTTAGAGTAACCAGCAGAACTAGCAGCGGTTCATCCAGTCTTTCACGTTTCCTTGTTGAAGAAGTGTGTGGGCGATCCAACATCGATAGTACCATTAGAGAGTGTGGCTGTGAATGACAGTCTCACTTGTAAATAAGTGCTAGTTGAAATCCTTGACCGTCAGGTTTGTAGGTTGAGAAATAAGGAAGTCAGTTCAGTAAAGGTTTTGTGGAGGAGTCAGTCAGTAGAGGGAGCTAGGTGGAAGCAGAAGCAGCCATGATGGCCAAGTACCCTCATCTGTTTCCTTCCGATTCCGTTTCAACTTGAGGTAATAGTTCCTCTCCAGTCTCTCAGTATACTCTTGTGTAATTCAATCTCAGTATCTTGTTCCCTCAGTTATCCTTGCATTTCAGCCTCTTTGCATGTTTATGAAACTCATATCAATTAGATATATCAGTTTCTATTACTTAGTGGTAGGGATTGCAACTTCTTCCCTCTATACTTAGTTTGTTTAGACTTCATTCAAGGACGAATGTTCCCAAGGGGGAAATAATGTAACACCTCAGATCTCAAAATGAAGAAAATCCTAGTTTTAAAAAAAATTGGTGCCAGTACCAAGGGAACCACCCATGGACCGTAGGTAGAACCACAGACCGTAGGTAGGGTTCCGTCGTTAAGGTCCAATTATTTATGGTCTATGATCCCACCCACGGTCGACCAGTACGGTCCATGGTTAGACCTATGCACCGTAGGTGAGGTTCAACAGCCAGTTAGATGACAATTGATGTTGTGTCAACTTCAAATAGACATATCTTTTAGCACAAAATGAATTAGGTGGCCCATGACCTATCAAATTAAAGATAATTGAATCCTCCTTCCAATGCCACTAGTTTGTTAAAATCCCTGCTCAAAATAATAAGTTATGCTTCTTTTAGTGAAGGAATGTCGGGAAAATCATGAACGACGACTCCTAACAACGGTTGGTAGTTCAAATGACGGCCCGTTAGTCCTATAGTAGATGGCGCTCGTCAGTTTTAAGTCAAGGTCATGTTGGTCCTTTTCCCTATTTATTAGGCACTTTAACTACTTCGTTTGATGCCTAAACTACGTCGTTTTATTAGGTCTAAGACTAATAACTTAGTCAGACATACCTAGAACCCTCATTCTCCAAAAATCATCCAAACTTGGAGCAAAAATGAGAGGAAAAGTCGACCAAACCTCTCAAGAATAAGCATCAATGTTCTTCAAAGTTCAGCCCGGAAATCTAAAGGATTTCTTCATAGATTTCGTCACCAGGTATGTGGGATTTCACTGTTGGGTCCCTAGAATTCAGTCAGTTTCCTTGATTCTACATAACTTTTTTAGACCTAGGGTTTGTAAAATCTTGGGAATTTATTGTGATTTCAGTTGCTATAGAATCCACAATCTAAATATCATGTTTTCTTGGAAACATTGCATAATTTCTTGTATAAAACTCAGAACCCTAATTTTTGTAAATTTTCTTAGTTCATGACTTATACTTGCTAGGTCAGTTAAATAGAAAATCATACTCTAGATTACGAATGTCACATTCTCAGTATATAAATGTTTCATTCTCAGTTACCATGTCATTTTTGAGCTACTCAGTACTTAGTGCATTTTAGCTTCATATACATTTAGTTTGGAGTAGACTTAGCATCGAGTTGGACTAGGGTTCAGCGTACCCTCATAGTCTTAGAACTACGTGACCGCGTAGGATAATAAGTTTCCTCTGTTGGGCATCAGATTTAGTAATCATGCCAGTCATGCCTTTATACCTATGGCAAGGTCTATTGGGTCCTCTCGATGGAGCATATACATTGGACACCACGTTTAGCTCACGTGGTTTATGTCGGTTAATAGTAGCTCCCACAGTCAGAATCTTGTAGTTCACCATGTTTTTAGCAGTTATATCAGTATACGATTCAACATGTTACCTTCATGATTAATACTTGGTCATTGCATTCAATTTAATTTTTCAGTTATGTTTTAGTATTTACATTCTTGCTTAGTTTATGTCATTGCTCACTTATTCTTTTTTCAGTTCATGTATATATTTGTTCAGCTTAGTATCTATATCATGCATGATTAGTACATTCAAAGTACTAACACATACTCTGTGCTACATCCTTTCATGATGTAGGTTTAGGTACTCAACATCCAAATCGCGCTTAGATAGTTTCTTGATCCACATTCAACAGTTTCAGTGGTGAGTCCTCATACTCCGAGGACAATAGACATGCTTTTCATTTTAGTCTTTATATTCAGTTTTCAGTTTTGTTAGGGTTAACTGGGGGCATGTCCCATCAACTCGACATTAGTTAGAGGCTTTCAGACATAGTAGTAGAATCAACTTTAATTGTTAAGTTTATCTTTCAATTGTTATTAAACTCTTACTATGTTTTATACATTTAGACTAGTTGGGGGTTTCCCACTTTCAGTTATCCATTGTTTTAGCTTCCGCATAGTACATGTCTTATTCAGTTATTGTAAGTATGCTTGATATATGCCAGACATAGGGTTAGCTTGGGGTGACTCGTGATCCTAGGTCCCGTGTTACATTAAGGGGGTAGCCTGGGGGTGTGACATCAAGATTTCGTCAATAAACACAATCACGAACATGTCTAGATAGTGTCGAAAAACCCTATTAATCAAATCCATAAATGCAGCCGGAGAGTTAGTCAAACTGAACGACATTGCCAAAAACTCAAAATGACCATACCAAGTCCAAAAAGTCATCTTTAGAATGTCATCTTCCTTCACCCTCATTTGGTGATAACCTGATAACAGGTTGATCTTAGAGATGTATCTCGCTCCTTGGAGTTGATCAAACAAATCATCTATCCTTGGAAGTGGATACTTGTTCTTAATGGTAACCTTGTTCGGTTGTTGGTAATCAATGTACATACGAAGGGAACCATCCTTCTTACGAACAAACAAGACTAGAGAACCCCATCGAGAGATACTCAGTTGGATGAAACCCTTATCCAACAATTCTTTCAATTGCACTTTCAATTTCTTGAGTTCTATCATTCAGCAGTGGAATAGGGTGTAGCTTTGATTACTGAAGTTGCCCTCTCATGGTTGAATGTGAAAAATGATTTCTTTTGTTTAGCAACAATCTTATAAGGATGATTCTTCCCCTGTCAATACCGAAGTCTATTTCCCTTTCAAGAGGAATATGGATACACCCAAATTACACCTCCCTAAAGAAGTATAAGCGGTCATTCCAAATAAAGAACCTAACTTGTAGGTTGGGGTTGATCCCACGAGGAATATGCTTCAGACTTAAACTTACTCACATTTATCTCCGTTTAGTTAAACTATTTTCGAGAAAAGTAAACAAGGGGATGTTGTAAATGAGTAACAGATTATTGATTCGAATTATTAAGTAACAAGTAAATAAGATTCACAATTTGAGTTATCAATATAAGATGGAAACTATGGTATATGTGTTCCCTACAAGCTCTTAATTCAGTAATCCGAATAATAGTAATCCTATCCTAGTGTTTGACATGCAAGGCCGATAAGCTATGTATCCCTACGTGATTGGTAATCTTAATAGGAACTTTCACTCGCGACTTGGTAAATCTACGAATGTGTGCTTTACTAACCCTTAGCTTTACCCCAGATTAGTCATCGTGTCAATTTAGTTGGGTTTTCACCATCACTTTGATTGATTAAAGTCAGACTATTAGATAGCAGCAAATCCTTAACTAAATCTCTGTTGTTTAACACTTTTCTCATTCATTACCCAAGGTAAAGCAAGTTGGAACGAGGTAAGTTCTAACGTTGTCCACCATTAAAAAGACTTCTAAATGAAAGGATTAACAATACATGCATAAACACTATTTACGAATTACCTAGTTATTATTCATACGTTGTTAATTTCTCATGGTTCCCACAACCCTAGTTGTGGATTTAGCTATTCATGCTTGATAGTTCACAATTCATAATTAGGCTAAAATAAATCATGAACTTACAATTAGAATAGATGGAAACCAAAATCTTGAATTGAAATTCAAAGTGAAATTTGCATAAACCAACTTCTAGAAATTAAATTGCTAAGTGTTTGCAAAATAATTCCAAAAGACCAAAACTAAAAGTATACAATAATGTCTAACTCGTAAAAATGTAAAATTACAACTAATATTTATAGAAAACAAATCCCAAACCAAGTAGGAAAGAAAATAAGGAAATAACTGCTCAGACGCGGTTTCAATCGACGACTTGACCTACGGACCGTGGGTCAGCCTACGGTACGTGGTCTCCCTTCGTAGATCAACAGTTGGGCAATATTTCAGAGCCTTCAGACGATAGTTCCACCTACGGTCTGTGGATTGGACTATGGTCCATCCTGTCACTCCGTGGTTTGAGTACTGAAAATCAGCTTTTTGACCAGGACCTACGATCATCCACCTACGGCCCGTCTAAGGATGGGCGCCGGACCGGGACGTACCGGTACCGTTCCGATCTGTTCCGGTCCGGTCATCTTCGGGACAGGATGGGATACCGTGAATCGGTACCCGGAATGGAACGGTATCACGATTTGATACCGGTTCATTCCGGTTCCGTTTCGATCCGTTCCGCTTCGGTCCGGTTCCGACATTTTTTTTAATTTATTAAATATATAATATATAGAGTTATAGACTATAGAGTAGAGGCCCAATGTGTATTTGACTATTTGTGCCTGCCTGCCATTGGCAGGGATTGTCTTGAAAAGGCAAATTACTTAGTCAAAAAGCATGCCAATTTGCTAGCCTTCCCATTCCCAACTCCCAAGTCCCAACAATCATCTTTATTTTCAAACGTTAATATTTCAAACGACTATATTTCCAAACGGTAAAAAAAAAATCCTCAAATTCCTTACTCCCCTTTTATATCTAAATTCTAAAATGTAAATCCTATAAATACTCCCTCTCTTTATATGTTTAACTACAGATTTACAATAACAAATATTAATTTTTTCTCAATTTTCAATCTTTCTCAAAGTTTCAAGTTTCAAGCTCTAAATTTCAATCATATTATTTTGTAATTGTGAAGATTTGAATAATCATTTGGTGAATTTTGGAGGAGGAATCTTCTTCAAACTCTAAGTTTCGACATCAATTTTTCAATTTTCGGTTATAATTGTTTGTTCTTTACACAAACGTTTGGTAACTTTGTTCCACTTCCACTCTCTAACCTTATATTTATTTTTTGTATTTATTACTTGTAAGTTGTTCTTATTATATATTATTTGTTCTTGTTAAATTTCGTATTTTATAATTAATAATTTTATATCATGGAGTCTTCTAAAAAAAGTGGAGGTAAAAAAAGTATTGTACAAACAGTAAAAAATATGGTTACAAAAAATAATAAAGGTTCTAGTTCTTCTAAATCTAAATTTCCTCTTGTTAGAATGAATACGGATGAATTTACGCATGTGAATGAAACTAGTTTTTCCCGTCCCGGTCCTACAGAAATTAATTTGGATACTCCTATAATTCCCAAAGAGGCTTATGAAAGACATTATGGTAATTATCAAGAAAATGAAGAATTAGAAATTGATGAAGAAGTAGATTTAGATGATACACCGACTAGTCCCGACCTCAATAGTACCGAAGTTCCACCTCAGGAGGACAATCTTCCGGTTGGAACTAGTCGTCCCCCTATTGTTCCAACTAGAGGTAAGACCAAGGTACAACGTACTTTAAAATCAAATGTGTGGAAATTTTGTTATTTGAATGAAGAAAAAACTTTTAGTATATGTAGTATTTGTAAACAACATTTTAAATATATATCTGGTGGGAGTGGAGGTTCAACGGGGGGATTAAAAAAACATTAGATTAATAAGCATAGTAAAGAGTGGTTTGCATATTTATATTCTCATGATGTTTGTGAAGATTCTAATGTTGAAACATCGGCTAGAGGGTCAAATATGGTTCAAGGTGAATTAAATACTTTGAACCCAAGTGGTCCTCTTACACATCGAGCCTATAATAAGGATCGTGATCGTGAAAATTTTGCTAAAATGGTTGTTGTTTGTGGTTTACCTTTTAGTTTTGGAGAACATCCGGGTTTTATTGCATATATTCGTGATATATATAATCCTAGTTTTAAAGGTTTATCAAGAAGCATGGTAAAAAGAGATATTTTTGAATTTCAAGAAAAACATTGTCAATATTTGCGTGCCTATTTTGAAATAATGTATTGTAGAGTTGCTATTACCACTGATATGGGTCGTAGTCCTAATGGTTTTGATTATTTAACTGTTACTACGCATTGGACTGATTATAATTGGAATTTACAAAAAAGAATTATTGGTTATAAAATTTGTCAAAAGAAAAAAACTGGAATGTATATTGCTACTACTGTGTTGGAAATTTTAGATTTTTTCGGTCTTTGTGATAAAGTCATTAGTATTACTTTAGATAATGTTTCTGCTAATTTAAATGCTATTAATATGCTAGAACCTAGACTTTGTCCTATTAGTAAATATGCTTTTCATGTTAGATGTGCTGCGCATATATTAAATTTGGTTGTTAGTGACGGTGTGAAATTATTTGAAAATAGTTGTGATAAAGTTGATAATGCTTGTTTTTATATTTTTCATATGCATAGTAGTAGTAGAATTAATCAATTTAAAGAGCTTTGTAATGCATGTAAACTTCCGTTTAGAAAAGTTCCGAAGCATGTAAAAACTAGATGGAATTCCTTTTATGATATGCTTGAAGTTGCTTATACATATAGAGAACCTATTACTATGCAATTTAATAGTCATATTGCTTATCCTGAATTTAAACTTAATGATAGTGATTGGGATGAAGTAAATGAACTTAGAATATTTTTGTAATCATTTTATGATGCTACTAATTTTTTTTCTGGAATGTATTATCCTACTATTTCTGAAATTTTAATACATATAGGTGAGATTTCATATCTCTTTTCTGAATATAAGACAAATGAATTATTTACCAGTGCTATTGAAGTTATGATTACAAAATTTAAGAAATATTTTTTTCCTATCCCTCAAATTTATTTAACTGCAATTCTTTTCACCCCCGAATATAAAGAATATGGTGCAAAAGCTTTAGTTGAATGCATTTATCAAAATTTAGATATTAAACCAGAAGAAAAACCTGATTTGGTAACATGTCAAAATAGTATAAAATTACTTGCTAAAGAAATGTATGATAAATATTGTTCCTTAGATAATGTTGAAAATCCTCAAATGTCTATGCCTCGAGTAGGTGCCCATGGTAGAGTGAAACATAAACTTGGTCTTGACTCTTCTAATAAATGTGAATTTGTTAAATATCTTGAACAAGATTCAGATAATATTACAAACGATGAAGGTATACCACAACTATTGAACTGGTGGAGGGCTCATGGAACTCAATTTCCAAAACTTAGTAGGATGGTGAAGGACGTGCTTGCAATTCAAGGATCATCAGTAGCTTCGGAGGGAGCTTTCAGCGCGGCAAGACTTCAAATTGGAGACCACAGATATTCGTTAGCAGAAGACAGTTTGGAGATATCAGTGTTGTTTAGAGATTGGATAAATGTTGAGGGGAGAAATCAAGGACTTCCGAAGTTAGATAGTCAATTTGAACTTTTCATAGATTCAACCATTGGATGTGGTAGTGACGATGGCATGGAACTTCAAGATCATCAACGGGCTTTACCAAGACTAGTAGTTGATTACGGTAAATCTATAGCTGAGTTAGAGAAAGGATTTACGGGACTATACAACTATTAGTATTACATTCGAGGCTTAGTTGAAACAGAACCCTTCCTAGAAGGTGCCTGCATAAACTATGCACTCTACTAATAGTTGTAAATTGTAATTTGTAATACAAATTTAAATAAATTGAATTGATGTTTTTTAATTTATGACTTTGTGTCATTGTTTTATCCTTATTTTTATTTAATTTTTTTAAAATTACAAACTTAAGTTATTTAAATTACAAGTTTTAAATATAACTTATAAGTTATAACATATTAATAAGTAATAACTTATAAACTTCAAAAGATTCAAATCTTGAAAACTTAAGCTCAAAAACATTTTTTTTTAAAAAACTTTATTAAACCTAAGTACTTAACTTGCAAACTTAATAAACTTCAAATGATTCAAATCTTGAAAACTTAAGCTTAAAAATACGTATATTTTTTAAAAACTTTATTAAACTTAACTTGAAAACTTAGTAAGTAAAAATTTAAAAAAATATCTTTAAAATAAACTTAAGTAAAATTACATTATAAATTTCAAAACTATTAATTTAATTTTAAACTTAGAAAAATAAAAAAAATTCATATTTTCGTATTTCAAAAAATGATTTTTTTTTTATCATTTTTTGAAATATCTAGATTCTAGATGTGTCGTCCCGTTTATCCCATCCCGTTCCAGTCCGATCCGTTCCGGTTTCATCCCGGTATATAGTGGGATGGGACGAAACCGAGCATCCGTCCCGGTAATTCCGATCCGGTTCATCTCGGTACCGGTCAACAAACCGATCAATCCATCCCGTTCCGGTCCGGTACCGGTTAATTCCGGTCCGGTCCGGTGCCCAGTCTTAGGCTCGTCAATGGACCTACGGTCCGTTGTTGGCTACGCCAGTGGTTCCTTTTGCACTTTTCAACTCTTATCTCAATCAAACCACATCCAAGCCTATTTCCTGCAAGAATTACACAAAAAAATTATTTCTAATAACAAACTAGCCCAAGACACACGCAAACTCTAAGTGAAATGCATCAAAAATATTGTAAACTAACGGTATATCAACACCCTTACCTTAAACTTGTTGTTTGTCCTCAAGCAACACACTAAAACTCTAAACGACACTTATGTAGAAGCAAACATACAAACTCAAGCAATCACATGGCTTTCTTAATTAATTCCATCACTTAGTGCAAATCTTTTCATCTAGACTCAATAAACTAACTCATGTGGATCAAAACATGACATAGACAAACCAATAGACATCACAACATACACTTTCCAACAATCACCAACGTACCAAATTTCTAACAATGTAACTAGTGCCCTAACTTCAAAGAGATCCTTTTTCACACCATAGATCTGATTTTTAAGTTGAAGGATTCAGTCAACACTCACGCTCAGAAGTGAATTCCAATACAGTTAGTGCTCAATACCATAGGCTTGCCCTTATTTTCATTGCATAGACTTTCCAAAGTAGTCACTAGGATCACTATAGAACTTTCTTAGCTTGTAACGTAGGCTCAAGGTCAGGTAGGGTACATTTGGGTACTTTTAGTGACTTTTCTTCCCTCTTTGACATTACATTGACTTTTTACCTCTTTTCTCAACCAATTCTTAACATACTTTTCTTTTCTACTCTTTTCATTCACTCTCATAAGCACATATGTGACTTTGACTTAATCGCACTTATATTTCACTTTTTCTTTTTCTTTTACTTCTCATCATAATTATCATTCTTTTTTTTTGTTTCTTTTGACTTCAGTCACATCTTTTTCTTTCTTCTACACACAACTCTTTTCATACCCTTTTCTTTTGGTTTCCTTTTTCGCAGCCACCCTCAACTTATGTATTTTGCATGAGTTGAGGTGCACAATATCCGATGCCGGACCAAGGGCAGGATTAAGGTAACTTTTTGAATTAGCCACCCTCAACTTAGGATTTTGGCCTAAGTTAAGATGCACATGTTCAAGGAGGGACCAGGGCCAAAAAAATCTTTTAGGGAAGGTGAGTTCGGTGTATTGAAAGAAGTGGTATTCGTTAGGCTCAAACATTTGGATTGAAGGGAGCATTAATTTCTTTTGGTTGAATCTTTTTAGGCTTAAGTGGACTTGTTAGAACAAGTGCCTATGATCATTTCTCAATTCCTAGCCTAGATTATCTTCACAAGACCAACGGGTCAAGTTCTAGATCGGCACATACAATATGAATATACAAACATCTACTCACACACACTTGGCACATTGTTTCATTACCAGATTATTGAGTTACCCATTTCAAGTTTTAGCTTAAGTCATGCTATCATACTGGTTCCTTTTCATGTCACACGAAGATCCAAACATTCAACTCATCAAATCTATAGATCTAGAACATTTCAAAATTTTGGACAAGTATCAATTTCATGCTTCTTATGCCATCATGCTTTCATTCTTCTACTTAATTCTACACATACAATCCTAAACATGCCGGTTCAACATAAAAGCAAATCAGTCCCTTGGGGAAAAAGAAAACAGGCAAGAAAACCTCAATGGAGGATTATGAGTTGGGTTACTCAGACTTTACCCTATCACTTACAAACCATTTACCCCACCCCTAACAAAATATAGTTCAATTCCCTCAATGTACAGATAATAAAAAATAATGCATAGGGTGAAGCAAACTTGTGGCGCATATACGCCGAAGACCCATCAAGAGGCAAGTGGGTCCGGTTTCATGGAACCCACTGGATCAATACTAGGGACACCATTAATAGTACCCTCACAAACAGTAAGAACACCCTCAGTAGTGCTCACCGAACCTGACGGACCAACACTAATCTCACGGTCCTGTTGCTACCTTATCTCCTCATCAATGATCGACTGTGTCATGACCCAGGGGTACACCCTAGATGTAACAAGGCATACTAGACTTCGAAAGGCCTAACACAAGCCACGTAGCATATCATAACATAAAGCAATAGAAAAGATGTGGATATTTAAACCTTTTTCCATACAACTGAAGTCTTTATAAAGGCAAGCGGAAGTCTACTTAAACTTTGTCTCAAACCATATAAACTCAACTTTGAATAAACCTTTGGGACGCAGACCATACACGTGTCTAAAACATAAAGGAAATACATAAGGGAAAGTTTATCACATCCTCGATGCTATGAGGACTCACCAAGTCTTCAACTTCTTTGCTTCTAGAAACCTTGCCTCAAGAATGGCACTCAGGATTGTCGAACCCTACATTTGATAAGAATGTAGGGAAGAGTATGCATTAGTACAAAATGTACTAAATATGTTAGCTAGCATAACTTCATAAGAACATAACATAAGGTTTAGCTAACATAAGACATAAGCCATAAGCATGAGAGATAATAGCATAGTCATACGCATAATCTCCAACATAGTCATAACATGAGCATAAGTCAACATAAGGCATAATTCAATAGAATAAGAGATACCACATATTCATCACATGGTCACTACTTAGACCTTCATATCATAAGAGAAGTATTTAATAAGTAAACTCAAAGCATACTAGTGCAATGCATGAATAAGACCCCATAATCATATTCACACTAAGTATTATTTTTAGGCCATCATAATCATACTTACCATCCTTTGATCTCATCCTTAGCTTACGTCATATAGACAATGGAACTATCAGCTTTAGTCAAACATATCATGGAAGGCAACTATAGCAACAATCCAAGCTAAACATATATCATATAAGAGAACACTTCATAAGTAGCTTCAAGTCATACTTGTGCAATGCATGCATAAGACCCCATAATCCTACCCATATTAAGCATCACTTTAGGCCATCATACATACTCATAGATTAGGGACTAGTCCCTCGTTAGTATTTGCTATTACTCATTAAAGGTACTTCTCTACTTAGTACAAGGAAAGTCATTACACATGATTGATTTCTATTTATCAACTCAAGGATACCAAGGAATGGCACCATATTAAGCTAGACCAAGCTACCATGGAAGGCATACTAGCATGCAAGTCCAAGCTATTATTGAAAAAACCAAGCTAATCATCTTTCTAACATAACTACATTATGCTAAACCAAACAACCATGGAAAGAATACTACTGTGCAAGCCCAAGCTATTCAAAGAAGGGTACAAGTGCTCCATTCTAGCTACTATGCAAACATTCTATGAGGCTAGTACAAGCTACCCTTAGGAGAGTATGATTTCTCAATCCTAAGCTACCATGAAATGGTATTGGCCAAACAAAGTCATGCTACCATGAAGACACTCTATATTGCTAGTTCAAGCTACCCTTATGAGAGTATGATTCCTCAATCCTATGCTACCATGAGATCTACTAACTCAAGCTACCATGAAGGCATTCTATAATGCTAGTTCAATCTACCCTTAGGAGAGTATGATTCCACCATCCTAAGCTACCATGAAATGGTTTTGTCTTACCAAGTCAAGCTATACATGAAGGGATCTTATTTCACAACTTCAAGCTATTCTAGTCTAACTTGCTTTGATTAATTTTTGTTGAGAAAACCTTTCAACCTACAATCATTCTATGTGAGAAGACCATTCACATTCTATATACATGCATTCATAAGGTAGTCTAGGTGAGTAAATGTCTTTCACCACAATTCTATCTACTAATCTACCATTCTCATATAAACTTTACTCTCAAAGCCTTTTTCATCATATTAGATTTACTCTCAAAGCCCTAGTGATCATCATTCATGACTACAAGCCTTACTCTCAACACTTTACTTCTTACTATCATCATACATATCTAGATCACAAGACATACTAGCCAGATGTTTCATTCTTAAGTAATTCTAACAATATCTCATCATAAAGGCTCAATCTCAATCATTACTAGTAATGATCCATCATATATAAATTGTTCTAATTCAATTCATGTTTACATGCTTCTATTCTTGAACAATTACTATACATATCATCCATTGTAGAAGATCAACTCTAATTCTTCAATTTCCCTCTTCAAGGCATAAACCCACATTACTTTAATTTCATCAATTAGACTAGGGTTAAGCATGGAAAACATATAATTTCATCTTAATATCATGATTCACTACTATTTCAATCATAAACAATCAATATTCACTCAATTGGATCAACATCCATTATAACCCACAACATTGAAGAAACCCTAACTTGAATTGGGGAAGTTCTTCATCAAATTGGGGAATTCTAGGGGACTCCATGGATGGAAGAATCCATGGATGAATAAGCTAACATACCTTGATTATAAATCCTTACAAAGTTTGTAACAATGGAGTCTTGTTATTTGAGTTAGCTTCAAGCTCTATCTTCTTCACGTTTTAAATAGAGAAATATTTTAGAGGAGAGCTTTTAGGGATTTTATTTGGGTCTAGGGAAATAGTGACTTAATTTGAGAGGTTAAAGGGTTAAAAATAGTTTATATAGGTTTTCTAAGACTAGGAAAAATGACCCCACTCAATAACAACCTAAATTGGAATTTCCCATTTTAGCTCTCACTAGGCAGCATGGTGCCAGGCTCCACGACAGGGGTCACGAGCCGTGGTCAAGACCACTTGTCGTGGTCCTGCCCATGGTCCATGGACCAGTGGCTATGTCTTGAGGTCTTGGTCTCCCAGAGGTGAAGGCATGTCCACGGCCACTCCCACGAGTCGTCTAGGCCTTCACGGGCCGTGAAGTGGCTCGTGTGGAGGGTGCCAACTTGGGCAGCCTTTAGAGTCTCACTGCCTCAACCCCACGTGTGGCCCCCTGAGCTGTGATGGCCACCATGAACCGTGAAGGCTCTAGTGGTCCAAGGCAGTGCCATGGCAAGCTTGGGGCAGCCTTAGCTGTTGCCTTGTCCCTTGGCCCTTTGCCTTGGCTCATGCCCTCTAGTCTTGACTAGTAGCCCTCAACTTAACCCTAGATGACCTACTAAACTACGGGGTGTTACAATATCTCCCCCTTGGGAACATTCGTCCTCGAATGACGATTCTAGTAACTTCTTAAGGTCACGACTCTAGACTAGCAACCCATCATGCATGCAAAACATCTAAATGCACCCAACCAAAGAGGAAAACTTCAACTCCAAGCTAAACATATTCAATGCAATACAAGGGAGTAGGAACTATATCTAAAAACCCATTATGCATGAAATCTCATAACTAATCATGTCCAAGGAGGAACTACCATCTCCAAGCTAAATCATGCTCAACATATACTCATGGAGCCTATATGCAATTTACTCTCAAAAAGTATTCATTCAAGGAGGAATCTATCAACTCCAACTAAGGCATGCTTATATATTCATCTCATGAAGTCAAATAGGCAACTCATACTCAATGCACTACAACATGAGGGAAAACCATGCACATAAGTCATTTTTATCATGTTTTAATCTTTTTCATGAACATGCATCATATAAGGAAATCATGGCAACACTTAAGCACACAATGGCCTTGCAATCTAAGCATACTATCTCTCTCTTGGGAGCAAGCCTAAACTGACTTTCTAAGCACCATTAATACTAAAGACAATTTCAAGTCTCACATATCAAGTCACAAAAGACAAGCAATCCAGAATCTAAGAAAGCATAAAACACATACCGGTAGTCACATCCGGAGGTCACTCTTGTTCATCTCTAGCTTGAAGAGCATAAAACCTATTCTTGTTTTGGGCATTGTCATCCGAACCACTAGAAGCAAATTTCTTACCTTCTCTTAGCATAGTCTTTGCCTTAGGGCAATGTCTCATCTTGTGGCCACTCTCACCACAACTAAAGCAACCCTCTCTACTGGCCAAACACTAACCCTCATGTCTCTTTCCACATCTACAACAAGTAGACCATAGAGACTCATTTCCTATTCTGGGTGGCTTAAGGTTATACACCCTCTCTTCCTTATATTTAGGAGTACTAAAAGAACCTTGTCCATAAAACCTTTGTTGATTTCTAGAGCGATCATGTCCATCGGACCCATCATGAAAGGACTTATCATTATCCATCCTAGACCTCTTTTTCTCCCTAGATTTTTCTCCTTTGAGTTTATCTTCCTCCATTTGTTAGGCATACACCATAAGATGTGAGATATCCATATCACCAACAAGCATTGTCGTACGACATTCTTTTGCTACAATGTCGGACACACCCGTAAAAAACCTACACATCATATCCCTCGAATCCGACACCATAGATGGAGCATACTTGGATAGTTGGGTAAATTTCAAGGCATACTCCTTAACACTCATGCTACCTTGCTTAAGGTTAATGAACTCTTCTACCTTAGCTTCCCTCAACTATCGAGGAAAGAACCTATCAAAAAACACTAGTTTGAACACTTCCCAATCTATTGGACCCTCTTCTACCGGCCTAGCATCTTTCCATTGTTCATACCATACTTGATCAACACCTTTCAATTTATAAGCGGCTAACTCTGCTTTCTCTACCGAAGTTACCCCATGATAGCAATCACCTTATAAAACTCATCTATAAACTCTTCAGGATCTTCTTCCACTTTGGAGCCACAAAACACCGGAGGGTTCATCCTCAAGAACTCCTTTACTCTAGAAGCAGCCATACCCACTATTGGATTCACTGGAGCTACCACCTCCCTATTCATTTATGCCATCATGGCTTGAGCCAACATTTGGATCGCCGTCCTAAACTGTTCATTCGTAACATTCCCATCCATAGGGTTAATCAGAGCTTGAGAAGGAGCTTGGGGAGGAGCCTCTTGGCCCTTCCCATCCATAGGGTTAATCAGATCTTGAGAAGGAGCTTGGGGAGGGACCTCTTGGCCCTCATTGTCATCCTCATTCCTTCTAGCATTAGCCTTTGTGGTCGTTATATCCTGAAAACCATAGGGCACGAATTAGGAGGAAGACCTACTAAAGTTAAATTCTTTGGCACGACTTAGAGAATGAAGAAGTGAAGTTTTCTACTCATCTAATAGCTTTATATTCATAAATGTGGCGTGCTTCAAACTTATGAACAAGACTCTACTACACGTGCTTTTGAGGCAATCCTAGAATCATTCTAAACCTCGTGCTCTGATTACCAAGTTTGTCACGACCCAGGGGTACACCCTAGATGTAACAAGGCGTACTAGACCTCGAAAGGCCTAACACAAACACCTTAGCATATCATAACATAAAGCAATAGAACTGATGTGGAAATTTTAAATTTTTTCCATACAATCGAAGTCTTTATAATAGCAAGCGGAAGTCTACTTAAAATTTGTCTCAAACCACCTAAACTCAACTTTGAATAAAACTTTGGGAACGCAGCCCATACAAGTGTCTAAAACATAAACAAAAGACATAAGGGAAAGGTGATCACATCCTCGATGCTATGAGGACTCACCAAGTCTTCAACTCCTTTGCTTCTAGAAACCTAGCCTCAAGAATGGCACTCAAGATCGCCGGACCCTACATTTGATAAGAATGTAGGCAAGAGTATGCATTAGTACAAAATGTACTAAATATGTTAGCTAGCATAACTTCATAAGAACATAACATAAGGTTTAACCAACATAAGACATAAGCCATAAGTAGAAGAGATAATAACATAGTAATAAGCATAATCTCCAACATAGTCATAACATGAGCATAAGTCAACATAAGGCATAATCCAATAGCATAGGAGATACCACATATTCATAACATGGTCACTACTTAGACCTTCATATCATAAGAGAACCATTTCATAAGTAACCTCAAAGCATAGTTGTGCAATGCATGAATAAGACCCCATAATCCCATTCACACTAAGCATTATTTTTAGATCATCAAAATCATACCTACCATCGTTTGACTCATCCTTAGCTTATTTCATATAGAGAAGGGAATTATCACCTTTAGTCAAACATATCATGGAAGGCAATTATAGTAAGAATCCAAGCTAAACATACATCATATAAGAAAATACTTCATAAGTAGCTTCATGTCATACTTGTGCAATGCATGGATAAGACTCCATAATCTGACTCATACTAAGCATCACTTTAGGCCATCATACTTACTCATAGATTGGGACTAGTCCCTCGTTACTATTTGCCATTACTCATTTAAGGTACTTCTCTACTTAGTACAAGGCAAGTCATTACACATTATTGATTTCTTTTTATCTCTGAAGGCTACCAAGGAATGGAACCATATTAGGCTAGACCAAGCTACCATGGAAGGAATACTAGTATGCAAGTCCAAGCTACTATTGCAAAAACTAAGCTAATCATCTTGCTAACTTAACTACATTATGCTAAGCGAAACTACCATGGAAAGCATATAAGCATATTACCATGCAAGCCCAAGCTATTCAAGAAAGGGTACAACTGCTTCATCCTAGTTACCATGCAAGCATTCTATGAGGCTAGTACAAACTACCCTTAGGAGAGTATGATTTCTTAATCCTAAGCTACCATGAAATAATGTTGGCCTAAGCAAGTCATGCTACCATGAAGGCACTCTATATAGCTTGTTAAAGATACCCTTAGGAGAGTATGATTCCTCAATCCTAGGATACCATGAGATCTACTAACTCAAGCTACCATGAAGGCATTCTATAATGCTAGTTCAAGCTACCTTTAGGATAGTATGATTCCTCCATCCTAAGCTACCATGAAATGGTCTTGTCTTACCAAGTCAAGATATACATGAAGGGATCTTATATCACCACTTCAAGCTATTCTAGTCTAACATGCTTTGATTAATTTTAGTTGAGTAAACCTTTCAACCTAGAATCATTCTATGTGAGAAGACCTTTCAGATTCTACATAAATCCATTCATAAGGTAGTCTAGGCGAGTAAAGGCCTTTCACTACAATTCTATCTACTAATCTTCCATTCTCATATAGACTTTACTCTCAAAGCCTTTTTCATCATATTAGATTTACTATCAAAGCCCTAGTGATCATAATTCATGACTACAAGCCCTACTCTCAACACTTTACTTCTTACTATCATCATACATATCTAGATCACAAGACACACTAGTCACATGCTTCATTCTTAAGCAATTCTAACCATATCTCATCATAAAGGCACAATCTCAATCATTACTAGTCATGATCCATCATATATACATTTTAGAGAGAGAAATATTTGAGAGGAAAGCTTTTAGGGATTTTATTTGGGTCTAGGGAAATAGTGACGTAATTTGAGAGGTTAAAGGGTTAAAAATAGTTTATATAGGTGTTCTAAGACTAGCAAAAATGACCCACTCAATAACCATATAAATTTGAATTTCCCATTTTAGCCCTATCTAGGCAGCATGGTGCAAGTCCCCACGACAAGGCCCACAAGCCGTGGTCAAGACCACTAGTCATGGTCCTACCCGTGGTCCATGGACCAGTGGCTATGGCTTGATGTCTTGGTCTCTTAGAGGTGAAGGCATGTCCACGACCACTCCCACGAGCCGTCTAGGCCTTCACGGGTCGTGCAGTGGCTCGTGTGGAGGGGGCCAACTTGGGAAGCCTTGAGGGGCTCACTTCCTCACCACCATAGGTGGTCCCACGAGCCGTGGTTTCCACCATGAGCCATGAAGGCTCTCGTGGTTCAAGGATGTGCCATGGCAAGCTTGGGGCTGCCTTGGCCCTTGCCCATTTGCCTTGGCTCATGCCCTCTAGTCTTGGCTAGTAGTCCTCAACTTAACCTTAGATGACCTACTAAACTAGGGGTGTTATAGATTGCCTCTGGGCTGCCTCAAACTGGTGGCGCTCCCTGTTCCTTGCTCGTCGAGCCTCCTCAGTGTCGATAGTGTGATCGAAGGGGTGATGGCGCTTTCCAGCCGCACGGGAAGGGTCGGGTGGTGGCATAGCATCGTCAAAGAGGGCAGTCATCACCACCTCATCCTCCTCAACTGTAGGTGCATCCTATGGTACAGTCTAAGTAGGGGCTAGAAGAGCATCAACCTCAGCACGAAAACTAGCCAACTCCATCTGGAAGGTGGTGATATCAATGGATGGGGCAGGCCTATCCAAAACTCTTATCTCGAATGCGTCTAGGTGCTTGTTGACCGCATGTATGTTTGCATCCATCATGCGCTCCATCCTAGACTCAGACTCATTTACCAAACACTGCATCCAGGGCCTCTGTGCTGCAGCATGGTCGCCATATTGGTCTCCAACTTCTGGACTCGGGCCAGAGGAACAAAAGGGGACCCTAAAGGGGGAGTGGCTCGGGATGAGATAGTAGCCTGAATGGTGGCGGTGGAAGGGGGAGTCTGGGCATTTGTGGTAGTAAGAGGGAGAAAGTATCAGCAACCTCTATCCGATCTACAAAATTGGCAAGGTCAGCACCAAAAATAGGTAGGTTAACCTGGGGATCTCTCCGTGGTGCAGCAATGTTAGCATCATCTCTAATCAGACCAACGTCCATAGTCTTGGTCACCTCCATCAGTCTATCACAATGCCAGATAGGCACCTCAACTACCCTGCATAGATGAAATATGAGACAGGGAAATGGCAAGGTAGTTTTGGTCTTGAAGGCCCTCTCGTAAATCTCCGCGATCAGAATCTGGACGAAGTCGAGCTCAAGTCTTGCTATCAATGTTGCTAGAATCACAATCGTATCCTATGTAACCACATTGTCAGCCTATGTAGGGGACAGTCTATTACGCACCACAGCCCAAATAAACTTCACAATGAGGCTCAAAGTTGCCTTTCAAATAGGAAAATATGTATTTCGCACCCACTCGGTGCTCTCCCTTTCCTCAGCAATATAACGGGCCATCCAATGGAGAAACGTCTCGCTCTGCTCAGCATATTTCTAAAATGCCCCGCTCTGATTCACGCCTATTTTATAGTCATACTCTGCTGTATTAATCGGCAGAGTATGGGCTGAGGCATAGATAAACCGCCGGGTAGTGGTCTATGAGATGTCTACTGAAAAATTTCGCACCAAGGTAGCCTGAAGTGGGGGCTGAGCTGATGGCTTAGCCTGTTTATATATAGTATTACGGACTGGCGGTGTAGGAGGCATAAAACTTTCGGGTTATCTCTTCATTGTATCTCCCTGGACTCCGTGCCATCCACTCACATTTGTGCTTCTTGAATAGCTCCTCAATAGTGGACACAGTGTGAAGACTCCCTGTTAGTATACGACGCTCCTTAGTAATGATGTGGGCCATCTTCTGGTGGTCATTCAATATCCTAGCATCAACATAGATCTGGTACTGGCCCTCCACACACCACATGTTCGGCTCCATGGCACTGTGAACTGTCTCAGCTCTAGGTGGGTCCTGGGCATCAGAGGTAGAAGCGGAAGTACCGCTAGAATAGGAGCCGGAATGCGACTCAAAGTCGGACTGCGACTCTCCTGTATGTAAAGCCCCCTCCTCAGACATGGGGGCAGTGACCTCGACCTCGTCACTGGATGAAATAATCTGCCATGCCCTGTTCCTTGTGGTCCGAGGGGCAGTAGTGCAGTCTGTGGTGGTATTTGGGACATACTCGTTGTCAATGTTTTCATCTACCAAACGTTGGGACGGGGTGACAGATTTAGACTTTTCCTCCCCCCTTGAGTGAACGGGAGGTTGTTTCGGTGTCATGATACATGTGGACGACTAGTTAGTACCCAATGAACACAAAAAGACCCAAGAAATTATTTTAAAACAACATTCGGACTTAGACAAAAATTAAAAGAAGTTCGGGATAGTAGCTATTTTGGTTACCCATGGTGGGTACCAACGGTTCGTCGATGGAACGACGAGCCATTGGTCCCCTCTGTAGGTCAGGAAGTCTATTATTGAGTTTCTGATAGACACCCATGGATGTCCAGAACGGTCTGTCGATCAAACGACGGACCATAGTCAACACTGTGGTTCATGACTTGGCCAGTTATTTTGTGTGCAACTGATTTACGGACCCCGACCTACAGTTCGTAGGTTGACCTACGGTCCGTAGGTTGAGGTCGTTGATCAGTGTTGTGCCAGGCATTAAACTTCAACTTTCATGTGATACAAAACTTCAACAATCAATTTATCAATCTAAGTCTAAACATGCATTTCAACATATTATTCGATAGTTCATCAATCGTAGGGTTTTGAATATGTAAAATTTACAGTTCAACACATAGAAATAACGAAACCCTAAGTCAAAACACTCAATTAGACCTACCAAACCCATTTATTCAAGTTAAATCGATAACACACTCACACACCATCGCTCCAAGGGTAGAAGCTACACTAAATGTCTGCAATTTCACAAGGAATTAACTACCCGAGGTCAAGTTTGAATTAGTGACTTCAAAAGTTAAACAATGAAACAAAATATTCAAAGTTTTGGTGAAATCAATTACCTTACAAGTAAACCAAGTCAGTGAGTGTGTATTACAATGGTTTCTTCATTCACTCTAACAAAATCAACACCGAACCCAGACCTTGAATGCTTTAGGAAAGAAAATGGAGACTTTGGGAGAAAATGGCAGATATGAGATTAGGAAGTGATTAGAAATGGAAGGCGGA
The DNA here is from genome assembly GCA_036553675.1 of Solanum okadae. Classification (NCBI taxonomy): domain Eukaryota; kingdom Viridiplantae; phylum Streptophyta; class Magnoliopsida; order Solanales; family Solanaceae; genus Solanum; species Solanum okadae. The sequence goes on along the minus strand of CM071689.1, from coordinate 39,935,959 downwards.
GATTTTATAGATGTAATGGGGAAGTTTAGTCAGTGAAATTGGGGTTATTGATCGGTTTGTAATGGTTCGGGGGAGAGAGGGAAATGGGAAACAGATTTAAAATGAAGGGTTTTATTTAATTGGGGGTCCAGATCGGGTCATCAGAAAGCCTAACATGGGCCCATGAAACCCCGTCGACGGTCCGTAGGTCCACCTACGGTCCATCGATGGGTCCGTGGTCCACTTCAACACTTAGGAAAATTTTAGAAAACATACCTGGGGTCTACGGATGCCATCCACGGTTAGTGGATTGACTGACGGACCGTCGAGAGGATCCGTAGACCACTGCATCAACTTATTTTCTGCAGATTTTTCATTTTCATCCATGCACACGTAGCAAACATTAGGACTTCCTCTTTATACTTTTTGGACACGTTTTGAGACACGGACCCTATTCTATCTAATACTAGCCAACACTAAACATAAAAATTAATAAACACCTATCTAAAAAGCTAAAATTCTAAGAAAACTCCTATATCGAAAAGAAACTCCTCTGGTTGGCTAGATTGTACATCTTGGGTTTCCTCCCAAGAAGCGCTTGATTTAACGTTGCGGCACGATGCATAAACCTTAGTTACTCAGACTTCACTAAGATCCCAAGCCTCTATTACTTCATTGACACTCTCAACTTTTCCCAAGTAGAGTTTTTTCCTCTGTCCGTTCACCTTGAACCTAATTCCTTCCTTTTTCTTGAGCTCTACCCCTCCATGTGGAAATACTTGAATTACTTTGAATGGCTTGATCCACTTGGACTTGAGCTTGCCAGGAAACAAGCGCAACCTTGAGTTAAATAAGAGCACCAAATCACCGGCAACGAATTCACACTTATCGATCTTTTGATCATGGTACTTCTTCATCTTCTCCTTATACAAGGCTGAACTTTCATATGCCTTTAGGTGAAACTCATCAAGCTCCTTCATGTCATTCAGTCTTTAACTCGATGCGGCGCCCCAATCCAAATTCAACTTCTTTAGCGCCCACATTGCTTTATGCTCTAGCTCTACAAGAAAATGGCAAGATTTCCCATATACAAGTTGGTAGGGGGACATCCCTATGGGAGTTTTGAATGTGGTGCTATAAGCCATAGAGCATCATCAAGCCTTTTTGACCAGTCAGTTTTGTTGGCATTTACAGTCTTTGCAACAATTTGCGTTATCTCGCTATTCGACACTTCAACTTGCCCACTTGACTGTGGATAATACAGGGTTGCTACGATGTGGCGAACACCATATTTTTCAAGCAACGCCTTAAACAATTTATTACAAAAGTGAGAACCTCTATCGCTTATAATTGCCTTTGGTGTACCAAATCTAGAGAAAATATAATTTTTCAAAAGTGCGATGACACTATTTCCCTCATTGTTTGAAAGCGCGACTGCCTCCACCCATTTCGATACATAGTCAACCGCAACAAGAATGTATTTCATCCCATTCGTACTAACAAATGGACCCATGAAATCAATACCCCATACATCAAAAAGCTCAATCACCAATATTGGGTTCATAGGTAGTTCTTGCCTTTTCAAAATTCCTCTTTCACGTTGGTAATGGTCACAAGACTTGGCGAAATCATGAGCATCTTGGTGGATGGTAGGCCAATAATACCCACACTGCAAAATTTTATGGGCAGTTTAGATACCACTATGGTGCCCACCAATAGGCGATGAATGACACGCCTCTATTATACTCATTATCTCAACCTCAGGCACACAACGACGAATAATCTCATTAGCACAAACACGAAACAAGTAAGGCTCATCCCACAAGAATTTCTTCACGTCAAACATGAATTTGTTTCTTTGGTGGAATGACAAATCTGACAAAACCAAATCACTTGCCAAGTAGTTAGCAAAATATGTGAACCAAAGGAGAAGATCATGAGAAGCAGCCAATACTTTTTTTTATCAGGGAACACATCATTAATCTAAATTTCATCCTCTAAATTGATCATAGCTTCCTCCTCTAGTCTGGACAAATGATCAACAACCTGATTTTCTATTCCCTTTCTATCCTTAACCTCAAAATCGAACTCTTGCAACAAAAGTACCCATCTAATCAACCTTGGTTTTGCATCCTTTTTAGCCATCTGATACCTCAATGCGGAATGGTCAGTATGCACTATGACCTTAGTACCAAGAAATTAGGACCTAAATTTCTCGAATGCAAAAACTACAGAAATGAGTTCTTGTTCAGTCACAGTATAGTTCTTTTGAGCCAGATTCAGAGCTTTGCTGGCATAGTAAATCGAATGAAGAATCTTCTCTCGCCTTTGTCCTAATACTACCCCAAGCGCCACCCCACTCGCATCCCACATCACTTCAAACGGTAGTCTCCAATCCTGCGAAATAATGATAGGTGTTGAAGTTAACTTTTCTTTCAACTCTCCAAATGCTCTCACACAAGCATCATCAAAATCAAACTTGCACTCCTTTTTGAGTAGTTTGCACAATGGGTGTGTAATTTTTGAGAAATCTTTTATGAACCTCCGGTAAAAACCTGCATGCCCAACAAAACTTCAAACACCTTTTACAGAGATGGATGGTGGAAGCTTTTCTATTACCTGAACTTTGGCTCTATCAATCTCAATACCTTTCTACGAAATTCAATGACCAAGAACTATACCCTCTTTTACCATAAAGTGGCACTTTTCCCAGTTAAGCACTGGATTGCACTCTTCACACCGTATTAGTAACTTAGCCAAATGTGCCAAACAATCATCAAATGAGTCACCTACCACAGAGAAATCATCCATAAATACTTCTATCATGTCCGCCCTCATATCTGAAAATATCGACATCATACACTACTGGAAGGTCGCTGGAGCATTACACAACCCGAATGACATCCTTTTGAAGGGGAAAGTCCCATAAGGACAAGTGAATGTGGTTTTCTCTTCGTCTTCTAGAGATATGGATATTTGATTGTACCCCAAATACCTATCTAAAAAAATACCAACCCTTACCAGCGAGACGATCTAGCATTTGATCCATGAACGACATTGGGAAGTGGTCTTTTTCAGTCCATGCAATTAGCTTGCGGTAGTCCATACACACTCTCCAACTACTCACCGACCTCATTGGAACAAGCTCATTTTTAGCATTAGGAACCACAGTGATTCCTTCTTTCTTTGGCACACACTAAACTGGACAAATCCCACTACTATCAGCGATGGGATATATAACTCCAGCATCCAACCACTTAATGATCTCCTTTTTCAAAACCTCTTGCATAGGGGGATTTAGTCTCCTTTGATGCTCAATACTTACCTTACTATCCGGCATGAGTTGGATTTTGTGAGAACAAATATCCGGCGGAATCCCAATAATGTCCGCAATAGTCCATCCAATAGCCCTCTTGTACCACTTCAACACTAATATCACAGCCTCTATTTGCCCTTCACTCAAGTTAGCAACAATTATAACAGGCAAGGTGTTATTTTGTCCCAAGAATACATACCGCAAGTGGGATGGAAGGACCTTAAGTTCCAATTTTGGAGGCTAATCAACAAACAATTTTGCAGGTGGGTGTAATGATTCTTCATGCCTAATTCCAATCGTTTTGGCTTGAAACGAAACTCAAACCTATCAAGTGCAACAACAAGCTCATCATACTAATCGATACCGTCACTGTCAAAATTCATCATCACCGCTGCTAGTGCATCAACACCTAACCTTTCCTCAATGGACCCCTCAGATTCTTGCCCCGCAATGTGATTCACCTCAAACATCAATTTAAGATCACTTTCATGCTTCATAGACCTACAGATGTTAAAATTTACCTCCTTATTGTTTGATTGAAAATTTATCTGCCCTCTTTCCATGTCGACCAAGGCACACCTAGTAGCAAAAAATGGTCTCCCTAAGATGATGGGAACCTCAAAATCAACCTCACAATGAAGTATCACAAACTCCGCCGGAAAGATGAATGACTCTACTTTTACAAGGACATCTTGGAGCACTCCAATGGGCCTCTACACAGTTCTATAAGCCATAAGTAAACGCATCACAGTCGTCTTTGGAGCTCCTAAACCAAACCTTTTATAAATGGACAGCGGTATCAAATTAATAATGGCTCCAAAATCACACAAAGCTTTCGCAAAGAGTAAAATCCAAATGGTACAAGAAATAGTGAAAGCTCCAGGATCCTCTTTCTTTCGCTCAAGTGACCTAGTAGCAATAACACTGCAATGTTGCAACCTTTCATCATTCTCAAAATTGATAGCCCTCTTTTTTGTCACCAAGTCTTTCATGAATTTTGCATACCCATGCATTTGTTCCAAAGCTTCAATCAAGGGAACATTTATGGACAGTTGTTTCAACATAGTGATAAACCTGCGATATTTTCCTTCTTTAGTCATTTTCACCAACCTTTGTGGAACCGGAGATGGAGGTCTAGGCATGGGAACAACTTTTTGGGTCACTTTAGCTTCCTTCTCTATATCAACTTTCAGATCTTTAGTAACCTTAATATCATGCATATATTTTTCTATCACTCTTTCAACCTCAGACGTCATATGGGGATCAATGGTCTGCTTTCCTTCGCGAGTAGTGACTGTCATACAATGCCCATCATTTTCAAATTTTTTATGTTGTGGCTAGGAAGTGTGCCAGGCTGGCATGGATTCACAGTATTGGACAACTGACTAAACTGCTGCTCGAGTTGCTTTATGGACACTGCATAGGCATCTACCTTCTGACCAATCCCAGATAAATTATTATGCATCTCTTTCACATTTTCATATGTCACCTCAAACCTCTTCATCATATTTTGCATCATACCCTCAATGCGAGCCATACTATTACTATCCTCTCTATTTCTAGGGGGAACGTAGGGCCCAACCTTATAATTTTTGTTGCCATAGTTTTTTGGTTGTAATTCTTATCACGATTGTAATTCCCATCCCGGACATAGTTTCCCTCACAATTGTAGTTTCCATAGTTCCAACCTTAGTTTCCTTGACCTTGGCGCCAATTATCCAAGTTGGAACCTTGGGAGTTGGTTTGGAAACCCCCCGTGTGATCATTAGCCAAATTCGCATCCTCATTATAGTAATACTCCTCAACAGGCGGTGGTGGAGTTCTAGTTAGATAATTTACCGCATTTGCTTTTTCTGCACCCCACTCACATGTAGTACTAAGCCTAGTTCTCTCCTCATTTGAGCCATCTCTTCACGAATGTCATCATTAGATTGATTTGGTGCAGTTTGGACGGCGAACGTGCTCCTACCAGTATTTGTCTTTCTAGTGCTCCATGCTTTATTGTTTTGGGAAATCCTATCAAGTTTTTCAGCGATTTCCTCGATAGTGCACTCACCATATGATCCTTCAATAATAGTATCTAACACAGCTCATCCATTGTCATCATGTCCTTTATATAAGTACTCTTTCAATGACTCATCATCTATGCGGTGATTCGAAACACTTCTCATGAACCCTATGAACCGATCCTAAGAACTGGTTACCGACTCTCCAGGTAGTGCTGTGAAGTTATTTAGTTTATCCTTATGATTTAATTTCTTGGACACTGGAAAATACCTTGCTAAGAACACCTTATGTAATTGGTCCCATGTATAGATCGAATTATATGGCAGCTTATAAAACCATACATCAGCATCATCGGTCAATGACAGTGGCAATACTGTCAAACCTATGACATCCATATCCAACTCCGGTCGTCCTACACAACTCTTACAGACACTAGACAATTTAGCCATGTGAGTGTATGAATCTTCTGAAGCCAAACCAATAAACAATCCTATCGCTATAAGCATTTGTATAAGACTGCTGCTCACTACAAATGTATGTCTTGGAGGTAGATGAGGGAGAATAATAGGCCCATCTGATCCAACTGCATCATAGTCAACCCTATAGTTATCACGAAACCTTGGTGCTGTCGAATTCTGCACCATTTCTGGATTTCCGATTAGATGACCACCTTGACCCTGAGCGGGCACATTCACAACTGCAGAAGGTAGAAAATCAACTCCATCTCCTTGACCCTCTACAATTGGATTATTGTGTACCCCTTGATTAGCCATTTTCCTTAAAGTTTTTCTCAATTCAGGATCATAGGGGGTCAAGGGTTCGCCTTGACTCTGTGTACTTGGCATACACGAGAGTTTAAACCAATAGAAAACAAAAAAAAACAAAAATGTAAAATTGGGAAATTCTTGACTAAATTTCAACAATGTAGTTAGTTTAATCTAAAAGACGTATTCCCCGACAGCGGTGCCAAAATTTGATATTCCCAAATTACACCTCCCTAAAGAAGTATAAGCCGTCGTTGCCAAATAAAGAACCCAACTTGTAGGTTGGGGTCGATCCCACGAGGAATACGGTTCAGACTTAAACTTACTCATAGTGATCTCTATTTAGTCAAACTATTTTCGAGAAAACTAAATAGGGGATGTTGTAAATGAGTAACAAATTGTTGATTCGAATGATTAAGTAACAAGTGAATAAGATTCACAATTTGAGTTATCAATATAAGAAGGAAACTAGGGTATATGTGTTTCCCTTAAGCTCTTAATGCAGTAATCCTAATAATAGTAATCCTATCCTAGTGTTTTACATGCAAGGCCGATAAATTATGTATCCCTACGTCATAGGTAATCCTAATAGGAACTTTCACTCGTGACTTGGTAATTCTAGGAATGTGTGCTTTACTAATCCTTACCTTCACCCCAGATTAATCATCGTATTAATTTAGTTGTGTTTCACCCTTACATCGATTGATTAAAGTCAGACTATTAGATAGCAGCAAATCCTTAACTAAATCTCTATTCTTTAATCTTTTTCTCATTCATTACCCCCTTGTTAAGGCAAGTAGGAACGAGACGAGTCCTAATGTTGGGCACCTTTAAAAAGACTTCCAAACAAAAGGATTAACAATACATGGATAAATACTATTCACGAATTACCTAGTTATTATTCATATGTTGTTAATTGATCATGGTTCCTACAACCCTAGTTGTGGATTTAGCTACTCATGCTTGAGAGTTCACAATTCATAATTAGGTGAAAAGAAATAATGAACTTACAATTAGAATAGATGACAACTGAAATCTTGAATTGAAATTCATAGTGAAATTTGTATAAACCAACTTTCGGAAATTAAATTGCTACGTGTTTGCAAAATAATTCCAAAAGAGAAAAACTAAAAGTCTACAATAATGTCTAACTCTTAAAAATGGAAATTACAACTAATATTTATAGAAAATGAATCTCAAACCAAGTAGGAAACAAAATAAGGAAATAACTACTCAGACGCGGTTTCAATCGACGACTTGACCTACGGACCGTGGGTCAACGTACGAACTGTGGTCTTCCTCTATAGATCAATACTTGGGCAATATTTTAGGGCCTTCAGACGACGGTTCCACCTACGGTCCGTGGATTGGACTACGGTCCGTCCTGTCACTCCGTGGTTTGAGTACTGAAAATCAGCTTTCTGACCAGGACCTACGATCGTCCACCTACGGCCTGTCAATGGACCTACGGTTCGTGGTTGTCTTTGTCAGTGGCTTCTTGTGCACTTTTCAGCTCTTATGTCATTCAAATCGCATCCAAGCCTATTTCTTGCAAGAATTACACAGAAACATAATTTCTAATAATAAACTAGCCCAAGACACACACAAACTCTAAGTGAAATGCATCAAAAATACCGTAAACTCACAGCATATTAAACATCGGGTAGATCATTGGGAAAAACTTCTGGAAACTCATTTACAATGGGGACTGACTGGAGAGTAGGGGTTTCTTAATTCATATCCATAACCCTAACAAGATGATATATGCAACCCTTAGAAATAATTTTCCTATCTTTAAGACAAGAAACAAACTGCCCCGTAAGCATAAAGTTTCCCCATTTCCACTCTAGAACGGGCTCATTAGGAAATTGAAACTTGACCACTCAAGTTTTACAATCAACAAAAGCATAACAAAAATGGAGCCAATCCATACCAAGAATAATATCAAAGTCTAACATATCAAGCTCTCCAAGATCTACATGAATGATTCTATGGGATAAGGAGATGGGACAACTTCTATAGACTCTCTTAGCCACAATAGATTCACCAATAGGCATAGAGACAGAAAACGGGTCTAACAACATATCTGGAGAAACATCAAACCTCATAGCCACATATGGCATCACAAAAGACAAGGTAGCACCGGGATCAAGCAAAGCATAAATATCAAGATGAAAGACTTTCAACATACTGATAACAACATTGGGAAAATGCTCTTGATCATGACGAGTTTGAAGTGCATAGAATCAGTTTTGCTTCGGAGAACTTGAACCTGAACCACTAGGCAGAGCTTTCCTACCATCCTTTCCCTTGAGGATTAGGGTTATACAACCTTTCTTTGTTGCACTTAGGATCCAGAGAATTGGAGGAACCTTAATCGGAAAAACTTTGTTAGAACCTAGAGCAACCATGTCCATCGAATCTTGAATGTGAAAAGTAACCATCACTAGTCTTGGCCCTCGTTGACTCCCTAGACCTTTCCTTAAGCTTCTCCTCTTCAATTTGTTGAGAATGAATCATTAGATGAGAAATATATATATTTCCTTGATGAGCATGGCGGTACGACATTCCTTAACCACTATCTCGGACACTCCCGAAACAAACTTGCTCATCTTTGCCCTAGGATCAGCAACCACAGTAGGAGCATATCTAGACAAATGCATGAACTTAAAGGCATACTCCTTCAATATCATATTTCCTTGATTAAGGTTGATGAATTCAAGTACCTTTGCCTCTCTTATTTCAAGGGGAAAGAACCTATAAAGAGAAACAACCCAATTGAGAGGACCTGTATCAACCGCCCTCTCTTCCTTCAATTGGTTGAACCAAACTTGAGTGACACTCTTAAGTTGATAAGAGACCAATTCCTCTATTTAAACCAGTATCACGCCCATGATCATCAAAACCTTGTATACCTCATCAATGAACTCTTGAGAATCTTCCTCAATCTTAAAACCAGGAAACTCTGGGGGATTCATCCTAGTGAAGTACCTAACTCTAGTTATCGGTGTAACCACATTTGGGTTCACGGAGGCCACAACCTTCCTATTGGCTTGAGCCGCCATGGATTCAGCCAACACTTGAAAAGCAGCTCAAGAATCTGCATTAGTCACTTGTTTGGTCAAAGGGTCGCTAGAACTTGAGGAGCTTCTTGAGGAGCTTCTCGTTCCACATTCTCATTTGCATTCCTACTAACATATTATCTTCAAGAGGCCATATCCTGAAAAGGATCAGATAAATATTAGGAGAAAGACCTATGGAGTTACACTCTATTGCATGACTTTAGAATGGTGAAAGAAGTGGAATTTCCTAAACATCTTATAGCCTCCTATTCATAAATGTGGTGCACTTCACACTTATGAACACGATTTTACTCGACGTGACTTATGAGACATCATAGTATCTTTCTAAGCCTTGTGCTCTGAATACCAAGTTTCTCATGACCCAAATTAAATCCTAGGCATAACATAGCATCTAGGACCCCGAGAGGTCCTACACAAGCCACTTAGAATACATCATATAGGATAATAGAAATAAAGACTTTAAAAGATAGTATTTTAGACATCAAAAGAGTTTGACAAAGAGGAAGTCTAACAAAAGTCTCAAAGTCATCTAATACATCATAAGGAAAGTGATTGGGATGTAACCCATAGATCACATACAAAGTCTAAAAATGAAATGACTAAAATTTATAAAGTGTCTTGGTCCTCAGAAAATGAGGACTCACCACCCGGTATATGTGTATACATGAGTGTGCGAGGTAGGAATTTCAGACCCTACATTCATGAAATAATGTAGGCACAAGTATGCATTAGTACATGGAGTCTACTAAGTCCAGAGCAATATGCATAAACATGGAAATAATAGTATAAATGGTTTAAAGCATGTAGGAATGATCAATGCATAGACATTTTAACATAAGAAAGTACGACATGAAAATCATAGGATATAGTCAATGCATTTGTAATAAAGGAAATAGGAAAATTTTTGAAGAAAACATAGTCATTTTATGAGATTTTAGCTTTAACCGATAATAAGACCATGAGAGCTATATCATGGAATTCAGTATAGCCCTCGCACCGAAAAAAGGGGAAACTAATTACAACGGTAGAATCCTACATATCATCATTTTCTTAAGTGAATCTCCTATCTAGGTACCTCAAAGCCCTCTCGATGCTAAGTCTAAATTCCAACGGAATAGACAAAAGTCAAATGCCAATTTAACATGGGAAATACAATGAACACTACCAATCCACATCTTTCAAGATCAAAGAATAAAATAGCTCCTTAAACACAATTCAACATAGATGAGAAAACCTTTCATCAATATGAATTCATATGTGAGGAATACCTTTCACAATCATGATCATAATAACATGTGAAAAAACCTTTCACAATCATGATCATAATAACATGTGAAAAAACCTTTCACAATAGCATTGATACTATCCTTTTGAAGCATCCTTAAATCATTTATAATAACTTTATAAAAACATGCATATCTTCATAATTTCATAATTCATAGGTTCATGAGTTCATCATAGGTTCATAATTCCGAACATCATGAATTAACATGCAATCATGCATTATAAGGCTTAATCAACAACAATAAATCATAATTTAATGAAACCCATGAGATTGGATTGAAATCTTAACTTCAATCAATTGAAATTGGAGAGAGAAATCAGCAACCTTGGAGACCCCATAGAGGAAAGGAATCCATGGGTGAATACCCACATACCTTGATGCTTAAAGCCCAAAAATGATGGAGGATTAAAGACTTGAATGAAACTCTAGCTCTTCTTCTTCTTCCTTAGGTTGAGAGCATTTGGGGAGGATGGGTTTGGTAAGGTTAGGGTAATTTAGGAGAATGAATTGAAAATAGGTAATTTGGGGCGTAAAACATTTATATAGGGCTTAGGGTAGAAGTAAAAATGATATAGTTTTAATTCAAAACAATTAGAGAAAAGACCCAAAAGCCCCTTAAAATGACTACCGAAACTCATCTACAATTTGGACCTACAGACCGTAGCTGGTCAACTGTAGACCAAGTACTGGGACCATGAAAATCACCTATCTTTTGATGGAACGTTTCTACGGTCCGTAGACACCGACCATAGAAACATACTTTGACCCTCAAAATTTCACTAAGTTTGGGACTCACCTACGAGACCTATCTACATTGGATGATGGACCGTCCTGGTGGACCATAAAAAAGGTACTGGATTTGATTTTAGAAAACTATTTCTCCCCAACCTATGGTTGCGATCTACGGCCTGTAGATGGGAATCGTAGACACAACTTGCAACCAAAAATTTTATTTTCGTTCTTTCTAAATCTAAGGTTCCAAAGTCCCATATGTTGCCTTCTCTGTTGTTTGCGACTGTTGAATCTAGATTGGTATCTATTAAGGAAAGCCTTGGATGAGAGTTTTTCAATGGAAGATTAAGCAACCACTTGTCTTTCCAAAATTTGACAGTGGTGCCATTCCAATTATGAAGGACACCTCTTGAAAGAATTCATTTTCTAGGGTGTTAATGTGTTTCCAAGGTCTCACTCCATGCAATTCATTTTTCTTCTTGGTGCACCAGTTGTCCTATCTTCCATATTTGGAATTAACCACCTCATTCCATAGGATTGATTCTCCTTGGTTGAATCTCCACCACCATTTCAGTAGCAAGCTCTTGTTATATTTGCTTAAATCTCTTATGCCATATCCTTCTTTATCTTTAGGTAGTACCACATTTTCCCATTTCACCTTCTTATTATTCCCTTCCCAAAGAAAGGATCTTCTAATCTTGTACAACTTACTCAACACATTGGAAGGCATTTTTATAAGGGACATAATATATGTAGGTATGCTATCCAGAACACTGTTGATGAGTTTTAACCTCCCCCCCATAGATAAGTATTGCATGTTCCAATTCCCTAACCTATTCTCCACCTTTTTTATCACTCAATTCCAGACTTCTTCTGCTTTGTATTGTTCTCACAAAGACAAACCTAGATAAGTTGTTGGAAAAGAACCCACTTCACTGGACATTATATCTGCTAATTTATCAAGATTAGATAGTACATTTACTGGATAAATGTTGCTTTTTGACATGTTGATATGGAGCCCTGAGATGATTTAAAATAGCATAGTATAAGTTTAGATATTTCACTTGGAGCTTTTTTGCCTTGTAGAATAAAAAAGTGTCATATGCATAAAGCAGATCGACACTGCTGCTTCATTTCAATTAGTATCATTGAAGAAACTGTCATTTTAAATTATCCATGTGACAATATTTATTTAGATGGTAATTATGTTCAAAAGAAGACAGAACTTACCTTTACTAAATAGCACCATAAAACATGTAAATCAGCTATCATATCCGCTTGAGTCATTTTAATTCATAGGGAACATAAGCTAACCTGCGAACTTGATGGGAGAAGTTTCTATTAACCATAGAACACCAATAATATGAAAATCCACTTTTTTTTATCACAGAACTTGTGTCAAGATCAATGATCTTTTAAACTATTCAATTTTAGAGATGAATCAAACCTGCAAATTCAAAAATATTTTCTAAGATCAATTTCTTACTATGCAGCATAATCATCCATCACTTCTATCCTCCTCAAATTAAGAATTTGTATCAACTTTTAAAGAAGTAAGTACTCAATTTTATTGGACGAATAGAAATGGAATGTAAGTTTCACTAACCTTGTTGCGCAGTGCAAAGTCTTCCTTTGGATATCCTTTTTTACTTTCATCAGATAACAAAGGATCATAAGTTGGAAGCACACTTTCGATTTTGACATGACTCTCAAATTCAAACAAAGACAGTGTATTATCTTGAATGTTGTAAGAGTAGGCACCTCTGTGTATAGTTGTTTTAGCTTAATTGTTATGATAAAAGTATTGTTTATCTCGTGATGCATCATGAAGCTCAATTTCAAGTACTGGGTAGGAGAAAAAAATTACTTGTCAATAGTATTACATAGAATATCCAATTAGGTGAAGAATTTAATTAGTCTCTATAGAGAAGAACAAGTTTGATAAAGATATCGTTGGATACAATTTGAACAAATAACAAATTTAATCTAACTTTGGTTAATCCGTTGGAAATCAGTTTCAGTGTCTCATCTCTTAACAACCCGTTATCAACTTTGATTTTGAACAAATTGACATGCAAATTCTTGCACCTACTTTATCGAATAATCTTTCTGCTAGGTAGCCTATGTAATGAAAAGTATGTATAAGTAAAACAAGAAATACTCTAAATGGCGCTAAAATTTGCAAGACATAAGCATAAGAAATTACAATGAAACTCAAATGAGCCACAAATCTCAACATATTCCTCCTAATTTTTTAATAATTCAAACCCCCATATATCTGACATCAAATAGTTTAGGCAATGTTTATACTATAGAACTGAAATTATGGGAAATAAGATTTGTAAAGTTGTGAAATCATTAAAAACAATTATAGGATAGTTATGTAATAACCTGAGTTTTCTTTCATCTCCAACTTGATTTTAACAAAAGACAACACTTTACCTTCCTATACATAGGAATTGTAATAGAATATTATTAGACAACAATGAACCAAGTAGAAGTCTTATAATTAACTTTACTCTCATACACTGAAATGGACAATTTCTCACAAAAAAAAGGATGAGTAGGAATGGAGAAGGGAGAAAAAACACATGAAATTATAGACAATGAAGAAATGAAATGTTACTAAAATCATCTATCTAATTACAACATAAGCTTTTCCTCCTTTTTGAAAAAGAAACCATAAGAAGTTACATTCAAAAATTATAGAAGCTACACTCAATAATTCTCCTGAAATTAACATTCTTGCTCGAAATAAATACATGATAAAGGTATAAAACTATAAATAGTGAAATTAACAAATCTTATTAACGCTAAGTTATTTTTTATAACACTTTTTAGCTAAGTAAGAACGCTTAAGTTTTGCAAAAGTTGTCACGGATCAAAGTTTCAAAAGCCAAAGGAGAGATTTAGAGACAAGAAAAAAGTTGGTTGAGACACGAGACGACAGGGCAGGCGGACGGCCACTCATTGAAGATTCTATCTACAAAAGAAGGTCAACGCAGGATACTCAAATTGCTCTCACTATCGGGAGGCTCAGTACTTCAACTAGTCTCCATGTTCCTCGAATGGATCTCTTAGTTGTTGAGAAGGTTGCCCAAAAGCGGTATATAAGGCGTACCCAGTAAAACTTACAAGTAAACCAGACATAAACATGGCGACTAGGGTTGTTGTTTCCATTCTTATCATATTTATATAATTTCAAGACCCCAATAGATCTATGATAGGATCGTTTATTTAAAACAGAACGGTATACAAAGTCAACATAGCTCAATGAATACAATAGGATTTATGGATACACAAACTGTTGAGAACAATTCTAGATGTGGTCTAAGACGAACTGCAGTAGGATACTTATTAAAACCATTTAATTTGGAATATGGTAAAGTAACTCCTAGGTGGGGAGCTGCTTCTTTGATGGGTATCGCAATGGCCTTATTTGCTGTATTTCTATCTATTATTTGAATTTCAAATTTCATCTTTTAAATTGCAAAGTTCAAAATTCAAATTTCATCTAGTGAATTTCAAAGTTCAAAAAATCATATTTCAAAATTAAAATTTTAAAGTAAGTTTTGATAAGTAAAGTATTAAAGTATTAAATTTTATGTAAATGCAAGACAATAGTTGTATAAAAAAAGACTTGTATAAAGCCTTTAAATTTATTCAAATAAAATTTAACTGCAACTTACAAGTTACAATTTACAAATATTAGAGAAGTAACTAATCTCCCCAACCACCTTCTAGGAAGGGTTTTGTTTCAAAAAGTTTTCATATTTAAATCTTATATTTGTAACAAATAGTAGAGGAGTAATTAATCTACTCAACCACCTTCTAGGAATGGTTCTATTCCAACTAGTTCTCGTATGTAAATCTAATATCTATATTGTTCAATAAAACTTTTTTCTAACTCTCATATCTAATCAACGGAAACATCATCTGAAACTAGAAACGATGCTTGATACTATTGTGCCTCTGATCCATCATCACTATTAGATCAAATTATTGAATCTAAATAAGCTTCTTGTTGGGAAGTTAACTTTTGCAAATTATAATTTCTTTTCTCGGCCCCAATCTCTAAATAAAACTGATGTCTCCAAGCTTTCTTCTGCCAATGAATATCTGTGATCTCTATGATGAAATCTTGCCTCAGTGAAAGTAGCCTCTGAAGCGATTGATAAATCTTGAATAGCAAGAACATTATGAACCTGTAACACCTCAAAAATTTATAAGTTAAGAGACAAACTATTGTTCATACATGTATAAGGTCGTGTCTGGTGTTTCTTGAATTGCTCATATGTGTAACAGTCAACTCTTTAGTGTGGAATGGATTTAGATATGAATTGATGTCAGAAGAACCCCCTAGCACAAAGTTGAGTTGAAAGCTTCCTTACCAATTACTTTTGACGTAAGATTCTACTTAGGTCAACTTTAAATGACCATATCTCTCAGCACATAATGAATTAGGTGGCCCATGACCTATCATATTAAAGGTCTTTGAGTCATCTTTCCAATGCTATCAGGTTTGCCTCATTTTGAGTTTGGAGTAAATATTATGCTTGTTCTAGTGAAGCCATGTCGGGAAGGTGAAGTTTCACGGCCGGATATACAGCCCATGAAGTGTTTCACGGAACGTGGAGCCTTAAACGGTTTGTGAAACCTCCCCTTTTAAGGCATCTCATCAGTTTTTAAGTTGGGGTCGTTTTGGTGTTTCCCCTATGTCATTTTAGACCCTATAATAAGTTGGTTTTGAGGGTTTTAACTTACTATATCATTCAACTATGTAGTTTTCATCAATAAAAACATTCAAGTATTTGGGAATTCTCTTGAAACACACCTAAGGTTCCTCTTCTACAACAAGAACCCTAAAACCTTCAAGTAAAAAATGCAAAATACAAAGAGAATCCTTCCACCCAAGGTTTTCCCATGTTCTCCCACTCTAAGAACTTTATAAAAGAGTTTCTTTTATCAAGAGAAAGCACAAAGGTTCCACGATCAAAAGTTTCCTCCAAAAATCTATAGTTCATCATCAAGTGCAAGATAACAATCAAGTCCCCACAAAATTTTTCAGTCTAATAGCTTCATAATCAAGTATGTAAGGTTGTCATAGTGTTGGGCTAGTTCGTCCTCACGCCCTACATCTTATTTCAGATCAATAAAAGAGTAATCTAGGGTTATATCCTTAGATTTGAGTATCCTTGAGATGAGTTGATATTGAGTTCTGAGTTCTTGAGTTGTTTATTATTGAATTCCTATTTCTAATCATTGAATTGTTGTAAATTGTATTGTGATTATTGAGTTGATTGTTCATTTCTATTTTTCAACATGAACCCTATACTTGAGTATTCATTGCATTCTTATTGAGAATATATTAAACAAAACATTATTGTTTAAATTGAGCTTTGAAGAAGTAAAGAGTAGTTTGAGAAAGAGTATAAGGGAACTAACTATTTCCCAAATGTTTCATTTTTACATGAAGAAAAAAAATTGACATTTTTTTCGAGAAAGGTTAAATGAGTTTCTAGAAAGATTAAGTACAGAGCAGTTGCCTCTTAAAGAGACCCAGTTTTGAGTAATTCTCTCAACCCATAATGTATTTTTACATTTAGCAAAGAGAAACCTTGTTTTTAAATGAGCAATGATTTTCAGAGATATTTTAGAGTAGTGACATCTTTTAAGAGGATAGTTTGAGAAATGATCTCAAACCAAAGAAAGAGTATTTTGTTATACATTTGAGCAAGAGTATATATTATTGGGAGTAGTATTGAGCACCGATATGGAGAGAGTGAGATAACTCACAACCCCCATAAACCATGTCATCTAACATGGGTACATGATCATTTTTTTAGATGAATCCTTAGTACCTTCGGGCATAGCATAGTGGATTCACTTAGTGGAAAGGTTCTATATCCTAACATGATAAAGAGAGTTCTGGAAGCGTGGACAAGACGTTGTATCATCAGGCAGATCATAGTGACGATTGTCGGTTAGAGAATCTCCCTATAAAGTTAAAGTGTATTTAAAAATATATCACCTATTATGTTGAGTTCAGAGATGAGTAAGTTTTTTAATGTTCTCCTTTATAGCTTTACATTCAGTTGAGTATATATCTATATCTATTGCAATCCTCTCATTCAGTTATATGTTATTTAGATATATTACATACTCGTACATTCAATGTATTGATGTCATTCGAAATGCATCATTTAATGATGTAGATACAGGTTCTTAGGATCCTTAATAAGAGTCCATTGAGATCATTTCACCTGCTCGTCATCTTTTGAGTGAGACCTTCTTGCTTCTGAAGGACTCTAGTTTTAAGAATTGTTATTAGTAGTTCTCTTGAAGAGTCATGGGTCTTGTCCCTCCATTCATATTTGTACAGTAGAGGCTTTATAGATAGATAGTTTAGGAGAGTCTTTCAGTGTCAGATGTTTTATTTAAAACTTATGTTTTATACTCGGTATATTCAGAAAGTTTTTAGATTTAATACACTGTTGATTTAGCATTTCTTTCAGTCTGCTGCTTATGTATGCTTGAGTTAGTTTTCCACTTGTAGTTAGTAAGGATGAGGGTTCAATTGGAGACCATCAACGGTTCTCGAATACCGGCCATGTCCACTTGTCGGCTTGGGTCATGACAAACCTTATATCAGAGCAAAGAGTTCAAGTGTCCTAGGGTGTCTATGAAGCCGTGTCAAGTAGGATCTTATTTATAGTTGTGAGGGCCCTACTTCTATAAATGAGGAACTACAAATATTAAGGAAAAATTCCCCTTCTTTCATAATCTAAATTGTGCAATAGAAATATGGCATAAAAAAACTTATTCAAACGCATGCATTTCTCAAATGCATTTGACAACCCCTCATACTCAAGGAAGTTGAAAAGCAAACCCCAAATCCATATAGATGAGTTACTCTCAGCAAAAGTCTTCAGAAAGTCATAAGACTACATATGGCTTGAAAGAAGCCTGTGAGTTAGATTTGAAAGAATGCGGTCTTATTCATATGAATCATGCATTTGAGCTAAAAGCGAGATATACTCTAGACTCTCTTCTCTAAAACTCATTTCAGATAATACCCTTTAAGAGGGGAGTGTATTTTAGAATGCCTGGGTAGTATTTCTACCCAGAAGCTAGTGTGATTTGAGATATTATGAGCCTGTAGTAGAAGTGCTAGAGTTAGAAGAATGCATGCAGAAGTATAGTAATCTAAGAAAGGGAGATAGTGATGAGGTAAATTATAATGTTGCAGTCATGCACCCAGTAAGTTATTAAAGAGGATTTTTCCTTATGGATAGACTAAGAAGTGATGATTTTGTGTAGATTTCATGAAGAAAGTAGAGTAATAGTTACTAGTCAGGACGAGTTAGAGTATACTTTCACTAGAAGGGAGTTTATGTTGATGTGCCATTGTGTTAGTGAAGACCTTTATAGGTAGTGAATAAAAGAACATAGTATTCATGAGGTAATAGATGTAATGACCTTCAGGTCATTTCTATGTTTATGCCTACTGTGTATCGTTTAGAGCTTTTCTATAGATACCCCAAGTCATTTATGACTTACTAGGACTGACAGTTCGGTCACTTGGTTGTTTATTTGGTTTTTATGTAAGTTTTAGTGTTTTTGGAAGATTTTTAACCTTAAATGGTCATTTCTGATTAGAAGTTCAGGAAGATGACCTTAGAATTCAATCCTGATGATTCTGCCAGCTCCAGAAGGGTCATTTTAGGCTAATAGCATAGTCGGCATGACTCCCAAAGCTTTTAGCATGAGTCTATGCGATTAGGCATTTTAACTTTCAAGTTGAAGCCTAAGTTTGACCTTAGTCAACATTGTGAGTAAACGAGCTTGGATGAGAATTCTATCAGCGAGATTAGCTCTGGAATGTTGAGTTTGGTCTAGAACGACCCTTTGTTTTGGTTTTGAGGCTTCCAGGCTAATTTTGAGCCCTTTGTGGAATTTGACTTTAAATGAAAATTGGATGTGGGACCCACTTTTCAATGAAACGAACTCAGAAGGGAATTTCAATGGTTCTATTGAGTCCAAAATCCCATTTCCTATGGGTTAGCATATCTCGTTTGCGTACAAGGTGTTCAGAATGAGTCCTGGGCACCCGTTGAAGTTTAGGGCACTTAGCCCTTTCTCTATCAACTGAGGAACTTCCGCGTTCACGCCGTTCAACCGTGTGGCCAATTTAAGGCTGGTCGCGACCATCATTTTAACTCTGAATTTTGTGATTTGAAGTGTTACACACTCGTAATTGTCAAGGCTACGTGGTGGAGTGGTTGAATTGTGTTAGTGGCTCTCCATTCGAGGTAAAAAAGGTGTGAAAGTTGTTGCCCTCTCTCTCTTTAAATTTGGATTTTTGTTGTGCTATTGTGTTAGCTGATTTTTGAGCCTTGAATTGCGTTCTATTTTGGGACATAAGTTTAAGGCATAGATTAAGACCTTTTGATGTACTCAATTCTGAAATTTTTGGCATGGATCCCACTATTCTTGTTTCCCACTATTCTTGTTTGACTCTAAAAAATAGTTCGTCTTCATTTGGGTGATTTTGGTGTCTAAGCGACCGTATTGATGTTGTGATCCTATTTTTGATAGTATGTCAGTGTTCAATGGTCGTTCGGAAGAAAAAAGCTATAGCCCTATTTTTTGGAGCGGGCATGGTCTGCCTACAAATAGGCTACAACTTCCTTTCTAATTTGATTGAGCATTAATGCATGAATTCATGATGATGAGTATGAATTGGGGAGGTACCTAATTATTTTTGCTTTTCTTCTTAGAAACCATTATCTAGGGTTGATTAATACTATTTCGAATGTAGTACCATGTGGATAGAGGATTGTATATGTGTTGTAGCATATTATGTGATATACTTGTTTGGTAAATTGTTTTTGGAACATGTTTTGGGCCTTAGTCTATGATAGACTGGAGCTGCCATAGACACATGTACCTTGTGACTATGGTATGTCTTCAACATCGTTTCAGATGGATTAGGTCCTTGAAGACTAGAAGAGCAGACTTGGGTCTGATAGCATGATCCTTAGCTTAGGTATTTGTGCTGCTTGTTAGCCTTTTTGTCTCTTCCTCCTATTTGTGTGCCTCTGATGCATTGTCAGAGATTTTATACTTTCTCAGGATTGGAGTGCTTCTGGCTTTCAGCCTTTTGTGATATCACCATGAGTGGACGTCAATCTATGGTAACTTGCAGCCTACTTGAGTTCCTCTTCAGAAATGATACGCCCCAGGCTTTTTTGCTAGCTGGGAAACTAACAACCCTGAGAATCGGCTAACTAGCTAGGTGGCTTGGATATCTGATATTCTCTACGCAGATAACAGCTTAGGTTGTCTCCCAAGAAGCGCCTTAGTTAACGTCATGGCACGACGTCCCCGCTCAATCTTGATTTGTGGGGTAGAGATGAGACAACACATGACCCATTTGGGTCTCTAGCAGCTGCACAGATATGGAATGGCAAGCAGTCATCTGATTCAGCAGTGAGACATTCTCTTTTATCTCATTCAACACTTTGTCGTGTTCTTTGATTTTGTGAAGAATGACTGAAAGTATCTCTTCTATTTGTCCACTCTCTACACCTTGGGCTTTATACGCTCGTGAGGGGGAATGTACCGGTCTTTCTTTTTATCCGGTGCTTCCATTTCCATGATCTTTTTGGCCACTAGATCTAGCTGAATCAACAGTGTGGCCAAAATCTAGTCCTTCTTATTCTCTTTTTTTGTCTTGGCCATGTGATCAAGGAGTTGAGTTGCTATTGCGTAGGGTAGTCCTGTGAGACCCCCCGGAGACATTTGGTCAGCCACTCCTCTGTTTTTCGGACCAAAACCTCTATAGAAGCAGTCCAGTATCATGTTATCTGAGATTCCATGAGTTAGGCACTGCAGCAATGGTGACTTAAACCTTAGCCACAACTCATGGATTGACTCACCCTCTATTTGCCTAAAACTTAGGATGTTATCCCTAAGAATCATGATTCTCAAAAGAGAGTGGTCCATTTGGTCACCGTTGCTACAAGACATGATCCTTTATTCTGCTTTAAACAAGCAACATGAAAACCAAAACTGAAAGGTAAGTAAATTCAACTATAACTAATAAGAACAAAATTCACCATAACTAAAGAATCTTACCCAACACCACTCCCCGACAGTGGCACCATTTTAATTAATAACGTTTCAAAGACACTTCATCCAATACTAAGCGTCAACGATCGTTAGTTAGTAAAATAACCCAACTAAACAAGTTGGCGTCGAATCCCACAGGGAGTGGTACATATTTAAGAATCAAGAGCAAAGTACGAATATGTTCAAGTCAATCATAGGAATAGATATTTACGAATAAAAGCATAATTCAAATTAGGGGGTGACACGAATGTCAAATAGCAGGGGGGTTTTGGTTGTAATTATCCGCTACAACAACAACAAATAACACGAATTAACAAGTAATGAGACGGGTTCTTGGGATGTGATTGGATTATAGGCTATGCTAGACAAATGGGTAATTGCAATTGTTAGTAAATAGTTGTAAATAAGTGAATAAGCTAGACTTTAGTAGGGATAAACTTTCTCTCGAGCAATTTACCCCGAATCAAATTGGTTTTTCTCGAACACCAACAACCAGCAAATAAGAACAACCTACGCTTTAGTCAATTCACTCTCTCAAGCTAAATGTGTGGAAAAGGGTTTAGGATTCACTCTCTCGAGTTGAACCCAGGACAACCCAATACCCACAGACCATCAATTCAGTAATCTTGGTTTTAAAACCTCTCTCTCGAGCAAGCCAAAAACACGTAGGTAGAGTTGCATTTGCAACTACAACCCTTTAAATTAAACCACAGTTACTGATTGAAATCACTTTTAAACAACATTTAAACTATCAATTAGCAGTACCTATAAGCTAAATCAACCCATAATCAAACCCCCAACAATTGGGATTTTAGCTAGACATCATAAAAAGATAAAAATCATTACCAAACTGTGTTTCCATTAACTGTGTACGATTAATTTCGTCTTTACAAAGGTCAAAGTTGAAGAATCTCAAAGACCCACTTCCAATTTCTCAAAAATGGAAAACTTCAATTCTTCAAAGCTAAGGAAAATATTGTCTCCATACTCTCAGTTCAAACTCAAAAATTACTCTAATGAATGATCGGAATAGAATTTGATACTAAACATAATATTTGAAAATGCCTTTGTAGTCGCCAAAAATATGCTGCGAAGGGCCATTCGGTGCAGTAAGTCGGGATCACCAATCAATTCGGCGATCCACCCTTTGGTCAGTTCCATCGCCTTTTTGCTTTGGCCTTCAGTATCTTCAAGTTCTGTAACTTTGGGCGATCCAACACTGCATCGCGGAACCGTTCAGTGACTCGCCGACTGCTCTTTTCTCTTAATGACTTGATTTCTCCTTCAGGGTTTGGCACACTGAAACTTTAAGCGAGGTAATATCCACTCGGTAATTTACCCAATGGATTAGGCGATCAATAGGCCTTCTTTTCTTCGTTCTTTCAGCTACCTTGTTCCTTTTTGCTCGTTAGTGTCCATGCTTTGTTCTTCAATCCAAATACCTGAAAATCAAGGATTTTACATTATTTATTGACAAAAAATAAACATTTGAGGAAACTAAATCTATCCAAATAAAGTTCTAAATGAGTCCAAATCGTGGACTCATCAACACCCCCAACTTAAACTTTTGTTTTTCCTCAAGTAAAACTCAAGTTCGGCAGTTCAAAAAGGATGTCTCAAACAGTGCTACACAAGAGTCAATCATGAATGCACACAAAAAGACTCAACTTACTCATACAAGGATCAATTGTGCACTCAAATATTCAAGTTGTGACTCACCATTACCAAAGATTCTCAAGCTCACAATACTTGCTTCTAATGCAATTTCAAGCTCAACAAAGGTACTCAAATGCCCTCACACAAAGAATGATTCCCTATTCACACACAATGGTTCAGTAATTAATAACTCTGTAATCACAATCAACACTTACACTCACAAAGATGAACACAATGCATGATTCCACCCATAGGTTTGCCCTTATTTTCCAATCAACACTTGTTTCAGCTCATTCAATATCAAAAAGGTCTTTTCAAGGCTTGTAACGGGACTGAGTGTAAAGGTATGGTCATTTAGGCTCAGTGACTGCTATTCTCATGAAATGTGGTGTGACAACACTTTTCTTCCCTTTTTTTCATCATTCTCATTCATGCCCAAAAGTCACCCCATTATTTACTTTCCATGGACTCTTAGACACCTTATTTTCTTTGCACTTTCACAACTTTATTCCACAACTTTTTCGTTTTTTTTCTTTCTCATTCTTCTTTTCTTTTTCTCTTTTTTTTTATGAAGGGGTTCCGTCTTTCTCAAAACCATGGGTCAAAGGGGACTTCTTTGCATTTCTTGATTTACCTTCTCTTTTCACCACACCCCAACTTAGGCTTTTGGCCTAAGTTGGCTATTCAAGCAAGCCACAAATCATGAGGATTATGGGCAATGGATAAAGAAAGGTCACAATTTCATCAAGTTTCTTCCAAGAAAAAAGGCTAAGGTTGAAAGGGTGTTCAAGCGAAGTTCACACACTCATAAGGTAGGCCACAAAGAGGTATAATGTGAAATTGTTTCACACTCTCCAAAGTTGCCTAAGATTATCTCAAGAGCTTGCATCACTTAGTCAACCGGACCAACGAGGCAAATTCTAGAAGTCATCACACATGGTTCACAGTAAGCTTATCACACAAGGAATTGACACCAATGTCAAACAAGACTCCACACTTTCTCTAGTGTGCAATGTTCATCACAAGAGACTCAATTTGATAATCGGATAATCACAACGAGATGCAAAAAGTTGACATATTGCATATGCAACTTCATTTGGCCTCATCGTAGCCACACATTCATTTATGTTCGATTATGAGCATTATTCAATTCATCGGGATTGATCAAGACCGATACTCAAATTTGCAAGAGAGCAACCACATTCAAACACAAATAAGAGGTGGCACACAAAAAATTTTGGAAGGGTCCAAAAATCATTTACAATTAAAACAAGGAGCCACAAGCTCAATAATCCACCAAATATAATGCTAAACACAATTTATAGCTAAAAAACACAAATATATAAACATAACAATAATCACACAAGGTGGGCCTCACCCCACCACAAAACAAAAGCTATTTGTCCTCAAATGCAAGCAATAAAGTATCCAAAAGTCAATAAAAATAAGACAGAGAGGGAGGTACAGAGGGATCATGTCTAAACAATCCCTCCATCTGTCTGGGCATCAGTGCCCGATGTAGTAATCTGAACCGGGGCATTAGTGCCCGGAGTCACTTCAGAAATACCAGCTCCACTAGACCCACCCATGGTGGTGTCTCTCAAAGAGGTGTAGCACACAGTATTGAACATGGCATCCTTCAGGTCAGCTAGATCATCATAAACATCAGCATCACACACCTCTATTTGCTCCTCATCGGTCTCTGCCTATGACTTATCAGCTACCATATCATCCCAAAGTACATCTCTGATGGTGGCCGGACGAATCTCAGATGTCTCTGGAGCATCCACATCATGAGCTGCCTCAAGTAGGGAAGTGAAGTTAGTGGACTTTAAGTAGTCCACGTCCTTCCTAAAATTTGCAATCTCGATTTTCAACGATGTAACCTCAGAAGACTCCCCGTGTCTACTCTCACAAGCAGTGACTCTCGCAGTCAGATCATCAATAAAATCCTAAAGGGGGGTCAGTGCACCTAAAATGACAGCCTCAATCATCTATGGAACATTAGCCTCCAATCTAGTAGCCCTCACATCAGCCGAGTGGGCTAAGTGTCCCATATTTAGGAGAATGGCCTGAGTGATCTTGGTGGGCTGGGCTGAGGTAGAAGCACTTGGAGCCTGGGAAGAAGAAGTAAGAGAAGATGTACCTAAAGGCCCGGAGGTAGGAGTAGGCAAAGATGCCTCTGCAGGTATCGAATCAATGTCCACCTCCGGGGATGTATCCACTGGAGTTGCTCTCCTCTTGTCGGCCTCCTCTCGTGTGTACTCGGCCTCAATATGTCGAATGCCAGTGGAGGAAAAAGGAGTAACCTCAATATCTCTCGTATCATCCCGGGGAACTCCAGCACGCTAGCACAACTTTGTGATCAAACTTGCAATAGAAGTGAGGTATGCCTCTGGTTGGACCTCATGGCCATCTCTTGCTCAATAATAATCCCCATGTGAATGCTCTTCCTAGAAATAATCGACCCAAGGGAGGCAGTCGTAGGATGACAAAGAACGGACTCATTTTAGGAAAGCATAATAGAGTTGCTAATAAATCTAAACCAATAACTTACACCTACACTCAAGTCCCTCTTCTCGATCAGGACTCCTACCTCTTCCACCTAGGGGTGGTGTCTGAGATGAGGGGCGTGATGAGTCCACAAATTGGACTCATCTAGATCTTTGTTTTGATAGAATTAGTGTCCTCAAATGCATATTTTTTTCTCAATATCTGATGAAAACCCTTTAGTTTCAGGTATTTGGAGTTTGAGGGAAAGCATGGACACTATTTAGCAAAAAGGAACAAAGGCAACTGAAATAACGAAGATATGAAGATCTGAGAATTGCCGAACCCATTTGGTGAATCACCAAAAGGGTCTTATCCTCGCCTTTTGCTCCAGTGTGCTGAGCCCTAAAGGAAAGGATCAAAGCAGCAGTGAAAAGGAGCATTCGGCGTATCGCCGAGCAGTTCCGTGAAGTTGTACTATGTCGCCGAATGATCCAAACATGATGATGCTGAAGGATAGAGCAAGATGGTGATTAAACCTATCAAAGGGCCGATGGCTGAGTTGATTGGCGATCTCGACTAACGATGCCGAATGATCCACTACAGAACAGATATTTGAAAACTATAAATACTCATTGAGAGTTGTAGCTTAGTATCAATTTTTTAATATGGAACTTTTAATATTGAATTTTGAGTTCTAAGTTTGGAGAGGGTTTTGAAGACCATGAAGATTCAAAGGGTTTCAACTCCAAGATTTTGGACTTGGGTCTTGTGGATTCTTCACTCTTTGCTTGTTTTGAGACTTCAATCTTCATACCCATTTGAATGCAAACTCATATTGGTATAAATTTCTATCTTTTTTACATGTCTAGCTAAAACCCCAATTCTTGGGGTGTGATTTTGTGAATATGGGTTAGATTATCTGTTGGGTCTTGCTTGTTGATAGTTTATTTGTTGTGTAAATGGGATTTCGTTTAGTAGTTGTGGTGGAACTTAATGAAATTGTAGTTTCAAATATGATTTTACCTTTTTGTTTTCGGCTTGGTCGAGAGAGAAGTCGTAAAACTAAGACTACTAAATTGATGGCCGGTGGGAGTGGGTCAACCTAAGGTTCAACTCGAGAGAGTGAACCCTAGTCCTTCTCCCACACACTTAGCTCGAGAGAGTGAGTGGGCTAAGGTGGAGGTTTTTCTTCATGCGGCAAGTCGGTATCCGAGAGGAACCCATTTGATTCGGGGTAAGTTGCTCGAGAGAGAATTTACCCCCACTATAGTCTAGCCTAGTCACAAATACTCAATAGAGTTACTATCAAGAGAATGTACCCAAATGTCTAGTCTAATCCGTATTCCTATCACATCCCAAGAATTCCCTCTCCTTGATTAGTATTCTTTGCATTTTTGTTGTTTTTGCTTACTTGTCACAAACCCCCATTGATAATTGAAGCTTGCATCACCCCTTAGATTTAACATGTTTATATTCGATAATATTTTTAGCTATGACTAATTAGAACAAAATTTTATTTTTCTATTAATTCTCAAACCCACTCCCTTGGGACTCGACCCCAACCCTTGGTTGGGTTACTTTACTATTGTACGATCGTAGACACTTGCATTGGAAGTTGTGTCTTGATTACACAAACATCAAAATGGCGCCGCTGCTGGGGAGTGGTGTTATTTGAGAATTTTTAGATTAGTAGAATTTTTGTTCTTCTTAGTTGTAGTTTTACTTACCTAATTTTTAGTTTTGTAGTTTGCTTGTTAAGCTTTGAAACAGAGGAGATAAGTATGTCAAGCAGTACTCGTGAGCAAATGGAGTTCCCCTCATTAGAAGTAATGATGTTCAAGGATCGTAATCTAACTTTCAAATAATTGGAAGCTGAACGGATTCATGAGGCATGAGAAAGGTTTAAATTCCTTCTAATTTGATGCCCCACTCATGAAATTCCTGATATAGTCCTCCTGGACTGCTTCTACAGAAGCCTTTGTCCCGAAAACAAAGCATTGGCTGACCGACTCATTACAGGTGGTATTACACATCAGCCCTATGCGATAGCAGCCCACCTGCTTGATCACATGGCTGAAGCAAACCAAGAAGTAGAGAAGGACTCATGCTGGCCACATTGATGACTTAGATGGATGAGTTGGCCAAAAAGATAGTGGAGATTGAAGTCCAATGCAAAGAGAAGGACAAATACATTCCCCCTCATGAGTGAAGAAAGCCCAAGGACAAAGAGGGTAAATGTGCTGAGGGAATGCTCTCAATCATTCTCAACAAGGTAAGTGAGCATGATAGGGTGCTGGAAGAAATGAAGGAGAACATCAAATTGATGAAACAGATGATTGGTTCTCATTCCAGATCCATTCAGCTGCTCGAGAACCTTACGAGTCATATGATGTCTCATCTCCATCCGGCACAAAGTGGGGGGTCGCCAAGTGATGTTTTGGCTAACCCCAAAAGAGAAGTTTAGGTGTTAACCCGCGTCATGCTACGACGTTAACTAAGGCGATGTTTGGGAGGCAACCCAAAACCCTTAAATGCTTTAATTTTGTTTAGAAATAATGGTATGTAGATGTTGTAGTTTTGAGTGAGGAAAGTGTTGATAGGTGCAGGTTGGCAAGAAAATGTTCCATTCGGCGCATCGCCGATTAGGTCGGCGATATTGATGAAGATCGCCGTTTGGCCCTTCACCTTGACTGAAGGTCCTGTAAAACTCGGCGAGCGAACTGACCCCTTGACGGATCATCGAGTGGATCAACAGTTGCGACTAACATCGCCAAACGAACACGAATTGGATGGGTATTAATAGCCAAAGATTTTTAAAGTTTCAAAGTCTGCACTTTTCCCTGATTTCAAACTTTACAAATTCGCCCTTAGTAAGTATTTCCAATACTTTTGCATTCCAAGTATTTTGGTCGTCAATTTGTGCTTAGATTTGGATTACATTGCCGCCTAGCACTTCAAATATAATTCTAATCGGCAAATAAGGTTGGTCTTCCCAAACCCCGAGTTTACTTTGAAAATTTTGTTCTCTTATGCAATTGGGCCTATTGTATTGATGTATGCTGGGCCTCTCTGATAGGTTTTAGACTTGTGAAATGCCGAGTTTGATTCATAAATCTTGCCCATTTTATCTTGATTTTTAGACTCCCTTTTGTTGTGCGTAAAAATGATTAAAATCTTGTGGGTTTGTGCATGCGTGGTGTTTATCATGATTAAGTGTTATAGGTCTGAGCTTAATTGTACTAATGCATAGTTTAATTTTATTTTCGGGGGTGTGGGGTTGAAGTCGAGAAGATAGGTTGGAGATAGGCACATTGGGCCGTTTGGCAAGCTGGGTCGAGCTCGCCAAACCACTCGACGGTTCACCTAATGACCCCATCTTGCCTTTAATTTCATGCTACTTGTGATATGGCTTCTATAACTTTCAGCGAAAATTCTTTTATCGCTAAAAGCATTCGGCAACTCACCGAAAGTTTCCTTGATCACCTTTTGTCTGCACCCCTGAACCCTTGTTGCACTATCTCTTTCGGCGGATAAAACTCTGCTCGCCAAAAGATGTCGGCGACTTACCGAAAGGATTTTCCCATCGCTTACTTGTTAAATTTTTTAAGCTAACTCTGATCGGCGAGCTTGATCTAGCTCGCCAAAGCATCTTGGTGATTCGCTGATAGTTTCAGCGAGTTTTTCTGCAATTGTGTCCATACAAATTTGATTTAGTTGTTTTAACTCATTCCCAATTCTTTGCAGAAATGGCTAGATCTAAAGTTGTAAGAAGAAGCAAGTCACCCCACGGTAAAACAAAGAGGATTACAATCAACGAGGATGCAGCTATATCCAGAAGCAAGGTTGCTAAACTTTCCACAACTGGTGGGAAAGGCAAAGGGAAGGACAAGACCCTTGAATTATCAGATGCAAGCACTGACAGTGAATGCTTTTATAGAAATGACCCCAACCAATCTGACAGCGAAGGTGTCGGTTCTGATGAGGATGATATGTTAATAGCATATAAGGCTGAGCGGCTAACTAAGAAGCTGAATGATCCATCCAGGGTCAAGACTCCCCAGCCTACCACTACTACACCTCCAATTCCAGAACAGGCAATGGTATTAGTGCCTCTAGTACAGGGTCCTCTACCTAACTCAATGAATCGAGCAAAGGCTGAGGGGCTGAGAACAATTCTGGAGGAAAACCATCTATCCATAGACGGGGTTATAGACAGGAACCCAGAGATAATTGAGTGCCTAAGGTACCACAAGTTCCAAATCTTCACTAAACCCCATGGCCCTAATATTCTAAACTGGGTAAGAGAGTTCTACAGTGCATACAGTGCACTAATACCCCAGAAAAAACAAGCTAGCAGCAGCCTTCAAAGAAGTTGACTATGTGGTTGTCAGAGGCAGGAAGGTGAAGTGTGATAGTGAGCCAATCAACTCTTGGGCATGTCCACGAATATTAGGGATCACTGCCAGCACTTGATCAGAACAAAGAAGTTGGATGAGATGAAAAGGTTGTTAGCCCCACTAATTTCAGATGAGACTCCGAAGTGGTTGGCAGAAGGAGTTTCGATTGAAAAGAAAGAACTAAACATAGCTATAAGGTTCTGGTTTGGTTTTATCAGCAATATAATTATGTCATCCCAGAATGAGTCGATCATTCGTCTTGCCAAGGCAGCTTGCCTGGGTTGCATCATAAAGGAGACTCGAACAAACTTGTGTACAATCATTGCTTTAGAGATACTCATGCGTGCAAGGCAGAGCCGAACCTCACTTCCATTCCCAGTCTTGATCACAGAATTATGCAAACGAGCCAGGGTGCCTCGAGATGCCAAGAAGGATGTGGAAGTGATGCCCACAGCCTCTACTGATATCCGGAGGATCGAAGCCGAGTACCTTAAGGATCAAGCAGAAAGGAAGAAGGCAGCATCAATGGAGTTAGTAAACACAGAATCATCGCCTGTAGAGGCACCTCTGCCTACTCCGGCCCCTGGGCCTTTAGGTATATCCATTGCCACTGCTACTCCCACTGATACTCCAGGTTCTTCTACTACTACACGGTCTCTAAGACCCATTACCGTTGCTATTGTTTCTCGGCTTCCACTCACCCAGGCTTCCCTACTTCAGATGGAATAGCTAGCCCTTTCTGATGATCGTCGGGCTGCTAATCTAGAGGCCTCTATTCCAGGCATGATCTAGATTGCCCTAACTGATGTTGTGACACGTCTGAGAACTACCATTGATGCCCTAGTGGCTAGGATAGCAGTGTGTGAGCACAACTAAGGCCCCACATAGGAGGTGACAGATTTAAAAGCTATCATTGCTGAGCTGCGAAAAGAAGTAGACCACCTGAAGTCCACCGATGAGTCCATGGTCTTTGGAATAGTGGAGATTCCAGACATGCCTGAGATGCCTCAAACCACCACTGGACATGGGGATAGAGCGAAGCAAACAGCCGATCCTGAGTTAGAAGCAGAGACTGATGAAGAGATGCATGAGAAGATTGAGGGAGCTGCAGATGAAGATCTGACCGAGACTGAAGCAATTATGATAGATGATGTTGTGCAAGCTTCCTTAGCACATGTTACTAGTTCCAGTGAAGCTGGTCCTTTTGGGGGTCACTCCAGGCACTGAAGCCCAAACAGATGGAGCAACCGATTAGCCAAGATCCCCTCTTTACCTCCCTCTTTGTCTTTCTTTATTTTACCTTCCGGATTCTGTGTTAATTGCATTTGAGGACAAATTACTTTTATTTGTGGTGGGGTGAGGCTCACCTTTGTGTGCTATTCATGAATTATGTTTCATTTATATATTTGGGCTGTTCTGTTTAAATTATGTTATTACACTGCTTTCTGTGGATGTTTGAGCTTGTGGCTCCTTTTATTTTAATTGCAAAATGATTTTGACCCGTCCAAAAAATATTGCCACCTCTCATGTGTTGAATGTGACTGTTATTTTGCAAAATTTGAGTCTCAGTTCTGATCAATACTGATACTTGAATAGTGCTCTCGATCGAACAAACATGAATGCGCGGCTACGATGAGGTCAAATGAAGTTGCATAGACAATATGTGAACTCTTTGCATCTATTTATGACTAGTCGTGTATCAAATTGATTCTCTTGTGATAATCGTTGCACACTAGCTAAAGTGTGGAGTCTTGTTTGACTTATAGTGTTAATGCCTAGTGTGATCAGCTTACCTGTGAACTGTGCATGCTGAAACCTAGAATTTTCCCCGTTGGTCTGGTCAACTAAGTGATGTTATCTCTTGATATGATCTTAGGCAACTTCTAAGAGTGTGAGCCAATTTTACAAATACCTCTTTTTTGGCCTACCTTGTGAGTGTGTGTGAACCTCTTTTAAACACCCCTTGAACCTTACCTTTCTTTGGAAAAAACTTGATGAAACCTAGACCTTTCTTTATCCATTACCCATAATCCTCATGAAATTGTGGTGAGTTGAATAGCCAACTTAGGCCAAAAGCCTAAGTTGGGGGTGTGATGAAAAGATAGGGGCAAGTCAAGAAGTGCAAGGAAAGTCTCCTCTTACCCATGATTTTGATAAAAATGGAACCCCTTCATATTAAAAAAAAAAGAGAAAAAAGAAAGAAAAAAGAAAAAGAATGAAAAAGAAAGTTGTGAAATAAAATACAAAAGAAATGGGGTTTCCAAACAATTCATGGGAATGAATAATAGAATGACTTGTGAGCACTAAAGAAAATGATGAAGGAATAGGAAAGGAAGTGTTGTGAGCACCACATTTCATGAGGATGAAAGTCACTGAGCCTAAATGATCATACCTTTGTACTCAGCCCCATTACAAGCCTTGGAAAGACCTTTTTGATCTTGAGTAAGTTGAAACAAATGTTGATTGAAAAATACGGGAAAACCTATGGGTGAAAGCATGCATTTTGTTCTTCCTTGTAAGAGTGAGCGTTGCAATTGATTCCGAAACTTTAAATGATTAAACCATTGTGTGAATATGGAATCATTCTTTGTGTGAGGAAATTGAACACTATAGTTGAGCTTGAACTTGCATTTGAAGAAAGTATTGTGAGCAAGAGAGCATTTGATATTGGTGAGTACAAATTGAATCTTTGAGTGCACATTTGATTTTTGCATAAGTAAATTAAGCCTTGTTGTGTGCATTCATGATTGAGTCTTGTGTAGCACTGTTCGAGACACCCTTTTTGAATGGCTGAACTTGAGTTGCTTGAGCACAAGAACAAGTTTAAGTTGGGGGTATTGATGAGTCCACAAATTGGACTCATTTAGGTCTTTGTTTTGATAGAATTAGTGTCCTCAAATACATATTTTATCTCAATATCTGATGAAAACCCTTAAGTTTCAGGTATTTGAGTTTGAGGGAAAGCATGGACACTATTTAGCAAAAAGGAACAAAGGTAGCTGAAAGAAGAAAGAAATGAAGATCTGAGAATCGCCGAACCCATTCGGCGAATCGCCAAAAGGGTCTTACCCTCGCATTTTGCTCCAGTGTGCTGAGCCCTAAATGAAAGGATCAAATCAGTGGTGAAAAGGAGCCATCAGCGTATCGCCGAGCAGTTCCGCGAAGCTGTACTATGTCGCCCAACGATGCTGAAGGATAGAGCAAGACGGCGATGAAACCTATCAAAGGGCTGATCAACGAGTTGATCGGCGATCTCGACTTACGACGCCGAATGATCCGTTGCAGCACAGATTTTTGAAAACTATAAATACTCGTTGAGGCTTGTAGCTTAGTATCAGATTTTTAATATTTAACTTTTAACATAGAATTTTGAGTTCTAAGTTTGGAGAGGGTTTTGAAGAACTTGAAGATTCAAAGGGTTTCAACTCCAAGATTTTGGACTTAGGTCTTGTGAATTCTTCACTCTTTGCTTGTTTTGAGACATAAATCTTCATACCCATTTGAATGCAAACTCATAGTTGTATAAATTTCTATCTCATTTACATGTATAGCTAATACCCCAATTCTTAGGGTGTGATTTTGTGAATATGGGTTAAATTATCTGTTGGGTCCTTGCTTGTTGATAGTTTATTTGTTGTGTAAATGTGATTTCGCTTAGTAGTTGTGGTGGAACTTAATGAAATTGTAGTTTCAAATACGATTTCACCTTTGTGTTTTTGGCTTGCTCGAGAGAGAGGTCGTAAAACTAAGACTACTGTCGGTGGGATTGGGTCGATATGACGTTCAGCTCGAGAGAGTGAACCCTAGTCCTTCTCCCATACACTCAACTCGAGAGAGTGAGTGGGCTAAGGTGGAGGTTGTTCTTCATGCGGCAAGTGGGTGTCCAAGAGGAACCCATTTGATTCGGGGTAAGTTGCTTGAGAGATAATTTACCCCCATTATAGTTTAGCCTAGTCACAAATACTCAACAGATTTACTATCAAGAGCATGTACCCAAATTTCTAGTCTAATCCGTATTCCTATCACATCACAAGAATTCCCTTTCCTTGATTAGTATTCTTTACATTTTTGTTGTTTTTGCTTACTTGTCACAAACCCCCATTGATAATTGACGCTTGCGTCACCCCTTAGATTTAACATGTTTATATTCGATAATATTTTTAGCTATGACTAATTAGAACAAAATTTTATTTTTCTATTAATTCTCAAACCCACTCCCTTGGGTCTCGACCCCAACCCTTTGTTGGGTTACTTTACTATTGTACGATCGTATACACTTGCATTGGAAGTTGTGTCTTGATTACGCAAACATCAGGGAGCCAGCCTGCCCTGGAGCTCATCCAATGATGTTGTAGTGGTAGCCAGACTGGAGTAGTCAAAGTCATACCCCCTCTCAAGTACAATATTAATGTATTCGCTACTGCATTCGTCTTTCTTTCCCCAGACCATGACCGACTTAATCGGTCTGAATTCGCTGGCCTTCTTCTTCCCTTTTGGCACCAGCTCTCCGTATACTTTATAGAACTCCCGGACCATGTAGGTATGTACGAGCCTCGGGGCCTGGTGAACTGCTTAAAACGGTGGAACTAGAGGGTGTCCCTCACCCCGGAGTATCTGTACTCTAAGCCTTATGTCGAAAGCCGCTTCTCTTCAAGAATCGTTCGCAACCCATCGGCTTTCAATTTGTTAAGTAGCCGTGGAGGAGGAAACACTGGTGGTATAGGAGTTATAGGAGGTGTCGGGCCTGGCCCTGTATCTGTTGGACAAGGAGGGATAGTTGTTGGGACTCTAGATAAGTCAAGACGAGATCTAGCACGGAGTTCTGTCCGTTGGGATTGTTGTGGTTAGTCATCCTGAGGCTCAGATAAAGCAGCCCGGAAGTCAGCCCGGTGAGTCGTCAAGTGCACTCGGTGAATTCAGGCTTCTGTCCGAATGTTACAGAACCTTTTTCAAGATAAAGTATGAAATTAAGGGCGATCAGGGGAACTTCGGTGAACCACCGAGTGGTTCGGCGAGCTAGACCCAGCTCGCCAAACGACCCAACGTGCCTAATTTCAACCCAACTTCCCAAATTCAACCCCGCAGACCCCGCAAACAAAATCAAAACATGCACTATCACAATTAAGCTAAGACCCATTACACTCATGCCCCCGGGATACTCAGACTTCTCCCGGTTTGGCCAAATTTGGCCATTTGATGATTTTTTTCCCTTAAGATTGACATCAACCGCTCTATCGTTGGGCAAAATACGTCATTTAGCACAAATGCGGGTTACTTAGACTTCACCCAACTAGACCCAACAACATGCAAGCACAACCCCACAATTTTAATCAGTTTCAAGCACGACCATTTCGGGAATGGAACAATAAAGCATTATAGGCATGATATTCAAATTAACAAAGGCACACACAGACTCAATTTTGATCAGAGAGGCCCAACACACATCACTAAGATAAAAATCATTTGCAAAAGAGTACAAATCACTAAAAATGAATTCGAGGTTCAAAAAACCAATCTTAGATGCCGAATAAATACTTTGAAATGCTAGGCGGCAAAGCAATCAACTCCGAACACAAATACGATGACTAAAGTGTGACAAAAATGCAAAAATATAGAATACTAAAGTGCGGGTGGGATTTTGGAAAGTTGAAAAGTGAGGGAAAGTGAAAGAGTTTGAATGTTTAAACCTTTTCCCTTTAAAACCCGTCTAATTCTCGCCCATTCGGCGACATAAGTCTTGCTCGCCGACCCACTCAGCAACACACCTAGTGGGTACTTACCTCACCGAGTTTTACAGAACCACCAGTTATTATGGGGGTCCAAACGGCGGACAAAGTCATGATGACCGACCAGGTCAGCGATTCGCCAATCAGCTCCTGTCTCACCGAGTTTTATAGACTCAACCCCTAGGGTTTCTTGATTCAAACAGCAGTCCAACTTGGGCTCGTTGACCCCTACGGTGAGTCGCCGACTAGTTTTTTTTCTCACCATTCTGTACTTTTCAAACACATGCCACACTTCAACCTACAAAATCAACACACTAATATTTCTAAATAAAAAATAAAGCGATAAAACCTTGGGTTGCCACCCAAGAAGCGCCTTAGTTAACATCGTGGCATGACGTCCCCACTCATCTTGATTTGTGGGGTAGAGACGAAACAACACATGACCCATTTGGGTCTCAAATAGATACACCGATATGAAATAGGAAGCAGTCATCTGATTCAGAAGTGAGACATTCTTTTTTGTGTCATTCAACACTTTGTCGTGTTCTTCGATTCTTTGAAGAATGAGTGAGAGTATCTCTTCTATTTGTCCACCCTCGTACACCTTTGACTTTATACTCTCGTGAAGGGAAATGTATTCGTCTTTATTTTTGTCCGGTGCTTCCAATTCCATGATCTTTTGGCCACTAGATCCAGTGGTAGTCGTGTGAGACCCCCTAGAGACATTTGTTCAGCCACTCCTCTGTTTTCCGGACCAAGACCTATGTAGAAGCAGTCCAGTAACATGTTATCTGAGATTCCATGAGTTGGGCACTGCAGCAATAGTGACTTAAATCTCAGCCACAACTCATGGATTGACTCACCCTCTATTTGCCTGAAACATAGGATGTTATCCCTAAGAATCATCATTCTCAAAGGAGAGTGGTCCATTTGGTCACCGTTGCTACAAGTAATGCTCTTTTATTCTACTCTAAATAAGCAACATGAAAACCAAAACTGAAAGGTAAGTAAATTCAACTATAACTAACAAGAACAAAATTCAACTTAACTAAAGAATCTTAACCAACACCACTCCCTGGCAACGGCACCATTTTGATTAATAACGTTTCAAAGACACTTCGTGCAATACTAAGCGTCAACGATCGTTAGTCAGTACTATAACCCAACTAAATAAGTTGGGGTTGAATCCCACAGAGAGTGGTACGTGTTTGAGAATCAAGAGCAAAGTAAGAATATGTTCAAGTCAATCATAGGAATAGATATTTACGAATAAAAGCATAATTCAAATTATGGGGTGACACGAATGTCAAATAACAGGGGGGGTTTGGTTGTAATTATCAACTACAATAACAACAAATAACATGAATTAACAAGTAATGAGACAGGTTCTTGGGATGTGATTATATTATAGACTAAGGTAGACAAATGGGTAATGGCAATTGTTAGTACATATATGTAAATCAGTGAATAAGATAGACTTTAGTGGGGATAAACTTTCTCTCGAACAATTTACCCCGAATCAAGTTGGTTTCTCTCAAACACTAACAAGCAGCAAATAAGAACAGCCTACGCTTTAGTCCATTCACTCTCTCAAGATGAACCCATGACAACCCAATACCCACATACCATCAATTCAGTAATCTTGTTTTTTAAACCTCTTTCTCGAGCAAGCCAAAAACACGAATATAGAGTTGCATTTGCAACTACAACCATTTAAATTAAACCACAGTTACGGATTGAAATCACTTTTAAAGAACATTTAAACAATCAATTAGCAATACGCATAAGCTAAATCAACCCATAATCACACCCGAAGAATTGGGGTTTTAGCTAGACATCATAAAAAGATAGAAATCATTACCAAATTATGTTTCCATCAACTAGGTATGATTTATTTCATCTTTACAAAGGCCCAAGATGAAGAATCTCAAAGACTCACTTCCAATTTCTCAAAAATGGAAACTTCAATTCTTCAAAGCTAAGGAAAATATTGTCTCAATACTCTCAGTTCAAACTCCAAAATTACTCTAATGAATATTCAGAATAGAATTTGATATTAAACATAATGTTTGAAAATGCATTTATAGTTGCCAAAAATTTGTTGCGAAGGGCCTTTCGGCACAGTAAGTCGGGATCGTCAATCAACTCGACGATCCGCCCTTTGGTCAGTTCCATCGCCTTTTTTCTTTGGCCTTCAGCATCCTCAAGTTCTGTAACTTTGGGCAATCCAACACTGCATCGCGGAACCGTTCGGCAACTCGCCAACTACTTCTTTCTCTCGCTGACTTGATTTTCTCCTTCAGGGCTTCGCACACTAGAACTTTAGGCGAGGTAATATCCACTCGGTGATTTGCCCATTGGATTAGGTGATCAACATGCCTTCTTTTCTTCGTTCTTTCAACTTCCTTATTCCTTCTTGCTCGTTACTGTCCATGCTTTGTTCTTCAATCCAAATACCTAAAAATCAAGGATTTTACATCAGTTATCGACACCAAATAAGCATTTGAGGTCACAAAATCTATCCAAATAAAGCATAAATTAGTCCAAATTGTGGACTTATCAATAACACACTCCCGAGGGACTGTTTCTAGCTAGGTGGTTGACGACCCTAGAGTAAATTATATGGCTAGGTTGCCTGGGTTGATAGTCACTCTTGCTAGCTGGGCTAGGAGTTGACCCATTGAGTTGATTACCACATTTGCTAGTTGAGTTGGGAGTTGACTATTGAGTTGATTGTCAGTCTTACTAATTGGGCTGAGAGTTGATTGGTTCTTATATTCGGATCTAGATTACTCTTCTGTCTTGTAGACTCTGTTATTCTATGTACCTCTCAGGCTTAAGGGTGTCTGTTCGAGTTTTTTTTAAACTTGTGCATGAGTGTACCTTCTTGTCTGATGTGGTTGAGTTAGGTTTAGTTTAGCTATACTTAGATTCACTTTTAGTATTTTCATGTGCCTTTTTTCATATAAGCGTTGGCCTTTGTATGTGTATAAAATCTATCTTTTTCTAATTATCTTTACCTTTCTTACTCGGTCAACCTAGGATGCTTACTCAGTACCTTTGTTTTGGTACTTATGCTACACTCTACATCTTCTCATGATGAAGGTCCTAGTACCAGCTACCAACGATGATCGCTCATGCCAGCTTTTGTAGCTTGGGGATATCAGAGACGAGGGTGAGTGCTTGGCATCTAGATCAACCTGTTTTATTCTATATATATGTTAGCTTGTATTTTTCGTTTGATATGGCTTGTTTTGGTCCACATTTGAGACTTGTATATACTCTTGTTAGACGACTCTGTACATGTGACTTCCTGGTTCTAGGACGGTATCTAATGTATATAGTTTTGGTTTTGCTTTTCATGTCTGCATCTTCTTATTATTAGCATCGTTTGTTGTTTAACTTCTAACCTTGTACTCACTACTTGTCGTTCTAGGTACGGGTCGGCTTATATACTGGTGAGTTTTAGTAGGTACCATATATGACTCGAGTTGTCATGTCATGACAAGTTGGTATCAGAGCTCCAGGTTTATTGGTATCACTTGTACAAAGATAATACCTAGTAGAGTCCTACAGATCGATGCGAAGACTTATGTGTCCTATCTTTGGGAGGCTACAGGGTGTCTTTAGGAATTTCTCTCTTTTGTATCGCTTTTGTGCAGCCTGTGTTATGTTGATTTCTTGGAATCTCACTTGTTTCACTCTTTTCACAAGATGGCTCGTACGCACTGCAAAGCTAATTGGGGTATGGTCGACCTCCCTTATCAGATGGGGTACAGCACCACCCCCACTTCGAGGGCAGGGTCCGAACCCAGTAGAGGATCCTCTAGTAGCCTAAGTTCCAGAGTAGCTAGTGGGGTTGGGACCAGCTCAGCCACCACCCGGACTAGTTATGGCTTCAGAGCTCTAGGTAGCCATTACTTAGCTTTTGAGAGTGCTTGGGGGTATGTAGCAGACCCCAGCACTAGTGCTAGTATCGGCACCTTCAATAGTACCAGGTCAGCAGGATCAGCCACCAGTAGAGGAAACTCGAGCTCAGGTACCACTTGAGGTGCCCAGCCCGTGATTGCGGCCAGATCTAAGATGCTAGAGAAGCAGAAGATGCTCGGTGTGTTATGGAGGCTTTGGCCTTCAAGGTTTTCTAGGGCTTAGTATAAGGAAGCCCATGAGTTTCTGACTACTTGCCGTGAGTGGCTGCATACGTAAGGTCTCATGGAGTCGAGAGGATCTGACTTCACTATGTATTAGTTTGATAGGATAGCTAGAGAGTAGTGGCGTACATTTGTTGAGACTAGACCAGTTGGGTCTCCTCCAATCACCTGGACCGAGTTTTCTGAGGCCTTTTTTGCCAGATTTATTCCTCGCAACGTGAAAGATCACCTCACAGATCAGTTCTCCAGGTTGGAGAAGGGTTTTATAAAAGTGTGTGAGTATGAGGTGAGATTTCATAATCTCTTCCGTCATGCTACAATGATTTTGCCTACTGAGGGAGAGAGGGTTTGATTCTTTATCATGGATTGAGACTGCAATTGCGGATTGAGGCTCAATTTATGGTTTCAGTAGGTCACTCCTTTCTAGATGTTATTGATCATGCCCGCACTATTGAGTAGCTCCATCGTAGGGCCCAAAGGGTCATCGGCAAAAGAGCTAGATATGAGGGTAGCTATAGTGGGACCCATTCTAGGCCCAGAGATTTACATGATAAGGCTCGATAGTGGTTTCAGTAGGGCCAACCTAGTCGACCTGTTCAGACCTCATTACAGATTTTAGAGGGTGATCGATATAGCCAGAGTGAGGTTAGCTCTAGCTAGATTCATATGTCCCAAACTAGTACTTCAGTATATGGTGGTCATTATTCTGAGAACAGATCATTTTTGGGTTGTTTTGGCTGTGGTCAGTTAGATCACTGAGGAAGAGATTACCGTTTGCTTAAATGGATCGTTCCAGTTCCACAGCTAGCTCTACCAGCAGCACCTTCAACAAGAGGTCAGGCTCATGGTCAGGACCATCGCAGTGGACACTAGGGTATTCGGGGTGGTCCCTAGGAGGCAGTTTAAGTGGTAGGATTGATGGCCAGAACATACGTAGACAAAGCCATTTTTATGCAGCTCTAGCGAGTGGGAGGCTGAGGCAATAGATGATGTGATCACAACTATGATATCTATTATGCCATCAGCGCACCTCACCTTTATTTGACCCTGGTTCTACATAATCCTATGTGTCTATCTATTATATTTCTCGTATGGGTATGAATTCTGACTCTTTGGCAACATTGTTACATGTGTCAACCCCTGTGGGTGAGTCTTTAGTAGTGGATTGGCTGTTTCTATTTGTCATAGTTACTATCCAGGGGAGTTACACCTGGCTAACCTTATATTGTTAGATATGATTGATTTTGATATAATTATGGGCATTGACTAGTTATCTCACTATTGTGCGGGTTTTGATTATTTCTCTA
This sequence comes from Solanum okadae, assembly GCA_036553675.1. NCBI lineage: Eukaryota > Viridiplantae > Streptophyta > Magnoliopsida > Solanales > Solanaceae > Solanum > Solanum okadae. Next base: position 39,894,929 of record CM071689.1, on the reverse strand, counting down.
AGACCGTTACCGTAGCCATGTTTGGTGTTCCCCCGGTAGTATGGCAGGGATCCCTTAGCAATACATTGGTTGGTGTTATCTCTTTTATTTAGCTCGGAGGCTAGTGGCTAGCAAGTGTTTGTCTTATTTTACCTATGTGCATGATATGAGTAGGGAGGTCCCTTCAGTTGAATCCATTCTAGTTTTCTATTATTTTTTGCAGATGTATTTCTTATCGAACTACATGTCCTACCCCCGGAGTGGGATATTGACTTTCCTATTGAGCTTGAGCTGGGTACTTGACCTATTTCTATTCCTCCATATCGGATGGCCCCTGTAGAGCTCAGGGAGCTCAGCGTTCAGCTTCAGGACCTCTTGGGTAAGGGTTTCATTAGGCCTAATATGTCTCCTTGGTGCGCTCTTGTTCTATTTGTGAATAGGAAGGATGCCTCAATGCGCTTAAGTTATAGGTAGTTGAATAATGGGGCAGTGAAGAACCGTTACCCCATGTCTAGGATTAATTATCTATTTGACCAGCTTCAAGGCGCCGCAATTTTTTTTAAGATTGATTTGAGGTCTGGTTACCATCCACTGAGGATTAGGATTGCGGACATCCCTAAGACCGCATTTACCACTCAATATGGCAATAATGATTTCCTAGTGATGTCTTTTAGGTTGACTAATGCCCCTTCCACCTTTATGGACTTGATAACGCGGGTTTTCAGGCTATATTTTAATTTGTTTGTCATTTTGTTCTAGATGAAATTTAGGTATAATCACAGAGAGGGAGTGATCATGAGCAGCATTTAAGAATTCTTCTCTAGACTTCTAGAGATCAGCAGCTTTATGCCAAGTTCTCAAAGTGCGAGTGTTGGCTTGAGTCTGTATCATTCTTGGGGCACATGATGTCCAAGGATGGCATCATGGTAGATCCCGAAAATATTGAGGATATTCGTGATTGGGCTAGGCCCTCTTTAGTTACTTAGGTTCAGAGCTTCAAGGGTTTAGCGCGCTACTATAGACAGTTTGTAGAGGGCTTTACCACTATTACAACACCTTTAACCCAGTTGACAAGCCTTGACATTCCTTTTGAGTTGTCTGAGTAGTGTGAGTTGACCTTTCAGAAGCTCGAGGAGTTGTAGACTACTACTCATGTGTTGACTCTTCTTGTTAATGATGAGGGCTTCACAGTCTATGGTGGCGAATCTAGCATTATTTTGGGTTGTTTATTGATGTAGTGGGAGTGGGTTATCGCTTATGCATCGAAGCAACTTAGGCTACATGAGCGCAACTACCTCACTCATCACTTGGAGTTGGCGGTGGTAGTTTTTGCGCTTAAGATGGAGGCACTACCTGTATGAGGTTCATTGTGAGATCTACACTATCATAGGAGTCTTTAGTACATCATGAGCCAGAGGGATCTTAATTTGAGGTGACGTCGCTGGAATGAGCTTCTAAAGGACTATGACCTCTCTATTCTCTACCTTCTAAGAAGGCTGAATGTGGTTGTGGACGCCTTGAGCCAGAAAGTAGTTGGTATGGGCAGTCTAGCCTTCTTATCTACTTTTGAGCGACCTTTAGCTTTGGATATTCAGTCTTTAGTTAACGAGATGGTGCGGTTAGATATTTTGAATTCTAGGTGTATAAGAACCGATGTGGGAGTTCAGTCCTTTCTTCTTGATCAAATATGTAGCCATCGGTATGAGGATGAGGCCTTGGTGGCACTTCGTGATCAAGTGTTAGCGGGTGATACTGGTAATGTTCCCTTAGACTAAGATGAGGTTTTGTGGTTTGCAGGTCGTATTTGTGTCCCAATAGTTAGGGATTTGATTCAATTGATACTTTGGGAGGCCTGTGATTCTAGATATTCTATTCATCCGGGTACCGCAAAGATGCATCGTGACTTGAGGCAACATTACTTGTGGGCAACCATGAGGAGAGATATTATGGACTATGTGTCAAGTTGCCTTAGTTGTCAGCAAGTGAAGGCCGAGCACTTGAGACCTAGTGGTGAGTTCCAAAGATCACCCATTCTGGAGTTGAAGTGGGATCACATCACTATGGACTTGTGGATGGTCTGCCTCGGGCATCTAGAGATATTGACAGCATTTGGGTCATCGTTGATTAATTGACCAAATCAGCACACTTCCTCCCTATTCAGTCTTCATTCAGTGCCGAGAGGTTAGCCCATATCTACATTTATGAGGTGGTTCATCGTCATGGTGTGCTTGTCTCCATTATATCAGATCGGGGTGCTCAATTCTCTTCTAGCTTTTGAAGGACTTCTCAAGATAAGTTGGGCACTCATGTTGATCTCAGCACAACTTTCCACCAGCATATAAATGGTCAGTCAGAGCATACTATTCAGGTCCTAGAGGATATGTTATAGGCTTGTGTTTAGAGTTTGGAAGTTAATGGGACATTTTCTTGCCTATACGGAGTTTGCGTACAACAATAGTTACCATTCTAGCTTCCAGATTACCCCGTTTGAGGCCTTATATGGTAGCGTTGTTGCTCTCCAGTTGGTTGATTTAAGTCTACAGTTTCAAGATCGTGTGGCAGAGACTTGAATCAAGAGGCTTTGGAGCAGGTGAGGGTAATTCAAGACAGACTTCGGACAGCTCAGAGTAGGCATAGGAGTTATGTTGATCGTAGGCGGTGAACTTTGAATATTTTAGTTAGTGATATATTTTTCCTCTGCGTGTCTCCCATGAAGGGCATGATGAGTTTTAGGAGGCGGGGCAAGCTTAACCCCATGAATATTGGGCCTTTTGAGGTCCTTCGAGCAGTTGGAGAGGTTGCTTATGAGTTAGCCTTTTCTCCAATGATCTTATCTATCCACCCAGTCTTTCATGTTTTGATGTTATGTCGATATCTTCCTAATGAGTCACACGTTCTTCAGTATGATGCAGTAGAGTTTGATGATTGATTGACCTTCCTAGAGGAACCAGTTGCCCTTCTTTTCAGAGACATGCGATACTTGCGCTCGAGAACCATTCCTGCGGTTAAGGCTTGTTGGAGGCATCGTCCATCTGAGGAGCCTACCTAAGAGACCGAGCATGATATGCTGGAGCAGTTTCCAGGCTTGTTTGAGTCTTCAGGTACTTCTTCGCTTATCTAGAGCTTTCATATACCAACTCCAAGTCATTTATGATTTGCTAGGACTGACAGTTCGGTCACCTGGTTGTTCGTTTGGTTTTTATGCGAGTTTTAGTGTTTTTGGGAGATTTTGAACCTTAAATGGTCATTTTTTATCAGTAGTTCTGGAAGATAAACTCAAAATCCAATTCTAACGATTCCAGCAGCTCCATAAAGGTCATTTTAGGTTAGTAGCATAGTCGTGTGAGGCTGTGCAATTGAAAATTTTAACTTTCACGTTGAAGCCTAAGTTTGGCCTAAGTTAAAATTCTGAGAATGAGCTCGGATGAGAATTCCATCAGCGCGATTAGCTTCGGAATGTTGAGTTTGGTCTAGAATGACCCTTCGTTTAGGTTTCGAGGGTTTCGGGCTAATTGTGGAATTTTTCTTAAAGTGGAAATTGGGTGTGGGACCCACTTTTCATTGAAACTATCTGTTTGGGTTAGATTTTATGTATATGATTTGGGTACATGAATCTAAAGTGAATTTGAGAAAAAGAATCGGATTAAAATGATTTAGGGCCAGAAAACGCGATCAAAAGTTCATCTGCATTTTGCATGAGGAACAGGTCATGCGACGCACCCCCATAGCGCCTGGAGGCTGGGGCAGCGCGCCTGCAGTGCACCCAAAATGAGCCCCAGTAAATTGGGGCCTGGCGCGGCGCGCCAGGGACACTCCCGGATCAGCGTTATTCACCAATTTTTCGTCGTTTAGCCTATTTAAGTTATTCTAAAGTGTCCTAACACTTTCCATTGATTCTAACTACTCTAAATGACTTCTAAACACCTAGAAATCATCCATAAACGTGAATCATAACCTTGAATCCATAAATTCAAATTCAAGGAAAGTCAAGAGGCAAGTCTAGGAAGTTCTCGGAGTCTTTTCAAGAAGTATTTTGCAAATGCTTTTTAACTTTGTTTTAAGACTTAAGTTTTGAAGTTGAGTAAGCAATAAGAGCAAAGTTCATTTTCTTTAAAATGATATATGGGAACTAAGTATTTCCAAGAGTACATGTTTTCACATTTAAGATGAGAGGAAACTGAGATTTCCGAAAGAGTTTTGAACAGCAAAAGGGAACATTGATTCCAAGAGAATTTTTTTAAGCTAAGTTTGAGCAATTATTTCCAACCATAGAATAAGTTGTTTTAAAAATATATAAGCTAAGTATATTTTGGGAGAAGTATTGAGCACCGATATGGGGACACGAGTTCATATTAACTCAAGCCCCCATAAACCATGTAGCCATCATGGGCAGAAAAAGGATCATACTTTTTAGATGATTCCTTAGTACTTTTTAGCATAGACTAGTGGATCCACTTAGTAGTTCAGGTTCTATACCGATGGCAAGGTATAGGACGATCCTTGGCAACGTGAGGTAAAATGATGTACCATCACTTAGGTGCATAGTAATGGTTGTCGGTTAGAGAAACTCCCACAAAAGTTATTGTATTTTTATATACATCAGTTTATTGTATTTTTACATACATTTCAGAGTTATGTTATATCCTTGTATATACACAGAGTTGACATCATGTTTTTAAACAGCTTTTCTTTATATTGCACTTGTTTTAAACTGCTTTATATTGAAATGAGTTCATTTAAGTATTCACGAGTTGAGAAGAGCCAAGGTAAGTGGTTCTTTCATATTCACTTTCAAGCCTATGTTGTTTTAGCATTCCAACTCGCATAATCGTACATTCAATGTACTGATACCAGTTGGCCTGCATCGTCTTATGATGTAGACACAGGTAATTAGCATCAGCATCCAGCGCCTCGTCGATCCTGTTTGAGCATTCAGAGTCTGTTGGTGAGCCTCCTTGCATTCCAGAGGACTCTTTTATTCTCTTTCTAGTTTAGTTCATTAGAATGTTGTGGGGTTTCTCCCAACATCCATCTCAGTTGTTTTAGAGGCTTCATAGACAGTTAGTAGTTCAGTTGTCTTTACATTGTCATTCAGATGTTGTTTAAAGATTGAGTTGCCATTTTTGGCTAAACTATTATTTCTTAAGTTATGCATGAGCTATATTTTCTTATGCTTAAGTCTTCCGTTGAGTAAGTAGGCCAGGCCAAAGGTTTGATTGGGGCTAGCAATGGTTCTCGAGTGCCAACCACGCCCAGGGTATAGGCTCGGGGCGTGACAAACTTGGTATTAGAAAATAGAGTTCTAGAGTCCTAGGGAGTCTATGAAGCCGTGTCTGTAGAGTCCTAGTTATCGGTGTGAAGCGTGCCACATCTATAATTAGAAGGCTGCAACATTTAGGAACTATCTCACTTCTTTCACACTCATCTCGTGCATTAGAGTTTAATCTCTAAAAAGTTCCCTCTAATTCGTGCTTGCGCATGCTTTTCAGATAATCATGCCTCCACGAAGAGCAGTCAGAGGTCGTCCAGCTATGAGGAATGTTGAGGAACAATAGTTACCAAATGCACCTGAAGTGCAACCTCAAGGAGAAGTCACCAATGCTGAGTTCAGAGAGGCTATAAGGATGCTCAGTCAAGTTGTGACTAACCAAGCTGGGCAGCAGAGAGGAGCTCGACTAGAAGAGGCTGATACTTCAAGGATTCATGAGTTCTTGAGGATGAACCCTTCAAGTTTCACAGGTTCCAGCACTGCAGAGGATCTAGAGAACTTCATTAAGGAACTAAAAAAGGTATTCGACGTGATGCATATTGCTGATACCGAGAGAGTTGAGCTAGTTTCATACCAGATGAAGAATGTTGCTAGGACCTAGTTTAATCAGTGGAAAGGGGATAGAGCCGAGGATGCACCACTTGCAAGTTGGGCCTGTTTTGAGGAAGCTTTCTTGGGGTGTTTCTTTCCTCGAGAACTGAAAGAGGCCAAGGTATGTGAGTTCCTCACACTTAAGAAGGATTCTCTAAGTGTTCATAAATATGGGTTGAAGTTCACCCAACTATCCCGTTATGCTCCAGAGATGGTTAAGGACATGAGAAGTAGAATGAGCTTGTTCGTTGTTGGGTTGGGACTTCTATCAAGCAAAGAGAGTCGGGCAGCAATGCTTATTGGGGACATGGACATTTCGAGGTTGATGGTTTATGTGTAGCAGGTTGAGGAAGAGAAGCTGAGAGACAGGGAAGAGTTCATAAATAAAAAAGTGAAGACAAGGAATGAGTCTGGGCAGCAGAAGGGTAGTGTGAATCATCCATCATTTCAGAAGCAAAAGGGACATGCACCATCATCTTCTAGTGCACCTACATCCAGAAACAAATGTGAGTATAATGGCCAGAATTCGCAAAACTTCAGAGCTAGACCAGCACAATCTCAAGATAGTGTGGCACAAGGAGGTAATTGGGCTCCTGTATGTGGTAGGTGTGGTAGAAACCACTCAGGTAAGTGTCGTGATGGCCAGACAGGTTGTTTCAAGTGTGGGAAAGAGGGACACTTCATGAAAGAGTGTCCTAAGAATAAGCAAGGTAGTGGAAATCTGGGCAATAGAGCCCAGTCTTCATCAGTTGCTCCACCAGATAGGGCTGCACCTAGAGGAACTACTTCTGGTACTAGCGGAGGAGCAAACCGCCTCTATGCAATCACTAGTCGCCAAGAGCAAGAGAACTCTCCAGATGTTGTCACTGGTATGATTTGAGTCTTTGACTTTACTGCTTATGCCTTGCTAGATCCAAGAGCGAGTTTATCTTTTGTAACTCCTTAAGTTGCTATGAACTTTGATGTTCTTCCTGAACAACTTAGTGAACCATTCAGTGTCTCTACGCCTGTTAGTGAGTCTATTCTACCAGAGAGAGTCTATCATGATTGTCCCATTTTTGTCAATCACAAGAGTACCATGGCTGATTTAATTGAGTTAGACATGGTAGATTTTGATGTCATTCTTGGTATGGACTGGCTTCATGCCTGTTATGTCTCAGTTGATTGTAGAACTCGAGTTGTCAAGTTTCAGTTTCCAAATGAGCCAGTCTTAGAGCAGAAAAGCAGTTCAGTAGTGCCTAAGGGTCGTTTCATTTCGTACCTTAAGGCAAGGAAGTTAGTTTCTAAGGGGTGTGTCTATCACTTAGTCCGAGTTAATGACTTAAGTGTTGAGGTACCTCTTATTCAGTCAGTTCCAGTAGTAAAAGAGTTCCGAGAAGTCTTTCCTGATAATCTTTCCGGAGTCCCTCCTGATAGGGAAATAAACTTCGGCATAGACATCATTCCAAATACTTGTCCTATCTCTATTCCGCCATATAGAATGGCACCAGCAGAGTTGAAAGAGCAGTTGAAAGATCTCCTAGATAAGGTCTTTATTTGACCAAGTGTCTCACCTTAGGGCGCTCTGGTCTTATTTGTGAGAAAGAAGGATGGTTCCTTAGGATGTGCATAGATTACCATCAGTTGAACAAGGTTACCATCAAAAATAAGTATCCTCTTTCGAGAATTATTGATCTTTTTTATCAGCTTCAAGGTGCTTGCTGTTTCTCAAAAATTGACCTCAAATCAGGCTATCATCATTTAGGAGTAAAGGAATGTGATATTCCAAAAACAGCTTTTAGAACCAGATATAGTCATTATGAGTTTTTGGTCATGTCCTTTGATTTGACCAATGCACCAGCAACGTTCATAGATCTTATGAATAGAGTCTTCAAACCTTATTTAGATATGTTTGTTATCGTATTCATTGATGGCATACTAATCTATTCAAGGAATGAAGAAGATCATGTTAGTCATGTCAGAATAGTTCTTCAGACTTTGAAAGATAAGGAGTTACATGCTAAATTCTCTAAGTGTGAATTTTGGCTTGAATCTGTGGCATCCTTAGGACATATTGTGTCTGGAGAGGGAATTAAAGTTGATACTCAGAAAATTGAAGCAGTGCAGAATTGGCCTAGACCCACATCTCCAACTGATATTAGGAGTTTCTTAGGTTTGGTTGGCTAATATAGAAGGTTTGTAGAGGGATTCTCGTCTATTTCATCCCCTTTAACGAAGTTAACTCAGAAGACTGTTAAATTTCAATAGTCTGAAGCTTGCGAGAAAAGATTTCAGGAATTGAAGAAGAGGTTGACTACTGCACCAGTTTTAACTTTACTGGAAGGTACTCAAGGTTCTGTGGTGTATTGCAATGCATCTAGAGTTGGTTTGGGTTGTGTGTTAATGCAGAATGGCAAAGTCATAGCTTATGCCTCCAGACAGTTGAAAGTTCATGAAAAGAATTACCCAACCCATGACTTAGAGTTGGCTGCGGTAGTATTTGCTTTGAAGATATGGCGTCATTATTTGTGTGGTGTTCATGTTGATATATTCACTGATCACAAGAGCCTTCAATATGTGTTCACTCAGAAAGAGCTTAATCTCAGACAAAATAGGTGGTTAGAGTTACTCAAGGATTATGACATAAGTATTCTTTATCACCCAGGTAAGGCTAATGTTGTTGTTGATGTCTTGAGCAGGTTGTCTATTGGTAGTACCGCCCATGTTGATGAAGAAAAGAGAGAGTTAGCAAAAGATGTGCATAGGCTTGCACGCCTAGGAGTCCGACTTATGCATTCCACAGAAGGAGGAACAGTGGTGACGAATGGGGCTTCATCATCACTAGTGGCAGAAGTTAAAGAAAAGCAAGACCAAGTTCCATTTTGCTTGAATTGAAGGTAAATGTTCATAAGCAAAAAGTATTAGCTTTTGAATAAGGGGGAGATGGTGTATTGAGATATCAAGGTAGACTGTATGTACCTATAGTGGATGGACTCCAAGAAAGGATCATGGAGGAAGCTCATAGCACTAAATATTCCATTCATCCGGGTTCCACAAAGATGTATAGTGACTTGAGAGAGGTTTATTGGTGGAATGGCATGAAGAAGGGCATTGCTGAATTTGTCGCTAAGTGTCCAAATTGCCAACAAGTGAAAGTTGAGCACCAAAGGCCCGGTGGTTTGACGTAGAATATAAAACTTCCAAAATGGAAGTGGGAGATGATTAATATGGATTTCATCACAGGTTTACCAAGGTCTCGCAGACAGCATGATTCTATTTGGGTGATTGTCGACACAATGACAAAATCAGCATATTTTCTACTTGTAAAGACTACCCATTCAGCAGAAGATTATGCCAGGTTATATATTCAGGAGGTGGTAAGACTTCATGGAGTCCCAGTCTCTATTATTTTAGATAGAGGTGCACAATTTACTACACAGTACTGAAAATCTTTTCAGAAAGGCTTGGGTTCAAAGGTGAACTTAAGTACTGCCTTTCATCCTCAGACTGATGGGAAGCAGAGAGCACTATTCAGACATTAGAAGATATGTTAAGGGCTTGTGTGATTGATTTCAAAGGAAATTGGGATGATCACCTACCTCTCATTGAGTTTTCTTACAACAACAATTACCATTCTAGCATCCAAATGGCTCCTTATGAAGCTCTTTATGGGAGAAGATGCAGATCTCCTATTGGATGATTTGAAGTTGGTGAAGCAGGGTTGATAGGACGAGATTTAGTTCACCAAGCTACGGAGAAGGTGAAAGTGATTCAAGAAAGGTTGAAAACGGCAAATAGTCGTCAAAAATCATACACTGATGTTAGGAGAAGGGCGTTAGAGTTCAAAGTAGATGATTAGGTATTTGAAAGTTTCACCCATGAAGGGTGTTATGAGGTTTGGTAAGAAGGGGAAGCTTAGCCCCCGGTATATTGGACCTTATCGCATAGCCAAGAGGATTGGCAATGTAGCTTATGACTTGGAGCTGCCACAGGAATTAGCAGCGGTCATCTGGTATTTCATATCTCCATGTTGAAGAAATGCATGGGTGATCCTTCATTGATCATACCAACTGAAGACATTGAGATCAAGGATAGCTTATCCTATAGGGAGATTCCTGTCCAGATTCTAGATCACCAAGTTCGCAAGTTGAGAACAAAAGAGGTAGCATCAGTCAAGGTCCTTTGGAGGAACCAATTTGTTGAAGAAGCTACTTGGGAAGCTGAAGAGGACATGAAGAAGAGATATCCACATCTCTTTGAATTCGAAGAAAGCGCAGATCAAGGTACTAATTTTCTTCTTAATGCTCTCTAATTTATGAATGAGCATGTTGTTTGTTTGCATTTGCTTGTTGGGTGTTTGAGTTTGATGTTGCACCCTAAGCCTAGTAAGAGTCATCTCATTCGAGGACGAATGTTCCCAAGGGGGGATATTGTAACACCTCGCAACTAGAAAGAACTAGAAAGAAGTTTAAAACCTGGAAATAGTCATTTTTGGAAAGTATAAGGAAATCTGGAAAATTTTAAGTTAAAGTGAGTTTTTGGTCAACTTCAAACAACCATAACTCCTAGCTCATGATGATTTAGGCGTAGTACCAGATATGGTTGGAAATCTCTTTGAATGATCTTTCCAACGCCTCTAAGTTTGCACCATTCCGAGTTTGGATGAGTGAGTTATGCCTTTTGGAAGTTGGGTTGTTGGTTTAAGGAAAGTCCAAATCCGGATTTTTGAAGGGTAGTTTGGTCCTTTCTTTACCCTTTTATTTTAATTCATTTTAGTGAATTAATTAAGGGTCTAAACTGAACTTGGTCAGTTTTACGCTTTTGAAAAAGAGCTAGGGTTTTAGAGAAGAGGAGAAAAGAGAAGGAGAAGCAAGGAAATCATCAAGATCGTCGAGTTTAGCTTGTGGATTTCGGCGGGGGTGATCCCTACAAGGTATGTGAGATCATATAGCATTGGTTTAGTTCACCCACGCGCCTAGCATGTTTAATTCGACGTATTCTTGTCCTAAAATGATTAAGAATTAGCTGTTCTTGATAGTTGTTCTTGAATTGATTTCGTTCTTGAATATGAGTTGGGATTTAGGAGTTTCTTGATGTTAAAGTATTGTTTTCTTGAGTTGTTTGGGTTAGATTTTGTGTATATGATTTGGGTACATGAATCTAAAGTGAGTTTGAGAAAAAGAATCCTATTAAAACGATTTGGGGCCAGAAAATGCGATCAAATGTTTGTCTAAATTTTGTCTGAGGAACAGGTCGCGCGACGCCCCCCCCCCATAGGGCCAGGAGGCTTGGGCGGCACGCCTACAATGCACCCAAAATGAGCCCCAGTAATTTGGGCCTGGCGCGGCACGCCAGAGAAGAAGTTGTTTTAAAACATATGAGCTAAGTATATTTTGGGAGTAGTATTGAGCACCGATATGGAGACGTAAGTTCATATTAACTCAAGCCCCCATAAACCATGTAGCCATCATGGGCAGAAAAAGGATCATACTTTTTAGATGATTCCTTAGTGCTAGACTAGTGGATCCACTTAGTAGTTCAGGTTCTATACTGATGGCAAGGTATAGGACGGTCTTTGGCAACGTGAGGTAAACGTTGTACCATCACTTAGGCTCATAGTGATGGTTGTCGGTTAGAGAAACTCCCACAAAAGTTATTGTATTTTTATATACATCAGTTTATTGCATTTTTACATACATTTCAGAGTAGTGTTGTATCCTTATATATACACAGAGTTGACATCATGTTTTTAAACAGCTTTTCTTTATATTGCACTTGTTTTAAACTACTTTATATTGAAATGAGTTCAGTTAAGTATTCATAAGTTGAGAAGAGCCAAGGTAAGTGGTTCATTCATATTCCCTTTCAAGCCTATGTTGTTTTAGCATTCCAACTCGCATACTCGTACATTCAATGTATTGATGCCAGTTGGCCTGCATCATCTTATGATGCAGACGCAGGTAATCAGGATCAGCATCCAGCGCCTCGTTGATCTAGCTTGAGCATTCAGAGTCTGTTGGTGAGCCTCATTGCATTCCGGAGGACTCTTTTATTCGCTTTCTAGTTTAGTTCATTAGGATGTTGTGGGGTTTGTCCTAACATCCATCTCAGTTGTTTTAGAGGCTTTATAGAGAGTTAGTAGTTCAGTTGTCTTTACATTATCGTCAGATGTTGATTAAAGATTGAGTTACCATTTTGGATAAACTATTATTTCTTAAGTTATGCATGAGCTATATTTTCTTATTCTTAAGTCTTCCACTGATTAAGTAGGCCAGGCCAAGGGTTCGTTTGGGGCCAGCAATGGTTCTCGAGTGCCAGCCACGCCCAAGGTGTAGGCTCGGGGCATGACAACAATGCAGATCTCATATTGGATGGTTTGAAGTTGGTGAAGCTGGGTTGATAGGACCATACTTAGTTCATCAAGCTATGGAAAAAGTGAAGGTTATTCAAGTGAGATTGAAAACAGCACAGAGTCATCAAAAATCATATACTGATGTTAGAAGAAGTGACTTAGATTTTGAAGTAGATGATTGGGTTTACTTGAAAGTTTCACCCCTGAAGGGTGTTATAAGATTTGGTAAGAAGGGGAAGCTTAGTCCCTGATATATTGGTCCTTACAGAATATCCAAAAGGATCGGTAACGTGGCTAATGAGTTGGAGCTACCGCAAGAGTTGGCAGCGGTCCATCCAGTATTTCACATTTCTATGTAAAAGAAGGGTATGGGTGATCCTTCACTTATCATACCTACCAAATATATTGGTATTAAGGATAGCTTATCCTATGAGGATATTCTTGTTCAGATTCTAAACCTCCAGGTTCGCAAGTTGAGAAACAAGGAAGTAGTATCAGTCAAGGATCTATGGAGAAATTAGTTTGTTGAGGAAGCTACATGAGAAGCGGAGGAGTACATGAAGAAGAGGTACCCACATGTCTTTGAGTTCGGAGAAATTCCTAATTAAGGTACTAATCCTTTCTTGGCATTTGTTTTAAGTTGACATGTTGTGTTATATATTGATTGTGGGGTGGTTGAGCTAAATGTTAGATGTTACACCCTTAGCCTAATTAGAGTGATCTCATTCGAAGACGAATGATCCCAAGGGGGAGATATTGTAACATCCTTCCTTAGAAAGAACTAGAATTAGAAATAGTTATTTTTGCAAGAATAAAAATCTGAAAAATTGGCAAGTTATGCTAGGTGTGAGTGTTGGGTCAACTTCAAATTACCATAACTTTTAGTACAACGTGATTTAGGTGGGCTATAAGGTATCAAATAAAAGGTCTTGGAATCCTCTTTAAAACGGCACCGGGTTTGCTAATTTTTGAGCTCGTATGAGAGAGATACGTTTGAAGTCGGGCTATCCGGATAAGGAAAGTCACCTGGATTTAAGAGGAGTATTTTGGTCTTTTCCTTACCCAATTAAGTTATTTCATTTTTAGTAATTAATTAGGGGTCTAAACTGATTTGATTCAGTTTATGAAATCCAAATTAACGCTTAGGGTTTGAGAATAGTTCAAGAAGAGGAGAAAAGGAGAAAGGTCAAGGCGTTCTTGGAGTTTTCTTGCGAAATCAAAGATCGTTTCGCCAAGGGTTGATCCCTAAAGAGGTATGTGAGTTCACATAGCATTGAGTTCATTCACCCACATGCCAATCATGTTTATTTCAGTGTTAAATTCATTCTAGAAAGTTGAAGGTTTGATGTTCTTGAATTGTGTTCTTGAAATTGGCTTCCATTCTTGAGTTAAGATGAGATTGATGAGCTCTTGAGGAAATCATGTCGATTTTAAAGTTGTGTTTGATTAGATTTTTGTGTACATGTATTGGGTATCTGAATCTATAGGGAAATTGAGAAAACGAATCGAATCTAGTCGAGTTAAGATTAGAGAACGAGTTGAAAAATTCATCGGAACTACCTGGGAGGGGCTGGCGCGGCACGCACCAGATGCCCCAGAGGGGCTGGGGCAGCGCGCAATCAGTGCACCAAAATTGAGCCTTGGAACTTTAGGGGCTGGTGCCCTGCGCCAGTTATGCGCCCGGGACATCTGCCCCTACCCATTTTTTGTCAGTTTTGCCCGTTTGAGTCCTTCTAAAGTGTACTAACACTTCCTATCAATTCTAACTACTCTATATGACTTCTAAACATCTAGAAATCATCCGTAAACTTGAATCATAACCTTGAATCCATAAATTCAAATTCAAGGAAAAGGTAAGAGTCAAATTTTGAGAGTTCTTCGAGTCTTTTCAAAATGTCTTTCACAATTGTTTTAAACTTGTTTTAAAGACTTAAGCATTGAGTTTGAGAAAGATTAGAGCCAAGTTCATTTCTTCAAAAAGATATATGGGAACTAAGTATTACCAAAGAGTAAATGTTTTCACATTTAAGATGAGAGGAAACACCGATTTCCAAAAGAGTTTTCATGAGCAGTTTAGTACCATCTCTTTTAAGAGAAAGATCTTTAGAGTAATAATCTCAAACCACAGAGGAGTTATGTTTTAAAACATATGGACTAGTTACATTTTGGTAGTAGTATTGAGCATCGATATGGGGATGAGTTCAAATAACTCAAGTCTCCATAAACCATGTAGCCACCATGGGTAAAAAAAGGTCATACTTTTTAGATGATTCCTTAATGCTTTCTAGCATGGACTAGTGAATCCACTTAGTTATAGGTTCTATACCGCGACAAAGTATAGGAAGACCCTGGTAGCATGAGGCAAACCGTTGTATCATCACATAGCTCATAGTGATGGTTGTCGGTTAGAGAATCTCCCATAGATTTACTTGTATTTTCATATACAAACTAAGTTATTATTGTGTTTTCAATTTAGTGAGTTGCTATCTACATGTTTTAAAAGCTTTCTTTATATTGTATTTCTATTTCTTCCTTATAATGATATAATGAAATGAGTTGAGTTGAGTTAAGACGAGGTAAGTTTTCTTCAATTCCATTTCAAGCTTATGTCTTGTTTTAGAACTCCCTCTGCATGAGCGTACATTCCATGTACTGACGACATTTGTCCTGTATCATTTTATGATACAGATACATGTAATCAGGATCGGCATCCAGCGCTTCATTGATCCAATTGAGCATTTCAAAGTCATTTGGTGAGGCTCCTTCCTTTTCAGATGATTCCTTTTATATTTTCTTTGTCATTACAATTGTTATGATAATTGGGGGTCTTGTCCCGACATCCCTCATCGTACTAGAGGCTTCATAGACATCTAGTTATAGTTCATTAGTCTTTTCATTTTCATTCAATTTATGTTGAGACTTGAGTTGCCTTATTGGCTAGTTGAGGATAGAGAAATTCTATGGAAGGATATATATCATATGACAACAACTATTGATAGCCCTTGGTTAATTGGTGGAGACTTTAATGTAGTCTTGAATGTTGATGAAAAGATTTTAGTGGACTGCATGTTCAAGATATTTATTATGAAGACTTTCAGACATGTATTCAGAGTTGTGATTTATCAGAGATTCAATTCAAAGGCAGCCCTTTCACCTGGTGGAATGGAAGAGTTGGAAATGATTGTATTTTTGAAAGATTAGATAGGATTCTCTCTAATCAGCACATGTATCTCTATTTTGATTTCATGGAAATTGAACATCGTGCAAGTACAAGGTCAGATCATGCCCCTATGTTATTGACCAGGGAAGAGAGGATGAATAGATATAGGAAACCATTCAGGTTTCTTAAGTTCTGGACTGACCATGATCAATTTATTGAGGTAGTGAGACAGAATTGGTGTATCGATGTGTCCCAAAATCCATTTTTTCTTTTTAAAGAAAACATTAAAAGGGTCAAATCTGGTTTGACCAAATAGAGAAAGGAAGTTTATGGTAATATTTTTCAGCAGCTACTAATCAGGGAAGATATTGTCAAAATCAAAGAAAAACTATTTGAGGAAGCTCCTAATTTTGAAAACAAAGAAGTATTGCATAGATCCCAGGCTGAGTATAAAAAAGTACTTACATTTTGAGGAGGTTTTTTGGCAACAGAAAGTTGGGTATGACTGGTTTGAAAATGGAGATAGTAATACTAGATTTTTTTCACAGCATTGTTAATGGTAGAAGGAAAAAGCTGCAACTAAATAGAAATCAAAATAGACAAGGGGAGTGGTTAGTGGAAGAAAGTGAGATAGCTGCTAAAGTTGTTCAATTCTATGAGGACCAGTTTCACCAAGATAGAGATGCTACATCCCTTTCGTTGTTGAGACATATTCCTACTCTTGTTACAGAGGACGAAAATATTGGTTTGTGTAAAGAGCCTAAGATGGAGGAAGTAAAGAGAGTTGTTTTCAATTTGAAAGGAGATAGTGTTGGAGGTCCTGATGGCTTAAATTGCAATTTTTATCAATGTTGTTGGGAGATTGTAGGACAAGATATTGTCAAAATAGTTCAAGAATTCTTTGCTGGTAATACTCTCCCTAAGTCTATTACTCATACTAACTTGGTCTTATTTCCCAAAAAAGACCAAGTTAACACCTTTGCAAACTTGAGGCCAATAAGTTTGGGTAATTTTATCAACAAAATTCTATCTAGAGTTGTTCATGACAGATTAGAAGGTATGTTACCTAAACATATCTCTGTAAATCAATCTGGCTTTATGAAAGATAGAAGCATTATTGAAAATGTTCTCCTAACACAAGAGATTGTCACAGACATCAGGGAAAGGGGTAAGCCTTCTAATGTTGTAATTAAGGTTGATATGGAAAAGGCTTATGATAGAGTATCTTGGTTCTTTATGATGAAAGTGTTAAGGAAGATGGGTTTTTCTGAATAGGTGGTGGACTAAATATGGAGGTTGCTTGCAAACAATTAGTATTCAATGCTTATAGATGGGTAGTCACATGGGTTCTTTCACTCTACTAGAGGGGTGAACCAAGATGATCTACTATTCCCTGCCCTATTTATTCTATCTGCTGAAGTTTTATCTTGGTCTTTAAACTCTTTATTTGAGGATGATCTATTTCAGGGGTATGGGATGCCAAAATAGAGTACCAATATAAACCATCTTACTTATGCAGATGATACTATTATTTTTGCATCTACTAATAGATACTCACTGGTAAATATCATGTCAATTTTAAAGAAGTATGAAATTCAGTCAGGACAGAAAATTAACAAGGATAAAAGTGCCTTCTATATGCATCAAAACGCAGCAGCTGCTGACATATTGCTAGTTGAGGAGTGTTCAGGTTTCAATAGAGGGAAATTTCAACTCAAGTATTTGGGGTGTCCTATATCACATGCCAGGAAGAGGAAATAACATTACTCTAATCTTATTACAAGGGTCAAATCTAAACTACAAGCCTAGAAATGAAATATGCTATCCTATGGAGGTAAAGAAGTTTTAATCAATAGTGTTTTGCAAAGTGTTCCCATTCATGTATTGTATATTATTGTGCCCCCTGTATGTGTCCTCAAAGAACTCCATAGAGTATTTGATAAATTCTTTTGGAGTCATAAAGTATTAGGAAATAGCAAGCACTGGGTTGCTTGGAATAAACTTTGCTTGCAAAAACAAGAGGGTGGTCTTGGTTTTAGGTCTTTACTTGAGTTATCTCAAGCTTTATATGCTAAACTCTAGTGGAGGTTCAGAACTCAAAATTCTTTATGGGCCAATTTCCTGTGGAATAAATATTGTAAGCAAATACCTAGTTTGGTAAAATGGAGGGGTGATGAGTCTGAGATTTGGACTTATTTAGGGCTTTATTTAAAATAATTTAGTGTCCTCATATGCTTATTTTGTGCAAATAACTGATGTAAAACCCTTGATTTCCAGGTATATGGGTCGAGGAACAAAGCAAGGACACTAATTTGCAAAAAGGAACAAAGCGAGCTGAAAGAACAAAGAAATGCAAGCTTGGTGATCGCCAAGTGCATTTGGCGAGTTGCCGAATGGCCATTTGACCACCTAAAGTTCTAGTGTGCCAAGCCTTGAAGGATAGAACCAAGTTGGCAAGAGAAAGGAGCAGTCGACGGATCGTCGAGTGGTTCCGCGATGCAGTGTTAGATCGCCCAAAGTTACAGACCTTGAGGATGCTGATAAGCCAAGGCAGAAATGCGATGGAATTGACCAAAGGGCGCCTCGCTGAGTGGATCGACGAGCCAGACTTACTTCGCCGAGTGATTCTTCGCAGCATATTTTTGGCGACTATAAATACATTTTTGAACATTTAGTCTAGGATAAAAAAAATTCATTATATCGAATTGTGATTAGAATTTTGAACTGAGAGACAAGTTTTCTCAAGTTTTCCTTAGCTTTGAAGAATTGAAGTTTTTCACTTTTGAGAAATTGGAAGTGGGTCTTTGAGATTCTTCGACTTGGAGTATTGTAAAGACAAAATTAATCTTACCAGTTGATGGAAACTCAATATGGTAATGATTTTTATCTTTTTATAATGTCTAGCTAAAACCTCAATTCTTGGGGTGTGATTATGAGATTATGGGTTGATTTAGTTTATGGGTATTGCTAATTGTTAGTTGAAATGGTGTTTAGAAGTGAATTCAATCATTAATTGTGGTTTAATATAAGAATTGTAGTTGCAAATGCAGTTCTACCCTTGTGTTTTTGGCTTGCTCGAGAGAGAGATTTAAAACTAAGATTATTGATTGATGGTCTATGAGTATTTGGGTTGTCATTGGTTCAGCTCGAGAGAGTGAATCCTAAACCCATTTCCACACATTCAGCTCGAGAGAGTGAATGGACTAAGGTATGGGTTGTTCTTATTTTGCATGCTTGTCGATGTTTGAGAGAAATCGACTTGATTCGGGGTAAATTGTTCGAGAGAAAGTTTACCTCCTCTATAGTCTAGCTTACTCACTAATATCTACCTATTTTCTAAAAGTTGCAATTACCCATTTGTCTATATTAGCCTATAATCGAATAACATCCTAAGAACTTGTCTCATTATTGTTATTTTGTATTGTTTGCTGTTATTGTAGTTGATAATTTCAAACCAAAACCCCCCATTTGACATTAATGTCACCCTCTGACTTAAAATATGTTTTTATTCGATAATGTATTTTCATATGACTGATTTGACCATGTTCACACTTTTCTATTGAATCTTAAACATGTATCGCTCCCTGCGGGATTTGACCCCAACTCATTTAGTTGGGTTATATACTGATTAACGATCGTTGACGCTTAGAATTGGATGAAGTGTCTTTGAAACGTTATTAATCAAAATGGCGCCGCTGCCGGGGAGTGGTGTTGATTGAGATTCTTTTGGTGAAGTTGAATTTTATTATTTTTAGTCATAGTTGAATCTACTTATTTTTAGTTTTGGTTTTCGTGTTGCTTGTTGAACAGAAGAAACGAGCATGTCTTGTAGCAACAGTGACCCAATGGACTACCCTCCTTTGAGATTAATGATTCTTAGGGATAACATCCTAACTTTCAAGTAATTGGAGGGTGAGACTGTCCATGAGTTGTGGCGAGGATTTAAGGCACTATTGCAGTAGTGCCCAGCTCATGGAATTCCAGATAAGATGCTACTGGAATGCTTCTACACAGGCCTTGGTCCTAAAAATAGAAGAGTGGCTGACCAACTTTCTCTTGGTTGTTTGATACGACAACACTATGACACAGCAGCCCAGCTCCTTGATCGAATGGCTAAGACCAACAAGGAGACAGAGAAGGACCAAGAATTGACCACACTGCTGACTCAACTGGATCTCTTGGCAAAAAAGATTATGGAATTGGACGTACCATACAAAAAGAAAGATCGGTGCATTCCCTCTCATGAGCATAAAAAGTTCAAGGACCATGAGGGTGGACAAGAAGGAGAGATACTCTCACTTATTCTCCACAAAGTCGAAGAACACGACAGAGTGTTGAAAGAAATAAAAGAGAATGTCTCAATACTGAATCAAAGGACTGCTTCTCATTCCATGTCGATCCAGCACCTGGACACCCAAATGGGTCATATGTTGTCTCATCTCTACCCGAGACAACAATAGGGGTTGCCTAGTGGTCCTAGGGCAAACCCCAAAAATGGAGTTTGACTAAGAACTTGCATCGTGCCACGACGTTAACTAAGGTGCTTCTTAGGAGGCAATCCTAGTTTGTATTTTCTTTCTTTTTTATTTAGAAATAATCGTGTGTTGATGTTGTAGGCTAAAGTATGGAATGTGAGGAAAAATGCAGGTTGGCGAGTCAAATATCCAGTCGGCGAATCACCAAAGAGGTCGGCGAGCCCTACTTAGACTGCCGTTGGGCTCAAGAAATTATCAAATTGGAGTCTGTAATATTATGCGGGCCCATAGACAAGTCAGTGATCCCGACTTAGTCCGCTGTTTGGACACCCACATTAACTAGAGGTCCTGTAAAACTCGACAAGGTCGCCGAGTGGGTTGGCGAGGAAAATAAATGTCGCCGAAAGGGCGAGAACTGGATGGTTTTGAAAGGCCAAAGGTTTAAAATTTCAAACACTTTCACATTACCTCACTTTTTAACTTCCCAAAATCACACCCGCTCTATATTGTCTGTATTTTCGTGTTTTTATCGCTTACTAGTCGTCAATCTTGTGTTTGGATTTGGAAATCTTTGCCGCCTAGCATTTCAAATCTCGTATTCGGCATTAAAGGTTGGTTTCTCGAACCCCGAACTTGCCTTTAGCGATTTCACACAATTGCAATTGTTTTGATCTTAGTGATGTGTGTTAGGCCTCTCTGAATCCATGTTTTTGTGCTTGTGTGCCTGTTTTAATTTCGAGATCGTACCGTAATTGCCTAAGTTGTTAATATCCCGAGTTTCGTGCCTTAAAATTGATCTAAATTATTGGGTTGTGTGTAATTAATATCGGGTCTAGTCGGGTAAAGTCTTAGTAACCCATATTTGTGCTAAATAACGTGATTTGCCCAATGATAGAGTGTTTGACGTCATTCTTAAAGGCTTAAGTCGTCAAATGGCCAATTTTGGCCAAACTGGGGAAAGTCTAAGTACCCTGGTGGCATGGGTCTTATGGGTCTAGGTTTAATTAAACTAGTGCATAGTTTGATTCTGTTTTTGGGTGTTGCGGGGTTGATTTTGGAAGTTAGGGTAGAAAGTACGCACGTTGGGCAGTTTGGCGAGCTGGGTCAAGCTAGCCGAACCAATCGGCGGTTCGCCGAACCCCTCTTGATCGCCTTTAATTTCATTATTTTTTATGCTTTTGGTTCTGTAACTTTCGGCGAGAAGCTTGAGTTCGCTGAGTACACTCGGCGATTTGCTGAAAGTCTTTTTTGATTGTCCTTTCTGCGCCCCTAACCCTCAAAATTCACTGTAACTTTCGGCGGGCTAATCTGTGCTTGCCGATTGCTATCGGCGATTCGCCGAACAGTCCCTCCCATCTCCGACATGCCATTTTTTGGAAAGTTTTGAGTCAATTCTTTTGGCGAGCCCGATTTGGCTCACTAAAGCGATTCAGTGACTCGTCGATCCATTCGGCGAGTCTGTCTGCAATATAATTTTTGTGATTTTCCTTGAAATGAATATAACTATTTTTTATTTTTTTGCAGATATGGCTAGAACAAACTTGGACATGCCGCCCCGTAAAAGAGCACGGATCATAGTGATAAATGAAGGGGCATCAAATCCTTCCAAAAAGGGAAGAAAAAAGCCTCCAAAGGGGGGCAAGTCAAGGGCAAGAAGCCCATATCTGAGGTTCCGGAGTGCAACTCCGACAGCGAGGGAGAGTCATTTGACTCCCAAGCTGCATTTTCTGAGTCGGATGACGACCAGGCCCTACAGTCCCGGTGGACAGAGATTTGTGCTACCTCTCGCCCAGATGTGTCGAGAGTTCCAAAGGCCACCCCTCTTGTAGCTGATACAATGCCAAGTCCGGCACCGACTGTGGTCTAGAGCCACCAAAATAGGGTCCCCTTCCCCGTCTACTCAACAGGTTAAAGGCCGACAGGTTGAGGACAGTTCTAGAGGAGAAGTTGCTCTCCAAAGAGAGCTTAGTGGGTAGATATTCCACTGTGAGGGATACTCTCCAGTTTCACCGGTTCGATCACATTAATACTGTACTCGACCGGGATTTAGGTTCTACACTTGCATATGAGGGCTTGGCTACTACTCAGTCCCTGGATGACTTAAAGGGCTGGCTTTCCCCTCTGATTTATGATACAACCCTGAGTTGGATAGAGGCAGGAGCTCCCATTGAGAAGAAGGACCTGAATGTGTCCGCTCGATACTGGTTCAGTTTTATCAGCAACTCTATTATACCATCACAGAACGATTCCATCCTTTGCCACCCAAAGAGGGCCTGTTTCAGATCCATAATAGCCAGGAATACGCTCAACTTGGGATTGATTATTGAGCAGGAGATGGCCATGAGGGCAAAACAGCATCAGACATCCCTTCCCTTCCCGATCTTGATTACAGAGCTATGCCAGCGTGCTGGGGTACTTCAAGATGAGAAGAGGGATATTGAGGTCACTCCCACATCCTCCATAGACATCCAGCGTATAGAGGCCGAGTACACTCGGGAGGAGTAAGACAGGAGGAGAGCAATTCCGGTGGACAAATCCCCAGAGATTGATGAAGAGATGATCCCTGCAGAGGCACCTTTACCTACTCCGGCCTCCAGGCCTTCAGGTACACCTATTTCCACTTCTTTCTCCCAGGATCCTGGTGCTGCTGCCACTTCCCAGCCCGCCAGGATTACTCAGGCCATGATCCTTAAGATGGGACACTTAGCCCATTATGTGGATATGGGGGCTACTCGATTGGAGGTTGATGTAATGTGGATGATTGAGAGTGTTATCCTAGCTGCATTAACACCCCTCCAGACTTCTATTAATGATCTCACGGTGAGAGTCACAACTTGTGAGAGTCGATAGGGGTTTTTTCTAAGGTAACGGCTTTGAAAGTTGAGGTTGTTGGTTTGAGGAAGGATGTGGACTACTTGAAGTACACAGACTTCACTTCACTTTTGGAGGTAGCTGATGATGTGGATGCCCTGGCCAGTTCTGAGATTCCTCCTGTCACCACCGAAGATGTGCCGATGGATGATGTGACAGCTGATGAGTCGGAGGCAGAGACCGATGAGGAGCAGATAGAGGTGCGAGAGGAGAACATCTATAGAGACCTTCCAGATCTGGAGGAGACGATTGTACATTCAGTGATTCAAATATCACTGACAGAGACGTCCATGGAAGGCCCTAGTGGAGCCGGCATTATTGATTTTGCACCGGGCACTGATGCCCCGACAGATGGAGTGACTATGTATACATGACTTTTCTTTACCTACCTCTCTGTCACTTTTATGGATTTTAGTATTTTGTTGCATTTGAGGACAAATTGCTTTTTGTTTGTGGTGGGGTGAGGTATTTCTATACCCACCTCTTGTGATTATATTTTCTATATATAGTTTGGGTCTTTGTGCTGTAAATTGTGTTTTGACACTGTTTTGTGGGCGTTTGAGCCTGTAGCTCCATATTTTGAAATGCAAATGATTTTTGACCCTTCTGAAAAAAATTGTTGCCACCTCTTGTTGTGTTTGAATGTTGTTGTTCTTGTGCAAATTTGAGTGTCGGTCATGATAAATACCGATGACTTGAATAGTGCTCTTAATCGAACAAAAATGAATGTGTAGCTACGATGAGGCCAAATGAAGTTGCATAGATAATATGTGAGCTTTTTGTATCTCGTTGTGACTATCCGGTTATCGAATTGAGTCTGTTGTGGTGAACATTCCATACTAGCGAAAGTGTGGAGTGTTGTTTGATATTGGTGTCAATGCCTTGTGTGATGAGCTTACCATGAACCTTGTGGGATGACACCTAGAATTTACCCCGTTGGTCCGGTTGACTAAGTGATGCAAGCTCTTGAAATGATCTTAGGCAACAATTTTGAAGAGTGAAACAATTTGACATTATACCTCTTTTGTGGCCTACCTTATGAGTGTGTGAACTTTGCTTGAACTCCCTTTTTGAGCCTTATCCTTTTCTTAGAAGAAACTTGATCAAATGAGACCTCTCTTTATCTATTCACCTATAATCATCATGAAGTGTGGTTTGTTTGAATAGCCAACTTAGGCCAAAAGCCTAAGTTGGGGGTGTGGTGAAAGGAGAAGGTAAATCAAGACGTGCAAAGAAGCCCCCCTTGATCCATGGGTTTGAGAAAGATGGAACCCCTCCATACAAAAAAAAGAGAAAAAAAAGAAGAATGAAAAAGAAAAAGAACGAAAAAGTTGTGAAATAAAGTTGTGAAAGTTACAAAAGAAATGGGGTGTCCGGTATTGCATGAGAAGTGAATAATGGGGTGAATTTTGAGCATGAATGAAAATGTTGAAGAAAAAGAAAGAAAGTGTTGTTCATACCACATTTCATGAGGATAGCAGCCACTGAGCCTGTATGATCATACCTTTACACTCAGCCCCGTTACAAGCCCTAAAAAGACCTTCTTGATCTTGAGCGAGCTGAATGAATATTGGTTGAAAATAAGGGCAAACCTATGGGTGAATTCATGCATGTGTTCATCTTTGTGTGTGTGAGAGTTATTTGTGATTTCGGAGCTATAAATTATTGAAAAAATAGTGTGTGAATATGGAATCATTCTTTGTGTGAGGGCATTTGAGTACCTTTGTTGAGCCTGAACTTGCATTTGAAGCAAGTATTGTGAACTTGAGAATCTTTGGTAATGGTGAGTCACAACTTGAACTTTGAGTGCACAATTGATCCTTGCATGCGTAAGTTGTGTCTTGTTGTGTGCATTCATGATTGAGTCTTGTGTAGCACTGTTTGAGACATCCTTTTTGAATTGTTGAACTTGAATTTTACTTGAGGACAAGCAAAAGTTTAAGTTTAGGGTGTTGATGAGTCCAAGATTTGGACTCATTTAAGGCTTTATTTACAATGATTTAGTGTCCTCAAATGCTTATTTTGTGCAAATAACTTATGTAAAACCCTTGATTTCCAGGTATATGGATCGAGGAACAAAGCAAGGACACTAATTTACAAAAAGGAACAAAGCGTACTGAAAGAACGAAGAAATGCAAGCTTGGTAATTGCCAAGTCCACTTGGTGAGTCGTCGAATGGCCATTTGATCGCCTAAAGTTCCAGTGTGCCAAGCCCTGAAGGAAAGAACCAAGTCAGCGAGAGAAAGGAGCAGTCGACGGATCGCCGAGTGGTTCCACGTTGCAGTGTTAGATCTCCCAAAGTTACAGACCTTGAGGATGTTGAAAGCTAAGGCAGAAAGGTGATGGAATTGACCAAAGGGTGGATCACCGAGTGGATCGGTGAGCCCGACTTACTTCGCCGAGTGACTCTTCGCAACATATTTTTTGGCGACTATAAATACATTTTTGAACATTTAGTTTAGGATTAAAATATTCATTATATCGAATTGTGATTAGAATTTTGAACTGAGAGACAAGTTTTCTCTAGTTTTTCTTAGCTTTGAAGAATTGAAGTTTTTCACTTTTTGAGAAATTGGAAGTGGGTCTTTGAGATTCTTCGACTTGGAGTATTGTAAAGACAAAATTAATCTTACCTAGTTGATGGAAACTTAATTTGGTAACGATTTTTATCTTTTTATAATGTCTAGCTAAAACCCTAATTTTTGGGATGTGATTATGTGATTATGGGCTGATTTAGTTTATGGGTATTGCTAATTGTTAGTTGAAATGTTGTTTAGAAGTGAGTTCAATCATTAATTGTGGTTTAATTTAAGAATTGTGGTTGGAAATGCAGTTCTACCCTTGTGTTTTTGGCTTGCTCGAGAGAGAGGTTTTAAAACTAAGATTATTGATTGATGGTCTATGAGTATTTGGGTTGTCATGGGTTCAGCTCGAGAGAGTGAATCCTAAACCCATTTCCACACATTTAGCTCGAGAGAGTGAATGGACTAAGGAGTAGGTTGTTCTTATTTTGCATGCTTGTCGATGTTTGAGAGAAATCGACTTGATTTGGAGTAAATTGTTCGAGAGAAAGTTTACCTCCTATATAGTCTAGCTTACTCACTAATATCTAGCTATTTTCTAATAGTTGCAATTACCCATTTGTCTTTATTAGCCTATAATCGAATCACATCCCAAGAACCCGTCTTATTATTGTTATTTCGTATTGTTTGATGATGTTGTTGTTGATAATTTTAAACCAAAACTCCCCATTTGACATTAGTGTCACCCCCTGACTTAAATTATGTTTTTATTCGATAATGTCTATTCCTCTGACTGATTTGACCATGTTCACACTTTTCTTTTGAATCTTAAACACGTACCGCTCTCTGTGGGATTCGATCCCAACTCATTTGGTTGGGTTATATACTGATTAACGATCGTTGACGCTTAGAATTGGATGAAGTGCCTTTGAAACGTTATTAATCAAGGGGTGGATCTCAATTGTGGAAAAATATGTTGATGAACAGTAATATCTTTGAACAACTTATTTGGTGGGAGCCTAGAGGTGGCACATCTTCAATATGGTTTGATAGCTGGACAGGGTTAGGTCCTCTATTTACACAACCAACATAAGTGCAAACCTGCCATAATTTGACAGATTTTAACACCTATATGAATGAAGATGGTTGGGATTATGAGAAAATGCAAGTACAGTTGCTTCAACATGTGGTGGATCATGTCAAATCTTCCATGGATCAGATTAGCCGGTCAGATTTCAGTGATAAACCATGGTGGACAAGGACCAGTTCTGGCCAATTTTTAGTCAAACGTGCTTGGAATACTATAAGAAAGAGAGAGGAGGAAACTGATTTTTATAAGAAGATATGGGTACAAGGCATCCCTTTTAAGATATCTTTCTTAACTTGGAAGGTGTGGAAAACCAAATTCCAGTTGCTACTTTAATGGAACAATGGAATCCTAACGTTTCTCATTTATGTGGTTGCTGCGATGTTCCAGTTTATGAGACTGTGGATCACTTATTTCTAAAAGGAAAAGTGGCAAATTCTATGTGGAGATATTTTGCTGGTGCAGCTGGTCTTTTGGGACCGTGGGTTCAGGTGAAACAAGTTTTGTTGAAATAGTGGGATGCTAAAGGTAACTCTAGACAAAAGATGACATTTAATGCAATTCCTAATGTCATCTTATGGTTTCTTTGGAAAAGGAGAAATACCATTTTACATAGTGGTTCTTACTCTACTAATAGAGTTATTTGGGATATTTCCAACACTATAAAGAATTTCATTAAGTTGAAATTTAAATATACCAATATTCCAAATAATTGGCCTCAGATAGTTGCTATGCTGGATAGTTTCAGCCTATTTTTACATCTAGGGTGGTAAGGTAGAGTCCACCTCCTTTTGGATGGTGGAAATGTAACACAGATGGGGCATCAAGAGGTAATCATGGCCCTAGCACTTTTGCATTTTGTGTTAGGAATTCTTCTGGTGATCTGGTAGGAGCAAAGGGGCTTAGGGTCCAAGCCACAACAAACATAGTAGCTAAGGCTATGGCTTTGAAGGAAGGACTTAAATATTGTTTGGAGAATGGTTTTTCACCAGTTATACTGGAATCTGATTCTTTAATTAATATGTTCAATGGAGATTGGATTGTTCCTTGGAGTGTGACTTTGAAAGTCAATTATATTAACAGAACGAGGGCTTTGATGACAACAAGAGTACAACACACCTTAAGGGAGGGAAATACTCTTGCGGATTATTTCACTAACCTAACTTTTAATTTTGAATGTAAACAATTTCAAGATATACCAGTTGCAGGTAGAAGAATCATCAATACAGATAAACAGGGCATTCCTCATCTTAGGATAAGATAATCTTGTTAAGACTATTTTAGCTCAATCTATACATTAAGGTTCAGTGGTTGTCAATAAATTCATCTAGTAGTTGGTTATTACTTCATCTCACCTGAATTAGATTATATTGGTTATGTATCATGCATCTGGTGAGAGCTTTGAGGTATATCATATGATAAAAAACCAGGACGGGTGAATTTGTATTAACTTCTGTTCTTCTAGATAGTTTATTGACCATTTCACCTATGAGTTTAGCTGGACATTCTGACTCCCAGTTGTGTTGATCACATATGAGGCTGGTGTTGGTGTTATACAGTTTTAGGCTCAGATTTAATCTCGTACATTTAGTATATTTTCTCATAGATCAAAATCTAGATGGTGGTATTAATCCTATGTGGGGTTCAATCCATCAGATATGGATTGAAGGGGAGGGATTACTAATATTAGCTTAGATTGATCGAGCCCCATTTTTCTGATTGTAGAAAGCAGGAATTTATAATTACTAGACAAGAAGTCCTTAAAGAAGTTTGTCTGATTTACTTACCTCTAGTAATCAACTTGGGATATGCGTCAGTTCATTGGCTCGTCATGGAGAGGTTGTTGTGTTATAGCATAAAGAATCAGAGTTAGACAGAGCTATAGTAGAAGAGGTTTATGCTTGAGCTTTTGATTATTTCCAGATAAGAAGTGTTCACAACAGGTCATTTTAGTTCTGATCCACTTACCTCGATGATTCAACAAGGGGTATGCGCCAGTTCAATGGTTTTGAAATTTGGCTAAGCTTGGTCGTTGCTTGATTTAGCGGTTCTTGGTGAGGTTGTTCTGCTGTTACATAGAGAATTAGGGTTAGATAGAGTTATAGCAGAAGAGATTTATGCTTGAGCTTACATGAATCTCATCCATGGGGAAAAACTCTCGAAGTTGTGACTCGTAGCCTTCAGAGAAGATGAAGAGGATTGAGCTGCTTCGACAAGCATCAGGTCACAGATTGTTTGTCTGAGACTTGATTTCCTTTTTGTTTCTATTTTTAGTTTTTCTTTTGTTTTTGCTTTAGTTATTTGTTGGACCGGATTGGGCCTGATCCAAAAAGATAGAGATTATTCAACACAAATAGTCTAGCCTATCATTTAGGCTGAGTACATAAGGAAAAACTCAAAATTAAATTAGTACCTGGAGTAGAACTCCACTCAAGATAATTGCTGAAGTACACACCAAACTGAAAGCTTTTATTATTAAACAAACTCAAAATTTACAGAAGAGAGTAGTACAACACTAGAGAGAGAGAAATAGAAAGAGAGGGGGTTCTAAGATCTGCCTCACTAAAGAAAATCTCACCTCTTTATATAGAGGTTGGGAATTCTAAAACGATAAGATAACATGGCCTACACAATTTACAATGGCCAATAAGGAAAGGATAAGACCGACAAACAAACGTGGTCATTCCACTAGAAAATGTGGCCGACACCTATTACATGGCCTTCTTTCTTAAAGTTTTTGACTTATTACCCCGATTATTTTATTTGTGGGGCCTTCTTTATCTTGCACCTTTCCTTTTCCTTTGCAGGCGATGTTGCTGGAAGATTCTTCCACTTGGTCTTGAAGTCTTTGGAGAAGAGTATTGATATCAACCTCTTCATTGCTACTAGCACTTTGTGCTTCTCCTGCCATGCATGATTCTTCATCATCATTGGTGTGGCTGGCTGATGCCATGGATATATCATCCCTAATATCTATGTCGAGATTGTTTATTAAATCTCTTTTTATTTCCTCCATGTATAAGGCTATTGCTTCTGATTTGGATATCAATCCTTTCTTCATCTGAAGTTTTCTTGTAGTCTGCTTGAATGGGCTAAGATCATATATCTCTGGTTTTGATCTTTCTGTATTTTGATATTTATCCATTGTTGTATTTATTAAATCTATAATTTCTTGACCATGAATTTTTCCTTCAAGGTCTTTTTGTACCAATTTGTTTCAAAACTTTGTATAAAAAGTTCTCTGTAAACATGGGAATCCTTCAGGGGTACTATAAACCTCTACAGATCATTTCATGATCCAAGGGATTGAGAATTCAATAAAAAAAAAGTACGTTAAGGACATTCCTTCAAAGAATATATTATCTTTTTCTAAACTTACGAGTTTAGGGGAGATATCCACCCATTTAGAATATAAACCTTTGTAAGGTTTTGGTAAAAGTTTTACTGAGGACCATATAAGGTCCACCATTGGCAAAACCAATTTGGAATAGGCTGGTTAAAAACATGAGGGCATATTTTTATAAATCAGAAATGCTTTTTATTAGCATTTTCATATAATAAAGCTCTATTAAAGCTATCCATATAGTCCCAGTAATTATATTTTACTGGCACTTTTTGCTCTGGATGGATATAATCCCTTTCTTTTAATGGGCTCATTCCCCATTCTTCTGGAGCCATAACTCACTTTATAATGATTTTTGAAAAGTTATAAACTTTTTTAGTATTGGCCGGGTAGAAATGTTGGAATTCACCAGACCCTGTTGCTAAGAGTATCATCTCATAATGCATCCTGTATTTATAACCAGGTGTGGTATAATAAACTGAATCCAGATACATGTACATTATTTGCCATAGGTCATTTTTCCATCGCAAATCACTTTGTTCCAGAAGAAGTATAACTTCTTTTTTACTATTTTGCTCAAATACTTCTATGTTCTCTTAATCTGTGAGAACTGTGGAATATGATTGAGGAATATTATCCTTTCCTTGTTTGGATTGCATAAATCCAAGAATTCTTTGTACATTGGATGGTTTGTATTTAGACCACTTGTAGAAGCAATATTTGCTGCTATCAATTTTTGGTTTCCTATTTGAGCGAGGATATTACCTCGTCCAGTTCCTGATTTTCCTCTTCCCCTCCTTGAGGGAGGAGGCAATGAAGGTCTCATCATGTCATTAAGATGGAAAACAAAGATTAGTTTAAGTATTCTCTTGTAAGAAAATCAGGCAAACTATTATCTGAACCCTTTTGATAATGGATATCAAAATCAAATGGAGCTAATAAAGCCTGCCATCTTGCAAACATTTGTTTTGAAATATCATGCTTACAATCTTTATTAAACATGAATTTAGTTGTTTGGCAGTAAGTTTTTATTAAAAACTTCTGGTTATAAAGATCACCTTGGAACTTTAAAATACTTGTAACTATTGCCAGAATTTCTTTTGCTATTGTGGCGTAATTTTTCTGAGTATCGTTCCATTTGCCAGAATAGAACTGAATAATATAATGGTTTTTATTATCTGGACAATATTGGGTCAGGATACCTCTATATCCTATGCCAGAAGCATCCGTCTCAACCGTTTTTTCCCAATTTGGGTTGGCCAAAGTAAGACAAGGAAGGTTCTTAACCTTTGTTTTAATCTTTTTAACCGCTTCAGTATGTTTATCAGACCAAGCTTTAGGATTATTTTTTAGCCTGTCATATAGAATAGCAGTATCCTTGGCTAAAACCTTTATGAAAGGAGCAACATAGTTAAGACGTCCAAGAAATCTCTGTAACTGAGTTTTATTAGTCAGAATACCAGGGAATTTGGACGCAAATTCAATACTTCTATTAATAGGGATAATGTTACATCATTCAATATTATGACCCAAGAATCTAATATTTGTTTGAAACAAAGCCATTTTAGGGCTAGATATTACTAAGCCGTTTTGGATAATAATTTTTTTAAACTGATCAAGGTGTTTAAAATGAGTTTCCACATTTTTGGAAATTACAAGAATATCATCTATATAAATTATTATGAAATTATTGTAAAGTATGAAAATATCATTCATGATCTTTTGAAATTCAGAAGGAGCGTTTTTTAAGCCAAATGGCATAACTTCCATTCATACTGTCCCATAGGGACATTAAAAGTTGTTTTGTATCTGTCTGATTCAGCTATCTGAAGTTGCCAATAACCTGATTTTATATCAAATTTGAAAAATATAATGGCATCATAAACTCTATCCAATAGATCTTTCTTATTGGGGATAGGGTACCTAATCCATTTTAAGGCATTATTAAGAGGTTTATAATTAATAACCAACCTGGGTGCACCTCTTTCTTGTTCATCATATTTATTAACATAAAAGGTTGTACAAGACCACGGAGATTTAGAATGCCTTATAAGGACTTTTTGAAGCAAGGAGTCAATTTCTTTTTCGCATAATTCTAGATAATCATAATTCATCTGGCAAGGTCTTGTTTTTGTAGGAATATTATCCTCTCTAAAATTATCCTCATATGAAAGGCTAACAACATGCTTCTTTCTATTCCAGAAAGCATTTGGATGATCCCCACAAATATGAATGGAAAACTGATTTTTTAAAATAGCAACTTTATCCTGTAATCTAGGATTTTGAAGAATATTATCAATCTCCATGCTATTAATTTCTCCTTTTATGAAACTGACTTGATTATTTTTTAAAATCAATTTTGAAGATAATTCATTAATCATTCTTATAAAAGGTTTTGTAATAAACTCTAATGTAAAAGTTTTTTCATTCCAAGTTCCAATGATTTTTTTATTATCCCAATAAGTAAGGGGGAAAATATCATTTATAAAAGGAACTCTCAAAGTAATTTGGTTAGTAATATCTTTTACTAAGACAAAACTTTGAGGAATACAATTTTTTCCCTTGCATATGAAAGCTTTGGGCAACTTATATTCAACACTCATTTTACTATCATTTGATGATCTAAGGCTATGGGTTGTTTTATGAAAATATTTTGAAGGAATAAGTCCCTCTTGAATGCAATTTAAATCAGCAGCACTGTCTATTAGAGCAGTAAATTCTTTTTTATAATTTTAATTTATAAGAAGAATAATCTTAATATAAAACTTTTGGGAAGTGATAGCTTTCAAGTTTTGTAAAAAATCTTCTTTATTATTACCAAAATTAAGGATGTTAAGAAAGTCAAGATCTTTACTATCTCCTTCATAAGAAGATGATTCTGAGCTATTACCCAGATCCTTAAGACTTTCGATATTATCGAGTTTATTTTCTATAGTGACATTCTTTTCTTTTAAACGATGAATATCATTTTTGAGATTATTAATCTTTTGCTTTAGATCACTGATTGTCGTAGGAGAACTTATAAGTTTCCTTCTTTCTAATAGGAGACTTTTGACATCAGTCATGGTGTACGAACCTTCTTTGGTAGGGACTTCTTCTGTGGTATGATTTTGAGAAGTGGAAGAATAATTGATCGTATCAATAATTTGGGCTCTTATTTCCGGATCTTTAACAATTTGTAAGAGTTCTATGACTTTATCATTATCAATAACATTGATGCTCAATTCCTTGAACTGGGAATAAATCGTATAAAGATCATATTCTTCCCCCTCATTTCCGCAATTTAGCCCTTGTTGACAAGGCAAGCAATCATCTGATGACATACAATCTTCCTGGTGAAGAGCTTTTAGATCTTCGCTTGTAGAGGATTCCTCACTGATGTTGTATTCTGTTTCTGATTTTCCTGAATCAGAATTTAATAGGATTTTGCGTAGAGAATCCTTGATATTATTAACTATGTCAAGGCATTTGATTTTTTCCTTGACTCTACAATCTCTAGCATAATGACCAAATCTATCACATTTGTGGCAAGTATCTGATTTGCTAAATTTTTGTTTATTAGATCTCCTTTTTTTCCCTATAAGGTTCGGCTCTTCTTTCTTTCTTTTCCATTCTTCTTTTCTTCCATGCTTTATAATCCTTTTTGGAAGATCTGTTCTTAGAAGAATGCTTCTTATCTTTGGAAGTTTCTTTAGGAATATCTAAAACGAATTGTTCATAGAATTCTCCTAACTGTTGTCTTTCATTAAGACTATGCCTTTTAATTTGTTGATTCAACTTGATTTCATTGCATAAAGCAATTCCTTCTTGTATGCAAGCACTTACGAGTTTTCCATAGGTGTAATTGTCATAGTTAATACTATGACTATCTCCCCTAAGAGTCTTTCTAACTCTTTCAGCAAATAGAGCTTGTAAACCAAACTCTCTCACTAAGGGCTTCTATTCCAATAAGCCTACTTATACGTTCTATCTGAGCCTAGCTTCCAAAGCCAACTGGGATGGGATCTATAAACTTAGATTTTCAATGAGAGCTATTACACTCTAGCAACTCCATAACCCTGCTAAGAACTACATCTTTATAAAATCTGAAAGATGTGAGGGTTTTACACTTAAGATTTTGGAGCATGGTTCTTATGGTCTCGCTATTATCAGACCATCTTCCTGAAAAATGTTCTATGATATTAAGAACAAGGGTATACATAACATTCTGAGTCAGATTCTGCTCTCCTTCTTGCTTTACAGCTTGAAGAATCTTATCGCTCTGCTCAGTATTTAGATAATTATTTCACCAGCCTTTTAGTTGACCAGTAAATCCTGTCGTTATCATATCAACAATAGTTTTGTCACTATTTTTGTTTGCCTTACAGATAGTGTTGTACATAAGCATTCTATGTACAGTTGTATAAATCTGTCTATCTGTATAACCATCTATGTTCCATTCATAGATTTTCTTTCCATTATAATTATTAGTTATAATATGTTCATGCTCTTCCAAGAGCACATCCTGAGGTGTAGGTCTAGGATAGTTATACATTCTTTGGACAGGTTTTCTCGCATATTTTTCTGAGATTTTATTAATTTCATCATAAAACTCTTTTTTATAATTGCTTTCTCCTCCTAAAAAATCGTCAACACCCAAAGGCTTAAGACTATAGCCTTTGAATTTCCTTTCTAAGAGACTTTCCAGGTCCGAAAAGTCTTTTAACTTAAAATCTTCGATCTCCAGGGGAGGTTGGATACTGGTATTGGCTACTTTCTCTTTTCCTTTAGTATTGGAATTGATTCTAGAAAGTAGTTTATCAATATTATCATGAATAGAAGTTATTTGTTCTCCTAATATGCTCATATAAATGTTAGCATAATTTTGCTGCTTGATCATAATATTAATATGTTGGGCAGTAAGTAAAGCAGTATTATCTTCAAATAATTTTGAAAAAGCATTAAAATAAACAATATTGTCGTCCTTTTAATTTTGAAATGATTGTAAGGGAGGAAAAACAGATTTAGTAACTTCCCCAGTACTTAATGTAAAAATCTCTTTCTATCATAGAGATATAATTATGAACATACTTAGCCATAAACCAAGGAACAAAAGCAATTAATAAGCTTTGCTTTGATTCAATAAGATCTATATAAAATTCTTCTTGAAAACAAATTTGTTCTTCTTTATTAAAATTCTTAAAAAATCATTTTCTGAAAGGTTTCCATCTTGATTTCAAGAATTCTTTAGAAATCTTTTCACTTGCTGGTGATCCCGAACTAAAATCAATTTGTTTGTCAGTCATCATAAAATAATTTTTATGTGGAAAGTCCATCTGGAAAATTCATTTCAGATTCAGTTATATTTAAATCAGAAATGGGCCTGGGAATAGATCTAGCAATATTATCCCTATCAATCTTAATATTGTCACATCTATAATTTTCTCTAATCTGAGAAGTAGATGCTCTTGAGGGAGTCTGAACAATATAATCAACAGGAGAGATATAAGAAGAATTAGATCTAGATAGTCTAGATGACATGCTATGATTATCAATTCTATTATGCATAGCTATGGATCAGAAAATTTAATTTTAACAGTTCCATCATTAAACTGTTCAACTTCTGAAACCTCGTTATTAATATTATTTTTTGGTTGGGCTGCACCTTCAATAACCCACTCTTGTGGGAAATCAATCTCGTCCCACTAGATAGGTCTTCTGGTAACAACCTTTGATTTACCAAAATTAGTTTCTACAAGAATGGTTTCATTTTTAAAATCAATCATTCTACACATAGGATTCAAAGTATGTAAGAGTTTATAATAAATTCTGTAGCATATGCAAACAACTTCAGTTCCAGGCATATAATCATAACCATGAAGTTTGACATTAAGCATTAGAGAACTTAATGAATTCTCATCTTGTAAAGAGATCTGTAAATTAGGATAAGCATTAAAATAAACTAATCCATAAGTCAGACTAGTCTATATTGAGGAGAGAGAGAAAAAAAAAATTAGAGAGTAAAATGGAGAATTGGGTTGGAGTTGGCATCTCCAACCCTACACTTTATTTTACTCTCCAAATATAGAATTCTCTATTTTTTCAGACAACCAACTCCAACCTAATTCTCTATTTTACTCTCTAAAAATGAATCTTTTTTTTATTTCTCTCTCCTCAATATTATATTATTATTTCTATTTCATTTATATTTTCTTATTTTGTAATATAAATCTTTTCTTTCTTTAATAATCATCCTATATAATTTTCATGTTCTATAAAATTTAATTTTTGGAATTATTTATTTAATATTAAGTTATATTTTATTCCTAAATTTCTAAAGAACAACTACAAATAATTGAAAAAAGAAATCGACAAGCACAATTGCAATTACAACCACAACTTCTCTAAAGCATACACTAAATACTTCATTTTTCTAATATTGTTAAATCTAGAAACGAACTACCAGATTACTAAATAATTGTTGTGATTTTTAAAAATATTATGTGATGTATTGTATTGTTATCTTGTATTTAAATTATTATATTATGTATTGTATTTTTAAATTAACATTTGTATCTTATCATTTAAATTTTGTGCATTCTTAATAGTGAAATTAATAATATCAAATTGTATCACAAAGTGATGAATTTTGGTTTTTAAAAAAATATTATTAATTTGAGATGAAAGTAATATATATTAAATAATATATTTTTAAAAATGTATGTTACATTTTAAAAGAATTACAAATATTAGAGATTTAATTAAGTCTTATATGAAAAATAATATGTTAATTACAAAATAATAGAAATAATAATATAATATTCAAAAAGTGAAATAGAGAGTATGAATAGTAATTCTCCAAATTTGGAGAACTAATATTCAACTCTCCATAATTGGAGAGTAGAGGGTTTGGAGAGGGCATTCTCTATTTCACTCTCCAAATATTGAGAATGGAGAGTAAAATAGAGAAGCGTTGGAGATGATCTTATCACTGTTTGAATATTTTAATATTATTTCATTATAAAAAACTTTTAATTTAAGATTCTATAAATTGTATGTTTTTAATTAAATCTCTTGTATACTTGATTAATTTTATATCTAAAAGCTAGCATATATGAATTAATTTTAAAATAAAATTTATGTTAATTCTAGGATAAATTAAAATTGCATCTCCAGAAATCAGAGAATGACTTTACTGTGTGTGAAATCAGAAATGTCAAGTCTGATATATTATGGTGCATCCAGTTTTGCATTCATTGTCCCAGCAAACAGAGAGATTTATTGTTGATTCAACTCCAACTATTCACACACACACTCACACATATATTATATAGCATCAAATACTGGTATATCCATCTAACACAAGAACATTTAGCTCTAAATAAAAAAAACAAATTCTCACTAATTCAGCTATAATGTCTCCAGAGAGTTACCATGCTCACCTGATTCATGAGAACTACGACAGAAAATGCTACAAATTTGTGCATTTGTAAATCATAGAAGCATCAAACCTCAATTTGAACCAAAGAGAGAGAGAGAGAGAGAGAGAACATATGTGATAATTAAACTTTGGTAATCACAGAATATCGGTATTATGTGAAAAACCTGGATCCGTTTCTACTTCTAACTTGTGCTCCAGAGACTGGTCAAATTGCATCAGCAGGCAATTAGAGAAAGAGCAATATCCTTCAAAGGGGCATGCCTTGATTACCATAAACATTAGTCTAGTAGGCAAAGAACACCTACGTAATGCATTACAATGATCAAGAAAGTATAACCGCAATGTAACTCCCTTATCACAAACAACAAACACAACACCAACTCACCATTCCAAGTCACTACGTAAAACCATAATCATTCTCCAAAATAGATCGGTAATGTTATTTGACGTAATTTCTTCTCTGAAGACTAGTTCTGCATATTTCTCAACAAGGTGGAAAATGGATCATTCAACAGTTTCAGAACTTCTATTCATATCTCCCTTATTAGGTACTAAAATCACAAAAGTTGCAAATATCTGATTCTGAAAGAGCTCTAGCTATTCAATTCAAACTAAAATTTATCCAGCAGAGGTTTTCCTTCAACCAACATAACAAGAAATTAACATGAAAAAATATTATGGGAGCTATTCAAGTATGTTTTACCCACTACCAATAATACCACCCACAATCAATATATAGTTCTACAACCAAAAGAAAAATGAAACAGGTGGTCAAGATCATATCAATGAAATTCAAGAAAAGCACCATTTATAGTAAATATTAGAATTAAATTACTCTTCAAGAGAAGAGGAAGAACACAAAATCCATTAACAAAAATGTCTGACTATTGTCATTCAAACAAGTTCTATAATCTCAGGGTAATGCAATACAGATGGAAACAGCAATGAATTTACCCAAACACTTCATGTCCTCCTCCGCTAAATTGAATCTTCACTTTGGCAAATGAATATCTCAACTATCTCACAAAAAATCCCTCCCAGGATTACCTCAACCTTTCTGCACACAAGGTATAACCGTATTTAATACTGCTACACCACAGTTACCACTTATCTGATTAGAGCAGTCGAGCCCCTCAAGGTGCAACCTAAAACCTGCCCCTGAGCACCTCCTTTGTTGAGAAAACGTTCCCAACTGTCGTAAGACTTAGCCATTTTCTCTTTTGCAGTTCCCAGGCAAAAGATATTTGTACTTGTCTGGATTTTCAAACAGATAAGAAGGAAGATCAATTGCTGAGTACGAATGGGGGATGGGCCCCATGTTGCCGATAATATCCTTGAACGTGTACTCCTCAGGAAGCATGTCATATAAATCAGCTCCTTTACAAATGACATCCTGAATCCTTGTAGTATTCAGATAATGTGAAAACCTCACTCTATCACTGTGGCTGTAAGCTTTCATCTTGAATATAAAGTCACTAATGTGGCGGAAACAAAAGCTACAATGCCAACCTGCATCTGCCAAAATGTAATCACTCTGACGATAGTGTGCATATCTAGTCTTACCACTCTGATACGTGTGGACTGAAGCTCTCCAGCTTCTGTGCTTAATCTGAAATTCAAATGAGTACAAGTAATTCTTCAGATGAAGGTGAAGGACATGAGGAATGTCATCACACCACCTCAAAAGATTAATAGTATGAGCGTTAGGAATCTCATCAACGTCGGACATTATGAGCAAATCATCATCCTCAATGCCAGCAAGTCTCAGAAGTTGGTCCAATGCTACTCTCTGATATGCCTCTTCAAAAAATGGATTTTCACCTTTTTTGTCTCTTCTGGCAATGTTTCCATATGCCAAGCGAGGCTCAATGAACTTAAATTGGTCCCTATTAAGTGCAAAATTGTGGAGTTTAGGCAAACCAGTAAATGTTGAGTTTGACTCAAGAAGAACAAACTGTGTGATGTAAGGATACAACTCCTTCCATCTGATTTTAAGCATATCGACTTCATTACTGAATAGAACAGCATCAAAGACGCGCCTAGGATATTCACGAATTCCCCATCCATGTAGCTTACAAATATCCTCCATTGGTACATTCTCATGATAATAATGAGTAATTTCAATAAAGGGCTTTGGAGGAGATTGCCAGAGGGGACGGAGGAAGTAGGTAATTTTCTGCCCATGCAAGTATGCACCAACTATGAACATTGGCACAAACACAACCAAAAAAATGAGAGCCTTCAAATCTAATCCTCGAAGCATACACCGTAGTCTTGACATGCTTAATGTTGTGGGTGAATCCTGCTGCACATTAAAACAGTAACTTTCTAAGAACACAACCAAAAGTAGTAATAACCCAACATGTTAAATCTTTTTTTCTTCCCTTTTGGGTGGAGAGGGTAGGTGGTGCCAGACATGTCATCTATAAGTTCAAACAGATATTTCTTAAGAACCAACTGACAAAACATTGACCAAGGAACTCCAAACATGTTCAGTATATACAAATAGTTTTCTCATGAATCCTTCAACACAGAGAAACAAATTAATTTACTGTTCCAAACATGTTCAGTATATACAAATAGTACAAATTTTGTTTTGCTGTTTGGAATTTCAAGTCTTGTACAACCATAAGACTTGAAATTCCAAACAGCAAAACAAAGTATCAGAAAGAGTGCAATAGAGGAAACAGGGAATTTCAATCCTTGATCTACTGATACAAAACAATTGGAAATTACACAATTTTGTCTCCATAAAAAAAATTATTTTGCATTTTTTAATTTTTTTTTAGAAAAAAAATAACTTTGGCTACAACTATTTTCCTATCAATTGAGGATTCTGGGTTTACAGATAATCCATTCTAGAAAAAACAAAAAAAAGCACATTCTAGAAAGAGAGAAACATATGATCTTGGCAGAATTTTGAATTTGAAAAAACAAACAAACAATGAGATGAAAAATAAAGTGTAAAATTGTGATTATTACCTGTCCACAAACATCTGGGCAAATATCATCACTCTTCTTCGAAGTGTAATAGTAACCATCAGACATCATGAGAACCAATCTAATCAACAAATGCTGGTTGATTACCCCTCTTTCCTGTTGTCAAAGATCGTTAATGGAACTGCAGACATTTACCCAGAGAGCTTCTCTAATGGACAATTCACAACTTAATAATAGCCGTTTGCTGGGTTCCGATGGATATATATATACACACACAAACAGAGAAGCCTAGTTGTAGTTCAACAAGGATAGAGAAAAATAAATTTATGGACCAATTTCTAGTTTTTGCATAATATTGGGGGCATAATATATAAATATAAAACTTAACTTGGCTATGACATTTAATTTTGAAGGTGTATAAGTTGACACTTAAATTTGTATAAATTGAACAAATAGACAAATACGTGCTATATGACAATTTTGTAATCTACGTTGCGTCCTTCATATATTATGACATGTAGCATATGTGAATTTACTTGTTCAATTTTATACTCCATCGGTTCCTAATTACTTGTCCATTTTTCTTTTTTTAGTTGTCCCTAATTTCTTGTTCATTTTGACAATTCAAGAAAGGACAAACTTTTTTTTAACCTATTATACCCAAAATTAATTACTTTGAAAAGAGATAAAACTTCTTAAAAATCTTAAGTTTTTAATTCACCCACTTCATAATTAATATGGGTAAAATAGTAAAGTTACTATATCAATTATTGTTTATTTAATAGGTGTGTCAATTTAAAAGTGAACAAGTAATTAGGAACAAAGAGAATACTAATTTAAATGTTTACCCGTGCACTTTTAAAATTGAAGGATATAATTGCCTGTTAAACTCAAATTAAGGGTTAGGTTTATATATTATACTCTTTCATATTGAGGGGGGCTGGTGGAATTAATTGTATTTCCTAATCCAAAAAGAAAAGCCCTTTCACATTCCTAATAAACATAAGTAAGATTTAAATTCCAGATAGGATAGGATTAATTGCCTCTCTCTCTTCACCAACATTAACGCGGTCAACATGCGGATTCTCCACCGTCTATCCCAACAATGCTGTCCCATATTTTATCCATTTGCATTAATTTTGTTTCTTTCTCTTCATTAACATATTAAATCACTCAATTTAACTTTTACTCTTAACGATTAAGTATTTCATATATATCCGTTAATCATAGTGAAGTGATAAATATATTTATGTATTGATGTCACAGTTAAAAACTGGACGTGATGACACATGTCTTATCTCACCAAGACAAATATGATTAAAATTCAAATATCATGATAAAATGCAGAAGTAAAAAAAATTTGAAAATTTAACAACAAATAATAATGCAGATAACAAGTCAACTTAACTAAATCTCCAAAATATGATTGTCACGTGCACAAGCCTCTAATGTATTACAATAAATTTGAAAGAAAAACACGAGTCATATTGTCTCTATAGTAGAACAAAATCATAAATAGGAGTAAGAAGTTCGCTGGAATGGCAAACAACTATGACACAAATCTCCACAAGAAGCCTCAGACGGGAAGAGAAGAGGGAGTATCACGAAGATTTGGGCTCGTAACCTACACAAATATAGCAGCAATGGGTGAGTACAAACAACACGGTACTTAGCAAGCAAACTCCTAAACACAAAGTCAAGTAATATAGAATACGAGTACTCCTACCATTCCAACCGAACCTCCAAAACTACAACATGCATAAAGTCAACCCAACCTAACAATGCACAATATAAATAGCTCATAGCTCAATAAAAACTCTCCAACAATTATAGATCAATTGTACACCAGATCAAGTTCATCAATCACAAGTTCCACAAAAAGGCACTCACAAATTCACAAATGATATGGATATGCAATACAATGAAATGTAATATCAAGTATAGTGATGCATGTCTGACCTAACGATACACACCCGCCGTCTCTCAATATGATCCACATTACAACTGTACACATACTCGATTTATGAAACTGCACATAATCTCATAGTACTCCATTGAAGTCAACACTCTTAATACTAACAAACATCATAACCACACAGACCACTTACCGTACTCTCAAATCGTCACTAGTATCAAAGTCTTCTTGGTAAACACAATGTCATTTCCACAAATCTCAAGGTATGGCTCTTTGTCTTTCCGTTTAAGTATTCCATGACAGAAATGGATCCCACCTAAGGTTGATAGCACTAATTCCAAATCTGATAGTACTCTCACATCGAGATAAAACTATTGAATTACGCATAATATCGACTCCATACAATCTTTCGCATATATATTTCAACTACCATTCAAACAATCATATACCTCATGCCAAACTTTAGAGAAATCTTTCATCACCCCAATAATTATGTATACTATGAGCATATAACCTCTATTTATCATCAAGTGTCTATGTAATGCATCATAACAGTCTGTGCAGTCTCATCAATAGAGTGGTATCACCCTCGCTTAGAATCCTCAATCGCCATGTAGAACTGTATCCCATCGTGTAGTGCATCCATAAGTCACATGCCATTATTTGAACAATCTAACCCACATAAAAATGCAGAATCTTCCACACATCACTGTTGTCACCCAAACAAAAACTCAATCTTCATAAAAATCATTGATAAATTCATAGTAAGTCAATGTCGAAGCAGTTCACATTGCATAGCCATATCTGAACTCAAAGGAGAATATCCATACAACCTTCAACTCCAAACCAAAGTTCTATAAGAGGTATTGCATTCCTTCACCTTTCTTAGATCCTTCCCATGATGCAAATTTCAAATACCTTAAACTTTTCAATATACCAGATTCTTATTCCTTTTGCTAGCTTGCTTACAAATCTTATCCCTTGATCAACAACCCATGACATATTACCTCATACTTTAAACTAAAAATTTAAGTGAAACCCTTCCTTAGGTTGTTTAACAAGCAAAAGTAACAAACTTTACGACCCAAACCATGCAGATGTCATCTCAAATGCTCAATATCCGATGTGATCGGTCATTTCTTACCTTATCATTCATACCTTGACAAAACATACAACCACAAACATAGACTTACAATGAAAAACTTGAAACTCTAGTTCCAGTCGTGTAACCACTCCTCTTATCTATCAACATTAGCTCATACCTTGAAGATATTTATGAAATCATATATCATAACTTATCATTGATCACCTCTCTATCGATCTTATCATATCTTTCATTACAATTTCAATCATACCAATTACCAAACTCAAAATCACAAAAGAACTCATCTCCACACTTGCGTTGAACTTCGACAGACTTCTTTCTCAAATCTTACCCAACAGTTTTAACCTATCTAATGAAAACGTAACACTATTACCATCACCAAAGGAAAACAGATGGAACCACGTGTCTCAAAACAAATTGAACCACATGTCTCTGAACCCAATTCTCAACTCTTTGAAGATACATCTTTTACCTTTGCAATCAGAGTAAATATCCTTGTTCTTGCCTCCGTATTCTACTAATTCTTTCCATTATACTTTAAATCCTTTCAATCATATTCGAGTGGTGTCCCAGCACATCCTACAACTTTCCATACAACCATGCTACTCACCAAATGGTAGCAACCCACAACATTAGATACCCGCAAGTCGTTATTAGCATGCAAAATCCATTTAATCGAAAATTCTTATCATATGGTATCTAACTAGTCATAATCAATCATGAACTCTTATTACCATCATGTTCAGTAACCCTTTCCATCACTACAAAGTCAACCAAATCCAAAGAGCTAACCCAATTCTATACGTACTTTCTTGCTAAAATCTTCAATGCCTCCACACAAGTATACTCACTAGGACGTTTTTTACCCATAATCTTGTCATTAAGGTATCAATCCACTCCTTTTGATCTTACGATGAAATCACCAATTCCTATTTAGAATCCTCGAAATACACTTCACAATTGAAACACATTAATACCCTACCAAATATCCACCTCTAAAATCTTCTTTATAAACCATGCCTAACCAAGCGTCCATAACAACAAACTAGTTGGCTTCTAAAATGTG
Organism: Solanum okadae; assembly: GCA_036553675.1. Lineage (NCBI taxonomy): Eukaryota > Viridiplantae > Streptophyta > Magnoliopsida > Solanales > Solanaceae > Solanum > Solanum okadae. Next base: position 39,850,855 of record CM071689.1, on the reverse strand, counting down.
AATGCAACATCAAATCTCATTATACGAGCAGGTGATACAACTGATAACTCCTTAAGTAGTTAGTGTTTGTACTTAATAATCGATGTAACTGTTTCAATATACCACTAATACCACACCGTGAAAACTCTTTATATCCACTACTAGAACACATAATATCCACTGAGAAGATCGTACTCAAACATTCCACACCTTTCTACCCATTGAGTAGCTATAAAATATTATCAAATCTGTTCGGTCTCTAGTCAAAAGCGATATGCATTCTTTCATAGATCAGTTCGATGATAGAAGTAACACACTCTATAACTCTAATCAAGTAAGCATAGGTACCATTGTAGTAGATATTCTTACCTTGGTTGACAAAACATTATTCTCATCATATGCTAAGGAACCCATACTTGTTATGACAACTTTACTAACTGTAGTTTCCGAAGTTACAGTCCTCATTACCTAGCTAGTCATTCCTTAAATCATTCATTTTCCAATTGTCAAACCACTCCAAATATCATATATACCACACAGATATTCTACCCGCTGCTGAAAAACTAATCAAAAGAGATATGACGTTCATGAAGTCCCCCAAACCATTTTCCACCCATAGCACTCCAGTATCCTCAAAGTGCATCGTCACGCCATAACCTTACTCAACTTTTTTGAATCATAGAACATTCTGAATCTGATCATGCATTCTTATAATAAGTCTATCACTTCCAAACCAGATCTAACCTCCACGCCATACATGACACACCAACTGCTCGCATGAAGAACCACACACGAGTCATCACTATAAGTGAGAGAGTGGAATGAAGCGATAGGAATCAAATCAAACCAAGGACACACGATATAGATTCTAGAAGTGAAGATTTTTTTTCTAAAAGTCATTATAGCCTCTCAAAGATAAGTAAAAAACTTCTCCACACCGATCCTCGAGACTCTATTAGACTTTGCATGTACACACGTGAGACCTTTGAACTTGGGGTCGCGATACCATTTGTCACGACCAAAAAATGTATGTGATGACACTCGTCTTATCCCCACCAAGACACGTTAGCATAAAACTCAAATATCACGATAGAAATGTGGAAATAAGATAAAAGTAAAATCTTAACAAAAAATAATAATGCGGATAACAAGTCAACTTAATTAAATCTCCAAAACTTGATTGTTACGTGCACAAGCCTCTAATGTATTACAATAGATTTGAATGAAAAATATAAGTCTCAAATAATATTGTCTCTAAAGTAGAACAAAATCATAATTAAGAGTAAGAGGTCTACTAGGATGGCAAAGAACTACCTTACAGATCTTCATATGAAGCCTCGAATAGGAAAATAAAAAGAGTATTATGAAGATCTAGGCTTGTAACCTACACAAATATAATAGTAATGAGTACCAAATAACACATTGCTCAGCAAACAAACTCCTAAACAAAAAGTCAAGTAATATAGAATATGGGTACTCCTACAACTCTAAGCAAACCTCCACAACTACAACCTACATAAAACCAACCCGACCTAATATTGCATAATTTAAATAGCTCATATTTCAATAACAACTCTTCAATAATTACAGATCAACAATACACCGGATCAGATTCATCATTCACAAGTCCACAGAAAGGCACTCACAAGTTCACAAATGATATAGTTATGTAATGCGAAGAAATATAATGCCAAGTATAGCAATGCATGTCTAACCTAATTATACACACCCTCTGTCTCTTAGTCCGCGACCCATGGGGGATTTATCAGTCCATGCATCCATCGCGGCATATGACACAATCCTCAAACAATACATCTGTTGTGGCATATGACACGACCCTCAAATTAATATATCTTTCGTGGTGCGTGACACGTCCCTTGAAATGGTTCATCCTCTTTAATTCTTTATTCCTCCTCAGTTTACATAACATTTGTCATAACTGCTAATGCTCAAATCACCCTCCAAAACCAATTAAAAGAGTGAGTGATCGTCGTCAATAAAAAACCAAACGAAGAATCGGGCTTGAATCCCACAAGGAATGATATATCGTAGAGAATTCTTTATCAAGAAATTTGGATTTTAAAGCAACTCATTTGTATCAGTTAGAACAATTGGGTGGATGGTACCACCAACTCAATACAAATATTTGGTTATCAATTATTGAAATTAAACTAAGAGCCTGTTTGGATGGGCTTTTAAGCTGGTCAAACTGGCTTAAAAGCCAGTTTTTGACTTATTAGAGTGTTTGGCAATTATCAAAGTGACTTATTTTAAGTCAAAACTAACTTATTTTAAGCCAAAAGCTAAAAGCTAGGGGGGGGGGAGCTTTTTTTTTTTAAACTTAAAAGCTCTTTTGTGTTGACCAAGTATATTACCTTTTTGCCCTTAATTCTTTTATACAATTTCCAAATTGCCCATATTGAATTATTATTATTATTATTATTATTATTATTATTATTATTATTATTATTATTATTATTACTATTACTATTACTATTATTATTATTATATTATTATTATTATTATATTTATAATTATTATAATAATAATTATTGTTATAATTATAAATATTATTATTATTATATTATTATTATAATTATAATATTATTATTATTATATTATTATTATTATTATATTATTATTATTATTATATTATTATTATTATTATTATAATTATAAATATTATTATTATTATTATATTATTATTATTATTATTACTATTACTATTATTATTATTATTATTATTATTATAATAATAATTTATTAGTATTATAATTATTATAATTATAATTATTATTATATTATTATTATTATATTATTATTATTATTACTATTACTATTATTATTTTATTATTATTATTATTATTATTATTATTTTATTATTTTATTATTATTATTTTATTATTTTATTATTATTACTATGTTTATTATTATTATTATTACTATTAATATTATTATTATTATTATTATGTTTATTATTATTATTATTATAAATATTATTATTATTATATTATTATTATTATTATTACTATTACTATTACTATTATTATTTTATTATTTTATTATTCTATTATTATTATTATTATTTTATTATTTTATTATTATTACTATTACTTTTATTATTATTATTATTATTTCTGAAATATGAATTTATATTCCTCTTATAAGGTGGTAAAGAAATATGTGAATGATAGAAAAATATTATTACTTATGGATGTAAAACATAAATTAATTTTGTTTTAATTTTTTTTTAAGTATAAAAACCTTAAATTAATCAACTTTTTATCATGTTAACAGCTTAAAGGGTATTTCAGACATTTTGATAAAAAAAAGTGCTTACCAGCACTTATTTGCCAAACACATCAACAACTTTTTTTTCAACTGCAGCACTTTTATCCAAACACATAACTACTTATTTTAAAAATAAGTCCAGCACTTTAAAAAGTTACTTTTTTTAAGTCAATCCAAACGGGCTCTAAAACCAAAATGAACTCAAGAGTTAACAAGCAATCTAGGAGTGCGGGGATTGGAAATTGATGTAACATAGGGGTGATTGTGCTGCTCTATAGTGATGTACAAACATGCCACTAATCTTCTTTCAATCTCAAAACATCTATGCATATAATCTCTTTTCGGTCTCATCTATATGCCAATCCTAAAAAACTCAATACCTTACTCTACTCTCTCTTTCAAGAATAGGGCAAATAGATCCGACCTATAGCCTCTTTTTCAAGCAAGCCATAGACATCAAACCTAAATTGCTAGTATTAAACTAATTACCCATTCCAATAAATCTCTTTCGAGCATCAACTGGAGATCGGAAGTAGGAATTAAGTTTGTAAACTTAACCCATAATTTAACCCATGGTAATTAGACCAAATTCATGCATGAACAACAACAAAACAAAGCATAAAACAATATCCACTACATTAAATCAACACCCAACCCCATTAGAGCACTTCTAGATCTTGGGGTTTTAGCCACCCATCACAAAAAGTAAAGAGAATCTACCTTTCATGAAAGCAGCCATGGGTAACTTGAAATCAAACAATTAAGAGTAAATCCACTTGGGATTTCGCTACAATTTATCAAATTCAAGTATCAAATTTTAAGACCCTAAAGAAACTAAAAAGATTGTTCTTTCAAAAGTAAAGTGTTTTCTCCCTTCAACTCTCTATTTGAACTTAATTGTCCAACTCTCTAAAAAACTGTATCCTTTGGGTCATTTATACTTTCCCAAAATTTGGCCCAAAATTCACTTAGTAACCAACTCGGCGACATTAGTCGGGATAGCCAAATTCACCCAGCGAATCACCCTTCGCTCCTCAGCTCTCCTTGTGATGCTCTAGGCTTCAAGTGTTTGAATCTCAGTTGGCGAACTCGATCTAGTCAGCCTTTCACTTTTAGCGAATCGTTGAATACCACCTTAGTCTGCCTCTCGATCATTAAATCTTTGCCTTGCACACTGTCACTTTGGGCGATGTACATCAAGATCGTCGTTCTAACTCGGTTCATCGCCTTCTCTAGTGGAGTTCACCGACCTTCTTTGATAGACATAATGCACTGTCAATTTGGGCGAGGTAATGCTCAATTAACAATTTGCCATTCATGTTAGGCGATCAACAATGTTCACTTTACATTTTTTTTGTATTTCTGGTCATTCTTTCAAACTTCAGTTCTTGCCTTGTCCAATTGCCTTTATATCTACAAATCATCAACATTTGATTAGAAAAGGACAAATTTAGGCATTGAGGAAACTAATTATTGAGCTAAATGGACCTTAAATGAGTGTAAATCTACCGGTCATCAACACCCCCAACTTAAACTTTTGCTTGTCCTCAAGTAAATCAAGAACACAATAAGCTCAATAAGGGTGTTGCTCAATGAGAGCTAACATACAAGCACCATGGCAAGACTACTTTTAATAGCATGTTACCCTAAATCATGATAAAAATGCTTCAAATGATGAGTAACTAGTCTCAACACAAGCTCAAGCTCACTTTCGCTTCTTGTCTAACGCAAGAACATGTTTCAACAAATGCATTCAAGTGCCCTCACATCAAGAACAATTTCATGCTCTCATAAAGAAAATCAGCAAACGTAATAGGAATCAATGCAATTCTCCCTCTCTTAAAAGAGAAACACATGCAAGCTTTGTTCCATAAGTTTGCCCATATTTTCAAATCATCACACAACCTAGTTCATGTAAGATCTCAAGGGTCTTTTAGGCTTGTAATGGGGCTGAGGGCTAAGGCATGGTCAATTTTGGGTTGGTGACTTATACCATTTTCAAAGCATTGTTGCAATCATCATCATCATCTCTTCTTAAGTTCTTTTTCTTGTTTTTCATTTGAGAACTCAAATCTTGATTTTCCACTTAATTTATTTCAAATGCCCCTTTATTTCACTCACTCCTCTTTTTCATTTTCATTTTCCCAAGCTATTGCCATCACAATGATGGTACAACACACAATTTTTATAAGGGGGTCGGGTTCCTTCTTTTTTTGCAAAACTTTAAGATTTGAGTCAAATTTCTTCTTCCTTTTTCCCTTCACTCGGCTTTCATTCATCCTCCTTTCCACACCCCCAGCTTAGGCTTTTGGACTAAGTTGACTATTCAAACATTGTAATGCTTCAAAAAGCATTTTTGGTGAGAAGGTAGGGATAATTCGGCTCAAGAGGCTTCTTTAGGGGTGTGTTTGGTATGAAAGAAAATATTTCGGAAAATGTTTTCCAATTTTTTCATTTTGGTTGGGTAATATATTTTGGAAAATGTTTTTCAAATCAACTCATTTTCCTCAAATTCAAGGAAAACGACTCCTCTTCAAAACTCAAGGAAAACATTTTCCAAAACTTTCCTCCAACTTCATATTACAATTTCTTTGTTGAAAAAAACAATTTTTTTTGTTGAAAAAATAAATTTAAAGCTTATTTTTAAAAAAATATTTTTCAAATTAATTTTTTTTATTTTTTTACCCACCCTCACCCCGACCCCCCTCCCGCCAGCCCCTACCCCCCCCCCAAATAATAATAATTAATGTTTGTTTTAGAAAAAATTTTCAATTGCAAAATTTTATTTTCACCCCACCCTTACCTTCAAAAGGGGAAGACTCAAGTCGCAGAGTGATTGTTCGATTATTCGAGGCAAGCAAATTTTCTGACCCTTGTTAAGTATATAAAATCTTGTATTTCCTTATTGTATATGTTAGAGAGTAATGAAACTTGGCGATGGGTTGACTTGTTCATATTGAATAATCCTAATAATGAAAAAAGGGTAATAAAAGGAAACTTTATTATTTATAGATGTGTGATATGTGAATATTGATTTGAAAGGTTAATTGATTCATTATTGATGTTGTATCACATTGTATTGTTGTAACTTGTGCATTGACATGAAAATTGTCATCTCTTCATTATTTGTGTGAGCATGCTTACTTGCATAGGTTCTAAGACACAATTGTGATTCTAGTTTTGAGGAATTCATGAATTGAGAAATTGAGGTTTCTTTGTGACTCAATGGGTGAAGAAGAACACATTGATAAGTTTTCACATACCTTGATCAAAACTATAGCTTGCATCTTGCAGAAAAGACTTGGAGCATGGATCCTTGTTCTTGCCTTGGTAGACAAACTTGGAAGAGAATAAATTGGATTTGGGAGAATGAGAGTGAATGGGGAAGTAAGGATATTTAGGAATCAATTATTCCCTCTTAGAATAGGACAAAACAACATAATTTAGATATTAAAAGAGTGAGAAAAGACTAAAAAGTCCTGATTAAAAATTGTCGGGGAACATTTACAGGTGTCATCAATGGATTGTAAAACCATCCATGGTCCGTGAGAGTCCGGGGAAATTTTTTGAGTTTTAGAAGTTCCAAACTACGGATCAGTATACGGTCCGTAAAACATAAAATTTTCTGTACATGTGCCCATGAAAGCGGAATGGCCTGAGTTTTGAAGTCCCTTTGCATGGACAGTTCCACGGTCCATAAATCATTCCACAACCCATCATGGTCATCCGTAGAAGTAGGATTTTTCTTAGAGTTTCTTAATTTTTAGTACTTTAGTCTACAAAACTTTAGTCTATAGACCATTCCACAGTCCGTAAACATTTGCACGAGTCGTACAAGCCCATCCTTCATGATCAACCAATTTTTTCCAAGTTGTTGAAGATAGTCTAAAACCAGGTCTGTGATCCTTGAAACCTTACATGGACCATAAAACCTCACGTAAACTTGGATGCTAAAATTTCAACTTTTGATGTCCGATCCACGGTTGGCATCTACGGTCTGTGAAACCTTGTATGGGCTGAAAATTCCTCCCGTAAAGTCCATTTCTAGAGGCTTCAATAATCTTTTTCTGCAATTTCCCTGGTTTAACTGAGTTAGGCACCTCTAAGGTGTTGCACCAAGCTTATGGGGGCTTGGTTAGGTTGTTGTTTGATTAATTTTGGTATGCTCAGGAGCAGGCCAGTACACTTATCTTATTCCTGACTTCCTTACCTAATTACTTTCAGTGTTATGATATCTACTTAGTTAGTCCATTGAATTTGATACTCGGTTTGTTTCATACTGGCACCCCATTTCTTGGGGGGGCTGCATTTATGCTTGCAGGTCTCAAAAGACGACTCGATAGACCTTCTTAGCAACATGGTTGACTTCTATTAGGTTGGCTAGACCCTTTCTTACAAAGTTGTCAGAGTTTTGAGGTTTGTTGGCTTTTGTTGTATATAGATTTTAGGTAGGCCAGAGCCTTGTCTCGACAAAGCTTTTCTACTCTTAGAGGCTTGTAGACTTATGTGTTGGGTTGTGTAGTCATGTTATTGGCCATGTTGACCTTGTTTATTTGTTGGCTGAAGTTTGATAACTGTTGGATGTTTTCTTTTGATATATACTTATTATTAACTTCTATATAGAGATCATGATAGCCTTGACAACTGATATATAGTTTGTGTTTTCTAGATACCATAGTGACCTCGATGGCCCAAGTAGGACTTTAGCTACCTGGCCATTTCTTTATATGAAATGTTGGAAGTAATCGTTTCCTTTATAGAATTGTTGACAAGGGTCTTTCCGGCAAATGACTTATTTTTAAGCTGACATATACTTGTTTGTTGTCTTAAATGTGTGTATCTACTATGCACTATTAGCAAATAGCTCAACAGAATTGGCTTAGGCCTATGCTTTGGCAGTAGGTGTCAGTTTGTCCCCCTGAGTTTGGGGCGTGAAAAAACCACAGAATATGAATTAACAAACAATTCTCTTTCATTATAAATTTAAAAAGATCACATATACTAAAAACTGTAGTGCATTGAAATGAGTTACATAGCCCACAAATTTGCAAAACTAGAGGAGGCTCAGATCAACCCCACCGTTAAACTTCACTTCATCTGTATTTTGAAGTTGTCATGATGAAAGTCACATAAGGATTTGATTCACGATCTCAGGACCACCGAGGAAGATAAGTGAGAGGTGGTGAGATGATACCATCAATCTCATCCTCCATCTCATCCAAACTTCTTTCACACCCTTATCAACATTCTCAGAATCAGTAAAATAAATCAAGAACGAAGGCAGAGACAAAAATAAGGTTTCTAGCCGGGAAAAAAAATCAAAATTTAAGCCTAGGATACGATCATGGGAAAAATAAAGTCGGTAATAAAAGAGCAGGACTTCCTTAATTGTTCTAAGAAGCATAGTGGAAGATTGAAGAAATAAAAAATTTCTTAGGGCAAAGGCTGAGATAACAATGCTTATAAAATGAAAGTATATGTAGGTAAAACTATAATTATGACCTGGAAATGTGCAGCTTACTTGAAATTACATACAAGGCTCAAAAACAATGTGATGCCTTAAAAATTTTTTTAAAATTTTAAAAAAAGAAAAGAAAAGATATTATAGGAATTTTTCGGCCTTCATAACAATGCTTCAAAAGAAAATGAAAGAAGAAGAAGGAGAAAGAGTATTTACATGATTATGACGCTCCAAAAATTTAATCGCCTCACAAAAATCAATTGCATGTGCCCAGGTGTTCTTGAAAAGACGGAAACGAATGACCTATGTCAGATCATTAATGAGAAATGATAGTTTCTTTCCTTCTGATGGAAAACACCATTTCAGTTTTTTTTTTCTGAAGGAAAGATTTATATTAGGGAACTATTGAAGAAGAAATGTAAATTATTAACACTCACCAGACAAAAAGAAAGTCTTATCTGATGAACGTGGGGCTATTTGTATAGGACAAAACTAGATGAATCATCACATGAACATATGCAATCGCGTAGCAAGATAGTAAAGAAATAACTTAAAATAAAGGTAAATAGTGTGATTCATCTTGACGAAGAAAGACCAAACTGAAGTTCAAAAATCAGACCAAGGCTCAAACACTCGGATGGAGAGTCACCAAAGGAATAGTCGTTATGTAACAATCTCAGAAACTATCTGGTGTTACTCTTATTATTCTTAAATGTCATTTAATTATTCCTTTAACGTGATTTAAGAGAGAATATATAATTCTTGGCAATTAGATTTTGAGAATCCATCCCTATAAAAAGTAGAATGTTCATGTTGTAGATCAACAAATTCTCACTATTGAATACTTGAATTTCACGCTAACAATATTTTTTATAGCACTACATATTTGTCAGTTTTTTTATTCACCATGCTTGCGGGATCATCTTCATCGAAGATATCACTGGAATCAGGCTGAAACATGCTATAATTAATTTTTTAATCTTTTAAATTCATTTAGTTAGTGTTATCTTATCACTTATTTATACTTTAGGTGCTTATATATTTTGTTATTTCAATCATTAACTCAAGTATCCTTTAAACCTCACGTACAAGTTTAAATTTACCTTTTTAGGGTAAATATTTATGTGTTTACTTCTTCATATTTTGAATCTCCTTGATAAACATCTTGACTTTGCCTGGGAACACATAAATCAGGAAGATTATACTAAAACAATGGACATAATTCCTAAACTACAACTAATACCCCAATGGATTCCCAAAGAACATAAACAAACTAAAAAGAGAAACGACAAAAGAGAAGAAGATTACCTGGTTCTGGGCAGCAAACCGGAAAACGAGTTCAATGGAGACGATTCCACCTCTTCAACTCGAAAAAAACCACAAAAAACTTTAAACTATTGAACTGAGAATTCCCAAACCTTATAGGGGTACTCTCAGGTCTCAAAACGTGCCCTTGCAAGAACTATTTGCATGTTGGCTAACGGTGAGGAATTGCTTTAAACCAAAATCAAACATAGGTTATAATTGTCCTATTTCAATAGTTGAGAGCAATTTTGATCATTTTCTTTTTATAAAATCAAATATGATAATCCAGTTGACTTATGATGTAAATTTTTAAAATCAAAATCACACGATGAATATAGTTATCCTATAATCAGTAGTTAAGACTTAAGACACAATTTTGGCCCTACAAATTTGAACTTCAATAACCTTTAGACATCCCTTCGTCGAAAAATAATATCATATATATAAGTAAAATGATACACAAAGTGATTAATTAATATATTTTAGACACTATTGACAGAACAAGGTGTTGTAGCCAGGTGATTCTAGATGCCTTGGAAGAGCCCCAAGTGTCTATGTGTTCAAATCTCATTAGCAACAATTATTCCCCCTTTTATTGGACACCCTTCGTAAAATTCCAGACTCCACCACTACAACTTCTATTTCATTGTCACTGTGGAAAAAATGTCCAAAATAATTTGGTCCTGGATTAATGAAAAATTAAAAAATAAATAAATAAGGAAGACCCCATAAATATAGACTTTGTTTAAGTCAAGAGCAAGTGCAGCCGTTGATTAAGGTAAGTCTTGGAATCATGGTGGATTTAATAATTTCATTTCAAAGACTTATCCACAATTACTTTCTTTGGCACAGTTTCTTCTGTTTTCATTTCTTACGTAATACATATAATTAGATAAAATCATTAAATATCTTTTGAGTTGAGACTCAACCTATATATGTAGGTCAAACTTTTTTTTTTTGCATGATTTGTTTGGACAATTTTGCACAATATTCATCTTTAAACTAATACTATTTCATCTGCTCATTTTTATTTGTCTACTATTTCAAAAATAGATTTTTACTTTTACTTGTAACTTTTAACATTTCAAGAAAAATATTTATTTTTCTATATTGTATCCTTAACATGTCATTAATTATTTATTATTTAAATTATTTTTCAACACCTATTATATATATAATTCCAATGTATATTTTAAATTTCTGTTTAAGAAAGTTTAAGGAGAGACGGAATTTCCAACAAAGAAGAGCTAATTAATTTATAATGTGTATATATAATTCCAATGCTAATTATTGACAAATTCATGAACTTAGATGAACGTAAATAACAATAGTACTCTACTAATTATATTTTATGTACATAATACAGTTGTCATCATCGTCGAGGTTGTGAATGAAAAGCATATGTTAGACAATTATTAAAAAATACAAAATCAACTCCACCAAGGAAATCTACAAAAACAACCTTTTATACATACTCACTTTATTTCATATTACTTGACTTCTGCTTATTTAACACACTTTTTTTAAAAAAAAGTATTAATTAGATATATATTTTATTAAATTAATCTTATATTGATACTTTGGAATTTTTAATTTGACTACTCTCACTTTATATAGTTATTTAATACTTAAGATAATATAACAAAAATTATTATAATTTTCTTAATTTGCTTAAATGAACAAATAAGATGAAATTTCAAGAAAATTATTGTGACATGTCAAGTAGGGACTTAGGTATTGAGGTGTGTGGGGCACGTTTTTTTTGGTAAGAAGTAGCCACCATGTGTATGCTAGGTGACATGCTTTAATTTAATTTTTGATTGAAAATTGGAGAATTTGACTTTAGAAATCCCATGATCATGCCCAACACCTCAATTCCCAATTGCTTTGATCTTAAAATAATAAACCTTTATTTAATGGCTTGGTCAACTAGGAAAATATTAAATCACTCAACTATCATGGATCTCTTATTGCATTGTTTTTGTTTGACAAAATCATAATTATGAGGAAAATGATCTGGAAAAAATATTCATTCAAACTTCTTCACATTTAGTTGTACTCTATTATGTTATAACTTTGTATATTTGCATTGCCAATGTCTTGAGTACAATGCTCTATTATGTTATAACTTTGTGTATGTGCATTGCTAATGTCTTGAGTACAATGCACTAATGCAGACACCATTCCATAAGAGTTATCATCAAACATTTCGTTTTTATTATATAAGAAAAAGGTCATATGTACGAAAATATAAACGATAGACAAGACAATAGACATATTCACAATTGTATTAAATGAGTAATTTCGTTTTTAGTTTTTGTTAAGTAGTTTTAATATGTGGGTTGTCCCAAATCGGTGGTTAGATGCCACCCTTAGGATCATATAAGGTCAAGTTCCATTTTTATTAAATCTGACTTTAATATTTAAATTTGGGAAAAGACATAGATCCCCCCCTTAAACTTGTTCCGAAAAGTCAGTTACACGCTTAAACTATTATGACGACCTATTACACACATTTACTACTTAAAAGTGAATTTATTTACCCCCTAAAATTGATGTGGAAAAATAATTTAAAAATAAATAAAAATAGGCGCGTCAGATTTATTAAAGTAGAAAAAAAAATCAAAATTCAATTAGACCCAACCCCACTCTTCACATCTCTTCTTCTTCTTCAACCCCACCCTCTTGATGAAGCACATTTTTCTCTTCTTTCTTTTAAGTAAAAATCACTCTTTCTTCGATTTTCGACTTCTTCTCAGCTTGCTTAGCAAATTACTTATCATCAATCTAAGTTTTGTGGGTTTTGATTTGTGTTTGTTAACAAAAAAATTCTTAATTTCATCGGCGGGATAAAATTTTGGGGGTTTCTTAGCTACTGCAGCTATAGCGGGCTTTTTGGAGAGAAACGAAAGAATTCCGCTCCATAAATCAGCTCTATGTTTCAATTAGTGTTCTTGGCTGCCATTGTTAAATTTTTTATCTTATTGTAATTTTTCTATGAAGAAAATATAATTATTAGAGAATTTTAATAATTAATTGGAGATTAATTAGCGTAAAATATAGTTAACAAAAGAAAAGTTAATTAGAAATAAAAAAGAATATAAATTATTTAATTTCTGACATGGCGCTGACATGGCACTGATGTGGAAGCAAGTGTAATACACCACATATTGTGAGAGTAATGTTACACGTCTCAAGGGTAAATAAATTCACTTTTAAATAGTGAAGGTATGTAATAGATCGTCATAATAGTTTAAGTGTGTAATTGAATTTTCGGGATAAGTTTAGGGGGGAATCTATGCCTTTTCCCTTTAAATTTTAATGAAACGGAAAAGTTGCCTCTATTGAAAAAGGAGCAAGCCTTGTCGTATTATATATGATTTTAGGTTTGTTCTATCATAATAGAGAATTGCTTGTAATCTCAAAAGTATATATGATTTTACGTTTGTTGTATCATGATAGAGAATTGCTTGTAATCCCTAAAGTATATATAGCCAATAACTAGATTGTGATCTTTCACACTTCAAAATTTTATTTTCTTTGTTATTCTTCTTCATTTTTCTGACAATTTCCAAAAGTCATTTTTATTATGGAGAAATTATTACATGTTGTTGAGAATTTGAACCAAATGCCAAACTAGATCATTTTGATTGATCGAACCTCACTCGCCGAAACAGAAGGATGATTTTTCTTGCTCATTATTTTGAAAATATTTTGTGTTTTTTGCACTCTTGTCTGTACTACAAGAATCTATGTCGAATGATACCGATGATATCAAAGTAAAGAAGAAAAAACACGATGAAGATGAATTTCTTTGTCGAGGTAATATTCTTAACACTTTGACTGACTGCATGGATGATTTGAAATTAAGCAATCTTGAAGTGAAAATTTCTAATGCACTTCAAATAGGTGCAATTCTCTTGAAATTACCTTCTTTGTGGTGAAGGGAGATAAAATTAAAGTCTGTACACAAAAGCCTATTTTGTTTAATATAGAAGAAGATCCTAGAATATCTCAATGAAACTATCTTCAAGAGATGTTGCTTTTTGAAAAGAGGTGATTAATAGTGAAATTGATTCATTAACATTCAATAATACTTCAATTCTAATTGATTTGTCGTCAATTTGAGGCAAGGTAATATGAGTGTGAAGAAATATGCTTTGAAGTTCACTCAAATCTCCAAGTATGCTCTGACTGTAAAGCTTGGATGAGCAAATTTGTTTTCGGAGTCTCGAAATTGGTGGTAAAGGAGTATAGAACCGCCATATTGATCAAGGAAATGAACATTTTTAGGTTTATGACTCATGCTCAATAAATTGAGGAAGAGAAGCTTAAGAAGAGTGCTAGGGAGACTAAGATGGCTCAGACCGATAGTGTTGACTACTCTCATCAGAGATCCAGTAGTGATGGTCGTTCTCAGTTTTGGTAAAGGCATTCAGGCTCGGTCTCATCTTCTGCTAATGCTTCGGTTCCTAAGTTCAACAAGGAAATAATACCTAACCCTAAGTCTCAAAAGAATGCTTCTAGTGGACATCCTAGCCCTATATGTTAGAAATATGGGAATGATCATTCAGGTGATTGCTTAGCCAGTTATGGTGCATATTTTGGTTGTGGTAAGACTGGTCATAGGTTGAGAGATTCCCCTTCAGTTGCTAACAAGGGTAGAGATAGTCTTCGGTAGATTCAATCTATTTCTTCTGGCCTCCCTATTCATTAGGGTGCTTTATCTAGTTGTAGTGGCAGACAACATCAGAACATGTTTTATGCTCTTCAGACTTGACATGATTAGGAGTCTTCTCTAAATGTGGTCACTGATATGTTGTGAGTATTTTAATTTGATGTTAATGCATTATTAGACCCAAGTGCAACATTGTCTTTCGTGGTTCCTTATGTTGCTATGAAGTTTGATATGAGCCCCAAATTTTTTATTAGAATCCTTTGAGTCTCTACTCTGGTCAGTGATTCAATTCTAGCTAAATGGGTTTTCAGCGATTGCCCAGTCTCAATTTTTTTAGAAAATCACCTCAGCTTATCTTGTAGTGTTGGATATTCTTGATTTCGACACTATTGCTGGTGAAAATTGACTTTATGCTTTTTATGCCTTTATTGACTGTAGAACCCGAGTAGTTAAGTTTCAATTTTCCGAATGAACCATTCATAGAATTGAAGGCTAGTAATTCTACTACTATGGGTCAGTTTATCTCGTGTCCTAAAGCTAGAAAGATGGTTTCTAAGGGTTGCATTTATCATTTAGTACAAGTTAGGGATACAGATTCTGAAACTCTTACTCTTGAGTCAACTCCTATTGTGAATTAAATTCTGGAAGTGTTTCAAGAAGATCTTTCTAGTGTTCCTCCCGAAAGGAAAATCGACTTTGAAATTAACCTTCTTCTAGATATGCAGGCTATCTTTATTCCTCCTTATAGAATAGTTCCGACAAAACTTAAGGAGTTAAAAGGTAAGCTAAAGGTCCTATTGGATAAGGATTTCATTAGTCTGAGCACTTCTCCACGGGGTGCTGTCACGACCCAAACTGTCGTGATTGACACCCACACTAACCCTTTGGTGGGAGAACCATTAATACTAATTACCTAACCCAAGAACTACACAACTTAATCAATTGCTAGGCATTTAAAGATACAGAAGCATGTTTAAATGCAAAAGTCAAATAGAGTTCCCATAAACTCCAAAAGATCTAACAACGACTAACAAAATATTGCGGAAATACTCCCTAGAACCCGAAAGTAAATGTACCAAAACTCTAACAAGGAACCATAAGTCTAAAGGAAATGGGTACAACTTAATTAAAAATACGAATATCTAAAGTACTAAGCTAAGTCCGAATAAGATAGACTGAGCAAAAGAAGAACTCATGGTAGCCTGGAAGAACTGGCTCACTCTTGAATTCGATCAATCACTGGTCTTCTAAACGAGGTTTGTCACTAGCCGCCTGAAGATGCCCTGTACTCAACAAAGAAAGAGCAAGTGCAGTATTAGTACACAACCACAGTGTACTGGTAGGATCACACAACTATTTCAATGAGTGAAGCATATATAAGTAACCACAAAATATTAAAACAGGCATATACCGAACATATACAATATCAGTCCTCAATTCAGGATCCATGTACAATTCCATATTCTCAATAAAATATTTACGTGACAAGTCAATGAACCTCTCATGGAATCTATACACAAACTATTAGTGTACTGGTACGTGGTACCCGTTCCAAGTTAGTGTGTCGGATCATGACACCCGTTCCAATATGTATATCGGTACATGACATCCGATCCCAGTTAGTGTGTCCGAACATGACACCCTTTCCATTCAACATGCCACAATCAAAATCACAAGGTACATTCTCCAAATCATACAATCAAGTGTTGATTCATGGCATACAATCATTCATTCATACTCATTTACGATTAGTGTGATCAATAGTGCAACATTCACATACATACATGCATTATAATGAAGTAATTACTAACATACATCATACAAACATGAAATCACAACCATTACCTACCTTGAACAAAGCTTGAACCCTCCTAAGAAACTTGATTCTTTCCTTTCCAGAATCTTTCCGCTTGTTCTTGGTATACAAATAATCAATATAACACGAGGATCAATTAACGAGGCTTAATTACCCGGATTACAATCGAAATCATCAACCTTAGGCCAAACCCATGATCCTAATATGAAGTTAGGGATTTTTCCCACCATCCAAAACAATTCCAAAACCCTCCCCCGACAATAATTACCCATGAATTTACATTCTACAGATCGAATAATGGATTCGGGGAGTAAAATTTTTACCTTTAGCCTTAATAATGGTGAAAAATTGTCAAGAAGTCACCCTGGTTAGTTTCTTAACTCTTAAGAACGAATTTTACAGAATAATAGCATTTTTGGGATTTATTTCCGACTTAATTCGCGACTGGTTGTCATGACCCAGGGGTACACCCTAGATGTAACATGGCGTACTAGACCACGAAAGGCCTAACACAAGCCACTTAGCATATCATAACATAAAGTAAATAGAAATGATGCGGAAATTTTAAAACTTTTTCCATACAATTGAAGTCTTTTATAAAAGCAAGCGGAAGTTTATAACACTTGTCTCAAACCATCTAATACAACTTGAATAATTCTTTGGGACGCAGCCCATACAATAGTTTAAAACATAAAGGAAAGGTGATCACATCCTCGATGCTATGAGGACTCACCAAGTCTTCAACTCCTTGCACTTCTAGAAACCTATCTTCAAGAATGGAACTCAAAATCGCCGAACCCTACATTTGATGAGAATGTAGGCAAGAGTATGCGTTAGTACAAAAGTACCAAATGTAATAGCTAGCATAACATCATAAGAGCATATAAGAGGCATTAGTCAACATAAGACATCTACCATAATCATAAGAGACAATATCATAAGTCATGAACATAAGAGACATCATCATAAGACATAGGCTATAAGCATAAGAGATCACAACATAGACATAGGCATATTTAATGCATCTATTTTAACATGACATAAGAGAAACTCTACATAAGTCACCTCAAGGCAAGCTTGTGCAATACATGGATAAGACCCCATAATCCCACCCATGCTAAGCAAGTCACTTTAGGCTCTCATTCATACTTACTATCTTTTTATCTCACCCTTATCTTACTTATCAAATACAATACTCACCTTTAGTCACACATGCATTGGAAGGCAACTATAGCAACAATCCAAACTAAGCACACATCATAAGCATAAGTCATAAGCATATTCATTACATAGATCATCATGACATAAAAGGAACATACCATAGATACCCTTAAAGCATACTTGTGCAATGCATGAATAAGACCCCATAAATCTCACCCATGCTAAGTAAAACTTCTTGAGTAACCATAGTTCATAATTCATATTCTTGTTGTAGGAACTAGCCTTAACCGACATAGACCATGTGAGCTAACATGGAATCTGGTGTCTACCTCACACCGAAAAGGGGTTGTTCTACTTGCCTAAGGTAGAACCATACTCTTAGCTTAGGTAGATCCAATAGCTAAGTAACCTACGAGGGCACACAGTTTATGGGATAAGGAGATTGATACTAGAAACCCGGACTTTACTAAGGTATAAGGTTTCCATCTCATGAGACATATATTTTGGGAACCCGGACTCAACTAAGGTTGAAGGAACCCATTTAGAAATCCGGACTCAACTAGGGTAAAAGCTTTCATTGGGGAGCCGGACTCGACTAGCGTAAAAGCTTCCGTCTCATATTCAATATCCACTCGGCGCTAAGCATAATTTCCATTGAGTTCATATTAAGTCTTGACTTAAGTTCATATTTATGGAAGAATGTCTTGACACTCAATCCAATATAACTCATACTATAGTTCATTAGATCATGCGTGAGAACAACCTTTCACTGTCCATGTCTTCATATAGATTCATTAGGTGAGACTAGTCTTCCAACCTTAGAATCATCATATTGTGAGGGAACTACTCACATCATATCATATTCATACCTAGGTGTGTATATGAGAATAGCCTTTCAAAAACACAACAACTAGGTCATGAGCCTATTCAATTTACTCTCAAAGTGTTCATAAAACATGTACATAATCTCATAGTCATACATAATTCTCATACTTTGTCCTTCAAGGACCATAGATCATACTCAATCAACACATCTAGAATTACTATATTAGACATGTATGATAACATGATTCAAATGGTTCAATTACTATAAGCTTAATCTCATAATTCACCTCCTTGAGGTTCAAGACTTACTTTCAATCATCACACTTAGGGTTCAAACACTAGACATGGATATCATCCTAACTCATGTGATTGTATCCCTTTATGCATTCAAACATTCATGAGGTAGATTAGGTGGGTAAAGTCCACCTCAGCCATTTTATCTAATAGTCAACCATTATCAAGTCAACTTCCCTCTTAGGGCCTCATCATACATAATTCATCATATTAGCTTTACCTTCAAAACCCTAGAAGTCAACATTCATAATTATGAGTCTTTACTCTTAATAGCTTTACTCCTTAAATGCCTTTTATGAACCTAGATTACAAGGCATTCTAATCACATACTTCTTTCTTAAGCAATTCTAACCATATCTCATCATAAGGCTCAATCTCTATCATTACTAGTCATGGTCCATCATATATACTATGATCTAATTCAATTCATGTCTACTTGTTTTTATTCTTGAACAATTACTACTCATAACATCAATTCTAGAAGATCATCTATAAATCTTCAATTTCACCTTTAATGGCATAAACTCACATAACTTCAATTTCATCAATTAGACTAGGGCTAGCCATAGAAAACATGTAATATCATCACAATAACATGATTCACTACTAAATCAATCATAAACAAGTACTATCTACTCAATTGGAATCATACTTAACTTAACAATATTGGAAGGAACCCTAACTTGAATTGGGGATTGGTCTTCATAATTGGGGGAATTCTGGGGGACTCCATGGATGAATAAGCCATCATACCTTGATCATAAAGCCTAGAAAGCTTGAAACAATGGAGTCTTGACTTGACCTATCTTCTTCTTCTTCTTTTTCTTCTTCTCCTTCTTCATCTTCTTTGAGCTTTCTAGAGAGAGAATTTTTGGAGAGGAAGAACTTTGGGAATTATTTTGGGTTTTGGAATAAATGACTTAATTGGTGAGTTTTGGGGTTAAAATGACTTATATAGGGGTCCTAGGCTTGGGAAAAAGGACATATCTTTGAGTTAAAACAATTGGGAAAAGACCCAAGAAGTTCCCTGACTAGAAACTGTCGAAATGGTATGAAAGATGCCTTCACGGATCATTATCATCACCACGGCCCGTCAAACGGGTCGCGAAGAATTTTCGGCCTGACAGTGCTTCACTATTTCGAGCATAACGTTGTACTCTAAGATGGGAATTGGGCAAACTTGGTGGCGTTGAAAAGAGGACTCAGAGACCTTTAATTGGATAGGTAATGGCCCACCTTATTCGTTTTGAGCTAAGACATATCATCATTTGAAGTTGACCCTAAACTCTACGTCTAGTGAAAATCCCTTCACGTGAGGCTCCATGAGCCGTAGTGCCTACCACGAGCCGTGGTGCCTCTCGTGGTCATGATACAGTAGCTAGGAAACCTTTCCCTTAACCCCTAAAAATCTAAGGCACCACCACGAGCCTTCCCACGAGCTGCGGTCATCACCACGAACCGTGAAGTGGCTTGTGTGGAGGGGGCTGTTTTGGGCAGCCTTTGTTTAGTCGCAGCCTAGTCCACCACGAGCCACACAACGAGCCACACAACGAGCCATGGTGGTGGTCGTGGAAGGTGAGGCAGTGTCCATGTAAGAGTGGACTGCCCTAGTCCTCTTCCTTGGCTCTTTCCCTCTTCCTTGCCTCTAACCCTCACACTTAGCCCTAGTTTAGTCTACTAGTTTCCGGGGTGTTACACTGGTCCACTATTGCGGCCACCATCCCGCCACATCGGTCGCACCCTATCGGAAAAAATCCAGCCCTGGCGGCTTGTGCAGAGACAGAATGTTAGAATTAGAGTTTCAAATCCCCATTTCACAACACACCTCAACCCATGACACTTAGAAACTACCCGTTCACGCTAAGATCAATTTCGGGAGTTCTACTCGCCCGAATTCAATTCCGTAAAGTCGTACGAGCTCCTTTAGGTCTTAGCTATTAACTCATGAAACCAAATTCATTATTAGATATGTCATCTATTACCATATTTTCCTAGACCTCACTGACTCCGATTTCGTCCAAATCTAGACTAGGCTAGAAATTCTCAAGTTACTACGAAAAAGTTTTTTGGCCCAAAATTTTTCCCTGTTGGATTTTCTATAACGACGGGAGCAGGTCATTACAATAGATACCAATTTACCCATCACTCGTCCCTGAGTGACAAACTTAGGAAAAACATGTTAAAGTAAGAGTGAAGTAGTACCTGAATCATCGAACAAATGGGGATACTTGTCTCACATGTCCTTTTATGTTTCCCAAGTAGCTTCCTCAACTGGACGATGCTGCCATTGAACTTTCACGGACTTAATCTCTTTGGTTCTCAGCTTTCGTACATCGTGATCAGGAATTGCAACCGGTTCCTCCTCAAACGGAAGATCTTTGTCTAGTAACACTAAGTCCCATTTTATAATGTAATCCCCATCACTATGATATCTATTCAACATGGACACATGAAATACTAGATGAACTCCTGATAGGTTAGGAGGTAGAGCCAATCTATACGATATCGGTCCTACACAGTCAAGAATCTCAAATGGACCAATGTATCGAGGGCTAAGCTTGCCGTTCTTGCAAATCTCATCACCCCTTTCATGGGTGATACCTTAAGAAGAACTTTCTCACTAGTCTGAAATGCCATGTCTCTTACCTTATGGTCTGTATACTTTTTCTACCTACTCTGGGCTGCTAAAAGCTTAGCTTGAATACTCCTCACTTTATCCTGAGCATCCTTCACTAAATCAACCCCCAAAGGTTTCATATCTCCCTCCTCAAACCATCCTATGGGTGATCTACATCCCTTCCCATAGAGTGCCTCAAATGGTGCCATATCTATATTGGAGTGATAACTATTATTATAGGAGAACTCACACAATGGTAGGAATTTATCCCAATGCCCTCCAAGTCAATCACACATGCCCTCAACATGTCCTCTAACACTTGGATAGTCCTCTCCGACTGCCCATCCATCTGCGGATGAAAAACTGTACTAAAAGTGAGTTGTGTGCCCGATTCATCATGTAATTTCCTCCAAAACTTGGAGGTGAACTACTTACCACCGTCTCAGATGATAGAAAGGGGCACCCCGTGCAACCTCACTATCTCTTTCACATAAACCTTGGCCAACTACTGAGCATTATAATCTATTTTGACTGAAATAAAATGGGCTGACTTAGTCAATATGTCAACCGCTACCTAAATAGAATCATACTTCCCCAAAGTCTTGAGAAGAACAATGACAAAACCCATAGCTATCATTTCCCACTTCCATTACGGAATTGGCATTCTCTGAAGCAAACCTGCAGGCCTCTGATGTTCATATTTTATTTGTTGACAATTTTGACACTTAGCCACAAACTTCGTTGTATCTTTCTTCATGTAAGGCCACCAATAAAGTCACATCAAATCTCGGTATATCTTGATCATACCCAGATGAATGGAATACCGCGAACCATGGGACTCTTTCAACAACTTCTGAACCAAGTCATCTATTCTAGGAATACAAATCATTCCTTTAAAACTAGCACACCTCCCGCATCAAGAGTGGTCTCTTGTGCCTTGCCAGACACTGTTTTAATTCTGAGCTCTTTCAAATGCCCATCCTCAAACTATTTGGCCTTGATATCCTCAATGAACATGGCCCTTACTTCAATGCTAGCTAACACCCCACCTTTCTATGAGATGCCCAACTGCATGAACTTAGACTCCAAGGTCTAAATTTCCTTAGCCAAAGGTCGCTTGGATACACTCAAGCAAGCTAGACTACCCATACTCATCGTCTTCCGACGTAGTGCGTCTGCCACCATATTAGTCATGCCCGGATGATACTGGATGGTCACATCATAGTCCTTGAGTAACTCCATCCACTTTTCTTGCTCCCCAATATACAGGCAAGTGTACGTGGTCGCGCAAGTAATATAGATTCTTAAAGAAACGAGTTATCGTTCCCAAGGGACTTATGATCAATTTATATCTAACACTTAATTATACAAATAAAAGTAACAGTAACCGTTTAAGAGATTGTGATGATTCTTAACTACTACTAATCATGCAATAAGTAAAATTAACTAATTGTGAACCACTTTAAAATGATGTTTCAAGCAAGTAAAGGGCAATTTCAGGGCTGCAACATGTAGTGAATTTCATGTATCATATTATCGGCTTAGAACTAATTTCAGTTGTCAAGTTACTAGTTTATAGGGTTAATTATATGAGTTGGGCTATACACCTCTTGTCGCCTACTCCAATTAGCTATCTAACTACATCGGTAAGCGGGGATAAATAGACTAACTGGCGAGCATTTATATTTCATCCTATTTCGTAACCAAGCAAGGTGTTCGTTCGGGCGTCACTCTTGAACACTAATCACCTCAATCAAATGGGTCGATCGAGCTTTCTATATTCTCTGGTCTATCTAACCTCTCATCTCCCGATTTTAAGATTAGACAATATATTTAACTTATGGTAATCAAGCATAAAATACTAAAATAAGAATATAGAAGCAACTTATAATGACAACCAATAATTAATTAAAAAAGCCTTTAATAATCAACAATCCATTCGTAGCTACAACCCCAGAACTAAGGCGTTTAGCCAGTCATGCTATTAGAAAACCACAAAATGCAATTGATCATGTGATTTCCAAAAAATAGAAGAGTTAGAAGATCAAAACCTATTACAAACGTTGATACTTGCTCTTGCAAACCCAATAAAATTCGAACCCTAACAATGGAGCCTTAAGGGTCTATTTATAAGAGTTGGAAGAGTTGGAGACAAAACCTATTACAATAGGAATCCTTTTAACTAATGTTTTAGTTGAAAAAGTCGGAAACTTCATGGAGCCTCGCGCCTAATACTCGCTGCACGACTTTCCACTTGGCGCGCCGCGCCTAGTAGAGCGCATGAGAAAGGCCTCTAGAGTTGACTCCTTGGCGCATCGCGCCTCTCAGCACGCCACAAACAGGACTCTATCCTTCAGGCCTTGGCGCGGCGCGCCCAACAGTACCCCTGGCACTGTTGATTTTTGCCTTAGTCGTTTTCTTGCATGTCTTTACTCCTTCTTCTTTCATTTCAACTCCAATTCCTTTTGAGAGTTCTTGAAACAACTAATTATGTGTGTAAGTGCACAATCATCCCAAGTTACACCAAAAATTAAGCTAATAACTAAAGATCATTCTTCAATCTAATCAATTCATGGGCAAATATTGACAACTTAGGCATATAAATATGCCTAAGATCACCACTCCACACTTAGACTTTTGTTTGTCCTCAAACAATCTCTAGACTATCAACTCTTTTTCACAACCCTTGGACTTATCAACCCACCTTAAAATCAACCAAACACTTTTAATCATGATCTTGTAGTTCACAATGGATGCAACATTTCACAACATATACACCAAATTACAACACATGCTCAAAGAATGACTCTTGTACTATTTTTCGGGCTAATGCAAACTCATACAAACACACCAATTAGAAAATCCTATACATGTCATGAATCCCCTCACTTATTCTTGTTTAGTAAAGCCTTTCACTCAAACAATCACAATATCAACAAGGCAAACAATCAACTCACTCTCACAAAAGAAGTTCTTACTTTCTTAACAGACCATAAGCTTGCCCATAATGTATTCTTACTTTTGCATTATATTTCTCAAGGAATCAAGATGACTTTCATTTGGCTGTAATGTCGGCTTAAGGTGAGGGAGAGAATATTTAGAAATCATTTTAGTGACTACACCTCCCTAATGCACATGTCATTATTTTGCCAACAGTCTCCTTCATAGTTTTTCTTTCCTCCTAGTACACACTTCATGACTATTAACCCCTTTTTGTTGCTCCATCTTTTCCCTTTTATTTTTTTAATGCTTTTGCACTAGCCACCCTCACTTTAGATTTTAAAGTCCGAGTGAGGTACACATTATCCTTGATAGGACCAGGGCCAATGTTTAGAGCATATTTCTGAAATAGCCACCCTCAATTGAGTTGAGGTGCACATTGTCACTACGGACTACGGCCATAACAGAAATTTACATATTCTTTTCTTTTCCACACAATTTAGCATTTCACCCTTTCTTATATCAACCAACAATTTTCAACCCTTCTTCTTAACATAGTGCATTAAGGATTTTATTAGGATCAAAAGAACTTGGTATCAAACGAACGGGTTTCGGCTTGTCATGTGGCTTATCAACAAACAAGGCTAAAGGCTCAATGGGGCTTCAATAGGGATAATTTCAATGCTAGGCATACACGTAGAGTTAAGAATTGGCTATTTCAAAGAAACGCCTCGATCACATTCCCTAAGTCATACAAGCTACTAATTCACACACAAGGCAAGTTCTAGATGTCAAGTCGAGCAAGAACCAATCAACACTCACCACACATGGCATCATGACACATATAAGGAAATATCAACTAACATGCTCATACAACTTGCATTACGGTACTACTACACAATTAAGCCCATTTTTTATATATTTTTGAGTCAAAACTAAGAACACATGCTTGTTTCAAGGTTATCATTCTATTGCACTTTTCCAGTTATGACTACCCATGATATTTGACTAACTTTTTCAGACATGGTTTCAAAAAACCAAGGTCAGTTTCTCAATTCTACTCCTCTATGGGACTAATTTCCCTTAAGACAATCGTCATCCATCCATCATTGGGAACTGTCACTCCTATGGCGACTCTAAGACTCAATAAAGCAGTAACCTAGTCCTAGTCAGTTCAAAGGGACTATCCTCAGTAAAAGTACCGAAAACAAACGCTGAGGAACCCAAAATAAAAAAAAATTAAAAATTTAACTAAAACACTAGACTCGATTGTCACGACCCAAGCCTAGGGCCTAGACGTGACCGGCGAATGGGGAACCCGAAGGAACCCCAAACAAGCCTCATAGCATATCATTACACATCCTTGGTCGCGGAAGCAATTAAAATGACCATAAACGATAAGCATAATCAAGGGGGAAATCGGGACTAAGGGAGCAAGAGAAAAAAAAAAGGAATGATACATAAATACCATAGATGAGTCAAGCTCAAGCATAATACACAACTTGTCCAACACCACCTCTAAACATAGGTACTTTAGCGGGGGCCACGACAAACAACCGGGCTCACCCTCATAGTCAAAACATAACTAAAAGGAAAAGTCTTATACATAGCAAAAGATCATAAGCAACGTCCCCGGAATGGAGGACTCACCAATAACCTTGATAGAAAATTGTATTAGCCACGCGGAGGACGAGGGTCAAGCGGTGCTCCGGTCCCTACATGGTGACATCATGTAGGCATAGAGTATGCGTTAGTACGTTTGAATGTACTAAGTATATGGGATGCAATGCAATGCTACAATGGATGGACATCATAGGAAAAATGCATAATCATACCCGATAGATAGCACATTAATGAAATGATATATATAATGACGCTTACACAAAAATCATATTTAGTGGGACGTAGTACATGTGTGGCGAGTGACCATCAATATAGTATTTCCAAGGCCTACCACCCCCTTGGAGAGGCGAAAGAGGTACAAACCCCTCAATGTTGTTACTCGGGCCTACCACCCCCCGAGCTAGGGACCAAGGTACAAACCCCTCGATGTGGTTATACGGGCCTACTACCCCCCGTACTAGGCAACCAAGGTACCAACCCCTCGATACGGTTACCCGGGCCTACAACCCCCCGAGCTAGGCTTGGTCGACTCACAACATTTATATAGAGACAATCATATACATGTATCCATTTCATCATCATTTCAATGATTATATGACCATCCGACTCATAGGACGTACATTGAACCTTCCATTTCCTAAGAATTCTATAAGTGAGCATTTTATCAAACACATGGTGGGCTATTGTTCATGTAAATAAAATCATGTATTTCAAGAGTACTAAGTCCAACCAATTCCGAGATACATATAATTCAGCCCACCAACAACATACATATATATATCAACCTTCATAATTTGATCATGGAAGCATGAAAACCATAAACATCACATAATAATTCCATTTCATGATAATATGCAAAAATAGACCATAATAGGATGTGTAGTAGTAATTCCATAATTCAAGAGTTCATAAATGATCATAAGGACCCATAAACTTGAAGTAAAAATAGAGGATAAATGGTTGGACTTGTGGAAAGGAAGGTTTCCACAATCAACCCACATACCTCAACTTTGGAGAATCCTTGATGAAGATTGGAATGGAGAATTGAAGCTTGAGATTGAGTCTTGAATCCGGAATTAGAACTTGAGATGTTTGAATTTGGTTGAAGATCTTGGTGAAATTTTGATGAGGTCTTAGAGAGTGTTTTTTTGAGTGTTTTGAAGCTAGAAAGAAATATAACTAAGTATGGGACATAACCTCTTTTTATAAAAGAAAAACGTCCCAGCCCGCTACAGTAACATAGCTCACTGGAAATTGCAATTCTGCCCGGACAGGTTTTACGAAAATGGTCATAACTCCTTCATCCTAACTCCGAATGAGGTGAAACCAATTGCATTGGAAAGCTAACTCGAAGGGCTTTAATTTAATAGGTAGTGGCCCTTCCAGTTCCTTGTTTGCTAAGAGATATGATTCTTTAAAGTTGACCCTGAAAATCACAATTTTTGCGATTTTCGAATTTTGATACGGTTGCTCTATAATTCGGGTTAGACCCATTTCCCACTCAATTTGACCCCCTGAATAAGAATATGAAGTCGAATTTCCGAAATCATGCATGGATTTTGAGATATATGGAAATTACAATTCTAGGTGTTTTCGAAGCACATTTTTGGGAATTTTTGGGGCCGTTTCATCGATAAAGCAGTAAACAACTATATACAATAAAGACATATTACCCACCCCACACTTAAAAATAAGTACTGTCCTCAGTGCACAATTAAAGCAAAGTATAGAGCTAGGAATACTCCCTCGGGCCTCTAGGCCTCGTCATCACCGCCATAAAAACCATCAAGGCATTTGCCTCCTCATCAACAACATTATTCTCATCATTCATCACCTCATCAACAGTAGCCTCATCATCATCCAAAGGCTCCAAAAAGGTGGGACCAGATCTGCACAGAAAGGTTGCACTCTCGAACAACATATATAGATCCATCAAAGTCTTCATCTCCTCGTCAGTAACCGGACATCCTCCTATCCGCAATTGCAATTCTACCATGCCGAACATCCTGGCCATAATACTATCATCGCGAGCTTGCCTCTCTTAGGCTGACAAGACAAATCCATGAGACGTGTCCAATGCTTTCGTCCTAGTGACATCAACTATCTTGCCCGTCAAATCAGGGTGGTAAGCAACAGTTATGTCCACTGCTTCTTCTTCAATACCCTCAGCCTTCAGAATCAACCCCCCGTAACAGAACCTCCACCTCAAATTGTTCCTAAATTTCATCATATTTTGCATCAGAATTACCCCAACATTAATGGGCCTTCCCTTCATCAACATATAGACCAGAACCACCCTATCCTGCGTCACCTCAGTCAAATGTTTGGTCGGCAACAACACACTACACACTAATTTCAACCACACTCGGGCGACCTGATTAAAGTTAGCAAAGTGGAGGGTATTATGCCTCCCAGTATCCTTACTTCGCTCCCACCTAGCAGTCGACTCAAACCCACACAATGTATGTCAGATGTCACTATAAGAAGGTTTATCCTTCAAGCTATTGAACTCTTCAGGATCACAATTCGGGGTTCCTAAAAACTCATTCAGAATTCGAGAAGAAAATTTCACATCCTTCCCCCTAACAGGCACAATTTTATATTTTGTTTCAGTAAGCTAGTTAGCATAAAATTCCCAAACCAACGTCAAATTGCAATAACCTAGATTTTCAAAGATAAACTTCAGCCCCAACTCCATCACAGTCCGATAAATAACAGGAAATTGTGACTGCAATATTACCTCATTCACATATTCGCCGCCCATATACTTAGCTTCCCTTTGACATTCGAACCATGCCCAGCCATACCTTTGCACAACCTTTTTGCCAAATTTTTGCACCGGTTCCCGACCACTAGAGGACCCGAAAGTTTCACCCTTTCTACTACGCTTGGAACCCACCACATTTTTTTACTTTTGGTGCCATTACAACCTGTGAAGAAGAACAAAAATGGAGAAAAAGAAAAAAATCGAAATGAGAGAGGGGGGTCGGGTTGGGCAATGGGTGAGGGAGAAGAAGGAAAAAAAATTTAATTTGTTTTTGTTGTGCTTGGAGAGATGGTGTGAGAGAGTGGAGAATATTGTGGGGGTATTTATACGAGAGAGTGGGGAAGAAGAAGAGTTGAGGAAGTTGGGAAAAGGAAAGGTTTGTGTGGGAGTTTTAATGGAGGAATTATGGAGGAATTAGAAGAGTTTTGGGAAGAAGAAGAGAGGTTGGGGCGGTGGGTTTTGAAAGAATGGGGGGTTGAATTTGAGTGTTAAGGATTTTATGGAGGGGATGGGTCGGGTAAATCGGGTTGAAATCCGAATCCTTGGATATCTAGTTGGGGGCGCGATGCCTCCCCATGGCGCCTGAAAAGGCGCTCTGACCGTAGGGCCTTAGCGTGGCGCGCCTAGCAGAGCGCTAGCCTACATGCAAGAGGTGCAATGGCTGGGCGATGCTCAAACGTCGCCCCCTAATTGCTCCTCTGATCTTGGCGCGCCTGGCTTCAAGTATTTTTTTTTCATTTTTCACTATTACAAACTAAGTTACAAATAATGAAAATACTTATCTAGCTAAAATTAATAATTAAATGTAATTCCTAGATTCTAAGAATTGAAACTACACTAAACAAAAATCAAAATCCAAAAACTACCTATCTATTACATTGTTCATGGGTTGCCTCCCATGTAGCACTAAATTTAACGTCGCAGCACGATGCAGCTTGGATAATTCGTCATTTAGCTCAAGAGCCTCCCGATCACAATCCGAATCCTCACCAAAGTAGTGTTTCACTCTTTGCCCATTGACCAAGAACGTAAGGCCAGTCTTACCTTTCACTTCAATAGCCCCATGTTGTGTCATTCTTACCACTTCAAAAGGACCAATCCATTTAGACCTTAGTTTTTCGGGGAATAAACTCAATCTAGAGTTAAAGAGTAGTACCTTTTCCCCCGGAGTGAAAGTACGAGTAACTATGTGCTTGTCATGCCACCTTTTCGTCTTTTCTTTGTAAAGCTTGGCATTCTCATACGCGTGGAGCCTAAACTCCTCAAGTTCATGCAATTGATTTACTCTCTTTTTACCGGCCAGCTCGGGGTCCAAGTTCAACTTCTTAATTGCCCACTAAGCTTGGTGTTCTAATTCCACCGGAAGATGACATGCTTTCCCAAATACTATGTGATAGGGAGAAGTCCCTATGGGTGTCTTATATGCAGTCCTATATGCCCAAAACGTGTCATCTAACTTCTCAGACCAATCTTTCCTCTGTCCATTCACCATTTTCTGCAAAATCTGCTTCACCTCTCTATTCGAAACCTCCACTTGGCCACTCGTTTAAGGATGGTAAGATGTAGCAACCTTATGCCAAATGCCATACTTAGCAAGAATATTTTTAACTAGATGGTTAATAAAATGCTTACCTCCATCACTTATGATTGATCTTGGAGTGCCAAAGCGAGTGAAGATGTGCTTCTTGATGAACTTGATTACCACCTTTGAATCATTCGAAGGAAGAGCTACAGCCTCAACCCATTTACTCACATAATCCACAACCACAAGAATGTATTGGTTTCCACTAGATGGTGGGAAGGGACCCATGAAGTCAGTATCCCACACAATAAAGATTTCCACCACCAAAATGTTACTTAGCGGCATCTCATGTCTTTTTGAAATAGTATCCAATCTTTGGCATTTATCACAAACCTTCACAAAAGAAATAGAATCTTTAAATAATGAGGGAAAAAGAAACTAGATTGAAGTACCTTATGCACCGTGCGCTCTCCTCCGTGGTGACCTCCATATGGCTAGCATGATAACTTTCGAGCACTTTATGAACCTCATACTCCGGAATGCATCTTCTTACTACTCGGTCCACACCTTGCTTGAACAAGAACGGTTCATCCCAGATATAGAACTTAGCATCATGCTTGAGCTTTTTCTTTTGTTGGGTGGTTGCACCCGGAGGATACTCTCCGCTTACTATCAAATTCACAATGTTTGCATACCGTGACACTTGAGAGATATCTAATACCATCAATTGTTCATCCCGAAACTCTTCTCGGATTTGCTCACCTTCATTCACATGGGAAGAATCCTCCAACCTAGACAAATGATCAGCTATTTGATTTTCAGTACTGTTCCTATCTTTGATCTCAAGGTCAAATTCTTGGAGAAGCAATATCCATCGAATAAGCCTCGGTTTAACATCCTTCTTGTTGAATAGGTACCTAACAGCTGTATGGATAGTAAAAACAATCACTTTAGTACCTACCAAATACGATCTAAACTTGTCGAAGGCGAACACTAGAGCTAGCATCTCCTTCTCAGTCACTGTGTAATTAGCTTGTGTAGAGTCAAGAGTCTTGCTTGCATAATAGATCGAGTGGAACACTTTATTCTTTCTTTGTCCCAACACTACACCCACTGCTACGTCGCTTGCATCACACATGAGTTCAAATGGTAGTTCCCAATCAGGAGCAATTAAGATGGGAGCCTCAATTAAGTTCTTCTTCAACATCTCAAAAGCTTTCAAGCACATCTAATCAAAGTCAAACTTCACCTCCTTCTCCAACAGATTGCACATAGGTCTTGCAATCTTGGAAAAATCCTTGATGAATCGCCGGTAGAAACCTGCATGACCAAGAAAACTACGCACCCCTTTTATAGAAATGAGAGGGGGCAATTTTTCAATAACTTGTACCATGGCCTTATCAACCTCTAAACCTGACTTAGACACCTTGTGTCCCAACACTATCCCTCTCTAACAAAAAAATGACACTTTTCCCAATTTAGCACTAAGTTAGTGTCTTCACATCTAGGAAGTACTTTATCAAGATTCCGGAGACATACCTCAAAAGACTTCCCAAAGACAGAGAAATCATCCATGAACAACTCTACAAAGTCTTCACCATATCATGAAAAATGGCCATCATACACCTTTGAAAAGTCACCGGTGCATTTCAAAGTCCAAATGACATGCGTTTGAAAGCATAGGTACCACAAGGACAAGTGAACGTGGTCTTTTCCTGATCCTCGGGTGCAATCAAGATTTGGTTGTAACCGGAATACCCATCTAAGAAATCAAAGTACTCCTGCCCTGCTAGTCGGTCAAGCATCTGATCATGAAGGGAATAGGGTAGTGATCTTTTCGGGTGGCATCATTAAGTTTCCGGTAATTCATACAGATTCTCCAACCAGTCACTGTTCTAGTAGGAATTAACTCATTTTTTTTGTTCCTTACCACAGTCATACCTCCCTTCTTAGGGACACATTGCACCGGACTTACCCACTTACTATCGGAGATCGGGTACACAATTCCAGCATTAACCCACTTTATTACTTCCTTTTTTACCACTTCTTTCATCAAAGGATTTAGTCGACGTTGATGTTGTGCACTTAGTTTGTGATCCTCTTCCATGTAGATTTTGTGCATACATAACGTCAGACTAATCCCATGAATATCATCCATCTGCCATCCATTCACTTTCTTCCTCCGCTTTAAGATCTTCAATGTCGCGTCAACCTGTAATTCAGAGAACTCTGCAGAAAGTAAAGTTTCATTATCACCCAAATACGCATACCTTAGGTGAGCCGACAGAGTTTTTAGTTCCATCTTGGGAGATTCTTCTATTGATGGCTTTGGTGGGGGCCCCAACTCACGATCTAATGACTCCGCGCGAAGCTTACGAAAGTCAACTAGTGCTAGATTTAAACATATTTCTATCTCTTGAGCGTCAGTATCTCCTTCCACCTCATGACCTACTAACACTCTTTCTAAGGGATTTTCGGGAACAACTACTTGTGATTCTACTATTTGATCAACCTCAGTAATAGAAGACAACTCTTCATAGATAGAAGGAAATTTTAAAGCACGGTAAACATCAAATACCTCAACTTTATCATGTGCCCTCATAGTTAATTGACCAGCTGCTACATCAATCAATGCCCCACCCGTGGCCAAGAATGGACGTCCCAAAATGAATGGAACTTCATAATAGGGCTCAAAATCTATGACTACAAAATCCACACGAAAAATCATGAACCTACTTGAACTAACACATCTTCTACCACCCCTTCTGGCCTAGCAATGGATCTGTCAGCGAGTTGGAGAATAACAGTGGTTTGTTTTGGACTACCTAACCCAAGATTTTGATACAATGACAAAGGCATCAGATTTATACTTTCCCCCAAATCACACAACCCTCGGACATGAACACTTTGCCCAATTGTAATCTGCACAGTAAAACTACCTGGATCTTTTAACTTTTTGGGTAGTCTATTTTGGATTCTAGAGCTGCACTGCTCAGTAAGTGTTATAGTTTCATACTCCGTGAGCCTCCTCTTGCTAGCCACAATGTCCTTCACATATTTAGCATACTTCGGGATACCCTGCAAAATGTCAAACAAAGGCAGATTAATGTGAACCTGTTTAAGGAGAGAGAGAAAGATACCGAAGCATTCATTCTCATTCTACTCTTTGAGCCTTTGTGGAAATGGAGGTGGTAATTTCTTTTGAGGAACGGGTACCTCAACATTGGATCTTTTTACTACCTCTTCGACCTTCTTTTCTGTGGTACATGTTTTAGTTTCTCTCTTCTTTGGAGCTATTTCCTTTAATTGTAACCTATTTCTAGTACTTACCACATGCAATTGCTTTGGGTTGGGTTCAGTATCACCGGGTAGCCCACCTTGGGGGCACAAGTTCAGAGAATTGGCTACTTGTACAACTTGTTTCTCTAAACTCATTTGGGACATTTGGATGTTTCTGATGTTCTCATCCTACTTATCTACTCTAGCATTTATTTTGGTCCTTATTTCAGTCATGAGCTTTTGGAGTAGCTCTTCATTGGTCATCCCCCCTTTTGGTGCACTAGGATTTGTGCTTTGGTTAGGATTTTGGTATTGTTGCCCAGCCCCTTGAGAACGGTATTGGTTAACCCCTTGCGCCTGATTTTTGGTTCTGGTTCCCACCCCATAAGAAGTTAGGATGGTTCCTCCAACTAGGGTTGTAAGTGTTACCATAATTTTGCTGAACTCCACCCCTTTGCGCATTGCCCACATAGTTTACGAAATTCGGGTTTGCCTCACATTGCTCAGTTTCATAAGCTCCACTACCACATACCTCACACTAATTGGCTGCCTATTGTACAACATTTACGGGTGCATGGTTTAGAGCCATTTGTTTAAAATGTAAGGTCATGTTATGTTGCATTGCATCTAATTTGGCATTTATGGCAGTAGCTTGATCTACATCTAAGATCCCCGCGGCCTTTTGGGTTGTGGTTCTAGGCATATCCCCCTCATATCCTGTGTTCCCTTCGGAGAGTCTATCGAGTAAGTCGAACAAATCTTCACATGTTTTAGCTAGGGCCTGTCCTCCTGCTGCACTATTAAAAAGTACACGAGCATTATAATCTAAACCCTCAAAGAAAGTGTGAGCAAGTACCTCCTTAGTTTGCATGTGGTGTGGGCAAGCATTTAACATTTGTTTGAAACGATCCCATGCTTGGTACATGTCCTCACCTTGATTTTGCCTAAAGAATAATAACTCACTCCTCAATCGTGCAGTTTTCTTGGATGGAAAGAATCGACTCATGAACTTCCTTGCTAGTTCCAGGTAGTGATGGAATTTGGTGGCTCAGTATCTAACCAATGTTTTGCTGCTCCTAACAATGAGTATGGAAACAACGTCATCCTTACATAGTTCGATGAGACTCCAGTTGGGATGTATGTATCAATGATCTTTATGAAGTTTCTAAGATGGATTTAGGAATCCTCGTGAGGGAGACCAGTGAATTGTCCATTAGAATGGAAAAGTTGTACCATGCCCTGTTTTAGTTCAAATATACCCCCCAGAGGAGGTTTCCTAATACTAGATGCCACATTGGCGGTGAGTGGGACTGCCACATCACGGACTGGTCTAGCAGGTACGACATAGGGTACTCCATGGTTATTCAAGTTCTCTTGGTTGTTCACGTTCTCCGAGTTATTCATATTGTCTTGATTATTATCCTCATTGTTTCCCCGAACACCTAACCCCAATTCTCATGGACGTCTTTGATTCATTTTTCTGCGTTGGCGTAAAACTCTTTTGGGTTCGTTAAGGCTCGACAAGTTCTCCCTTTCGAGCCAGACCTGAAAGTCAAGTGCCTGCAATATTCAATCTAAGATCAAGTAATTAATACCTGAATATTCTAATTGTAGACTTAAGAAGATCGAATATAAATCAATTTCTTAGTCCCCGGCAGTGGCGCCAAAAACTTGTTGCTCCCGAATATACACGCAAGTGTACGTGGTCGCGCAAGTAATATAGAGTCTTAAAGAAACAAGTTATTGTTCCCAAGGGACTTATGATCAATTTATATCAAACACTTAATTCTACAAATAAAAGTAACAGTAACCGTTTAAGAGATTGTGATGATTGTTAACTACTACTAATAGTGCAATTAAGTAAAAGTAACCAATTGTGAACGACTTTAAAATGATGTTTGAAGAAAGTAAAAGACAATTTCGGGGGTTCAGCATGTAGTGAATTTCATGTATCATATCATCGGTTTAGAACTAATTTCAGTTGTCAAGTTACTGGTTTATAGGGTTAATTATATGAGTCGGGCTATACACCTCTAGTCGCCTACTCTAATTAGCTATCTAACTACATCGTTGAGCGGGGATAAATAGATTAACTAGAGAGCATTTATATTTCATCCTATTTCATAACCAAGCAAGGTGTTCGTCTGGGCGTCACTCCTGAACACTAATCACCTCAATCAAATGGGTCGATCGAGCTCTCTATATTCTTTGGTCTATCTAACCTCTCCTCTCCCGATTTTAAGATTAGACAATATATTTATCTTATAGTGATCAAGCATAAAATACTAAATTAAGAAAATAGAAGCAACTTATAACGACAACCAATAATTAATTCAAAAAGACTTTAATAATCAACAATCCATTTGTAGCTACAGCCCTAAAACTAAGGCGTTTAACCACTCATGCTATTAGGAAACCACAAAATACAATTTTTCATGTGATTTCCAGAAAATAGAAGAGTTAGAAGATCGAAACCTATTACAAACGTTGATACTTTCTATTGCACACCCAATAAAAGTCGAACCCTAACTATGGATCCCTATGGGTCCATTTATAAGAGTTGGAAAAGTTAGAGACAAAACCTATTACAATAGGACTCCTTTTAACTAATGTTTTAGTTGAAAAAGTCGGCAACTTTATGGAGCCTCGCGCCTAGCATCACGCCTAATACTCGCTATAGGACTTTCCACTTGGCGTGTTGTGCCTAGCAGAGCTCCTGAGAAAGGCCTTTGAAGTTTACTCCTTGGCGCGTCGCGCCTCTCAGCACGCGACAAACAGGACTCTGTCCTTCAGGCATTGGCGCGGCGCGCCCAACAGTACACCAGGCACTATTGATTTTTGCCTTAGTCGTTTTCTTGCATGTCTTTACTCCTTCCTTCATTGCAACTCCAATTAGAGTTCCTGAAACAACTAATCATATGTGTAAGTGCACAATCATCACAAGTTACACCAAAAATCAAGCTAATAACTAAAGATCATTCTTCAATCTAATCAATTCATGGGCAAATATTGACAACTTAGGCATATAAATATGCCTATGATAAACCTTCACTGTCTCAAATTCAGATATTTTTTAGTAAACACATGTTACAAGCTACGATGATCAGTAAACACCTCACACTTAACACCATAGAGTTAATGTCACCAGATCTTAAGAGCTAACACCACCGCTGCCAATTCTAAATCATGTGTTGGGTAATTCCTCTCATGCACCTTCAACCTCCACGATGCATAATCTATGACATTCTTATCCTGCATTAACACAACACCTAAACCCGAATGGAAAGCATTACAATAAACAATAAAATTCTTACTTTCCACCGGTAGTGCTAGAATAGGTGTTTGGTCAAAAGAGTCTTGAGCTTTTGAAAGCTCTCATCACACTTTTCAGTCCATTCAAAAGGTACCTCCTTTTTGGTCAACCTTGTCTGATGTGTGGTAATAGAAGCAAAGTTCTTCACAAATCGACGATAGTAGGTAGCCCGCCCCATAAAACTCGTAAGTTCAATCACAAAGTTAGGCCGAACCAAATATTTAACTTCTTCAATCTTTTGGGGATCTACCATTACCCCTTCCCTTGAAACTACATGCTCCAAAAAGGCAACCGAAGTCAACCAAAATTCACACTTAGAAAACTTCGCATACAACTTTTGTTTCCCA
This sequence comes from Solanum okadae, assembly GCA_036553675.1. Taxonomy (NCBI): domain Eukaryota; kingdom Viridiplantae; phylum Streptophyta; class Magnoliopsida; order Solanales; family Solanaceae; genus Solanum; species Solanum okadae. The sequence continues at coordinate 39,813,637 of CM071689.1, read as the reverse complement.
AGAACACCCAAAACAATACAAAGATGGTCGACATGGTCTTCCTTACTTTTCAAGTAAACCAAAATTTCATCAATAAATACTATCACAAACGAATCAATAAAGGGTTTGAACACCCCATTCATCAAACTCATTAAAGTTGCGGGCGCATTTGTCAACACAAATGACATAACTAGAAACTCGTAGTGCCCATAGCGGGTCCTGAACGTCATCTAGGGCACATCCTCAAGTCTAATGTTTAATTGATGGTAACCAGACCTCTGATCAATCTTAGAGAAAACTAATGCACCTTGCAACTAGTCAAAAAGATCATCTATCCGAGGCAATGAGTACTTGTTTCGAATGGTGACCTTATTCAATTGCCGATAATCTATACACATCCTCATACTACTATCATTTTTCTTTACAAACAAGATATGAGCACCCCACGGCGAAGCACCAGGACGGATAAAACCTTTATCAAGAAGTTCCTGCATTTGAGCCTTAAGCTCTCTCAACTCTACCGGGGTCATGCGATATGAAGGGATAGAAATATGGCGGGTACCAGGTTCCAAATCAATGCAGAAATCTATATCTCTATCCGGAGGCATACCAGGCAAATCAGTAGGAAACACTTCTCTAAATTCTAACACCACATGAATAGACTCAATGGAGGGAGACTCCACCTCAACAACCCAGATATGAGCCAAGTACGCCAAACAACCCTGCCCTACCAGTTTCCTAATCCGAATTAAGGATATGATCTAAGCTAGCTTAGGCTTGTACACTCCTTCCCACTCTAATTTATCCCTACCGGGGATCTTTAGAGTCACATACTTAGTATTACAATTTAACAAAGCATAATAGAGGGACAACCAAGTCATGCCTAAGTTATATCAAAGTCAGTCACATCCAAAATAACCGAATTAGCCTAAGTCTGAAAACCCATAAACAAAATAGGACAAGCACGATAGACATGGGTGACTATGATAGATTCTCCAACTGGGGTAGAAACATGGATGGGGGCATCAAGTATATCAAAAATCATATAAAATCCCAAGGCAAACTAAACGGACACATAAGAATAAGTAGAACCTGGATCAAATAACACATTAGCCATACGATCACAGAGAATAGTACATGTGATCACTCAGACGCCTCCGCCTCAATCTTACCCGGAAAGGCATAACACTGATCCCCGTCATCATGACGGGCAACTTCCTTACCTGGCTGCAGCGTACCTCTGCCTGAGTTACCATTTCCTCGACCTCCACAACCTCGCCGATTTCCTCCTCGCCCACCTTGTTGTCACGACCCAGGAGTTACCCCTAGACGTAACACGACATACTTGACCCTGAAGGGGTCTCATACAAGACTCTAGCATCATCATGACATAAGAGATAGAAATAATGCGAAAAAATTTAAAACTTTTACAATAGAAGTTGAACTTCAATTTTCATAAGGGAAACTCATAGAAATCTAGGCTTTGTCTCATACACTATCTAAAACATAGGAATACAAGTTTGGTACTTAGAACTTTACATCAATAATAGTCTCAATATGAGAACTACAATAGAAACTAAGAAATGGATAATCCGTCCTCGAACTTGAGGACCCACGACAACTTGGAGATAAGCAATCCAAGTCTTCTTCAAGAAAGAGAGTGTGTGTCACCTAGCCGGAACCTACACTTATAAAAATGTAGAGGAAGAAGGGATTAGCACAAATATGTACAAAGTATGGAAACATGCATAAAATCCTTTAAATATGATAAAAAGGACATTTTAGTTGAAAAGTATGCCTTTGTCAAGTTTAGAAACCAACATGCATTTACAATGTACAACACAAGCCATAGTCACATTTATACTCATTACATAGTAATATCAACACCTTAGCAACCCCTAAGGAACACTTGTGCAATGTGTGGTTGGCATCCCATAATACCAACCCTACTAAGCACCCCCTTGAAGCTACCTTGGTCATGCATATCATCTTTATACCTTATTATAATCATTAGTCACAAATAAGGAAATAGTCATACATTACTTGAATATAAGGAAAGTCATTCATAACAACTATCCATTCAACACACATGCATACATTTGTATCTCATCATAATATAAAGGAACCATCCCACAACATCCTACTAAGTCTACTTGTGCAATGTGGAAGTGAAGTCCCATACCCCTACTCCTACTAAGTAACTCACCAAGAAATCATAGTATAATTCATGTCTTATTCATCATCTTTATTATATAGGGAAAATAACATTAACCGACATAGATCATGTGAGCTACATGGTATCTGGTGTTCTATCCCCACACCGAAAGAGGGTGTCCTACTTGCCTAAGGTAGAACTATCGTGATAGCTTTTAGGTGGATCCACTAGCTAAAGACCTATGTGGGCACATAGTTATGGGATAAGGAGATTGCTATTAGAAACCCGGACTTCTAGCGTAAAAGGTTTCCATCTCATGAGACAACCTATGTTGGGAAGCCGGACTTGCTAAACGTAAAAGCTTCCTATCTCATTGTTCATATCCTCTCGGTGCTCAGCATAATTCACTTTAGAAAGTCATATTAAGTCTTTACTTCAGTTCATGTTCAATTGAGAGTGCACTAGGCACTCAACCAACATTCATCATAATAGGTCATAGATTTTTTAGGTGAGAATGCCCTTTCGACCTTAGAATCATCCACAAGTGAGCAAACCTTTCACATTATCATCCATAGTGTTTTCATGAGAATTAGCCTTTAAATCAACACAACAACATCATCATCATCCTAGACAAGTTATACATGAACAAGTGTAAAGGGTAAGGGGAGAATATCCTTTCAACAATACCTCAATATACACAATAGTCATAGGATCTTTACATTTCTAAGTTCACATACAATTTTCATCAATCATGAACAATCCTTCACAATTGACCCCTTCAAGGGTCATGGATCAAGTCTCACAATCACACTTACAAATTCGGCTTTAAGCATGAATAAACAAGATTCAATACTAGATTAACATTGACACAATTCATAGTAATCATCTTGCATCAATACACCCATCACAATTCATGAAATTAGGGTCATGGGGTAGTTCATGGGTTCATGGGGAGTTTTACAATAAAAATCACCATTAAACGTGAAATCATCCATAATATAAGACAAATAACATAATCAAATCATTTTTAGGAAGAACCCATGGTTAGAATGAAAACCCTAGTTTTTGAACAATATCCCAATTTCGAAATCAAGAGTTGAAGGGCTTCATGAAGAAAAGTGTTCCATGAATCAAGGTTCCCATATCTTAATTGATGTTTCCCCACGAAATTGGAGTGAAAATCTTGGAGCTTGAACCCTAATCTTGACCTTCTTCTTTGTTCTTCAATGGAGTCTAGAGAGAGAATCTTTTGGGAGAGGGAAGTGGGTTTTGTTTGAGTTTGTGAGTTATGAGAGTTTAAAAGGTTGTTTAATAGTTAAAGGTACTTAAATATACTTAAAATAACTAATAATAACCATACCCCACCCTTAATTAATTAGAATTTGTTAAAATGTTTGACGCTTAGCCGATTTTGCATCAGCTTTTGCAGACCCTCACCTACGAAACCCCCACCTACGGTCCATAGGTGGGGTGATGCCACGTACTGGTGGTTCGTCAATTGGGTCAGAGAGGGGAAGATCAGACATGGGCTGGGGAGACTAAGTCTCAACCCACGCCACCCACCTACGGTCCGTAGGTTGGGTGACGCCCTGTACTGGCCAGACGTCATTTGGTCCTGGGACTTGGAAGATTGGGGGAGCTAGGGAGAATCTAAGTGCTGACTCACGACTCCCATCTACGGGGCGTCAGTTAACCTATGACTCGTAGGTTGCATTTTGTGGTTCATGCTATTTTTTTTACAGCTTTTGGGCACTCCCCTTGGTCCTTCTCAAGGACTCTTGGGGGGTCCTTAGGTGGGCCATGCCTTTCTGTATAGGGACTTAAACACTAGTGCTAACCTAGGGAGGTCATGTTACGACTCTTACCTTGACGTTAACCCTTTTTAGGACACTAGGCTACACGTTAGGCTCTAGCTTAGGTCATTAGATTTCTGAGGTGTTACACTTGTGGACGTCCTCGACCATCATTACCATTTCCCGCGGGTACCACTGCTCTAGTCTGCTACTGCGCGGAATAAAACATGTGCGGATGGGGACAATCTCTCCTCATATGCCTAGGTTCTCCATAATTATAATAAGTACGATTGAAGGATGGCCTGCTGCCTGTCGAAGGTGCAGCTCCCTGGCTATCCTGAATCAAATTCTGAGGTGGAGTTCCCGAGTAATTACTTGTAGAAGCATGCATAACGGACTGAATTGGTTGGGTTGCAAGTGTCGGCCTGCCTGAACCTCTGGAGTAGGAACTTTGAAAGTTACATGTGCTCTTAGCCTTCTTAGCCATTGCCTTAGCCTGACCGTCTCGCCTCACCCCCTCCACTTTCTTCATAAAATCTGTCACCTCATTAAAAAATTTCCCCGCAGAAGTCATGTGTACAGACAATACATGTAACTTAGAATTCAATCCCTTGACGAATAGATGGATCCTCTCTTCCTCAGTAGTCACCAGTTGCGTAGCATATCTAGACAAAGCATGGAACTTAGCCTCATAAGCAGCCACAAATATACCGCCCATCTCCAAAGCCATGAACTCATCCCTCTTACGATCTCTCAAAGTCCGGGGTACATGCTTCTCCAAGAATAGAGCATGAAACTGGGTCCAAGTAAGTGGGGGTAAAGATGAAGATCTGCACTCCACATAAGCTCTCCACCACTTCTTAGCCTCACCTTAAAGTTGAAAGGTCACAAACTCTACCCCATGCTGATGTACGATTCCCAACTTATGAAGCCTCTCACAACAATCTAGGATGAACTCGTAAGCATCGTCACTCTCGGAACCATGGAACACAGGCGGTTTCAATTTCAAGGACTTAGTCAACATCGCATTTCCATTACCAGTCATAACCGGACCCAACAAGGATGGAAGAAAGCATAAGTACCTACACTTCCACCCATCTTGGGGGACAATTATAGCAATAAGAGGATTGGCGGGAGCTTGAATCGCTTGAACTGAGGGAAGTACTCTAGGACCAACCAATCCTTTCAGGAATGACATAATCTGTTGAGCTAACACTAGGTCTAATGGAGGAATACCTATAGTCTCAGCCTGCACCTCTTCCTCTTGTCCAACATCCTCACCATTCTAAACCTCAACATTCTCATCTATCTCTTCATGATGCGAATGAGGATTCTCATTTATGGGAGCATTCTCAACCAGAGCTCCATCCCTAGTAGGTGCTACCCTTCCTCAGCCTCTGCCCCTTGCTCTTCCTCTACTCCTGCCTCGACCGTGACTTCTTGTTGCAGATTCCTCAGCTGGCGCATTGACGGGCGCTACGAGCCTGACGCTATTGAACCTAGTTTTAACCATCTGCGGACAGAAGAATAAAGGAGATTAGATACCAATTTGGATCACCAGATACCAATTGGAACCAAGTTATAGCACGAAAGGAAACAAAAGAAAACAGAGAGATTTCCTAAAGTCCTATAGCCTCTAGAAAAAAAGTACAGACGTCTCTGTACCGTTCCGCAAGACTATATTAAACTTGTTTCAGTACTTTGATATCAAGGAACCTAGAGCTCTGATACCAACTTTGTCATGACCTAGAACGTCGTGATTTGCACCCACACTAACCCTCCGGTGGGAGAACCATTAATACTAATTAGCTAACCCAAGAACTGCACAACTTAATCAATTGCTAGGCATTTAAAGATACGGAAGCAGGTTTAAATGCAAGAGTCAAATAGAGTTCCCATAAACTCCAAAAGATCTAACAACGACTAACAAAACAATGAGGAAATACTCCCTAGAACTTGAAAGTAAATGTACAAAAAGTCTAACAAGGAACCATAGGTATAAACGAAATGGGTACAAACCAATTAAACAGACGAATATCTAAAGTACTAATCTAACTCCGAATAAGATTGACTGAGCAAAAGGAGAACTCATGGTAGCCTAGAAGATCAGGCTCACCCTTGAATTCCATCGATCACTAGTCTTTTAAACGAGGTCTGTCAGTAGCTGCCTGATGATGCCCTGTACTCAACAAACAAAGAGCAACTGAAGTATCAGTACACAACCACAGTGTACTGGTAGGATCACACGGCTATTTCAATGAGTGAAAGATATACAAGTAACCACAACATAATAAAATAGGCATATACCGAACATATACAATATCAATCATTATTTCAGGATCAATGTACAATTCCACATTCTCAAATAACACATTTACGTGACAAGTCAATGGTCCTCTCATGGAACCCATACTCAAAGTGTTAGTTTACCGGTACGTGGTACCCGTTCCAAGTTAGTTTGTCGATACGTGACATCCGATCCCAGTTAGTGTGTCAAAACATCACACCCGTTCCATTCAACATGCCACAATGAAAATCACAAGGTACATTCTCCAAATCATATAATCAAGTGTTGAGTCATGACATACAATCATTCATTTATACTCATTTACGATTAATGTGATCAATAGTGCAACATTCACATACATACATGCATTATAATGAAGTAATTACTAACGTACTTCACACAAACATGAAATCACAACCATCACCTACCTCGAACAAAACTTGAACCCTCTTAAGAAACTTGATTCTTCCCTTTTCTGGATTCTTTCTGCTTGTTCTTGGTCTACAAACAATCAACATACCGCGATGATCAATTAACGAGGCCTAATTACCCGGATTAAAATCAAAATCATCAACCTTAGGCCAAACCCATGATCCTAATACGCAGCTAGGGCTTTTTCCCACCATCCAAAACATTTCCAAAACCCTCCCCAACAATAATTACCCATAAATTTATATTCTACGGATCGATTAACGGATTATGGGAGTATCAAAAATGGTGAAAAACTATCAAGAAGTCACCCTGGTTTGTCTCCTAACTCTTAAGAATGAATTTTACAAAATAATGGTTTTTTTGGGGTTTATTTTCGACTTAATTCATGACTAGCCCGCTATGGCAACCACCATCCCGCCACAGCGTCCCCTTCGGCAGAAATAATCCCACCCTGCAGGCTTGCGCGGAGACAGAACGTTGGAATTAGAGTTTCAAACCCCTATTTCACAACATACCTTCAACCCATGACACTCAAAAACTATCGGCTCACGCTAAGATCAGTTTCGGAAGTTCTACTCGCTCGTATTTAATTTTGTAAAGTCGTACGAGCTCTTTTATGTCTTAGCTATCCACTCATGAAATCAAATTCATTATTAGATCTCTTGTCTGTTACCAAATTTCCCTAGACCTCACTGACTCCGATTTCGTCGAAATCTGGACTAGACTAGGAATTCTCAAGTTACTACGAAAAAGTTTTCCGCCCTAAAATTTTTCCTCGTTGGCTTTTCTATAACGACGGGAGAAGGTCGTTACTGGTGCTCTAGTGTTGTTTTTTCGAAAGAAAGTGTCACGATCCGAAAATGGGCCATGATGGCACCTACTATAACTCCGAGTAGGCAGGCCAGAATCTAATGCAAAAGTTGCATAAGTGTAGTATGCTACACAACTGGTGACTACTGCGAGCTGCTTCAAAAAAATATACAGAAGTGTAGTATGAGTATCAAGATATGGGGTATTCAGCAGACATCATAGGTCGATCAAGCTCTGAAAGATTTATATATATAAGTAGCACGATAGTTTTTACAAGAGTCTGGTATAAAGCTAGAAGAACAAAAGCTACTGACAAAGAAGGCAACAATAGTTTTTACCAAACAAACACAAATAATTAATCAAACAATAAGATGTGGTGCACATGTGGCCAATGCATGTTTAAAGTAAAATGTTCTAGGATTGTCCCCTAGGCACCCAAGACAACTACGAAACCAACATCAACTTATCAACATATGCAATAAAAATAAATTTTGAAATTCAATTTGCGGGCCAGAAGCTTATTAACATATGCCTTATAAGGTGAAAATGGTACATTTTTTCTCAAAATCAAGTTTTCATCGGTAAAATTAATGAAAATCAGTTATGCCGATCCCTTAGAACCAAAAATAGTAGAAAATGAAGTTCAATAAATAAGAATCTCAAAAACCTCTTTCTTTTCAAAAATAAGATGCAATTATGCCATAAATATGATTTGACACCAACATAGTCAAGTCATCCTCAACAAACATCCAGATTACACACAAAACTGGGTAAACATCCTTCACAATGTAGACATACTAACCTCAAACATCAATCCGTTCAAATTCATGGCCTTAGACCCAACAATTCAATCAATAAAGCAATAAACTCAAAATACAATTTGAGGGGGCATACCAAACACAAAAGCAACACATATAAAATCTAAGTTTCGCATCACCTAAGAGCATTCTAAAGATCTAAGACGGCAACAAAGCAAAGAATCAACCTAGACTAAGGCTTATCACTAAAATACGAGACTAAATAATCTGAAATGACCAAAAATATTACTAAGGATCAAGCACACCTATGAACTAGTCCTAAAACCATTCTAACTATCAAAATACTCAAATACATACACAATCTAGCTGATTCAAGTATGAAACAGAGAAAGTATAACCTATATCAAAGCTGAAATAACACACGAACTACTACTCGGGTGCCTTTCCCTTCCAAAAAGCTTCGGAACGCTGCCAAGCTGTCAATAATAGAAAGAATAATTCAATACAGAACTAATGATACCCATACCATAAATACAAATGTCAGACCAAAAATTGAGTCAAATTGTTTACCTCAAACAACGTTACAGAATTGAAAAACTAAAAATCTAATTATGTTCCTCTCAAGGTGAGGATCACATGTTCGAAAGTTAGGTGAAAGCAGAATCAAATTCAGACCCCTAATGGTCCAAATACCATTCTTTGAAGACATAGAAATCAAGGGATTTTAGACCAAAAACATAACTGAATCAACGAAGTAAAACTAGAATCATGTTAAGAAGGCAACAAGGAATGAAATTACCTCAGTATCACATGAAATGGGAAAGAAACAAGTGAATTTGCAAAAAGATCGAGCTCCTCTACAATGTGTTTATTTTTAGAAAGAAAAGAATTAAATTACGAGTTACAACTGGCCGCTTAAGCGGCCATCGCTTTAGCTACCAGGTTGCCTCAAAAGTGACACAACTCAATAGGTGTCTGCAGAAGCGATTTCCACAAAAGCATCCAGCCATACAAAAAAGTGGTGCCCACCCCCTGATGCCCTTTGCAAAAGAGGTCAAGGGCCGCTAAATCCATGACACCAATGGCTGCTGGATCAGCAGTTTGAAGGGTAATGCTCCAACTTCGAACGAATCCTCTGAAATTATTTGGGGTCCAAATGATGCAAGGGAAAAGTGTTATCCACTCAAAAATTATATTTTGGTCTAAATGAACTCAATGAAACAACCAACGGAGGTCGTCTCATCAAAAAGTTTACCAAAGTCAACACTTACATCGAAAAGCCAAACAAAATGCTAAAAGCCATAAACTCATCCCAAGAGCCTCGGGAATGAAACCAAAGATTGTTATGAACCAAAGTTGACATTTCAGAGTTAATCGCGTTGATGTAATACTCATCCAAGTGAGTTTACCAAGGATGTTGACGAGAGTCAAACTTTGGCCAAAACTCCAAAATAAAAGTGACTAACGACATAAAATCAAAATGACAACCTCAAATCTCGAATCAACCATCCAACTATACAAAAATGACCCTTCTAGAGTTGATGGAACTAACACAATCCTTATCCGACATCAAATATTCGAATGTTGACTAAAGTCAACTCTTTTCATATCAAAAGCCTTCAAAATAGAAAAATTCACACCAAACACTACCAACCTCTTCAAAAAGCATGCCACCAAACCCATTTCTACACAAAAGACTGCAAGGAAGCTACATGAAGGGGAAAATAGTAAAAGTATGCAAAACATAGACATGACTTCGAAGGTCATTACAAAAAGATTATTCTCTCAAAATATGTATTAACTATCGACAATTGAGCAATGTCACAATCAAGAATATGTATCCCATCCCAAGGAGTGATGAATTGGTTCATCTGCTTCAGTATTCTATATTCTTCTTGAATATTAACCTCTGGTTGAGTTATCATCAGCTGATGGTTCGATAGTGTGACATTAAGACAACTTTCTGACTCAGTATTATTATTATGAATTCTTAATTATGTCGTTTAGAATAACGAATGCTCCTACAGATCTCATTTTTCTAGGGTAGCGGTCACAAATGCTTACTTAGTGTTGAAACTTAAGACGAAGATTGGTTATCATTAAAGGTTATTTTTGTGCTCTTGATTTTACTATTTTAATGTTTGATCACCATTAGAATATACATATTGTCTTTTCTTGAACTAGAGCGAGGAATAGAGAGATAGAGCATGGAATACAAGGACCATAATATTTCTTTGTCAAAAAATTAGATTGATTTGTATCTAGGATAATGATATACCTAGTTTCGTGCTTGGTTACAAAATGAGATGAAAGCTTAATGCTCCATAATTGGTTTAATCTATCTCCACTCAATGATGTAATTAGATTATCAATTATGATAGGTCATTAGAGGCTCGAAAGACCATAATAATATTATTAATTTTGTTAAGAAGTAACTTGATATTCATTTAGATTCTAAAGAGAAAAATACTATGCATGAGTTCTTGTTAAAGCCTTAGCCCTGAAATTTAAAAATTCATTGATAAAAAACCCAAGTGAAATCAAATGATTGCTAGTCAGTTTTAGTAAAATTTATTTATTACAATTATTAGTCAAATACACATTTCAAACTCTTTGCACACACTTGCGATTACTTATAATTAAAAGAAAAATTGAATATTCGCTAATCATAAGTTCTATGGGTTCAATAATTCATCTCTTAAGAGTTACTATATTACTTGTTTGATCAACTACACTTAAACAACAACCTTGTTACCTCTTTGAAAGATCTAACTAATTTTTCTACCCTTACTTGCAACCCTTACTAACACAACCATTAATAAGTTGATGTGGCTCTCCTAGCATGCATATCTTTATTTCATGTATCAGTACTCCCTGTCTCCCTTCTACAAAGATTTGGTATGAAGGAAGTTATTTTGGAAATTATATTTTCCTAATCAGATGTGAATTCATGTTTTAAAGATTATGATTTTTTATAACAATCGACTATTTATAATTGTTTTATAGATATTTTAATATAAATACAAAGTATGAACAAAAGTTACATTGTTCGATCTCGTGAGCTCATACCTTAAGGGCTAGTTCCTCCCCTTTTCCAAATATATATATATATATATATATATATATATATATATATATATATATATATATATATATATATATATATATATATATATACACTAATAAAAAAACAGTGTTTAGCGACGGATATTAGCGACAAATTATATTCCGTCACTAAATAACGACGGATTAGCAACGGAATAGTCATTTCGTTGCAAAATTACTAATAATTTTTGAGTTATAATATAGCGACGGATTGGTGATGGAATATATTTTTGGTCGCTAAAAAATAGCGGGAAAAAATGGCGCCCTAATTTTCGCTACGAATTTTGCAACAAAGTAGGTGTGACGAAATTTATTAATATTCCACGACGAAATTTGTGACGGAAAAGCGTTACTAGATTTATAAATATATTTTTATGGAATTTAAATTATATAGTGACGAAAAAATCCGTCGCTAGAATTTAATCTAAATTAATATAATTATTTTTTAGCAACGAATGTCATAATCTATCACTAAGTTTGTTGCAAAAATATTTTAACTAAGTTTGGACCTTTCTTAATCTCAAAACACAATAGGAAACTACAAAACATTTTCCCTAAAAAATAGGGTTTTCTTCCTCAGCTCTCCGTCTCAGCTCCTATCGTCTGAGCTCCCGTCGTCTCAAGTCGTCCTCTTAGCTTCCATCGTCTCAGCTCATGTCTCCTTCATCCTCAGTCTAGAAATGTTCTCACGCTTCTGCTGCCTCAAGTGAAAGGTAATTTCTCTTTGTTCATCTATGTTCATCTCCTCTAGAAATAGGGTTGTGCTATGGTGCCATGATTCCTTGAAATGGGTGAAAGTTGTATTTGCAAAAGAAAATCAAATATTTTTCATTTTAATTGAAATTCTTACCATTGGAGATGGAGTTTTGTTTGGTGATGCATTTTACAAAATATATTTACGTTCATCTCCTCTATACAGATAAATAGCTAACCCAACTAGAAGCTAGCTCAATTAACCTGCGACTGACATGTGGTTGATGTTGATTTATTGATTGATGAACCTTCATGTTTTAGCCCTTCTCTTGCTTTCTCTCTTCGGGTTGAGCTATTCCGTTCCATTCCATAGTGTACTGTAGTTGTCAGGATGTCCAGTACTTGGCAGAAAACAGTTGAGATTTCACTTATAATAGGTGTATTGTCTATAGAAATAGATGTTGGGTTAATGATACCATGTGTAGGAGGGGGAGATAGGTATCCTCTGTTCTGGCCTCCCCACTGTGGTCCATACGTAAGTCGAGTTCTTGTAATGTGCTAGTTTTATCTACCATGTGAAGTCCTCTCTAAACCTAGTGATCAATTTAAGCAGTTTTGTTCTTCGTATATGAGGCATCTGGCGTCCTTTAGGGCTTTGATGGATGACCTAATTAAGAAATGCATGATCTCGTTAGCTTGAGTTTACCATTTAGGGCTGCTTTTTAATGGTTTTCTTAGTAGCTTAATTTAATAGTGGAGCGTAGTGACTATGTGGACAAAACCATCTACTGTAGTTATAATTGAAGCTTCTCCGACTTAACTCTCTGGTAGTTGTTTTATTACTATTACCATGTCTTATAAAATCATGTGCATGATGGCAGAAATGAATATGTTTCTGTGAAGTTCAACTCAACTTCGTTTTCCTTAATTTCAATATGTTGGTGGCACTTTCTCCTCTCATATATCCTATATGGGAGATGACTACATATGGTCTAGTTATTTGCATGAGGATTAATAGCTCCTCAGATCACTTTAGTGTTAATGTTGACTTGCCCGAGAGCTGATACATGATAAGTTAGATTTCGCTGGATGGCAAGTCCAGTGGTCCCCCTGTTGGTTATTGAGATTGAGAAAGCATTCGAGTATCATTTACTGTGTGACAACTTGCCTCTCATATTGTTCAATTGCCATGTGTAGTTGGTTGTTGATTTTAGCATTGTAGTTGTTGTGCTTTAGTTTCCTACTTGTTTGAAGGTTAATAGCATCTCCCTCATGTTGTTCCCTTGCCTCTCCGCAAATACATATGCATATCATGTGTTTGAATATACATGACTCCTTTCACCTAATCATGGTTATGTAATATGTATTTTTTTACTTGATTAAATCACTTGATCATGGCAAATTGTATTGATTTGATGTGAAAGATGGTAGGAGTTCCTTTTAGCTTTAGAAAATGTTACCATGATTTTCTGAACTTGTTTGTTTTGTTTGTGTGTTAAAATATGTTTTATGCTTTAAAAATCACCCCGAAATGATTTGATTCAATGAAATTAGGAAGGATTTTTGGTCTTATCTAACACGCTTGAGTTGGTTAGTGTTGTATGGTTCATTGTAGAACTAATTTAGTTTGAGTATTTTGGTGTTGAATATACTGATTTAGGTGATTTGGGGTTTAAAATTACTATTTCGATTAATTTTTTTCTCTGCCTCAGCTTTCCGTCTCAGCTTATGGTCTCCGAAGAAAGACATTGACATCTGATGTACGTGAAACTCGAAGAAAGACATTGACATCGAGTAAGTGTTCTATTTCTCCTCTTTGTTCTTCTTTCCGTTGTCATCCTTCTCACTGTTCCCATTTTCAGATCTCATGAAAAGAATTTCTGTTGAAGTTAGAAAAGGAAAATGTTGCCTCAACCATCTCATATAAGAAATTAATTTCATTCTGGAAGAACAAATTTTTAATGTTATTTCTTATGAGAAATATCTATAGTTTTATACTACTAGTTGTGTACTATCATTTAACAATTAAATTTTCTATTGTGTGATACTACTAGTTAGAGTCATTGTTGGGAAAAGTAGATGCCGCTGCAAAGAATTGGTGGAATTCTCTCATTAGGAATGAATATTTTTGATGTTTTTGGTGAGGCTTAAATTTCTTGTAAACTATCTGCTGGTTTAGTAATTGTGACACACTGGATTAATGCATGTTGTTGGAGGTTTTGTTTGGAAGTGCATGAAGGTAATGGTTTAAAAGAAAGCTCATGGTAATGGATATTCATCATGTAATTACTCTTTTCTAGCCAACAACATCTGGAGTACTACCTGTAGTATAGGACTTGCTATGATATTTGTGGTTTGATTATTTATCTTGTTTGTTCTTGAAACTCCTACATTGAAAAATTGCATCTGAATTTATTTTTCAGGGATCCTTTGCAATAGTTGTGGCATTTCTTATGCTATGCATGTACTAGCAAATATTAAACTTTTCTTGTAATTATAATGGAAAAAACCTAAATTCTTGAGTTATGACTTACAAAATTCTTGTCTTTCTCATTTTGATGTAAGATTAATGACCTAAAATGTCATGTCCATTTCATAAAAGTAAGTTTCTCAAATTTAAGTACTGAGTGATATAAACTTTATTCCAACAAAATTACTTTTTATGGTATCTATTGAATTACTTTGAAAATACAATGACACTATGACAGGCAACTTGATGATAATATTCCATATATTTCTACATATAAAAACAACTCATTTTCTCCAAAGTAGAGTCAAATTTTGTTCAAAATCTTTTACTTATATGTGGCTTAAATTTTCAAACTTTGTCTACAAAGTCTTTATTAAAGACTACCAAAAAGAAGTCGGATGGGGAAGTTTTTAAACATTAGGAAAAAGAAAGGGAAGTTATGTTAAAGAAAGGGAAGTTCTGTTATTGAAGGACTTGTTGATCTTTCTATGTGTTTGGTGTTTTGTTATTTGTATGCTTGTACTACTAGTCCCTTATTTATAAAAGAAAGTATAGTTTATACTCTAAAGCAGGCTGGCTGGACTTAGAATGCTTTAGCATCTTGATTGGAATAAGAATGCTTCGATAACTTGATTGGAAATAGAATGCTTTATTATTCTGTAAGTTGACTGGAATTAGAATTCATCAGTAAGGAAAAGTTTATTTTTTAATCTAAGTTTTGAAAAGCTTGTAAGCTTTTTTCAGCTTTCCTAGTAAGAAATTTCAAAAACTGTGTGGCAGGTGAAGTTGCTGCTGGGACTCACACAAGTGGCTCTATCTTTTTTTAAAAAAAAATTAAAGTCGGGCCATAGACCCCTTTTATTGCAAAATATAACCAACTGTACAAGATCAGGCCCAAAAGTGGCCTTGTCCAATAAGACAAAAATAAAATAAGAAAAAGGACCAAATGAACAAAGATGTGGAAAGGTCACTGTAACATATCTTGAACATATCTGCTGGAAGAAGTGGGTCATGAGGAAGACAAGGTTGCTGTTATTTTCTGATCCCCGGAGGAAGCACCATAATTAAGCATGTGAGCTACTTGTCTTCGTCCAACCCCCGGAGAAAGCACCACTATCAAAGATAATCTCCATCTTCACTTCTAGCTGAAAATGAAAAGAAATTCACTCTTCTCTGTCTCGCAATAGGAGGTGGCTCTATCTCAATTGGAGAACATCGCAAGAAACTTGTAAGTATATATTTCACAAATTATATAAGTAACATTTTTAGGTTATCTGATATATACACTTGTATCTAAATACACATTATGCAACATATATTTTTGTATCTAAAAAGTGATTTTAATTTTCTTTTGTAAAGGCTATTGAAAAGGGTCGAGATCCAACACCAAGCGAGTTACATTTGCACGTCCATACGCATGGTAATGATGGAAAATCTTTTGTTGGTGAACGCTCTTGAATTGTCCATGTAAGTCCAAAACTTTGAAAATGCAAAAAGACATTTCTTTTTTAGGTCTATCATAATGGTTCATTTCATTTCTAGTATATGAAGATATGGTTGGTTTATGCTGTTGGATTATATGAAGATATGATTGGTTTATGCTGTTCGAAGTAGTATTAAGACATATAAATGTTGTTGGAAGTAGTATTAAGACATATGGGAGGTTTGTGTTGTTGGAAGTAGTAAATATATGGTTGGTTTATGTTGTTTGTTTATGCTGTTTGTTTTTAGAAAAGGGTAACTGATGTTGATTTATGCTGTTGGAAGTAGTATTAAGACATAAATGTTGTTGGAAGTAGTATTAAGACATACAAATGTACATCTTTTTGAGGTCTATCATAGTCCTCTGCAGACTCTTGCATAGTAGACTTCATGTAATCTCGGTTCTTGGCATCATCTTTTCTTTTCTTTTTCATTTCTTTTTCAATCTTCTTCCATGTTTGCCTGGTTAGCTTATTAATTAAATCATCAGCAAATGGAGCAAACTGTAATGGCACTGTCTAAATCTGGAAAGTAACCGTTAAGAATAAACTCAGTTTTCAGTTGCATTTGGTTTGGCATTTCTTGATGAAAGACCAATCCCTAATAAATTTGCTACATTTTACAGGTTCCAGGTTATTACCATCCCAAATCTTTTACACTTTCGAGTTAAAATAAAATCAAATTTCTAGTTTTCTTCTGTAAAATGTTTTAACCATTCCGAGAGATATAACTGGCTGCAAAGGATCAAATACAACAAGGGAAATCCATAAAATTTAATGATTTTAAACATACACTTAAAGCATAGGTCTAACAAAAATTCCAAACTGGTATCTGAAATTTCTTACAGTCAATAGTTTTTTCAAGTAATACAGGGAAAATGCTAGATCATCAAGTTTACTTTTTCCTAGATCTAGTCAACTGAAAAAACAAGATATAAGCCTCTAACTGTTTTTGCAGTGCATCATATAAGCCTTAATTATTGAATTGTACCTGCATGCACCATGAAAAGAATGTTATTTGGAGTACAAATACAAAAGCCTCTCCAATCATTTTATGTTTTTCATGTTGTGGCTTGGAAGTGAACTTACCTTGTGCATCTGCTTCAACAATGAATCAACCATGGAGGTGTGCTGTTTATTTTTTACAAGTTGATGACATTTTGTGAATCAAACTTCATTTTCTCTTCTATTTCTTGGAATGTTTTTAACTTTGAACACCCAGAAAGAACGAGAATTTCAAGCTTTTCCAATCGAATTCTCTTTGGTAAGGTTTTAAATTTCTGTAGTTCTTCAGATTCAGCAAGACTAGCTTTCCAAGATCTCCAATAGAAAAATTGATTGGTACCAAACTTGTGCATTCTTCAAGAACCCGAATGCAGGTTCTTCGTGTGTTATCCAGCCTTTGAGCTAGCAGGCTGAAGCTACTACTTAGTTGGTATGCTGAAAACTCTTGTTTCATATATACTTTCTAACTTGTCTTTTCATGTGTTTGTTGGGGACATGAATATTTTGTTGAATATAGTGTTGTCACAACTGTAACTTACAGTTTTAATCTAACCTTAAATGTACTGTAAGTTGGCTAAAAAGTACAGCACATTTAGTTAAGCTATAAGGTTTATGTATGTTTCTGCCTTTTCCTTCCATTTTAATTTTATTCCTAATCTTTAATGTTTTCTCTTTATCTCAATTTATTACAGGAAAAATATGAAGAAATATTACGGGAGAAAACAACCTCTCAATCTGATATTGATCAATGTGAAGCATACTACCAAGCTGCCGGGGGAGAAAAGAAGAAAAGAATATACGATCTTGGATCTGAAGCAAAAAATTACTACGGGCAGAATCTTTGTGCCTCATCATCTGTAGCACCTTCAGTTTCACAATCAACATCGACAAGAAATATGGATGTGTTTGTAAAGGAAATGATTCCTTCCCTTACTAATCATTTTCTTCCGGTTATTATGGAGTGGGTACTCCCATTGACAATCCATCACTTGTGACACCCATGGTGCCTCCTGCTACTACTAATGAGGAGGAGGTTGATCACGTAGTTTCAAGTGATAAGGGTATCCCTTAATTAGTCTCATGTAGCTTTAATTTTTGATGTTGACTGTCTTTTTGAAAAGTACAAATTGTGCGATGACAATAGTTGATGAATGTAGGTTCTCTTAAGAATAGTTGATAGATTGCTTTCAATATTTTGCACCGAAAGTATGTGATTTGGAATTTGCTATCTACAAGTTTTGAACCCTCTAAATATTATTTTATATGAATGCTTGTTATTTTAGAGGTATTTAGTAATATTTTAGCAACAAATTAAATGACAATTTGGTCGTCGCTATAAAAAAATATTGGCGACGGATTAGCAACGAAACATATTAGTGGCAAATATGCGGGCTAAAAATAACAAAATATTTTTGTGACGGATAAGTGACGGAAATTCCATCACTAATTTATTTGAAGTGACGAATTTAATTATGAAATTAGCAACGAACTATATAAGTATAACGACGGACCAGTTCGTCACTAATGAATGGCAACGGATATCATTCGTCTCTAATACGTCGCTAAATTTGCGACGGAACTATTTTTTCGTCGCTAAGAGATTTCTAACGAGCGAAATAGTAACAGCCAACAATCCGTCGCAAATCCAGTTTAGCGACGAAATAACATAGATTAGCGACGGATTTCGTCAGTCGCTAAATGCTGTTTTTTTTGTAGTGATATGTATATATATATATGTATATATATACCGTCAACGTGTGTGCTTCTCGGCGATAAATTGAGTCAATTCCCTAAATGGTCACCCAAGTTTAGGAAATTTCAAGATATGTATATATATATGTATATATATATATATGTATATATATATATATATATGTATATATATACCGTCAACGTGTGTGCTTCTCGGCGATAAATTGAGTCAATTCCCTAAATGGTCACCCAAGTTTAGGAAATTGCCTTGAAATATCATTTATGTTTCATTTAGGACCAAAATATCACTCAACTATCATTGTTTTCCTCCAAATATACTTGACATTTCAAAAGCCTCACTCTCTGCTAGTTGACATGACATGTCATTAAAGTCTTTTTCTTAATAATATACATATTTGATTCATTAAACCCATTTAACTAAAATAATGATCACATTATTTTTAGAATATATATATATATAATAAATCTTCATACTTAAGAATCTTTTCTTATAATTAAACTTTTTATTTTTTTATGTTATAAAGAATAGGTTTTTGAAAACGTACTATAATATCATCAATTTTTGAATACTTGTAAATATATACATTCTAAAAATAATAATGATACACAAATCACTCATGAATGTTAATGTCACGACCCACACCGTCGTGATTGGCACCCACACCGTCGTGATTGGCACCCACACTAACTCTCTAGTGGGACAACCACTACTACAACTCAAACTAAGCAACTAAACCAAAACTAAGGCATTTAATATACGAAAGCAGGAAAAATACTAAGGAAAGAAATATAGTTCCCATAAACTCTAACAAAAGTCTACAATAATAAACTTACATTGCGGAAGTAATGCCTAGAACTTGAAAGTCAATGTACCAAAACATCTAACAATGAACCAAGTCTAAACAAGAAGGGTCACAACCCCAAACTAACAGCTAATAACTAACTAGAAAAGTCTAAGTTCGAAATGTGGACATAGACGAAAGGAGAACTCATGGCAGCCCGAAAGAATTGACTCACCCTTGAATTTGAACGACGATCACTGATCTCCTAAGTGAGGTCTATCAGTAGCCGCTTAAAGATGCCCTGTACTCAACAAAAATAAGAGCAAGTGCATTATCAGTACACAACCACAGTATACTGGTAGGATCATGCAGCTATCCCTCTAAGTATAACATACATAAGTCATCACAACAATATAATCACATGCGTATAACGAACATAGACAGTATTATCAACATTTACTAACAACAAAAAACTTCACATTTCTCACGATACATAATTATATCAAATCATTGGTCCTATGATGGAACCCAAACCCAACCGGTTAGCATACCGGAGCGTGGTACCCAATCCAATGATTATGCCGGAACGAGGCAACCGATCCCATAATTATGTTGGAACGTGGCAACCAATCCAAGTTAGTTATGCTGGAACGTGGCAACCGATCCATTCAACACACGACAATCACAATCACAAGTATATCCTCAAGATCATACAATTAAGGCATGATTTCATGGTAACCATCATTCATCTATCTCATTTACAACAAGTGTGATCAATAATGCAACATTCATATATATACATGTATCATAATGAAGCAAGAAAAAACATACATCACACAATCATAGAATCAAAACCATCACCTACCTCGAAATAAGTTTGAATCCCTAAGAAACTTGATCCTTCCCTTTTCGGATTCGCTCTGCTTGTTCTTGGTCTACAGACAATCATAATAACACGGGAATCAATAAACAATCACTAATTACCCGAATTACCAACAATTCTATGAACCCTAGATCAAACCCATGATCCCAGTTATCCAAGATAGAGTTGTTTCCACCATAGAATCTAGATCAAAACCCTCCCCCAATGATAATTACCTATTTTATCATGTTCTACGGATCAAAAAATGGATTTGGGGAGTGAAAAACTTACCTTTAGCCTCAAGAATGGTGGAAAACTGTTAGTAGTCGCCTGTAGTTCGTTCCTTAGCTATAAAAATCAAAAAGTGCAGAATCAAGTCGTTTAGGGGTTTATTTACGACTTTAAGTCGCGTCTAGCCCGCCACAACGACCCTCAGCCTGCTACAGCGGCCCCGCCAGAGCGACAAAATCCAGCGCCAAAGCGGCTTTGCACGAAACAGTGAGCAATTTTAATAATTCCAGAATCTCTATTTCACAACACACCTCTAACCCACGACGCTCAGAAAATACCCTTCACTCTAAGATCGATTCCGTGAGTTCTACTCACCCGAATTTAATTCCATAAAGTCGTACGGATTCCTTAACAAGTTATCTAACCACTCATCTAACCAAAATTATAAATAAATCACACAATTGTTACCATATTTCCCTACACCTTAAAGACTCCAATTTTGTCCAAATCTGGACAAGGTTGGGAAAATTCAAATATTATGAAAAAACGTTTTTTTCGGCCCCAAATTTTCCCCCGTTGGCTTCTTTATAACGACGGAACCCAGTCGTTAAAATAGATACCAATTTACCCATCATTCGTCCCTGAGTGACAAACTTAGGAAAACGAGGCTAAGGGAATAATGAAGTAGTACCTGAATCGTTGGGGATACTTGTCTCGCATGTTCCTCTCGGTTTCCCAAGTAGCTTCCTTAACTGGACGATACTTCCATTGGACTTTCACGAACTTAATCTCCTTGCTTCTCAACTTGCGCACATCACGATCAAGAAATGCCACCGGTTCCTCCTCATATTGGAGGTCCTTGTCTAACACAATTAAGTCCCATTTAATGATATAATCCCCGTCACCATGATACCTCTTCAACATAGACACATGAAATACCGAATGAACACCTAAAAGATTAGGAGGTAAAGTCAATCTGTACGTTGCCGGTCCTACACATTCCAGAACCTCAAAGGGACCAATGTGTCGTGGACTTAGTTTGCCCTTCTTGCCAAATCTCATCACCCTTTTCATGGGTGATACCTTAAGAAGAACATTCTCACTGGTTTGAAACGTCATGTCTCTCACCTTATGATCCACATACTTCTTCTGTCTACTCTGGGCTGCTAGAAGTTTAGCTTGAATACTCCTCACCTTATCTTGAGCATCCTTCACTAAATCAACCCCCAAAGGTTTCACATCTCCAACCTCAAACCATCATATGGGTGATCTACATCCCCTCCCATATAATGCCTCAAATGGTGCCATATCATTCGCAGTCTTCTTTCTAAGCTCTTCCAAATTCTCATCCTCAAATTGTTTGGCCTTAATCTCCTCAATGAATGTGGCCCTTACTTCAATACTAGCTAACACCCCACCTCTTTCTGAGATGCCCAACTGCATGAACTTAGAATCTAAGGTATGAATTTCCTTAGCCAAACGTCGCTTGGATACACTCAAGCAAGCTATACTACCCATACTCATCATTTTTCGACTCAAAGCGTCTGCCACCACATTAGCCTTGCCCGGATGGTATTGAATGGTGACATCATAATCTTTAAGTAACTCCATCCACATTCATTGTCTCAAATTTAGATCCTTTTGAGTGAACACATGATGCAAACTACAATGATTAATAAACATTTCACACTTAACACCATAGAGGTAATGTTGCTAGATCTTAAGAGCAAATACTACCGCTGCCAACTCCAAATCATGCGTTGGATAATTTCTCTCATGCAGATTCAATTGGCGCGATGCGTTGGCTATAACATTCTTATCTTGCATTAACACTAGAATGAGAACTATCACAATAAACTATAAAATCCTTACCTTCCATCGGTAACACTAGAATAGGTGCGATGGTCAAGAGACTCTTGAGATTTTGGAAGCTCTCCTCACATTTTTCAGTCCATTCAAATGGTATCTCCTTTTTGGTCAAATTAGTCAAGTGAGTGGCAATAGAAGCAAAGTTCTTCACAAATCGACGATAGTATCTAGTGAACCCCACAAAACTCCTAACTTCCATCACAAAGCTAGGCCGAACCCAATTCTTAACCGCCTTAATGTTTTGAGGATCTACCATTACCCCTTATTTTGAGAATACATGCCCCAAGAATGCAACCGACGTCAACCAAAATTCACACTTAGAAAATTTAGCATATAATTTTTGTTTCCCAAGAACACTCAGAACAATACGAAGATGGTCGGCATGCTCTTCCTCACTTTTCGAATAGACCAAAATATCATCAATAAAGACTATGACAAATGAATCAAGAAATGGTTTGAACACCCCATTCATTAAACTCATGAAAGTTGCAGGCGCATTGGTCAAACCAAAAGACATAACCAAAAACTCATAGCGCCCATAGCGAGTTTTAAACGCCATCTTGGGCACATCCTCAGGCCTAATTTTCAATTGATGGTAGCTAGACCTTAGATCAATCTTAGAGAACACTGATGCACCTTGCAATTGGTCAAAAAGATCATCTATTTGAGGTAAGGGATACTTATTTCAAATAGTGACCCTATTTAATTGCTGATAATCTATACACATTCTCATACTACCATCCTTTTTCTTAACAAACAAAACTGGAGCACCTCATGGGGAAGCACTAGGACGAATAAATCCCTTATGAAGAAGCTCTTGGATTTGGGCCTTAAGCTCTCTCAATTCTGTTTGAGCCATGAGATATGGAGGGATAGAAATGGGACGAGTACCAGGTTCTAAATCAATGCATAAGTCTATCTATCTATCCGGAGGAAAACCAAGCAACTCACTAGGAAACACTTCTCTAAATTCTGGCACCACATGAATAGACTCAATGGATGGAGCCTCAATCTCAACATCCCTAATATGAGCCAAATAAGCCAAACAACCCTGCCTTATCAATTTCCTAACCCAAATGGAGGATATGATCTTAGCTTGCTTAGGCTTGTACACCCCTTCCCACTCTAATTTTTCCCTTCTCAGAATTTCTAGAGTTACAGACTTAGTATTACAAATAAGCACAACATAATAGGGGGACAACCAAGTCATGCCTAAGATTATATCAAAATCAATTATGTCCAAAATTACCAAATCAGCCCAAGTCTGAAAATCCATAAATAAAATAGGACAAGCACAATAGACATGGGTGACTATAATTGACTCTCTAATTGGGGTAGAAACATGGATAGGGACATCAAGTATATCATAAGTCATAGCAAATTCTGAGGCAAATCGCATGGATACATATGAATAAGTAGAACCCGGATCAAATAACACATTAGCCATCCGGTCACAGATAAGAATAGTTCCTGTGATCACCGCGTCAGACGCCTCTGCCTCATTTTTACCCGGAAAGGCATAACACTGAGCCCTATCATCTTGACGAACCACTTCCCTGCCTGGTTGCACATTACCTCTACTTACATTACCATTTCCTCTACCTCTATGACCTCGCTGATTACCTCCTCGCCTACCTTGTGGATTCCCTCGACCATTATCACCATTTCCCGTGGGTACCACTCTTCTAGTCTACTATTGCGCGGACTCAAACACACGTGGGTGGGGACAATCTCTCCTCATATTCCCAGGTTCTCCACAGTTGTAACAAGTACGATCAAAAGATGGTCTACCGCCCGTCAAAAGGGCGACTCCTTGGTTATCCTGAAAATTATGAGATAGAGTTTCCGAGTAACTACCTGCAGAGGCGGGCATAACGGACTGAATTGGCTTGGTTGCAAGCGTTTGCCTTACGGACCCCTTGGAATAAGAACCTTCAAAGTTACCCAAGTTCTTCGCCCTTTTTGCCCATGCCTTAGCTTGACCGTCTCGCCTCACCCCCTCCACTTTCTTAACATAGTATGTTACCTCATTGAAGCTCCTCCCTGCAGAAGTTATAGGAACAAATAATACTTGCAACTCAGAATTTAGTCCCCTAATAAATAACCGAATTCTCTCTTCCTCAGTCGTCACCAATTGAGTAGCATATCTAGACAAAGCATGGAACTTGGCCTCATAAGCAGCCACAATCATACCACCTTGCTCCAAAGCCATTAACCATCTGCGAATAGAAGAGTGAAGGAGGTTATATACCAATTTGAATCACCAGATACCAATTGGAATCAAGTCATAGCAAGAAAGGAGACAAGAGAAAACAGAGAGATTTCCTAAAGTCCTATAGCCTCTCGAAGAAAAATAAAGGCGTCCCCATACCGTTCCGCGAGACTCTACTAGACTCGTTTTGGTACATCGAGATTAACAAACCTAAGCTCTGATACCAACTTTGTCATGACCCAGATCATCGTGATTGGCACCCATACTAACTCTCCGGTGGGGGAACCACTACTACAACTCAAACCAAGCAACTAAACCAAAACTAAGTATAATCACATGCATATAACGAACATATATAATATTATCAACATTTACTAACAACGAACAACGAACAACTTCACATTTCTCAAGATACACAATTATATCAAATCATTGGTCCTCTCATGGAACCCAAACCCAAAGTGTTAGCATACCGGAACGTGGTACCCGATCCAATGATTATGCTGGAACGTGGCAACCGATCCAAGTTAGTTATGCCGGAACGTGGCAACCGATCCATTCAACACACCACAATCACAATCACAAGTATATCCTCAAGATCATACAATTAAGTCATGATTTCATGGTAACCGTCATTCATCTATCTTACTTAAAACAAATGTGATCAATAATACAACTTTCATATACATACATGTATCATAATGAAGCAAGAACAAACATACATCACACAATCATAGAATCACAACCATCACCTACCTCGAAACAAGCATAAAACCCTAAAAAATTTGATCCTTCCCTTTTCGGATTCGTTCCGCTTGTTCTTGGTGTACAAATAATCATAATAACTTGGGAATCAATAAACAATTACTAATTACCCGAATTACCAACAATTCTATGAACCCTAGATCAAACCCATGATCCCAGTTATCCAAGATAAGGCTGCTTCCACCATAGAATCTAGATCAAAACACTCCCCCATCGATAATTACCCATTCTATTACGTTATACGGATCGAAAAACTGATTCAGGGAGTGAAAGCTTACCTTTTGCCTCAAGAATGGTGGAAAACTATTAGGAGTCGCCTGGGGTTCGTTCCTTAGCTCTAAAAGTTGAAAAGTGCAGAATAAAGTAATTTAGGGGTTTATTTACGACTTTAAGTTGCGTCTGGCCCGCCACAACGGCCCTCACCCCGCTACAGTGGCCTTGCCAGAGCGACAAAATCCAGCACCAAAGCGGCTTGCACGAAATAGTGAGCTATTTTAATAATTCCAAAATCCCCCTTTCACAACACACCTCTAACCCATGACACTCAGAAAATACCCTTCACGCTAAGATCGATTCTGGGAGTTCTACTCGCCCGAATTCATTTATGTAAAGTCGTATCGATTCCTTAACGAGTTATCTAACCACTCATGTAACTAGAATTATAAATAAATCACCCAATTTTTACCAGATTTCCCTACATCTTAAAGACTCCGATTTCGTCCAAATCTGAACAAGGTTGGGAAAATCCAAATACTACAAAATAAAGTTTTTCAGGCCCAAATTGTCCCCGTTGGATTCTTTATAAAGACGGAACTCGGTCGTTACATTTAACTTACATCAATTAATCATAAATTTTATAATGAATCAATAATATTAAATGTCAATTAACTATTGCAATAAAATTAATTGTGTATTTTGAAATTCATGCGTACTTTCTTGAAAAAAATAGAAAGTGAATAATAATATTACTATCTTTTTATCCAAAATAAATAAATACTAAATATCTCAAAAGTCTCTTTCTATTCTAGTTGATATATCATGTTATTAAATCATCATTTTAAAACATAATAGACCTATTTTATTCATCAAACTTATGTCTCTACAAAACAAATATATAAATTACATGAGAATTTATGAAGATCATAAAAAAAAATTAAAAAAAAAACTATTTCTTTTATATTTTTTTACCAAACAAATTTCAATGAAATAAACTTTGTGTGCAATTATTACTTGGTAAATTTCAAAATCCCTATGTAAATTATTTGAAAATTTTAAGCAATGTTTTTTTATAAAAAGTATTAAAATAAATTTGTAAGGTTGACAAAAAAGTTGGTAAGAAAGAGAAAATTATTATTTAACTTTTTTTT
This sequence comes from Solanum okadae, assembly GCA_036553675.1. Lineage (NCBI taxonomy): Eukaryota > Viridiplantae > Streptophyta > Magnoliopsida > Solanales > Solanaceae > Solanum > Solanum okadae. The sequence goes on along the minus strand of CM071689.1, from coordinate 39,786,868 downwards.
TTATTCTTTTATGGCTACATTATATTATATTTTAACTTATCATACAATTAAACACTAATATATATTCTTATCTCATCCCAAATTCATGAAATACAAGTAATAATTAATTGAATTTCCTATTTTAATTCAACAATATACATATTATATGAGATTAATATACTAATAAATAAAGATCAAAATTTTATTTTCTAATATAAATATTATTCACTTTCTATTTTCTTTTCAAAAAATGATATTGTAAGTATGGATTTCAAAGTACCCAATAAATTATTTTTAATAATTATTTGACCTTTAATACTATTGATCCATTATATAATATATGATTAATTGATGTAAGTTGACATTCATGAGTGATTTATATATCAATATTTTTTTGAATATATGTGTTTATAAGTATTCAAAATTGATGACATTATAGTAAGTTTTAAAAAACTATTTTGCATAGCATAAAAAAATAAAAAAATAATTATGATAAAAGATTCTTAAGCATGAAAACTTCTTCTTAATAAACTAATATATACTTTTTAGAAAATAATAAGATCATTATTTTAGTTAAATGAGTTTGATGAATTAAATAAGTCTATTCTTAAAAAAAAAAGTTTCAATGACATGGCATGCCAACTAGGAGAGAGTGAAATGATAAGTATATTTGGAGGAAAATAATGATATTTGAGTGACATTTTGGTCCTAAATGAAACATAAATGATATTTTAAGGCAATTTCCTAAACTTAGGAACCATTTAGGGAATTGACTCCGATAAATTAGAGCTTAAGGGCAATGTTGTCATTTACAATTTATTTTTAGCTTTTCCCAGTTTACTTCTTATTTAAAAGTTTCAAAGTTTACTTGTATATTTTTGTAGTAATAATTAATTACTTTTTTAAATTTACTTCTAAATTAAATTTTTCAAAGTTTACTTGTATATTTCTGAAGTAATAATTAATTATTTCTTGAAAATTTGAATTAAATAAACTTGTGTTAAACAATATTTAGAGTTTTGAATATACTTTTTCTATATATGACATATACCTTTAATTTATAAAAATTAACATAATCATCTGATTCGAAAAAAAATTAAATTTAAAATGTATATATTTAAAAGGGATAAGGGTCTGAAAAATACCCCAACTTTGGTCGGATTTGCTATTGCGATACTAAACTTTCATAAGGACCTATTACCTCCCTAGACTATTTAATACCATATGTTTTACCCCATAAACTATTTAATAGTGTATTTTAAAGGTATATATGTGCCCACGTGGACACATTACTATTTATAATTTTGCATTATTTTTTATGTCCACGTGGGAAAATATATATGTTTAAAATACGGTATTAAATAGTCTAGGGAGGTAATAGGTCCTCATGAAAGTTTAGTATCGCAACAACAAATCCGACCAAAGTTGGGGTATTTTTCAGATCCGTATCCCTATTTAAAAACGGCATAAAAATTGCAATAAGTTATATTTGACGATTCAAAATAATTAAAGATAAAAAATTATGATAAAAAAACATATTGTAAAAAGTATAATCACACACAACTCTACCTTCATAAATTCAAATAAAATGAAAATATATGAGAAAAAATAGGACGTTGAATTGAAAAAATGAAAGCATAATTAATTATTTTTAAAATTATTCTATTGTTATTGATAGAGTATTACTACAGTTGATAGATTATACATACAACTTAAATAAATTATAAATATACAATTAATGTTTCTTGGCCCGTGAACCGCACGGGCTATCGTTTACTAGTATATATAAAAAAAATCAAATTTTCTAAGCTTTTTGAGATGTAATATTATTATAATACTTTATAATTGATTTCTTTAATATTTATTGTTCAGTTGGTAATATAGTTAACCGATTAAATCACTTGCGAGACGTTGATGGTTTATTCTATTTTTTTGAAAATAATTCTCATGGCTACTATTAGGCATTTGAAAGAGATTTTTTTTTTTTTTATGTAATTAAGTATACCGATTAAAATATTATCTACTTGTACTATGTTCTTTAACAATTTTACTTCAAAATATAAGTCTAAGCCATTAGTGTTAGAGCGACTATTATTTTTTAAAGATCATTGAGTTATGCAATAATATTACTTTTCTTCAAATTCTTATCATTTAGTGACCTCAATTTTCTATAAATCATAGTAGTATGTTTTAGTGATACGAATGTAAAACTGCAAAATAAAGGTTATGTTCAAGTTTATCCAAATGACAAAGAGGTGTTTAATTTATGGGATCCCAGAGGACTTTTCCATTGTCCCAACAATCACAATCACATCGACTTCAAATTTATTTGTTTTTCTCTTTGAATAAAAAAAACTTTTTAGTATAAATTACATACAAAAGAAGGTGAAAAAATTAATCGAATAAGTACCTTTTAATAAATAATTATTGAGTTTACTGATACTTTTTACTTATTATAATTTATAGTAATATATAATAATATTATGATAAATATGTCATATATATATATATATATATATAATAGTAATAATAATTGTTTTAAAATATATTATGCTTGTTTGGTAAGAAATTGACACATTATGTTATAAGTGTATTAAAATGTGTGATAAATCTATTATCAATCAATAATTTTGTATTATATGTGTTCATAAATTGTTCTTTGTAATATGTATTAAAATTGTATTATAAATATAATAAAAGTGATCAATTAAAAAAATATTATTATTATTATAAATGGTAAATATTTTCTCAATATAGTATATTTACGTAAGTTTCTCTTCTTTATGGAATAAAGAAATGAAGGAAAATTAGCGCATAACTGGGGCCTCAAAATTGGGCCTTAGGCATATATCTTAGGAAAAACTACCTATCTAGACATACTTAACTACCACATATACATATTTTATCTCTACTTTAAAAATATTACATAGAATACCACCTTTTAAAAAATATACCATATTTAAAATAAAAAAAAATCAGATACACAATCCCTTAAAAAATGATAATGTATAATTATCTTAAAATTACATCTCCTCGATTAGTAGGACACTAACAATTCAAATTAATTTCTCTTTATTCTTTTCAGCCATTTCCCTCCCCAATCCCAAAACAGATACCTCACGTATCCCACCACTACCCCTTCTTCTTCTTCATTAAACGTTTCCTACCCCTATCACAAAAAAAGTTTGTATCTCATTCCCACTCCACACGCATCCCTTCTTCCTTAATAATTTTTATTCCCTTTTGCATGTGCTAAATTCAAATCAAACTCTACATAATCAGCATTAGTTAAAGTGGCAAAGTAAGATTTTCTTTAGTTTTTCCTATTGTATATTTGTTTTCAATCGTATCATGTATTTGATTCGATGCTTTAGATTTTTTCTAGCCGATTTATTGTAGGGTTTTTATATTGTTATTTCTCCATTCCATTTTAATGGCTCATAATTCAGAAAATAGTATGAATATTGTTATGGGTATTTTTAATGAACAATACTATACTAAATCAAACAACTTTTATTTGCTCATTTTCACTCATCAATTTATCATTGTAGGGACTGACTCTTCATCTGCCAACATTCAAGTCGAGAATAGATCTAAGTATAGGAATGACTCAATCAAGATGAAGAATTATGCCAAGCTTTAATTAAGAGAAAAAAATATACCATCAGATGCACATCAAGTGCAACAATGTTGGATACACATCAGGTGTACATGTATCTAGTTAAGAGTTCATGTATCTAAGTTAAGATTATATGCATCTATGAGAACAAATTTCAAATCCTTAAAGAAAGGAAGAATTTTGAATTTTTTAACTTTTTTTTTTGGATTAATGAAAAGACAAATACTCCACAGTCGTGATTTGCTCCTAAATTCGTGTGTTTCAATTACATTTCATATTTAGATACACATAATTATATGTGCGTTTACTATGTATCCGAGATACATGATTTTGAATATAATGTATGAAATTGATAGTTGATACATCGAATTAATAATAGATACATATAAAAGATACATGAAATTAAAATTAGATCATATAAATAGATACATGAAATTAATACTAGACACATATAACATATACACAAAATTAATATTAGATACTTATATGATACATATGAATGTACTTGTATGATACTCATGTATCTAAGTGTTTAGTTTGTTGGATACATCATATATGGATAATAGATACATCAAATTAATGAATTTTATTATTTTAAGAGTAATAAAATGAAATTAATCAAATTGCATGACCGAGATATACATGTTTTTGTCTTTATTAATAATATTAACGAATTTATTATTTCAAATAATAATAAAATGAAATTAATTAAACATAAATACACTCCTTGATTTCCGCCTTATATTAAGGAAATTAAATCAGTTACAACCTATTAATTTAAACAAATAAAATATGTATCTCGATTTTAAATTCGGCAGATACATGTATCTCACAGATTTAAACACATGTATCCTAAGTATGAAATATGGTAGAGGAAGTAATATCTAAAACTATTGAGAATCTAAGTAATTAGGACCTAAACTAGTGGGATTTATGTAGTTTGCCCTATATCTTAGTTACTTGCCTGTCCTTTCAGCCGGCCTGACTATCTGGAAAAATATTTTTCTTCAACGGCATTTTCCGATATTTTATATTTGAGTTAAAAAAGTTATTTAATAAAAATTGGTAAAGATTAACAATAATATTACCAAATTAAATACTCTTTCCGTTTTATATTAGACAAATATTTTTAGTAAGATACCCATATAATATGGGATAGAGGAGAGGGAGTAGTATTTTGATGAAATTTGAGTATTATTACAGATGATAATTAATAATGTCCAAGTTTTGATAAAAACAAAATTAATACAAAGTAAAAATTTGCAACAATTGTGAAGGAAAATGACTTGTATCCAAAATTGAGAAAAATGTTTTGAAATGTATATTTTTTTTAATCCAACACAAGAAAATGACTTATTCTTCAAAAACTATTTCCCATCACACCATCCGGAAAAGCTTTTGGGAAATATTTGAAGTTGAAACTTAAAAAGAATTTTTAGAAGTGTTGATAAATCTACAACCACAGTATCATGTGTACCACATTAGTTAAACCCAACAAACATATGATTTGTTGTGTTGGGATCCAAAAGAAGAATTTGAGCAAAAATCCAATGATGGTGAAGACAAGGATGTAGACTGTAGCCTGCAATTTCGCTAAGAGTTATAGCAAGCATAGCATATGGCACAAACATAGGTTTGCTTCCACGCAATTTCTTAGATAAACACAAATTCTCAACAATGACGACCAAAAACAAAAATCTCACACAACAATAAAAAAATCAAAATTGTAACATGCCAAATGCATTATTTTTCTTTGGAACTAAAACCTAATCGTAAATAAATACTATTTGCTTAATCATACGCACAATATTGCGATAAAAAAACAAATTGGGTTGTATTTGTACAGTGAAGTAATAAAAGGCTCGATAAGCCGCTGGTCCATCTCTATTCATGTATATATAATGACTACAAAGGGGATATTGGTAAGGGGAATAGGTAACCTAGTACAACACAAATTACAACTAGGAGTCCTACAAGTCTCAAACTATGAGTTCTACAAGTATACGGATATGAGTCCCAATATGCCCCCGATTGAACGTGTTGATATAACGGATAGATAAACGGGATGAGGATAAACCCTTTGTAAAAATATCAGCAACCTGTAAGTGAGAAGGCACATATTGGACAACAAGATCCCCTTGAGCAACTTTAACACAGACGTAATGATAGTCAATATCGATATGCTTAGAACAATCATGAAATATTGGGTTGCGAGACATGTATGTTGAGCTGACGTTGTCACACAACACTCTAATAGGCTCATTAAGATAAAGACCAAGTTCACAAAGAACATGACGAATCCAAGAAGTTTCAGCAATAGTATAGGCAATAGCCCTAGATTCAGCCTCTGTAGACCTTGAAACTGTGGGCTATTTCTTTGCACGCCAAGAAATAAGATTGGACCCCAAGAGCACAACAAAACCAGTAGGACAACAAAACCAGTAGTAGAACGCCTACTGTCAGGACATCTGGCCCAATCATCATCAAAATAAGCAACTACCAATGAATTGGAGGATGAAGCATGCAAGAACAGTCCATGTTTAGTACTACCTTGTAAGTACCTAAAAATATGCTTCACACAATGTAAATGAGTAGCACGAGGTGCATGCATAAACTGAGAAACAACATTCACAGCATAGGCAATATTTGGACGGGTTTAAGTCAAGTATTGAAGTGCACCAACCATGCTCCTATATTCACTAGAATCTGAAAGTAACTCACCATCCATAAGAGAAACAGTAGTGCGAGAAGCTAAAGGAGTACCAACCGGTTTACAAGTATGCATGTGAAACTTAAGAAGAAGGTTTGAAATATATTTTTGTTGAGATAAATGAAGACCATCAGACGAGCGAACATCCTGAACACTGATAAAATAATGAAGTTCACCTAAATCTTTTATGGCGAACTGTCAGGAAAGAAGGTTAATAAATTGATCAAGTAGAGGTGAATGACTACCAGTTAAAATAATATCATCAACATAAAGCAAGAGGACAAGAATGCCAGAGGAAGAACGATGAACAAACATAGAGGTATTAGATTTGCTGCAAGTAAAACCATGAGATAGGAGAAATGTACACGTGGGGCCTGTTTTAAACCATAAATCACTTTGGTCAATTTGCAGACATGATAAGGGAAGTTAGGATGAATGAAACTCGGAGGTTGTTTCATAAAGACTTTCCCATTAAGAATACCATGTAAAAAGTCATTTTTGACATCTAATTGACGAATAGGCCAAGAATTAGAAACAACTAGAGAGAGTACAATACAAATAGTAATAGCCCGAACAACAGGACTAAAAGTCTCATGGTAATCTATGTCAGGTTGTTGGTGAAAACCTTGTGCTACAAGACGGGCATTGTAACGCTCAATTGACCCATCCGAATTAAATTTAATACGATAAACCCACTTACAACCAACTAAAGTCATTTGTGACTGAAAAGGAACAACTACCCAAGTTTTCCTATCCAAAAGAGCATTAAATTCATCTGCCATAACTTGTTGCCATTTAGGATTTTTCACAGCTTGAGAGAAACAAGAGGGCTCACAATCATGAAGAGCGGCACTTAATGATAATATATTCTTAGGCTTAGAAATATCAGCTTTGGAACGAGTTTGCATTTGATGTGATGTAATGATATATGCGGAAGCGGAAGAACTGATAGCAGGCAACAAGCTGGATAAAGATGCAGAAATATCATCAGCGTGTGATCCACTAGATGGATCCATAGAAGGCGTTGGAGTTAATGAGGTAGAACAAGGACTAGATGGAGGAGAACGGGAGGAAGGAATATGTTAGAAGGAGTTACGGGTACACATGATTGCGGAGTAAATAAGGGTGATGTCACAGTAAGAGAATCTGGAGAGATGGATGGGGAAGACACTTTTGTAGGACAAGATAATGTAGTACGGGAATGCTGAATCATGAAAGACAACATGATGACTAACATAGACACTACTGTATTTGGGATCTAGACAACAATATCTTTTAAAGTTAGATGCATAACCTAAAAAAATGCAATGAATTGAACAGGGTGTAAGCTTGTGAGATACTCGAGCAGAAAGGTTAGGGAAGCATGCACAACCAAAAACTCTAAGAAAATTGTAATCTGGTGGTCTATGAAAAAGTTTTTCAAAGAAAAAAAGGCCTTGCAAATTAGTTGTTGGCAATCTATTAATTGTATAAACAACATAATAAGCTGCATCAACCCAAAATTGTGATGGTAAAATAGCCTCTAAGAGAATGGTACAAACTATTTCAATAACGTGTCGATGTTTCCGTCCGAAAACTCCATTTTGTTGAGGAGTGCCCGGACACGACTTACGAAAGAAAATACCTGAGTTAGAAAAATGTGAGAGCATAGATGTGTTATCAAACTCGCCATCACCCTCACTTTGAAAAGCCTTTATTTTAGTGTTAAATATATTCCCTGCTAGATTATGATAAGCACAAAAATGTGAAAACACTTCTGATTTATTTTTCTTAGGGTACAACCATGTAAACCGAAAAAAATCATCAACAAAAATAACATAGTATTTAAAACCCAAATTTGATAAAACTGGTGATTGCCAAACATCTGAGTGAATAATATCTAAAGGAGAAGAACTACAATGATTCACTAAATGAAAGGGTACGCGATGAGATTTACGTAACCGACAAGGGACACAATCACTATTAATAGAACTGACAAAACTAATGTAATTATTTTTCCTAAGACGATCTAGAGTATGAGCTCCACTATGGCCTAATCTACGATGCCAAATATTTCCAAATTGACGTAAAGCGACACAAGCTTGAGGATAAGAAGACACTGATGAGGATGGTAGGGGATAAACATCACCCTTACTGGAGGCTTGCAGAAGATTTTGACCCGATGCTTTTCCTTAATAGAAATAGAAGAAGAGTCAAAATTAATTGCACAATTGTTATCCTTACACAACTTGTTAACATAAATTAAATTATGACTAAGTTGAGGGATGTGAAATATGGAGTGCAAGTGTAGTGAACGAGATGTAGAAGGTAACTGACAATATCCAATGTTCTTATTATTAAGCAAAGTACCATTTCCAATTAACACACGATCAAAGCAGTATAAGGGGATTTTGAGAAAAAATACCTTCAGATGGGGTCATATGAGCAGACGCAGCTGAGTCAAAGTACCAAGTAGCGTCAATTGTTTCACCAACAGACATAGTAGCAAAAGACTTAGGAAGATCATTAGCAACAAAAGCATAATTGAAATGATTAGTACATTATAATTTAGAGTGACCAGGATACCCACAAATTTGACAAACGGTAGAAGACAGGTGTGATCCTAAGACTCCCGAGGATGGTGATGCTGAACTAGCTGATTGTGAATGATAATAAATATGGGAAACAGTACCAACACCTGATGAAGACGGTTTATAAAAACCATTGTGTGGATGGATGGATGAAGAAACTTGCGCATTGTAGTCAGCTGGAGCTTAAGTTTTATTGATATGACCTGACTAGCATCCATAAAACGTCTATGTAAGGATAACCAAATATCACGCGATGTAGATAACAAGTGAACATAAAAAGGACCTCACGAGATAATGTCGCAAACAGCCAAGATCGTACACTTTGATCAACTCTAACCCATGAACGATAGAGTGATCGAACTTGCTGATTGCCAGAAACATGGCATAAAAATTGAGTGGGTTGAGGTGTAAAGCCATCCACAAAGCCAAGAAGTTCATGAGAGATCAACAAACAAGTGAATTGAGTATGCCAAGTGAGATAATTTTCAACAAAATTAAGTTTGATAGTCACCAAAATTAGTGATATTAGGTAGTACATCTAAAGCAGCGACAAAGTGGAAGGGAGATGGAATTGTTAGTTCTATTGTTCCAGTGTGAGGTGGGAGATAAGGTAAGCAAATCTGGCCGATAGAAGAACCTGGAAGAATGCTTTGCCCAATATTCTGGAGAGGAAGAGGAGGACAAAAAAGAAGGCAAAGGAGGAATTGAGAAGACTGAAGTAAACGATCCCGACGCAACAATATATGTAGATTGAGTTGATGTAGAATTTGTTGTTGAAAAAGGAAGCAAGACATCTCAAGAAGAGGGAATAAGCGGCTAGGAAGTCATATTATCGGGAAGAACTAACAAGCATGACTTAGACTATTGAATTATTTTTGGATTTCCCTGAACTGTTGTACCATGTACAAAGAAGTAATAAAAGACTCGATAAGTCGTTGGTCCATCTCTATTCATGTATATATAATGACTACAAAGGGGAATAGGTAACCTGGTACAACACAAATTACAACTAGGAGTCCTACAAGTATACAGACTATGAGTCCTACAAGTATACGGACTATGAGTCCTAATAGTATTGTCTATGTAATTGGTCTGACACTATCATAACTTTTCACTTAGTTCCTAATTTACTTTTACTATTGAGTATAGTCATTTTCTAAGCATTTACCAAAGCATCAAAACTATTATGTTCAAATGGTGGTACAATAAAAAGGTGAAAATCATTTTACACCCCTCTATAATATCCTAAAACAGTTGTTTATTACAATAAATATTTGCACTAAAACACTTATTTAATACAATATATATATATATATATATATATATATATATACTAGTTTTGACGCACGTGAATTCCATGTGCATATCATCAAATCATGTACTACACTATTTTTTAAAATAATGTGAATATTATAAAATTTAAAAATTAAGTAAACAATTATAAAATGAATGATAAAGTATAAGTTCCTATGAATAGTGAATGTAAACTTTCTTATGTTTACTACTGAAAGTTAGTCACACTTAAAATCTGTTAATTACACCTCTTAAATATATTTTCTCCTCCCTTCCCATAGTGCATTACTTAGTTATTATTGTATTGTTGGAGTATTATATTAATTTAACATTCATGTTAGGGAGTGTTCAAATTTTATTGAACTTTGAGATTGTCAACGCCTATAAATGAAACTTGAGTTTTTAAGAAGAGATGAATAGAAAACATAAATAAATCGTAGTTCAAAAATATGAGGAATCTCTTAAATGTATAGTTAACAAATGGTAGTATGAGTATGTCCACATTGTTTCTTATCATAAAAGTCGCAACCCTTCAGAAATGTCACAACTCATCGGAAAAGTCACAACTCTTTGGAAAAGTCGTAGCCATTCAATGTGAAATGGCATCTTCTTTTAATATAATATATTGTAATATAAATAAATAAATATACTCTAAAATAGATAAGATATACTAAATTGGGTGTTTTAAGAAGAAGAAGAAAATTAAAAATTTGAGAAAACCCCTCTTTTCATAGCCGACAAAGGGTAGTGTATGAAGGAATGCTTATTGTGCCGTATCATAAAAAAGTCACAACTCATTATAAAAGTCACAACCCTTCAAAAAGTAACAACTCATGGGAAAAGTCATTACTCTTTGAAAAAGTCACAACCCTTCGAAAAAGTCACAACTCTTCAGAAAAGTCGTAACCCTGTAAATGTCGCAACCCTTCGAAAATGAGACAACTCATCAAAAAATTTATAATCTTTGGAAATGTCACAACACCTCAATGTGAAAAGGTGACTATTTTAAATATAATATAATATAATATAAATAAATAATATAATACAGTAACAGTATAGAAGATATACTAAATTCGGTGTTTTAAGTTGGGGATTTTACAATAATGCAACATTAAAGCTAGGTAGTTTATTCTTTAAATGTAGTATAGATAAACAAGATAGATATAAATTTTTCTAATTTTAATTTGATATGCAATTTTAAAAAATATAGAAGAATTTTAATTCAAGGATATGTAGAATATATAAAAATGTCTTTTAACTTTGTGGTCTTAAAGATGTACCTCCACCTCCCAAGAAAAAAGAACATTCTATATTAAACTGAATAAAACTAAAAGTACAACAAATAAATAAAAAACGGAGGAATACCTATGAAATCTAGTTTGGACTCTTCAAATAAGTTTTTGATCAAATCCTCTTTCTTCAACAATTTGAGACTTTCCATAGCTTGAACACCAAGTTGTAGTTTGTGCAATGGAAAATCATTGAACTTCTTGTCAAGTAGAAGTTGCTGCAAACCTGTATTTATGGCTTTGAAAATGGGTATACATTAATTATCTTGATAGTCTTGTCGTTTGAAGTTGAGTATTTCTATTCTATTTGTTGCCTCAATTTTTGTTGATCTCTCTAGTTTACCCACAAAAAGTAGTGAAATTGCATAATTGAACAACTCTCACAATCTTCCTTGCTTTAAGAAGAAGAATAGAAAACTTGCAAAATTTGTAGTTTAAAGTGTGAGAAAACATCTCTATTTGTAGACAATAAATGATATTATGAAAAGGTGCTTATCATGCCTTATTAGATAAGTCACAACCCTTAAGAAAAATCACAACTTTTCAGAAATGTCATAACTCATCGAAAAAGTTACAACCCTTCGAAGTTACTACACATCAATGTGAAAAGATGTCAGCTTTTAATATAATATAGAATAAATAAATAAATATAATAGAAAATATAGAGTAATAAATTGGGTCTTTTAAGTTGGGGGTATTATAGTAATTTAAATTCAAGTTAGGAAGTTCATGCTTTTAAGGTAGTATAGGATATATATTTGTGCCCGTGCGCGCACGGCCCGATGTTTACCTTATAGAATGATCTTACATTTTTTTTATTAAGCTAGCTCATTGTTAATATTTTCACAAGTTTTTGCCATTTGAAATTGCATCATGTTAATTGTTATCGACAAGGGTTGTGTCCTTTATCCTTAATCAAAAGTTGCGAGTCCTATTTATCTCCATAATTAATTCATTATTCTAGCTGGAGTATTGTGTCATGCTGCTAGCATAGTCGAACATTTTGTATTTTTCTTACGACCCAGATTGTCGTGATTGGCACCCACACTAAGCAACTTAACAAAAACTAGGCATTTAAACATACGGAAGCAAGTTTAAATAACAAATGAAAATACAGAGTTCCCATAAACTCCGGAAGTTTAAATAACCAACTAACATAACTATTGCAGAAATTCAACCCCTAGAACCTGAAAGTCATTGTACCAAAACATCTAAATTCAACAATTCTAAGAGAAGGGGGATACAACCCCATCCAAACATAAGAAATATCTAAAACGGTCTGAGTTCAAAAAGAGTGGACTAAACTAAATTGAAGGACTCTATGGCAGCCTGAAAGAACTGGCTCACCCTTGAATCCGGTCTCGATCATTGATCTCCTAGTTGAGCTCTATCAATAGCCACCTGAAGATGCCATGTACTCAACAAAGAACGAGCAAGTGCAGTATCAGTACACAACCACAATGTACTGATAGGATCACGCGGCTATTCCAGTAAGTGAAACATATATAGGCAATCACAACATAGTAAACATGACATGAACATAATATCTCTCTCTCTCTCCCTATATATATATATATATACATACCTCAGTTAACATTTCAGGAGCAATGCAGAATTCCATATTCTCAATAACAAGTAGATATGACAATTCAATGGTCCTCTCATGGAACCCATACCCAAGCTGTTAGTGTGCTGGAACGTGACACTCGATCCAATGCATGTGTCAGAACGTGACACCCAATCCAATGTATGTGTCGGAACATGACACCCAATCAAATCAACACAACTACAACCACATTGACACTCGTAATGCACATACTAATAATCATACAATCTAGTGTCGAATCATGGCATACATTTGTTCATTCATACTCATTTAATTAGGTTTGATCAATAGTGATTCACCTCTATATATACATGCATTACAATGAAGCAATTACCAACATACATCACATAAATATGAAATCAGACCATCACCTACCTCGAAACCAAGCTTGAATCCCCTTAAGGCACATGAATCTTCCCTTTTCGAATTCTTTCCGCTTGTTCGTGGTCTAAAAACAACAAATTAATTCAAGGATCAATAAACGAGGCCTAATTACCTGGATTAAAATCAAAATTATCAACCCTAGGCCAAACCCAAGATCTCAATACCCAACTTAGGGCCTTTTCCACTATTAGTTTCAGGTCAAAACCCTCCCCCAATGATAATTACCCAAGAATCTAAGTTCTACGGATCGAAAAACGGATTAGGGGAGTAAAAACCTTACCTTTCACGCTAGAAGAGGTGGAAAACCGTTAAGAACTTGCCCTGGGTTGTTTCCTAGCTCTCAAGAACTAAAATACAGAATAAGAACGCTTTTGGGGTCCAATACTGACTTAATTCGCGACTGGGCTGCTATGGCAGACCCTATCTCGCCACAATGGCCCTGCCTTGGTGGCTTGCGCAGAGACAAAACATCAAAATTATAGTTTTAAACCCCTAATTCACGACACACCTTCAACCCTTGACATTTAAAAGCTACCCGTTCACGCTAAAATCAGTTTGGGGAGTTCTACTTGACCGAATTTGATTCCGTAAAGTCATACGGGCTCCTTAACGTCTTAGCTATCTACTCATGTAATCAAATTCATAATTATATCCCCCATTCATTACCAGATTTCCCTAGACCATACCTGACTCAGATTTTATCCAAATCTGGACTAGGCTAGAAATTTCCAAGTCACTACCCAAATGTTTTCTGACCCAAATTGTTTGCCCATTGGCTTTTCTATAACGACGGAAACATGTCGTTACAATAGATACCAATTTACCCACCACTCATCCCCGAGTAACAAACTAGGAAAAACTGGCTAAAGTAAAAGTAGAGTAGTACCTGAATCGTCGAATAACTGGGGATACTTGTCTCACATGTCCTTCTCGGTTTCCCAAGTAGCTTCCTTAATCGGACGATGCTCCTATTGAAATTTCACAGACTTAATCTCCTTGTTCCTCAGCTTTCGGATATCACGATCAAGAATTGCAATCGGTTCCTCCTCATACTGAAGGTTTTTGTCTAACAACATTGAGTCCCATTTTATGATGTATTCTCCGTCACCATGATACTTCTTCAACATGGACACATGAAACACTGGATAAACTCCAGATAAGCTAAGAGGTAAGGCCAACCTATAAGCAACTGGCCCTACACAATCAAGGATCTCAAATGGTTCAATGTACAGAGGACTAAGCTTGACCTTCTTGCCAATTCTCATCACTCCTTTTTTGGATGACACTTTGAAGAACTTGCTCACCGGTCTGAAATACCATGTCTCTTACCTTACAGTCTGCATACTTTTTATGTCGACTCTAGACTCCTAGAAGTTTAGCTTGGATGTTTTTCACCTTATCTTGAGCATCTTTCACCAAATCAACCCCCAAATGTTTCATATCTCCAGCCTCAAACCACCCTATGGGTGATCTACATCCCCTCCCATAAAATGCCTCGAATAGTGCCATGTCACTACTGGTGTGGTAACTATTATTATAGGAGAACTCACACAATCGTAGGAACTTATCCCAATGTCCTCCGAAGTCCATCACACATGTCCTCAACATGTCCTCTAACACCTGAATTTTCCTCTCTGACTGCCCGTCCATTTGCGGATGGAAGGCTGTGCTAAAGGTGAGTTGAGTGCCCAACTCCTCATGCAATTTTCCCTAAAACTTGGATGTGAACTGTGTACCACGGTCCAAGATGATAGAAAGGGGCACTCCGTGCAACTTCACTATCTCCTTCACATATACCTTAGCCAGCTGCTACGCTTTATAGTCTACTCTGACTGGAATAAAGTGTGCTTACTTAGTCAGTCTGTCAATCACCACCCAAATGGAGTCAAACTTTTCCAAGGTCTTGGGGAGACCAACCACGAAATCCATACCTATTCTTTCCCACTTCCATTCTGGAATTGGCATCCTCAGAATCAAACTTGCAGGCCTTTGGTGCTCATATTTTAATTGTTGGTAGTTTTGGCACTTAGCCACAAACTCAACTATGTCGTTCTTCATGTCAGGCCACCAATAAAGTCGTTTGAAGTCTCGGTACATCTTGGTCACACCCGGATGAATAAAATACCGTGAACCATGACATTCGGTCAACAATTTCTGAATCAAGTCATCTACTCGAGGAACATAAATCCTTCCTTTAAAACTGAGCACACCCCCGCATAAAAAGTCACATCTTATGCCTTCCCAGACACTGTCTTCTTTCTGAGCTCATTCAAACTCTCATCCTTAAACTGTTTGGCTTTGATCTCCTCAATGAATGTGGCCCTCACCTTAATGCTAGCTAACACCCTACCTTTTTCTGAGATGCCCCACTGCATGAACTTAGATTCCAAAGTTTGAATTTCCTTAGCCAAAGGTCGCTTGGATACACTCAACCAAGCTAGACTACCCATACTCACCGCTTTCCAGCTTAGTCCGTCTGCCACTACGTTAGCCTTACCCAGATGATACTGGATAGTCACATCATAATCCTTGAATAACTTCATTCACCTTCATTGTCTTAGATTTAGTTCCTTTTGAGTGAATACATGTTGTAGGCTACAGTGGTTAGTAAATACTGCACACTTGACGCCATAAAAGTAATACCGCCAGATCTTGAGAGCAAACACTACCGTTGCCAACTCCAAATCATGTGTCGGGTAATTTCGCTCATGCACTTTCAACGGCCACGATGCATAAGCTATGACAGTCTTATCTTGCATCAACACTTCACCCAAACCTGAATGTGAAGCGTCACAATAAACAATAAAATCTTTACCTTCCACCGGTACTGCCAAAATAGGTGTTGTGGTCGGAATAGTCTTGAGCTTTTGAAAGCTCTCTTCACACTTGTCAGTCCACTCGAAAGGTACCTCCTTTTTGGTCAACCTTGTCAAATATGTGGCGATAGAAGAAAAATTCTTCACAATCCGACGATAGTAGCTGGCGAGCCCCACAAAGCTTCTAACTGCAGTCATAAAGCTAGGCCAAACCCAATTCTTAGCTGCTTCGATCTTTTGGGGATCCACCATTAACCCTTATCTTGAAAATACATGCCCCAAAAAGGCAACTAAAGTCAACCTGAACTCACACTTGGAAAATTTGGCATATAAATTTTGTCTCCCAAGGACACCTAAAACAATACGAAGATGGTCGGCATGTTCTTCCTTACTTATTGAATAAACCAAAATGTCATCAATAAAAACAATAACAAAAGAATCCAGAAATGGTTTGAACACACCTTTCATTAAACTCATGAAAGTTGCAGGCGCATTTGTCAACCCAAATGACATTACTAAAAACTCATAGTGCCCATAGCGGGTCCTGAATTCTGTTTTTGGTACATCCTCAAGCCTAATCTTTAACTGATTATAACCGGACCTTAGATCAATCTTAGAGAAAATGAATGCACCCTACAACTGGTCGAACAGATCATCTATCCGAGGCACTGGGTGCTTATTCCGAATGGTGACCCTATTCAATTGTAGACAGTCTATGCACATCCTCATACTACCATTCTTTTTCTTAACAAACAAAATAGGAGCACCCCACGGGGAAGCACTAGGACGGATGAAGCCTTTATCAAAAAGTTCCTGAATTTGAGCTTTAAGCTCTCACAACTCTGTCAGGGCTATGCGATAAGAAGGAATGGAGATGGGGTGGGTACCAGATTCCAAATCAATGCAGAAATCTATATCTCTATCTGGGGAATATTTTTCCAGAAACAGAGCATGAAACTGTGTCCAAGTGAGTAGGGGTAAAACTAACGAGCTGCATTCCACATAGGCCCTCCACCACTACTTAGCCTCACCCTGAAGCTGGAAGGTCATGAACTCTACCCCATGCTCGTGTACAACCTAACTTGTGCAGCCTCTCATAACAATCCAAAATAAACTCATAGGTGTCCTCACTCTCAGAACCATGGAACACATGCGACTTTAACTTTAGAAACTTAGTCAACATTTCATGCTCATTACCAATCATCACAGGATCCAATAGGGGACGGAAAAAGGCATCGGTGCCTACAACTCTACCCACCTTGAGAACAGTAACAACAATAGAGGGGTTGACGGGAGTTTGAGTTGCTTGCACTGCGGGAAGATTTCCAGGACCAACCAATCTTTTCAGAAAAAGTCATAATCTATTGAGCTAACACTGGGTCTAAGGGAGGAATACTTATAGCCTCTGACTATGCATCCCCCTCTAGTCCAACCTTCTCTTCATCGTCGATTTCCAAATTCTCTTCCACCTCTTCATGATGTGTGGGAGGAACCTCATTTCTGGGAGCATTCTCAACCGGAGCTCCACCCCTAGAGGGTGCTACCCTTCCTCGACCTCTGCCCCTTGCACTTCCTCTACCTCTTCCTCGACCATGGCCTCTTCCTGCAGACTTCTCAGTTGGATCATTGACGAGAGTTGTGGGCCTGGCGACGTTCAATCTAGTGTTAACCATCTGTGGACAGAAGAGTGAAAAAGATTAGATACTAATTTTTATCACCAGACACCAATTGGAATAAAATCATAGCACGAAGGAAGAAAATGACAGAGAGATTTCCTAAAGTCTTGTAGCCCTCGAAGAAAAGTACAAATGTTTTTGTACCGTTCCGCAAGACTCTACTAGATTAATTTTTGTACAACGAGATCAACGAAGCTAAGGCTTTGATACCAACTTTGTCACGAACCAGACCGTTGTGATTGACACCCACACTAACCCTCCAGCGGGAGAACCATTGCTACAACTCGACTAAGCAATTGAACAAAAACTAGGCATTTAAAGATACAGAAGAAGGTTTAAATGATAAATGAAAATACGGAGTTCCCATAAACTCCAAAAGTTTAAATAACCAACTAACTTAACTATTGCGGAAATGCAACCCCTAGAACCTGAAAGTCATTGTACCAAAAACATAAGAAATATCTAAATCAGCCTAAGTTCGAAAGGAGTGGACTAAACCAAATTGAAGGACTCCATGGCAGCCTGAAAGAAATTGCTCACCCTTGAATTTTGGTCTCGATAACTGATATCCTAGTTGAGGTCTATCAATATCCGCTTGAAGTTGCCCTGTACTCAACAAAGAACGAGCAAGCGCAGTATCAGTACACAACCACAATGTACTGGTAGGATCACACAGCTATTCCAGTAAGTGAAAGCTCTATAGGCAGTAACATAGTAAACATGACATGTACAGAATATATATATACCTCAATTAACATTTCAGGAGTAATGCACAATTCCACATTCTCAATAACAAGTAGCTAAGACAATTCAATGGTCCTCTCATGGAACCCATACCCAAACTATTAGTGTGCCGGAATGTGACACCTGATGTAACACCCCGTAACTAGAAAATAACTAGAAAAAAGTTAAAAAGTGGAAATAGTCATTTTTAGAAATAATATAAAAATTTGGAAATTTGTTAAGTATGTTAAGGTGAATTTATGGTCAACTTCAAACAACCATAACTCGTAGCTCAGGATGAGTTAGGTGTGTTTTCAGATATCGTAGGAAATATCTTGGAATAATCTTTCCAACGCAGCCGAGTTTTCGCGATTCCAAGTTTTTATGAGTGAGATATGCCTATTCGAAGTTGGGTTGTTCAAATAAAGAAAGTCCAATCCGGATTTTGAAAGGGTAATTTGGTCTTTTCATTACCCAATTAATTTAATTCGTTTTAGTGAATTAATTATGGGTCAAAACTGAATTTGGTCAGTTTAGGAAAATTGAAGTTCACGCTAGGGCTTGGAGAAAAGAGAAAGGAGGAGAAAGGAGAAGAAAGATCAAGATTTCATCGTTTTCGTAAGGAATTGATTTTGGGTTTCGTCAAGGGGTGATCCCTACGAGGTATGTGAGACTTTCATAACGTTGGGTTCATTTACCCATGTGCCAAACATGTTTATTTCAGCGTGAATTCGTCCTAAAAGTGTTTGAAAGTTGATGTTCTTGATATTTATTCTTGATTTTGATGTCGTTCTTGAATTGGGCTGAGATTGACAAGTTTCTGAGATCATTACGTCAAATTATTGAGTTGTTTGGAGTTAGGTTCTTAGGTACATTTGCTGGGTATCTGCATCTAAAAGGAATTTGGGAAAAAGAACCAAGTTTCAGCGAATTGGGGCTGGAAAATAAAGAAGGAAAATAGTCGGGCAAATCTGGGTACTGGCTCCGCGTCGCGGACCTACTCCCCAGATTTGGTAGAAGTTATTTTGTGGAGCGGAGCGGTCACAGATCGTTCTGCCTCAAAAAGTATTTTCACGACCAAAAATTTAAATACATCTCCGCGTCACGGACCTGCTTTCAGACAGTGATTTTTGATCTTTTCTCATGTTTAGCTATCTAAATATACTCCTAAATATCAGGAGATCTTTCCTATCACAAATCACCATCCTTGAATCCATAATTCAATTCGAGGAAAGTTAAGAGTCAAGTATAGAAGTTAAGAAGCAAGTCAAGAGAAGTTTATAAAGTTTTCAAAAGTCTTTCACAAACATTTTAACTTTGTTTTACGACATAAGTTTTGAGTTAAACAAAGAGTAAAGAGTTGGGTTCATTTCTCCAAAAGTTAAAAGGAAACTAAATATTCCCAAGAGTTTAAAATGTTTTCACATTTGAACAAGAAAAGGAAACACCGATTTCCAAGAGAGCTTTTAAGCTAAGTGTTGAGTAATTATCTCAAACCAAAGAAAGAAGTTTTGTTTTAAAAACATATGAGCTAAGTATATTTTGGGAGTAGTATTGAGCATCGATATGGGGATGCGAGTTCATAATAACTCAAGTCTCCATATACCATGTAGCCATCATGGGTAGTAAATGATCATACTTTTTAGATGATTCCTTAAGTGCTTTTTAGCAAGAGACTAGTGGATCCACTTAGTTAAGGCGTTCTATATGACGGCAAAGTATAGGACAATTCTGGCAGCGTGAGCAAGACGATGTATCACCACTTAGGCTCATAGTGGTGATTGTCGGTTAGAGAAACTCCTACAGAAACTATATTACTTTGATATATGAGTAAAGTTGAGTTTGTTCTTGCATATCTTTAGCAAATTGAGTTGTTATTTACTGTTCTAAATGCTTTGTATAAATTGCACTATTATTATTGTTTTACGCTACATTTTGAGTTGAGTTATTCATGAGTGAGTAAAGTCAAGGTAAGTGTTCCTTTCAGATCCTTTTCAAGATTAAGTTGTGTTTAGCATTCCAACTCGCATACTCGTACATTCAATGTACTGATGCCAATTGGCCTGCATCATCTTATGATGCAGACACAGGTAACCAGGATCAACATCCATCGCCTCATTGATCAGGTTGAGCAGTCAGAGTCAGTTGGTGAGCCTCCTTGCTTTTTAGAGGGTCCTTTTCATAATTGTTTAAGCTTTTCAGTTGTTAGGATGATCGAGGGTCCTTTCCTGACATCCCTCTTTGTTTTAAAGGCTTCATAGACAGTTAGTAGTCAGTTGTCTTTACATTATTATTTCATATGTTAAGACTTGAGTTCCCATTTTGGCCAAGTTGAATGTTTGACCTTTAAACATTCTTAGTTATTTTATCTAACAGTTGAGTTATCTTGCATTTGAGTTCTTTCTTAATGCATAAAGTCTTCCACTGAATAAGTAAGTCAGGCCAAGGGTTCGCTTGGGGCCAACAATGGTTCTCGAGTGCCAGCCACGTACGGGGTGTAGGCTCGAGGCGTGACACATGTTCCCAATTAGTATGCCAGAACGTGACACCCATCCAATGCATGCAGCAGAATGTGACATCCGATCCAATGTATGTGTCAGAACGTGACACCCGATCCAATCAACACAACCACATTCACACTCATAATGTACATACTCATAATCATACAATCAAGTGTCGAATCATGGCATACATTTGTTCATTAATACTCATTTCATTAGGTTTGATCAATATTGCTTCATTCCCATACATATATGCATTAGAATGAAGCAATTACCAACATACATCACACAAACATGAAATCAAATCATCACCTACCTCGAAACCAAGCTTAAATCCCCATAAGACACTTGAATCTTCCCTTTTCGGATTTTTTCCGCTTGTTCGTGGTCTAAAAAAAACAAATTAATGCAAGGATAAATAAAACGAGGCCTAAGTACCCGGATTACAATCGAAATTATCAACCCTAGGCCAAACCCAAGATCCCAATACTCCACTTAGGGATTTTCCACCATTAGTTTCAGGTCAAAACCCTCCCCCAATGATAATCACCCAAGAATCTAAGTTCTACGGATCGAAAAATGGATTAGGGGAGTAAAAACCTTACCTTTCATGCTAGAAGAGGTGTAAAACCATCAAGAACTTGCCCTGGATCGTTCTTAGCTCTCAAGAATGAAAGTTGCAGAAGAAGAACGCTTTTGGGGTCCAATCCCGACTTAATCCGCGACTGGGCCGCTACAGCGGATCCCATCTCGCCACAACGGTCCCACCCTGGCAGGATAAATCCCGCCCTGGCGGCTTGTGCGGAGACCAAACGTTGGAATTAGAGTTTCAAACCCCCATTTCACAACACACCTTCAACCCTTGACATTCAAAAACTACCCGTTCACGCTAAGATCAGTTTCGAGAGTTCTACTTGTCCGAATTCGATTTCGTAAAGTCGTACGGGTTTTTTTAACATCTTAGCTATCTACCCACGTGATGAAATTCATAATTAGATCCCTCATTCATTACCATATTTCCCTAGACCATACCTGATTCAGATTTCATCCAAATCTGGACTAGGCTAGAAATTTCCAAGTCACTACCCAAAAATTTTCTGGCCCAAATTCTTTGCCCATTGGCTTTTCTATAATGACGGAAATAGGTCGTTACAATTTCCAAATTTGGTGTATAATGGACGGAAAACACGTGTGGATTATTTTTAATAATAATTTGGAGTATATAATGTTAGCAGTGTTTTCTTACTTGAATAGCACACACAAACGTGTTAGCAAGTTATAAATTATAATAAGAATACATAATATTTAACCACAATTAAGTTATATACATGTACACACATATTTTACGGTTATTCATTTTACAAAAATATTAGATCGTCTTTCCATCCAAGGTACTCATTGATGTTCAATTCAGACATTTTCCGGGTATTTAAGATTCTATTTAAGATTCTATGGCGATACTCCCACATAGCGGGCCTAGTAGTCGTACAATCGCAACTTCCGGGTTATGAATGAGAACTTTCAAAAGAGCACTGTTAGCACCGTTTACTTCATACATAGTTCATTAATTCAAGAGATCAATTGATTTATGATCCTTCCTCTTTAATTAGTTTCAATCCATTGCCAAAGAATGTGCAAGCACGGGCCAAATAATAATCATAACAAACTATTTCGATAATCAAATTATATAAAAAAGCTCGAAAATTTCAATTAATTCTGTTTTATGTACAAAAATTAGTGAAAGAATTAGTTATTGCTCACTAATAAATTCATCTTTGTATTTTGATGAACATCTGATTGGAAGAAGTCTCAATCCATCTTGCTAAATTTTTTTAGCACATGCACACACATGAGTATCTTTTCTTTGATAGATCAAACAATTTCTTACTTAAATTTTAATATTAATAAGATTACTCAAAATCTAGTGGCCTTATGAACCCCCTAATTCACTAACTTTAAAATAAAACTAAATATATATTACATGCCAGGAATGGAAAAAGCACAGCAAAATTAGCATTCTCATGATTATAATATAAGCTTCATGGAATCTTAGAAAGGCAAACCCAAAGTGAAATAAGTGTCTCAAAAAAACATACAATACACTGTAAATACAGCCAAATGCAAAACTCGTATGAAAAAGTGAAACTAAAACACAATCGAGAGCGGATGAAGATGATATGGATAAACAAATCAATGAATCACCGTCGATCATTCTGTGTGGTTGACAAAAAATCTCTACTGCCATAAAATCATGAGCACATAAAACTTAAACCTAGAAATTAACAGAGAAAAGAGATAAAATCCAGAGAAAATTGTCACAATTACTCAAGTTCTAGGGATATGGGAACAGAACTATGAAAGATTTAAGCTCTAGAGAAAGAGGAAAAATAGAAAAGTGGTATCTTACGTGTCTTTTCAATGGAGGATGAAAGACACATATGTATAAGCGCAGTAACAAGTCAAAATTGCCCTTGAATTAAATTTTAATGACCAACAAGCAAGCATGTTGACAGTTTGACACCAAGCTGCTTTACCCATGCTTCTAATATATATATATATATATATTTCTACTATATTATGAAAGGGAGTTTAGGCCCAAGTATAATATATAATATTCAAGATTGGGCTTTTCCCAATCTTCAATATTATATATTATACTTGTGGGACTTTTAAAAGCTTTTATAATATAGTAGAATATATATATATGTCACAAATGGAAAAGTCCCAATCAAGAAAATGGAAAAGTCCCAATATATTATTTACAAATAACTTAAAAAGCATTAAAAATTACAATAATTACTAATTTAAAATATTTAAAAGCTATATAATAAAATAGGTTGACTCTCAAAATTCTATCAGGCTCACATATATTGGGACAAAAAAAATAACACATATCATTTTAAAATTACCAAAAAAGTATTATAAATAATAATAATTAACAACTTAAAATATCGGAAAGACATTTTAAAAGGGTTAATTTTGTAATTTTATACATATCACATAAATTAGGACAAAGTGACCAGTAATGTACGTTATTTCAAAGTTACATAAAAATATTATAAATAACAATAATTAATAACTTAAAACATTTTTAAAAAAAATATGAAAATTTGGATGACTCTCCAAATTTCATTTGTGTCACATAAATTCAGACAACAAAAATAACATATATTGGGTCCATTTTAATTTATTTGTCTTATTTTTTTATATATTTAAAAATTGCGTAAAAATACTATAAATCATGATAATTGACAACATAAAATATGTTTTGAAAAAATACAAAAAATTCCATTGATCCTTGAAGTGAATCTATCGTAAAAATACTATAAATCATGATAATTGACAACATAAAATATTTACAAAATGTTGTATGCGGGTAGTCTTATTATGCCTTAAATACCGTCAAAGAAAGTACAAATTTGTGATAAAAAAACTTATTCCTTTATCCACGCAAACAATCGCTTCAAAAACTCAGTTATTAGCCCCAAAACATGTCATTTATATTATTGGGCCCGTGCATAGCACGGGCAACATTATCTAGTATATATATATATATATTAGACAAACCTTTTGTATCGACAATTTGAATCTATTGTCTTGACTTTACGCACAATAGACAAAATCAATACAAAAAGTTCATCCATTAATACTGAATATAATTATTATAGAAAATACATAATATATTATTTATTGTAAAACAGGTTTAAGTAATGGGTGAGACCAGTGGTGTACACAGAATTTTTTGCAAGCGATGTTATCTTTTAACAGGGCCGACTCAATAAGATTGGGGGCCTCCAGTGAAACTTAAGAGAGGGGCCCTAATATTTTATATTTTTCATCATTTAAAATGTACTTTTAATTTCTAACTTTTTTACATGCGAATTCATTGTCTACTATTTTATAATAGATTTGTTTTAATAATTCCTTTTCAATTGATAATATAGCTAATTCATTCAATCTCTCTTGAGACATTGTTGATCTTAAATATATAAGATTTAATCAATTTTCGTTTCAAAAAAAATTCTTTGGGCTGAGACAACAGTTACAAGAACTATTAACATTATTCTATAAGCAATATGTATATTTAGAAAATAATGAAGTCTTTTTATTTTTATTGAGTATTTTCATTACATCATTATCTTCCACAAATATTATTTCTCTTAACACTTTTAATTCAAAAAATAAATTTAAACCATCAATATCAAAATAACTATTATGTGTTAAAGAAAGTTTAAGGTTAAGACAATGCTTATTAAAATTCTCTTCATCTAGTGATCTAAATTTACCCCTAAATAAGAAACCAAAAATATTTTCATATGCTTCAATTGGTTCAATTCTTTTTTGAAGTGTAGCGGTGACTTTAGTGACCTAAGGGTTGAGACGG
The DNA here is from genome assembly GCA_036553675.1 of Solanum okadae. Classification (NCBI taxonomy): domain Eukaryota; kingdom Viridiplantae; phylum Streptophyta; class Magnoliopsida; order Solanales; family Solanaceae; genus Solanum; species Solanum okadae. Next base: position 39,761,318 of record CM071689.1, on the reverse strand, counting down.
CCCTGCCATATAATATATATATATACACAAATACATACAAAAAATAAAAAAATAAAAAAACATTTTAACCTTTTCTAGATAGATTTTCATTTTGAAAATAATGTCATTAAATATAATAGTGCTACATATTTATTTTTATATAAAATATCAAAAAAGAAAAAATAAAAAGCAAACGAACAAAAGAAAAAACGGAAAAAAAAAATGAAATGGTGCTGGAGATCTAACTCACAAATCCTCGCGCAATAATTTACACACTAAACCAACTGGGCTCCGTAACCTTTTGAGTCAGTAGTCAACACTGTAGATGTGTCTGATAAATTGAATTATAACCATATATATTTTGTAAAATAATACTCTTTCCATCTCAATTTATGTGATACTTTTTTTGCCTCAATTTATGTGACCCTTTTTGATTTCAAGATTCAAACAAGTCTATCTTTGACGGAAAAAATTTCATATATCTTTAAATATTTTCAATCGTTAATTCTGACTTATTGTACTTTTTATATAATTTACAATTTTTTAAATTTCATTTAAAAAAAGTTAAAAATTCCATGAGCAAATTCTCGCTCAAATTTAAATTGTTTGAGTATCAAAAAATAAAAAGTGCCACATAAATCGAGGCAGAGAAAATAGTTAGTTGATAAAATTTATGTCTCTATTTAGCGATTGATGATACCCCGTGCATGGTAATATAACATAATATTGCAACAAACAAATTAAGTGTTTTTGATTCATGGATAGTTTCTAAATTCAAAGGGTATATACCAATTTTATATTTATATAAACTAAATTTATGTGTTATTTTTATTACATACTAGATGATAAATATTTCGATATTTTATTTGTATCTTTCATCTATTATGAATCTTAAGTAGAGGTTGCAATTTATACATTAGCAAAAAGTAGAGATTACGATGGAATCAATTGAAAAATGTTTCATTGAATCACCAGTAAATTAATCTATCATTTTTTGTGGTACAGATAAAATGGTTTATCTCCACATATTTTAGATAAGACTAAAAATAATAAGAGGAGAGCTAGTCACTTTTTAGTGTCATAACCAAAACGAAAACTGCTTCGACACTAGGAATTGATAAATTACCGGACATGCAAATAATGATTATTATTTAGAAGAATTAAAATAGTACGAACACGTTACTCTAGGATTATACTATAATTTCTAAAAATAAAATAAAATTTCTTTACTTATGACTCATCCAATTTTTACAACTACTACTAAACCTATCATGCTGTAGCAACCTACATTCTCTCATTTGGTTATGTTTTTTGATGTCTCCCAAATGACACTTTAAAGAGGAATAAAGTGGACGTTGTTAAAAAATATATAGTAACTAATTTAGGTTGGGATCGAACTCCATAGGGAGTGTGGTGAGAAATTGTTAAGCTGAACAATGCATAACTGAGCAATGATATAATCTGAACAAGGATATGGATAGACGTATAACTGAAAGATAAACTAAATGCAATGACCAAGTACTAATCATGAAGATAGCATGCTGAACTGTATACTGATATAAATGCTGAAAACCTGGTCAATGCAATTAGAGATTGGCTGTGGGAGCTACTATTAACCGACATAAAGCACATGAGCTAAATGTGGAGTTCGATGTATATGCCCTATCGAGAGGACCCAATATACCTTCCCAGGGGTACAAAGGCATGATTGTTTGTGTGATCACTAAAATTGATGCCCAACTGAGGGGACTTATAAACCTACGTGGGCACGTAGTTCTGGGACTTTGAGGGTATGCTCAATCCTAGTCCAACTCGGTGCTAAGTCTACTCCCAACTGAATGTATATGAAGCTAAAATTCACTAAGTACCGAGTAGCTCAAAATAGACATGCTAACTGAGAATGCAACATGTGACATTCAAAATCTAAAGCATTATTCTCTGTCTAACTGACCTAGCAAGTAAAATTCATGAACTAAGAGAATTTACACAGACTAGGGTTCTGATTTTTATACAAGGAATTATGCAACGTTTTCAACAAAATATGTTATTTAGACTATGGTTGCTATAGCAACTGAAATCACAACAATTCTCCCAGATTTTACAAACCCTAAGTCTAAACAAGCTATGTAGAATCAAGGAACTGATTGAAATCTAGGGACCTAATGGGTGAAAGGAACGCACTAGTGAAATCCCACATAACTGGTAAAGAAATCTAAGGAGAAATCCTTTGGATTTTTGGGATGAACTTTGAAGAACATTGTTGCTTGTTCTTGAAAGAAACTACTGCCTCTTTCTCTTCTTTTCGTTCTAATTTGGATGATTTCTGGACAATGAGGGTTCTGGGTGTTTGACTAGAGTATTAGGCTTAGACTGAGTAAAAAGACGTAGTTTAGGCATCAAACGACGTAGTTTAAGTGCCTAATGCATATGGAGAAGGACCAAAATAACCCTGACTTAAAAGCTGACGAAGGCCATTCACGATGGGACTGACGGGCCGTCGTTTGAACCACTGCCCGTCAACTGGCTCGTGGTTCATGGTCTGCCTGACATGGCTACACTAAAATAAGCATAACTTTTTACTCCGAGCTTGGATTTTAGCAAACTCAGTGGTGTTGGAAAAAAGATTTAATTATCTTTAATTTGATAGGTAAGGGCCACTTAATTCACTTTGTGCTAAACGATATGACCATTTGAAGTTTACCCAACAACCCTTTTTTCTCTAATAACTGTCGACCCTCACCAACGGCCAGACCTATGGTCCGTAGGTCCAACTGCTGACCGTATTGGTCGGCCGTGGGTGGGATCTGAGACCACTATATTCTGGACCCAAATGACAAGACCTGACCTACGGACTGTGTGTCAGACCACAGACCATCAGTGGCTTCCGTTGGTTCTGTCAACAAGTCCTGGAAAGCTATATCTTTTTTCTATGTTCTCGAATCCGAGGTGTTACATACAAGCCGGAGTATTATGGATAGGACGGAGATTACTGCCAGTGGGCTTATTGTTTAGGAGATGCTAATGAGGTGTAGATAAGAGCAAACATCCCATCCCTTCCCGATCTTGATCACACAATTGTGTGAAGATGGATGAGTTTTACTTCTAGGGAAGACTGATGTGAGGATCACCCAAGCCTCCTCCATTGATATCCGGAGGATTAAAGCTTAATATCTACAAAATTATGTGGCTCGCAGGAAGCCGTCACCACTAGACACTACATATGTGTTTGATCCTGCACTCTTGTCACTGAGGCCACTCCATCCGCTCCTTCTATTGATTATACCATGTGCTTTCTCCATACCCTCTACTTCCACTACTACTGTTACTGCACCTTCCCCAGCTCCTATCTCTTATACCCTATTGACCAAGGCTATGATTTATCAAATTATTAATCTTTCACGGTCTATGGAAGTGAGAGCTGTGAGGGTTGAAAAGTACTTGGCAAAGAAGATTGATAGGGCTATTGAGGATGCTTTAGCTCCACTAAGGGTTCGGTTGACTTAGTGCCAAACATCTGTTTAGTCACATGGTGTGAGGTTGGATAACCTCACCACTAGATTAGAGGCCCGTGAGAAGGGTTAGGATAGCTTAGATGTACTATTTTAAATGAGGGGTAAGCTTGGAACTTAGAGGGTTGATATAGATAAGTTTAGGTCTACAGTTATATCGATGTTGTAGGGTGAGGCTCCCTACCTTATGTGCTTGTGTTTGTGATTCTGGTTGTGCCTAGTGGTGAGGTTTTTTTAGAGTGTTGTCACGCCCCAAGCCTACACCCTGGACGTGGTCGTCACTCGAGAATAATTTCTAGCCCCAAACGAATCTTTGGCCCGGCTCAACTCTCATCGGAAGACTTACTCAACTTAAGATAAACTTAAAAGATAAACGTTACTCAACTATCTCAAAAGATTAACTCAGAATGCTTAGAAATAAACATTTAACTAGCCAAAGAGGCAACTCAAGTCTTAACATAAACAACTGAAAATGAAAAGACTCATGAACTACTATTTATCTATCTATAAAGCCTCTAATACTATGATGGATGTCGGGACAAGACCCCCGATCACCTTAACAAACTGAATAACATAAAATAAATGAGGAATCCTCCGGAAGCAAGGAGGCTCACCAAACAACTATGGAACTCGACTAGATCAACGAAGCGCTAGTTGATGATCCTGGTTACCTATATCTTCATCATGTAAGATGCATGCCAAGTGGCGTCAGTACATGGAATGTACGAGCATGTAAGGGGAATACTGAACCTAACCTGCAAGCTTGAACTGATAAAAAGGAAACATACTCACCTCGACTATACTCAACTCAATAACTACTCATGGAAACTCAACTCAATGCAATATAAAACGACGATAAAAGTACAGTTTATATAAAGCATGTAAAACAGTAATAGCGACTCAATGTATTTAAAACTACAATAATAACTCAGTTTGTATATAGAAATACAAAATACTCTATTTGGGAGATTCTTTAACCGACAACCATCACTATGAGCTATGTGATGATACAACATCTAGCCCACGCTGCCAGAACTGCCCTATACTTTGCCGGGGTATAAAACTCCCCAACTAAGTGTATCTACTAGTCTATGCTTAAAAAGCAATAAGGAATCATCTAAAAAGTATGACCCTTTCTACCCACATTGGCTACATGGTTTATGGGGGCTGTGAGTTGTTAGAACTCTCCCCCATATCGGTGTTCAATACTACTCCCAAAATATAAGTTAGCTCATTAGGTTATAAAGAAAACATTTCCTCTTCCTCAACTTTGAGATTATTACTCAAAATGTTTTCTCTTAAAAGAGATAGTGCTAATGATCTCTTTTGCAAATCGGTGTTTCCTTTTTTTCTTAAATGTAAAAACATTTCTCTAGGGAATACGTAGTTCCCATATATAATTTCAAAGAAAATGAACTCATTTTTACTCTTCCTCAAACTCAAATGCTCAAGTCTTAAAACAAGTTTAAAAAATTTGTAAAAGACTTCTCAAAATGACTCGAAGAACTCTCAATACTTGACTCTTAAATCTACCTTGAATTTGAATGAATTTGAATTATGAATTCAAGGTTAGCATTTATGATATGAAGGATATCGTGATGATTAAATGAGTTTTAGATAGTTAATCATGAGAAACGGTCAAAAAACACTGACTGGGGAGCAACTCCGCAACGCGGAGATGAAAAACAATGGAGTCCGCGTTCTCTCCACGACAGAGAGGGAAATTTCTATCTGGGGGAGCAAGTCCAGGACGGGGACTTGGGCGCCACTTTCTGCCTGATCTTTTCTTCTTCTCCCAAGCTCGATTCAACTCATACCCACTGAAATTCTTAGGTAAAAACTCTTGAATTCTTATTACTTAGGACAATTCCATCGAAACCCACTCAAGAACTATCAATTTACTCAACCCCTTAACAAAATCTTTGCCTCAAGAACTCAATCACACATCAGGATTCAAGAACGAATAATAAATCTTCAATAAACTCATCAAGAACTTAATTTCTTAATCTCTAGAAATGAATTCGATAATGTAAAACATGATTGGCCTATGGGTGAACAAACCCAACACTATGAAAACTTACATACCTCGATTTGGTGAAATAAATCCTCGATTTGCGATGACCTTGTTCGTTCTTCCTTTTCTCCTCTTTTCCTATTCTTAAATTATCCTCTAAAACCCTAAGCGTAGTTTAGGATTGTAAAACTGGCCCACATCAGATTTGACCCCAAAATATTTACTAAAAACGTTTTAATCTGATTGGGTAAGGAAAAGACTAAAGTACCCGTCACATTTTCAGGTAACTTTCCTTAATTGAATAACTTGACTTCAAACAGGCATATCTCCCTCATATAAGCTCAAAAATTAGCAAACTCAGTAGCGTTGGAAAGAGGATTCCAAGAACTTTCTTTTGATATCTTATAGGACACCTAAATCATCCTGTACTAAAAGTTATGGTCATTTGAAGTTGACCCAAAACTCACAACTTAAGCATAACTTTCAAAATTTCAGATTTGGCTCTTTCCAAATTACTTATTTCTAACTTTAGCTCTTTCTAAGGCCGGATGTTACAATATCTCCCCCTTGGGAACATTCATCCTCAAATGAGATCACTCTGAAGTAAAACTAAGGGTGGAAGCATCTAACACCCAACTCAAACACTCAACATGCAAAGTAACACAACATTTCAACTGAAAAGTACTAAGAAAAGAATTAGTACCTTCATTAGGAACATCTCCGGGCTCAAAGAGATATGAACATCTATTCTTCATATCCTCCTAAGCCTCCTAAGTAGCTTCCTCAACAAACTGATTCCTCTATAAGACCTCGACTAATGTTACCTCTTTGGTTCTCAACTTGCAAACCTGACGATGCAAAATCTGAATGAGAATCTCCTTATAAGATAGGTTGTCCATAATACCAATATTTTCAGTAGGTATAATAAGTGAAGGATCTCCCATACACTTCTTCAACATCGAAATGTGAAACACCTGATGGACTGCTGCTAATTTGGACGGTAACTCCAATTCATAGGCTACATTGCCAATCCTCTTGAATATCCTGTAAGAACCAATATATCGGGGACTGAGCTTCCCCTTCTTACCAAATCTCATGAAATCCTTCATGGGTGACACCTTCAAGTAAATCCAATCATCTACCTCAAACTCTATGTCTCTTATCCTAACATCAGTATAGGATTTCTGACGACTCTATGCTATTTTAAACCTTTCTTGAATAGTCTTCACTTTCTCCATAGCTTGATGAATCAAGTCTTGTTTTATCAATCCAACTTCACCAACCTCAAACAAACCAATAAGAGATATACATCTTCTCCCATAATGTAACACCTTGGTATTTGAAAGAGATAAGAATAGAAAAAACTATATTGGAAATAGCAAAATCTGAAATTTTGCAAGTTATGCTTAAGTTATGAGTTTAGGTTCAAGTACAAATGACCATAACTTTCCGTACATGATGATTTAGGTGGACCACAAAATAAAAAATGAAAGTTCATGGAATCCTCTTTCTAATGCCACCGAGTTTGCTAATATTCGAGCTTGTATGAGGGAGATATGCTTGTTTGAAGTTGGGCTGTCCAGTTAAGGAAAGTTACCCAAAAATATGAGGGGTATTTTGGTCTTTTCCTTATCCTATCCGATTTAATTCATTTCTAGTAGTTAATTAGGGGTCTAAACTAATTTGGTTCTGTTTACACAATCCTAATTTACGCTAGGGTTTTAGAAAAGAATTCAAGAAGAGAAAAGAGGTGAAAAGAGGAGAAAAGTTAAGGCGTTCATCAAGTTCTTACGAAATCGAAGGTCGTTTCACCTAAGAGGTATGTGAGATTCTCATAGTGTTGGGTTCATTCACCCATACACCAATCATGTTATTTTCAACAAAGTTTCATTCTTAAAGTTGAAGAATTTGAGTTCTTGAAAATATTGTTTCGGCTCTTGAATTAGGATGGGTCTGATTAGTTCTTGAGATAAAAATTAATGAATTAAGGCTGGTTTAGAGTATATTATCGTGTACATAAGTTGAGTATTCGAATCTAAGTGATTGGAAGAGAAACCATTAGATTCTAGGCGAATTAGGATCGAAAAATGAGTAAGAAAAGATCGAGCAGAAAACAAGGACTCCACTGTTTCAAAAATTATTTCGCAACCAAATATTATAATTCAACTCCACGTCGTGTACTTGCTCCCAGACAGTGTTTTTCAACCGTTTCTCATTATTAACTATCTAAAACTCATTTAATCATTATGATATCCTTACTATCACAAATCATAACCTTGAATTCATAATTAAAATTCAAGGTAGAGTTAAGAGTCAAATTTTGAGAGTTCTTCGAGTCATTTTAAGAAGTCTTTCTACAATCTTTTGAATTGTTTTAAGAATTGAGCATTTGAGTTTGAGGAAGAGAAAAGTTGGGTCATTTTATTTAAAATGATATATGGAACTAAGTATTCCCAAGAGTAAATGTTTTCACATTTAAAAAGAGAGGAAACACCGATTTCCAAATGAGTTTTTATGAGAAATTGTGACTACCAACTCTTTTAAGAAAAATATTTTTTTGAATAATAATCTCAAACCATAGAAGGAGTTATGTTTTATTAAAACATATGAGCTAAGTTATATTTTGGGAGTAGTATTGAGCACCGATATGGGGGAGAGTTCATACAACTCACAACCCCCATAAACCATGTAGCCAACATGAGTATAAAGGGTCATACTTTTTAGATGATTCCTTAATGCTTTTTATCATAGAATAGTGGATCCACTTAGTTGAGGAGTTCTATATCCCGACAAAGTATAGCACAGTTCAGGCAGTGTGGGCTAGACGCTTTATCATCACATATCTTATCGTGATGGTTGTCGATTAGAGAATCTCCCACAGAGTTACTTGTATTATTATATATAAAACAGAGTTATTATTGTATTTTTCAATACATTGAGTTGCTATATATTGTTTTAAAGCTTTTCTTTATATTGCATCTTTATCATTGCTTTATATTGTAATGAGTTTAGTTGAGATGAGACAAGGTAAGTGTTTCTTCCATTCCATTTCAAGCTTATGTCTTATTTTAGAATTACCCTCACTTGCTCGTACATTCCATGTACTGACGCCATTTGGCCTGCATCTTTTATGATGCAGATTCAGGTAACCAGCATCAACATCCAACGCTTTGTTGATCCAGTTGAGCTTCTAAGTTGTTGGTGAGCCTCCTTGCTTTCTGTAGGATCCCTTATTTACATTATTATTTGTGTCTTATTATTAGGATGTCATGGGTCTTGTCCGATGTCCATCTCAGTTAGTAGAGGCTTCATAGATAGAGAGACACAGTTCATAACTCTCTTCATTTTCATTCATTTATGTTGAGACTTGAGTTGCCACTTTGGCTAGTTAAGTGTTTATTTAAAAAACATTCTAAGTTATCATTGAGTTACAGTTTAGTTTTAAAATTTCTTTTATTATGAGTAAGTCTTCTATTAAGAGTTAAGCCAGGCCAAGGGTTCACTTGGGGCCAGCTATGGTTCTAGAGTGCCGGCCACATCTAAGGTGTATGCTCGAGGCGTGACAAACTTTGTATCAGAGCACAGAGTTCAAGAGTCCTAGGGTGTCCATGAATCCGTGTCTATAGAGTCCTATTAATAGCATGCCACATCTATAATTAGGAGGCAGTAACATTTAAGAATTATCTCACTTCTTTCATACTCTTTTCGTGCGATAGAGTTCATCTCTATAAAAGTTTCTTTCTAATTCGTGCTTGCGCATATCTTTTAGATCATGCCTCCACGAAGAGCTCTCTGAGGTCGTCCTACTAGGAGGAATGTTGAGGATCAAGGGGTACCTAATGCACCACAAGTGCAACCCCAATGACAGGTCACTATGCTGAATTTCAGGAACCTATCCGAATGTTGAGTCAAGTGGTGACCAACCAAGCTGGACAACAAAGAGAGAATCGATAGAAAGTGGTTTATACTTCCAGGATCCGTGAGTTCTTAAGGATGAATCCTCCAAGCTTCACTGGTTCAAATGTCACCAGAGGATCTGAAAAACTTTGTGGAAGAGTTACATAAGGTGTTTGAGGTTATGCATGTTACTGATGCTGAGTGAGTGGAACTAGCTTCATGCTAACTAAAGGGTGTTTCTAGAATCTGGTTTGACCAATGAAAGAAGGGTAGAGCTTAAGGTGCACCGATTGTGAGCTGGGCTATGTTCCAGAGTGTGTTCATTGGGAGTTTATTCCCCCATGAGTTAAGAGAGGCAAAGGTAAGTGAATTCCTCACTTTTAAACAGGAATCTATGAGCGTACATGAGTACAGCCTCAAGTTCACCCAACTTTCCCGTTATGCCCCAAAAATGGTTGCTGGCATGAGAAGCAGGATGAGTCTGTTTGTTGCTGAGTTGTCTCGTCTGTCAAGTAAGGAGGGCAAGGCAATTGTGCTAATAGGGGATATGGATATAGCAAGGCTGATGATATATGTGCAACAGGTTGAGGAAGATAGGTGAGAGATAGACAGGAGTTCAGAAACAAGAGAGCTAAGACTGCAGGAAATGAGTCTGGACAACAGAAGAGTAATGCAAACTTGTCATTTTTCCAACAAAAGCAAAAGGGACCTGCTCCATAATCTGCTAGTGCACCTGCACAAACGAACAAAGGTGAGTTGAATAATCAGAATTCACAAAATTTTAGAGCTATACCTGCATAGTCTCAAGGTAGTGTGGCACAAGGAGGAAATGGGACTTAAACATGTGCTAAGTGTGATAGGACTCACTCAAGAGTGTGTCGTGATGACTCCACTAGTTGCCTCAAGTGTGGTCAGAATGGTCACTTTATGAAAGAGTGCCCTAAGAACAGGAAAGGTAATGGCAATGGGGGTAACATAGCCCAATCTTCTTCAGCGGCTCCACCAAACAGAGCTGCAACTAGAGGAGCTACTTTAGGGACGGGTGGAGGGGCAAACCGTCTATATGCTATCACCAGTCGCCAAGAGCAAGAGAATTCTCCAGATGTTGTCACTGGTATGATTAAAATCTTTAATATTGATGTGTATGCTTTGCTAGATCCATGAGTGAGTCTATCTTTTGTGACTCCTTATATTGCTATGAATTTTTATATTCTTCTTGAGAAACTTTTTGAGCCCTTCAGTGTTTCTACACCCGTTGGTGAGTCTATTCTAGCGGAGAGAGTTTGTCGTGGTTGTACTATTTCTGTAAATCACAAGGACACTATGGCTGACTTAATTGAGTTAGATATGATAGATTTTGATGTCATTCTAGGTATGGACTGACTTAATGCCTGCTATGCTTAAGTCGATTGTAGAACTCGAGTAGTTAAGTTCCAGTTTCCTAATGAGCCAGTTATGGAGTGGTTGAGTAGTTCAGCAGTGCCTAAGGGTCATTTTATTTTGTACCTTAAGGCCAGAAAGTTAGTTTCCAAAGGGTGCATCCATCACTTAGTCTGAGTTAATAACTCTAGTGTTGGGACAGCACCTATTCAGTCAGTTCCAGTTGTTAGTGAGTTTCCATAGGTCTTTCCAGATGATCTTCCCGGAGTCCCTCCTGAGAGAGAAATAAACTTTGATATAGATATTCTTCCTGATATTCATCCTACATCTATTTCGTCATATAGAATGGCTCCAGCAGAGTTGGAAGAGTTAAAAGAGTAGTTGAAAGATCTTTTTGAGAAATGTTTCATTTGACCAAGTGTCTCACCTTGGGGTGTTTCTGTCTTATTTGTGAGGAAGAAATATGGTTTTCTTAGAATGTGTATAGATTATCGTAAGTTGAATAAGGTTACTATCAGGAATAAGTATCCTCTTCCGAGAACTGATGATCTTTTCGATCAACTTTAGGGTGACACTTGTTTCTCTAAGATAGACCACAGATCTGGATACCATCAGTTAAGACTAAGGGAGACTGATATTCCTAACCCAACTTTTAGGACCCGTTATGGTCATTATGAGTTTCTCGTTATGCCTTTTGGATGAACTAATGCTCCTTCAACATTTATGAACCTTATGAATAGAGCGTTTAAGCCTTATATTTATATGTTTGTTATCATATTCATTGATGACATTCTAATCTATTCGAGGAATAAGGAAGATCATGCTAGTAATCTTAGAGTAGTTCTTCAAACTCTCAAGGACAGAGAGTTGTACTCTAAAATTTGTTAGTGTGAATTTTTGCTTGAATCTGTGGAATTCTTAGGTCACATTGTTACCGGTGATGGAATTCGAGTTGACACTCAAAAGATAGAGGTAGTGTAGGACTGGCCTAGACCTACATCTCCAACTGATATTAGGAGTTTCTTGGGATTGGCTGGTTATTATAGGAGTTTTTTGAGGGGTTCTCATCTATTTCATTCCCATTGACCAACTTGACTCAGAAAATAGTTAAATTTCAATGGTCTGAAGCTTGTGAAAAAAGCTTTCAGGAATTGAAAACTAGGTTGACTACTTGTAATGATCGGGCTTCGTCGTTATAGAGAAGCCAACGGGGGAAAAATTTGGGACCGAAAAACTTTTTTGTAGTATTTGGATTTTCCCAACCTAGTCTAGTTTTGGATGAAATTGGAGTCTTTATGGTGTAGGGAAATCTGGTAACAATTGGGTGATTTATTTATGATTATGATTACATGGGTGGATATATAAGTCATTAAGGAATTCGTACAACTTTACGGAATTGAATTTGGGCGAAGTAGAACTCCCGGAATCGACCTTAGCGTAAAGGGTATTTTCTGAGTGTCGTTGGTTAGAGGTGTGTTGTGAAATGGGGATGTTGGAATTCTTTAAGTAGCTCACTGGTTGGTGTAAGCCGATCTGGAGAAGCTTTTGGTCGCTTTGGTGGGGCCGCTACAGTCGGGTAAGGGCCGCTGTGGCGGGTTCAACGCGACTTAAAGTCATAAATAAACCCCTAAATGACCTTATTTTACACTTTTTGATTTTTAGAGCTAAGGAAAGAACCTCATGTGAGTCCTAATAGTTTTGCACCATTCTTGAGGCTAAAATTAAGCTTTTCACTCCCCGAATCCGTCTTTTAATTCGTAGAACGTAATAGAATGGGTAATTAATGATGGGGGAGGGTTTTGATCTAGATTCTATGGTGGAAACAACCCTATTTTGGATACTTGGGATCATGGGTATGATCTAGGATTGTTATAATTGTTAGTAATCCGGGTAATTAGTGATTGTTTATTGATTTCCGTATTATATTGATTGTTTGTAGACCAAGAACAAGAGGAATGAATCTGGAAAGGGAAGGATCAAGTTTCTCAGTGTTTCAAGCTTGTTTCGAGGTAGGTGATGGTTGTGATTCTATGATTGTGTTATGTATGTTTGTTCTTGCTTCATTATGATACATGTATGTATATGAATGTTGCATAATTGATCACACTTGTTGTAGATGAGATAGATGAATGATGGTTACCATGAAATCATGACTTATTGTATGATCTTGAGGATATACTCGTGATTGTGGTGTGTTGAAAGGATCGGTTGCCACGTTCCGGCATAACTAACTTGGATCGGTTGCCACGTTTTGGCATAATTATGGGATCGGTTGCCACGTTCCAAAATAATCATTGGATCAGGTACCATGTTTCGGTATGCTAACTGTTTGGGTTTGGGTTCCATGAGAGGACCAATGACTTGTTAAAATTGTGTATCTTGAGAAAATGTGAAGTTGTTCATTATTTGTATATGTTGATGATATTGTATATGTTCGATATGTGCATGTGATTATATTATTGTATTGACTAATGTATGTTGCACCTAGTTGGATATGCGCGTGATCCTACCAGTACACTGTGGTTGTATACTGATACAACACTTGCTCTTATTTTTATTGAGTACATGGCATCTTCAAGCGACTACTGATAGACTCGCTTAGAAGATCAGTGATCGTCGTTCGAATTCAAGGGTGAGCCAATTCTTCCGGGTTGACATGAATTCTCCTTTCGTCTATGTCCACATTTTGGACTTAGACTTTTCTAGTTAGTTGATTAGTCCATTAGTTGGGGTTGTATCCCTTCTTGTTAGACTTATGGATCTTGTTAGATGTTTTGGTATATTGTCTTTCAGGTTTTAGGCGTATTTTTCTGCATTGTTAGTTGTTAGATGTTTTGAAAGTTTATGGGAACTTTAGATTTTAGCTATTATTCCTGTTTTCGCATCCTTAAATGCTTTAGTTTTTGGTTTGGATTGTAGTAATGGTTCTCCCACTGGAGGGTTAGTGTGGGTGCCAATCACGATGGTCTGGGTCGTGACAAAGTTGGTATCAGAGCCTAGGTTCGTTGATCTCGATGTACCAAAATGAGTCTAGTAGAGTCTCGCGGAACGGTACGGGGACGCCTTAGGACTTTAGGAAATCTCTCTGTTTGTCTTGTCTCTTTTCGTGCTATGACTTGATTCCAATTGATATCTGGCGATTCAAATTTGTATCTAACCTCCTTCACTCTTCTGTTCGCAGATGGTTAATACTAGATTCAACAGCGTTAGGCCCATAGCTCCCGTCAATGTTCCAGCTGAGGAATCTACATCGAGAAGTCACGGTCGAGGCAGGGGTAGAGGCCGTGGAAGAGTAGCGCCTGCTGGGAATGGAGCTCCTATTGATAAAGCTCTTGTGAATAAGAACCCTCATGCGCATCATAAAGAGATTGAAAAATAGAATGTTGATATTGAGAATGTTGAGGACGTGGGACAAGAGGAAAAGGTGCAAGCTGAGACTACCGATGTTCCCCTCATAGACCCAGTGTTAGCTCAACAGATCATGTCTTTTTTGAAAGGGTTGGCTGGTCCTGGAGTGCTTTCTTCTTCTCAAGCAACTCAAGCTCCTACTAATCCTCCTGTTGTTAGCACTGCACCCAAGGTGGGTGGGACTGGAGGTAATAATGCTTTCTTTCGTCCTTTGTTGGGTTATGTTATGACTGGTAATGAGCATGGAATGTTGACCATGTTTTTGAAGTGAATGCCTCATGTGCTTCTTTGTTCTGAGAAAGAGAATGCTTATGAGTTTATCTTAGATTGCTATGAGAGGCTTCATAAGTTGGGAATTGTCCATCAACATGGGGTTGAGTTCGTGTCCTTTCAACTTCAAGGTGAGGCTAAGTAGTGGTGGAGAGCTTATATGGAATGCAGATCTTTTACTTTACCTCCACTTACTTGGACCCAATTTCATGCTCTGTTTCTAGAGAAGTATGTTCCTAGGACTTTGAGGGATCACAAGAAGGATGAGTTCATGGCTTTGAAGCAGGGTGGTATGACTGTGGCTGCTTATGAGGCCAAGTTTCATGCTTTTCTAGATATGCTACTTAATTGGTGACTACTGAGGAGAAGAGGATCCAGTTATTTATTAGGGGACTAATTTCTGAGTTGCAAGTATTATCTGTTCATATGACTTCTGTAGGGAGAAGTTTCAGTGAGGTAACAGACTATGTTAAGAAAGTGGAGAGGGTGAGGCGAGACGGTCAAGCTAAGGCATGGGAAAAAAGGACAAGAACTCGGGTAACTTTCAAGGTTCTTATTCCAAGGGGTCCGGAAGGCCAACGCTTGTAGCTAAGCCAATTTAGTCTGCTACGCCCGCCTCTGCAGGTAGTTACTCGAAAACTCCATCTCATAATTTTCAGGATAGCCAGGGAGTCGCGCCTTCGACGAATGGCAGACCATCTTTTGATCGTACTTGCTACAACTGTGGTGAACATGGGTATATGAGGAGAGATTGTCCCCACCCACGTGTGTTAGATTCCGCGCAACATCAGTCTAAAGCAGTGGTACCTGTGGGGAATGGTAATAATGGTAGAGGATGTCCACAAGGTGGGCGAGGGGGTAATCAACGAGGTCGTGGAGGTAGAGGAAATGGTAATACAGGCAGGGGTAATGCGCAACCAGGCAGGGAAGTGGCTCATCAAGATAATATGGCTCAGTGTTATGCATTTCCGGGAAAGAATGAGGCAGAGGCGTCTGACGCAGTGATCACAAGTACAATTCTTGTCTGTGATCGGATGGCTAATGTGTTGTTTGATCTGGGTTCTACTTTTTCCTATGTATCCGTGCGATTTGCCTCAAAGTTTGATATTTGTGATATACTTGATGCGCCTATCCATGTTTCTACCCTAGTTGGAGAGTCAGTCATAGTTACCCATGTCTATCGTGCTTGTCCTATTTTGTTTATGGGTTTTCAGACTTGGGCTGATTTAGTGATTTTGGATATGACTGACTTTGATATAATCTTAGACATGACTTGGTTGTCCCCATATTAAGCCGTGCTTAATTGTAATACTAAGTCTGTAACTCTAGAAATTCTGGGAAGGGAAAAGTTAGAGTGAGAAGGGGTGTACAAACCTAAGCAAGCTAAGATTATATCCTTCATTCGGGATAGTAAATAAGTAGAGCAGGGTTGTTTGGCTTATTTGGCTCATATTAGGGATGTTGAGATTGAGGCTCCATCCATTGAGTCTATTCCTGTGGTGTCAGAATTTAGAGAAGTGTTTCCTAGTGACTTGCCTGGTATGCCTCTGGATAGGGATATACACTTCTGCAATGCTTTAGAACCTGGTACTCATCCCATTTCTATCCCTCCATATCGCATGGCTCCGACAGAATTAAGAGAGCTTAAGGCTTAAATCCAAGAGCTTCTTGATAAGGGATTTATTCGTCCTAGTGCTTCCCCATGGGTGCTCCAGTTTTGTCTGTGAAGAAAAAGGATGGTAGTATGAGAATGTGTATAGATTACCTGCAATTGAATATTGTCACTATTCAAAACAAGTAGCCTTTTCCTCGAATATATGATCTTTTCGACCAATTGCAAGGTGCATCAGTTTTCTCTAAGATTGATCTAAGGTCTGGCTACCATCAGTTGAAAATTAGGCTTGAGGACGTGCCCAAGAAGGCGTTTAAAACTCGCTATGGGCACTATGAGTTTTTGGTTTGACCAATGCGCCTGCAGCTTTCATGAGTTTGATGAATGAGGTGTTCAAATCATTCCTTGATTCATTTGTTATAGTCTTTATTGATGATATTTTGGGCTATTCAAAAAGTGAGAAAGAGCATGCCGACCATCTTCGTATTGTTTTAGGTGTTTTTGGGAAACAAAGGTTGTATGCTAAATTTTTTAAGTGTGAATTTTGGTTGAAATCGGTTGCATTTTTGGGGCATGTAGTTTCAAAAGAAAGGGTAGTGGTAGATCCTTAAAAGATTAAAGAGGTTAAGTATTGGGTTTGGCCTAGCTCTGTGACGAAAGTTAGGAGTTTTGTGGGGCTCGCTAGCTATTATCGTCGATTTATAAAGAACTTTGCTTTTATTGCCACTCACTTGACAAATTTGACCAAAAAGGAGATACCATTTGAATGGATTGAAAAATGTGAGGATAGCTTTCAAAAGCTCAAGACTCTCTTGACCACCGCACCTTTCCTAGCATTACCGGTGGAAAGTAAAGATTTTATTGTTTATTGTGATGCCTCACATTCTGGTTTGGGTGTTATGTTGATGCAGGATAAGAATGATATAGCTTATGCCTCACGTCAATTGAAGGTGCATTAGAGGAATTATCAAACACATGATTTAGAGTTGGCAGCGATAGTGTTTCCTCTTAAGATCTGGCGGCATTACCTCTATGGGGTTAAGTGTGAAGTGTTTACTGATCATCGTAGTTTGCGGCATGTATTCACTCAAAAGGATCTGAATTTGAGACAACTAAGGTGGATGGAGTTACTCAAGGATTATGATGTGACCATTCAATACCATCCGGGCAAGGATAATGTGGTGGCAGACACTTTGAGTTGACAAACGGTGAGTATGGGTAGATTAGCTACTGAAGTGTATCCAAGCGACCCTTAGCCAAGGAAATTCAGACCTTAGAGTCTAAGTTCATGCAGTTGGGCATCTCAGAAATCGGTGGGTGTTAGCTAGCATTGAAGTTAGGGCCACATTCATTGATGAGATCAAGGCCAGACAATTTGAAGATGAAAATTTGGAGTAGCTTAGAAAGAGATGGTGATTAGTAAGGCACAAGAGACCACTCTTGATGCGGATGGTGTGTTAAATTTTATAGAAACAAGTGTCTTGCACTAACAGAGTGGGCGAGTTCATGCTTAGTAGGTGATTCTCCCTTCATGCTAGACGAATAATGTTCAATTTGCACTTCTTTTTGTATTTTTGGTCCTTATTTCAAACATCAGTCCTTGCCTTGTACAATTACCTTCATGACTGCAAAATCATCAGTATTCTATTAGAAAGGGACAAAATTAGGCATTTAGGACATTGAATATTGATCTAAATGGACCTTATATGAGTGCATATATACCATCTATCAACATCCCAACTTAAACTTTTGCTTGTTCTCAAGTTAATCAATCACACAATAAGTTCAATAAGGGTTTCTACAACAGTACTCAATGAGAGTTAACATGCAAGCTCCATGGAAAGACTACTCTCAATACTACGTTACCCTAAATCATGATTAAAAATAGCTTCAAATGATGACTAGATAGTCTCAACAAAAGCTCAAGCTCAATTTAGCTTCTTATCTAATGCAAGAACATGTTTCAACAAATGCATTCATGTGCCCTCACATCAAGAACGATTACATGCTCTCACAAACCAATTTCAACAATGGTATAAGGAATCAATGCAACTCTCACTCTCTCAAAAGAAAATTACATGCAAGCTTTATCCCATAGATTTGCCCATATTTTCCAATCATCACACAACCTAGTTTATGAAAGATCTCAAAGGCCATTTAGGCATGTAATGGGGTGAGGGTTTAGGCATGGTCAATTTGGATCGGTGACTTTACCTTTTCAAAGCATTGTTGCAAGCATCAACACCTTTTCTAAAAAAAAAAATTCTTATTTTCAATTGAGAATTCAGCCTTAATTAACTTGTAACTCATTTTATTTGGAATCCCATTTATTCCATGCGATTCACTTTTTCATTTTTACTTTTATCTCATTCTTTTCCTTTATTCACAAGGAGGGGTTCCTTATTTTTGGTAACACTTTCAAGTTTGACTTTCAAGATTAGGCCTCATTAAATCTATCTTTTCCCTTTACTTGGATTTCATTCATCCTTCCTTTCCACACCCCCAACTAAGGCTTTTGGCCTAAGTTGGCTATTCAATCATCACAATGCTTCAGAAAGGATTTTATGTGAGAAGGTAGGGACAATTTAGTTCAAGAGGCTTTCTTTGGTTGAAAAAAATCGATTAGGCTCAAATGGTGACAAAATGGTTTCACATTCTCACAAGGTAGTCACAAATGGTTTATGAACAATTTGGTTCCCTCATTGAATTTTTCCCCAAGATCGTGTCTCACATTCACCAAGATTCACACAATTGGACTAACAAGGAAAATTCTAGGACTCCGCATGCATTCTATCAAGTAAAAAAACTCACCACACACGACACTTCGAAATACACTCATTTAGCACATCCCAAAAAGTTCAAAAGCGTATGTGTGATGTTCATTGCAAGGCTCTCATCAAAATGCATCTAGTCAACAAAATATTCAAAGAGATCGTTCAAAAGTGTAACCACATCAATTTCATTCTCGCAACAGCAACACTATGCATCATGCTCATAATGAGTATTTTTTAAGCCCTCAATATTGAACAAAATTGATTCTCAAATTATATCTATGAAAAATCTCAAGCATTTCACGATTTGAAAATTCATAGGGGGTTACATTCATGAAGAGAGAACGACACTTGAATTAAAGAGACACAATTAATTAAAATAAAATCACTCTAATATTAACAAAACATTAACAACAAAAGTTAAAAAGATAAAATAACAAAATACAAACAAAAGGGATTATTGGCACGAAGGCCCTCACCCTACCAAAAACAAAAATAGTGTCCTCAATGCTAAGTAAATAAAATACTGGGAGACAAAGATATAGAATCCCCCTGACAGGTTATGCATGTGGAACACTCTCATTTTAACAACCCGTAAAACTAGTAAGACCAAGCTAGAGGCTAATGGAAACTAGTATGTGAAACTAGAGCCTTACGTGTGAGTTTTTGAGTTTGATGTTGGGTTGCAGGTTGAAAAGTGACTTCCCCTACATAGAATAAGGGTTATAGGGGTTAAAATTCAAGGTACAACTCCCCAAGAACCAACCAAGGATCCTTGAGGAGGACCCTAACCAGTTCATCCAAAAATGCCCAAAAGGGGCCACCCACAGATGGGCATCTACGGACAGTAGATTGACCCACTCCCCGTTGAAAGGGGTCGTCGGACAAGGCCACATTTTCGGAGTTGCAGACCTGACCTACGAACTAACCCCACGACTCGTAGGTCCACTCACGATCCGTGAGTGGTGGGCGTGAGTCGTGGCCTGCAGTTCTGTTAAGACTCGGCCAACAGGTGGGTTAGTTTAGGTAATTCATTTTTTAAGTTGTTTACATTAGGGGTCACTTAATATGGGTTTATTTCATATTTTTATATATATATATATATATATATATAAAGTATTTTAAGGCATTAAACACCTCATTAATTCATTATAACCCAAGACCCCAAATCAAAACCGAACTACCTCCCTCTCCAAGAATCTTCTCTCTAGAACCTCCATTGAAGAACAAAGAAACAGATCAAGGAAATCTTGAACGAAGGATATTTTCAATAAAAATTTGGTAAGATTCTACACCTAAAGTATGGCAGTTTTCATCCTTGGGTAGCCATCACCCAAGGAGCCCCTTCAAAAGCTTTTTATCTCAATTCTAGAAAGCCCAAATAGCTAGGGGTTCAACTCAACCCCATGGATTCCTTTCAAAGTTGATTTTCAAGGTTGAATTATGTTTGTTTATGAATGTAAGACTGATTTTCTATGATTATAACTTGAATCCTTCAAGAATCCATGAGTTTCCCCCAATCCTAGCTATGATTCTTTTCTATATTATGAATGTTGTTGCAAGTTGGTCCAATTGATTGAATGTGAGTTGATTATGATGTAATTGCATGAATTAAGTATAATTCTACATGTATACTTGATTAACCTAAGATCCTATAATGAAATTGATATAATCTAGGGTTATGTCATTAAAGAGGCAAATTGAGGGTTAGGCGTGACCTTCTAAGAATGATGAACTTCTTGATGAATTGCCTTAGATTAGATCACCTAGACATGAACCCCTTAAGAGTAAGCCTTCAAGACATGAATTGACTTGATTATGACTTATATGATGGATCATGGTTGTGTAGTTTTGAGAATGAGTTTATATGTTCCTATATGACTATAATTGATCAAGAATGAGGCATGTGTATAGGTTACCTTAAGAATTAGGTATATATGATAATGATGTGAGGCATTTCTTGAGAGTAAGGCTTGTAGTAAGAAGATGACTCCTAAGGCTTTAAGGGTACAAGTTACTATGAATAAGTTAAGAATGTTAAGGCTTATAGAAGAAAGAAATTATGAATGTTAAATTGTATATGGCATTGTTGTGAAAGGGCTTCATCTACGTGACCTCTAATATGAGTATATGAGTCTATGCATGGAATGAATGTTGTAATTGAGTTATGACTATATCTATGTCTCATGTGATGCATGCTAGATATGTTGACGTAACATGATCCTCGAATGCAAGATAAGAGGGGTACGTATAAGTATTATATTATGTGCATGTTTATGAATACTTTGAGAATAAAGTGTCTATTATGATAATGTTGTTGTTGTGTCATTGGAAGGACAATCACACACACACCCCATGGATGAATATGAATATGATATGACTAAGGTGTTGCTTGTGGTTCATGGCCTTTGAATGGTAAAGTTGTTAGGGTTTGTACATCTTTTGTGAGAATTGTGTATGAGTTTACGATTCACTTAGAAAGTTAAGACCTTATGATTATTGCGTAATTGTGGTATTGTTGAAAGGTAGTTCTCCCCATACCCTTACACTTTATTATGCATGAACTATTATGACTATGATGATCTTTTTGTGTTAAATGAAAGGTTATTCTCATGAACACACTATGAATATGATATGAAAGATTTACTCACATATTGATGATTCTAAGGTTGAAAGGACATTCTTACCTAACGAATCTATGAGCTATTATGATGTTATGTTGGTTTGAGTGCCTAGTACATTCTTTCATGAACATGAACTTAAGTAAAGACTTAATATGACTTTTAAAAAGAATTATGCTTAGCACCAAGTGGATAGGAGTATGAGATGGTTTCCTTCACGCTAGTAGTTGGGTTCCCAATATGGTATCTCATGAGATGGAAACAGCCACGTTAGTAGTCAAGGTTTCTAGTAGCAATCTCTCTATCCCATAACTATGTTCCCACATAGGTATATAGCTAGTGAATCCACCTATAAGCTATTATGTACGTTCTACCTTAGGCAAGTAGGACACCTCTTTTCGGTGTGGGGGGTAGAACACCGGATTCCATGTAGGTCACATGGTCTATGTTGGTTAAGGCTATATTTCCCTATATGATAAGAATACAAATTATGATAAGAGCATGAGTTATGTATTATGGTTCCGCAAGGAGTTCTACTTAGTATGAATGGTGGTATGAAACTTCATTCATGCATTGCACAAGTAGGATTTGCGATTGGGCATGGTATGTCTCTTTTATGATATGATGATTATGAGTTGAATGTATGCTTTATATGAATTATGAACATGAACTATACTTATGACTTCTTAATGAGCTTTGCTTAGTGTGAGTGGGGGTATGGGACTTCACCTATACATTGCACAAGTAGGCTTATGAAGGGGTTATGGTATGGGTTCCTTATGCTATAAAAATATATGAATTATGTATGTATGATATGGATTGTGGCTAAAGGTGACTTTACTTATTTCAAGTTATGAATATGAATGTCTCCTTGTTTGTGAGTGTTGACTATGGATAAGGTTAAGTTATGTTATGCATGATCATGGTGGCCTAGAAGTGATACTTAGTGTAGATAGGATTATGGGATCCTATCTATGCATTGCACAAGTATGGCTTAGGGTTGCTTATGTGATAGTCCTATTATGATGAGATGATCTTGGTATTTGACTATGTGTATGAACTACGTCTTGTGAAGATTGGGATATGTATTATGTTTATGTTGGAGACTATGATTGTTATTATGATGATATCCTTTATGCTATGACGAATTGTACATGAGTTGTCTTATGAGCTACATTCTCCAACTATTTCAAAGATGATATTCAAAAGTGGCATATAGCATGGTTTCAAACAAAATGTCCCTTTTATGCATATTTTAAGTATTTTCTTGCATGGATTCCATACTTAGTACAATTTGTGCTAACCCCATCTTTCTACATTTCTATAAGTGTAGGCTTTGGAGATATTGGATTCCATCCTCGTGGCTAGGACCTTAGTAGAACAAGAAGAAGAAGATTGGTGAGTCCTCATAGTATTCGAGGGCTTGACCATATGTCTTTTATGTCTTTTTTTATGTTTTAGACTTTTTGTAAGGGTCGTGTCCCTATGATTGTATTCAAAGAGTTTTTAATTCAAATGTTATAGATGGTTTGAGACATAGTGTATAGACTCTCATTTTATAAAAGACTTTGATTCTAAAGAAAAGTTTTAAATTTTGCACTATTTTCCTATGATCTTATGTCTATGATTATGCTAAGGGCTTGTATGAAACTCCTTCGGGGTCAAGTACACCGTGTTACATCTAAGAAGTACCCCTGGGTCGTGACAAACTTGGTATCAGAGCTTAAGGTTTTGAGATAATTCTAGGATGCCTCAAACCACATCTAGTAGAGTCTTGTTCATAAATGTGAAGAGTGCCACATTTTATTAATAGGAGGCTATCGGATGTTAGAAAAATTTCACTTCTTCATTATCTAAGTTGTACCCTAGAGTTTAGAATTATTAGATCTTTCTCCTAATGTGTGCCATATGGTTTTCAGGATATGACTACTTCAAGGGCCCATGTTGAAAGGAATGAGGAAGACAAAGTGGAGCAAGAGGTTTCCTCTCCAAGCTCCTATTGTCCCTATAGGGGAGTATGTGTCTAAGTAAAAGATTAGGTATAATTTTCTATTGTTAACTCAAGTCGGGATAAAGATTTTGGAATTCTATGGGTCAAAGAGAGAGGAAGATCCTCTAGTTTATAGATGAGATATCTAGGGTATTGCACCTTGTAGGAGTAACTCTGGTAGAAAAGGAGGAATGGCCCGCTTACCAATTGAAGGATGTTGCTCTAATGTGTTTTAGCCAATGAAAATAAGCGAGGCCGGTAGAAGTGGGCCCCATGGAATGGGAAAGATTTAAGAATGGGTTCATTGATAGGTTTTTCCCTTTAGAAGTGAGAGAGGCTAAGATACTTGATTTTATCAACCTTCGCCAAGGTAGGTTGAGTGTTAAAGAGTATGCTCGAATGTTCACTAAGTTGTCAAGATATGCTCCATCCATAGTGGCCAACCCTAGGATGAAGATGAGTAAGTTTGTGTCGGGTATATCTGACTTGATAGAAAAAGAATGTAGTATGGCTATGCTTAAGAATGATATGAATATTGATTATCTTGTGTTCCATGCTCAATTGCTTGAAAGGGAGAAACTTGAAGAGATGTCTAGAAGAACAAAGAGGTATAGATTTGATAATGATATCTCCTCTCAAGAAAGATTTTATGGTCAAAGCTCTTCCAAGATTCCCCCTGAGTTTAACCAAAAGAGGGTCTCTACCCCCAAAATCTCAAGGAGTGAGTGGTAGTGGATCTTGTGTGATTAGGCCTACTTGTGCTAGGCATGGAAAAAGGCATGATGGTAAGTGTCTAGCCGGCACAAAGGGTTGTTATGGTTGTGGTGGAAGTAGCCACAAAATGAGAGATTGCCCAGTACTTACGGTTAGGGGAAGAGAAAGGAAGAAAATTAGGTCCGATGCTCTTCAAGCTAGAGGTGAGAAAAAGTGTCCTCCTAATGTTGCTCCCGGTGTGTCCATGCATACTTCTATTCTGGTAGTACTTGTCTTTTCTGACTTGATAAATTGGACATGTTCTATGTTGTCCTTAGTGTACTTGGGTTGCTTTATGGTTATGCTTAGATGATGGTAGAACCCGGCTTAGTCATGATGAGTTTTGAGGTATGTTGAAAGAATTGATGAATAACGTGTTTTAGAAATGCCTAGAGGTCTGGAGTGAGTAGACTCCTCTAAGAGGGGTAGACGAGTAATTCACCTTGGTTTTGAATCATATTGAGTGATGAGGGTGAAAGTTGAGTGATGACTTGCTCCGACCTTAGAATTGAAAGAAGTGATGCTTAAAAGAGTTAGTATAGGCTTGCTCCCAAGAGGGAGATAATGTGCTTAGATAGAAAGGTCATCGGGTATCCTTGGTGTTCCTGCCTTAGGTTGACTTGAATTTTCACCTTGAGTGGTGTTGGTAGGGTTGTTTGTGAGCAATAGTTGCTTAATGAGAGCCTCCCTAGTTTAGAAGTACAGATTGAGATCTTAAACCGGCAAGTTAAGAAATATTATGGTAAAGAAGTTCCTTCCATGAGAAAGTTGATAAGTTCCTTGTAGTTATGCATGTGGTTATGAAGTTCCTATGTTATTTTCATGTTAGCCTTAGTTGGGTTTACTCCTAAGTGGGAGATAGTATGTTGAATAGTAAGGTTGTTGAGCGTTCCGATATCCTTATCTCTTTCCTTCTATTCCTATTCAAGCTTGAGACCAAGAGTTCCGTGTAGCTTGTATCATGTTTTGGAGTCATGTGTGAATATGTGTTTCCATGGTCTCCTTATGTTATTCATGTTCCTGATGAATTCATGTTTAAATGAGAAAATGAGTTTTTATGATTTGTGTTCCTCATGTTGATGTGCATTTAGTATGAGTTGCCTATATGCCTCATGAGGTGAATTGTTGAACATGCTTAAATGTACTTTTAAGAGAAATTGCATAATGTGCTTAATGATGTTAAGATGAGCATGATATGAGTTGGAGAAGGTAATTCCTCCAATTTAATGAGAAATGTTGAAGTTTTTATGCATAATGAGTTTGTAGATGTAGTTCCTACTTGCTTGAGTTGCATGGAGTATGTTTGAGATGGAGTTGATGTTTCCTCCTTGTTTATGTGCATTTTGATGTTTCATGCATGATGGGCTGCTAGTCTTGATTCTTGAATTCCATAAAAGTGTTTAAAGTGTCATTCGAGGAAGAATATTTCCAAGTGGGGGATATTGTAACAACCCGGAAAAGTAGTAAGACCAAGCTAGAGCCTAATGGAAACTAGTAGGTAAAACTAGAGACTTACGTGTTAACTTTTGAATTTGATATTGGATTGAAGGTTGTAAAATGACTTCCCATACTTAGAATGAGGGTTATAGGGGTTAAACTTCAAGGTACAACTCCCCAAGGACCAACCAAGGGTCCTTGAGGAGGACCCTAACAAGTTCACCCAAAATTGCCCAAAAGGGGCCACCCACGGATGGGCATCTACGGACAATACATGGACCCACACCCCGTGGTAAGGGGTCGTGTATCAAGGCCCTATTTTTGGAGTTGCAGACCTGGCCTATGAACTAGCAGCACAAACCGTACGTCCACTCACGATCCATGAGTGGTGGGCGTGAGTCGCGGCCTGCAGTTCTGTTCAGCCTCAGCCAACATGTGGGTTAGGTTAGGTAATTCATTTTTAAATTTTTTTCATTAGGGGTCATTTAATATGGGTTTATTTCATATATATAAAGTATTTTAAGGCATTAAACACCTCATTAATTCATTATAACCCAAGACCCCAAATCAAAACCCAACTACCTCCCTCTCCAAGAATCTTCTCTCTAGAACCTCCATCGAAGAACAAAGAAAGAGATCAAGTAAATCTTGTAGGAAGGAGATTTTCAATACGAATTTGGAAGGATTCTACACCTAAGGTATGGGAATTTTCATCCTTGGGTAGCCATCACCCAAGCAACCCCTTCAAAATCTTTTTATCTCAATTCTAGAAAACCCAAATAGCTAGGGTTTCAACTCAACCCCATGGATTCCTTTCAAAGTTGATTTTAAAGGTTGAACTATGTTTTTTTATGAATGTAAGACTGATTTTATATGATTTTAAATTGAATACTTCAAGAATCCATGAGTTTCCCCCAATCCTAGCTATGATTCTTTTCTACATTATGAATGTTGTTGCAAGTTGGTCCAATTGATTGGATGTGAGTTGATTATGATGTAATTGCATGATTTAAGTATAATTCTACATGTATACTTGATTAACCTAAGACCCTATAATGAAATTTATATAGTATAGGGTTATGTCATAAAAGAGGAAAATTGAGGGTTAGGTGTGACCTTCTAAGAATGATAAACTTCTTGATGAATTGCCTTAGATTAGATCACCTAGACATGAACCCCTTATTGTTAAAGCTTCAAGACATGAATTGACTTGATTATTACTTATATGATATATCATGGTTGTGTAGTATATAGATTGAGTTTATATGTTCCTATATGACTATAATTGATCAAGAATGAGGCATTTGGTTAGGTTACGTTAAGAATTAGATATATATGATAATCATGTGAGGCATTTCTTGAGAGTAAGGCTTGTATTATGAAGATGAGTCCTAAGGCTTTAAGGGTAAATGCTAATATAAATAAGTTAAGAATGCTATGGCCTATAGAAGGAAAAAATTAGGAATGTTAAATTGTATATGACATTGTTGTGAAAGGGCTTCATCTACATGACCTCTATTATAAGTATATGAGTCTATGCATGGAATGAATGTTGTACTTGAGTTATGACTATATATATGTCTCATGTGATGCATGGTAGATATGTTGACTTAACATGATCCTCAAATACAAGATAATAGGGGTATGTATGATTATGATATTATGTGCACGTTTATGAATACTTTGAGAATAAAGTGTCTATTATGATAATGTTGTTGTTGTATCATTGGAAGGACAATCACACACACACACCCCATGCATGAATATGAATATGATGTGCCTAAAGTGTTGCTTGTGGTTCATGGCCCTTGAAGGGAAAAGTTACGAGGGCTTGTACATCTTTTGTGAGAAATGTGTATGAGCTTACGATTCACTTAGAAAGTGAAGAACTTATGATTAATGTGTAATTGTGGTATTGTTGAAAGGTAGTTCTCCCCATACCCTTACACTTTATTATGCATGAACTATTATGACTGTGAAGATCTTGGTGTGTTAAATATAAGGTTATTTTCATGAACACACTATGAATATGATGTGAAGGTTTACTAACATATTGATGATTCTAAGGTTGAAATGACATTCTCACCTAACGAATCTATGAGCTATTATGATGTTATGTTGGTTTGAGTGGCTAGTGCATTCTTTCATGAACATGAACTTAAATAAGACTTAATATGGCTTTTAAAGGGAATTATGCTTAGCACCTAGTGGATAGGAGTATGAGATGGGCTCCTTCACGCTAGTAGTTGGGTTCCCAATATGGTATCTCATGAGATGCAAACCTCCACGTTAGTAGTCAAGGTTTCTAGTAGCAATCTTCATATCCCATAACTATGTGCCCACATAGGTATATAGCTAGTGGATCCACCTATAAGTTATTATGTACGTTCGACCTTAGGCAAGTAGGACACCTCTTTTCAGTGTGGGGGTTAGAACACCGGATTCCATGTAGCTCACATGGTCTATGTCGGTTAAGGCTATATTCCCCTATATGATACGAATACGAATACGAATATTGATAAGAGCATGAATTATGTATTATGGTTCCTCAAGGGGTTCTACTTAGTATGAATGGGGGTATGGGACTTCATTCATGCATTGCACAAGTAGGCTTTGAGAGTGGGCATGGTATGTCTCTTTTATGATATGATGATTATGAGTTGAATGTATGCTTTATATGATTTATGAACAGGAGCTATACTTATGACTTCTTAATGAGCTTTACTTAGTGTGAGTGGGGGTATTGGACTTCACTTATACATTGCACAAGTAGACTTATGAAGGGGTTATGGTATGGCTTCCTTATGCTATAAAGATATATGAATTATATATGCATGTTATGGATTGTGGTTAAAGGTGACTTTACTATTTCAAGGTATGAATATGAATGTCTCCTTGTTTGTGCGTGTTGGATATGGATAAGGTTATGGTAAGTTATGCATGATCATGGTGGCCAAGAAGTGATACTTAGTGTATATTGGATTATGGGATCCTATCTATGCATTGCACAAGTATGGCTTAAGGTTGCTTATGTGATAGTCCTATTATGATGAGATGATCTTTGTATTTGACTATGTGTATGAACTATGTCTTTTGAATATTGGTATATGTATTACGTTTATGTTGGAGACTATGATTGTTATTATGATGATATCCTTTATGCTATGATGAATTGTACATGAGTTGGCTTATGAACTACATTCTCCAACTATTTCAAAGATGATGTTCAAAAGTGGCATATAGCATGGTTTCAAACAAAATGTCCCTTTCATGCATGTTTTAAGGATTTTCTTGCATGGCTTCCACACTTAGTACAATTTGTGCTAACCCCATCTCTCTATATTTTCTATAAGTGTAGGCTTTGGAGATATTCGATTCCATCCTCGTGGTTAGGACCTTAGTAGATCAAGAAGAAGAAGATTGGTGAGTCCTCATAGTATTCGAGGGCTTGACCATATGTCCTTTATATCTTTCTTTTATGTTTTAGACTTTTTGTAAGAGTCGTGTCCCTAAGATTGTATTCAAAGAATTGTTAATCCAAATGTTATAGATGGTTTGAGACATAGTGTATAGACTCTCTCATTTTATAAATGACTTCGATTGTAAAGAAAAGTTTTAAATTCCACACTATTTTCCCATGATCTTATGTTTATGCTTATGCTAAGGGCTTGTATGAGACCCATTCCGGGTCAAGTACATCGTGTTACGTCTAGGGGGTACCGCTGGGTCGTGACACTCATCTAGAGTCTGGTGAAGTAGCCTCAAGTGGAGCGTTAGTGCTTGATAATAGGATCACAAGAGGCGGAAAGGAAGGCTCGGCTCGGGCATCAGTGCCCGTCACAACAATGAGAAGTGTGGGGGAGTCTGGAGTGACTCCACTAGACCTGACCTTTGTAATCTCTAAAAGAGACCTCTCTAGGATAGCCTGAACGATGACCTCCTTAGTCTAGTGCATCTCTGTCAGGGTTTCATCAATCACTTGCTCATCTTGTCTCAACCCTTCCTCGTCAGTCTCCCCAACCAAGTCTTCATCCTTATGATCCATATCTAAAGCAACCTAAGTTAGAAAAGAGGAAGGTCCAACACTAGGCATCTCGGGTGCAGGTGTAGCAGCATCTAAAAGGGGAACATCGCCCCAAAGTGTCGAGATGTCCATGGACTGAACCTGAACCACCTCATCCCTCAACGTGGAAACCTCACCTCTAAGGGTGTCCAAACCACTTGAGCTGCCCTTGGCTTCTTTTAAACTTCTATTCTCGCAGTCAAATTATCTAATCTCAGAGTGTGGCCCTTAATCGTCTTCTCATACTTGGCCACTTGCTCAGTCAGAGGATCCAAGGCATTCTGGATAGCCTGGTCAATGATTCAGGGCAAGTCCTTCTCTACCCAAGCAGCTCTAACATCCACGCACTGGGCAAGACTACACATGAAGATTAGTTAAAAATAAAATCCTAATTTAATCTAAAAATAAAAAACTCAAGATATTAAACTCAAAATCAAAATTCTAGATAACAATAGGTTGTCTCTCATCAAGCACACAATTTCATACTGTGGCATGATGTCGGATGTATCACCCTTGATGTTTCAACTTCGAGGCGATCAATCTCCTCCCCTACTTCTAATCAAGGCTTCATTGAAATTCACGAGGACAACATGAGAGTATCAAGAGTCTCACTTGATCTCTTCACTTCGAAAATTAAAATTTCTTACCTAATCTCACATCGTTCTTTCTTTGAGGATCATTGTGCAAGAGTGAGAGGATCACTAGGATTTTTGAACATTGAAGTTCATAATTGTTGGCCTTAAAGTGAGTCACACTCTAACTTCCAAATGAATAAGAGTTGACAGAAATGATATTTTTGGCTTTTTCTTACAACTCTAGTATCGTTTCTTCAATTTTGGAATCTTGGATTATTATTGCCTTGATTGACTTGCAAATACCCAAGTATTTTTCCATGTTCATCACAATCATATTTTCATAAGACTGCAACTCCAACTTTGTATTTTTGACAACTTGACAAGGAGCATGACATATTCCAATTCGTTTTCTCACAGTAGTCTTCAAAGTTGTAATTACAAACTCAAGTTGGATCATTTCATGGAACCGAGTTAGGTGCAAGTTGAGGAAATCATCCCCCATTTGGAACATTAGATGCTATAGCCTATCACCGTCTTCAAGCTTTTTGACCAAACTCATGAGCAAATTTTGACTAACCATACCCATTTCTTCACATATGTCTTCCTCTAGAGAGGCATCCATAAAAATTTCCCCAACATGAAGTCCTTCACCACAAGGCCCTCGATCATAAACATAAGGATTTCAACCACCATGCATTGTTTCATCACAAGAAGCCATAGAACCAACACCAAAAAGAAAAAAAATATTCAAAGTGTTGATAGAAACAAGCTATAATTTCTAATTGAGCAAGGCTTCATTAGTACTGGAGTTGCAATTGGCGTGGTACAATGATTGATCGATGATTCACCGGTCCCTGTGCAGATGCTCCGGTGAGAATTAAAGGTCAAACGGAGGAAGCGTTTGGCACTCTAGAAT
Organism: Solanum okadae; assembly: GCA_036553675.1. Classification (NCBI taxonomy): domain Eukaryota; kingdom Viridiplantae; phylum Streptophyta; class Magnoliopsida; order Solanales; family Solanaceae; genus Solanum; species Solanum okadae. The sequence continues at coordinate 39,730,123 of CM071689.1, read as the reverse complement.
TCCATAATTGTGTTCTGCCGGTCTAGCACAAGTGTAAAGATAAAAGTTGAAGGGAAAATACCCAATTATAGAAACTAGTGCTTTGTTTGGAAGGTTCCCAAGATAGAAAGGGGATTTGTGTAATTATTTAACATTATCATCTTCCAAATTAAAGATAGAGAGTAGATACTCTTTTGGTAAAAAAAAAGAAGATATTCATTGAGTATAGAGAAGAACTTCTTAGCTTGTAGAGTAAGAAACCTCAGATTTTTGTAATTCTGAGCTTGGATTTTAGATTTTAGTAATCAAATTGGCTTGGAATCAATTACACATGTCAACCATTATGAAACCCACTGCTACTATAATGCATGTATTGAATTGGTAAATATCAATAAAGAACTTCAATTATTTGGCACTTTCCACTTCCGATTTGCTTCCCAAAAATAATGAAGACATATATATACACAAAGCTTCTTGCCTCTACTTGTTTCCAGAGCATGACGACCTCCCAAAAAGTTTCTTAGTGGGGTTTTCTGAAGAGGCAACACCAATAATGCCACTACCAACACTTGAATATGCATGATTCACCATAAAAGGAATTTGAGCAAATGTGCATAAGTTAAATCCTTCCCTAATTAGAAACTAGATTCATAATTAAAATAATGTGACATAATATATACCTAAAGCTTGGGGTTGCTTCTTGTTTTTGGACCCCATGAGCCTCCCACGGGACTTCTAAGAGGAGTTTTGAAGCTCTATGTGCTTCAAAAATAAGAGTAAGAGAATGGACCAAACCATTAGCAAAAGACTTCCTCTTCTGACCTCTTTTCTTCTTATATATATGTTAATGAAAAATGATTTTTGCGTGTAACATGCAAAAGTTTGTTTGGCCGCTCGAGTATATATTCCCTATGTCCATGTAAATGGTCTTGTTGGATTATTTGGGGTGGCAGCGGTGGTGGATTTGATGATGCTGCCATCGCTCTATGGCCATGTGGGTGTGGTGGTTGTTATTCTTGTTGGTAGGGTTAAGAAGTGCAGAAGTTGGGGGTGCAATCATTGGTCCATGACCATCCCCAGCTAGCATGCAACTAAACCCGAAACAATATCGAACAATCCTAAAACATGGTATCTAAGAAGAGAAATAAGAGTGACTAGGCACCCATCACCAATTTACTATAATCAACATGCATTTACATAGTCAAGCTCAATCTAATATAGAAAGGATGTCGTAGCCTACCTGTAGGTCGACCGCGCGTGCTCCAAATCACAATGCCAGAACTTTTCCTTTCCGAACGTCCTCTAAATGCTGCCACGCTATAAAAATAGGATCTCAATGTTAGTACATTCGTTTAGACACCAAAACACACCATATGGAAATAGGCTGATTTTAGAGTCAAATGGGAATTGTGTGACCAGTGCCAAAATTTCTGGAATTGACTCCGTCAAAAGGTCCTAATCAATTCCTCGAATTGATGTCCCAAAATGGAACACAATTTAGGGATAGAAACAAAAGGTTTGTTCTAGACCAAACTCAACTTTCCACAGCTAATCGCGCTGATGGAATTCTCATCTGAGCTCGTATGTTCAAAATGTTGACTAAATTCAAACATAGGCCTTAACTTGAAAGTTAAAAAGACTAATCCTAAAGACTCGCACTAAAAGCCTTGAGAGTCATGCCAACAAAGCTACTAGCCTAAAATGACCCTTTCAGAGCGGATGGAATCATCAAAACAGGATTCTGAGGTCATCTTTGAGAAATTTTGATAAAAAATTATCGGTCAACGTTCAAAAGCTCCAAAACACTAAAACTCACATGAAAACCAAATGACCGACCAGGTGACCAAACTGTTAGTTCCAGAAAATCATAAATGACTTGGGGTTGCTATAGGATTACTCTAAACAATAAATAGGATCATAAACACACGAATGACTTGGAGAGTCAATACAACAACCACTACTAAAAGGACTTTCATCTGTGAAAGTAAGAGTCAAGAAGTACCTGAAGGCTCAAACAAGAAACAGAACTACTCCCGCATATCATGCTCGATCTCCCATGTAGCCTTCTCAATCGGACAATGCCTCCAATAGACCTTAACCATAGGAATGGCTCTCAAACGCAATTGCCGCACATCTTTGGCTAGAATAGAAACTTGCTCCTCCACAAAATTCAAATGATCATCCACCTTAACTGCATAATAATGGATCACATTAGACTCATCAGGAACATACCACTGCAATATTCAAACATGGAAAACCAAGTGGATGGCTGAGCCTACTGTAGGTAGAGTCAACTCATAAGCAACCTCACCAACTATCTCGAGGATCTCAAAAAGCCCAATACACCTGGGGTTAAGCTTGTCTCACCTTCGAAACCTCATCATGCCATTCATGGGTGACACACGGAGGAAGAATTTATAACCAGTAGAAAACCTCAAAGGCTGCCTACGATCAACATAAATTTTATGTCTATTCTAAGTTGTCTTAAGCATGTCCTGAATCACCCTCATCTAGTCCAAAACCTACAGAATCAAGTATGTGCCCCGCGGTCTAGGCTTTGTGGATTAAACCAACCAATCATAGAATGACAACTCCTACCATATAACATCTCAAATGAGGTCATCAGAATGCTCGACTTTAGTTGTTGTACGAAAACTCTACTAAGGCCACTAACCTACAAACTCCAAAACACATGTTTGAACGTATCCTCAAGAACGTGAATACTAACTGACCATTAGTGTGCGGGTAGAAAGTTGTGTTAAGGTCAACGCAAGTGCCCAACTCCTCCTGAAAAGTCCTTCAAAAGCTAGAAGATAACTAAGCACCCAGATCTAATATGATATAGATAGGCACACAATGAAGGTGAACTACCTTCCGAATGTTAATCCGAGCTAACCTCTCGGCACTGAATGAAGATTGAACAACGAAGAAGTATGCTGACTTGGTCAACCGATCAATGATGACCCAAATGTTGTCGACGCCTCTAGAAGTCTGAGGAAAACCTTCCACATGGTCCATAGTGATGCAATCCCACTTACACTCCACAATGGGCAATCTTTTAAACTCACCACCGAGTCTCAAGTTTTCGGCCTTCACATGTTGGCAACTCAAGCAACAGGACATATAGCCTCTAATATCTCTCCTCATATCGCTCCACCAACAATGCTTACTCATATCACGATACATCTTTGTGGTGCTCATATGGATAGAGTACCTAAAATCATGGGCCACAATATGTATCACATTGATCGAACCCCCAACACTAAGAACACAAATACGGGCTCCAAACCTCAAAACCCCATCTGAATCTAAGGTAACCTGAACGACATATCTCCCTAACATCCTATCTTGAAGTGCCACAAAGAGCTCATACTCAATCTAGCGACCATAAATCCGATCAAGCAATGAAGTCTGAACTCCCACATAGACTAGACTACCTACACTCACCACCTTCCGGCTAAAGGAATCCACTACCACATTCCCCTTGCCCTGATGATAGAGAATAGAGATTAGAAGCTCAGTGTAATGATGTTGCCTCGAATTAAGGTCCCCTTGCTCATAATGTACTAAAGACTCATGTGATCAGTGTAGATCTCACAGCGAACTCCATACATGTAGTGACTCACGATCTTAAGCTCAGAAACTACCATTGCCAACTTCAAATTATGAGTAGGGTTGTTACGCTCATGCAACTTAAGTTGCCTTGATGAATAAGCAATAACTCAGCTCCACTGTATAAAAACATTACCCAAACCAATATCGTATTTGTCACAATATATTGTGAAGCCCTCGCCCTCAATTGGAAGACTCAATATAAGAGTAGTAGTCATCAACTGCTTGAGCTTACAAAAGCTCAACTCATACTCCTTAGACCACTCAAAGGGAACATCAAGGTGAATCCATTGGGTCAGAGGTGTTGCAGTAGTGAAGAAACCCTCCACAAACCATATATAGTATCCCGCTAATTTGATGAAACTATGAATGACATTAACCAAAGAAATCCTAGCCAATTCACGAATAGACTCATTCTTCACTGGATCTACCATGATGTCATCCTTGGACACAACGTGCACCAATAATGCTACAGACTCAAGCCAACACTCGCACATTGACAACTTGGCATAAAGTTGTAGATCTCTCAATGTTTGGAGCACAATCCTAAATTTTGCTCATGATCACTCCTGCTCTGCGAGTATACTAGGATGTCATTTATGAACACAATGACAAATGCATCAATACGACCCGAACACCTGCTTCATCATGTTAATGAAGGCCACGGGGGAATGATTCAACTCAAAAGACATCAGTGGGAACTCGTAGTGACCATATCGAGTCCTGAAAGTAGTCTTATATATATATATATATGTTGCCCTAATCCTCAGTTGATGGTAACCAAACCTTATATAAACCTTTTAAAACATTATGGCACCCTGAAGTTGGTCAAATAGATCATCAATCCTAGGCATGAGGTAACAGTTCTTCACCTCTCCTTATTCAACTGTCTATAATCAATACACATGTGCACCGTACCATTATTCTTGTTCACAAAGAGAATGGGAGAACCCCAAGGAGATACATTATGCCTACTGAACCCTTACACAAGATATCTTGCAGTTGAATACTGAACTCCTTGATCTCTGCACGAGACATACGATATGGAGGAATAGAAATAAGTCGAATACCCAACTCAAGCCCAATAAGGAAATCAATATCACTCTCTAGGGTAAGCCATGTAGGTTAGTAAGAAACAGATTGAAAAAGTCAGGGACAACTAGAACTGACTCAACTGGTGGACCTCCCTACTCACATCTTGCACATATGCCAGATTAGATAAGGAAACACTAGACACTAGCCTTCGAGCCTAAATAAAAGAGATAACTCCAACCGATGTGCTTCTAAAAGAGCCCAGCCAGATCACTAGGGAAATACCAGGCATCGATAAGGTAGCAGTCTTAGAGAAATAATCTAAAACTACACGATAGGAGGATAACGAGTCCATGGAAAGAATCACATCGAAATCAAGCATATCAAGTAGTATAAGGTCAGCCCGGGTGTCATACCCCTAGATAGTAACTAAGTAAGATTGAAACAGTTTATCTATTACTAAAGACTCACCCACGGGGGTCGATATATACAAAGGTGATATCATAGGATCAAAACGCATACCCATACGAGAAGCATAACAAACAGATACATAGGAATATGTAGACCCTAGATCAAATAAAGTCAAGGAAGGTTGATGGCATAAAATAATTTTACCCATGATCACATCATATGATGCCTCAGTCGTCACCCTCATTGGAGCTACATAGAAATGGCCATACTCACCTCTACCCTAGCCATATGCCCTACAACCTAAATAGTCTCCCCGAGGACCACCCCACATGCCCTATTATCCCACCGAGATGGTTTTGATCATTACCTTGACCCCTAACCGAAGTGCTACTGGTGGAGTTGGTAGATTTGTTAGTGGAGAAGAGGCAATCCACCTATGCAAAGGGCAATCACTGGCCCAATGATCAAACTCTCCACAGTTGAAGCAACCCAGAGATAATGGACTCCTAGAAGTATGTTGAGCCTAACATGAAGCACAAGACTGGACATGTGACTCAGATTAGAGCAAACCTCACTTCGGCCATACCTGTCAGCCTTCGAAGTCTACAATGAGGCCTGAACAAGACGATTGAGCTAACCCTGCTAGAACGATTATCGAGTTGTATCATAAGTGTATCTGCACCTAGAACGGGACCAACTATAAATTCCCTTATACTTAGTTGCCTTGTTGCTGCCTCATTGGTCCTCACGATAGAGTTGCTCAATTGTGCAAGCATGGTAAACAACATCCAGAAAGGAATGACCTGCTGAGACCATAGAGTGAGTCGCAATCTGCAGTTGAAGCCTCAACCCACAAACAAAGCATTGGACTATCTCCTAATCAGTGAGTAGAATCATAGTGGCATGGTGGAGAGTTTATGGAACCTCACCTCATACTTTTACATGCTTATGGAGCCCTACTCTAACCTGGAGTGCTAATTCCAAAGTTGATCTGTGACATTGTGAGGGATGTACCTGGAAAAGAAGGCCTCAAAAAACATGGTCCATCTAACTAGAGGAGACCTAACTGATCTTGTCTCTATAAAGGTATGCCACATCTGCCTAGCTAGTCCATCAAACTAATAAGCAGTGAAATCAGCTCCTCTCGACTCCACTAGTCCTAATGTACAAAGCCACTCCAAGCAAGTAGTTAGAAACTCGTAGGTATCATCACCCACAGCCCTAGAAAACCTCAGAGTTTAAATCCTATGGAACACTCTGAGCATCTTCTGCTCCTCTAGAGGCATAGCTCCAGCTGCAATCACGGGCTGGGAACCCCCAAGTGGTACCTCAGCCATATGTGCATCTGCTACAAGCTGATCCCGCTAACCTGGTCGGGTTTTGGGGCACGTAGCATGCCTCCAAGTATAGTCAGGAGCTGAGTAATGGTTGCCTGAAGATCTAGAGTCATAGTTGGTCTAGGTAGTGGTTAGGCTTGTCCTGACCCCACTAGTTGAGCTATAACTCGAGAAGCTAGAGGGTCCACTGCTGGTTCTGGCCTCTCTCTCTATCTGGGATTGGTGTTTCACCCCTATCTGATAGGGGAAGTTTCCTCTACCTTCAGCCATCGCAAGGCGTGTATGAGCCATCTTGTGAAAAGAGTGAAACAAGTGAAATTTCAAGAAATCAATAACATATACATTGCACATAAGCAATACAAATGAGAGAAGTTCCTAAGGTCCCCAATAGCCTCACAAAGATAGGATAAGGATGTCTCTGCATTGCTCTGTAGGACTCTACTAGGAATTAGCTCTATATAACTGAGACCAGTGAACCTGAGGCTCTAATACCAACTTGTCACGACCTGATTCCTACAATTATGTTGGCAACTACTGTAACCCACAATTATTTAAGCCAACATGTACCCAGAACAATAAGTAATGAGTAAAAGTTTAGAACTAAACAAAAGAAAAACTTAAACAACAAATGAAATAGAGGCGGAAGGAAATCAAAATCTATATACAAGATAATCCCTCCTAGAACCTGGAAATCACGAGCATAGAGATGTTTAATATGAAAATACAAGTTTGAGAAGTGGACCACAACAAGACTAGCTAAACATATATACAAAATGAGACAGATTCAAAATGCCAATAGCTCATCCTCATTTCTGATTCCCAGAAGTTGCAAAAGATGGCGCCAATGATCACCGTTGGTAGTAAGTATTAGGACCTGCATCGCGAAACAGATGCAGAGTGTAGAATGATTACCAAAACAAAGGTACTCAATAGGCATCAAAGGCCCACTGAGCAAGAAAGGTAAAGGCAATATGAAAAAATAGAATCTAGACACAAATAGAGGTCAAAGTGGATATGAAAGAAAGCATACGAGCATACCAAAAGTAACTCTAAGTGCAGCTAACTAAACCTAATTGGGCCCCATAAGCCCAGAAAGTACACTCGTAAGAAAGTTTTTTAAAAAAAACTCGAAAGGGCACCCATAAGCTCGACAAGTACATTTATTAGCTAAGTTTATTGAAAGAAGAGAACCACGAAGCAAAAGACTGGCTCCCAGCCTAAGTAACCATCAAATCTAATCGACTCCGAGCCTAGCTAGCAAGAGTGACAATCAATATAGGCCGCCTACCCATGCAGTCCACTCCCAGCCAAGCTAGCAAAAGTGATCAGGGGTCCTGTCAACTTCGAAGCAGATCTCATATATAAAGACCGCCCAGCCAGCCAATCCACTCCCACCCAACTAGCAAGAATGACCCCGGGGGTATGTCGACTACAAAGAGTATCTCAAATAGGCTCCAAGCCACTGTGAACATTCACTCACAAAAAATCACAAAAGGCTCTAACTGTGGGACACTCCGATCATAAGAAAGCATAAAACCACCGGTAATGCATCGGAGCCACAAAAATAGGGAGAGAAGGAAAAATATCTATAAAGCTACAAAATTGCCTAGACTAAGGCTAATACTATCAGACTCAAATCTACTACTCCGGTCTACAAGGAACTAATCCGTTCAAAATAACATCGGAGACAAAACATGACTACAAGGATCGTAAGTCTAAGGCTACCCTAGTCTAACCCTAAATTATGGTTGAACATGCTCAATACTGAAAATAATAATGTTATTATACACTAATCATGCACTAACACACAAAAAACCCCAACTAGCATGGTACTAAACCAGAAACAATGTCTATTAATCCAAAAACATGGTATCTAAGAAGAGAAATAAGAATCACTATGTACCCACCTCCAATTCACTCAAATCAACATGGATTTACACATTGAAGCTCAGTATAAACATTAAGGATATCGTAGCCTACCTGTAGGCCAAACGTGCTTGTTTAAAATGACAAGGATGGAGCTTTTCTTTTCTCAATGGGCCTTAGATGCTGCCACTCTATCAAAAATAGAATGGGAACGTCAGCATGGTTGTTTAGACAACAAAAACATACAAAAAGGACCAATTTCAGAGTCAAATGGAAATTATGGGACCCAGACCAGAATTTCCTAAATGGACTTCGCCAAGAGATCCTAATCAATGCCTCAAACTTGTGCCCCAAAATAAAACACAATTTGAGGCTCGAAACAGCCAACACAAACATTATGCAAAAAAATTAACAATTCACTCAAACAAGGAACACCACAACAGATTCCAACTCAAATTCACATCAAATGGAGGTTGCACAACACTTTACAATCACTCCCCAATGTAGCCTTGATAAATCTTGACGCGCGGGACTTCGAATCAACCAATTATAAGCTCAAACAAGGGAGAAAATACAATTTAAACCTTGTAACTTAAGTTTCCATCACGACTAGTTTTATTCAAAGACCAACCTGATCTTCTCTATGCAAACGTGAAGGAACCACTGAGAACGCGGCGAGGGCCTCATAATTGCGGCCAAGAGAGAACCGGGGCCCCATGGTCTTGGCTAGGACCCCGCAAACACGGCCACTAGGCTGCCTGAACTCTGTGAACGCGAACAAAGGACGACGAATGCAAAGGCCAAAATGTCCTACACCAGCTGATGCATATCAACTGGGTTTTGCCAAGTTGGAAATCTCTGACATGGTGTTTTGAATTAGTTCAGAGCCCTATGCACGCAAACAATATATACAACCCTACCCAATTAGATTTTTTGAGCTCCACAAAGCACTCAAATTTCCATGCTAGGTCATCTCGGCTAAAAGTGGGTCTCATCTACAAACTCTATTTTTAACCAAAATCTCCAAGAGGGGTCGAAATTATCCCGGAAACCTCGGGATCCAAATGAAGGGTCATCCTAGACCAAACTCAACAATCTATAGCTAACTGCATTGACAAAATTCTCATCTAAGCTCGTTTACTCAGAGTATTGACGAAAGTCAATCTTAGGCCTTAACTTGAAAGGCTAAACGCCTAATCACACAGACTCGCACTAAAAGCCTAAGGAGTTATGTCAATTACACTACTAGCCTAAGTGACCCTTCTGGAGCTGATGAAATTGTCAGAATTGGTTTTTGAGGTCATCTCCTTGAACTTTTGATTAAAAATGACTAGTTAAGGTTCAAAATCTCCAAAAAAAAAAAACACAAACTTGTAAAAACCAAATGAGCGACCAAGTAATGGAATTGTCAGTCTCATCAAGTCATAAACGACTTGGGGTCACTTAGGAACGCTCTAAACGACAAATAAGAGACATAAACATAGAAATGACATGGAGGGACATTACATTGTGTATGGAAAGTTTTTTTAAAAGAAAATTATATATGACATATGTTAAATTACATAGGATGTAAACAAAAACCCTCGCCCAAGCTCTCTAATGACATCTTGAGATGTATGAGCTTCTTTATTGAGGGACTGAAAGCTTGTTTTCGATTATCTTGGAGTAGGATCACTCTCTAAAAGGGTATCCACATCAATAGAGAAACTTGAACCAACAATGGGAATGTCCACACGACTATTTTTTAGAAGAAAACAACTTCACTACTTTCTTCAAAGTGTCTATTGGTGAAAGAAGACAGTGTGCAGCCTTGTGAAAAAATTCAAAAATAGCTCAATTTCTAGATATATGTCCAACGGGTAAAAAAATTTAGACAATGTCATTTCCATCAAAAGTTACAATGGAGGAGAAAAAATGAAATAGTATATCATATAAGGGAAAAGGTAATTTCTAAAAGATACAATTTTGACATTCCCTTTCTACTTTCTATTATTCTTCACTTTTAGTATTGTTCTTGTACACGTAGGGCGAGCGAAGAAGGAGAAAGTACCAACTTAAGTAAAGGAATAAATAAAGAGGAGTAAGATGTTAGTGACTTAGCCCACTCAGGAGTTAGTTTAGATGCTTGGTTGCTTCAATTTGATATAAGAACCAACAGAATTACTCAAGTCCAACTTTTTCCAGAGCCAACAAGGGGGCCATAAGGCTTTTACTAAAGCAGACTCACAAAAAGATGGGTTTCGAGAGCTTTCCCTAATTAATGGATAGGTTGCCTCCTAGTTTCAAACTCTAATCACTTACAGAAACACGAAACACTTCTCCATTGCCCCAAGTCTAGCCTTATCAGAACCAATATTTTCCTTGTCATTAAAATGGTAAACAGGAAAAATTAAAGCTAATTAAAGTTGTGGAGTTTTCCTTTATCTGTAGACTAAGCAATAATATTTTTTTATGGATTTTATGATAGAAGGTAGAGGAGTAGTTACTAGTCAGGATGAGTTAGAGTATACTTTAACCAGAAGGGAGTTTATGTCAATGTAACATTGTGTTAGTGAAGGCCAATTATAGGTGTTAAATTAAAGAGCAGAGTATTCATGAGGGTATAGACCTAAGCTAGGCTTATGATTTTTTTAAGGGAGAACCCCATGGTATTCAAAGGGTTATAGAACTAATTAGGTAATGATGTATAGTGAAAGGGTAAATAGTAACTAAGTTGTGAAAGGGAGTGTGAAGCTAATATGTAAATAGATAGACTAGGAGATAAAGATTTACTACCTTTCATGAGGTCTTAGTGGGCATGTGTTTCTTAATTTTATCTAGTAATTGTAAATTAGTATAGTATGCAAACAATTATATTAATATCTTTGTTTAGTACTAGACACTAAGCTTGAATTTGAGATGAGTGTCATGATAAAAAGGATGACAATATGAGGGTGACGATATTAGTTTTTGGATTTGATATGATAGGTTTGATATAGAGTAGGTGAGGACTTAAGGTGTTAGTTTGTATTGAATGTGAGTTGTACAAGTGTGATATTCTGAATCTTAGATTTGAGAAATGAGTCTGGCTAAGTCATTAGATTATCAAGTGCATTAAGAGGTGTACCCAAGATAGTATGTAGTAAGACAAGGTTTATATTAAGCTTATGATTTTCTATGTGCGCTTAGATAGTATATTTGAGTTATTAGTATGGAGTAGACTGATGTAAGCATTTTGTTTTATTTCCCTTAAGAGTTTGATCAAAGGAATCATATAAAGCCAGTGATGAGTCTCTTAAATATAGTTCAAAATTCCTCAAATTAGGTATATATGAACTTAGAAGGACAATGTTAGTGGGCCAAGAAGGTGAAGACAGACTATTAAGAGTTAGATTAAGCGACTTGATAAGCCAATGCAGGTAACGATTATATAAAGACTTCTATAGAAGCAAGAAGAATTTAATAGAAGCATCTTAGAAAGAAGATTTAGAAGGAATCTTATTGTCTGCACGTGGACATCTTTGTTGCAATGAGAGTAGCCTTTCTCAAGTATTAGAGTAAATTAAGTATAGACTAGTTTAGAGATGATGGAATAGATCCATAACTTTAAAGTGTAAGCTTCAGACCTAAGAGGGAGATGATAAGATGAAAAACTAAGTGTGGAGAATCAGACAGTGATGTGTTCAGAAAGAGTTTTGGTGATATATCAATTCATTCATAATATAGTGTATTCCTCAAAGTTCAGTGATTACAATATCTAGTTGATACCTCTAATATCATAATTGTGTTCTTGACATATGTCCAAACACTTCAGCCATATTCACATCTTTGCTTAGTTCCCAGAATGAGGGGAAAAGACTTTATCCCATTGATTTCAATCTTACTCCATAAAGTTATGGATATCATCCTCATAATATGAACCTAGTCATATAAGCATTCATGTCCAATAGTATTCTCAGTCTCGCTAATTCATGACTTACCCTAATGTCTAACAAAATAATGTTATGTCATGCATATTGTTGTATCATATTTCTTGAATGAATTGTGCTTATAATCTTTCTCTTTAAGCTTTTCCAGTGATCTGTTTTAGTTTTCAGGATGATATTGTTAATAGTACTTCTGTGATTATAGATACGAGAGGGTTGATGTTTGTTATTGTGGTAGTGGTGGTATGATTATTACATCCAAGGTTAAGAATGTGGAGGAAGAAGGAGATGAGGTTTTACGATGAGTAATAGTAGATGAGATTAATTAGTCAATTTTCTGGTAGTAATGTGAGAAATTTCAGTTGGTAGAGGTGACGAGAGAAGGAGGAATTACTATAAGGATTGGTTAGTAGTAGTCCATGGAGTGGTTATAGTACTAAGCTTGAATGTGGTGTTGATAATATGTGGATGAATGCATGAGGCATTAGGCGATTCTTTATTAATATCTGAGTTTGGTTGAATGTGGTGGTAAGGAGTAGTATTCTTGGAATGAGATTTCCTATAGAGGTATAGAACCTGAATCTTGTGATTAAGATTATATAATAACCTTATGTTTAGCACCTTGTGGTTTAGATATGGGCTTGAAAACAGTAAGAGCAAATAGTTTAACTTAGACCTTGGTAAGAGTAGTCATATAACCTTATAGGAGTTATGAGTTGCAGGTAATGATGTGTGGTATTCAGAAAAAAGGGTATGGTTTAAAGGTGTTGTTAGGCTTAAAATCTAGCAGTCATATTGCTTAAGGCATAGTAGTCTTATTCCTACTTCGTGCCCAGATACCCTTGTTTCATTTCAATAACTTCAGATAGAGTGTGACTATGTTCAAACCCATATCGTTCATGACTTATGTGCTATAAAAAATTCCAAACTCTTAGTATGAATAAGTTCCGCCTATGATAGTAGGCAAGTTTAGAAGTCAGAAAGATAGTAAGAGTAACTCATTTCCCTTGAGTGCTCAGTTCATTCTCATTCGAGTACAAATGATCCCAAGGGGGAGATATTGTAACACCCCAAAAATTTCAAAGCTAAGACTCAAATTATTTTGTAACACCTCGCAACTCTACCCTTAAAATCTAAATCATTCGTCGTAAGTATATGAGCTTGAATTGGGTAATGTCCTACTTTCTCAAGTATTTTAAGGTCCTTTACCAAGTGTATCAATGGTATTACAGTTATCTAGGATCATAAGGGACCTCAAACACCAAGCCAAGTTCTAAGCACTCCTATCGGCAAAGATCTCGCATGAGTTCATATAAAGGTCAACTTCAAACGGCCATATCTCTCAGCATATAACTAATTAGGTGTCTTATCACCTATCAAATTACAAGTCTATGAGTCTTCTTTTCAATTCCGCCAAATTTCTTTATTTTGAGTTTGGAGTAAAAAGTTATGGTCATTTGACTGGAACATACCCTGGCTGGAAAATTCAAAGAACTCACCTACTCAATCGGAGATAAGGCAAATGGGTTGGTGAATCACCGAATTAGCTCACTGAAATATCCGGGAAACCATAAAATTTTGTCTATTTGGGCTATCTAAACTCCCAATGGGCGACCCCCTAAGTATATTCGATGAGGAGGCCTCCAGATCGTCGACTTGGCACTTATGGGATTCATTTAAAGGTTGCTTCTTTGATTTTGATGGTCCTCTTACATTCCTAGAAAGGTATTCTTGACATTTTTACCCTCAATCAACTTCCCTATGTTTATATTACAACCGAATACCAACATTATACGCATAGAAACTTTCAAAATATTCATTTCTCATTTTTCCTAAGATCAAGAACTCCAAGAAAGAATTAATCTAACTTATCAAGATCTAAAGGCTCCAAGTTCAATATTCTCTTCAAGAATCCTAAGGTTTCAATACAAGATTCTTCTCCACTCATCATCTTAAAGAACACCGCAAGTAAGATAAAAGTTAGGGTTTCAAGTCTTCCAATCAAGTTCTTCAAGAACTTTGTTCTTCGAGGTATGTAAGGCTATTATACTGATGGATTGAATTTATCCTTGTGCCCTACGTCTATTTAAATTCATTAAAAGAGTAATCTAGGATTTTATCCTGGATTTTGAGTATTCTTGAGATGAGTTGTATTGTTGAGTTCCGAGTTCTTAATTTTGAGTATTAAGTTTTCTATATTGTAATTGAGATCCTTGAGTTTATGTGTTCGTGTCAATATTTCAGTATGAACCCTATTTTAAGTTATAATTTTTAGTATCTTTTAAGCCAAACATTTTTGTGATTCTCTGAGAAGGCAAAGATGAGTTTTGAGAAAGAGTTCTAAATATGATTCGAGTAAGAGTATAAGGGAACTAGGTATTCCAAAATGTATCACTTTTTATAATGAGAAAAGAGAAATTTTGATTTCTAAAGGAGTTAACGAGTTTAGAGATATTTCAGAGCAATTACCTCTTTTAAAAAGATATATTGAGCAATTACCTCAAATTGAGAAAGAGTATGTTTTCTACATTTGAGCATGAGTATATATTTATTTGGAGTAGTATTGAGCACTGATATGGGGATGAGTTCAGACAACTCACATTCCTCATAAACTGTAGCCAACATGGGTAAATGATTGTACTCTTTAGATCACTCATTATTGCTTTCGACAAGAACTTTAGTAGATCCACTTAGTTGCGATGTTCTATATTTGGGCAAGATATACCATAGTTCTGGTAGCATAGGAGAGACATTGTATCATCACATTGCTCATAGTGATGGTTGTCGGTTAAAGAATCTCTCAAATAGAGTCAAACAAGTATTTTTATCATATTACTTAATATGTTGAGTTGAAAGATGAGTAACTATTGGTAAAGTTTAAATGATTTCACTCTTTTATTTCTTTACTAGTTTCACGGCACGTGTGTTGCACGTGTATCATATCATATAGTATATGATGTTGTAAAATAGAATTAATACTACTAAATTAAAGTTTTTTAGTAAATAATTATAACTGAAAGAACATTGAACAAGTGTTTTTAAATGATTAATATAGATTATCATAGATTTAATTATTTTTTGAGAATAAAATGACCAAATATCATTGAAACATTTCAAAACCTTTCAAAATTTAAATATGGGGAGTAAGTGACATTTCTTTAGTAGTATTATTTTTTTCTTTACTCAATTTCGTAAACAAATTGAACCAACAAAAGAGAAAAAAATAGCAGTATCAAAAAGGTCACCAATAGTCTTTCCTCTTGAGGTTATTACCTTAAATAATGGACGCCATTTAAATACAATTTTTCTCTTAAATAATCATACCTGAATTTTATTATGTGCATGACACTACTAACGATTGCCATAAATATTTCAATATTTTATCTTTATACGTAATATATCTTTTACAAAATATTATTACTCGATTAATATTTGAGTAAGATTATCATAGACATGTAATTTTATGAACATTGTCCTTTTATAGTGAATGTCTACATTGTTATAAGTAGAATGTTATAGAGATAAAAAAATATATAGCATCAAAAATTAGTTCTAAAGAAAATTAGGTTGTTACAGTGAAATGTTGTTATAATGAATGATTGTTAAGTAGAGGTTTGAGTGTATGTTAAATATTTAGCTTGACCAATTCTTTGTTTTGGATATATATATTTCAGTAGCATAATTTAATGTTAATATATCACCAACATCACCTATGGTGAAAAGTATTTCATTTTTTTAAGTTTTTACCTTTTCTTTGCAGAAGTGTTGTCTTCTCCTCTTTTCTGCCGCATACATATCATATAGGTGTTGCCTAATAAATGTATCTAGTATCTTATAGAAGTTGTATCGTGATATAAAATATTAAATTTTTTCAATATAAAAAATTAATAGATGAAACAAATTTAAAGTATTATTTATAGAGTGTTTAATTTGACTTAAGATTATTTTATGATCAATCACTCTTTTCTTATCTATTTTTATATAGCTAGCAAGGAGTGCATCTTGTGACGTAAAATTTTCTCAAATTGAAATGAACAAAAAAATAATAGGAACTTCATACTTAAAGAATTGCATACTCAATAGAAATATAAGAAAGAAATAATATACGGAACAATTCATAGCTAATGAAGAAGGAAGACGACAATACATGTTCATGCTATTTTCACCCTAGTGTTCCATTTGATTGAAATCTCTTGCCAACAACACTTTACTTTCTCCGTTAAAAGTATTTAAATTATTTTTTTAGACTTTAGATTGAATTTGTATATAAATCAAAGATAGTTATTTGACTTTTCATTTTTTTCATTGATAAACTAAAATTTAAACATAAAAATTGATTCAATCTATTAAATCACATCTATAATCACATATTTACCTTACACCCAATAAATATATTGTTCATATCCTTGTAAATAATTTTCAGTTTATATAATCAGGCATGATTCATTCAATGGTCAATAACATTGTTGTGTTATCAACTATATAGGGGTGGTATAAGAATGTGAAAAGTTATTGAGCAAAAAGATCATATAAGGAAAGATGAAGATAGAAACAATTAATGTAATAACTAACGGAACTCATTATGCTATAACTAAAGAATGTAAAAGGGTGTGAATAACATTTGGAATAAGTTATAATAAGTAAGAGAATTTATGATGCCATAACTAAAGAATTAAAGTGCAATTGCTGGATTTCTTATGAACTCCACATTGAAATAAATAAATAGGACTTCTAATTAATTATAATAGTTAGTTAGATAGTTAATTAGATTTTAATTTAGTGTAGGGGGGAAATAGTAATCCAACTTTGCACTTCATAGCTTTCTGTGTATTCCACATTTATTCCATATTACTTAATATAAAATTTATTTTGCAAATGATAAATTTTAAACGATTCACATATTTTCATATTTTCTATGAATTTTGTTTTATAGAAAAAAGAGAAGAAATTAGAACATTTAAAAATGATATATTTTGAACTAAGAAGTTCTTGTTAACTTGATGAAACTTTCATGAAAAATTAATACTTTAATCTAAATAAAAATACGTACACACACACACACATATATATATATATATAAATTTGCATATAATAAAACTATTTCTGTCATAAAAATTAGTAATTAAATGAAAATTAAAATTAAACTAATACACCCTTCAACCCGGCATCATTTCTGAAAATCTCAATCACATAAATAACATTGTAAATAAAGTCATTCTTATGTCTTGAGCATCAACAAAAAAATTCTTGACAATTCTCTTACTCATGAGAAGTTCAATATTTTTTAAGAAAATATTCAGAAGCATATATCTGCTTCACATGAGAAATTTTAAACAGAAACAAATAAATTTAGACTACTTCACGTACCTTAATATATTGGAACATTACATACTACTATATATATTAAACAAAAAAAGAAAGAAAAACAATTATTGTATCACCAAAAATTAGTTTCCTCAAGTGCTCAAGGATCTGCAATATATCCTCTTAGGATAAATTGATTTACTTCATCAAAATAGTGGTACCTCGCTCAAATTCCCCTGACCTTTAAACTCACTCAACAACAATAAATTACACGAACATTTTTAAAGTGTAAGAAGAAGAAGATTAGAAAATTAGAAAGTTTTTGTGGGTGAAAAATGAGAGGAATCTCTCAATTTATAGCCAACAAAGGGTAGTATGAACATGTGCTTATTGTGTGTTATCTAAAAAGTCATGACCCATCGGAAAAGTGACAATCTTTTGGAAAAGTCAACTTATCGAAAACATCACAACTCTTTGAAAAAGTCACAACTCATCTATAAAGTCACAATTCTTTGTAAAAGTTACAACTTATCATTAAGTCAAAACCTTTTGGAAAAGTCACAACATTTTAGTTAAGTCACAACTCATCAGAAAAGTCACAACCTTTTAAGACGACATTTGATAGTCAAATATATAGATGGGTATTTAATGTAGGGTATTATAGTAATTTAACATTTAAGTTAGGGAGTTCATGCTTTTAAGGTAATATAGATATAGAGATAGATATTCAGTTTAGTAGATATTTATATATGTTAAGCTCATTGAGTTAGCATTTTTATTTGTAAAGTTTTTAAATGATTTTATCTCTATTTATGCTTTATATTCAGTTGAGTATCTTGCTTCAGCTACTTTAGTTCAGTTATTTATTTTCCTCAGTTATGTTACTGTAACACCCCAAAAATTTCTAAGTTAAGACTCGAACTATTCTTTATTTACTTGTCGGGTCATATCGAGTGATTCTTAAATTGCCCATATGTGTAGAGGTAAATTCTTTAGTGTGGGAATGATTTTGGATATCAATTAAGGTCACTAGAAACTCCTAGCACAAAGATGAGTTTAAAGTTTCCTTACCGATTAAGTTTTGACATAAGATTTTATACTTAGGTCAACTTAAAACAACCATATCTCTTAGAATATAAAGAGTTATGTGGCCCATAACCTATCAAACTAAAGGTATTTGAATCCTCTTTCCAACGCCACCAATTTTGCATCAATCCAAATTTTAAGTAAAAAGTTATGACCATTTTAGTAACCTGGTACAGTGATGTGACGAATTAGCCGACAGAAAAACATTAAAAAGGATCATTTTTGTCTTTTTACCTCTAAGAAAACCCTAAATGATTTTCTTGACTAATTAAAGGCTCAAAACAATTTGTTACAAGGAAAAGGAAGAAGAACTTCAGGTCAACAAGGTGTAAGCAGTAGGAAATCACAGCTGTAAATTGCTAGAAAAAATCTGAAAGTGAAGAAGAAGGCTTAAGTTTTCTTGAGTTCTATTTCATTCATTAGATGTTTCATTACATATGGTGTATTTATAGATAAAGTGTGAGAATTACAACCACATAATAAGCAAAATATCTCACACCATACTATGTACATATGTGGCTCACTAACCGCCACTCATTTTAAATCAAGACTAGATATCTTAGTACAAAATATCTACTATCTAGGAGTTTCTAGACAAAACTTAATTTTCTAACATATCTACTACAAAATATCTCCAACCTAGGAGTTTCTAGACAAAAACTTGGTTTTCTAACATATCTACTACTAAATATTTCCAATCTAGGAGTTTCTAGACAGAGCAAAATTTTCTAACACTCCTCCTTAAGATTTTTCATTGAAACTCCTTGCAACAACCTTTGAAACTCAAACTTCTTAGTGGAAAGAGCCTTGGTCAGAATATCAGCTTGTTGATCTTCACTGATGTAATGCACCAACTTAATTTCACCATTCTTCTCAGCATCTCTTAAAGCATGAAACCTTATGTTGATATGCTTTGTTCTTCCATGCTGCCCTGGATTATCAGCCATCACAATGGCTGATTTATTGTCCATATAGATCACTGTTGGTTCTTTTGGCAACAAATTCAATTCCAACAAGATCTTTCTTAACCAAATTGTTTGATTTGTAGCAGATGCAGCAGCCACATACTCGGCTTCTGCTGAAGATTGTGCTACAATATCTTGCTTCTTTGTGCTCCAAGAAAAAATGTCTGAACCAAACGAAAAACAGTAACCAAAAGTGCTTTTGTAATCATCCAAACATCCACCCCAATCACTATCTAAATAGCCAATAAGAGCTCCATTCTCCACATTTCTATACCAGATTCCAAAATTAATCGTACCTCTAATGTACCTTAACACCCTTTTAACGGTTCCAAAATGCTTAGTGCTGGGAATTTGCATATATCGAGATACCAAACTGATAGCGAACATAATGGCTGGCCTAGAAGCTGTTAAATACAATAGACTTCGAATAAGACTTCTATAAACTTTTGGATCCGCCCTCTTTTCGCCCTTATCCTTCATTGATTTTTCATTCACAACAAGTGGAGTTGCAACAGCTTTGCACTTGTCAAGCTTGAAACTTTTTAACAGATTCAAGGCATACCTCTTTTGGGACAAGAAAATTCCTTCACAAGATTGAGATATCTCCATTCCTAGGAAAAACTTCATTTCTCCTAGATCGAACATCTCAAAAACTTTTAGCATTTCATTTTAACTTCTTGAACAGCAAGAGGATTTTCACCTGTAATCATCAAATCATCGACATAAACTGATATCATAATCAGCATCCCATCCGCTTGCCTTTTGAAGTACAAAGTAGGCTCATTTAGGCTTCTGTTGAAGCCTTGAGACGGCAAATGAAAATCCAGTCTACTATACCAAGCTCTTGGGACTTGTTTAAGACCATAGAGAGCCCTTTTAAGCTTGTACACCTTGTCTTCTTCACCTGCAACTGTAAAACCTTCAGGTTGATCAACATAAATGTCTTCCTCAAGCAATTCGTTGAGAAATGCAGATTTGACATCTAAATGGAAAATTTTCCACTTGTATTGTGTTGCGAGAGCGACTAGAAATCTTACTGTCTCATGCCACGCAACAGGAGCAAACGTTTCTCCAAAGTCCACTCCAGGCTGCTGAGAATAGCCTTTAACTAAAAGTATAGCTTTATGCTTGAAGATGGACCCATCTGTATTGAACTTTGTTCGATAGTCCCATTTGACACCGATAACATTCTTCTCTTCTTGCCTACCTACTAACTCCCAAGTATCATTTTTATTAATCATGGCAAGTCCTCCTCCATTGCTTAAATCCATACTTTGTGATTTGCTACTTCTTCAAATGAGGATGGTTCAACAAGAGCAAAATTGCATTGCTCATAAACTTCGGTTAGTGATTTGGTCTTCAAAACAGGAGAGTCTGTAGTCAATTCAACATCTAAATTATTTTTTATTCCAGCAATAGGACTAGAAGGAGTATCATTTTTTTGCTGATTTGGAGTTGCAACTGAAGTACTCCCACCTTGGTTCTTCACAACAGTATCTAGATCCCAATCATAGTGTCTAGACTCATCCACTACATGATCTCTACTAACAAGCACCTTCTTGCTGCTAACATTGTACACTTTGTATCCTTTTGCAACTGTACTATAGGCCAACAGAATGCACAGTTCTGCCTTGCTATCTAATTTGCCTCTTTTAGCATCAGGAACATGTGCATAGCATACCGAACCAAATACCTTCAAGTGTCTTGAAGAAGTCTTGATACCCTTCCATGCTTCAAATGATGTCATGTCTTGGACTGCTCTAGTTTGTAATCTATTTAGCAAACAGACAGCGGTATTGACTGCTTCAGCCCAAAAGTATTTAGGCATCTTCTTTTCTGCCAAAATGCATCTTGCCATCTCCATCACTGTTCTGTTCTTCCTCTCAGAAACCCCGTTCTGTTGTGGAGTGTAGCTAACAGTGAATTGTTGTTGGATACCCAAATCTTTACAATACTTGCTGAACTGATACGAAGTATATTCAGTTCCATTATCGGATCTAATATACTTCAATTGGCAGCCACTCTCCCTTTCTACCATAGCTTTGAATTCTTTGAAAACAGAAAACACTTGATAATTTCTACTAAGAAAGTACACCCATGTCATTCGAGTTAAATCATCCACAAAGAGAATAAAATACTTGTTTCCACTCAAAGAAGCCGTTCTCATTGGTCCACATAAATCTGTATGAACCAACTCTAGCTTTTCCTTAGCTCTCCAAACACTTCCTTTAGGAAAGGATCGTCTATGCATTTTACCAAGTTGACATGATTCACAAACATCTCTACACATATCAATTTTGGGTATTTCAAGCACCATACCCTTTGATTGCTTATACACCAATGAGCTAAGATTATAATTACTGAACCTTTTGTGCCAAATCCAAGTGTCACTGAATTCAACATTAAAAGAGCAAGTATCAATAGAATAGCATGAAATTGGAAAGGAATTGTCAATCATGCTAATTTTAGCTACTTCACATCCTTTAGGATCATAAATGATACATTGTTTGTCGTCAAAATTAAGAGAATAATTTTTATGAAGCAATTGAGTAACACTTAACAAGTTTTGAGTCAAATTTGGCACATAAAAAACATCATTAATAATTTTTGTACCTTCGTCAGTAGGAAATTTTACTGACCCTCTACCGTAAGCTTCCACCAATGCACCATTTCCAAGCTTCACTTTGGTTCTATTAGATCTGTCCAAGGTAACAAACAGATTTTCATCAATCGCCATGTGCCTTGTGCACGCTCTATCAACATACCATTTACATTGGTCAACATGTGATGTGTGTGAGCCTATGAAAATCTCCTCCTCTAATTTTCCAACTTGGTGATCATCTGTGAAATTCACTCGATAGGAAGACTGACCACTTTGGTTTTTCTTTTGCCTACAATACTTCTTAATGTGACCATACTTCTGACAATATCTACATTGAATTGGAGACCTCTTTGAATTCTGCCAACAATTCTTCTCTAAGTGGTTTGTCTTCTTACAAATGCCACAAGGTGGAAATTTTCCTTTTATCGACAAATAACCTTGGTTTCCACTAGATTTTACCTCTCCAGATTTATCCAACCAGACTTTTCTGCTATCTTTTTGATGTTTGAATTTATGCCTTGCTTGAAAGGCATCTTCTACTATCCCTTCACTTCTCATAGTTACTCGTTGCTCTTGGACCTGCAATTTGGAGATTAGTTCAGCTATCGTAAGAGTAGTCAAGTCACAAGACTCTTCAATAGCTGAGATTTTTTATTTAAACTTATCTGGAAGGCTGACCAAGATCTTCTGTACAACTTTCTAATCTGGAAAGGTTTCACCAAGTATTCTTATTTGGTTCACAATCTCCATCAGCTTGGAAGAGTATTCTTTCACACTATCTAAGTCTTTCATCTTCAAAAGCTCAAACTATCTCTTCAATGCTAATTACTCTACTACTGCCTTCAAACTCCTCCTTTAACTTATCCCATGCCTCTTTGGATGTTTCACAAGTCATAATCCTCGTAAACATCACGTCTGTAAGACTTGAATGTATGCAGGTGAGAGCTCATGGAGATCTAGTCACCAACTCATCATACTTCTTAATTTCATTGAGAGTTGCATTAACTCTCAATGGTCGGACAGCAGGTCAACTTCCCATAAGTTGAGAGCCTTTAGATAAGACTTCATTTTGATGGCCCATACGTGATAATTCTCTTTGGTAAAAGTCGGAGGACCTGTCGTTGGATGATTTTTAGGTGCCATGAATTTTTCAGCAAGCAAATTCAATAAAGAACAGAAAGTAGATGAGTCAAACAAACAAAATTTGATTCGGATCCCTTAGGAAATAGGCTCTGATACCATGTTACAAAGAAAAGGAAGAAGAACTTCAGGTCTACAAGGTGTAAGCAGTAGGAAATCGCAGCTGTAAATTGCTAGAAAAAATCTGAAAGTGAAGAAGAAGGCTTAAGTTTTCTTGAGTTCTATTTCATTCACTAGATATTTTATTACATATAGTCTATTTATAGATAAAGTGTGAGAATTACAACCACATAATAAGCAAAATATCTCACACCAAACTATGTACATATGTGGCTCACTAACCACCACTCATTTTAAACCAAGACTAGATATCTTACTACAAAATATCTACTATCTAGGAGTTTCTAGACAAAACTTAATTTCTAACATATCTACAACAAAATATCTCCAACCTGGGAGTTTCTAGACAAAAACTTGCTTTTCTAACATATCTACTACTAAATATCTCCAATCTAGGAATTTCTAGACAAATCTTAATTTTCTAACACAATTAGATTTTGATCTTTTAATCCATCATTCTCTTCTCTCTCAAACCATAGGGCAAAACCCTAAGTAAAAATTAAAGTAGAAAACTCCATTCAAGATTCCTTCAATCTTTTAAAATATTCTTCTTCCAAGTAAGTCTTTCTCCAAAATTCTATTCTTTCCAACTCAAATTCCTCGATACAATTATCAATCACAAATGAAAATCATAATTCTTGGCAATAGAGATTTCAAGAAACTAATCCAAGAATCTCAAAAAGGTTTTCTTGATTTTTCTCCTTCAAGCTAGGGTTTCAAGGCTTCTAATCAATTTCTTCTTCAAGATTCTTCAAGAACCTTGTTCTTCCAGGTATGTAAGGCTATCATAGTGTTGGACTAGTTCGTCCTCACACCCTACGTCTACTTTCAAATTAGTAAAACAGTAATCTAGGATTCTTCCCCTAGATTTGAGTATTCTTGAGATAAGTTGATTTTGAGTTCTTGAGTTCCTGGTTCTTTTTTAAATTCTATTCCTAATTATTGAATTGCTATATGTTATGCATTGAGATTCTTGAGTTGATTCGTTCATGTTTATATTTCAGCATGAACCCTATGAATTGAGTATTCTTGAGATGAGTAGTATCATTGAGTTCTAAGTTCTTGAGTTTTGAGTATCGAGTCGTCCATAATTCCATATGAACCCTATGATTTGAGTTACAAATTTTGAAAACCTTTTTAAAGCCAACTTTTGAGTTCTTAAACTGAGTTTTGAGAAAGTAAAGATGAGTTTTGAGAAAAGAGTTTCTAAACATGATTAGTATGACAGTCGAGTATGCCATCAATATAGATATGTCATCAATGTTTATGTAGTATGACTTCCCGAGTTATCAATGATCATATTAAAATATGATTTTGATATGTTTTTTAGAAAGAGTTTTCAAGTACAAATTGAGTAAGAGTATAAAGGAACTATGTATTCACAAAGGTATCAATTTTTACCTTGATAAAAGAGAAACTGAGATTTCTAAATGAGTTATGAGTTCAAAAGATATTTCAAGAATCGTTACCTCTTTTAAGAGGGTAGTTTGAGAAATTACCTCAAACCAGAGGAAGAGTTATATTTTTAAACATATGATCACGCGTATATATTATTGGGAGTAGTATTGAGCACCGATATGGGGACGAGTTCAGACAACTCAAAGTCCTCATAAACCATGTACGCCAACATAGGTAAAGGGTCATACTTTTTAGATGATTCCTTATAGATTTTTCAGCATAGCTTAGTGGATCAACTTAGTTGAGGTTTTCTATGCCCTGTCAAGGTATAGGACAATTCTGGTAGCGTGGGCGAGACATTGTATCATCACGTAGCTCATAGTGATGGTTATCGATTAGAGAATCTCCGAATAGAGTTAAAGTGTATTTTTATTTATCACTTATTATGTAGAGTTCAGATATGAGAAGGTATTTTTTAATGCTTTAAATGATTTAACCCCTTTATTTCTTTACATTCAACTTGAGTACATTGTTATCTATTCCAATACTTTCTTTTAGTTATTTGTTATTCAGATATATTACCTACTCGTACATTCAATGGACTAATGTCATTCGACCTGCATCTTTTAATGATGTAGATACAGGTTATTAGGATCCTCAACAAGATTCTATTGAGATCACTTCATCCACTCGTCAGCTTTTCAGTATGACCTCCTTGCTTCCGGAGGACTCCAATTTTGTGAGTTATTAGTAATAGTTTTTGAGCAGTCATGGGTCTTGTCCAGACACTCATCTTTATATAGTAGAGGATTCATAGATAGAGAGTTTTGGAGAATCTTTCATTTTCAGTTATTCTATTTAAAACTTAAGTTTCATACTCAGTATATTCAGCGAAGTTTTGAGATTCAGTAAACTATTTTTTAATTTTTCTTTCAATTTAATGCTTATGTATGCTTGAGTTAGTCTTCCACTTGTAGGCAGCCAGAATGAGGGTTCTCTTGGGGACCAACAATGGTTCTCGAGTGCCGACTACGTCCAGGGTGTAGGCTCAGGTCGTGACATTTACATAAATTAAAAGATTCCCGTGAGAGGGATGAAAAGGAAGCTCGAACGAAGTGAGAGGGTGGATGTAATTCAGCTCGACCTACAGGGAGAGGGAAATTCTTTTTATTGCGTTCCCGGCTCTCGGCTCTCTCTTTCCCTTTATCCCGTGCCTGGGGAATATATGAATGTCTTTCTCCTGGCTTACTACGATTTTCGGGTGGGAAGAAAGCCACCCGTACATTCAACGTATTAATGGCATTCGACCTGCATATTTCCATGATACACATAAAGGTGTTCAAAATCCTCAGCAGGCACTACATGAGATCATTTTGCACTCCTTGCTAGATTTTGTGGGCCTTCCTTGCATTTTGGAGGACTCCACTCTTGTATTTAAGTTTATTAGTTTTGAGCTGTCGTGGATCTTCTCTTGACTTCCATATTGAACTATAGAGGCTTTATAGATAGTTAGTGTTGAGTTTCTTTCAATATTTCCTTTGAACTAATTTCGCAAACTATTGTTTTTTCAGAGTATTTTCAGAAAATTTTTGATTATACTCTTTTGAGATAATTTGAGTTTAAGAAGTTTTGAGATTTTGAATTTAAATTATGTTTTAAAGATCGAATATGCTTGAGTTAGTCTTTCGCTAAGTAGTCAGCCAGGCCAAGGGTTCGCTTGGGGATCACTAATGGTTCTATAGTGTCAGCCACGTCTAGGGTATAGGCTCAAGGAGTGATAGTTGAGGGTCTTTTTCGGACGTCCATGTTGAACTTAGAGGCTTCATAGATAGCTAGAGTTGAGTTGTTTTCAAAAATTCATCCTTTAATGTTTTTTATGAATATTATATTTTTCTTAAATAAGTGTTTGAAACAATTGAGTTACATTATTTCTCTTTAAAACTTTTAATTTTTTTGAGTCAAATCTTCCAAAAAGCAGTCAGCCAGACGAAGGGTTCGCTTGAGAGATAGCAACGGTTCTCGAGTGTTAGCAACATCCAGGATGTAGGCTCGGGGTATGACAAACTTGGTATCTAAGCATAGAGTTCAAGAGTCCTAAGATGTCCATGAAGCCATGTCTAGTAGTCCTTCTTATTGGTGTGAAGCACACCACATCTATAATGAGAAAGCTATGACATTTAGGAACTTTACACTGTAACTCATGCTTACACATGTCTTTTCAGATCATGCCTCCACAAAAAGCTATTTGAGGACGTCCTGCTAAGAAGAATGCTAATCATCATGGTCAAGAAGCTCCCAATGCACCAGAAGTGCAACCCCCTCAAGGAGATGTCACCAACGTTGAGTTCAAGAATGTTATTCAGATGTTGACTCGAGTTGTGGAAAATCTGGTTGGTCAAAAAGGAGTGGGTAATTAGGATGTGGCTGATACATCCAGAGTTCATGAATTTTTTAGGATGAATCCCAGAGATCATAGGATCGAAGGTCACTTCAAATCTGCAGAACTTTGTCGAGGACTTACAGAAAGTTTTTGGAGTTATGTATGTTGTTGATGCAGAGCATGTGGAGTTGGATTCTTACCAACTCAAATGTGTTGCTTACATTCGGTATGACCAGTGGAAAAAGAACAGGGCAGAGGGAGCACCACTTTTAAGCTAGGTTATGTTTGAGAATGCTTTCTTGGAGAGTTTCTTTCCTCGATAGATAAGGGAAGCTAAGGTGAGAGCTACGAAGATGGTAGAAGATATGAGGAGTAAAGTGAGTTTGTTTGTGTCCGGGCTATCCTGCTTATTTAACAATGAAGGTAAGAAAGCTATGTTGATAGGGGAAAAAGACATAGCCAGACTCATGATTCATGTAAAACAGGTTAAGGAAGATAAGTTGAAAAATAGAGAAGAGTTTCGAAACTAGAAAGCTAAGACATCCAATCAAGAGTTCGGCCAACGTTAGACTCGAAATGGGAATTGGTCATCGTTTCAACACAGATCATCAAGACCTGGTCCATAATCATCTAGTGCACCTGCACCAAGGAACATGAATGACCATCAGAATCAGAATTTTAGAGCGCAAGCTATTTAGTCTCAGGGTAGTGTGGCACAATGGGCTACTTGGAACCCCAATTGTGCTAAATGTGGTAAGAACCACCCAGGAGTGTGTCGTTAACCTCAAAATAAACCAGGCCGTATTATCCTAGCTAGGATTAACATAAATATTGAGTAATTTCCCTAGATAGTCACCCATATTTGGGAAATTACCTAATAATATTACTTTTGTTTATTTTAGGACTACAATATCACCCAACTTTACATATTTTCGTCAAAATATACTTGACACAAAAAAAAAATTCTCTCTTCTATGTCACGTTACTCCATTTTTACTAATAATTAAAAATTTAACTTTTTAAATCAACCCATATGATATACTCTGTAAAAATAATATTTACAAAGTGCATATTTTTAAACAACTCACATTTGTTTTCTGTTATTACGATTAACACTAATTATTTATTCTAAATCATTTTTCAAATAATTCATTCTTTAAGTTCTTATAAAATGTGCAAGATGAACATTAAAAACAAGTAAAAGTAAAAAAAAAAAAGTGACGTTAGAGGACAATTTTCATGTACTCATAAAAAATCAAGAGTATTACAACTAACTCCTTTTACAGATATTTTTCTAGCAACTATTCCCTCTATCCATTTTTATTTATTCATTACGTTACAAATAATTATTCATTTGTTACTTGTTTACTTTAGAAAATCAAGTGATAATTTATTACTTATTTCCTAATTCACTCTTATTATTAATTATAGTCATTTGCCAATGCAGTTTTTAAAATTGAAATTTATTATTTTAAAAAATTGATATAGTAAAATTATATTTATTATTTCTTAAGAGATATGTCAAATTAATACCGAACAAGTAAAGATGTAAACATGGACGGAAGGGGTAGAAACTAAATTTTCCAGTTAAAAAGAATTTAAAAAATATTATAAAAAAGAATAATATGACATGAAATCCCATTAAAAGTGTGCACTTTGCATATTCTTTAAGAAATTAAAGAAGGAATGATTTAGAAAAATAATTAATGTTAAATGTAATAATAGAGAAAAAAAAATGTCTCTCTCTTAATATGCTAAACTAAAAAACTAAAAATGATAAATAATTAATAAATTTTTTTTTTACTGAATTTAGCATATGAGTTATTTTTAAAAGTTAATTTTTTTAAGAAAAAATGAAAATGTGACATGTCATCCCAATAGGAGAGAGAATAATATTTTTTTTGTCAAGTATATTTTGAGGAAAATATGTAAAGTTGAGTGATATTGTAATCCTAAAACAAACATAAGTGATATTACTAGGTAATTTCTCAGACATGGTTGACTATCTAGGGAAATTCCTCCATAGATATTTGACTTTTAAATCACACCTACGATTGATTGATACAATCGAAAAGGACGAAGAGAATTTAATCATGAGTAACTTGCAAATTAATTTATCCTTACGTATTCTTTTGTAATTTATATCCTATTTTATTTTTCTTAATGATTTTTACACTCTAATTTTCTTAGTTCCCTGCAAAATCATAAAAAGACATTTTTTTTAATTTATTTATGAGTGTAATATATGAAACAAAAATTAGAAAGAAAAAAAAATTGTGTTTCACAAAAAAAAAATTATTTTTGTAATTTTCTTTATTCACAAATTATGTATATATACCAAATATTCAACAACAATTTAGGCTATGATTTTGGACATTGTTACATCACTTACATTAACACAAGAAACAATAAACTACCTTATTTATTTCTTAAGATATAACATAACATAATATATATTTATATTTAGTTGTGTTTTAATGGTAATAGGACATTTTTGCGGTATTCTGCCAATGCCCACAATGGAAATATATTTCTATATGCTGCATAATGCAACATGCAATTCTTCATGAAAGCTCCAGTTATTTCCTGCACATATTTATGAAGTCAGATAAAAACAATTTTTTGATAAAACTAGTTTTAGTGATCTCCGTTTTTTTGGATATTGTTTTGCCAGTTTTTGAAAGAGCTTACTTCGTTATACTATCAAACATATACGACCAGATTATTTGAGTGGACTATATGAATCATCTATGTCCTTTTTGTTTAAATACAGTCTACTCCATTCTAGTCTACTTTGTTTAGCTTGTAATTTGCAGAAAAACTACCTGTTGTGGGAAGTCACCAACTTCTAGCTGAGAATTAATCAACAGCCTTGCCGCATGGTGGAAGGGCCTTGGATCTCTATCAACCTGTCCAAATAGGAAAATTTGTGAAATAAATTACAGCATTTACTAATGGAAAAAAAAAGGAATTAACCTGGCCAGAGTGAATCAATCCCATCAATGCCCATGAAGTTTGTACAAGATTTGAGTGATCTGTCTCAAGCTCTCGGTATACCTATTTGATCAAATACAAATCCGAGTCACAGTTACCTTTTCTCTTTATACTTAAATTATTCAGTATTAGAATGAAACGATTCCAAATGGAGTAGGATGGATGCATGTCCAGAGTACAAATAAACTATGTTGCTCAGACTCGCAAAAAACGTTGCTGCACCCATGTCGAATGGTCCAAAAATGCACTACTTTTGGAGGATTCGACACGCACCAAGTGACATTCTGAGCAACATAGCATAAATCCACCTCAACAGTGCACAAACTGAGACATAGGTGTTGTTATTCTTGTTTTTCGTAGCTTTTTGGCTTTTACATTACCTTGTCTGGACAAGAATGGTAGCTTTCTCCCCAACCGCCATCAGACCTTTGTGTTCGTAACAGAAATTCAACGCCTTTATGAACGGCTGCAGAGTTGTTGTAACTCTTGCCTGCTACAGCAAGTCCTCCAAGAGCAAACCAGGAGGCATAAGTGAAGCACACACCCCAGCAACCATACCTGTATGTTGACACGATTAATCATTTCATATGTATCGATACAGAAGAAAGTTTAAGGGCTCACAAGAGAAATATCATATACCATGAACCATCAAGTTTCTGCACATCTTCAAAATATTTAACAGCATTATCAATGAAATTGTCAATCTCTGTGGTTCGGTGTCCAGGATATAGCTTTTTAAACAAAACAAGTGCTTGGATTGATGAGCCAGTGCACTCAACATACCTGGATTGAAATGTAATCAGTGTGAAGCATTATAATAGAGACTAGCAGTGGGAAAAAAGCTAAAGGGAAAGAGAGAAACTAGAGACGTCTTACTCATGCTCAATGACAATGTCCGCAAAAAATTCAGTAGGATTGAGAAACTTTCAATGAATAAAACAGAACAAGAAAGTTAAATATTCAGGGTATGGATGACTGTAGAAGAAGTTGAAGTTTTTAACAACCTTGAAATGATGCACTTAGATAAAATTCCTACATCGTGAATCTCAAACTCATATGATTATTTTACTTACCTCCAAATACTCTGAGGCCCCTGCAGGCTCCCATGCTGCTAAACCCCCATTTTTGCTCTGTAATTTTATTTCAAATGAATCTCAATATTACTAGAAATGAGCCTAATCACGAATGACTAAACTCAGAAATGATGAATTTAAGGTAGCCATGTGTTAAAGGTTTCGCTTGGAATTTTCGTCAATCAGCAGACAACTTCAGATTAAATGACCAATGATTTTAGACACATTTCTCAGGTTTTACCTGTAAGGAAAGAATAACATCCACTGAGTCATACAGTCGTGCAGGTTCGATTGCCTCACCAACTAATTCGGAAGGCATTGTAGAGAACAAAAGGCAGCACTAGAGAAACCAAATTAAGAAGATATCAGGCAATCTACTAGCATTATCATCTTTTTACTTTTCAGTAATTACAAGAAGTTGGAATCTTATTTCATTGAATGGTTAGATACCTTTAATGCTTCGGCAGTGGTATCAGATACTTGCCATCCATGATCTTGATCCGAAAAAGTCCACGATCCTTTTGAGATATGCCGATACATCCCTTTAAAATCACCAGAAGGATTGTCCTTCACCTAGCAAGAAGTCACTTACATTAATAAGGTCCATATTTTGAGAGAGCTGTTACGCTCATGAATCATGATTTAAACATCCAACCTGAGATTCTTTTATGAAGTCATGCCCTTTTCTAAGAGTATCTAATATCTCATCATTCATCTCACTGGCCAATAATGCTTGAATTGCGAAACTAGTATCCCATACTTGACTACCGAAACTCTGCAATTCAATGACAAACACTCACCAATTTCAGTAAAAATTGTTTGCATCACTTCAGAATAGGAGAAGGGGCTAGTTCTTTTTATTTTACAAACACGCGTTAAGTGTTAAACAAATACTATTTCTTAACTCATTGTGGTTGGTGAAATAGTATGATTTCCTTGCTTACAAAAAACAATTTGGATCAACCAACCTGCATTTTCATTCCATCTTCAGCTACCCATAAATAATCTGGAATCCGAGCAAGATGATTTTTGACATAACTGCCATTTGGATCCTCAACCCAACAAGCAAGCATACACAATACCTACACCATCCATATGTTACATAAGTGTCAAATGATTGAAGTCGATAAGAAAATGCAGGTATTTTGTAATCTGTCCAAAATGAATAAGTTGTCATACTTTATTAACACATCCAATGGTGATGTATCGGCTATTCTCGTCTTCATAATGTATATGTTTCATGGTAACATCAAGAGCTTTATTTCTCAGCTTGTTGAAAGGCCAATGAGTCAGTAGAGGATCGGTACACATGTAGAGACTGTCCCACATCAAATCTTGAACCCATGGATGAGGGTAGTAGAGATCCTCCTGCAGCAACAAGTTTGTGTGTGAGCATTTGTAGAAAATAGTAAGATATCTATGCCAACTTCAACACTGAGGACTCATTTGGTCTGTAGACAGTTTTAAAGGGATAAATACTATCAAATATTATGTCGAGATATTTTTCTAGTCTCGTTAATCAAACGACCCTTGATAGTCTTACCTTTGCACATAGATGGCGTACTTTTTTCCAGTTAATTTCATTGTATGGTTGATCATATAACTCTTCCCTCAATCGTAAAATGAGAGGCGTGATTGGACCAACAAATCTCTTCTCGTAGAGATAAGACATTGGCATGTAGACCATTCGACTGTAACACCACATTTTTGCTGCATTTAAATTAAGAGTCAAAACACTTGGAAGATCAATATATCGACACCAATAGAGAACGACATCAACTAGAAAACATTACATAGCAAATCCCTAAAATTAATAGCTACAACGAAATGAACCGACTATTTTAGGATGCATATGCATGAGCAATGAAAAAAAGACCAACCTGGATGCATGGGAAGAAAAGATGGAAGAATCCAAAACTCAGGAGGCATTGGATTGGTTCCTAACCACTCAAAAGCTCCTAGAATCTGAATGAGAAGAAAGAGGATTTATCAGCAAGCAGTAGCGGAGCCAGAAATTTTAATAAGGGGGTTCAAAATCTGAGAAGTAAACACACGAACTAGTGGAAGGGGGTTCGACATCTATTATACATACCTAAAAAATAATTTTAACCATGTATAAATAGTAATTTTTTTCGCCGAGGGGGTTCGGATGAACCCCTCATTATATGTTGCCTCCGCCCCCGTCAGCAAGAAGGCATTAACATGACACTACAAGGTTTAGTACTTGACATTGGAGAATGATATAATTTAACTAGTTTCCCTTATATTACTAACCATAAGAAAGAACTTTCGCAAATTCAGGTCACCTAAATGATAACTTCAATTAACCGTCCACAATAAGTGCAGAGGCATGTATGTAGTATATAACCAATAAGTTCAACAACAGTGTATATAACTTAAATCCTACTATAATATACATTCTTCTAAAAAGTTATAAGGTTATCTAATCATACCGAGAGCCATGTTTTCCCCCAAGAAGGAATTGCAGTGACAGTACCATGATCAAGAATCCATTTCCTTGCTCTAGCACACACATTATTTTCACCGCCATCTGGTTCTTCTCCAAGGATCCTCATGCATATGTAACTCAGTGATGTACTGAACATAGTACTGTGACCTTCAATGTGCAAACCCCATCCCCCATCTTCATTCTGAAACGTCATCAACAATTTAGAAATGTGTTTAACTTCAAAATGCTGACAGTGTACACCAGTGGAGGAGCCACCTTATGCTAAGGGGTGTCATTGACACTCCTTCTTGGAAAATTACATTGTTTAGCTAAGTTAAAATTTTAGTTTTATGTGTATATGCTATGGGGGTATTTGGCCATGAAAATTGTGGGTATATTTAAAAAAAAGTAGTTTTTGTTTTAAAGTGTTACAAAATATATGTATATTTGTTTCTTGATATTGTACAAAGATATAGATAAATAGCACATCATCTCCAACCCAAACACCAAATTAAGCACTATTTTTTGTGTAATCAACTCCAACCCACTGCACTAAATTTTACACCAAAAAAGAATTTTTTCTCTCTTTTCATTATTATATTATTATTTCTTATTTCATTTATATTTTCTTATTTCATAAAACAAATTCTTTCTAAAACTTTCACCATATATAATTCATATTATTTCCTTTTATAATCGTTTAATATAAAATTATTTTGTACCATAATTTTTTAAATAATATAAATTGCTAGAAAATATTATACATTATACATAATAATGTATAATACAAATAAATGTGAAATCATTAATGAAATACAATTAAATAAACATTACATAATTGGAAAAAAATAATTTAAATTCTACATAAATATTCAACTTTCAAGATCACTATGGTGCTCCCATAAATTCTCGATTAATGCATTACGTAGTTCAAAATGAGCAATGTTTGCATTTTTTATTTTTGTGAAGGTTAATTGTAGTTATATCAAATTATAATTTATAGTAGAATTAACATAAATTTAATTTTTTTTAAAAGTCATATATAGAAAAATTAATTTATATAAAGCTAAATTTTATATCTAAAATTAAAATTATAAAAATATTACATAAAAAAAATTTAAATATATAAGAGATTTAATTAAACATACAATTTATATAATGTTTAATTAAAAGTTTGTATAATGAAATAATATTAAAATATACAAAAAGTGAATTGGTGAGATGAATAGTGTTACATCAAATTTGGTGTAACACTATTCACACACCAAATTTGGTGTAAAAATTGGTGTGGGTTGGAGCTCAAAACACCAAATTTGGGATTTGGGGTAAAAATTGGTGTTGGGTTGGAGATGGTCTTAGGATTTCCTCTTTATTTCTTTCCTTAGTTAGCTTGTATTTATGCATGTTTACCTATTGAATAATATACAAGTTATTCTCTCCAATTCCTTGCACAAAGTGTAAAATGATATCTGAAAATTGGAGTTGTATTTGGCTATAAATACTGTGAGAAATATCGGGAAAAAATTATTGAATTGTGTATCTACATTATTACATTGAGACTTTATTTGTAGACACTAAATTAGACTCATTTTCTAACCAGGATACTACATTATAATTTTTTTTTTCAAGTAGGATTTTATATTCCATTCTTGTCCCTACTCCTATTCTAACACTCTCTCTCGAGTTGGTGCATGCAGGTCATATGTACAAAGCTTGTTACAAATGTGATTAATACGAGGACCAGTGAGGGACTTGGTAAATGTAAGGAATGCTTTGGATGTCTAGAGGTTGCTAGACCTTGAGGTGGTGTTGGTTTTTGCACAACACTGACGAAATGTAAAACAATGTGAGTCATATATGAGGAGTCACTGAAAAGATGCACGGCGCTGCGCAACTCATATATGCTACACAAATCAAATATGAAAAAGTATTCACCGAAAAGATAAACAGTGCTACGCAAATTAGATAAGAGAAAGTATTCATCGAAAAGATAAATAGTGCTACACAAATTAGATATGAGAAAGTAGTCACTAACAAGATGCACTGTGTTACACAATCAGTTATGAGAAAGTAGTCACCGGAAAGATGCACAGTGCTACGCAAATCGGATCTAAGAAGCCACCGGAAAGAAGCACGTGACTACTTTCCTTGTCCCGAATGCTTCTCAAATCAATCTTTTTCAGCATGATTATTTTTTGGCTAGACAGACGACATATATGAGTCATACCCCTCACGGATCTAAGAAGCCACCAAAACGAATCAAGGTGACTACTTTTCTTGTCCTGAATGCTTCTCAAATCAGTCTTTTTCAGCATGATTTTTTTGGCAGCATATATGAGTCATGTCCCCCGCCGGCAACAGAACCTTTTGATTCTCTATCAGAATCGTAGAAGCTCTATTGCCATGTGAAAAATATAGAGAAAAATATTATTGAATTGTGTATCAACATTATTATATTAAGACCCTATTTATAGATACTATATTAGACTCTTTCAAACTAGGACATTATTTTACATTACAATCATTTTTCAAGTAGATTGTATTTACTATTCTTGTTCTAACAAATACAAATTAGAGTTGGTTTTTAAATTTTTGTCAGTAATTTGAAGTGGAAAAAAAAAGTGAAACCAACTCTTTTGTGTTTTCGAATTCCTAAAAGTTAAACTCCGGATTTTATGGTCAAACATTTTTTAGGGAGTTGACTGCAAAAAAATGTATGGCCAAACACTCCCTATATGTTGAGTCCCCTTATTTATTTATTTTTTACTTGTGTCTAATTTTATATGTTTTAGACGAGAGGAGTTGCTCGGATGGTAAGCACCCCTCACTTCCAATCCGAAGATTGCGAGTTCGAGTAACTAAGGGAGCAAAAGGGTGGGAGCTCCTAGGAAGGGTAAAAAAAATAAAAAAAATAAAAATTATATCTTTTATTACCCTCGATAAAATTTCTGACTCCACCACGAGTTGTCCAGTGTGTATGGTATCTTGAGATGATCACATAAAGATGCAGCTATAACCGGCTAAAAAGTTTAACTTATACACATGTCATTGTAATTAAGTTAAATTCTTCAAAAATCTGCAAAGTTAATTTTGATTGAGCAGTATAGTCATTCTAACTTTACTGCTCCAATTCTCTGTTTGAAATTCTTCTCTCCCAGAAACTGCATACATATTGTGTTGAGATGCAAGGGATTTGAACAACCAAATATTATTTTCCAGGAGTTGAACTACCATATCACTAAACAAAGACACAAGAGCATGTCCTTTCCATGAAACTCAAGAGACCTCATTTCAATTTTTTATTCAAATTAATTTATGGTTGTTGAAAGAGGTTGAAAATATTATCACCATAGATAGATAAAGCTTCAAGCTTAAAAGTGGGTCTGCAATTGAATCGAAAATTTCGAACTCAAATTGTTTTGTTATTGTTGAAAGGAGTTGAAAATGCTACCACCATTAATGAACAAAGCTTCAAGCTTTAAAGTGGTCTACAATCAAATTGAAAATTTCGAGCTAAAATCAATTTTTCATGGTAAGGGGATTAGAAATATTCTTGAAATAGATACAATATAATTTTCATTACCATTTTGATTTACTAAGCCGGAAAGAACAAAACTACAATTCATCATAGTTATAAGGGAAAAGGGTCAAAAATACCCATCAACTTTGGTTTATAGTTTGACTTTACCCTCGCTATTAAAATGAAGTTAAATTTACCCCTCATTTGACGGAATCCCCAAAATTGACCCAAATTACCCGATTTTAAAAAAAAAAAATCATATTCCCTATTTTTAACCCAATGCCCCGACCCCTCTAGAGGATAACCCATTCCCCTTTTACCCGTTCTTTCAAATTTTCCTTATTACCCATTAACTTCTCCTTGCTTCATTTATCTTCCCCTCTGATTGTTCTTCATGAGTTTTCTTCAACAATTCATACTTGTTTAGTTGTTTTGTACTACTTGGTCAACCTTCTGAAGAACTTTGGAATAGCAACAAGTCTTTGATTTTTCATTTTTTGGACCAGAGTGAGATCATTGAAGAAATTGAAGAAGACGAAGAGGAGGAAGAAGATGATGATGAAGAAGAAGAAACAAAGGCAATTTTTTTCGTATTTTCTTGATTGCTTTCGTGGTCAAATAATAAGTCGAAAACTTTCAAAGGCGATAAATTTGAAGAATTTTGTAGGGGTTTCTCTGTTCGGCTCTGTTTTTGTAAAGCTGTAACAAATGGGTCAAAATCTTTCTTTTTGTGTCGAGGAGAAAATGTTTCCATGAACAATTTCTTCGGGGATTTTGGAGAATCCATGTGTTTTCCTTCGTACTAAAACCTTGGAGGTGGTTTCAAAGGTTTAATCTTTCCGTAATCAAAGAGCTCATCAGCTGCAGATAGCGAAATCCTCTCCAATTGCCCACTATAATCAAAAGCAAAAATTTCATCATCTTCATCTGGGTTATGTTTCTCTTTTGGGATTTCTTCCCAATTGAATTCATCGTAAAGAGGGGAAATCCGAGTAGGACTAGCAGGTGCACTGTAAAGCAACGTGGTAGCACGGGGAGGACTTGACGGAGCACTCATGTACGGAGTAGTACAACCACTGTCAATGTTGAATGAAAGATATGGTGGAAGAACAATCAGAGGGGAAGAGAAATGAACAACAATGGAGGAGAAGTTAATGGGTTTTATGGAAAATTTGAAAGAATGGGTTATCCTCTGGATGGGTCAGGGTATTGGGTTAAAATAGGGAATATGGTGTTTTTTTTAAATTTAGTTAACTTAAGTCAATTTGGGTCAATGTTGGGGATTCCATCAAATGAGGGGTAATTTTGGTGAAATTAGTAACGGGAGGGGTAAATTTAACTTTATTTTAACGGCAAGGATAAAGTCAAATTATAAACCAAAGTTGAGAGGTATTTTTGACCCTTTTCCCTAGTTATAATGGATTCAAGCTTATATGTAACGAGTACATGAGGAAACTTGTTTAGTGCCCATAGGCACAGTGAAGTGCAATAGTTCATGAGAGAGTCATCTAATTCCCTAAACCCCCATAAGACTTCACTTAGGCATGGCTATGGAGTCCACAAAAATATACATAGATTTTCAGACAAAAATAAAAAATTATTGCTAAGATTTCTTAATTTACTTTGTTGTTTTCTTTTTTTTTGTTGATTTTTTTTCCAGATTCAACGAGAAGAAGAATGGATCCAAAGCAACGAAATTGAAATCACTGGCAAAGGGTTTCAAGAATTTCATGTCGCCATCTATTTCAGCTTCTTCCAAGATTGCTCAATCCCCTACAAAGAAAATCTCGGTGGAAAGAAACAATCTGATTTAGGAAATTAGATGGCCGAATGAAAGTGAATTCTTTTTGGGGGTTTTGGGTTATAATTTGGGTGTTTGTGTTAAGTTATTTGGGTGGATTTTTAATTAGTTGGGTGGGTTTTTAATTATGTATAAAAATCAAATAAATTTCGGGCACGTCTTTAAGATTGAGACACGTGTCTCTCTGTTAGTCCAAAGGGTATATACACCCAAAAATTGGACAATAAGGATATCAATGTCTTGAAAGTATGACGGAGGGGTATTAACATAACATTTATGATAATTTGGAGTATATTTGTCCTAATTCCCTTTTTCAAATAATGGCATGATGAATATGACATAAATGAGTCAATCTTTTTAACTTATGACATAAATGAGCATTCACTAAAAGTTTGATGACATATTTAAGTTTTTTTCTTTAATTTATTTATTAAAATAAAAATATTTTATGAAATAGACTACAAACTAATAATATTTTATAAGTAGCCAATAAAACTAATTTCCTAAACATTTTAAAATGGTCTGAACCAATAAATGAATCTAGATGACTTAAACAATTGACTTATTTCACTTTGTCTAATATTGATCAAGTTTTAATTTATCATAATTTGATTAATTACCAAACAAAACTAAAACTAAATCTCTTTTTGATAAAAGAAACTTGATGAACCAATTTGGTGACATATATAGTTGTTTCAAAAGATAAGTCAAACTTATAGACGGGATAAACTTGGACAAGTCAAGATGGTTGAGTTAGTTAATGAGCAAATAACTAACTCGTGAACTTAAACAAATTGCACTAATCATATTGTGTGAACTAATTGTATAATATTAATCTTCAAGAAGATCAAATAGAAAAAAGAAGATAGTCAGTTATAAACCTGCATTCTCCAAAGCAGATCGCTACTGGGCTTGACTTTATAGCGATTGATCCAAAATTGTTGACGAACCTCTTTAATCGTGGCTTGTTCTTCTATCGTTCCAGCATTTGGGTCGAACTCCCATGTTTGTCGCCCAACGTAGTTATTTGTGCTGTATAAATATGATACATCTTGCCCTTTAGCAATATTCAATTTCCACATTCTTGATTACTTCTTTTAGTTACAAGGTTTACAATTAAGTGATATCGATGAAATCTCACACATAATATAGATGTGAGTTTAAATTATTCAAGGTGGAGCCCACAGTGCAACAATAGGTGAATGATGATCACTTGAATATTCTCATAAAAATATATATGTATTTATTCCGCTTTAATTTATGTAACATTTAATCTTTATTAGTTCGTTAAAAAAGGATATATTTATATATTAACTAATAACTTAACTTCAAACTCCCAATTTAACCTTTAAAGGATTGTTGTTCAAAAGTATAACATGCTAAATATATATAGACAGTAAAAGTGAATGGATTTGAGTGAAGCAAACCTGTGGCGCAAAGTGCCCGCGAATCATCAACAAGCAGGGGGGTCCGGGTCGGGTCAGTCAACTGTAGGGTTTGGACTCACGAGACCCCGTCTACGGTCCGTGAGTCGATCTACGGTCCGTAGATAGGTACCGTAGATCACAATTATACTAGGAAAATTTTTGAGGGACTTACCTGGGATCTACGGACACCATTGACGGTCCGTGGATCCATCGACGGAACGTCGATGGGGTCCGTAGACCTCTGCACCAGACCATTTTCTGCAGATTTCTTGCATAGTGTACCTGAACATGTAGCAACCAGTAGTCTATTTTTTTCATTTTCTGGACACTTTTTAGACACGGACCCTATATTACTTCTAGCCAACACTAAGAACTAAAATACTGAAACCCCTACCTACATTGATACAAAGACGCAAGTAATCAAAGAAAGCTAAACTACGTAATGGAAAACAGAAACCTATCGTTGGCTAGATTGTACATCTTGTGTTGCCTCCCAAGCAGCGCTTGATTTAACGTCGCGGCACGACGCAATTATCTTGATTACTCAGACTTCATCAAGATTACAGGCCTCAATCACTTCTTGCACAGTTTCAGCATTTCCCAGATAGATTTTGATCCTTTGCCCATTCACCACAAACCTTGTTCCATCCTTATTTTCAAGTTCAATCGCTCCATGCGAGAGCACTTTTGTGAGCAAAAATGGCCCGGTCCACTTGGACTTGAGTTTGCCTGGAAATAGGCGCAACCTAGAGTTGAATAGCAGCATACGATCACCAACCACAAATTCTCGCTTTTCAATTCTTTGATCATGATACCTCTTCATCTTCTCTTTGTATAAGGCTGAACTTTCATAAGCTTTTAGGCGAAACTCATCAAGCACGTTCAAGTCATTCATCCTTTGATTAGACGCGGTGCCCCAATCCAAATTTAACTTTTTCATTGCCCACATAGCCTTGTGTTGTAGCTCTACTGGTAAATGACAAGACTTCCCATATACAAGTTGGTAAGGTGACATACCTATGGGGGTCTTGTATGCAGTGCGATATGCCCATAGAGCATCATCAAGCTTCCTTGACCAATCCGTTCGATTAGCGTTCACAGTCTTCGCCAATATCTGCTTTATTTCTCTGTTGGACACCTCAACTTGACCGCTAGTCTGTGGATGATAAGGAGTGGCTACATTGTGACGGACACCATATTTCTCAAGTAGTGTTTTGAACAACTTATTACAAAACTGAGAGCCTCCATCGCTAATAATAGCCCTTGGTGTACCGAATCTGGAGAAGATATTCTTTTTCAAGAATGCGGTGACACTTTTACCTTCGTTGTTGGGGAGTGCTACTGCTTCCACCCACTTCGATATATAATCAACCGCAACCAGAATATACTTCATCCCATATGAACTCACAAATGGACCCATGAAATCAATGCCCCATACATCAAACAATTCAATCACCAGTATGGGATTCATAGGGAGCTCTTGCCTCTTTGAAATCCCTCCATCTCTTTGGCAACGATCACAAGACTTGGAGAAATCATGAGCATCTTGGTGGATGGTAGGCCAATAGTATCCACACTGCAAAATCTTATGTGCAGTCCGAATACCACTATGATGCCCACCAACGGGTGATGAATGGCATGCTTCAAGTACACTCAACATTTCAACCTCAGACACACAGCGACGAATAATCCCATCAGCACAACTACGATACAAATAAGGTTCATCCCAAAAGAATTTCTTCACATCATGCATAAATTCCTTTCTTTGGTGAAAAGACAAATCGGGTGGCACAATGTTGCTTGCCAAATAATTAGCAAAGTCTGCGAACCAAGGAATCAAATCATTAGAAGCAGCCAATACCTGTTCATCTGGAAAAGCATCATTAATTTCAGCCCTATCTCCAAGCTTTAGCATGGCCTCTTCCTCTAATCTGGACAAGTGGTCGGCAACTTGATTTTCGGTTCCCTTTCTATCTTTTACCACAAAATCAAACTCTTGCAGCAACAATACCCATCTAATCAATCGTGGTTTTACATCCTTTTTCGCCATCAAATACCTCAATGCAGAATGGTCAGTATGCACGATGACCTTAGTACCAAGCAAGTAGGAACGAAATTTTTCGAATGCAAAAACCACCGCAAGAAGTTCTTGTTCGGTCACTGTATAATTCTTCTGGGCCACATTCAGAGCTTTGCTAGCATAGTAAATAGGGTGAAGAATTTTCTCACGCCTTTGACCCAATACTACACCAAGCGCCACTCCACTCGCATCACACATTACCTCAAACGGTTGTCCCCAATCTGGTGAAATAATGATAGGTGATGTAACCAACTTTTCCTTCAACTCTCCAAATGCTCTAAGACAAGCATCATCAAAACAGAACTTATTCTCCTTCTCGAGCAGTTTGCACAAGGGATGTGCAATTTTTGAGAAATCTTTGATGAATCTCCTATAAAAACCTGCATGCCCAAGAAAACTTCTAACACCTTTTACAGAGATGGGTGGTGGAAGCTTTTCTATTACCTCGACTTTAGCTCTATCAACCTCACTACCTTTCTCTGAAATTCGATGACCCAACATTATACCTTCTTTTACCATGAAATGACATTTCTCCCAATTCAGCACCAAGTTGCAGTCTTCACATCTTTTGAGCACCTCGGCCAGATGTTCTAGACAATGATCAAACGAATCACCTACAACTGAAAAATCATCCATGAACACTTCAATAGTGTCCTCCACCATATCAGAAAATATCGACATCATACATCTCTGGAAGGTCGCTGGAGCATCGCACAATCCGAATGGCATCCGTTTGAAAGCAAAAGTCCCATATGGGCAAGTGAAGGTGGTCTTCTCTTGGTCTTCCGAAGCTATAGAAATTTGATTGTAGCCCGAATACCCATCAAGAAAACAATACCAACCCTTGCCTGCAAGCCTATCTAACATCTGGTCCATGAATGGCATAGGAAAATGGTCTTTCTCTGTCCACGCATTCAGCTTCCGATAATCCATGCAAACTCTCCATCCAGTGACAGGCCTTATTGGAACAAGCTCATTTCGTTCATTTGGAACCACAGTCATACCACCTTTCTTTGGTACACACTGCACATGACATACCCAATTACTATTTGAGATGGGATAAATAACTCCCGCATCCAGCCACTTGATGATCTCCTTTTTGACTACCTCTTGCATAGGTGGATTTAATCTTCTCTGGT
Source organism: Solanum okadae (assembly GCA_036553675.1). Classification (NCBI taxonomy): domain Eukaryota; kingdom Viridiplantae; phylum Streptophyta; class Magnoliopsida; order Solanales; family Solanaceae; genus Solanum; species Solanum okadae. The sequence goes on along the minus strand of CM071689.1, from coordinate 39,686,503 downwards.
GTTCAACAATGGGCTTATGATCTGGCATGAGTTGGATTTTGTGAGAACAGATACCGGGGGGGATCCCAATAATATCTGCAATAGTCCACCCAATCGCTCGCTTGAACTTCTTTAATACAGTCACCAAACACTCTACTTGCCTTGCATTCAAATCTGCTGCAATGATGACTGGCAAAGTATTCTCTTCGCCTAAATATACATACCTCAAGTGCGGTGGTAGAGCTTTAAGCTCTAATTTCGGTGCCTCCACAATAGATGGTCTTGTGGGTGGGGACTCGCGATTCTTCATGTCTAGCTCATACTTCTTTGGTTTGGACCGGTATTCACACTTATCAAGTGCGGCTACCAACTCATCATACTCGTCAATACCATCACTACCAAAATTCATCATGACTGCTGTTAGTGCCTCAACACCTAACCGCTTTTCAATTTGCACCTCTAACCCACTCTCCACTCTGTAAGTTATAGCAGATACTATTTATAGCTCACCATTCTGCTTCATGGATCTACAGATATTGAAAGTTGCTTCTTCATTGTTCAGTCTGAACTTCATCTGTCCCTTTTCCATATAAACTAACGCACGCCCTGTGGCAAGAAATGGTCTCCCAAGGATGGTGGGAACCTCAAAATCAACCTCACAGTCAAGGATCACAAAATCCGCCGAAAAGATGAAAGACTCTACTTTCACTAGCACATCATGGAGCACACCTATGGGCCTCTTCACAGTCCGATCAGCCATCAGTAACCGCATTGCAGTGGGCTTTGGATCCCCTAGACCCAACTTCTTGTAAATAGATAAAGGCATGAGGTTGATGCTAGCACCAAGATCACACAATGCCTTAGCAAAGTGTAATAACCCTATAGTACATGGGATCGTGAAAGCACCAGGGTCTTCCTTCTTCTGCACCAGAGATCTGGTAGCAATAGCACTACAATGCTGCAATCTATCATCATCTTCGAAACTCACAGACCTTTTCTTTGTCACCATATCTTTCATGAATTTTGCATATCCAGGCATTTGCTCCAAGGCTTCTATCAAAGGGACATTGATAGAAAGCTGCTTCAACATAGTGATAAACCTGCGATATTTACCATCTTCAGTCTTCTTCACTAACCTCTGTGGAAATGGTGGTGGAGGTCTAGGTATGGGAACCACTTTCTGAGGTATCTCCACTTCTTGTTCTGTCACAACCTCTGACTCCTCTCTAACTTTCACCACATCATCTTCTTTTCTATTCTTAACTTCCACCACAGACGACATAGGTGGATCTATGGTTTGCTTACCTCCTCGAGTGGTAATTGCCATACAATGCCCATCATTCTTTGGATTCTGGATGGTGTTGCTTGGAAGAGTGCCAGGTTGACGCGGGTTCACTGTAGTAGACAACTGCGTCATCTGCTGCTCTAGATGCTTTATTGACACTGCATGGGCGTCAACCTTTTGACCAATACCAGATAAGTCGTTTTTCATTTCTTTCACATTCTCATCAGTCGCATCAAACCTTCTCATCATCTTATGCAGCATATCTTCGATATGCGTCATATTACCTTCAGCTTCCCTAGCACCAGATTCCCGATTTTGAGGGGGAACATAGGGTCCAACCCGATCGTTTCTGTTGCCATAATTGTTCCTGTTGTAGTTGTTGTCGCGATTAAAGTTCCCATCTCGGACATAGTGACCCTCTCGGTTGTAATTTCCATAGTTCCGACCTTGGTTCCCTTGACCTTGGCGCCAATTTTCCGTATTGGATCCTTGGGCGTTTGGTCGGAAACCCCCCGTCTGATCGTTCACCGCATAAGTGTCCTCTTCATAGTAACACTCCTCACTTGGTGGTGGAGTTCTAGTTAAGTAGTTTACAGCATTTACCTTTTCTGTTCCTCCACTCACATGCTTCAATACCAACCCCAACTCTGTCCTCATCTGAGCCATCTCCTCACGAATATCATCTGCAGAGTTAACAGTAGCATTATGAACAGCAAATGTGTTTCTCCCAGTATCTGACCTCCTAGTGCTCCACGCTTTATTGTTGCGAGAGATCCTCTCCAATTTTTCAGCAATTTGTGCGTATGTACAATCACCATATGAACCTCCAGCAATAGTGTCAAGTACTGCTTTATTGTTATCATCCTGTCCTCGGTAGAAATATTCCTTCAGTGACTCATCGTCAATACGGTGATTTGGGACACTTCTTACGAAAGCAGTGAATCTGTCCCAAGAGCTACTCACAGACTCTCCAGGTAATGCCACAAAATTGTTGACCTTATCTTTGTAATTGAGCTTCTTAGACACTGGATAGTACTTTGCTTTAAATACCTCTGCTAGTTGGTCCCATGTGAAAATTGAGTTATAAGGAAGCTCAGTGAACCATACTGCAGCATCGCCTGTCAGTGACAGAGGGAACACTCGTAACCCAATGACGTTCATATCCAAGTCTGGTCTACCTACACAACTTTTTCAAACCACCCTGAGCTTGGCCAAGTGAGCATGTGGATCCTCCGATGAGAATCCTGAAAATAAGCCTCTTGCTGTAAGCATCTGCATCAAACAACTAGTCACCATAAATGTGTGCCCTGGAGGTAGAGGAGGCAGGACGATGGGTCCATCGGAGTCTGCTATGTCGATGTTGCCCCGATAGTTGTCATGGTGTTGTGGGCCTGGTGGATCATGCACTCTCACTGCATCTCCCAATTGATTTTCAGCTAGACCCCGGTTTTCCCCACCAACTACTCTTGGCTGCTGTAACTCAACTGCTTCATCTAGATTTCCTCCGATAGGATGAACTGGAAGTCCTTGATTGTTCATTCTTCGCAAAGTTCTGTTCAACTCTGGATCGTACGGAGTAAGTGGTTCGCCTTGGCTCCGTGTAATTGGCATACACTAGAGTCGGAACCTGAGAGAGACAAAAACAAAGAAACAAGTAAAATTAGGAAATATTTTACTAACGTTCAATATTGTAGTTTAAAACTAAATCTAAAAGCTAGATTCCCCGGCAGCGGCGCCAAAATTTGATACGCTCAAATTACACCTCCTTTCAGAAGCATAAGCGATCGTTATCAAGTAAAGAACCCAACTTGTAGGTTGAGATCGATCCCACGAGGAAAATGGTTTAGACTTTACTTTTAACCAACAATTATATTCAATCAGTCAAATTATTTCCGGAAACAGGTAATAAAAAGGGGGGTTGTGCTTGTGTGAAACAAATAGTAAGAACTTAATAAGTAATCAATAATTAAACTCAACTTTGGTTGTTATCAAGATAAGAGAAATAACTAGGGTATACGTGTTCCCCATAATCTCATAACGCAGTAATCCTAGTAATAGCAATCTTTTTCTAGTGTATTACATGCAAAGTGATAAGTTAGGTATCTCTAAATCCTTGGTCCGGCATCTAGAGAATTTCACCCCGCACCTTGGTCCGGCTACGTGTGTATAATTTACTAACCCTTACCTTTACCTCATATTAGACATCATAATCGATGTTTGGCTTAGTTATTACTTCGCACCAATCGACACTAGCCTATTAGATAGTATCACACTAAATCTATGTTGATAATTCTTTTCTTGTTAATTACCTCCTTGGTCCGGCAAGTAGTAACAAGGCGAGTTCTAACGTTGGCCACCGTTAAAAAGACTTCTAAACGAAAGAATTATCAATGCATGCAAAATACTAGTCAAGAATTGCTTATTTACTATTCATACTTTGTTAATTGATCATGGTTCCCACAACCCTAGTTGTGGATTTAGTTACTCATATTGGCAAGAACACAATTCATAATTGTAGATGAAGAAATCATGAACTTACTTAACGAAAATAATAAACCCAGAAAATTAACTTGAATTGCAAAGCCAAAATCTTCAAAACGAACTTGGGAAATCAATAATTGCTAGAGTTGCAAATTAATCTCCAAAGTTACAACGCAAAAATAGAATAATAGTGTCTAACCCCCAAAAACGAGGTTTACATGTCCTATTTATAGAAAACAAGTCCTAAATAAAAAAAGGAAACAAATTAAGGAAAGTTTTGTTCAGGTACGCGTCTTCGAATCCACGAGACTGACTTACGGACCGTCGATGGATCTACGGTCCGTAAGTCCCTTCCGTCACTCGAGACTTAGAAAATATTTCAGCATCCAACAATCAGCTTCTCTGAAGCAAACGACGGACCAGCAGCACGGACCGTAGATCGACCTACGGTCCGTCAATCCCTTCCGTAGCTCCATACTTAGAATCTTCAAAAATCAGGTACTGGAACCCTCGCAGTCTCACTTTACGGATCAACAGTACGGTCCGTAGATCAATCTACGGACCGTGAATGGGCACCGTGGTTCCACACTTGGTCAGATTTCCCTGATTTGTCCTCAACACCATGCCTGCTGATCTACGGTCATCACCTACGGACCGTGAATGGACCTACGGTCCGTAGATGACCTCCGTGGATGCCTTTTTCTGCATTTCCTTCAGCTGTCTCTAAACTTCCGCGCCTGAACACCTTTCCTGCAAAACATGATAAAACACATAAAAACACAATATAAAAAGGCCCTAGACACACACAACATGTAAGTGAAATGTATTAGAAATACCGTAAACTCACGGTATATCAATTTCAGAACCCTAGCTATGTATTTCTTCAGTTCTTGAATTACACATGCTAGGTCAGATATTTTAGTATTAAGTTTTACATGCCTCAGTTTATGAATTCATGATTATCAGATTAATTGTTGCATTCTCAATTTGCATGTTCAGTTTCGAGTTATCCAGTATTTACAGAAATTCAATCATAACCAGTTAACCGCTTAATTCAATTGGAGTAGCATAATATCAAGTTGGACTAGGGTTCAGCGTACCCATATAGTCCCAGAACTACGAGCCACGTAGGTGTAAGTCCCCTCTATGGGCAACGTCAGTTTAGTAATCACACCAGCATGCCTCTATACCTCTGGCAGGGTATATTGGGTCCTCTCGATGGGGCATATACATCGCACTCCACATTTAGCTCATGTGGTTTTATGTCGGTTATTAGTAGCTCCCACAGTTCAGTCAGATTCTATTGCATTGACCATTTATCAGTATATTCAGTATTCAGTCTCAGCATGTTATAAATTGGTCATTGCAATCAGTTAGCTCAACATTCAGTATCTATATCATGTTCAGATTATTTCATTTCTTTATTGCTTTGTTCAGTTATATGTTATTTCAGCTTTACTCTATCCTGCATGCTCAGTAGCTTTCAAGTACAGACGCATACGTGCGCTACATCTTCTCGTGATGTAGGTTCAGGTTCGCAGCATCCAGATCACGCTTAGATCGGTTCCCGATCTTCAGTTCAGTAATATCAGTGGTGAGTCCTTATTCTTCGAGGACTAGTGACATGTTTACCGTTATCGCTTTTAGTCTTTAGTTTCAGTTTTGCTAGATCTAGTTGGGGCATGTCCTAACATTTCTAGTCAGTTTAGAGGCTTATTTCATACATAGTTAGATTCAGCTTAGTATTGAGTTAATAACTTCTTTGTATTAAAATCTCAGATTTGATATATTCAGTTATAGTATATGGGTATTCTCCATCTTTTCAGATTTATTTATGATTTAGCTTCCGCATCAGTTTATTATCTTTAGTATGCTCATGATCATGCCAACAGGGTTAGCTTGGGATCACTTGTGGTCCTACGTCCCGTGTCCGCGTCTCGGGGGTAGCTCGGGGCGTGACAAACTTTGTATTAGAGTATTAGGTTTAAGTGTCCTAGGATGTTTGAAAAGTCGCACTAGGTAGAGTCTTTTTCATGGGTGTGTAGTGCGCACCACATCTAATGTGAAGGAGGCTACAAAGTGTCTTTAGGAAAAATCTTCATTTTTCTTGTTACTTTTATCGTGCGTAAGGTATGATCTAATTCCATTCTAACTCGACGTTCTACGTTTCAGATCATGCCTCCTCATAGAGCTTATGCCAGGAACGCAAATGCAGCTCCTCCAGTTCCAGATCAGGAAGTCTCAAATGCTAAATTCAGGAATGCCATTCAGATGTTGGCTCAGAGCGTGGCCACCCAGAACAATCAGCGGGTTTAAGCTCCTGTGAATGCAAATGTTGGGTCAGCTGCAGCCAGGATGCGAGACTTTGTTAGGATGAATCCGCCAGAGTTCTTAGGATCACAAGTTGGAGAAGATCCCCAGAATTTCTTCGATGAGATCAAGAAGATCTTTGAGGTAATGCAGGTCACTGGGAATGATCGGATTGGGTTAGCATCTTACCAACTTAAGTATGTGGCTCATATCTGGTATACTCAGTGGAAGGAGAACAGGGGTACAGATACCGCTCCTATTACTTGGGATTGTTTCAGCGAAACCTTTCTGGATAGGTTTTTCCCCATAGAGTTGAGAGAAGCAAGGGCCCAGGAATTTATGAACTTGAGGCAGGGTAACATGACTGTCCAAGAGTATGGACTCAAGTTTAACCAACTCTCCAGGTATGCTCCTCACATGGTTGCTGATTCCAGGGCTCAGATGAATAATTTTTTTGTATGGAGTGTCAGACTTTGTGAAAACAGAGTGTAGGAAGGCTATGTTGTTGGGAGAGATGAACATCTCTAGGCTCATGACTCATGCTCAGCAGGTTGAGGGTGATAAGCTTAAGGAATAGGCTAAGGAGACTAAGAAAGCAAGAATAGGTAACTACAAGTATTCCCAAAAGAAATTGGGTGGTGGAAATCGCTCGCAGTTTCAGCAGAAGTCTTCGACTCCAGCCCCTTCATCAGCTAGTGCTCCATCCCCCAGGTTTCGTAATGATCAGAAGGGTAGGGCGTCAGGCTCTAAGTCTCAAGGTAGTGTTTCAGGCACCAAAACCTACCCAACTTGCCCGTAATGTAGTAAGAACCATCCGGGTGAGTGCCTTGCAGGTAAGGAAGGATGCTTTGGGTGTGGTCAATCTGGTCATAGATTGAAGGATTGTCCTTCTAGACAAGGTCAAGGAGGAAATAATGGTAGAGCTCAGTCTACAACTTCAGTAGCACCAGCAAGTCGCCAGACTCAGCAGGGTAACTCTTTTGGTACTGGTGGCGGACAGCGCCAAAACAGGCTCTATGCTCTTCAGGCTCGTCAAGATCAAGAAGATTTTCCTGATGTAGTCACTGGTACGTTACGAGTCTTTGATATTGATGTTTATGCTTTATTAGATCCAAGGGCTACTCTTTCTTTTGTAACTCCTTATATAACAGTCCAATTCAGTGTTAGCCCAGAAACTCTTTCAGAACCCTTCTCATTCTCTACTCTAGTCGGTGACCCAGTTATAGCTAGACGGGTATATAGAAATTGCCCTGTCACAGTCTCTCAGAAAGTCACCTCAACAGATCTTGTAGAGTTAGAAATGATAGACTTCGATGTCATTCTAGGCATGGATTGGTTACATTCCTGTTATGCCTCAGTCGATTGTAGAACTAGGATTGTTCATTTTCAGTTTCCAAATGAACCAATCCTAGAATGGATGGGTAGTAGCTTAGCGCCTATAGGTTGATTCATTTCTTACCTTAAGGCCAGAAAGATGATCTCTAAGGGTTATCTCTATCATCTAGTTTGGATTAAGGATTTTAGTCCTGAAACCGCAACTCATGACTCAGTTCCAGTGGTAAATGAGTTTCCAGAAGTGTTTCCAGAAGATCTTCCCGGAGTTCCTCCCGAAAGGGAAATCAACTTTGGAATTGATCTCCTTCCAGATACCCAGCCTATTTCTATTCCTCCTTACAAAATGGCTCCAGCTGAGCTTAAAGAATTGAAAGAACAGTTGAAAGACCTTCTAGATAAGGGCTTCATCAGACCTAGTATTTCGCCATGGGGTGCACCAGTGTTGTTCGTAAAGAAGAAAGATGGTTCTCTCAGAATGTGCATTGACTATAGGCAATTGAACAAGGTCACAATCAAGAATAAGTATCCCATCCCCAGGATTTATGACTTGTTTGACCAACTTCAGGGTGCTAGTCATTTCTCAAAGATAGACCTTAGATCAGATTATCATCAGCTTAGAGTCAGAGATAGTGACATTTCGAAGACAGCCTTCAGAACTCGGTATGGTCATTACGAATTTGTAGTTATGTCATTTGGACTAACCAATGCTCCTGCAGCTTTCATGGATTTGATGAACAGAGTGTTCAAGCAGTACTTAGACTTGTTCGTTATCGTCTTTATTGATGATATCCTCATTTACTCTAGGAATGAGGAAGAACATGCGAGTCATTTGAGAGTTGTTCTGCAAACTCTCAAAGATCGTCAGTTATTTGCAAAATTTAACAAGTGCGAGTTTTGGTTACAATCAGTTGCTTTCCTTGGGCATATTGTGTCTAGTGAAGGAATTCGAGTAGATTCCCAAAAGATAGAAGCAGTGAAACAATGGCCCAGACCTACCTCTGCTACAGTTATCAGAAGTTTCTTGGGTCTAGCAGATTATTACAGATGGTTTGTGGAAGGATTTTCATCCATAGCCTTTCCATTGACTAAGATGACTCAGAAAAAGGTTAAGTTCCAGTGATCAGATGATTGTGAGAAAACCTTTGCAGAATTTAAAACTAGGTTGACTACAACTCATGTCTTAACTCTACCAGAGGGTTCAGATGGTTGTGTGATCTATTGTGATGCATCCAGAGTCGGCCTAGGTTGTGTGTTGATGCAGCGAGGTAAGGTTATAGCTTATGCTTCCAGACAACTTAAGGTACATGAGAAGAATTATTCAACTCATGACCTCGAGCTAGCAGCAGTGGTGTTTGCACTTAAGATTTGGAGACATTACTTGTATGGTGTTCACGTAGATGTGTTCACAGACCATAAGAGCCTCCAGTATGTATTCACCCAGAAAGAGTTGAATCTTCGCTAGAGAAAGTGGCTTGAGTTCCTCAAAGATTATGATATGAGCGTGCATTACCATCCGGGTAAGGCGAATGTAGTAGCAGATGCCCTTAGCAGACTATCTATGGGTAGTGTAGCACATGTTGAGGAAGAAAGAAAAGAGCTAGCAAAGGATGTTCACATACTTGCTCGCCTAGAAGTTCGTCTTATGAGCATATCAGATGGTGGTGTAACGGTTCAAAATGGGGCAGAATCTTCTTTGGTAGTTGAGGTTAAGGAAAAGCAAGACAGTGATCCAATCTTGCTTGAGCTTAAGGGTGCAGTCCACAATCAGAGAGTGGAGGTTTTCTCCCAAGGGGGAGATAGTGTGCTTCGCTACCAGGGGCGATTATGTGTTCCTAATGTGGGCGACTTGAGACAGCATATTCTTGCAGAGGCCTATAGCTCCAGATATTCTATTCATCCAGGCACCACTAAGATGTACCGGGATCTGCAGGAAGTCTATTGGTGGAATGGTATGAAAAGAGATATAGCCGACTTTGTGGCTAAGTGCCTCAATTGCCAGCAAGTAAATGTAGAACATCAGAAACCAGGAGGTATGACTCAAGAGATTGACATTCCTACTTGGAAGTGGGAAGTGATCAACATGGACTTCATCACAGGTTTACCTCGTACTCGCAGACAACATGACTCCATTGGGGTGATTGTTGATAGGGTTACTAAGTCTTCTCGCTTTTTGGCAGTCAAGACTACAGATTCGGCGGAGGATTATGCCAACCTTTACATTAATGAGATTGTGAGGTTGCATGGGGTTCCTTTGTCTATCATCTCAAATAGAGGTCCCCAGTTTACCTCTCATTTCTGGAAGTCATTTCAGAAAGGTCTTGGTACTCAGGTTAACCTTAGCACAACATTTCATCCACAGACGGATGGTCAGGCAGAGCGTACCATTCAGACCTTAGAAGACATGTTGAGAGCTTGTGTGATTGACTTCAAGGGTAGTTGGGATGATCACCTTCCTTTTATTGAGTTTGCCTACAATAATAGTTACCATTCCAGCATTCAGATGGCCCCTTATGAGGCATTGTATGGGCGTAGGTGTAGATCTCCAGTTGGTTGGTTTGAAGTAGGGGAAGCAGCCTTGATAGGACCAGATTCAGTCTTTGATGCTATGGAGAAAGTGCAACTCATTAGAGCTAGACTTAAGACTGCCCAGAGTCGCCAGAAGTCTTATGAAGATGTGAGAAGAAGGGAATTAGAGTTCCATGTTGATGATTGGGTTTTCCTGAAAGTGTCACCTATGAAGGGGGTGAAGAGATTTGGCAATAAAGGGAAGCTCAGTCCCAGATATGTAGGCCCTTACCGAATCTCGAAAAGGATTGGTAAAGTGGTTTATGAGTTAGAGTTGCCAGCAGATTTAGCAACAGTGCATCCAGTCTTTCACATTTCTCTTTTGAAGAAGTGCGTGGGTGATCCAGCATCCATAGTGCCATTAGAGACTGTGGCTGTAAAAGATAGCCTTTCTTATGAGGATGTACTAGTTGAGATTCTCGATCGTCAGGTTAGAAGGTTGAGAAATAAAGAAGTCGCTTCAATCATGGTTTTGTGGAGGAGTCAGTCAGTAGAGGGAGCTACTTGGGAAGCAGAAGCAGATATGAAGTCCAAGTATCCTCACCTCTTTTCTTCCGATTCCATTCCAGCTTGAGGTAATAGTTCCTCTTCAGTTTTTCAGTCATTCATGCGTAAATTCAGTCTTAGAATTATGTTCCTTCAGTTTGTACTTGCATTTTCAGCGTATTTGCATGTCCTTGGAACTCAGTTCAGTCAGAAATTCAGTTCAGTTTAGTCAGAAATTCAGTTCTCAGTGTTTAGTGGTAGGGATTGCAGCCCCCTCCCTCTATTTTAGCTAGTTTAGTCTTCATTCGAGGATGAATGGTCCCAAGGGGGAGATAATGTAACACCCCGAATCCAAAACAAACAAAATATGCAGATTTTGAGAAGTTGCAGGTGCAACCCACGATTGCCATCCGCGAACCATAGGTCAGACCACGGCCCGTGCTGGTGGTCCGTGGTTCACCACTGCAACCCCTCCCCAGCCAAGCTCAGAAAAATTGGCTAAGTCTCGACTCACGGACAGACCCACGGTCCGTAGATCAGATCTGTGTCCGTGGATCAAGACCTTCTTTACCCAGCCTCTGACACGAACTACGGTCGACCAACACGGACCTTCATTCGATCCAGGGTCCGTAGGTCTGACCGTAGATGAGGGTCAGCAACCAGTTAGCTAAAAATTCTGATGGGTCAACTTCAGATAGTCATAACTTTTAGTACAAAATGAATTAGGTGCCTCATAACCTATGATATGATAGATAATTGAATTATATTTCCAACGCCACCGAGTTTGCTAAAATCCGACCTCCGAGTAAAAAGTTATGCTCGTTTTAGTGAAGCCCTGTCAGGCAGACTCGATTGACGGACCCAATCTACGGACCGTCGATTGAATGACGGCCCGTCAGTCCAATCTGTCGATCACTCCGACAGCGGTTAAGTCAGGGGTCTTTTGGTCTTTTCCTACTTCGTTTAACCCCTAAGATATGTCGTTTAGACCCTAAATCATGAGATTTTAGTCAGTTTAAGCCTAAAAACATAACTAGAACTTACCTTAGTTAATATCATTAATCAAAACATAGAAAATTAGAATCAAGAGAGGAGAAAAAGTTCAAGAACCCTAGTTCAAGAACACAGCAAGGTTCCATCAGTTCCAGCCCCAAAATCGAAAGAATTCTCCGTGGAATTCGTCACAAGGTATGTGGGTTTTCACTAGTGGGTTCCTTTCACCCATTAGGTCCCTAAAATTCAGTCAGCTTCTTGATTCCCTTATTATGAATAGACCTAGGGTTTCTAGAATTACAGCAGATCATCATGAATTAGTTATTTAAATGTTCCAAATCAGATTATCATGTTATTGCTCAGTTTATCGCATGAATTTCAGAACCCTAGCTATGTATTTCTTCAGTTCTTGAATTACACATGCTAGGTCAGAAATTTTAGTATTTAGTTTTACATGCCTCAGTTTATGAATGCATGATTATCAGATTAATTGTTGCATTCTCAGTTTGCATGTTCAGTTTCGAGCTATACAGTATTTACAGAAATTCAGTCATAACCAGTTAACCACTTAATTAATTGGGAGTAGCATAATACCGAGTTGGACTAGGGTTCAGCGTACCCATATAGTCCCAGAAATACGAGCCACGTAGGTGTAAGTCCCCTCTATGGGCAACATCAGTTTAGTGATCACGTCAGCATGCCTCTATACCTCTGGCAGGGTATATTGGGTCCTCTCGATGGGGCGTATACATCGGACTTCACATTTAGCTCATATGGTTTTATGTCGGTTATTAGTAGCTCCCACAGTTCAGTCAGATTCTATTGCATTGACCATCTATCAGTATATTCAGTATTCAGTCTCAGCATGTTATAAATTGGTCATTGCATTCAGTATCTATATCATGTTCAGATTATTTCATTGCTTTATTGCTTTGTTCAGTTATATGTTATTTCAGCTTTACTCTAACCTGCATGCTCAGTACCTTTCAAGTACTAACGCATACGTGCGCTACATCTTCTCGTGATGTAGGTTCAGGTTCTCAGCATCCAGATCACGCTTAGATCGGTTCCCGATCTTCAGTTCAGCAACATCAGTGGTGAGTCCTCATTCTTCGAGGACTAGTGACATGTTTACCTTTATCGCTTTTAGTCTTTAGTTTCAGTTATGCTAGAACTAGTTGGGGCATGTCCCAACATTTCTATTCAGTTTAAAGGCTTATTTCAGACATAGTTAGATTCAGCTTAGTATTGAGTTAATAACTTCTTTGTATTAAACTCTCAGATTTTATATATTCAGTTATAGTATATGGGTATTTCCCATCTTTTCAGATTTATTTATAATTTAGCTTCCGCATCAGTTTATTATCTTTAGTATGCTCATGCTCATGCCAGCAGGGTTAGCTTGGGATCACTTGTGGTCCTAGGTCCCGTGTTCGCGTCGCGGGGGTAGCTCGGGGTGTGACAATTATGTTGTAAAATCCTACTCAGTACTCCCTCTTCCTACTCCGTTATCTAGTTTAGTAGTTTTTTGTTACTAAATCTATGTAATTTCTCCCAAAATTACTTTTTTTTTAATGTTCATCTCTCTTTACCTTACTCTATTCATCTCTTTTCCTTAACCCATGTTCTTAGCACCTGCTTCTTTAATCACACCCTGGAATACAAAGTCCTTTCAGTTCCCTGACCATGACAAACTTTCAACTTCTCTAGGTATTTACAGGTTAATCCATCGGGGTTACTAAGAAGGTAAGAAACTAACCATTTACTAAGAGTAATTTAAAGAGTATATGAACATCATAGTAATATAAACATCATATTATACATTCATAATAACAGTACATAATAATACATATATAATATAGGGAGAAACTTACTAAGATGTAGAAAACAGATAACTACTTACATGATAATGGTCGGAATGAAGTTTCCCTTTCGGGATTCCCCGGGTGTCCTTGTAGCTACTTGCAGAAAATTAAACACTCACACTCTTTGTACACAAACACTCACACTTTGTTTTTTTTTTAAAAAAAAAAAAAAACTTTAAAACTCTCTACTCACACTAATCTCTTGGTATGCTTATGCTTCTGCTTGTTCTTCTTCGCTCCGTCTCTTCTTCTTGTAAATGGTCTTATCTACATCTATTATCTCATCTAACTGATGACTACTACTAGGTCTGGATGAGTTCATTATTCGAGCTAGTATATTGTTTCCTAGTCTATCTTGAGAGAAACTTGGTTCAATACTTAAGTGTAACTTCAAAGAAGGAGACCATATCTTACATAGTGATAATCAACATTTAAATACTATTACAGATTTAATAATAAATTTAGCAGAACATAGTCAGTCTAAATACGATAGATTTCTAAAGCTAATAGAAACTATAGAAAACCTGCAACATAAACAAAACAAATCATTCGAAAAAATAGAACAAAATTTTGATTTTCTGAAAAACCAACAACTAGATATAATTTCTTAAGTACAAATAATAGTAGCAACAAATAAAATAATTGATAACAGTCCACTAGAAATAATAAATAACCAACTAGAAAATCTTTATAAAGAAACAAAAGAAATTAAGAAAGAACTAAGTAAGCTTAAAGACTTAACCCTTTCATGAACAACCTTTTTTACCAAGAAGTTCTTAGAAAAACAGCCCAATTTGAAGCTAACCCTGAAGGATTATCAGATTATACCCCACTAGGAAAAACAAACTTAATAAGCGTAAAACAAAACAATCTAATAATTTTTGCTTTATTAGAATTAAATAAAAACCTAGAAGATCATATAACTTAAATAAATAAAAATTTGGATAGTTTATTAGAAACTAAAATCCCTAAAAGAGAAGCTAAACAAGAAAACGATATACAAGCCTTAATAGAACAACTCAAAAAGACTGAAATAACCCCTCAAAAGGATAGACTTAAAAGAAGAGAAAAGGCATGGACCTTTTTTCAAACAGGATATATATATTACCTTAAAAGCATGAACTCATAACTTGAATGTTAAATTACTATAATATCCCTAACTTAGGTTTTGACTTTTTCGATAAGTTGTGACTCTTCCGATAAGTTGTGAAGGATAGAAGGATACAATGAAAAAGGTGTCAAAGGGGTTAGATCACTCTGGGTTATTACTCAAGAAATGTCTGACTTTTTGATGATCGAATAAAAAAGGTTTTATTATTTTCTCTGTTTTCAAGCACTCTCGGACTAATCGTGCAACTTGTTGCAACAAAGCAAGCTTAGAAATGAATCTAATGGAGTATTGTATTTTTTCAAGTCTTTATCTAAATTTACATAGCCTAAACAAGTAAAATCAGATTAGTTTTTTTGCATATACGCATATGTTGAAGTGAGCTTAAATTAATTTCGATGATGGATGAACATCTACAAAAGAATCCGGTTCTTAGTAGGTCTCAGTAAAAAAAATAAGTAGTATTTATGATTGACAAACAACTACACAAGAATCAACTCCTTAGCATGTCAATTCACTACTAGAAACTGAAGTTTTTCCAATCGCGAACCAAAAAAAAATTTGTGCTATAAAACATGAAATTTTCACAGCATTTACACCAAACCAGCTCACTAGAAAAACGCATAGTGGTAAACAGATTTCTATTAAAGTACTGAGAATAACCACCGAACATTTTTTCTTTGCTCACTAATTCAATCAGTAAAAAATCTATAGGAATAGTCATTAAATATTTTTCAATGAAAAATCTACTTTGATATGTGTCACCTGAGTTGAGGGTCTTTGATAACAACCTATGTACCTCTATCAGGTAGTGATGAAATATGCATACACTCTACCCTTTTCAAATTTCAGCAGATATGTTATTGTAGATCAAAAATCTATTGTAAACAATTAGTCCCCTCCCCCCCCCCCCCCGCCCACACACACACACACCACCAAATATAATGATAAAGTCTACGTACACTCACCCTCTCTAAATTTCTTTAATTTTATGAAATCATAATGGTAGGTCGTCGTTATATGTATTAACTCTTACTGGCGCATAAGTTCGGAATTATATGAAATATGGACTCGTCCTTTACCTAACTCACAACATAAATATACAATTTTATTCACAAGGATGGCAACGGGCCAGATTTGACTTTATGCGGTGTGGGCAAGGTGGGATGGGACGAATTGAGAGTTTTATTAATAATTAATACAAGGCAATACAAATTGCAGGTTGATTTAAAACTACAGTTTGCTATGAGAAATTTAGTCATGTTTTGAAGCTACAAGTGTTAGGTTTTTGTAATAATAATAAATAAAAATATCAACTAACTAAAGCAAATTATGTAGGGAGAGTTTATGCAGGACGGATTTTTGTGAAGCACGATGAATTGAATTTTTGTGAGTTTATGTAGGGTTACTTCACAACCATTTCGCTCCGTCAGCCATCTTTACTTGTTCACGATAAAAGGTAAGATTTAAATTTTGTGATGTACAGCTAATAACTTATACATCAGATATTATCTCTTTATTGTTAAAATACTTTTTTTTAAAATTAATATATTGAATAGGATCTTCTAGTTTGGACATCATTAATGAAACAAAGGCTTGAGGAATTGTATATTATCCTCAATTAATATCTCATTGACAATTACAATTCATGAGAGCTACCTAACTTTAAATAATGCAATTTTTTTTTTGAGAAATTAGTTATAAGTGTTAACTTCAAAATAAATTAGGCCATATTTAAGGATTAACTTAAATATTTGACTTAATTCACACCAATAATTGATTCTATTGAAAAGGACAAGGAGAAAAGTCAACCAAATATGTATCTATTAAATTTCTTTGAGAAATTAGTTATAAGTCTTCACCTCAAAATAAATTCGGCCATATTTAAGGATTAACTTAAATATTTGACTTAATTCACACCTATAATTGATTCTATTGAAAAGGACTAGGAGAAAATTCAACCAAATATGTATCTATTAAATCTCTTTGAGAAATTAGTTATAAGTCTAATCAAAATAAATTAGGTCATATTTAAGGATTAACTTAAATATTTGACTTAATTCACACCTATAATTGATTCTGTTGAAAAGGTCCAAGAGAAAATTCAACCAACTATGTATCTATTAAATCTCTCTACAATACTAGTATTTTTTTTTTGGAAAGTTTTATGATGTCTATAGTAAGGTCTTGTTATATACTTATAGTGACATTTGACATTTTGATCTATTTAGTTGTTATAAATAAAATCATGCAATTCTTAATTTTTATGTTATAAACGAAAATAATTTACTTGTTAAATTTAAAATCTCAATTATTTTTCTTATTCATTTATAAAAAGTCAAAAGACTAATATATTGCTAATAAATTCAAAATTAATTGTACCGTACTAACAAAGAATTAAAATCTAAAGAGTATATGACTATATGCATTTAAAATTAATTAAAAATTTAAATATATCAAATTTAAATGTATTAATTAAAAATTTAATATAAAAATTCAAAAGACTAATATATTACTAATAAATTCAAAATTAATTGTACCGTAATAACAAAGAATTAAAATCTAAAGAGTATATGCATTTAAAATTAATTAAAAATTTAAATATATCAAATTTGATGTGAGAATACTATAATTGCGCATGTTGTTTCACAAAATTTAGTCTCTTAGTGACAGCATATCGCTTGAATTGACGGATATTTTTGTCCAAACTTTCAGCAAAAGGATATTCAATAGCTTTACGTTGAATCTTGCTTAAGATCTTAAGAAATGACTCTTTTATCTTACCGCATGTAGCAATATGTTGAGGCTCTTCATCAATAGTTTTGTATTCATCTTCTACATAATGTATTTCTTATAAATATTATTACACAATATTTGATTATGATTGTCATAAATAGGTAATTTTATAAAGAGTGTAATTCTATAATGAATGTCATTGTTGTTATATAAAAGTAAAATATAACATAAAAATTAATTCGGGAGAAAATCAAGTTATAATAATGAAATGTCGTTATAACGAGGGACCTTTATAAAAAGATTTGACTATGATTCTCTTAATTTAAATTTTATATGTATTGACAGTGTGAAAAATATAAGGGAAAAAACTCAAATCTGTCATCGAACTTTGAGAAAAAGCTCATCCATGCTATTATTTTTTAACTCCAATTTTGCAAAATCGTTTTTTACACATGGCCAATTATGATTTGATCACATCATTAGTTAGATCAATTTTTTAAAAGCCAAAGTTCTAAAAGCCATCTGTGTAATTTAAAAAACCACCCGAATTATAAACACTTCTAACCTGAATTAAAAAACACATAAATTGTTGGCATACATGGTATTAGAGTCATAGATGTTCTTGTTCTTGCTATCAGAGTAAGACATGATCATCACCTTATGAGCTAACCCAATGTTGGCCCCTAGGTTATATAGTCCGCCCTCCAACTATTCAGGCTTGTGGGCCGGAGGACGTTATTGACTCAAATTAGTTGAGGGAATGGTTACTGTCTATTTATATGGTCTTAGAGAATTCTTATCTCATGAGCTAGCTTAGTTGTGAGCCCAAGATCCATTTTCTTAAACACTACTAACATGATTAGGTTTGTGTATGACCATGGGGATGACACTCAAGGAGGCAATAACAGTAATTATAACTATGCCTCAGTTTCAAACTATTCGAGATGAAAACAGTAAACACAACATAATATATCCTAGGTAATCACAAACTAATATCATCCGACTTTTGAGAACTGTGCCTACCACAAACTTTTTGCTAGCTAAGGTTGTATACTGAAGTAATGAAATGCAACCTTTGAGTAAACATTATAAAGGTGCCTCAACTTTAGGAGATTTCACATCTTTCATTGCCATCATAACCTTTTACTTCTTACAAAAATTTGAACCATACAATTATGACTCAAGGGTAGTTTTGTAGAGGGGAGTGACTTCCGAGGTGGAAATAATGAAAGAGATGAGATTGAGATGGTTCAAATTATGTGAAGAGGTGTGTGGATGTGCTAGTAAGAAGGTGTGAAAGGCTGAATGTAATAAAAGTTAGAAGGTGTAGATGTAGGCCGAACAAGAATTGGGAGAAGGTAATTAGATAGAACATACCACACCTTTAGCTTACTAAGGACATGACCTTAAATAGTAAGATATGGATGTCGAGGATTAGGGTAGAAGATTAGTAGGTAGCGGGGTGTTGTCAAACTTAATGTGGGAGAGGCAGGAGCTAACCTTTCTAGTTCTCCTTATCACTAATTCTAGTTCTGGGAACGTGCTTCACACGTTTATCCCAAAAACTTAATGTAACATATTGTAAATTATAAATTCGGTATAATATATTATGACTTTCTTTGTGCTATGAATTAAAAACCAAAACATACAAAAGAGTAAAAACTAAGTTATAGAGTCCTTTCAGTGTATCAATGCTTACCATAACAGAGATACACAATTGGTTATCAGTCAACTATATCAAGAGTCCATTTAGTCTATCCTTGCAGGTTTAAGATGAAACAATTGAAGAATGAAAATGAGGCAGACTCATCTATGACGAGTACAATCAAATATACATTTGTTGTGCCTAGTGCTATTGAAAAGGAACAAGGACGAAGGCTTAAATCTTTGTCATGGAGAAGAAATAAGCCACTAAGAGTTTTGTTTCTCAATCTAGTGATATGGTTAATCATACATCCAAGAAGTTGAAACAAGCAAGATATTTTAATATATTGTTCAAAATTGATATTAATAGCTCACTTTGTATTCTTTTACTTCAGAAGCATCTTCTTGTTCTTTTATTTGTGATTTAAGAAAGTCTTAACATAGGAGATAAAGAGAGCTTTGTTTAAGAAGAGATTGTGTATTTCAAAGTAGATTTGTAGAGCATACTTAGTGCCACAGTTGTATGAACTTTAATGCTAAAGTAACTTCAAAACTATAATCCTATTCTTTTACATGTGATTCTAAAGTATTAAATATATTTTTTTCGAAATCTGTTATTCAATGTTAAAATGACTAGGTGCCGCAGTTGTATAAACTTAAGTGCTAAAGAAGGTTGTTACAATCATGTGCTTTGTTTCTTCAATCGAGAAGCGAAATTAAGCATACTTTTATCACTTTTATGCCCTCAAGCGAGTTGATAGTGAAAAGCGAGCCCCTATTATTATTATTTTTTGTCTCAAAATCTTATTTTCTCTTTGAGACCTTGTCATTTATTACAACTTCTTTCTCTCCAAAAGAATATTCTATAGTATTGGTAATATAATTTGTTATCTCCATGTTATGTAGGGAATGTTCGGGGACAAGGACTTATATAAATCAGTGATTAGTGTTTGAAGAATCTGACTTGCCTTCTCATTCAAGAAAAGAAGAATATATATATATATATATATATATATATACACACACACAAGAGATTGAGTCTCCTACTCCTAAAATCGTTTCCTAAAGATATTATGAGAATATCTTATTCCTATAATATATCATATAATATCCCATAGAATATTAGTTCTCTCACAAAATTAGATACACAATTTAAAGTTACTATATTTACACAGATCTTTTCTTAATACCCCACGGCCCAAGTTGACGCGTGAAGATTTTGAATTCCCAACTTGCAAAGAAGGTAGTCAAAATGATGCTTTCCTAATGCTTTTTGTAAAAAAATATCAGCGAGTTGCACTTTAAAGGAAACATATGTTGGATGAATGTTGCCCTTCGTTATCTCATCTCGGAGAAAATGGTAATCTATTTCCATATGTTTCATCGTTTCATGAAATACCTTGTTTGGTAGGCACACTATCTCCCCCCTTAGGAGTAAACCTACACAAGTTCTTCTAACCAACACAAAGGCAACTATGAAGCATTATTCACACAAAAGGCAACATCACAATATTTTACCTCAAATCTCACAAGTCACATAGCCATAATTGGTATCACAACCAACCTTTCTCCCTCGCTCCTAGTAGCAAAAGCCCTTCAAGTGGTCACAACCTAAAGACCATTGGATAAGGGAAAAGAGAGAGAGCTTATAGATCTATGGCACGACTTAGAGAATGAAGAAGTGAAGTTTCCTAACGTTCTATAGCCTCTAGCTCATAGATGTGTCGCGACTCACACCGATGAACAAGACTCTACTAGACGTGGTTTGAGACATCCTAAGACCATTCCATAACCTTATGCTCTGATACCAAGTTTGTCACGACCCGAGAGCACCCTCTAGTCGTAACACGGTGTATTCGACCTCAAAGAGGTCTTATACAAGCGCTTAGCATATCATGAACATTAAAGCATATGCAAATATCAGAAAATTTAAAACTTTTCTTTACAATCGAAGACTTTATAAAAATAAGAGAGAGCCTATGACACTATGTCTCAAACCATCTATAACATTAGACTTAAATCTCTTTTAATACAACTTAGGGACACGGCCCTTACATAAATCTAAAAACATAATAATAAAGACATAAGTGAACAAGGTGGGTTCGTCCTCGAAACTATGAGGACTCCCCAAGTCTTCATTCCCAAGCTCCTTAGAAACCTATCTTCCAAGTATAAGACACCACATCTCCAAGCCCTACACTTTGTAAGAAATGCAGAAGAAGGGGTTAGCACAAAAGTACCAAGTATGGAAGCCATGCATAAAAACCATTAAAACATGCTTAAAAGGGACATTTAGTTGAAATCATGATTTATGCACTTTTGAACATCATCTTGAAAGAGTTGAAGAATCGTAAATCATAAACAACTCAGATATAGTTCATCAAAGCACAAAGGGTAATAAACATCACCATATGCACAGTCTCTAATCATAGTCATAGTGCACTTATCATCTATTACAAGACACACCACTTATGCATAGTCAATATCAAGACAATAAAATCATAATAGAACAACAACATAAGTAACCCTAAGTTCTACTTGTGCAATGCATAGATAGGGTCCATAGTCCTATCTACACTAAGTATCACGTTAAGGCCACCATGATCATACTTAACATAAGTTCATACCAACATAAGCCCATATCACATCCATACTCATTTCATAGTAAAGCCACTACTTTACTAACCCCTACGGAATACTTGTGCAATGTGTGATTAGTATCCCATAATACTAACCTCACTAAGCACTCCTATAGGGCTACCTTAGTCATGCACTTTATCATTTAGACCTCATTATAAACAATAGTCATAAGTAGAGAAAAATCATGTGTACCATTTGAATATAAAGACAAGTCACTCATAGAAACCATTCATTCAATATACATGCATGCATTCATGTCGTAACAATATGTAAAGGAACCATCTACCACATGCTACCAAGTCTACCAGTGCAATGTATTAGTGAAGTCCCATACCTCTACTCCTACTTAGCAAACTTACCAAGAAGTTATAGAGTAGTTCATGCTCCATTCATTATCTTATTATTTAAGGAAAAATAACCTTAACCGACATAGACCGTGTGAGCTACATGAAATCCGGTGTTCTACTCCCACACCGAAAAGAGAGTGTTCTACTTGCCAAGGTAGAATCATCATAATAGCTTTTAGGTGGATCCACTAGCTAATACCTATGTGGGCAAACATAGTTATGGAACAAAGAGATTGCTACTAGAAACTCGGACTTGCTAAATGTATAAGGTTTCCATCTCATGAGACAACATATATATTGGGAACCCGGACTTGCTAAACGTAGAAGGAACCCATATAGGAAGTCGGACTTGCTAAACGTAAAAGCTTCCATCTCATTTTTATGTTCACTCGGTGCTAAGCACAATTCCCTTTCAAAGTAGTATTAAGCCTTTACTTACAATTTAATTCAATAAGGAATGCATTAGGGCCTCAACCCATCATTCATCATATTGCTCAAATGTTTCAAAGATGAGAATAGCCTTTCATCATAGAATCAACAACATGTGAGAATGTTCATTCATTTCATATTCATATAGTGTTTATGCGAATTACCTTTTATTCAACATATCAACACTACCATAATCATAACATAACATTCATACTCACATCCTAGCATACATAGTCATATCTTCATGGTCATGTACAATTCATGCATAATAGTATGTAAAGGTGCATATGAGAATTAGCCTTTCAATTGACACCATAGACATGTCATATGCATATTTATGCATGGAGTGTGTGTGTGCATGATTGTCCTCACAATGGCACAACAACAACATTAACATCTAGACACCTCCCTTGTCAAGGGGGTCATAACATATACATAATATCTCAACTCATGCACAATTAACATATATTGCATTTAAGGATCTTAGACCATGTAAATCACCTATCTAACATTCATACAATAAACAAGGATACATTCATCATTCAAGTAGGTCATTCATGGCATGTATAGAATCATATATACATATAGGGGATTATGTGGGTAGGGTCCTTCCATAATAGCACCTCATACAATTTAACATATAGACCATACCATGTTCATAACATATCATTCATATTCATAATGTATCATACTTAGTCATAACTAGGGTTGTAGGGAAGAGGGACCTTGTCTTAACACTACAATTCATACTAACAAGTAAGCATCTCCACCATAAGTGGATCAAACCATTCATACAAAGGATATATAGTAAGTAAACATCTCTACCTTAAGTGGATCAACAAATCAATAGAAGACTACTTACCAATTGAAAACATTCATTCATATCCATCAAGGCTTTCTTCAAGATTCAACCCTATTTTCGTGATATTCATACATCATATAGGATAACATCACAATTCAATACTTAATTACATGAAAACATACTAGATTTTCATCCTTCATTCATCATTCAAGACATACTAGGGTTTAGATTTGAGAAAGAAGGGAAATCATGGGTCTTGTGGGAATTTGTTCAAAAACCATAACAATTACATGAATTCATCCACAAACAATCATATATAATCATGATTAAACATTATAGATCAATGGAATCAATTTTAGAAAGAGACCCACAAATTTGATTGAAAACCTAGAAATTGGGGATCTTTGAAAACTTAGTTGAAAGGGCTTCTTGGTGATAGCTAACCAAGAATAAAGGACTCCCATACCTTAGTGAAACTTTGACACGAATTTGGGTCGAAAACCTTGGAGCTTGAACCCTAATCTTGGAGCTTGAATGTTCTTTAATGGAGGAACTTTGTAGAGAGAGAAACATTGGAGATGAGATGAACTTTTTCTTTTGAAGTGGGTGTTTGTGAAAGTGATTAATTTTGGGGATAGTTTAATATAAGATCCCTTATATAGTTATTTAGAAATAATATAAAATATACCCACTTTCTAATTTAACTTAAAAATAATATTTACGAAAACGCCCCTGCAAATATGGACTTAGCCAAAAATAACTGAGGAAATGTTTAAGGAAGCATTTAAGGACCTTGAAGTGGTCCACTAGCCTTGGACCTTCCCTTGGAATTTGCCTTTGGTTTTTAAAGCTAAGGCATATCCATGGGAGTATTCAAATGGCCTATTTATACCATATATATATATATATATATATATATATAAATATAGACTATACTCATTTAATATGGACTAAAAAGGAAATTATGAAATTACCCCTTTTTATGCCTCTCTTGGATTTCCCAAATAAAACTAAGGCAATTACCAAGGGAGCTCTTAAGGCCCTTGAATTGATGTACCTTACTTAAGCCCTTTCTTGGACTTGCCTTTAGCTTTTTAAAGCCAAGGCATAAGTCTACAAGGGAGTACATGGTAGTGGGCCCCCACATGCACACGTGCACTACCTAGTGTACTAGGGCAGCCCCTACGCGTGGTGGTCCCCATTCGGTGGGGCCCTTTTTGTCTTTATACCCTCACGTCTAAAGCCCCTTAAAAAAACTAAGTAATTGTTTAAGGGACCTTTTAAGGGTCGTGGACTACTTCAAGACCCTTGAACGCATGCGTGAACTACCAACTTTCCCAAAATGGCTAAGGCAAAGTTCACGAGGCCCTTCAAGGACAGTGAACTGTTTCACGTTCCTTGAATCCTCAAGTGAGCTGCCTTTATAACTAAAATGGTTAAGGCATTGTTCACGAGAGCTTCTAAGGTCAGTGAACTGCTTCACGTGCCTTGAAGCCTCTCTTGAACAGAAGCCCTTTTTGCCCACATGGCTAAGGCATTTGTTTAGGGGAGCTTCTAATGGGAGTGATGCTTTTCACCTCCCTTGAACCCTCTCTTGAAAATATACTTAGTCAAAACTTGGACTATTTTCCAAATCCACATTTATGCATAAACTTTTAAGATTCATACGTTAGACTCTAGTTTGACCTAGCATTTTCTGGAGTGTTACACTAGATTTAGTCAAGCCTAAACTAGGTCTTACTGGTCTGTACGGGGTGTTATAGTACAGTAGTCAGAATTCCCATATTTTCAGAGCTAAACCTACTTATTCGCAAGGTAGTTATGCACAAGGGGGTACTAAGCCTCCTGCATGTGCTAAGTGTGGTAGAACCCACCTATGTAAGTGTTGTGATGGACACACAGGTTGTTCCAAGTGTGGACAAGAGGGCCACTTCATGAAAGACGGTCCTAAGAAAAGGCAAGGTAGTGAAATTCAGGGAAATAGAGCCCAATCTTCATTAGTTGCTTCGCCAGACAGGGCTGCACCTGGAAGAGTTACTTCCGGTACCGGCGGAGGAGGAAACTACCTCTATGCGATCATTAGTCGTTAAGAGCAAGAGGATTCACTAGATGTTGTCACTGGTATGATCCAAGTCTTTGATTTTACTGTTAATGCTTTGCTAGACCCAGGAGCGAGTTTTTTTTTTATAACTCCATATGCTGCTATGAATTTTGATGTTATTCCTGAGCAACTTAGTGAACCATTCAGTGTTTTTACACCTGTTGGTGAGTCTATTCTAGCAGAGAGAGTCTATCGTGATTGTCCCATTTCCGTCAATCATAAGAGACCCATGGTTGATTTAATTGAGTTAGACATGGTAGATTTTGATGTTATTCTTGGTATGGACTGGCTTTATGCCTGTTATGCCTCAGTTGATTGTAGAACTCGAGTTGTCAAGTTCCAGTTTCCAAATGAGCTAGTCTTAGAGTGGAAAAGTAGTTCAGTAGTGCCTAAGGGTCATTTCATTTCGTACCTTAAGGTGAGGAAGGTAGTCTCTAAGGGTTGTATTTATCACTTAGTCCAAGTTAATGACTCAAGTGTTGAGATACCTCTCATTCAGTCAGTCCCTATATTAAAAGAGTTTCCAAAAGTCTTTCCAAATGATCTCCCTGTAGTCCCTCCTAAGAGAGAGATAGACTTTGGTATAGACCTTCTTCCAGATACTCGTCCTATATCTATTCTGCCATATAGTATGGCACCAACAGAGTTGAAAGAATTAAAAGAGCCATTGAAAGACCTTTTAGAGAAAAGGGTTTATTCGACCAAGTGTCTCACCTTGGAGCTCTCCGATCTTGTTTGTGAGAAAGAAAGATAATTCCCTTATGATGAGTATAGATTACCGCCAATTGAACAAGGTTACCATCAAGAACAAGTATCATCTTCCGAGAATTGATGATCTTTTCGATCAACTTCAGGGTGCTTCTTGTTTTTCTAAGATAGACCTCAGATCAGGTTACCATCAGTTGAAAGTAAGGGAATGTGATATTCCCAAGTCAGCGTTCAGGACCCGTTATGGTCACTATGAGTTTTTGGTCATGTAGTTCAGTTTGACCAATGCACCTGCAACATTCATGGACCTTATGAATAGAGTTTTCAAATCTTATTTAGATATGTTTGTTATCGTCTTCATTGATGACATACTAATCTATTCAAGGAATGAAGAAGATCATGCTAGCCATCTCAGAATAGTTCTTCAGAATTAGAGAGATAAGGAGTTGTATGCTAAGTTCTCGAAATGTGAGTTTTGGCTTGAGTCTGTGGCATTCTTGGGCCACATAGTTTTCGGTGATGGAATTAGAGTTTAAACTCAGAAGATGAAGGCAATGCAGAGTTGGCCTAGACCCACATCTCCAACTGATATTAGGAGTTTCTTGGGCTTGGCTAGATATTATAAAAGGTTCATAGAGGAGTTCTCATCTATTTTGTCCCCTTTGACCAAGTTAACTCAGAAGACAATGAAGTTTCAATGGTCTGAGGCTTGTGAGAAAAGCTTTCAGGAATTGAAAAAGAGGTTGACTACTACCCAGTGTTGACCTTACCAGAAGGTACTCAAAGTTTTGTGGTGTATTGTGATGCATCTCGAGTTGGTTTGGGTTGTGTATTAATGCAGAATGGCAAAGTTATAGCTTATGGCTCCAGACAGTTGAAGGTTCATAAGAAGAATTACCCAACCCATGGTCTAGAATTGGCTGTCGTAGTATTTGCTTAGAAAATATGGCGCCATTATCTTTATGGTGTTCATGTGGATGTGTTCACCGATCACAAGAGTCTTCAGTATGTGTTCACTCAGAAAGAGCTTAATTTCAGACAAATGAGGTGGTTAGAATTACTCAAGAATTATGACATGAGTATTCTTTACCACCCAGGTAAGGCTAATGTTGTTGCTGATGCTTTAAGCAGGTTGTCTATGGGTAGTACTG
Organism: Solanum okadae; assembly: GCA_036553675.1. Classification (NCBI taxonomy): domain Eukaryota; kingdom Viridiplantae; phylum Streptophyta; class Magnoliopsida; order Solanales; family Solanaceae; genus Solanum; species Solanum okadae. Next base: position 39,659,538 of record CM071689.1, on the reverse strand, counting down.
TTGAGGAGGAAAAGAGAGAGTTAGCAAAAGGTGTGCATAGACTTGCACGCCTGGGAGTCAGACTTATGGATTCCACAGAAGGAGGAACGGTGGTGATGAATGGGGCTGAATCTTCATTAGTGTTCGAAGTGAAAGAAAAGCAAGACCAAGATCCCATTTTGCTTGAATTGAAGGTAAATGTTCATAACCAAAAAGTATTAGCTTTTGAATAAGGGGGAGATGGCGTATTGAGATATCAATGTAGGTTGTGTGTACCAATAGTGGATGGACTCCAAGAGAGGATCATAGAGAAAGCTCATAGCTCCAGATATTCCATTCATCCAGGTTCCACGAATATGTATCGCGACTTGAGAGAAGTCTATTGGTGGAATAGTATGAAGAAGGGCATTGCAGAATTTGTTGCTAAGTGTCCAAATTGCCAACAAGTTAAAGTAGAGCACCAAAGGCCCGGTGGTTTGGCTCAGAATATAGAACTTCCAAAATGGAAGTGGGAGATGATTAATATGAATTTCATCACAGGTTTACTAAGATCATGCAGGCAGCATGATTCTATTTGGGTGATTGTTGACAGAATGACAAAATCAACCCACTTTTTACCGGTAAAGACTACCCATTCGGCAGAAGATTATGCCAAGTTGTATCTTCTAGAGGTGGTAAGACTTCATGGGGTTCCGGTCTACATTATTTTAGATAGAGGTGCGCAATTTATGCATAGTCTTGGAAGTCATTCCAAAAAGGCTTGGGTTCAAAGGTGAACTTAAGTACTGCCTTTCATCCTCAGACAGATGGGCAAGCAGAGCGCACTATTCAGACGTTAGAGGATATGTTGAGGGCTTGTGTGATTGATTTCAAAGGGAATTGGGATGATCACCTGTAGCGACCCTAAAAATTGATAGGTGAAACTAGAGCCTAACGTATGAATCTTAAAAGTTTTAGCATAAATTGGAGTTATGAAACTTTCCAAAAATTTGATCACGTATAAGTTCAAGAGAGGATTCAAGGAAGGAGAAAGGCATTACTGCCCTTCGAAGCTCCCTTAAACTTCACCTTAGCCAGATGGTAGACCTTTCCAAGGCCCTTAGAAGCTCCCTTGGTAATTGCCTTAGTTTTATTTAGGCAATCCAAGAGAGGCATAAAAAGGGGTAATTTCATAATTTCCTTTTTGGTCTAAATTAAATGGGTATAACCTATTTTATATATATATATATATATATATATATGATATAAGTAGGTCATTTGAATACTCCCATGGATATGCCTTAGCTTTAAAAAGCCAAAGACAAAGTCCAAGGGAGGGTCCAAGGCTAGTGGATCACTTCAAGGACCTTAAATGCTCCCTTGGACTTTGCCTTAGTTTTATTTGGTAAGTCCATGTGGGCAAGGGGCATTTAAGTAATTCCCTTTTTTATTATTATTAAGTGGGGTTGATTTTTAAAGGTTTATATCATTAGTATATAGTTTTAAGTCCTAAAACTAGTCTTTTACTCATTATTTCCCCAAATCAAAATAAGAGTTCTTCCTCTCCCAAGAATGCTCTCTTCTAACTCAAGGAAGAAGATGAAGATGAACTGGGAGCTAGGGTTTCGATTCAAGGAGCTTTCTTCATCAAATCTCTTGGGGAATCTTAGTAAAGGTATGTGAGTTCTTTATCTAGGGCAAGCTATCATCCTAGAGCCAATTCCAAAATAGTTTCAAGTTTTCAAAGTTTATGAAAAAGCCTTTTTTCTCACTCAAACTCAAGGGTTCTTGCATGAAACGATTTCAAATGATAAGATATGATATTATTGATGTTTAATTGATATTTTAAGGTGAAAATCTCTATGAACCCTTGATTCCACAAAATCCCTAAAGTTGGCTTATGAAGTGGGTTTATTGTTATGATTGAATGATGATGGAACTATGCTTAGATTGAGTTGAATAGTTGATTTCTATTATTATCTATGCTTATCTATTGTGAATTGTTGGAGAATTGAGGAATGGTGATTGTGGCTTTGGAAAAAGGGTAAGTGGACCTAACTTCATTGTTAATGTAGAATTGATATAGAATTGTGATAGATTGATGTGTGATCCACTTATGGTGGAGGTGTTTACTTATTGAATGTATTGTGTTTATGGCCTTGGAGGCATTGTATGAGGAAGTTGAAGTGTTGACATGATATCATATATGTGAATGTTATGTGAAGGATTTGAATGAGAATCTAATGATGTATAGGTAATCATGTTGTGAATGTAAAGGTGTTCATGTGATCTCAAAGAGATCTTGTATAAGTTGTTATTGTATTGTGATTGGAAGTATGTCCTCTCTTAATGTTCATATGTGATGATGATGGAATGTGAAGGATTTCTATAATGTGATGTATGTCTTGAATTGGTAGACTTAGGTGCCTCTTCTCGATACATGGAAGTTATGGAATGTAATCTCTTGATTTGGTAGGCTTAGGCACCCTTATCTTGAGTAATGAATGTATCTTAACGTGATGTCTTATTGTATTGAATTGGTAGACCTTGAGTTGGTACATCTTCATAAATAAATAAATGTCTAGAATCGGTAGACCTAAGTATGGTGCCCTTTCTATGAATGATTAATGAGGCTTCTAGGCTATGTCTTGAACCGGTAGACCTAAGCATGGTGCCCCTTCATGATGAGCCTAGGACCCTAAGTGAATGTAAAACCTTGAATCGGTAGACCTAATGATGGTGCCTCATTCTTGTGTGAAATGATAGGCTTAGAGTTGGTGGACCGGAATGGTATAAAGCCCTCTCTAAGAAAGTTAATGAGCTATCCTTAATGAACCTTGATCGGTAGATCCTTGTGGTGCCCGTTTTGGTAGATGTGCTATGGGTCGGTAGACCTAATGATGATGCCCTCTCTAGTACATACATTTGAATGAAATTACTCTATGGGAACTAACGCTAAGCACCGAGTGGATTTGGTTAAGATGGTAGCTCTTCCCGAGTATGAGGCGAGAGTACAATGAACATCTTTGGATATCCCCTAAACCATTGCCTACATGGGTTGTGTACTAGTTCTACCCTTGGCAAGTAGAACACCTTCCACGTGTAGGGTTTTATGACACCGGATTCCATGCCTAGTTAGTATGGTCTATGTCGGTTAATGTTTATTCCCATCATGTGGGATGTGCACTCTAGTCATTGGATAGGTTCTACAACGTGTAGGTAGTAGTATGGGATGCTATCTACAAATGGCACGAGTAGACCTTGAAGATACTAAAGTGAGTTCCCTAAGCCTTAATGGCTATTGTATGAAAGTCCTCTAAATGCCTGAATGTGTCCTAAATGACTCTAAAGAAGAATGTTGACTTATCATCCTTTTTATATGTTTCGTATCTCTCTTATATTAAGGAAATGAACTATTTAGCATGTTGTATTGAAATGTAAAGGTTCTTGTCTATTGTGGCCTTGAGGAACACTTAGGTGTGCTTGAATAGGTTGTACGGGCGGCCACTTCATGTCTTACTTAAGTGTGTCTTAGGGTAACTTTAGATAGAGGTCCTAAGATCATGAAATGATTTGTTTTGACGAATATGTTTATGTGTTGAATATTAGTACTAGTGGTGCATGATGGCTTGTGATATGAAGCATGATAAGTGGTAAGTTCACGTTTGGTAGCCTTAGGATGATGCTTTAGTATGGATGGTGGTATGGGACGCTATCCATATATTGCACAAAGTGTTGTCCCAGGGTTACTTGAGGTGGATGGTTTAAGGTGAAGGAATGGGTTATATGTGGAGTATGTGCTAAAGTGGTTAATGACTTGTATGTTGGTTATGGTTGAGCATTGTGACTCTTATACTTGTATTTTCATGAAGTTTTACCAAATGGCATAAAGTATGTTTCTCCAATAAATGTGTCTTTTAGCATGTTTTTGCAAGGCTTTCATACTTAGTGCTTAATTGTGCTAACCCCATTTCTTCCCCTTTTGACTAAAGTGTAGGGATTGGAGATATTGGTGTGCTATGGTTGATGGATAGGTTTCTAAGGTGTTTGAAGATGAAGACTTGGTGAGTCCTCATAGATTCGAGGACAATACCCTACATGTTCCCTTTTATGTCTTTTAGTATTGTTTAAATTTTTTATGGGCTTAGTCCCAATGTTGTATTCTAAAGGGAGTAGATGGTTTTGAGACATAAGTGTATAGAGTTAGAAGTCTTCCGCTAGCTTATTTTAATGAAAGTATCTTCGTGTGTGAAGAAAGTTTTTAATTCTTCTCTATTTTTAAGTATCGTATGCAATGAATGATCTAAGAGGCTTGTATTAGACTTCTTTAAGGTCAAGTACGCCGGTTACAACTAGGGGGTGCTCTCGGGTCGTGACATCACCTACCTCTCATTGAGTTTGCTTACAACAATAGTTACCACTCGAGCATCCAAATGGCTCCATATAAAGCTCTTTATGGAAGAAGATGCAGATCTCCTATTGGATGGTTTGAAGTTGGTGAAGCAGGGTTGATAGGACCAGATTTAGTGCACCAAGCTATGGAGAAGGTGAAATTGATTCAAGAGAGGTTGAAAACGGCACAGAGTCGACATAAATCCTACACTGATGTTAGGAGAAGGGAGTAAGAGTTTGAAGTAGATGATTGGGTATATCTAAAAGTCTCACCCATGAAGGATGTTATGAGGTTTGGTAGGAAGGGGAAACTTAGTCCCCGATATATTGGACTTTATTGATATCCAAGAGGATTGACAATGTAGCTTATGAGTTGGAGCTACCACAAGAGTTAGCCGCGGTTCATCCGGTGTTTCACATCTCCATGTTAAAGAAGTGCATGGGCGATCCTTCATTGATCATACCGACTGAAAATATTGGGATCAACGATAGCTTATCTTATGAGGAGATTCCTGTACAGATTCTAGATCTCCAAGTTCGCAAGTTGAGGACAAAAGAAGTAGCATCAGTCAAAGTCCTTTGGAGGAACCAATTTTTTGAGGAAGCTACGAGGGAAGCTGAAGAGGATATGCAGAAGAGACATCCACATCTCTTTGAGTCAGGAGAAAATGCAGACCAAGATACTAATTCTCTTCTTAGTACTCCTTAAACTTGTGAGTAAGCATGTTCTTTGTTTGCATTTGCTTGTTGGGTGTTTGAACTTAATGTTACCACCCTTAACCTAGTAAGAGTAATCTCATTCGAGGAAAAATGTTTTCAAGGGGGAGATATTGTAACATCTCGCAATTTGAAATAACTAGGAAGAATCTAATAATTTGAAATAGTCATTTTTGGAAAGAATGAAAATCTGGAAAATTTGTTCAAGTTAGGAAAAGTTAAGTTTTAGTCAACTTCAAATGGCTATAACTCCTAGCTTAGGATGATTTAGGTGTAATTCCAGATATGGTTGGAAATATCTTGGAATGATCTTTCCAACTCCGTTGAGTTTGCGCGATTCCGAGTTCGTATGAGTAAGTTATGCCCTATGGAAGTTAGGCTGTTTGATTAAGGAAAGTCTAACCCAAATTTTGGAAGGGTAATTTAGTCTTTTCCTTGCCTAATTATCCTAATTCATTTTTAGGATTTTAATTGGGGTAAATTCAGATTTTAGTCAGTTTAGAAAAGTGAATTTTACACTAGGGCTTGAAGAAGAGGAGAAAAGAGAAGAAAGGAGAAGAACGTTCAAGATTCGTCGATTTCGTCAAGGATAGCTTGTGGATTTCGTCGGGGGTGATCCCTAAAAGTTATGTGAGATAACATAGCATTGGGTTAGTTCACCCACGCACCAATCATGATTTAATTCAAAGAATTTAAGTCTTTGAAGGTTTAGAAATTGAGTTCTTGATGAACATTGTTGAAGGTTTTCTTGAATTCTTGTGGGTTGTATTGATTGAAATTTCTTGTGATTTTATTCATGTTTCCAGGTGTAATTTTGGTTTGAATCTATCATATATTGAGGGTATAAATGATTCTAAGTATTTGGGGAAGGAACCATGGAAGTTTAGAGGGTTTAGAGATGAAAAACGGAGAAGAAAAGTCGCCAAACACCTAGGGATAGGGGTGGGGCGTCGCGCCAGCCAGCGCGCCCCAAAAGTGTCTCTGAATCTTCACCCTTGGAACGCCGCACCAGCCAGTGCATCCCAGACCAGTCCCTGAATGTTGGGGGCTGGCACCCCGTGCCTCTCAGAGCGCCAGGGACGCCAGTTCTCCCCATTCGCTCCCCACCTTTTCGTACTTGTTCCTTAGCAATGTACCTATGTTTTCTAGTTGATTCCAACACTCTAGGGTACATCTAAACATCATGAAATCATCCATAAACATGAGATCATGAACCTTGAATCCATAATCCAATTCAAGGAAAGTTAAGATCAAAGTCACGAGAAATTAAGAGTCAAGTCTAGAAGTTAAGAGGCAAGTCAAAGCAAAGTTTTTAAAGTTTTCAAAAGTCTTTAACAAACGTTTTAAATTTGTTTTAAGACTTAAGTTTCAAGTTAAGCAAAGAGTAAAGAGTTGAGTTCATTTCTCAAAAAGCTATAAGGGAACTAAGTATTCCCAAAGAGTTTATAAATGTTTTTCACATTTGAGCAAGAAAAGGGAACATCGATTCCAAGAGAGCTTTTAAGCTAAGTTTTGAGTAATTATCTCAAACCAAAGAAAGAAGTTTGTTTTTAAAACATATGAGCTAAGTATATTTTGGGAGTAGTATTGAGCACCTATATGGGGATGCGAGTTCATATTAACTTAAGTCTCCATAAACCATGTAGTCATCATGGGTAGTAAGGATCATACTTTTTAGATGACCCTTTAAGATGTTTTTAGCATAGACTAGTGGATCCACTTAGTGAGTTAGATTTTATACCCCCAGCAAGGTATAGGACGGTCCTTGGCAGTGTGAGGTAAAATGTTGTACCATCACATAGGCTTATAGTGGTGGTTGTCGGTTAGAGAATCTCCCACAAAAACTATATTACTTTGTTATATGAGTAAAGTTGAGTTTGTTATTGTATTTTCTTTAACGAATTAAGTTGCTTTTATTGTTTTATAAAGCTTTTCATATATTGCATGTGTCTTATTGCTTTATTATGAGTTGAGTTATTAATGAGTTGAGAAGAGCCAAGGTAAGTGTTTCGTTCTAACTCTTTTCAAGCCTATGTATTGTTTAGCTTTCCAACACGCATACTCATACATTCAATGTACTGATGCCAGTTGGCCTGCATCTTATTATGATGCAGACGCAGGTAATCAGGATCAACATCCAACGCCTCGTTGATCCAGTTTGAGCACTCAGTGTCTTGTGGTGAGCCTCTTTGCTTCCGAAGGGTCCCTTTTATTGCTTTCAGTTTTATCATTAGTTCATTAGGCTGTCGTGGGCCTTTCCCGACATCTATCTCAGTTGTTTAGAGGCTTCATAGATAGATAGACAGTTAGTTAAGTTCATTTGTCACTACTTTATTATTGGCTTATGTTTTTGAGACTTGTGGCTGCCATTTTGGCTTAGTTTGAATGTCTATTTAAAGACATTCTAAGTTATTTCACAAGTTCCTTGTTAGTCTATTCTTGGTGTTTAAGTCTTCCGCTGAATAAGTAAGCCAGACCAAGGGTTCGCTTGGGGTCAGCAATGGTTCTCGAGTGCCAACCATGTCCAGGGTATAGGCTCGGGGCGTTACAATGCTATTGTATTTGAACAGTGATATATACAAATTAACTTCTTGAATCATCCACTTCAAAATTTAAGAAGTCGCATACTATTTGCAAGATTATTGATATCGATACAGGTCAATAATTTCATCAAAAGTGTAGGTATTTAGGGATGTTGTCTGTTTATTCTTTCATGTAAAGTTATATACGCGTTCCTTTGTATAATTGTGGATAATAATTATCAACAATTGTAACGATAAAAATCATTTTTGAACTATTACATAAAAAAATTAATTTATCTATAAAAAATTAAAAATTAAAATCATAAAAATAAATAATTTTTATCATTGACAAAAGAGAGGTGTTACATCACCCTTATCTTGTCAGTTAAAATATATGTGATGTAAGAATTACGTAAAAAGAATTGATGATACATATTAATAAATAAAGGATACAAAAAGATGAAGATTTTTTTGTAACTCATGAGATATATAATTATAGGTAATATGTCACGACCCGAGCCTACACCATAGACGTGACCGACCCTCGAGAACAATTTTTGATCCCCAAGCGAACCCTCATCCTGGCTGACTACAAGCGGAAGACTAACTCAAGCATACAAAGCTTAAAAACTGAATAAAATTCATTGAACTCAATTACAAATCTTTAACTCGAATGAATAACTCTGAATAAAAATAATATATATTCAACTCGCCATAAAGTATACAACTTAACTCTATAAAACATTTAACAAAATAAATGAATAGACTTCTCAAACTCTACTTTCTATCTATGAAGCCTTTAACTGACAAAGATGGAAGTTGGGACAAGACTCACGACATCCTAACAACTGATATAACTGAAAGTAAAAGTGGATCCCTTCAGAAGCAAGGAGGCTCACCATAGCTAACTCGAACTCCATGTGGTATCAACGAAGCTCATGTTGATCACCCTAAATACCTGTATCTGCATCAAGAAACGATGCAGGACAAATGGCTCAGTAAGTGGAATGTACGAGCATGTAAGGGGAATTCTAAAGCATAAACATAAGCTTGAACTGGTGGGAAAGAAACATATTTAACTCATGTCAACTCACTCAACTCAACTCAAGTCAAAGAAACATAGTTCAACTCAATGATAAGATATTCAATTCAGTGAAATAAGGATCAACTCAATAATTAGATACTCGACTCTGGGTACTCAACTCTAGATACTCAAATCTGGATACTCAACTCAATATAAAGCAATAATACACATGCAATATATGAAAAACTTTTAAAACAGTAGAAAGCAACTTAGTTTGTATGCAAGAATACCAGATAAACTCTGCTTGTATATGAAAATACAAAGTAAACTATGTGTATATAAGAATACAAAATATCTCTGTGGGAGTTTCTCTAACCAACAACTATCAATATGAGCTATGTGATGATACAACGTCTCGCCCACACTACCAGAACTGTCATATAACTTGCCGGGATATAGAACGCATCAACTAAGTGGGCTACATGGTTTATGGAGACTTGAGTTATCTGAACTCGTCCCCATATCGGTGCTCAATACTACTCCCAAAAATATAATTAGCTCATATGTTTAAAAACATAACTCTTTTTGTGGTTTGAGATTATCACTCAAAATCTTTCTATAAAAAGAGATGTTACTCAAACTGCTCAAAACTCTTTTGGAAATCTCAGTTTCCTCCTCTTTTAAATGTGAAAACATTTACTTTGGGAATACTTAGTTCCCATAGATCATTTTAAAGAAAATGAACTCGACTCTACTCTTTGTCAACTCAAGTGCTCAAGTCTTAAAACAAGTTTAGATAAATTTGTAAAAGACTTCTCAGAATAAAGTTCATGCCGAATTATGGACGTGAACGACTCAATTCAAGGTTTTAAATAACCATACATAGAACTCAATACTCGAGACTCAACAACTCAGAACTCAAGAAACTTCAACGGTAAAACTAGTTTCAAGACTGCTCGACTCAGAGGGTTCATGCGGAATTATGGGCATGAACTACTCAACTCAAGGACTCAAAGATACTTCTCATCTCAAGACTGCTCGACTTATAGGGTTCATGTGAAATTATGGACATGACCAACTCTACTGAAGGACTCCATGGCTAGTATGTAATAGTCCCATGATTATGAATAAAATCTCAAAAGGGATTAGGAACTCAATACTCAAGACTTAGAACTTGAAGATACTAGTCCTCTCAAAGATACTCAACTTATGGAGTTCATGCGGAATTATTGGGCATGAACGACTCGACTCAATGGTATGAATAATACTATGGAACTTCATGTATACGACTCTTCTCATGCTCATACTTACATCCTCAGAAATTAGCTCAAATCGATAATCTCAAAGGATCCACAATTGAACTCAAAAGACATTCTTGAACTCTATTCTTAACTCTCTCTTGAATGTGAATTATGAATTCAAGATTTATTGTTCATGATATGAAGCATATCGGTGATAATGTAGACTCATTAATACATTCTCCTTACTTGAGTTATGAAACAAGTTATTTAAATTTGTAGAAGTCCCTAAAGATTCAATGAGACTATCTCAAATGTTCGGAAGAACTCTCAAAGCTTAACTCTTAACTCTACCTTGAATTTGAATTATGAATTCAAGGTAATGATTCATGTTATTAATGATTTCTAAGTGTTTAGAACTACTTTAGAGTGTTTAGAATCAAAAGGGGTGAAGATACACTTCAAAGGAACTTAAATGGGACAACCGATAGAAAAGAAGTGGGGGCAGGTGACCCTAGCGCATTGCTGGCGCTGGGCACCAGCCTCTTAACTTCAGAGGCTACTTATTGGCGCACTGCTGGGGTGGCACACCAGCCCTCCTGGCGCGTCGCGTCAGCCCTCTCCCAGAACGATCCGATGAACTTTTCTTTTCATTTTTTGATCCTAAGTCGCTTCAAATCGATTTTGTTCTCAAGTTTTCCTTAGATTCAATTACCCAACCTAATTACGCACTAATATACTCAAATCACTAAATTTCATCTCAAGAATTCATCAAAACCCTAACAAATCATGATTTAGAATGAACTTCAAGAACACTTATCAAGAACTCAATTCCTTCAACTTTTGAGAATGAAATTGCGCTGAAAATAACATGATTGGCGCGTGGGTGAATGAACCCAACACTATGGAAGCTTACATATCTCTTAGGGATCAAACCCATGGCGAAAATCCGCAACAAAACTCAAGAACCTCGACGAACGCCTTGATCCTTTCTTCTTTTTTCTTCTTTTCTCTTCTTGAACTCTCAACTAAAACCCTAGGCATATATTAGGATTATAAAACTGAACCTAATAGGATTAGACCCTTAAAACCTTACTAAAAATGAATTAAATCTGATTGGGTAAGGAAAAGACCAAAATACCCCTTACTATTTTCGGATAACTTTCCTTAACTGGACAACTTGACTTCAAAAGGGCATATCTCACTCATTTGACCTCAAAACTTAGCAAACTCGGTGGCGTTGAAAAGATAATTACAAGAAATTTCATTATCTATCTTGTATCCCATATAACTCATCTTATAGTAAGAGTTATGGTAGTTTGAAGTTGACCCAAAACTCATAACTTACGCATAACTTGCAAAAATTCAAATTTTGCTATTTCCAATTTAGTTCTTCTTGGAACTCAAGGTGCTTCATCTAGTGACCTTAACACTTAGTAAAAATTTAAATTCCTTGGTAAAAACTTACTCACTATGAAGGATGGTTATAGTCTTAGCTCAAAAAATTTCTAGGGTGTTACAATATCTCGCCATTGGGATCATTCGTCCTCGAATGACGACTTAACTGGGTATGGAATGGGTTTACTCTTACTAAGGTCTGAGTCTAATGGTATGCTCTTACTATATTCAAGCTTAACCCAAATCCTTAGGTTCGGGTTCTATACCTCTCTATAGGGAATCTCATCCCAAAACTATTACTCTTTACTACCACATTGGGCTCATATCAAGAACCACCTAAAGTATAACAACACCACATTGAAGCTTAGTACTTCTAAAAACTCCATTACTAACAGGACCTCTGAAAAGATATCTCCCATACTCTCTGGAACTCAGTGCTATCTTATTTTCAAACACTTGACTTGATTTCTCATCTCGTCATCTCCCCATTACGTCTAAAGCTGACACTTGAAAGCTATGGACCTATTCCATCACCTCTAACTGATCTACATCCTCTTTTACCCTAACACTTAGGAGAAGCTTATCTCATGACTACCGAACTCTCCATAAGCAGGTATTAAGACCTCTTTCTAAGGTGTTTCTCTTAACCTCTTCTAATTACATACCCTCTCGGTACACCTCTTAATGCTCTTGTTACTCTTGTGACCTAGCAACACTTCACTGCCCTTATCTAACGTTAGGAACTCTCACTGGTACTACTCATATTCATTGCATCAAACATTTCAATTTCTCACCTACTCTTTTGTCAAGTCTACCAGATCAAATCTCAAGACTAACATCATCACCCTCATGTTACCATTCTTTGGATCATGACACTCATCTCAACTTCAAGCTTAATGTTCATTACTAAACCCGAAGATGAATACGGTTGCTCGCCTACTATGCTATACCTCATTACTTGATCAGTTCTATAACCTTCTGAACATCATGACCCTCTCAAACAAATCATAAGCCTAGCTTGGGTCTATCACTTCATGAATACTCTATGTTTCTATTCAACACATACACCTAGTCATTACCTACACAATGACACTTCATCACAAGCTCCTTTCTAGCTAAAACACACTCTACCTCCTATGATGGGATCTTCACAACTCATCACTTCTTAGTCTACTCATAAGTGGGAAAACTCCTCATCAACTACTTACTGGGTGCATGACTATAATAACACAATCGTCCCTATCACTATCTCCCTTTCATAGATCTCTATACCTCTGCATACTTTCCTTTAACTCTGGGCATTGTCACTACTATAGCTCATGATCTCGTAACTCATGATACCTTTTCGGGTGAAAATATTACCCAAGCTCTAAACATACTATCCTTTTAAAGGTCTCAACTGAATGAGGTTTAGGGAAGAGTGTACAACTCGCTTTTAACTCATACGCACGATTCATATGAACATGAGTACATTTCTCTTAAACTCAACACTTGACTCACTCATGGGCTTTTCTCAAGCCCCTCTGGAGTCTCATGATTTCCTCAAGACTATTGCTAAGAGCAACTCATCGATAAGGGACTTACTTTTCTTTTCAACCACCTCTAGTATGGAGGGTAGTCGAATGGATATGCGAACACACGATTTTGAATAAATCTCTATGAAATAGTTCTATTGCACGATTAAGAGTATGAAAGAAGGGAAACTTTTCTTAAATATCTGTAGTCCCTTATTTATAGAAGTGGGGCCTCACAACCACAAATAAGATCCTACTTGACACGGCTTTATAGACACCCTAGGAAACTTGAACTTTGTGCTCTGATACCAAGTTCGTTACGACCTAAGCCTACACCCTGGAAGTGGCCGGAACTCGAGGACCATTTCTGGTCCCCAAGCGAACCCTCATCTTGGCTGACTACTAGCGGAAGACTAACTCAAGCATACAAAGCTTAAAAACTGAATAAAATTCATCAAAATCAATTACAAATCTTTAACTCGAATGAATAACTCTGAATAAAAATAATATATATTCAACTCGCCATAAAATATGCAACTTAAGTCTTTAAAACATTTATCAAAATAAATGAACAGGCTTCTAAAACTCTATTGTCTATCTATGAAGCCTCTAACTGACAAATATGGAAGTCGGGACAAGACCCAAGACATCTTAACAATTGATATAACAAAAAGTAAAAGTGGAACCCTTCGGATTTCGGAAGCAAGAAGGCTCACCATAGCTAACTCAAACTCCATGTGGTATCAACGAACCTTCTATTGATGACCCTGAATACCTGTATCTGTATCATTTCATGATGCAGGCCAAATGGCTCAGTACGTGGAATGTACGAGCATGTAAGGGGAATTCTAAAGCATAAACATAAGCTTGAACTGGTGGGAAAGAAACATACTTACCTCTTCTCAACTCACTCAACTCAACTCAATCCAACTCAACTCAAAGAAACATAGTTCAACTCAATGATAAGTTATTCAATTCAATGAAATAAGGCTCAACTCAATAATAAAATACTCGACTCGAGGTACTAAACTATGGATACTCAACTTTGGATACTCAACTCAATATAAAGCAACAATACACATACAATATATGAAAAGCTTTTAAAACAGTAGAAAGCAACTCAGTTTATATGCAAGGATACCAGATAAACTCTTCTTGTATATGAAAATACCAAGTAAACTATGTGTATATAAGAATACAAAATATCTTTGTGGGAGTTTCTCTAACCGATAACCATCACTATGAGCTATGTGATGATACATCGTATCGCTCACGCTTCCAGAACTGTTCTATAACTTGCCGAGATATAGAACGCCTCAACTAAGTGGATCCACTAGTCTATGCTAAAAGCAATAAAGAATCATCTAAAAAGTATGACCCTTTCTATCCATGTTGGCTACATGGTTTATGGAGACTTGAGTTATCTGAACTCGTCCCCATATTGGTGCTCAATACTACTCCCAAAAATATACTCAACTTATATGTTTAAAAATATATCTCTCTCTGTGGTTTGAGATTATTACTTAAAATCTTTCTATAAAAAGAGATGTTCCTCAAACTGCTCAAACTCTTTTGGAAATCTCAGTTTCCTCCTCTTTTAAATGTGAAAACATTTACTATTGGGAATATTAGTTCTCATATATCATTTTAAAGAAAATGTACTCGACTCTACTTTTTCTTAACTCAAGTGCTCAAGTATTAAAACAAGTTTAGAAAAAATGTAAAAGACATCTCAATAAAGTTCATGCCGAATTATGGACGTGAACGACTCAATTCATGTTTTAAATAACCATACATAGAACTCAATACTCGAAACTCAACAACTCAGAACTCAAGAAACTTCAACGGTAAAACTAGTTTCAAGACTGCTCGACTCAGAGGGTTCATGCGGAATTATGGGCATGAACTACTCAACTCAAGGACCCAAAGATACTTCTCATCTCAAGACTACTCAACTTATAGGGTTCATACGGAATTATGGACATGAACAACTCCACTCAAAGACTCCATGGGTAATATGTAATAGTCCCATGATTAAGAATAAAATCTCAAAAGGGATTAGGAACTCAATACTCAAGACTTAGAACTTGAAGATACTAGTCCTCTCAAAGATACTCAACTTATGGAGTTCATGCGGAATTATTGGACATGAACGACTCGACTCAATGGTAGGAATAATACTATGGAACTTCATGTATACGACTCTTCTCATGATCTTACTTACTTCCTCAGAACTTAGCTCAAATCGATAGTTGATCTCAAAGGATCCACAATTGAACTCAAAGACTTTCTTGAACTCTACTCTTAATAACTCTCTCTTGAATGTGATTTATGAATTCAAGAGTTATGGTTCATGATATGAAGGATCTTGGTGATAGTGTAGACTAGTGAATACATTCTCCTCACTCTCATGCTCACTTATTCGAGTCTTGAAACATGTTTGTAGAAGGCTCCTCAAAGATTCAGAGGGACTATCTCAAATGTTCGAAAGAACTCTCACGACTTAACTCTTAACTCTACCTTGAATTTGAATTATGAATTCAAGGTTATGATTCATGTTATGAATGATTTCTAGGTGTTTAGAACTAGTTTAGAGTGTTTAGAATCGAAAGGTGTGAAGATACACTTCAAAGGACCTCAAACTGGACAACCGACAGAAAAGGAGTGGGGCAGGCGACCCCTGGCACATTCCTGGCGCGGGGCGCCAGCCCTTTAACTTCAGAGGCTGCTTATTGGCGCATTGCTGGGGGGGGGGCACGAGCCCTCCTGGCGCGTCGCGCCAGCCTTCCCCCAAAACGATCCGACGAACTTTTCTTCTCGTTTTCTGATCCTAAGTTGCTTCAAATCGATTTCTTTTCTCAAGTTTTCCTTAGATTCAATTACCCAACCTAAGTACACACTAATCTACTCAAAACTACACTCAAATCACTAACTTTCATCTTAAGGATTCATCAAAACCTTAACAAAACAAAATTTAGAATGAACTTCAAGAACACTTATCAAGAACTCAATTCCTTCAAGTTTTAAGAATTAAATTATGCTGAAAATAACATGAGTGGCGTGTGGGTGAATGAACCCAACACTATGGAAGCTTACATATGTAATGACCCTCTTGGTCATTTTTGTGTCTTGCCTTCTATGTGTCGTTTAGAGCGTTCCTGTAGCGACCCCAAGTCATTTATGACTTGCTGGGACTGACAGTTCGGTCACCTGGTTGTTCGTTTGGTCTTGGTGTGAGTTTTTGTGTTTTGGAGCTTATGAACCTTGAATGATCATTTTCGATCAAAAGTTCAAGAAGATGACATCGGAATCCAATTCTGACGATTTCATCAGCTCCGGAAGGGTCATTTTAGGCTAGTAGCACGGTCGACATGACTCCCGAGGTTTTCAGTGTGAGTCGGTGTGATTAGGCGTTTTAGCCTTTGAATTTTGGCTTAAGTTTGACTTTGGTCAACATTCTGAGTAAACGCGCTCGGATGAGAATTCCGTCAGTGCAGTTAGCTCCGGAATGTCGAGTTTGGTCTAGATTGACCCTTCTTTTGTGTCCCGAGGTTTTCGATATCTTTCCGTGCCCTTTTGTGAGTTTTGACTTAAAATGGCCTTTGGAAGTGGGACCCACTTTTTATCGAAATGACCTCTGATGGAAATTTCGACTGCGCCGTTGAGTCTGGAATATCGAATTTGGTATGATTGCATATCTCGTTTGCGTGCACGGGGTTCCGAACGAGTTCGGAGCACCCCGTCGGAGTTTAAGGTTTTGGAATTATTGCAGATTTTCTGCAATAAATGCAGAAAATCAGCAACATATTCCCAAACTTCAACCTCTCTTAACTCTCTCATCTCTCAACCGATTTAGGCGATTCAAAAGGCAAAGTTGTGAGATTTTTCGAGGGCAACGCGTTGGTGAGCTCGGATAGTGGTTTGGGGTTCCCGTTTGAGGTAATTTTGTGATAAAACCTGACTGCTGTACCTTTTTCGAGTCCTTGTTTTTGGAATTTTTGTTTTGGTCATATCTCACTCATTTTAGCTCGGTTTTGGGTGATTCGAAGTCCCACATGTTGAGAATTATCGTGGCTTCATCGTAGAGTGTTCAAAGAGTGCTGGGCACCTTTTGATTTTCGTTTATTTCAATTTTTGGACTGCTGCAGTAGGGTTTCTTTTAGTTGTTTAAAGTGTGGTTTCTTGCTTGTTGGTTCTTGCTATGTTTTGAGCCTCGGATTGTGTTCCATTTTGGAACACAAGTTTGGAGTGCTGTTTAGGGTCTCTTGACGGAGTCAAATTCGGACAATTCGGTGCGGGTCCCACGATTCCCATTTTGACTCCAAAATTGACCCGTCTCCGTTTGTTATAATTTTTGGTGTCTAATTGACCATAGTAACGTTGTGACTCTATTTTTGATAGCGGGGCAGCGTTTTGAGACTGTTCGGAAAGGGAAATCTCCGATAAAGTGATTTGGAGAGCGCGCGATCGGCCTTAAGGTAGGCTACGGCTTTCTTTCTTTTAGATTGAGCTTAATTGTGTAAAACCATGTCGATTGGAGTGAATTGGAGGTGGGTACCAGTTTACTACCTTACTTTGATTAGATACCTTATGTTAGGATCGATTAGCCACATTTCGGGTATAGTATCATGTTAACCGGCTCAGTAGAGTTGCATGCTTATGTGCTAAATGCTATTGTATGCTTGTATGCTATGTATTGTATGCCTTATTCATCCTTAACCGTAAGCATGATGTCCTTAGTCTAGGTTAGGCTAGCATTGCCTTAGACTTATGACCCGTGTGGGCTAGATAGCCTTGACTTGCTGCCGACGTCATTCGGATGACTTAGCTCCTTGTAGACTGGAGTAGCAGACTTGAGTCTGATAGTTTGAGCCTTAGATTAGGCGTTATCGCTGCTTGCTGCACTTCTGTATCTTCTCCCTCTTATTCTGCGGTTCCGACGCATTCTCGAAGGTTTGGTGCATCACTCGAGGCGTGGGATTGAGATAGTCTAGGCTTGGAGCCTTTTATATGATATCTTAGAGTGGACGGCGTTCCACAGTGGTTGTTGTTGAATTGGATCCTATTGGAGATACCATCACCCCCGGGGTCGTTCTTTCTAGCTGGGCTGGGAATGTATCGCTGGCTGGGTAGACTCGGTGATATTGGCGATCGCCCCCGGGCCTCTCTTTCTAGCTGGGCTGGGAGTGTGCTGCTGGCTGGGTGTCCCCGGGTCGCTCTTTCTAGCTGGGCTGGGAGCTGACTGCATGGTAGGACGACTCGCGATATCTACCTCACTCACGGGTCCCTCTTTCTAGCTGGGCTGAGAGTGGACTGTTTGGTTGGGTGCCCCCTAGGGTCACTCTTTCTAGCTGGGCTGGGAGTGCACTGCTGGCTGGGTGGAGTCTGATGGATTATCTTAGTTACTTTGGGTTGGGAGCCCGGTTTCTTTCTTTCTCAGTAGACTCAACTTTTTGTGCACCTGTCGGGCTTATGGGGGTCCATTCAGGTTTTATTTAAGCTTGTGCACGAGTGTACCTTCTGGGCTTATGGGGGTCCAGTTAGGTTTAGTCTAGTTGTACTTAGTTTGTTTCTGGTATGCTCGTGTGCTTTCTTTTCTTATCCGCTTTGACCTCTCTGTGTCTAGATTCTATCCTTTCTTATTGTTTTTACCCTTTTTGCTCAGTCGGCCTATGATGCCTACTGAGTACCTGTTGTGTTGGTACTCATGCTACGCTCTGCATCTATTTCGTGATGCAGGTCCCAGTACCAGTTACCAGCGGTGATTAGTTCCAGCCTTCTTTTGCAGTTGTGATTCGGAGACGAGGGCGAGCACTTGGCGTTTTGGGGTTTGTTCTGTCTCCTTCTTTTGTTTTAGCTAGTCTTGTTGTCTTTGAGACACGCTCTGTTGTGGTCCACTTTTGGGACTTGTACTCTTTATTAGATAGCTCTGTACTAGTGACTTCCAGGTTCTGGGAGGGATTTCTGTATATATTTATTTTGGGTTGCTTCCGCCTTGTTATCCTTGTTTAGATTATAGTTTTCGCTAGTTTCTGCCCTTTTGCTCATTGCTTGATGTTCTGGGTTACGGGTTGGCTTACCTACTGGTAGGGTATAGTAGGTGCCATCATGACTCGAGAAATCGGGTCGTGACAACATACCTCTTAGGGATCAAACCCATGGTGAAAATCCGCAACAAAACTCAAGAACCTCTACGAATGCCTTGATCCTTTCCTCTTTTCTCTTCTTTTCTCTTGAACTCTCAACTAAAACCCTAGGCGTATATGAGGACTGTAAAACTGAACCTAATATGATTAGACCCTTAAAAATCTACTAAAAATGAATTAAATCTGATTAGGTAAGGAAAAGACCAAAATACCCCTTACTTTTTCGGATAACTTTCCTTAACTGGACAGCTTAGCTTCAATAGGGCATATCTCACTCATCCGACCTCAAAACTTAGCAAACTCGGTGGCGTTGAAAATATAATTACAAAACCTTTCATTAGCTATCTTGTAGCCTACCTAACTCATCATGTACTAAGAGTTATAGTCATTTGAAGTTGACCCAAAACTCATAACTTAAGTTTAACTTGCAAAATTTCAGATTTTGCTATTTCCAATTTAGTTCGTTTTGGATATCAAGGTGCTACATCTAGTGACATTAACACTCAGGAAAAATTTAAATTCCTTGGTAAAACCTTACTCACTACGAAGGATGGTTCGAGTCTTAGCTCAAAAAATTTCTGGGGTGTTACATAATAAATATAATAGATTCTTTTACCTATTGGTCAAATTGATTAATGCAAAAAAAAAAAAGATAAATCACTTTCTAGCTCATAAAAAGTGACCACACAACTTTATCTGTATCTAACTTTACTGTAGATATACATGTCACAAAAATAGTATGACATTGATGCAATCAAAGCCGACAATTCAAACCTTTCCAAATAAATCACAATTTCAGAAACTTAATTAAGAAACAGAAACAAATTACTCCTAATTTATTCCATATATGTTTAATTCTTGACATTTTGAAAAATTTCTCTTTTACTTTTTTTTTTTTTATTTTTTTATATGAGTTTCTTGTTCCTATTATTTTTCATTTGGATAATTTTATTTTATTTATGTAATTCTATCTCTTTTTTAGATACATTTCCAAATCATTTTCGGTTCCACATTTTTCCACATTCCTTTTCAATGATTTATTTTTGCCTATTTATGTAATGACCCTCTTGGTCATTTCTGTGTCTTGCCTTCTGTGTGTCGTTTAGAGCGTTCCTATAGCGACCCCAAGTCATTTATGACTTGCTGGGACTGATAGTTCGGTCACCTGGTCGTTCGTTTGGTCCTGGTGTGAGTTTTTGTGTTTTGGAGCTTATGAACCTTGAACGATCATTTTCGATCAAAAGTTTGAGAAGATGACATCGGAATCCAATTCTGACAATTTCATCAGCTCCGGAAGGGTCATTTTAGGCTAGTAGCATGGTCGACATGACTCCCGAGGTTTTCAGTGTGAGTCGGTGCGATTAGGCGTTTTAGCCTTTGAATTTTGGCTTAAGTTTGACTTTGGTCAACATTCTGAGTAAACGCGCTCGGATGAGAATTCCGTCAGCGTGGTTAGCTCCGGAATGTCGAGTTTGGTCTAGATTGACCTTTCTTTTGTGTCTGGAGATTTTAGATATTTTTCCGATCCCTTTTGTGGGTTTTGACTTAAAAGGGCTTTTGGAAGTGGGACCCACTTTTTATCGAAATGACCTCGGATGGAAATTTCGACTGCGCCGATGAGTCTGGAATATCGAATTTGGTATGGTTGCATATCTCGTTTGTGTGCACGGGGTTCCGAACGAGTTCGGAGCACCCCGTCGGAGTTTTAAATTTTGGGAAATTGCAGAAAAATCAGCCAAATCCCGAAACCTCAAACTCTCATCTCTCTCTCATCTCTCAACCGATTTGGGTGATCCAAAAGGCTAAGTTGTGAGATTTTTCGAGGGCAACGTGTTGGTGAGCTCGGATAGTGATTTGGAGTCCCCGTTTGAGGTAATTTTCGAAAAACACCTGCTGCCAAACCTCTTTTTTATGAGCTTGATTTTGGAAATTTTAAGACTTGTTTTCTTAGCCATTTTAGATCCGATTTTGGTGATTTTTAAGGCTATATTGAGTGGTTTTTTGAGGAGAACATTGTGGTGTTGTTAGATTTTACTGTAGATCGTTCGTGTTTGGTTAATACGCTGATTCAACTGCTGTCTCATTTTTAAATTTTGAGGAAAATTTGGGTTTTGGTTGTATGTTAATATTGTGTTGTTCCCGAGCCCCGAATTGTGTCCCATTATGGGAAATGAGCTGGGGGAACTGGTTAGGACCCACTTTTGGGGTTAATTTCGGAATTTCCTGCGCGGGTCCCACGATTCCCGTTTTGACTCCAAAATTGACCCGTCTCCGTTTGTTGTGATTTTGGTGTCTAAACGACCGTATTAATGCTGTGACTCTATTTTTGATAGTTGGGCAGCGTTTCGAGGACGTTCGAAAAGGAAAAGCTCCGGAGAAGTGATTTTTGGAGCGCGTGTGATCGGCTTTAAGGTAGGCTACGGTTTTCCTCTCTTAGATTGAGCTCGAGAATGTGAATGCATTTTGATTAGTTGGGATTTGGG
Organism: Solanum okadae; assembly: GCA_036553675.1. Lineage (NCBI taxonomy): Eukaryota > Viridiplantae > Streptophyta > Magnoliopsida > Solanales > Solanaceae > Solanum > Solanum okadae. Next base: position 39,638,146 of record CM071689.1, on the reverse strand, counting down.
TGGGGTAGTTATTGAATCCTGCATAGGTGTTAAGAAATCATATTTTCGGCTTATTTCGGGAATTATCGGGTAACTGTGAGCATGCTTTGTGTTATTAACGGACCCTCCTCGCTATGTGGAGTGTTTGCATGCCTAATTACTGTTTATTTGAAGCATGTTGGTCCTTAGTTTAGGTTTGACTAGGGCTTGCCTTAGAAATGCATGATTCGGATCCGATAGGCCTTAGTTTTGCCCCGACGTCGCTCGGCCGGCTTAGATCCCTGTAGACTGGTGTAGCAGACTTGAGTCTGATAGTTTGGGCCTTAGTTAGGCGATACTCTCTCTCCGACTATAGTTATCCTTATTTTCCTCGATGTTACGGCTTCACGAGTTACATCGGCGACACTAGTTCTACTCCGCGATTTTTTTATTTGATTTTTTGATTTGGTTCCAAGGACTTACATTGATTGGCTATGTGTGGACGGCGTTCCACGGATATTTATGAGTATGGATCAATTGGGACTCTTTCAGCAGCTACATTGGCACATTTATAGAGCATCCGGTTTGAGGTCCGGCCTCTATTGCCCAGATACTTATATAGAGCATCCGGTTTAAGGTCCGGCCTCTATTGCTCAGACACCTATATAGAGCATCCGGTTAGAATTCCGGCCTCTTATACTTGTTACTTGTGATTGGTTACTTGGGTACTTCTACTGAGCATCCGGTTCAAGGTCCGGCCTCAGTGCTGTCAGATTCTACTAATTAGGGTTGAGGTTCTGGTTCGATGTTCTTTATTCTTGGGTTCTTTTATGCAATTCTCTTTAGTTATAGTTATTCTGTGTACTCGTCGGGCTTATGGGGGTCCGTTCGGGTTTTTATTTAACTTGCGCACGAGTGTACCTTCTGGGCTTATGGGGGTCCAGTTAGGTGTAGTTAGCTTATAGATTACTTTAGTTAGCTCTTTGTACACTCGTGTGCATTCCATTGTTACTTAGATTTCCGCTCTTGACCTTCGGTTTGTGTTATTCCTTCTTTTCATATTGCCTTTACTTTTCAAGTTCAGTCGGCCTATGATGCCTACTGGGTACCTGTTGTTTTGGTACTCATGCTACGCTCTGCATCTATTTCGTGATGTAGGTCCGGGCACTAGTAGCCAGCGTTGATCGAGCTTGGAGCAGATTGATTCGGAGACGGGAGTGAGCACACGACGCTTTGTACTATTTCAGTCTCCATCTGTATATATAGACTTGTCTTTTATCTTTCGAGACAGTCCAGTCTCTGTTGTCCACTTTTGGGACTTGTACTCATTTTGTTAGTAGCTCTGTACTAGTGACTTCCAGGTTCTGGGAGGGATCTTTATTCGTATATATGTTTTTGGTTTGCTTCCGCCTGTTTATATTGTTATTTGCATACTCTTGTTTAGTTTCTACCCTCGGACCCATTACTTGTTGTTCCGGGTTACGGGTTGGCTTACCTGCTGGTGGGTTATAGTAGGTGCCATCATGACTTGAGAAATCGGGTCGTGACAATTTAATATTTTCAGTATCTTTCCTTTAAGGTAATTAAGTTGGTTCACTTTTTTGCTTCAACTAATTTTAAGAAAAGTTCAAAAATCAAATTTTCTGTTTGTTAACTTTTCCTTGTATTTTTTATGATACAAAATTAATATTGATAATTATAATTGATTATCTTCCTTTTTTTATATATCTATTATTTATTTTAGGTTATCAAGACCATATGTCAATAAATTTAAATACATCAAAGAATGTATTCTAATGTTTCTCAAGAGTTCTTTTGTTGATGAAAACTTTAATAAGTGATCGATCTTACTTTTATAATTTTGCATGACTTTTTTCAAATCTATCTTTCATTGTTTGCACACATTTTTTGTTTGCATCTTCCTCGCGAATAAAAATACTAAATCAAATTTAAAAAACTCAAAACATTAAACGATATTATCTCCTTGTTCATCAAATAAAAATAGTTCTATAATATTTTTGTTGAGATTCAAGTAGGATCAATTACAATTTTAAATAATTACTATTTCATACAAATATTATAGTCTCTTCATACTTATTTATTTTCTTTTTAATATTCATATTCTATGAAAGTTGTTATTCTTCTCTCTAGTAATGAATTAACTTTTCTTTCCCTTTTCACTAATCTTAGCTTATAAAATATTTATAAATCACTTCCGATCTTGACTAATTTTTACTACAATTATAATATACTACCTCTTTTATTTATATAAAATGAATATATTGAGAAATGCATAGCCTCAATTACATAAATAATATAAAGCATTCAAATATATTAAACTCAAAGTATTATATGTATAAATTAATATTCCTTTAACTTTAGTTATATGTTAGTTAATATTTCTAAATTACTCAAATTAATTTTACTTTTCACAGCTTTACATAACAACACAAAAATTTAATTCATTTTTTTGTGAAGAAAAAAAAAACATATGCAATGTTGAATCAATAAAAAGAAAATCTTGAAGGTCTATGAACAAAGCGATTCAAGCCTTCAAGGCTAAAAATAATTAATCTGAAATTTCAATAAAAATATTTAGTATAAGAATAAATTTAAATTAATTAATAAATAAAAGAATCTTTGTAAAAGTACCAAGGAAGATGATCCTAACAACTAATATTTAAATTGTCGACATTACCAACATCCAATATACCATTGAAGAGTAATGGACAAATTAGTAATTGAGGGGATCTTTTCCTGATTTGTTCATCAAACTTAAACTTGAATCCCTAAATATTATCATATGTTCATCTTATCTTCCATTGTAAACAATAAAACTTATTCACAAAAAATATGCATAGAATAATAAGTATAGTAAAATCACTAATAATGAGAAAAAAAGCAACACGAATGAAAAAAAAACTTAAACTTAAATCCCTAATTATTATAATATGTTCATCTTATCTTCTATTGTAAACAATAAAACTTATTCACAAAAATATGCATAGAATAATAAGTATAGTAAAATCACTAATAATGAGGAAAAAAGCAACACAAATGATAAGAGAGAACACTATAAATAAGAGACATCCAACCAACTAAAATGAGAAGAGTAACATAGATTATATATTGTACTCATCAAGATTGAATTTGAATTCCCAGCTCATCATATATTCCACACTGTAAATAATAGAAGTTAGTGACAAATAATCTATATATTATAAAATTAGCCGTAAACAAAGTGATGTACTTTAGTATAAATATAATGAAGAAAGAAAAAAGAAGAAGAAATTCTTACGGTTGGTGAAGAAGATATGTTCTAGTATTTATAGTAATCAATAAATTTGTAACTTTATTGAATAATATAAATTAAAAAGTAAATCAATAAAATTGTAACTTATATTGATATTAAGTGGCTTGATTATAATTTAGTAGTATCTTTAAGAAGGAATAGAGAAAGGTATTAGAAAAAAGTTATTAATGATGTTAAATAGTGAACAAAATAAATAAAACTATGTTTAAGTTTTGCAAAATATTAAGGTAGAAAAATAATGAAAAAGGCACAATAAAAGGATGAATAAGAAAAGGACAATAAAAGGTTTTATGAATTGATTAGAAAGGAGAAAAAAGGATGAATAAGAAAAGGACAATAAAAGGTTTTATGAATTGTTTGGTTGGGGTAGTAACGGAAAAATGTTCTTTTTTGGGCTTTATTGATTTCAGTTAGTGACCTTTTTCCATTCTTCAATAATATATATAATAATTAACAATTAATGTAATAACTTATAGACAATAAATTAATATGGTTATTAAATAGAATTGATTAATTCTTTAATTAAAAAATAAGATAAAATAGAGAAAAATATCAAAAGAAAAAATAGCAATAGAGGCCTTAGAGAGGTGTCACATCACCTTATTTACATTTGACTTTATATTATATATAGATTCTTAATTTCGTCATATTAGAGAAGTGGGCCCAGCCCATTATCTTAATCAGTGCATCACGTTTTAGCGATTGAAGCAGTAGAAAGTTATTAGGGCAATTGTTCCTTTGGTTTTCCTGAAAGAAAGCATGTAATTTCACAAGAAGTAGTTTGGCGCACTCACGAGTAGCAGGCTTGCACGACTAAGAATTTCTAGTAATCAGGTATTGAGGGTTACTTTGTCTTTGTAAGCATATTGTATTAGTGTATGTTGTTGTGTGTTTGTGTAAAAAAATATCCATGATTGGATAAGAATGAGAGGGCCATATTTGATAGTAATGATCAGAGTGTAGTATTTTATTCCTTTAAGTTTGCTATTGCTTCACTACTGTAGATTCTAAATATTCTATATTTAATTTTTGAAATCTGCTACGGAAGGAAAAAAGAAAGGAAAGAGGTTAATGATTTGTTAGATTGTATAATTATGGTAATGATATAAAAATATAATAATATAGTAGTGGGTCGATTGCATGAGAAATTAACATATAAAAGTTCTAATATATTAGTTATTGGGGGCACTGTTCCGATGACCTTTGTGTCAAATTTGCTAAGGTTGTTGTTTTTCCAACATTGTAGGGGCACATAATTTGAATAATCGAATTAAGTTGAAGACTTTAATTTCCGACTCCCTGAAAGTTAAGTGGGTGTCCATCGAAGGGGTTTTAACTACTTTAAACCCATCTAGGTGATTTGGACTTACGGGAGCATAAATTTTGACTTATCGAAAGAGGTGTTTGGATTGAGAATTTGTGGTAAGTGAGACTTTAAGCTTTAGTGCTTTCTTTTCAAACCTACTTTTATCTGTCTGGTCCATGTGTTGGGAAAAACATGTTCTTGACAGAATACTAAATATTTTTTAATAAGTTATATGTGGTGAGATATTGGATATCCTTCTTCATTATCGTGATATTGTTACTAGGGGCATACATAATTGTCGTAATATGATAGGGGCATACCTATGTTGTCGTAATATGTTAAGGGTCGTGTACACGTTGCCCTAGTATACTTTGGGCATTATATTGTTGGAAAACTCTATGCACTGCGGAAGCATACCAGAATCATACAACTTACATGAATAATAGACAACACATAGTTTATGCTAGAATAAGTACAATCATGTTAGACCACATAAACTTTCTGAAATTTAATTCAAGAATTACCTCTTGAAGCGTGAGAAGATACCTTCAAATGAATCCACAAGCTAGTCGACCAACTAGAACCTTCAAGTGAATCCACAAGCTAGTCCATAAACTGGACCAAAGTTTTGCGGTCTTCTACAGTGATCCCAAGTTCGTTCTGAACTCTTAATACTTGGGTGGGCAAGTATCGTATAGAAAACTTATCTTTTTTCAAGGTTTAGAAGAATCCCTATTTATAGAGATTTCTTCCTAGCCCATGGAGAAGGAATACCATGTCTTTCCTTAGAATAGAAAAAGACATGCACGTCCCTTTCCTTAGAATAGAAAAAGTCACGTCCTTCTCCCTTTCCTTAGAATAGAAAAAGTGATATACTTCTCCCTTGCCTTAGAATAGAGAAATACACATACTTCTCCCTTTCCTTAGAATAGAGAAAGACACATACTTCTCCCTTTTCCCTTTAGAATAGATTCTAAGTTCTAGTTAAATATGGGCACGGTAGGGACCACAAAATTAATTGCTAAGGCTTCCTATTATGGAAATATTCCAAATAATTAATTTGAATTATTCTTACTATAATAAATTACAAATCATTCCACTAGAAATTCGTAATTGCACTCCTCTATTTATATTTCAAAGTTCTCCATTAAACACATGTAATTCCACATAATAAGATTACAGATACTAATCAATAAATTAAATTACTTACGAACTTAATTCAATGATCAATTTTTTTTAGAGCACTGCTTAACCTATTTCATGTGTTGGATTCATAAATCCACTTGCAAGTTTTGACACAATGAAAACTTTTAAGCTTCTCAAAAAGGCATATCATCAATCTCTATATCGAGACATGGATTCCATCAACTAACTTATTATTTCACCAATATATATATTATCATTATCCAATGTACCAGGTATATTGACCCATCTTAGAATCTCACCTTTTAATAAATCAACACGATAATTAACATATACGGATCATAATAGTTATATCAGGATTAAGAATATAAGTACATTTAATAGTTTAGAGAATATGTTTTTGTCAGTCAGTCTAAAACAACTATCTGTACTCGGTCTCGTTCAATACATTCAAAATGCACTAGCACAAGAAGTTGGAACTATATCATTCCCATTATCAAGATAAACTACATATAATCTTGTGCTACAATCGTACCGATGGCATGTCCAATTCCCATCTTATATTGTGAACAAAAAACTTTACACTTGTAAGAACCGATGATTTAATCATTTGTGTATAAGCTTAAAATCTATACACTAAATCATCTACTATAGAAGTAAATAGAAACCATAAACGAATATATGATCTATTAAAAGTGAATAAATTATTATTCTATAATAAATACTATATCTAAACACATGGTTAATAGTATATATTCCAACAATCTCCCACTTAGACTTTTAACCATCACGATTGTTATAATGTACTATATCTAAATGCATGGTTAATAGTATATACCCTAACAATGTCTCGCTAAGATATTTAATCTTGAAAATTGTTAGAATACTATTTCTAAACACATGATTAATAGTATATACCCTAATAATCTCCCACTTAGACTATTAACAATGCATTTACAACTTTCACAGATATTCCTTTTATATTTTTTATCAAAACGATCTTACCAAGTTATTTTCTTATGCAACTTCGTCTAGTAATGTTGAGTCGTAACTTATCGATTTTGTATTAAATCTTCAGAGGCCCTATCATGAAACCTTTCAAAAGTTTACTTCTTTACAAGAGTTCTATCATGAAAGTCCTCTTAAACATACAAAACCAATCAATCTTCATTATGATTCTCCCACTACGACTAAGTACTATTACAATAGTCACACTTTCATGGTCTTGAGTCTTAATATTTTCCTCAAAATCTTTTGGTATTGAAATATTAACAACTTTTTCATATAGTGTTCTTTAATTTGCCCAACATCACTCCCACTACTTAAGGTAATAGTTTTCTTATGTATAGTAATGTTTCTCCCACTACTTAAATGCAATGGAACATCAATTATGACATACCGATTAGATGTTCTTGAGCGTCTGAATTTACAACAGACTCATTTGTTATTTCTTTGTTCAGTTCTTGTAAAACAAGTTTACTTTTAGGAACATGGATTACTAAATAGTCCTTTTCTAGAAATCTGACAATTGTTTTAACAACTGTCTTGTTTTCTTTAGGACAATGAAATAAACCTTCTGTAACACCTAGAAAACCAGACCTAGATTTTTTTTACAGAAAACTACCTGAAGCAGTGAACCACGACAGGGTTCACGGACCATGATACGGTCCACGGTCCGTTGACCTGCCTATGGTCGTGACTTGGGAGTCACCAGGCCCAGACGTCAAACCACGGGCACCTTCACGGTCCGTGGCCTTAATGACGAGCCGTGGTGGCATGTGTGATGTCTAGGCAGTAGCCTCCCTAGCCTAGCCCTCAGATACCCCTCACCCATGTAAGGACCACGGGGACCTTCACGGTCCGTGTTCCTAAAGATGGGTCATGGGGGCATCCGTGAAAGCCTAACCAGTAGCCCCTAAATCCCGTGCCACCAAACCTCAACCCAAGTGAGGACCACGAGGACCTTCACGTTATGTGGTCCCTCACACGGGCCGTGGTAAGGCTCGTGAGATAGACTCTCAGCTCAGCAGTCACCAAGTGAAGACCACGACCCACTTCACGGTCCGTGGTCCCTTTCACGATCCGTGAAGGTGGCAGTGGTCAGCCCCGTCAGCAGTTTAAGTCAGGGGTCTTTTGGTCTTTTCCTATATTTTTGGACCCCTAAACTACATCGCTTTTACCCTAAACTACGTGGTTTTGATTAGTTTTAGCCTAGAAACATAACTAAAACTTACCTAAGTCAGATCTTTCATTAAAACTTAGAAAATTAGAAGAGTAAGAGGCGAGCAACCCTAGTTCAAGAACTCAACAAGGTTCCATCAGTTCCAACCCCGAAATCAAAAGATTTCTCTGTGAAATTTGTCACCAGGTATGTGGGATTTCACTAGTGGGTTCCTTTCGCTCATTAGGTCCCTAGATTTTAGTCAGATTCTTGATTCCCTATTATTAACTAAACCTAAGGTTTCTAGAACTTCAGCAGATTATCATGAATTGGTTATTTACATGTTCCAAATCAGATTATCATGTTATTACTTCGTTTATTGCATGAATTTCAAAACCCTAGCTATGTATTTCTTTAGTTCTTGAATTACACATGCTAGCTCAGATATTTCAATATTTTAGATATGCATGCCTCAGTTTCCAAATGCATTACTTTCAGTATATTAATGTGCATTCTCAGTTTGCATGTCAGTTTTGAGCTATCCAGTATATTACATAAATTTAGTCATAATGTTTTAATCATTGAATCTATTGGGAGTAGCATAATATCGAGTTGGACTAGGGTCAGTCACCCATATAGTCCCAGAACTACTAGCCACGTAGGTTGTAAGTCTCCTTTGTGGGCATCATTTTAGTGATCACGCCAGCATGTCTTTACACCTTTGGCCGGGTGTATTGGGTTCTCTCGATGGGGCGTATACATCAGACTCCACATTTGGCTCATGTGGTTTTATTATAGGTTATTAGTAGCTCCCACAGTTCAGTCAGACTCCATTGCATTGACCACATTTCAGTATAATCAGTATTCAGCATCAACATGTCTAAATTTGGTCATTGCATCCAGTTAGCTCAGTATTTAGCATCTACATCATGTTCAGATTATACTCTTGCTTTATTGCTTGTTCAGCTATATGTTTCTTTCAGCTTTACTCTATCATGCATGCTTTGTACCTATCAAGTACTGATGCATACTCTGCGCTACATCTTCTTGTGATGTAGGTTCAGATTCTCAGCATCCAGTCACGTTAGATCGGTTCTCGATCTCCAGTTCAGCAACATCAGTGGTGAGTCCTTATTCTTCTAGGACAATAGTCATGTTATCTTTTCATTATTTCAGTCTTTTAGTTTTAGTTTTGCTAGACTTAGTTGGGGCATATCCCAACACTTCTAGTCAGTTAGAGGCTATTTTCAAACATAGTCAGATTCAACTTAGTATTTGAGTTTGTTTGATATTCAGTTTTAGTATATGGGTATTCCCCATCATTTCAGATTTATTTATGATTAGCTTCCGCACTAGTTTTATTTCTGAGTATTATTCTTAGTATGCTCATGTCATGCCAACAGAGTTAGCTTGGGGTCACTTATGATCCTAGGTTCCGTGTCCGCGTCTCGGGGGTAGCTCGGGGAGTGACAAACTAGGTATCAGAGCATTAGGTTTAAGAGTCCTAGGATGTTTGAAAAGCCGCACTAAGTAGAGTCTTTTTTATAGGTGTGAAGTGCACCACATCTAATAAGAGGGAAGGCTACAAAGTGTTTTAGGAAAAATCTTCATTTTCTTGTTACTCTTATCGTGCGTAAGGTATGATCTAATTCCATTCTAACTCGACGTTCTACGTTTTAGTGATCATGCCTCCTCGTAGAACTAACGCCAGGAATGCGAATGCCAGGAACGCAAACGCAGCTCCTCCAGTCCCAGATCAAAAAGTTTCGAATGCAGAATTTTGGAACGCCATTCAGATGTTGGCTCAGAGCGTTGCCAACCAGAACAATCAGCGGGCTCCAATTCCGGCAAATGCTAATGTCGAGTATGACCTCCTTGCTTCCGGAGGACCCCAATTTTATGAGTTATTAGTAATAGTTAATGAGCAGTTGTGGGTCTTGTTTAGACACTCATCTTTATATAGTAGAGGATTCATAAATAGAGAGTTTTGGAGAGTCTTTCATTTTCAATTATTCAATTTAAAACTTATGTTTCATACTCAATATATTCAGTGAAGTTTTGAGATTCAGTAAAATATTTTTTAATGTTTCTTTCAATTTAATGCTTAAGTTAGTCTTCCGCTTGTAGGCAGCCAGGATGAGGGTTCTCTTGGTGACCAGCAATGGTTCTCGAGTGCCAAGTACGTCCAGGGTGTAGGCTCGGGTCGTGACAGTTACATAAATTAAAAGATTCCCATGAGAAGGCTGAAAAGGAAGCTCGAACGAAATGAGAGGGTGGATGTAATTCAACTCGACGTACAAGGAGAGGGAAATTCTTTTTATTATGTTCCCAGCTCTCGGCTCTCTCCCTTTATCTCATGTGGGGAATATATGAATGTCTTTCTCCCGGCTTACTACGATTTCCAGGTGGGAAGAAAGTCACTCGTATTCAATGTGTTGATGGCATTCAACCTACATATTTCTATGATGCGCATAAAGGTGTTCAAGATCATCAGCAGGCACTCCGTGAGATCATTTTGCACTCCTGCTAGATTTGGTGAGCCTTCCTTGCATTTTGGAGGACTCCACTCTTGTATTTAAGTTTATTAGTTTTGAGGTGTCGTGGATCTTCTCTTGACATCCATGTTGAACTATAGAGGCTTCATAGATAGTTAGTGTTGAGTTTCTCTCAATATTTCCTTTGAACTATTTTGGCAAACAATTATTTTTTCAAAGCATTTTCAGACATTTTTTATTATACTATTTTGAGATAATTTGAGTTTAAGAAGTTTTGAGATTTTGAATTTAAATTATGTTTTAAAGCTCGAATTTGGTTGAGTTAGTCTTTCGCTAAGTAGTCAGCCAGGCCAAGGGCTTGGGGATCACTAATGGTTCTATAGTGTCGGCCACGTCCAGGGTATAGGCTCAAGGAGTGACAATTGAGGGTCTTTTTCGGACGTCCATGCTGAACTTAGAGGCTTCATACATAGCTAGAGTTGAGTTGTTTTCAGAAATTCGTCCTTTAATGTTTTTTGTGAATATTATATTTTTCTTAAATGAGTATTTGAAACAGTTAAGTTACATTATTTCTCTTTAAAGCTTTTAATTTTTTTGAGTCAAATTTTCCACAAAGCAGTCTGCCAGACGAAGGGTTCGCTTGAGAGATAGCAACGGTTCTCGAGTGTTGGCAACATCCAAGATGTAGGCTCGGGGCATGACAAACTTGGTAACTAAGCATAGATTTCAAGATTCCTAAGATGTCTATGAAGCCATGTCTAGTATTCTTTTTTATCGGTGTGAAGCACACCATATCTATAATGAGAAAGCTACGACATTTAGGAACTTTTCACTGCATTCTTAATCTTGTTCTAGAGATAGAGTTCAACTCTATAAAAGCTTCTTCTAACTCATGCTTACACATGTCTTTTCAGAACATGCCTCCATGAAAAGGTGTTTGAGGACGTCCTGCTAAGAAAAATGCTAATCATCATGGTCAAGAAGCTCCCAATGCACCAGAAGTGCAACCCCCTCAAGGAGATGTCACCAACGTTGATTTCAAGAATGTTATTTAGATGTTGACTCGGGTTGTGTAAAATCTGGTCGATCAAAAAGGATTGGGTAATTAGGATATGGCTGATACATCCAGAGTTCGTGAATTTTTTAGGATGAATCCCCAGAGATCACAGGATCGAAGGTCACTACAGATCCGCAGAACTCTGTGGAGGACTTACAGAAAGTGTTTGGAGTTATGCATGTTGTTAATGCAGAACGTGTGGAGTTGGATGAACCAACTCAAATGTGTTGCTTACATTCGGTATGACCAGTGGAAAAAGAACAGGGCAGGGGGAGCACCACTTTTAAGCTAGGTTATGTTTGAGAATGCTTTCTTGGAGTGTTTCTTTCCTTGAGAGATAAAGGGAAGCTAAGGTGAAAGAGTTCTTAAATCTGAAACATGAAGCTATGAATGTGCAAGAGTATAGCCTCAAGTTCACCCATTTATTTCGCTATGCTCCGAATATGGTAGCAGATATGAGGAGCAGAATGGGTTTGTCTATGTCCGGGTTATCCTGCTTATCTAACAATGAAGGTAAGAAAGCTATGTTGATAGGCAAAAAAGACATAGCCAGACTCATGATTCATGTAAATCAGGTTAAGGAAGATAAGTTGAAAAACAGAGAAGAATTTCAAAACTAGAAAGCTAAGACATCTAATCAAAAGTCCGGTCAACAGAAGACTCGAAATGGGAATCGATCGTCTTTTCAACACAGATCATCAAGATCTGGTCCATAATCATCTAGTGCATTTGCATGAAGGAACATGAATGACCATCAGAATCAAAATTTTAGAGCTCAAGCTACTTAGTCTCAGGGTAGTGTGGCACAATGGGCTACTTGGACCCCCAATTGTGCTAAGTGTGGTAGGAACCACCCAGGAGTGTGTCGTGATGGCTGTAATGGTTGTTTCAAGTTTGTTCAGACATGTCATTTTATGAAAGATTACACTAAGAACAAGACGGGTAATGGGGGCAACATAGCCTAATCTTCTTCAGCGGACAGTCGAAGAAGCAAATCATCTTTGTGTTATGACTAGTCTTCAGGGTCAGGAGAACTCTCCAGATGTTATCACTGCTATGCTTAAAGTATTTTCTATTGATGTTTATGCCTTACTTGATCTAGGTGCGAGTTTCTCATTTGTGACTCCTTATGTAGCCACGAGGTTCGACATTTCCCCCGAACAACTTCTTGAGCCTTTCAGTGTTTTCTCACCTTTTGGTGAGTCTATTTTAGCAAAAAGAGTTTATCGTGATTGTACCATCTTTGTCTATCATAAATACATAATGGTTGACTTAGTTGAGCTAGACATGGCGAATTTTGATGTTATTCTAGGTATGGACTGACTTCATGTTTGGTATGCCTCAGGCGATTGTAGAACTCGAGTAGTCAAGTTTAAGTTTCCTAATGAGACAATTTTAAAGTAGAGGAGTAGTTAAGGAGTGCGTAAGGATCGTTTTATTTCATACCTTAAGGCCAGAAAGTTAGTTGCTAAGGATTGCATCTATCACTTAGTCCGAGTTAATGACTCTAGTGTTGAGACACCGCCTATTTAGTCAGCTCCAGTTATGAATGAGTTTCCAAAGGTCTTTCCGGACTATTTTCCCAAAGTCCCTTTTGAAAGAGAAATAGACTTCAGAATAGATATTCCTCCCGATACTCAACCCATATCTATTTCGTCATATAAAATGGCTCCAACTGATCTAAAAGAATTAAAAAAGGCAGTTGAGAGATCTTCTTGATAAGAGTTTCATATGAATAAAAATATCACCTTGAAGCGCTCTGGTCTTATTTGTGAGAAAGAAAGATAGTTTCCTAAGGATGTGTATTGATTACTACCAAGTGAACAAGGTCACCATAAAGATACCCCTTTTGAGAATTGATGACCTTTTTGACCAACTTCAGGGTTCCACTTGCTTCTCTAAAATAGATCTCAGATCTGGCTATCATCAGTTGAAAGTGAGAGAAAGTGACATCCCCAAGACAACTTTTAGGACCCATTACGGTCATTATAAGTTCCTTGTTATGTCTTTTGGTTTGACTAACGCTTGTGTAGCATTCATAAATCACATGAACAGAGTATTTAAGTAGTATTTGGATATGGTTGTTATTTTATTCATCGATAACATCCTGATATACTCAAGGAATGAGGAAGGTCATGGTAGTGATCTCAAAATAGTCCTCCAAAATCTCAAAGATAGAGAGTTATATGCCAAGTTATCTAAGTGTGAGTTCATGCTTGAATCTGCTGTGTTTATAGGCCACCTCATGTGTGGCAAAGGAATTCGAGTTGACACTCAGAAGATTGAGGCAGTAGAGAATTGGCCCAAACCTACATCCCCAATTGATATAAAGAGTTTCTTGGGGTTGTCAAGCAGGTTACCACAGAAGGTTCATCGAGGGGTTTTCAGCTATTTCATCCCAGTTGACTAAGTTTACTAAGAAGACAACTAGGTTTCAATGGTTTAAAGCTTGTGAGAAAAGCTTTCAGGAATTAAAAGCTCGGTTAAGTATTGCTCTAGTGTTGAACCTAAAAGAGGGCACAAAGGGTTTTGTCGTCTATTGTGATGCATCCAAAGTGAGTCTTGGTTGTGTTTTGATGCATAATGGTAAGGTTATAGCCTATGCCTATAGGTAGCTTAAGATTCACAAGAGGAACTACCCGACTCATGATCTTGAGTTGGCAGTAGTAGTTTTTCTCTGAAAATATGGCATCACTATCTCTTTGGATTTCATTTGAATGTATTCACCAACCATAAGAGTCTACAATATGTTTTCAGCTCGAAGGAGCTTAATCTCAAACAAAGGATCTGATTAGAGTAACTCAAGGATTACAACATAAGTAACATCTATCACCCAAGTAAAGCTAACGTTGTTGTTGATACCTTGAGCAGGTTTTCCATGGGGATTACTACTCATGTCGAGGAAGGAAAGAAAGAGCTGTCTATGGAAATTCATAGACTTTCACATTTGGGAGTCTATTTTTTAGATTCCAGTGAAAGTGGAGTTGTTGTGAAGAATGGGGTTGAATCATCATTAGTGTCAGAAGTGATGAAGAAGCAAGACAAAGACCCTATATTACTTGAATTGAAGGCAAATGTTCATAAGCAGAAAGTGATGGCTTTTGAACAGTGGGGGAGATGGTGTGTTGATATATCAAGGTAGATTATGTGTTCCAAAGGTGGATAATCTACATGAGAGGATCATGGAAGAAGCTCATAGTTCCAAATATTCTATCCATCCGGATTCCCGAAAGATGTACCATGACTTGAGAGAAGTATATTGGTGGAATAGTATGAAGAGGTGTATTTCAAATTTTGTTGCTAAGTGCCCAAATTGCCAGCAAGTCAAGGTGGAACACCAAAGGCCATATGGTATGGCTTAGAACATAGCTCTTCTAAATGGAAGTGGGAGATGATAAATATGGACTTCATTAATGGCTTGTCACGAGCTCGCAAGTAGCATTATTTGATTTGGATGATTGTAGATCAGATGACTAAATCAACCTATTTCTTACCGGTAGAGACCACAAATTCAGCAGAAGATTGTGCAGTTTATACATCAGTGAAATAGTATAACTCATGGAGTCCCTTTGTCCATCATTTTAGATTGGGGTGTGCAATTCACCGCTCAATTTTGGAAGTCGTTTAGGAAAGGTTTGGGTTCAAAGGTAAACCTTAGTACTGCTTTTCATCCTCAGACAGATGGTCAAGCAGAACACACAATTTAGACCCTAAAGTATATGTGAGGGTATGTGTCATTGATTTCAAAGGTAATTGGGATGATCAATTGCTTATAGAGTTCGCTTAAAATAACAGTTATCACTCTAGTATCCGGACAGCACCTTATGAAGCCCTTTATAGGTAAAGATGTAGATCTCCTATTGGTTGGTTTGAGATTGGTAAAGCTGAGTTGATAGGGCAATACTTGGTTTATCAATCCACGGAGAAGGTGAGGACTATTCAAGAAGGGTTGAAAATAACACAAAGTCGTTAGAAATCCTATACAGATGTAAAAAGGAGAGATTTGGAGTTTGAGGTTAATGATTGGGTGTATTTGAAGGTTTCACCCATGAAGGGTGTTATAAGGTTTGATAAGAAAGGAAAACTTAATCCTTGATATATTGGTCCTTACAGGATATCAAATAGGATTTGTAATGTAGATTATGAATTGAAGCTACCATCAGAGTTAGTGGATATCTATCCGATATTCCACATCTCCATACTAAAGAAATTCTTGAGTGATCATTCTCTTGTTATTCCAGCAGAAAGTATTAGTGGAAGACAATCTATCCTATGAGGAAGTTCCAGTCAAGATCCTTGATCGTGAGATTAGCAGGTTGAGAACCAAAGAGGTAGCATCAATCAAAGTGTTTTGGAGGTATCAGTTTGTTGAAGGGGCAACATGAAAAGACAAAGAGGATATGAAAACTAGATATCCTCATCTTTTTTCCTTCAACTCAGTTTCAGTCCAACGTATTAACTTTTCCTAAAGTACTCATTCAATTTAGTCCATCATTCACTGTTTTAAGTTCATGAGTTTTATGCATCATTAAATTGGGAGGTTATATATCTCCCTACCCTTTCCATGCTCAGTTAAACCATCATTCGAGGAAGAATGGTTCAAAAGGGGAGATGTTGTAACACCCCAAAGATTTCTAAGCTTAGGCCCGAACCATTCTTCTTTTCCATGTAAGGTCGTATCGGGTGATTCATAAATTGATCTTAGGTGTGAAGTTCAGTTTTTTTATTACGGGGATGGATTTGAATATGAATTAAGGTCACAATAATCCTTTAACACAAAGCTAAGTTGAAAGCTTCCTTATCAATTGAGTTTTGACGTAAGATTCTACATAGGCCAACTTCGAATAATCATATCTCTAATCACATAATAAATTAGGTGGAACATAAATTATAAAATTGAAGTTGTATGAGTATTCTTTTCAATGCCACCAAGTTTGCCTCATTTCGAGTTCGGAGTAAAATATTATGATCATTTTACCAATGACTATCACAACAAACTTTTATAGGCCGTAGCAATTTCTATGACCCGTATTGTCAACTTGTAGAAAAATTCAGAGAAGTCAAATTTTGGGGTCCCATTCCTACGGATCCATCTACGGGTCGTAGAAACTTCTACGGGTCATTATTTGGACCTGTAGAATGAACTTTTGAGCCTTAAATTCAATATGAATTTTACGTAGTGGATCTACGGTTCGTAGAAACTTCTTCGGGTGTAGTTTGGACCCATAGAATGAACTTTTGAGCCTTAAAATTAAATATGAATTCTACGGATTGAACCTACGATCCGTAGAAACTTCTATTGGTTATAGTTTGGACCCGTAGAATGAAACTTAAGCCTTAAAATTTAGTATGAATTCTATGGATGGGATATATGGTCCGTAGAACAAACCACGAACCATCGATGGCCCCGTGAAAGGTCTCTGTTAGCTTTTTGAGAAGGGTATTTTGGACTTTTCCCACCCATTCTAAACCTAAAACCCGACTTTTTACTCTAAGTTAAGGGTTAAATAGTGCTAGTCGATCTTCTACATTCATTAACACTCCAAGTCATTAGAGAAAGATTCCTAAAGGAAAAAAGTTAGGGTTTCAAGCATTCTTTGATTTTTCACCGATTTTGCCAAGAACGTTGTTCTTCCATGTAAGTAAGGCTATTATAGTGATGGACTGAGTTAGTCCTCACGCCCTACATCTATCAAAATTCAGAAAAAGAATAATCTAGGGTCTTATCCTGGATTTTGAGTATTCTTGAGATAAGTAGTATTGTTGAGTTATGAGTTCTTGATTTCTTAGTATTGAGTTTTCTATTTGTTATTGAGATAGTTTAGTTGATTTGTTCATGTCTGTGTTTCAGCATGAACCTTATTTTGAGTTATAATTTTTGAAAATCTTTTAAAGCAAACATTTTTGTCGTAAATTGATTTTCTGAGAAAGCAAAGATGAGTTTTTGAGAAAGAGTTCTAAACATGATTTGAGTAAGAGTATAAGGGAACTAAGTATTCTCAAATGTATCACTTTTTACATTAAGAAATGAGAAATTTTGATTTCTAAATTAGTTCAGAGATATTTCAGAGCAGTTACCTCTTTTAAGAGGATATTTTGAGCAATTACCTCAAATTGATAATGTGTATGTTTTATACATTTGAGCATGCGTATATATTTATTGGTAGTAGTATTGGGTACCGATATAAGGATGAGTTCAGAAAACTCACACTCCTCGTAAACCATGTTGCCAATATGGGTAAATGGTCATACTGTTTAGACGACTCTTTATTGCTTTCAAGCTGAGCTTTAGTGGATCCGCTTAGTTAAGATGTTTAAAATATATGACAGTTCTGGCAGTGTGAGCAAGACATCGTATCATCACGTTGCTCATAATGATGGTTGTCAGTTAGAAAATCTCTCAAATAGTATCAAAAGAGTATTTTTATCATATCACTTAATATGTTGGGTTCAGAGATAAGTAAGTATTTGTAAAGTTTAAATGATTTCACTCATTTATTTCTTTACATTCAGTTGAGTATATATGTATATCTATTGTAGTCCTTTCATTCAGTCATTTCACTTCGACTATATTACATAATTGTACATTCAATGTACTGATGTTATTCCACGTGCATCTTTTTATGATGCATATAGAGGTGATCAGGATCATCAACATGCTCTTTTGTTGAGATCACTTTCACTTCCCATTTGAGAGTTTTTGTGAGTCCTCCTTGCATTTCGGAGGGCCCCATTTTTAATTTCAGTATTTACTTTAGGGTGTCGAGGGTCTTGTCCCGATGTTCATGTTGAACTTAAAGGCTTCATAGATAGCTAGAGTTGAGTTTTTTTCAGAAATTTATCCTTTAAAGTGTTTTGCGAATATTATATTTTGCTTAAATGAGTATTTGAGACAGTTGACTTACATTTTTCTCACTAAAGCTTTTCAATTCTTGAGTCAAATCTTTTGCTAAGAAGTCAGCCAGAATGAGGGTTCACTTGGAAGCCACCAATGGTTCTCAAGTGCCAGCCACGTTAAGGGTATAGGCTCGGAGTGTGACAGTTACATCACTTACATTAACACAAGAAACAATAAACACCATTATTTATTTCTTAATATATAATTAACATAATATATATTTAGTTGTTTTCTAATGGTTCTAGGACACTTTTGTAGTATTCTGCCAAACCCCACAATGGAAATATATTTCTATATGTTGCATAATGCAACTTGCAAAGCTTTATGAAAACTCCAGTTATTTCCTGCACATATTTATGCAGTAAGATAAAAGTAATATTTTGATAAAATTGGTTTTAGCAAATCTTTGTTCTTTTAGCTACTCATTCCCATATCAGTGCTCAATACTACTCCCAATAAATATATATTCATGTTCAAATGTATAAAACATACTCTTTCTCAATTTGAGGTAATTGCTCAAAATATCCTCTTAAAGAAGTAACTACTTTGAAATAACTCTAAACTCAGTACTCGTTTAGAAATCAAAGTTACTCTTTTCTCAATGTAAATATGATAAATTTGGGAGTCAATAGTTCCCTTAAACTTTAATCAAAAATTTTCTTTAAGCTTTCCTCAAAACTCCTCTTTACTTTCTCAGAAAATCAATTTAAGAAAATTATTTGGTTCAAAAGATTCTCAATAATAACTCAATAAATACTCAAATAATAGGGTTCATGCTGAAAGATAGACATGAACAATCAACTCAAGAATCTCAATGCATAATGTATAGCAACTCAAAAATTAAGAATAGAAACTTAGAATTCAACCACAAACTCATCTCACGAATACTCAAAACTAAAGGATAGACAACTAATAAGTCCACAACTTGGACTCGTTTAGGGCTTTATTTTAATAGAAATAGTGTCCTCAAATGCTTATTTTGTCTCAATATCTGATGAAAACTATTAAGTTTTAGGTATTTGAAGTTTTACCGGAAGCATGGACACTTAGGCGCAAAAAGGAACAAAAATGCTGGAAATAATGTAAAAAACTAAAGCCTGAGCTTCACCAGTCTCTCTTGGAGAATCACCGAAGGGAAGCACTCCGCCCTTTGTTCCAGTACGCAAAGCCCCGAAGGAAGAGGATCAAAGCAACGGTAAAAAGGAGCAATTGGCACATCGCCAAACAGTTTCGCGAAGCAGTACAATATCACCCAATGGTCCAAGACGCAGAGATGTTGTAGGCAAGAACCGAAGGCGATGAACTAGATGATGGGTGAATCGCCGAGTCGACGGCGATTCCCACTAACCTCACTGAATGGTCCGCCGCAGCACTAAATCTGAAAACTATAAATACTAGTCTTAGTTATTATTTTTAAGGGTCCGAACATTATTGTAATTTTTACCTTAGAATATTATCTTTCTTGTATTTTCTATCAAGATTGGAGAGGGTTTTGGAAGACTTGAAGAAAGAAGGAGTTCATCTTCCCCAAGTTGGAAGTGAGTCTTCTCCATTCTTCTTCCTTTGCTTAAATCAAGGTTTAATTTATTATACCCATTTGATTTCATTATCATTTTAGGTGTAATTTGTTATTTCTTTATGTGTGGCTAAAAACCCCCATTCTTGGGGTGTAATTTAGCAAATATGTGTTGATATTATTGTTGGGTCTTGCTTGCTGATAGGTTAGATGTATTTTAATGGTAATTTCACCTAGTGGTTGTGGTTTAGTTTAATGGGTTTGTAGTTATACAAAACCACCCATGTGTTTTCGGCTTGCGAGAGAGAGAGGTCGTGAAACCAAGACCGCTAGATTGATGGCCTAAGGAGTGGGTCGACATGAGGTTCAGCCCGAGAGGGTGAGCCCTAGTCCCATATCCTAACACTCAGCTCGAGAGAGTGAGTAGGGTAAGACGTAGGCTGGACTTCATGCGGCAAATGGGTGTCCGAGATAAACCCATTTTAAAAGAGGTAAGTTGCCCGAGAGGGAACTTATTTCCATCTAAAGCTTAGCCTAGTCACTATTGTCTTGCAAATTTCCTATCGAAAGCATGTACCCAACGATTTCTATCAATATATATTGCGGTCACACCCAAAGGACTTTTCCCCATACTTGATTTTCTCTTTATTTTTGTTGTTTTAGCTACTTGTGACAAAACCCCCTTTGATATTTGACACTTTTGTGCCACACACTTGAATTTACTGATTTCTATTTGATAATTTCTCTAACTACAGCTAACTAGAACAAAATTCTAGTCAAACTACTATTTTCACTACCACTCCCTTGGGACTCGACTCCAACCTTTAGTTGGGTTACTATATTATCGACGATCGTAGACACTCATACCGTAGGTTAGTGTCACACCCCAAGCAACCCCCGAGACGCGGACACGGGACCTAGGATCACAAGTGATCCCAAGCTAACCCTGTTGGCATGATCATGAGCATACTAAAGATAATAAACTGATGCGGAAGCTAAATCATAAATAAATCTGAAGTGATGGGGAATACCCATATACTATAACTGAATATATCAAATCGGAGAGTTTAATACAAAAGAATTATCAAACTTAAGTACCAAGCTGAATCTAACTATGTCTGAAATAAGCCTCTAAACTGCCTAGAAATTTTGGGACATGCCCCAACTAGATCTAGCAAAACTGAAGCTAAAGACTAAAAGCGATAAAGATAAACATGTCACTAGTCCTCGAACAATGAGGACTCCCTACTGATGTTGCTGAACTGAGGATCGGGAACCGATCTAAGCGTGATCTGGATGCTGAGAACCTGAACCTACATCACGAGAAGATGTAGAGAACGTATGCGTCAGTACTTGAAAGGTACTGAGCATGCAGGATAGAGTAAAGCTGAAATAACATATAACTAAACAAAGCAATAAAGCAATGAAATAATCTGAACATGATATAGATACTGAATGCTGAGCTAACTAAATGCAATGACCAATTTATAACATGTTGAGACTGAATACTGAATATACTGATAAATGGTCAATGCAATAGAATCTGACTGAACTGTGGGAGCTACTAATAACCGACATAAAACCACATGAGCTAAATGTGGAGTCCGATGTATACGCCCCATCGAGAGGAACCAATATACCCTGCCAGAGGTATAGAGGCATGCTGGCGTGATCAATAAACTGATGTGGCCCACAGAGGGGACTTACACCTACGTGGCTCGTAGTTCTGGGACTATATGGGTACGCTGAACCCTAGTCCAACTCGGTATTATGCTACTCCCAATGAATTAAGTAGTTAACTGGTTATGACTGAATTTCTGTAAATACTGGATAGCTCGAACTGACATGCAAATTGATTATGCAACAATTAATCTGATAATGATGCATTCATAAACTGAGGCATGTAAAACTGAATACTGAAATATCTGACCTAGCATGTGTAATTCAAGAACTAAAGAAATACATAGCTAGGGTTCTGAAATTCATGCGATAAACTAAGCAATAACATGATAATCTGATTTGGAACATTTAAATAACTAATTCATGATGATCTGCTGTAATTCTAAAAACCCTAGGTATGTTCATGATCATGGCATCAAGAATCTGACTGAATTCTAGGGACCTAATGGGCGAAAGGAACCCACTAGTGAAATTCCATATACCTGGTGACGAATTCCACGGAGAAATCTTTCGATTTCGGGGCTGGAACTGATGGAACCTTGCTGCGTTCTTGAACTAGGGTTCTTGACCTTTTTCTCCTCTCTTGCTTCTAATTTTCTAAGTTTGATTAATGATTTTGACTAAGGTAAGTTCTAGTTATGTTCTAGGCTTAAACTGATTAAAACTTAATCATTTAGGGTCTAAACGACGTATCTTAGGGGTTAAACGAAATAAGAAAAGACCAAAAGACCCCTGAATTAACTGTTGTCGGAGTGACCTATGGATTGGACCTACGGGCATTGGAAAAATAATTCAATTATCTATCATATCATAGGTCATGGGACACACAATTCTTTTTGTGCTAAAAGTTATGACCATCTGAAGTTGACTCATCAGAATTTTCAGCTAACTGGCTGTTGACCCTCATCTACGGTCAGACTTACGGACAGTGGATCGAATGACGGTCCGTGCTGGTCGACCGTAGTTCGTGTCAGAGGCTGGGTAAAGAAGGTCTTGATCGACGGACACAGACCACGGACCGTGGTATGATCTCCGGACCGTGGGTCTGTCCGTGAGTCGAGACTTAGCCACTTTTTCTGAGCTTGGCTTGGGAGGGGTTGCAGTGGTGAACCACGGACCACCAGCACGGGCCGTGGTTTGACCTACAGTCCATGGATGGCAACCGTGGGTTGCACCTGCAACTTCTCAAAATCTGCATTTTTGGTCTGTTTCAGATTCGGGGTGTTACATTATCTCCCCCTTGGGACCATTCGTCCTCGAATGTAGACTTAACTAGCTGAAATAGAGGGAGAGGGCTACAATCCCTACCACTAAACACTGAGAACTGAATTTCTGACTGAACTGAGTTCCAAGGACATACAAATACGCTGAAAATGCAAGTACAAACTGAAGGAACATGATTCTAAGACTGAATTTACGCATGAATGACTGAAAAACTGAATATGAACTTTTACCTCAAGCTGGAATGGAATCGGAAGGAAAGAGGTGAGGATACTTGGACATCATGGCTGCTTCTGCTTCCCAAGTAGCTCCCTCTACGGACTGACTCCTCCACAAAACCTTGACTGAAGCGACTTCTTTGTTTCTCAACCTTCTAACCTGACGATCGAGAATCTCAACTGGTACATCCTTATAAGAAAGGCTATCTTTTACAGCCACAGTCTCTAATGGTACTACGGATGCTGGATCACCCACACACTTCTTCAAAAGAGAAATGTGAAAGACTGGATGCACTGCTGCTAAGTCTGTTGGCAACTCTAACTCATAAGCCACTTTACCAATCCTTTTCAAGATCCGATAAGGGCCTACATATCTGGGACTGAGCTTCCCTTTCTTGCCAAATCTCATCACCCCCTTCATGGGTGACACTTTCAGGAAAACCCAATCATCAACTTGGAACTCTAGTTCCCTTCTTCTCACATCTGCATAAGACTTCTGGCGACTCTGGGCAGTCTTAAGTCTATCTCTAATGAGTTGCACTTTCTCCATAGCATCAAGGACTGAATCTGGTCCTATCAAGACTGATTCACCTGCTTCAAACCAACCAACTGGAGATCTACACCTACGCCCATACAACGCCTCATAAGGGGCCATCTGAATGCTGGAATGGTAACTATTATTGTAGGCGAACTCAATAAGAGGAAGGTGATCATCCCAACTACCCTTGAAGTCGATCACACAAGCTCTCAACATGTCTTCTAAGGTCTGAATGGTACGCTCTGCTTGACCATCCGTCTGTGGATGAAATGTTGTGCTAAGGTTAACCTGAGTACCAAGACCCTTCTGAAATGACTTCCAGAAATGAGAGGTAAACTGAGGACCTCTATCTGAGATGATAGACAAAGGAACCCCATGCAACCTCACAATCTCATTAATGTAAAGCTTGGCATAATCCTCCGCCGAATCTGTAGTCTTGACCGCCAAAAAGCGAGAAGACTTAGTAACCCTATCAACAATCACCCAAATTGAGTCATGTTGTCTGCGAGTACGAGGTAAACTTGTGATGAAGTCCATGTTGATCACTTCCCACTCCCAAGTAGGAATGCCAATCTCTTGTGTCATACCTCCTGGTTTCTGATGTTCTACCTTTACCTGCTAGTAATTTGGGCATTTAGCCACAAAATCTACTATATCTCTTTTCATACCATTCCACCAATAGACTTTCCGCAGATCACGGTACATCTTAGTGGCACCTGGATGAATAGAATATCTAGAATTGTGGGCTTCTGCGAGAATATGCTGTCTCAATTCACCCACATCAGGAACACACAATTTACCTTGATAGCGAAGTACACCATCTCCCCCTTGGGAGAAAACCTCCACTCTGTGATTGTGGACTGCACCCTTAAGTTCAAGCAAGATTGGATCACTATCTTGCTTTTCCTTAACCTCTACTACCAAAGAAGATTCTGCCCCATTCTGAACTGTTACACCACCATCTGATATGCTCATAAGACGAACTCCTAGGCAAGCAAGTCTGTGAACATCCTTTGCTAGCTCTTTTCTTTCTTCCTCAACATGTGCTACACTACCCATAGATAATCTGCTAAGAGCATCTGCTACTACATTCGCCTTACCCGGATGGTAATGCACACTCATATCATAATCTTTGAGGAATTCAAGCCACCTTCTCTGGCGAAGATTCAACTCTTTCTGGGTGAATACATACTGAAGGCTCTTATGGTCTGTGAACACTTCTACGTGAACACCATACAAGTAATGTCTCCAAATCTTAAGTGCAAACACCACTGCTGCTAGCTCGTGGTCATGAATTGGGTAATTCTTCTCATGCACCTTAAGTTGTCTGGAAGCGTAAGCTATAACCTTACCTCGCTGCGTCAACACACAACCTAGGCCGACTCTGGATGCATCACAATAGATCACATAACCATCTGAACCCTCTGGTAGAGTCAAGACAGGAGCTGTAGTCAACCTAGTTTTCAATTCTGCAAAGCTTTTCTCACAATCAACTGATCACTGGAACTTAACCTTTTTTCTGAGTTAACTTAGTCAATGGAGAGGCTATGGATGAAAATCCTTCCACAAACCTTCTGTAATAACCTGCTAGACCCAAGAAACTTCTGATATCTATAGCAGAGGTAGGTCTGGGCATTTTTTTCACTGCTTCTACCTTCTGGGAATCTACTCGAATTCCTTCGCTAGACACAATATGCCCAAGGAAAGCAACTGATTGTAACCAAAACTCGCACTTGTTAAATTTTGCAAATAACTGACGATCTTTGAGAGTTTGCAGAACAACTCTCGAATGACTAGCATGTTCTTCCTCATTCCTAGAGTAAATGAGGATATCATCAATAAAAACGATAACGAACAAGTCCAAGTACTGCTTGAACACTCTGTTCATCAAATCCATGAAAGCTGCAGGAGCATTGGTTAGTCCAAATGACATAACTACAAATTCATAATGACCATACCGAGTTCTGAAGGTTGTCTTCGGAATGTCACTATCTTTGACTTTAAGCTGATAATAACCCGATCCGAGGTCTATCTTTGAGAAATGACTAGCAACATGAAGTTGGTCAAACAAGTCATCAATCCTGGGGATGGGATACTTATTCTTGATTGTGACCTTGTTCAACTGCCTATAGTCAATGCACATTCTGAGAGAACCATCTTTCTTCTTTACGAACAACACTGGTGCACCCCATGGCGAAATACTAGGTCTGATGAAGCCCTTATCTAGAAGGTCTTTCAACTGCTCTTTCAATTCCTTAAGCTCAGCTGGAGCCATTCTGTAAGGAGGGATAGAGATAGGTTGGGTATCTGGAAGGAGATCAATTCCAAAGTCGATTTCCCTTTCGGGAGGAACTCCGGGAAGAACTTCTGGAAACACTTCTGGAAACTCACTAACTACAGGAACTGACTCAAGAGTTGGGGATTCAGAGCTAGAATCCTTAACCCGAACTAGATGAGAGAGATAACCCTTAGAGATCATCATTTTGGCCTTAAGGTAAGAAATGAATCGACCCATAGGTGCTAAGCTACTACCCTTCCATTCGTCTGGAAACTGAAAATGAACAATCCTAGTTCTACAATCGACTGAGGCATAATAGGAATGTAACCAATCCATGCCTAGAATGACATCGAAGTTTACCATTTCTAACTCTACAAGATTTGCTGAGGTGACTTTCTGAGAGACTGTGACAGGGCAATTTCTGTATACCCATCTAGCTATAACTGAGTCACCGACTGGAGTAGAGACTGAGAAGGGTTCTGAAAGAGTTTCTGGGCTAACACTGAATTGGACTGCTATTTAAGGAGTTATAAAAGAAAGAGTAGCCCCTGGATCTAATAAAGCATAAACATCAATATCAAAGACTTGTAACGTACCAGTGACTACATCAGGAGAATCTTCCTGATCTTGACAAGCCTGAGGAGCATAGAGCCTGTTTTGGCGGTGTCCGCCACCAGTACTAGAAGAGTTACCCTGCTGAGTCGGGTGACCTGCAGGTCCTGCTGAAGTTGTAGACTGAGCTCTACCATTATTTCCTCTTTGACCCTGTCTAGAAGGACAATCCTTCAATCTATGACCAAACTGACCACACCCAAAGCATCCTTCCTTACCTGCAAGGCACTCGCCCGGATGGTTCTTACTACACTTCGGGCAAGTTGGGTAGGTTTTGGTGCCTGAAACACTACCTTGAGACTTAGAGCCTGACGCCCTACCTTTCTGATCATTACGGAACCTGGGGGATGGAACACTAACTGATGAATGTGCTGGAGTCGAAGACTTCTGCTGAAACTGCGAGCGATTTCTACCACCCAATTTCTGTTGGGAATATTCGTAGTTACCTGTTCTTGCTTTCTTAGTTTCCTTAGCATGTTCCCTAAGCTTATCACCCTCAACCTGCTGAGCATTAGTCATGAGCCTAGAGATGTTCATGTCTCCCAACAACATAGCATTCCTGCACTCTGTCTTCACTAAGTCTGACGCTCCATATAGAAACTTATTCATTTGAGCCCTGGAATCAGCAACCATGTGAGGAGCATACCTGGAGAGTTGGTTAAACTTGAGCCCATACTCTTGGACAGTTATGTTACCCTGCCTTAAGTTCATAAATTCCTGGGCCCTTGCTTCTCTCAACCCTATAGGGAAAAACCTATCCAGAAAGGTTTCGCTGAAACAATCCCAAGTAATAGGAGCGATATTTGTACCCCTGTTCTCCTTCCACTGAGTATACCAGATATGAGCCATATCCTTAAGTTGGTAAGATGCTAACTCAACCCGATCATTCCCAGTGACCTGCATTACCTCAAAGATCTTCTTGATCTCATCCAAGAAATTCTAGGGATCTTCACCAGTCTACGATCCTAAGAACTCAGGCGGATTCATCCTAACAAAGTCACGGACCCTTAATACTGCTGATCCACCATTTGCAATCACATGAGCTTGAACCCGCTGATTGTTCTGGTTAGCGACACTCTGAGCCAACATCTGAATGGCATTCCTGAATTCAGCATTTGAGACTTCCTGATCCGGAACTAGAGGAGCTGCGTTTGCATTCCTAGCATTCGCATTCCTGGCATAAGCTCTACGAGGAGGCATGATCACTGAAACGTAGAACGTCGAGTTAGAATGGAATTAGATCATACCTTACACACGATAAGAGTAACAAGAAAATGAAGATTTTTCCTAAGAGACTTTGTAGCCTCCCTATCATTAGATGTGGTGCGCACTACACACCCATGAAAAGGACTCTACCTAGTGCGGCTTTTCAGACATCCTAGGACACTTAAACCTAATGCTCTGATACCAAGTTTGTCACGCCCCAGAATACCCCCGAGACGCGGACACGGGACCTAGGACCACAAGTGATCCCAAGCTAACCCTGTTGGCAAGATCATGAGCATACTAAAGATAATAAACTTATGCGGAAGCTAAATCATAAATAAATCTGAAGAGTTGGGGAATACCCATATACTATAACTGAATATATCAAATCTTAGAGTTTAATACAAAAGAATTATCAAATTCAAGTACTAAGCTGAATCTAACTATGTCTGAAATAAGCCTCTAAACTGACTAGAAATGTTGGGACATGCCCCAACTAGATCTAGCAAAACTGAAGCTAAAGACTAAAAACGATATAGATAAACATGTCACTACTCCTCGAAGAATGAGGACTCACCACTGATGTTGCTGAACTAAAGATTGGGAACCGATCTAAGCGTGATCTGGATGCTGAGAACCTGAACCTAGATCACGAGAAGATGTAGCGCACGTATGCGTCAGTACTTGAAAGGTACTGAGCATGTAGGATAGAGTAAAGCTGAAATAACATATAACTTAACAAAGCAATAAAGTAATGAAATAATCTGAACATGATATAGATACTGAATGCTGAGCTAACTAAATGCAATGACCAATTTATAACATGCTGAGACTGAATACTGAATATACTGATAAATGGTCAATGCAATAGAATCTGACTGAACTGTGGGAGCTACTAATAACCAACATAAAACCACATGAGCTAAATGTAGAGTCCGATGTATACGCCCCATCGAGAGGACCCAATATACCCTGCCAGAGGTATAGAGGCATGCTAGCGTGATCACTAAACTGATGTGGCCCACAGAGGGGACTTACACCTACGTGGCTCGTAGTTCTGGGACTATATGGGTACGCTGAACCCTAGTCCAACTCGGTATTATGCTACTCCCAATGAATTAAGTAGTTAACTGGTTATGACTAAATTTCTGTAAATACTGGATAGCTCGAACTGACATGCAAACGGAGAATACAACAATTAATCTGATAATAATGCATTCATAAACTGAGGCATACAAAACTGAATACTGAAATATCTGATCTAGCATGTGTAATTCAAGAACTAAAGAAATACATAGCTAGGGTTCTGAAATTCATGCGATAAACTGAGCAATAACATGATAATCTGATTTGGAACATTTAAATAACTAATTCATGATGATCTGCTGTAATTCTAGAAACCCTAGGTATGTTCATGATCATGGCATCAAGAATCTGACTGAATTCTAGGGACCTAATGGGCGAAAGGAACCCACTAGTGAAATTCCATATACCTGGTGACGAATTCCACGGAGAAATCTTTCGATTTCGGGGCTGGAACTGATGGAACCTTGTTGCGTTCTTGAACTAGGGTTCTTGACCTTTTTCTCCTCTCTTGCTTCTAATTTTCTATGTTTGATTAATGATTTTGACTAAGGTAAGTTCTAGTTATGTTTCTAGGCTTAAACTGATTAAAACCTCATGATTTAGGGTATAAACGATGTATCTTAGGGGTTAAACGAAATAGGAAAAGACCAAAAAACCCCTGAATTAACTGCTGTCGGAATGACCTACGGATTGGACCTATGGGCCGTAGGTCAATCTACGGTCCGTAGATTGTGTCCGTAAGTCAAGCCTGCTCGACAGGCCTTCACTAAAATGAGCATAACTTATTACTAGGAGGTCGTATTTTAGCAAACTTGGTGGTGTTGGAAAGATAATTCAATTATCTATCATATCATAGGTCATGGGACACACAATTCTTTTTGTGCTAAAAGTTATGACCATCTGAAGTTGACCCATCAGAATTTTCAGCTAACTGGATGTTGACCCTCATCTACGGTCAAACCTATGGACCGTGGATCGAATGACGGTCCGTGCTGGTCGACCGTAGTTCGTGTCAGAGGCTGGGTAAAGAAGGTCTTGATCCACGGACACAGAGCACAAACCGTGGTCTGATCTACGGACCATGGGTCTGTCCGTGAGTCGAGACTTAGCCAATTTTTCTAAGCTTGGCTAGGGAGGGGTTGCAGTGGTGAACCACGGACCACCAGCACAGGTAGTGGTCTGACCTACGGTCCATGGATGGCAACCGTGGGTTGCACCTACAACTTCTCAAAATCTGCATTTTTGGTCTGTTTTGGATTCGGGGTGTTACAGTTAGTGTCGTTGGTCATGATAAGCATCAACAACTCAGTCCATCATTATGATAGTCTTACATACTTGGAAAGAACCAAGTTCTTGGCGAAATCAACGAAATTTGAAGAATGCTATAAAACCCTTAGTTTTTTCTCCTCTTGAATCCTTGCTCTAAGTCATTGAAGTGTTAAAGAATGTAAAAATTATTTTAACATTGTTTAGACCCTTAATTAGGTGAAAAAGGGTCGTGGTTTAGGATTAGAAGAGGTGGGAAAAGACTAAACTATCCTTCCTCATATTTATTCACTCATATTCCTCATAAAATATGTAGCTAATATGGTTAAATGATCATACTTTTTAGATGATTCCTTATTGCTTCCGAGCAGAGCTTTAGAGGATCCACTTAGTTGAGGTGTCCTATATCCCGACAAGGTATATGACAGTTCAAGCAGTGTGGGCAAGACATTGTATCATCATATTGCTCATCGTGATGATTCCCAATTGGAGAATCTCCCTAATGGGTTAAAGTGTATTTTATTGTATTTTCTTATACATCCTTGAGTTAGCGAATTTTACTTGCACAACTTTAAACATTCAATCTTTTACCTATGCTTTGAGTTGAGTTGAGATGAGTTGAGGTGAGTAGTTCTTCAGCCTTATGAGTTCAGTTATTTATTCATTCAATTTTATTACACCTTCGTACATTCAATGTACTGGTGTAATTCAACCTGCATCTTTTTATGATGCAGATACATGTGTTCAGGATCATTAACTGGCCCTTCGTTGACATCACTTTGCTATCTAGAATTAGCTTTTTGTGTGCCTCCTTGTATTCTGGAGGGCTACATTTTTCTTTTCAGTTTAGTCATTTCAGAGTGTCGTGGGTCTTATCCTAAAATCCATGTTGAACTATAGAGGCTTCATATATAGATAGAGTCGAGGAGTCTCTCAGTACTTCCTTTTCCTTTGAGATGTTTCGCAAACTATTATTGTTGCATTTGTGTTGTGCATTTACCTCGTACATCGTAAATTGGTTATAAGTCATTAACCTTAAAATAAATTAGGCCAAATTATCTTATCTAGGATTAACTAACATATTTGACTTTTAAGTTACACTTATAATTGATTCTATCGAAAAGGACAAAGAGAAAATTCAACCATGAGTGCAACCCGAAGAAAATATCGAAAAAAATTATATAGATCCAATCCAAAGAAAAATAAATAACTAGAATTTATACTCTAATCTTCTTATTAGTTCCTTGCAAAATTAATTTTGAAAATCACTTTTTCCAATTTATTTATGAGGATAAAATAGGAAACCAAAATTAGAAAGAAAAAAAAGAGTTTAAACTAAAAAAAAAAAAGCAAGAAAATAAATAGAAAACATTTTTTTACGGTAGGACGCATATGTCTATTCGTACAATTTTATACAAATTAAGCGTCTATTTGTGCACATCCATAGTTGGATGACATAGATATTATGTGTAGACAAGTTAAATGACACATTTATATATTATACCTTAATTAATTTTCCTTTTATCCCTCTTCAACATAAGAAACAAAACGTTTAAAAATGGTTTAGATGAGGATAACATAAGAAATCAAAATTAGAAAGAAAGAAAGGAATTTAAACTAAAAAAAAAAAGCAAAAAAATAAATAAAAACAATTTTTTATTGTAGGACACATGTATCTACTCGTACAATTTTATACAAATTTAAGCATTTATTTGTGCACAACCAAAGTTGGAGAGCATAGATATTATGTGAAGTCAAGTTAAATGACACATTTATATATTACACCATAATTAATTTTCATTTCATCCATCTTCAAAGTAAGACACAAAACTTTTAAACAACTGTTCAGAAATTGTATAAGTGGGCTTTTGACCATGAATATTAAATTTTATTTATTTTATTTGGAATCTTTAAAAGTTAGAGTCAAAGTTGAAAGGCATAATACATAAATATGCCCTTTGAACTTAGCTTCAGTGGTTCATCTATGCCCTCCAACTTTGGGGTTCATAACTAGACACTTAAACTTGTATATAAAATTGAATGAATAGACACATTCATCTTATGTGGTGTTCTACATGACAATTTATGTCCACGTTGCATCATACATGTATTATCACGTAGGATTTTTGTGTCTACTTGTTCAATTTTATACAAATTTGAGTTTCTACTTGTACACACCCAAAATTGGAGGGTATAGAGGTCAACTAAAGCCAAGTTAAAATGTATATTTATGTATTATGCCAGGTTGAAATTGTGTTTGGCCATACGATTTACAAAAAAATAAAATTGAAATACATATAACCTTTTAACTTGGCTTCATTCTATAGTTATGCCCTCCCTTTAGGTATGTACAAGTATCATCTTGTAAGCTAACTTTTGAAACAAAGAGTAAAATATGATAATCACCTTAAGCTAACTCAATGTTGGCCCCTAGGTTATATAGTCCACCCTCAAAATGTCTAGGTGTTGTATTCTAGGTGTTTTGATGATCCTCACAAATGCAGGTACCCGATCCCTAGTAGAGACGTGCTCCCTTCCAAATTCAAAATGGTGTAAAGTTGTCTTGTCGGGTTGGTTGGTGAAAAGTGCAACGTACTTCACCAATACCAAGGGCGGACGAGGTTGTTTGTTTCAGTGATCAAAACTTTTTTTGGTGACTGATATATACAGCAATAAACAAACAACATTATTCATTCAAAAAGAGAGAGAGCTAGCAAGTCTTTTCAAGAACTCACAAAGAAAACACTGTAAGGGACCTGGTCCTTGAAATATTGCGAACGTGAAAGAGACAAAAGACAACTGTCAGAAAGCTGCTAACTTTGATGTGGTTGGTGCACGTCTTTTTAGAGAAGCAGGCTCTCAGCCAATGGTGTTGTCCCAAGGGGTTTGCGTCCATTTGATATATTTTCCTCTCACAAAACACAAACTCAAGATTTCACAAACAAAGATTTGAATTTCTGAAAATTCATAAGCCTACAAAGAGAAGGTCATAATCATAAAATTCGGACAAGGTATCGGACAGTTCTGGCAACGTGGGCAAGTCGTTGTATCATCATGTTGCTTATAGTGATGATTCCTAGTTCGAGAATCTCCCTAATGGGTTAAAGCGTATTATATTGTATTTTCTTATACATCCTTGAGTTAGCCAATTTTACTTGTAAAACTTTAAACATTCTATCTTCTACATATGCTTTGAGTTGAGTTGAGATAAGTTGAGGTGAATAGTTCTTCAGCCTTATGAGTTCAGTTATTTATTCATTAAGTTTTATTACATACTCGTACATTCAATGTACTAGTGTAATTCGACCTGCATCTTTTTATGATGCAGATACATGTGTTTAGGATCATTAACAGGCACTTCATTGACATCACTTTGCTCTCAAGAATTAGCTTTCTGTGAGACTCTTTATATTCTGGAGGACTCCGATTTTCTTTTCAGTTTGGTCATTTCAGGGTGTCATGGGTCTTATCCTGAAATCCATGTTGAACTATAGAGGATTCATATATAGATAGAGTCGAGGAGTCTCTCAGTACTTCCTTTTCCTTTGAGATGTTTCGCAAACTATTATTGTTGCATTTGTGGTGTGCATTTACCTTGTACATCGTAAATTGGTTATAAGTCATTAACCTTAAAATAAATTAGGCTAAATTATCTTATCTAGAATTAACTAACATATTTGACTTTTAAGTTACACTTATAATTGATTCTATCGAAAAGGACAAAGAGAAAATTCAACCATGAGTGCAACCCGAAGAAAATATCGAATTTTTTTTATGTAGATCCAATCCAAAGAAAAATAAATAACTAGAATTTACACCCTAATCTTCTTATTAGCTCCTTGCAAAATTATTTTTGAAAATCACTTTTTCCAATTTATTTATGAGGATAAAATAGGAAACCAAAATTAGGAAGAAAAAAAAGTGTTTAAACTAAAAAAGCAAGAAAATAAATAGAAAATATTTTTTTACGGTAGAATGCATATGTCTACTCGTACAATTTTATACAAATTAAGTGTCTATTTGTGCACATCCAGAGTTGGATGGCATAGATATTATGTGAAGACAAATTTAATGACACATTTATATATTATACCTTAATTAATTTGCCTTTTATCCCTCTTCAACATAAGAAACAAAATGTTTAAAAATGGTTTAGATGAGGATAAAATAGGAAATCAAAATTAGAAAGAGAGAAAAGAATTTAAACTATAAAAAAGCAAGAAAATAAATAAAAACATTTTTTATAGTAGGACGCATGTATCTACTCGTACAATTTTATATACAAATTTAAACGTCTATTTGTGCACAATCAAAGTTGGAGAGCATAGATATTATGTCATGAAGTCAAGTTAAATGACACATTTATATAATATACCTTAATTAATTTTCATTTCATCCATCTTCAAAATAAGACCCAGAACGTTTAAACAACTGTTCAGAAATTGTATAAGTGGGCTTTTGGCCATGAATATCAAATTTTATTTGGAATCTTTAAAAGTTAGAATCAAAGTTGAAAGACATAATACATAAATATGCCATTTGAACTTAGCTTCAGTGGTTCATCTATGCCCTCCAAGTTTGGGGCACACAACTAGACACTTAAACTTGTATATAAAATTAAACGAATCGACACATTCATCTTATGTGGTATTCTACATGACAATTTATGTCCACGTTGCATCATACATATATTATGTCACGCAGGATACTTGTGTCTACTTGTTCAATTTTATACGAATTTGAGTTTCTACTTGTACACACCCAAAATTGGAGGGTATAGAGGTCAACTAAAGCCAAGTTAAAATGAATATTTATGTATTATGCCGGGTTGAGTTTGGCCATACATTTTACAAAAAAAATATTTTGAAATACATATAAACTTTTAACTTGGCTTCATTTTATTGTTATGCCCTCCAACTTTAGGTGTGCACAAGTATCATCTTTTGAGCTAACTTTTGAAACAAAGAGTAAAACATGATAATCACCTTAAGCTAACTTAATGTTATCCCCTAGGTTATACAGTCCATCCTCAAAATGTCTAGGTGTTGTATTCTAGGTGTTTTGATGATCCTCATAAATGCAAGGAGTCGGTCCCAAGCAGAGACGTGCTCCCTTCCAGATTCAAAATGGTGTAAAGTTGTCTTGTCGGGTTGGTTGGTGAAAAGTGCAGCGTACTTCACCAATACGAAGGGCGGACGAGGTTTATTGTTTTAGTGATCAAAACCTTTTTTAGTCACTAATATATACAACAATAAACAAACAATATTATTCATTCAAAAAGAGAGAGAGCTAGCAAGTCTTTTCAAGAACTCACAAAGAAAACACTGCAAGGGTCCTGGTCCTTGAAATACTGCGAACGTAAAAGAGACGAAAAGACAGCTATCATAAAGCTGCTAACTCTGATGTAGTTGGTGCACGTCTTTTTAGAGAAGCAGGCTCTCAGCCAATGGTGTTGTCCCAAGGGGTTTGCCTCCATTTAATATAGTATCTTGTCACAGGACACAAACTCAAGATTTGGCAAACAAAGATTTGAATTTCTGAAAATTCATAAGATTACAAAGAGAAGGTCATATTCATAAAATTCAGACAAGGTATAGGACAGTTCTAGCAGTGTGGGCAAGACGTTGTATCATCACGCTGATAGTAGTGATGATTGCCAGTTGGAGAATCTCCCTAATGGGTTAAAGCGTATTTTATTGTATTTTCTTATACATCTTTTAATTAGCCAATTTTCTTTTATCTATGCTTTGAGTTGAGTTGAGATGAGTAGTTCTTCAGCCTTATGAGTTCATTTATTTATTCATTCAGTTTTATTACACACTCGTACATTCAATGTACTGGTGTAATTCAACCTGCATCTTTTTATGATGCAGATACAGGTGTTCAGGATCATTAACAGGCACTTCGTTGACATCACTTTGCTCTCTAGAATTAATTATTTGTGAGCCTCCTTATATTCTGGAGGACTCCGTTTTTCTTTTCAGTTTAGTCATTCCAGGGTGTCGTGGGTCTTATCCTGAAATCCGTGTTGAACTATAGAGGCTTCATATATAGATAGAGTCGAGGAGTCTCTCAGTACTTCCTTTTCCTTTGAGATGTTTCGCAAACTATTATTGTTGCATTTGTGTTGTGCATACATCGTAAATTGGTTATAAGTCATTAACCTTAAAATAAATTATGCCATATTATCTTAGCTAGGATTAACTAACATATTTGACATTTAAGTTACACTTATAATTGATTCTATCGAAAAGGACAAAGAGAAAATTCAACCACGAGTGCAACCCGAAGAAAATATCGAAAAAAATTATGTAGATCCAATCCAAAGAAATATAAATAACTAGAATTTACACCCTAATCTTCTTATTAGGTCCTAGCAAAATTATTTTTGAAAATCACTTTTTCCAATTTATTTATGAGGATAAAATAGGAAACCAAAATTAGAAAGAAAAAAAAAGAGATTAAACTTAAAAAAGCAAGAAAATAAATAGAAAACATTTTTTTACGGTAGGACGCATATGTCTACTCGTACAATTTTATACAAATTAAGCATCTATTTGTACACATCCAGAGTTGGATGGCATAGATATAATATGAAGACAAGTTAAATGACACATTTATATATTATACCTTAATTAATTTGCCTTTTATCTCTCTTCAACATAAGAAACAAAACGTTTAAAAATGGTTTAGATGAGGATAAAATAGGAAATCAAAATTAGAAAGAAAGAAAAGAGTTTAAACTAAAAAAAAGCAAGAAAATAAATAAAAACATTTTTTACGGTAGGACGCATGTGTCTACTCGTACAATTTTATACAAATTTAAGCGTCTATTTGTGCACAACCAAAGTTGGAGAGCATAGATATTATGTCATGAAGTCAAGTTAAATGACACATTATATATTATACCTTAATTAATTTTTGATTTCATCCCTCTTCAAAATAAGACACAAAACGTTTAAACAATTGTTCAGAAATTGTATAAGTGGGCTTTTGGCTATGAATATCACATTTTATTTATTTTATTTGGAATCTTTAAAAGTTAGAGTCAAAGTTGAAAGGCATAATACATAAATATGCCCTTTGAACTTAGCTTTAGTGGTTAATCTATGGCATCCAACTTTTGGGCTCACAACTAGACACTTAAACTTGTATATAAAATTGAACGAATAGACACATTAAACTTATGTGGTGTTCTACATGACAATTTATGTCCACGCTGCATCATACGTATTATGTCACGTAGGATGCTTGTGTCTACTTGTTCAATTTTATATAAATTTGAGTCTCTACTTGTGCACACCCAAAATTGGAGGGTATAGAGGTCAACTAAAGCCAAGTTAAAATGTATATTTATGTATTATGCCGGGTTGAAATTGTGTTTGGCCACACGTTTTACAAAAATATATTTTGCAATACATATAACCTTTTAACTTGGCTTCATTTTATATTTATTCTCTCCAACTTTAGGTGTACACAAGTATCATCTTGTGAGCTAACTTTTGAAACAAAGAGTAAGATAATCACCTTAATCTAATTACTCAATGTTGGCCCCTAGGTTATATAGTCCACCCTCAAAATGTCTAGGTGTTGTATTCTAGGTGTTTTGATGATCCTCACAAATGCAGGGGATCCAGTCCCTAACAGAGACGTGCTCCCCTCCAGATTCAAAATGGTGTAAAGTTGTCTTGTCGGGTTAGTTGGTGAAAAGTGCAGCGTACTTCACCAATATGAAGGGCGGACCAGGTTGTTTGTTTCAGTGATCCAAACCTTTTTTGGTGACTATTATATACAACAATAAACAAACAACATTATTCATTCAAAAAGAGAGAGAGCTAGCAAGTCTTTTCAAGAACTCACAAAGAAAACACTGCAAGGGACTTGGTCCCTGAAAGACTGCAAACGTGAAAGAGACGAAAAGACAGCTGTCAGAAAGCTACTAACTTTGATGGGGTTGGTGCACATCTTTTTAAAAAAGCAGGTCCTCAGCCAATGGTGTTGTCCCAAGGGGTTTGCGTCCATTTGATATAGTCTCTTCTCACAAGACACAAACTCGAGATGTGGCAAACAAAGATTTGAATTTCTGAAAATTCATAAGCTTACAAAGAGAAGGTCATCTTCAACAAGAACACATACAACAAGGGACCTGATCAACGGAAGAAGTGTTATTTGTGTGTGTTGTTGTTCTTGAATGCTTGTAATGTGCTAAGTTGTAGGATTCGTTTCACTCTTATAAGAAACGCTTCAAACTCTTGTGTGTAGTGAGGGTAAGAACATTGTTAGAGTTAAATTTTTGTCTTACGGTTTGAAGTATATATTAATTAGTGATAGTTAATATAGTGGGCAATGGATACATTGCTTTGGCTCTGTCAGTAATAGGAGTATTACTTAGTGTGGGACTAAGAGTTTGGTCTCATTGTTGTGGCTGTAATTTATATTCACTTTTGCTTGAGATTAGTGAAAACAGTTGAAAATCCGTTGTGACAAGTCATAGTTTTACTCCCTTGAGCAAGGAGGTTTCCACGTAAAACTCTTGTGCGTGATTTACATTGTGCTATTTATTTTCTGCACTTTAATTCTGTCGAGGGACCTGGTCCTATAATCATTGGTGGATGCATACATTCCAACACTAGGTCTATATGCTGAACGACGTTACTGACTCAAATTGATTGAAGAAATGAATTGCCATTTATTCATATAAAATCTTAAAGAACTCTCACTGCATGAGCTACCTTGATTGTGAGCCCAATATCCATTTTCTTAAACACTAAAACATACATAGGTGTGTTTGTTTGACTATGGGGTTGAAACTCGAGGAGGTTGTAACAATAATTATAATTCTGTCTCAAACTCAAATTGTTCCGAATAAAAACAATAAACACAACCTAAAATATCCTAGGCGGCCAATTATAAACAAATATAATTTGACTTTTGAGAATTGTGCCTACCACAAACTTTCTGCTATCTGTGTCTATAGACCGTAAACATTAAAACAGTGCCTCAATTGGCCCGTTGGTCCATGTAATATAGAATCATGATATGATATCATAATATGAAATTATAAGATGAAATTGAAGTTCTGTTTGGACATGCGATATGAAATTCTTGTGTTGTCTATTTTCTCATAAACATAAGAACCTCATAAGTTGTAAAACTATTAAAATAGCCTCAATTATTTATTCAATCTTACCAAATCATGATTTTTGGAGATTATGATATTTCATGTCATGATATACAATCATGAGATAGAATCAGCATAAAATCGCATGTCCAAACGCTAATTCTATCTCATGATTTCATAGCGTGATATGGTATTACCAGGTCAAACGCCTACTATGAAATTTCACATCTTTCATTGCTGTCAAAATCTTTCCAAATTTTTCTATGATAGAAGTTACGAAAGGTAGAGGTAGGCCAAAGAAAAATATGAGTGGGAGGTGATTAGACAGGACACAGCACAACTTTAACTTACTGGGGACATTATCCTACATAAGAAGGTATGATAGACGATGATTGTGATATAAGGCTTGAGGACATTACCCTATATAAGAAGAATATGGTAGATGATGATTATGATGGAAGGCTAGTAGGTAGTCAGGTGTTGTCGCACTTCATGTGTGAGGAGGCAGGGGGCTAACCTCGATCTCTTTCTCCTTATTACTAATATTATTTAGGAATCACATGATTTTTTTGTCCTTCGGTGTTTATTACTATATGTTGTTCATTTACCTTGTATCCTGCTATTTTTTTTCATCTTATTTGCTAATAATCGTGCTTCGAATTCCTTTTTTTCTTTTGAGACAAGTGTCTATCTAAAATAGGCTCTCTATCTTTACAAGATAGTTATAAAGTTTGTATACATTCTATCCTCCTTAGATACTACATGTGAAATTTCACTATGTATGTTGTTATTGTAGACAAAATAATATATGTATCAACTTAACTTGAGGATCTATTGATCAAAACAACCTCTCTGTCCCTACTAAATACAAAGAGAAGGTCGGCATATATCCTCTCCCTAAAACTCATTTATGGAACTATTCTAAGATATTGTTATTGTTATATGTCTTGACTCTTATTGGCGCATTAGTTTCATGAACTCGTCTTTGTTCATGACAAACGGTAGGGTTTGAATTTTGTGATATCCATCTAACTCGGTACTTTTTAGAGAAACTAGTTCTAAGTCATTAACCTCAAAATAAATCAGGTCGTATTATCCTAGCTAGGATTAAGATAAATATTGAGTAATTTCGCTAGATAGTCACTCATATTTGAAAAATTACCTAATAATATTACTTTTGTTTATTTTAGGACTACAATATTACCCAACTTTACATATTTTCGTCAAAATATACTTGACACAAAAAAACTTTTTTCTCTCTTCTATGTCACATTATTCCTTTTTTACTAATAATTAAAAATTTAACTTTTTAAATCAACCCATATGATATACTCTGTAAAAATAATATTTACATAATGCAAAGTGAACATTTTTAAACAACTCCCATTTGTTTTATGTTATTACGGTTAACACTAATTATTTATTCTAAATCATTTTTCAAATCATTCATTCTTTAAGTTCTTATAAAATGTGCAAGGTGAACATTAAAAACAAGTAAAAGTAAAAAAAAGTGACTTAGAGGACAATTTTTATGTACTCATAAAAAATCAAGAGTATTACAACTAACTCCTTTTACGGATATTTTTCTAGCAACTATTCCCTCTGTCCATTTTTATTTACTCATTACGTTATAAATAATTATTCATTTGTTACTTGTTTACTTTAGAAAATCAAGTGATAATTTATTACTTATTTCCTAATTCACTCTTATTATTAATTATAGTCATTTGCCAATGCATTTTTTAAAATTGAAATTTATTATTTTAAAAAATTGATATAGTAAAATTATCTTTATTATTTCTTAAGAGATATGTCAAATTAATACCGAACAAGTAAAGATGTAAACATGGACGGAAGGGGTAGAAACTAAATTTTCCAGTTAAAAAGAATTTAAAAAATATTATAAAAAAGAATAATATGACATGAAATCCCATTAAAAGTGTGCACTTTGCATATTCTTTAAGAAATTAAAGAAGGAATGATTTGAGAAATGACTTAGAAAAATAATTAATGTTAAATGTAATAATAGAGAAAAAAAAATGTCTCTCTCTTAATATGCTAAACTAAAAAACTAAAAATGATAAATAATTAATAAATTTTTTTTTTTACTGAATATAGCATATGAGTTATTTTTAAAAGTTAATTTTTTTAAGAAAAAATGAAAATGTGACATGTCATCCCAATAGGAGAGAGAATAATATTTTTTTTGTCAAGTATATTTTGAGGAAAATATGTAAAGTTGAGTGATATTGTAATCCTAAAACAAACATAAGTGATATTACTAGGTAATTTCTCAGACATGGTTGACTATCTAGGGAAATTCCTCCATAGATATTTGACTTTTAAGTGAAAAAAAAAAGTGTGTTTCACAAAAAAAAAATCTCTTTGTAATTTTCTTTATTCACAAATTATGTATATATACCAAATATTCAACAACTTAGGCTATGATTTTGGGCATTGTTACATCACCTACATTAACACAAGAAGCAATAAACTACATTATTCATTTCTTAAAATATAACATAATATAATATATATATATATATAGTTGTGTTTTAATGGTACTAGGACATTTTTGCGGTATTCTGCCAAAGCCCACAATGGAAATATATTTCTATATGCTGCATAATGCAACATGCAATTCTTCATGAAAACTCCAGTTATTTCCTGCACATATTTATGAAGTCAGATAAAAGCAATTTTTTGATAAAACTTTTAGTGATCTCCATTTTTTTGAATATTGTTTTGCCAGTTTTTGAAAGAGCTTACTTCGTTATACTATTAATCAATATCAATCATATACGACCAGATTATTTGAGTCGACTATATGAATCATCTATGTCCTTTTTGTTTAAATACAGTCTACTCCATTCTAGTTCCTCTGTTTAGCTTGTAATTTGCAAAAAAACTACCTGTTGTGGGAAGTCACCAACTTCCAGCTGAGAATTAATCAACAACCTTGCCGCATGGTGGATGGGCCTTGGATCTCTATCAACCTGTCCAAATAGGAAAGTTGGTGAAATAAATTACAGCATTTATTAATGGAAAAAAAAAGGAATTAACCTGGCCAGAGTGAATCAATCCCATCAATGCCCATGAAGTTTGTACAAGATTTGAGTGATCTGTCTCAAGCTCTCGGTATACCTATTTGATCAAATACAAAGCCGAGTCACAGTTACCTTTTCTCTTTATACTTAAATTATTAAGTATTACAATGACACGGTTCCAAATGGAGTGGGATGGATGCATGTCCAGAGTACATATAATCTATGTTGCTTAGACTCGCCAAAAACGTTGTTGCACCCATGTCGGATGGTCCAAAAGTGCACCACTTTTGGAGGATCCGACATGCACCAAGTGACATTCTGAGCAACATAGCATAAACCGACCTCAATACTGCACAAACTGAGACATAGGTGTTGTTATTCTTGCTTTTCATAGCTTTTTGGCTTTTACATTACCTTGTCTGGACAAGAATGGTAGCTTTCTCCCCAACCGCCATCAGACCTTTGTGTTCGTAACAGAAATTCAACGCCTTTACGAACGGCTGCATAGTTGTTGTAACTCTTGCCTGCTACAACAAGCTCTGCAAGAGCAAACCAGGAGGCATAAGTGAAGCACACACCCCAGCAACCATACCTGTATGTTGACACAATTAATCATTTCATATGTATCAATGCAGAAGAAAGTTCAAGGGCTCACAAGAGAAATATCATATACCATGAACCATCAAGTTTCTGTATATCTTCAAAATATTTAACAGCATTATCAATGAAATTATCAATCTCTGTGGTTCGGTGTCCAGGGTATAGCTTTTTAAACAAAACAAATGCTTGGGTTGATGAGCCAGTGCACTCAACATACCTGGATTGACATGTAATCAGTGTGAAGCTGTAAAATGGAGACTAGCAATGGGAAAAAAGCTAAAGGGATAGAGAGAAACTAGAGACATCTTACTCATGCTCAATGACAATGTCTGCAAAAAATTCAGTTGGATTGAGCAACTGTCAATGAATAAAACAGAACAAGAAAGTTAAATGTTCAGGGTCTGGATGACTGTAGAAGAAGTTGAAGTTTTTAACAACCTTGAAATGAAGCACTTAGATAAAATTCCTAGTTTCCTACATCGTGAATCTCAAACTCATACGATTATTTTACTTACCTCCAAATACTGTGAGGCCCCTGCAGGCTCCCATGCTGCTAAACCCCCATTTTTGCTCTGTAATTTTATTTCAAATGAATCTCAATATTACTAGAAATAAGCCAAATCACGAATGACTAAATTCAGAAAAGATGAATTTAAGGTAGCCATACGTTAAAGGTTTCGCTTGGAATTTCCGTACAATCAGCAGACAACTTCAGATTAAATGACCAATGATTTGACACACTTCTCAGGTTTTACCTGTAAGGAAAGAATAGCATCCACTGAGTCATACAGTCGTGCAGGTTCGATCGCCTCACCAACTAATTCGGAAGGCATTGTAGAGAACAAAAGGCAGCACTAGAGAAACAAAATTAAGAAGATATCAGGCAATCTACTAGCTTTATCATCTTATTACTTTTCAGTAATTACAAGAAGTTGGAATTTTATTTCATTGAATGGTTAGATACCTTTAATGCTTCGGCAGTGGTATCAGATACTTGCCATCCATGATCTTGATCCGAAAAAGTCCACGATCCTTTTGAGATATGCCGATACATCCCTTTAAAGTCACCAGAAGGATACTCATTTTCCAACCAGGATACTACATTATAATTATTTTTTTCAAGTAGGATTTTATTCCATTCTTGTCCCTTCTCCTATTCTAACACTCTCTCTTGAGTTGGTGCATGCAGGTCATATACACAGAGCTTGTTACAAATGTGATTAATACGAGGACCAGAGAGGGACTTGGTAAATGTAAGGAATGCTTTGGATGTCTAGAGGTTACTAGACCTTGAGGTGGTGTTGGTTTTTGCACTACACTGACGAAAAGTAAAACTATGTAAGTCATATATGAGGAGTCACTGAAAAGATGCACAGCGCTACACAACTCATATATGCTACACAAATTAGATATGAAAAAGTATTCACCGAAAAGATAAACAGTGTTACACAAATTAGATATGAGAAAGTATTCATCGAAAAGATAAATAGTACTATGCAAATTAGATATGAGAAAGTATTTATCGAAAAGATAAATAGTACTATGCAAATTAGATATGAGAAAGTAGTCACTGACAAGATGCATAGTGTTACACAATCAGTCATGAGAAAGTAGTCACCGAAAAGATGCACAGTGCTACGCAAATCGGATCTAAGAAGCCACCGGAAAGAAGCACGTGACTACTTTCCTTGTCCCGAATGCTTCTCAAATCAATCTTTTTCAGCATGATTATTT
Source organism: Solanum okadae (assembly GCA_036553675.1). Classification (NCBI taxonomy): domain Eukaryota; kingdom Viridiplantae; phylum Streptophyta; class Magnoliopsida; order Solanales; family Solanaceae; genus Solanum; species Solanum okadae. The sequence goes on along the minus strand of CM071689.1, from coordinate 39,593,692 downwards.
TTTGGCCAGACAGACAACATATATGAGTCATACCCCTCGCGGATCTAAGAAGCCACCGAAAAGAAGCAAGGTGACTACTTTTCTTGTCCTGAATGCTTCTCAAATCAGTCTTTTTTAGCATGATTTTTTTGGCAGCATATATGAGTCATGTCCCTCGCCGGCAGCAGAACCTTTTGATTCTCTATTAGAATCGTAGAAGCTCTAATGTCATGTGAGAAATATAGAGAAAAATATTATTGAATTGTGTATCTACACTATTATATTAAGACCCTATTTATAGATTATATATTAGACTCTCTTTCAAACTAGGACATTATTTTACATTACAATCATTTTTCAAGTAGATTGTATATACTATTCTTGTTCTAATAAATACAAATTAGAGTTGGTTTTTTAATTTTTGTGAGTAATTTGAACTGGAAAAAAAAAGTGAAACTAACTCTTGTGTTTTTCGAGTTCCTAAAAGTTAAACTCTAGATTTTATGGTCAAACGTTTTTTAAGGAGTTGACTGCAAAAAAAAGTATGGCCAAACACGCCCTATATGTTGAGTCCCCTAATTTTATTTTATTTTTACTTGTGTCTAATTTTATATCTTTTAGACGAGAGGAGTTGCTCGGATGGTAAGCACCCCTCACTTCCAATCTGAAGATTGCGAGTTCGAGTAACCAAGGGAGCAAAAGGGTGGGAGCTCCTAGGAAGGGTAAAAAAAAAAAAAATTATATCTTTTATTACCCTTGATAAAATTTCCGACTCCACCACGAGCTGTCCAGTGTGTATGGTATCTTGAGATGATCACATAAAGATGCAGCTATAACCGGCTAAAAAGTTTAACTTATACACATGTCATTGTAATTAAGTTAAATTCTTCAAAAATCTGCAAAGTTAATTTTGATTGAGCAGTATAGTCATTGTGACATTACATCATATACCTGGTGACAGTATATATACCGGAGAATTTCCTTACGATGCTCAGCTGGTAAAACAGTATTAAGATCCTCAGTGATATACAGACACATAACCTGAATTTTGAAAGGGGACAATAGCTTTAGCAGTTCCAATTTGTTGAAAAGAATTTTACAAATCCAAATGAAAAAACTTACAAGAGGTGGAAGAAAGAAGAGAGGATCGGAATTTTCAGCAGGCCAATGGCCATCAGTAGCCTGTAAAGCTGAGAAGAAATTAACAGATCTGCGCAAAGCAATTGTGGCAATTTCTTCGCTAATTTCTTCACCTTCTTCTAACTTTACTGCTCCAATTCTCTGTTTGAAATTCTTCTCTCCCAGAAACTGCATACATATTGTGTTGAGACGCAGGGGATTTGAACAACCAAATATTATTTTCCAGGAGTTGAACTACCATATCACTAAACAAAGACACTAGAGCATGTCCTTTCCATGAAACTCAAGAGACCTCATTTCAATTTTTTATTCAAATTAATTTATGGTTGTTGAAAGAGGTTGAAAATATTATCACCATTGATAGATAAAGCTTCAAGCTTAAAAGTGGGTCTGCAATTGAATCAAAAATTTCGAACTCAAATTGTTTTGTTATTGTTGAAAGGAGTTGAAAATGCTACCACCATTAATGAACAAAGCTTCAAGCTTTAAAGTGGTCTACAATCAAATTGAAAATTTCGAGCTAAAATCATTTTTTCATGGTAAGGGGATTAGAAATATTATTGAAATAGATTCTCATCAATTGAAATAGATACAATATAATTTTCATTACCATTTTGATTTACTAAGCCGGAAAGAACAAAACTACAATTCATCATAGTTATAATGGATTCAAGCTTATATGTAATGGGTACAGGAGGAAACTTGTTTAGTGCCCATAAGCACAGTGAAGTGCAATAGTTCATGAGAGAGTCATCTAATTCCCTAAACCCCCATAAGACTTCACTTAGGCATGGCTATGGAGTCCACAAAAATATACATAGATTTTCAGGCAAAAATAAAAAATTATTGCTAAGATTTCTTAATTTACTTTGTTGTTTTCTTTTTTTGTTGATTTTTTTTTCCAGATTCAACGAGAAGGAGAATGGATCCAAAGCAACGAAATTGAAATCACTGGCAAAGGGTTTCAAGAATTTCATGTCGCCATCTATTTCAGCATCTTCCAAGATTGCTCAATCCCCTACAAAGAAAATCTCGGTGAAAAGAAACAATCTGATTTAGGAAATTAGATGGCTGAATGAAAGTGAATTCTTTTTGGGGGTTTTGGGTTATATAATTTGGGTGTTTGTGTTAAGTGATTTGGGTGAGTTTTTAATTAGTTGGGTGGGTTTTTAATTATGGATAAAAATCAAATAAATTTCGGGCACGTCTTTAAGATTGAGACATGTGTCTCTCCGTTAGTCCAAAGGGTATATACACCCAAAAATTAGACGGTAAAGATATCAATGTCCTAAAAATATGACGGAGGGTATTGATATACCATTTATGATAATTTAGGGGTATGTTTGTCCTAATTCCCTTTTTCAAATAATGGCATGATGAATATGACATAAATGAGTCAATCTTTTTAACATCATATCAATATCTTACTAAAAGTGAGAAGCTCCAAAGATTAAAAGTTGGATTACCATTTTGCTTATAGACTAAATTAAACATCTAATTAATTAAATAATATTATTTTAATTATTTTTTGAATTGTAAGTTATTTATTGAAAAGGAATGTGGAAGAACAAGAATCAATTAGGATATCTAGATTTTTAATTAAGTACATGAATCAAGGTTTCCCCCCTTTTAATCCTAAATTAAAGAATATGAAGAGTTGTGGCTAAATCAATATATACCACTAAATACAAATTTGTCATCTTGAATTCTTCCACTAGCATTTTTATGTACTGATATGGTAAAGTTCCTTCTTTTTCCATCTTCTATTGTTTTTTTTAATATTTTTATTATTTATAGATTTTTTCAAATTACAAAGGACTGTTTCATTTCTAATTCTTTATTTATGATTGTTCCTCTTTCTGTAATTTCTTGTTACTCTTTTGTGTAGAAATGCAAAATCACTATACATATTGTCGTACAATGTATCCGGTGCTATTTGGCTTGGAGTAATTTTGATATTCTCAACTAATTACTAATAATTATACATATTATGTTCACAACTACAATGTTTTGGAAATGCAAATGGATACAAGAGAGGATAATTTGTTTTTTAATTTTATTTTGCTTTTGCTAATTAAACTAATCAATCGTTGAGTTGTCTATATTCATGAATTCAAATGAAGAGAAAAGAGATAAAAACATAAAAATTTAGGATGAAGTTCTAGGTACAAACAACTACATAATCTCTTTCAATGCTATGAAATTATTCGGTGAATTAAAATAAACTTTTTTTAATTAATGCATATTAATTGAACATTTTTTTTTAAAAAATTATCTAATACTTTGAACTATTTTATTTTATTCATCTAATTAAATGATTGTATTGCTTTTTAAATTAATAACGATATTCTTTGCATTTAATTTTTGGAGCTGGTATGAATTTTTTTTATAAACCAACTAAATTAATTTATGATCTGAGAGTAACAATAAAGCGTATATCAAGTTTGACATCTTCACTTTATTTAGAAACACCTAAAAGAATTTGGAGGAAGATGAATTCATAAAGTTAGAAATATCAAGTATGACTTCTACATTGTCCTACAATGATTAAGTTTGATTACCTTATATTTACATGAGCCAAATTCATTTGATTCGACATTTTCGTGATTTTTTTTATAAATTATACAATCAAGGTTTGGTTCATTGCTTTAAAATTATGCATAGGATCGATCTAATATTATAATGTTATAAACTCACCCTTATTTTTAAATTAAAGGGAGCAAATAGTAAGATGAATTGATTGAGGTTAAGTTGGTATTACATTTTAAAATATAATATTTTTATTTAACTTTATAAGAGTTTTAAATTATTGACGTATGGGACACACACGCAATGCGCGTGCCCGAAGCTCCTATCTTAAACATTAGATTACTATTTTGCCCCTGTAATCAATCAAAATATTATAAAATAACTAATTAATTAAATATTAATTAGTAATAACCTCCTATTCAATTCAATATTTGATTACAAATACAGTAAAAACGATAATTTGTATATCTTCTCACCAATAAACTAATAATTTATCCTCACTTCTTTTTTTATTTTTTTATATTCACAATTTAAGACTTTTTAGTGACCTTTTCAAGTCATTTTAATGACGCATTATATTCAACCCACGTTTGAATTACTTTCATCTTTCAAATATTATTACAAAGATATCATTTATTGACAATTCATTTTTATTTAATTATCAATTTTTTTTTGCAGTAAGTTTTTGTTTTTTAAATTACGGGTATTGCTTCAAACAAGAAAAAAACATGAAGAGGAAAGACCAAAAGTTGCGTTTATCCTTAATAATTGTGGACCTTTTGGTTCCTCTTCCTTAAAGAATCAATTATTTTTACTTAATAGGAGTAGTATCAATTCTTATAAGATGCACCTCCAACCTTATTTAGGAGGTTTCTCACGTTTGGTGACATATCATTTCTTCTTTCTATCATTCATGTTTTTTCAATTTCAAATGAAATCTGATTACATGCATTCTTTGATGTGGTGAGTTACATTCTTGATATAAGATTGCTAGCTTAGATTAGGGCCAAATTCAAGGGGAAAAAATAAAGATTTGATTGATAGCAAAGTTCATAGTCTCTCATAGAATTCAATTTGACTTCTATAAAGATGCATATTTTTCATTGATGTCTGTTTGTATATCAGTAGAAGCAACAACTACATCAATAGTTCCACCAAGTAGGTCATCAGTAAGATTGCCAGTTACCGTACCACCAATAGAACCTCCTAGTAATCGCTTGAGAAAGAAAAGGTAACCATTTCTATTTTCTTAATTATCTTCTACTGATAACAACTATTAATTTTTTGATTTAATATTTGACTAATTTACATTATCAATCTTTTATGACACTAGTTGTAACATCTCGCCAATTTGAAATAACTAGGAAGAAGTTAGAAATTGGAAATAACCATTTTTGGAAAGAATATAAAAATCTGGAAATTTGTTAGGTATGTTAAGTTGAGTTTTTGGTCAACTTCAAATAAGCATAACTCCTAGCTCAGGATGAGTTAGGTGTGGCTCCAGATATCATAGGAAAGATCTTGGAATAATCTTTCCAACGCCGCTGAGTTTGTGCGATTCCGAGTTCGTATGAGTGAGCTACTCCCATTTGAAGTTGGGCTGTTCGAATAAGGAAATGTCCAATCCGGAATTTGGAAGGGTAGTTTGGTTTTTTCCTTACCCAAGTAATGTAATTCGTTTTAATGAATTAAATAAGGGTCAAATAAGAATTTGGTCAGTTTAGAAAATTGGAAATTCACGCTAGAGCTTGGAGAAAAGAGAAAAGAAGAGAAAGGAGGAGACAAGCTCAAGATTCACCAAGATCGTGAGATTTGATTCGCCAAGGAATTAATCCTACAAGGTATGTGAGGCTTTCATAACGTTGGGTTCGTTCACCCACGTGCCAAACATATTTATTGTTGCCTGAATTCGTCCTAAAAGAGTTTGAAAGTTGATGTTCTTGATATCTATTATTGAATTTGATAATGTTCTTGAGTTGGGCTGAAACTGTGAAGTTTCTGAGATCGTTATGTCAAATTATTGAGTTGGTTGGAGTTAGGTTCTTAGGTACATTTGTTGGGTATCTGTATCTAAAGATAATTTGGGAAAAAGAACCGAGTTTGGGCGAATTGGGGCTGGAAAACGAAAAAGAATTTTAGTCGGGCAATTATGGGCACTGGCTCCGCGTCGGGGGCCTACTCCCCAGATTCAGAAAAAATGCCTTCGTGTCGCGGAGAGGTCACAGACCGTTCTGCCTCAAAAAGTATTTTCGCGACCAAAATTTAAATACCTCTCCACGTCGCGGACCTACCCTCAGACTGTGATTTTTTTTTAATCTTTTCTCATGTTTAGCTATCTAAAAACACTCCTAAACATCATGAGATCTTCCCTATAACAAATCACAATCCTTGAATCCATAATTCAATTCAAGGAAAGTTAAGAGTCAAGTTTAGAAGTTAAGAAGCAAGTCAAGAGAAGTTCATTAAAGTTTTTCAAAAGTCTTTCACAAACGTTTTAACTTTGTTCTAAGACTTAAGTTTTAAGTTAAGCAAAGAGTAAAGAGTTGAGTTCATTTCTCCAAAAGTTATAAGGGAACTAAGTATTCCCAAGAGTTTAAAATGTTTTCACATTTGAATAAGAAAGGGAACATCGATTCCAAGAGAGCTTTTAAGCTAAGTTTTGAGTAATTATCTCAAACCAAAGAAAAAAATTTGTTTTAAAAACATATGAGCTAAGTATATTTAGGGAGTAGTATTGAGCACCGATATGGGGATGCGAGTTCATATTAACTCAAGTCTCCATAAACCATGTAGTCATCATGGGTAGTAAATGATCATACTTTTTAGATGACTCCTTAAGATGCTTTTAGCATAGACTAGCAGATCCACTTAGTTAAGCATTATGTTATGTTCCTAGATGTTTTGATGATCTCCTCACAAGTGCAGGGACCTGGTCCTCTGCAGAGTATGAATACTCGTCCAGTGGTCAAAGTGTTGTACAGCTGGAAAGTTGTTTGTGTCAGAAAGTTGGTGAAGCTACAGAGTACTCCACCAATAAGAAGCGACGAGGTTGCTTGTTCATTGGATAATAACTTTTCATGTCTAAATATATCCAAGGAAAAACAACAAACTAATTCATTCATTCAAAAGGAGAGAGCCATCACGTATTCTCAAGAACTTACTAAGAGAAGTTTGCAAGGGACCTGGTCCCTCCAAGACTTCGATGTGATAGGACGACAAAACAGTTGTCAGAAAAGCTGCCACTTCTGAAGTGGTAGGTGCCGTCCTTCCAGAGAGGCAGGCTCTCAGCCAATGGGCGGTCCGGTCCCAAGGAGTTTATGTTCATTTTGATATAGTCTCTTCCAACAAAACATAAACTCAAGATTTTGGCAAACAAAAACTCACAAGCTTAAAAGGAAAAAGCCATCTTCAAGGTAGAACAATACTCACACTCAACAAAAGGATCTTATAAAGTGCTGAAGCATCTTTGTTGAGTTTGAGTTTTGTGTCTATCATTTTATAGGTTTTTGCATCTTGAAACTTCTCAAGTATACAAGCAAAGACCATTTTGGTGAAGTATTCTCCAGCAAGCACAACAAGGACCTGATCAAGCTGCAAGCATCTGAGTGTGTCTTAGGAGTTATACTTCCGTGCGTATATTGTAAATTTGTTCCTAGTCTATAAAGGATTCAGATATTTGTTTCTGTGTGGAAAGGTCTAAGTTGGTTAGAGTTAGTCGATTTAGTGAGCAGTGTTGTATCTGCTCAGTCAAAGTCTAAGTCATCTAGGAGCTAGTTGATTTAGTGGGCGGTGTGGTATCCGCTTAGGAGTTTTTTTTATGTATTTTCTCGTAGTTAAATTATTTGTTATGTTTGTATAGCTTCAAAATTTGTTTGTTTATTTAGCATTTTGGGCTTTTGGTTTATTTAAGTTTCAATTTATATTTTTTGATGAATTTTTTGTTACTTAATTTATTTAGCCTAATTTTTTATACTTACCTAAAGGAGTTTGTAGCTACAGTGCTATTTATTAATTTTGTGTTATTGTGTTGTATGTTGTATTCTGAGCATTTTTTTTGAATTTTATGTTATGCATCACACACTTTCAGATTTTTATATTTTTTGTGTGTGTGATTTAAGAAAATTGAACAAAATATGGAATACACGTGTGAAGCACGTGTCCGAAAACTAGTATGAATAAATGAGCATTCACTAAAAGTTTGATGACATCTTTAAATTTTTTTCTTTAATTTATTTATAAAAATAAAAATATTTTATGAAATAAACTACAAACTAATAATATTTTATAAGTAGCCAATAAAACTAATTTTCTAAACATTTTAAAATGGTCTGAACCAATGAATGAATCTACATGACTTAAACAATTGACTTATTTCAATTTGTCTAATATTTATCAAGTTTTAATTTATCACAATTTGATTAATTACCAAACGAAATCTCTTTTTGATAAAAGAAACTTGATGAATCAATTTGGCGACATATATAGTTATTTCAAAAGATAAGTCAAACTTATAGACGGGCTAAACTTATAAGTCAAACTCGTGAACTTAAACAAATTGCACTAATCATATTGTTGTGAACTAATTTTATAATAATCTTCAAGAAGATCAAATAGAAAAAAAGAAGATAGTTAGTTATAAATCTGCATTCTCCAAAGCAGATCGCTACTGGGCTTGACTTTATAGCGATTGATCCAAAATTGTTGACGAACCTTTTCAATCGCGGCTCGTTCTTTTGTTGTTCCAGCATTTGGGTTGAACTCCCATATTTGTCGCCCAACGTAGTTGTTTGTGCTGTATACATATGACACATCTTGCCCTTTAGCAATATTCAATTTCCACATTCTTGATTTCTTCTTTTAGTTACAAGATTTACAATTTAGTGATATCAATGAAATCTCACACATAATATAGATGTGAGTTTAAATTATTCAAGGTGGAGACCACAGAGCTACAATAGGTGAATGATGATCACTTGGATATTCTCGTACAAAAAACATATGTATTTATTCAGCTTTAGTAGGCATTTGGCCATGCGATACCATA